>OX388276.1:8180549-10804806 GCA_947579855.1 Anticlea derivata | reverse complement strand
GCAAGTGGTGGACGGCGGAATTGGTTCAGCTTAAGGCGGTCATGGTGCGCTGCAGGAGGAGGGTCGCTAAAGCCAATCAATACAGAAGGCAGTCTGTAGTGGACCAGTACTTGAAGGCTAGGACTGAATACAAAAAAGCCATAGAGTCCGCTATAACTAAGAGTTGGAAAGATTTTTGTACGGGTGAAAAGAAAGAAACGATTTGGCAACGCTCTTATAGAATTATGAAGGCTTGTACTGCTCGGGTTCAGGACCAGTTGCTGGAGGCATCTGATGGTACCATACTGGATGAGCAGGGGTCTGCTGCGCTGCTAGCGGAGACCTTCTACCCGTGGGACGATGCAGCGCAGGACACCGGGGAGCAGGCACTCTTTAGGACTGCAGCGGCTCGACTGGCCGAGGCGGTTGGAGAAGGCGCGTTGGCGGGGGAAGTCGTCGCTTTTACGGGGGCGGAACTTGAGGCGGTCACACGAGCCATGAGTCCTAAGAAAGCTCCGGGAGGGGATGGACTCACTCTTGACATCTGCCTCAGGGCCTATGTGCGTAATAAGAGCCTGCTTCTGGGTCTGTTTTCGCAGTGTTTGAGATGGGGGTGTTTTCCGCGTAGTTGGAAAATTGCCACCATAAAGGTAATCCCCAAGCCGGCAAAGGATAACTACAGCAAGCCGAAATCTTATAGACCCATCGGACTTCTGCCGGTTTTGGGGAAAATGCTTGAGAGGTTGTTCGTGAACAGGTTGCAGTGGCAGCTGGGTAGGAATGATAGATTGAGCCCTTACCAGTACGGGTTCACTCCGCGGCGCAGCACAGAGGACGCTCTATTTGACGCCATGACCGTGGTCCGAAGTAGTCTCGACGAGAAGAAGATAGTGGTCATGGTGTCACTGGACATAGAGGGCGCGTTCGACAGCGCGTGGTGGCCGGCGATCGTCAGCGAGCTGCACGCCAAGCAGGTCGACTCCAGCGTGCTGCGGCTCGTCGCCAGCTACCTCTCCGAGCGGCGGGTGAGACTGCGCTATGCCGGGAAATCTGTGGACACACAAACAAACCAGGGATGTATACAGGGCTCTACATGCGGACCTATACTGTGGAATGTTCAACTTGACCCTTTGCTGGAGCAGTCACAGTATGGGGGAGTGCGGGTGCAGGCTTTTGCCGATGATATTTTGATGATAGCGGCGGCAGCGGATGGTAGCGAACTTGAGCAAAAATTCAACCAGGCTTTGGCCGTGATCGTGCAGTGGGGAAAAAGGCTTAAATTGAATTTCGCTCCGGGGAAGACTCAAGTTCTATTAATTACTAGGAAAATGCGGTATCACACGCCGAGACTTGAGATGGCAGGTGCCGAGTTGAGCTACGGCGTAAGTCTTAAAATATTAGGATTAACTATAGATCCGCTACTAAATTTCAGACTGCATATTGATTTAGTGACTAAAAAGGCTGTAGCCTTCTACAAAGTAGTCTCGAGAGCGGCGCGTGCGCAGTGGGGTCTCAATTCTGATATTTTAAGACTTATCTATGTAGCTGTGGTGGAGCCTACAGTCCTGTACTCTGCCAGCTGCTGGGCTGATGTCTCGGGGAGGGTCTATGCCGAGAAGTCCCTGAATAGTCTTGCGCGATCCTTTGCCATTAAGATCAGTAAAGCTCATTGTACTGTCTCTTTGATTTCGAGCTTGCTACTGGCGAGGATACTACCTCTTTCTATAAGAGTAAGAGAGCACGCTCAGATTTACCGGGTTAAAAGAGGAGAGTCACTTGCCTGTCTGCCTGGACGCTGCATTGAGCTCAGAAGGAGTCCATTTTCACTGCCTCACCCAGCTGAGAGAAAACGTATAGAGTTCGGACTGATCGGATCGCAGGAGGATGTGGATGGTCTTGTGAACGATGGGCCTGTTCTGTATACGGATGGCAGCAAGCTGGAGGGAAAGGTTGGCGCGGCGGTATCTTGTTGGTCTGGTAAAGTCGAGGTTCAGCATGCTAGTTTTCGTCTTGAGACCTTTTGCAGCGTGTTTCAGGCTGAGCTGTCGGCGATACTGCGGGCCCTGGAACTTATAGAGAGGCGGCGTGAGGTCAAATACATCATCGCAAGTGATTCAAGGTCGGGGTTGGAGTCAATCAGTGACCCGAATACAGTTAACCCGCTGGCAGTGGATATTAGGGATTATATTTTACGGCTGAACAGAGATGGTAAAGAAGTTGCTCTTTTTTGGGTAAAGGCTCACTGTGGAATAGCCGGCAATGAGAGGGCAGATGAGCTTGCTAAATGTGCTGCACTTAACAACAGGCAGCTACCCAAGTATGACAGATTCCCTTTGTCCTTCGCAAAGCACTCCACCAGGTTAAAATCTATAGAAGAATGGCAGTCCAACTACGAGTCAGCCTCAACAGGAGCCACTACAAAATTATTTTTTAATAACGTAGCGATAGCTTACAAAGTTTTGGAAAAAATTACTATGGACAATTATTTAGCGCAAATCTTTACAGGGCATGGTGGTTTTAAGTTTTACCTGCATAGGTTTAAGCTGGTGGAGTCTCCATTGTGCTCTTGCGGTGATGTAGTTCCTCAAACTGTACAACATCTTCTTGTGCAGTGTCCTAAGTTTGACAAGCTGAGATACGACTGTGAAAGTGCAATGGAGACAGATATTAGAATAAATAATTTAGGTGATATACTGTGTGATGACGATTGCAGACCGAATTTTCTCACTTTTGCGAGGGCCGTTCTTCGCAAGATTGGGAAAGAAAACGGCTCCTTTCTGGAGGAAGTCTAGGCTGGTGTCTATGCTTAATTAGGTTTGATAATATTTTTTATGATCATTTTAATACCAGAATTTCTGGTGATAAAGTGGTTTCTTGATTGGTGTGCCCTGCTCTGTCCTGTAATGCAACGCGATAAACACTGATTACCTGTGTTTTCTTTCGCACACTTCACATTACGCACTGTTTTCTTGCGTTTCATTGTTTTTCAAGTAAGCTTTTTCAGCCGGCTCAAACAATGTAAATAAACACGAACAAATCAATCTACTAGAATGTGAAGAACAGTTTTGACGCAACTTACAGTGACAATTCATTTGTTAGTGACAGGTTGGGTTTTTGTTCTGCGGACGCACTGCGTAGTATTAGTACGCACTGCGTTCCAGTGTTGTAGCATTGTGACGTTTCATTTGGCAGTGACAGCGGGGTATTCGTTTTGCAGATACACTGCGTAGTTTCGGTATGCACTGCGTTCAGGTTATTGTACCTACTTAGTCAAGTCAAGATCAGAGGGTTTACGATTTTGTTTATACTATTGTGATTTCAAATTGGGTTATTTTTATTGTTTATATTAAATTATTGGTAATAGTTGTAAGATTTCTATTTTATTGGATTATTGGGTGAAGCTTTAGCTGTTTTATAATAAGTATTTTAATTCGATTTAATTATTATTCTTGTTGCTTACTATTAATTATTTAATTTGTTTATTGCTAAATAGAGTTTGGCCAGACGAAGATAGCATTGTTTGTTATTGTTGTGTTAGTAGTAGTACCTGCCTACTCTACTTATAATTAATTGTATTCAAATTTTTGGGAAATGTGACTAATTGATTTAAATTATTTCCAATGGGATTATACCTATATAAAGTTATGTTATTGTGCAATTCAAATTCATATTGTAATAAATTTTTTATGAATATAATATTGTGTATGGGATTTAGAACAAGATTTATGGAAATTGTTGCAATTGAATTATTAATATTCAATTATCGCTAAAGGGGTGATATAAATTAAGTTGTTAGATTTTAATTTTAATGGGATTTTTATGTTTGGGCTGGGGGGTTAAATATTTTTAGTAATGATTTTATAAACGGAATGTAGCTAGACAAGAATAGCATTATTTGTTATTATTGTTTTAGTTTGAAATACCTACCTACTTTATTGTGCTAAATTTTTTTTGGTAAATGTAACTGAGCTTGGGTAGCTTTGCTATTTTAGCTTTAGTTTCTATTGTGAATTAAACTACATGTAGAATCATATTCGGTGCGGATAAGTTAAATCTTTGTTTTATTATTTCGTTGTTTTTGTTATTTTATTTGAATATATAAATTAAATTTTTTAAAAATGTTTATGTAATTTTGTTCAAAATGGGTACAAAAAGTGCAAATAATAATAAGAATAATAACAAAAAAAAAAAAAATAAAAAAAAAATAAATAATAAATAAATAACTAAGCTGTTTTTAGGTTAAGTCTTATTGTGATTTGGTAATTTTTGATGTAATAATGTACTTCTAATTTGATTAAATGAGAGATGTCTTGGAGTTTATTTACTATAAGTAGGTAAACTTGAAGACACATTTTTAGTTTTATTATTGGTGGACATGCACATAGTTTTTAAAAGACAAACTTTGTTGTTATGGTTAGTGCCTTTTTCATTAAAATTGGTAATATTTTTATTTTAAATCTTTCAGGTTAGTATAATGGCAGTCATTTGGACTACATTAAAATTCTTTAATATTATTGTAAATAGATATGTAATTGTAAATGCTAGATTTAAAGGTTGTTGCATTATAATAGCAACAGGTATAAGAGTTCGAGAAAAAAAAAAAAAAAAAAAAAAAAAAACCTAACCTAACCTAACCTAACCTAACCTAACCTAACCTAACCTAACCTAACCTAACCTAACCTAACCTAACCTAACCTAACCTAACCTAACCTAACCTAACCTAACCTAACCTAACCTAACCTAACCTAACCTAACCTAACCTAACCTAACCTAACCTAACCTAACCTAACCTAACCTAACCTAACCTAACCTAACCTAACCTAACCTAACCTAACCTAACCTAACCTAACCTAACCTAACCTAACCTAACCTAACCTAACCTAACCTAACCTAACCTAACCTAACCTAACCTAACCTAACCTAACCTAACCTAACCTAACCTAACCTAACCTAACCTAACCTAACCTAACCTAACCTAACCTAACCTAACCTAACCTAACCTAACCTAACCTAACCTAACCTAACCTAACCTAACCTAACCTAACCTAACCTAACCTAACCTAACCTAACCTAACCTAACCTAACCTAACCTAACCTAACCTAACCTAACCTAACCTAACCTAACCTAACCTAACCTAACCTAACCTAACCTAACCTAACCTAACCTAACCTAACCTAACCTAACCTAACCTAACCTAACCTAACCTAACCTAACCTAACCTAACCTAACCTAACCTAACCTAACCTAACCTAACCTAACCTAACCTAACCTAACCTAACCTAACCTAACCTAACCTAACCTAACCTAACCTAACCTAACCTAACCTAACCTAACCTAACCTAACCTAACCTAACCTAACCTTTTTTTTTTTTTTTTTTTTTTTTTAACGTGAGGAAATGCATTTACGCATCCCCGCCCGCTGGGGGAGCGGACGGGGTATGTCGGGCTCGCCTAAAAAACGGCACTACCGACTAAAACCGCACGATGTCCCTCTTCCACGATTGTAGATGAGGCCGCGGGTCCGTTTTCACACTCCGCGCAGCCCCATCCACCGACGTCCACCCTTACAACAACAGGGCGAACCCGCCTCGGGAGGGGAGGACCCCCCCATTCGGCTCCGGCGACGCACCGGGACATCCAGCGCGTCACCCCACTCACGGAGGACCTTTACTCTAGGGAGCGACGGATGGCCCCACATCCATCGCCCCAGGCCCTCCAAGCGGAGACGGAGTGCGAGCTCGACTAGCTCGCCTCCGTGTCCGCGCCCTCCGGAGCGGGAGAGCGAGAGAATCTCTCTCCCTTTCGCGCTCTTCCGCCTCCCTCTGCAACATCACTTCCTCGCAGAAGGAGACCACCGCCTCCCAGGACCCCTCGTCTTGGACCATATTAAGTAAGATGGTCGGCAACGAGAGGTCCGCCCCCACGACCGCGACTAGAGTTTGCCGCGGTCCGTCCGTCCCGGAGCATGCCTCCAGTACGTGCTGCGCCGTCTCCTCCAAGCAGCCGCACTGGTGGCATACCGGGGAAGCTTCCCTTCGGGCAACGTTGCACAGGTACCTCCCGAAGCATCCATGCCCCGTGAGGACCTGCGTCAGCCGGAAAGTAAGCGCCCCGTGCTCCCGGTTCACCCACTCTAACAAAATGGGCTCAACCGCCTCTATCAGCCGGCTGGCCCCAGCACCCCGACGAGGGTTGGCGAGGGCCAGTCGCCTACTCCAGGACGCCAGGGCTTCTTCCCTGGCATCCATCCGCCACTGCAGAACCTCCCGCGCCACAGGCCGAAGGTCCTCCTCACGTGCCCGCCTTCTGCGCCAATAGACCGAGGACAGAACCTCGGCCTCCAATTCCCACGGAAGTGAGCCTGCAAGAACGCAGGCCACCTCGTGCGAAAGAGTGCGGTAACCCCGACTTACTCTCACCGCCATAACCCTCTGGGCCCTATTTAGGACGGCGATCTCCCTCTTGTTTAGATTGCCCGCCCACACAGGAGCACCATATAGGGCCATTGAGCGAACCACCGCCATATAAAGACGGCGGCAGCTCGCACCTCCACCTCCGAGGTTCGGAAGGAGGCGGCCTAATGAGGCGGCCGTCCTTACGAGCCTCGGAGCTAACTCTTCAAGGTGGGGCCCGAATCTCCACTTGCTGTGCAGTAAGACGCCAAGATATTTTAGCGTCGGTCGCACAGCTATGGAGACTCCCCCCACCATAATGATGGAGCCTGCAGGTGGCGCCCTCCGAGGACCATAAAAGCAGATGGCCTCGGATTTACTAAGCGCGACCTCCAGGCCCAGCCGCCGGATCCTGGCCACCACCGCAGCCACCGCAGCGGTGGCCAGCAGGGACGCCTCTCTATAAGTCATCCCCCGGGCGGTAACCAAGGTGTCGTCAGCGTAGCAAACTACGTTGACGCCATCGAGGTTAGCAGCCCTAAGCACCCAGTCATACCCTATGTTCCATAGCAGGGGGCCCATTACTGACCCCTGCGGAACACCACGTGCAACCGGGCTCCGGCCCTCTCCTCCCTCCGTTGGGTAGACAACCTCCCTATTTGAGAGGTAGTCCCCGATGAGACGTTGGAGGTACTGGGGCACCCTGTGGTACCTCAGCGCCCCTAAAATCGTGCTCCACGGCAGGGTGTTGAATGCATTGGCGATGTCGAGTGACACCGCCAGCAACACCCCGCCACTGGAGCACGCCTCCTCGGAGAGGTCGCGGACGTAGGAAATTGCATCCACCGTCGAGCGACCTCTCCGGAATCCAAACTGGGCATCGGCCAAGTCTGGTCCCACCTGCTCCAGGTGTTTGACAAGGCGGGCAGCTACCACTCTTTCGAGGAGCTTGCCCGCCTCATCAAGCAGCACAATTGGGCGATAGCCCCCGGGCTCATCGACCGGGCGTCCCTCCTTCCGGAGCAGGACGAGCCGGCCGGCCTTCCATCGCACCGGGAACCTCCCCTCCCGCATACAGCGGTCGAAGAGGTCCCGAATGCGGGGCGCAAGGGCGTCCTGGGCCAGTGCCCACGCGCGACCGGGTATTCCATCGGGTCCCGGCGCTGTGTTCTTGGCCCTCATCCGCAGGACCGCGGCACCCAACTCTGCTTCAGAGGTCTCGGGCACCTCATCCTCCTCCAAAGCCCCTTCAGGCACCACCATGGCGGGAGGGACGAAGTCGGTTCCCGGGCTACCCGGGAACAGTCCCTCGATCACCCTCCGGAGGACCGGAGGCTGTAATGTACTTGTGATGGGGGGGGCCCAGGGGCGAAGTTTCTGCCTCGCCAGCCTGTATGGCCTACCCCATGGATCCCGCTCCAGAGACTCCAGCAGCAGCAGCCAGGCCCCCGCCTTCGCCTCTGTTATTGCTATGCGGAGGGCCTTGGACGCCTCTCTATACAAGACATAGAGGGCGTCCGCTTCGGCCTCCTCCTGGCGCCTCCTCCTTCTGTACCGCTGGTAGCTCCTACGCTTGGCTACACAGCGGCGTCGCAGCTCAGCAATTTGCTCCGACCACCAGTAGACCTGGCGGCGGAGATGCGGCGCCCCAGCACGGGGCATGGCGGCATCACAGACGTGTGCCATGGCCCTGCACAGGTCATCGGCATCCACGTCCAGGTCCACCGGCTCCGAGGAAGGGGAATTCCACGACTGGACTATGGCCGCCTCCCTCAGCACTTCTCGCTCGAGCCTGCCGAGCACCCACCGTGGACCATTCGCCAAAGGCGGGGGGGCCCGTGTGACCGTCGAGGACGAGGAGAGGCTAAACCGAATATATCTGTGGTCGGACAGCGTCTCCTCGTCCACCAGAACCTCCCAGTCCCGAACACGCGGCGCGATCTCGGGAGTGGCGAATGTGACATCGATTACTGATCCGCCACTCCGTCGCACACACGTGTCCGTTGACCCCCTGTTAATAATGCACAGGCCCGCCCCCACCAGCCACTCTCCAACGGCTTCACCCCTTGCATCCGTCCTCGAAGATCCCCACGCCAGTGATTTGGCGTTGAGATCTCCGACAACAAGCACTGGCCGGGGTCGACTCTGTCCGACCAGGGCCCCCACCTCGTCGAGAAACGTCTCGAACTCGGCGAGGACGCGGTTTGGAGAAAAGTAAACCCCCACGACCACCACCTCACCAACCTGCGCAGCGACCAGTCCTCTCCCCCTAACTACTCCTTCGAATGGAGGAGAATGGGCAGGCGACTGCGTAGTAATCGCCACTAAGCCGTCCAGATCTCCAACCCAGTCAATCCTGGACGGGACCCGATAAGGTTCGCCAACCACTGCGACATTTATCAACCGCTCCGCCAGGGTCTGGAGTAAAAGATCCTGGGCCCTGGCGGAGTGGTTAATGTTCGCCTGGAGGAAAGTTAGGGACATACTAACTTTCCTCCATGTTCATCGCCGACTCCTTCGCGGGGCGAGTTGGCTTGGACTTGGCCTTCGCCTCAGTCCCAGTCTTTCTCCTTCTCGCCCCTGTCTTGGTCGGGGGCTTGGCACATGCCTTGCCCCCGGAGAGGTGGTCAGCCGCTTTTCCCGCTGCCGCACAAAGAGTGCAGTGCGGGGCGCCTGAACAGACGTTGGCCTTGTGGCCTTTATTTCCGCAGCGATGGCATTCATCGCTGCGATCCACCTCCGACTTACACTGGGCCCGAACATGACCCAGCGCAAGGCAGCGGAAACAACGGCGGGGGCGCGCATCCAATAGTTGGACCTGCGCTGCCACCCATCCCACCAATAATCGACCACCACTTGCCACCACCTTTTTGGCGGCCGTTAATGGGCACCGCACAAACACCGTGCCCATTCCCGCCGCACCCTTACGAATTTCGCCGGACCTTATGTCCGACGAATTGCATCTTCCAGCCTTGGCGAGCTCTTCCACCAACTCCGAGGTGGTGACGGAGTCGTCGAGGCCACTCACACGCAGATCGCAGGTCATACTCGGCCTCGATATTCGGACAGACTCTGCCGCCACCTCAAAGACCTCACTCAGCTTTGCCGCTAGAGAGTCAGCCTTCGCATCCTTTTCGGCCCCGGAGATCTCTAATATGCGAGCTCCGGTGGCCGCAGTCCTCATCCTAAGGGGTGGCACCCCTAGAGCCCCAAGGCTAATGCGGCTCTTTGCCTCCGCCAAGACCTTGGCGTAGGACAAGCCCTTCTCCTCCGCTCCCGGCAGTAGCGTGATTACCACGGCTGCTGTGCGAGGGGGTCGTAATTTAGTAGACCCACTTTTCGGCCCCGGCGCAGGCTTAGGGCCTGCCTTTGACGCGGTGGGTCTCGCTGGTGGGGCCTCCCGTGCTGGGGGGGCCTCTCGCGCCTTCTTCTTCCCCCGCCTGGTCACCGTATTCCACGCCTCCTGCGAAGGAGGAGGTGGTGGTGGTGGTGCAGCTGGACCAGCCACTGGGGCGGCAGGGCCCTTGGGACCCTTTGGAGCTTTGCTAGGGGCAGCCACGGGAGGAGCAGCCTCCACCCTGGCGCCCTTCGCTGTCTTCTCTGCGTTGCGTCTGTCGGCAGCAAGCGTCGGTCGGATGCGCTCCTCCGGCAGGAGCCTCGACTCCAGGCCCTCAAAACGGGCGTTTATCATGGTACCCACATGCACCATGATCTCCCTCAAAACCACCTCAAGCTCCGGGGCCGGGGCCGTAGACGGGGCCGGGGCCAGTGCCGGGACTGAAGCCCTCAGCTCTGCCACCTCCCTTCGGAGGTCCTGCAGCTCAGCCGAGAGCCTCCTGTTAGTCGCCTCCAGCCGCAGCACCTCCTCGGACGCTGATCTGGACCTGAGCTCCGTAAAAGAGACCCTTATGGTCTCCGCCGCGTCGTTGAGACCCTTAACAAAGGTCCCCTTAAGATTTCCGGATCCCTTGGCGACTTTCTGGATGGTCGCCAAAGAATCCGACACGTGCCTCTCAAGGTCTGCAGCCAGTTCTTCACTCATAACCGGGACGGTAGGGAACTTGCGGAAAGTGTTCCGTACCGCCGCCATCTTCCGCCTGTTGTCCTCAGCCAGCTCCTGCTCCGCCTGAAGCCGAATGTCTTCGGCTTTGGCCGCATTGAGAGCAGCCTGAGCCTCGGCTAGCCCAGCGTAATCTCCTGTCGTAACAGGGCGACCACGCCCACCACGCCCACGACGGCCCCTTGGAGCCACTTTGGATGCCGACGCACCCTCCATGTCTGCCTCCATGCTGCTGGGACGTTTTCGCCACAGTCCTTTCGAAGAACTCTGCGACGCCGACCTCACACTGACGTCGGAGTCCGAGCGGTCCCGAATGCTGACGTAAGAGCACTCCGACTCCGACACCCTCTGTCTCAGCCGAGATCGAGGCCTCTCCTCACTGTCACACGCACTAGAAGCGCCACTCTCGAGAACCTGCTTACGCAGTTCATCCTCCTCGCGCAAAGCTACCGCTTCCACGCGCTCCAACATAACTACGGCCTTCCGGCCCTCTTCGATTTTTTTATTATTAAAAGATTCCATAATAATCCCACGAGTATGGGGGAAATAAAAAGTCCACCCGAGCATTGCCCCCTGTACCCGGGTAAGGCTATATACTAAAGAGTTGCGCCCGGTTCTCCCAGGGTGTTAACGTGTTTTCCTTCACCGGTTTTTTGTATCAAGGATCCTACCTCTAGCGACGGCCAACTAAGGCAACCGCCCTTCGGCCCGTATTACTGCGACATACCCCCTTACGCTACAACGGGGGTCTCTGAAGCAAGTAATACAGACCGGCAGAGAAGTTAGCTAGACTCCTCTCGACGCAACTGAACGATGGTGTTAGTACCGCCCAGTCCGCCAACCACTGGCTCTCGCCAGTCCGTCCTCAGTCCACTTGTGGACTCCAGACCACCTCGGGCGCCCATGCGCCTAACTCCGCCTCATCCTGCGCCCTATGCTAATCATAGCGCGCGGAGAGGCCCACCGTGTCGGATTATTAGCCATCATGAAACATTTCTGCCAAACTCAGCAGAACTGTTTCATGATGTTACCAGGGTGCACCACGAGGAGGTTATCCGACCTAGCACCCCAACCTAACCTAACCTAACCTAACCTAACCTAACCTAACCTAACCTAACCTAACCGTCCGAAGTGCCATTTTCTGTTTTCGCCGTACCGGAGTGCTCGCAGAAGCCCCGGGATAGCCTTGAAGTGAAGAAATCCTCGCCTTCTGGAAAAAAGAGGGTAGATTAATAAAAAACAAAATGAGGCCTACGAAATCCAAGGCAAGTTCTAAGGAACCTATGCGTAAGGAAGCACTCATCCGTAGCGCGGAGACCAGCTCTAAGGATGCCGCAGGACCTAGCAGACCCGCCGTGACGTCTGCGGCTTCCTCTGTACATTCCTCTGCACATTCCTCCGCCACATCGACTGCACCATCATCTGCACAGTCATCCGCACCATCATCCGTACCATCTTCCGTGCAATCTTCACGCGAGCACTCACCCGTCGCATCGTCTGAAGCCTCCTTCAAGTCCTGGGAGTCGACGGCTGAGTGTAACGGGAAATTGATGCGGATACGAGCAAACAAACACTTTATGAGTGCGATGGACCAGATGGATCATTCTGGAAACCTGAAGACGTCCATCAAGGAGCAGGTGCTGCGTGACATCCAAGGCATGTACGACTGCGTGCTTACTTTGTGTGATTCGCGCCGTAGCATGCAAACCCAGATGGAGCGCATGCGAAACCAGCACCTTGAGCAAACCTTAGTATTTGAAAAGGAGTACAGCAGGAAGATAGCTGAGGTGAGCGCCGGGAAAATAATGGAGGGCCCAACAACGAGTGAAATAATGACGGAGCTGCAAGGACTTCGTGGGATGGTTGTCTTTGAGGTCTTGGAGGCCCAGAAAAACGCTACAAAGATTGGCCCAAGCCCCACGGAGATCATGGGCGAAATCAAGGCCTTGAGACAACTCGTCGTGCTTGAATCCCGAAAGGGCTGCACCATCGACCAAGTTAAGGAGGAGCTGCTGTCGGCCCTTGACACCAAGGCCGCGACCTTCTCAGCACCAGCCGACGCATCGCAGCTACAGGAAGACATCAAGCACCTCAGCGCAGCGCTCAAAAACACCGAAGCCCAGCTACGGGAGATCGCCTCGTCGCCGGCTCAAGGTATGTCCGAGAGGCTTTCGTACGCTACCGTATTGCGGAGTCCGGCTCCCCAAACACCGCGCCATTCTCTCATTGTGTCCTCATCCGATGTAGCAGACACCAGCACGAATGTGCTAGATAAAGTAAGGGGCGCGGTAGATGCAAGGAATACCGGATTTCGTGTAGATAGCGTGCGGAAGGCTCGCGACCAAAAGCTGGTGATAGGGTGTAAATCCCGTGACGAGGCCAAGAAGCTCCAGGCGCGAATTGAGCAGCAGGCAAAGGGGCTAACGGTTGTTGAGGCAAAGGCGAAGGATCCCCTGGTTGTTATCCGGGACGTCCTCACGTACAACACAGACGATGATATCTTGCGCTCGCTTAAGAGCCAAAATAACAATATAACGGGAGATATCCCTGAGACAGAATATCGAGCGTCTGTGAAGTACAGGAGGAGGGCCCGGAACACCATGGAATCACATATCGTACTGCAGGTCTCCCCTCGGCTTTGGCAGAAGCTCACGGCCGCGGGTGAGGTCCACATTGACCTTCAGCGGCGTCCTGTTTATGACCAGAGCCCGCTGATTCAATGCACAAGATGCCTTGGCTTTGGCCACGGTCGCAAACTGTGCAAGGAATCAGCGGACTTGTGCAGTCATTGCGGAGAACCCCATCTACGCAAGGACTGTCCGAGCTGGATAGCCGCCACCCCAGCGTCATGTAAGAACTGTAAGGCTGCCAAGGCCGAGCGGTACGACCACAGTGCCTTCAACACTGAGTGCCCCATACGCCGACGCTGGGACTCCATAGCGAGATCTAGCGTGGCCTATTACTGTTAAGCTAAAAGTAAAATTGTAAGTAATGTTGATCTAATTAAACTAAATTTAAAACTAAAATCTAAAACTTAATCTACAACTAAATCTAAAACTTAATCTAAAACTAAATAATCTAATTTGCATACCTTACTATCGTCCTTCATCTCGTATTATCAATTCACAGATTACCTTTATAAATTCACATTATAATAACTGTTATTGAGACTTCTGATACATAAATGATAATGATGATACATCACCATCAAATAGCTACAAATAGTGAAACTCTTAAGTATTGAACAAAGTTAAATGTAAATAAAAATGAGTGTGGGTACTTTTGACGATTTTCGTGAGAAGGCTGCAAAAGTACCCACACTATGCGAAAAAACCAAACAATATCAACAAAATGAAAAGAATTCTAAAACTAAAGATAAAAGCGGTAAATGTATAATATACAAGAACAAAACATAACAGGTTTCATACAAATTAACAAAACTGTAAAAACTATGAACAGTATATATTTGTTTTTAAATATATCATGGTTCATAGGGTACAATTGTATATAGTTACGTATAATATAAGGTATTTAGATAGGAAGAGAAGAGAAAAATATGACAATTGTATAAAATAATAGGCTGTAATGTGAGAATGTTGAAGATTTTTGCTGGAACATAATTTGTATGGGTCAGCGACTATCTAAACTTACCATTAGACAGAAAATGTGAAGGTGTGACCATTTTATCACAAAATGGACACATTTAAACATAATAATCTAACATGATAAACTTTGAAAGAAAAATGTACGAAATGTGCTTGTATGCATTCATGCATATATACGCATATGTACATATATACATATGTGTGTATATGTATGAATGTATATATATGTATACCTAGATATATATATGTATAAGGAAAAAAAAAAAAAAAAAAAAAAAAAAAAAACCGTGAAAAAAGAAAACTTCACTGATTATATTCATATTAAGTATCATTTAGTTGAAATAAAACAAGACAAAATTGAAAATAATCTATAAATCACTAAATAAGAAATAGAAAAGAAAATGTATCAATGTATGTAACTAATCTGAAATTGTAAATGGTAAATGTAAATATTAACATTACTTTTATGCTAGTTTTTATTATCTTAGCTCTTCAAGCAAACATTATAAAGATACAAATTAGTAATATAGTATCTATTCACAAAAACCTTTCTTTAGCTATGTAAACAAAAATTCTCTGGCTCATAAAGTAACATATGTATATTGGCTGTAAAGAATATAAATCATAATATAAACTTTAGAACAATGTATATATAGCACTTACAAAATTTAAATCAGAAATCGCTGGGAATGATTTGTAATTGGTAAATCGCTACTACAAAAGTCTTTTTGTTGGCTTTTATAGCAACATATGTATTATGCATAAAAGCTGTTAAAAATTTAAACCTAGTTTATAAATCATTGTACATAGCACTAATTCATTTTTAAATCAGAAATCGCTGGGAATGATTTGTAATTGGTAATTTTCACATAAGCGTAAACAGAAATAGGAGATGACTGTAAACCAAAGTAAAAATAAATGTATAAATTATAATATAAACCAACCTTGTAAGCAAAGCATTCCCAAGATGCATCTTTGTAAGAATTCCAAAGTCTCTGATTCATGTCAGAGGAGTTAATTTGAACCCTTCCTAATATTAGGAAGGGAACTAAAAAAAAAAAAAAAAAAAAAAAAACCTAACCTAACCATACAAAAACCGACTTTTATTTGTTGACTTACAGTCGCATGCGATATATCAAATTAAGCGTCTCGGTGCCTACTGTGCGATAATACCTTAATAAGACACACGTTTTATATAAAAAACGTGATTTTTCGACCTTTTTCGCATTTTCTTAAAGACTTGTAAAATTTTTATAATTATTTGGCTTTAAAATACTTCTTTTATCTAAATTATTAGTTTCTGACTGCTTTTTAAGTAGTGCCTATCGCGCTGGTTGCGCCCCCTATCGCATTGTATCGTTTTCGGTAGTAGAAAGTTATTATTTAATTGTTTTACGCTAGAAAACGTACTTTTGTCTTAGGAAAAAACCAAAAAAGATTTTTCTTGACTTTTTCTTCAAGTGAATATAGCCGTGTGGCACATCATAATTAGCGGCTCGCGGCGCTCTATCTACTGAGCGACTGCATTTATTTACGTGTCATAGAAAAATCCTTCAAAAACTTCAATTTTCCGAAAATTTTGACCGTTTTAGGGTGATTTTGCGCGTTTTTTCAAATTTCCTCCAACACCTGGCTTGTTTCTGCACATCCCGTGGCTGGTTCACCTTTGCCCGACGTCCCCGCACGTACCTGCAACAGAAAAACACCAATTATAGCAAGAAATTGAAAAAATTCGCCCGCCCACCCTCCCATATTGTACTTACTAAGGTAAAGATAGTCGATATCCACAGTGGGTACCATCAATAACTTCTTAACTAAGGCTTATTTTGACACGGGGTTTTTACGACCTCAATTGTACTAGGATAGGCTTATTGCCTACCGTAATATCTTTATTAATATTTTTAGTTAGGATTATCGACAAAATTTATTTTTATATACAACTTTTACAAATTTACTTTTAATCTTGACGAGTTCCTCTGACTACTCCTACAAGATGTTTGGATTTCGCACGCCTGCAAAGGGTACAAGAGCCAGCAACGAAGACTGTCGAAGCTCCATATCACCAGGACTTGCAACAAAGGACTCTGGCTCAACCTTGCAGGAAGGCAAGCGGATCCAAACCTCTCGTGTTCGGAGGAGTATAGGTGAGTGGGAGTCTGGAAATGCAGACTCCAACACGAAGACCTTAACCACCCCAAAGAAACCCTCGACAATGGAACCCCCAAAGCTAGCAAAACCAAAAAAGGTCCTTCCACCGGAGAGCCGAGCAGAAGCTCGAAGACTATCCGTGGAGACGACGGAGAGCCCACCCATGCAACAAAAGTCCAAGTACATTGACCGGTTGGCAGAAGCTAGAGCTTGTGTCACCAAAGCCAAATTACATCTCGGCAACTCTAGAAACATCAAAACAGAGATCAAGACAGAGGTGACACTCGCCATAGAAAGGCTATACCAACTGGTCAAGGAAGCGGAAAACATTAAAGGACAGGGAAATAAGCGGAAAATCGTACCAGTGGAAGAAAAAGCACCCGGAAATGAGAAAGAACTAGAGAAGGAAAAGAGAAAAGAGGAAACAGCACTTTTAAAGAAAATGGACGAACACGCGAAGCTTATACAAGAAAACAATGAAAGAATGGAAAAACTAAAGGAAAGCCTAGAAAAGCAAGAAATCATACAGCAGAAACTATCGTACGCGAGTGTGGCAGCGGCGCCCGCCAGTAGACTGGCTAGTAGGCCAGAACAGACCGCGCTACACTCCGTCGTGGTGACTGCTGTTGATGAAACAGAAACTGGGGAGGAGGTCCTAGACAGGATCAGAAAGGTGGTAAACGCTAAAGTGAGTGGAATAGCAATTGAAAGGATTAGGAAAGCGAAAGACCAAAAGGTAATAGTGGGGTGCAGGACCGCTGAAGAAAGGGAGAAGGTCAAAGAAAAGTTGAAGGGAGATACAGAACTTAAAGTAGAAGAGATGAAAAACAAAGACCCTTTGGTGATCCTGAGGGACGTCTTCAAATATAACACCGATGAAGACGTCCTCGATGCCCTAAGGAACCAAAACCAGGGTGTTCTCGGAGAACTGAAGGGTCAAAACATTGAAATCGCTTTTAAAAAGCGCACGCGGAACCCCCACACCCAACACATAGTCATGAGGGTGTCCCCCAGAATTTGGCAGCAACTGGTCGATGCAGGAACGGTCCTTATTGACCTCCAGCGGGTGAGGGTGGCGGACCAATCGCCACTTGTCCAATGCTCACTCTGCTTGGGGTATGGACATGGAAGGCGTTTCTGCACCGAAACCACCGAGAAATGCTGCCACTGTGGGGGACCCCACATGAGATCCGAATGCGCAGATTGGCTCGCCGGTGCAGCCCCTTCGTGCAGCAACTGCACGCGCGCAAGGATCGACAGGACTGACCACAACGCTTTCAGTCAGGACTGCTCGATCCGAAGGAAGTGGGATGCACTGGCTCGGGCAACCATAGCGTACTGCTAAGATGATCTTAGCAGTACGCTATGATAATTCCCCAGTGAGCAAACGCAAAGTGGTTACCCTGCGGGTACACAGAGGATATTTACTTTATCAGCACATTGGAACCGGCTTCATAAGAAACAGGCCCAATTGCACGCAACAAAAAATGGAAACAAAAGAGAAATAGAACAAAAACAGAATTTAGAAAATATTTTAATTTTATAAAAAATTAACCCGCAGGGAAACCAGTCAAACCAACAATGAACAGAAGTAGGAAAAAACAATATGATAAACAAGATATGTTGAATATATATTTAAGCATATATACAATCAACATAGATGTAATAGGCCCAGATAAAATCTATGAATAACAATACAATGCAACAATGCAAACAAATCAAGAAAACATTACATAGAACACAGACAAATAAACTAAGCAAACAAACAAGTAAATAAATAAATAAAAATATTCTTAAACCTAACCCATAACCATAAAATATATAGTAGAAATTAAAAATAGCAAAAACAGTCTCTGATTATGTCAGAGGAACGAAAAAAAAAAAAAAAAAAAAAAAAAAAAAAAAAAAAAAAAAAAACCTAACCTAACCTAACCTAACCTAACCTAACCTAACCTAACCTAACCTAACCTAACCTAACCTAACCTAACCTAACCTAACCTAACCTAACCTAACCTAACCTAACCTAACCTAACCTAACCACGAAAGTAAGCCACGAAAGTAAGCCCCTCCGCGCTCAAAAAATCAAGAAAATTAGCAAAAGTGAAGTTTTAACGGAGTGCGATATATCAAAAGAAGCGGGAGCACGAGGCGCACACGCCTGTGAAATTTGTTTTGTTCCAAGTGAAGTGAGCGCGAAGTTTTAGCCAAAAAAGTGAAATTTGTGCATTTTCGAAATTTCAAAGTGTAATATCTCGCGCTTTTCAGCGACGACCTATTGTTTTTATGGTGCCTCCTGAAAGGCCTTCTGGAGCTCTACACGTCAACACTTTTTGCCGATTATTTCCGCGCAGGAGTGCTGAGATAAAGGCAAAAAAACAACTACCACGTGGCCACGAGGTCAGCGATCCCGGGCAGCTGGAGGAAAGCTGACGAAGAGGCCACAAGGACACCACAGAGGACAACCCGGAGGCACTGGAAGAAATTCAAAAAGTTAAGTTTCGACTGAGATATTGACTCTACAAAATTAAGTGACATTTCAAAATTACATAACTTTGCGTAGAGATCTGTTACCTACAGTTTTTAACAGCGTATACAACAGAGATCCAGGTCCTCTACCTGCATGCAAAAAATTGGGTACTATTGATCAACTGGTTTTTGAATAAGAATTTTTTGAAATTTTGTGTATTCCACGAGGTACCCTTAGACTAAGACCTAAATTTATAATTTAAATATAGTTAAATTAAGATTCACTTGCATATAAATAATTTACTTTCTTTTTAAAATTTTAGCCAAAATTAAATTTTTTAGGCTGTTTTTACTGAAAAATTATCTTATTTTGGCAATTTAAAATCAGGTGTTTGCGATTTTGCCACGCAAGTGAGCGCATAGGATAGGGCTTAAAAAACCCTATCAAACAAGCCCAAACACGGGCTACTTTGAATAAAAACTGACAAAGTTGGACATAAGTCGGCCATATTGGCCGCCATTTTGAAAATTTCAAAGTCGTGTAACTTTTTAGCCCTTCATCGGATCTCGACAGCGTTTTCAGTGTTGATTTCGTCTCAGTCGTCGCTATTCGCCTACACATATAAAAACTCTATCTAGAGTCAGACATTAATCAACAGTTTTGACTAGTGAAAGCGATAGATTGCTGCGGGCCCATCACGAAAACATAAAACACTGACCCTCTAGGTTTATTTTTGAGGTAGTAGCGGGGTTTTAAAGATTTGGTGGCCATTTTGGACGCCATTTTGGATAATTTCAAACGCTCGTATCTCCTTAACTAAGGCTCCGTTTTCGACGCGGTTTTTTACATAAGACTGGTTACTGGCTGGACTATAAAACTAGATATAGAGACCGACTCTACGTAGAGTCTTAAACATTTTTGACTTTTTGTTTTAAAATAAAAGTACCTTGACATTCTAAAGACTACATTGACTTAGTACTAGACTGACTCTACCTAGAGCAAAATATACTTGACTTAAACTAGTTTAAAAATTTAAATTGTATATACATATTTACAGTGTACCTATTATTTACAACTTTTACAAACTTACCTCGTACTCTACTTAATTTTAATTAATATAATTGTAACGCGTTCCTCTAATAACGATGTTTGGATTCCGTACACCCGCTAAGAGCACAAAAGTTACAAGCGAGGACTCTCTAAGCCCGACCCTAACAGGACCGACAATGGAGGCGACAGGATCGACTCCGCAGGAAAGTGGGACGAGCAAAACTACGGATGGAAACACGAGCCAGACATCGAAAGTCCGAAAGAGTATCGGAGAATGGGAGACAGGAAGACCGGACAGCAATCCTAAAAATACGACCACCCCTAAGAAAGCTGCGTCTATAGAACCCCTGAAGACGAAGCCAAAGAAGGCACTCTCACAGGAGAGTAAAACAGGAGTTCGACGCACATCGACGGACGCAGCGGGAAGCCCACCTGCGCAACCGAAAATCAAATACACCGACCGACTCGCGGAAGCAAGAGCATGCGTAACCAAAGCGAAACTGAACCTAGGAAACTCAAGAAACATAAAAACGGAGATAAAAACAGAGGTTACACAAGCAATAGAAAGGCTATACCAGTTGGTAAAGGAAGCCGATAGTGTAAAAGGAAAGAAGCAAACCAATGAGACACAGAAAGGAAAAGAAAAAGAACCTGTAAACGAGAATGTCCTAGAGAAAGAAAGGGAAAAAAGAAAAGAAGAAAGCGAACTAGCAAGGAAAATGGAAGAACACGCAAAATTGATCCATGAGAACAACCAAAAAATGGAAAAACTAAGAGAGACAATAGAAAGGCACCAGGAAACTCAAGATAAACTGACCTACGCAAATGTCGCAGCGGCTCACCCCCGGAGGCAGCTCCCGGGGCAGACCGCGCTTCATTCCGTTGTTGTAACGGGAAAGGACGAAAATGAGACAGGTGAGGAAATTCTAAACAGGATTAGGAAAGTAGTAAACGCAAAGGAAGGAGGAATAGCAGTAGAAAAGATTAGAAAGGCAAAGGACAGAAAGGTGATCGTTGGATGCAGAACGGTGGAAGAAAGACAAAAAATAAAAGAAAGACTCCAAGGAGCAGAAGAGCACCTAAACATCCAAGAGGTGAAAAATAAAGACCCACTCGTGATACTTATAAACATCTTTAAGTACAACACCGACGAAGAGATTGTCGGAGCCCTGTGGAGTCAGAACAAAAAAGTCCTCAGAGACCTTAACGAAAAAGAAGAAAAAATGGAAATTATGTACAAAAAACAAACAAGAAACCCCCAAACACACAACGTCGTCATACGGGTGTCCCCCAGAGTTTGGCAGCGCCTGGTCGATGCAGAAACCGTCTTAATAGACCTTCAGCGAGTGAAAGTTGCAGACCAATCACCATTGGTGCAATGTTCACTCTGCCTCGGTTACGGACATGGAAGACGGTTCTGCAAGGAGACAGTTGAAAAGTGCAGCCACTGTGGGGGGCCCCACATGAAAGCAGAATGCGCGGATTGGCTTGCTGGTGCAGCCCCAACATGCTGTAACTGCATGCACGCTAGACTGGATAAAGTAGAACATAACGCATTCAGCAATGAATGTGTTATCAGAAGAAAGTGGGAGACTCTAGCCAGGGCTACAATAGCTTACCGCTGCTAAAGTGGTTCCAGGCACGACATCTTCCTCAGCCCACGCAAAGACCTACCTCATAGCTCAAGCAAACTTGCAACGAAAGGAACTGGCAACACAAGAGATAATGCTTGAAGCTAGCGAGAAAAGGATGGCCTTTGCGCTACTCCAGGAGCCTTACATCGGAGCAATAGGCAGAATGAAGGATTATCGGGGAACGAGGATCTTCCAGAACACGAACCAAGGCAACGGCACCATCAAAGCGGCAATCGCCGTCTTTGACCGAGACGTAGATGTGATTCAAATTCCAAATCTCACCACAAACAACATCGTTGTGGTGAAAGTCAGAACAAGTGCCTGGGAGATCGTCGTTGTCTCGTTCTACTTCGAGCCGGAACACACGACCATAGAGCCATACCTGGAGCAGTTGAGGAGGATTGATCAGGAAGTAGGATCAGGATACATGATAATTGGGGGAGATGCGAACGCGAAGAGTACATGGTGGGGAAGTAGGAAAGTGGATAAAAAAGGCGAAGAACTGGCTGGGACTCTCGAAGAAATGAGTTTGCAGGTACTCAACGAGGGGGATATTCCTACATTTGACACAATTAGGGGGAACAAAGCGTACACCAGCTTTGTAGACGTTACGGCCTGTACGACGGAGATGCTGAATCTGGTGGAAGACTGGAAGGTGAATGAAGGCATGATTAGCTCGGACCACAACACCATAACATTTAAATTAAGACTAGTAAAAGCTAAGGGCGTGAACATTAATAGAACTACTAGAGTCTACAATAGCAAAAAAGCTAATTGGAACCAGTTTTGTGAAAAACTGGCCCAATTGCTAGAAGAAAACAACCTAAACAAGACAGAAATAGAAAAAATAGATAACACTACAGAACTTGAAAATAAAACAGAATTATACATACACACAATAATAGAAGCAAGCAATGATAGCATACCAAAAATAAAAACAAGCAATAAACTTACATTTCCATGGTGGTCCGAAGCACTCACGAAGCTGAAGAAAGAGGTCGTCACCAGAAGGCGTCGAATCCGATGTGCAGCGCCGATCCGGAGAAACAAGGTCATCGAAGAGTACCTGCAAACAAAAGAAAAATATGAACAGGAAGCCAAAAAGGCACAGATAAACAGCTGGAAGGAATTTTGCGGGAAACAGAACAAGGAGGGACTATGGGAAGGGATATACAGAGTGATAGGAAGGACAACAAAGAGACAAGAGGACATTCCCTTGATGAGGGACGGAAAAGTGATGTGTTCGAAGGAATCAGTAAGAATGTTAGCCGAGACATTTTATCCGGAGGACTCTGAAAACCAGGAAAACGCAGACCACCGACGAACAAGAGAAATAGCTGACCACGTAAACGACTGGGTCCATGGTGAACAACATGACCCACCGTTTACGATGGAAGAGCTAAAAGCCGCGGTGGAAAGTTTTAACCCAAAGAAGGCCCCCGGAGCGGATGGCTTAACGGCGGACATCTGTGGCAGGGCTATCACACACGATGCGGAATCGTACCTTGCCCTTGCCAACAAATGCCTAGCATTGCATTATTTTCCCATCATCTGGAAGGAGGCTACCGTAGTGGTTATGAGAAAGCAAGGAAAAGATGACTACACCAACCCAAAGTCATACAGGCCCATAGGACTATTGCCGGTGATGGGAAAAATCTTGGAGAAGATGATAGTTTGGCGAATGAAGTGGCACTTACTCCCGAAAATGAGCACCCGCCAGTACGGCTTCATGCCCCGAAGGAGCACCGAGGACTCCCTCTATGACCTGATACAACACATACGGACTAAACTAGACGAGAAAAAACTTATAACGATGATATCACTGGACATAGAGGGAGCCTTCGACAGTGCATGGTGGCCGGCAATAAGGACCAGGCTGGCTGAAGAGGAATGTCCCGTGAACATACGACGGGTCATAGACAGTTACCTTCGGGACAGAAAAGTAAGAGTAAGGTATGCTGGACAAGAGTACGAAAAGAGTACAAACAAAGGATGTGTCCAGGGGTCCATTGGTGGTCCAATCTTGTGGAACATCCTGCTGGACCCACTCTTGAAAGGGCTTGAGATGAGAGGCGATTACTGCCAGGCATTCGCCGATGATGTGGTGCTCGTGTTCAAAGGTGATACGGCTCTGGAAGTGCAGAGACAGGCCAATGCCGCCCTCGCCTATGTACAGCAGTGGGGTGTCAAAAACAAACTAAAGTTCGCGCCACACAAGACAAATGCGATGGTTATAACCAGAAAACTGAAATATGACACACCACTGCTGAGCATGGGCGGGGTCGACATTGGTATGTCCACGGAGATAAAGATACTGGGACTCACTATAGATGATAAGCTCACGTTCAACACACATACTATAAACGTCTGTAGAAAAGCTATCAACATCTATAAGAGCCTCTCCAGAGCCGCAAAGATCAGCTGGGGACTCCATCCGGAAGTTATTCGCACCATCTATGTAGCTACGGTGGAGCCCGTGATAATGTACGCAGCGAGTGCCTGGGCATCGGCAACCAAAAAGAAGGGAGTACAAAAGCAGCTGAACGCGGTGCAAAGAGGGTTTGCCCAGAAATTGAGCAGAGCATATCGCACCGTTTCCCTTAACTCAGCTTTAGTGCTGGCCGGACTGCTTCCACTGGACCTAAGGATTCAAGAGGCAGCCGCCCTGTATGAAGCCAAGAGGGGAACGTCTCGGTCGGTGCTAGGAGATAGGGAAGTGGAGACGATGATTGCGTATGCAAAGACTCCCCACCCAGCTAAGCACATGAGCCTAAAGTTCGAAAGCCTGGTAAACCAGGAAGACGTGGACAACAACAACAACCAAACAGTCAGAATTTTCACAGACGGAAGCAAAATCGAGGGCAAAGTCGGAGCGGCGCTGTCTCTGTGGAAAGGCAACGCTGAGACCAAAGCCCTCAAGCTGAAGCTGGCGTCATACTGTACGGTTTACCAGGCGGAACTCCTGGCAATATGCCAAGCAACGAGAGAGATTTTAAAACGCTCAGAGCAAAGCTTTGGAATATACAGTGACTCAAGATCGGCACTGGAGACAACTACAAACCCGAACTCAATCCACCCACTAGCTGTAGAAGTGCGAAAAAACCTAAAGACTTGCAAGTCCCAGAATAAAAATGTACTTTTATTCTGGATAAAAGCCCACGCTGGACTAGAGGGGAATGAGCGAGCGGACGAACTGGCCAAGGATGCAGCACTTAAAACCAAGCGGAAGCCTGATTATGAGCACTGCCCAATCTCATTTGTCAAACGTCAAATCCGCATGGAATCGCTCGACACATGGAATCATCGATATATGACAAGTGAGACTGCGGCCATAACAAAAATGTTCTTTCCTGACGCGGTGCAAGCGTATAAAGTTATAAGACTGACCGAACCAACGAGTACCATGACTCAAATAATGACAGGGCACGGTGGGTTTTCAGAGTACTTGACCCGGTTCAAGTGCAAGGAAAACCCATCGTGCATCTGTGACCCAGATGCTAAAGAGACCGTGACACACATACTGTTTGAATGCCCCGTCTTCAGCTTGAGGAGATACGAAACTGAGCAAAACCTAAACTGTAGACTAGAGGCAAAAACTGTTAATACCTTGATGATGGACAAAAAGACTAGGTATGGATTAATTGAATATTGTACAAATGTAGCAGAAGCAGTAATAAAAAGAAATAAATAGATGTATAAAATATGGTGACTATATATCATAAAGATATATAGGAACAGCATATAATTAAAAATTAGAATAAGCAATATGGTAGTAAATAAGTGGAGTATTGATTAAGTTATACAAATAAGTCAAAATTGTAAGTAAATAAGAAGTAAGACGCATAAATATTGTAATCAAGTAAGTAACTAAATATTGTAAACAAAAAACTAGAAGAATAAGATTTATTTAAGATTGAGAAAATGACAATAAGAAAAAATTTGTAGAAAGGCAATAAAAATCAAACCCTGTGTACACCCTTCCCAAAGATAGTAGAAGATAGAAGGAAACAAAGAGAGATAGAATACGATAATAATGAGAAATAGAAAAGATCTAAACCAGAAATCATAGTAGAACACATAATAAGAAAGAAAGGAATCAAAATGGATAGGAGAACAGAAAGCATTGTGAATGAGGAAAGAAATAGTACATAATAAATACAGAGAATTACTTGAGATGGATAGTAAGGAAAAGCCTAATAGAATTGTGAATAGATAAGTACAGTTAAAACAGGCTCTGAACTCTTTCAGAGGAATGTCGTCGTAGTGCCATTTCGAGATGGCAACTTTAAAAAAAAAAAAAAAAAAAAAAAAAAACCTAACCTAACCTAACCTAACCTAACCTAACCTAACCTAACCTAACCTAACCTAACCTAACCTAACCTAACCTAACCTAACCTAACCTAACCTAACCTAACCTAACCTAACCTAACCTAACCTAACCTAACCTAACCTAACCTAACCTAACCTAACCTAACCTAACCTAACCTAACCTAACCTAACCTAACCTAACCTAACCGAACCGCAGTCGAGAGCGCCACGAAAGCAAGCCCCTCCGCGCTCAAAAAATCACGAAAATTAGTAAAAGTGCAGTTATAGCAAAGTGTGATACACCAAAAGAAGCGGGAGCACGAGGCGCACACGCCTGTGAAATTTGTGTTGTGCTGTGTGAAGTGGTTGCGAAGTTATTCGCAAAAGAGTGTAATTTTCAAAATTTTGAAATTTCAAAGTGTTTTTACTCGTGATTATCAGCGACGACCTATTGTTTTTATCGTGCCTTTGGAAAGGCCTTCTGGAGCTGCGCAGTTTGGATCCTTTTGCCGATTTTCTCCGCGCAGGAGTGCGGAGAAAAAGGCAAAAAAACAAAAACCACGTGGCCACGAGGTTGGTGACCCAGGGCTGCTGGACAGGAACTGACCACGGGGCTACGAAGACATCACTGCAAGGACACCGGAGGCACTTGAAGATTTTGTTTAAGTTAAGTTTTGACAAAGTTGCAGATATTTCAAAAATTTTCAATTTCCGATATTTAATATCTCCTTCAAACGATCTGTTACGTAACCTTTTTAAAATCGCATAGTGTTAAGACTCAGGTCCACTACATATATGAAAATTTTCGGAATATATTTATCAACTAGTTTTCAAATTATACAATTTTAAATATTTGAGGTTATCACGCGGTACCCTTCAAATAGCACCTAGAATTAAAACTTAAATTAGGATAGATTAAGAGGCTTATTTCTAGTACGTTTAGCTTTTTTCCGGAGAATTTTGACCAAAATTGAATTTTTTAGGAATTTTTTTGTGAAACTTTTTTAGCTTTTTGTGTTTTTAAATTCAGGGGGGAGGTATTTTGTACAACTGATGGCAGTATTATACGGGGCTTAAAAATCTCTTTCAAACAAGCCCAAACACCGAACCATTCGGTTAAGAACTGCCAAAGTTGGCCCTAAAACGGCCATATTGGCCGCCATTTTGTAAATTTCTATTTGCCATAACTTTTGTCACGATAGTTAGATCGAGAAACGGTTTTCAGTGTTGGTTCTGTTGTATTTAGTGCTACCAAATTTGACAAGAAAATACTCACAATATTTTCCAAACTTAACAGCCCATTTTGACATTGGGAAGTGATAGAGTACAGCGAGGCCGTCACTGGAACCCGAATCTCAGTCTTCTACGACTTAAATTGAGGTAGTAGCGGACGTTTTAAGTTTTTGCCGCCATCTTGGCCGCCATCTTGAATAAATTCAAAAGCTCGTATCTCTCTCAAAATAGCTCCGATTCGCAAGCGGTTTTTTGCATGTGACAGTACGCCAGCAGGACTATCTGGCTACATATAGAGATTGACTCTACGTAGAGCCAAAATTTTTTTTTTTGATGTTCTTCTTTTAAATAAATGTTATACCGCTCCTAATAAATACACCTAAATTTAGTGAGACTTTGGGGCTCTACATAGAGTCCAAAAATTCAATTCTGCGATTGACATTTTGTTTTAACTTAGGGTTAAAATATACACTATAAATACTTACAGACACACTCTACATAGAGTAAACATTTTATACACTATTTACTTTTTTTTTTAGAATAAGAAGACGACGTAAACATATATTATTATATACAATTTTACAATTTTATTTCTATATTTTTAATATTTACAAATTAAGTGAAACATGTTTGGTATTCGGACACCCGTAAAAGCCTCGAAGGCGGAAGAGGACACCCCAAAAGAAAATTCGACAGGAAAGAGAGTAGTAGAGAAAGGACTTACACAAAAGACGAGCCAGATCCCAAGCGTCAGGAGAAGTATCGGAGACTGGGAATCTGGGAAGACAAACTCGAACCCAAACACCCCGACCACATCGAAAGGCGCGTCGGTGGAACCACCAAAGCCGAAACCCAAAACGATGACTACACAAGAGACCAGGGTAGGAGTACGAAAAGCGTCAGTTGAGGCAACGATGAGCCCACCTAAACAGACGCAGAAATACACCGATAGATTGGCGGAAGCAAAAGCTTGTGTGACGAAAGCCAAACTACACCTTGGGAACTCGAGAAACTTGAAGGCAGAAATAAAGACAGAAGTCACTAACTCAATAGAAAGGTTGTACCAGTTGGTAAAAGAAACAGAAAACATAAAAGGACGAGGGAAAAAACAAACCAAAGAACCAGAGATGGAAAAAGAACCAGAGAAGGAAAAGGGAAACCAAAGGAACAAGGAAGACGACCAACTGATGAAAAGACTTGAAGAACATACAAAACAACTTCAAGAAAACAACGCCAAGATGGAAAAGTTGAAGGAAACTATAGAAAGACAACAAGAAATACAGCAGAGACAAACATACGCGAGCGTGGCAGCAGTGTCTACTAGGAGGCAGCCCCTAGAACAGACCGCGCTACACTCGGTAGTCGTCACTGCGAAAAACGAGACAGAGACAGGGGAAGAAGTCCTCAACAGGATAAGAAAGGTGGTAAATGCGAAGGAAGGAGGGATAACAGTGGAAAGGATCAGAAAAGCAAAGGATAGAAAAGTAATACTAGGATGTAGAACTGAAGAAGAAAGGGAGAAGATAAAGGAAAGGCTCAAAAGAGACGAAAAGAACCTCCACGTAGAGGAGATGAAAAACAAGGACCCTCTGGTTATCCTCAGGGATGTACTAAAGTACAATAGCGACGAAGACGTCCTTAGCACCCTGAGGAACCAAAACAAACACATCATCGAAGGGAAAGAAGAAGAAAACAAGATAGAGATCGCATACAAGAAGCACACCCGAAATCCCCACACGCACCACATAATCATGAGAGTCTCCCCCAAAATTTGGCGGCGCTTGACCGATGCAGGATCAGTCCAGATTGATCTCCAGCGAGTGAGAGTGGCAGACCAGTCGCCGCTGGTGCAGTGCTCGCTCTGTCTGGGATACGGCCACGGAAGAAGATTCTGCAAAGAAACGGTAGAAAAGTGCAGCCATTGTGGGGGGGCCCACATGAAATCAGAGTGTGCTGATTGGCTTGCAGACATCGCTCCCTCGTGTCCGAACTGCGTGCATGCAAAGTTTGAAAGGGTGGACCACAACGCCTTCAGTGGCGAATGCCCAATCCGGCGAAAGTGGGAGGCTTTAGCCCGGGCCACAATAGCGTACTGCTAAGGT
Organism: Anticlea derivata; assembly: GCA_947579855.1. Classification (NCBI taxonomy): domain Eukaryota; kingdom Metazoa; phylum Arthropoda; class Insecta; order Lepidoptera; family Geometridae; genus Anticlea; species Anticlea derivata. The sequence goes on along the minus strand of OX388276.1, from coordinate 10,775,827 downwards.
GGTCCCGGGCAGAACATCAGTGGCACCAACTAGCGCGAGGGCCTACTCGATAGTACAAGCAAACTTGCAAAGAAAGGAACTGGCAACACAAGAACTAATGCTTGAGGCTAGTGAAAAGAGAGCAGCCTTCGCGCTACTACAAGAGCCGTATGTGGGGGCAATAGGAAGGATGAAAGACTACAGGGGCGCGCGGATCTTCCAATGCACAAACCAAGGTGGCGGAACCATAAAGGCAGCAATCGCAGTCTTCAATGATGAAATGGACGTCATCCAATGCCCGGAACTTACTACGACCAACATTGTTGTGGTAAAGATAAGAACCAGTGCATGGGAGATCCTAGTAGTCTCATTCTACCTCGAGCCGGAGCCACAGCAGATAGAGCTGTACCTGGAGCATCTGAAGAAAATTGAGCAGAATGCCAGAACACGGAAAATAATTATGGGGGGTGATGCAAACGCAAAGAGCACCTGGTGGGGAAGTGGAGTAGTGGACACCCGGGGCGAAGAAATGGCTGGAGCTATAGAAGAGATGGGCATGCAGGTACTGAACGAAGGGGACACTCCAACATTCGACACGATCAGGGGAAAAACAAGATACACTAGCATCGTAGATATCACAATCTGCACAACGGAGATGCTCAACCTGGTAGAGGACTGGAGAGTGGATACCGGCATGACGAGCTCAGACCACAACGCGATCACATTTAACCTAAGACTCACAAACGCTAAAGGTATAAACATAAGCAGAACTACTAGAATATACAACAGTAAGAAAGCAAATTGGGACCAGTTTCATGAGAAACTGGCCCATTTGCTAGAAGAGAAAAATTTTAATAAAGTAAATACAAAAAACATTAGAGACAAATTAGAACTAGAAAAACAAATAGAGACATACATAGATATAATAACACAAACTAGTAATAATAGTATTCCAAAATATAAAAATAATAGCAAACTTACCTTACCGTGGTGGTCTGAGGAACTCGCCAGGCTGAAGAAAGATGTCACCACCAGGAAGCGAAGAATCCGATGCGCAGCGCTGATCCGAAGGGAGAAAGTCATCGAGGAGTACCTGCAAGCAAAAGAAAAATATGAGAATGAAGCTAAAAGGGCACAGATAGAGAGTTGGAAGGGGTTCTGCGGGAAACAGGAAAAAGAAGGACTATGGGAAGGGATATATCGGGTAATAGGTAGGACAACCAAGAGGCAGGAGGACCTGCCCCTGGTAAAGGGGGGAAAAGTATTGGACCAGGAGGAGTCAGCAAAATTACTTGCTGAGACGTTTTATCCTAGAGACAAAAGGGAGGAAGATAACTTGGATCACCAGCGTACAAGAAAAGCGGCTGAACAAGTAAACGTTGTGGAGCATGATGAAAACCATGACCCACCGTTTACCCTCGAAGAGCTGAAATACGCAGTGAACAGTTATAATCCCAAGAAAGCCCCGGGCTCGGATGGATTGACGGCCGACATCTGCAAACACGCGATAGTACAGGATCCCGAACTATACCTATCACTGGCAAACAAGTGCCTAGAATTAGGCTACTTCCCAAAGATCTGGAAAGAGGCCACTGTCGTTATATTGAGAAAGCCAGACAAAGATTCTTACACAGAGCCTAAGTCCTACAGACCAATCGGACTGTTGCCAGTGATGGGTAAGATTCTGGAAAAAATGGTCATATGTAGAATTAAGTGGCACTTACTCCCAAGACTCAGCAAGCGCCAGTACGGATTCATGCCCCAAAGGAGTACCGAAGACTCTCTCTATGTCCTGATCAAACATATACGCGATAAGCTGGAACAGAAAAAACTAATAACAATAGTATCATTAGACATAGAGGGAGCCTTCGACAGCGCCTGGTGGCCCGCAATAAGAGTCCGACTGGCGGAAGAAAAGTGTCCAGTAAATTTAAGGAGGGTTATGGATAGTTACCTGGAACACAGAAGGGTTAAGGTTAGATATGCGGGAGAAGAGATCTCTAGGGAAACGAGTAAGGGATGTGTCCAGGGATCGATCGGGGGTCCAATTCTGTGGAACTTGCTCCTCGATTCCTTACTCAAGGGACTCGAAGAACGCGGAGACTACTGTCAAGCGTTTGCTGACGATGTCGTGTTGGTCTTTGACGGGAGCACGGCAATGGAGGTACAGCGACGTGCAAATGCCGCTCTCGCCTATGTCCAGGAATGGGGTGTCAAAAATAAACTTAAGTTTGCACCGCATAAGACAAACGCGATGGTTATTACGCGCAAACTCAAATACGACACCCCACGCCTGAACATGGGCGGGATCGACATCGGCATGTCAAAGGAGTTTAGGATCCTGGGGCTCATTATCGATGACAAGCTGACATTTAACAGTCATGCAGCGAGCGTCTGCAAAAAGGCTCTGAGCCTTTACAAACGCCTATCCAGAGCCGCCAGGATCAGCTGGGGCCTCCATCCCGAGGTCATACGTACCATATACGCAGCAGTAGTAGAGCCCATTATCCTGTACGCAGCAAGCGTCTGGGCACCAGCAGCCAAAAAACTGGGCATTCAAAAACAGTTGAATGTGGTCCAGAGAGGGTTTGCTCAGAAGCTTTGTAGAGCCTACCGTACCGTCTCCCTAAACTCGGCACTGGTTCTGGCTGGAATTCTTCCTCTTGACCTCCGCATACAAGAGGCAGCCGCCCTGTATGAGGCAAGAAAGGGGGAACCCCGGCCAGAGCTAGGAGACAGGGAGGTGGAACAAATGGTTCCGTTCGCAAACACGCCGCATCCAGCCGAACATATGGACCTTCAATTCATATGTCTTGAAGACTTAGAGCAGGTGAATAGCCACAGCAATCAAACAGTGAGGATATTCACGGACGGCAGCAAAATTGAGGGAAAGGTCGGCGCAGCATTGTCCCTATGGAACAATGACGCCGAAACCAAATCCCTCAAATTGAAACTGTCGTCCTACTGCACCGTCTACCAAGCTGAATTGTTGGCCATATGGAAAGCTACAGCGGAAATCCTCAAGAGCCCTGAAACAAGTTTCGGTATATACAGCGACTCTAGGTCGTCGCTTGAGACAATTATCAACCAGGGCTCTATCCATCCCTTAGCCATAGAAATTCGTAGGAATTTAAGAGCCAGTAAACACCAGAACAAAGCTGTTTCTTTGTTCTGGATAAAGGCTCATGCAGGTTTGGAGGGAAATGAGCGAGCGGACCAGCTGGCTAAAGATGCTGCTCAAAAAACCAAGACTCGACCCGATTACGACAAATGCCCGATCGCATTCGTCAAGCGACAAACCCGCATGGGAACGCTTGACGAATGGAATCGGAGATACAAATCGGGCGAGACGGCCGCAATTACAAAATTATTTTTCCCAGACGCGATACAAGCCTACAAACTTATAAAACAGATAGAGCCTACTGGAATACTGACACAGGTAATGACGGGGCATGGTGGGTTCTCTGCATATTTGAACCGGTTCAAATGTAAAGAGAACCCATCATGCATCTGCGAACCAGATAAACCCGAAACAGTGCCACACATTCTGTTTGAATGCCCTTCCTATAGTAAAGAGAGATATGAGCTTGAGCAGGAACTGAATTTAAATTTAAAGTCCGAGGTAGCAAATGAAATAATACAAGATAGAAATACTAGAGATAAGTTCATTTCATATTGTGTAAACGTAGCAAATAAGGTAATAGTAAGAAATAAATAAAGTTATATAAGTCATGTTGTAGAATATATTACGTTGTAATATATATAAGTCAGCATATTATAAAGAAACAGTTATAAAAGAATTGTCAACTCAAATAAAATATAGATGTAAAGTTAAAATTTTAAGAAAATAAGTATGTAAATTAATGAACCTCTGAATAATAATATAAAACTAGAAATAAAATGTACTAGTATAAGAATAGATAAGAAAACAATACAATGTTAACAAAAAATTTGTATAACAGTTAAGATAGTCGATAAGCTTTGAACCCATAAAGGGTCTGCATCGCACGAGATAGTGCTTGATCAAAAATAAAGAACCCTGCCTTCTCATCCTATAAATAAGTTAAATAAAGTCTCTGATCCTGTTAGAGGAAAGATAGTCGACCTACATAGTGCCATTTCTAGATGGCGGTACGGGTAGGGAAAAAAAAAAAAAAAAAAAAAAAAAAAAAAAAAAAACCTAACCTAACCTAACCTAACCTAACCTAACCTAACCTAACCTAACCTAACCTAACCTAACCTAACCTAACCTAACCATACAAATACCGACTTTTATTTGTTGACTTACAGTCGCATGCGATATATCAAATTAAGCGTCTCGGTGCCTACTGTGCGATAATACCTTAATAAGACACACGTTTTATATAAAAAACGTGATTTTTCGACCTTTTTCGCATTTTCTTAAAGACTTGTAAAATTTTTATAATTATTTGGCTTTAAAACACTTCTTTTTCCAAATTATTAGTTTCTGACTGCTGTTTAAGTAGTGTTTTACCGCGCTGGTTGCGCCCCCTATCGCATTGTATCGTTTTCGGTAGTAGAAAATTATTATTTAATTGTTTTACGCTAGAAAACGTACTTTTGTCTTAGGAAAAAACCAAAAAAGATTTTTCTTGACTTTTTCTTCAAGTGAATATAGCCGTGTGATACATCATAATTAGCGGCTCGCGGCGCTCTATCTACTGAGCGACTGCATTTATTTACGTGTCATAGAAAAATCCTTCAAAAACTTCAATTTTCCGAAAATTTTGACCGTTTTAGGGTGATTTTGCGCGTTTTTTCAAATTTCCTCCAACACCTGGCTTGTTTCTGCACATCCCGTGGCTGGTTCACCTTTGCCCGACGTCCCCGCACGTACCTGCAACAGAAAAAACACCAATTATAGCAAGAAATTGAAAAAATCGAATATTGCCCAAGGAACCCTTTTTTACTGAAGTAATAATACTTCATCACTCTACAAATCATATAAAATATAGGTTAGGATTAGTTAACATAGAATAAGTTAAATTAAATTATATTATATGTACAAACTTTATATACAACTTTTACAAATTTACTTTTAAAATTTTTAAAATAAAACTTTTATTGACGTGTCCCTCTGACCACCTCTCCAAAGATGTTTGGTTTCCGCACACCTGCAAAAGGGCCAAGAACCGGTAAAGAAAACTCCCATAGCCCAACATCACCTGGGCAGAAACCGGTGGAACTGGGCTCACCTTTGCAGGAAGGCGGAAAGGCCAAAATCTCAAACGTGCGAAAGAGCATAGGAGAGTGGGAGTCTGGAAAATCAGACTCGAACTCTAAGCTGCTGACCCCCCCCAAGAAAGCTGTGTTGGTGGAACCCCCGAAGCCTGTTAAGCCTAAGAAGACCCTGTCACAGGAGAGCAGAACAGGAGTTCGTAGGATCTCAACGGAGGCGGCGGGGAGTCCACCAACACAACCACCAAAGTCAAAATATTCAGACCGACTGGCAGAGGCAAGAGCTTGTGTCACCAAAGCCAAACTACACCTCGGCAACTCCAGGAATATCAAAACGGAGATCAAGATGGAGGTGACACTTGCAATTGAAAGACTGTACCAGTTGGTCAAGGGAGCAGAAAGCGTTAAAGGAAAGCAGAAAATAACTGAAGACCAAAGAGAAACTGAAAAGGAAGGAAAGCCTAAACAGGAGAAAGAACTGGCAAAAGAAAAGGATTGTGAGCTTCACAAAAAGCTCGAAGAACATGCTACACTCCTAATGGAAACAAACAAAAAGATTGAGAAACTACAGGAAAGTCTAGAGAAACAGCAAGAGGTACAGCAGAGACTATCGTACGCGAGTGTGGCAGCGGCCCTCCCAAGGAGGCCAGAACAAACCGCGCTACACTCCGTCGTAGTCACTGCTGTAGACGAAACGGAAACTGGAGAAGAAGTCTTGGAACGGATAAGGAAGGTAGTAAACGCCAAGGAGAGTGGGATAGCAGTGGAGAGGATAAGAAAAGCGAAGGATCAAAAGGTAATAGTGGGGTGCAAGACAGATGAAGAAAGGCAGAAGGTTAAGGAAAGGCTGAAGGGAGATCAGGACTTAAAAGTTGAAGAAATGAAGAATAAGGACCCCTTGGTTGTTCTGAAAGACGTCCTCAAGTATAACACCGACGAGGACGTCCTTCATGCTCTGAAAAACCAGAACAAAGGGGTTCTTAAGGAACTGACGGGTCTCAACATGGAGATAGCGTACAAGAAGCGCTCGAGAAATCCCCACACCCACCATATTGTTGTGAGGGTGTCCCCCCAAATTTGGCAACAGCTGGTCGATGCAGAAACCGTCTTCATTGACCTCCAGCGGGTGAGAGTGGCGGACCAATCGCCACTAGTCCAGTGCTCACTCTGCTTGGGGTATGGACACGGAAGGCGGTTTTGCACCGAAACCACTGAGAAATGTTGCCACTGCGGGGGACCTCACATGAGATCCGAGTGCGCAGACCTGCTCGCCGGTGCATCCCCATCGTGCTGTAACTGCACGAAAGCCAAGGGAGACAGGACTGACCATAACGCATTCAGTCAGGACTGTCCAACCCGACGGAAATGGGATGCACTGGCTCGAGCCACAACTGCGTATTGTTAACCTGGCTTCCTCGAGCAGGTACTCGAAAAATCAAATCGCACACAGTAAAATTAGAGTCACCAACAGTAAAGAAGCATATTGGGACCATTTTCATAAGCAAAATGGCCCAATTGCAACCAGTAATAAAATAATTAAATAAAAATATTAGAAATTTAGACATTTAAAACTTATTCGGACAAAAATAGTAAAATAGGCATAATAAATCCATTGAGTACCTGCAACAAAACGAGTTTAGATCACAAAATTGGTAACAAAATCAGTAAAAGAGATATTAATATGATAAACTATTATATGTTGAATATATATCTAAGTATATATAAAACCAGCATAGATTTAAAGAAAATGGACAAAATAATGTTTATCATAAAATGAAAGCAAAAAGAATTTAGAACACAGGATAATATTACAAAATATACAAATAAAGCACAGGATTCAACAATAGCAGAAAATATTAGCCTTGACCAATTAAATAAATATGTAATAAGCAATCAAAACGTAAATAATAATAAATAAATAAATATGTGATAATGAGTGAGTACGATAATAAAAATAAAAAGAACTTAGAAACAAGAAAAAACTCATACTAACCTTCCAACCCCAATACTTAAATAAAGAGCAAACAAATGAAAAAAGCAAAAACAGTCTCTGATCATGTCAGAGGGACGAGAAATAAAAAAAAAAAAAAAAAAAAAACCTAACCTAACCCAAACCTAACCCAAACCTAACCCAAACCTAACCCAAACCTAACCCAAACCTAACCCAAACCTAACCCAAACCTAACCCAAACCTAACCCAAACCTAACCCAAACCTAACCCAAACCTCACCCAAACCTAACCCAAACCTAACCCAAACCTAACCCAAACCTAACCCAAACCTAACCCAAACCTAACCCAAACCTAACCCAAACCTAACCCAAACCTAACCCAAACCTAACCTGAACCTAAACAAAAGCAACATTTATAATCACGGTGTTGAAGAGTATTTAGTTACAGTAGAGGGAAACGCTGTACCAAATTTAATTTTTTTATATAGAATAAATATAAGTAGGTATATTTTATTTAAAAAAAAAAAAAAAAAAAAAAATCGGATTGTATTGTCCAAACAGCGCTACTAACTTAAAAAAAAATCTAAAGTTACCGCATTTTAAGAATTTTGAAATTCGCGCCGTTGTCATTCAAATTTTCCTTTCATCGAGATAGGTTCATTACCAGAGAAACAAATCCTGGGAAAGGCCCGTCAAAGAAAGCTGAATTTGCGTGCGGCAACGTATTTCTGTTTTTCTTTTCGAATTATCACATAATACACTAGTAATTTTAATAAAAGTGTAGGCGAAAGGTATCGCCATTCAGGGTTGCAGGTGTGCATCTGTCTGGTTATGTCTGTGCTGTTAAAAACAATCTGTCAAACACTAAAGTACCGCGCCATTATTGGTTGTTAAAAGTGCTGATACCACAGATAACATAATATAAGTAGTATTCCCCTATTAAACAGTGGTATCGATCTATCGATTTTTAACACTAAACATTTTAGTATTATTATTTTCAATTCGATGTTTTCTTTTTTTTTTTTTTCTATGAAAAGCACATACTCATTTTACTATATTATTTTCTATCGGCCAGGAACTTGGATTTCACAGCATGTTAAGGCTCTCACCAGCAGCGATTATAAATACTCCCCTTTTGTGGCCTCCTGTTACATTCACGATAGATGCCCAACGCCCGGGACGAGTAGTGCCACGACGTAACCCCAGTGAGGCAGACAGCAGACTGACAGACCCTGCAGGCTTATTGCCTATCTTTTCGCTGATTTTCATTGAAATTATTGGTGATTTTCACTGGACAGTCCAGTCAATGGTTCCAACTCCCCACGCTCCCCTCCAGCCTGTTCCGAGGACTGAACACAATCTATATGTGGTTTCTTCCATCTAGTTATTGCGGAGAGTCAACGCGGAAGGTGAGCGCTGGGGCGTGCCCCGCGGCGACGGCCCGGTGTCATCGTCTCACAAATTTTAACTAACGTTGTGGCAGCATGACCATTATTAGCAGGACTAATTGCGGGGACAGTATTATTAGGTTTTGCAATTTGTCAATAATATATAATATTAAACTCATGATCTCAAAGTATAATTCATATCAAGCAAGGCGGACCCATTTAAGTATATTTAACCTCAACTTTTATACTTTTTGAGTTTATTTTTCAGGGCCACTTAGGTGAAATCGGAAACCGTGAGAGTAATCGAAAAGTGATGTTAGGAGTTAGGGGCTCGATTTTGAAAAATAAAAAAAGTATAAATAAAGTTGAAATTTATTTAGTTTTTCAGAAAATGTAGGTTTTTGGTTAAAATACTTTTTTGCACTTTTGGGTTCTTTGTTTTATAATAAATAAATAAATGTATGATAACTATGTGTCTAAAGTTGTTAGACCACCTTCAAAATTATATATGTATTTTTTTACTAATTAATTGCTTTGCTTGCACATAGTTCGACCGAATTGCATCATCATCATTTCAGCCGTTCGACGTCCACTGCTGAACATGGCCTCCCCACAGACAGCGAATTCCTTATCATGTGGGGGGGATTTGCCCATACTCACCACGCTGGGCATGCTGGTTGGCGAGCGCATTTAGAGCTATCGTTGTTAAAATAAGGGACGCTGCTGCCCATCCCCTAGCTTTTTTCCCTTAGTCGCCTCTTACGACATCCACGGATAGGTAGATATGGAGGGGGCTATTCTTCAGCCGGGGCCACCACGGTCTCAGCCGGGGCCACCACGTTCCGAAACCGACACCGAAATAATAAACCTTCGATAAATAAATATTGATTAATTTATAAATTTGTATTTGTTCCAACAACTTTATACACATTGTTATCATACATTTATTTATTTATTATCAAACATAAAACAAAAAAATGCAAAAGATAAAACATCAATTTTTTTTTCTGTGAAAAACTAAATTTCAATTGTTTTTAATGCAGATCTTATTTTTTTCAAAATCGAGCCCGTAACTCCTAACATCACTTTTCGATTACTCTCACGGTTTTTGATTTCGCCTAATTGAAAAAAAACTCACCTGTATATTAAGGATACCAGTAGATAAAAAGTGAAAACGTGGAAACAACTGACGGGTTATGGTTTTAGGCGTAGAACAAGATTGTGTGTATTGCCCTTCTTTATTTTTTTACAGTCTAGTAAGCCCGTTCGTCCATGACGCTACGCAAAAGTGACGGAACTCATCAGAAACTAGAGAGTATTTCTATGGAAATCCTTCAATGAATCAAAAATCTGTAAACTTGAATAATAACATTTTATTTTGTTTACTTCTTCCCGTGATAATCCTGATAGTAGGCCCTTGCCTAAGGCAAGGCAAGGCAAGGCAAGGAGCATTTCAGCATTACAACTCGCATGCGAGGTTACAGTGGTCGCAGACATCGCGTACCTACACAAGAAACATATTCATAACTGGCTCACGCCCGCGTGTTGCCCTGCTTAAAGTAGTGTACATGCTCATCATCATCAGCCTGTACAAGTCCACTGCTGGACATAGGCCTCCTCCAAAGAGTGCCACGACAAACCATCTGCAAAACTAATGAACAAATCACAATAACGCACATAAAAAAGGATAAAACATGGACAGAAAAACGAAACCCTTATAGGATCACTTTGTTGTCCGTCTGTCTGTCTGTCTGTCCGTCTGTCAAGACCCTTTTTCTCAGAAACGGCTAAAGGTATCAACATGAAATTTATACCACCTATTGAGGTATGTGGGCTTATGGTGCCGTATAAAAAATCAAAGTTTTAGCTTAATGCAATAAAAATATATGGCAATGAATATGTAATTTTTGTATGGAAATGGCAAAAATGCAAAACCACTAGGGTACTTCCAGTTACCTCACAATTCTGAAATTTGGAATTCTAGGAGCTTTTGTAACACAATTAAAGGAAAAGTCTGAAATTGAGGAATTTCGAAGTTTTTTGGAAAACAAAGTTATTTTTGCGGTCAATGTCATACAATGACTACGTGAGCGACAATATAAGTTTGTCAATTTCCTACACTTACCTAAGTACGTACCTAAGAAACCTAAATCGTTTCGAAATTAAATAACCCTAGACAGTGTTCCTGCCTTGTACCTTGTGTGTTTTGAGACTATAAACATACAGTCGCCTGCACTAGTTGTGACACTGAAACGTACCTAACTGAATAAAATAAAACAAGTATTTTAATACAATATTAGTTTACTAGTATCGCGTTGTATGTACAATGGAGTGGAGGCGGTAGATGCGGCGGCGGCGCGGCGCTAGTCGTCCTCGTGCAGCGTGAACAGCTTGGCCACCTCGAACAGGTCCTCGAACTCGCCCTGCGCCAGCACCTGCACACACACACAAACACCGCACATCATCATCATCATCCGGCTGAACAAGTCCACTGATAGAGATGCGTCTCTCCAGAGCGCCACTTGGCTCTAGTCCGTTGCGCGACTTCGAACTAGTGCATGAGGCCAATACTTAGCGACAGATTCTCGGTGCCGTACGTCATCTCTGGCAACATGCACCGACCGTAGGCCTCGAGGATCTGCGATATCTGCGACGGGTATCCCGAACGCTGGATCGATCGATCCTTTTTACATCGGAACGCCACAGTGAGACCTACCTAGTCGAATCCTCTGACAAAGGTGCATCTTCGACCGGTCACCGTAACGGTGAAATAGTGAAGTCAGATTGAGTGATCAGTGAAACGGTTACGGTGACATCGGTCGAGCTGCGCGGTTTGTCGACTCACGCACCTGCCGCGCCACGTGCATGCGGTTGAACAGGTTCCACAGCAGCACCCCCACCACGCGCCGCTCCCGCGTGTAGAACACCACCCCGCGCTCGTAGCGCCGCCCCGCCTCCCCCGCCTCCGCCGCACCCGCCGCCTCGCCCGCACCCGCCGCCTCCCCCCCGGCCGCCGCCTCCGCCCCCGCGGCCGCCTCCGTCACCGCCGTCGCCGAGAACACGCCGACCGTCGGCAGCCGCGAGTCGATGATGCCGATCGCCTGCAACGGAGAGATCACCGGTCACGCACCGGGAGGCAGCTGCAGCCGCTCGGCCAGCGGGCAGCAGGCTCGCTCACCTCGTAGCCGAGGTCCGGGCCGAGGTCGCTCCAGAACATGCTCTGGTGGCGGTAGGGGCGCGGCGGCCGCACGCCCGCCATGTTCTCGCCCGCGAGCCGGCCCGACACCACCGCGTGGTCGTGGTGCTCCAGCCGGCGCCGGCCCAGCGCCACGTCGTAGAAGCAGGCCACGTCGCCCGCCGCCCACACGTGCGCGCGCGCCTGCAGCTCCGCCGTCACCAGCACCCCGCCCAGCTCCGGGTGCTCCTCCAGCCCCGCCGCGCGCGCCGCCTCCAGCTCCGGCTCCGCGCCCGCGCACTCCACCACCACCGCCGCGCGCAGCGAGCCGCCGCCGCGCAGCGCCAGCGTCGCGCCGCCGCCCTCCGCCGCCGCCTCGCTCGCCACCACCTCCGCGTGCGGCAGCAGCGTCACGCCGGCCGCGCGCAGCCGCCGCGCCGCCTCCGCCGCCAGGTACGGCGGCAGCACGCGCGCCAGCGGCGCCTCCTCGCGGAACACCTGCGTCACGCGCGCGCCCGTCCCGCTCACTGCAACACCGACACCACCGCCGCCGTGAGCGTGAGATCTCGCCCCAGCCCCCGCCCGCGCCCCCTCACTCACGTCTCTCGGCGAGCGCGGCGCTCAGCTCGGAGGCGAGGAAGCCGCCGCCCACCAGCACCACGTGCCGCGCGCCCGGCTCCTCCAGCGCGCGCGCCAGCCGCACCGCGTCGCGCGCGCCGCGCAGCGCCAGCACGCGGCCGGCGGCGCGCGCGCCCCGCAGCGCCTCCAGCCGGCGCGGCCGCGAGCCTGCAACAAGCGCCGTGCGCTACAGCCCGCGTGCGCCGCGACCGCGACCGGGCCCGACATGCGCTCACCGGTGGCCAGCAGGCACTCGTCGTAGGTGATGCGCACGGGGTCGCGGCCCGGCGCGCGCAGCTCCGCCTCGCGGCGCTCCACGTCGAGCCGCGCGACGCGCCAGCCGCGCGCGAGCGCCGCGCCGCCGCCGCTCGCCTGCAGCTGGTCGGGCGGCGTGTAGAAGGCGAGCGGCTCGTACGCCAGCGGCCGCCGCTTGCCGTTCCACTGGCGGAAGGAGAGCGCGTGCAGCGCGTCGGGCGGCGCGCGCGCCAGCTCCGGCTCGCGCCACAGCTCCTTGCTGAGCGGCGGCCGCATGTACGGCGGGTGCGGCTCCGCGCCCACCATCAGCACCTGCGCCTCGGGCCGCGCGCTGCGGATGGCGCGCATCGCGGCGAACGACGCGGTGCCGGCGCCCACCAGCAGGAACTGCGCGTGCGCCGGCAGCGCCGCCCCCGACGCCGGCACCGGCGCCGGCTCCTCCGCGTCACCGTCCGCGACGGGCGCGGCGGCGGCGGCGGGCGCCGGCAGCTGCTCGTCGCTCAGCTTGCGGTAGAAGTACACCTGCGCAGAGGAAACGGCGGCGTGAGCGACCGAGGCGGGGGCGGCTCGCTGGGGGCTGGCGGGGGGAGCCACTCACCCCGCCGAGCGAGGCGGTGACGGCGACGGCCGCCGCGGCGAGCGCCCAGGCGCGGCGCGGCCGCTGCGCCGGGGGCGGGGCGGGGCCGGGGCCGGGGGGCGGGGGCGGAGCGGCGCCTCCATCCGTCGTCGTCGTCGTCGTCGTCGTCGCCGCCGTGCGCTGCGTGGCCTCCCTTCTGCTGGCATCACTCGTGAGAACGGTCTGCAACCCAATATTTATTTAGTTATTTAAACGGGGCACAGGACAATAGGTATGTAAAACCTTATCGCTAGTTATAATCATTAAATAATTAATATTCGTGTGAAATAATTAATAGATATTTTATATATTTTAGGTTAAGGTATATTATATTTCTATGGGTCTTAGAATTAGTTTTTACTATCTGTACTTTTCTTAAGTTCCCTGAAATAAAATTTATATTATTATAATTATGAAAAGTTTTATTTTATAGGCCTCCATGTGAGTTACAGCTACTATTAAACCAAAATAATTGAGTTTTTGCAACGGTTTAAATAATTAATTCCGGTTGAATTCTTCCGTGAAAGTTGAATCCTATCTTCACTCCTGTAGTCGGTATGAATAGTCGGTGTAGTGGCGAGCTAGCGGTAACTTTAATGAGCTGTGTGAGCGCACACTTACACTCGTTCGTTTTTTTTTATACGTAGGCAAACAGGCTTACGGCCCTCCTGATGATAAGTTGTTACCGTCGCCTATTGACATCAGCAACACCTTGAGCATTACTAATGCGTTGCCTGCCGAACCCCTAAAAAGAGCTCAACCTTACCGCAGGAACACAACACTATTTGAAACAAATAATATTATTTGGCTGCGATCTTCTGTAAGGCGGAGGTACCACCCCAGGCGGGCTGCAATTTAGAGCGAGAAAATCTCGCTGTGCCCTACCTCCTCCAAAATTAGTTTTGTTGGTAGTAAATTGGTATTGTTAGTTTTTGTTAATATGTAAACTAAGCATTATCATTTCTTATTGTTTAATTCCGACGTATCTTACAAGATGTACTGTGTTTAGTGCAATAATATAATGGGTACCCACCGTCCTGTATCTCCTCAGTTTTCTGGGCTGCTTGTAAGTAAAGTAAACAATTATATTTTGACATAAATGAACCCTCTTATTCATAATCACTGACTAACGTTATCGACTCAATATCTTCACTAGCAGTAAACAAAAGAAAGAGGCAGACACATTACTTCAGAGTAGATTACAATTTTACACTACGAATTTTTCTTTGTGATCCCTTTGTAATGGTACGGAAGCCCCCATCTCATGGTCGGTAGGTATAACGGATTATTTTAGGAAATTGTAGGCTTTCCTAAAAATATGTGTTGTCTGCCGTCCACTGGCTCTTCAACTATGAACCTAATCCATTATAACTGCTTGCTTTACCTGCCTCTTCAAAAAATGACCTAATTATTTATCCCACTAATACAGTCAATTACAAAAAACCCAAACACAAGTTATTTAGAAAATGACATGTATTTTATAAAATTACCTCTTACTTCCTCTTACTGTAACAAGGCATTTTATACAAGACTAGCTGTTCCCCGCGGCGCCTGAGTTTTCATACAAACATTATAACCCCTTTTCACCCTCTTAGGGGTTGATATTTTAAAAATCCATATAGGACAGCTACTGTCCTTTCAGCTTTATAGCTTCATTGGTTTGGGCTGTGGGTTGATTTCATGTTGAGCCCTTGTTCTTTTATATTAATTTTATTAAGTAGGTATGCTATCTCGAATAGGGCTTATTGTACTCCCATTTGGTAATAAAGATTGTTCCACAACTTTTGGAAACTCAAAATTTTTCATTGAAAAAACTACCTTTATGCGTGAAGCAGATGTTTTGGGGACAAATCAGTTCAAAATCAATTGATCAGCTATTTTAGTAAGTAATCTTGATTTAGAACTTCTTGTATGTTAATATTGCATAGACAGATGACAAGAAGACCAAAAACAGCTGAATATTGAAAAAGTGAGTATTAGTTTAAACAGTTTGTTTTATTAGCTGAATATGTATTAGATTCTTTTTTTGTTGATAGAATAAGCCCCTTTCATGATGGTATAATGAAACATTCTGCATTAAGTAAGTGCTTTTAGCGATAAGGCCGCCCATTGTAATGCTTACCTATTTGTATAATTTTATGCTTTTTTTTGTTTCTTTTTGGTGTAGGTACAATAAAGATATAATCTATCTAATCTATCTAAGTAAGCTTTACTTTACTAGCTACTCAGACTCATACAGTTAACTACAACTAATAAATATATCATCAATTGGACCTTAATTAATTAAAGCAACTAGTAAATTTGTAATATTTATACAATACATATTGTACTACAACATTATCACTACATACATTTCATAAACTGCACCACACATTATCAGCGCAATATCAGCTCGCATAAACATATAATTATAACATATTAGGTACCTGATTGGCAGCTCCCCGGGCAGACGAAGCATACCGATGTGTGCCTGGAAGAAGCCAGAGCCAGTTTATGAATATGTTTTAAAACTACGTTTTTATCTCATTTTTTTTCCTGATGTTTTTTAAGTGAAAGTAAACAACATCACAAAAAAAAAATAAGATTTAAATCCTGAAAAACAATCTCAACCATTTTCCTATGGATTTCATAAATAGTAGATTTATTTTATCGAGATGCAAGAAGCTTGCTGTACTAGCCTATAGATCCTACTTCCTGCTAAGTGATCCTACGAATGCAAACATGTGTAAGGATGTGAAGATGTCCACACAACCACCATGTAATCACTGAAAGGA
The DNA here is from genome assembly GCA_947579855.1 of Anticlea derivata. Taxonomy (NCBI): domain Eukaryota; kingdom Metazoa; phylum Arthropoda; class Insecta; order Lepidoptera; family Geometridae; genus Anticlea; species Anticlea derivata. The sequence continues at coordinate 10,759,873 of OX388276.1, read as the reverse complement.
CTAGAATTAAATCTGGTATCAATTTCAGTTTATTTATTCAAAAACAATTTACATAGTGTGTGAATACAAGGTATGTATCATCATCATTCCAGCCGTTTAAAGTCTACTGCTGAACATGATAGTGGTATGTATGTGTAGTAGAAAATAGTGGAATAACATAGGATTATGAATAATTAAGTTTATGAATAACTTTTAACCCAGGCGAGGAAAGCCGGGGGCGGAAGCTTGTGAATTGCAAAAATGCATCTCAAGAGCCTCATCTCTCATTAATCATCTCACTCAGTAGGTACATACGGAAGAACTTGCAGACATCTCTTCTTGCCGAAGCGAGCACCTCCAGGGCCTGACTCTCCACGTAGACAGCTGAGACTGCCCTCAACATTGCACCGCCTCAATCAGCACAAAACCTTTTTTAGCCGCTACTACAGATCCTTAACCCTTACGACTCTCATTCATTTCCAGACATTGTATAAAAATATCTAAATTGTGTACAAGAAAATGGAGAAACGGGAAGCCAGAGATTGTTAATTTGTAGTTAAATTATTTTTTATGACTGGTTTTATTTATTTTCTTCTATCGATCGATCTATCGCTTGCTCTTCCTCCTTGGTACTTTTTTTTAGGTTATTTCTTTTTTTTTTAAGTTTTTCCCTTTCGGATTGGCTATGGCATCTTAAGCCTTACCGCCATGTCTTTCGTGTATATAATAATTTTTCTTCTTATAATTTAGGGCTTCTGCTGTATTACATTAACTTTCAATATTGCCAATGTCAAGTAATTATTAATGACAAGTATAAAATCAATCGTCCACAAGCTCTCTTGGGAGCTCTGCAGGTAAGGGCCTTCGGGCTCGTGTGGCCAATCGCGATCATGTGGCGCATCTACTCGCGATGACTCTACGGGCTTAGCCTCTTGGTGCCTAAGACTGTTGCTTAGCAACTAGATCCGACGTGGACAATAGTCCACGTTATCTCCATTATATATAGTCCATTTACTGAATATTCTTTACATAATAAATTGTTTGTTCCTAGCAGTTTTCTTCAAAACTTCAAACCACATTTTTAGTCAATTATGATAATAACATTAGCACAAGGGGTGTAAGGGGTTCCAAACAACACCAACTGGAACCCAAGCCAACTTCACCGGCACGCGGTACACCCTGCCGATCAACGAACGAGGCTCTGGCGCTCCACCCACCAACCCGCACTGGACCAGCGTGGTGGGTCTATGGTCCAATATGATAGGTACCGTTCGTCATGGAACTCTTTGGGGGAGGCCTATGTTCAGCAGTGGACTTCATCAGGCTTATGATGATGATGATGATAATAACATTTGCAGGCAAATATAACGGGAATGTATTAAGTGATTTTCTTTTTTTAACTGAAAATGCGGTTACATGAGAGTTGCCTCCTTGATGCGCCGCGTGCGAGTTAGCCCCAATAGCCTCCTCGTCACAATACTGGACAGGGTTGACTGTCCCGTCGTGCGGAAATGGAATGCCGTATGTATGGCTTCCAGATCCTCTATGTTTAATGTGCGTTAGGTTACGTAATTATTGTTTTTTGGCTCTTTAAAATTGTATTTTTGTATGGACCTGTCTGAAATAAACGACTTTATTATTATTTTATATGTTTTGAAAAAAACCGCCTCCCATCTCTTCGGAACAAACTTGACATTCATATTTACTTGAGACTGGCAATATTGACTGTAAATAAAAACAGCAGACGTAGTATCTTCATAGTCTGTGGTCGTAATTTGGTTGAAAAAATGTAAAGAAAAGATGCATAGATTCATAAAATTTTAACAAATTTCAAGCAACGTAGTGGTTTTATTCTCTTTGTATCAAGTCTGCTAGCCTACCTACGATAGATAGATCTAGCTTTTAGTATAATTGGGTAAAATTCACTAATGAACTGTGAAAGAAAACCAAAACAAAGTATTATTTTGTGTCGACTTGCTATTTGCTGCTGAATCATTTGGAATTCACTTTTACTTTTTGTGACTGTCAAGAAAATTTCATCAAAATTCCACCTGCTGCGGCGTCTGAAGAATCCACACTCCGGTCTGCTAATCGGTATGTTTTTCCATGTTTACTGGTGGTTTTTTTTTTTTAATAGTTAGTACCTGCCGATCCAACTGAGCATGGTCAGATAAATAAATAATAAACAAACTAAAACACCGGGCCAACCAACTTGCACAGTGACTCACAGCACATGCATCTGTGTACACATGGCCGCTCGAGAGGAATGATGTCACGCAGCTCTCTGACTGAACAATGGGGAGTGCCTGCTGACTGCAGAGAGCAGGAGTGTTCCTCTGCCCGACACCAAACCCAAATCACTTTAATAATAAGATAAACCTTATCATCTAACCCTATCTCCAAATTTCCTTATTTATTTATTTACTAGCTGCCGCCTGGAGTTTCTCTTGGGTTGGTTTCTACCTGCTAAAACCTAAGTAGCCTATATGCTATTCTAGGTAAAGAACTTTATATATTCTAAACTTTTGTTATATGTCTTCACACACACATATTATGCAAGTAGGATTAAACCAACGGCGGTAATAACTTATGGATAACAAGTGCAAGCAGCAAGCCAATTATAGGTTTTCACATGTAGTAAGTCTTGTAAATTATGCTGGAATTTAACAAAAATATGTATGTAATAGTTTTTTAATTATCGCCGCTCCAGCCCAAATAACATGGTACTCGACTAGGTATAACAATAGAAGTATTTTTATTTGAAATAATTGTTCCTGAGGTCTGATTATACGCTTACGTAATATACGTTTTTATTCACAGCTGTATAATGGTAAACATTTTTTAGTTTTTTTTTATTGAAAAAATAAAAAAAAGGTTTTATTAGCTGAGGCCGGCTTTATGATATTTACAATATCATACACATAGTTCTAATTCTAATCGGGGGTGGTTAGACCTGCACTGACTTCCCGCTGTGGGGTGTTTTGTGCATTGTCCCCCTATGCTAACCCTACCCCAGCCAGCCCAGCTCCTTAAAATAGCGAAGCAGGACTTTGGGTTGTTGGTAACATTCTCTCAGTATCCCTGTATGCAGCGGTGCATACACATAGTTAAGTATTAAGCAAAATAGATGGATATCGGTGTGCGGCAGGCGGGCGGACATGCAGGCGGCGTGCGAGGCGGGCGACGCGTTCGCGTGGCTCGAGGGCGGCGCGGGCGGCGCCGAGGCGCTCGCCGCGCTCTACTGCACCGTGCGCGAGCCCTGGCTGGTGCGCGCGCTGCTGCTGTACCACGCGCGCACCGGCTCGCAGCGCGCGCTCGAGCTGCTGGCGCGCGCGCCCGAGCACCACGCGCGCCTCGCGCTCGACGCGCTCGCCGAGCAGCTCCGCGGCGAGCGCGCCGCGCGCCACCACGCGCTCGCCGCGCTCGCGCCGCTCGTGGCGCGCCGGCCGGCCTGGCTGCACCTGCTGCTGCCGCCGAGCGGGCTCGCGCGCGAGCTGCTGCGCGCGGCGCGGCTCGAGCGAGAGCCGGCGCCGCTGCTGAACGCGCTGCTCGCGCTGGCGGCGCTGCTGCCGGCGGCGCCCGCGCTGACGGGCGCGCTCGCGCCGGAGCTGGCGGAGGCGCTGGCGCGCGCGCCGGCGGTGGAGGCGACGCCGGCGGCGCGCGCGGCGCTGGCGCTGGGCGCGCGCGCGCTGTTCCTGGCCGCGTACGCGACGCACCCGTGCACGCTGCTGGAGGCGCTGCGCGGCGCGGGCGCGGAGCTGGGCGGCGCGGCGCGCGACGCGTGGGAGCGCGGCGTGGCGACGCTGGCGCGCGGCGTGGCGCTGCACCCGGCGCTAGTGACGGGCTCGCGCCGCGCGGAGGCGGACGGCGGCCGCTGGGCGCGCGCGCAGCCGCACGACGTGCTGGCCGAGTGCGGCCGCCTGGCGCTGCCGGCGCCGGCGCCGGACTCCCCTTCGCCGGCGCCCTCGGACCCGGCGCCGCTCGCGTGCCGACGCTCGCCGGTTCCGCTGCCCGGCTCGGGTGCCCAGGTGCGTTTCTCTTCGCCGCAACGATTCGTGAAGGTGCGATCCCTCGCCCCGGATCCGATCCGTTCGCTGATTCTCTGCGACCGACGCGTATAAAACCAGTGGTGACAACCGCACGTCCAGAGCCTCGTTGAATGACATTCACGTTGAGCTAGAAAGTGTCGTGTGATGAAATGTATTCTTCGCCCGAGTCCTGCATGATTCAAAGCTCCGAGAGTTTTCGGAGAGACCTCGAAATTCGAAATAGAACCCGAAAACTCTAAGCGTATCCCCTCCACCCTGAAATCGGGGTCCGCTGCCGGCCCCGGACGGCAGGTTCGGGGCGCGAGGTGCGCTCGCACCTCGACCGGCTCTCGTGGGCCGGCTGCGATGCGAGGTGCGCACGTTGCAGGCGGCGCTGGCGGCGGGCGCGCTGCGGCCCGGCGGCGCGGGCTGGTTCGCGCTGGGCGAGCGCTCCGGCGCGGAGGCGGCGCCGCACACGCCGCTGCCGGCCGAGCGGGCCGAGGCGCCCGAGCCGGAGCCCGCCGTGGAGGCGACGCCCGAGAACACGCCGGCGCGGCTCGCGCGCCAGGCCTTCCGCTTCCCGCCGGCCGAGTCGCCGGCCGCGCGCGCGCTGGGCCGCACGCCGCCCGCCGGCGCCGGCTCCGCGCCCGACGCCGCGGCGGCGCGCCTGCAGCGCGTGCAGGCCGAGCGCCGCGCGCAGGACTCGCCGGTGCCGCTGGGCGCCGCGCCGCCGCCGCTCGCCGCGCGCCCGCAGCCGCGCGTCGCCGCGCCTCCGCAGCCGCCGCACCCGCCGCACCCGCCGCCCGACACCGAGGACCGCGAGGTAAGCATCTACTTTAAACATGCACGTGATATTGTTCGCTTGACGCGTGCGCTGTGGATAGGGTTAATATAAGAGGGGGTGTAAGCTAGGTCACGGGGTCCCATCCCAAGGAAAACAAATATTGTTCAAGCTAATGTCAATAGATGGCTTTACGGGTATAGATTTGTTATTGAAGTATGTGAAAAATCATTATTAGGTCATGAAACAAAGATTTTATAATATCATAAAATATCCATAACACGGAAAAATTTAATTGATGCTTCTTAAATCAAGTTTATTTAATTTTTACAAAAATCCAATGATTTTTTTTTCTGGTGGTAATGACTTGAACTACGTTGTGATTGACACAGTTTGCTTGTAGTACCACAGGTAGTACTGACTTGATAGATGGCGTCATTTTAAATTCCTGTATTGTCGCGTTTTGTTTTTGCGTTTTCTATTTTGTATGTAAATTACTAATATCTAATTCCAATTGAAATGAAAAAAAAATTGAGTGAATTCGTTTCTTTTACAAATTATCACACGTAGTTATCACAAGAGATGTAACAGTTAAAAAGACTAAGTTAAACGCCTACATACTACGCACAGTTTTCACAAAAGCTAAGCATACTATGTAGTAGGTACTTACGATAATATTGGAGAACGAAACGCATCGCATTGTTTGTATGTGCCAACGTTGTTGCTGGCTTTGAATCGTCGTTTCGTTTGATTGGTGATCACTTTATAACACTTTTATAACATACTAATATACATGAAATCTATAATATTGAGATATATAAACAGGAAGTAGAATAATTAATACTACAGTTAGATACCTCCAAGTCAGCAGGGCCGGATAGTATCGGCTCAATATTTCTCATCGGCTGTGCTAAGACTATTTGTGTACCGATATCCTTGCTCTTCCGTAAATCCGCAAATAGCAGACTACATTTCCTAGTATTTGGAAATCTGCCTTTGTTTCGCCGATACATAAGAAAGGCTCTAAGAGCGAACTTATTAACTATAGACCCATTTCTAAGTTGTGCATTATTGCTAAAATATTTGAACGAATCGTCTATAACCAAGTCTATGCTGCTATACAAAACTCCTTTAGCCCGTCACAGCATGGGTTCCTTAAGGGACGGTCTACAGTGTCCAATCTTGTCCTTTTCAACGATTTCTTAACTAATACTATGGACAATGGTCATCAAGTCATAACATTATTTGTTTCAAATAGTGTTGTGTTCCTGCAGTGAGTAAGGTTGCCAGAGCTCTTTAGGGGGGGAGGGGTTTGGCAGGCAACGCATTAGCAATGCTCCAGGTGTTGCTGATGTCAATAGGCGACGGTAACCACTTACCATCAGGTGCGTAAGCCTGTTTGCCTCCGTATAACATAAAAAAAAACGATGTAATCTACACCAATCCAAGTTATCGCTTATCGGTATTAGAGGTGACTTGCTCCGTTGGTTCTCCTCCTATATCATGAATCGGTCGCAAGCTATCGTCATCAACAATTATATTTCTAGCTGGGTTCCCATTCCTAGCGGTGTACCGCAAGGTTCCTTGCTGGGACCTTTACTCTTTTTGATTTTTGTCAACGATATTTCTAGTTGTTTCCTAAATAGTCACTTGCTATGTTTCGCCGATGACATGAAGATTTTAAAAAACTCTTTGGACGACGTTTCTGAACTCCAAGCAGACCTATCTAGACTGTATACCTACTGTCTCATTAATAAGCTGGATCAATCCATTAAAATGCTCTGTTGTCACCTTCACCCGTAAAAAGGTTTTAACTCAGTCTTCCTACTTTCTGAAACATCAGGCTATGAATCTATGAATTTGTTCAGATCGGCTGCGTTTGATTTGAGTTCATGTGCAGGTGCGCGAGCTGACGGCGCGCGCGCTCTCGGCGGCGGGCGGCGCGTGGGCCGAGGCGGAGGCGGGGGCGGGGGCGGGGGTGGGAGGTGGCGGCGAGGCGCGCGGGGCCGGGTGGGAGGCGCGCGCGGCGGCGCGGCCGCTGGCGGCGCGCGGGGCCCGGCCGGCGCCGGCGCCGCGCCGCGCCGCGTCGTGCGGGCCGGCGCCGGCGGCGGCGCGGCGCGACGCGGCCGCGCAGACGGTGGACGCGTGGCCGGAGCCCTACGAGTTCCTGGTGGCGGACTTGTTCTCCGCGCTGGCGGACGACGACGCCGCGCCCGATAAGGTACGTTCGTTGTAGCGTTCGCGACGCTAGGTATGCGCGCAGGCGGTGCCGGCTCACCGGAGCCGTCGCTCTAAACGACGATCTTCTCATCATTGTCATTTATTTCCAAAAAAAAAAACCTGATTAATACTTCCAAAATGACATTGAACTACTTGAAAGTGTTCAGAGGAGAGCAACCAAGATACCACAGGCTCTACGACGCAAATCATATGAGGAAAGACTACTCGCATTACGCCTCACTACTCTTGAAGATAGACGCCTTCGCGGTGACCTCATCGAAACTTTTAAAATTATAACCAACCAGTACAATCTGCCAGATATTAAAGATATCTTCATAAGGAAAGATGATCAAAGACCTTCTCGTGGCCATCAACTTAAGCTAGCTCGTGCTCCTGCTGAATATATGCTGAAGCAAGTCACAAGAATTAAATTAGTCTTTTGATCCATCTTTTCAAAGAAACTGCGATCCCCAAATCCAAGTTAACAAGCAAACTCAATTATCAATCTTATTTCGTAAGTATCCAGCAGCTTTGATGCATTTCTCCAACGAGAATTGGTTGATTTATATGTTCTCTAAATAAAGGGTTTCAAAATACAGTTAGGGCCGTAATCCCCTTTAAGAATCTCCTATGCCATAGAATCTGATTCAACAATTTTTAAGCAAGCTTTTGCTAAGCAGACTAAATGGAAAGAAAAATTATATCCAAAAGAGATTATGTCCAAAACGAATACCCACGCATACCTACATAAAATTTTCCAGTAAAATATCCGGACGCATCAAGAACGCGAAATTAGAACAAAATGCGATTTAATACAAGATAAGATATTTTTTACCAAAACTAAAAACCGACTTCAAATTCCTGAATATTCACAAGATTAATGTAAAGTAAAGTAAAGTAAAAATTTATTGCTTGAAATACATATTGTACAGAGGTGTTAATGTTATTATAAAATGGAATCAATGTATTCTGCCATGTTATGGTGTGCAATATTTCGTTTAACAGTATATAATTAAAAATAATGTCAAGTTCAAATTAAAAATTCATAATAAAAAAAAAAAATTAAATTAAAAAGAAAAAAAAAAGCAATCAATAAATTAGCTAAACAGATTGAGTAAAAAATTTGTCATTAAGAAATTCCTCAATAGAGTAATAACATTTTTTTTCCAAAGTGATTTTCAACTTTCTCTGAAACAGTGAACGCGGTAACTAATATCAACCTTTGCGTTTTGCTTACCTACTGAGAATGACACTGGCCACCTACACTTTCGAATAAAAAACAAAAGTAACTATGACATCCATTCATCATCAATAATAACTCTTACGGTAAAAAAAAGGCGGGAAACATCGAAACAGGGAGACGCGTTTTTTTCCCACCTAAATCTAAAAAATCAATTTTCTGAAGAAAATAGATCAGTAGAGTTATAATTTAGTATCTTTTTCATTGTATATTGTATTTATAGTAGTTTAGTGTATATAAATAGTACCTGGTGAGTTATTTTTGTGTTTTGTGATGGAGGAGCCGCCTGACCCCGGGGGTAGGATCGCTCCGGCGCGCGGCGCCGGGTTACTATGTAACTGTATCAAATAGCTTTGAAAAATTCAATGCATCCAATGATTCATCAATGGATATAGACATTTCTGTAACCAAGAAACGCAAACGAACCCGCTTACACAAAGTGTGCAAGCATTGTAATAAGAGAAAGCGTCATGGTTCAAATGATTCTAAAGGTTGTGACTGCGATGAATCCCCAGCACTTTCTGATAACAATATTCCTAACCCTCCGCTTAGTACTGATCCGTTACAGAATGTTCCCATCTCAACAGACCCAGTTGATACATCAACTCCTGTTGCTCCGTCACCTAATTTATCATCACCTCCGGCACCGCCGGTTACAAGAACCGAATATGACTCCACCGATAATGCCCCATATATTGTACATGTGCAACAAGTACTGATTCACCAAATGATGGCTCCACTCTTCATCCTATCATATTTGGTAAATTCCTGAAGCGCAATGCTATCTACAATATTGTAAATGGAAGTGTTAAAAGGATAGGTAGGAACAGAGTTTCAATAGAATTCAATAATCATGCAGATGCCAATTCCTTCTTCAACCATGATAGCCTCAATAGCAATAAACTGAAAGCATTTATACCAACCTACAATGTCTCACGAATGGGTGTTGTCCGCGGAGTGCCCATAGACCTCTCTCCTGAGAGATGATGGAATGTACTTCGGTTCCCAGCGGTTGTGGAAAGATTTGAAAACTAAGACGAATTAATTTCAAAGAAATGATTAATGGAGCTCCTGTTTGGAGCCTAACACTGTCGCCTGCTAAAAGCATCGTAGTCCCCTTCACACGTAAAATGAACACACCGCCTATAAATATAATTTATGATGGCTGTTTGGGTACGACCCAAACAGTAAGCTAAAGCTAGGGATGAAGCTGCTAAGGGAAGCTAGTTAGGGGTGGTGACTCCGAAGAGAGTTAAACAACCGAACCCGTCGAGTATTGAACGTATACTGATTTATTGTTTCCACCAATTAGTCAAAATGCTTGCAACTAGGGCAATGCAAGCTATGCTAAAACTATTCTAATAAATTTAATAAGTAAGTATGTATTAGTTGAATGTACTTGTGTGCGTTAGCTCGTACATCTTGCCAACCCAAAGAGATGAGAAAGCAGCTCTAGAAAATAGTAACATAATGTAGTAAATAATATAAGCTAAGATTTTAGTTATTATCTAAATAATACAAAACAAACAGCTCTAGAAAAATAGTAAAATAATATAAGCTAAGATTTTATTAAATTATACAAGTATCGATGATATTCTAATCATCGTTGGGTGAAAACAATGTTGTTGCAAGCTTGTAAATGGAATTAACTTATGCTAAAATATGTCCATGTCCATATGAGTCCATTTTCACTTCACAATTTTATATCGTTAGTAAGAAAGCTAATTGCCCCCGGTGGGTCCGACTATCTCACCGAAAGAGTCACACGGTATGGGGATCGAAATTGAACGGGGAGGTTTAGGAGGCGCAGGGCCGTCATTGACTGCAACATGAGTATAGCCAAGAGTTCGGTCGGTGTAATTTGACCCATCTATTTACACAAGGTGAATGCTCGTAAATACAGGTTGATGTTAGTTTGTTCGCATTTATTAAAGTTATATCACATATGCTCTTTTGTAGATCTAAATCATAGGTGGGTTGATCAAAAGTACATAGTATTTTTTCTTCAGATGCATGAAGACAACCTTGTAGATCATGGTCTGTTAGGAATAAAACGGCGTCCTTTCGTAGGTTGAATGCTAGATAGGGGTAGGTAGGTACGGTAATGTAAGACGTTCCATCTTTATTTTGTGGAATGCTAAGTATTTTATCAAGCTCGTAGATTTCATTGCTCACTAGTGGGACATTAATTTCGATTATAAGGTATTTTTTGTATACCTTTGCGAAAACCTTTAGTAGCTTATATATGTCTCGTATATTTCCCGTCTCTAAGGGTACCTTTAGATCTCCCTGTAGTTGGGCAGATATGAAGTTAATTTGTTCTTCCAGTTGCTCGCTAGTAATCAGATGTGCATTGATGCGGCCGTGACTGATGTCAGTCACGGTGTCTACGAGTGAAGTTTGCATGCGTCTCAGGTTCTCCAGGATAATGCTGGCTGCCAAAGCTGATGACGTAATGTATAAACCGTTATCGGAATCAGACCGCATTTGATTTAGGTCTGCCGATATGCTGCGTAGATGCTCATTGATAACGGAAAATTGTTTGTTCATAATTTGCTCATTGCGTTGTATAATGTTAAATTCGGCTTCGATCACTATAGTCTGGTTTTTAATGAGGTTTTTCATATGATTTCCATTAAATGCAATCTTTTCAATGTCCTTTGCGTATTGTTGGGCAAAATTGTCGTCTAATACGCCAAATAGATAGCTTGCTAAGTTTCCGACTCCATTTACTATACCCCTTTTCTGTCGTTTTTTGCTAGGGCTTTGTAGAAGTCTGTTGTAATGCTCAATTTCAGTTAATTCATGTGCTAGTTGATTTGTAATTTGTTGGTATTGAGGCTTCGATTTCATTGTCATACCTTTTAGATGTCTCACGTAAGTCTCCATGTCATTGATTGCTTGCCAATAGCCAGTCAGATTGTAGTACACTACTAGCTTCCACTCATCTCTAATATACTGTAGATTCGATATCTTGTCGAAATAAAGTGGTTTGGTCTCGTTAAGCGCTGTAGTACTGATATGTGAGACGGTTTGTTGTGTAGTTGGAGACATCATCATATAAAGGAGTAAAAGAGCTAGAGTAAAATAGTTTTTAAAAGTATTACGCTTAGTTCCACGTGCTCCTCTCTTTGAGCTTGCAGGTGGTGGAGCTTGCTGGTTGTTAAGCTGCGCTGAGCTGTGGTCATCGGCCTTTGCTGTTTCAAACGCTATTATCACAGGCTTAGTTACAGGTCGTTTCATGATTATATTTTGTATAGCTTTGCTCGCCCTAAGGTCCACGTGACCTGTAAAATCCACGCCAGTATGTGGGAATGGGCGGGAAGGCGTGACTCTGGCTCGTGGAAGATCTGTCATGACTTGGTGTTGTTTTTCAGAGCGTTCATCTAAATAGGGACAGAGATTCCCTAGTAGTTTACTGTTAGGACGAACTTGATCTCTGTAGTCATTATTTTCCAAATCTTTTTCTAAATCTTTGGCTTGTACATGTTTTATAATGAGTTCATAATCTTTGTTTATTTCAGTGATCGATAAGACAAGGTCACGTTCCGTATGTTTGTGACATAACGTTGCAGTGAAACGCGATACCCATGTAATTGAGCTGTTGCTTTTTAATGATTCATTTATGAATGATATGCTTGGCTGATGTAAGGCTGAGTTTATACTTGCTTTTTTCGATTCAAGTGCTGGTGGCTCAAAAGTTTTGTTTGTGAAGTTGCTGGGCTCAAAGCTAGCTAGCCAATCCAGGGCATTCCACCAAAGCGGGTTTTTCTTAAGCTTTGCTACCGTTAATCCTCTGGTGTCGCAGTTGGCGGCATTGTCCAAAGAACGGATATGGTTCGCACAGTTTGATGCCTGAATCATTTCCGTAATTTGTAGAACTCGATTCGCGACGAACTGTTTCCAACGAGATGAGTCACCATGATTCCAACTCAGAACTATCGTGGAGTCAGTCCATGCGTAAACTTCAAACTCCGATTTTATTATTTGCATAAGCTGAGCCTTCCTTTTTAATGGCGCTATATTTGTTTTCGCTGCGACGTGTCGTGTCGTGCACTCACCCTTATCATTATGCGCTACTAAGTACACGGCACAGACATAAGCCTTCTGCGAGTCGCCTAAATGTCTAGGGATTTCAAACTGATTTTTGTGGATGAACTCTTTGCAGCTGTTTGAATATGCTTCATTTTTTACCAATTTGCTCTCTAGCTGTACAAATGGTGCTATCGCTTTTGCTTTAGAAAATCCTAAATTTTCTTTATAGTTTTGCTTCCTCGGAAGGGCTACCTCATATCTACCGTCGTCAAGGCAAGGTTGATCTTCTTTTGGGAGGTCGGAAGAAGTGTTAGGAATTTCCTCCATTTCCCAGTATTTCGCTATTTTGTTGTTGACAACAATGCTACAGTTGAACGTCTTGACGTTCCCTGACAAGATCCATCCTAATTTCGTTTGCTGAGCCATGGGAGCGTTACAAGAACCTTTGACTAGACCGCCCATGATAACATCTGAGTAAATAGAGGCGTCTAGCAGTAGGTCTATAGGCTTCGATACATTGAATTCAGGATCTGCTAGGTTCATATGCTGGATGTGAGGCCATGATTGATCCGGAAATGAAACATTGGGGAGATCTCCAATAACCCGAGGGATGATGCATGCTTCTGTATTAAAACTGTAATTGTCGTAGATAGATTTGCATTCAAGTAAAATAAGTTCTTTGCTTTGCTTTGGAGCAGTACCTACACCCGATACCGATGCGCTAAATTTCTTGCGTGGCAACCCTAATAGCTGTGCGGCATTTTCTGATATTAATGTAATCTGGGAGCCCTGATCGAGTAATGCTCGTAAGGTGACATAATTACCGTCGATCGCTTTAATTTTTACTAAAACAGTAGCTAATAAAACTTCATCATCGTCAGCAGACACGTGACTTGCTGCGTATTGCTTGATGCTGACCGGCTTAGCTGGCGGTGGGGATGTTATTGTTAAAGGCGATTTTTGCTCAGCAACTGCGGCTGCTATAGAGTGCAGTGACCCAGCACATGCGTCATGCAACTTCGTATGATGATCGCCATTGCATTCTTTGCACCTTTTAATTGACACACATTTATTATTTGAGTGTTTGAACAAACAGTTTTTGCATAGTTGCAGTTTCGTAACTGTCCCCAATTTGTCCTCTGCTGGCATGCTAATGAACTTTTCGCATCGATATAGCTCGTGATTGAAATTACAAAGAGGGCACTTACACGTGGATGTAGAAGCGACTTGATATCTCGAAAAATGCTTGTTATTATAATGAGTAGGCTTATAGCTTGGCTTAGTTTTATGCTGCGGAGCTGGCTTAGCTGAAGTTGAAAAGTCTCTCTCTCTCTTCTGGATAGGTTCTAGAGCTATGAATTTACTCTCGAGAAAGTCCATGAGCTCATTTAAAGTAGGCAACTCTCTCGGAGACTTACGCGATTCTTTGTAGGCGTTGTAGGTCTCGCTGTCTAGCTTTTTCGTCAACAAGTGAACTAATAATGGATCCCAAGAATTTGTGTCTACTTCTAAGTTGTGAATGGCATGAATACATTCAGTAGAGGTGTCGTAAAGACGTTTGATTTCGAATGACGTCTGCTTGCTGATGCTGGGCTGATTAAGGAAGGTCTCAATATGGGTAGTAAATAGCACTTGTGGATTATTGTAGCGATGAGTCAATATCTCCCAAGCTATATCGTAATTATCTGCCGAGATATTTAAATGCTGAATTAGACGCTCCGCTTCTCCCTTTACTTTCCCTTTCAGATGTTGCATCTTTTGAGCTTTAGATAAGAAGTTATTGTTATGTATCGACTCTGAGAATAAATCAAAAAACGTAGGCCAATAAGTATAACTGCCAGAAAAGGTAGGTATTTCAAGTAACGGAGTGGATCTCTGAATATGCGATGTAGCTGATAATTTTTGATTTAACGCTTTTTTCGTAGCTTTAAAGGATGCTTCCTGCCTAATAAATTCACCTTGATAAACCTCATCCTCACCCTCAAGAATGTTGTCTATTTCAAGATGAAGCTTGTCGATAGTGCTCCATCTAGACTGGATGCTGCTTAGCTCGTCTTCTAGTTCCCACTTCTCGCTAATTTTGCTAACGTTGATGCTCGATATTAGTCGCTTAAATGCTCGAAAGTTAGTCCTTTGTAAGGACAAAAATTCGTCTATTTTGTTACTAGAACCAGTCTCGGTATTAGTACCTGTACCTATACCCGACCCTGACGGTATCTCTACCTTATAAGGAGTATAAGCTGCTATTTTAGATCGCGTCTCCCTATAGTATTTATCCATACGATCGTAAATAGATTCTTGAAAATATCTTTGAGTCTTAGTCGTCAAATTTCCAAGATTCGTGTTGTTATGATCGAACTCTCCCCAGAGGTTATCTAAAGCGTCTAATCGTATCTTCAGATACTCCGAGGTCTTTCGATGGGCGGAATCCTTGTCGAAATTAGTGCCGATACGCTGAAGCTCGTTGACGAGCTCTGCTTGGCGGTTGAATAACGCTTCGTAGTCCGTCATAGTAGCTAGTTCGCAAGTAAAATATGAACGATCTTACTTGTTTTGTGCTGCTTGGCAAGTCTCCCGACTCACGCAAAGTGGTGCTGGTGCTGCCAATGAATCCTCTGACTCGCTGAAGCTGGTTAGTGAGTCTCCTGACCCACTCAAAGTAGTGCTTTTGCTGCTAATGAGTCCTCTGACTCGCTGAAGCTGGTGAGAGAGTCTCCTGACCCACTCAAAGTAGTACTGTGGCTGCTAATGAGTCCTCTGACTCGCTGAAGCTGCTGAGCGAGTCTCCTGACTCACTCAAAGTAGTGTATGAGTAGAGTACCACGGCAATCACTTTAAGTTCGTATCACTTTAAACTAGATTGTATTTAGGTATACTCAGTTCACACAGATTAACGATAACACAGTCAAAAAAATAAAATAAAATGAAAAGTTTTGCTAAGACCCGATATATCGCTCACGGGATAGTGACACGTGAACTGATTTCGTCACAGTTCACTGGGTCAACGTACGCAGAATCTAAGGAACTTTTACTCCCGAACGATCCCGCTTGTACGTAGGCTTCGAAGGACCAAATGTTTGGGTACGACCCAAACAGTAAGCTAAAGCTAGGGATGAAGCTGCTAAGGGAAGCTAGTTAGGGGTGGTGACTCCGAAGAGAGTTAAACAACCGAACCCGTCGAGTATTGAACGTATACTGATTTATTGTTTCCACCAATTAGTCAAAATGCTTGCAACTAGGGCAATGCAAGCTATGCTAAAACTATTCTAATAAATTTAATAAGTAAGTATGTATTAGTTGAATGTACTTGTGTGCGTTAGCTCGTACAATGGCTTTTCTAATCCTTTAAAAAGTCATGCCAAATTTGTAGGTGTAACATTAGATTCTAAACTTAACGAGAGTGCACACTGCGATTATGTTGTAGAAAAATGCGAAAAACATCTTAATTTATTAAGATGCCTGACTGGTGTTTGGTGGTGTGCTCATCCCTTTTCTTTGAAACTTGTTTATAATGCGTTGATTAGAAGTACACTAGATTATGGCACCTACCTGTTGGAACCTGGAAGTGTGTTGGCTTTCAAAAGGTTGGATGCCATTCAGGCTAAAGCTATGCGTATAATTATGGGAGCAATGAAGTCCAGTCCAATAAATGCATTACAAGTAGAATGTGGTGAACCACCACTACATTTACGGTGACAATTTTTGTCTAGATTTTTGTTCCGTACATTACAGTTTTCGAACCATCAGCTTCATCCTAAAATTCAATATCTTTCAGAACTTGTTCGCTCCTCTTCATATTGGAGTCATAAATTACCTCCCCTTTTAATCAATAGCCATAGTAAATATAATTCATTGTCAGCCCCGACCCACCAATCACTTCACCTGCCTGTTTTCCAATGTAACTATAAAGCTTTAATACTACCTCTTGACGTATATTTTGATTTAAATATTGACCGTAATGGATTATTTGCTAATGTTTATTTCGAATCTGTTGTTGATGACCGATGGCAAGGTTGGCATCAGATATTTACCGATGCCTCAAAGCACTCACAGACCGGTTATGTTGGTGTAGGCGTGTTTCACAAACAGTTTGGTATTGTACAAAAAGTTAAATTACCTCCTGAGACTTCAGTTTTTACTGGTGAGTGTTTTGGCATAGTCAAAGCGCTGGAATATGTTTTATTAATGAAGCTTAAACATACAGTTATTTTCAGTGACTCTATGAGTTCCTTACAATCACTTACAAAATACCCTTTTCGTTCTAAAATGTACTACCCAATAGAAGCTAGATCCAAACTTTTTCAATGTAAGGCGAATGGTTTAACAGTTAATTTTGCGTGGATACCAAGTCATTGTGGCATTCTAGGGAATACCCGAGCAGACAAATTAGCTAATGAAGCTGTAGAATGTGGAGACCTTTTCCCGTACAAAAACTTTACTCATGATCTTATTGCTCTTCCGAAAGTTTATCTCAAAATATCTTGGGATGAAGAATGGGACGACTCTAGTATTAATAAAGGTAATCATTATAAACTGCTACATACAGCAATTCCGGTGAAACCTTGGTTTTTTTTTGGCAAGTCGTGATTTCAAGGGATGATGACGTTTTTTAAGTTTTACGGGACAAGTAGCAATCCCTCAAGAACTTAATTAATATGGGATTATCCCGGGATCATACTCTAACACCAGTGAAAGAATTATCAAAATCGGTTTAGTATTGGCGGAGATATCGAGTAACATACACAAAAAAAAAACATTCATCCGACTTGAGAACCTCCTCCTTTTTGAAGTCGGTTAAAAAGTGAACCAGACATGACAATAGACTTTCAATTTCGACACTGAGAGATGTAGACACGTCAGCAAAAGCTGCTCGTCTATAACTAACCACGCATGTACACGAGATTTTTTGAGACTTCTAGTGTTCTAAAAGTTACAACTTTAAGAACACCAAAATGAAGGTGTATACTAGTTTCCAGCTTATTATCTCTCATTCCGAGGTGAAACCCTTTGACTGGGCTATCAAACATATTTATTTATTTTATGTTAAAAAATAAAACACTTGGGTTTTTTACAAAACACAAATAATTCAGAACGATCGAAAGCTGTTCAAGAATAGCATCACAATTACTGAAAATTATCTGTTCGCAATACAAGAGGAGAAACATCCGAGTGAATCTCTCGTCGTCTGAAACTATAATATACACGCAGGCGCAGCGAAACTCCAGCCAGTCGGACGGCTCCGTGCGAGCGTCGCGCGACGACGCGGTGGAGCCCTCCGAGCGCCTCGACCGCTACCTCGCCGAGCTGTACGCGGGCCGCGGGGCCAAGGGCGCCCCCCGCGAGCAGCTCGCCGAGCAGCTCGCGCTCGCGCACGCGCAGCTCATGTACGAGCGCTGGCGCCGCGACGCGCACGCCGAGCGCAACCGCCGCCTGCTCGGCCGCTGCCGCGCCGTGCGCGCGCTCGAGCTCAGCAACGCCGCGCTCGCCGAGCGCGTGCGCGAGCTGAGCGCCGAGCGCGAGCTGCTGCGCGAGCGGGCCGCGCGCCCCGCCGCCGCCCCGGCGCTCCCCGCCGCCCCCGCCGGCCCCGGCGCCGCCGAGAGCGAGCTCGCCGCCGAGCGCGCCGCGCGCCTGCGCGCCGAGGCGGCGCTGCGCGAGGCGGAGGCGGGGCGCGCGCGCGACGCCGCCGAGCTGCAGCGCACGCGCGGCGAGAGCTTCGAGGCGGCGCGCCACGTGGAGGCGCTCGCGCGCGCCGCGCTCGCGGCCGAGCGGCGCGCCGAGCACGTGCGCCGGCTGCGGCGCGAGCTGCTGCTGCTGGCGGAGCGCGAGGCGCGGCTGGGCGCGTGCGTGCGCGCGGCGCTGGCGGCGCCCCCCGCGCCCGCGGACGGCACGGAGCGCGCGCTGCGGGCGGCGAGCGCGCGCGCGGAGGCGGACGCGGAGGCGGCGGGCGCGCGCGCGGAGGCGGCGGGGGCGCGCGCGCACGAGCTGGAGGCGGGCGTGGCGGCGCGCGAGGCGGCGCTCGCGGAGCTGAAGCGCGCGTCGCGCGCGGCGGCGGAGGAGGGCGCGGCGCGGCTGCGCGCGCTGCAGGACAAGTACGCGGCGCTGCTGCGCGTGGTGCGCGCGGGCGGCGCGCGCGAGCTGGAGCGCCGCGCCGCCGCCGCCGCCGCGTCGCCGCCGCGCCGCGCGCCGCTCGCTCCGGCCGCGCTCGCCGACGACGACGACATCGACTGCAACTAAGCGCCGCCGCGAGTGGTTCCTCCGTGGAGGTTCGCGCGTTGATGCTGTGAAGTGAGAGCGCCCGTGCTGTGTGCGAAGTGATGCGTCGACTCGAACTCGGGATTAGACGTTATCTACTTACTGTACGATAGCGAGTGCCGATGCGACTCTCGCGAAACCGAGCTGCTGTTCAGATTGATTATGTATTGTTAGGTTCACACCAGCCTATGATTGTTAGACTAAGAAAATAAATAAATAAAGAATAAATAAGCATCTTAGTCAGTGTCACATTAAAATTGGTTTCAAAATGATCATTACCTTTTCGGAAGAAAGTTAATTTCAGAATGTGTAAGAATCATACAATTACTTTCTCACAAGTTCCGATCAGAGGCAAACAACAGATTCAAAGGTTTAAGCATATATAGTAATATGATCCAATTAATAGTAGAGCTACATGTCATCTAAAATGTACTCGGTAACGCCTATTGCTTTCTGTGTAGCCATGATCACTATCGATTGTAATGTAAGCTAAGTGCATGTTAATAAAAGGTTATCAATAAAACCAAGCGTTCGTTTAAATCTGCGTTTACTCCGAGACCTCGACGGGCTCCAGTGCGATACAACCGCATTCATATTTGGTAAAAAAGTCACAACAAAGTATAATATAAATAGTTAAAATATCAACAAACTCTTATTTACAATGTACAAAATATACAAACACGTACAAAAGAATCAACAACGTAACGCTACGATATGGTATTTGGTGTGTGTGTGTGTGTGTGTGTGTGTGTGTGTGTGTGTGTGTGTGTGCTAAGGCAGCGGCTCGACGTAGTTGTCGGGCACGAGGCCGTGCTTGCCGTTGAGCGAGCCGCGCAGCCAGCCCGGCTCGCCGGACGGGACCACGTTCGTGATGATCTGGTTCGGCTCGAACGACAGCTCGCCCTCGCTCTCCCCCAGGCACGCGTACAGCGTGCGCACTCGCCGGGGCGCCTGCCCCGCCGCCTGCCCCGCCGCGTGCCCCGCCGGCGGGGGCGACGCGCTGGGGCTCGACACCGACTCCGCCGAGCTGCTGCTGGAGCGCGCCGCACCTGCAGGACAAGACGCACGCTCGTTAGCTATTTGGATCATTTTATTTCAATCATTTATTTACAGAAAGAAACTTAAAACTAATACAAGTTAATATTTACAAAATACACAAGAAACAGTTGAGCCATCTAAAGACCGTTACAAACGATCTACAGATAGCTCAACTGATCCAGATCAGAAGCGTCC
The DNA here is from genome assembly GCA_947579855.1 of Anticlea derivata. Taxonomy (NCBI): domain Eukaryota; kingdom Metazoa; phylum Arthropoda; class Insecta; order Lepidoptera; family Geometridae; genus Anticlea; species Anticlea derivata. Next base: position 10,740,105 of record OX388276.1, on the reverse strand, counting down.
CCAAGACGCTGGCGGAATTGCCACGCTGGATGGCAATGCTAATTCGCTGGGCCAAATAAGAGCCAGCTCTCGGGTCACGCGTCGCTTCGATCATACGTCCTGATATCTTTTTGAAAACCCGGAGGGCCCCGTTTCCCCACGGACCCAGGGTCTCAACCCCACAAGGCTCAAATATGTAAGCCCTATCATGACTAACATTACCTAATTTATTTTGATAAGTAGTCTAGCATTCACACCATCCTATGTGTCAGCATCTTAAAATTAAGTTAGTTCGGAAAATGAAAAGAGTTTACCTCTGTGCGGCGCGAGCGGCGGCGCGAAGTGCTGCAGCAGCTGGTGGTGGTGCGGGGAGTAGCGCGCGCCTAGCGGGACCAGAGCCCCGCCCAGCGGGACCAGCCCCCCGCCCACCGGGGCCAGGCTGCTGGCTCGCTCGCAGCCCGAGCCGCCCACACTCAAGCGGTCGATTACGCTCTGAAAATTACGGAGATCATTAGTGCTTACGCTTATGTACCTACACACGAGTACCTAATGTATAATTTTGCATGGTAATACATAGGTAATGCCTACAAAGTCTGAATGAAATAACTTTGAGGAAATGTAGACAAGGCAGATGTACCTACCCACAAGGTCGAAAAGGGAATTCCTTTTATTTATAGTAATGAAGTTACCCTCGAAATTGCATACTCCTAGAAATTCCGGTTTAGGCTGTGCGTTGAGTGTCAGTCGATCAGTAATGTAAGAGATTTTAAATAAAGACCTGTGTAGTGTGTACACAGACTGATATTAATAGATAGGTACTTACGACATCATTGCGGACAGAGAGGGGCATCGACGTTGGAGAAGTTCTGGAACAAAAGAACAATAAAAAATAAAATCCTATAATATTTCAACATGTCTGTTTCAAAGTCATGACCGATGGCCTCTCGAGCCTTATTTATATCACAATAGGTATAAAAATAAACTACAAAAAACAATTTACAAAAGTAATTTGTTTTCTAATTATATTTAAAATCTGACGTGAGAACAAAAGAATACATTGGCTTTAAAACCACAAAAGCCTGAAAAACGGCAGCGTAAGTGGATACCTAGCTATCCGAAGAAAGATGATAAAGTACCAACCCGGCAATGACAAATCCAGAGAGGCAGATAATCATCCTGCACACTACGTGTAACACGTTCACGGGAGAACAGCTGTCGGTTGGCGCGAATTCGCGAGAGATAGGAGAGTCGAAAGGCTCGACTTGGCGAGGCGAGGGCTGAGCGCCGAATGCGAGGCGGAGGCCTCCGCGCCGGTATTTATGCGGCGAGGCCGCGCGGCGATTGGCGCGCGCCGGCAGCTGCCTGCTGCCTGCCGCCCGACACGTGTGCCGCGCACCTGCCCCGAGCCACCGCACCGTCTACCCGGACTGATGCATCCACAACACAAACGACCGATGCTTGCAATAATACACATTGTGGAGATCAAGCGGAGACAACAGCTCGGAAATAATAGCGACTCCGAGGACGTGCGTATACCCGGCCCGCAAATGTATGTGGTTACTTACACTCACTGCACGTTACCTACAGCGTGCGAGTTCGCGGACTGGGTCAAGGGCGCCCGCGGGATGCGGTTCACCGACCGGAGCGATCCGCGGCCCCTTAGATGTGCGGCATATTATGTTTAATTAATTCATACGATAGTTTGTCAGAAAACCGACCGACGACGCGACAAAGTTCGCAGGCATCCTACACCTACACCGCCCATTGATCGCTCTTCGAACGAAACCCAAAAAGATATTGACCTAATTGAATCGGGTGTTGGAAATCGCAGTATATAACCGCCTGCAATAAAAGTGCAAGAAACATCTCTCGGAGGCTGCGCGGCGGTGCGGCGACAGGTGCGCATTCCTCGCGCGCGCAGCTGTCGCGCGTCCTCCGCGCCCGCGCACCCTTTCTTTGCTCGGAATAATTGGATCTTCCGAGTGCCTGTATCGTATGAACCGTAGTATTTGGTTGGACGCCATTGTAACCCTGATGCCTATGCGAGATGCGATCGCGCTCTGGCAAAACCAAAATATTGTAATCTATCCACTTACATTATATACAAGGTGATTCGTAATATGTATACCATCCCGAAAGGGGGTTATTCTATCAACGAAAAGAAATACTATTAGCGAAAAAAAACATCAATATTTTCATTTAATTTTTTTTTCTCAAACTTTCTCATTTTAGCTGTTTTTTTGTATTTTTATCATCTTTAGAACTAATAAATAAACGTACAAAAAGTTCGGAATCAAGATTGCTACCTAAAACAGCTGATTCATTGAGTTTGACCTGATTTGACCCCATTTTTTTGATTTTCACATAGAGTTTTTTCAATGAAAAATTTCGATTTCCAAAAGTACCTAGTAATTCATTTGTAGGAAAAGTAACAGCAGTAATAACTTATGGATAACTTAGTGTATAAGTAAGCAAAAAACCACTTAGTGTTATGATGTAAGTAAAGTGTTTCTGAAACTTAGCTTTATTCTATTTATGCTCTACAAACTTCGAACCCCCGTGTTACCCTTTTTAACACTGAATATAAGGAATCACTGAGACAGCTGGTGTCTAATAATTAATAAGGGAAATTATAAAAAAAAGCTTTAGCCATATTATCCAGGTGAAAGGAAATGCACGCCTTCCAGTTTTGTTCAAACTTCAAACAACTCATTAACATCTTCATACGTGGATATTAAGAACCCATGTTAGGCTTTGCTTTTAGAACTTCCTATTTATCTCAGTTTCTGTAAAAGTTACAACCTTCATATTTGAGTGTACTTTTATCTATGATTTATTCATTTTAAAAATACTATTGGTGAAAATTTTCTCTGACAACCGTTCCGCATTATTAGTTACTAAAATGGTTTGGCAATTACATAGGTATAGACAGAAATCGGGTGTCGGTAAGGGGCACTTGATAAGAATTAGCACATGAAACGAGACTCGAGGAGGCTTGCGGGCAGTCGGCCGCCGACCGCACCGGGGCGCAACAACATGATACCACAGATGCGCGGACAGTAAGCGCGCGGCGCAGCCCGATTACCTGCCGTGCGCCCCGCCGCCGCCCCGCCGCCCCGTGCGCCAGCTGCCAACATCTTCTAACCGAGCTATTGTGTGTGAGCAAGTCGTTACCATTCTATATGGTTTTTTTTTTGTCTAAAGGATGTATTATAAGCTTTGTTAAGCAGGATCGAATGACCGTTGAGCATTTGCGCAAGTAGCAACAATAAACTGATTTAGCACATCGTGAATGAGAAGTTTTATTGTTCTATCCAAATTTTGGAATTCAGAATAGGTAAACAATGTGGATAAATAAAAAACACTTAACAGTCACATACATAGTCCTGACCTCACACTAGGATTCCCTATGTCGTAACAGAAACTACGAGTACATGGTACCACAACACCCAGACCCTTCCCGCCGCAATGGGAATTGAGTCCGCACCCCTTGCGTCTCAGACGCACTCGCTCGCTACGCCACCGAGGTGGTCAAAGGATGCCGTGTGACGATATGTAATGTGATGAGCACATGCGTGTACATGTGGTGTGTGTGTGTGTGTGGTCGAGGCGAGTTGAAGCCCCACCGACACCGACCGACTCCGCAATCCGCCTGTTCGACACCGCCAACTGCCGCACCGGCCGGCAGAGCACCCGCTAATTGAGAGTAAGGCACGTTCGTATGGAGACGTATTTATTATAACACTATTTGCAATATATTGATTGCTAATTACGTTCATTAAACTTTCAATGTAAAGTAGCGCCAGCGCCACTATCCGCCATCCCATCAGCGCCGTAATTGATTCGCACTAATTTTTTGCTCAAGTAAACGATGTACTTATTGTGTCAACACAGCTACCTATATATATATTTTGTGTTGTGACACGGTATCTGATTTACCGGCGAGGCTTCCTCAGCATCCCCCCCTCCCTCACCGCCCGGCCGAGGCCCCACTCCGGCACAAAAACAGCACGCGACAGATGCGCGCGTTCGTCATTACGCACGCACCTTGATTCATTCCACCACTACACACACACTACAGTACAATACCCTGTCTTACCTGCCTACATCTTACACATAGCAACGAGATATTTTATAAAAGGACCTATATTTTTTTGTGTTTGTTTAAGTACTCGGACTATAGACTAATAGTTTATTTCTTAGAACTGTGATGAACCGTTCGACACCGACGGACGGAGGCATCAGGCACGGGGATTTGTTCACCAAATAAAAATGAACGAGTAGATAGTTGTAGAAGGCCGGCCGCCGCCGCAGGTGCCCTTTGAAAGCGCATAAAGGATTGCAATCACAATAGGAATCCAACATGCCCCGCCGCCCCGCCGCCCCGCCGGCCGGGGAGGCTTCCGTCAGCTGACGCCGCACAAACACGCAATAGTGATGTAACGTAGGTAGGTAGGTATAGGTACAGGCAGCTCGGGGCTCTCCTGCGCTGCGACACGGAAACACACGTGTGCGTCCTCCCCGCGCGCCGGCACCCTAGCGACACCTGCATTTGCACTCTGTGCTGTGCCTTAGGTACATAATTTGGTGTTAAATACCATATTATAAAAAGCTTACCAAGCTATAGGCCTTCAAAAAAATAAAAAAATAAAAATTTATATAATTCTAATTCAAAATCTCAATGTTATCCTTGTCTTTGAGGTTTTATATAAACAATATATTTGTTAAAAGTAGTTCATCCCACTACTGGACCGTAATATGAATGTACTAGACACGCGGTAGCGTGTCAGGCGACGCAGCAGCCGTGTGTTATATTATATTACTAGCCTAGACCACGGCCTTCCACTTGCTACGATCCTGACATACCTCTTTCGCTTCATTCACTCTCATCACATTCCCATTTTTTATTAGGTGTATACAACTCTATCTATTCCAAGTTCCAACAAAATCGGTAGAGCCGTTATGGCGTCGTGATTGAACAACAAAACTCCAAAAACATACTCACAAACTTTCGCATTTATTATATTAGTAGGATTATAGGATAAACGTACGTATAGGTTTATTTATTAAAACCCCTTATATTAACTAGAACCATAAAATTCATAAATACAGCTCAAATGGTTATTGAGATAAAAAAATCGGCATCATTATCACTGACTGACCAACAACATGCCTATACCCAAGTAGATCAGAAATTTCAGATGACCTAGAAAGTTGAAATCTGGCATCCAGTTGGGTAATTGTGTGTATACAAGGAAACAATCCTGAGAACAGTGCATTTTTACGATTTGAAATAATTTCCTCCTGTAATCGGTAATAGATTTTTATGAAGAGCTAGCCTAGCGAGCGCCTTCCGAAATTGTAGAAGCAAGTTTTTGCTGTTTTTAATTTGGCAGGCGAATAGGTTCCATTGTGAAGGGTCGCTTTTATCGTTTTGTAACCAGATTATTGGTAGTGATCTGGATCAGTTGAGCTATCTATAGATCGTTTGTAACGGTCTTTAGATGGCTCAACTGTTTCTTGTGTATTTTGTAAATATTAACTTGTATTAGTTTTAAGTTTCTTTCTGTACATAAAGTAAGAAAACCAGATTACTTATAAAATGTAGACAATCACTAATACACAAACTGCAACTGCCAGCGCCAGCGCCGCGTTCTGACATAATTGCTAACAATTATTGTAACAAGTAAGGATTGATCAGTGCGAGCTGGTCGGGATGCAGATTGTTCGATAACGCTACCCGGCACCTACATACATAGGTAGGTAGGTACACCTTACTTACCCTATTTGTAGTTACCTGCAGACATGAACAGGCGATGCGATGGCGGCGCGCGGCGGTGTGTAAGAAAGCAGGTGGCGGGAGAAATACCTCTAAGTACTTGTGCTTTACAACAAAACAAAGAAACGCGCAAAAATCGTAACCCGAACTGGCATGTCTGCAGGGTAGCATAGCCGGTAGGCATATGAGTCGCCCGAGGGTGCGGCGCTGGCTAGCTCTGTAAGTGTAGTGGAGTGGAGTGGAGTGGACTCACTTGTCGGGCAGCAGGTCGGGGTGCGTGAGCAGCGTCTCGGCGACCACGTTGTAGAACTTGAGGTCGAGGATGGAGGCCACGGTCTCGCGCGCCGCGCGCAGCAGCGTCGGCCCGAAGCACACCGCCAGGTTGCCCGCCGACATCAGGTTCTTGTCGCTCTTGCGCGCCACGCTGCGGCACACGCGACACATCCATCATACATCACATTACATTACGTTACACGCATCACACGAGAGCGCGGCGCACGGGTACGTACTTGCGCAGGTGCGCGAGCACCAGCTGCAGCATGCTGCGGTGCGGCGCCGGCAGCGCGCGCGCCAGCTCCGCCACGCCGCGCGCGCGCTCCGCGCTGCGCTCGCATTCTGCAACAGGTAACGTGACGGGTCACGGCGTGCGGGGGGCGAGGCGGGGGGACGGGGGGAGGCGGCGGTGAGAGACAGGTACTAACTGGCTCGTGCGATGAACTGGTCGTGCAGGCGGCGCGTGAGCAGCGGCTCGGGCAGCGCGCGCAGGAACGCCTTCAGCGCCGAGGTGAGCGTGCGGCTCTCCCACTGCAGCGGGTCCGCCAGGCCGGCGGCCGGCAGCCGGCCGGCGGCGCCGAGCGCCACCAGCCCCGACACCTTGGAGGCCACGCCCGCCACGCGGTACAGGCCCTGCTCCTCGAGGCCGCGCGCCTCCAGCACCTCGATGATGCTGCGCACGAACGCGAAGCCCGCCTCGTCCAGCTGGCACGCCGGCTCCGAGCTCTCCTTCTGCGCAACAACCGCACCCTCACAACACCTCGCGCCCTCGCGCCCCGCATCGCACCACCATGTGGCTGCAGATGCAGGCTCTTATTTATAACTCCAAGGAATCCAAAAAGACTAGCTGGCTGGAGAAATTTTTAGGACGATATTTTGATTGCAATTTGATCAAACGTAAGAAAAAGCCATCTTGATTAAATTTAAGTGGGACCCAATATTACCGCTATAGCTATCTTCGATTATCCTGTTCCAAAAAACCGTAACCGCTTGATAGGATAGGCGGTACGGTTCGTGTCGTGGTTACCTGCGCTAGGGCCGTCGCCGGCGGGCGCACGTAGGGCACGGCGTCGAGCGCGCGCAGCCAGGCGGCGCGCGACGCCTCGCCCAGCGCCTGCAGCGTGAGCGGCGGCCGCTCGCGCGACGCGGGCACGGCCTCCCAGCAGAAGCGCCGCTCCAGCGGCTCGCACGCCGCTCGCGCGCCGCACACGCACACGCTCTCCGTGCCCGCGCTCTGCACAACACCACACCATCCGTCACGCACCTCCCACACCACCACTCCACCACACACCACACACCACCCACACGTCTCCAGCTAAGTATGTATGTCGATTGTACCTAACAGTTAGCTATCCGTTCCGTAACTTTATGAATAATCCGTTTACTTATAGAGAGAGTGGCAAGAATACAGGCTGAGGCAAGATGATAGGTCGTCGTCTCTCTCCTAGATGAAAATACTCGATATACGAAGGTAAACTTACAAAACTGACAAATTGGGTTATTATGCTCTATGTCCTCTAATAAATTACTAAGTTTGATGGGTGATCACGCCAAAATAACAAGAACTCTTAAATAATCTTCAAGGTGCCAAGATCTCGGAAAGTACCTAAGGCTATTGACCCTGTGCCTGAGATTGGAGACTCGCGCGGGAATCTTACGGAGTCGAGGCGCTACCGCGTGCCCTCCTCAACCTTTTTTATTGCAAGGGCCAATTCTCATTTCATATTGTTCGAATGACATAAACTACTTCTTTTTTATAAGTCGGAAAAAAGTCAATTAAAACGAGACTAAGTTAAATAAAAGCCCGACTGCAAAATAATACTAAGAGTTAAACAACTTTGCTCTTTGGATTTTCACAGGCGCTAGGCGGGACGATTAAACACCTAAGCTAAGTACACCCGTACTGTACTAACTACTCTATACGTATTTTGATATTTTACTTGGCCTCTGAGGAGCACAACAAATAAGCCGACAGGCCACGGGTTGAAACCAATGCGGTAGCAACACGAAGCGATAGGTTCTTATCGCGTGAAATAGAGCGAGTGGCGGAGGTCGGGCCAAGTCTTCATACAAAATCGGCATTGTCCTTACTGAAGAATTGTTGATAAAGGAGTGTTCAAGTATTCACACCCTGCTTCTTCTTCTTCTCGAGTCAAGGACTCTTTCAAACTCTACTCGACCAATATGTAGTAACCTCGATGGCCCTTTCCGTTGCCTGATTTAGGTCCTCCCAAGTGCAGGTGGCCGTGCACAGTGGACAGGAAAGCAGGTGCCGCATGTCCTGTACGGGGGCTCCGCAATCGCACTGTACTCTGGACGAGTCAATTATACCCCATGTAGCCAGGTTTTTTCTGCAGCGGCCAACTTGGGACCGGAGTCGGTTTAAGGATCTCCATATTGGCCACTGCAAGTCATGTCCAGGGCAGGAAACAGCTGAACACAGCTACACCCTGCTGGGCAGGCGAGGCCAGGCGAGGTAAGCGAGGAGGGAGACTAGACGTACCGCTTTCACGTTGATCTGGTTGTAGGGCGTGAGCGCCAGCACGCGCGACTCCTTCTCGTAGGTGCAGTAGTGCTTGCTCCAGGTGGTGGTGCCGAACGCCTCTGCAACACCAACAAATACCTGGCTATAGTACCGCACATGACGTGCGTGCGTGCGTGCGTGCGTGTGTGCGTGCTGCAGGTGACACCTACTCTTCTCCATGAGGAACAGGTAGCCGGCCAGCGAGCCGCTGCAGACGCCCTCCTCTCCGCCCTCCTCCTCCTCCTTGCTCTGCAACAACAAACAAACGCTTACTATAACGCTTTTATTAGAAGCCTTTTAAATATCAGTATACGCTGCAGTGCAATCAATAGACAATCTAAATTATTATTTAGGTAACGGCACAACAAATCGATTTGTCGCATAAAAATGTAAGTGTTGTTGTTGTTTGTTTGTCGTGTCACTGATTCTTTCTTGATCATCCCCTGTATTAGGACAGTGACCAGGTTGAGGTATGGTGGCCCTGAAAAGGGCCTATGACCTTCGAGCGTCGGTGAAAGAATCAATGTAGTGAAAGGATTAAAGTGCGCCTCTTAGAGGCTCTTTTCGTGCACAAGTGTTGTGATACTCATTAAAAGAAAGTAAGCTTAACTTTTGTAATTATATTCATGCAGATAAATCATTCATCTCATCATAATTGAAGGGTACAGGCATAAAAGGGGCTCATCGACATTTTTCGTTTCGACTGACTATGCCATTCAATTCGTTTCAAGCGGCCCTTTCATTTGGTAATTTGAGAACGGTATAAAAAACGCCCATTCCGGAGATAATCAGCAAACCAAAAGTCATGCACACGAATAAAAGGAGTGATTACAGCTCAAACATGATAAAAAGGTGCCCATTGCATACAGAAAAGGACAAAAAGGATGTCATTGTTCAAAACAAATTCTTATAATTCACAGATAATTTTATAAAAACAAACACCACATGGCCGTGGTGGCCCCGGCTGAAGAATAGGTCCCTCCATATCTACCTATCCGCGGATGTCGTAAGAGGCGACTAAGGGACAAAAGCTAGGGGATGGGCAGCAGCGTCCCATTTTAACAACGATAGCTCTAGCTGCGCTCGCCAACCCGCATGCCCAGCGTGGTGAGTATGGGCAAATCCCCCCACATGATAAGGAATTTGCTCTGTCTGTGGGGGAGGCCATGTTCAGCAGTGGACGTCGAACGGCTGAAATGATGATGATGATTATAAAAACAATGATTTTAGACAGTCTATTCACACGTTGAACATTTAAAATGCCATTATCTCTTAAAACATGTTTTGTTGATGACCCTTCAATTCCTTCAGTTCTTTTCCTGTACCCTTCAATTGATAATTCGCATGAGATTTAGAGATTAACAGCGCGTCCATAGTAAGTACGTAAAATGAACTAATTTGTTTGATTCGATTTGTTCGTTTGAGGGAGCACCCTGCCTGTGGTCGGCTGAATGGAATATGAAAGTGTAGGTGACTTTCCAGTGGGAAGGTGGTCGCGTCGTCGTCGCGTCGCAACGAGCGCAATGCGTGGGCTCACCATTTGTCGCACCTCCATCATTTTCTTCATGAGCGACTCGGTCTGCTTGCTGGTCTCCTCGAAGTTGCCGCGCGTCTGCGAACGCACACACACGCAGTTAGTGCACAGCACACGCACACACACGCACGCAGACACATGCACGCGGCTAAAGAAGAGGCTACACTACCGTTCAAATAAAATCTTTGCTAAATTTTTAGGTGAGACTTGTCGAATGTTATACCGAGCCACTTCTTCAGCGCGTTTCTCATTAGTTCACACCGTTATCGCTCACACAGAGACACTCACTCGCAAAAACTTTAAAGAAACATGCTCCTATGTAAATTGTAAACAACTCCACAATCTATGCTATGCTAGGTATATGGTAATGTAATGTATGTATGGCGGGCGAGTGTGAGGGGAACGGTCGGAAATTAAAACTTTTACTAGAACATTCGATGGATGATACGGAAGCGTTAAGATCTAGTGATGGCTGTGATGGTTCTACGAAGTATGGCCGACCAGAGCGCGGAGGACTCGCTGTAGAGGCGGGTTACCGTGATGTATTTACGAGATAGTAATGGACCTATTGACTTTTGAATTTATTTTGCTCGTGATATTGTAAGTTACTAACTTACAAGCGAGGATAAATAAGCTACAAATATGTGAGTAAGGAATGTATAGTAGGAGTCGATCGATGAGAGCGGAGCGGAGCGGAGCTGAGATGTTACGATCAAAGTTCCAAACGGTAGTAGTGCGCTTAGACCTAGGAGCGGTGCGGCCGAGCGGCGGCGGCTCGGCGGCGCCACCTGCGGCTCGGGGCAGCCCGCCCACCTGCGACGTACACAATCACCCTTTATTTCACACCATCAATAAGCTCATCTTAATATTCCATTATGCAAATTACATATGTTACAATTATCCATCCAGTCAAGTCATTTATTTAGAATGTTCGAAATTCCGAAATATTTCGAAAGTGTTGCAGTACTTATTTTATATTTATCCATCAAATCAAAGTGGCTGTGTAGTGTAGGCCCTAAATAAGCCGACATCAGCTTCCCTAAAAAGAAATAGAGTAATGTAGCACATGTGCAGCCCAACTACCGACAAGCTGACACCTACGTGCTGGGCACTACAGGGGCCTCTAAAGAGGGCGCATCGGATCCCTTCACCACTGGCTTTCCGCACCAGCACACCCGAGTCGGTCCCATTACGCGGTGTGGTGGGAGGTAGGAGCGTGGTGCGTTGGGAGGTACGTACCCCGCTGGATGCGCAGCTGCAGGTGCACGTTGTGGTGGGAGGTGGTGCGTTGGGAGGTAAGTACCCGCTGGATGCGCAGCTGCAGGTGCACGTTGTGGTGGGAGGTAGGAGCGTGGTGCATTGGGAAGTACGTACCCGCTGGATGCGCAGCTGCAGGTGCACGTTGTGGTGGGAGGTGGTGCGTTGGGAGGTACGTACCCGCTGGGTGCGCAGCTGCAGGTGCACGTTGTGGTGGGAGGTTGTGCGGTGGGAGGGAGGTACGTACCCGCTGGATGCGCAGCTGCAGGTGCACGTTGTGGTGGGAGGTGGTGCGGTGGGAGGGAGGTACGTACCCGCTGGATGCGCAGCTGCAGGTGCACGTTGTGGTGGGAGGTGGTGCGGTGGGAGGGAGGTACGTACCCGCTGGATGCGCAGCTGCAGGTCGCGCACGCGCGGCTCGGCGTCAGCGTGGACGTCGTGCGCGGTGTGGTGGAACGTCCACCAGCCGAACACGAAGCCGAGCAGCGTCTCCACCAGCTCGAACTTCTTGCGCTCCTGCACCGCCTGCAGCTGGAACACGTACTCGAGCGAGGCCTGGCAGAAATCCCGCTCCGCCATGTCCATGGCGGCGTCCGCCTGAACACACAAAATCATCACTAACTATAAGGCTACCTCTGCATACATACAGTGGTGGTCATCTAATTAGAAACACCTACCTGGGTTTATATTTTTATTGCAAATTCCCTTTCGAACTAATTTTTAACGTATCATTGAGTGTTCCTACGTATTAAAATCGATGTATCGGATATTATATTGCATTGTTATACCATTTTAATAACAGAAAACAACGGTTGTTTTTCTAAAACTGAAAGTTATATTAATAACAAAATAAAAAACGAGATACAAACCGGACAACTAATTAGAAACACCAAAAAAATCATTACTTAAATCATTTTTAATTTGAACAAAACCCCAATAGTTTTGAAAAATACTAAAAATACTAAATCCTTAGACAATTAGTATTTGGTAGGGTAGCCTTTATTATCAATAACAGCTTTGCAGCGACGCGGCATTGATTCAATCAATTTATAACAAGTTTCTACAGGAATACTTCTCCAAGCGTCCATGTTAAGTCCATGAATATTAGTAACGTGTTTCTGCGACAGGTTGGTCTTTATAGTGTGCCACAAATTTTCTATGGGATTTAAATCCGGACTATTGGCAGGCCACTCTTATACTGTCACGGATTGTTCTGTAAGAAACGCTTTAACGCTGCGTGCTGTGTGCTTTGGGTCGTTGTCATGCTGAAATATCCAAGTTACTGGCAAATTTTCCTCGGAATATGGAATCATTGTCTCTTCCAAGATCTTTTTGTATTGATATTGATCCATTTGCCCTTCAATCTTTCTCACGGGACCAATCCCGTACCCTGAGAAACATCCCCACACCATTACATTTCCATCACCGTGCTTAACTGTCTTTTTAGTGCACTTGTTATTCAAAGCCTCGTTTATTGGTCGTCGTACATATCGTTTTCCATCGGAATTAATCAAATTAATTTTAGTTTCATCTGAAAACAAAACTTTTTTCCATTGATGAATAGTCTAACTGCCATATTTGCGAGCGAATGCTAGACGATTTTCTCTATGTTGCCTGGTTAGTAGTGGTACTTTTCTAGCGATCCTTCCTAATAATTTTCCTTCAACCAACCGTCTACGAACTAGTTTAGTGGACACGTGTCGAGGATCGTCTTCTGAAAATACCTCTTTTCTTATAAATCCTTTAAAGGGGTCCGCCTTAGCTAATCGAAGCATAAGCCTGTCTTCTTGAACTGTAGTCTTCCTGAGCCGAAGTTTTCTTGGCACGTTATCTAATGTTCCGTGTAGTTTGAAATGTGCGAGGGCGTTAAATATCATCTTTACGGAACATTCCAAATAATCGGCGATCTTTCTGTAACTCCATTTTTGTTTTAAATGAAAATTCACTATAATTTTTCTCGTTGCTGCATCACAGCTCTTATTTTTACCCATTTTTGATAAAACAACAATAAATAGTAACTTTTCGTAATGAGTTAGAAATGGCGGCAATATTTACAATGTTATTGACAATTGTGAGAACTGTATTTCAGTTTAAAAAATCAAATTTCGAACCAAGTCATACAATGTTTCTAATTAGTTGTCCATTCTGCCAGTCCTAACGATATTGATACTTTTTGTTTCACTGATATTTATTTTTATTGTCGTCTTGGTTGTCAAATATTATTGCTTGTAATTAAACTAGAGATATTAAAGTACATTGTAAAGTAGTGAAAAAAAATTTACCTCCTATTAAATGCTATAATAATGTTAGTTACTTTATAAAAATGTCAGGTGACTAGGTGTTTCTAATTAGATGACCACCACTGTATATGTATTGCACAGTTTTTGGTCAAAATAAAATGTACCTATTTTCTGTCTTACTCAATGAGTTAGACGGCAGAACAGTAGACGATCGTAAAATCCACACTATCCTACTACTAATCCTATCCTACTAATATTATAAATTAAATATTTAAACCCTTTTCTAGTTTCAGACATATTTTCATACAAAGTTAGAACTCCAATTTTAGGGGTAAAACGGACAAAATTCCTCAATTTCAGACTTTTCCTTTATTTATGTCAGAAAAGCTCTTAGCATTCTAAATTTCAGAAATGCGATAGTGAAGTGCGATAGGAATACTGGAAGTACATAGCCGATTTCCATACAAAAATAACACATTCATGCATTGAGCTAGAAACTTGATTTTAATACGGCACTATAAGTTCAAAGACCTTAATAGATGTATTTTTCAAGTCGATACCTTTAGACGTTTCTGAGAAAAAGGATCTGGTCAGACAGACGGACAGACAACAAAGTGATCCTATAAGGGTTGTTTTTTCCGAATGACCATGAATACCAGATGAGAAAGTAAAGTTTAGCAATATCGTCATGAGTATTATACTATACTGTAGTGTCGCCATATTGGTAGATATCTCTAAAAAATCTCTAACATCCATCCAAGTCTTGGAATTTTGGGGTGAAAGCATCAACATTCTCCAATTTTAGACTTTTTCCTTTATTTATGTCACAAAAGCTCTTAACAATCCAAATTAAAAAAATAGAAAATATTTCCCATTTGTTGTATGTACCCGATATTGCTATACTTTACTTTTTCCTCTCTTCATCGGTGTGCATACAATAGGTAGGTATGGTATAAGCGGTGGACTTGCCTCTTGGAAGACGGCCTCGGGCTTCTTGGTGGAGAGCGAGAGCGTGCGCTCCTGCGTCTGGCAGAACTTGGCGGTCTTCTTGTCGAACTTCTTCTTGCCTTCCTGACAATCAACAAAACAACATTACACCATTTTGAATATGCGACAGTTTGTGGTTCAATTACGCCCAAACGGCCGACGGAAATTTGGCACAGAAATAGATTATAGTCTGGAATAGCAAATAGGCTATTTTTTATCTTCATAGGTACCACGGGAGCGAAGCCGCGGGTGGAAGCTTGGTTTGAATACTTTTCAAATGTTTTCTACTAGTGGTTATGTATCGTGCAGGGGCGGGCGGCGGGCGCCCCCAGCCCAAGCCCGTCACGTTTGTCTTCCCTCCATCAACAAGCCTTGCCGCCGGAACTCATTCTCCTGTTGGTTAGATAAGGGAGCTGCTAGCTGCAGCCTTGCTTCTTTCTGCTCATTCAATTGAGAAACTTACTACTTATAAAAAAATAAAATAAAATCAATTTATTTCAAGCAATTTCACACTCATAATGGGCAAATAAAATGTTAAAAGATAAAATAGGTAAAGAAATAAAATTAGACAAAACAAACAAAATTAATTAAAAATAAAACTAGCCTATCCCGCTAGGGGCATGCCTGCCACAACAACAAAAAGCGATAATTAGTGTTTCAAATGGTTTTTTTTCAAGCCAACAATGTATGGCATGGTTTTCGATTTCCGTGATCTCAGTTCAGTATTTTCATTTGTCTTATTTGTATCCCATTCCTGCATATGTAAGTAAGACAAGCCATGTTCGATGTGCAATGTCGCACATCGCTTGTCAGTCGTGTGCGTTCTTAGGTACAGTGGTGTGTAGTGAGTAGTGTGGAGCGGCAGCTATGCGTAGCGTAGGTTCGGGCGCGACCGTGAGGCGGCGGCGGCGCGTGCACTCAACACACTCAATACATGGATAGTGTCCCCGCTGAGTGCGGCCCGCACCTGGTACCGTATCTACTATTACCACATATCAAATGTCAGTGATTCATACATAGGATTTGGATGTTTATAGTCGGTAAAACTTCGAGTCGGATAGTCCACAAGACACCAAAAGCATTGCTGCATTCGGATCAGCAACCTGTAGCTCAGCTAATATTCCTAGGCCAGTTTTTTAGAAGCCCATAGGTAACTATTTTTTTAAGATTACTAACCTAGGTAGATTTGCTTTACCAAAAATATTGTCACGTTACTAACTTAGTGACAATAAGTGCACGGCCTAAACCAGGTCTTTAAAGCATGAACTTGAAGGCTATCTTTTCTTTTATAGTGTTGGGGTGCACTAAAAATTAAACTTGGAGTAAGTGTAATTTTTAGTGCACCCCAACGTACGGGATACATACGTTTGTATGAAAAATCATTCCTTGAACGTTGATAAGTTTGTAAACTTAAAACTAGCGGACTAGTAGGAAGGAACACCTACCGCCACCTCCACCGGCGGCATCGGCACCGGCAGAATAGTGGGCGTAATAGTGACCGCTAGCGTTGCGTGTTCCCTAGCTACTACTACTAGCCTACTCGGGCTCGACATGTGATGTGGGTATGTTATCTGTAGTAGGCAGGCAGTTACCTTCACCGCGCCGATGTGCTCCTTGCGGAACCGCTCCAGCGGCTCGATGATCTGCTCGTGCGCTCGCCCCAACTGTAACACAACACTGTGCATGTCATCTCTTGCGACCTTTGAAGTGACATGTGCGTGTCGAATACCTAGGTCGATCACGCTCTACCTAATAACTGATCACTAGGTATTGTACGTTCTCGAACTGTGATCAAGGCCGCTTCCACAATATTATGATGGGAATTAACCATTTCATTAACCGCAGACATTCAAGTAACCGCAGCTTACAAGCTGTCATCTTGTCATATTTATTTTATTGTTTTGTTTTAATACGTATATGACATGAATTTGTGAACAGACTGGCCTCATAGCTCAGTTGGTAGTAACTCTGCATTCTGCGCTAGAGGTCGCGGGTTCGATTCCCGCTCTGGACAAACATTTGTGTGATGAACACAGATGTTTGTTCTGTGTCTGGGTGTTAAATATTAATCTATTATGTATATCAGTCTCTGGTACCCATAGTACAGGCTATGCCTAGTTTGGGATCAGTTGACCGTGTGTGATATGTCCGGAATATTTATTTTATTTATTTATTTATTATTTATAATCTTGTTTCTTGCCATGCATTATTATTGTTATTTTTTGTATTATTGTACACCAATTTATGTTGATAGCATAGAGGATCTTATTATTTAAGCGGCATGTGTAACAACCTAAGTTCACAATAAATGATTATGAATTATTAACTACAAACTAACTACATACACACTAACAAACAACGAGGAAAAAATTCTAAGAACGGGGACCGACCTCTGACCGCTGACCACCACAGCCATCATCCTGCACTTTAAAATGATTGTTTATCTGAACCTACCACCTAATAGTACTTATCAATTCAATTCGGTATGATCATTATTATACCGGACCGCTGGCACAGACTCAATAACAGTAAGTTCCGTGTTTGCTATTAAAATACCTAGCTTTGTGTAAACAAAACGCCCACTGCCACCACATGGCCACCACACCGCCGGGCTAGGCACGCAAACAGTATGTTTACTTTAGCGCGGGTTCGCATAGTATCTACGAGGAAAACTGCCAGTTACTGCGCTCCTTGAAACGATCCGTCTTTAGTGACGACACTCGCACGAGCCGCGCACTACAAGCACCCGAGCAAGTACCTACCACCGTGTAGGTGCCGCGTGGAGTCATTTGAAAGGCATTCAGGTCGGCCTGGCCGCCGCCGCCGCCGTCCTGCGCGTGAATGGATGACAATTAGCAAATGAGACTCGAGGTTAGTGGAACTAAACATGTTCAAGTAAATGCGTTTGGAAAGTTATTGTTGGCGGGACAATAACTGCCCCAGCTGAGAGGCTTTGAAACCATCATGAGTATAATATTATACTGTAGTCTCGCCATATTGCTAGATATCTCTAAAAAATCGCTAACATCCATCCAAGTCTTGGAATTTGGATGTTTGATA
The DNA here is from genome assembly GCA_947579855.1 of Anticlea derivata. Taxonomy (NCBI): domain Eukaryota; kingdom Metazoa; phylum Arthropoda; class Insecta; order Lepidoptera; family Geometridae; genus Anticlea; species Anticlea derivata. The sequence continues at coordinate 10,722,472 of OX388276.1, read as the reverse complement.
TTTTTTAGGTACCTACCTCTAGTAGGTAGGTAGGTAGTGTACTCAACACTTAGTGTAGGTAGTGACACACTTAATTTTGCGATCGCTGACTAGTTCATGGTATTGAGCGCAAATATACCTTTGTCTCTATTTTAGGGGTAAAAACATCAACATTCCTAAATTTTAGACTTTTTCCTTTATTTATGTCACAAAAGCTCTTAACAATCTAAATTAAAAAAAAATAGTAAATAGTTCCCATTTGTTAAAATTTTAATGACATCGTAGTTAAGGTAAGGATAGATATTACTAGTTAGAACATGCTATTTTCAAAGTTCATCATACCTGTGCCTCAACTCAAAGATCCACGAAGCGCAACTTTTACCAGACACCGCTGGATCACAGTTCGGGGTGAACCACCAGTTACAGTATACTCGCCATTCACTCATCTCCTAATTGCATCAATCATCGACTTGTAACCATTTTAAAAGAGTTCATAATCGTTATGCAATATACATACATATTTGCATGAGTGTCAGACATTAAAGTGAGTGTGGCGGACAGATTCGGCAGCGCAGCGTCCTTCGTCGCATACACAACGACCCTCACGTAATCACCAAACGAGTTACGTTATAACTCTACGGAAGGATACCAGCAGTCATGTAGTGCATATTTAATTAAATTGATAAGTGAAAGTTCATTTTGTTGTAAGAGTGAAACACTGAATAAGCTTAAATGTGCAGAAGCTTTAAACTAATCTGTAGGTACCTTTTGTAAATGAAGACCTTATATTAACTAAGATGAAGACAAATATCTTCACTTCATTCCTCTTTAAAAACCAGGTTATCGACACTGCTACTGTTTATATTTGGTATCGCTCTGTCGCAATAGGTATAACAAGTAGGTAAGGCAGCTCTTATTGACACAATTATAGCTATCATCAGTAGGTAGAGTGAGCCACGCACGGCCGCGGCCGCGTCGCTCTCAGCAGGACGTGTCGTATCGCACATTTAATTATTGCCCCAGTGCATGCATATCCACCGGCGTCGCCGTCGCGTCGCATCGATCACGTCCTTACAACAACAACCAACACGTACTAAAGTGAATGCCACCAGCATGCCGCCGCCTGCATTCTGTGGACTATGGCCTCCTGGTGTTACTGGTTTATTAACTGACACCGAATTTATTAGTAGCATTAGGTACATAAATAGTCCACTGGTATTCGCAAGCTTGCTAGATATCCACTTAGATCTCCAAGTGCTCTCATTTTTGACCATGTCTTAGGGAAGTCCGTGGCACGTATAAACGTTACATTTGTTTGGAACGCGTCCAGTCCACCCACAGTTGACTGCACCCTCTGCAGTATTCCATAAGTGACAGGTTGCAAGCCCATCGCCACTCATAACTGTACCTTCTGGTCAGGCTGCCGTAAAGCGCATATATTATACGTTATTCGAATACAAAATGCCATTGGCGAAGCATCGCAAGTCGAGGTACCTCCCAGTAGGCCAAGAAAATATCAATTTTACTATAGGAAACAATAAAATGCGGTCCGCGAGCTAACTGCGGGTATAATAGAACGCGATTCGCGTGAATTTGCGATGCGATTTTTTTCGCATGTAAACATGTATGACAGCGTGAACTAATCGCGCGAGTTTTGGTTAGGACACTCAGTAAAGACCTAATATGTTTGATCGCGTATTTGTACGAATAAAGTTCGCGCTCTTGCGTTGGTCGCGTAGTCGCGTTCTATTAGGACGAGGCCTAAGGGTGATGTGTTGTGAGCACAGAGCAGAGGAAGCAGTGGCGCTGAACATTCGCATTGACATTCAAGGTTGGTCGCGTCGCGTCGGCTCGCGAGTCGCGACGCGCGTCAGGCAGCGCGCGCGTGACCACCGACAGTAAAAGTGTCCGCTAGTGGCACGAATAGAAAGTGTTTCTGAAGGTTGCCTCGCCTCCGCACTTGTTTACAAACAACACCACATTTTTGCAAATACCAACCAACTGCACGTTAGCGCTTGATTTCGTTTCATCCATCTTGCGATTTAGAATTCTACTAGCTTCTGAAACTTTTACCTTTCAAATTGACGCTTTACAAACTTCAACCCCCATTATTTCAAAATCAAAAATTATTCAATGTCAAAAATTATTTGAATAATTTTAACGTAATTTCTGATACCCATGACACAGGGAATCCTAGTGTGGGGTCAGGCTCAGGACTATGTATGTGACTGTTAGGTGTTATTTATTTATTCTTATACTACCTGCTCGTCAATGGCATATTATGTGTCATGCAAACCTTTCCTAAAGTAAGTCATTACAGCCCTACGGTCTAGCCGGGTCATAATGTTGTACTGAATTTCATTATTTCCCATGGGACATAATGTGATTTGAATTTGGAATGCAACCCATGTAGTTGTGCTTGATCGAGGTTGGTTTCAAAAATGTTTGGGTGCAATGAGATTTTATTCTAATTATGCTGTATATTAACACACTCAGGATTCTTGCCTTAACTCCCTCGCTCCGCTCAGGAGTTAACCATAGAATCCCTCGTTCTCGGGGTTCAATATAGCGCCCTTGACATAATACACTACTTTAAGCCCTTGTTGCATAATCTACTATTATTGACTAGGTGTCCGGCTCGCGACCTCGTCCGGTGACGTCACCGGACTTTCGCACTTACTAAACACGTTTTTGAAGGGTTTTTTTTTATCTATGTCTTGTACATAAACTTTCAAGTGGTCAGAAAGACCGACACTTCACACCGAATAACGAATTTGTCTGTATTCTGCATACGCGGATTAGCATTAATGAAGTAGCTAAAGTCCTTTTGATGCGTGTATGATTCCCTGAGAAAGGCGCAGTTCGAAGGCAAGCTCCGTCACAGTGGAACAGTTCACAGTAGACGCAGCGAGCCGCGGCAGGGCCCGCGCGCGCGCGCGACCAGGCTGCATAGAGGTCACGCACGCACCACTGACGGGCGCCACTCGAGAGCGCAAGTTCCCTTGACATTGGCTCATCATCGCCGAACGAAAGTCGTCATCTTCATGAAACCTGTCGCCGACCACGAGCCGATTTTCTAAAACGTTATCAAGTTCGAGTTTTCCAACGCGTGAGCACGCGCTAAACTTGTTAAAGCATGAACCTATTTAGATGTAGGTCCAGCTGATGTGATTCATAGTGATGGCATGAAACTTGATAAGTGTTACGTTTCAAGATACAACTCGAACTCATTTCTCACACTCAGTTGAAGCAAAATATCTAGGTACATATTCTGAATTAGCTATTTCTCTATTAGGATGAATCGTTGGAGCTTTTATAGTAGGTCAGGCTAATGAAATTTCGGTACCGTTACCGTATTATGCAACTGTTTGGCTCCTTTGTTTAATTTCACGCGGGTTTCTTCACAATGTTTCTTTCTCCGTTTAAGCAATACATTTTATGAATTCTAATAATTGACTCCATCATCAGATCAGCTCGCTGTGGGCATAATATTGGACTGCCATCGGAATTACATTAGTAGCTCCAACATAAAATAACCTGCTTAATTACATATTCAGCTAGCTGTTTCACCTAGCCTACGTGTGAATTGTCTATTTTTCATAAAACCGAAATAGTTTTTAGATCAATAAGAATATAATTTAGATTATGCTAATTTGATGGAGGTTTTAGGCCACTTCCATTAGACCGACATCTTAACAGAGGGCACGAGGCATGAAGCATGAAAGCGCTCTGTTGCTAATGCCACTCATCGGCGGTCCCCCATCAGTTTTTCTCGTCGTCGGTCGCGTCAGTGAGTCATTCTGTAGCAGCCTTGCATCAGTCCTACCCTACTAAGTGTAGCGCTAAAGAGGTGGCGGCGGGCGAGTGAGGCTTGCGTTGTCGCATCGTGTATTGCTTGTAGTGTGGACTGTGGTGTGGTGTGGTGTGGAGAGAGTAGTGGTGTGGTGCGGTGCAGGGATTGCTCACCATGCGCTCCCGCTCGTCCTCGATCGTGCGGATGAGGTGCGCGAAGTGGTGCAGCGAGCGCGAGATGACGCGCTCGTCCTCCGTCATGGAGGCGCCGATGCACCCGAACTCGAACTGCTCCATGCTGCTCGCCAGCGCCAGCTGCGCCGCGCCGAGCCCTGCACGTGCACACCAACATATGTATACGACGTCATCTACATTAACTCTAACTAATAATCATATTCAAGATTTAATAGTGAAGTAATAAAATGAACATCTGATCTGATGAATCAAAATTATTGGGTCAGTTCATCGTGAATCTCCACGAGTCACGAGTGTGGAGTCTGTCTACGCTATACTCGATCGCGCTACGTTCGTCGCGTTAATTTCGGTAGGCCGCGGTGAGCGGGCATCACGATTTGTGATAATCCACTTGCTATTTGTTAGACTATAGATTTTTATTTTATTTTAATAAGAAGCGACGACATACCTAACCTAACAGATTGCTCGAAAAATGGTGGCTGCTTTCTTCAATACTACCCACATTTTTTGTCAAATAAGAAAATCTATTTATACACTCCCATTCTATTTGCCTACACTCTTGCTAAGATCCAGCATTAATAGTTAAAAAACCATCGAGAACCTCGAGAACAAAACACGTGAGTAAGAAAACGGCTGACTGAACTAAGCTCCTTTCCAAAATTACTTAAAAGCTGGTCAGTACACCCCAATGTTCCGTTCACTCCCACCTTCTATCCATTAAATAAAGATTCATCATGGACAATAATAATAACAGTAAGAAGGTAGAGATGCTCTCACACAGCTACCTACATTATTTGATGTGATGGGCATTGGCCACGTTTGGTAGGCGCGGTCCGGGCGCGGGGGCGGCCGATAAGGACGGACGGGTGGCCGCGTCGACGTCGTATCGCTGAAGTCGATATTGTTCAACTAAAATGTCATAGCAGCGGAAATAATAACTGGTCCCTTCATTCTTAATACAAAACAATAATTAACTGGATGCATTACATAATATTCTCTAATTTATTTATTCATTGAAATCACAAGGATCATCTTACGTGTACAATAGTAGAATTGACGCCTGCTAGCTAGCTAAAGCGAGCAACTTACACACACCCACAAACAAGCACATCCAACAAGATTGACTCATGTCATGTGCAAATCCCTCCGCTTCCCACTTACCTTTAACTTACTAATCCTAATAATATTATAAATCCTACAAGCCTATTCTACTAATATTAAAGTTTATTAATGAAGTGTTTATAAAGCTGGGTTTGTCATACATATTTAAGTGCTGTTCCTAATTCTGCAATGACTTCACAAAATATAACTTCTACTATCTGAATTAGAAACATGTTATCTACAACTAATACACAGCCTTTATTTATTTTATTACCTATATTATAAAAATAAATCTTTTTTTTTAATGATATGTAGAGAACAATAGATAAGAAGTGGCTAACATTTAGTCAAAAACTGATGTGCTACATGAAGTGTTCAGTTCAGTCACACAACAAACTCATTGAGACACATTGCACCCGCATGCTTCATTTAGAAATCCGGCACAGCACATCTATTTAAAAGCATTTATTACAATATATGTACATATCAGTAAAGTGCACGAAAGGAGCCTAATACACACACTTTAACCCTTTCACTACTCTGATTCTTTCACCAATGGTCATAGGCCCATAATGCCATATCAGGGCCACCCCATAACTCAACCTAGTTATTGACCTAATAGAAGATAAGAAACAAACATGTTGCTTGTTCTTTCATGTTGCTTGTGTTGATGATGCATCAGTGTCTAAAATGGTCACTTTAGAAGACTTATAATATGATTTCATCTGTTTGAGAGTTTTTTTTGCAGCTTGACGCATAACTGTTTGCTATTTTATCAGCCATTTTAATTTTCTATAGAAAACTGTATGAACAAATGCTGCTAATGCTGAATGTGAATATAGCAAGCAAATCATATTATGAATTATCAAAGTCACCATTTTAGACAGGCTGATCTTATTGAAGCTAAGCAAATGACTGGATACTGTGTGGCTAATAAAGTAATTCTGAGAATCCTGAGTAAACAATAAGCAACAAGCAGTGAATGCACCTAAAACTGACTGTTAATATTCTCTCTACATTTTACAACATCTGTGTCAATATAGATGAAGTGGAAAACCAAGATTTTGTTTCAACTTGCTGTGAGAAGTCGGGCAAACTTTGCTAAATACCTATATACAAAAAAAATGGATAAATTTTAACCTTACATCCTTGAGTTAAAGTTGCAAATGGGTCATTTCATGTTAAACATAACACTTGTTACACACACTTAGAGTAGAATTTAGGAAATCCGGTGACAAATATTTCAAGTTAAGATCGGTTTTAAGGAACTGTGGAGTATTGGGTGGTTGGGTCAAAATATGCTTTCTTTTAAAAACATTGTTCAAAAGCAACGTAAGTGTGTATGACCTGTAACTCTTGTTACATGGAATGACCCAAATGCAAAAAAACAATAGTATGTAGATTGGGAAGTTCAAGTTGTATGAATGGGTTGATATGGGATTATGGTAGTAAACACTTGCTTCAGGCAGCAAATCAGGGTAAGGCAGATTGTCAACATTCTGGACAAGCCCAACTGCACATGCCAGAGCCCTTGATTCTCTTTTCAACTTGTTGTTTAGATTGTAAAGAGAGCCAGTGATAGAGTCATAGTCTCAATAGGTATCTAATCATATCATTACACTAGCAAGATAAAGGTGATAACAATTGTTTTAAAAGACAATTTCAGGCTTAAAGTTTTGTTACATAATATTACTGTGGAGCACCAACTACAAACAAACAGTACCAAGTACTCTGCACCTGAGAAACTTCAAGTTCTAATCAAGTGCTTTTTAACCATTCGGTGATTCATACAATATTTATATACCTAACAAATATTTTTCAATCCGGCATGCTCAGTCTCTTCCTATCTTTAAAAACTTAGTTTTCCAACATTACTTGTCTTCACTTTCTCCTCCATCTTAACACTTGTTTAGACTTTAAATTATGTATTTGTATGTATTCCTTGATATTCTTTGGTCTGTATGTCTCTATCTATATACCTATCTAAATTTATTTATTTATATATTATATATTTATTATGTATATTTTATATATCTTATCTATACATTTATGATATTAGTATGTAGGGTTTGTAGTTTTAAATTATAAGTTTTATTCCCTTATTATTATTATGTGCGCCACCGTCCTCTTCTACTTTATATATCCTGTCCATCCAAAGGTTGCCTGGTAGAGATCGCTTTTAGCGATAAGGCCGCCCATTGTCACACTATTATTTATTTTTATTTCCTTGATTGTGTTTTTTTCTTTTGGTGTACAATAAAGTTATATTCTATTCTATTCTAAATATTATCATTGTTGGCAGACCTACCTACCTATTCATAATAATTATGTAAAGGACACACATGTACCTATTCTATGTTTATCTAGCGATGTGTCCTTTTGTATTGGATGAGTAATACATAGTGAGGCCTCGAGAGAAGCGAGTCGCGACAGTCGCGACACTGCGCGACTTGCCTTCAGCGAGTGAAGTGAAGGCAGCGCTGCGCTGGCAGAGGGAGGGAGTGGGGACTCACGTTTGGCGGCGTGCACGACATCCTTGACCTCCTTGACGAGCCGCTTGATCTGCTGGCTGGTGCGCTCGAGCTCCTTCTCGTGCCGCTGCAGGTTCTCGCGGAAGTGCGGGCTGTCCGCCAGGCACTCCGTAAACTCGAGCGGCTGCAAGCCCACGCCCATCGTCAGGGTCAGCACCGTCCGCAGGCCGCTTTCACCGACCGCCCAGACCCATCCTTGTTATGTTACCACGCCACAACACCATATACACCACACGTAAACGCGGAAGGATACGTCAGATATTATGTGCACTAATTATACGTATATATTAGCAATAATTAGGTAACGAATAAATATGAAAACGAATAAAATAAAAATGACAATATCGCCCAAAGTAAACTACTTTGTTCCACAGACTAGGAACATACTACCACCATACTACGCTTTGCTCCGCATTGACGCGACCACAGAGTACTTCACAGACTAGGAAGGAGTACTTGAACGCGACGACTGCTGACGATCCAATCACAGCACAGACTAGGGATACATATTGTTTTTTTTCTGTTCTGTGGTGAAATACGTAGTATTCCTTATTAGTCTGTGTAAATGACGCACTGCGTGCTAATGTGACTCTTCAGAGCTGCGGGTAATGTCTACGGCGGGTAAGGATCTCTGACTTGTGCTAATCATTAATTCTTCCTAGCATCATCATCTTCCTGCCCTTATCCCACATCATGTGGGGTCGGCACAACATGTATTCTTCTTCCATTTCCCTCTATCAGTCGTCATCTCAACACTCACTCCTTTCTTCACCATATCCACTTTCACACAGTCCATCCATCTTTTCTTTGGCCTACCTCTACTCCTACATCCATCCACATTCATATCTAACATTCTTCTTTTCACATGACATTCTTCCCTCCTCATGACATGCCCATACCAAGCTAACCGATTACTCCTCAGCTTTTCCGTCACTGGCGCCACTTTCAAACTTCCTCTTACATACTTACATTAATTCTTCGTAAAACATACATAAATGCAAAATCGGCGCTGCGCCGCTGGTTTGGGCAGACTATTTATTACACTACGTGGTCGTGTATTATAGGTTTGGCTGCACAGAGTACTTTTGTTTTGGCTGTTTGGAGGATTTGTCAAGATTTCTTTCAGTTATATTCAAATAAAATGCAATAACGTAAAATATTTAAATATTTTAAAATATATTTGTAAATGTTATTTTATTACTTTATTAGTCTAAAGTATCAAGACTTCCCGGGCGCATCATTTGGCGTGGATTTTTCTTCCTCAGAGTCCTCCTCGGACTCGTCGTCCTCATCGTCGTCCTCGGAGCCAGACTCGGAGCTCGAGTACTCGCCGCCCTCAGCGCTGCCCTCCTCACCTAATGCCAAAAATGCTTTACATTTATTAACAGCAAAGAGGTTGCATTCAAAACAATTTCTTTGTTTAGTAAGATTGTGCCTGGGGCCCAATTCTACTAGTTCAATGACTTCCAATCCATAACTGTTAACCTTTGTTGAGAGAAAATAAATACATATTCTATTCTATAACTTCAAAATGACAATGGTTCAATAACGAAATGGCCATTTTTGACACTTGGTATTCTGCTATCACAGTCATATATCAATGGCAGTCATTATGAAACCAATGAATAAGCCAATGATATCAAAGAAACGAAGGTGGCGACAATCGTAACTGAATGATAATAGTGCGATCATTATCATGCTAATATCGTTTTCGAGTCATTGAATTAGTAGAATTGGGGGCCTGGTGCAATTAAAGATGACATACCACCATAGGCTCCGTATCCAGAGTAGCCATCTCCCGAGTAGCCATCGTCACCATAGTCGTCATCGGCAGCCGTGGCACCCTGCCGCCCGTAGCGATGCGACCGAGCTGCAAATGACGAAAAAACACCAAATCATAAGGTGTTGACTCTCTTTATTTATTGTGATCCTTTGAGGGTGAACCATTCATTTTATGACTTTGATTACGCAGTCTGTTGTTCTGTCTGGGCTTGCACCAGGGGTTGGCTTTAAGCCCTTATTTGTTCCTCCTGATTATGGATGCTCTGACATCGGACATACAGGAGGAGGCACCCTGGTGTATGCTGTTCGCCGATGACATTGTGCTTGTCGGATAAGATGCACTTGAGGTCCAGAGCTGGTTGGGAAAATGGCGGGGTAAACTGGAGAGTGTCGGATTGAAGATCAGCAGAACAAAAACTGAGCACCTGTTCTGCTACTTCGGTGATCCATCTAGTTTTAGCCCTATTGCCGTAGATGGTGTATCCCTTCCAGTCTGCTCCGATTTTCGGTACCTCGGTTCACTCATACAGAACGATGGCGATATTGACCGAGACGTGAAAAATAGAATAAATGTGGGATAGATGAAATGGCGACAGGTCACACGAACTACGTGTGATCCAAAAATGCCCCTTAAACTTAAGGGGAAAGTTTACAAGACGATCATAAGGCCTGTCGTAATGTAAAGATCTGAGTGTTGTGTGGAGATGACGGCTAACAGAAGAGAGTGGAAGAAGAAAACATGTTGTGCCGACCCCACATAATGTGGGACAAGGGCAGGAAGAAGAAGAAGATTACCCAGTCTGTTGTTCAGTTGCAACCAAAAGAATACGAACATATTGTTAGACAAAAACGGTACTCTTTATTTTTACGCATTTACGCAAGCAAAGCACAGATCACTTCACGCAAAATACACCCTTAGGGTAGTAAGGCGGAATTTTTGGTGATAGTACACTATGAGAGGCCGCTCCTGGCGGCGGTTCCTGAGAACACCAACATGCTCCTCACAGAAATACTAGATTGAAATTTGATAGCCTTGACAATTTGCAAATAAACTTACTGGACATGCTGAGGTCAGCGGTCACAGCGGTTGGGTAGTTACACTTGGGGCAAGGCGGCGCCTGGCGGCGGTCCGTGCGCACGCCGCGCCGCCTCACGTGCTCCTCGCAGAAGCATGTCTTGCAGCGCAGGCACGAGTACTGCCCAATGCGGTTACATGATTGACCTGAGAACAAGCATTATGTACACAGTTCACTAGAAAATACATAAAAGTTAAAAGAATAATCCACAATGATTAGTTAACTCACACTTGTAAGTTTCAGACTCCAGCACTTGGCATGAGGCTTGGTGCTCAAACTGGTCATCTTCACACAAGAAGCCCTGGCAGAAACAGCAGCGGAACACCCGTCCACCATGCTCCCACACTCCTGCGAAACAATTCATGCAGATTATACACACAATACCTAAATATTTACTATCAATAGCAATCTATAAGATTATAGATTCTTAGGAAAACGATACAATCAACTGTATAACATACCTCTTTCACACTCTAGACACACAGCATCCATGAGAGGACAGGTGCAGGCATGTGAGTTCAAACATTTGCGCCCGTGGCACACCCACGCCTCACAGAAATCACAGATAGCACCCTGAAACACAACATTCATTGTCGTTACCACACTCTCCACTGCGTGAGTGCGTTGCATTGCGTGCAATGCGAGTGTAGTCAGCAGTGGTACTCACCACCATGCCGAGGCCGGTGGTGTAGAGGCCGGGGTGTCGCACGACGCAGTCGCCGGTCTTCAACATGCACTTCACCTTGCCGCAGTGCGCGCACGTCGGCAGCCGCTGCAGGGTTTGGCAGAAGTAGCAAAATGCTCGACTTTTCTGCTTCCTAAACGAAACAAATGTATGTCTATCAAACAAATCACTTCATGCTTACTTGTAAATATGCTTAGTGTGCTTCGGAGAGCAGGGAGCGGAGATTTAGTGGTTTCAGGTTGAGTGAGTGGCTTACTTCAGACACTTGTCACACTCCATGGGAACGTTGCAAGGGTGCTGCGCGAGGTCCACATGCTCTCGTGCGGCACGGATTTCTTTCTGACGAAGCTTCTGCTTCTCTGCTTTTTTACGCTGTCCCGTCTTTTTCTTAGGCATTTCTATACTTTCACTTCTTTAAACTAATCGGTTTCACACGCCAGCAGCGCTACACAAGACAAGAAGAAGCTGAAGAAGTCAAACGATCGTGACAATGACAAGCACAGATAGGGAATACTACGGCGACAAGACAGGCAGACTGGCAAATCTGACAACCAACACTCAAGTCAACAAACACTCAATAGTGACGAATGACACCCGAGACAGCTGACCAGTGTCTCCAACTGTCTGTGTCAAAATTACGATGTTTTAAGTCTAAAAATACGGTATTTCATTGAAAATATTAAAATTAATCGGCAACGATACAAATATCCATTTTTTAATGACATAAGCATCTAAAAAATAAGGTTTTATTCCGAAAACTCAAAGTTGGATCGCCGTATGGTTTAGGCACGGGGGGACCCCGTGCCTGATAAATACGGCGATTTCGAAGGAAAAAAAATTGTTCAAACGAATGTCAATAGATGGCTTTACGGGTATAGGTTTGTTATTGAAGTATGTGAAAAATCATTATTAGGTCATGAAACAAAGATTTTATAATATCATAAAATACCCATAAAACAGGAAAATTAAATAAATGCTTCTTCAATCAAGAAAATTAAATAAATGTTTCTGGTTTTGAAACGTCGTTTCGTTTGATTAGTGATCACTTGCGCTCGGACGGATCCCATTAGAATTTTGAATGTGCTTTGATACGTTTTTTGTTTCTTTTCGTGATATAGTGGCCTGTGCTGATTTTTTTTTAAAAACTTCAATATTTTCATATTATTTCACAAGCTTTCTCAAATTATCTTTTTTTTTGTACATATTTTTATAATTACTAAACGTAGGTACCTACGAGAAGTTTGGAACCTAGATTCCTACCCTACCTAAAACAGCTGATTGTAACTGCTTGTACTAGTTTGTAAAAGTTACCTACTTCATTGTTCAATAGTGAGTTGCTTGTTTGATTACTTAATTGATTAGGTATAATTGATAACTTCGGAACCCTTAGCCGCATGCATGACCAAAACATATTTTTGTAGTTCGTCTTGATTCATAGGTACTCAATTTCCAAGGCACAGTTACCAATTTACCATTTTATCTACATAAGTAGGTAGTTTTTTTTCTCGTTGTGAATTGGAGCAGCCCGCCTGGAGAGGTACCTCCGCCTTACAGAAGATCGCAGCCAATTAACATTATTTGTTTCATTTATTGTTTGTTTTTCTGCAATGAGTAAGGTTGCCAGAGATTTTTAGGGGGGGCAGGGGGTTTGGGGTCGGCAACGCGTGCGTGATGCCTCTGGTATTGCAAGCGCTCATAGGCTACGGTAACCGGTACGGTACAGGTGGGCCGTGAACTTGTTTGCCACCTCAGCTGTATAAAAAAAAAAACTCAACTTCCGTTGCCGACTTTAAGTACCTAAGTAAGTAGTTAGGTAGGTACTTACCAATTTTTTTTTTTGACATATCACACACGGTCAACTGATCCCAAACTAGGCATAGCCTGTAGTATGGGTACCAGAGACTGATATACATAAAAGATACATTATATAACACCCAGACACAGAACAAACATCTGCGTTCATCATACAAATATTTGTCCAGCGCGGGAATCGAACCCGCGACCTATAGCGCAGAAGGCAGAGTTACTACCAACTGAGCTATGAGGCCAGTCAAACACTATCATCTATTTATTTGAATTTAATAAAACAGCATAGGTACTTACATAAGTCATAAGGGCTTATGCGAGAGTTTTGCAATGGCAAAGGTCATATAATCGAGCGTTCGCTTTTTTTTAACTCTATCTAGATTATGTACCTAAGTAGGTAGGTACATAATTTAGGTATGCTATGATTTGGCATAAAATCGTAAGCAAGCTCACTTCACAAAACTCTCGGTCGCAACTCAGACTAGTCGTTCTGATTTAGCAGATAAAGATACCTAAAAAAGATATAACGAGGCATCTACTAGGTAAGTTATTTCTACTAATATTATAAATGCGAAAGTTTAGTTTTTTATATTTTATAGGCTACTTTCTAATATTTAAACAGTACTTGGGCACTATATTGTCCAAAGCAAAAATGTTCTCAACTGTCCATGGGTACTATTAGTAGTAGGTATCACGCGAGTGAAGCCTCGGGTGGAAGCTAGTCACAAATTATAACAATTACGTTTTGAGTAGATATTCCCACATAGGTACCCTATAGAATAATCTACCCTATAGAATAAATGTACTAGTATAGTATTATGTTATCTGTGGTTTAGGTCTTAGGCACAGATAACATAATACTATACTCTTAGCCCCTTCGTCCACGGTGCGACTCAAAAGGAACGCGACTGAAACTGTAGTCACTTATGAGTAGCCTGACTGCGATAGCACTAGTATTTCAATGCGCGTCAGTCCACGGCGCTACTCAAAAGGAACGCGTTTGTAACTAGTCTCCTGGCGACTCGACATGCTGGTCGCCAGGCGACTGGTTTCGAGAAACTGTGTGAAAAATGAACGAATAAACAGTAATTATTAGTGATTCTGACGTCTATGTGACTGGAGAAGTAATAATTTCGTGTCATCGCTCAAATTATCACTAGTCATGTTAATTATTTTCGTTTTCAAAACTTTGTTTACATAAAATCGTGTACTGAGTGACTGAGTTTCAGGAAATTCCAGTAGCGTCGTGGACAAGTCAGAGTTTCCAATCAGTCCGCAACTCTAGTTTCTAATGAGTTCCGTAACTTTTGCGTAGCGTCATGGACGAAGGGGCTTATTGATCATTTTTAAGAGGAACAAACACCATTTTGAAATAGGTTTAGTGCAAGTAGGGCTCGCGCCCTGAGGCTTCCGTACATACGTAACACCGAGTTACGTGTGTACGGAAGCCTCAGTGCGTTCTTCGATCTTTTTGTTACCAACACGGGATCGGAAAATCAAGAAGGAAGTGACAAGAGTCATGGACCATACTTGAACACGCGGACTTGACTGTCATTCGCACGTTATACATACTCATTACGTTTATTCTAGACTCTATTTATATGCGATTACAAAGCTAGAGAAAATAAACTTAAAAGAAAAGGCGCTAGAAAAGTCACTACGTATGTACATGTCACTGAAAGGAAGGAAATTTAAATGTAGCTTTTGATTGCATTGTGTGTCCTCCAATCAAAAGGAAAGATCTTCCACACCGACCAGTGGCCTTTGACTGAGGACCCGCGGGCCAACAGATGTTGTTCGGAGCTAGCTTCGTAAACGCGATTCGGGATTTTCACTTACTTTTTCGCTTTCAGTTCGCTAGGCACAGTTCGCTCTTTCCATGATGCAAGCAGGCGTGAGTGAAGTAAAGATGCCAAAGTAACGACAAGTTTCCTAGTTGGCAACTGCGAAAGTTATCTATTGCGCGGTAAAATTAAAGAGTACTGACACTTGCGCGGTATTCTATTTGGGATAACGAACTTCATAATTTAGTAAGCCTCTGTATCAAATAAAATACCTCTAGTTCGTGTTGCGTAGCGCAGCGCGGGGGTAAGCGGTGCTAATCAAAACAAAATAGCATCAACAACACAAACAATAGGTTCTATCAGAGTTATCTGGTTGAATTAGAGGAGCCGTCCGACCGACTACGGAAAGTATCATCCAGTCATTGCTGTTCCTATGGTTATTGTCGCTTGGTTGTTGGCTGTCGTGCGCTCACTTCCTTCACATTACATTACAACAAACAATCATGATTTCTCCGAGGGACATTGTAAGTAATAATTTATATACTACTAACTCTAAAAATAAGGGAACTTCAACATTCATTTGGTTTTTGAGATCAAGAACAGAAAGAAAGAGAACAAGAATCATTTTGAAACGTATTATTTAGATAGTTGAATTTATGATACAGAAACCTACTAATAAAAATCTAACTTTTATTAATAAAAGAAGTTGGGAGAAAAGGGATACCTACTATATTGTATATACTTAGATAGGTATATTATTTATGTGTATCTAAAATAATGTATGTCGGTTTATCTTTTATTATAGGTTGATATTTCAAAATAAATCGTTTTATTTCTGCTAGAGGGGTGGACCGAGGACCATTCAATCGGGGCAACGCCAATATTTAGCTAGAAATAAATAAAGTACCTACCTACCTTCTTTCTAAATGAAGGCATCGTATCCTTTCTTAGATTACCTTACCTAGGTACTAAAAATAATATTATTCTAAGCCTAGGTACCTGTATTGTTTAACCGGTACAATATAACCGTTTATCATTTACGATGAGGCGTTGTGTGTGATGATGGCACGACCGACCGACGGATACGGGGCGATCACAAAACGACCGCCTGGCCGCTGGCCGTTCCTTCCTACTGTAGGTATACATAGCTAGTTAGGTTTTTTTTTTTCGAATGGATTTATATGCTGTGGGTCTCTTACGACCACTGCCAGCTACACCGGGCTAGGAGTAACTTAGTTTTTATCATCAAGAAACTTTATGTAGTTATAGTTTGAGTACAATGTAGGTACCTCTACCTAATGCAGATAAAGCGCATGGGCGTAGGCGGCCGGCTGGTGCCGTTCTTCAAGTGCGTGGGCGTGTACTTCGCGGTGGGCGCGGGCGCGGAGCCGTCGCCCGGCGTGGCGGCCGCCAAGTGCGCGCCCGTGCTGTGCCTGCTGCTGGCCGTGGCGCTGCACCAGCGCTCGCTGCCGCCCCCCCAGTGAGTACCCTGCCCCTGCCCTGCTTACCGATACCATCAGCAGCACGGCTCAGCCGCCGAAAAATTATTATAAATAAAAATGTGGAAAATTCTTTCGCTCGATCAATAAAATAATCAACTCTATTTCTGAGTCACACGCGTAAGGAAAGAAAGACGTTTATGTGTGTCCAGAAATGACCAATGCTATTCTTTCGCGCAGGGAGAAGCAGAGCCAGCCAGGCAAGTTTATAAGTACCTGCTTGATCTTAGAAGTCTGGCGCAACGAAACTTCTAGCATCAAGTTTATGTTATAAACTTGATAGGTATTAGAAGTTTCGTTATTTTTTTTGCGTTTTCCGGAAGTTTATATAATCCCCATAATAAAACCTATAATTTCATTCATGTTCTTTTAGTGATATATTTTTTTCAGCGACATTAGCCTTAAGTAAGAAGTGTGCGTGTGCCCGATCGTGGTGCAGGTAGGTACGTGTACACGTCTCGAGTGTTTCTTTCAGTAGGGTGCAGTGTTCACAACCTGAAGTCAGGCACCTATCGTACCAGGGTCGTAAAATTATCGTGTATGGATCAAAATTATCGTACCCAACAGGTTAATGGCTAGAAATGCTAGAATACATCAAAAAATCATATGAAACATGTTGCAAATGCTTCATAGTTCAATCTAGTAAACTACTGTTTAAAAAATTGTAAAATAAAAAAAAACAAATAAAATGTTCTGTTATAATAATAAGTTAAAGAATCAAAAGAAAACAATATTTTTCAAAATTTTAACTCAATTGTATCTATATTTGCGAGATCAGAATACACAAAATGTGTAGGTATGTTACTTAACATTCAATATACAATTTTTAATGTTTTGCTAATCCTAATAGGTTCATAAGAAAGAAATAAGCCAATGTCTTTGACTTTTGAGACTGGCCTCATAGCTCAGTTGGTAGTAACTCTGCCTTCTGCGCTAGAGGTCGCGGGTTTGATTCCCGCACTGGACAAACATTTGTGACTAACACAGATGTTTGTTCTGTGTCTGGGTGTTAAATATATATCTATTAAGTACCTATATCAGTCTCTGGTATCCATAGTACAGGCTATGCCTAGTTTGGGATCAGTTGACCGTGTGTGATATGTCCGGAATATTCAAAAAATATTATTATTATATTACTTGCGTACGATAGTAGTGTCCCATCGTACATCGTGCGTAGTAGTGAAATTATCCCACATGTACGATAATTAACGTACAGTTGGGAACCCTGGTAGGGTGGGTGTTATTGCATTACCAACGGACCCTTCGCTACGCTACAAAGCAAGTTCTTGCTTGGTATCCTTTAGAGGCCAACTGTGCTGATAGTAATGACCTACCCAAACAGTTATCTTGATCTACTGTCTGTAAGGTCAGTGCCATTGTGGAATGATAAGATTGCCTACCTTAGAATCGATTTGTTTTTAAATAGTTAGGTTGATACGTTATCTTTGATGCACTTTCAGGGTGATCGACCGAGCAGGATTCCACTGAGCATGGTCGCTATTCTGGATAACAATGATCTAGCACGTCTGTGTTTCGCGATGTAGGCAGGTGTTGTACCCATCGCTGAGCATCGGCTACCTCTTGATTCCGTTCGAAGGTCGAAACTGCAAGTATTTGTTGCTTTTGAACCCTACAGCGCGTAGCTTAATACAGCTGCAGTCGATCGATAAAGAATGCTATTATTTAGGTAGGTATTTATTTGGGCTAGATGGCTAGTTAAGTAAGATTCCTTCAAGTACTTATTTTAGGAAGGTAACAAGGATGGGCGCTGCCGCAGAACGTCCGACCTTGGCTAGGGTAAGGAAGCTCGAGAACGTAATCCTCCCGTAATCACACCGGGGCGCGCTCCGTTCCTCGGCACCGGTGCCCCGCGGTCAGCGCACGTAACCGGCGAGTTGCGCAGGGGCAGGTACGCGCGGCGCGTGTGCTGCGGGCTGGCGCTGTCGGCGCTGGGCGACGCGCTGCTGGTGTGGCCGGCGCAGCTGCTGGGCGGCATGGCCGCCTTCGCGGGCGCGCACGCGGCCTACCTGGCGGCGCTCGGCTGGCGCGGCGCGCGCCCGGCGCCCGGCCTCGCCTGCGTGGCGGCCGCCGCGCTCTACGCGCGCCTCGCGTGCGGCGGCGCGCGCGGCGCGCTGGCGCTGCTGGTGCCGGCCTACGCCGCGCTGCTGACGCTGATGGCGTGGCGCGCGCTCGCGCGAGGCGGCGCCGCGGCGGCGGGCGGCCTGCTGTTCCTCGCGTCGGACGCGATCCTCGGCTACTCGCTGTTCACGGGCCCCGTGCCGCACCGCCAGGTGAGTCCCCCCCCCCCCCCCCCCCACCACCACCGCGCCCAGCACCCCGCGTCCCCCGCCCGATGACCGCGACCGGCCCGCTTGCAGGTGCTGGTGATGTCGACGTACTACCTGGGCCAGCTGGGGCTCGCGCTGAGCGCGCTGCGCCCGCCGCCGGGGACGGGCTCGCCGAGTGCTGTCGATGCGAAGCCCCTCCCGGCTGCCGCGACGACAGCCAGCTGTAGTTCCTGTAAGCCAGGCGTCGAGTCGAGGCCCCGCGTGGGATAATGTAGACCTGCGTGTTCCCGGCCCGAGTTCGCCCGCCTCCGAGTCTTCCCGCGGTTCGCTCTCCATGGAACCCCTTCCTCCGCCGGCGCGGAACTTTACTCATCTAAGAAACATACGATGGGCTCGTAGGAAAACATCAACAATTTTATCTTCCAGTAATAGACACGATAGCAGGTAAAAAAGGGGATAAAACCTTTGTGACATACCGACCCGCCGCCATGTTTACTTTTTTGACTATTTAATCATCAATTTAGGTATTTATTTATTAAATAGGATCGCCAACAGCACATGTATCAAACATTCACCAATATTAAGCTATGTAGATTAAGGACTGATACAATAGCCAATAACAGGCGAACACAGCATTGGTAGGACAATTTTAACCTAATAAAGAGTTTACAAACTTTAAAATATGGTTATGGAGATTAATCTTACAGCTAGGATAATCTCTTAGTTACAATAAACTAAATGCAAGATAAACTTTGTACCTACATAAAGACTATAGAAGTGTTGTAACATTCTTTGAGATCAAAGTTATTCTAACCTAGGTAAAGCTAAGTAAATATTAACTAAAACTTAATATAATAGAGTCATAACTATAATGGAAGCAGTTACTTAGATGCTAAGAATCAAGTTCGAGCTGGAAATTTTCCAGCACCTTACGTTTAAATATACTGATACTATCATTGAAGATGCTAGTAGTTTGTGGGTTGATGAAGTTATATTGGTTACAAATTTGTGCCACAGGGGCACGCAAACCTGTATTAGTATTACAGTAGGGCACGTTAAGGAACATTTAAGCCTATACACTTGAGAATGTTGTTACAATCAAAGTATAATACCTAAATTCTAATTAGGTACCTACATTATAAATCCAAAAAAGCAACTGCATGTCGGTTAGGGGTTTGTTGGTGCCATGCCCAAGCCATGTAGCTACCAAGTAATGCACTGACATGGGCACAGCATCCAAGAGTTCGCATGCGAGACAGGTTACCTACCGTACTGGCCAATTATTTTATTTCTGCATTCCAAATGTTTCAACTTAGTTTATCTTTAAATGATTACCATTTTCTTATATTATAAATAGCAAATACCTACTTATATTTTATTAGGGTTCCGTACCTGATTTGGAAAAACGGAACCCTTATAGGATCACTTTGTTGTCCGTCTGTCTGTCTATCCGTCTGTCAAGACCCTTTTTCTCAGAAACGGCTAAAGGTATCAGCTTAAGGTGCCGTATAAAAATCAAATCTCTAGCTTAATGCATTAAAAAGATATGGCAATTAGTGTATAATTTTTATATGGAAATGGCATAAATGAAAAACCTCTAGGGTATTTCCAGTTGCCTCACAATTGGTGTGCTAGAAGCTTTTGTAACACAATTATAGGGAAATGTCTGAAATTGAGGAATTGCGAAGTTTTTTATTTGCGGCCAGTGTCGTACAATGACTACGTGAGCGACCGCAAAAATAAGTTTGTCAAATCCTACACTTGTGGGTAAGCATACTACAGTGGTGCACGATCGGTATTCGAACCCACGATTTTTACTTCCAAATATTTCGGAAACGTGACCCTTAGGGTAATATATTATTATTATAAAGATTTTTTGCTTGTATTTATACAAGCAAAAAATGTTATATTAACACTTATAAGTGTCCCCTACACATATTTAATTTAACAGTGCGCGGAAATTTTGAAAAACATCAAAATGGCGGCCGTTGGTTATGCCAGCTTCCATAGAAAACGAACCCTTTAACCTCGTTGTACTGACCTAAAAGTTTTCTCTCTTGATATCTTTTGAAGGAAGGGCAGAAAAAAGCGATATCATAATGATTGCGGGCGGTATACCGGCTTTAGGAAAAACAGTAGACGTGAAATTTAAACGTAGTCATTACTATCGTTTTATTATAGTTCTTGGCAGCAGGGGTTGTGATTATCGCCAAGTGCGCTTCTTCCTTTAAGATTATACCTAACCTAATTCAGGTAGTAGCTGGTGGTAGACTAGTGTAGTGGCCCATGTGTAACAGCGGGCAGGACGGTTGTAATATACCCGTCCGTCCCGTCCGCTGGGCGCTTGCGGCTCTAACGAACCTAGAATACGTATACATATGATTATTATCTAAGATGTACAAGTACGGCCGGCGGATCTAGACCGGCGTTAAGTTCGTTCGCAACGCTGCGCAGTAGTCACTTTTGGGGTCGAATAGGTGGTAAGACGCGTTTTGTCTCGCCTGTACCTGCGCACAATTTCCGAAAGCGCAACTTCAGACCGGTCTAGATCCGCCGGCCGTACTGTACGACGTGTATTTTGTTGGTAGCGAGCGCACTGTGGGGCTGTGGGGCGAAGAGTGCAATCGTTCAACCGAGTTGAATGCAATCGGTCTGTGATATTCGAAGGATAACTGGCTTCTGTAGTTCTTATAGACTTCTTATTTAATTGGCTGAAATACTTTTATAGATCTGCGTAACTTTACGGTTAACTGCCTAGCTACCTACCTAGCTAGGCGTGCCAAAACTTTATTATTAGGTAGGTACCTACTTTTAATTTCTTCTGGTTAGCAGCGTGAACTTGCATATTAATTAATAATGTGTCAAATTATTGATAAGAAGGTAGTAATGTTTAATTAAAGAGTCTGCTTAGGTAGGTACTAGGTAGTGGGGAGCTCCTAGTGTCACTAGATTTAATAGAATCTCTTTTAAATTTTTACTGAATTAGACCAAAAAGTTGAAACAAAATTCGTGATAAGGAAATAATTTAATATAGATCATTTTTATTTAGAAATTTAACTTTTCAGATACAGGATGTCTGATGTGTGATTATTATAAGAAAGGTGTTTGTCTATAACACAACTGTTATTCTTACTAGGTATAAATGTTATTCATGCAATTATATTATCTATACATATTTTACTAAATGTTACTTATTCTTTTGTAAATCACAGTTAGATCAATAAAAATTTTACTGAAAAGATTTTCGTTTATATTATAAAAATAATAAAGTTGATTTTATAATTATGTAAAAATACTTTATTTTATAATATTTATATAAACTTATTGTTACAATAAAAACTTAACAGTGAGTGTACACTACAGGGACATAACATAAGCGCTGCACGGAACACCCGGACACTCACCCACCACTCACTCACCAGCAATGAACCAGTGAGCCACTACCAGTGTTCACTGTGTAGTGTGTAGTGCATGCTCCGCAGCCCTACCTGCACTAAGTACCTATACATCAATAAAACATTCAGATCCCACTCTTCGGGCATATTTCTCGTAGATATATTCATTTGGTAAAAGCTCGTAGGTCCTGATAATATTTGCAAAAGAGCAGTTAAAGAGATGTTTACTTATAAAATCGTACAATGCACAGATCTAAGGCAAACCATGAGTAAGTCCCAAAATCCTGTTTAGAAATCGAAGAATGCTCTTGAAAGGGCATTCTAAAACTGAAGCCACGAACACAGCGGGACAGGGCGGGACAGGGCGGGACGGGACGGCCTCAGCTAGTTCTAATGTATTGAACTTTTTTAGAGAGTAGTGTGTTTGCAGCTTTAGGGCACTACATGACGCCTTTTTGCTATTTAAATGAAAGCGTGTCAGCAATATTTCACACCAATTTGAACCATAAATGTTGGAGACTGTCAACTTACCTACGTCACCGCCTAATCAAATTCTCAAAGTTGATGTTACGGGGCTTAGTCTCATTTGAAATCCATGAAACTGTATTGTATAGTCACTATAGTGAATAGGAGAGATGGAGTACCGAGTGCAGAGTAAATTTAGTTCAATATGCTAATATTCAGGGGAATATAGAACAGCAAGAAGCTTCCTAGCAGCTAGGAAATGAATATGTGTATGGGTGGGTGTGTGGGGGGGGAGGGGGGGTGTCACTCGCGGCGCAGGTTGTCGAGGCGCGCCTGCAGCTCGGCGTCGGCGTCGCTGACGGGCGCTCCGCCGCCGCCCCCCGAACCGCCCGCCACCGCCTGCGGCGTCGCCGGGCTCTTGGCTAGAAACATAAATGGTCACTGTTAGCTCCCAACTACGATAGGATTTTCTTGCATCAAGCCAAAGTGAGTTTTCAAACAAAGAAAAATAATCTTTACCTAGTAGAACTCTGAGCTAAACTTATCCCCCACACATTATTTAGCTCTATCTCTATGTTCCAATACACATTGACAAAAAATACCATGGTGACACGATTATGTATTTTGTGCCGTTACTTATGTCAAACTTCAAGAATAAAAAAAAATTAATTACCCGATATAGATAAGGAGCCGGTGGCTTGTGGGAGCCCTGAGAGCTGGTCGTTGAGCTGCAGCCCCAGCTCGTCCAGGATTTGAGTGACAACAACGTTGCTGCAACGATACAAAACCGCTTCAAACTTCAATACTCAGTACGCCTGTTATGACCAAGCCTAGGAGATACAGGCAAGAAACCTGTTGTACAAAAGATTTGTTAGTACTTGGATGTGGCAGGAAGCTTACCTTTCCTCTTCATCATCATCTCCCTCCATGGCCTCGTCGATGGAGTCATTCATCATTTCCTCCTTCATGTCCATGATCTCCGACTGCTTCTCGAATTCCTGAATAATGCATAATTACAAACAGTTTGTAAAGCTCTCTAAAGCCTATAAGAATCAAAAAGATTGTATTAGATGGGTGAGTTGAGTTGAGCTGACCTGCAGGATCTTCTGAATCTGCGGCATATTGAGTTGTCGGTTCATGGTGGCCATGGCGCGCGTGACGCCGCGCATCGCCTGCGCCATGGTGCTCTGAGACTTCAACGTCTGGATTTTGAGAGCCACCGCCTGGATGTTAGCCTTCATCAACATGAACTTGCGCACATACCTCCGCGTTCGCACCAAGTCTTTGGCCATTATTTTTACTGCATCCTGAAAATATATCCTTTAGAATATCAAAATCATAAAAAGTTTTTTTCTTTTCCTAGTCAAAGTAAATGCATTCAAAAACAAGCTCGACAACTGGCTACCAATCAATAAATCAGTGCTCAAAAAAGTGAAGCAGACATGACAATAGACTTTCAATTTCGACACTGTGAGATGTAGACACGTCAGCAAAAGCTGCTCGTCTATAATCAAATAAATAAATACATAATAAGTAAATTTTGTTTTAATGCTTAGCATTATAGGAGATGGGCTAATAACAACATAGCATTAGCATAGGTGAACCATTCAAAACAGGTGGATGCAGATAGCGATGGGCTCCATCTGATCCAATCAGTTATTTTATTTTATTAATTTATTCAATTTTAATCTTACTCTGACATCTTGTTTAATTATTTTTATCGTGCTGTGTATATTTTAGAGTATAATTTTGTGTGTAATAATATTGTATGGATTATAATTAATGATCTTCAATTAATGAATAATAATAATAATAGGTAGGCCAGAAAAGAACAAACCATCTGGCCCTCCTTCGCAAGTTTCTTGATGTCAGCGATGACCTTCTTCTCCTGCTGCTCCATCTTGACGCGCTCGCGGTCCAAGTCACGCATGGCCTTGTTCAACGCGCGCTGGTTCTTGCGCAGCATCTCGTCCGGAGTCATGCGGTGCCCGAATAACCACTCCATCTTTTTGAGGCTGCAATCGGATATTGCTTTTTACAGATAGGCAAACTCTGCAATTGTATAGCTACTTTTATACCTACCTATAATAGGTTGCTCTATTTTCGATTAAAGCAGAATTTTGGACAAATAGCTTTGTTGTTTGTGCTACATCTGTCAATGCATTTAAAAACAAGCTCGACAACTGGCTACAAATTAACAAATCAGTGCTCAAAAAAGTGAACCAGACATGACAATAGACTTTCAATTTCGACACTGTGAGATGTAGACACATTAGCGGAAGCTGCTCATCTATAATAAGTCATATATTTTAGGAGGAGGTAGGACACAGCGAGATTTTCTCGCTCTAAATTGGAGCAGCCCGCCTTACAGAAGATCACAGCCAAATAACATTATTTGTTTCAAATTTTGTTGTGTTCCTGCGGTGAGTAAGGTTGCCAGAACTCTTTACGGGGGAGGTGTTCGGCAGACAACGCATCAGCAATGCTCCAGGTGTTGCTGATGTTAATAGGCGACGATAACCACATACCATCAGGAGGGCCGTAAGCCTGTTTGCCTATAACATAAAAAAAAAACAAACAAATCTAAAAAGTAATACTATTGTGTTCAGAGTTATGAACAGAACACTTTAAAGGTGGTATGGTGAGTGCGTGACGTGACTACGCTCTCATCACTGCATGATGTACTGCAGTGGCTGGCTGTGGTTCGGGTTCCAGGTGCCTTCAGTCTGGGCAAAGATTATATTATAATTATTTACATATGTACCTGAACTTACCTCGAATGATTTAAACACAAGCTTTGTATGAAATATTCAAATCTTTGCTTCTGTACAGTACAACTTATAGTGATGTGATGGGTGATTCACCATCACCCCGATGAGGTAAAATTGTAATTGTTTATTATGACGGTATGTAATGTTATTGTACTACTCAAAAAACTTCACACAAATCCAAATCATTTACAGTAAATAAAGGAAGCTGACTTTACGA
The DNA here is from genome assembly GCA_947579855.1 of Anticlea derivata. Lineage (NCBI taxonomy): Eukaryota > Metazoa > Arthropoda > Insecta > Lepidoptera > Geometridae > Anticlea > Anticlea derivata. The sequence goes on along the minus strand of OX388276.1, from coordinate 10,697,106 downwards.
AAAAAGCTAAAAAAATTGCATTTAAGATTTATATTTTCTTGCTTTGTTTACCAACCAACTTCTTCTTCTTATTTCATTTTATGGCTTCTGCTGTTATAACAGTCAATATTGCCAATGTCAAGTTATCCTAATCTATCCACATATTACTGTTACAAAGTTACTGTCAAGTGCATAGTCTTTGGTTACTGTTTTTAGTCATTTTGGGGAAAAAACATTGCCCTGCTAGGACGAGTGTGGAAAATAAAACGGGAGTGTACTTTATGATTTTCTTTTTAGATTATAGATGCCGTTTGAAATTTTGAAGAAAACCGGCACCATTTTCTTCACAACAAAACTTGACATTTGTCATTCATAGTGACTAAAAAACAGCAGACGCGCCGCCCCACAGTGGTCAAACAAACATGTATAGACCCTTTATTTCGCCCACTTTCGTTCTGAGATTTTTATTGTAGATTTTGACCATATAGTTGCACATTTTTTCAAAGACAAATTTTGACACTTTTGTGCCCTTTTCGAGTTATAATGATGATTATTAGCTTTCCAGGAATCGCAATTATTACCGTGTACTCCGGTAATAATTTCAGTTGCCAAACAAGAAAAAACAAAATACAACCCATAATAAAGTGTGCCATTAAATGGTGGAAACCTACAATAAAAATCCTACAACGAAACAGGGCGAAAATCGGCGAAATACAGGGTCTTTAAATGTTTAAACGACGTTTCCCATATAATAAAATAAGTTTTATGCAATTTACTCCTAAACTATAAATCGGGGCTCAAAATGACATGGGGTCATATTTGTTAGTGTTTGAAACATAAATCGAATGGAGTATTAAAATGTATGAGATTACGATTCTGACTAAAAATCATCATCATAACTCGAAAAAGGCACAAAAGTGGCAGCATGTGTCTTTGAAGAAAATGTGACACTAATACCATAAAAATTCCAGAACGAGAATCGACGAATATACACGTTATTTTCACGTTTAAAGGTTGCTTCCCATACAGTTTTATGCTATTATATAATAAACATATATAATTATTAGGTTATTAGTGTTCTGCGGTGTTCTGTGATCAGTGTTATAATATACAAAATTACTCTATGATCAGTATTCCACATGAAGTCTGTGCACAAAATGAAAAAAAATAATAATTTGGTTTATCGCCTTTCTTTACAAATAAAAAAAGACTTTTTGGCGGGAACTTGCGAAGTGATGTTGTGCTCTCAATTTATTTTACAAAACTAGTGTTAAATTGAATAATATTGTGTAATTATGGTGGTGTTTTGCGTAATATTGTTTGAGTAAACCGCACAAGTGAAGTGAAATAGAATGATTGCGTGTATCGTCATTTTTCGAGTTGGCGCCAAGAGGTCCCTCGAGGTTTTAGTAAAATAGCCACCATCATATCTTACCAAAACTGAACTTGACTTGACTTGACGATGACTTGACCATGAATAAGATGAAAAATAAAGACGAAAGAATAAAAATAACAAGGAAAAATAAACTTAAGACTTGGCGGTAAGGCCTAGATGCCATAGCCATCCAGAAAGGGGAAAAACATCAAAAAAAAAAATCTACAAAAAATATTGGCGTTTTGTTGTATTTGAATTGCAAAAATTTCTGAAGAAGAAAGAAATGAGTGACGATGAAATTACTATCATGGAAGTTGACGAAGCTGAACCTCAGCCTCCAAAGCCAGGCCCAGTAGCTCAAATCAAATCGATCGTTCACCTGCCTTGGATAGAAAAGTATCGTCCTGTATCTTTTGACGATATTGTGGGCAATGAAGACACGGTGTCGCGGTTGGCAGTGTTCGCGCGCACTGGCAACGCGCCCAACATTATCATCGCGGGCCCGCCCGGCGTGGGAAAGACCACCACTATCCTCTGCCTCGCGCGCGCGCTGCTGGGCGCTGCCTTCAGGGACGCCGTGCTCGAGCTCAACGCTTCCAACGACCGAGGGATCGACGTCGTCAGAAATAAGATCAAGATGTTTGCACAGCAGAAGGTAAGTGCTCACTCACTACTTCATAATCTACTCTTCTACTCAAGCATTCGCCTCTACGAAGAATAATGCTTTGCCCTAAATGTTTCAGGTAACGTTACCAGCAGGGCGGCACAAGATAGTCATCCTTGACGAGGCAGACAGCATGACGGAGGGAGCGCAGCAGGCCCTGAGGAGAACCATGGAGCTGTACTCCAGTACCACTCGGTTTGCGCTCGCAGCTAACAACAGCGAAAAAATAATTGAACCCATACAGTCCAGATGTGCAGTGCTTAGATACTCGAGACTTACTGATGCCCAGATACTCGCTAAAGTGAGTATGAGTTTGGGAATCTTCACATACTACTTGGAGGTCTGCTGAAGTCTTGTTGTTAAACGTGGCATCTAGAAGCTGACTTCTGAATCTGCTCTTTGCCATTAGTTAAATACTAATCTAGAATTATTACTTTTTAGGTGGTAGAAGTGTGTAAAATGGAGAACCTCTCATATACAGAGGAAGGTGTGAGCGCAGTGGTATTCACAGCACAGGGTGACCTGCGCTCAGCACTTAACAACTTGCAGTCCACTGCACAGGGCTTCGGCCACGTCAGCCCCGACCATGTGTTCAAGGTGTGCGATGAGCCGCATCCCTTGCTGATCAAGACCATGCTGGAGTCCTGCATCCGACAGGACATACACGAAGCCTACAAGGTGATTTAAAGATGTTGTTTTGCACATTGCATATCATGCAGTAGTATACTCAGAAAAAAAAACATTGTGCAGATGGATATCTCTCAGACAAAAAATAAGCGCAGGCACCAAACTAGGCATAAAACTGGAGAAGGGAGTTTAAATAAATTGTGCTTGTAGGTGATGGCCAAGCTGTGCAAGCTCGGGTACGCCCCAGAAGACATAGTGTCCAACATCTTCCGTGTCACCAAGACTCTGGAGGTGGACGAGACACTGCGGCTGGCGCTGGTGCGCGAGGTGGCGCGCGCGCACATGCGCGTGGCGGACGGGCTGGGCGGCGCGCTGCAGCTGGCCGCGCTGCTGGCGCGCTGCTGCCGCGCGGCGCACGGCGCTGAGGGCGACTGGTGACGTCACACCTCAGCATTGCCTCTCGCGCTGCAGCTGGCCGCGCTGCTGCCGCGCGGCGCACGGCGCTGAGGGCGACTGGTGACGTCACACCTCAGCATTGCCTCTCGCGCTGCAGCTGGCCGCGCTGCTGGCGCGCTGCTGCCGCGCGGCGCACGGCGCTGAGGGCGACTGGTGACGTCACACCTCAGCATTGCCTCTCGCGCTGCAGCTGGCCGCGCTGCTGCCGCGCGGCGCACGGCGCTGAGGGCGACTGGTGACGTCACACCTCAGCATTGCCTCTCGCGCTGCAGCTGGCCGCGCTGCTGGCGCGCTGCTGCCGCGCGGCGCACGGCGCTGAGGGCGACTGGTGACGTCACACCTCAGCATTGCCTCTCGCGCTGCAGCTGGCCGCGCTGCTGCCGCGCGGCGCACGGCGCTGAGGGCGACTGGTGACGTCACACCTCAGCATTGCCTCTCGCGCTGCAGCTGGCCGCGCTGCTGGCGCGCTGCTGCCGCGCGGCGCACGGCGCTGAAGGCGACTGGTGACGTCACACCTCAGCATTGCCTCTCGCGCTGCAGCTGGCCGCGCTGCTGGCGCGCTGCTGCCGCGCGGCGCACGGCGCTGAAGGCGACTGGTGACGTCACACCTCAGCATTGCCTCTCGCGCTGCAGCTGCCCGCGCTGCTGCCGCGCGGCGCACGGCGCTGAAGGCGACTGGTGACGTCACACCTCAGCATTGCCTCTCGCGCTGCAGCTGGCCGCGCTGCTGGCGCGCTGCTGCCGCGCGGCGCACGGCGCTGAAGGCGACTGGTGACGTCACACCTCAGCATTGCCTCTCGCGCTGCAGCTGCCCGCGCTGCTGCCGCGCGGCGCACGGCGCTGAGGGCGACTGGTGACGTCACACCTCAGCATTGCCTCTCGCGCTGCAGCTGGCCGCGCTGCTGGCGCACGGCGCTGAGGGCGACTGGTGACGTCACACCTCAGCATTGCCTCTCGCGCTGCAGCTGGCCGCGCTGCTGGCGCGCTGCTGCCGCGCGGCGCACGGCGCTGAAGGCGACTGGTGACGTCACACCTCAGCATTGCCTCTCGCGCTGCAGCTGGCCGCGCTGCTGGCGCGCTGCTGCCGCGCGGCGCACGGCGCTGAAGGCGACTGGTGACGTCACACCTCAGCATTGCCTCTCGCGCTGCAGCTGGCCGCGCTGCTGGCGCGCTGCTGCCGCGCGGCGCACGGCGCTGAAGGCGACTGGTGACGTCACACCTCAGCATTGCCTCTCGCGCTGCAGCTGCCCGCGCTGCTGCCGCGCGGCGCACGGCGCTGAAGGCGACTGGTGACGTCACACCTCAGCATTGCCTCTCGCGCTGCAGCTGGCCGCGCTGCTGGCGCGCTGCTGCCGCGCGGCGCACGGCGCTGAAGGCGACTGGTGACGTCACACCTCAGCATTGCCTCTCGCGCTGCAGCTGCCCGCGCTGCTGGCGCGCTGCTGCCGCGCGGCGCACGGCGCTGAGGGCGACTGGTGACACCTACCTTTTTGTGCAGCTCATGGGAAAACACTGAAGTGGAACTTGGTTGTGTTGTATGATGTGATGAGTGAATGCTTGTGACGGTATCAAATAAACTTTCTGAATTGTTAAGTTTCTGTAATGTAAGTTTATTGTGATAATTTAAATTGTAGATAATTTTGAAGTGACAATAAAAAACGATTCCATCAATAAGTATAAATTTTATTCATAATGTATTACATAATAATATGACAAACAATTTGCATAAAAATGAGCCACATACAATTTAATTGTATGCGATAGGTAACATGCTAACCTAAGGAATGTGATCACCGCTTGTCCTCTATCAACTTGTTGTGTTCCTCCATCAGACTCTGCAAGTACAATTTACTTTTTAACTTAATTTGCCTAGATTGTTATATCAGTCGAGTGAGCACCGGTAGAGTGTTCTTATAATCTAAAGCCGCGAATTCGGAGCGAGCAGGGCGTTGCGTTGGAGCGTTTAAGAACTGCCTGCGTCAAAACACGTTCTTGTTCAGAAAAAGCGGATGTTGGTATGTCGCCGTGACGTGACGTGACGTGACGCGGTGGCAGTGGCTAGTGGATGACGGCTTGTTCCTCCACGGGCACGCCATGGATCATCTTCTGGTGCTCTTCGCTCAGCGCCTGCCACACACACAGACACACGTGTACACTCAGGCTGTTAAATTGATCCCCGCAACACCAGTAGACACAACACAAAAATTACTGATGTAGGTAGGTATTATTGAAAAAAAAATCATCAGCTAAAATCTCACAACATTGTTATGGAAAGTTAAATACTTCGCTTCATGCACCCACCACAAGCCTGAGTGTACTCCATACACTCTTTAGCCATGCAACCTTACTTGCACCATTCAGTCTCTTACGTCTAGAATGCGTTTATTTTATTGTGATAAAAGCAAGGAGTAGATTGTTAGTCCTAGTTGAAGAACAAGCGGCTTAAATGGTCACTTTTGAGGATTCTTAATTATTTCCGTACGATTCATATTCATCATTACCAGCATAATTTGTTCATTTAATTTTCTCAAACGGAACTGTCAAACAGATGAATCGCTTACTCTGAATCGTACCTAAACTATTATTATGAATTCTCAACAGTAGTCTTAAATTGTTTGTAATTGCCGATATGTCCTGGTAAAGCTGTTCCAGTTTGAGGTGAGCGAGCACCTGAGGTGAGGTGAGGTGAGGTGAAGTGAGGTGGTGGGAGGTACCTTGAAGTACTTGACGGTCTTGACGCGCAGCTCGAGCGTGGCGGCCTCGTCGCACACGAAGAGCGCCTGCGCGTGTTGCTGGAAGGCGGACACGGTCCACATGTGGTTGACGCCCTCCTCCACCGCCTTGGCCAGCGCCAGCGCCTTGTGCACGCCCGTTATCAGGATCATCACCTACACACATCCATCCAACTCTAATGCCGGGCTACGCCACTCAAGAGGCGTTTATTTCATTTAAATCCTCTTAGAAATTATAGAGATAATACATTAGGACCAAGCTCGATCATTCCGTTCTGCCATTATCAGCCGAAATCTTACTTAGATATTTCATTTTTAAGGCCTACCTCACTGTTTTGGCGTAGTATCTCATGAGTCGGTGGGTGTTACCTCCTTGGCGTCCATGACGGTGCCGACGCCGACGGTGAGCGCCTGGCGCGGCACCTTGCTGATGTCGTTCCCGAAGAAGCGCTTGTTGGCCTCCAGCGTGTCGTAGGCGAGCGTCTTGACGCGCGTGCGCGACACCAGCGACGAGCCCGGCTCGTTGAACGCGATGTGCCCGTCCGGCCCGATGCCTGCCCGCAACACACCACACCACCACTGTATTCTTTGTAGTGGCCCGCCTTCGGATCCACAGGTCGGTCGTGGGTTCGAAACCTGTCGTGCACCAATCTATTTTCCATTCGGAAAATTTATGTGCGCTATACTAGTGCTCTCAAACGGCGAAGGAAAACATCGTGAGGTAACCGGCGTGTCCTAGAACCTTAAAAATTCGTAGACATGTGCGCACTTTAAGCCTTTCACTACACTGATTCCTTCATCGACGGTCATAGGCCCTTTTCAAGACCACCATACCTCAACCTGACATAATACAGGTGACCAAAAAAGAATCAGTGACACGACAAGAAGAAGTAGAGAAAGAACGCTAGATCGATGCTCTCTATCTCCTCCGAAAGTGAAGGGAGTGCTTGTTTACTCTGGCACGAACTGACTGACGACCGCAACAGGTGCGCTCATCAACTTATGCCATTTTCAACCTCGCTGTGTACATATTCATGGGCATTGCGGTATAATTTAGAAAATGATTTAATGTATAGGTATATGTAAGTTAGTGCAGGCAGGCTGTAGTGTGATACCTCCGACGAAGAGGTGGACGCCGCCCGCCTGCTTGATGAGGTCCTCGAAGCGCTGGCACTCCGCGACCAGGTCGGGCGCGTTGCCGTCCAGCACGTGCGCCTGCGCCGGCTCGATGTCCACGTGCCTGAAGAACTCGTTCCACATGTAGTAGTGGTACGACTCGGGGTGGTCGCGCGCCAGACCTACGTACCACACACGCAAAATTTAAGATTTTGTACTTTTATAATGTCTTTGTTGATATTGCAGGTATGGTTTATTGATGTATTTTTGTAGATTAGTCAGCTAATAACATTGATCTTATTCGTGAGGTCACCCACACCACTATGGTTCGGTCTAAAACCAGCGCTAGTGCTTAGCATGCCTCATGCATGTGTAGCGATCGGCTTTACAACGAGCGAGACTGTACCTGTTTGACCCGCTAAGCAGAGGAGACTATTTATGTGGCACGTACCTACGTAGCGTAGGTACGTAACTGGTGGGTTTTTATTTTTGTGTCTTCTGTTTCTTTGTAGGTATAAATTGATTTCATTGCACTAAAAATGATCCAAAAATATGCTTAGCTTGTACCTAGGTATCAGGTAGGATCTACTCACCGACGTACTCGTCCATGTTGAAGGTAGTGACATATTTGAAGGAGATCTTGCCTTCCTTGTGAAACTGGATGAGCTTCTTGTACATGCCGAGCGGCGTCCCACCAGTGGGCAGGCCCAGCACGAAGTGTCGCCCCGGGCCGGGTTTGAACTGCGTGACTCGCTGGAGCACGAAGCGAGCCGCCCAATCGGCCACTATGTCAGCATCTTCGAGGATGATCAGGCGCATGTTTACTGAAAATACAAACAGTTTTGAGATGAAACAGATAAGACGAACGATATGTTGTTGTACTTGAGCACCTTTAAATGCTGGTTTATGTACCTTGTACCTTCTTACCCGAATGTATAATGTCGGCACTTTTTTAGATGCAAATAGGTACCCTCAAAGTATATGTATAGGTAGCACTGAAGCCAGGCAAGTCGAGTCGAGTGAGTTTTGCTATCTAACTACCCCTGGTTATTGGTCGGCTGGTCAGATAACGCTGAGCCGAGTGTTTTTAATGATATTTAGGCCAACGACTGTTATCTCAGAGGCGCTTGTTGCAATAACTGTTTCGTAATTGCACACTTTATGCAGGGAACAAACAATACCTATCTACCTATATCTTAATGGAGTTAGTGAGCTCGTGTATATTTACATCTTCTATGATTTAAGAGCTTAGCTATTGTCGGGTGTAATGATGCAATTTCCTCCATTCTGATCTTTCCAATGCGAGCTCCTTTACTTCCATGTACGACATGACGTATTTACATAGGTACCTACCCTACATTAAAAAAAAGGACGTGGTAGTGAGTGCAATCTAAGTCACACGGACAAACTGTTGGTCCTAACTTTTTATTAAATCTTCATGTACACACAGACATTATTTTCCGAAACCCCATTGAATTATGCAGGACAGTTTATATATGTAGGTCATCATCATCATCATCTCCCTGCCCTTATCCCAGTTCATGTGGGGTCGGCACAACATGTTTTTCTCTTCCACTCCCCTCTATTAGCCGTCATATCTGTATCTATTCACTCCTTTCTTAGTCATGTCGTCTTTCACACAATCTTAGTTTATACAGGGTGAGTTTTTTTTCAGAAAATGTTGGTTTTTGGAAAACAATTTTTTTTGCTTTTTTTGTTCTTTGTTTGATAATAAATAAAAAAATGTATGATATTTTTAAATTCAACAATATTTATTTACCAACATTTTTTACTTATTAATTGCTTTGCTTGCACATAGTCCGACCGAAATAAAAAACCTTCGATAAATAAATATTGTTTAATTTATAAATTTGCAGTTTTGAAGGTTTTCCAACAACTTTATACACATTGTTATTTTACATTTATTTATTTATTATCAAACATAGAACACAGAAATGCAAAAAAAAAAATAAACATAAATTTCAATTTTTTTAAATGCAGATCTTATTTGTTTCAAAATCGAGCCCGTAACTCCTAACATCTCTTTTCGATTACTCTCACGGTTTCCGATTGCGCCTAAGTGGCCCTGAAAAAAAACTCACCCTGTATATGTAGGTACCTAAGGTAATTTAGTGGGTACCTACCTTTAGGTATATAATTTCTGACAAAACGAATCTAGGTTTAATCTCTGTTATTATTAGATATTTGTTAACTCGAATGTATTTTAACTGACCTCGGCCTAATCCACTGGCCAGACATTTTACCTATAATTCTACGATGTCATAGTTACAATAGAATACAGGCAAGCGGTTTATTTTAGCAACACATAGCTAGATGTTGCTAATTTAGTACCTACCTAGACCTAGGAACTAAATTAGGAATTAACTAATCTGGCTGAATCTACATAAAAACAAAATTTACTAACGGTAAATCATGACTGCAGTGCATATGATGTGGTCAAGTGAGATTACTAATAAGATATTTTGACAACTATATGGTGTCACGGTCAATAACCTCGCTGCGGTCACTTACCTCTGTTGCGACCTCTTCACAAACTGATAACTTTAATCGACAACGACGCGGCTCATCGATTGAACCAATTAAACAAAAACAAAAGCGGTGAGCGACTGTTCTGTTTAGATTACAATTTGTTTCTGTTCTGTTAGCACCTATCTATACTACCTACCTACTGTACTGTTATCAGCCGCAATGAGTTGTCACGGCGATGACATTTGTTTGACGACTGACTGCTGCAATCAAGCTGGATTTTCCGGTTACCAGCACACAAAAACCTACTATACTGGTAGAAAATAAAAGACGACGTCCAATAAATGATATTTATTTCTAGGAATAATACTTAGAGATTATTTATAATATGTCCAGGCTTCATGCCTTTACCAACTTATTAAGAAAAGGGACATATCAACAAGATGTCACTACATCGACAAGATGGCCGAGCCAGCGTACTTCAGCTTCGGATCATGAGCGTCGCGAGTTAATTAACAGTATCCCCAGTTCACGAAATTCAACTTATCAAGTAACAATTGTCAGTAAATAAACTTTCATTGTGCAAATATCAATAGTTGTCATTTCAGATATATAATTTATTTAAATAATATCGAAATATACAATAAATAACGAAGTTCTGTGTATAATCCATGCACCAAACAAAATATAAAATGGTTAAACTTGCGGCTGCATTCATAGGACATCAGTATTTATTATGTTATGATGATTGTGATAGTATGTCAGACCAGCAGATACAGGATGCCGCTTTATTGTGATGCAAATAAATATATCAGATAATTACTAAACATAAGAAAGGTTGCCACTAAGGGTATTCTCGTAGAAATGAACAGGTTTTTATGAAAACATTATGATTTTGTTACTTTTATCACAGCAACATGATTTAAGATAATGTCTGTTTGATTTAAGGTTTGTATTTTATTATGTAAAAAGGCTTGGGATACTAAAATAATTAATAATTCGATATCACATATTGTGAGCCAGTTTATACTTTACAGATAACACACAACAAGTTTATAATTTCAACATTGGTGCATACCAATTTACGGAATACAATAAAAAACGATGTAAGACATCATACAAATTCAAAGTAAGTAAGTAAGTTTTTATTATTTATCAAAAATGTAGTGTACAATGACAACGAAAGCTTAGTCTAGGCCCTATTAAAGTAGGTACATTGCTTACAAGCTCTCACATAGAAAGTAATCATTCTTAATTGCTCTATATAATTTCAATTTAAGTAGATTTTGTTTTTAAGCGGCAACACTGAGCCTTTCGAATGAACTTGTGTGATCATAATAATTAGTTCACAAGCTACACACATCTTTCACTACATAAACTAAACACATTTAGGAAGCTCTCACAAATAGCCTCCATAGGAAATAGTCACCGAGCTTGTAACAGCCAAAATTAACTATCTAAATATCAGCAGCCTGATTCATCTAATACTCGGAACAATAAAAAAATGCAATTTATACAAATAAAAAAGAAACTATATTTAAACAAATTAATCGGGCCATTTATTGACAACCGCTAGAAAACAGTTCAATTCAGGAACTTATTTGTTTTATGCATAGATCTTGTAGAATTTCACAAGTTTAATAAACTGTTCTGTGTTCGTTTTCCTTAGGTGATAACATCCCTTGTATTTGTAATTCTATCCCTATTTTAATAAGTGTAATAAAAATCCATAATCCTTACACTTAACTACAGAGGTTCTAAGAAGAGTGCACACCGGGGAGAAAATCTCCCAAAAAAGTTTCAATACAACAGTGTAAATGTCTTTTATCCTGTTTAACACCACTTCACTGCTGCTCCATTATTAACATAACCACTTCATTTTCCTGGTTGATTTACTGTTAAATCCACAAGATATTGAAAGTGTGAAGTACTGCTTGAATGGTTAAAAACCTTACCGATATGAAGAGTTCACCGGTCGCTCGGCGCCCGACGGACTACTTCACAATTTGAAGTAACCTGTCATTTCGTGGACTTTGGAAATAGGCAATAGTCGCGGGCACGTGGAAGGTGAAAGAGAAAGGCGCGGGGTGCGAGGGTTGCGGGCGGGGCGGGCGGGGCGAGCGGGGCGAGCGGGGCGGGCCCGGGTCAGTCGAGGCGCGAGCGCTTGGCGGGCGGGTCGCCCTCCCCGCTCCAGTAGGCGAACTCGGGCAGCCACTTCATCAGCTGCGCGTCGAAGAACTCCTCCAGGCGCTTGGCGTCCTTGTAGATTTGAGAATCAGGCTGCGGGTCAAATTACTACATTAAGTACATAAGTTAGGTTTAAAGACATTTATTCTCAAAAAGACAAACATGTCACTTACATGAGAATATTAATAAACATTATGCAATAGTTGTTAGTAGGTCGTTCTGTAGGTAGGTAGGTAATAAGTAGGTATAGGAAGTACGTAGTATTTAGGTAGGTTTTATTAGTAGATACACTCGTTCAATACATTCCGCTAACCAAGGGGATGACTAGAAGTAGTTTTCAATGACGTGTTGTTGTAATTTAGCTTTAAATGCATTGAACGAGTTTACATTTTTTATAATCGAGGGTATTTTGTTACGATACTAATTCCTTCGTGTATTAGTTCAAGCACTTATCGAGAGACAACCTCTACTTTGACTTATGACTTATCGCTTGCTTGTCGTGTCATTGATTCTTTCCTGGGGCGTCCTGTATTAGAAGGTCGAGGTATGGTGGCCCTAAAAATATGGTGGCTTATGACCATCGTCGGTGTAGTCAAAGGATTAAAGTGCGCCTTTTTTCGCGCACATCGTGGAGAGCGCGTTCGTCGCGGCACCGATCTCTAGTATGTATTTTTTGGTGATTGTGCGCGGGATCTGCATGACCTCATCCCTCCCTCCCCCTTCCACCACCGGACAAGCAGACGCACAGGTAAATACCACCCTTACCTGGTCGACATACCACAGTGTCTAACGAAACGTTTCTGCTCCACTTTTATTATAAGTACTGCCAAAGAGTGGAATGATCTGCCTGCGTCTGTTTTCCCGAAAGAGTACAATCTAGGAGTCTTCAAATCTAGGGTCAATAAGTTCACTCTGGGAAAGCGTGGTCCATCTTAGGCCACATCTCACTTGCAAAAGTGAGTTGGTGGCCAAACGCCTTACCATTATCAATAAAAAAAACATTATATATTTATATTATATACTTAACGACTCCTTGAGAAAATTCGAAAACAATTTACTTTGCCTTTTTGGCTCTTCCGATTATATTTAATTAATTCATGACATTTTATGATACCTTCCTATCTATTTAAGTTAGCTTTAATTTTTAGTTCAAATTTATCATAATAAAAGAGATTATTTTCGTTTATATTTCAAGAGTTTAGCTTAGTTAGAGTCAAGAGTTTTATTTTTTTGTTTTTCTTTCATTGAGCACTATTTAAGTTTATGTTTATTTTAAGTTTTTTTTTTGAGAATGCTATAGTGCACTTTTATTTTTATGTATATCAGACCCTGTTTCTATGAAGATATTTTATGTAATTGGTAATATACATAATGTTTGTGCACTTTCAACAAATAAATAAATAAAAATAAAAAATGGTATGTAGTATGTATGTAGTATGTATGTAGTAGTAATGTATGTACCGGGTTGTAGGCGTATGCGTTGCGGAAGAGCAGGCGGCAGTCGGCCACGAAGTGCGCGGGGTGCGAGTAGCGCGCGCCGGCCGCCGGCTGCAGCTTCATGCGGATCTAGTATGTATGTAGTAGTAATGTATGTACCGGGTTGTAGGCGTATGCGTTGCGGAAGAGCAGGCGGCAGTCGGCCACGAAGTGCGCGGGGTGCGAGTAGCGCGCGCCGGCCGCCGGCTGCAGCTTCATGCGGATCTAGTATGTATGTAGTAGTAATGTATGTACCGGGTTGTAGGCGTATGCGTTGCGGAAGAGCAGGCGGCAGTCGGCCACGAAGTGCGCGGGGTGCGAGTAGCGCGCGCCGGCCGCCGGCTGCAGCTTCATGCGGATCTAGTATGTATGTAGTAGTAATGTATGTACCGGGTTGTAGGCGTATGCGTTGCGGAAGAGCAGGCGGCAGTCGGCCACGAAGTGCGCGGGGTGCGAGTAGCGCGCGCCGGCCGCCGGCTGCAGCTTCATGCGGATCTAGTATGTATGTAGTAGTAATGTATGTACCGGGTTGTAGGCGTATGCGTTGCGGAAGAGCAGGCGGCAGTCGGCCACGAAGTGCGCGGGGTGCGAGTAGCGCGCGCCGGCCGCCGGCTGCAGCTTCATGCGGATCTAGTATGTATGTAGTAGTAATGTATGTACCGGGTTGTAGGCGTATGCGTTGCGGAAGAGCAGGCGGCAGTCGGCCACGAAGTGCGCGGGGTGCGAGTAGCGCGCGCCGGCCGCCGGCTGCAGCTTCATGCGGATCTAGTATGTATGTAGTAGTAATGTATGTACCGGGTTGTAGGCGTATGCGTTGCGGAAGAGCAGGCGGCAGTCGGCCACGAAGTGCGCGGGGTGCGAGTAGCGCGCGCCGGCCGCCGGCTGCAGCTTCATGCGGATCTAGTATGTATGTAGTAGTAATGTATGTACCGGGTTGTAGGCGTATGCGTTGCGGAAGAGCAGGCGGCAGTCGGCCACGAAGTGCGCGGGGTGCGAGTAGCGCGCGCCGGCCGCCGGCTGCAGCTTCATGCGGATCTAGTATGTATGTAGTAGTAATGTATGTACCGGGTTGTAGGCGTATGCGTTGCGGAAGAGCAGGCGGCAGTCGGCCACGAAGTGCGCGGGGTGCGAGTAGCGCGCGCCGGCCGCCGGCTGCAGCTTCATGCGGATCTAGTATGTATGTAGTAGTAATGTATGTACCGGGTTGTAGGCGTATGCGTTGCGGAAGAGCAGGCGGCAGTCGGCCACGAAGTGCGCGGGGTGCGAGTAGCGCGCGCCGGCCGCCGGCTGCAGCTTCATGCGGATCTAGTATGTATGTAGTAGTAATGTATGTACCGGGTTGTAGGCGTATGCGTTGCGGAAGAGCAGGCGGCAGTCGGCCACGAAGTGCGCGGGGTGCGAGTAGCGCGCGCCGGCCGCCGGCTGCAGCTTCATGCGGATCTAGTATGTATGTAGTAGTAATGTATGTACCGGGTTGTAGGCGTATGCGTTGCGGAAGAGCAGGCGGCAGTCGGCCACGAAGTGCGCGGGGTGCGAGTAGCGCGCGCCGGCCGCCGGCTGCAGCTTCATGCGGATCTAGTATGTATGTAGTAGTAATGTATGTACCGGGTTGTAGGCGTATGCGTTGCGGAAGAGCAGGCGGCAGTCGGCCACGAAGTGCGCGGGGTGCGAGTAGCGCGCGCCGGCCGCCGGCTGCAGCTTCATGCGGATCTAGTATGTATGTAGTAGTAATGTATGTACCGGGTTGTAGGCGTATGCGTTGCGGAAGAGCAGGCGGCAGTCGGCCACGAAGTGCGCGGGGTGCGAGTAGCGCGCGCCGGCCGCCGGCTGCAGCTTCATGCGGATCTAGTATGTATGTAGTAGTAATGTATGTACCGGGTTGTAGGCGTATGCGTTGCGGAAGAGCAGGCGGCAGTCGGCCACGAAGTGCGCGGGGTGCGAGTAGCGCGCGCCGGCCGCCGGCTGCAGCTTCATGCGGATCTAGTATGTATGTAGTAGTAATGTATGTACCGGGTTGTAGGCGTATGCGTTGCGGAAGAGCAGGCGGCAGTCGGCCACGAAGTGCGCGGGGTGCGAGTAGCGCGCGCCGGCCGCCGGCTGCAGCTTCATGCGGATCTAGTATGTATGTAGTAGTAATGTATGTACCGGGTTGTAGGCGTATGCGTTGCGGAAGAGCAGGCGGCAGTCGGCCACGAAGTGCGCGGGGTGCGAGTAGCGCGCGCCGGCCGCCGGCTGCAGCTTCATGCGGATCTAGTATGTATGTAGTAGTAATGTATGTACCGGGTTGTAGGCGTATGCGTTGCGGAAGAGCAGGCGGCAGTCGGCCACGAAGTGCGCGGGGTGCGAGTAGCGCGCGCCGGCCGCCGGCTGCAGCTTCATGCGGATCTAGTATGTATGTAGTAGTAATGTATGTACCGGGTTGTAGGCGTATGCGTTGCGGAAGAGCAGGCGGCAGTCGGCCACGAAGTGCGCGGGGTGCGAGTAGCGCGCGCCGGCCGCCGGCTGCAGCTTCATGCGGATCTAGTATGTATGTAGTAGTAATGTATGTACCGGGTTGTAGGCGTATGCGTTGCGGAAGAGCAGGCGGCAGTCGGCCACGAAGTGCGCGGGGTGCGAGTAGCGCGCGCCGGCCGCCGGCTGCAGCTTCATGCGGATCTAGTATGTATGTAGTAGTAATGTATGTACCGGGTTGTAGGCGTATGCGTTGCGGAAGAGCAGGCGGCAGTCGGCCACGAAGTGCGCGGGGTGCGAGTAGCGCGCGCCGGCCGCCGGCTGCAGCTTCATGCGGATCTAGTATGTATGTAGTAGTAATGTATGTACCGGGTTGTAGGCGTATGCGTTGCGGAAGAGCAGGCGGCAGTCGGCCACGAAGTGCGCGGGGTGCGAGTAGCGCGCGCCGGCCGCCGGCTGCAGCTTCATGCGGATCTAGTATGTATGTAGTAGTAATGTATGTACCGGGTTGTAGGCGTATGCGTTGCGGAAGAGCAGGCGGCAGTCGGCCACGAAGTGCGCGGGGTGCGAGTAGCGCGCGCCGGCCGCCGGCTGCAGCTTCATGCGGATCGCGTCCAGGCACATCGGCCGCGAGATCTGACAACACACACACCATTGTTAGAGGAGGAACCGCACAGCGAGATTTTCTCGTTCTGAGTTCGAGCAGCCCGCCTGGCGAGGTACCTCCGCCTTACAGAAGATCGCAGCCAAATAACATTATTTGTTTTCAAATAGTGTTGTGTTCCTGCGATGAGTAAGGTTGCCAGAGCTCTTTAGGAGGAGGGGGGTTCGGGGTCGGCAACGCGTGCGTGATGCCTCTGGTATTGCAAGCGCTCATAGGCTACGGTAACCGCTAACCAACAGGTGGGCCGTATGGCTGTTTGCCACCTCAATAGTATAAAAACAAAAAAAAAATACTCTTAGCCCCTTCGTCCACGGCGCGACTCAAAAGGAACGCGACTGAAACTGTAGTCACTTATGAGTAGCCTGACTGCGATAGCACTAGTATTTCAATGCGCGTCCGTCCACGGCGCTACTCAAAAGAAACGCGTTTGTAACTAGTCTCTTGGCGACTCGACATGCTGGTCGCCAGGCGACTGGTTTCGAGAAACTGTTGAAAAATGAACGAATAAAAGTAATTATATGTGATTCTGACGTCTATGTGACTGGAGAAGTAATAATTCCATGTCATCGCTCGAATTATCATTAGTCATGATAATTATTTTCGTTTTCAAAATTTTGTTTACATAAAATCGTGTACTGAGTGACTGAGTTTCAGGAAATTCCAGTAGCGTCGTGGACGAGTCAGAATTTCCAATCAGTCCGCAACTCTAGTTTCTAATGAGTTCCGTCACTTTTGCGTAGCGTCATGGACGAAGGGGCTTACGCACACCCGTGCGTGCATGCTTTCATGCCGATGCGGAATACAGCCGATATGGATGGAGGCAACTGGATTTATTATTCAAAAAAATCATAAGTTCATTAACACGTACTCAGAACGGTGAAGGAAAACATCGTGAGGTAGCCCGCCGCTTAGTCAGCTCCGCACGTATTTTTTTGTCTTTCCTGTGGATAAGGCCGTTTAGGCTGAGAGGGTGGTATAGGTGCTGGGCAAGCCTACTCCATCTTAACATGTCCAAGGCACTACAGAGCGTCCTGTGTGTAGAAAGTTCCACCTGTATAAATAATCTAGAGTATTAAATTTAAATGATAGATGAAATAAGGCCTTTACTACTCTTTCAGATGGTAAGGCATAGTTGTGTGTGGTACCTTGGCGTGGTAGTGCAGGTTGTCGGGCGGCACGGGCTCCCGGAACACGAGGCTGAGCTCGTACTGGCAGTAGAGCTCCAGCGTGATGCGCTCCACCAGCTTCTGCAGCCGCGGCGGCAGTCCCCCCCCTCCCCCCACCTCCTCCGCGCCCCCTCCCCCCAGCTCCGCGAAGTTCACGCACAGCAGGCACTGCCAGCTCTCCGTCTCGCTGTACACAGCAACGCAACGTTAACACTCATCCAACGTCCACATCCTACGTCCTACTATAAATGCGAAAGTTTGGATGGATACACAAATAGACAACCGTCGCGGAGTACAAGTTTTCGAATGGCGTCCACGAACCGGGTGACGCAGTGTTGGAAGGCCCCCACCCAATGGACCAACGACATTGTGAAGGTTGCGGGAGGCTGGTGGATGGAAAAGGCTCAAGAGGGTTCATCGTGGAACTCTTTGGGAGAGGCCTACGTCAAAAAGTGGACTTTACAGGCTGATGATGATGAGTTAGAGAGTTAGGAGCCGTGCAGAATGATACAGTACTCACTCGGGCAGCTTCTCGATGGTGGGTATGTGGCAGTACTGGTGGAACACCTTGGGGCACTTGTCGCAGCACATGAGCTCGCCGCCGTCCATGCAGACGGCGCACCAGTCCTCGTTGGGGTCCCCGCTGGCGGCGGCCGCCCCGCTCACCCCGGCCGCCCCGCTCGCCCCGGCCGCCCCGCTCACCGCGCCTGCGCCCGCTAGCACTCCGGCGGCACCCAGCTTGCCTGCACGCGAGACACCTTTATAATAATAACACCCAACAGTCTCGCACACAGTCCTGACCCCACACTAGGATTCCCTGTGTCGTGGGTGTCAGAACCTACGAGTACCTTGGGTCTCAGACGGGCACTCGCCCACTACGTCACCGAAGTCGTCATTAGACAGATCGCAGACAGCCGCCTGCTCCATACTTGCTCCTATGCGCCGCACTTCCCTGGCTCAACGATAGCAAGCCACCAGTTTAAAATGTGCGAAACAGGTGACGATTCATTTTACAAGCAATCCTTGTGACATCAACGAACAGAACTCAGTGAGTAGGGTCGACGAGTCAGATAGATAAATAGATGTTTATTTGCCAGATATATGTTAAAGTTTAGGTCTTAAGCTACAAATAAGTCTAAATATATTCTACCTAAAAGGCGTGCAAATGTCAACTATGAGATTTATTAGAAAATTTAAAATAAGATAATGATAAAATTAGATTCTTCATCAAGCCAAGTACCTACATAGAAATATTAAAAGACAATAATATCAAATTTAGGTCAAAATTACAATTTGTAATTAAAATATTGGTTTAATGAATAAAAACCTTTACTAGGTAGCCATTCCTTAATTTTATATTAAACAGATTTCCCGATAAGGTTTTCAGGTCATCTGGTTAATTGCCATGTATGTCTGGTTTTGCGTCATTTTCAGATTATATTTTGGGTTGCGCAGTCTGTTGTTTGTTTTATCCCCTAATCTTCTGGACCTAAGATCGCGATTTCTTTGGAAAAAATCAGGATGCTGCCTAACACGGGAGGCACGGGAGAGGTGACGTACCCCGGGTGTCGTCGGTGGAGGAGTGCACGGGCGCGGGCTCCGGCTCGGGCAGCACCTGCACTCCGTTGGAGTCCAGCTTGGCGATGGTGGCCATCAGGTCCTGCACCGACTCCGCGCACACCTTGTCCAGCTCCAGCGAGGCGCCGCCCTGTTCCATCGTCACACATGTGTGTCTTATTTATTACACACCGGTTTATAGTCTTGGCAGAATAATATAACGATGCAATGACGGCTCTCATGTTCGATACCGTACGTACGCGTACCGCCCGTACAAAAAGTATCATATTTCCTTCTTCGTGATTAAAGTAATGTTCATACAAAATTTCATCAAAATCGGTTTAGCAATTTAAGCGTGATAACAGACCGACAGAATTACTTTTTCATTTATTTGTCAGTTTCGATGTATTCCCGATGACGATTTGAGCTAAGCTAAGTAATTAATAGATTTTATTTTAATTTTAAAAATAAAATCTATTCATTAATAGTTTGAACTGAAACATACCATTTAATTTTAGTCATCGACGACCGTAAGTACGATTTCAGCTTCAAACATGTATGTGCAGTAAAGATGTGTTTTTTATTTAATTATAGCCTCTTTTCTTAGTTCCGCTAATTCCCACGTGACGCGACTCTTTCATGAAAGGTCTCCATAGTAATGTACTCACGTTGAGGCTGGGGCTGGGCGTCTTGGGGTTGGTGGAGGTGACGACGGCCGGCGCCAGCGCGCGCGGGCCGGCGGCGCCGGGCGCCCGGCACAGCGTTATCTTGAAGTCGGACCCGGCGCCGGCGCCGCCGCCGCCCGGCGACATCATGCTCAGCTCGAAACCACCTGGCGAACGGTCACTTGTTTACCACTACTTGTTACCCGCGACTTCGTCCGCATTTTTAATAATATTCATCCCCTACTTTAGGGATGATTTTGCGAAAATGATGAAACACATATTTCTTTATTTCCTACCTCCTAACTGGAGGAATCATTTATTGCCCATACAAATCAACCCCTGTTTCATTATGGACTAGCGTACGCCCGCGGCTTTGCTCGCGTGGTATCTTGATAAAAAGGGGCAGTTTTGAAAAACCGTAAAGTCCGTATTTCCGTATTTGACTTTATGAGTATTTGTACCAAGTTTCAGATAGAAAGAGGTCTCATTATCCTGGTGTTTGACTACATCAAAGCGAGTGGGGCTCCTAGACCCCCGCGGTACAACTGGTGCTAGTTACCGTTGGTGATCCCATGCTGCGGGATGTGCCACTTGGCCTGCTGCTGCTGCTGGTGGTGCATCAGCTGCGGCTGGTGGTGGTAGGCGGGGGGCGCGGGGGAGGGAGTCCTAGGCCCCCCGCTGCGTCGGCCGCCCGCGTTGGCCGCGTTGGCTGCGAACGCGTTCGATGCGTACGCACCCATCACTGAAAGTAGGTTCGTATGAGCGAGTGGTCCTGCCCCGAGATACAGATCATTTAGTAGTTACTGCGTAACGGTTACTCACTCCCATACAAACAGAAATACTACGCAGTAGCCTACATCATCATCATCATCTCCCTGCCCTTATCCCACTTCACGTGGGGTCGGCACAACATGTTTTCCTCTTCCACTCCCCTCTATCAGCCGTCATATCAGTATCCACTCCTTTCTTACTCATGTCATATTTCACAAAATCTACATAATCTGTAAATAATACCAAGTTATCGAAACATAACATAGAAAATTTAATCTACTTAATGCTGCGCTTGTGTATTACCAAATCCTTTCTACTATATTATCCTTGGTCTTACTTACTACATACATGGCCTGCTGATGCACCTGGGTATGATTTACTACATGGCCTGCTGATGCACCTGGGTATGATTTACTACATGGCCTGCTGATGCACCTGGGTATGATTTACTACATGGCCTGCTGATGCACCTGGGTATGATTTACTACATGGCCTGCTGATGCACCTGGGTATGATTTACTACATGGCCTGCTGATGCACCTGGGTATGATTTACTACATGGCCGGCTGATGCACCTGGGTATGATTTACTACATGGCCTGCTGATGCACCTGGGCATGATTTACTACATGGACTGCTAATGCTCCTGAGCATGACTTACTCTGGTGGTAGGCGTGCATGGCCTGCTGCTGCGCGGCGTGGTGCGGGCGCGGCGCGCGGCCCGCCTGCGCCTGCGCCTGCGCATTCAGCAGCCCGCGGAGGTTCATCTCGCTCATGCCTGCAACGCAAACCGTCTTTTTTACTCCAGCACAATAAGATCTCAACTGCGGTCCCCAACCCAAGCATGCAGATAGAAATTCTGTCTGTTCTCCAGGCGCTTCGATCCCTGAAGATGCCTAAGGAGGGTAGTCAGTAGCACGTGCAAACGTTACATTCAGCGCATGTCCATTTTTTTAACCTTAATTCTTACACTACCCTGATTCTTTCACCAACGGTCATATGCCCTTTCCAGAGCAACCATAACTCAACCTGGTCACGACCTTACACAGGATGACCGAGAAAGTATCAGTGACACGACAAGCAAACAAGCATACGGTGTAGAGGTGCCTGATAGGTGTTGGGCTGGCTGGTTCACTATTTGGATTGGTGATGCTTGAGTAGAAACAAGTGCTGAAGAGTTCACATTCATATTTATTCACTTAAAGTTGACAAGTATTCGGCCATATTGCAAAGAAAGTGGAAAAAGTATTGCCAACAACTATCTATAAATCTACACATATTAATGTTGGGAAACACATATAAAGGTTGCGGGAAGTCGGTGGATGGAAAGGGCTCAAGACCGTTCGTCGTGGAACTCTTTGGGGGAGACCTATGTCCAGCAGTGGATTTCTACAGGTTGTTGATGATAATGTTGGGATGCCAACATACGGTTCGAGCAGTAAGTGTTAGTGTAGTGTACTAACCGTGCAGATGGTGCGGGTGCGTGGTGGAGGAGACGATGGCGTGCCGCAGCGGCGTGTGCGCGCGGCTGCGCACGCCCCCCTGCCCCGCCCCCCCCGCCGCCTGCACCGCCTGCAGCCCCTGCAGGGGGAGGAACGGCAGCGCGGGGGGCGTGCCCGACCCCACGCCGCCCGACTGCACGAACGACTGCGGAACATAAGCTGCCTTGTACAGGACACGGGACCATAATTGTGTTACAAACACATGTTTTCATACTCAATGATATAATGTATAAAGGTTTTAACATCGGAGCCACAGACAGCCCACTCTGCAGAGGTTGTCTGACCGAAGAAGAATCAGCTGCCCACGAATCCGAGGTCACTCCTCCAGGCCTACGAAGAGCCCTGGTAACTTCTGTGCTAGTCTGAGTGACTTGTGTATTCGAGTTAAAGGACTTGTGGAACATACTCGTCTACGATCATGCAATGAGAATAAGCGGAACATTGAACAAGTAAATAGAATAAGTAAGTCAATGGTGTCAATTCTGTTGTTGTATTATCTAATGAAACCAATATCATAATTCTTTTAAAAAAAATTACATAGTGTACCAGACCCAGGATGAATCATCACTTTAAATTTTTGAATGATACCCAATGATAACCAATTTTTTTCCATCCCTGTTATTTCGATCTGTAAGAAAAGGACGGGAACATTTTAGTGCTGTCAAATTAAGTTACTTAAGGGAAGTGCATCAATAGAATCGACACCAATAAAGTAGCTTAAGTTCCTAAGAATTACATTAAATTTAAATCAGAGAAGATTCAATTTCTAAGAAGAACATTAGAGAACGTCTAGAGGCATGCTACACCAAACTGACCTGATACCGAGCCAGGGTCTAGAGACATGGAACAATTTAAGTTCATGTACATAGGTCTAACACTTTCTCTTTTTTAACAGTATGGCAGTGATATGGCGATGACGAAATTGGCATAGAAAGATAGAAAACAGAAATATCATCAGGCAGTTACCTGATGCATGGCGGCGTGCTGCAGCGCCGCGACGGCCGAGTGCGGGGAGGAGTGCGCGGGCGGGTGGTACGGGCCCTGCGCACTGCCCCCCGCACCACCCGCGCCGACACCCGCACCCGCGCCCGCCCCCGCGCCCGCGCCCCCGTCCACCTTCCCGTCCACCACGATCGCGCCGATGCTCGATAGAACTGCGAGAGAACACACCGATTACATGCTTACTAAACACCATCAGACAGACGCTCTTGGATTGGTAGACAGAGGCATCCCCCTCTAGCAATCGAGAAGTGCCACAGCACAGTAAATCCTGCTACCTTTATGAGAATAAATGAGCCTCTCATGCCCCTGAAAGTCAAAATCAAATTGATTCTAGTCAGTATGCATAAGGATAATTCTGTAATTTTATATCGACGTATCGCACACTGTTTGAACTAGGCGAGAAAGCACGTCAGGATTGTGTATTGGTGTAGTAAGAATCAGGTAGATAGATAGAGTGTAACCTCGGATTAGATCGGGCAGCTTGTCGAGCGCCAGCGTGATCCGCACCGGGATCTCGGGGTTGGGGATGTCCGCGCGCCGCGACTTGATGCGCTGCAGGTGCGCCGCCACCACCGGCTGGAAGTTACAAATTATTCATTTATTTATTTGTACAAAAGTGCACATACTAAACATTATACATAATGAGTCTTTTTTTTCAGGGCCACTTAGGCGAAATCGGAAACTGTGAGAGTAATCGAAAAGTGATGTTAGGAGTTACGGGCTTGATTTTGAAAAAAATAAGATCTGCATAATTTATTACTTCTTCTTCTTCCTACCCTTGTCCCACATTATGTGGGGTCGGCACAACATGTTATGCCTTACCTAACAGGCAACATGCATAATTTATTACTATTTTTTTAAAATATTTTTGTCAAAAAAAAATTTTTGTTTATATATTTTTGCATTTCTGTGTTCTATGTTTGATAATAAATAAATAAATGTATGATAACAATGTGTATAAAGTTGTTGGAACACCTTCAAAACTGCAAATTTATAAATTAGACAATATTTACCTCAGTTTGGAATCCATATTATCAGAAATATCATGATCAACTGGAACGTGTTCAACGTAAATTTTTGCGTTCAATGAATTATCGCTGCTGCTGTTCTAAGTCCCCTTACGACGTACTTTTAGATAAATACTCTTTACAAACCCTTAAGATGAGAAGATTGCTTCTGGACCAAATGTTATTGTATAATATATGTCATCACAAATTCGACTGTAACAAGCTTGTTAACCAAATTTGTATACACATTCCATATCGCTGTCATATACGAGAGACTCGTAAACACTACTTGTTCGCACCCACTCCCTGTAAAACGAACGCTGGTGAGCGTGCACCTTTATTTAGAATCATGAACCAATTTAACAATCACTTCACAAACATTGAATTCTTTGAAATCTCACCCGGTTCGTTTAAAAAACATATACAAGACACTATGCTGTCTGATTATTTAGAATTTAGATAGTTTAAATTTCAGCTGTAGTTGGTGGGTAGACTGTTTTGTACGTCCTTATAGGAAGACAAAATGCTATCCTACCAACTGCATTTTTCATTCTTCTTTTTTTTTGTTTTGTTATTCTGTGCGCATTACTACTGCCCTCTTTCTACCAAATCCGTGGACAACGGGGCTGATTACACTCTAAGAACTTTCGTACCTACTTTAATTAAGTTTAGTAATATGTGAGTGCAATTGTTTGTTGTCCCGAATAAATAAATAAAAAATAAAATAAAATAAAATAAAATATTTATTTATAGAAGGTTTATTATTTCAGTCAGACTCATCATCATCATCATCAGCCTGTAGAAGTCCACTGCTGGACATAGGCCTCCCCCAAAGAGTTCCATGATGAACGGTCTTGAGCCTTCTCCAACCACCGACTTCTCGCAACCTTCACAATGTCGTTGGTCCATCGGGTGGGGGGCCTTCCATGTCCTATCATAAGAGGGGGATTGGACCTTGTATATGTTTAAAGAGGGTCCACGTCCTGGACAACCTGCAAAAATGAGGGAAGAAGGACTAATGAGTCTGGACCCCAAACGCCAGTAAGCAAGCAACTCATCCACCTATACCACCACCACCATGATTGATGATGACTGGCCTTATAGCTCAGTTGGTAGTAACTCTGCCTTCTGCGCTAGAGGTCGAGGTGCGATTCCCGCACTGGACAAACATTTGTGTGAAGAACACAGATGTTTGTTCTGTGTCTGGGTGTTAATTATTTACCTATTATGTATATCAGTTTTTTTTTATACAACAGAGGTGGCAAACAAGCTTACGGCTCACCTGATGGTAAGCGGTTACCGTAGCGTATGAGCGCTTGCAATACCAGAGGCATCACGCACGCGTTGCCGACCCCGAACCCCCTTCCCCCCTAAAGAGCTCTGGCAACCTTAATCACCGCAGGAACACAACACTATTTGAAACAAATAATGTTACCATGTCGCGGAATATTTAAATGTTTCATTTTCTGATTTGCATGTGGAGTAGAAACTATAAATTACCTCCTATAAATTATCTAAAATCTTTGTAAAATTATATGAACGTTACTTGTAAAGAACTGTAATTACTGTAAACCTGACATGCCTATGTTATATGTTATAACGAAATGGTCAATAAATGAATTAAAGAATTAAATGTTATTTGGCTGCGATCTTCTGTAAGGGGGAGGTACCTCCTGCTCCAATTCAGAACGAGAAAATATCGCTGTGCCCTACTTCCTCCTAGAAAATCAGTCTGGTACCCATAGTCACGGGGTCCCATCCCAAGGAAAACAAATATTGTTCAAACTAATGTCAATAGATGGCTTTACGGGTATAGATTTGTTATTGAAGTATGTGAAAAATCATTATTAGGTCATGAAACAAAGATTTTATAATATCATAAAATACCCATACCACGGGAAAATTAAATAAATGCCTCTTCAATCAAGTTTGATAATTTTTTACAAAAATCCAATGATCTTGTTTTTCTGGTGGTAATGACTTGAACTACGTTGTGATTGACACAGCTTGCTTGTACTACCACAGGTACTACTGATTTGATAGATGGCGTTATTTTAAATTCCTATATTGTCGCGTTTTGTTTTTGCGTTTTCTATTTTGTATGTAGATTACTAATTTTGAATTCTAATTGAAATGAAAAAAAATATGAGTAAATTCGTTTCTTTTACAAATTGTCACACGCCTACATACTACGCAAAGTTAAGCGTATTAGGTAGTAGGTACCTACGATAATATTGGAGAACGAAACGCATTGTATGTAGGTATGTGCCAACGTTGACCGTGCTGGCTTTGAATCGTTCGTTTCGTTTGATTGGTGATCACTTTCGCTCGGACGGATCCCATTTGAATGCGCTTTGATACGTTGTTTGTTTCTTTTCGTGTTAAAGTGATATAGTGCTGAAAATCGGACTCTGATACTTCCTGACTCGCTCGATATAAGTTTGCACGTGAACGGACTCTGACTCTGCTGTTATTGCGATTGACCATTGGCTATCCCACACAGGACTTTTATATGAAGACACGGCTTTTATGAAAAAGTAGTTTGAAAAAACAGCAACGTTACAAAATGCCACCGCACAAGTGCTCCTATTTTATGTGTGAAAACACTTCCGAAACGACATCAATGTTCCGTTTTCCGTGGAATGACGCAAATCGCATGAAAATTTGGCTACTTAATTGTGGTAAGTCGGTACTTATTACATTATTTTTGACAGGATCTAAAAGATTCATTCTGTTAAATTTTCATATAATGTGCACGACCTCGGTGGCGCAGCGGGCGAGTGCCCGACTGAGACGCAAGGGGTGCGGGTTCAATTCCCGCTGCGGGACAAATGTTGGCTAAAATTTAGATTACATATTTTTTTGGTAGAAAGTAGATGATATTAGAAGACTTATAGCGAGGTTCTTTTTTGAAGGAAACTCACAGTTCCCGAGAAATAAATTTTTAAATTTCGTTATTATTGTCACCATTTTGCCTCGCGGCAATCACTTTTGATGTCAGTTGCGTTTCATTAGCCAAAGGATAAGTCTATACAGCCACCGGTAGTAAGTTGCAAATATTTGTTGCAAATAGTTGTACTGGCCTCATAGCTCAGTTGGTAGTAACTCTGCCTTCTGCGCTAGAGGTCGCGGGTTCGATTCCCGCACTGGACAAACATTTGTGTGAATCTAGTATTTATCAAGTCGAAGTCAAAGTCGAAAGTAGAAAGTCGAATGTCGAAAGTTGAAAGTCGAAAGGCGAAAGTCGAAAGGTGAAAGTCTAATGTCGAATGTCGAAAGTCGAATGTCGAAAGTCAATTATTGTCAAACAAAATGACAAAAAGCCAATGAGGCACTGAGATAGAGTATTGTCTGGAATAGCACATTATTTTTTATCTTCGTAGGTACCACGCGAGCGAAGATGCGGTCAGAAGCTAGTGATATTATAAATGCGAAAGTTTGGATGGATGGATGTTTGTTATTTAATCACGCCGAAACGGCTGAACGGATCTGAAATTGGCACAGAGATGGATTATAGTCTGGAATAGCACATAGTCTACTTTTACTCTCGTAGGTACCAGAAGTGAAGCCGCGGGCGAAAGCTAGTGCAAAATAATGCCTGAACTCACCTGCCGTGCCGTACCTACCTATCTTCCTAATTGCTATATAAGTTATGTATGACTACATAACCTACTGTAGGTTCTGCTGTGCGAACTAAATAAAGTCGCGAGAGCGCGCGTTTCAGTCCCTGGGTGTGAGGGCGTTTATTTTTGTGAAAAACTAAGAATGTTGTTACGCAATTTATTGCGCGACGCCATTTTGTTTAAACGTCATCACGTCAGCGTCAGTCATAGTTTGATCTTCACAACTTAAAATTAGTTATAATGCCGCCGCCGCCCAGATCAAAATCATTTGGTTAGGTTAGGTTTGAGTAGTGATCAAACAAAGCGCGAGGCGAGCGAGCTAAGCAAGCGTGCCGCGGCAGCGGCCGCCGAAGCGCCAGAAACGTGTTCTATGTATAATATGATTTTGTAATCAAACTTCTACCATGAATATCTTGAAAACCATGGGTTATCTGGGGGGCCAGGCGTGAGGAGGAGGGTACCAGAGGTAACCCCCCATTCCCCTCACCCCTACTCCTATCTTGAAGATTTTACCAGTAATACACATGCATAACCTCGAACTTTGACTGGCCCCATAGCTCAGTTAGTAGTAACTCCGCCTTCTGCGCTAGAGGTCGCGGGTTCGATCCCCGCACTGGACAAACATTTGTGTGATAAACACAGATGTTTGTTCTGTGTCTGGGTGTTAAATATTTATCTATTATATATATCAGTCTCTGGTACCCATAGTACAGGCTATGCCTAGTTTGGGATCAGTTGACCGTGTGAATATGTCCGAAATATTTATTTATTTTTATTTATAACTTCAACCATGAATATCTTGAAAACCATGGGTTTCCTTCAAGAGGGGGAGGTACCAGGGGGTAACCCAACCTCCCCCACTCCCCCCACCCCACCCCCACAACCCTATCTTGCGGCCCGTAATCGAAATTTTTACCTTTCTGATACCCACGACACAGGGAATCCTAGTGTGGAGTCAGGACTATGTATGTGACTGTTGGGTGTTATTTATTTATTTTCATGTGTTGTTTATGATTTCAGGTAATATGAGCATTACCCATTTGCCTCATGAAAGTTTAAGGACAAGATATATATGCATTAACCATTTTAATAAAAAA
This sequence comes from Anticlea derivata, assembly GCA_947579855.1. NCBI lineage: Eukaryota > Metazoa > Arthropoda > Insecta > Lepidoptera > Geometridae > Anticlea > Anticlea derivata. The sequence goes on along the minus strand of OX388276.1, from coordinate 10,668,503 downwards.
TATGTACGGAATGGGGCTGGGCTTAGAAAAAGACTTCGAAAAGTCGCTGTACCAGATGCCTATAAAACTCCTGAAACTAAAGATTGCCCATGCACTTCCTCACCAGGTATGCATTTTTAGTTATTGAATCGAACTAAAACGATTATGAAGAATTAAATGTTAAAATAAAATTAAGTTAAGGTACTTAATAAACATTCGAAAGTCATGGTGTATCCTCCAGTACGATACGCACTGGGTCAGCGCGTTGATGTAGAGTTATTGGGGGTCGGTGTGTACATAACGGGACACTATGGAATTAGGACTTAGAAAAAATTGCCATGTATGAGAAGAAAAAGAAAAATCGTTAATATTATTCTTTATTTTAGGCTCACCAGATTTGAAAGTTCAAACACCACAAAAGGTTTATACAAATAAGAGACGGTTTTGTGAAGTGAAAGAAGTTCAAGAAGTAAAAGAAGAGGAAAATCAAACAGTTCACTGGAGCACGCCAAAGAGGAGACGAATGGAACAAACTATAGAGGACAAAGATACCCCAAAATGTAAAAGATTGAAAACAATATTAGTTGAGCAAAATAAAAAGTTAAAACGTGAAATTATTAAGAGTACTTCTTTGAAGAACCAAGTAAAGAATAAAAATGTGATAGATTTATCAAAACATAATTTTAAAAGTGATGCAAGCAAACTCTTAACAAAAATGCAATTAAAATGTAAAAAAAAAAAACCATGGACAAATAGTGAGAAAAAATTTTGCATGTCATTGTATTATAAATCACCCGCGGCATATAAATTCATGATAAAATCGGGTATTGTTTTGGCTGTTCCATCTACAATTCAACGCTGGCTCCAAGAAACCAATTGTATGCCGGGCATCAACGATGATGTATTTGAAAATATAAAAAATAAATTTGCTGAAAAAACAATAAAGGAGAGGGTGTGTGCGTTATGTTTCGATGAAATGAGCATTATGGTTGATTTAGAATATACTAATAAATTTGATTTAATAGAAGGATTTGAAGATTTTGGTGGTGGTGATCGAAAAAAAAATGAAGCAAAATATGCTCTAGTGTTTATTGCCAGGGGGATTTATATCAATTGGAAAGTCCCGGTGGCATATTTTTTATCTTCAAAAACTGTTGATTCAGTTAAATTAAAAGTTATAGTTGATTCTGTGATTAATAAATTATTTCAAAGTGGTTTGTTACCAAAATTAACAGTGTGCGACCAAGCCACAACAAATGTTAAATTAATTAAAAACTTGGGAGCTAGCGTTGATTATCCTTTCTTTTTTATTAATGGTCATAAGATTTTTGCCGTTTTTGACACTCCCCATTTGATAAAAAATGTCAGGAATAACTTGCATAATAGTGATTATGAGCTAGATGGCAATCAGATTTCATTTAATGATATAATCAATGTATATAATATAGATAAAAATAACAAAAGTAAATCTTTAAGTAAACTGACGCCTGTGCACATGAATCCAAACAATTTTCAAAAAATGAAAGTTAAGTTAGCCACACAGGTTTTGAGTAATTCGGTGGCTGGGGCAATTAAAACTGCCATTGACAGTGGAGAGTTGAAGAGCAGTACAGCAAAAAACACAGCTGATTTTGTGAAATTATGTAATGATTTGTTTGATTGTCTGAATTCAAAGAATAAATTTGATTATAATCCATACAGATGTGCAATCACCAAAAATCAAAATAGTGTTGTGAATCAAACTTTAATCAAAAGCAAAGAAATTTTTAGTAAATTAAAGAAAATAAAATATGATAAAAGTAATAACAAACAAGTAACCCGCCCCCCATGCTTTGATGGCATGGTTCAAGCAATCAATGCTGTTCTTCAACTCTCCGCTGAAGAATTCACAGCAGGCACTGGCGTTAAATTTATAATCACTTATCGATTAAATCAAGATGTGATTGAAAATTTGTTTGGTATTTACAGAATCAAAGGAGGATGTAACAAAAACCCAACATCAAAATCATTAAGATCAATTTTTCGATCAAATTTGTTAAATAATTTAATGTGTTTTGATAAAACGAATTGTGAATCAGATCAAGAAATGTTTCTATCCACCCATCAAAATACACAACATTCTGATCCTAAACCATCAACATCATCATCTATAGTACAACAAAGTATTGCAGCAGATGACGATGTTGGTGGTCCAAGTTCAGATCCCAATGTAATTGCAATTTCGGAAAGATTCAATACTTCCGAAGTAGAAGTTACATTGGAAACATGTTCAGTGGTGTACTTTGCTGGGTGGTTGGGTAAATGGTGTATTGAAAAATTCGATTGCACAGATTGCAAAAAAAAATTGTTAAAAAATCAGGTTGAATTAACTGATAAGAGGCAATTATTGTTGATTAACAAAACATATTCTAATATTTTAACACCAACACTCAAATCTCCAAGTGAATATTTATTAAAATTGGTCAATAAAGTATTAGATTTTTACAATGAACATATTGAAGAACTATACAAGATTAATTTAGTAGCTGATTGGATGCAAAACATAAAAAATGAAATAAACTTCACTGGTGATTACCATGATCTAGATCACTTTGATTGCTTGATTAGGAAATTACTAGAAGTTAAGATTCATGATTATTGTAAAACACGTAAAAAGTCATTACAAACAGCATCGAAATTGAGAATCCTTCAAAATAAGTAATTTGATCTAGGTCTTAAGAGGATACAAAAACAAAATAAATTGTCGAGTGGGCGGAGTGAAGAAAGTGACAGCGCTATGTACTGTAATTGAATGCGGAAAGAGATAGCAAGCGCTAGAAGGCGCTCGAAAGTAATCGACGTAAGCGATATATAAGAAAATATCGATTATCTCAAAAACTATCTATTTTTTTTTAATGTGTCTTGTATTTACGTACCCAAAGCTATTGTCTAACACAATATTTTAAAAAAAGTTATTTTTGTTAGATAGTCTCAGAGTATTTTCGAAAAAACTGTTGCAGAGGACCCAACTTTAAAAAATAAATCTATCGAGAAAAGTTTTACCAATCGCGTTTCTGTCTTGGATTTAAGTATCTTTGTCATAAAAATCAAAACTGTGCGTTTTGCGGTTATTGAGAAAAAACAATTCAAAAATCATAAAATAATTAAACCCTCACCTTAATTACCTATACAAGGTGATTCATAACATGTAGGTATACCATCCCGGAAGGGGGGGGGGGGGTTATTCTATCAACAAAAATAAATAATATTACTGAATAAAAACATCAATATTTTCATATATCAGCTTTATCAAATTAGCTTTTTTGGTATTTTTATAATCTTTATAACTAATTACTAAACGTACGAGAAGTTTGGAACCAAGATTCCTAAAACAGCTGTCTCATTGAGTATGAACTGATTTGACCCCAAAACAGCTGACTTTCGCATATTTAGAGCTTTTTCAATGAAAAATTTCGTATTTACAAAAGTCGTAGAACATACTTTATTGACCACCGGTTGTAAAATAAGCCACTTTCAGGATGGTATACTTACATATTATGAGTCACCTTGTTTACCTACCTAAAATTGGGTAGGATTCTCAATATTGATGCTGTTTGTAAAAGTTACCTACTTCATTGTTCATTAATTGAGTTGCTTGTTTGATTAATTGATTAGGTATTATAGGTAATTGATAACTTCGGAACCCTTAGTCGCATGCATGACCAAAACATATTTTTGTAGTTTCGTCTTGACTTATAAACAATTTCCAAGGCACAGTTACCATTTTATCTACTTAAGTAGGTAGTTTTTATTAAACTCAAACTGTTAATCAACTTTACCAACATTGTATCATCTAATTATTTGAATTTAATAAAACAGCATAGGTACCAACATAAGTCATAAGGGCTTATGAACATTTTCTAAAATATGACGCGGTTAAACTGTTAACGCATTTATCAAGCTTTGAAAATATTTTTCATGTTATTCAATTCAGTTAATTTCCTCATATTTGGGAAACCCGAACGGCCTGTTCCAGCGTTAGCTTAAGGACGAGGCCCATAATGTAAGTAGGAACTAAGAGTGTATCTGGATGATCAGCGATTGCTACCTAGGTAGGATTGTTACCTACCTACGCATCAGATTGTTTTTGGCAAATGTTACTTCACTGTGTTTTTTATTGAATACTTAATAATAATAAGTCCGTACAATATTGATTAATGTGTTTTATTTCTTGTCTATTTCCTTTTTTACAAACCCCTACAGTATAGTATTATGTTATCTGTGACTATGGGTACCAGACAATGATATACTTACATAATAGATAGGTACATATTTACCACCCAGACACAGAACAAACATCTGTGTTCATCATACAATATCACATCATACGGGAATCGAACCCGCGACCTTTAGCGCAGAAGGCAGAGTTACTACCAACTGAGCTATAAGGCCAGTCAAACACTTTATCATCTAATTATTTGAATTTAATAAAACAGCATAGGTACCTACATAAGTCATAAGGGCTTATGCGGGAGTTTTGCAATGGCAAAGGTCATATTGTCGAACGCTCGCTTTTTTTTAACTATCTAGATTATGTAAGTAGGTACTTAGGTAGGTACATAATTTAGGTATGCTATGATTTGGCATAAAATCGTAAGCAAGCTCACCACACAAAACTCCCGATCTATCTAGACTAGTCTGACTAGACCAGTCGTTCTGGTTTGGCAAGATACTATTAGTGGTACCACGCGAGCGAATCCTTGGGTGGAAGCTAGTCACAAATTATAACAATTACGTTTTGTGTAGATATTCCCACATAGGGTGATTATCAGTGCGGCGCAAGCTGGCAACGTTGCAGCGCGTCAAGCTGGCAACGTCGCGTCGCAGCGTGAAATCTATCCACCACTATACACACTATACTATCTATATCTATACCTATCCACTTCTCTACTGCCCGGCCACTAGATGCATAATTAACGCCATCTACTGAGTGCGTGCGCGGTTTACGCGGTAATACCAGTTGCAGGTGCTAGGTGGCTCTTGCTATCAATTGCGCTGCTAGCGGCATCTAGTGCCTAGGGTAGACATCTCAAATAGCCCGAAGAATAGCCCGAGTTATGAGGGTTGAGTTCCGTTGTATGAGATGAGGTATCTGTACTAGTATAGTATTATGTTATCTGTGCCATAGTACAGGCTATGCCTAGTTTGGGATCAGTAGACCGTGTGCGAAAAAAAAAATGATTGCGGATAACAGAAAAGAACAAAACAAAAAGGTGTGTATTGTATAGTGGTGTCACCTTGCAGTAGAGCAGCGCCGTGTCGCCGGCGTGGTCGAGCGCCGCGGACACGAACTCGACGCAGTGGTCGGTGATGGCGGCCAGCTGCTCCAGCGCCTCCTTCTTCTCCGCCAGCGTGCGCTGCTTGCCGTCGCACACCTCGTTCAGGCGCAGCACCAGCTGCTTGCCGCGCGTGTTTATCGCGTTCGTCAGCCTGCACCAACGCACCCATACTTAGTACTTACACTCTTCAACTTATACGTACAGGAAATTAATAAATAAATAAATCTTTATTCATTACCTTAGTGCTACGAATAACATTGAGAATTAATATCTAATTAAGGGTAACAAATAAAACGATGCCTGAACTAGGAAAACCTGTGTCTCAGGCGGTAAAAGGCTAACATTAATAACTAAAGTTGGTACTTATGAATATTCAAATTAATTAACTTAAAATCTGTAGCCTATAAGCTAAATTTAAATGCTATTTAGGGCTAACTTAAATACATGGGCAAGTATTAGACGAGGACATAAATAATTTGCTTTAATTATATTACCTTATTCAATAATGCCTCGGTTTCGTCATAAGAGAAATTTCTTAGGGCCGTGTTTAGGGTTTTTTTACAATTTGTATAATTCATGGTGTAGATGCCTAAATCTACTATGCTTGTTTGCCAATTGTATCAAAGTCAAAGTCAAAAGGCATTTATTTCAATAAAATCACTAGGATCACTTTGAAACGTCTTAGAAACTAGGTGAAGCTATGCCTGTTCCTCGCGACCAAGCCTACAAGAATCAGGCAACAAACACGGCTTGGTGCCTATCATTTTTTTCGATGATCCTTTTTCACAAAATGGAATTTAAAGCTTCAGTGTGGTGCCGATCGAACTAGGTGAGGCTCAAAAGAAAAGTAATCTAATTATAATCCCTGATAAATAAGAGCTTATAAAAATGTGAAAAAAAAGAAGACAAATGTGAGCTTCAACAAATGATCTAAGTAAGTATGATAAAACGTGCCTCATGCGGTGAAGGAAAACATCGTGAGGAGACTAGTAAGTATTCTTATAAACGGCGATGAGCTTGCAACACGTATAGAATATTCACTACTGCTAAATGTGGGTATGAATCAAAATGTTCGGACGTGCCTCTGACTATCCATTTTAGACATGTTCAAGGATCTGATCGCCTGGAGATCTGAGAGGTTGTCTACCATGCTTGGGGATAGTGAGCATTTTTTTTAAATCCTCTTTTTATGTTCCTCTATATCCTCCACAGATGTTTGTTCTGTGTCTGGGTGTTAAATATATATCTATTATGTATATCAGTCTCTGGTACCCATAGTACAGGCTATGCCTAGTTTGGGATCAGTTGACCGTGTGAATATATCCGGAATATTTATTTATTTTGTCTGATCCTTATGGAAAGGCTGGATGGCAAAAGATACTTGCTCGCTGTTGTGTTCCGTTATTCTAAGGCTTAATGGATAGGCAATCATAATAAAACAATACATTATTATGCAACTGTCAGGTGCCTAGGGACGTCCGTCTCACTCCACTGCTTTCACTGCACTCTTCATGCCACTGATTTTTACTGGTCCTCGTCGCATCAGGTCAGTGAGCAGGTTGAGTTGCGGTGTGCGTGGTAGTTATTTATGTTTATTCTATGGGTCTAATTCTAATTCTAAATGGGGGAATAAGATCTGCACTGACGTCCCGCGTTGGGGTGTATTGTGCATTGTCCCCCTGCTGACCTCACCCCAGCCAGCCCAACTCCTTAAAGTAACGGAGAAGGACCCTGGGTTATTCTATGGGTCCTAGAATTTAGTTTTTAACATCTGTACTATTCTTAAGTTACCTGAAATAAAATGTATATTATTATTATAGTATAGTATAGTAGTAGAGAGTGTACTGACTTGACGACAGTCTGCGTGATGTCGTGCACGAGCGCCTTCTTCTTGTCGGCGATGAGCTGCTGGCGGTCGCGGATGACCTTCATGGCGGAGCCCAGCAGCACGCGCTTGTAGTTCACCTCGGACAGCAGCGCCGCTATGCTGGCGCGCGCCTGCAACCGCATTACAAATTGAATTTATTCCTAAATTTTAATTATAACTCTCATGAATACTACTAACATAGACTAAGAAAACTCTGTGACTAACATAATATGGACCTAAATTGTTTTTTTTGTTGTCTGAAATAAATGAATTTTAATTTTTAATTACATAACCACTATTAGGAGCCGTCCATTATTTATCACGTGACGTTTTTTAAGCATCTTTCCAACTTCCCTCTGGTGATACGTGGTAAGGTTTCATTTCATTTCATTTATTCATGCTCCATGTACATATTCGTGACCACATGGCCGTGGTGGCCCAGGCTGAAGAATAGGCCCCTCCATATCTACCTATCCGCGGATGTCGTAAGAGGCGACTAAGGGAAAAAAGGTAGGGGATGGGCAGCAGCGTCCCTCATTTTAACAACGATAGCTCTAACTGCGCTCGCCAACCCGCATGCCCAGCGTGGTGAGTATGGGCAAATCCCCCCACATGATAAGGAATTCGGTCTGTCTGTGGGGGAGGCCAAGTTCAGCAGTGGACGTCTAACGGCTGAAATGATGATTATGTACATATTCAGCTTAGATGGTATTTTTAGCTTAAAGTAGGTAAGTACATAGACCCTGTAAGAGCGCTGCAAGTCATGTAGTCATATTATATTTTACAAAAAATTAGACTTAAATTATTTCAATTATCTAGAACATTTGTCAATTAGGAAATAAGTCAAAATTTTAGTCAAAATTAAATTACGCACTTGATATAATAAAAATAGGTATGAAGGCGCCAGAACTTAGCTTTTTATAGTTTGTCTGTGATGTATTCATCAAACGAGTAATAACATTTTTTGATTAGTAGGGATTTTATTATTTTAATAAATATTTTGTCTTTTTGCACGGCTTTTGATTTTTCAGGTAGTTTTTTATATATTCTTACAAGTCTAAAGTAGGGGCTTTTCCCGCATGTTTGTAGATTTGCAGAGGGTATCATTAGTTTATTTTTATTGCGTCTGTTATAAGTTTTAGACCAACCCCCCACTTTTTTGGTACAAAGTAAAATCGCGCGGGTTCATTTCCCGCTGCGTGACAAATTTTTGTATAATCTGTAACTATTTGTTTCCGGTCTGGGTGTTGTGTTACTATGTACTCTTAGTTTCTGATACCCACGACACCGGGAATCCTAGTGTGGGGTTAGGACTATGTATGCGATTGTTGGGTATAACACTCATTATAACACCATTTATTATAATTAATACGCGCGGAACAGACTAAGCATGGAGAACTCCCCCCCCCCCCAACAGGTGACAAGTAGCAAGTACCTGCGCTGCCATCTCAGTGCTGAACTGGTACTTGTGGTCGCGGTGATGCTGCAGCTGGCAGTCGCGGCACGTCAGCCGGTCGCACGTCTCGCAGAATAACGACAGCTTCTCCTGCACACAGGGACAATTATTATTATTAATTATTCAAGACAACAGGTACTACAGTGTTAGTAAAACATTGAAAAGTTAGTATTTTAAAACTAAAAGTGATTTTGTCCTCTGTATGATCTTCCACACTAGAGGACAATAAAAACATTTGTGTATGGCCTGCCCATTGGCAATTGGCACGTGGACAACACATAACCGGCATGTCTTAGAACCTAAAAATTCGAAGACATAATATGACATTTCATGTATATAAATTATAAATAATTAGTGTAATGGGCAATCGTCGTTCTAATTAAATTAAATAAATGACATGTGCGAGAAGATAGCTCCCAAAAAGCCGCGACAAGAATCTTGGCACATTATGTTAATTTGAAGAGCTATGACGGTGGTACGAGATGAATATACTATTAAAGTTGTGTAAAATTAATCTTACACAACTTTAGTAAGAACCAATAATAAATATAAATATTCCGGACATATCACAATCGGTCAACTGATCCCAAACTTGGCATAGCCTGTACAATGGGTACCAGAGACTGATATACATAATAGATATATATTTAACACCCAGACACAGAACAAACATCTGTGTTAGTGACAAATGTTTGTCCAGTGCGGGAATCGAACCCGCGACCTCTAGCGCAGAAGGCAGAGACCAACTGAGCTATGAGGCCAGTCACCAATGTTACCAATGTTAGGATATACAAATACGCAAACATAGCCCTCCTCTGACGGACATAACGCAATAAGGTTCATCAAAGATTCTTACCTGTGGATGTTCCCGGCAGTACATTTCGTTGGGCGCATGATTGCCCTGCGCGGCTTGCAACTCCGCTATTGCCTCTTCTTTGCCTTTTATCGTGTGGTCCTTTGTTATCTTCAACCTATGGAAGCCATACCACGTGCCGTGAACATTTTCTGTGCATTTTCTATTACATTTGTTAGGATGGAGAGCAAAAAGAGAATACAGTTCTCATCAATTGCTTATTAATCTAATATTAAGTGAAAACAAAAAATTAAAAGCATCAGATATTTTCTGTGCTATTTTATCTTTACTCTATCATCTAGTTTTGCAATCAAGTTACCTATAATAATAGTAGATTATGCAACAAGGGCTTAAAGTAGTGTATTATGTCAAGGGCGCTATATTGAACCCCGAGAACGAGGGATTCTATGGTTAACTCCTGAGCGGAGCGAGGGAGTTAAGGCAAGAATCCTGAGTACGAGGGGTTCAAGATCGCCCAAGACAAATACACTACTTTAAGCCCTTGTTGCATAATCTACTTTTTATACTTTCTGCGAGGCAATTGAAAACAATGACTGTTAAGTAGACAGAAATGATTTTTCTGGAAGTAAGTTTCCAACTATACCAGAGGCTTCAGATTGTATGCATTCTGGAGTCGCATCAAAATCACTGTCGTCGTCACTTGACATTTTTTAGAAGTTTATTTGAATCGAAACTGAATTTCGGTGTAGATAACAGCACAGCAGTTTGAGCGCTTGGCGCCTTTTTTCTTTTTTAGTAGTCTATTCTGTAGTGGTCAGTTCGACATTCGAATAAATCCTTCCTCGTGCGCGGGTGAAAATGAATTTCGTAAAAGTTTTAATGTTTTTCGTTTTTTTTTATTTGTAGGCAGTGCAAAGAAAATGTTAACATACAGCCTAATTTGAATAAAATCTCATTACACCCAAACATTTTTGAAACCAACCTCGATCATGCACGACTACATGGGTTGCATTCCAAATTCAAATCACATTATGTCCCATGGGAAATAATGAAATTCAGTACAACATTATGACCCGGCTAGACCATAAGGCTGTAATGACTTACTTTAGGAAAGGTTTGTATGACACATAATATGCCATTCACGAGCAGGTAGTATAAAAAGATAATTTTGCAGCAGTAGAAATATATACAAATTTTCGGAGTTTGTAATATTTAATAAATAATTGGTACCATGTTATGTGGCTTGCTTACCTCTGATGTGCGTGCACACAGTTATCACAGATGAACTCGGTGCAGTCCACACAGTAGCTGGTGGCAGGTTCCGTTTCTTCACAGCTGTTGCACTGCTGATCTTCATTTAGGCTCCCTGGAACCACACACTTCCCTTACTTATAAAATCCTACTAAAATTATGGAAGGCCCCCCACCCGATGGACCGATGACATTGTAAAGGTTGCGGGAAGTCAGTGGATGGAAAGGACTCAAGACCGTTCGTCGTGGAACTCTTTGGGGGAGGCCTATGTCCAGCAGTGGACTTCTACAGGTTGTTGATGACTAATATTATAAATGCGAAAGTTTGTGAGAATGTTTGGAACCAATTTCGATGAAGCTTGGAATAGATAGAGTGTTTTTGCCTAGAATAGCATAAAGGGTACTTTTTATCTAGCTAGGTACCAAGCGCGTGAAGCTGCGGGCGGAAGCTAGTATTATGATAATTAATGGCATTGGTAATTATCTATCTTGAAGATGATGATGTAGTTTACCATTTCCGGCACCACATTGATCAACGGCCATCTTCTCCATCACAAATCTCTGGTCAATCATGTTGGCCGGCTGGCACTGCAACCGGCATGCAGGACACTGTATTGTGATTCTTTCTGCTCCTGAAACAATATTTACATAAACATTAAAAGAAGGACCAACATTTTAAAGTATAATAATAAGATCCCAAGCAATGTCCTTCTAAAGGTTTGACCTGAGATAACCAGATCAATCAGCAAATGAATTAGAGACAGAATCAATAAACAAACCTAAAAAATCTCTTGAGCTAGCCTGCTTTTCTTCAATCTTAGCTTTGAGGCATGGCTCACAAATGGAATGCAGGCACTCCATGAGCTTGGGTGTGCCTTCTGCCAACGCCAGGGGCGTGTTGCACATGATGCATCGCGCAGCAGAGGGCGGCGGCCGCGCGGCGCTCGGCGATGCGAGCGAGTCCGCACCCTGTGTGTCCTTGCCTTCACCTCCTTCTACACTGACATTGGCAGAGCTAGTACCAGCTCCATTGTCTAATACACTGCCCACCTGAAAATGAAAGGTACCTATCATAACATGCAACCAATCATAACTAAGTGTAACAAATAACTTTCACAATTTGTAGTAATCCACTTAATTTTAGGGATGGATGATTTTATGGCTACAGAGCCGATTGCAGATAAGAATATAAAAAATATTAAGGAATTAATGATGCTACTGAGCTGATCAGTAATTCGCAGTTTAATTATTGATCTATCTGTTACAGCACTGATGGAGTGAATGTGGCAACATTATTACGTGATTTGACTTTAGAGAACTGAAAAATCATGAATCTAATTGTTAAGAATATAAATGTATAAATGCCGAAGTATGTTTGTTTGTTGGTCCTGCTTTCATGCAGTAATGGATCAATATGATTGATCCATGAATTAGACATACTCTTACCTAGTTAAATAACTGGAGAGCAGTAAAAGGTACTTTTTACTCAGGGACCATGCAAATAAAGATGCCGTTGGAAGTCAGTGAAGTATGAACAAAAATTAAGACTTGTTCTAGTTAGAAAATAAAATGATAGAGATTTCAAGTATAGTTCAAGTGTGTATATGAATAATAATAATAATAATAAATATTCTGGACATTTCACATGGTCAACTGATCCCAAACTAGGCATAGCCTGTACTATGGGTACCAGTGACTGATATACATAATATAATAGATATATATTTAACACCCAGACACAGAACAAACATCTGTGTTCATCACACAAATGTTTGTCCAATGCGGGGATTGAACCCCCGACCTCTAGTGCAGAAAGCAGAGTTACTACCAACTGAACTATGAGGCCAGCTATGAATGTAGCCTTGCACCCTGAAATTGTTTGTTATCCTTGTTTTTACTCTACACATACAATATAACTGAACAAGTTTGGATATTGTTTATTAGAAAGTATAATTGTTAAGCTCGGCAATCTCTTTTCTTAGCATTGGATCAAAGAACAATTACTTTCGACTGAATGAGGCTGTCCCACACCCCTTGCTACCTTTTGGAACAATGAGCCAAGGTCCGAATAAATAATCTAAATCTACCTCCGAGATGTTTGTAAACATCTACAAGAGATAACATGTCATACTGTAACTTTCTGAGGCTTTCCCGTACAGCATTGTTAAATTGAGACTCACATTAGTGGGTGCAGTGGGGCGCGCGGCGGGGTCGACGAGGGCCTCGTCTTGCGCTTCTTCCTTGATGGACACGCCGAGTAGCGGGCCCAGGTCCATCAGCGCGCGCTCGATCTCTTCGCCACTCGGCTGGAAGCTTTCCATCGCTCTGCCTGACTTTTCACTACACTATAGAAACTGTTTTACACGCGTTAACATTTTCTCTCCTTGAAAACTTTCACCCACCAGCTTGATTACTGCACGTCGACATCACGATTTTGCCGTGAAATGCCGTGCTCGAGAGCACTTGAAAGGGTTTTCGAGTATATCTTCACAAACTCACAAATTGTAGAAGAATGTAGATGTTTCATTGAATAATGCATATAATATTACAATATTTATCCTTCATGAAAATCAAAAGTTTATCAACAAAATTTATAGAAATCTTCCTTCATGCGTCCATTCGACAACTTTTCAATCAGACATCTGCCATAGACAAATATACTGTAATTGGTTTTCTTTCAGTGAAGTATAGATTTGCCATAAAAGTCTTCTAAAAGATTGTCTATAAAAATCAGCATCGTGCAGCTTTGCAGTGCGCCCAAGCTTCTTTCCCATTCCAGAGTCTGCTGTGTTCTTTATTTTTTGACCATGAGAAGAAAGAAAGAGTGAAGCAGTGATTAGCAGTGTCTCCAGCTGTCTGTGTCAAAATTACGGTGTTTGTTCTTGTATAAAAAATACGGTATTTCGTTTCATAATTTTATTACGACAGAAATTAGTGAGACAGTTACAATTAATTTATACCTACTTAAGCCTAAGTATAAATTAACTGTAACTGTCTCACTTGGTGAGCGAAGTGAAACCCATAGACAAAAATAATAGTAGTATTCCCTATTAGGTCTGTGGCATTTGATTGACTGACTACATGCATGACAATTTGTTTGACAAATCGTGACAACACATCGAAAATGGCTGACTCGGGTCCCAGTAAAAGTGATATTGAAGCGGTTTTTCAGCGTTTACGGAACATTTCCGCTAACAAAGTGGGTATAATTTTATCGCCAGAACGCCAGGCTACATGATTTGAGTGATTTATTAACTGTTTGTGTGGTAAACAGGTATGTTTCGACTGCAACGCAAAGAACCCTACGTGGTCATCTGTCACGTACGGAGTGTTCATCTGCCTGGACTGCTCCGCGGTGCACCGCAGTCTCGGGGTGCACCTAACGTTCGTGCGCTCCACGCAGCTCGACACCAACTGGACGTGGAAGCAGCTGCGCAACATGCAGCTCGGCGGGAACGTGAACGCTGTACGTCCATCCACTTCCATCCTTCCTTCCCATTACTAACGCTACCTACATTACTTTACCCTTTCTGGCTAACTTAACTAAATAGTGTAGTTTTTACTTGATAACACGACTTGCATTCGTCGGCGTCTTGTTGGCCTAGTGGCAGGTACCTCGACGACGTTCGTAGGTGGTAGGTTCAAATCACGACTATGCCGATAAATCCACCAATGATGTTTCTGTATAATAAAAATATATGTGCGGATTAATAAACATATGCTCAGAACGGTGAAGGAAAACATTGTGAGATAACCTATTCATATTTAGTTTTAATATTACAAGATACAAATAAATATGTTTTTCACCAGACACAATTCTTCCGCACCCACGGACTGGCCACTGATGATGCGAGGCAAAAGTACAGTTCCCGAGTGGCACAAATGTACAAAGACAAACTAAGTGCCATGTCTGAACAGGCCATGAAGACTTACGGGACCAAGGTATGAATAATACTCTTTTATGATTTACTGGCCTCATAGCTCAGTTGGTAGTAAATCTGCCTTCTGTGCTAGAGGTTGCGGGTTCGATTCGCACTGGACAAACAATTTTGTGTGATGAACTCAGATGTTTGTTGTGTGTCTGGGTGTTAAATATTTATCTATTATGTATAATAGTCTCTGGTACCCATAGTACCGGCTATGCCTAGTTTGGGATCAATTGTGTGTGATATGTCTGGAATATTTATTTGTTTACGAATAACTAGCTCAAATAGCACATGCATACAAACTTTCAAAAATATCAATTTATAAAACAAGATATTTTTGTGTAATAAAAAAGGAACCAACATACACAATATAAATAAATGGGTTTTGGTTATTGCGTGAACAATTAAAAGCAATATGCCTGGTTGATACAAAAACTAACCATGAATTAGAAAGTTTAATTTTTAGTGGTTGAGTTTGAGTATTTAATTATGCATGTTAATTGCTTAATCAATTCCAGCCTTACATTAAGTTATTAGACATAGACAAACATTAGAATTATATTGTAGCAATGCTCTGTGTGTTTGTAATAATAATACTCCGCTCTGTAATAATAATACTTAATTAATAAATAAACATGATAATTTATGAAAATAACTGTAATTGGACACACCGATGTTATTCAATGTAACGCTAAGGGTGAAATAAATGAATATGAATATTAGAAAATTATGAAAAACATCAAAACTATTTCATCATCCATGTTAAATCAATTTTGTTGCTATGTAGGTCAACAACTATTATCAACCTAAAACTATATGTAATGAATTGTTATAAAATATTTTATGTACTGTAGTTGCATTTGGATGCAGCCCCCATGGAGAAGCCCAAGGAACATGAGGTAGACTGGTTTGCGGAACACACCGGAGCACAAACTAACGATACTGAGCTTGCATTCACACCACAGGTAACCCCTTATTCACACCACACATTGAAAACAAATCATATTTTACCATAGATACAGAGTTGCCTTAGCACAATTTCAATAATTTATTTTATATTATTTGATGTTGGTCTTCTAAGAATATTGAATTAATAAATAAAAGCTTTTGTACACAGCTACACAACGAAACATCATATTAAATAATCTTATCAGTTTCTGGTTTTGAGATTTCTCACAGTATTTACCATGGCAGTGTCAGGTATGAGCAATTACACCATGTTTCCTTTAAATTTATAACAAACACATACATTATTATAGTTCCGTTTGCATTGACATTACAATTTTCAGTCATTTTAACTAGCTCGTTATTTTTTGTGTGTAATTAATTACTTGATTTTTTTGGACTTTTCATTACTTTCTGTGTTATTGAAGTTGGCTCCTAGCTGGAAGTACTCAGTACAGTAGTATAAAAGCAGTCTGTTACTGAGACATTTCTCCTGGGCTTCAATTTACATTATACTTTGCCTTCATGTATTCTACCTCCATTTTCGAAATCACGTTGCAAAATAATACATGTGATTTCAATGAATAGATGAATATTGAAACTGAAGTGATCTCCAGTTAACATAACCGTGTTTAGTTTATTGTTTTCCTGAGTTCTCTTTCCACACCATTTGCATCGCAATCTGCTACTTGCTGATGTTTGAATTTGTTTAACTAATCTTTTTATCGGAATATTCGATTTTTGTGTAAAATTTAGAAATATATTTTCTTCTGCAATCAGTTGGCAAAACCAGAAGCGCTAAGTTCACAAGCCCTGCTCTGGGATGCGGGGTCAACGCCCTCGCCAGCGCCCGCGGGCGACACCCCCCGGCCCTCCGCCATCGGAGCCCGGAAACCTGCCGCCAAACGCACAGGGGTATGTAGTCCTTGTGCTTTTAGAGATACCAGCAGAGGTTTCCAGATTTTATAAAATCGACTTATTTTAAAACAAAATGGGGTTTTGTTTTCAATAATTGCTTTTTGCTATCAGCCAGAAAACATAATGAAGAAACAGACACGCCTTAGAATCATAAATTCGAAGGCGTTTATTCTTAAAAGCGGTGATAGGCTTGCAACCTGTCACATATGGGTTATTGCTGTGCAAAATGTGAGCATCTGCCGAGTGTTATGTTTGGATGTGGCTCGCTTCTGACTATACTACTGGTCTATGTACCTGGTGAACTGAGAGGAAGTGACTATTTTTTTGTGACAAAATATGCTGTGTTTCCTTCGGACTAATGTTTAGTTTGCTATAACTTAGATGATCGGTTTCAGTTGGGAGCACGTAAAGGCGGACTAGGCGCGACCAAAGTGGCCGCAAACTTCGATGACATTGAAAGGGAAGCAATAATGGCGGAAAAACTTAAAATCGAGGTAAGATATACACTTAATTTAATGACAGCGGCAGATGGCAACAGCCATAATTTTAGCCATTAACGATTTAACCCCTCGCACGCCAAAGCGCGGATCGCAACTGGACAATCTCGGCATTGCAGCGGTTACTGCCACTAGCAGCCACCTATCTATTGGTGACCGCGGTGGAAGTTGCTTAACTTTTTGATTTACTATTATGAAAGACAAGCTATGCTACAAGTAATTTCTTATAATATCCCAAAAATTTCGATTCAGATGGGATTTGAACCCGCAACCTTCCACTAGATACGGGGATGCTCTAACCAACTAAGCTACAGAGCCGCTTCCCAAGCACTTGCTACAAGTGCTTAAAACATGTGTTTGAATGTGAATAGAAAATTAAAATAGAGTTGTATGTATGTTCAGGCGAAAAGTAAAGAAAGCAAGGCGACCATAGAGAAGGTAGAGCAGGAGGTGGCGTCCCTGCGCCTCGCCTACCGCGAGCCGGCCAGCAGGGCCCACTCCGACCGCCTCGGCATCGCCGGCGCCAGCGCCGCGCCCAGGTCGTGAGTACTAAATCACAAACTATTTTTTTTTTTTTTTTTTTTTACTATGGGAAAATGCTTTAAGCATCCCCAGCTCGGGGAGAGCTGGAGGGGTATGTCGGGCTCTCCGCCAGCTACTATATATAATCACCTAGCCGTTTTCGGCTACAGTGACTTGGACTTTGGACTCTGTCAAGTTTAGGGCCCTTGATGTTTAGCCATTAAGTGACTGGCGTACCCAATTTTTGCCGTGAACGTGCGGTCACAGGTAGCGCACATCAGGGTACCGTTCACATAATTGTAGTGTATTTTGGAGGGCGGCCTTGCTTTTAGTTGGTCTCTCTTAAGGTCTAGTTCTCGCCTTCTTGCCTCCTCGAAAGCATATACCTTCTCCTGCACTACTGATGAAATATCAGCAACCAACGGTATACTGACTAAATACCCATTGATGTTCCTTCACTCACCTTAGTGCTAATGCATCATCGAACCACCCATCATCCGACGGCTGGTTCGACACTGCCTCAGCACTTGGCATAGTCACGGGGTTCCGTTGAATACTACCGCGGAAAAAGAAACAGCCCGGACAGGGATATGAAACATCACAGACACTTGTATCAAGTGACCTATGCAGTCACTATTTCAAAACATAAGCTGACATTCTATGAAAGAATTTTGTTACAAAATATCCGATTATTAAGATCACGAAAAATAGCGGTTTCGGCAGAATACCAGCGCCTAACTACTCCTCAGTGGTAAGGCATTAATGCTGAGTCGAGACCTTTTTGCTGCTGTGGCGCACATTAATATTTCGTTTTAAGTTTTTGTTTGTTACCTGTCTGTCTTTGGTCCATATTTTTGCTCTTATTTATAACTGTTTCTTGTTTCTTTTGTGATGTGTATTGTGTGACAAGTTAGTGAATAAATGTCTGTCTATGTCTAAAATCTTGGGACTGAAATATGCTCCAACTCGATTACCTCGATTTTAGGCTTGGTCGCAAGCAACAGGCGTAAATTCATTCACTTTTCACAATGATGCTTGTACTCTGATGAAGGCTTAAACCTTCACTTCTATTATTGTTTCCAATTTTGTGGATTTGTGACTGCTGGAAGAAGATGCCGAGATATTATAATCAAGGGAATGCACTACCAATCTACTACCATGATACAAGTTGTAAAAACTTAGCTTGGTGGGTAGGGCTAAAATTAAGTGTATATGTAATTTAAAAGAAATTAACAATTGTTTTTACAGAAAGCCCTAGTCTGATGGTTTCTGTAAATGTAGCGTATTATCTAAGAAATAATTGTTTTGTCTAGTGGAGTGTCACATTCTGCGACGTCGGACATGACGGTGATCGAGCAGGAGGACGCCTCCCCTGCGCGCGCGCAGCTCGACGACATCGACGACTTCACCGCCTCCTTCACCATGATCAGGTCAGTTGCTACCTCCACTCCGCCTGCCCCTATGCAGGCTGTTATTCATCATCATCAGACTGAACGTAGACGTAGACCTTCCCCGTCTGAATCACATCAGACTCTCTAGGCGTCCAGTACACGAGCATTTTCTGAAAGTGACCCACGAACACAACTAAATGAGCCCTAATATTTGGCATGTTTGCTGCTCAGTTTAATGATTCAGTTCAATTCATTTTACGAGTATACATAATATCTGCCTGATCTTAAGTTGAGAAATAATAGGTAAGCATGGTATGGGCATGTCATGAAAGTCATGTAACGAGAAGAGCGTTAGGTGCGAGGATGGATGGATATAAGATTAGAGGAAAGCCAAAGAAAAGATGAATGGACTGTATTAAAGATGACATGAGTAAGAAAGAAGTGAGTGCGGAGATGACGGCTAACAGAAGAGAATGGAACAAGAAAACATGTTGTGCCGACCCCACGTAATGTGGGACAAGGGCAGAAAGATGAAGAAGATACATAATAATATCTGCCTTTCAGGAACGAGCCGTACAGTAATGATCGCAACCTGGACAAAATGTTCGAGAGCAAGTTCTCCGAGGCGGCGCAGAGCATCGAGCCGGAGCCGGCGCGCGCCGTGCGCTCCATGTTCAGCAACGACGAGCCGCCGGCCCCCCATCCCGCCTCCCACGCCGGCGCCGCCTCGCGCGCAAGGGGGAAGAAGGCGGACGTTGAAGACGACTCCGCAGTCAAGAAGTTTGGCTCCGCTAAGGCTATTAGTTCCGCACAGTTCTTTGGGGAACAGGTCAGTTTTGTGAGAACCCCCCTCATCAGCTAGCACCCCCTAAGGTCCCCCTAAGTTAAGGGGATTGGCAGGTGCGGGTGTGCAGGTTCAAGGAGATTTCGCGGCCTCTATGAAATAGTTTTTCATCTATTATCTTTTTGGCAAAGAATTACTTTTCAAGTTAACTGTTAGAGATTGTTTGGTAGTATTTGTTAAAATCTGTGTACAGGTTATTGTACTAACTAACTCCCGCTCTTGGCTTCACTCGCTCACCTAAATCGCTATTCCAAGCTGTATTGCGTTCAGCAGTTACAGCATCATTGAGTATCAAAAATCTTCACAACCGCTCGCATTTTATTATTTTTCGCATATAAAATAATTGAAATGTAATTATTTAATCTAAATGTCTGTTACAAGTGGCGCTCGAGTACAGAATGAAATAAATCTAGAGCTATTGACAAGGATTAAATTTGAAAAATCAGCATAAATGCAGGTGTGGGTCTGACCGACAATGTGCAGGCGCTTAGACTAAATAAATAACAGAGTCCTTAATGCGCAACAAATACTGTGTGACCGGTACATGTTGGAGATATAACTATTTTTTTTTTTTATTTATTTATTTAGGATCAACAAACAACTACATTATATATGTAAGATACAGTGAGTAGTAGGTACATAATTTCATATGCAACAAATTATTAATAATGTAGTCCACAACATTATCCACAACTTAGTATATAAGAGTAACAAAAAAGTCCAGCTAGAGGGCCCTACATAAAAAAAACATTTTTATTAACTGCTGTGACAAAAGAAATAGATGACGGGAATCCTATGCTGAGAAAGCTTATAATGATAAAAGAAAAAGAAGTTATCAGGATTACTTATGAAGTGTTAAGAGAAAATAAATATGATAATTGAGTTTGCAACCAATCAGAACGTATTTAATTCATGATGATCTTCATTGCGAAGTTCATTATTGAGTAATGTCTTAAATTTATAGTCTTAACTAGGTAGTATCTAAGTATAAACAATGTTCCAATGGTGTAGTGTTGTGTGTGTTGCGTGCAGGAGAACCGGTGGGAGCGCGAGTCGACGGCGGCGCGGTTCCAGGGCAGCAGCAGCATCTCCTCCGCGGAGTACTTCGGCCAGCCCGCGGCGCCCGCGCCCTTCGCCGTCAACGCGCCCGACCTGGACGATGTGAGCCTCCCTCCACTCATACCTGCTGTCATTCTTTATTCTGACATACTTTAGTGGGGAATTGAAGACAACACAGACTGACAGTAATTTAAAAAAAAATTCAGTTATGGGTCAATGCATTGATGGTTTTCTAACTGGTGACTCAACTTTTCTTATGGATTTGTATGTTAACTAGCATACGCCCGCGGCTTTTCTCGCGTGGTATCTTGATAAAAAGGGGCAGTTTTGAAAAACCTTCAAATATGTATTTCATTATTTGACTTTATGAGTATTTGTACCAAGTTTCAGATAAATCTCTCCAAGCGTTAAGATTCTCCCATACAAACTTGACATCTCATTAAACCCTTAACAGGGGTAGTTTTGAAACCGTAAAAATACAGTTTACATATTTCTATCATTCATTATTATTAGTAAGTTTCAAATCTGTAGGTTCATGGAATGGAAGATTTTTCATACAAACGTTTTAACCCTCTTAGGAGTTGATATTTTGAAAATCCCTCCTTAGTGGATGTGCTTGGCATATAAGGCAGCTACTGTTCAAATTTCAACTTTATAGCTTCAGTAGTTTGGGCTGTGCGCTGAATAAGGGCTTGTTCTTTTATATATACAGATTACTTGCTTGGTGTATTAGGTCAGTGAGCAGGTTGAAGTATGGTGGCCCTGAAAAGAGCCTTAAGACTGTCGGTAAAAGAATCATTGTTGTGAAAGAATTTTAATTTAAATAAGAATTGTGTAGTTCAGGGGAAGTGAGCCAAATGTTTGGACTTCTAGTGTAGTGGTAGTGACCCCGACTTCCGTTAAAAAATAGTGGGTTCGATTCCCAGTCGTGCACGGATTTCCAGATTCGAGACATGTTGAATTTTCCGCCCACAAAATTTATGTGCGTTAACTAGTGCTCTCAAACAGTGAAGGAAACATCCTGAGGACATCTAAAAATTCGAAGGCATGTGCGCGAAACGAGCTTCTAAGAGACGCAATGTAAACCTTTCGAAGTGCAAGCATTTTTAACTCCGGAGCCAGAGTTGGCTAGCTCTTACAACCTGTCTGTTTGATTATTTACTAATTAATTAGTGTGTGTGTGTGTGTGTGTGTGCAGGTGCGCGAGTCGGTGCGCGCGGGCGTGACGCGGGTGGCGGGCCGCATCTCCTCCATCGCGAACGGCGTCGTCTCCTCGCTGCAGGAGAAGTACGGCTACTGAACCCTCCCTGCCAGGAGTCAAGTGCCTGGTGCCCAGTGCCGACCTCATACCCTACTCTAGTGGAACTCCGACCGCACCGCCGTTACAACTATGCTGTTCTCGCCTGAAGGACTAGCGGTGCTGATTCTAGGCTAAGATGCGGATGCGAATCCTGCAGTGCTATTGCGTAAACGAAATGAAAGTGAAATTCGCAATTTTTAGGATGATTTTATCAATCTTAGCGACATCTGAAATGTTTCAAACATGAAAAGGACTAAGTTAGCGTCAGATCGTGAAGTTTTCCTATGTAAAATTGAACGTTTTGGATGATTGTAAGATTGTTAAAATGAGCCTTGACGTTACGTACTTCATTGCCATTTAGCTTACACAATATAACCACTGTTCCATTATTTTGTGTTGCATATTAGAATTGTATTCTTTTTAATTTTGTGATGGGTGAGGTATGTGATAGGCTGATTGGCCAGAGGGAGGATAAAACGTAAGCTAATTTCAATGGTGATATTGTTAACATGCTAGCTTTTCATTAGAACCTATTACAGTTGGCAAAACATTGGTTGAATGAGATGTTCTCACGTCACTAGGCAAAGGTATTCAGGCCTGCGCCTTCGCCTGCAGTGTAATGTTTGTTATATTACTGTATATTGTAACCAGCTATCCCAAAATCGTATTAATGACTTTAGTATGATTTATTACACAATCCGCTGAGGTAGAAAGGATATTTAAGAACTTTCTTGTTTCTTTTCTATACCTAATTATCGGCACAACGTTCCTTAGATAGATACATTGGAGGTTACAATAATGATTTATCTTGTCTAGCATGAACATTCAAAATCACTTGCTTAGATTCTCGTTGTAAGTAGGTAAATATGTAAATATTGTATCATGGATTGTATAGAACATTTTCTTACACACTTATCCCTAGCTGTTATAAAATACTATGGAGTGTGTCTTGCAGCACCTCGTTGCTAAATAACTGATTCAACACATTTATATATGTTAAGCAATCTTTATTTTAATTTAGCCACTACTTGTATTTCTTGCTTATAATCGTGGATAGTAACTTTGCTCCTAACATTACTATTGTGGGCTGTGCACAAGTTTCATATCCTGGGGTGGTTATTAATTGGGTAGCGAACACACTATTCTTTGTTCCAAATTTATTATTTTGTAAGTTACCCTGGGCATTATCTATATTTTATTGTTCTATAACTGTTGTTATCATGTGGTTCGCATTCCAGAATTTATAAATGTTGTTTGGTACATACCATGCATATGTAGTACATGCAATGACATTGTATTGGCCTAACTAAACCATGCCAAGACCCAGCATTTAAATGTTAATTTAAGTAATTCATCATAATTAATAATTCGTCTTCACACCAACGAAAGCTTTCTATTGATTATTACAAAATGGCACTTATTGCCAACAGCTTGAAGTTCAAATAAGTTCAATATTTCGCGGAATACATTAGTTATGTAGTATTAGATTTACTTAGACTAATGCCTCCAGATTAAAGGGAAACTTCTATTTTTAATTCATTTATTTATTTAGAAGGCAAATAAACTAAATTTTCTATAATTTACTTACTATATTTTTCTATTGTTTTTGTGGATTTAGCCTTTTAGTGATATTTAGTTAGTGTTTACCACATTTCAAATAAAAATTCATAACATAATTATTCTATAAGAACCTGTATTATTATGCTTTGTATGTAACTTGGTGGCTCCAGACACGATAACTGCGAGTTTCATATTGTATAATAAATAATAATGATAGTTTGTTCTAGATAGTAATTATTGATATTGAATATACAACTATATTTTATTTGGCGTTTTAAAATAGATACGTAAAACCGATAATCTGAAGCTAGTATAGTATTATGTTATCTGTGTCTGAAGTAAAGCGCAGTCATATTCAAGAATAAACAATTTATTGAAGTTCGTCAATAGTGTAAAACCATTTTATCTTAAATTCCAGAAACTTTCTTAGCGACAATGCACACATTCTCCAAAGACACCGAGGTCGGCACATAATAGCACAGCCTTGCTTCGAATCCCTTTTCCCTAAGATACAGCACCCTGCCCCAGTCCAACAGGGCCTTTGCTTTGCGGCCCACTTGTTCTCTCACCTCCTGTGTCAGAACTTGCTCTTTAGTTTCCGATTCTTGATCTATTGAGTGGTCCTTCGAGCCAGGTGTGTTTACACTATTGATCGTGCCACCTCCATCATGAGAATCATCTTGCGTAGAGTGTGTACTGGCGTCGGTTTGTGCTTGTTTCCGTCGCTCGCGACTGCGTCCGTCGCCGCACGTCGCCCACGATACTACACCCAGCATTGTGTTCAACTCTTCGCCACTTATGCCTAATTCCTGAAAAAAACAAAAACCCCTTTAACTTTCTAATTGTCATTTCAGCAACGCTCACGTTGCACCCTGCTTTGCATGAATTGATTTCAAGGGGAAATCAAATGTCTATCGAGCGCGCACAATATTGATATATTGACAAAACGGCGCCCTAGAGGCATTGTTTGGTTTTTAATTTCTATAGCATAGGTAAACCTATTTTGGGCCCTTAATCATCGCATCAAGTGGGTGGGACCTCCTGTATTATTTTTATATATAAGCTGGATGAGTTGTAGGTAGGACCCTCGGTGGGTGCAGCACAGCCGACAGGGTGACCGCGAAACGATGTCGGCGTGCGAGTAGTTACCTGCAGCTGTGCGTTGGCGATGTAGCCGGCGCGCTCGCAGCGGTGGTGGCAGCACGTGGCCAGCACCGCGCCGCGGCACTGCGCCACCACGCCCGCGCCCGTTATGCAGCGCAACGCATAGTCTGACAACACACAAATACAATGTTTATTGTAGGTAATTTATGATTGAGGAGATCCTCTCTCTAGGTGGTTCGCAAGGGAATTGATAATGTAGGTACTATTTTCCGTACTAAGCCGTGTTGAAACGGCAGCAAACATGCGATATATTCTTGATAGAGACAGTCCAAGAGCCTTACCTCCATTAAATAAAGCCAATTTTAAGTTAGATATTTCAGGGTTTTATGATATAACTGAACGATATTGCAAAAGCCAAACTTAAAATTAACTTTTCAAAAGTCGTAAGGATCATCTAATTCTAATTCTGAATGGGGAATAAGATCTGCACTGACGTCCCGCGATGGGGTGTATTGTGCATTGTCCCCCTGCTGACCTCACCCCAGCCAGTCCAACTCCTTGAAGTAACGGAGAAGGATCCTGGACTAAGGTAAGTTAGGAAGACCTGGTAAGGATCATATTCAAATAAATTTTAGATGACATGTCGCACTTCGTATTGAATTCACAATTACAGATTTTGATTGGGATTGAATTTGCTCAAACTCGATTATTAATAAAGATGTAAAACTTACATACTAATGTATGTAAATTCAACTAGATTTAAGTTGTTTCAATGAATAAATCAATATTGAAGTTTGAAGGATTCATTAGCATGCGTTATTTTGAATGACATACCTATTGATTATGTATCCAAATCACAGTCATAAGTAAAAGGGTCTATCTACACTATCAAATTAATTGAACATACAATACAATTTAATAGTTGTTATAAGAGTTAAAGTACCAGTGGCTACTCCACAGAGATGCTTAGCCAAGCCGACGACAGCGCAGCAGTCCTGCACGAGCGGCACGCGCTGCAGCGCGAGGTGCGCCAGGTCGGCGCGCAGGCGCAGGCTGCGGCCGCGCAGGCGGTTGTCGCGCTTGTGCCGCAGCGCCGCGCGGTCCACCACCAGCACGCGGCTCGCCGCCGCGCACCACGCGAGCCCCGCGTAGTATGACATCTGACCTGTTGGTGGACAACACAAACATTGCTTTTACAATATTTGATTGATTGAACCTGCAAAGTTCCCAAAGATCCAATAAGCAATACAAAATTAAAAATTTAATCTGTTCTTAATTCATTGTTGCCTGAAATAAAGTTGAATTGAACTGAATTGAAAATCTTAGTATATTCCCTTTACGGTAGGTTGTTACTTTTAAAAACAAAGAACAGACCATTCTTGTTATTCCATTTCCTCCAACACCAATTTCCCACCATTTAATTGTTTAATTTTTTTACCTTTCCCAGCCCCCAATTCCACAAAACAAGTCCCGTCTTCTACGAGGCCTTCATCCTCGGCCAGCCACAGCAACCGGGAGGCCTGTCTCAGATGTCGGAGTGAGCTCTCTGTTCGGTCGGATTCATTAAACTCATCCAGAACTGTTTTGTGGATGGGCCGTTCTGTAGCAGTTGTGATGTTACCTTCAATGTGTTCTAGAATGGAAACAAATAACTCCAAATTTGTGACACAATTTTCTCCATCTAGCAGCAGTAGTACTGAAGTGGGTACTATGAATACTCACTGTCATATAAGAACTGGACTTTTTCAATGAGCAGCATCAATGTTTCCCTTGAGATCTCACTGAGTGGTTTCCGAGGACATGCCTTCACTGCGGCCGGTGCATTGATATTATGCACTATGTACGGAGGCAGCTCTACACCCCTTGCGTTGCATACTGCTAGGTGTTTCTCTAACTTGCTGATGTAGCAGGTACTGAAAGGAAATATTATTAGAAGATAATTTTTTTGCTTTCATGTTGCTACGTTTTATTCGTAAATCTTACTGTTTTGGGTCGTTCGGACATGGAATGCGCTTGTCAATCTGAAACAACAGAATAAGGCTTCACTCAGCCTGTTTAAGTTAATGAGCTTGCTTTGCAAAGATAATTAATAAAATCCTACTAATATATGAACAAAATAAAGACTCTGAAGTGGATGTGGGTGGTGCAGCGCCTACCTTTCCATCTTCGGCCCTAGGCTGTGGTTCATGCTCCCCACAGTACTGGCGACCCGGCCGCACCGTCATCCGGCATAGCCGCTTCTTCCTGGCCACAAAATGCTGGCATTGAGGCTCATTAGAATTAGTTCCTCCTGTTTTTGTGGAATCTACCATTGTATAATTTATTTTCCTATTGTTTTTGTTCACAACTTCACAATCTGGTATATACAAAAGTACTCTATGTTCACAATACAATCAATCACAGACTAGGAAGATAATCAATCAAGAAAAACTAAACGTACGTACGTACTCCGTTTTTCTTTTTTTTTTAAACTTTATTTTCTTTTTGGGGGTTTTGTCACAGAGTCGACCGAGAACTGTTTACGGCGTACTCTATTAGTCTGTGCGACGTACTCTGTGCAATCTGTGGTCGGTCAGTATTCCTTAATCCTTAGTAGAGTTAGTAGGTAGTCTGTGGGTCGGTCAGACGAGACGTCAACAAAATTTGAGGTTAGGCGTCGAATTTCGGTTTCCTTTTGTTTTTTTAGTGTATTATGTAGTGTAGACGTTAAAAATGAGTTCACCCAGTCACGGAAACGAAGAGGCGTCTTCAACGAGCGAACCTGTGGGTAATGGGCCGAGTGGAAGCGGCGAAAAGGGCGCGGCGTCGCAGAACCTGCGACCGCCCGCCAAGCGCCCTGCCTCGAACGCTGTTATTGAAATTTCTGACACCGAAAGCGATGACTCCGATATCTGCGCGATCACATCGTACCAGGCCACCGCTGACGAGGTGAAAAAGATCCGCGGAGGTTAGTATACAATAACTTTGTCCTGCGTTGTTCCCTATTAGTTTGGGCGGGAATTTCAAATTCAACTCTGATGCTCAAGACCATATAGCTTGACAATACTACTACATGCAGCCATCGTTGAGAATGTTTAACCATTTCACCTATAACCATAAATGTATTCAATTGCAGATGACTACTCTTCCACATCATCCTCTTCATCTGACTACAGCTCCGACTCAGAGTCCCAATGTGAAGATGACTCCGTCGTTATTGATGATAAGAAAATTAGCACTAAGGCCGTTAGGGCGCAGCTATACCCTCGAGCTAACAGAATGGAGGATCCAAAACTTAATAATAAGATAAAGGTATGACAAACATTGTTTCTCATAAACTTTTGAATAAGTAACCTTTAGCCTAAAGTATTAATGACTACTTTTATCCATTCTTCCAGTCTCAAGAATTAATAGATAGGTTAACATCTCACTGGCAAGACAGCAAGGACTTAAAATGTGATGAGGCTACGCTTACGGTTGAACCATTCCGTGTATGTCTTCTGCACAACTTGCTCTCCAACTCGGATATAATAAATAACATAGTTGATGACATGAACACGCTAGACTGGTCACGGAAGAAGATGGATTTGTATGAGTTCCACCAGACCACGGACCTGGCTAGCCTCACCTGGCAGAGGAGCATTAGAGGGATCTATGAGCTATTAAAGACTGAAGTTATGACTTGGGTAAGATGGACAAAATTGACTTTCAGGTCCTAGAACTAAACATGCAGCAGTTCCATAATAGCTCTCTCACTGTCATCACCTAATCATCATCCTTTTTGTTATTTGAATGGAAAAGTATCTTGTATGTCAAGTTAATCCGTTGTCTGCCTAAACACAGATCTTCAGGGCTACTTTAAAACATCAGAAAGATTGGAAATTTCAGCTTTTCTAAAATCTGCTAAAACAAGAGATTAAAACATCGGTGATGTTCATTCCAATATAATTTTAGAGCTGGCTTGAGAAATGCTGATATTTTGCATCTGAAATCTTTTTGCATTTAGAAAACCTATTCTTAAGCACAATAGGTTTTCTATTGGGTCAAGAAATGCTGCAGTCTAGGAGTTAATCATGACACCCATGATATATTTAATGCTGGGGCCAGTCAGAATTAAACATAGATGTATGATTTTTTTATATAAAATTTATTTCTTCTTTGGTTACAAACATATTTCATATGCAATGTAATTATTACAGGTGTCACAAGTAACAGGCCTGCAGCTAACATCAGTATCTGCATCCTGCTCGCTGTATGGTCCCGGAGATCACTTGTTAGTTCATGATGACTTGTTGTCGGATCGGCGCGTGGCTTTCATCCTGTACCTGGCGCCCTGGCAGCCGACCAAACCACCCCTCACAGAGAATGGGACTGACAATCATGTCACAGAGGTAAAAACATTTTTTATATACTGCATCCAGTAGGACAAGTTAATATAGGTCGCTCTCTCTTGCATAATTGCATAGAAGTGGCAGCTTTAAGGTGCACTACCACTGTGAGTGACCTTATTTGTTATCTCAGCTGTTATCTGCGAGTTCTGCTACTAATGATGTGTATCTTTGATTTTCTTCCATTATCTTGTGGTGAAGAAACGGACTTTTAAATTTCCCCAAGAATAGTAAATATGCATGGTTTTTTTCAACAGTTTTGTTTTAATATTATCAACGGAGTAACTGAATGAAATTACTGCAACTTAAATTAACATCAAGGAATTAAATTTAACCCCTAAGGCCCATACGGGATAAACCTGCTGAAGTAAGAAATAAGTTTGGTGCAGGCATTCATTAAGTGCTGGTTATATGTATATTTTTTATTGTAGAAGGATTCTGGATGGAGTCCTCACATGGGCGGCGCCCTGGAGCTCCTAGCGCACGACGAGGCTGGTCCTACGAAGGTGGTGCACCGCATCTACCCGCGGAACAACATGCTTGCCTTCTTCAAAGTCGGCACTGACTCCTTCCATCAAGTGAGTGGCAACAACTGTTAAAAAAAAGCGTACTGTTACTATGAGAAAGCTCTCCGACATTATCACAGTTTTTTTTACCAGATGAAGTGTTTCCAGAGACAAGTGGACAGCATAAAGCAACCACCCAAAAAAGCGCTATTAGAATGCAAACAAATGTAAGCTAGCTTCATTTATTCCACAGGTTGGCGAAATCCTATCCCTCGAGCTGCCGCGGCTGTCTATCAACGGCTGGTTCCACGGGCCGGTGGACCCGTCGGACCCGAGCGCCCCGCCCGCCCCGCCGCCGCCCGCGCCGCCCCGGGAGCGCCAGCTGGGCGCCGACTCCGATGACGAGGAGATGGAGACTCCTCCACCTCCCACTAATGCTGTTAAACCGCATAACGAAGTCGTGAGTGTGCCACGTCTGCAAGAAGTTCAGTTCATCGGATGCAGGATATGAACCGCGAAGGCGCAGGCTCGACTGCAGAGCGGTGATGAGGTGGTCGGTTGCAGGTGCTGCTGGCGCAGTGGGTGGAGGGCGCCTACATGGCGCCGCGCAGCCGCGCCGGCGTGCAGGCGCAGATGGAGCGCCGCAGCGAGGCCTGCCTCAAGGAGTTCCTGCAGCCGCAGCGCTGCAGCGAGCTGCTCCGCGACCTCAAACAACCAGGTAACTGCTACAAGGACAGAGTGGTGTCCGCCATTCGGAAGTACGTCATATTTCTCAGGAGCATTTCTCGCTCTCTTCAGATTAGCCGTTATCGATCCAGCCCTTCAATTTCAAAGCCTTTATTGCTAAACATACATGGGTATTGTTATACATATAACTATTAATTTCTCTACATTGTTTAGCGTGTCTATGACACAAAAGCCTCCTCCAGCTTTTTCCATTCTTCCCTATCTCCTGCCAGTCTTGTCCAAAGTGGGCCAGTGATTTTCTTTATGTCATCAGACCATCTTTGGAGCTGTCTGCCTTTTTTTCTTTTTGTGTTGTGTCGGGGGGTCCAGTTTGTTAATGCTATGGTCCATTTTGGTGTTTGCTCCCTGAGCATGTGACCTGCCCATCTCCATTTAAGTGTTTTGATCTTAGTTTCAGATCCAGCCCTTAATAAATATTATATTGTCATCAGAACTAGACATGCATGCGAAATCAGGATCCTTTCGGACAACGGAAGCTACGTGTAAACCGCGGTTGAGTTGGAGATGGTTGCACGATGTAATGGGTGTGTTGTGTTGTCAGATGTGGAGTGGGTGGAGTGCGGGCCGGCGAACCAGCGGCACTACTGGGCGGTGAGCGCGCAGTGGGCGGAGGCGCGGCCGCGCGACTGCAGCGTGCGCGCGCTGCTCAAGCTGTTCAGCAGCGCCGCCTTCTGCCGCATGCTGGCCGACTGCACCGACCTGCTGCTCACCAGCATCGAGGGCCTGGAGCTGCAGCGGTGGCGCGCAAGGGACTTCACCGTGAGTACCGTCAACAGTGCCGCCTGCTGGCCGACCGCACCGACCCGCTGCTCGTGTGTATCACCACGCCTCGTCGAGGTATTCTCCAGGGTCACCATACCTCGAATGCTTATGAATAGTTGCATAATTGTTGCAGTTGATCCCGCCTCGCGAGCAGTACCAGGCGGCGCGGCTGGAGGCGGTGTACTACCTGGGCGCCCCCGAGCGCGCGCTGTACGGGGGCGTCACCACGTACCTGGCGCCCGAGGAGCCCGAGGCCGGCCCGCACGACAACGCGGCGCTGGTCTACCTGCCCCCCGACCACAACACCCTCAACCTGGTCTACTGCGACGCCGGCGCCGCCTCCTTCAGAAAGTATCTCAGCAAGCTAGCGATGCAGGACGATGACTGCTTCTATGTACTCACGTGTACCTATAAGGAGTGATGGAAGTGTTCCTTGTTCGGGTAGTGTGAGTGTGAGTGTGCCGTGTGCGGGGAACGATGTAAATACTGCGAGAGCGATGCGGTCAATGCAATTATTCGAGTTTAATATTAATGTAGAAATTGAAACACTAGTTATTTATAACTTTTTAGCCGGTGGATTCGGCCGAGTGCAAGTTAACTACTAACAGATGTTTGCACGATAAAACACATCTCAACGAATACTTTTTATTTGTATTCGAGTTCGTCCCGTTTAACACGTGTACATACAGTCCAAATAACACCAGATAAACATAGAGCACTTTATTTAAAACGCAGTACGACACAATCGAGCGTTATAAACCGTGTGTGGTAGGGTAGAGTCTATAAAGATTCAGTTTAACCAAAGTATGTGAGTAACAAAAATATACTGAGATGACACTGAAGGGGAACAACCATATTCAAGTAAAAAACACCGCTTATTATACTTAGAAACTAATAATGACAATATATTGTATGGATTGGTAGTAAATATAGTTAGCTGAATGTTTCATTTTAGGTGTGCATGAATTTCTTATAATCTTTATCCCATTGGCTTTTATGACTACTTGAAATTAGATTAATAAGTATGTAGAATGATATAAATAAATAGTTTCTTATCGTTTTACAAGTTCTGTAGCCACCTACCTACCTAGCCACGCTCTTGCATTCAATTCATGCCCAACTTTGTAGATGTCTCTTACTCTCACTTCATTATCATTTCTCACATTCATATCATATCAACTCACGCTAACCTTCTGTAAAATAGTACTTTAGAAAGCTAAAGTGGCCCATTATTATTAATTATTATTGAAATAAAAATTAATAAGGAATTTGGCAGTATTAACTGTGTCCATAACTTAAAAAATGAAATTGACCTGTTCATTAAAGTAATTTCATATTGTCCATTTGGAATTATTTTTGTACGGTATAATTCACACACAAATTATATTTTTGCATAAATATTGTGATAAGATTCGATGTAAAATAGAAACCAGCTAGGAATCATTATGAATTCGATATCATTTAGCAGTAATTGATTCGGTGTGTTGAACCGTTTCGGACGGATTCCGCTATCCTTGGGTATTATTCCCTTTCGCCCCACTATCCTGGCAGAGTGGGGCGAACGGAACATTGGAAGTGGGCAAACACCGCATTTATTAGAATTATTTATACTAAAACACCTTTAAAAATTGTAATTTATGATTGGCGAACGAAAGTTGCACTAAAATAGTTATTTAACTTTTTCTCTAGAATGCTGATGAAGTAGCATTTGTACTACTTTTTATGAATTACACTCACCGGCAGAAAATGTGGCCGAAGCGCTTATCGCATTGAATTCGAAAAATAAAGTGTAGGTATAATATAAAGGCTTTTATAATTTATCATAATTTTTCGTTACAATGACTTTATTAGCATAACCATTCAAAAAGGAAATTCGGTATATCATTTATAAAAAAAAGACAACTTTTAGTTTTGGGCCAAATTTTCTGCCGGTGAGTGTATGTTGATCATTTCGCGTTTTCATGGTTGTAACAAACACTAGGATAGTGTTACCTAACATCAGTTAGGTTGATATGGATGGTAACATTGCGTTTCTGAGGTTAATTTAATGATAGTTTTATATTTTACATGGTTGAATTAAGTTTGTAAATATTGTAATAGAATATTATTAAATGAATAAGTTTATTGAATGAAGATTTTTATTTACAAAATCTCTTGTCTCATTATCGGCGGTTCTAGCCTCCTAGCTAATAAATACAAATATCGGAATTAGTAGCAAAGCAGACCAGTCGATGACCTCTGAAAGGTCCCCTAGGGACGTCGAAGACAAACTGATTTATAAACGTTGCCTGCAGCAGCGTTACTCGTTCGATAATGACCATTTCTGATAAGTACCTACTTGTAAATGTACCTTTATTGAGGCGTTTACAGAGACACTTTAACCCACCCACTATAGGACCGCAAAATCAGCAGATTTTTTAGTGTATTTTCCAGGAAAAAATTACGAATTACGAAAAGTCTTAAAACAAAACATTATTGCCAATTGGGTGTAGAAAAGGCCCTTTTCGGCAGGGACTGAATAACCGGAATATAAAGGTACCTTTAAATAACGACATGACGTCATACCGATAAATTCCGGTTACCCGAATATTTCTCTACCGATAAATATAACCGTACCGGAAAATCTGGCTTCGCAGTTCATTTCGGTTTATTTCGCTACCGGTACCTATAACCGAATATAAATAAAGGTTTTCTTTGATGAAACGCCGCCACCGCGGCGCGACTGTCCTAGCGAACTAGCCGCGGCTCAAAATTTCGGTACCGAAATCTACCGGTATGAAATAACGGTACCGTAATGCCCTACCGGTATAGCATAATGGTACCGAAATGTTTTAACCGTACCAGTACCTATAACCTCTACCGCTTTCAGTCCCTGCTTTTCGGGATAGGTAGTAGGTACATACTATGAAACACCTTGTAAACAACAACCTCCTCCTATTAGAGAGCTTGCGTGAGAAACTTAGTTTTTCAATAATCTTGAAGTGAATACAGGTAAGCATAGGTATGTCTGCACGAGCCACACGGCACCAGGAGCCGGCCTCAAAGGCGGCGACTCTATATGTACCTATATAAAGTCTGATCCGGCGATATTAAGCCCTCGCTAATATCTGCTCCTTTCATACGCGCCGGACGCCAGCTATACAAACCTGACATTCTTATATGTTATTTTATATTAAAATGAAAACTTACCTCTACTTATCCCATAAGTTTTTCATGCCTTGTAAAAACACTTAATTTTACAAGAAAGTAAGTAATACATAATATTGACTTCTTTTGCAGGGGTGCAGGTTCGATTCCCGCTGTCCCACAGCGAGAATCGAACCTGCACGATTTGCAAATATATAGATGTATGCATGATCTGCAAATACCTATATATATTATGTTCCGGATCTGGGTGTTGTGGTACCATGGTACTCGTAGTTTCTGATACCCACCACACAGGGAATCCTAGTGTTGGGCCAGGAGTGTCTTACGAAACATATATTTTTCTCTTGAATGAATATCTTAATAGCCCATCCACTAAAGGTAAGGGTGGGACCTCCAATGTTCAGTGGATGGGCGTTCTGTTATAGTTTAGATGATGATTGGTTTGAGACCAAATTGGGTGTAGAATAAGCCCCTTCGGGATAGTATGCATGTTAAGAATCACCTTGTAGGTAGGTAAATTTTACTCGATGCCAAAATAAAATTTAACCCATAAAATGGTACACAATAAGTACCTACACAATCCGTTTCCTTGAGCTATACTCTACGGTAGAGCTCCGTGTCCGTAGAGCGACAGTGCTCTATCATACAGATACATAAAGAAATAACCTTTCTAAGTCTCCAAGCATGAAATCTCTGTTGGGAAAGTATCGCGCGTCGTTTCACTTGAGCGAAGTTGCGATCAAATAGGTAATAAAGAAGTAGCGCGACCCGCCGGCCGTTACTAATGCAGCCGGCAAGTTATCGCGAGGCGGCTGCTCACGCCGCTCACGCCGCTCACGCCGCTCACGCCCGCTCACGCCGACAGTGACTTATTGTTGCAGCCAGCGGGACGTGTCTCTTTTAATAATTCCTCTTTTAACTTGAGTCTTGAACTCACTTATCTTCCCATCTTATTGGTAAATAAATAATATTGCAGATTTTTCTATAACGGAATAGGTTGAGATAAAATAAAGTTTAACGAAATAAATATTTCTATTTTGCAGTAAACAGTTTGTCAATGAATTTTAGTCATTTTGATAACATGCTACTACTACTACTGTCGTGTCACTGGATCTTTCTTAGTCATCCTGCATAAAAGCCAGTGACCCTGAAAAGTGCTATAAACGAGCTCTTTCGCCAAGGACCAGTGTGGTATTCGAACCCACGACCGTTTAGATGACGTCATCCGCAGTACCTACATACAACTTAGGGTACAGTCATGCTGTGCTAAATGCCGCCAAGACGGACCAGCACCCACCGTAACTTTTCATTTGTAATAATATTAGGAGATCTCATGTAGCCAATCTTAGAGCTAAACCATACGTCTACACTACTACAAGTTTACACCTTTTTTTTTTTCTTTTTTTTACTTTTTGTGGCTAAGGTGTCACTGCGGCCACAACTGGCCTTTTGTGATCGCCACTTTATTTGTGGAGCCACTTTACAGGGCCTTTATAGTTCACCGCAAAGCCCAGCAGCTGTTAAAAACTGAAGGATTTTCACAGAAGATTTTTTCTCATTTTTTCAAAAGTTTACACCTTGGTCAAAGGGGAATACTAGTTACGGAACGCGTTGTATTGTAGGTATACCTATGATACCTAAACGGTCCATCAGGTTCTAGTGCTGTGCGCGCTCGTCTCCGCATCTGTCCGTCCACTATGACCATGACATCAGGTGCCGTGTGCGCCGTGCGTTGTCTTCGCCGATTCGATTACCAAACTTGCACTATGTGGCAAGTTGTTTCCCGAGTCAGGCCGCCCGCCGCCGTGGGTTCATGTCTCGTATAGTTATTAACTTAAAGCTAAGTAAGCAGCGTTTACGGCACCCTCAAGAGTATTGTTAGCTAACTTGCTTTAGTTTTAATTGAGAATGTGTTGAGCAATAGTTTGCATGTTCAGTAGAGTACACTCTTCAGGCGTTTTACTGTACAATGAGGGCAGGTAGGCGCCTATTCAATGTTAGAACCAGTGATAACTATTTCTTTCAGGGTCCTTACCTTATACTTTAGACCTGTTATAAATAGACCTCCAGGACTCTCTAACTTTAAGAATACGAACAACTAAAATACCAGGGTCATCAAAACTCAGCCAGTCCGCGCGATCCGGATGCAGCGTTGTCTTCGTGAGTTCTCGTGCTTGGCTCTAGATCCCTGTAGATTTTTAGTTAGGTCAGACAATTGCCGCGGGACTTGTGTCGCGGTGGCGGGGTGTAGGCCGCGGCGACCGAGTACCTAGCGGGTTCAATTGATTGATTGTTTGGCGGCACGGGACGACTCTGATGGATGTTCTGATTGAATGGCCTCATAGCTCAGTTGGTAGTAACTCTGCCTTCTGCGCTAGAGGTCGCGGGTTCGATTCCCGCACTGGACAAACATTTGTGACTAACACAGATGTTTTATTCTGTGTCTGGGTGTTAAATATATATCTATGATGTATATCAGTCTCTGGTACCCGTAGTACTGGCTATGCCTAGTTTGGGATCAGTTGACTGTGTGTGATTTGTCCGGAATATTTATTTATTTTATTTTTTATTTATTGTAAAGAGAGCCAGTGATAGAGTCATAGTCTCAATATGTATCTAATCATATCATATCATCAGTTGACCGTGTGTGATATGTCCGGAATATTTATTTTTATTTATTTATGTGACGTAACAAGGGACCCGTCACTATAAATTGGGATAAAACCCCATTTTACAAAATATTTTGTCGATCTAAGAGTGAGAGGCATATCCGAAGGGGGGCCTGTACAGCCCCGTATTGGCTCGTATTGGTTATTTTGCCCCGGCACGTTGCTTGAAAGTCACACCGTAAAAATACATCCTATCTTTGGCACTCGACGTACCGTAGTAGTATCTCTTACTAGCAAACGAATAAATGCTCCAATTTGAAGCCGTAACTTTTAATCAATTTCCTTTGCGTCCTCGGGAGAATACTTCCAAACTGCCTCATCTTGTATCATCATCTGGTCTCTTTCAACCTTTCACCACACACACACAAACTTCCATACAACTTGCGTTACTATCCATGACTGAAATCGGGCAAGCAGCAGTCCGTCTGTCCTGGGAGCCATGGAGTTATAAAAATGATATTAGACAAGACTAGACTAGAAGTTCTTAAAGCTACAGTTGACCGTCAAATGATAGCCTTTATAAGAATAAAGCAGAAACGCAGTGGTGTGAATTATTTAGTTATAATTTAACTGTCTAGCTACAACTCATAAATAAATAACCGTTCTCGATAGATGGTGGTAGCGTAATTCTAAATATTTACCGGAGTACCTACTTACGTTATTGCAACTAGCAAATATGTTCAAACTAAATGTAATTAGGGTCAAATCGTTACGAAAGGCTTACTTTCTTATTGTTACTTGTAGGTACCTGGGCTGGGTTAGTTACAAGGGGTTACTGTAATGCTCCACGGCTTTGTAAGGGCTGAGGTTCGATACATTATTCAGGCGACTAAATCGTTTGTTTATTTATTCTTACATACATAGTCCTTAACCTAAACGCGAAAAACCATTTTAAAAGCACTATATAAATATCACTGTCCCATTTACCTATAGAAGAAAAGTTCTGTGCTAGTGATATTTTGAAAAATTGTCTTGGTTTTCAATGAGGATATAAGTCACTAGCTTTTTCTTTTTAATATTCTTGTACGAGTACATAATAGTTTGAATGATTCGAACGATTAAATTGAGCCAATAAAAAGTATCTCCGAGTGTGAGTGAGTGAGTTGCGTAACCAGTTTTAGATAAGGAATTCAATCATCTTTTTCCTGTGACATCGAATAAGATTATTGAATTTCGACATCTACGACGACGTTTCTAAGTGATCTTAAGTGATTTTATTGAAATAAACACCTTTTGACTTTGAGTTTAGACATCTAGTTGTGATATTTGAACTAAATTACCGCTGGAAAAAAACGTAAATTCATTCATAAGTACAATAAATCACTAGAACAATAAATTAGTGGTTTGTTTCTCTTTGCAATAAAGGAGCCATTTCATTCTGGGCCTGGTCCATGTCCACTACATAGAAAAATTAGGAAAAAATAGGAGATTACAAGAAAAATACAATTTCATTAATTTGAAGACAAATGCGATGGTATAAGAATAGTTCTTCTGGTAAGTTTTTTACTATGTGAACACTATTTGAAGGCCGCCATGTTGGTTTATAATTGGCGTTTGACATGACATTGACATATTTTTCATGTCATGTTGTTTGATTTGATTTGATGTTTTTGTTTTGTCAGATAAATGTAGGTTGTCAAAATGACATTTCACGCACGTCCATCCGCCATATTTTTGTAGCACTGGGCACTGTGTGTTGCTCTCTTCGTCGAAGAAAATCTTAATGTACCTTAGAACGAAGTCAATTTATATAAAATAACCAATTAAATACGTTTACTTTATTGCTTAGCCATACTTTAGAGTAGTGTACACAGTGCAGGCCCAGGCTCCATATATTGATGAAACGTCTCTTTTCAAGAATATATTTTATATTAGCTTCCGCCCGCGGCTTCTAGGTATTCTATATGCTATTCTAGGTATAGAACTCTATCTATCCCAAGTTTCATCACAATCGTTTGAGCTGTTACGGCGTGATTGAACCACGAGACCACGGCTTTCTACTTGCTACGATCCTGACATACCTCTTTTGCTTCATTCACACTCATCACATTCCTCATACATGCTTGTCGGTTTAGGGTACTCCTGACCTGGCCTTTCAAATAATTAAATAATAATAATTGTAAATAATTATTCCATGCCTCACATCCGTCTATTACCAACCGACCAACCAGGCGTCACCCGCAGAATCACCCGATACGGAGAGATGTAGAGACCTCTCGTTTGCATAATCCTGACTACAAATTCATTGTAGATATCTCTGTTTTGTCCGAAACAGAACCTTTATCAGTTGGATTTCCCTCAAACGGGTCGGGATTCCATTATCTTGGTTGAAAGGATCCGATAATTCTTGAATAGTTTGTAACGAAAGTATTTTATTTATCATCTTAAATAACCATGTACATGATGAAATAACAGTGTTACCACTACGAAAGTCACTCCTAGTTCGAGTTTAAACAAATAATCTGTCGTTCTCCCCTACATTATCCCCCTCGGCTTGGTCGCGAAGAACAGGCGTAGCTTCACCTACTTTCAAAGACGTTCTAAAGTGAGCCTAGTGATTTTATTCAAATAAACACCTTTTGGCTCTTGGCTTAAGCTTTATTACAGACTGTGATACGCGTAGGTATTATTTTTATGTGTGGTTTTACCCTATCATAAAATAGTATATCATGGAACCGGGCGACGAAGTGTTGGAACTTCCGGAAGGCCCCCAAACGATGGACCGACGATATTGTGAAAGTTGAGGGAAGTCGGTGCATGGAAAATGTTCAAGACCGTTTGTCACTCTTTGGGGGGATGCCTATGGCTTCTACAGGCTGATGATGATGATGAGAATAGTATAAAAAAATTAATTGAAATTTTATTTTATTTTTATTTTATTAATGAAACCAAATCCACAGCTCTTAGATAATATGGTACAACTTAACTAATTCACTTTACTTATAGCCAATAAAGGATTTAATTTTTTTAGCTAATACATTTATTAATTACGACCGTCACTGATTTGACACAAAACTAATATTATATATATGTGTATGAGTGTGTGTGTATGTGTATATGCGTGTATATATGTGGTGTATGTATGTGTGTGAATAAGTGTGTCTTCGAGAGGGTGAGTGTGTTAGTGTGGTGCTTGAATGTGCATGTGTGTAATGGATGTGAATATGAATATATATATAGATACAGAATATAAAGATGTCTAGCATAATATGTCAGTTCTATACAAGGCACTATAGAGTGATCGCTAATAGAATAGATGGAATCGACTTGGCCAGCGCCCGGACAACGAGTGAGCCGCTGGCTGCTTTTAAAATAAATCCGATTATACAGACTATCTCCCACTTAATCTTAGGAAAGTTAATAACATGAGTGTGGTCCGCCGGGAGCGATCCGTTCCGGCTCTAAAGCCGGTTCAGCAGTGAGGGTTTAGTGTCACTAAACACTATACAGGATTGAGTTTCCAAGTGCGAGCCTAAATACAACACAACTGTTATATTACTTATAGCCCTTTTAAGCGTTATTGATTTTTAATAGACTTCAAAAAAGAGGAGGTTCTTAATTTGTATTTTTTGATATTGCTTTCACAAACAACGAAAGTCTGCCTTTCTTAACTTTCTAAGTGTGGATTCGACCAATCGCCATGTTATGCCAGAGTAACAATCCCTGGGATAACTGCCTGGAAAACAGGCTTCATCATCATTATTTCAGCCGTACGACGTCCACTGCTGAACATGGCCTCCCCCACAGACAGAGCGAATTCCTTATCATGTGGGGGGATTTGCTCATACTCACCACTCTGGGCATGCGGGTTGGCGAGCGCAGTTAGAGCTATCGTTGTTAAAATGAGGGACGCTGCTCATCCCCTAGCTTTTTTCCCTTAGTTGCCTCTTACGACATCCGAGGATAGGTAGACATGGAGGGGCCTATTCTTCAGCCGGGGCCACCACGGCCAACAGGAAAACTGGCTTACTCTAGAGTAATTATTAGTCAATAAATATTAGTCATTTTATTCTATGGATAAGATTATACTAGTTTGGTCGAATCCACCCTTACTTGAAGTAACCTTATAAACCTATGTAGGTTTATAGAGAGCAAACTTTAATATTGAGTTCAACTCCTTTGTTAGCCAACCTCATACAACTATAAATGAGCATAAACTGAACTATGAACAACGCTATACAAACATAACAACTATTTAAAAGAAAAAACTGCAGGCGAAACTTTACGAAGAAGTGCTACGCCGTAGCAAGGTGCTACGCCGTAGGCACGTAGCTACGAACAACTACAATTATGTTTTACAGCTTAATTCTTAGCGATTTTTATGTTTACTTATTTTGTAGTAGCGTTCCCACGCTTCAGCCTTTACACGTAGTTTATAGTCTATGGTTTTGTATTTCTTTTTTGTTTCTGGCAACTCTATGACTTATCGTTGTGGTTGTGAAAAGTTGATTGAAAATGTGTTTTATGAATGTGGTGGATTTTGAACTGATATACAAGGTGATTCATAATATGTATGCCATCCCGAAAGGGGCATACAAAAATTGGCACTAAAGTTTTAAAAATTGAAAAACTTAAAATGAAAATATTTATGTTTTCTTCGTTAATATTATTTATTTTTGTACATAGAATAACCCCCTTTCGGAATGGTATACATGTTATGAATCACCTTGTATTGATTGGCATGAATGTATTCAAAACTTTATTATTATTATATTTTTTCGCACTATTGTCATTAATTTATTATATTTCATATTTTGTAATCATTTATAGCAAATTACACAATCACAACAACACAAATTCACAGCTAGGTACCTACGCATTGTTATTTTGTACTCGTTCTGCTCGCTCTCGATCAGGTTTTGGCTGAAAATCAGTGTTTTTGCTTTTAAGCAAAATATTTCACTGAGCCATAGCCTATTTGTCGTACTGCAGCACACGCAAACTTGCCTACTCTAAGATACCTACTTTTTAAAAAAAATTGCTCTATTGATTATGTATACCTACCTAATGTATGTACTTTAGTTTAAAATTGTTTATCTATGTTAATTGTGTGTGTCTGTAGTGCCAAATAAATTTTTTATCTATCTATCTATCTATCAAAAATTACTAAGAAAGGAAACAGAACAAGTACAATCTCGATGCAACAGAGTTTCAATTAAATTAAAAAGTTTAAAGCATTTAATTCAAATAAGGAAAAGCAACAGCTTTACTGAAACTTCGGGGCTAATAATGTCCGGCGAACGTTTTCAATTTAACTTTTGCAAATGTGTGGAGCAAGAGGCTTACTGATGTAGCTACAATGGCAACAAAAGTGATATGGTACATATTTCTAAATCTTATTTATTTTTTACCAAAAAAAAAATCGTACAGACTGCATAGCTAAGTGTTATTTTCAATAAAAAAACCACACACACTAATGGTGGTAGTAGCTCCGACCCGTCGTGGTATCCCGGTCGTGCACCAATGGATTGTCCATTCAGAAATAAATAAATATAAATAAATAAATATTCCGGACATATTCACACGGTCAACTGATCCCAAACTAGGCATAGCCTGTACTATGGGTACCAGAGACTGATATACATAATAGATATATATTTAACACCCAGACACAGAACAAACATCTGTGTTAGTCACAAATGTTTGTCCAGTGCGGGAATCGAACCCGCGACCTCTAGCGCAGAAGGCAGAGTTACTACCAACTGAGCTATGAGGCCAGTCATATTGTATGTGTGCTATACTAGTGCTCTCAAACGGTGAAGGAAAACATTGTGCTGAAGCCGGCATGTTCTAGAACCTCAAAATTCGAAGACATGTATTTGCACGAGAGAAGCCTACAAGAGGCGCACTTTCACTACACTGATTCTTTCACCGACGGTCAAAGGTCCTGTTCAAGGCCACCATACCTTAACCTGGTCACTGACCTAATACAAATTGACCAAGAAATAATCAGTGACACGACAAGCAAGCAATAAAAAACCCAAGTGTTAGTGAAACCTACTTAATTTATATTTATTATATTTATATATTTTATTTTTGTGTTTTTAGTTTTAAGTAGTAATTTTAAGTAGGTATTTAATATACTCTAAGGGTTAAAGGTAGGTAGGAGCCTAGTACCATTCGTTCAATAGTAGGTATGTTATTAGGTGTAAGAAGTTAAGGACTTATGGACACTAGCTCTCACACTAGGATTCCCTGTGTTGTGAGTAGCTAGTCTCTTCCGGGGGCTGTAGGATTAGTATTAGGTAGGTAGGTATGTTTAATCTTATCACATTTAGGCTACATACTTATCATCGATTCAGTACAGTAGGTATTCTAAGTCTTATATGATCTTGTGTCTGGAAATAAAGAATATATTATTATATTATTATTAATATAACGTCTATGGCACTCTCCTATGGTACTCACTATAATGGCAGTAACAGGGGGCGGGGTAGGTATAATGTTGTTACAAAATGTTACGTTAATAAACAGTTTCGTTTACAATTTCCCAAGTAAGCCCCTTCGTCCACGGCGCGACTCAAAAGGAACGCGACTGAAACTGTAGTCACTTATGAGTAGCCTGACTGCGATAGCACTAGTATTTCAATGCGCGTCCGTCCACGACGCTACTCAAAAGAAACGCGTTTGTAACTAGTCTCCTGGCGACTCGACATGCTGGTCGCCAGGCGACTGGTTTCGAGAAACTGTTGAAAAATGAACGAATAAAAAGTAATTATAAGTGATTCTGACGTCTATGTGACTGGAGAAGTAATAATTCCATGTCATCGCTCGAATTATCACTAGTCATGTTAATTATTTTCGTTTTCAAAACTTTGTTTACATAAAATCGTGTACTGAGTGACTGAGTTTCAGGAAAATCCAGTAGCGTCGTGGACGAGTCAGAGTTTCCAATCAGTCCGCAACTCTAGTTTCTAATGAGTTCCATCACTTTTGCGTAGCGTCATGGACGAAGGGGCTAAGGGGGAATGTGTTCGTGTTTACGAGCGTGTGTCGCCGCGACACGCGACGCGACGTCCCGCTCGAGCGCACTATTCGGGACAAATATTAATTTGTCCCGATTTTATGAGCCATGAGCCCGTGCCGCAGACTACACTGTAGTTTCTACACGCATACCACAGATCATTCAACAGTTAAAACGCCATTCCTTGAACTGAACTGAACTTGAATTTAGGAGGTGGTAGGGCACAGCGAGATTTTCTCGTTCTGAATTGGAGCAGCCCGCCTGGGAGGTAACTCCGCCTTACAAAAGATCGCAGCGAAATAACATTATTTGTTTCAAATAGTGTTGTGTTCCTGCGATGAGTAAGGTTGCCAGAACTCTTTAGGGGGGGAGGGGGGGTTCGGGATCGGCAACGCGTGCGTGATGCCTCTGGTATTGCAAGCGCTCATAGGCTACGGTAACCGCTTACCAACAGGTGGGCCGTATGCTTGTTTGCCACTTCAGGAGTATA
This sequence comes from Anticlea derivata, assembly GCA_947579855.1. Taxonomy (NCBI): domain Eukaryota; kingdom Metazoa; phylum Arthropoda; class Insecta; order Lepidoptera; family Geometridae; genus Anticlea; species Anticlea derivata. The sequence continues at coordinate 10,624,101 of OX388276.1, read as the reverse complement.
AAAAAAAAAAAAAACTGTTTTTCATGGAATGCGCTGTTACTGCTAGCTAAGGAACACTTCTATTAAAGATTGGTAGTGTGAAGTGTTCTGTATCGTGCTTCTTATACTAACTAAGAATATTTAGACTCGTTTGACTGAGATTATCAATTAACCCCAAAAAAAACTCTTGTCTTCGCCACCACAACACTTCTCTGTATCGGAAAAGCCATCATGAATAAACCTTCTAAACTTAAATAAATAAATATTCCGGACATATCACACATTGTCAACTGATCCCAAACTAGGCATAGCCTGTACTATGGGTACCAGAGACTGATATACATAATAGATATATATTTAACACCCAGACACAGAACAAACATCTGTGTTAATCACATAAATGTGTGTCCAGTGCGGGAATCGAACCCGCGACCTCTAGCGCAGAAGGCAGAGCTACTACCAACTGAGCTATGAGGCAAATGAAATGAAATGATTTATATTTCCTTATGTTTTTTTTCAATCGCACGACCACTAGTAGGTACTGTTCGATGGTATTAGGTACCGTATTTGTGATATAGATCATCATGCAAACTACTGTCTACAGCCAGGTAATGGACTAGCATAATTCTAAGCAGCTAATGAAGCTTGATATTCTGAACTCAGTGCCAATATATATTCATTATATATTTACCTTGGCCGTGGTGGCCCCGGCTGAAGAATAGGCCCCTCCATCTCTACCTATCCGCGGATGTCGTAAGAGGCGACTAAGGGAAAAAGCTAGGGGTTGGGCAGCAGCGTCCCTCATTTTAACAACGATAGCTCTAACTGCGCTCGCCAACCCGCATGCCCAGCGTGGTGAGTATGGGCAAATCCCCCCACATGATAAGGAGGATCATCAGTCACATCGCTCTGTCTGTGGGGGAGGCCATGTTCAGCAGTGGACGTCGCACGGCTGAAATGATGAAAAATGATGATACATTTACCTTAACATTATGCATACTAGAAAACATTTACTAAAATTCACTAAAAACAGTGATAGTCATAGTTATGAGACAAGACACAAAAACAAGCTGGTTTTACCTAAAACCAGGTTAGGAAAAGTAAAAAATTCTTTTATTGTGAACTGTGTCATGTTCTATAATATTTTACCTAATTCTGTGGTCAATTTGAATGACAGAGCTTTTAGGACATTTATCAAAAAAACCTTAAACCAAAAGGCATACTATAGCATTGATGAATTCATCTCAGACAGGAAAGAATGGGAAAAGATAAAATTGTAAGTTACTCTGCTAGTTTGTAAAAACGTATGTAGTTACTTTTTTAGACATTTATTGTATTTGATTATTATTATTTCTTGACTGTGTAATTATTTTAAGTTCTTGACATTGTATACATTTTTTATTTGTATTTACCATTGTATGAGTATGTCAGTTAGTAGTAACTCTGCCTTCTGCGCTAGAGGTCGCGACTTCGATCCCCGCACTGGACAAACATTTGTGTCATAAACACAGATGTTTGTTCTGTGTCTGGGTGTTAAATATTTATCTATTATATATATCAGTCTCTGGTACCCATAGTACAGGCTATGCCTAGTTTGGGATTAGTTGACAGTGTGAATATGTCCGGAGTATTTATGTATTTATTTATTTTATTTTATTTATGATTATTTTATTATGTTTTGACATTTCTAAGTGCATTGTATTTATGCCTATGGAGAGAAATAAATGAATTGAATTGAATTGAATTGAAATAGTCCCAGGGTACACTCGCGGTAAACGTGAACTAATATAATGTGGTGAACGGTCGCGGACGTAGTTTTACTGCAGATAAAACGTAATAATTATGTTCCTGCTTTTACGGGGCGCGATGTCTTTAACCGTATATTACATCTGTAGTAAAATCATTCCTATAAAAAAAGCTCCAACTAAATTGAACATCCACGTATTTTTCCACAGGATCAAGGCAACGAAAAGCGTAGCGTATGACGGACCCCCACTAGATGCATTATCTGGTGGTTGTGCTATCTAATCTGGGTTAGAGCCAACCTTTACTCCCCAACGGTTATCGGTTCTGTGAGCTATATGGCCTGCCCACTGCCACTTCAACTTACTAATTCTGAGAGCTATAATCATTCTTTATTGTACACAAGAAAACACAGATTACAGCAATAAAAAAGAAAGGTATGTACAAAGGCGAGCTTAACCCTAAAATGAGTTTTCTTCCAGCAAACCTTTGAGGCTAGAGAGAAGTGATTATAGAGGGAGGTTCGTGTACCTAAACAAATACGGTTAATAGTAAATAACATTAATTACAAAAATACTATTACCTATAAAACACCTAAAAATGAAGATAAACATACATACATTATAATACTACTACAATAAATACCTACCTGTAAAAATATATAGTTAACTAAATTAATTCAATTCCGCCAGCGTCTTGGGGACGCTTCCGACTGGTAGTGATCTGGATCAGTTGGGCCATCTATAGATCGTTTGTAACGGTCTTTAGATGGCTCAACTGTTTCTTGTGTATTTTGTAAATATTAACTTGTATTAGTTTTAAGTTTATTTCTGTAAATAAATGCTTGTAATTTTATTTAAAAAAAAAAAAAAAATATATATATGCATAAATATAATATAATACAGAATTTACAAGGAAAGATGAAGATAAACATTAAATAATTTAAAAAATAACTAATCTGCGAGTGCCAAAAATGACTTAATTAAAATTGATTCATGAATAAATCAGCAAGTGTTCTCAAGTTTATAAAGTAAAAATAAGAAATATCCATTTACCAAGAAATCCTATCAGGGAAGACTACTAATTCGTGCTTGTGCTTGTGTTTTTCTTCGAAAACTAACAAAATTATAATTAGTAGTAAGTACTACCTACTCGTAGTTTCGGATACTCACGACACAGAGAAGCCTAGGGTCAGGCAGGATTTGCTATGTGTGTCACTGCTAGCAAGGATAGTGAATCAGTTATCATAATGATTTAGATTTCATTTCACCACACACAAAGCTCGAAATTCAATTATCTTGAATTACGAGCTTTGTGTGTGGTGAAATGAAATCTAAAATCATCATTATGATCACTATGATAAAGAGAAAAAAGAAAAAAAAAGGGTTGTTATTGTGAATTTATCATTTTTCTTTTTTCTCTTCTTCTCTTTCCCTTTGTTCTCGGACAGGTTAATGCCGTCAAAATAATGGATACTTTAAAGGAAACCAATGTCACGACCCTCTTCACAATGAAGCGATTGCTCGAGTAATGAAACTGCATTATTAATTGTTCAGCGAACGCAACAAATTATAATTTGGCGGAAACGCGACAAATTATAAGTAAACCTTTAATAAAAAAATAGCACCCAACAGTCACATACATAGTCCTGATCCCCCACTAGGATTCCATGTGTCGTGGGTATCAGAAACTACGAGTACCATACCATGTTACCACAACACCCAGACCCGGTACAAATGTTTGCAGATCATGCAAACATTTGTCCCGTAGCTGGATCGATCCCGCACCCCTTGTATATTAGACGGGCACTCGCCCGCTGCGCCATCAAGGTCGTCAAACATCCCTAACAAGCAGACAGCTACAATGTTATTCTGCTACTTGTGTTACTTACTACCTACGTACTGTCGAACCGTCAATTCGATCTGCTTGGAAATTAGTAGGTCAACAGGTTGTATTATTGAAATATGCTGGTATCGACTAAAAGTTTGCTTGTATTTTTAGTTTCATTTTAGGCCGTATGGTTTTTGAAATACCACAAAAATAGTAACATTTAAAAACATTAGTTAGAACATGCTACAGGTGCGGTTTTCAAAGTTAATCTTATTTAGTCATCGCGAGATCTCATTTTTGGGCAAACCATGTGTCATTTTATTATTATTCTGGTAATTTTTTTATGTCCCGTGACGGGGCATCTAGACGGGGCGCACGTAGGTGCCCGTCCCTCATATGTCCCACATATCAACTGACCTAATGTAATCCGAATGCAGTCTTCGCAAATCCAGTGCCCCTTTTACCCTTTTTAATTCACCAGAATAAACCCAATCTGTTCCGTGGACATTCGCCGTTTATCAGCATTCAAAAGCATCATGGGGAAAAACTGCTACGGAGACAGACCCCGGTATCTTTAGTGGAGTGGAATTTGTCACTCCACTCACATGACATCGGACTGAATTTATTATCTTAGAAATAACTGTCAAAATTGATTATTTTTATGCTCTAACAAATAAAACATTCAACGCCTATACGCCCAAGTTGGTTCGTGGCTCGCTTCGCTCGCTCTATCAATAACTCACGACAGTTGACTGGCCTCATAGCTCAGTTGGTAGTAACTCTGCCTTCTGCGCTTGAGGTCGCGGGTTCGATTCCCGCACTGGACAAACATTTGTGTGATTCACAGATGTTTGTTCTGTGTCTGGGTGTTAAATATATATCTATTATGTATATCAGTCTCTGGTACCCATAGTACAGGCTATGCCTAGTTTGGGATCAGTTGACCGTGTGCGATATGTCCGGAATATTATAATTATTAGTTTTTAAAGCGAAATAATACCTAATGTTTAATGTACTCTATTACAATTGTATTCAATTCACGAGGTATAATTATTATCAACTATACTCGTATATCAATAAGATGAATGGCCTGCATCCGTCGGTGGGTGCACCAGCTATCGCACGCTTAGCACGAGTCACAAATCCTAAGACTCATGTTGTGGCTATTGAATCTCGTTGCGTAGCAGGCGAGTGCCCGTCTGAGACGCAAGGGCTGCAGGTACGATTCCCGCTGCAGGACAAAATATTTGTTCCGGGTCTGGGTGTTGTGGGACCATAGTACTCGTGGTTTCTGATACCCACGATAGAGGGAATCCTAGTGTGGGGTCAGGACTATGTATGTGACTGTTGGGTGTTATTTATTTATTTATATTTAAAAAATACACACTAGGCATACCACTGTCTCCAATGAAAATAAACGCATCAAAAAAGTTTTTTTTGGTGTAGGTATAGCGCAGAAGGTTAAACTAAGGTTATAGACCTAAAAAAACGAATAAGACTGCTAAAATGGAAGTGGGCAGGACATTTATGCAGATTAGACGACGCTAGATGGACAAAACGGGCGACAGAGTGGATCCCACTGGAAGGGAAACGGAAACAAGGTAGACCGAAAAGAAGATGGAGGGACATATTTACACAAAGATGTGGACCGGAATGGATGAGGAAGGCGAGGGAAAGGGTTTTATGGAGGGATTTAGGGGAGGCCTACGCCGTGGAGGCGACTACTGCGGATTTAGACTAGTGAATTAGATAAACAGTGAAATTAATATTAAGAAAATAAGTGTAGTTAAATTTGATAAGATATGTTAGTTTAATAAGTGGTAGAAATAAAAGGCTTTTTTATTTTTTTATTTTATTTTATTTTATAGCGCAGAAGGTTACTAACGGCACAAAACAAGCTTTGATGTGTCCCGAAAAACCAAAACGACTCAGAATATCGCGATTGCAGTCAACACTTTATATTTATATTCATTTGCAAATGTCCTACACTTGTGGGTTCGCGTATTCATGATATGCTTGCTGATGATAAGACGCTTTTGATTGTAGAATTTTGTAATTTTAACAAATAACCCGTGCTAATAATGATCCGGGTAATCCCGATCAGCTTCGGTTTGATTTGGTTGGCGGTAGTAATGAATGGCCGTGTAGCGTGAGTGAGCGGACGTGGGAGCTACTCCCGGTTAGGGACATTTAATTTAATTTATTTAGTGGAATTAGGGCATCGCCAGCCATTCCTATCATAGATGTAGCTAAGTCATAAGAAAGGGTTTTTAAAATTTTATTGGTAGGTATTATTTATATTAAATCGGTAACAAATATTAATATGGTCGACATTTATATATTTCTATGGGTCCTAGAATTTAGTTTTTAACATCTGTACTATTCTTAAGTTACCTGAAATAAAATTTATATATATTATTATTATTATTATTAATCAGAGCAGATTCAAAATATTTTTTGGGTGGAAGCTAGTTCAATATAAACTATCCTTAATATTATGAATTAAAAATATATTAATTGCTTGCTTGCTTGCCGTATCACTGATTCTTTCTTGGTCATCCTGTATTAGGTCAGTGAGTAAGTAGATGTATGGTGCCCCTGAAAAAGGCCTATTGATGAAGACTAGGTAAGGGTTAAAGTGCGCCTTTTAGAGGCTTCTTTCGTGCACATGGATATAACTATTGCCTATTGATTACGTGGTGAATCGTTAAACAATACTAATTAAATAAGAAGCCTCGTTAATCGCCTCCTCGTGATCTATTTCTGACCTATTCTGATCTATTTTTGACTGGCCTCATAGCTCAGTTGGTAGTAACTCTACCTTCTGCGCTAGAGGTCGCGGGTTCGATTCCCGCACTGGACAAACATTTGTGACTAACACAGATGTTTTTTCTGTGTCTGGGTGTTAAATATATATCTATTATGTATGTCAGTCTCTGGTACCCATAGTACAGGCTATGCCTAGTTTGGGATCAGTTGACTGTGTGTAATATGTCCGGAATATTTATTTATTTATTATTATTTATTTCTAGATCGCGCTGAATAATGCTCTTAGTGAAACTTCTGGATCGCATCTTCAGTCTGCCTACTCCGAGAACTCCTCGTTCAGCCCGACCTTAGATGAACCGCATCCAATTTTAAATTTTAACATTCTAAATCCGTGTACATGTGATTTATCTTTAATATGTCCTATGTCCGTCTGATTCTTCTAGGCTTGGTCGCGAGGAACAGGCATAGCTTCACCTAGTTTCTAAGACGTTTCAAAGTGATCCTAGTGATTTTATTGAAATAAATGCCTTTTGACTTTGACTTAATTCGTTTCAAAAAAAGGTCAAACTCAAATAAAATGAAATCAAAAGGCGTTTATTTCAATAATAAAATCATTCGGATCACTTTGAAACTTCTTAGAAACTATGTGAAAATACATCTGTTACTCGCGTCCAAGCCAGAATTAACTTTATTCAAAAGATGTTAGGATCATTTCAAATTGAATGCGTTTGAAAATGGCCTAAACTGTTCTCAAACAACATGTGTACGAACAGGTGAGTGGCGGGAAAAGGTGACGTTTTAGTACATAACTCATAGCAATTTAAAGTTCAATTTAACAGTCACAGAATCAATGTGTAAAGCCCACAATTAGTAGTAGTCTACTACTACAATTACGCGGCACTCCGATGCCGTATTCAAAACTAATTATTTAGAGGTTCGCAACTTTTTCACACAATCAAATTAACCGATTTGAACCCTAAATTCTTGTTGTAAGGTATATTTTCACTGCTGTCTTTGTATTTGAGCTCACGTTTGGAGGATGCGGCTGCTTACGCGTTGGTCGGAAATATATTGGGTCCTTAAATTAGTAATGGCGGTAAGTAACGTGACCTTTGTTGCCTTTCCAAATTATAATTTATGCAGAAGACTTTACCAGTAGGAGTCTAGTGACTCGTGATGGATCGGTTGAGAGGAATTAGAAATAATATATGACACTAGCTGTCGCCCACGGCTACGCTCGCATGGCTCCTACATAAAAAGTAGCCTATATGCTATTCTAGGTAAAGAACTTTAGAGAACTAACTTTCTGAGACCCTGGGCCCGTGGGAAAACGGGGCCCTTCGGGTTTTCAAAAAGATATCAGGACGTCTGATCGAAGCGACGCGTGACCCGAGAGCTGGCTCTTATTTGGCCCAGCGCATTAGCATTGCCATCCAGCGTGGCAATTCCGCCAGCGTCTTGGGGACGCTTCCGACTGGTAGTGATCTGGATCAGTTGAGCTATCTATAGATCGTTTGTAACGGTCTTTAGATGGCTCAACTGTTTCTTGTGTATTTTGTAAATATTAACTTGTATTAGTTTTAAGTTTCTTTCTGTAAAGAACTTTATCTATTACAAGTTGAAATGAAATCGGTAGAACCATTACGGCGTGATTTAACAACAAACATCCTAACATCCTCACAAACTTTCGCATTTATAATATTACTAGCTTTAACCCGCGTGGTACCTATTAAGATAAATAGTATATGCTCGCTTATTTTTTAATAATCCTTTTAAAAACTTTATTAATAATGGAGTTGGAACATATACAGTCCCTAGCTTTTTGTCATCTAAATAGTCGGATATTTGGTAATAAGACTTTTTGCAGAGTTTTCGCTAAATTTGCCAATTGATAACTTTAGTACATCGTTTGGGATCTTGTTATAGAAGCAAACATGGACGGGTACTGAACGCATGCGCATCACAACCAACGTGTTTTTTTTTTTTTTTTTTTAATATTATACGGAGGCAAACACGCTTACGGCCCACCTGATGGTAAGTGGTTACCGTCGCCTATTGACATCAGCAACACCTGGAGCATTGCTAATGCGTTGCCTGCCAAACCCCTCCCCCCCTAAAGAGCTCTGGCAACCTTACTCACCGCAGGAACACAACACTATTTGAAACAAATAATGTTATTTGGCTGCGATCTTCTGTAAGGCGGAGGTACCTCCCCAGGCGGGCTGCTCCAATTTAGAGCGAGAAAATCTCGCTGTGCCCTACCTCTCGTTGTGAACAGCTGGATGTGGTCACCTAAACATCACCGCCGATTATATTTTTTCCGTCCCGTACGTGCCCCGTCATCGTCCCGTCCGGGTGCCGTGACTCTTTTGTATACATTTTCTTATGAAACAATGTATCAAAAAAAATTACACTCCGTTCTGTTCGGTTTGAATGAAACCCGCCATTAACCGACAGACCGTTAGTGAGTTATTTCGAGATTCGAGAGAAAACTCGTAGAGCGCGTAGCAGTCGTAGCGTCGTAGCACTCGTAGCGTCGTAGCAACGTAGCGTCGTAGCACTCGTAGCGCGTAGCACGAGTGTACTCGTCTTGAGGCATCTCATAGCGGCACAGTTCGTAGACTAGCGCTAGCATTTCTACCCTGGTATTTTTAGTCGTTAATAGTTTTTCACTCTCCTCAAACTGACATCAGGCTAACAAAACTTTCCTAAAAATAGTGAAATGTTACCTCTTAATTACACCCGTGATGATTAAACATACTAGCTATTGAAATGCATAATTAAATAAATTAAAATGACATTCAACAATACATTTTTTTGTAGAACAACAAAATTATACACGTTATGTTTCATCATCATCATCATCAGCCTGATGAAGTCCACTGCTGGACAAAGGCCTCCCCCAAAGAGTTCCATGACGAACGGTCTTGAGCCTTTTCCATCCACCGACTTCCCGCAACCTTAACAATGTCGTCGGTTCATCGGGTGGGGGGCCTTCCAACACTGCGTCGTCCGGTTCGTGGTCGCCATCTCCTTTGTTCCCCAACGGTTGTCGGTTCTGCGAGCTATATGGCCGGCCCACTGCCACTTCAACCTGCTAATTCTGAAAGCTATGTCGGTAACCTTGGTTCTTCTACGGATTTCCTCATTTCGGATTTTATCACGCAGCATAGCTCTCTCCATAGCCCGTTGGGCGACTTTGAGCTTGTGTATGAGGCCAATAGTTAGCGACCAAGTCTCAGTGCCATATGTCATCACTGGCAACACGCACTGATTGTAGACTTTCGTCTTGAGGCTCTGCGGTATCTGCGACAAGAAGATATGACGAAGTTGCCCATCCGAGTTGGATTCGTCGGTTGACACGTTATGTTTGTATTGCTACATTTATCCTATCCGGCTCGTCCGCCTCTGATGTTTATTTTCGAAAGCTTCCCATTATATTATATGGAACAGCAGGTAAACTATAAAAAATATATCCACTCTCCTTTTGTGATGGTAGCTTCCTTTGTGCCACAGATTATAAACAGTTACCAGGGGTCGCGTTTAGGATTATTAAATTCCTGCTCACGAGGGTGATTGCCAATATCGGAATCAGTTGGTTGCTGTTCTGTTTAGAGGCTGTGGATGACAATATCTATGATAGTTTATGTGGTAGCCTACACAAAGGAAAGCTATAAATAAATAACACCCAACAGTCACATACATAGTCCTGACCCCACACTAGTATTCCCTGTGTACCCACGACGGTATCAGTAAATACGAGTACCACAACACCCAGACCCGTAACAAATTTTTGCAGATCTTGCAAACATTTGTGTGATGAATACAGATGTTTGTTCTGTGTCTGGGTGTTAAATATATATATATATTATATATATCAGTCTCTGGTACCCATAGCACAGGCTATGCCTAGTTTGGGATCAGCTGACCGTGTGATAGGTCCGGAATATTTATGTTTATTATTATTTATATTTGTCCCGCAGCGGGAAGCGCACCCGCACCCCTTGCGTCTCAGACGGGCATTCCACCGAGGTCAAATGAATTCGAGCTAAGAATTTATTAACCCAAACATGTAACACCATGAGCCGGTTGCTTAGCATAACTAGAGGAAAGGTGCGGATTCAATTCCTGACACGAAATTTTATAGCTATAGTTTTTAAAATTTGTAACACAAACAAAACAGCAATTATTTATTAATTTGTTGAAAGTGCACAAACATTATGTATATTACCAATTACATAAAATATCTTCATAAAAACAAGGTCTGATATACATAAAAATAAAAAGCACTATAGCATTCTCAAAAAAAAAACTCTTAAAATAAACATTAACTTAAATAGTGCTCAATGAAAGAAAAAGAAAAAAAAGAAAAAAAAAAGAAAAACTCTTTACTCTAACTAACTCATGAAATATTAACGAAAATAATCTCTTTTATTATGATTGGGCAAATTTGTATGGAGCCAGGGCCCCGATTTTTTTTAATCCTGCAATAATGAAACTTTCAGTTTTACATTGTGCTAATCGTGTAGATTTCAAATATGTGCGGCTTTTATTGTAAAGCAGCCGGAGTAAAGAGATATAGGTCGTTAAAGTTTTTTATAATACCTGGTTGACAGTGTACGAAATGTAATTATTTTGAACATTACAATATTTATTTTCAATTCTATGTTTTTATTAGTTTAAAATACTGACAGATCTACGTGAAAAGGGAGGATATTACTGGATCCTGTACGCCTGGACCTCTTCAGGTCGGAGGATGTCTACCATGTAAAAGTATTTTCATATTCAATATCTACCTACCTATATTATGGTTATTAAATAGTACCAAGGATGATACTCTGATATTACCTATTAAACCTAAATAAAAAAAAATGAATAAAAATACAATTTTTATTTCAGATTAGCAGTAACCAATGGTATTTAATTAACTGTTATATTATTGATAAACTATGAAATAAAAAAAAAATACTACTTGAATAATACACAAAAATCAATCTTTACAAAATATACCAACTTTTATTTAACAACTTTTTCACTATCAATTTTTTTTCATTTACTGTTGGAATTTGATAACCATGATGATAGACTAGCCCCTTCTGGAGTGTTAATAACATGCGATCTTGCTCGTAAGACCTAAGAACCACATCCACGGCACACTCTTCGATGTTCAAACCGTCTAACGGCAGCTTGTTCCGCAGGAACGTTTTGCACCAATGTCATTTTTTTATATCTGTTAAAATAATAGTTATTGTCATTGTAGTTAGGTACCTCATTTAAAATATACCTACTGATAAAAAAGTTACATTACTAGCAACCCCTTTCAGACTTTCGTACGACTAGTTATGCTCATTTTTGCGGCTGCCGAATTTTATATGATGCATCTTTAGGAGAATGCATGCACATGATGCACACCAAACAAGCAGACACGGCAGGGCGTTGCGTTGCAATTTAACTTTTAAACAAATAGCGCTGCGCTCTTTTCCTCATCGTACCGCGTTCGATGTGTGGAGCTCCTGAGGCTTCATCATCAACAACCTGTAGGAGTCCACCGCTGGACATAGGCCTCCCCCAAAGAGTTCCACGACGAACGGTCTTGAGCCCTTTCCATCCACCGACTTCCCGCAACCTTTACAATGTCATCGGTCCATCGGGTGGGGGGCCTTCCAACACTGCGTCGACCGGTTCGTGGTCGCCATTCGAGAATCTTTACTCCCCAACGGTTATCGGTTCTGCGAGGTTTCATGAATCGTAAAATAATATTACTTAGGAAAATGTAGAAACTTACCTGATGTGGTTAACCAAGACGTGACAGTATTAAGGATTACCGGTGGCTGGTCTTGTACCAGGAATCGTCGAAATCTTGAGCCTCAAGCAATAGTGCAATTGGCAATTAAGAATTTCCTTTTTTTACTCAAAAACTAAAAACCGGTATATATACAAAAGTACTCTGTGCTAAAAACCGAAACGGAATCTGCAAGTCACAAATGACAATGGTTTGTTGTGACAGTCAAAAACAATTGATTGCGGGTAGGGTTTTGTTTCGCTGCACTATACCAATCGAAGAAAAGCGTTCGTAGTAAGAAGGTAGCATAAACATAACACGGAAATGACTATTTTCAGCGTTTAATATAACTCCACTGCTTTAGAGCTTTTCATGACTAAAACTACTACTTTAAATTAACAAAATGAATTAATTAACTCATCAAATAACTGCAGGTTGGGGCCCACGATTACCCATGTCCTTTGAACTAAAAATTAGAGCTAACAGAAATAGATAGGAAAATTGTAATAATAAAAAAAAAAATTAAATAATGAATAATCAGTAATTGGAGAAGGTTTCTTCCGTGGCTCACAACTGTGTAACAATGGCACCGCAGCTACACAGTTTATGTTACTTAACCTACGTCACAATATTCCCTAAGAGCAAGAGTTCACAGCAGTAATAGTGCGCTGATTCGATACAGAACAAAAGTATTACGAACTATTGGATACTAGCTTCCGCCCGCAGCTTCACAGGTACCTACATAAAAAAGTTGCCTATAAGCTATTTCAGACTATAATCTATCTCTGTACCAAATTTCATCCAAATCCGTTGGGCCGTTTAGCCGTGATTGAACCACAAACATCCTCACGAACTTTCACATTTATAATATTAGTAGAATAGGATTGCTCAGTGCGATAGTCACGATACCCATTGTACTGCGAGCATGCTGGACCTCCGCACATAGCTATAATATACGAGGCTATGTGGGGCCGATGACCGCGCTCGCGAGAGTAACTGCGCGCTGTGGCTTCATGTTTTGTAAACTGCGCTATTATTCAATTGAATGAATGTGGCGGCCGGATAGCGGATAAACTTTCATTTTCATTTAGTATTCGGTGTTTGGTTTTGTTGTTTTGATTATTGAAATATTTAATTTATTATTATTTAAATGCAAATTATCCTTTTAAAAGCCAACATTTACCATTTTACCATGTCGCGGAATATTTAAATGTTTCATTTAAACAATAAATGAATTACTGAATTACATTTTCTGATTTGCATGTGGAGTAGAAACTATTAATTACCTATTAAAATCTAAAATCTTTGTAAAATTATATGAACGTTACTTGTAAAGAACTGTAATTACTGTAAACCTGACATGCCTATGTTATATGTTATAACGAAATGGTCAATAAATTAATTGAATTGAAACATTATTATATCGGTTTTAAAAATTGCTAATTACAATAATTGCTCGTATTTTTAGTAGAGTGTATTTTTTTATTCCTCTCATAGTTCATTCGGTCTGAAATTATATTCATTGCAATTATTGTCAAAAAATATTTTCTTAAATTCCCCTTGAAACTCCCATCACGAGCCTAACCCTGGTATAATAAGTCGTACATTTCGTAATAAAAAAATAATTTTGAAAACTTGATTGACTGACAAATGGTTGAGTTACAACATAGAATAGTAGCGTTGGTCTACTATACCACCAACTCAGAAAAGCGCAGTAATAATAATATAATATAATAATAATATAATATATTCTTTATTTCCAGACACAAGATCCATATTAAATACCTACTTAAAACTAAAAACACAAAAATAAAATAAAATATACAGAATGAGGTACATAGAGTACCTAGGTCAGAAAAAAAAGTCAAAATATTCTAGGTGGCAATAGCCACCCACCGTTTATACATATCTGACAAGATCAAACGATCTGCCATGCTTCTAATTATAGAATTTTTGCAGTGGTGGACAATCTTAAGAGCGGAAACGCCGCGCAGTCTGAGTGCGCTTTCTTGTTCGGAGTGTGCAACCCGCGCCCGCTCGTGTGCTTGCACATTATATGTGTATTTTTTGAATTAACGGGGCCTATGCTTATTGACACTGGTTTTTTCTTGATTATCAGAGACCCAACGGTCAACCAACGTAAAAGAACAAAAGTGGTGAAAATATAAAAGCGTGACTCGTAGCGCAGAGGCACGCAAAATACCTCTTCAACGTGAGTAGTTGTACTCATTATATTCTATGAAATGTTTAAAAAGGGACACCTACCGTACTTCCCCACATTGGGATTAACAGTTTGATGACGATTCCAGTAATTGTGGTTCTGCAACTTAAAATAATAACATCCCCACTACATGTTTAGTCGAATACACTGGCCTCATAGCCCAGTTGGTAGTAACTCTGCCTTCTGCGCTAGAGGTCGCGGGTTCGATTCCCGCACTGGACAAACATTTGTGACGAACACAGATGTTTGTTCTGTGTCTGGGTGTTAAATATATATCTATTATGTATATCAGTCTCTGGTATCCATAGTACAGGTTATGCCTAGTTTGGGATCAGCTGACCGTGTGTAATATGTCCGGAATATATTTATTAATACCAATTAATGTTTTAGCTAACCTTTAATTGATCAGGAAATGTCATCAAATTATCCCACACGTTTTATTTGTAGAAGATTCCTATCACCACACACCGGTTAGACACACCGGATGGCGAAGAGATCCTACCTCGGTCTAACATCACTCTAACGAGTAATGCATATTGGAATATTAACATAACTAGCTGGTGCACCGCTGGACGTACGAGTATTTAAATGCACCTTATGAAATTCTATTTGGATGTTTGTCTGCATTCATTTGTGTTCACTCCATCTCATTATTGTTATAAGCTCTGTTTTTCTATGATGTTCAGCGTTATAATGTGCTTACGCTTTGTTCTGACTCACGTGTGCTCTCCCAGATGCTTCCACTCCTAGAGGAGAGGGTCAGATAGAATTCTTCATGAAACGCGCGCGTTGTATGGATTAATTGACTGGCCTCAGCCGTAGCCGTGTTTGTTGCCTGATTCTTCTAGGCTTGGTCGCGAGGAACAGGCGT
This sequence comes from Anticlea derivata, assembly GCA_947579855.1. Lineage (NCBI taxonomy): Eukaryota > Metazoa > Arthropoda > Insecta > Lepidoptera > Geometridae > Anticlea > Anticlea derivata. The sequence goes on along the minus strand of OX388276.1, from coordinate 10,608,906 downwards.
AGCTCAACCTAGTTTTTAAGACGTTTCAAAGTGATCCTAGTGATTTTATTGAAATTAAAACTTTGTGATGAACACAGATGTTTGTTCTGTGTCTGGGTGTTAAATATATATGTATTATGTATATCAGTCTCTGGTACCTATATATACCTCTGTCTATGCTTAGTTTGGGAGCAGTTGACCGTGTACCCGGAATATAAAAAAAAACTCCTGCTCTTTACTGCGTGTAGTGTGGATCTCGTTAAGAAGATATTTATTCGGAGTAGTTTAAAATAAATAAATAAATAAATAAATATTCCGGACATATCACACACGGTCAACTGATCTCAAACTAGGCATAGCCTGTACTATGGGTACCAGAGACTGATATACATAATAGATATATATTTAACACCCAAACACAGAACAAACATCTGTGTTAGTCACAAATGTTTGTCCAGTGCGGGGATCGAACCCGCGACCTCTAGCGCAGAAGGCAGAGTTACTACCAACTGAGCTATGTAATGTGTAACTCAAAACTGTGAAGAAAAACATCGTAAGGAAACCAGTCAGTATTCTTGCGGCACTGCAAGTACTGATTATATATTTTTTCTTTGAATATCCAACAGACCGATCCCGATGGACCGACGACATTGTGAAGGTTGCGGGAAGTCGGTGGATGGAGAAGGCTCAAGACCGTTCGTCATGGAACTCTTTGGTGGAGGCATATGTCCAGCAGTGGACTTCTACAGGCTGATGATGATGATCCAACAGACTTCACATTCGTGTGCCTTTTCCTTTTTTATATTTCAAACTTGCGACCCCGATTTTGCTCGCGTGTTACCTAGATAAAAAGTTACCTATGTGCTATTCTAGGTCAAGAACTCTATCTATTTTAGTTTCATCGAAATCAGTTGCGCCTTTAGAGTAGGGTAGTAGAGTAGAAATCATTTATTCACACAAACTGTACACAACAACAAGAACAAAAGTATGACACACACAAATACAAAAACCATAGAGGTGGACAGAAAGAGAGAAAACAAGTGTAGGTATGTGCGTTACGACGCGATTAAACCACAAACATCCTAACAAATCGCATTTTTATTATTAGTAGGATGAAGTTAGTATCTCTATTACACAAGATCACCAACAGTTTAGTCCACATTCCTACCTGGCATGGGTAATCATAAATTGATGCAGTTTTAGGAAGACCCAACGACCTACTTTCACTTAGTTTTTGGGTACATTGCTTTTTGTCTGGACTGAATTACAAACAGAAGACGTTACCATATTGTCTTTTATTAGGTAAATGCTTAGGTACAGTTACCTCTAATAAGATGTATACAACACGTTCTGAAGTAGGCAGACATACCTCCGATTCCACACCACATGATTCGCCTGACTTTACGACACGAATTAATTTGTCAGGAACAATAATAGAGTAATAATAGTATAGTATAAGAATAATATAGCTCGCAGAACCGATACCTAACCGTTGGGGAGTAAAGGTTCTCGAATGGCGACCACGAACCGGGCGACGCAGTGTTGGAAGGCCCCCCACCCGATGGACCGACGACATTGTGAAGGTTGCGGGAAGTCGGTGGATGGAGAAGGCTCAAGACCGTTCGTCGTGGAACTCTTTTTTTTTTTTTTTATCCGGACATATTCACACGGTCAACTGATCCCAAACTAGGCATAGCCTGTACTATAGGTACCAGAGACTGATGTACATAATAGATATATATTTAACACCCAGACACAGAACAAACATCTGTGTTCATCACACAAATGTTTGTCCAGTGCGGGGATCGAACCCGCGACCTCTAGCGCAGAAGGCAGAGTTACTACCAACTGAGCTATGAGGCCAGTCTTTAGGGGAAGCCTATGCCCATCAGTGGACTTCTACAGGCTGATGATGATGATGATGATGAATAATAGAGTGTAGATTCCAAACCTTTCAAAAAGAGTTTTAAGTAATTTTATAAAGGTAACTGCGCTCTCCAACCCGCGCCCACGTGGTGAGTACGGGCAAATTACCCTCACATGATAGCTCTGGAAGCCAGTGGGGGAGGCCAATGTTCAGCAGTAGACTTCCGACGGCTGGTATGATAATGATGATGATGTATCGGTGCGGTTCGGCCGAATAGTAGATGTTGAGTCAGGAGATATGTGTGGTAACCGATTCGCAAGCAATCCTGAGAGTGCTGTTGTGATGGTACAGTCCCAATCCGGTGGAGTTGTGTGCTGAGTGCAATGTACCCGCTGTGTTTGAATAGTTTTGCACACAGACACACACCCTACACATTCACTGGACTATTGATGGAAACAGCTTCCCGTGGAATGTTTGGTTGATTTAAATATTTATTTTATTTAGCGTGGTTACTTATATTCTGGCATCAGACTCAGTTACCCAGAATTTGTCCTTTCCTAAATCATTTGGCGGATTTGCAGTCCTGGCCGCTCTAGGCCCCAGGCCATGTGCCGCCCCTTTCTCAGCACCCATCATTAGACTAAGTAGGTACATAATTATTTACTTTATTGCCAACTTTATCTAAATAGAAATCAGAAATTGTATTAACTGTATTAGCTACTAATTTGTAAATATATTCCGAGATGATGAGCTTTTCTACGACAATTTCTACAAAATTTTGGTCACGATTTGCCGCCCCTTATATCTGGCCGCCCTAGGCCCGGGCCTACTGGGCCTTAGGGCAAATCCGCCATTGCCTAAATCTGACTATAAGGGTGTGCATTCATAACAGCTTTGGGCGTGATCGACGGGGGTGATTGAATGTCTAATCAGAGTTAACTCTATGCAATGGACAGCATGGCTCCAAACTATTAGTCTTTCAATGCAAAAATGTCAGTGTACAATTGCAGTAAATATTAGCTTCAAAGCATTTTAACTAAAAAGGTTCAAATCCGAAGCTATGCCTGTCTGTCTATCACCGAAAGAAAACATACAAAATAACCTAGGCAAGTCAAAATTAGGGGAGTTTTCTCGTGGACCTACTGTTTGTCCTATCAGTAGGATCAAGAGGGTGTCTTATTTCTCGTAGTCCCACTGCTTCAACTGATAGCATCTGATAAGTGAATACCCTACAAGAATCCGTCGTGGTTATTAAAAAAAATCTTTATCATCAGGGTAATGCACGAGTGACGCCGCGTGCAGCCGCTACCTTAGAAATACTGTGACATCCCACACACGAAAATATAACGTGAAAAAAAAAGTATAAATAAGAAATTACGCTGTAAATCACGTCTAAATAGTCCATTTTATTTTTATCTTTGCTTTCAGTCCTAGACAAAACACCTCTCGATAGCTGCCCATTGAGTCGCGTGCGCCTGTGAGCGATGTAGACTTGACAAACACATTTTCCTTTCAGCTGAATCCCATCTGTATACTCTTTTCATACTTTCTAGGAAGAGTGCCATCGACGTGGGCCACAAAAGGACACTTTGATATTTCATCAAATCGCGCGTCCCGAATTCCCGAGGAGCTGTCTGTCTCCGCAACTTTCTGAAGCGGGAATGTAATAATACAAGTTTGCCTCGTCGGTCACTCGGCGCTCGGTTTATTTTCTTTGATTGTGCTATCGTTTTGCCACTTCAAAGTCCTTGCTCCAATATTTAATTAAAAGTTTCTTGTCAAATGTTCTTAAACTGTTTACTAAGCTAAATAAGTTAATTGTATGAACAAGTTATTATTTTCAGTCGGTATTTCGCTGCAAAGAAAAGTATTGCTGTGGGAAATATCTTGTACAAATTACGAGTACGTTTAAAATATGCTTATAAGACACAAAAAAGAGTTATTTCAGTCTCGTCAGCGCGTCTGCGCGCGCTTTACAAATTCTTCAGTGTAACTTCAGTACATAAAATGCTACCTATTCACATGCCTTTCCCAGTTTCCGCTCCGCTGAAGATTCCGTGGAGTAAAAAAAAAACAACGAAATGATTCGGCATCCGAATAAAATTTTATTGGACAAATTGAACTTCGTTAGAAGCCTGTAGTTACAATTTACATCAACATTACTAGCTACAATTAACCAGTGACATACAAACGTAAATTACAGTTACACCGCAGTAACTAACACTTAAATTAATCGTATATAAATTATATTTTAATATTCATTTAAAAATTTACTCTAGGAAGTGACATAGAAAGAGCTATATTTGTACGAAAACTAAATAAAGAGTATAGGAGTGTGTTGGACCACGACTTCAATTGTATTAAACAAATCATGAAATATTGTGACTAGACTCAAGAAACTAAAGCTAAATCAATATCACAAATAGCTAAACCTGAGTTTCATTGACTTTTACATTTTTAATTAAAACAATTTTATGATTTAAATAAAATATTGGTTCAAATAAATAATAATGAAATTAGGAACTATAACCGACAATAAGTTTAATTCCCTTCACTGGTTGGAAGTGAAGATAATTAAACGTTTATGAAATTCAAGTCATTTTGATTTGTTCTCGTTACTCAGCAATTTACAAATAAAACTTACAGAAACGCGATGAGAAAGTAGATATACATAAATATATGACAGTTTGTATTTTAAAAGTACATAGTCGTAATATTACAGTATCCGGTTTCCTAGGCCTCGGGTCGCGCCCCACTGCTCTCTGCAACACAAAAGCATTACTTTAATTAAAATATTTTCCAACGAAATTTTAAAGGAGATTCCCCTTTTATACTTTGGTCTGAAATTATTCACAAAAGAAGACTTTTGAGTATAAATTAGAAGAAAAGAAAAAATTATGTAATTACGTAAAGTTTCGGTTTAAGGATACTCAGAAGTATCACTATAGCATTTTATTAAATAGACAAACTTTCATTATTTTACTCATTTTTGAAATAAATAAAAATAGTTTAGTCAATTCGTATTTCTATCTAAGCTATACTGTTAACTGGTATAATGTGCTCATGCAGAAACCTGAAATACAACAAAGTTATCAAACATCCACGGTTACTAAACCTACCAAAATCCATTCACATACTACATAAGTCAAAAGAACAGACTGCCTCTCTCTAAGCTGCTTACCGAGCTAAGCAAGAGAAGGGCGGGTGCCACCGAGCTTTAACGCGGCGTAATTCCCCCGGCTATGTAATACCAACACGGCCTATGTTAACGCGTGATTAACTCGCGTAAGTTTCGCGCAACTTTCTGTTTGCGCTCGCTCGCGGCTCGCTGTTCGCAGGTCACATGCATACGGCACCGTATGCAATGAAGGCTTGCCACCGTTTATATTTATCACTATTTTTACCCGACTACGGAGGGTATGTGTTTAAATGTTTGTATGTATGTTCGTCTGTGCTCGCGTAGCTCCTGACCTTACTGTTCATAAGTTTTTTGGAGAATGAGGTGTCATGTTATGTGACGTCACTGTTAATTCGCTACGACAGAAAATAACAGCGAATTCTTTGACCTAAAATATTATGAAGGATGCATGCAAATGACTATGAACTATGACTATGACTATGAACTAACGATATTCTAAAAAAATATGTTTTAAATTTATATTGCAATTGCCCTGCTAAACTTTATTCGTGACTCATCATCATCTCCCTGCCCTTATTCCACTTCAACATGTTTTTCTCTTCCACTCCCCTCTTTCAGCCGTCATGTCAGTTTTCACTTTTTCTTACTCATGTTTCTTGTCTAAACTTTATTAATGACTAAGCTATAAATAACATCCAGACGCAGCAGTTGGGTTTATTTATTAATCTCATTTTAAATGGAATCTAGAACAATGTTGATTATAAACCTAAAAATATTAATGCAAATAAATGTTGTGTGCTTGCGGAGCTGAAATCCGTGTGCTTGTGGTCCGCGCGAGAGCTCAGCTACTACTTACAAGTCGCGGGTTCGCGCTCATTGGCTGAATTAATTTGGAAATTCATCCGATCTGCCAGTCGAACTTTATAACCGGCGGTTTTATGTGCAGCCGGCTGCTCACCGCGACTAAGCCGTGTCCGAACGACATGCGATATCTCTTTGATATTCTATTTCCTACTAATATTATAAATGTAACAAAGTCAACTTTGAGTTTGACATTTGCGGGGGTGTGCGATATACCTACGTTTAAAGATACCGCAAACTCCTAAAAGCGAAAATGAAAATGAACTTTTTTTTTTTTTTTATACATCAGATGTGGCAAACAAGCTTACGGCCCACCTGATGGTAAGCGGTTACCGTAGCCTATGTGCGCTTGCAATACCAGAGGCATCACGCACGCGTTGCCGACCCCGAACCCCCTTCCCCCCTAAAGAGCTCTGGCAACCTTACTCACCGCAGGAACACAACACTATTTGAAACAAATAATGTTATTTGGCTGCGATCTTCTGTAAGGCGGAGGTACCTCCCCAGGCAGGCTACTCCAATTCAGAACGAGAAAATCTCGCTGTGCCCTACCTCCTCCTGAATCACGTTATTCTGATCACGTAAGGATGAATTTTAAATGACATATCGCATGCCATTTGAACGTGGCTTTACAGTTTCGATTATGCTCAGTTTTGAGGATTTCTATGTGCCCTATTCTGAGCGGCGGATTTAAAGCGATTTTGCATAGTCTTATACGAATACATTGAAATAAAGAGCTGGCTTAGCAAAAAGAACTACTATTGTTTTTCAAACGATCCTACTATCCTACTTATATAATTTACTTCATAAAACTATGTCAAAGTCAAATTACTCATTAGCCTACTTGGCTAGATTGTAATAATATGTAGAGTATAATCAATATTGTACCCTAGGAATAACAAAAAAAAAACCTACTTATATTATAAATGCGAAAGTTTGTAAGGATGTTTGGATGTTCGTGGTTCAACCGATTTCGATGAAACTTTGAATAGATATAGTTCTTCACCTATAAAAGCATATAGCTTTTTGCCAAGCTAGCACGTAGAGAAAAATAATTGAGTTCGTTTTATAAAGATAAAGGTCAGATGTCGGGCCTGCAATAAAATGCGTAACTGATGGAGCTAAGTGAACCGCTCGGGAACTCGCATAAAAAGCAATTGTTATTTTGTAAAATCAGCTCGAGTCGGCTCCAGATTGCGACTGCTCGAGTTCAGCTGCCTGCCGCTTACTCTGTAATTTACTCTAACTTATTTCGTTTCGAAAGATTTTGTAGCGTACCGAAGTTTTCAAATGTGTGAGAGTTATTTGGTTTCTTTGCTCTGAGGTCTACATAAGATAACAATTTCATAAAAGTAATCACAGATATTAACATATTCAAAGTCAAAGTTAACTCTAATAAACGTTGTACTTTAAATAAGTACAAAGTTTTTCATTGTCTTTCGTTGAGAAGGCTGGCCTAATATCTATATTAGTAGTTACTAGGCTCAAAGATATTTATTACCTAGCTTCCATCTTATTGATTATTACTATAATTGTTAATCAAGCCTATTATAAAGTCCATTGTTCCATCCTTAGCCAAGTAGGTTATGAGGACAAATTTATTTTTACAGGACTTTTTTATAAATAAACAAAAGATCTTTCTGCACATGTTTGCGTCGCGATCAGTGACTCGTATCGAGCGCTGTGGAGTGCGCATCGCCGGCACACACCTGTGTTTTTTCTCGAAGCTTGCTGGCTTGGAAGGCAACGATACCTTTTCACTCCAACAGCAACTTTATGCTTCGCTTGTTCAAAATGTTATGGGCCACCGAACGCCCCCTTTCTTCAAAATATTATAGTCTGACACTACTTAGCGATCGCATACAAATGTTGACCTTCGCCCTATCTATCTAGGTAAGCCACGAAAACTTTAATAAAAACATTCTTTAATCCCGCAGGAAAAAGAGCTAATTGACTATCACTGTCGGTTTCATAGTTTAATTCTATTTGACAGGCATCATGGCCCGAATTAATGTTTCTAAAAATGGTCTACGAAACTATTTACAAATAAACTAATCAAAGAGGATCTAATATCTAACAGATACATCTAAACATTCATCTAACATCAAACAGAGAAGAAGTGAGAAGAGAAGACTAAAGCAAGCTCTACGGACAACTAAACAGAGAACATTTAAGAAGAACAACAGAACTACAGGAGTCATGTGAGAGAGGATTGGAACCGGCTTATCATCAAAGAGCAGCTCCGACCACGTTCTAAAAGCGAGCTTTGTGTGGAACGGCAATGCTCGATTACAATCCATACAAACCAAGTTTTTAGTACAGAGGAGGGTCTGCTTGTGCAAAGTAGTAAAGTCTAACACTGATGCTATGTACAGAGTGCGGAGAGTCGGAGCTAGTGGTTGAGAGTATCACAGCGAGCGTTACCGTGCTCCTCGTCTAGCGAGTCTGCCGCGGCTGAGCGCTTGCCCCACATTCCTCTTAAGTTAGTCCAGCCGGGTTCTCGCTTCCAGTAATACTGTGCTCCTGTTGACCATTTAACATTCCTTAAATTGAGTTTCTCTCACGTAAATAATATTTTTAATTAAGTCAGTCCAATTATTAACGCTAAATTATGAGTTACGGTCATAAAATTTCTCGTAATGGGCCGTCCTCCGTCGCCATATCGACTCGGGGATGTTTAATTTAAAAAGCCGAGCTAGAATTATAATCTAATTCTGTGTAACTGGGGTGGATTCTGACTTGGCTACAATTTATCGTTGGGTTCTGCTGGCGGAATGCTTCGGCCGGCCTGCTGACCTTATTTATTACTTTGACATCTGTTAGACGGAACGTGCGCTATTGAGTTCCGCCGCGCGCCGGCGCCGCTCTGATCGCAAATGGATCATTTTGGGTCTCTTTATACCTATAACTGTTTGTTAAATACGAGATATTAATAGTTTTGAAGTCTAATAAAATGATAATGTGGTTTTTCATTAGTTATTAGGGCGTAAACTTGATTAAAATCGAATCCTATTAACTTGCCATCTTTTCGAGCAGTTATTTTTTGTGATAAAATAAAATATAAATATTCCGGACATATCACACTCGGTCAACTGATCCCAAACTAGGCATAGCCTGTACTATGAGTACCAGAGACTGATACACATTAATATATATATATTTAACACCCAGACGCAGAACAAACATCTGTGTTCATCACACAAATGTATGTCGCGTGCGGGGATCGAACCCGCGACCTCTAGCGCAGAAGGCAGAGTTACTACCAACTGAGCTATGAGGCTATGATTGAAATAGAATTGCCGTAAGTAATTATAGGTACAGGTACATGATGGGATGAAACAGTAGTATGAAGCAATCTACGAACACTACTCAAGTAAACGGCCCTACGAGAAAATAACGCCAACTTGATAATGAAATATTCAGGCGAGCTAATGAAGAGATTTCGAGATAATCACCTAATCTTATCTAACGCTTAGGTGATTAGGGACGGACGGTAAAACATTTAGGTCAAAATACAATTTGAATCAAACACAACATATACAAGATCAAACCGAAAAATTGACTCCAAAAAAAAATTACTTCCTTACCTCAACCTAATACAGGAAGACCAAGAAAGAATCAGTGACACGATAAGAAAAAGAAGAAGACTAAAACTCATAAAAATCATATATAATTTCCATTTTTGCTCTGGATCATAATAATATATGAATTTTATTTCTACGTAAACTGAAATTTTAAAAAAAAGTCTTCCCAGCTGATCGGAAGAGATCTTTAGAGAAGAGAAATAAATAAACTATGCATTACTTAAACACTGTTCTACTACCCCTAGCGCAACTGAGACGTTTAGTTATCCTTTAATAAAGATGTGTCTGTTCTCTCTAAAATAAGATTTACAAACTCAAGTCAAAGTCGCGCAACGGGACATGGAGAGAGCTATGCTCGGAGTTTCACTAAGTACGTGCTTATATTCAAAACGCGGAAATGCTCAGAAGAATCAAGGCAGTAGGCAGGCCATATAACTCGCAGAACCAATAACCACTGAGGAATAAAGGTTCTTGAAGAGATCACGAACCGGACGACGCGTAGAAGGCCCTCACCCGATGGACTGACATTGTGAAGTGCCAAGTCGGAGGCAAGAGAAGGGAGCAATCTATAGTGGAGGCCTACATCCAGGAGTCCACTTTTATTATAAGTACTGCCAAAGAGTGGAATGATCTGCCTGCGTCTGTTTTCCCGAAAGAGTACAATCTAGGAGTCTTCAAATCTAGGGTCAATAAGTTCACTCTGGGAAAGCGTGCTCCATCTTAGGCCACATCTCACTTGCAAAAGTGAGTTGGTGGCCTTACCATTATCAATAAAAAAAAGAGTGGATTTCTTCAGGCTGGTGATGATGATTGTGTTGGTGACGTACATACCATTATTGAACTGCGCCTGCTTGGCGGGCCGCTTGCCCCAGGCGCCGTGGAGAGTCTGCCATGCCTTCTTTTCTGGCGCATCCATCCTTTCGCTGCTGTCAATCTGTACAGGATAAGTTACACTTATATTTGAAATTATTTTATTATTCATATACAAGCTCAAAGTCGCGCAACGTGCTATGGAAAGAGCTATGCTCGGAGTTTCACTACGTGATAAGATCCGAAATGAGGAAATCCGTAGAAGAACTAAGGTCACCGACATAGCTCTCAGAATTAGCAAGTTGAAGTGGCAGTGGGCAGGGCATATAGCTCGCAGAACCGATAACCGTTGGGGAGTAAAGGTTCTCGAATGGCGACCACGAACCGGGCGACGCAGTGTTGGAAGGCCCCCCACCCGATGGACCGATGACATTATAAAGGTTGCGGGAAGTCGGTGGATGGAAAGGGCTCAAGACCGTTCGTCGTGGAACTCTTTGGGGGAGGCCTAAGTCCAGCAGTGGACTTCTACAGGTTGTTGATGATGATGATGATATTTTAAATGTGACATTAACTCGGTCTGACTGTCTGTTTTGTATCGTTTAAACGACTACACAGCAGAAACGTATTTGTAAAAATTCCTGGGAAAGGAAATATGCTATTTTTTATCCGGTCACCGCGCGAGCGAAGCTGCTGGCAGTTACAAGTCTTTAACAAAAATCAAAGCTCTAATCGCAGCCTCTTAGGCTAATCTCTACAGAGCTCTGGTCTCATATGAAATGTATTTTTAAAGGACTGATAAGTCGTCCACGCAGGATGCGTAAGAAAGAACAAGTGAAAAAAGCGTAAAGGTTTTTTTTAATACAACTGAGGTGGCAATTAAGCATACGGCCCACCTATTGGTAAGCGGTTACCGTAGCCTATGAGACTTTGCAATACCAGAGGCATCATACATAATCATACGGGGTCGGCACGCGTTGCCGACCCCGTACCCCCTCCCCCCCTAAAGAGCTCTGGCAACCTTACTCATCGCAGGAACACAACACTGTTTGAAACCACGAACTTGTCACGCTCATAATGCGCCAACGCTAAGAGCTCTCACTCTTTTAAATGCCTATGTACACGAGGTCCAACATGTCGACATCTTTAATGATAGCATTTGTAAAATATTTAATTCGCTAAGAGTATATTTCAGTTTTAATTTTAGACAGTAGGCACTTTGGTATATAATGTACTTGCTGTTTTAACTGAAATAAATAATTTTAATTGAATCAAATAATGTTATTTGGCAGCGATCTTCTGTAAGTCGGAGGTACCTCTCCAGGCGGGCTGCTCCAATTCAGAACGAGAAAATCTCACTATGCCCTACCTCCTCCTCGCTGTGCCTACCTCCTCCTTTTGTAATAATAATAATACAGGTTTTTGTAATAACACACAAAAAAAAAAGTTTTTTTGTAGGTAAATTGCACTGCAGATCAATAGATATTAACTGAATGAAGAACGATCTCTTACCGCTTGTACTGGCAGGATTTGTTCCATGGTGGCATCGAGTTCTTCGTAGTCGGGCTCGGCGCTGGAGCGCTTGCCCCAGGAGCCGTGGAAGTTCGACCATTTCTCCTAAACAGTAAATAAATAAATATATTAGTCTTTATAGGGCTTACGTCTTTGAGCCTTTTGGGGTTGAGACCCTGTGTCCGTGGGGAAACGGGGCCCTCCGGGTTTTCAAAAAGATATCAGGACGTCTGATCGAAGCAACGCGTGACCCGAGAGCTGGCTCTTATTTGGCCCAGCGAATTAGCATTGCCATCCAGCGTGGCAATTCCGCCAGCGTCTTGGGGACACTTCCGACTGGTAGTGATCTGGATCAGTTGAGCTATCTATAGATCGTTTGTAACGGTTTCTTGTGTATTTTGTAAATATTTATTATTCGTTTTAAGTTTATTTCTGTAAATAAAGTATAAAAAAATATATATATAACTAACACCCAACAGTCACATACAATACATAGCCCTGACCCCACACTAGGATTCCCTGTGTCGTGGGTATCAGAAACTACCAGTACCACAACACCCAGACCCGGAACAAATGAACAGATCATGCAAATATTTGTCCTGCAGCGGGAATCGAACCCGCATCACATGCGTCTCAGACAGGCACTCTCCTGCTGCGCCACAGAGGTCGTTAAATAGGTATTAGCTGTGTTATTTTAAAGCGTGATTTACGCTCGCTTTATAAATAAAATAAATAAATATTCTGGACATATTCACACGGTCAACTGATCCCAAACTAGGCATAGCCTGTACTATGGGTACCAGAGACTGATATACATTTAACATAGATATATATTTAACATCCAGACACAGAACAAACATCTGTGTTTGTCACAAATGTTTGTCCAGTGCGAGAATCGAAACCGCGACCTCTAGCGCAGAAGGCAGAGTTACTACCAACTGAGCTATGAGGCCGGCTTTGACTGTTTCAGCGTTTTTAAATTAAGATGCCATGTCGCTGACTGTTTGAACGCGTCTTTTTTCTTTTGATCAAAATTTGTTACTTGTAATTTGCACTTTTAAGTTATGCTCTTCAATAAAATAAAAAGTTTCATCTATTATTTAAAACGAGAAGAAAAGTCTTCAAAGGACTTCAGTGAGCACATTAGGCCTGAACAAAAGGGTAAATATTTCAATTAACCTTTCTACCGCGTCGTTCACAACGCATTCCCAAAATGGCAGCGACCAGCCACCGGCACCGGCTAGATTACCACATACTTCGGCCACCACTGAAATAACACTTCCAAATGGTAGAGGTTCTTCTCTCTTACACAGTGACGGTTTCATCACGTTCAGTGAACGTCACAAATAGACATAAACGCACACATAACCTACCACCTACCTACTATAAGTACTTCCTTTGCTCTTTACCTACATACTTGTGTTTTTATGTGTTTAATGTTTTCTATTGTATGTTTTTTATGGACTTACCCACTTGTTGCGTTGTGGGATAAACATGTTTTCTTTTCTTTCTTTCTATGTTTTATTTCTTTCCTCTCAGAAGTATTTTTTTTTATGTTATACGGAGGCAAACAGGCTTCCGGCCCACCTGATGGTAAGTGGTTACCGTCGCCTATTGACATCAGCAACACCTGGAGCATTGCTAATGCGGTGCCTGCCGAACCCCTCCCCCCTAAAGAGCTCTGGCAACCTTACTCACCGCAGGAACACAACACTATTTGAAACAAATAATGTTATTTGGCTACGATCTTCTGTAAGGAATTATGGAAATACTGAGGCCAAGGGACACATTTTGGCGTCCATTGTAGATCTTATCTCATCTGAACTGATAGACCTGATGTTCCAAGCAAACCCTACCCTACTATGTTACGGCTGATTGTGTTCTCAGAACAGCACTTTTTTGTCTATCTTTATGCCCCTTCGAATAAGCATCGCGGTGGAACTAATGGACGGATTTTCACAGCATTTGCCATGGCGATAACGTGCCACTAAAATTTTCTCATCAATAGTACCTAATTAGTAGGTAGTTAGTGGCTCTCAGGATTTGCCAACCATAACATTTGACCGACTAAAACCTAAATAGTTCAAGTGTGTGATTTGGTCATAGTTCGCATTCGCACGGAGTTGCCGAGAGTGCGCAAGTTTCAATCGCTACATGACCTCGGACGTGTCTGTTACAAGTTTTGGCAGAGTTTTGAATCTCCGATCCACAGGGTATTGAACTCGAATTACCAACTTTCACACTCCGGATTCCTATTCATGTGACTTTGATGTACTTTTTTAGCTTCGGTTATGAATTGCTATTTAATATTACGTCGTTTTCTGCGATATCATTTTCTGGAGATACTCGAATGAGACACAGTGCGATTGCGGATGCACCTACTTTCTTGCATGCAGTGCTCTCACACCTGCACATTGAAAGGCCTCTACGAAGCCACTGACAATGTCGTAGCTGTGGCGGAGTACTGGTCCAAAAAGATTTAGTCCCCTGAACCATCGAAACGACAGAGGAAGAATGCGATATTTTTCGTCATATATTCATAAAAATATACAAAACTATGAAAGATGTTGGTTACTGATACTCACAGGTGCCCGCTTTCCCCAAGCAGAGCTCATGTCTTGCCAAGCGCGTTTGCCCCAAGCCGCAGAGTTAAGGTCCTGCCACGCTCGCTTTCCCCAGGCAGAGTTGAGGTCTTGCCAAGCACGCTTGCCCCACGCTGAGTTGAGATCTTGCCAACCCCTCTTGCCCCAAGCTTGAGACATGTCGTTCCACCCTCGCTTCCCCCATGCAGAATTCAGATCCTGCCAGCCTCGTTTGCCCCAGGCTGAGTTGAGGTCTTGCCAAGCTCGCTTGCCCCAGGCCGAGTTGAGGTCTTGCCAAGCCCGCTTGCCCCAGGCCGAGTTGAGGTCTTGCCAAGCTCGCTTGCCCCATGCCGAGCTCATGTCCTGCCATCCCCTTTTGCCCCATCCTCCGTGTAGGTTTGCCCAGGCTCGTTTATCTTCATCTGTTAGTTCTAATTCGTTGTCATTCTGCAAAGAAAAATACACATTAAAGAACGCGCTCTTTCTTAAAAATATCACATCGACCTTTACAGGATAAAAAGAACAAGAAAACGAGACAGACCCTAACATTATAAAGGTACAGGTAACCTGCGGAACCGAACGATAGTGGCGCTGGAGCTTTTGTCAGACCGATCCTTTTAGTGGCTCGGAAGCTTCACTAGAGCATCGTCACTACCTACCTCACCTTCGTCAGATGCCATCAGTCAGTGATCAAATATTTCCGAGGTCAGAGGATGGTTATGAACAAAAATTTCACCTACACAGGCGTCACGCTGCAGTAATTCATAACTTTAAAGATAAAAGTTATGAATTACTGCAGCGTGAATTCCTAGTTTACACACAAAACCGGTCTAAATTTAGGACAGTGACGCTATCTTCGCAGTCACTTCGGGCTAACGTAATTTTAATGCCTATATAATAATAACTGAAGTAGAATGAGATAAAGGTAGTCGAAGAATATCATAATTGGCGTCTCTAGCCCAATTCGAGATGCTAATTAAAAAAAAAAAACACCCAACAGTCACATACACAGTCCTGACCCCACACTAGGATTAATTGTGTCGTGGTATCAAAAACTACGAGAGCCAAGGTACCACAACACACAGAGTGGAACAAATATTTGCAGATCATGCAAACAATTCTCACTGGCCTCATAGCTCAGTTGGTAGTAACACTGCCTTCTGCGCTAGAGGTCGCGGGTTCGATCCCCGCACTGGACAAACATTTGTGTGATGAACACAGATGTTTCTTCTGTGTCTGGGTGTTAAATATATATATATTATGTATATCAGTCTCTGGTACTCATAGTACAGGCTATGCCTAGTTTGGGATCAGTTGACCGTGTGAATATGTCCGGAATATTTATATTTAATTCTCCCGTAGTGGAAATCGAACGAGCACCCCTTGTGTATCAGACGGGCACTCGCCCACTTCGCCACCGACATCATCGCTAATGAAACATTGCTTAAAAGAAATAGGAATTGTCGCGGGTGTAATGGGAGGGCAATGCTTTCACGACGTTTGTTTCATAATGCTTATTATTCCGTTAAACGCTCTCCCCGAGCTGGAACGAGCTCTTGCAATGCTAATTGTTTCGCATTGATCGTGCGGTCGCAGTGACGGCGGATACTCTTAAATAGGTATCTAGTTTCTACCTTTATACAAAAAAGATTATGCATAGTGTTCGAGAGCTTTTGATGCGCATTGGTTTTTTTAAAGCATTCTTTGTCACACAGTCTTGGTATTAACAAGTCTTTAGTCTAAAAGTTTGTGTACACGGCTTATGACGTTATTTTATACATTAATTCCAGCGTCTGCTGCAAAACAGTAGGCATAATGCTGAGCCGAAGCCATTTTGCTGCTCATTTTGCTCGCACACATCACACCATTTTTACTTTCATTACTTTTCTCTTGTTTCTTTTATTATAAGTACCTAATGTTTATTGTAAAATGTTGTGCAAATGTGTGTGTTTTGGGTGGCAATTAAATAAATGTCTATGTCTATGTCTAATTTAATAAATAGTTCATGTAGGAGAATAACATTATAGCGATCAGAAAGCAGTGCGGAGCTGGATACGCAGAAATAGTTGCAATATTGTTCTAAAACTAAATTAGTGAAAATTTGAATAATTTTCACTAAATCGTGATATTTACCACGATTTGTGAGTTTATTTGCTGTTTCGGTACAGTTTCAAGCTCCATGATCACGGAGTAAACAAAAACGAAATATCCCGTGTTTAGTGAAAATTCATCATCATCATCATCAGCCTGATGAAGTCCACTGCTGAACATAGGCCTCCCCCAAAGAGTTCCATGACGAACGGTCTTGAGCCTTTTCCATCCACCGACTTCCCGCAACCTTAACAATTTCGTCGGTCCATCGGGTGGGGGGCCTTCCAACACTGCGTCGTCCGGTTCGTGGTCGCCACTCGAGAACCTTTGTTCCCCAACGGTTGTTGGTTCTGCGAGCTATATGGCCGGCCCACTGCCACTTCAACCTGCTAATTCTGAAAGCTATGTCGGAAACCTTGGTTAGTGAAAATTGTTCATACCCAATGGTAGTTTCAAAAATTATAACGGTTAACATGATTTGTCATTTCATTATCTAAGTTTAAAAGTAAGGCAACATACGAAGACTAGGTATGAGGTAGTTGTTGAGAGCTGCGCGCCCGCTGCCACCGTGGCGTGACGTTTGCGCGCTTCCTAACTCCTAAGTTTTCCCGGCTCTTTACGCCGATACAATGTTTATTACATTATACAATGCTTATTTTATTTGCAAATACTTTTGCTTTGAACTTATATTGTTTCGTGTTTCTTTTATTGTGTGGCATACTTTTAAAAAGGGTAATATTTTGATGATTTCTATTTGTGCTATTAATATTAGCTAAGACGGTAGGTAAGTACACTGAGCTAATAATAATATAAATTTTATTTCAGGTAACTTAAGAATAGTACAGATGTTAAAAAGTAAATTCTAGGACCCATATAAATATATACCTTAACCTAAAATATATAAAAAACCTATTAATTAATTATTTAATTATTGCACACGTATAGGCAACGACGTGTGACGAAACTGCCCAGTGGCGGCGCCTCCGGTGTCTCGTGGCAGGCGTCCAATGAACCTCCTGAATTTGACACCTTTAGGCCACATCTCCCCACTCATGAACATCGACAAGCGATCAGTAGGTACTCTCTCTAATGAAATGAAATCTAGCTTAGAAATCCATTTTAGGCCCTAAAGATCTATTTTATGATGTTATAGTTTTGCTTAGTTTTCAGTGAGTTTTGCATCCTATTCTTCCTTCCTACTAATATTATAAATGCGAAAGTTTGTGAGGATGTTTGTTTGCTCTTAAGAGATCTGGTGATCAGAAGCACTCACACACATACATGAACACACACTTTGCACCTATGTACTCCCCAAATACCCATTCTCTTAATAGACTAGTGATCAGGCGTGCTCACAGACACAAACACACATACACACTAAACACACACACTACACATACAAACTATGTAAACGTATTCCTAAATCCTAACTTTAACTTAACTTACTATAGACATAATTATCCTTTTAATTTATTTACTTACTTAATTCTAACAATTATGTACTACGGAAGAGCGAGACCCTCTAACACAGGTATATCTATACTTAAAAGAGGGCCCCAAACCCATGAAATGTAAACTAGATTAAGTTTACTGAAATAAAAATATTTGTATTTGGATGTTTAAATGTGTGATTGTCTGTTGTTCAATTACGCCGTAACGGCCGCACCGATTTCGTTGAAACTTGGTATAGACCTTCTTCTTTAAAGAAGTATATAAAGAAGTATTTAAAGAAGTATAAGTATATTTATACATATATATGTATATATATTTAGTTAACTATATATTTTTACAGGTAGGTATTTATTGTAGTATTATTATAATTTATGTATGTTTATCTTCATTTTTAGGTGTTTTAATAGGTATTTTAGTAATTTGTATAATTATGTAAATGTTATTTACTATTAACCATATTTGTTTAGGTACACGAACCTCCCTCTATAATCACTTCTCTCTAGCCTCAAAGGTTTGCTGGAAGAAAACTCTTTTTAGGGTTAAGCTCGCCTTTGTACATACCTTTCTTTTTTATTGCTGTAATCTGTGTTTTCTTGTGTACAATAAAGAATAAAGAAGTATGCTTTTTATGTAAAGTACAACGCGAGTGAAGTCGCGAGCGGAAGTAAGTTCTAAATACTAATATTGACATTAGTTAATCGCTACATAGACTCTTTAGTAACTGAAATCTTAGTACTTGTAACGCGGAGTGTCTCCACTATTCATCAGTCCTTCGCACACTTGATGTCCCAGTTATCATTTTACGGCCGACCCCGAAATCCCTTATAATATGATCGAGTCTCAATTAAATCACTCGTCTCGTTTGAAACATTAAGATTAACAACTGGAATGGAATCGACTCAGGAGGCTGCTTTTATAGTAATGACATCGAATGCTAATGTGAAGCCTAGTTTGTAATCTCTAATGTTGCCTGCGTTACTCAGCTTGCTTGGTTCTTCACTTCAGCAAACGTATGAAACAATGACTTTATTTGCATGAAGAATACTAGGTATATAAAGTTACATGATTTTTTATCTATAAGGTTCAGTATTGGTTCGTATTTGGATGGGTGATCGGTATCTAGTGGCATTTATAACGGGATTTTCAGGGATTTTAATCGGACGGTACAAATGGTACGCTTCTGTAATTACTAAGAAGAGCCCCGCATTGTTAATAATGAGACAAAATGGAATATGTGACTCAAGGCAGATCTACTGACAGAACAGTGCTATAGATGTAAATCTTAGCACTAAGGTAATGAATAAATATTTATTATTTATTATTTTTATAGATCCATGCTGACTTTTTAAATGAGCACCCCATACTTACACCTGAGTTCATCTCGGTGTCAGAAGCTGATAATTTGTATAACATAGCTTAAAAGATCTACTGGATATGGAGTCGGAAATAAGGTAATTTATTTTATTTTTATAGTTAGGAAAGGGGTATCAGAAAATTCGAGAATCTACCATGGTACCGCAACAGGATGGTGTGGATGTTAGTGATTGGCTCATTCTGGTGACAGTATGTCACCTGTTTGTCTACAGATTGTTATAAGTATAGTTAACCTGAGGGTCGCGGTGGATGTCCTCGGCGACGGCGGCCACGGCCAGCGTCGTCAGCGCCGACACGCACAGCGCAGCTACGCAGCAACGCATCTGCAACAACGCAACATGATAGATAGATAGATAGATAACACTTTATTGATCACCATACGGAAATAATACATAAGATCACATTAAATTTACACGGCAATACAATGGGCGGCCTTATCGCTAAGAGCGATCTCTGCCAGGCAACCTTAGGATGGACTGGACTGAAAAGATTAGAGAAGGGGCAAGATGGTGTTTCTTAAATTATGAAGAAAATAATTAACTATAAACAGAGTAAAGTAGGTATATTAAATAAATAAATCAAGATAATCATATATATATATAGTGACATGGCTTCAGCAACACATACTACTTATCTATACTTCAGCAATTAGCACAAGAATTCTTTAAAAATAATAATATATTAATCATTGAATCGCCATAAGGGCGAAATTTGTAGAAACATTTAAATAAACTTAATTTTCAATTCAAATGTCATAGGCCCTTTTCAGGGCCACCATACCTCAACCTGGTCACTGACCTAATACAGAATGACCAAGAAAGAATCAGTGACACGACAAGAAGAAGAAGTATTCAAATTTGATGTTGATGAACGGAAAGATTATTTGTACCTAACTTATTGAAAACAAACGGGTGTTTATCGCGTAGGTACCTTATTTTATATTTTCCCGACGTAAACACCCGTTTGTTTTCAATAAGTCATGTATACTGATCGCGAAAGTTTGAAAAATACTATTTGTACCTAGTTAGAAAGTGTGATTATTCTGTTTGAATTTAAGTATCTGGAAGGTCTCCGTTGTCGTTGTCTCGGAAATTAGCTACTGGTAATTTCCTTGTTACATTGCTTGATATTCATCGCCGACGAAAGACATTCAATCCACCAAAAGTTCAGTGTAACGTGTTCTAATTGAACGTGAAATGTTCTGGAAAATACGCGGGAGCCGCAGTTTTATTTGCCCTTTCATCTCCTCCGCTCACAAATATCGTTCCAGATATAAATATATTTTTTCTGTCATCGCCTCATCTCGCTCTAATTGTTCGCCGCTGCAGCGCTGCAGCCCATTGTGTCCGCTGCGGTAGATATAAAGCGCTATGAAGCGCTGCATTTCGCTGAGTTCCGGTAATGTGCTAAGGAGTAGGTCAGGACCGGCCGTCAGTGGCAGATTTGCAGTCTTGGCCGCTCTAGGCCCCAGGCCATGTGCCGCCCCTTTCTCAGCACTCATCATATAGACTAGGTACATAATGAATTTACTTTATTGCCAACTTTATATACGAGTATATCGAAATCAGAAACGACGAAATCTGTTCGAAGCTGCATGTCTATTGTAGCTAGTAGTAATAAGTCTATAGAGCAGCCTTTTAAATATTTAGGTACTTTGCATTTGATTTATTTCTTTTTTTTTTTTGTAGGGAGAAAACAAAACAAAAGTAGGCAGGAAGTAACAAAACTAGGGTATTCATTAGTCCGTGCCAATGCATGCGTGAGCCAAAAAAGGTTCTATCTCAGCATTGATGTCGCACACGAAGTGTAGCGGCGCTGGTTTTCAGATGGAACCCTTTACGGCGACCTCACGATCGTAGTGTGCTTCATTGCTCGCGTTCTTCAGTCGATGTCGGTAGGTAGGTAGGAATGGTAGATCAAAAATAAATCAAATAAAATAAAATAAGAATAAGTAGAAGTAAAAGTATATAGATAGGTAAGTAGTACATAGGTAGGCATGTTTAATTTACGAAAAACAGGTAAGCAAGTAAGGTGAAGTAGGTAGGTAGCTAGGTAAATAGTTACATAAATAGGTTCAGTCAGCCCAAACGAGAGCATAGACAAAGTAGCTAAGAAGGAATGTTTGTGAAAGGAATGAATGTGTTGTGTTCTTGCTATCATCAGTGTTTTTTTATGTCACGATTTGCCGCCCCTAATATCTGGCCGCCCTAGGCCCGGGCCTACTGGGCCTTAGGGTAAATCTGCCACTGGCGGCCGTTCGCGTCGGTCCGAGATATCGATATCATACGAGATTTTGTAGCATGTTTGTTTGTCAAAACAGTGCCACAATGCAGATAAAGTTGGTTGGTACACACATAATTTTTGAGTACTGCTATTTTTAGTATTTGTAATTGGGCGACATATTTTAAATTATATTATGATCCCAGTGCAGGCGAATGTACATGTTGGAGCTTTTGTCACAGTACACACACGAGTAGTATGTCACATGTCTTCGAATTTTTAATTTCTAGGCCATGCCAGTTTCCTCACGATCTTTGCCTTCACTGTTTTGAGAGCACTAGTACCTATACATACATTCTCCCAATGGAAAATCCATTCGAACCTGCGACCTGTTGATCGGAAAGCGGGTACACCACCACCACTCTACTAGTGCTCTCGCATTAAAGGTTGGTATAGTTGAGTCTTAGCTATCATCTACCAAGTCGAGCCAAACATATATATATATATATATATACGGCCCACCTGTTGGTAAGTGGTTACCGTAGCCTATGAGCGCTTGCAATACCAGAGGCATCACGCACGCATTGCCAACCCCGAACCCCCTTCCCCCTAAAGAGCTCTGGCGACCTTACTCACCGCAGGAACACAACACTATTTGAAACTAATAATGTTATTTGCCTGCGATCTTCTGTAAGGCGGAGGTAACTCCAGGCGGGCTGCTCCAATTTAGAACGACAAAATCTCGCTATGCCCTACCTCCTCCAAAATATAATATAATATCCCGTTCTAGTTCAATGACTAACCTAACTTTAAACCATTTTCTATAATTACCTAAATTATATCGTCACGCCATAATCCTCAGTAGAAGTTTCTCAAATTATTTTACGAAATATCTTGATTATAAAGTTCCCGCCAACTCCGAGTGTTAGCTAAGGATGTGAGCACACTAGCGAGCGTTCACGCGCCTAATGTCGATAAATTACAACAGAGGGTAAAGTTGGTTATTTGAAGCGAAGCGCTTCGGCATTCCGGTCCAACTGTTTACATACTAACTGTTTACTTCTCGGTTACCCGCGACATTTGTACCGACATAATAGTAGTAAAACAATCCAAATAAACTTCTAGAAAACTATGCGCATTGAAAAAATATTTTTGTATTTGAATTCGTTCGATGTTTGTGACCATAAAAACCTCGGATATAAAATTCATAGCGGTTGGAATTATAATAAATTATGCAGTTTCATTCAGTTATTTATACCGCTGCGCTGCTCGAGGGATGCACTACTAACTACTAAACTATCTGTGTCACGCCGGTCCGAGGCACTTGAATCATTTTCGGTCTCGATCCTGAGAGCAATTTGTGCAAACAGAAGTATTTTAGCGCATTTCCTTCAGAAACTTGAATTCTATCTGCAGTGATGGAGTTCGACCGTTATTGTTTTAGTTTCTTAATGGTGCGAAGGAAAACATACTAAACTGTTTCCTGCTGTATTTAGGTAGATAACGAAGCTACTCCACCAACAACGTCTTCGTTCCTAAATTCTACTTGGATCACAAAATCTAAGCTGGGCCCTACCATTGACATGAAATAAAACTTTATTGAGGACCATTTAAAAAAATTTAACACAGTTTATATAAATACTTAGCTTATAAGTCTAAATAAGGTCCTACAATCGGCGGTCTTATCGCGGATCGCGATTTCTTCCAGACAACCGTTTACATAACTAAACTAACTAAAGACAACCGTTTACATTAATACAATTTGCTTAGAAAGGCGGGAAAGTTGATACCAGTTCGCGCGTGACGCCACAGATTATAACAGTTACTGAAGTTTTACGTTTATTCAGCAGTGTGCGCTCAGCCGATTAGTCACAAAATACGGAACTTTGTGACTGTCTATGAATTCAATTGTACGAGAGGCTTCTATAACCTGCGCCGCCGCCGACGTGATACATTTTATCAAATATTATAATAGAATAGAATATAACTGTTCGCCTGCCACACGCCGCCATCTTGTCACGCTCATATAATGCGCCAACGCTAAGAGCTCTCACTCTTTTAAATGCCTCTTAAAAATGTCGACATCTTTAATGATAACATTTGTAAAATATTTAATTCGCTAAGAGTATACTTAAGTTTTAATTTTGGACAGTAGGCACTTTGGTATATACTGTAAGCTTGCTGTTTTAACTGAAATAAATAATTCTAATTCTAAGAACTCAATAGTACCTACACCAAAAGAAAAATACACAATCCAGGACAAAACTAAAAATTAGTGTGACAATGAGCAGCCTTATCGCTAAAAGCGATCTTTACCTGGTAACCTTTAAATGGACAGGATATACGAAGTAAAAGAGTATACTAATATTTTGTATTACATCTGAATATTGTGCTAGGAGGAGGTAAGGCACAGTGAAATTATCTCGCTCAAAATTGGAGCAGCCCACCGCCTATCGAAAACAAAAAAAACATTATTTGCGGTTTCTCCAACCGCAGTTTCTATAATGTAATATAAAATAATATTCACAGAGCTTTTGGTTTTCTTTATCACTTTGGTGTCTTCTTGCCAAAATATATTGGAAGGCGACGCTCTTACAAAATATTTGCACGTATTTTCGCGTTTCCTATTGTGAATTCATTCTCAAATACATTTGTAATGAAGTCCATTGGCATTGATAAAATGCTCAAATGTCGCTCCTCAATGCACAATGGTGACGTCAACCGACAAAGACCATTCAAATGCGATGAATGGATATGTATGACAAACGTACGATAAACCGAAACGTGTTAGGTTTCGGCACAGAACAGAAACAACTTATTAAATTTGTCCAAAATTAATAAGTTATTTATTATATATTATTAATAATTAAGCGACGGTAACCGCTTACCATCAGGTGGGCCGTAAGCCTGTTTGCCTCAGTATAACATATAAAAAAAAATGTAAGGTCTACGCTAGCGCTAGGCACTACGGCGGTCTACGGCGTAGAGTCTGATGCTACGGTTTTTGATAGTTCTAGTACATTCGTAGTGAAACTGTCATTTATAGTTACTTTTTTCCTCTCTCATACACAAAATAGAATATTTTGACAAGGACGTCATAAAAGGCAAAAGTTAAAGAGAAGACACAAAATAGAATATTTTGACAAGGACGTCATTCAAGGCAAAAGTTAAAGAGAAGACACAAAATAGAATATTTTGACAAGGACGTCATAGTCAGGTGTTCAAACTAAACTACTAGTACTTCGAAGGCATAGTGGAAGGTGCACAGGCCCCGCAGTTTATCTCATTAGTGACCTCAAGACCACAAACTTGTGATCGCGGGACAAAGGCTCTTGAGCCTGGACTTGTGTCTTTTGTCTCTAATTAGGGACTTGTTTTGGAAGGATTAAATGCTGTTAATGATCCTCTCTCTCGTGACTTTCAACTTTCGAATACTGGTGACATTTTGAAGGGGCAAGTGAGATTCTCTAGCATATTATTATATTTAAACGATACGAGTGTGTTGTGTTGTTTGTTTCGAAATGGTCTGTCCGTAAACTTAAATAAAGTAATAATAATAAATATTCCGGACATATTCACACGGTCAACTGATCCCAAACTAGGCATAGCCTGTACTATGGGTACCAGAGACTGATATACTTAATAGATAAATATTTAACACCCAGACACATAACAAACATCTGTGTTTATCACACAAATGTTTGTCCAGTGCGGGGATCGAACCCGCGATCTCTAGCGCAGAAGGCAGAGCTACTACTAACTGAGCTATGAGGCCAGTGAATTTAAAGTAAATTTTTTGATTGACTTTTAGTGGCTAGCGATGTGGTTGAGCTATATAGCACACCCTCAAATATTAAACTCAAAATGCTGTTTTAGCCTCCCAAATAAACGCTAGAAACAGATCTTTTTATCATCGATGTTTCCAATAACAAAAATCTTCTCAATATTTTAATACATTATGTATGTTATAGTCTCTAATTTAAGAACCAATAATGTAAATTTAATAAGTTGTCTGAAATAAATATCACATTATTTTAATCATTATATACGAGTATATTACATTTTTTTTTGTGTAATATGGATTTTTAAGTTGTCCGAAATAAAACGTTTTTATTTATTATTCTAGTTCATTACGGAAGGCTTTCTGCTTGGCCTATTATAACTGTTTTTAACCATTATCTTGAGATGCATGAGAAGTTGCCTAGCCTTAAAGCCTCTTATGAGGGTAAATTGAAATACGGTTATGCGTTCCTAATCCGGAAATTTCGAACAAGGTACGATTTAATGGAGGGCTTTCGTATTATAAAGTGCGTTCAGAGAGTGCTATGAAACTAGAAATTAAGACACTATACCGACACACCTAAAAGTACTTGCTTGGGTGTCGTCACGGATTCTTTTTTAGTAATCGATCAGTATCCAGGCATATCCAGGGCTATGGCAGCCCTGAAAAGGGCCTATGACTTAAAAGAATCAGTGTAGTGAAAGGATAGCGGTGCGCTTCTTAGAGGCTCCTTTCGTGCACAATAGTACTATGAGTGTTTTGCTACCCCTTTTTGATTTGTCCTAAATTCACCGTTTGAAAATAGATATTTTTTTTTATATTCAAAATATTTGATACTAACGAAATAGGTCACTCGGCTTTCTACCACAAAAAGTTACAAATAACTCTATGTAACCGATCCCTCCTTTGATCTTTGTATGAAAACCTATGAAAAGGAAAGAAAACAGTCTGTAAGTACAGATATTCTTGGTTTATTTTTATGTCTAAAGAATGTTGGTTGCTTTACTTATTCATTGGTCAATAAGCAGCGAACGATGCAGAAGCGGCTCTGAATTATTCAACGACAACTTCCAATACAACATTGAATACGATGTGTCGCTCGTACGTTAAGTGGGACGCGTGTTTAGAACAACTTGAGCTTGATCTATCTTTGACATAAAAAGATATTAAAGGGGCTTTATTAAAAAACTGGGTCATTAAATTAATTATATCGATTTAAGTATTGCTGCGTTTCAATTGAGTTTCACTACGTGATAAGATCCGAAATGAGGAAATCCGTAGAAGAACGAAGGTCACCAACATAGCTCTCAGAATTAGCAAGTTGAAGTGGCAGTGGGCAGGCCATATAGCTCACAGAACCGATAACCGTTGGGGAGTATAGGTTCTCGAATGGCGACCACGAGCCGGGCGACGCAGTGTTGTAAGGCCCCCCACCCGATGGACCGATGACATTGTAAAGGGTGCGGGAAGTCGGTGGATGGAACGGGCTCAAGACCGTTCGTCGTGGAACTCTTTGGGGGAGGCCTATGTCCAGCAGTGGATTTCTACAGGCTGATGATGATGATGATGATGAAGTATTGCTGCATTGATAAAAGTCATAACTTGTACCTAGACTTCGAGGTAGGGCACAGCGAGATTTTCTTGCTCTAAATTGGAGCAGCCCGCCTAGGAGGTACCTGAACCTTACAGAAGACCCCAGCCAATTAACGTTATTTAGTTCAAATAATGTTGTGTTCCTGCGATGATTAAGGTTGCCAGAGCTCTTAAGGGGAGGGGTGGTTTGAGATCGGCAACGCGTGCGTGTTGCCTCTGGTATTGCAAGCGTTCATAAGCTACGGTTACCAACAGGTGGGCCGTAAGCTCGTTTGCTACCTTAGTTGTATAAAAACATATATGTAACATGTTGTATGTACATAAAGAGCTTTAAGAAAAATACAAAAAGATTTCTCCAGGGCAGGCAACGCATTAGCAATGCTCCAGGTGTTGCAGATGTCAATAGGCGACGGTAACCGCTTACCATCAGGTGGGCCGTAAGCCCGTTTGCCTCCGTATAAAAAAATTAAAATAAAATTATACTAACACTCTGAACTGTGATACAACTCAATAGGGTAGGGTATCTCTACTGGCATTTTTTATTGGTTTTCTGCTGGCAATTTTCCTGAAGAAAACGTATTGCGTATCACCACTTATCGGATACAAGCAATTTGCCGTGTAACCGGTGGAAGAGCCCGCTTAGCGTCTTGATGGGAGATTGCGGATCGCAGGCGGGGATGGCGGCGGGACAAATTGATTCCACTCGAGCCTCCCGACCCGTCGCGAGAACGTTTGCATTGTATCAGTGCGATGATTTGACGAGCTGTAGACTTATGTGATTCGTTTCAGGATCGACACACGCACATATTACCAAGATATCTCGAGGTTTCAATCTCCCCCTACCACGTCAGTATGTAAACTTTACAACGAGCATTATAATGACGCCACAAACACAGAGGCTCTCGAGGTCTAGTAGGTAGCGGAAATGTAATTAAATCATCATCATCTTCATCATTTCAGCCGTACAACGTCCACTGCTGAACATGGCCTCCCCCACAGACAGACCAAATTCCTTATCATGTGGGGATTTGCCCATACTCACCACGCTGGGCATGCGGGTTGGCGAGCGCAGTTAGAGCTATCGTTGTTAAAATGAGGGACGCTGCTGCCTATCCCCTTTTAGCTTTTTTCCCTTAGTCGCCTCTTACGACATCCGCGGATAGGTAGATATGGAGGAGCCTATTCTTCAGCCGGGGCCACCACGGCAATTAAACGGCAATTTAACGGCAATTAATGTAATTAAATACTGACGGTTAATGATTGCTGATGGACGGATGGGATGGTTGCTTTATATTCATTTAT
Organism: Anticlea derivata; assembly: GCA_947579855.1. Taxonomy (NCBI): domain Eukaryota; kingdom Metazoa; phylum Arthropoda; class Insecta; order Lepidoptera; family Geometridae; genus Anticlea; species Anticlea derivata. The sequence continues at coordinate 10,580,762 of OX388276.1, read as the reverse complement.
TTAGTCTTTATTCTTTCTACAGCTTGATACACTATAACGCATTACTTTAACGTTTATTTCAAACAAAATAAACCAAACACTTTTCAAAACTATCTAATGGAATCATTTTCTGAATTTCTTTTCAAAACTCTTACGGAACCATATATGTCTAAAGTAGGTACTTATCCAAAATTGGAAAGGGTTGATGACTGCATGGCGTACAAGGCCCGCTTTTTGTATACAACTATCCTAAGAAAGAACATGAAATGGATTTTTAACGGTATGTTTTATTTTATATTCCTCTTTTTCATTCTTGCAGCCAAATTAGGTTATCATTTATTATGGCTTGAGTATTCTAAGAAGCGAAATGCGTGTGTGGTGAAGAGAGCCTAGAATTGATGGAGGAAATTGCTCAATGAAAGCAGTAGGTAATTAATAAAATTGCCTTCCTTGAATCCGTTTAAAACCACAACAAGGATTAATCTATTCCTTTGTGCAGACTGTATAATCTGCCGGTGCCTACGAGTCCCCTTCAATCAGTAACGTAGTGGTCTAATGGGTCGTTCAGGTCGATAACGCAGTATAAATAGGATATCGATGACACCTGAGCTACAGCTTACCTCATAGCTGCAAAAAGAGCCAGTCTACACGGAGCTCTCACACTTTGCCAATGCGAAGGATCATAGGAGATACTCATTCATGTCTCGAGGTTCAACTGGGACTGGACGGGATCCGCCGTTTATCGTGCGAGTGACGTGGTGTGCTATTTTATTTATAGGGGGATGTTCAAAGTCGTTGACTTGGGCCGGTGCAAAGTATTTTTAAGTATGAATACTTTAAGATTATTTCATCGTAGTATTCTCATAAGCATTAATAGAAGTTGTGAATACAGGTGTTATTGGCTTCGGGCCCTGAACTCTCTCTAATAGGCAAAGGAACTAATTGGAATGTCCCATAATCACCTGCCCGGGGCCACTCAGCACCTTATTCCGCAGAGTTTAGATCTCCCGGATGCGGTATTCATCACATTACGGCCGTCAATTAACTAAACCACAGTCACAGATATTATAATACTGCCTCAGTTATACTGCCACAGAGGATTTTTAAGTATTATCGAGTAATTTTTGAATACACACACACAACACACACACCAAACTGATACCACCCACACTCTAAGGGGACACATCACATTTAGTATTATTATAGGATCACACTATGACTCATAAAACACTGCCTTTTCCTTTTCTTTTCTTCTTGAACTCTTAAGTTCGAATTAAGACTCATTAAACATTTCAGAATTTCAGAATTAAGATTCTGTTTACAAGCTAAAACACACATTCCATGTCAAATAATGACCGTCCAGCGTGTCCCTGTGACCCCGATATACAGGCTTATTAGATCTAGTGCGGGGAACAAGGCCTGTGGTACGTTTTTCTATAAATAAAAATAGATCAATATCTTTTAACTAGAATATATAACTATTGACTATAACTATTGACTGGCCTCATAGCTCAGTTGGTAGTAACTCTGCCTTCTGCGCTAGAGGACGCGGGTTCGATTCCCGCACTGGACAAACATTTGTGATTAACACAGATGTTTGTTTTGTGTCTGGGTGTTAAATATGTATCTATTATATATATCAGTCTCTGGAACCCATAGTACAGGCTATGCCTAGTTTGGGATCAGTTGACCGTGTGAATATGTCCGGAATATTTATTTTATTTATTTATTATTTACTATGTACCAGATGATTTTAGTATAAAATAACTGTTTTTTTGTTTATTTATTTATTATTATTTAGGTAATGCAATCGCCTCGTATATAACGGCCGCCATTGAATGGTCACTGCTTATTAGAAAAGCGGTATCTTGATGTCCCACAAGGTACGGCGAGCTAGTGCTCCAGAACGAGGATCGGTGCGGATCGCGACGTCATTTAACATAATCTGTCGGGATTATGGTAATGGAGGCATCCCCTCAATTTGTGCCCTTTAAAATTACTCGCATAATCTCCAACTCATAATACGAGGATTGTATCTGGTACGTATGACAGTGAGTGCGGGTTCAATTATAACAATCTATAGCCGGACTATAACTCTATGACTATGACTGGCCTCATAGCTCAGTTGGTAGTAACTCTGCCTTCTGCACTAGAGGTCGCGGGTTCGATTCCCGCACTGGACAAACATTTGTGACTAACACAGATGTTTGTTCTGTGTCTGGGTGTTAAATATTTATCTATTATGTATATCAGTCTCTGGTACCCATAGTACAGGCTATGCCTAGTTTGGGATCAGTTCACAGTGTGTGATTTGAGCGGAAAAAAAAATGAATGAAGTCGATAGCGATTCTAGGAGTTCTTCTTTTTCTTGCCGTGTCACTGGTTCTTTCTTGGTCATCCTGTATGAGGTAGTAGGTGAGTTATGACCGCCAGTGAAAGAATCAGTGTAGTGAAAGGATTAAACTGCGCCTCTAAGAGGCTCCTTTCGTGCAGATGTCAAATGTGGTTGAATTTTTAGGTTCTAAGACATGCCGCTTCCTCCCGATGTTTCGTATGGAAAATCCATTGGTGCACGACAGGTTTCAAACCCACGACCTGTGGATCGGAAGGTGGGGCCTCTACCACCCCTCCACCAGTGCTCTTTTCTAGTCGTTATGAAACACGCACTAACGAACGCCTTCCCTGCTTACCTTTCCAAAAAACTGACTATAAAATGAATATTCACTTCTATCTATATATTGACAGGCCTCATAGCTCAGTTGGTAATAACTCTGCCTTCTGCGCTAGAGATCGCGGGTTCCATTCCCGCACTGGACAAACGTTTGTGTGATGAACACAGATGTTAGTTCTGTGTCTGGATGTTAAATATATATCTATTATGTATATCAGTCTCTGGTACCCATAGTACAGGCTATGCCTAGTTTGGGATCAGTTGACCGTGTGAATATGTCCGGAATATTTATTTATTTATTATCTGCCTACTTCAAAAAGTTTAGCTCATTTTCGCGGACAGTCCGAGACATATTTAATGCATATTTTATTTAACGTTCCGTTCCTAATTATACTGCGACTCTGGAAAGGATTTAAAGCCGGGCCTACATTTAGGAGTTTTCCCATTGATATGCTAATGGCCTCATAATGGGGAAACAATATAAATTAGCCTAAATATTAGAATTTAAATTGCGTCAAACTGGAGTCGGTAGATTTTGGAGCGAAGCGGCTTGTTAATCTACGCTGTACATGTAGATCAGTTTTTATATGCAAATATTACAGTTTAAAAATGATTGGTACATATAAATACTGTATGAGGTAGACATAAACTATACACAAATGCACTGTAGATGACTTGGATGTTTTTAGGTATTTTTTCCATCATTATTATGCTTGCACTAAACATTAATTTATTAAACCTTTTTAAAATAAATACACTATAGGTATTGTTGTTGCAATTGTTTATTCGGTGGTTGTCGCTTATGGCGCTCAAAGATTTTCGCACGGACGGTAAGTGGCTCCGTAGCTTAGTTGGTTAGCGACTCATGTGGGTTCAAATCCCGTCCGCGCCGAAATTTATGGGATATTTAAAAAAAATAGGTTTCTAGGTATAATTTAATAGACGACATAAATCAGAGCTTATGAAATACAGTACTAAACACTCTCATAGCGAGGGGATAGTACTGGGACATTGGAGCACGAACACGCCGGGGGAGGGTCCCGTACAATCAAAACTCCCATGAAATCCATTCAGTACTGAATTTGAAACCGAAATAAACTTCCGAGGAGAATCGGCATAAAAATCCGTCGAAATATGTTCCACGCTTCGACGCCATTAAAAGTAAAAGTAATCACACCTGGTACACCCTGTACTCCCGGGAGATGATACTTTTTATTACGATTTTACGTTTTACTGCTACGTTTGTCACGTGGTGATAATGTCAGTTTTGTTACTTTACTCGGAGTAAAAATATAATTCCACGGTCAGGTGAAAGTTGCAAGTTCTCTGAGAAAGTTTGTTGCCTTCCTGAATTGATTTGCCTCGAAGATACATTAATATCGCCATCAACTAGTAGATGTCCTTTGCCTGTCCTTATACAGCGTGATTCATAATATGATCTGCTGTTTTAATCAATTCAATTCAAACTCAATGAATCAGCTGTTTTAGGTAACAATGATGATGCCGGACTTCTTGTACTTGGCTGCAAAAATAATAAATGCTTGAACATGCTAAAAATTAAACAATCGAACAGCGCGTAGATGACGTGAAGCTTCTGTTTTTATTTTCTTATTGTCGGCGACGACCCCTTAGACTTTAGGATTTAGTAGAAAAATGTAAGGGTGAGATGGAGGTACCCCCCGCTCCCCTCAGGATGCCACTCCTCGTTAGAATGGCAGAGCGGGATACGAATACCTCCATCTCTCTCGCACTTGTAGCTTACATAGGAAATAGGATTTTTCACGTTATAGTTAAACCTTATAGGTAGGATTTTGTAGAACTGATTAGTGGAAAATTAATATTGTTACTATTATTTGGTAGAGTGTAACAAGTAGTTTAAATTTAATAAAATAGTTCCTATGTAAAACTTACTAATAGGATTAAATAAGGATAATTATGGCTCAAGTGCGAGAAAATTGTTAAAATTTGATTAAATAACTTGTTATATTTAATACAATAAAGGCCTTATGGCCATGGGGTCTATGTGGGGCGATAGGGGGGCTTGTAGCCCATCGTTTGATTACATTCCCATGGTCATAGGATGATTTGGTAATAAAATAAAGGGCAAAAGGTGGTTGACTGGTCGCGAAAAGGGACAAGTTAGAATAGACGGAAATTGCCGCTTTCCTTACGGTCACGCCTTGCGGTATATGGCGCGCAAGGCGTATAGACCAATTTATGTGAGTGCAATTTACTTCAAGAACAGTACAATCAAGAAAGAAGTAGTCTGGAAGCAAGAAACAGTCTGAGGGGGAGAATAGGAAAAGCCATCAGCTGGCATCTGTTAGGTCAAAGGTCAACCCCCTCGCGCCACATCAACTACATCCGTGCGTTTCATTTCGCTCAGCAAGCAGCGGGCTCTACGGGGGTCATCTACCCCACGCTCTCCCCTGAGGTCAAGGACGGCAGCGCGGCCATCCCCCCCCGCAGCCGACAAGTGCGTTAGGCCAAACCTCGAGCGGCTCTAAGCCAGACGCTCGGTTCCCGCCTTGTCGGCCGGCGTGAATGTAAGCCGGAGTCGCATCTGGCGGCTCCGCAACAGCTGGTCCTTCGAGCCGGATACACGCGCTGCCCGGAAACCTATTCCGAAGGGGAGTAGCTGCCTCTGCTTATTTTTGGTGCGAGGGTGTGGTAGTACCCGACCCGACCGACTTTCGGGTGTCAGCTGTTCCTGGCTGGACCGGAAGAGGGGTCAACGGCTGGAGGTCACTGCAGTCCAGGAGGGGCTGTGGTTCCACCTGTCCAGTGAAGAAGGGGTCACGAGGGGTCACACATCTGCTGGAGGTCACTGCAGTCCAGTAGGGGCTGCGGTTCCACCTGTCCAGTGAGGGGGTTCAACAGCACTGCCACCATGCCTGTCACACGGAGTCAGGCCGGGGCCGTTCGCAGGCCATCCCACGAAGAGGAGGAGTCTTCAAGGAATACCGAGGACTCCGGGACGACCACGACGGCCATCACAGGTACAACAGGTACCACCAGGCAAGAACCTCGCAACCCAGCACCAGAAAAACACACGGATACCGATAAACCGACAGGTAAGTCCAGTGCCCGTCCTAACTCAGTGAGCGCCTCGCTAGCGGCAGAGAGGGCTCGCAGACGCCGTGAGGTGGAGCTACGTATGGAGGTCAGTCGCCGGGAGCTGCAGGAAGCTCAGGCCGCTGCCGCCCTAGCGAGAGCAGAGATGGAGCTGCTGAGGTTGGCAGATGAGGACGAGGACAAAGATGACCTGGACTCTGTCGAGGAGGAACCTGCTGGACGAGCGGAAGGGGTCAATGACTGGGTTCAACAGACGGTAAGCAGGATGTCTGGTGGAGGGCATCAAGGGGAAGGGGGGACGTCCGCAGAGGGGCGACCAGGTGAAGGAGAAGGCTTCATAAAACCCCAGGAACCAACTGTTACCGCCGCCGTGAAACCAGAGGAAACCGCTCAGTCAGGTACGAAACTGGAGGCTAGTGGCGCCGGAGCGCTAGCCGAAGCTATCCTGAGGGCCATCAACGCCGCACCGAGACCGGGGCACGCAAGTCAACCTGCGTACATGCACGAGCTTCCGGCCTTCGACGGCAACTGTGGAGAATGGCTGGCTTTCAGGACGGTGTACGAGGATACCGCACCACTCTTCAGCCCCGTGCAGAACATGGCACGGCTGAGGAAATGTATAAAGGGAACGGCTAGAGAAACGGTAAGGAGTATTTTATATTCTGAGTGCGCACCAGAAGAGGTGCTGGAGTCTCTACGCCGTCGATTCGGGAGGCCGGAAGCCCTGGTCCTGGCAGAACTGGAAAAGGTAAAGAACCTGCCGAGGACAACGGAGAACGCGCGAGATGTGTGTGTGTTTGCCAGTACGATTAACAACACCGTCGCGACGATCAACGGGCTGAAAAAACCTCAATATCTGAACTCTCCAGAGATGATCAAGGTAATATTGGATAAGTTACCCACGGTGCTAAGGTACAGATGGTATGACTTCGCTGCTGACCACGAGGACCCGGACTTGTTACTCATCACGAAGTTTCTTAATCGGGAAGCCGACCGGTGCGGACCATATGCGACCCAGGAGATTGTAGCCAAGAAGGTAAACCCACAGCGACAAGCCACGCACGCTGCGGCAGAGCCAAGAGAGGCGCAACCACAACGGCCAGCATGTCCACACTGCGAGGGGAACCATACGATGGATGAATGTAAGAAATTTCAACAGGCAACTTTGACGGATCGCTGGGTAATAGCACGGAAATCGGGGCTCTGCTTCAAGTGCCTCCGGAGCAAGCACAGGAAAGAGACTTGCCGGAGACCGCCTTGCAAGCACTGTCGACGCTGGCATCACCATCTTCTACATGAGGACAAGAGTCCTACAGACCAGGTAACCAAAGAGGGGGAGAGCTCAACCACGAAGGAGGTGGCCAACAACGTTCACATCAGCAACGAGCAGGTGAACGCTACCAAGGGCGCGAGAGCGTATTTGAAAATGGTACCCGTAGAGATATACGGGCCGCAGGGGAAGGCCAAAATCCTGGCCTTATTGGATGAGGGTTCAACAGTTACCCTCCTGGACTCATCGGTGGCGGACGAAGTCGGACTTAGAGGACCAAGGGAAGCCCTCTCTCTGGAGACAGTGGGCGGAAGAGTCATCACGAAGGATGATTCAATGAGGGTCAACGTAAGTCTGAGGGGCCTTCACCAGAGTCAACGACGGAAGATCAATGGGGCGCGCACAATAGACAATCTGCGGCTGACGCCTCAAAGGGTCGACAAGGCGAGGTTGGAGGAATGCACTCATCTACAAAAACTTGTAAGTAGACTCCACTACGAGGAAGAATCGCCGAAGCTGCTCATCGGGCAGGATAATTGGGAGCTGATCGTGTCACGGACAACGCTCAAAGGTAAACGCAGTCAGCCGGCTGCTTCTCTGACGCATCTAGGTTGGGTGCTTCACGGAATGGACGGGGGAGCAGCCCGGATAGTGAACCGCCTCACCTGCGCGCACGTCTCGGTCCGTGACATGGAGATGGACGAGCTCATCAAGGAGCACTTCGCGATTGAGTCGCTGGGAGTGCAACCACGTCGACCAAGCACGGACTCGGAGAAGCGAGCCGTGCAGATCTTACGAAACGCCACACGGGACATCCCAAGGAACTTCAACGGGGGGCATCGATGGTTCACAGGCCCGGAGTTTCTTCAGGGGGGAGAAGAGGGGTGGCCAAAGGCGCGCTCATTCAAGCGTGAATCGACGGGGGAGGACAAGGAGATACAAGTGACCGCCACAGCCCGGATCCGTGAGTACGCAACTCCAGATCCCACTAGATTCTCACGATGGACGAGATTGCTGAGGGCGACGGCGAGAGTTCTTCAATTCGTCGACTTATGCCGTAGGAAGAAAGAGACGGTGAGCGTCGCAAAGGGTCATGACCCCACATGGAAAAGAGTCCCAAAACGTAAAAAGGAGCAGCTCTACAACAGACCTGCTAAACAAATGGATGAACGGCAATACCTGCCGCTGGATGCAGCCTATTTGGATAAGGCTGAAATGGTACTTCTCAAGCGATGTCAGGACGAGAGCTGTCTTGAGGAAACAGGTAAATTGAAGAAACTGGACGTTGTGAAGGAAGATGGTCTCCTACGCCTACGGGGGAGGATCGACGCAGCGAGTAATTTAGCTCACAACTACCGACGGCCTGTTGTCCTCGACAGCAAAAACAAAGTGGCGCGACTTCTGATTCGTCACTATCATGAGAAGTTCAATCACGGGAACCACACAACAGTCATAAACGAGGTACGTCAAAGGTACTGGATCTTCGGGCTGCGGTCGGCCGTACGAGCAACAGGGAAAACTTGTCAATGGTGTCAAGTCAACCGCCGTGCACCGCAGCGACTACCAACGGGTGACCTACCAAAGGAGAGGCTAGAGATCGGCGCTCACCCTTTTACCAGTACAGGAGTGGACTACTTCGGGCCGATGACCATTACAGTGGGGCGTCGTCACGAGAAGCGATGGGGAGCTCTGTTCACGTGCCTAACTACCAGGGCCGTGCACATCGAGCTGGCGGCGTCTTTGTCCACAGATTCAATGATCCTTGCTCTACGAAGGATGGCTGCGAGAAGAGGTATGCCCAAGACCATCTTCAGCGACAACGGGACCAACTTCGTGGGGGCCAACAAGGAGCTACGGGAGGCGCTCGATGACCTCAAGGCTGAGGACTTCACCGACCGGCTCGACCACATGGGCGTTCGGTGGAAGTTCATCGCCCCCGGTGCCCCCAACATGGGAGGGGCATGGGAGCGCATGGTGAGGTCAATCAAGACGGCGCTGGCGGTGACGCTCAGGGAGCGTTACCCTCGAGAAGAGGTGCTGCACACATTGCTGTTGGAAGCCGAGCATGTGGTCAACTCTCGACCACTGCTCACCACAGACGAGGCGAACGAAGAGGGGCTGACACCAAACCACTTCCTCATCGGGAGGTCCTGCGGCTGCCCCAGGATGGGGGCATTCTTCGAAGAGGACCTCAGCAGGCGGAGGACGTGGCGGACGGCGCAGAGGTTGGCTGACCTCTTCTGGGCGCGCTGGGTGCGGGAGTACCTACCAACTCTCGTGCCTAGGCGCATCGACGGCGGCGCATCGACTCGGGACCTGCAGTGTGGGGACACGGTCCTCATAGTGGACCCCACACTGCCACGCAACGTGTGGCCTCGTGGCGTCGTCACCCAAACCTACCCTGGGCCTGACGGACGCACGAGGGTCGTGGACGTGCGCACGGCGCATGGCGCGCTGAAGCGCCCCTCCTCCAAGGCGGTGCTGTTGGTCCCTGGCGACGACCCTCAAGTCGCTGGGGAGCCGGCAGTTCGGCGGGCATCGGTCATCGCGGCGGCAAACTAAGGCGTCAACGGTCGACGTGTCACCGGGCCGGACCATCGGTCTTCGTGACGGCGCATGCTGGGATCGACGAGCTCCGGGCGGTACACCACTACGACCAACGACGGGATGGCGATGGCGGCGACGTCGCCGATGCAGGAGTCGGTGCTGAGCACGAGGGGGAGGATGTCGGCGACGACCCCTTAGACTTTAGGATTTAGTAGAAAAATGTAAGGGTGAGATGGAGGTACCCCCCGCTCCCCTCAGGATGCCACTCCTCGTTAGAATGGCAGAGCGGGATACGAATACCTCCATCTCTCTCGCACTTGTAGCTTACATAGGAAATAGGATTTTTCACGTTATAGTTAAACCTTATAGGTAGGATTTTGTAGAACTGATTAGTGGAAAATTAATATTGTTACTATTATTTGGTAGAGTGTAACAAGTAGTTTAAATTTAATAAAATAGTTCCTATGTAAAACTTACTAATAGGATTAAATAAGGATAATTATGGCTCAAGTGCGAGAAAATTGTTAAAATTTGATTAAATAACTTGTTATATTTAATACAATAAAGGCCTTATGGCCATGGGGTCTATGTGGGGCGATAGGGGGGCTTGTAGCCCATCGTTTGATTACATTCCCATGGTCATAGGATGATTTGGTAATAAAATAAAGGGCAAAAGGTGGTTGACTGGTCGCGAAAAGGGACAAGTTAGAATAGACGGAAATTGCCGCTTTCCTTACGGTCACGCCTTGCGGTATATGGCGCGCAAGGCGTATAGACCAATTTATGTGAGTGCAATTTACTTCAAGAACAGTACAATCAAGAAAGAAGTAGTCTGGAAGCAAGAAACAGTCTGAGGGGGAGAATAGGAAAAGCCATCAGCTGGCATCTGTTAGGTCAAAGGTCAACCCCCTCGCGCCACATCAACTACATCCGTGCGTTTCATTTCGCTCAGCAAGCAGCGGGCTCTACGGGGGTCATCTACCCCACGCTCTCCCCTGAGGTCAAGGACGGCAGCGCGGCCATCCCCCCCCGCAGCCGACAAGTGCGTTAGGCCAAACCTCGAGCGGCTCTAAGCCAGACGCTCGGTTCCCGCCTTGTCGGCCGGCGTGAATGTAAGCCGGAGTCGCATCTGGCGGCTCCGCAACACTTATATTTATTTCCAATTGACATTTAATTTAAATTCTTTTTTTTATTATTATTAATGCATGACAATTTTTATTTTTAATGTATTATTGTATTATAGTTTTAACATATTTCAAATACGATTATAAAAAAAATGTAATGAATAAATAAATGATTTGAAATGCCAGTTTGAAATGATTTTGTTAGTTAACTTTACACATCCTAATCATATTTATATTCTATATTGTTTCACGTTTGTAATATAAATGGTCTTACAAATATTTTTTCCTAAACATGAACCCCGTTAGGGCACTACAATATTTCTAAGTCCAATTATATTAATAAAGCATTGGATTAGGTACATAATGAAATGAAATTTCCTATATTTCCCTACCTTTACCCAAATTAATTATTATTTTCTTATAAGTTATAGATCTAAGGTAAGTTCTACGAGATTACCTATCTCTCTCCTAATGCCATGATGGCGTCGCGTCACGCACTGAAAACACGCTCAATCTGTAAAGGCACTAATACCTCTCGATTATCGGCAATCGGGCCGTTCAGCAGGATTTGACAAACAAAATTAATTAAAACAAGCATCACTCAAGTTACGCTGCGGATTTCGACGGAAGTATTTCGGACGAGTTAAGTCGGGCGAGTCTGCTGAATGGGGGGCAACTGGGCAACGTTTTAAGTTAGTGCGTGCCGATGTAGAGTTGTTTTTTATATGAACAAGCTATTTCAGTCAGTCTCTGACGAGGAAAGTGTTCTTGTGTTATTTATTCTGTGGTTTTACCTGACCATGATAAGTTTTTTCCTTGCGTCGAGGTTAATCTTTAATATTCCTGATACATCACACACGGTCAACTGATCCCAAACTAGGCATAGCCTGTACTATGGGTACCAGAGACTGATATACATAATAGACAAATATTTAGATTCAGACACAGAACAAACATCTGTGTTCATCACACAAATGTTTGTCCAGTGCGGGAATCGAACCCGTGACCTCTAGCGCGGAAGGCAGAGTTACTACCAACTGAGCTATGAGGCCAGTCAAACATTAGAGATTAAACCAAAATCTAATAATAATAACACCAACAGTCACATACATAGTCCTGACCCCACACTAGGGTTCCCTGTGTCGTGGGTATCAGAAACTACAAGTACCATAGTACCACAACACCCAGACCCGGAACAAACATTTCAGATGATAAAAACATTTGTCCCGACGCGGGAAGCAGCGTCTCAGACGGGCACTCGCCCGCTCCGCCACCGAGGTCGAGGTTATAACAATTTAAAATCCCTACCTCTACCCTACCTCTATAACCACCTATCTCTAGCCTCAAAGGTTTGCTGGAAGAAAACTCTTTTTAGGGTTAAGCTCGCCTTTGTACATGTCCTTTCATTTAGTTTGTTTCTTTGTATGTGTTTTCTGTGTGTACAATAAAGAATAAAGAATAAAGAAAATCGTCGATTAGCTAAAGTTCTAATATGGCGAGCAAGTGACTGCGAAGCGCGAATCTAGTCTGCTAGATGATAGATACTCCCATTAGAACATAATGAGGCAAGTTTATTGGAAAAGTTCAATCGGTAATCAAACTCCGAACACACTCCTTTAGAACTCCTCAGCTGCAAAACTCTTCTTCATAGCGGATAGCGTGTAAACATTCAAGTTAGATTATAGTTGGGAACTTATTAGTATTGGAACACTAAAGGTCGATTAGGGTAATGTGCCTTCTTGGAGAACAACTAAATACATAACTACTGAAAATTATGAATTAGTATTTTTAGTTCAGTATATTTTTAGGCATAATTACTTTGCATTCCTAAGGAGCTCGCATTGGAAAGATCAGAATGGAGGAAATTGCATCATTACACCGAAATCTTAAATCATAGAGATATATATTTTTAGGGTTCCGTACCTCATTCCGAACAATCTAAGCGATTATATGATTACTGTCTGTCTGTCTCTCTGTCAAGACCCTTTTTCTCAGGAACGGCTAAACGTATGAATATAAAGGTCTGTCAACTTATAGGGTCGGCGTAAGAAAAGTGGTATGGTATGGTAAAAATTGAAAATCTACATTTTTGCCATTTCCATACCTCACTGAATTCTCTCGTAGATATACGTGCGAATGAAATCGTGAGGCAACTTTCGATCTTCAAAAGTTTTCGTGTTGCCATGTCATTAATATAAAACATTTTACATACTACTCTTCTACGGTAAGAAAGTCCTTTGAAAATCTAGAAAGGGTACGTACCTAAACTATAAAGTACTAAGTATTATGTGATCGAAGCTTTAAATTCATTTGAGTCAGTCGCACTTAGCCCTCCTCTCCCCCCCCAGCACTGAGCTTTATGAAGTTTGGTGGGAATAAGTTTAACCTCAAGTTAATACTCTTGTGGTGCATCGCAGTAAACCTAACTTAGTCTCTATTTGTATACTAACACTAAACTTAGTAAGTAGGTGCACTAGTTTAGTCCTTTTAGTTTCGGGACCATTTGAACGTATAACTGTTTATTAATGAAGTTAAACGTTGCCGTGGTGGCCTCGGCTTAACAATAGGCCTCTCCATATCTACCTACGTGGATGTTGTAAGACGCGACTAAGGGAAAAAGCTAGGGGATGTGCAATAGCTTCCCTATTTTCACAAATACAGCTCTAACTGAATTCGCATGCCTATCGTAGTGAGTATGAATGAGCATATAATCCACATGGTAGGAATTCGCTGTAAATCTGAGGAAGATCAATTGCAATGATCAGCAGTGGACATCTTACGGCTGAAATGATGATGAATGAAGTAAAAATTAGTATGCGATGTATAAGTATACGAGTAGATACATGTCAGAAATCAATAATTCAACCTGCTTAAGGTTCCATTGTGGTAGTGTATTAATACTAAATTTTAATTTTATCGAGGCAATATTTTATGCAACAGTGAATTCAATCGATTAGTCTCCGTCAATTGATGCCATTACAATCATTTATTCATTGCACTAGATCGATAGGTAGGTATCCCTGAGGCATATAGCTTCATTCCGCCCGTGCGCGGTTGAAACCGATCGCGAACCCGTGACTGTTAGGCTAATGACTCACGAAGCGGTTTTCACCCACGCCCGCCGCAGTGGCGGAATGGAGTTTTATTTTCAAAACTCACGAGACCGGAGTTTTGTGCGGTTACGCAGCCGTCGCGGTTGCGATTTACGCTCGCAAACTTGGCGGTTGATTATCGCAAGACGGGCGGTTGCTAGACGGCGCTGCCCACTGCGGTCGCCCGCCAACCGATCGCAGAGCGCGCGGCTGCGGGACCGCGCCCCGCGCCCGCCGGTACAAGATGGCTGCCGGTGCAGCGAGACCCGCAAACAATCGCACACGCCGCGGGCGTTAACCACGGCGGGCGCGGGTGAAAACCGCTTCGTGAGTCCTTAGCCTTAGGTGCTGATGCGCCGTCGAACCAAACGTCGGACGACGCCGACTGACGACTGGTTTTACGACGCATTGGCACTTGACAAATTATTATCGATGGTTTTTTAGTCATTCACTACCTATGCCGTTGGTTGCTAAATTTCGATTCGTTGTTGCATTTACAAGCTAACTCCAATATTATCATAGAATATATGATGTTGCAACAAAAGAATCGACGCCATTGTCTTATTAACATTAGTAGCTAGTGGAGAGCCACACATTCTCCGCCTTTCCTCGAGTCGGAGAAGACGCGTAACGCATTTAGCAATCGTTTAAAAAAGGTTGCTTCATTTCAAGTTAGGAATAAAATCTGTTAGGGCCTTCATCCACCAAACTGGAGAGCGCAGATGCGTCATACCATTTTGACAATGTTTTTATCACTCCGCTTCGCTGGTACATGTGCACGAAAGAGGCTCACTTTAATCCTTTCACTACACTGATTCTTACACCGACGGTCATAGGCCCTTTTCAGGGCCTCCATACCTCAACCTGGTCACTGACCAAGAAAGAATCAGTGGCACGACATGCAAGCTGTATTATTGTACTGATTACGAACTTCTATGTAAGGCTTTATGTAGGTCCTGAGTATACGAACCCAGAATACTTGATCTCGTGGCAAATACAGGATATTATTAGTCGGGGGGACTCCCAGACGGCCTGCTTATTACAACGTAATTGTGTTTATACGGGACAACTCTGCTCTGATACTATGTAGTAACATAGCATATACAAATATAATAAAGAGAAATTCGCTGGGCATTTTATTATTCACAAATAGTTGTGATGAATTAACCTAATTTCCTGAATATTAGGTGGTACCAAAGTTGATATACTTCATTGCCGCAAAATCTGCGCAGGAAGAATCTTTTTTTTTAGGAAGAATCTTTTGTGTGGATCTTTTGGCATTTTTATCAAATCAAATGTTTTATTTGCAAGTATGGTAGTTTATGTACAGAGTATACAATGTTCTCAGGGTAGGTATAAAGTCCTCATACGTTTGCTTCATGAGCATGCAAATATAAAAGTACCTTTGTACCATGGTCGGACATGACACTCACTCATTACATTTATAGTTAATTAATATAACTAAGTTTATACAATGAAGTATCTTTAATTGTTGTGAGAATTTTGAGGTTCAATTTCATAAAATAATCAGATTTGCGATGAAAAAATATAAACGATTATGAATGCCAGAGTACGCTAAGTTGGTGAGTACCTAAGTAATATTTAATAAGTCTGGTAAACTCTTCATAAGCGTCCCTAAAATTGATTTGATTTTTTTTTACAATATTTGATTATTTTTACGTACACTGCTCCTGATAACTGATAAGAAGCACAAGCGAGGCCAACGTCAAGGAACAAAAATGGCAATTGCGATTTTTGGATTCAATAAAATTAGTTAATTTTAGCAACTGGACTGGATTCACATACACGTTTTGCCATGATGCCTATGTTATACACTAGGAAAATTACATAGGAGGAATGAATAGAGTTAAGCACTATACATATACTAATAAGTCCATCATCGGTCCGCGATTGTCCGTATTTCCAGTGCGTGAAAGTTAAAGTAAAGTAAATGTTTATTTCAAATAAATGGTACAATTTCTTGTAACTAAACTATAACGAGAGCAAAAAATAACCTCACCATAATTCTCTTATTACTCACAAATTGGACTAAGTAGGTAGGTAAAGTCTGGAGTAGGTTACTCTTTACCCATAGGCAGTTACAAAACCTTACCCTCCGTGCTAGATTTAACTGTGTTACGGCAGGGTAATGCTTCGAACCTCTATCAAGAAAAACAATTTTGAGTGGAGTAATAGTGCCGACAAAAGCTGGTGGGTATCGATATAATATAGGCATACTACATTACATACAAGTTAGTTTTTAACACAGTGATAGGACACAAACACCGCAGTTCACCGATACGAGAAACGAGTTTGTAGAGATGAGATTTATACACCGATTTAAAAAGAAAATAAGTTTAATCTTTCTCGCAAGATTGCAACGTCACAACTTCGATTTGACCACCTCAGCTAGATCAAAAGTCAATCGCATCTCGTTTCAAGTCATCATTCGACTTTGAGCGTGATTAATGTTCGTGACTCCCGCTCCTATCGAGTTCATTTTTCAAAAGACAAGGCGATGAAAAGCGCCCGTAAGCTGACATCTTACAGCACAGATAAAATATAAAAATAAAATTGCGCTTTTCTTCGAGGACTCTATATTATTTGGGCTACTTGGTCCTAGGCTTGGTTAGTGATTGCGTCACCTTTTTTATAACTATTTTAATTACTATTGTTTTCCAAATCGTAATAAAGTGGGCAGGCCATATAGCTCGCGGAACCGTCCACTATTGGTGAATTAAGGTTCTCAATTGGTGACCACGAACCGGGCGACGCTGTTTTAGAAGGCCACCACCTGATGAACCGACGACATTGTTAAAGATGCGTGAAGTTGGTGGATGGAAAAGGGTCAAGACCGTTCGTGATGGAACACTTTGGGGACATATGTCCAGTGGTGGACTTCTACAGGCTGATGATGAATGACATCTTGGGTGCACAAGTATTCTTATACATAGCTTCACCTAGTTTCTAAGACGTTTCAAAGTGATCCTAGTGATTTTATTGAAATAAATGCCTTTTGACTTTGACTTTGACTATTATAATTATTTTCTAAGTATAAAATTTCAAAATGAAGTGTTGCTTCAGTTTGCGTCCAGAGGCTCTGTCGTCGCAGGACGAGGGGATGGTTTTGCTTGATAAAAGCGGAGTAATCAAGATATGGTGTGTTCGCTTCGAAAACTGTCGGTTATCGCTTAGCGATGATAGAAACCATAAAATGTTATTCTTTTAACTTGTAGTGACAAAGAAGGGACCATTTTAGTGCCGAGATAGTAGAGGATAGAGATAAAATTATGAGCCCACGGTTCTGGGCCCGCATTGAGAAGCTAAAAATTGGTGATATGTTTACGCTTTACCCACATTAAATATAGTATATACTTGTATGTTTATCTCATCTTACTAAAACTACTAAAATAATACTAAGTATGTAAAAGTACTAAGTAGTAAGAGTCGGTTAAGAGTACTCTTAAATGACGAGCATGTATGAGGAATGAGATGAGACTGACTGAAGCAAAAGAGGTATGTCAGGATTGTAGCAAATGGAAAGACTTGGTCTCTGCCTACCCCTCTGAGAAACAGGCGTGAATTTATGTATGTATGTATGTACTAAAACTACACGTACGCGGCGTGTTTATCTCGTTTTTGCAATGAGTGAGAGTGACTGTTGTCTACATGTCACGAAAAACAGCTATAAGATTAATAGAGTTCATTTCTTAAAATCAGGAAAGACAAAAACTTCTTCAACTGCTGCTTTAGTGAAAAATAGTGGAATATAAAAAGCAAGCGGGGCATTATTAAGATGTAGCTCCAGCGGCTAATGAGGTGGTAATGAGGTGCGGCCGCAGCCGGCTGTGTACTTAGGGCAAGGCCTCGTATAGGCCGCAAGCGGAGCATAACTTACACAATACTAGGAGAATTTGTAAAGTTATTTCAATTACACTTTCTGGCAACATTTTAAGATTGTTTTTTTTTACAAAAAAATATTAAGTCTGGCACTAGTATGTATTTATGTTTTTATAGTATTATCTGTGGTCTCGTCAATCTGAGATGCTCTAGGCGCCTGATCAAACCCTGAAAACAGTTTGTTTAGAATCGAATTCTACTTACGGTTCTGACAAAATATATATTACATTTTACAAAATATCCTACCGTGTATACAAACAAACTTATTGTTTAGGCATACTGTAGGAATTAGGCAAGACAATCAGCCAACGTAAATTCGAATTTGTCTGGTCTCACTTATAAATATTAAAAACATTTGTTTATTACTTCTGGCCAGGGCTTTCATAACTAAATAGGTATTAGGTACTTGTCGTTGCAAAACTCTAATGATTAAAAACATTCGAACTGGTACTAGCAAGCACAACCACTGTGGCCAATTTAATCTGTAAATTGAGAGAGCTTAAACCGTTACCCGCTCGGCCGCTCAGCACGTCGCGTCGCTCGGCTCACGCGAGCCACCAGCTCTGAGTACCAGCAGGTAAACATCCGGTGATAATATTTGCTGAAGATTGCCTGAGTTAGAGCAAGGTGGAGATCCATGCCAGTTGTAGCTTTGCAATTTGGCTGCTTGCATATGTAATATAATTAAGGTAATTTATTTAATTGTAAATAAATAAATAAATATTACGGACATATTCACACGGTCAACTGATCAAAGATAAAGATAAAGATTAAGATTATTTGCTTAAACACAATGTAGGTTTAGATGTTAATAATATTTTGGGCCAAACTAGGCATAGCCTGTACTATGGGTACCAGACACTGATATACATACATAATAGATAAATATTCAACACCCAGACACAGAAGAAACATCTGTGTTTATCACACAAATGTTTGTCCAGTGCGGGGATCGAACCCGCGACCTCTAGCGCAGAAGGCAGAGTTACTACTAACAACTGAGCTATAAGGCAGTCTAATTGTGATTGCAATGTTGGTTTACCTTTGTCGCAAGTGGAGACGACGATGGCCAAGAAAACGTCGTCAGTGACAACAAGAACGAACTACTTTTAAAAAAAATAAGTTAAAGTTATCTGCCACTCGTTCTGTTGTTACTGACAGTGTAGGATTGTTTTTAATACAATTTTTTGTGATTTTTTTCAATCATGGATATTTTATGAGATATGTTTATGTCAATACACTCACTCGAATATATTGTGAACAATGAAGTTCACTGAGGCAATGCGTGCTATTGTGAAACATTTCATAAAAATGGAATAATGTCAAATAAAGTCGAATATTTGGTGCTACAATATGTGAAGTGCAAAGTTGAAATATTCGGCCAGCGCCCCCTAGTGGCGTATTTATACCAATTTATTTGTTCGGATGAAACTCTTTATGCAAAACGATAATTTATGATGGATCCGGAAACACAAATTTTACTTAAAATTGTAATTCAATTTCATTGAGTATTGAGAGCGAACATTGGTGTAGGTTTGTTCGAGTAGGTAGACTGAATATTCGTGGTACAACTAGGCCTGGGCACACGATGATAGCGCTACGCCTGACGATGCACGTGTGCTGTTTACGTGAACCTATTGATAATTTGTTAATACAGAGTATAGGTGCGTTAAAAAATACTATCATCACTTGAATTTTACACGTAGACGATCAAAGTCAAAGTCAAAAGGCATTTATTTCAATAAAATCACTAGGATCACTTTGAAACGTCTTAGAAACTAGGTGAAGCTATGCCTGTTCCTCGCGACCAAGCCTAGAAGAATCAGGCAACAAACACGGCTTGGTGCCTATCATTTTTTTCGATGATCCTTTTTCACAAAATGGAATTTAAAGCTTCAGTGTGGTGCCGATCGAACTAGGTGAGGCTCAAGAGAAAAGTAATCTAATTATAATCCTTAATCAATCAGTCAGTTTAGTAGGGTAAACTGGACAAGTCATGGTGTTGACATGTCCGAGTCTCCTTTAGCAATGTATGGTAAAGGAACGCTGTTGCCCGTCCCTTGGCTTTTTTCCTTCAGTCGCCTCTTACAATATCCACAGAGATATGGAGGGCTCTATTCTTCAGCCGGGCCACCACAGCCAAAAATATGAGAGAAGGCTTAGTTGGTTCTATTTTCATAAGAACTTTCGCCGCCGTCGTCATCACATTCATGATCCAGTTCGAAAGTACGTAGTTACGATACTGAATGGATTAGGATTAATGTATTTGCTGCACTGAAGCCCTGCGGCCTCCACCCGATCGATTCACGTCATGTCCACCCATGCAAGTCATTTAGACCACCGTCCTCACTACATAAACGCGCGGTTACCGTAACCATCGGTAAGACGACATATACTGAGCGGCAACATCGTCAAAAAGAAGCCAACAGTTTTTTAACGGACGGGAATGCGACAGTGAAAACTAGATATACCTATCAATAGCTGTGTCTTTCAATATACCGTTGAGTCTTTATAAAAATAGGAAATGAAATAGAAATGAATAAAATACTACAATATTTTTTTAATTGAAAGAAAGAAAGAAAGAAGAAAGAAAATACATTTATTTTGGACACACAAGCACAGCACAAACTAATAAAATAAAAAATAAAGACACAAGGTACAGGTTACAATACAAAAGGTAGGGAGGAAACAAAACAAAAGTAGGTAGGAAGTAACAAAACTAGGGTATTCATTAGTCCGTGCCGATGCATGCGTGAGCCAAAAAAGGTTCCATCTCAGCATTGATGCCGCACACGAAGTGTAGCGGCGCTGGTTTTCAGATGGAACCCTTTACGGCGACCTCACGATCGTAGTGGTAATTATAGGTAGTAGACTAGTGGTAAGTAACAAGACTTCGTAAGATAAGGTTATTATAGTGAATCAGAATATTTGTGTTTATGCGTAAAGCGACATTGCTTACAAGTATATAGATGTTAGGGGCTAGAGTTGATCGCTGGTGTGTTAACACTTCTGGGTTGCAAATAGGTTTTAACGCTACAAAAACTTGTATTTTGTCAGCACAAGACCAGTTCAAACCAGATCCTATGATAACACCGCATAGCCCAAAACAGATAATTCCCAGACCGAATAGAACAGATAAACGTTCATTACCGGATGTTCTGGCGGCGCTGATCCTTGGCGGCGGCGGCCCGGCACGTCCCGCGCCGCGCGCCTGTTTACACTTACACGCGTGCCGGATTATTAGTGTAAATATCATCTTATTTTATACAAGGAATACTCTAAACTATGTTTGCGATATTCTAAAGCTGTTCTTGCTGATATTCTAAAGCTTGTTCAGTTATTTGGCTGCGATTTTCTGTATTCATCAAACTATATATTCATAGAAGTCAAAAAAGTTTTATACAATACAATACAATACAATAACTTTATTTCAGGCAACAATAGAATAAAAAACAGATGAAATTTTTCTTACACTACGGCCCATATAGATATATACCTTAAAGACTAACATACATATTAATATAAAAACACAATTAATTGCCACGTAGAAACTGCGACGGCCATCTATCTAGTTTATCTATGGGCCCTGTATTTGTACATGTACTTTGCTGTGTTGCCTGAAATAAATGACTTATTATTATATTATTATTATTAAAAAGATAATTTTGAAATATTTTGAATCTAAGTTATTTTCGTAATGTCCTCGTAATTCTGCTAAAATTCAGACCGGACCAGAATTAGCAGGCAATTTTTTCCGGTGACTATTGTTAAAATATTGAGTAATGAAAAAGTATAAATACGCCAGCGTTAACCGCTCGCGCGTCAACATTGATACCTTCAATTAATTCCATTTCAGTGGAAAAAGTGATGAAAAATTGTTGATTGATTGTGTTGGAAGAAATTAAATAAAAAACAGATAAAGAAAGGTAGCGCCAAAAAAGTTAGATTAAGTTTCCAGAAAATAGTGAATAAAGTGACAATCAAACTAGAATAAAAGCGGGTAACTATTTAGATAGTCCCGAAAGAAAAAGAGTCTGTGTTCAGAGGTGGCCACAACGCAGCTCTACGTGTCTCGCGTGCATTACACCGTCAAGTCGGAGGAAAAAGTTCTATGTTACAAAGTAAGAATCTGTAATTGGCAGTATGCTTAGTATATAATAGATATCATAATTATTCTAAAGTGCTGTAGATTCTATGATAATAAATAAATAGATGTGGTGGAGTCCTTGCGCCAAGTCCAAGATCAACTTGAGGGTCGAACGATTGGTGTCCCGCCACAGAGTCAGTTTCAACTCCTTCGTGGTAAAGATACCGACCGAACATCTTTAAAATTACTAAGTATTTCTATCAAATATATGCATGTTAACTTAAGATATCCTGTATTTCTCTATAAGTGAATGTATAATCTTTTGAGAAATAAATTTCTAAAACCGTAAAACCGTATATATACATTTTTTTTCCTAATAAAAGTTGATCTAATCCTATTTAATAGAACTCAACCCAAGCGTATCGTGTTCCCGTTCTGAAATAGCCTCTTTATTTTATGAAAGCCATTAGAAATATGAAAATTTTGTGTAAATAATGTCCATGAATGATATATTGTGTTTGACAAACCCTTTTTGTATCGGAGCAGGCTCCTCAGATATGCCTGTTATATATTTGATCTGTATACAACGTATATATACACTATATAGTATATTAAAACTACAAAAAAAAAAAAACAGTTTTTAGGAGTAACTGATAACCGCTGGGGCCCCCCACCCGATGGACCGACACATTGTTATGGAAGATTGACAGTATTGAAGTTTGAAACTGTGAAGTTTGTGGAAAGTCGGTGGATGGAGAAGGCTCACGACTGTTCGTCGTGGCACTATGAGGGGGAGTCCTTTGTCCAGCAGTGGACTTCATCCGACTGATGATGATGAGTATATTTACAAAAACTACTTATAGAAATATGATAGGAAGCTGAATGTTGCATTTTCCTTAATATTTCTGTATATGCTACGCGCGCGTACAGCTGCGTAGAGTAGCCTACGAAAAGTTTGAAGCTCGGCACTTCGAGATCTTTGACAAAAAGAGATGGAAATACAGTTGGCTTTTCACTGTTTATATAATTTAGCAGAACACTTCTAGAACTAATCCAAAGAAGAACTTACGTTATCATCATCAATATCATTAAATAAATAAATAACACCCAACAGTCACATACATAGTCCTGACCACTTTTAGAATTCCCTGTGTCGTGGGTATCAGAAACTACGAGTACCATGGTACCACAACACCCAGACCCGGAACAAATATTTGCAGATCATGTAATCATTTATCCCACAGCGGGAATCAAACCCACGCCCCTTGAGTCTCAGTCGGGCACTCGCCCGCTGAGCCATTGAGGTGTTCATTTTCAATATTTGTAACTAACCCACGCCCTTTACATAATAATAGCCAATACAGTACGAATCGATTAGGAAAATGGCTATAAAAGGCAATATAACTTTACAGCGTCAATTAAAACAACTTCAGCACTGAAATTGTAATGAATTCAATCAAATTACAATAAAATAAAAAGAGGGCCGAGCACACACCGACAATTATAAACAAGCAACTCCTCGTTGCCGCGCGGCCGCATTTCCATACAAATTGCATCGACAGATGGCTCCCAATTCGAAATATTAAAAAATAATTTAAATATTTCGATCTAGACGGCTGTAACCAGTTTTTGCGGGTCGCGGCCGCTAGCTTTAAAGTTCCTTTTGATTTGGAGTTCGATACTGTAGTTGCAGTGGACAAAAACATAAATTGGATTTCTATCAGCCCGTTATACATATCATCACCATCATTTCAGCCGCACGACGTCCACTGCTGAACATAATATATGGGTGGATTTGCCCATACTCACTACACTGGGCATGCGGGTTGGCGAGCGCAGTTAGAGCTACTTTGTTAAAATGAGGGACGCTGCCCATCCCCTAGCTTTTTTCCCTTAGTTGTCTCTTACGACATCCGCGGATAGGTAGATGGAGGGGCTATTATTTACCACCACGGCCGCTATTATACATATAGCTTCTATAAATGCATTAAGCCGTGTTCAAACGGCGTGCCTTTTATATGTCATCTTATATATGTTTAAAATGTATCTCAAGACGATCCTTACGTCTTTAAATTTAAGTCAATTTTGAGTTTAATTGTTAAATTTTTAAGAAATAAGAGAGTTAGGGGGCGTTTGATCCTCGCGGCGGGATGAATATTTGCATGATCATTGTTGATGACAAATATATGTCTTGGGTCTAGTCAAAGTCAAAGTCAAAAGACATTTATTTCAATAAAATCACTAGGATCACTTTGAAACGTCTTAGAAACTAGGTGAAGCTATGCCTGTTCCTCGCGACCAAGCCTAGAAGATATGATGGTATGTACTCGAAGTTTCTGATACACACGACACAGGGAACACAGGGAATCCTAGTGTAGGGTTAGGACTATGTATGTGACAGTTTGGTGTTTATTATTATTAGGTATCGTACCTACAGATAATAAATTCACCTACTAATTAACGAGAGAGCCACGTTACCGGTGTATTTCACTGGTGTGCGCCACTCAGTACATTACAACGTTGAAAGATTCTGCTATGAAGTTTTAAATTATGACCCTTTCAAGATAATTTCCCTCAACCTATTGTGTTTCAAGTGATTTATTCCTCTTCTGGGACTGAGGCCTTCTCTAAGATAGCGTGAAA
The DNA here is from genome assembly GCA_947579855.1 of Anticlea derivata. Classification (NCBI taxonomy): domain Eukaryota; kingdom Metazoa; phylum Arthropoda; class Insecta; order Lepidoptera; family Geometridae; genus Anticlea; species Anticlea derivata. The sequence continues at coordinate 10,556,374 of OX388276.1, read as the reverse complement.
TTCTACGCCTAACATATTTCGTATCGCATGAAGGTTGGGCACGGTTAATACTTATTGTATATTTGTTGCTTTGTTAATCATATATTATAAAACGTAGTTTCCTTATGTTTTTTGGTATATCCGCACAATTGTTAAATATATTTATAACAATTCAAAAATATTTCCGAAGTCAGAGACAAAAGTCGCTAATGCCATCGAGAGGAGCAGTGGTGCAATTGCGTAAGCGTAATGGCAATGAAGTTCGTAACTTTGAGGGTAATTTTAACAATCTTAGCCACATTCAAAACGTTCCAAACTTGACAAGGGAAAACTTCATGACCTTAGCTTCTTCCTTTTCACGTGTGAAAAACTTCAGATGTCGCTAAAATTGATAAATTCATCCTTATAATTGCGATCTTCATTACCATTTCGCTTACGCAATAGCCTGGCTGGTTTTTCCTTCAAAAAACTTGCATGCCACATTTTAGAATACTAAACCATGTTGTTTATAGATTTTTTTGTTAGAGGATTCTTATCGGGCTTTTATTTAGATTGTTATATAAAAGTATCGATCCTAGTTATTAGCTTAAAAGTGTGATGTAGAGAGCCGACGAGCCGAGAGACGCAGCCAATATATGTTATAACATCCCACAACATAACTCTCCAAAAATATACGAATATTATCCGCTCATTTGAAAACGCCTGCCTCAAAACAATAGCATTAATTAAGAGACAGAACCAAATGTATTGTTCAAAAATGATGGCGCTAATTAATATGGCTTTAGTTTATAGGAAACCTGAGACTGTTAGAATAAGGAAATATGAAAATTATTCGTAAAATGAATTGAAAGATCTGAAAACAACGACAACACCTCATACTATTCTCGACTCATTGCCTCACGACAGGTCGACGACAGCTTAGCGGCTTCAGATCAATTTGATCAACAGGTCGTGGGTTCGAATCCCGGTACATTAATATATTTTACATTGAGAAAATGTATGTGCTTGTACTTGTGTCCGGCATTGCCTAGAACCTAAAAATTCAAAGACATGTGACATTTGCAAAAGGAGGCTTTAAGAGCAGCACTTTAATCCTTTCATTAAACAAACTGGTTTTTTCACCGATGTCCATAGGCCTCAACCTGGCCAGTGACCTAATACAAGATGACCAAGTAAGAATCAATGACACGACAAGCAAGCAAGCAATTTGAAGTTCATAAAGTTGTGACATCTTAGGTATAAGAACGTTTTGTCTATGGTTATTTGCTTGTCGACTCACTGGTTTTTTTGCAGTCATCCTGCTTTAGGTATTCCTGAAATAAGCCAGTAACAGATCGTGAAGCGAAACGATTAAATTGTGCCTTGTTGAGGTTCCTTTCGTGCACCGCTGTGTAAAGTAAACTTTATTTTTTGCAATATGGGTGAGAGAACACAGTGAATGTACAGATATCTATTGAACACCACACGCATACCATCACACGCTTCATTTATTCCAGTTGGCAAAGAACACATTGTTTGTTTATGCAAGCCAACGAGCCAGTAAACAATTTGCTCTTTCTAAAAAACTCATAAAAATATACAGCGCGACATTACCAGTTTTTAAGGGCTGTCACAAAGATACGGCAAGCGCTACGACACGTCAGAACGCAGAGATAAAGGGGCTGTAAATAGACGACTGGCTGACACGTCGCGTCGCGTGGATAACGCCTTAATAAAATATTGCTAGTATCTATCGTTTAGTTAGGGGTGACGCGTGTGACTTATAACATTTTATTCTTAAAAACGCATGCTGTGTTCCTGGACAACGGATAGTACATTGAGTTGTTTTTATACAGCTAAGGTGGCAAACAAGTTTACGGCCCACCGGTTCGTAAGTGATTACTGCAGCCTATGAACGCTTGCAATATCAGAGGCATCATCATTAAGAGCTCTGGCAACCTTACTCAATGCAGGAACGCAACACTTTTTGAAACTAATAATGTGACTTGGCTGCGTTCTTCTGTGAGGCGCAGATACCTCCCCAGGGAGGCTGTTCGAATTTAGAGCGAGAAAATCTCGCTGTGCGCTACCTCGCATAAATAAACGTTTGAATTCGTTCCTATATATGTCGGTGTTATGCCTATATATTTACACAGTTAACATCGTTACACGAGTACAATAGTGCCAACCCTAATAGAAAAATCTGTGTATAGAATATTTTGAAAGTTCAGCTCGTAAAGATAGCGCGTCGCATCCACCCCACATTTATAGTATGGACCTACTAGGTATGCACCGACCTTTTTAAGTTTTAAAAATATATCTTCTCGCTTACCCGTTCAACCGCATATTATCTAAATCGCAAGGTCGAGAATATCCCGTGTACACAAGACTTTGGGGTGACCCTAACAAAATGTAAGTCATTTTGTTACGTGAGGTCATGTTACATTTATTTCTCCCCACTTGTTCATGGAAAATAATGGGTCTATTTTGTGTAAAATACCACGTTTCAAGACATTTATTACAGACAGAGACATTGTTTTGTATTAGAAACGGCTATGGTTTCTGTAACTTTTGATTATGTTGACAATAATGGATGGGAATATCTGTCAAAAAGAATCAGTCAGCCATTACGAGGCGTTTTACTTTAATAGGTATATTTTCAGAGCATGTTCGCTCATTTTGCTATTATCAATGCACGTCACGATGACCATTGTAAAAAGTTAGGAATTGATTGGAATCAATAGTAGATTCTTATGCCTTTTAGCGAGTTGGTTTTGGTTCGGAGTGAAAGGAAAAGCACTTGATTCGGAAGATGATTATAATAAGAGTTCACAAATGGTAAAACGGTGCTTATGGCAATAACTGATTGACTCTTATAAAATGGTTAGTGCTCCATAGTTAATGATGGTAATATCTAGGAAAATGGTAGTTGGGCACGCGGGTGTCTCAAATGGTCAAAGTTCGGGTACTGACGATGCTCTGCAATTGCACAGCGATACACAAACGCACATTTGCTTATGTGTTCGGTTTACCTACTCCATTTTTCTTTGCTTACACGCACACACACACACGGCCGTGGTGGCCCCGGCTGAAGAATAGGCCCCTCCATATCTACCTATCCGCGGATGTCGTAAGAGGCGACTAAGGGAAAAAAGCTAGGGGATGGGCAGCAGCGTCCCTCATTTTAACAACGATAGCTCTAACTGCGTTCGCCAACCCGCATGCCCAGCGTGGTGAGTATGGGCAAATCCCCCCACATGATAAGGAATTCGCTCTGTCTGTGGGGGAGGCCATGTTCAGCAGTGGACGTCGAACGGCTGAAATGATGATGAATGATGACACACACAGAAAATACGCACAATACAATATATAAAAGGCTTAATTAAAACGAGACACAAAATACATGAAAACTATTATTTTCCATGAATCATCATCATCATTATCATCAGCCTGTAGAAGTCCACAGCTGGACATAGGCCTCCCCTAAAGAGTACCACGACAAACGGTCATGAGCTTTCTCCATCCACCGACTTCCCGCAACCTTCACAATGTCGTCGGTCAATCGGGTGGGGGGCCTTCCAACACTGCGTCGCCCAGCTCGTGGTCGCCATTAGAGAACCTTTACTCCCCAACGGTTATCGGTTCTGCGAGCTATATGGCCGGCCCACTGACACTTCAACTTGCTACGAATTTCGTCATTTCGGATCTTATCACGTAGTGAAACTCTTAGCATAGCTCTCTCCATATCCCGTTGTGCAACTTTGAGCTTGTATATGAGGCCTATAGTTAACGACCAAGTCTCAGTGCCATAAGTCATCACTGGCAACACGCACTGATTGTAGACTTTCGTCTTGAGGCTCTGCGGTATCTCCGACGAGAAGATATGAAGAAGTTTCCCAAACGCTGCCCATCCGAGTTGGATTCGTCGGTTGACCTCTTTGTCGAAGTTGGACCTACCTAGTTGAATCGTCTGACCCAAATACCTAATATTTCCATGATTAAACGGAAGCAAATCTGCGCGGGCTCTAACAGCCAAGACGACCGCACCAAATAATGAAACGCTGGAATTGTAAACTACCTACCGAGACTCGGTGATATCGCTAATGAGTTTTACATTGCTGGCCCAGTCTTCAAAGTTTTATTGAAAGATTAAATAAATAACTCCTAACTGTCACATACATAGTCCTCACCTCACCTAGGATTTCCTGTGTCGTGGGTATCTCTGTAAGCTTTTACACGTCCACCCACACATCCGAAGATACTTTTCGAATTAGCGACAAAACCACTGATCTAGTTTATAACTAAGTTTAGAACAAAACAGCATGTGACGCGGAATTTAGCGATAGCGTCGCGTCGCTGCGGTCGGGGCGACCTCATTACCACCGACTTTAACTTTAAAACCTTTCCTTTACAGAAAAGCTGTGCAAAAACATATTGTCCTATTTTCATTTATATCCATACTTAATATTATAAATGCGAAAGTAACTCTGTTTGTTTGTAACCTCATCACGACTAAACGGCTTAACGGATCCTTATGAAATTTGGCAAGGAGGTAGATTATATCCTGGGAAAAGACATAGGCTATCGATTGTCTCAAAAATAATCTTGAAATAGGGGTTCAAAGTTTGTATGGGCAATCCATAATTCCTCAAGTTAGGGATCTGAAAATTCATATTTAGGCTTTTGGTAAGAAAATTTTGGCGAAAGTAGGGGTGAAAATTACCTATTATGAATTCGGAAGAAGTCGCAGGTAACAGCTAGTTCAGTATAATGCTCTCATAACATGTTCTGAAATTATAATAAATAAATTCCTACCCTGTTTTTATCTTACAAATATACATAATGAGTAGATTCTCCTGGTTTTGATGAAATTTTTTAGGATGAAAGACCTTCGACGATGACATTTAAAGCAAGTTTATGAACATCGATGTCTGTTCGTACGCTCTCCGAGATATGTCCTTGGGAAGCCTTCATGCATCATTGTAGCTATGTCTTAACATGCTTTTTCACTGCTCTTAGTGTTTTTACCTCTAGTCTATTCTTACCTCTAGTACATATTAATGGCTAGACATTTTTGTGTGATAGTGGTGGTGAGCTCCCACATCCATGGTGGTGATAGGCACCAATGCCGTTCCAAATAGGTCAAGTAATTTTGAAATATAAAGGCATCCAACGATAACTCGCTTTCTTTTCTCGTAAACCCCGTTTATCTATTAAATACCAACCAATAAATTACAATGTTAAGTAACAACAACAAAAAATAGAGTACTTATCTACAAACAAACGAGCTGAATAACTTATCCATATTTATTGTATTGACTGTCAGAATTTATTGGGAGGCGCGTAGCTCCGGGCTACGAGATCGCTACGAAATGGCTACGAGATGCCTACGACGATGTTGACTAATGTTTTTTGTTATCAAAGTCAAAGTCAAAAGGCATTTATTTCAATAAAATCACTAGGATCACTTTGAAACGTCTTAGAAACTAGGTGAAGCTATGCCTGTTCCTCGCGACCAAGCCTACAAGAATCAGGCAATCCTACTATCCTACTTCCTACTAATAATTTAAATGCGAAAGTTTGTGAGGATGTTTGAATGTTTGGATTTTGATGAAATATGAAATACCTAGATAGAGTTCTTTGCCTAGAATAGCATATAGGCTACTTTTTATCAAAGTACCACGCGAGTGAAGCCTAGGGCACAAGCTAGTCTTTTATACAGTGGCACAGTCCCTAATCATTATTTAAGAGAATAGGTATACAACTAGACATGATATATTGATCCTTTTACTCAGAAATGCTTGCTTAAAGCCAAATTACTTTTAGTTAGAATTGCATTCGTTCAAACGTGATAAAAGAATAAAGCTTACAGCTAACATGTCGGAAAACAAACAAAATTAAGCAAAATACATATAAAAGCTCTACAAACAGACTTAGTAAATGTTTGTACGTTTTAAAGTGTTGAACATCCTGAGAATTTAAGCGTTTAATCTGCGTAGGAACGAGCAGTAGTCTGGCGGTAAACTACTGGTTCCTTAAGAAACAGCCTCCACTTTTGACAGACTGAAGCGGACAAGCACCAATTATCACAGACTTGGTCGCGAGGAACAGGCATAGCTTCACGTTCTAAGACGTTTCGAAGCGATCCTAGTGATTTTATTGAAATAAACGCCTTTTGACTTTGACTTTAACTGTACGTATTTAAGGTTATTAACCAGCCTCACCGCTATACAGCAGCGACGGCTTTTCACGAACTAAAGTTAGGCAAAAACGGTAAACGGTAACTACTTCTATACGATAAAATAAACATTAACATAGTTTGGGTTTGCTTAGTCCAAAATTAAATAAAAATATGATAATACAATATTAAATCTAAGCGTACTTAGAAGATTTTTGAAGGAATTACATTTTCCAAGAGTGAACGTTTGAAAGGGAAGGAAAATGTTCTATTCACTAACTAACATTCAGATCTGGATTAGTTGAGCTATCTTTAGATCATTTGTAACGGTCTTTAGATGGCTCAACTGTTTCTTGTGTATTTTGTAAATATTAACTTGTATTAGTTTATTTATTTATTTATTTATTTATTTCAGTAATCTAGGATTCACAGTTTACATATCGTATAATATAGGCTAGATGTATATATGTCGTACTTGAACCAATTTGAATCCACATTTTGTATTCCACTCGCTTAAAAGTAACATTGTGCGAGTATGCTACGTACCTAGGTTAACTATAGTGTAAGAAAATATATATAAAAATACAGTAAGAAAAACAAAAATAAAAATAAATAACTAATTATAACTAGTTTTAAGTTTCTTTCTGTAAATAACATTCACTAACTTAACTATAAATACAATGTTGTTATTTGAAATATTTGTACGCCCAAGTGGCAGAATCTAGCGATCTAGACTAGTCCTATGAACTGACTTTTAATGTACCTGATTCACAAACAATAAATGAATTACTGAATTACTTTATTGGCTCGATGAAAATATGTCCGCCTCTTTCTTTTGTTTACTGTTAGAAAAGGACAGGGTGAGAGTTTTTGGGACGATAAAGTTAGTATGAATAGGAAGGTGAACGTTTTCGATTTCCGGCAAATAAAGCTCTTTTATCACGTGACTTGTCAGCACACGTCACACAGCTGTCATTGTGCCTGCTAAATCGTGCTTTCAACTTCGAAAATACGCACAATCCTTAGGGTACGTCCGCATTGGCAAATGCGCCGCGGCGCAATCGGGGCACATTTTCCAATGTGAACGCGCCCATAAGATTGCGTAAAAGTACATACGGCTACTAATCCTACTTCCTACTAATATTATAGAAACGAAAGTTTGTAGGGATATTTGGTTGTTTGTTGTTCAATCACGCCGTAACGGCTCAACCAATATCGTTGAAACTTGGGATAGATAAAGTTATTTACCTGAAGCATAAGCTATTTTTTACCAATCGAGAGAAGCCGCAGGCGCTTACTCGTCTGTCAGACTAAAATGGTAGTTGCGACTTTTTTGCGACAGCCACAAAAGCGTATTTTTAGTACCTTTTATTGGAAAAACGTATATTTTTTATTGTTTCTTTGAAGCTCAACAAATGTTAACTTTTCCAAGAAGTAATAGGTCTTATAAAAGTGTAGCGGTAGCTAGGCAAGCGCACTGGTAAGTGGACTGGAGCCATTAGCTCGCTTGCCACAGCGGTAAACTAGAAAGTCGATTGCACAGAGCATAGTGCAATTTCATGTATCGTTTACTTGATTTCAGAGCGCGTGGTTCACTGCTAACTTCTTGCAATGTCAATTAAACTTTGTGGCATTCTCGTTAGATTCAAGATGGCTGGACCTCGAGAAAAACGGGAGATATATTCAAGAAATTTTTCGTTTGCCAATAGTATTAGCTAGCTATAACGCTAGCTATAACCAAATACAGTATATTTGGTAAAGTTGACCTACTAATCTACGTTGTAAAGATTTTCAATGTATGGGACGCCAAACTCGTTGCCTAGGCAGAAGAGATTGCGGTAAATATTACTTCTTTTGTGCCCCGGCTAATGCATCATTTTGTTAACTTGCTTGCACTAAGTGTTTGATTGCTTCTCCAATTTACACTCTAGAATAAAATAAATGCTTCGCTTTTGACCCAGCTGCCTAGAAGGAGGGAGAAGCACCTCTAGGTATGTTCTTCTGCAAAATTGAAGTAATAAATAAATAACACCCAATAGTCACATACCTTTTCCACAGCCTTTTAGCGATAAGGCCACCATTTGTATTGCCTTTTTTTATTGTAATAATATCTTGTATTATTTCTGTGAGGTGATCAATAAAGTGTTGTCTATCAATCTACATAGTCCGGACACCACACTAGGATTCTCTGTGTGGTGGGTATCAGAAACAACGAGTACCATGGTAACACAACACCACCCGAAACAAATATTTGCAGATCATGCAAACATTTGTCAGCGGGAATCGAACCCTTATGCCTCAGACGGGCACTCGCCCGCTACGTCACCGAGGTCATCAAAGAAAGAATCAAAAGCGCTTTGTTTTTGTTTTCTGGAAGTTTTCCCAAATGTAACTTTTTTAATGATCATTATAAATATGCTAAAATATTTCATTGAATCAAAATTTTTTTAATACATACTATTAAAAAAAATCACTGGTAACTGTTAGTTTAGCCCCATTAATGTAATAACTAGTTGTTTTGCCTGTTTATTTGGATCGCGAGCTCTATCACAATCTTCCTGTATCCTGTTTTCTTCAAATTCCGAGATCACAACTCTTCCGCGAATGTTAAACTGAAAGAGACGGTGTCAGCGCGGAGATTAAACACGTCAATCCACTGCCAGTTTACCATCGCACAGGTTTGAAGGCTGCCTACCATCCTTCAGCGAGGGGGGCTTCCGATTTGCATAAAATCTACAGAGTAGGAGTGAGAAGTGTGCCCAATCGACTGGGTGTAGGCACAGAGAACATAATACTATACTGTGTAGGTAAGTAATATTTATAGGTAGGTATTTATTCTATTGCTGTAATAAATAGACGGTCGTTTTGTGATATTTTAAAATCAAAATAAACTATTTACTAATAATTCTATTTATTCAGAAGATGTATCCTAAATGAAGACGCGGTCAGAAATAATGAGTGATGAAACGTTTTCGATTTCCGATATTTGCTTTGAAGATGAAACAAATGAATGGAACCTAAAGATTTATTCCGTTTTAAATCCTGAGTGTCTCCCGTCCCGTCTACTCCGGTATAATGGCTTCGTTAGAATTCTAAATAAATTAATCCTTATTTCATTAATCACCCGCCGAGGGGATTGCAATTGCTAATACCCGCTCTACAATATTAGAGCACTATTAACGTCTCCACTGTCTCATGATTGATAGGATCCTATTGAAGAACTCCTCAGAAATGCGAAAATAAGATATTGCGAAAATCACTCTGTGAAAATAAATCTATTGGCGAATAAAATAACACGACTTTCAATCTGCCATAAGGTTTTTTCATAAAAAAAATTACTTAGGTTCAAAAACATAAGCTGTAATAAGTTACAGCTTATGTTTTTTTTCAGCTTAGGCCGTGGCCCCGGCCAACGAATAGGCCCCTCCATATCTCTATCCGCGGATGTCGTAAGAGGCGACTAAGGGAAAAAAGCTAGGGGATGGGCAGCACCGTCCCTCATTTTAAAAACGATAGCTCTAACTGCGCTCGCCAACCCGCATGCCCAGCGTGGTGAGTATGGGCAAAACCCCATGATAAGGAATTTGCTCTGTCTGTGGGGGAGGCCATTTTCAGCAGTGAACGTCGTACGGCTAAAATGATGTTTTTTTAATAATAAAAATAGCCATGATTTGTCATATTTTGTAACGCCACCGATCTCAAACCATTAACCTGTCGGAGCTCAAGCGAGGACACATCAGTTTAACACCACACAACTATTTACCGCGGCCGTCCGTCCAAATAAACCTCTTCATTAATTAACGTCCACAAAATAACAAACAGTAGGTACTACACTGAATAGCCGTCGCCCACAGAATAACAACAAAGTAGCATTGTCATTTTAAGGGAATAATTACAATACTACAAGATATTACAATAACGAGCTAATTTAACGGCACTGTGATATAACTAACAATAAGACGTTGCCCAGATATTCGGGACAAAAACGAAGCTCAATGTCTTCAGATGACATTATTGTCTCGTAACGTTTCTTGCACGTCTCGGTACGGAGCGTCGAGTATAACACAGACTTCAAATAATATAAGTTGCTAATGGGTTACATGATCATTTTTTTGTGTAAAAAGAAAGCCTGATGTCGCTCTGCCCCTCGAAAACTGAAATGTCATTTTGCAATGTCTGTAAGTACTGTTTTTACTTGCCTAATATTTTAAGTATTATTTACATAAGCATTAGGTAGGTTCATCAAGTGTAGCTACCCTTAGAATATTTGCTGAAGCTCGTCATTTATTAGCATTTTCATCATCATTCATCATTTCAGCCGTTCGACGTCCACTGCTGAACATGGCCTCCCCCACAGACAGAACAAATTCCTTATCATGTGGGGGGATTAGCCCATACTCCCACGCTGGGCATGCGGGTTGGCGAGCGCATTTAGAGCTATGGTTGTTAAAATGATGGACGCTGCTACCCATCCCTTAGCTTTATTCCCTTAGTCGCCTCTTACGACATCCGCGGATAGGTAGATAGATATGGAGGGGCCTATTCTTCAGCCGGGGCCACCACGGCCTAGCATTTTGATAAGCTTTTATTTTTATTTTTTGCCTCGCGTAGTTCGATCGGCACCACACTAAAACTCTACATTGAATTTTGCGAAAAAGGATCATCGAAAAAAGTTATATGCACGCGCGCCGTGTTTGTTGTCTGATTCTTCTAGGCTTAGTCGCAGGCCAGGCCTAGCTTGACCTACTTTCTAACACGTTTCAAAGTTACCCTACTGATTTTATTGAAATTAAAACATTTTGATTTTGACTTTAAAGATATTATCTGTAGTAGCCCGGTCGCTGTAGTGGTACTACAGATGGTACTACAGCGGCTGAAGAATAGGTTCCTTCATAACTACCTACCTGTGGATGTCGTAAGAGGCAACTAAGGGAAAAGCTAGGGAATAGGCGGCAGTGTCCCCTATTTGAACAAAGATAGCTCTGCGCTAATACCAACCAGCGTGCCCAGCGTGGTGAGTGTCAAATCCCTCCACATCACAGGAATTCGCTCTGGAAATCTGTGGGGAGGCAATGTTTAGAGTGGACGTCCTACGGCTGAAATGATTAAAAAAAATAGGTATTTTCCAAATAGTAGTCATACTGACATAGAACTTGCAAAACTTTATTTGAGTTATAGATAATGTTTTTTGAAGACGATGGACCTGTTAAAGTCTTTTGTCTACTGAAGGAAAAAGTAAAGAAAATCTTGATCTAAAGAGTCTAAAGGACATTAGATACTTAGTTAAATTATGTATTACTTTTTATCCTGAAATTCATTAAGAGCGACGTTGTTGTCGATCAAAAGGAGCGTAGCGGCTCCTTTATCTATTATCAAAAGTTTCTAGCGAATTCAGAGTAAATATGGACTAGCTATAGAGTATAGAGACTGATACTCAACTAAACCGGGCGTGCGCCTTGTTCCGCACAATGTTTGCGTTGACTCAGTTTGCTTCAATATAAATCTGCACAAATTCATTGGAATTTACGGTGAAATATTCACGCCGATTCTTGGAGGCAAACAGGCTTACGGCCCACCTGATGGTAAGCGGTTACCGTCGCCTATTGACAATTGAGCATTGCTAATGCGTTGCCTACCCTGGAGAAGTATTTTTGTATTTTTCTTAAAGCTCTTCATGTTGTAAGTTAGCGGGAAAACCTCGGAAGGAAGCTCATTCCACAATTTAGCTTCCATTCTAGGCAAAGATCATCATCTCCCTGCCCTTATCCCACTTCATGTGAGGTTGGCACATGTTTTTATCTTCCGCTCCCCTTTATCAGCCGTCATTTCAGTATTCACTTGTACGTAATAATAAATATATAAATAATTTGCGTGACTGATTCCAGTCAAAGATGCGGTTCGGATACCGCTAGTTCGATAATTGTGAGTGAGAGAACATTTAAATTTTACACAAGAAACATTTTAACTGATGTAGATCCTTTCTTATGGGTAATTGTTAAGGATCTATTTCGTAAACTGACTGCTTCGTTATCTGTCAAAGTGCTATAGTTTAATGTTCATACCTGTGTATTGGTTGATTCTGTTTTGTTCATAGCTTGTTTATAAATGCTCCGACTTTAGCAACTTTTGGCAACTTGTAATGTTATTAATTCATTCGATCGCAACCGACCGCGATCAATTTGCGATTAATCTAAATAAGTTCTGGATTCATTAATCATTAAACTTGTTACTGTATTTGATCTTTAGAAATTGAGCTGAAGGATAACTTAAGTTGCAAATTACGTTCAAGTTAGTTTTTTAACTCTGAATAGGAATTGAATAGGTATGTCATTAAATTCATTACCGTTGCGTTATGATTATAAAACTTTAATTGATTCAGGGGATATTTGAAATACATGTAAGACTAGCTTCCGTCCGCGGCTTCGCTCGTGTGGTATTCTAAAAGTAGCCTATATGCTATTCCAGACTATAATCTATCTATGTACCAAATTTCATCTAAATCCGTTCGGCCGTTTAGCCGTGATTGAACCACAAACATCCAAACATCCAAAAATCCTCACAAACTTTCGCATTTATAATATCAGTACATAGGATGACTGACATAATATAGTCGATGACATACTGTCATATGAAAGTAGCATAGTATTTTTTTGTATTTTTTTTATACAACGTGGTGGCAAACAAACTTACGGCCCACCTGATGGTAAGCGGTTACCGTAGCCTATGAGCGCTTGCAATACCAGAGGCATCACGCACGCGTTGCCGACCCCGAACCCCCTTCCCCTCTAAAAAAGCTCTGGCAACCTTACTCACCGCAGGAACACAACACTATTTGAAACAAATAATGTTATTTGGCTGCGATCTTCTGTAAGGCGGAGGCACCTCCCCAGGCAGGCTGCTCCAATTCAGAACGAGAAAATCTCGCTGTGCCCTACCTCCTCCTAATAGTAGCTTTCTTGTTTAGTCTCCCTAGACAGTCAATCACGCAAATTATTTATATAGTTATTACGTGCAAGTTAAAACATGTCAGCGCTGTTTTATTACCTACCAGAAGTGTCGAACTAATATGAATATTGAAATGAGTGTTGTTACTAAAAACATTGGATGCTGGTATTCGCAAAAACATAATGTACCGTTTTATTAAATATTAATTCCTACATAAAAGCCAATTAGCTCTAATTAGCGATCCATTGCCAATGATTATTTTGTGAAACATGAATTCGGAGAGAGAGTATCTCTATACTTTAGTATCTTCATAAGTCACTGTGGAGGAATTAAATGTAGACGTCTCGGTTTAATCATTTAAAAACAATTTTCTCAAAACAAGCGCGTTGTTTCAACCATTTTTGTAATGAAGCTGTAAGTAAAAGCCTTCTAAATGTCACTTAGGGGGAAACATCTGATGCCTGTTCGCAATTAAATTCCTTCTAAATAAATGAACTACTCATAGCCGTTGATGTTTCATACGAAACCGGCATTATGGAGTATGAGTATAAACAATGGTGGTGATCGCTTGCCACCACAAACTAGCGAAAGTTTGGTTAAATAAGAACTTTAAACGTATTCATAGTCGGGTAATTAGCGTAAATCATAGAGGAGCAGAAAAATATAATAATAGATGTAACGAGGCCATAAATAATACGTAGTATTCAAGTATCCGGCCTCCTTTCGACATCTATCGAAAGTTGTTGTGAACCCGCTCACCGGCAGGAGTGCATCCAATTTATTTTCACCCCAAACCACTGACAGACAGACTTCCTTACTTTTAAGTTTCATGAAATCGCAGTAGGTTCACAATTTTTAATTTTGGTTTTTTACAAAAAAAATGTTATCCCTGAGCAGTGGCGGATTTGCAGTCTTGGCCGCTCTAGGCCCCTGGCCATGTGCTGCCCCCCTTTCTCAGCACCCATCATTAGACTAGGTACATAATGAATTTACTTTATTGCCAACTTTATCTAAATTGAAATCAGAAATTTAAATAACTATATTAGCTACTAATTTGTAAATATATTCCGAGATGATGAGCTTTTCTACGACAATTCCTACAAATTTTTGGTCTCGATTTGCCGCCCCTAATATCTGGCCGCCCTAGGCCCGGGCCTACTGGGCCTTAGGGCAAATCTGCCACTGTCCCTGAGCCAAGCGAGTAAGGTACCGTATCAAATAAACGATAAAATATCAACAAAATAAAGATGTCTAACAGAGTCAAGTAAGAATATTGATTCAATCATCACTTGTCCCAGGTTTTGCGGCGGGAAAGTAAATCGCTAGATTAGCTGACGAAGCGACAGACCGATGTGGCGGAGATTCCACACCGCCGATGCCGTCGAGTTGTTCCTTTTACCATACTAGGAATCACTGGGATCACATAGGGATTTTATTGATTAATAAAATCCTTTTGAATTTGAATACGTAATCATAATACCTATATTATTTTAAAAATTCCCAATGACATTAGAAATAAACCGGAACTAGATTTTTTTAATTATATAAAAAGACATTTGTTGCACAAGTGTTACTACAGTATTAACGAGGCTTTGGCTGATAAATTTATATTTTGTGGTGACCGTGAATTGTAATTATTTAATTTATAGGTTTCTCTATGACATGTCAAATTTAAATATTATATATTTTTTTGACTTTACTTTATTTTATACATTCTTTATGAATTTATTTTATTTGCTAACTTATAATGTTTTATTTACAGAAATAAACTTAAAACGAATACAAGTAAATATTTACAAAATACACAAGAAACAGTTGAGCCATCTAAAGACCGTTACAAACGATCTATAGATAGCTCAACTGATCCAGATCACTACCAGTCGGAAGCGTCCCCAAGACGCTGGCGGAATTGCCACGCTGGATGGCAATGCTAATGCACTGGGCCAAATAAGAGCCAGCTCTCGGGTCACGCGTCGCTTCGATCATTATTTTTATTTGCTTAGCAATGTACTATATTATTTTTGACATATCTAAGTGCATGTAACATATGTATTGAGGAAAATAAATGATTATGATTATAATAAACAACCAGTCACTCGACCAGGCCCCCAATTCTACTAATTCAATAACCTTATATGATAATCGCATGATAATGATCGCAACATTATCATTCCGTTACGATTATTTAAACCTTCATTTCTTTGATTTCATTGGTTCGATGGTTTCACAATGACTGCCATTGATATACAACTGTAATAGCAGAAAACCAAAAGTGTCAAGTGGCCATTTTGCCATTGTCATTTTTAAACCATTGAATTAGTAGAATTGGGCCCCAGGGCATTAAACCTGCACCTTTTGCGTTACAGCCGGACCTTGCCACCGCGCTTGCTATGCCTACGCTAATCAATCGTCTATATTTTGTATATTATATTTATCTAATGAATATCCTGTCAAATATCCTAAAATCTAGTAAATAATGAAGTCGGGAAACTTAAGCAATATTAATGGCACTTGTTCAAATTGATTAGCGCACAAAAAGTTCACCCTTGTCTGCAGGAAATGTTTAATTACCACCCCTTCAGGCAGGGTCCTCAAGCAGCGGTCACCATTATTTTACCATTATAATTGAGACGTAAAAAACGTTCTTTTGTTTTATTTAATTTTGACCTATGGAAAAGACCATAATGTCGATGATAATTCTAATAATCGCGAGAGGGTTGGACCGCGCGGTATATTATACTCGCCATCATTAAGATTATCTAGACGAATTGAAACATTCATTGTCGGTATTCTCATCGACATTATATAGTCAACAGTGACAATGTGTAGTACAACTCACGATAGTTTTATAAATATAAATAAATAAATATTCCGGACATATTCACACGGTCAACTGTTCCCAAACTAGGCATAGCCTGTACGATGAGTACCAGAGACTGATATACATAATAGATATATATTTAACACCCAGACACAGAACAAACATCTGTGTTCATCTCACAAATGTTTGTCCAGTGCGGGGATCGAACCCGCGACCTCTAGCGCAGAAGGCAGAGTTACTACCAACTGAGCTATGAGGCCAGTCAAAGTTAGTGTTTGGTCGACGCGATAGTGTGCGTTCCCCCAGCAGAATGTTGTCGAATTTCGGGATTTGAAGTATACAGGAAAAAAGTTATTCATGAAAAACACATTCTGCTGGGGGAACGTTCCTCCAGCAGAATGTCATCGATGGACGTAGCTAAAAACAAACTAGATGGTCGGATAGCTTGAATTTGTGCATAATTTGTGCACTAACACCGAAGTTTGTGCATCCAAGGACTACGGAGATATTCAAATTTGAATAACGATAACAGTAACTATTGGAGTGGCGGTAGTGGCCCCGTCTTCCGATCCCCAGGTCGTGGTTTCCAATCCCGTTCGCGTACCAATGGATTTACCGGAAAATTGATGTGTGCCATACTAGTGCTTTCAAACGGTGAAGGAAAATATTGTGAGGAAAGACATGTGCACGAAAGGAGCCTCTAAGGCGCACATTAATCCTTTCACTACACTGATTCTTTCACCGACGGTCATAGGCCCTTTTCAGAGCCACCCTACCTCAACCTGCTCACTGACCTAACACAGGAAAACCAAAAAACAATCAGTGACACGAAAAGCAAGCAATCTTTCTTGGTCATCTTGTATTAGGTCAATGGCCACGTTGGGGTATGGTGTCACTGTAAAACGTGCTTGCGCCGTTAAAATTCCCAAAAGGCAATGGCAGGCACGTGATATTGCAGCCGTCATTGGTGGCGGTAGCCGCTTCTTGGCAAATTAGTGTAGCAGCTAGAAGAGGGGATGCCGTTTTGTACATTGCGAAGATGACGTCTTGACGTAATGAATGATGAGTTGAATGGTGTCTGAGAGTTTTATCATTTCTAAAAAGTCATTCATTTCGTATTTGCCGCATTTATTCATCAATTGATGTGCACGAAAGGAATCCTCCCACTACACTGACTCTTTTTAATTTTACAGGGTGCCCAAGAAAGAATCAGTGATACGACAACTCAGCAACAAGAACATAATATAATAACGATTTGTATAGGACGCAGAAAGAGCCTTTCGTTTTTCCAAAATAGTTTTCTGCGGACCCTAATACCGGATATCCGGGATGACAAACAGAAGGATGACGTCACTATATTCAACGAGAAAATAATATTATTTGGCCGATAGACATTAATTATATTAATGGCGGGCTGAAGATGTCCTTAATTAATCTTCAGGAAAAATCCGAGACCAAACCCTCGACCACAATTACGAATATTAATGAGAATTGACGGACATTTTCATATTTTTACGCATAATCGTCACATCAGTTTACACTGAGAAATATCAGT
Organism: Anticlea derivata; assembly: GCA_947579855.1. NCBI lineage: Eukaryota > Metazoa > Arthropoda > Insecta > Lepidoptera > Geometridae > Anticlea > Anticlea derivata. Next base: position 10,538,917 of record OX388276.1, on the reverse strand, counting down.
TGTGAGTAGGTAAGCTAGGATAGTATATACATATAGGTAATAATAATATCAATAATAATAATAATATTTCATAAAATATTATTTTTCATCTTCTTTTATGTGTCTAATTAGGGATCCGCACCGCGAGAAAAAAATCGGAACCCTTTAAACATCACTGCTGCTCACTCATATAATTTTTTCATAGCTCAATAAATGAGAGAAAATGCCTTTCCCTCTAAAATATTGTTTGAAATAGTTTGTATCAATAAATAAAATGTAATGCATTGTGAGTAACATAGTAGTAACAAATAGTTTGTGTCGGTATGAATTGAGGAAAAGATGAATGACACCTGAAAATACTAGGTTAAATCAAATACTTGGTTAATACATTACGCATTCAAATGCATTGACGCATATAAACAAAGGGGGTCAGGGGGTTAGGGGGGGGGGGGATGCACTAGAATCCTACGTGGACAGCCACGAGAGCTAGGGATTAGGATAATTAGGAACAAATTGAAACTCATTCGCGTTTTAAGTCGGGATTCTACTCGCCTGGGGAGGAGGCGGATGGGATCAGGTATTTTTTTACCGACTTCAAAAAATGAGGCGGTTCTCCATCCGGCTGTATTTCTGAATAAGTTACTTCCTAAATTTAGCTGCGAATCAAGTATTTTTAAATCGTATACAAACTATTTTTACTCTTCATATTTATCCAAGAACTTCATCAGCTCTGCGTTTACTTGAAAGTTTGTAGATTTATTTTTTAATTTAATAAGGTGAGTCTGTGATTTTTTTATGGTATGCCAATATTCTTAACTCATACAGATGGTAATTTTTTTATACGTATCCAATTTTTTATCGATCTAGTGCTGTGATTGATGCACATTCTGTTTTTTTCACGACAACCGTGCCCCTCCAGAATAGTTTATCTGTAAATCTTTCTCACAATTCATAATATTAAATAAATCACTTACCGTATGTGACTTGACGTAAACTTTTTGCGATGCGGAGACGTGCTCCTGCCGTGAGCTGATCTGGTCACTGAAGGCTTTCAGCGGCTCCAGGCTTTTATACCGGTTGGTGCTCGGCGGCCGGGGGCGGGGCCAACGCGCGCACCTCGCACCAATCCCCGCCCTATTTTGAAACCTTCGATGACGTCATTACTTCGTCGTCATCACGTCTTGACATTTAGGAGGTTCTACAAGGTCATCGGGCTGCAGGCTGCTTCTGAAACGATCGAGTCTCTATGTGCTAGGATCCAATTCGGGGAAGTAAAGGATTAATGGAATTAAATCTAATTGCTTGTCGTTAGAAAGCATTTGGATGAGCTTGTTTCTGGTAAGATTGAATAGGTACTCGTAGGTAATCGGAAAAGGGTTTTAGTAATAAATTAGAGCGGCTATACTTGTTTTTGGCTGCAAGATAACTAGAAGAAATAATACAAAAATAAATAAATCAAGAGCAGGGTAAACCATACTGGCCCCTTTCAGTAAGAGACCATGTCATATAAAAACGTTTAAAATGGGAAAACGATGGTTAACTATTAATAATAATAAATAAATATTCCGGATAGGTATATCACACACGGTCAACTGATCCCAAACTAGGCATAGCCTGTACTATGGGTACCAGTTACTGATATACATAATATATACATATTTAACACCCAGACACAGAACAAACATCTATATTCATCACACAAATGTGAATCCAGTGCGGGAATCGAACTCGCAACCTCTAGCGCAAAAGGCAGAGTTACTACCAACTGAGCTATGAGGCTCTGAGAGCTGCTAAGAGCCTCAAGACGAAAGTCTACAATCAGTGCGTGATGCCAGTGATGACTTATGGCACTGAGACTTGGTCGTTAACTATAGGCCTCATACACAAGCTCAAAGTCGCGCAGCGGGCTATGGAGAGAGCTATGCTTGGAGTTTCACTACGTGATAAGATCCGAAATGAGGAAATCCGTAGAATAACTAAGGTCACATGGCTCTCAGAATTAGCAAGTTGAAGTGGCAGTGGGCCATATAGCTCGCAGAACCGACAACCGTTGGGGAGTAAAGGTTCTCGTATGACGACCACGATCCGGGCGACGCAGTGTTGGAAGGCCCCCCACCCGATGGACCGACGACATTGTGAAGGTTGCGGGAAGTCGGTGGATGGAGAAGGCTCAAGACCGTTCGTCATGGAACTCTTTGGGGGAGGCCTATGTCCAGTAGTGGACTTCTACAGGCTGATGATGATGATAATGATGATGTGCTATGAGGCCAGCCAGTCAGTATGATGTTTTAGAACTTTTTACATGCTTAGCTTGAATTCGAGCTTCAGTTTTTGCGAATATTCCAAGAAAAAACGAACTCCACAATTTGTTTTTATACTATGTAACTCCAATTTCCAATTTCATTATTATAAAAACATTAATTGCAATCTAAAATGACAAATCATGATTTTAATTCAATAGGTATATGAATAAATTCTGAAGCTCTACATTCCATTTTGTGAAAAGGATCATCGAAAACAATGATAGGCAACAGACCGAGTTTGTTGCCTGATTCTTCTAGGCTTGGTCACGAAGAAAAGGCGTAGCTTCACCACGTTTCTAACGTTTCAAAGTGATCCTAGTGATTTTATTGATAACGACTATGATCACTTTTCTCTATTTAAATTACAGAGGTTAAAGTTGGCAGGTGCGTCTTAAACATACAGAAATTTAACTTGGTCATTGGCCGTGGTGAAGAATAGGCCCCTCCATATCTACCTATCCGCGGATGTCGTAAGAGGCTACTTAGGGAAAAAAGCTAGGGGATGAGCAGCAGCGTCCCTCATTTTAACAACGATAGCTCTAACTGCGCTCGCCTACTCGCATGCCCAGCGTGGTGAGTATGTGCAAATCCCCCCACATGATAAGGAATTCGCTCTGTTTGTGGGGGAGGTCATGTTCAGCAGTGGGTATCATATGGCTGAAATGATGATGATGATGATGAATCTCTTATTTGAATAGGTTGAGTTATTTACGAGGTAGCAATGCTGGCATAGGCAGCTAGGTTGCTGCAGCAAAGGTTCTTGAGTGGCGTCCACGAACCGGACGACGCCGTATTGAAAGGCCCCCCACCCAAAGGACCGATGACATTGTGAAGGTTGCGGGAAGTCGGTGGATGGAGAAGGCTCAAGACCGTTCTTCATGGCACTCTTTGGGGGAGGGCTAAGTTCAGCAGTGGACTTCATCAGGCTGATGATGATGATGGTGAATGATGGCATGGAAATAACTCAGCTGTTTTGGTAGCAGACTATAGCTGGTAGTGGTAGGTACTTTTTCAATTCATTACTGGCTCATCTGTAAAAATGTTGCAAACATACTCACTCCCAAAGATTTAAGTCTCGTATCATCGTGTGGAATTTTATGGGGATATTAAAAAAAAACGAATCAAAGGAGCCGTTTCATTCTGGGCCTGGTCCACTACATAGAAAAATTAGGAAAAAATAGGAGATTACAAGAAAAATACAATTTCATTAATTTGAAGACAAATGCGATGGTACAGTCAGCATCAGAAGTTGATGATCAAATTTAGATTGTCAAAACTAGTGATTGAAGTTTGTATCAAAAAGTGATAGCATAACAAGGTGACCTTTAATAGGTGACTGTAAAATGTACCACAATTGAGATGATGACACTAACCTTATGGGGTTAGTGTCATCATGATGATTCATGATAATTTCTTAGTTCAAAAATACATGACTAGTATTATTTTCAAAAATCCGTGCCTGCTATGACATCTAAAAGTAGCTGATGTTGATAGTAACCAGATAAAAGTATCAATCTACCCTCAACCTGCCTTTTATTTTATTCTGAAATTGTTAGGCAAATAGTAGGTAACCTAGGTCACCTTGTAACATGTCATGAATCACCTACAAGGTGATGTATATGATGTATACCAATGCATCAGTTAATTGTGACCCCACGACTTTATTGCGCCAAATGTTGAAAAGTAAAGTAATTCACGTATTTGTGAAACAATTTTGCATTAGTTAATTGTGACCCCACGACTTTATTTCGCCAAATGTTGAAAAGTAAAGATATTCACGTATTTATGTAACAATTTTGCATCAGTTAATTTTGAGCCCACGACTTTATTTCGTCAAATGTTGAAAAGTAAAGTAATTCACGTATTTGTGAAACAATTTTGCATTACTTAATTGTGACCCCACGACTTTATTTCGCCAAATGTTGAAAAGTAAAGATATTCACGTATTTATGAAACAATTTTGCATCAGTTACACACAAGGTGATTCATAACATGTATACCAATGCATCAGTTAATTGTGACCCCACGACTTTATTGCGCCAAATGTTGAAAAGTAAAGATATTCACGTATTTGTGAAACAATTTTGCATTAGTTAATTGTGACCCCACGACTTTATTTCGCCAAATGTTGAAAAGTAAAGATATTCACGTATTTATGAAACAATTTTGCATCAGTTTATTTTGAGCCCACGACTTTATTTCGTCAAATGTTGAAATGTATAGATATTCACGTATATAAGAAATAATTTTGCATCAGCTACTTCTGAAGCCGGGATTACATTCGAACTTCATTTTATCATCAGTATGAAGATACATATGGAGTTTCAGACATTCATGAACTCAGAAAAGATGTTTTATCATTTACTTCTGGAAATAGTTGGATCAGAGACTTTGTGATACTTTTAAGTCATCACGTACTTTTGGAATATTGGGAAGAAACTCCTAAAGTAAAATATTTTCAATCAGGAGTTTTGAGACATGTCTGATCATCAGCTACTTTTGATGCTGACTGTACAAGGATAATTCTTCTGGTAAGTTTCTTACTATGTGACCACTATTTGAAGGCCACCATGTTGGTTAGCTACCATATTTTAGAGTAATGTACACAGTGCAGGCCCAGGCTCCATATATTGATGAAACGTCTCTTTTAACAGCAATTTCAATGAAAACCATATCAGTCTCATGTCAGTGTGAGTGGAGCGAAAATTATTTAACGACTAAGAATACCAGGGTAAGACTATATAAATAATAAGCTTATCTTTTAATTAAGTCTCGACTTCTAGCTCCATGTTAAGTTTTCTTTAAAGTTCTTTGCTTAATTAAATGTTTTTCGGCACTTAGGTATCACCACCAGGTAGATCTGATAATTTAGAGTTATTTTCTTTATCTCACATCGCAACTGTATTTTTTATTCTCATTATTAAAGCTTTTCACTTTTCCACTGAAAAAATAATCTGCTGGTTTGGTGGCAAATCAGTTTTAACTCATATTATTCGTCTGTTTTATAAGATTCTTGATGTACTTTTCTTACGTATACGATAGTTATAAAATGATAAAAATACCTTAAACAGCTGATTCTTTCTTGGTCATCCTGTATTAGCCCAGTGACCAGGTTGAGGTATGGTGGCTCTGAAAAGGGTCTATGACAGTCGGTGAAAGAATCAGTGTAGTGAAAGGATTCAAGTGCACCTCTTAGAGGCTCCTTTCGTACACATGTCACATGTCTTCCATGTTTTAGATGGCTCTTCTATGGATATAGTAGGTAACTAAATTTTAAGGCTATTCCAAAGTGTTCTTGTGATATGAATACCTAAACAGAGACTGGCCTCATAGCTCAGTTGGTAGTAACTCTGCCTTCTGCGCTAGAGGTCGCGGGTTCGATTCCCGCACTGGACAAACATTTGTGTGATGAACACAGATGTTTGTTCTGCATCTATTATGTATATCAGTCTCTGGTACCCATAGCACATGCTATGCCTAGTTTGGGATCAATTGACCGTGTGTGTTATGTCCGGAATATTTATTTATTTATTTATTATTTAACAGCTGGCTATTATTTGGCCCAGCGAATAAGCATTGCCATCCAGCGTGGCAATTCCGCCAGCGTCTTGGGGACGCTTCCGACTGGTAGTGATCTGGATCAGTTGAGCTATCTATAGATCGTTTGTAACGGTCTTTAGATGGCTCAACTGTTTCTTGTGTATTTTGTAAATATTAACTTGTATTAGTTTTAAGTTTCTTTCTGTAAATAAAGTACTTGTTTTTATTTATTATTATTATTGAAGCATGCAAGCATAGATAACTCTTGGTCATTTGCTCAAGAAAGAACCAGTAACACGAAATAAGCTCAGACACTAGTCTACGTTCGGATAAAGAAAATAAACTGCCCACTCCTTAGGTCAATTACACATAGTTAAATTAACTGCGGTCGTTAACGGGCACTCCTGACGACGCGCGTAAAGCCGGGTGTAAAACTAAACTTACTTGATTTTACTCGCCGCTTAATTGGAGGTTATAGTTCTCAAAGTAAACATCGTTTTTATTTTCTACCTACTGGTACCAGAGAGCGCTTGGAAAATTACTCTGTATGCCACCTCGGCATCTCAACATTATGTAATTTAGACAATTGATATGGCAACGACTGGCAACTTATACAGGTCTTTCCCAATATTTAATCTATCCCTGGTTTTCCCCTACTAGCGATAGAAAAGTCTATCTTTCAATTCACCGCACCAAAATACTTACTAACGACAGGTAATCCTATCCCTGTTTTTTTTTTATTCACACGTTCAACTGATCCCAAACTAGGCATAGCCTGTACTATGGGTACCAGAGACTGATATACATAATAGATATATATTTAACACCCAGACACAGAACAAACATCTGTGTTAGTCACAAATGTTTGTCCAGTGCGGGAATCGAACCCGCGACCTCTAGTGCAGAAGGCAGAGTTACTACCAACTGAACTATGAGGTCAGTTTGCTATGTATCGACGTATGGATAATAAGTCTTCGGTCGGATCCGCACACAGTGCTGTTTCAGTGAAAATAAAACTTTGCACTGTGCACTCTAAGACCCTCTAAGAGCCGCACTTTAATCCTTTCACTACACTTATTCTTTCACCGAAAGTCATAGGTCCTTTTCAGGGCCACCTATACTTCAACCTAGTCACTGACTTAATACAGAATGACCAAGAAGGCATCAGTGACACGACAAGCAAGCAAGTAGAGCCACCCTGGTGGCTCTTAACGTCTGTTCTTTGCGACGAATTATATAAGGCAGAGGTCACTCTGCATGAGGTACTTATAAAGAGTAATTTTGTGTGTTATAAAGACTTTTATTTGGACCGTTGCAGAAAGAACCGGAGGGCACGAAACTACAAAACAAGGTGTTCACTGATTTGAATAGCTTCATGGACTAATATGAAATACTTTCAAACTGATTTAACCAAGGATAAGGGATGAATACCAAGGTAACTCTAGGTAGGTACTGATTTGGAGAAAAAATACTTTAGTTTTCATCTTCAAATTCCGCTTAGTCAGATCGGCTAAGGTAAACAACAGGGCCTAAGAGGGGTCAGACGTTCAAAAATTACATTTGTAGGACAAACTTCTCCCTAAAACGTGACAAATCTCTACAATGATTTGGCATTTTATTACTGCATGTACGATCGAATCACAATGTCGAGTAAATAGATGTAAGACGTCCGGCGATCCAAAACAAACTCATCGGCGTGTTGACAGGCCAGATTACCCGCCCCCATACAACGCGCACTCGTTTAGCAAATGTATGCTAGATACATCAGTTACTCGTATAACTACAAGAACTACAAGAGAGAAAGATATGAATAATATCCTGAAAGAGGTTTATTTTATCAACAAAAATATACATATACAATAATATACAGTAAAAAGTACAATAAGAAACAAAAAAATTAAAACAAATCAAGATTTTTTGTTGAACTTCGTTCAATTAGCTGTTTTTGGTCTTTTATAACTAACATTTAACATTTTTATAACTAGCTTCCGTTTGTGACTTCGATCGCGTGGTACACACATAATAAGTAGCCATTATGCTATTCTAGGTAATATGTATTTTTATAAAAATAACTTTATACATTCCAAGTTTCAATGAAGTCACACAACAAACATCCAAACATCCTCACAAACTTTCGCATTTATAATATTAGTACCTAGGATTATATCGCACAAGTAAGGATATTTTTAAACAAATTTTATAGAAATATCAAGGATATATCGCTTGCCGTTTGAACACGACTTTATGTAGAGTTTCACTGCATCACAGAATGTATACTGACGAATAAGGTAAGTAGGTACATACGATAACACTATCGATAATAATGCGGAACGTAATCTAATCGACTTATCTATCGAGTTGCGATCAGTCGCGAATCTGTGGTACAGTGTGACGCTCTACAACAAGTAAGGTACGTCAAATATTTTATTTCGTGTTTTATATACATTTTGTTAAGCAATTTTCGAGTTGCCTAAAAAATAACTCCAATAACCCTTCATCTCAACTCAACTCATTCTGGTATAGGCCGAGTTAATCTAGAGCTTTATAACTTCTAATTTAATAATGCATTTTTTATTATTTCGTGAAACAATACAAGATAATTCGTAATAAAAAATAATAATAATAACAGTTGTAAATTAAACTAAAATAATATTATACTAGAAATGAACTCTGTTTTCTACGACTACGACTACAAGTAAAAAACAGAGTTCAGATCACCAACCACAGGCAGCGTGCCCAAAAGGCTGGCGACATTACCTCGTTGGATCGCTACACTGATCCTTTGTCCGAGGTAAGCACCAGCCAATAAAATAAATTAAGAATAATTAATAATCAAATAATTCGTAATAAACATTATCCCGGTAGGGGCTGATTCTACAACCAATTGGCAATAAAGTTTGTTTTACGACTAATTTTCATTGAAAAGATATTTTTCAAACGTCAATATTCAGCTGTTTCAGCTAGCAATCTTGGATAACCAATAAAAAGAAATAATTTATCAAAGAAAAATAAGTTTATTTTCCTGACTTTTTTAATAAGCTGTTTTTGGTGTTTTGATCATGACATTAAATGTAAGAGAAGTTTGACATCAGAATTGCTACCTATAACAACTGAACAGTTTCTTCATAGAGTTTTTTCATTGAAAAATGACGATGTCGTAGAATACAACTTTATTGCCAAACAACTTCTACAGAACGAGGCGAGACGATCGGCTGGGTGGCGTAGTTGGCGATCGCATCTCCATATCTATGGGAGGTTATGGGTTCAATTCTATGTTTTGGGATATTATAAAAACACAGTATTTCTCTTAGTGTGAGTTAACTTTTGAATCTTTTTTAATTACAAATAAATATAAATATTCTGGACATATTCACACGGTGAACTGATCCCAAACTAGGCATGGCCTGTACTATGGGTACCAGAGACTGATATACATAATAGAGACATATTTAACACCCAGACACAGAACAAACATCTGTGTTTATCACACAAATGTTTGTCCAGTGCGGATCAAACCCGCGACCTCTAGCGCAGAAGGCAGAGTTACTACTAACTGAGCTATGTGGCCAGTCGTTAGTAATTTGTTTCTGTTAATAAAGATGCTGGTATGAAAATGTTTTTTAAGAGTAGCTAGGTAAGTGAAACCTCGTGAAGTGGTAAGAGAGAGACATGCCGAGTACTTGCCTGGGACTTATTAAAATCCAGCGTCGATACTCTACTCTAGAGTATCTAGGTACTTAGCACGTAGACACTTCACAATCTACTTTCATTCTCTCGACGTAACTAATTAGTCTAGTGTCGTATCTCAATCGATTTTCACAATCTCATTCATTGAATTGTGATAAGCATTTTGGAAATTCATGTTGCGATAGTCATCGTTGATTTAGAGTATTGACAGTCATTGAAAAATTTCTTGTGAAATTCTGGACACGCATTAACTAATATAGTATAAGGCTTTCATTCGTAACACTTATGGTTAAAAAATTGTACCCGTTACTAAAGACTGATTTTATTTTATTTTGTAAGAGCAAAATACGTGAAAGTTATGATGCAGTCGTTTCTATCCCACTGTTTTGGGCCTAATTATTACAATCATTTTATGATTGAGACCTTATGAATGATACCTTATAAAATTCAAAGGCCCGTCATGGCTAGCCACTGTCATAGTCGGGACAACAACTTAGTGTATGTACCCTCCGCAGCACGAAAGCACGAACAGCGGTCACCCATCCGTTTGGTGACCACGCATAACGTTGCATAACTCAGCATTATTACGTACGATTAGGCAAGGTACTCCACGAGCGCTTAAGCTTTGATAAAATCTGTAGCATCAGTTTTTATCAATTAGGTAATGATTAAAACAATAATCATAAAGTAAGTATATCTAAAAAATCTATACTTTACATAATAAAAGAGTAAGTATCAAAATGCTAAAATAAAGTGTGTCTGCCTGTCTGTTAGTGTATGAGGAATGTGATGAGAGTGAAAGAAGCAAAAGAGGTATGTCAGAATCGTAGTCAGTGGAAAGCCGTGGTCTCTGCCTACCCCTCTGGGATAGAGGCGTTATTTTATGTATGTATGTATTGCTTAAAGGAGCCTCTAGGGCGCACTTTAATCCTTTCAGTACACTGATACTTTCACCGATGATGGTCATAGGCCCTTTTCAGGGCCACCATACCTCAACCTGGTCACTGACCTAATACAGGATGACCAAGAAAGAATCGGTGACCCGACAAGCAAGCAAGCTTCTGACCTATTTGTTACATAGGCTATGCATCATCCCATTTGAGGGGCAAGGTTGTATGAAAATAATTTAAAAAAATGCATATTATATTTATTTCAGCCTTGGCAATTTTATTTTCAATAACAAATAATGAGATACGTGCTAGCGATTTCTAAATATCGACGCTTAAAGATGTGCTAAAGTTGTTTAAAGTTTTAACAAAAGTTGAAGGCGTGTTTCTCCTTCACCTAACAATTTTGCTTTAGAAATACTTTCCAATATTATTTATTAAAAACCTGTTTGAGTGATATTTAGACTACAAGCTTATTTGATAGGTACAAGTTCATAAAAAACTATTAAAACGTAGTGCTTCTGGCATTCTTTGAGAACTGTTATCATTACTACTAGGCCCTAGGTACTGCAGATTAACTTGCGTAGTGAATGACCTATGAATTCCACGGGAGTGAAATCGCGGGTACAACTAGTAGAACATAAGTATTTTTTTAGATAATATGTAAAAAAACAAGTATTTTAAAATAAAGTTATTTGTATTTGCATCAAACAAAACAAAACGAAACTTTTGAAGGACAAATATTCGGTTTTGTTATTCATACCAAGTTACAAGAAAAAGAGAAATTATTAATAATCTCAAAGAAACTTTTTGGATCATATTCATTTTGAATTGCATTAATTTGAGAAGTTGGTCAATACAAAACGGTGTGCAGCCCTAGGTTTGATACCTGCGGGCGTGCAACACAGAAAACAAAATAATCAAAACGGTTTTCCGATGATTTACAAAAAGGTACATTTTTCGATGTCTTTTCCCTCTTACCCTTTCATTGTACCTACCTACATTCAACGGTAATGCAAACTTCTTGGTGGGGATTTGTTTAATAATAAAATTAATATAATCTATGTTGAATCAAATTAAAGGGGGCATCAAATTAAATTAATTGTGCACGAAAGGAGCCTCTAAGAGGCGCACTTTAATCCTTTCACTACACTGATTCATTCGTCGACGGTCATAGACCCTTTTAGGTCCACCATATTACCACCTGGTCACTGACCTAATAGGATGACCAAGAAAGAATCAGTAACAACCCATGCATGCATGCAAGGGGGGCAAATATTTAACAGCCTATACTTCGGCAACGTGTAAAATCCGCCACTGTTGCTGATGTCAGTATGAAAGTGAAAAATTAAGGTTAGGATCCTCTGTATCCAATTTACCATGTCGGTTCTTTTCGCATTGGTGATCAGCTAGGCTCTTTTAAGCTGGTACTTCCATTGGTGCATTGGTGACCGGCTTTTTTTAGGCCCATCTCAACCTGGCTTTACTAAAAAAGGATGACTGTATTTTTTCAGATTGAATATAAAATGGGAGAAGTAAAGCGATTCACACTGGCCGAGGTGGCGACTCACGATGGCAAGACAAACTCAACCGTGTACATCGTGTACAAGGACTCCGTGTATGACGTCACCAAATATTTGCATGAGGTATGTTTTCAGTGTTGTGTGGCCTCGCCTCTCCCACTGTAATTAAGGTAGAATAGAAAAACGGTTATTTTAACCAATAAATACAATCTACATAACATAAACCAATATAAAGACCAATTGATTCTTGTTCGCTAATAATCTTTTTATTTTTGAGATAGATAGTAGGCATATTAGTTACAGAACATGTTGAAATTTATATTGATTGAATGACTGTACATCCGGGATATTTCGTGTGATCAATTTTTTTTAGACATAGACATAGACAAACATTTATTCACAAATTTGGCACACAATACACGTCACAATAAAAGCAAGACAAAGAGAGCGAAAATATGAAACAAAGACAGAGAGGTAACACACAAAAACTTATTAAAAAGAACACGTGAAATGTTATTGTGCGCCACAGCAGCAAAAAGGTTTTTCCTTCCCTTCGGTTCCTTTGGCATACACTATATTAATTGATTCTACATGTGGCGCAAAAAATGTATGGGGATCTGTTTGGGCATCACATTCAATTTAATAATGATTATAATCTAACATCTCCAGAGAGAGCTGACACCTTCCTTAGAGGAAGAGAATTCCAACTGCGAGTTTATAAAATAGTAACCATTGCAGCATCCAGGCGGCCCCGAGTCCATCATGGACGAAGCGGGCAAAGACTCCACCTCAGCCTTCGACGAAGTGGGTCACACCTCGGACGCCAGGTCTATCTTCACCAAGTACAAAGTGGGAGAAATCGTTGAGGTACTTACCATTAGTATAAGCAGTATTAGGCCTCGTCCTAATAGAACGCGACTATGCGAACAACGCACGATTGCGCGAACTTTATTCGTACAAATGCGCGATAAAACATATAAGTCTTTACTTTTTTTTTTATACGACTGAGGTAGCAAACAAGCATACGGCCCACCTGTTACTAAGGCTCGTATTCAGAGACAAGACTCAAGCGTTGATCTGTACTTAAATCTCGATTTGAGGCGAGATTCTAATTCTTGAACAGTATTTATGTATAGATTCAATGATCACAGTTCACCTGAGTGAATGCTTATTCTGAAACGTCAATCAGACGAAATCGGTGCTTGAGTTTAGATTTGATTAGACATTAATCAAATGACATTTTCGTTCCGTTACACGTACTTTGATGCATATTTATACTTCACTTTATAGTTCTGTTCTATTTCCACCCTGGCTGTTTGAATTTCTGCGTAAAACGGATCGACAATTATAAACGTAAACGAGAACATTTGAGTACAGATTTGAGACTCGATTCAACTGAGAGTAGTTTAAGTACCGTTCTTGAATAAAAGCTATGTTTGAGAAGAGTTTCAATACTTAAATAGAGTTCAGCTGATCTGTGATTAAATCTAAGTTTGAGTCGTGTCTCTGAATACGAGCCTAAGTGTCCTAATCAAAACTCGCGCGATTAGTTCACGCTGTCACATGTTTACATCGCGCAATCTAGTTTCTAGGACGTTTCAAAGTGATCCTAGTGATTTTATTGAAATAAACGCCTTTTGACCTTCGACCTTTGAATCAATTCGCATCGCAAATTCACGCGAAGCCTACCCACCGTTGCGTCGGCGTCGTCGGGACTCTAGACTTTTAAGAACATGCATAATTTTCGTGCCCTATGCATTCTAAACGTTTTATAATTATCAAGCCGTGTACAAACGGCGTGAGATATGTCATATAATTTATAAATTTATTTTTAAATGATCCTTATGACTTTTAAATACCTAAAGTAAATATGGAGTTTGACTTTTAGGAGCTTGCGATTTCGTTGAGCTGAATCGCACACCCTCAATATCAAACTCAACTTTATTTAGTAGATGTAGGGATTTGAAACGAATTTTATGTAACATATTAAGGACATATCACAAGCCGTTTAAACATGGCTTTAGAATGATAATAATTGTAGTACACCCTTGTAGAACAAACCATAGTGGGTATACATAACAAACATAGTATATCGCAATGAGAAGTCAAAGTCAAAAGTAAAGTAAAAATTTCTTGCTTGAAATACATGTAGATAGGTACAGGTGTTACTGTCAAAAGGTGTTTACTTCAATAAAATAACTAAGATAATGTTGAAACGTCTTAGAAACTAGGTGAAGCTAGGCCTGTTCCTCGCGACCAAGCCTAAAAGAATCAGGCAACAAAGACGGCTTGAGACGAATGTCTTGTAATGTCTTGGTAATAATGACTATTGGGGTCGGTACAATGGTTGTAATCGGCCATCGAGAAACACCCCGCCGGCCACTTACACTTAGCACGGCATTACGGGCTCTGCTGAGCGGGTTTCGATGTAAGCCCCTCTTTGAAACCAAATGCATTGCTGTTGCGAATGTTCCGGCGCTGCCATCTAAGTTAATAAGCTCGTGAAATGTAAGCACTGGTTGAACCTACCAATACATACCACCGAAACGACGACGCACTGAATAAATAAACGCGATGGTTACCGCAACCATAATTCTTTAGAGTCGGTATGGAATAACCAACCGTGAATATTATTTAAGTTTTTACTTACCTACTAGCTTCCGCCCGCGGCTTCGCGCACGTGGTACCTACTTAAAAAGTATAATTGCCTATATGCTATTCTAGGTATAGCACTTTATCTATTACAAGTTTCAACGAACTCGGTTGAGCCGTTACGGCGTGATTGAACAACAAACATCTAAACATCCTCACAAACATTCACATTTTTATATTATAGTTGGAAATAGGATAGTAGGATTATGTCATTTACAGTAATTTACATCTAAAAGGCAAGTCAAAGTCAAAGTCAAAAGGCATTTATTTCAATAAAATCACTAGGATCACTTTGAAACGTCTTAGAAACTAGGTGAAGCTATGCCTGTTCCTCGCGACCAAGCCTACAAGAATCAGGCAACAAACACGGCTTGAGACGAATGTCTTGTAATGTCTTGGTAAACTGTTAGGACAAGGAAGGTATGTACAGTCAGATTTGTTCAGACCCAAAAATAAATATTCGATTCGTAGCGTAGCGGCATCGTCCGCTACGCCGCGCCAACAGAAGCGCGAAAACAGTGTTCTTGGTGTTGTTTACATAAATTGCTTCTATTTTCAGGAACAGAAGAGGTTTGACGCCAATGGGAAGAAGAAGAAGAAGGTTGTATCAGCTTCACCCGAAGACGTTTCCAATCGAGGGTTCTGCAGCATCATCACTTGCGGACTTGTAGGATAGATATAATCTAGGCTAAAACTAAATTAAGAGTAACAAAATATCGAACCAAGACTGTGCTGCCATCAATAAATGTATATAATTTAATTTATATAGCAAATTATAAGGCAAAAAGTATGTTTTTTTGAGAACTACGTGAAGTAGGTTGACCTACTTGTAGCACCTTCCACGTCATTAATTTATCATAGCATTTAACATAGCGCTAATAACATATTTTTTATACATAGACTAGTTGTCCCGCTCGCGACTTCGTCCGCGTTTGCTTATACCTACCTAGACTATTTTCCATTATCCTTGCCAAAGTACTTACACTTAATAAACAGCTATTTACCTACTTCTTCCTACCATCACCGTCACCGCCCCGTCATCGGCCCGTAATCGTCATCATCTTTTATTAACTAAATGTTAACCTCTATACCGATTTTTATGTCTCTAACTTGAAAAGCATAGGACTTCCCATGCAAACTTGCATCCCCTATTTACACACCCTGAGGGTTGGTTTTCAAAAAACCTTATATAGGTATTTTATTATTATGAACAATCTACCTGTTAACCGATAATGATGTCTCTAACTTCAAAAACATAGGACTTTCATACAACCGTTCAACCCCCCATTTCACCCCTTTAGGAATTGAATTTCGCAAAATCCTTTCTTATTGCACGGTTAAACCCGGCCCAGTAGTTTCCGAGATTTCGTGATGAGTCTGTCAGTACGTGAGTGAGTGGATTACTCCTTTATATATATAGATAAATACTTATTGAATTATTTTTATTGTTTTTTTTAACAATGAACATTTAATTAGCTGTATGTATAAGACAGTTACCATCTTTCGCTTAAAAAATCAAATAGTCTGTAATCAAAGTTTGAATCGGAAATAAATCACGATTAGGGTAGAGTCGCCCACAGGCGCGCTCCCGCGGCGAATGTGGAATATTCCAAATTGATGAGATAGGTGGGGGGCCTGACAGTCGGCAGGCAGCCCGTGTAATTTGACAGTCGACGATTGACGTGGGAATATTGATAAACCAGCAGGCCTACCACCATTCACCAAACATTTTGGAATCTGCTGCGCTGGAAGAACCAAATGTTTTTAGCCCGCTGCCGCTATCCTACTTGTTTTTTTTTTTTTTTTTCTTTTTTATACTACTGAGGTGGCAATCAAGCATACGGCCCACCTGTTGGTAAGCGGTTACCGTAGCCTATGAGCGCTTGCAATACCAGAGGCATCACGCACGCGTTGCCGACCCCGAACCCTTTCCCCCCTAAAGAGCTCTGGCAGCCTTACTCATCGCAGGAACACAACACTATTTGAAACAAATAATGTTATTTGGCTGCGATCTTCTGTAAGGCGGAGGTACCTCCCCAGGCGGGCTGCTCCGATTCAGAACGAGAAAATCTCGCTGTGCCCAACCTCCTCCTTGTTGATTGTGTGCCGTTACATATTCATATTCATTTATTTCACCCTTAGCGTTACATTGCATAACATAGGTATGTCCAATTACAGTTATTTTCATAAATTATCATGCAGATTATTAATTAAGTATTATTATTATTATTACAGATTATTAATGGATTAATAGATAGTGTCCTACATATTACTCGTATGCATATCAGAGAATGAACAATTCATATATTCGGTAATATGGTAAAATGGATGTTACTCGTTCTTTCTTGATCATCTGCATTAGTCAGTGACCAGGTTGAGGTATGTCTCTGAAAAGGGCCTCTGACTCTTCTGAAGAAACAGTGTGCTAAAAAGATCACCAGATCCCTTTCTTGCACACGTCACCAACTCTTCGTCTTATATTATTCTAGGACATACTGGTTTCCACACGATGTTTTCCTTCAAAAGATGTTTGTAGGAAGGTACATAAATAATTTTTTTTTTTTTTTTTTTTTTTTTTTTTTTTTTTTTTTTTATACTACTTAGGTGGCAAACAGGCATACGACCCACCTGTTGGTAAGCGGTTACCGTAGCCTATGAGCGCTTGCAATACCAGAGGCATCACGCACGCGTTGCCGACCCCGAACCCCCCTCCCCCTAAAGAGCTCTGGCAACCTTACTCATTGCAGGAACACAACACTATTTGAAAACAAATAATGTTATTTGGCTGCGATCTTCTGTAAGGCGGTTCTAAATATCTATCTATTTGCCTAGTTAGGTACCTACCTGCCTACCTACTTATGAAATCCTACTAGCAAATAATATTATAAATGTAAAAGTTTGTAGAGATGTGAGTACGTCTTATTTGATCTGTTTATCCTGTCCGTCCAAAGGTTGTCTGGAAGAGATCGCTTTTAGCGATAAGGCCACCCATTGTACGTATTATTTTTTTTTGTTTCTCCCTTTTGTTATTTTCTATCTATAGGTACAATAAAGAGTTTATCTATCTATCTATCGAAGTGAAGATGTTTGGTACCAATTCACGCTCCAACTTATTTAGTACGTACGTTTACTTATACTAGGTAGGTAACTAGGTATGTACCTTTTTTTTTTAGATATTTTCAGAAAACTTATAGCCTGATGCTTACAGGAAAGGTATTTGAATAAATGTTTTCCTGACGGTACATTTAATATGGAAAAGTATTGCTTCTTAGCGGATCGCAGACTTGCATCAATCGATTAATCGGCAGCTAAAGTGCTATGTAGGTTTGTCGCCGCCAAAAGACGTCTAAAAGTACTAACTTTATTGTCCCCCTGCGAGAGAGATCTAGATATCAGATACCTAGGTACCAGATGGAGCTCCTTAATTACCGATCTGCTGTGTCGGCTGGATTTTTAATGTCCATTCGGGGTTTTACACTGAATAAAGTAGTTATAAACCTACCTAGGTATTCTTCTAGCAACCTTCTAAATAAGTTGCTCGCTTGCTTGTCGTGTCTCTGATTCTTTCTTGGTCACCTGTATTAGGTCAGTGTGACCAGGTTGAGGTATGGCTACTAATATTACAAATGCGAAAGTTTGTGAGGATGTTTGGATGTTAGTCAATAACGCCGTAACGGCTCAACCGATTTCGTTGAAACTTGGAATATATAGAGTTCTTTACTTAGAATAACATATAAGGCTACTTTTTATGTGAGTTTACGAAGCATACCGTTCTAGTTTACGTACCTACTAGCTTCCACCCGCGGCTTCGCTCGCGTGGTATATAGGAGGATAAAAAGTAGCCAATGTGCTATTCCAGGCTATCATCTATCTCTGTCCCGAATTCCATCCAGATCCGTTCAGCCGTTCTGGCGTGATCGAGTAACCAACATCCATCCATCCATCCAAACTTTCGCAATTATAATATTATTAGGATAGGATTAGTACTAATAGTAGAAGTTCGGAATCAAGTTCGGGGTCAAATGATTGCTAAATAGCAATCATTTGACCCCAAAACAGCAGATTTTCGCAGTTTTAAAAATGTCGAATTTCCAAAAGTCGTAGAACATACTTTATTGCCAATTGGGTATTGAATAAGCCCCTTTCGGGATAGCATACGTATTGTGAATCACCTTGTACATTACATAGGTACCTACTTACCTACATGACGTTTCTCTTTCAAAGCACACGAGAGAACCTCACGCGGTAGGCATGGGCGCCGGCAGAAATAATTTCCAGGTGGTGCAGATTTTAGTTTTCTTACAATCTTTGCCGTATATGATTGTTAATAAAAAGATGTCTGACTATTCATTATGTATGAATTTACTATATAGGTACCCAGTCGTCACGGCTCACACCTTTTTATTTCAATAATTCCTGTTGATGCCGAGATTCCCAAGGGGTGCAACTGCACCCCCTACCGGCGCCCATGGCGGTAGGAGTCTGTCTAACCCAGATAGGTCGGAGGGTGTAAATCCATCGTTGCTGTTCGACCGACGACGCCGCGCCGACACGCGACGACGCTTTCTCCAGCTCTCGAACACCAAGCAAGTCTCGCATGCAAATATTTGTATGACGTCCGATGTCCCTCGGGTCTCGTCCAGGCATCGAAAGTTTCAATACCTGGACGAGACCCCGAGGGACAAGTGACAGACGTCATAATAGTGCGGGCATACGACAGAACCCCTTCAAATCGAAACCTAAGCCGGTCCTATCATACACCTACCTCACTTTCCTTTCGCATTCGTTTCTCTAGTCGTTGCCTTTTCAATTTATAGATATACTCCAATTAGCTTCAGTACCATCTAGGAGTGATTGTGTAAACTACGTGCTTTGGGTTGAGACACTTGGCACGCGGTGTATATGCATGATTTAGTTGGGATGATTTGCGCTAGATGGCGGTTCCACAAAGAAAAATAATTACAGTTTTTAGAAGAGTAGTTTTACAGAATTCGATAAGTATAGAGATATACATTGATAGACATAGGAATATGGGATATAGGGAAGGGATAGAAAAATAAAAGAACCTTGTTGTGGTCCGTAGTGGTTACTATAATTATAAAAAGCAAGCAGTACAAAAAAAGTTTTTCTAAATTAGCTGGCGCTTCGGCGATGGCCGTCGACATGTTCATGCCAATAACTTTTCATCGTACAACAACCCAAGCGTATCTAATTCAATTCTGGCCATCCCATAGCATAGACTCAGGGGCTCTTAATCTGTGTTTATGCCTATGTATAATTTAAAGATTAGGTCTGAATGTTAAGGTGGTAATGAGATGAGACCCCTATATCTCAAAAACCTCATTTTCTTACTAACAAACTATGATAGTATGGCCTATGGTTAGTGCAAATTGAAAATTCAATTTAAAAGAGAGGTGCCAGAGGTTTCGGAGATATGATCCAAATAATATAACCCTATACCTATACCCTATATAATGCCTATATTGTTGGGGTGTCTCGGTCGACAGGTAAGGTAGGTCGAAGGTATAAGAAAGTCGCATTTATCCAAATCGTTTATTCAAGCAAATGAACATAATATGAACAAACTATAACATTAAATTTATCTACTTAATGATATTTACATTCGGTACATACCTCTCTTACCTTATTATTATTTTATGATTATTCTAAGAAGTACATCTAGGACGCTTACGCTATGTATAAAAATGCAGAACACAATTTCACAATACCTACTCATCAATGTATTTTTTTTAGACATACATACCTACTTACTTACATCTTCTTGGCAGAAGTAAAAAATATTAGTCAATACATTTAGGAGACAATTCAACAAAATATGTCTGCATTTTTATGTCAAGTTTAATGATGTAGGTATTGTTATTCATAAAAAAACATGTAGGTAATGTTATGTCATTAGATGTAAATAAAAACTGTTCTGCCACAGTATCTTACCGAATTATAGACATGATATAAATTAAGGGATAGTTTCAATTCAATTACACAGGCACAAGTTTTTACTGATCAAGGCTTGTTTGAAAGCATTACTTAGCGTTCAGTCCATGGGGCCTTATACCGAAATTAGCCTCAGGCAGACACAAACATTGAAAGACTTCACGGAGTCAACGTCTTGTAACAAGAATGCCAAATCGAGATACATTAACAAATATACGTCATACAAATCTAAAACAAGTGCATCAAGTTTTGTGATTTAAAACTAAGAAACAAACAATAAAATTCCTTGTTTTTACTGGCCGCAGGAATTAGTCACTATGTGAATTCTTCTGTCTATAAAATTGATATATGCAGCCACTAAAAGCAGGGAATATGTATTGCTAAATATTATATAGAGCACATCATACACCACCACACACCATGGTGAACTGCTGAGACACTGAACACATGACATACAGAACAAGCTCGTCTAACTGATTATATTGAGGAAGACATTTTTAAGAATAAGAAAAGGCTCAAAAATGTTTTTACAGAGATGAGTTTCATAAATAAAAAGTGCACAGAATGAATCTAATAACAACATTTAGAATGCATAATATTATAACACAATTTAGCATTAATAAAATCTATTTGTTAAAATTAGAACCACCAAATGAGGTCTTGTCATTATACAAATTATTTGCAGTGTTGGCACAGTACTGCAATGAGGCACTTCAGCTCTAATCCAATGTGGCTCACTAAAGTTGATAAAACTCATCAATTAATTAGGTAATTATCTACCTATTAGACGAGTTAATAATTGTGAATTATTATGCCAGATCTCCAACACGTTCAATCATACAAATTACCTCTAGTATTAACCTTTTTAGAGTAAGTAAATAAAATATAAATTTAGTAAAAACTCTACCAGGACATTCTCTACGCAGACCCATTTATAACATACAAAAACTCATAAACTATATAGTTACGATTTAAAATAATATGCTACAGTCCGAGCGCCGAGCGCTGTTATAATATACATTCATGTAACCGGAGTCCATCCCTCGCACCATCACATCACTCACTGCGGCTGACTCGACTGCTGCGCCTGGCTCGCCGACTTGGTGATCACGATGGTCTGCTTGCCGCCAACACCCGCCTTGCCCAGCTGCAGCATGTTCGAGGGGAGGGTTATGATCTTGTTCCCGCCCACCGTGTTCGTGGACACGAGCTTTACGATGGTGGCGCCGGGCGCGAGGCCCTGCGCGGACGAGGCGGACACGCGGTTCTGCATCATCGCCACCTTCGGCATCGTGGCGACCGTCATGCCGGTCGAGGTCTTCACGAGCGTCACGTACTGCGGCTGTCCGCCCGCGGCCGCGCCGCCGGCACCCGATTTCTTGATGATGACTGGGATGCCGCCCGCGCCGCCCGCCTGCCGCAGCACCGCGCCGCCGGCGCCCGCCGCCGACTGATCGCCCTGCTTCGCGGTCACGATCTTGTAGACCGGCTGCTTGCCTTGCTGGCCCAGCGCGCCCGCCGACAGCGTCACCGTCTGCCCCGCAGACACGGGCGCGCCGAGCTTCACCGGCGCCTTGCCCGCGCCCGCCACCGGCACGCCGCCGGCCGTCTTCACGAGCACGTTCCCGGCTCCGATCTTGACGTTTCCGGCACCGAGCTTCAGCGGCACACCGCCGGTCACCTTCTGAGCCTGCGCGAGCTTGCCCTGCAGCCCGCCCGCGCCCAGCTTCAGCGGCCCGCCGGCCAGCTTCACCGGCTGTGCGCCCGCGCTAAGCTTCACGCCCGGGCTCGCGCTCTTCACCTGCACGAAGCGCGGCGTGCCGCCCGCGCCCGCTGCCGCCGACGTCAGCACGATCTGAGCGCCGCCCGCCTGCGCCGCGGACACGCGCACGGGCGCGCCGGCGCCGCTCACGATGCGCGTCACGCCCGCGGGGGTGACGGACGCCACCTTGATTTGCTGTGAGGGCCCGGCCGCGGGGGACTTGGCGGTCTTCGCCTGGTACGCGGTCTGCTTGATGACGGGCGCGCTCGGAGATATCTTAACGGTGGCGCGCGGCTCGGTCTTGATCGCGATCTTCTGCGGGGTCGATGCGATCGGCGCCGCGATCGGGGTGACGACCGCGGCGGCGGCAGCGGGCGCCGGCGCGGGAGCGGGCGCCGCGGGAGGCGCCGCCGGCCGCGTCGGCGTCGCTCGCTCGATGGCCGGCAGCGCGGGCGGCGGTGACGCAAGGCCGAAGGCGCGCGCGACGTCGGGCGTCGCAGGCGCCGGGGAGGCGGGCGGCGGCGCCGCGACCGGCTCGGACGCGGACGGGAACCGCGCCGGGGTCACCTTGCCGCACTTCTGCACCTGCAGCAGGTAGGTGGTGACGGTGTTGAGCGCCGGCCAGCACAGCTCCAGCGAGGTGGTACCGGCGCGCACGAGCGCCACGCGCCCGGCCTGCGGCGGCACGCCCACCTCGAGGTACCAGAGGTCTTTGCAGCAGATCTGGTTGTTCCACGTCTTCCGGTAGCCGTCGCGTCCGGACCAGATGTAGAGGCGCGTTTGGATAGCGACCGCGCTGTGCCCGGCGCGGGCACGAGGAACGCATTCATCGAACTTATCCAGAGCTATGTTATCCCAGGTCATGTTCTCGAGATTTAGAGATGCTAGCGTGTTGGTGCACTTCCACTCCTTCTCGTGCGTAGCCAGCTTTGACTCATCGGGCACGAGAGGCACCCAGCCTCCGTACACATACATGTGGTGTCCGATAACGGTGGCGGTGTGCAGCGATCGCGGCAGCGGAGGGGGGCCACCGACTTCGGGTCGCGACCAGGACATGCTGTCCACGTCCAGCACCCACAGATCGCCGAGCCGCGAACCGCTCATGCCTCCGTAGATGATGAGTGATGATTTTGATGAAGTCTTGTCCGTGTACGACACCCCACTGTGCGACTCTCGAGGCGGAGGAGACTGGCCGTAGGTCAATGGGATATCCCATACTGTCATGGAAGAATTTGGGTACAGTTCTAACGTGTAAAGGTCGTTGAGATACCTTGGTATGTTGTTCTTAGGGTCGTCGCTTTCGTTTGCCAGTCCGCCGAATAGGTACACCTTCCCGTTGAGTAGAGTGAAGCTGTGGCCGAGACGCGGGCACGGCGGGAGACCTTGCTTGGGCGGGAGGGGCTTCAGGCGCTTCCACTCCCATCGCGACGCCTGGAGCTCGTAGAGATCATTAGAATACTTGCCGTACTCCACCATACCGCCAAAAACTAGAAGACGCGTTCCGTCGACCACGAAGCCGTAGGCGGCGCATCCTGGTGGCACTTCGCCCTTGGTGACGGGAACGAACCATTGGTTTGTAGTGGTGTTGAAGACGTGCAGCTCGTGAACTATCCCTTCGTTTCCGCCGCCGAAAACTATCATCAAATCTTTTATGGCGACGGCGCGGTGTCCATGGCGAGGACGCGGCTGGGGGCCCGTAGGATTGTACACTTTTTGCCACTTAAGTACAGCGTTTTCCTTCATTTTTACTAAACATTTGTTCAAAAGCTTTTCACCGTATGTATCGCTCGGGATGCGTATCTCCAGCATAGACAATGAGAAACGTCGTAAATAGAGCTTTGAAGAAAATATTCAGGTTAGTTGAAGCAGCGTACTAGATTCATATTCTTTTTTCTCTTTCGCACTCGTTGTCTGCGCCTATGAGTATCAAAAAATCACCTTACGCAGCTTCGAGTGTATAACAAAAATGGCGTTAGCAACAGCGCTGCCAACAAAACGGAAATAGAAAGGACGGCGTCGGGAAACGTCAAGAAATTGTCTATTACATTAATCGTTTTAATTTAGCCAGGCACAGATCGAAAATAAATACATATAGATTATAATTAAAATTCGGCGCCGCGCCGGCGGGAGAGTCGCGCACAAAAAACATCATAAACCGAATCATACGTTACCGAATATTGATTTAGGTATTTAGCTTTTCGCTTACGATATCTTAACTTTTAAAATATCCAATCAAAATAATGAGATTTCAAGCATCGCCGATATTATTAGCTACTATTTGAATTTTATTAATGTATCCGTAACGCTATCGTGAATTATTTGTATAGTGTTTGTTATTTTATTAGTGATCGAACGGCTACCTTCAAATTCGCCAAGATCAGTAGGTCGGCTACCTATTCTTCTTCTTGTCGTGTCACTGATTCTTTCTTGGTCACCTGTATTAGGTCAGTGTGCAGGTTGAAGTATGGTGGCCCTGAAAAGGGCCTATAGATGTCGATAAAAGAATCAGTGTAGTGAAAGTTAGTGCGTCTCGAAGCGTAGCGGATAGTGATGGACGTCGTTGGCAAAGCCTAAAATATTGTTGGATCTAATATAATATCTACCTGCCATAAAATGTCTATGGAATCCACGCAAACATTGTTGATTCATGAATGTATCCGAATTTAATAAAATTAGTTTCTAAATGTTGGTACTACAAAAAAAGCGCGGGAAGCCACTTAACTTCACTGTCATCAAAACGTAAGAAATTATTCTACGCCTGTAAACAGAGTATAGCATAGACCGGGCTAGCGCGTATACCCGAGCAAGACGAAAGTTCGTATAATCCAGCCAATTAGAAATTGATATTTTTGTGCGTGGCTCTAGGCATGAGAATGACCATGCAATTAGTGCGGTTTATCATAACCAATGATTAATTGTAATTGCAAATAGAAACAAAAACGGTACTTACCGGTGAAAGGTAATATTTTCCAATTTCCCTATCGCTCGTGGAGCCTATAAAACTGCAACGTACCATGTTACCAGTTTAATTCTACACCTTCTACACCAGGTACACAAAAATATTAGTTAGTAAATTAGTAATTACTGAACTTTTTCACACTAACCATTGACTTTGTTGTGCACCAATATTGGTGCACATCAAACCCGAAGTGCATACGCAGACAGTAATGGAAGAAAACAGTTCTTTCTCCTTTACTCATACGTCGTTTCATATATTTATAACCTTATCTTTCTTGGTAATATTATTTAATGTGACGTCTATGTTATTCTCAGTCTACGCCTACGCCAGACTAGGTGGTCTCTCGGACAATAGCCTGCCATTTAGGGCGAAAAAAAAAATGTCACTGTCATCCGCTGTCTACGCTGTCATCTATCTGAGTTCATTATCTGCGTTAGGCCAGCAGGAACAGTGACATTATTTTGAAATTCACAAACCTCTGCTTCACGTTATCTAGGGATGGCGATGCAAAATTTTGGCTAATGCTATTTCAACTCTCAAGGTTTTTCAAAATTCAAATCCGTAAACAGTCTACGTTCAAACCAAACAAATGGGGTATCAAAAATTGTATGCACGGGAAGATATTAACTTTTATGGAACAAAATTTGACACTACGTGGACGTAGGAGTAAATAAGAAAAAACACTTTAAAAAAATTAGAATTTGGAATCAATTTAATGGTTTATTTTATTAACCCTTATGGTTTATAAAGTTAAGTCTAAAAAAATCTAAACTTATTTGTCAAAATTCCTATCGTTCTTAGATTATTTATCTGTTTATTAGATTTTGTTAAAAAATTATCGTGCCATTACAAAGAAACTTAGGTGCATCAACTTTTTTTACAGTTATGGGTGCAAATTTTTAATTGGTCTCGTCTATTACGTTGTACTGCATCAGATTGGCGACAAAACTAATCCGGATTGTTTCTGACAACTTAGCTGTTTCTAAAATATACAGCGAAGGGAGAGTCAATATTTGTACCTACTTTTTAAAGAGCGGTTTACAAGAATCCGTCACTTTCATACGAAACGTAGCTCGGATACATCTTTTTTGAAAAGAGACGTTTCATCAATATATGGAGCCTGGGCCTGGCTTCGCTCCGACCGGACCTAACTACTTGTTGCGCCCGGCCGTGCCTACGACGCCGACGTTGCTCTACGTGTCAAGGCTTCACCATTCCACGAAGGTGGATCGTGGAGTATGTGAAAGTGAAGACCAGCATCTTGGTAAGGGTCGAGCGGTTGGAGTCGAATGATTGAGAGTGGAATGATTTCAATTAATTTGTGGTGTGTGTTCCAACTGAAAATATTTCGACCTTCATTATGGAAGAATTCTGGCCGCAGAATGTGCTGTTCCGACGCTTTTGCGGACGATTACCGGTCGCAGCACATATTATGTGTCACACGTCGCCGACGCTGCGTGCTAGGAAATAGGTTTATTTTATGTATGTTAATAAGGTATATATTTTATATGGGCCGTAGTTTTAAAGTATTTAACATCCTGTACTAGACTAATGTTGCCTGAAATAAATGGTTATTTATTTATTTCTTACAAACTCTTTGGATGAGAACAGACAGACTGGTCTACGTTTGATTAAAGGTGACCAAGATCAAGATCGGGGAAACCTGTTCTCCGATCGGCACCTTTGCTTACTTAAACTTGCTTCAAATAACACTCAAAGTAAGACAAAAGTTTTACACTTGCTCTCATCAACCTCAGAACGAGGGGCGCGTAACGATCGAGACGGCAGATTTGCAACATGTCATTGATATGTATTATGAAAAGCGGGGGTGACAAAAATGATCCCTGCGGGACACCAGCGGTATTAGGCTTCGAATCTAAGCAGGATCCATTAACGATAGCCTTGATGGTTTGCCCATATAAAAAAGCAACCCATTTACATAGCGCTCGAGAAGGCCGTACATTGGCCGTACCTACACTATGAAAAAGAAGCATAAAAAATACAATCATCCGAATATTACTCGAAATCTCATGCACAGATTTTGGTGCCCTTCAGCATACTTGAAGACTAGATTATACCCTTTAATTTGGCATATGTCTCAATCGTGGCTGCTCTTGGGCCAGTTTTGCCCACTGTCGCTTGTGAGGATGTTTGGATGTTTGTTGTTCAATTTCAATAATTTGTTCACAAAAGGCACTTTAACACACACGTGTTTCCTGAATTCCTGTTTCCAAATAGTTAATATGTTCGATATGGCTCCCCTATGAGTCTTGGGTTACGCAAGAAGCTTCACAAATACCTACAAAATACCCTACTTAATTAGAATAATGATGAATTAGCTGGCTCGCCCCGGCTCAGCTCGGGTGCGAAACGAACTTTGAAATCCCTTCATCTCAGAATATAGAACATCTGTATTCTGAGCCCTTCATAGATCATTGAAGGAGCTACCTACTGTTTGTTTAGAATTAGCAAGTTGAAGTGGCAGTGGGCAGGCCAGCTCGCAGAACCAACAACCGTTAAGGAGTAAAGGTTCTCGAATGGCGACCATGAACCGGGCGACGCAGTGTTGGAAGGCCGATGGACCGACGACATTGTGAATGTTGCGGGAAGTCGGTGGATGGGGAAGGCTTAAGACCGTTCGGCATGGACCGTTCGGCTTTGGGGGAAGCCTATGTCCAGTTGTGGACTTCTTCAGACTGAAGTCAAAGTCAAAGTCAAAAGGCGTTTATTTCAATAAAATCACTAGGATCACTTTGAAACGTCTTAGAAACTAGGTGAAGCTGATGATGACGATGATGAACGACTGACCTCATAGCTCAGTTATTAGTAACTCTGCCTTCTGCGCTAGAAGGCAGAGTTACTACCAACTGAGCGGGTTCGATTCCCGTACTGGACAAACATTTGTGACTAACACAGTTGTTTGTTCTGTGTCTGGGTGTTAAATATCTATTAAGTTTATCAGTCTCTGGTACCCCTAGTACAGGCTATGCCTAATTTGGGATCAGTTGACCGTGTGTGATATGTCCGGAATATTTATTATTATTCATATTTATTTACTGATTAGGACATTAAAATTGTCTTTGCTACAGGCTAACATATTGTGTGTTGCGGTGTGCGACAGACATAATGCCGTTGTTGGTTCCAGTTGTAATATAAATCTTGTAGTGTACCTACCTAAAGACCTTTGGAGCATCGAGTTTCTTGAAAATCTTGATATTTTTCTTTTACAGAATAATTATAACTTAATTAAAACAAAAGTTCCATTGCTTGCTTGCTTGTGCCACTGATTCTTTCTTAGTTATCCTGTCTGTTGTCCTGGTCAGTGACCAGGTTGAAGTATGGGGGGCCTTGAAAAGGGCCTATGAGCGTCTCGGTGAAAGAATCAGTGTATTGAATGGATTAAAGTGCGCCTCTTATGGGCTCTTTTCATGCACAAGAGTTCCATGCAAACTTGTTTTTTTATACAACTCAGTTTAAAAACTTGCATTTGGCGTGATTACCGTAGCCTATGAACGCTTGCAATACCAGAGGCATCACGCACACGTTGTCGACCCCGAACACCCCCCTTAAGAGCTCTGGCAACCTAACCGCAGGAACACAACACTATTTGAAACAAATAATGTTATTTGGCTGCGATCTTCTGTAAGGCGGAAGTACCTCCCAGGCGGGGTGCTCTAATTTAAAGCGAGGAAATCTCGCTATGCCATACCTCCTACAGAGGTTTCTAAAAAGAGGATTAATACAACCTACCTAAGCTTCTTCTGTGTAGAAGCAGCCGCAGCGCCGCCAGCACCGCTGGCCGGTGCAGCTCTCCGCGGAGCACGCGCACCATGTACTTTACCAGCGCCATGTCTCTCCGTACCGACAGCCTGCAGTACCCTACCATCTATTATGTATATCAGTCTCTGGTACCCATAGTACAGGCTATGCCTAATTTGGGATCAGTTGACCGTGTGTGATATGTCCGGAATATTTATTATTATTTATATTTATTTACTGATTAGGACATTAAAATTGTCTTGGCTACATGCTTACATATTGTGTGTTGCGGTGTGCGACAGACATAATGCCGTTGTTGTTTCCAGTTGTAATATAAATCTTGTAGTGTACCTACCTAAAGACGTCTGGAACAAATGACGTTCCTGGAACAAATAGGATTCAGGAACCTCATAGACCCAGGAGCGTGGACTCTACAGCCTTTGTCCAGTAGGATAGTAAACAAAGGTACCTAAGCTTTACTAGGTACCTATACAAGAAGCAGTAGCTTATTGTACCTATACTTAGTAAAGCTTAGGTAGGTTGTATTAATCCTCTTTTTAGAAACCTCTGTAGGAGGTATGGCATAGCGAGATTTCCTCGCTTTAAATTAGAGCACCCCGCCTGGGAGGTACTTCCGCCTTACAGAAGATCGCAGCCAAATAACATTATTTGTTTCAAATAGTGTTGTGTTCCTGCGGTTAGGTTGCCAGAGCTCTTAAGGGGGGTGTTCGGGGTCGACAACGTGTGCGTGATGCCTCTGGTATTGCAAGCGTTCATAGGCTACGGTAATCACGCCAAATGCAATTTTTTAAACTGAGTTGTATAAAAAAAACAAGTTTGCATGGAACTCTTGTGCATGAAAAGAGCCCATAAGAGGCGCACTTTAATCCATTCAATACACTCATAGGCCCTTTTCAAGGCCCCCCATACTTCAACCTGGTCACTGACCAGGACAACAGACAGGATAACTAAGAAAGAATCAGTGGCACAAGCAAGCAAGCAATGGAACTTTTGTTTTAATTAAGTTATAATTATTCTGTAAAAGAAAAATATTAAGATTTTCAAGAAACTCGATGCCCCAAAGTTAATTTTCAACTTTAGGGCCAGGTTATGTTGGTCTTAGGCTTGCTATTCTTGACAAAATTGTTACTTGCATGACCTTACAGTTTGGTCTGTTGACTAAATAGCAGCTGTTCCTACAATTTACAGTTAGTTTTAGAAAGTCTCGGAGTGGATACCTTCTGTTAGTTTCATAAGTTGCGGCTTTACCTACCGCTACAGCGGTGATAAACGTTCGTTAAGTATATTTAACTATAGTCATCATCAACATCATCAGCCGGAGAAGTTCGCTGCTGGACATAATAAATAGATGATTATACAGCGTCCGGTGGAACTTTCTACTGAGTTACAGGGCGCTGTAGTACCTGGGACATGTTGAGATGGAGATTCAGGCTTGCCCAGCACCTATACCATCCTCTCAGACATATTTATTTCCTCATTATGTGTTCCTTCATCGTTTTCAGCACGCGTTAAACTTGGTATGTATACGTTTTTGTACTTGTAGTTGAGTTTCTAGTCACTACTTTAGATTTTTGTTCCAATGACACATCAATATTGAAAATCCATTGACATTTTATTTCATGGGAAACCGTTTATGCCGACTTATAGCCGCCATATTGGATTTTTACACTCTCTAGATCCCAATTCCTATGACACTAACGATGTAAAGTCGAATCCAATGACACCTCTTTACCAAAATTCATCGATTTGATTAGCATTATTATTCACAAAGAAACATGTACATACATACACTCGAAAAACATTACCCTACTTCACAGTAAAAGTGCAAGTTCTGCTTCTACATTGATTCCTAAACACTAGTACCTAGGTAATACATTTGCGCTTGTTAAGAATTAGAAAAGCGGTATTATAACTTCAGAGTGGTTCAATACTTTATAAGTTCTATTATCCTACTTATATTAAAGTTCTAAGTTTGCACTGGGAGTTACTAATACCACATAAATTTGATATAAAAGTTTATTCTATTTTTAGGATACGTACACACTTGTTCGAGGTCGCTTAGTAACTGAAGTTCATACTTCTCGCTTCCATCGAAAACTCATGGCTCAAGTATCATTCACACTTACAGGGTCCCTACATAACACCCCCCAAATTTTACACAATAAATTTTCAAAAAATTAAGAATATCTTATCCTAGAAACACAAAAATATGGTCACAATAACATTCATAAACTTATTCAATAGAAATACAAAAGTCTGGTATGCGGGAAGAAATTGTGATTGCAGCTAATTGAGACATATTTTCAGTTGTCCCGTCACTTTGCAGTACCTTGTCACTGCTCTCAAAAAATATCGGTTGGTCATTCATTTTTCACTTTATTTACTTACACTTTTATAAAAACTGTCTATGAAACCAATGCAAACTTTATTTCACTTTATTGTTCAAATTGTTCACGGGGTCACCAATTATAAGTTCTATTATCCTACTTATATTAAAGTTCTAAGTTTGCACTGGGAGTTACTAAATACCACATAAATTTGATATAAAAGTTTATTCTATTTTTAGGATACGTACCTACACACTTGTTCGAGGTCGCTTAGTAACTGAAGTTCATACTTCTCGCTTCCATCGAAAACTCATGGCTCAAGTATCATTCACACTTACATGGTCCCTACAACTTTGTCTTTCAGTGTTTGTTGGATGACTTCTCAACAGCACGCTTTTAGAATAAGCGTGATGCTGAACCTTGTCTGTGCTGTTGTTTCACCTTAGTGGCACTTCCGGAATTCGCTGTAACATGGCATTTTTGTGAAATTGGCAGCCATATTATGCGAACTGAATTCTCATAAGCTCGGAAAGGTAGGTACTCACTTAGCCTTGCTAGTTGAATTATAATAAATCTTAAAGCTTTATTGGCATAAATATTATTTTTATATGGAATTCCATTATTAGATAGAGATATTCCAATATTTTTAGGAGGTCAAGTGTTGTTTTGGCGTGGTGGCCCCGGCTAAAGAATAGGCCCCTCCATAGCAGCATCCCTGCGCTGCGCTCACCAACCCGTGTGCCCAGCGTGGTGAGTATGGGCAAATCCCCCCACATGATAAGAATTCGCTCTGTCTGTGGGGGAGGCCATGCTCAGCAGTGGACGTCGTACGAATGATTTGATTTATAAAGGCCCTGAATGACTGAGAGAGCCTTGCTATTTTACATGAAGATTAAATAAAAAGATCAAATACGATTTCAGCATTTTATGAAATTTTCTTAAAATAAGGCACTTTCTATGCCAAAAATAGTAAGTTTACGTTTAATTATGTTACTTTACAGCGTACCTACAATGTATTTTTTAACAGCATTATTACAGTATATTTCAACGCGGTAAGTTTGTTAAAAAGTTGAGGACCGTAGAGCTAAAGCTTATTTAACAAAAATTTTGAATACAAAAATTTTTGTTAAATCATACTCTAATACCAAAACACAAAATAACGTTAACTTTAAGATATATTCTAGACTTTACGTAGGTACACCGTAATAAAATGTTCGTTTTTATTTTTCTCTTTTTTTACTTAAATTGTAACATTACAAAATATAACGTGTAAAATTATAGGTACCTATTAAAGCACTGCTTTCCCCAAAACAATTTTCACTCATTATGAGTGTCAATAGTTACGGGGAACTCACTGCTTTCTGTAATACAGTTTATACATAGGTACCTAAACTAAAACAGAAAGCAAAGTTACAACAGCAATTGTTATCATGTTTTATTTGAAATAAATATAAATATCTTTATTTACAGAAAGAAACTTAAAACTAATCATCATAATCATCACCATCAGCCTGTAGAAGTCCACTGCTGGACATAGGCCTCCCCTAAAGAGTTCCACGACGAACGGTCTTGAGCCTTCTCCATCCACCGACTTCCCGCAATCTTCACAATGTCGTCAGTCCATCGGGTGGGGGGCCTTCCAACACTGCGTCGCCCGGTTCGTGGTCGCCATTCGAGAACCTTTACTCCCCAACGGTTATCGGTTCTGCGAGCTATATGGCCTGCCCATTGCCACTTCAACTTGCTAATTCTGAGAGCTGTGTCGGTGACCTTGGTTCTTCTACAAATTTCCTCATTTCGGATCCTATCACGTAGTGAAACTCCTAGCATAAACTAATACAAGTTAATATTTACAAAATACACAAGAAACAGACATATAAATTGTATTTATAAATTATAGACTCACAGCAAATTCTACAACTTTTGTAGGTAAGTGAAAAATGTGAAGGGCATTCAATATTTTTGGCCGTGGCTTTACCTTTTCCAAAAACTAATAAATACTCACAATAGATTCGTTAAGTGGCCCGACCAAACACTCCCAAATATCATTAACCGAAACAAATGCTGCGTTTATTACTTTATTTTATTTAGAAAGTCGACATTTTTATTGCTTTATCCAGACTTTATTTTATTTAAGGAGATGTGTAGTATATTATTGTAAGCAAGTCTAATAGAAAGGCAGCTCTCTAACAAAAGTATATTAGAAATATAAGACATAAAATAATATAAGTGCCAATTCTCTCAGACAGGTGGGTGCAATAGCCATGCTGGCTGGGATGACAGCCAAGTATATTGTAGAAAAAAAAAGACGGTCAAGTGCGAGAAGGATTCGAGCCCTGAGGCTTCCGTACGGTATACCTACGGGGTAAAGAAGGAAGAGACATGTACGAAGTGACAAACATAAACAAGGTGATTTATATTATAAAGCATTATTCTTTGTATTATCTCATCCTATTATTGTTATAAAGGTTAAAAGGCTAACCTAAATCACAAGTGTTTCACTTAGTTTAGGTGTCAAAGAACCATAATTAAGAACCTTTTGGCCTCCAAAATACAAGTTTTCAACTTAGTTTGGAGGTCCGTAGTCCATAATATTGTTATTATTATTTTTTCTCAAATGTACTTACCACCTAAGACTAGCTCAAATAAACATTTTTATATCTTTTATCTTTATCTAAAAGGTGCGAAAGTTTCTAAAGTTGTGAGCAGCATGCGAGCATGTGTAGATGTTTGTTACTCTTTAATGCCTGAACCACTTTAGAATGAATTTGGATTGGAATGTAATTTATCATGCATTTTATAAACATAGCCTGTAACACAAAGGTTCCTTTTTATACAGGCAACACGCGAGCGAAGCTGCGCGTGGACGCTAGTGCAATATAAATCCAAGTCAATTATTAACTGTTATCCAATCATACCATAAAAGTAAGTGTACCACCGACCTCATTCTGATTTGTCCTGATTGGTTTAGGGTCCGGCACGTGTTCATGACGATTGGAAGTGATTCCCAGCGCTCGCTTCACAGATTAAATACAGGCTTGCATCGTGTGGTGTTGTGTTAGATGTACAACAATGTCTAGTAGGTACTCGTCCAAGGTTAAGGTGTCCAATTAAACACGTCCGTATTGTTTGAGTCTCCCCGTTTAATGCATCAATAAATCTATTAAAACTGCCGTACTAGTCTTCAGGATCAATATGACTTCCATGTGAGGAAGACTTCGGTGGCGCAGCAGAGTCTGAGACGCGGGTTCGAGTTCGATTCCCGCTGCGGGCTGTGTTGCGGGTGTTATTTATTTATACCTAACTGAGCTGTAGGTACCTACTGACTTCGGAAGCCATGACTGTGCGTGTTCCGAAACGCTCTCGGCCAATTTATTGTGTTCTAACTTTTAGGTGGACGACCTCTTTGTTAACGACTTCGGTGGCCCAGCGGGCGAGTGGCCGACGTGCGAGATAAGCGGGTTCGATTACTCCCACGCCACAGTTATCTTATTAGTGTGAGGTCGAAGTTTTAGTTTAGGTGTTTATTTATCTTGTGCACCCTGTTTTCAGTATACCTACTTAAAACAGGGTGTATAATATACATAAGTAACCATCTTTTTTTAAACACTGTAAGTAGGTACCTGCTAAAAACAGGGGTTATGTCGCCAGACACCACTCTCTTGTTAATTTCACGTAATTGTTGCTTGCTTGTCGTGTCCGGTGTCACTGATTCTTTCTTGGTCATCCTGCATTAGGTCAGTGACCAGGTTGACGTACGGGGCCCTGAAAGAGGCCTATGGCTGTGGGTGAAAGAATCAGTACTTAAGATTAAAGTGCGCCTCATTCTGTCTGCTTGAGGCTCTTAGAAAATTTATTAATACAAATAAATAAGATATCTTTATTTAATTAAATGCTCTGTCTACATCCAAACTCTATTATTATCAATAGTCGTCTGTTCTTGACCGCTGGGGACAAGAGACGGACCCTCTTATATAGCTATGAAAGGTACAGAATGCCGAAAGGTCGGGAAGGTCAACCTACGCACAACTTGGGGTCCTAGTCCTGATGCCGGGAGCAGCTGCGCGAATACGCAAACGAATACCTTTAGGTTTCTAGCTTCCGCCCCCGGCTTCGCTCGTACCTACATAAAAATAGCATGCAGGTAGCTTATATGCTATTCTGTTAGGTTTAATTTAATTTAATTTTAAGAGGAGGTAGGGCACAGCGAGATTTTCTCGTTCTGAATTGGAGCAGCCCGCCTGGGGAGGTACCTCCGCCTTACAGAAGATCGCAGCCAAATAACATTATTTGTTTCAAATTGTGTTGTGTTCCTGCGGTGAGTAAGGTTGCCAGAGCTCTTTAGGGGGGAAAGGGGTTCGGGGTCGGCAACGCGTGCGTGATGCCTCTGGTATTGCAAGCGCTCATAGGCTACGGTAACCGCTTACCATCAGGTGGGCCGTAAGCTTGTTTGCCACCTCTGTAGTATAAAAAAAAAAAAAAAAAAAAAATTATTTTATTTGATTTTTCTAGTTCAGTCACTTGTTTGACTCCTTGCAATAATTAGTATTTCATTTGAGCTTTCTGGAAGTTGATTTGACTTGTAGCGCAGTCCCTGGGAGGGGGAACGAGTATGGCCACTTGGCACGCATAAAAAGCGTCAGTACAATTCTAGTTAAATAACGGACTCTTTTGCCCGGTGTAGCTGGCAGCCCGGTGTAGCTGGCAGTGGTCGTCAGAGACCCACAGCATATAAATCCGTTCGAAAAAAAAAAAAAAAACTAGTTAAATAACTTTATCTATTCCAAGTTTCAACGAATTCGGTCGAGCCCTTACGGCGTGAATGAACGACAAACATCCTCACAAACTTTCGCATTTATAATACTTATAAGTAGGATAGTAGGATGTCGTAAGAGGCGATTAAGGGAAAAAAGCTAGGGGATGGGCAGCAGCGTCCCTCATTTTAACAACGATAGCTCTAACTGCGCTCGCCAACCCGCATGCCCAGCGTGGTGAGTATGGGCAATTCCCCCCACATGATAAGGAATTCGCTCTGTCTGTGGGGGAGGCCATGTTCAGCAGTGGACGTCGAACGGCTGAAATGATGATGAGGATAATAGGATTGTCCAAATATGTTTGAATTGATGACCGGCGAGCACCAGGTAGGTAAATGTTATTGAAAGGGTACCATAGGTACTAGGTAGGTATGTATTTTTAGGCTCGTATTCAGAGACACGACTCAAACTTAGATTTAATCACAGTTCAGCTGAAATCTACTTAAGTATTGAATCTCTTCTCAAACATAGCTTTTATTCAAGAACGGTACTTAAACTACTCTCAGCTGAATAGAGTCTCATATCTGTACTCAAATGTTCTCGTTTACATTTTGATTTATTTATTATTTTCGATCCATTTTACGCAGAAATTCAAACAGCCAGGGTGGAAATAGAACAGGACTATAAAGAGAAGTATAAATATGCATCAAAGTACGTGTAACAGAACGAAAATGTCATTTGATTAATGTCTAATCAAATCTAAACTTAAGCACCGATTTCGTCTGATTGACGTTTCAGAATAAGCATTTACTCAGGTGAACATAAGTACTGTTCAAGAATTAGAATCTCGCCTCAAATCGAGATTTAAGTACAAATCAATGCTCGAGTCTTGTCTTTGAATACGAGCCTTAAAGGTTTTTTTTTCTTTTTATACAACTAAGATAACAAACAAGTACCTATACGGCCCAAGTGTTGGTAAGTGCTTTCCGTAGCCTATGAATGATTGTACTGATACCAGAGGCATCATGAACGCGTATACGACGTAGTTACCTACATGTTATGAATCACCTTGTATTATAAAAGTGAGGACTGACAACAGTTTGAATTTTGTTGTTTTATTATCACTACCTAAAGCATGTTTTATTTGAACGTATCGTCAAAACTCTGGTTATGCCTTTTGTGTGATCGGAAAGTTGATAATACTTTATTTTATTTTATTTTGACTGGTGTCCCACATGGAGGATTACATCATTGTTAGTTTTTTTATATGTATTAGTATATTTTATAATTGTAATCTATGTAATCTATGCAGTGGAAATGAGAGCTTTGCGAAGTATGTGTGGAGTAACTTTGAAAGATAGAGTGAGGAACAGTGTGATAAGAGAGCGTTGCGGGGTGAAAGAAGACGTAGTGATGAGGATTGAGAAAGGTATGCTGAGATGGTTTGGTCATGTAGAGAGAATGAACGAAAGAAGATTGACAAAACAGGTGTACAAGGCGAGTGTGAATGGGACCGTTGGAAAAGGAAGACCTAGGCGTACGTTTAGTGACCAAATAGGTGATGTTTTGGAAAAAGGCCAGGTCATGAGTACCCTAAACCGACGAGCATGTATGAGGAATGTGATGAGAGTGAATGAAGCAAAAGAGGTATGTCAGTATCGTAGCAAGTGGGAAACCGTGGTCTCTGCCTACCCCTCTGGGAAACAGGCGTGATTTTATGTACGTATGTATGTATGTAATCTATGTAATAGTATAATTTATAAATGTAGGTTCTTCTTTTTGTTATATAATATTATACCTAGTTACTATAATGTATCATCGTCATACTTCGTGCACCGCCATCCATTATTGTTTTTCCATTACTTTCCATTCTAAGGTTGCCAGGAAGAAATCGCTTTCAGTGATAAGGCCGCCCATTGTACTACATTAAGTTTGTTGTAGATTTGATATGTAATCCTCGTGTACCTACGATAAAGTGTTAATCTATCTATCTATCTATCTAACATCATATTGTAGTAGGTACCTACTGTAGTATCTCAACTCTTAGAAATAAACCCAATATCTCTTTCTTTGACCGGTAAGTAACCTTTTTTGCATATTTTCTAAATCCTAATTAGAGACTATCACATAATATGCATATTGATATCGTGACTGTTACTGTGACCCTTAGGGTATTAATTAATTACCATATTTTTTTTCTTTGTCTTCCCCGTTAGACAATATGTAATCTACCAGTGGATCCACCTTTAAATGACCTCAAGCTATAATTTAAGATTCTATTATGTTTTATTATGTCTTAATAAGCACATGTTCAAACTAAGGCTATGCGACACACAAACCTGCAGGCTATGCAAGGAGGCGGACGAAACGCCTCTACACCTGCTAGGTGAGTGCGGAGCACTTATGCTCAAACGTAGCATCCATTTGGTAAAGCACATCCTCAGCCCAACTCACCCCAAAGAAAATCCTTCAGTTTTTAACAGCTGCTGGCCTTTGCGGTGAACTTTAAAGGCTCTTTAAAGGGGCTCCACTAATAAAGTGGCGATCACAATAGACCAGTTGTGGCCGCAGTGACACCATTAGCCACAAAAAGTAAATAAAAAATATTAAAAAAATGTTTTTCTTTACGCCATCAATCATCCTTCTAACCTTCTAATTAAAATCAATTTTAGGTTTGATATTCGATTAAAGCTATATCGCAATTCAAAAGTCAAACTCAAAAGTGACTTCATTCAGTTGATGTAAAGGATCATTTTAAAATATTGTTTAAAGGAAATATCGCTCGCAGTTTCAACTCGGCTTCAATCGGAAATGTGCGGTGAGTATCGGCTTACCAATAACATTCGATAGATAGGGAATAATAAATCAACCAATTTCACTGGTAGCGAAATGGGCATCGGGGAGCCAAAAGTAATTTTGATTTTAGTTTATAGCCTAACCTACCTACTATTCCGAACCTAGGACGCTTTGCCACAAGGGAATTATTTCCCCCATAGAACAACCTAAAGGACCTAAGGGCTTATTTTGCATCACTAGCTAACGCCACGATTTCGCTCGTGTGAAACCGTATAAAAAGTACCCTATCTAACCGGGGGTTCTTTCTAGCCCGGTGTAGCTGGCAGTGGTCGTAAGAGACCCACAGCATATAAACCCGTTCAAAAAAAAAAGGGGGTTCTTTATCTATATCCGTGATCCGCCAAAGATCACTTAGATCCTTTGCTGCGTGGAAGAAGGAAAACCCACTAACGAACAAACACACTTTCGCATTCATAATATTATAGGTGCCTAGTTAAACTACTCGTAGGTGATTCATAACAAGTACCTATACCACCCCAAAAGGGGCTTATTCTATAAACAAAAAGAAATAATTTTAGGGTAAAAAAGACAAAAACAATTTCCCCGATTTCTTTCAAATTAATTTTCACTGTTTTTGTTATTATTAAACGTACAAAAAGTTTCACATCAAGATTACCTAAAACAGCGAAATTATTGAGTTTGAACTGATTTGACCCCAAAACAGCCTAGTGTTTTTAGGGTTCCGTACCTCATTTGGAAAAATGGAGCCCTTATAGGCTCACTTTGTTGTCCATCTGTCTGTCTGTCTGTCCGTCTGTCAAGACCCTTTTTCTCAGAAACGGCTAAAGGTATTAACTTGAAATTTATACCACCTATTAAGGTCTGTGGGCTTATGGTGCTGTTTAAAAATCTAAAATGAAAAACCTATAAGGTACTTCCAGTTACCTCACAATTCTGAAATTTGGAATGCTAGGAGCTTTTGTAACACACAAGTACAATTAAAGGGAAAAGTCTGAATTTGAGGAAATTCTAAGTTTTTTAGGGAACAAAGTAATATTTGCGGTCGATGTCATACAATTACTACGTGAGCGACCGCAAATATAAGTTTGTCGATTCCTAGACTTAGAATTTTTATTTTCTGACCATGACTACTGGTGCACGACCGGGATTCGAACCCTCGACCAATGGTACGGAACCCTCAGGGCGCGAGTTCTCGCACTTGACCGTCTTTATTTGAATTAAAAATGCTAAATTTCCTAAAGTTTATTTATTATGTATGTCTTAACTGTTGTGTTATTTTTAGTCACCTCTAGAAGGTCGTGACGGTACTATGGTCTCCGCTGAAAACCAGCGCTGGGTGCACACATCAGTGTGTATCCAGCACAATGCTGAGCGAAGACCATGTTTTCCACGAGCTCTGCTGCGCACAATATTTT
The DNA here is from genome assembly GCA_947579855.1 of Anticlea derivata. NCBI lineage: Eukaryota > Metazoa > Arthropoda > Insecta > Lepidoptera > Geometridae > Anticlea > Anticlea derivata. Next base: position 10,498,580 of record OX388276.1, on the reverse strand, counting down.
TTATCATTTAGCATTTAATTTATTTTATGTGTTTTAGTTCTTAAGGGAAATAAAAATCTTTCTTTCTTTCTTTCTTAAAGTCGTAGAACGATCTTTTTACCGATTGAGTGTAGATTACGCCCCTTTCGGGATAGCATACATATTATGAACCAAGTATTCAAAGCTACGATGAAAACTTACGAAAACATCGTAGAAATGAGTTGCTAGGTCTCCGCGCACAACTTTAGTAAAGCTACTTACTGAATTGTTGCAGATTCCATTTGTTAGAGATGGCTGGCGTTGCATTTCCTGTGTGAAGCCGTGCCGTGTTCCAACGGCATGCGATATCTCATCTAATATTTGTTTTAAAATAGTAGAACCCGTTTTCACCAGTGCTATATTATCTGGACCAATGAATATGATAGGTGGATATATGGTGGTGGTGTTGAGGCTCACATTTGTCTTCTTTTTTTTTTCTCATTTTTATAAGCTGTTATTTATTAAGGATTATAATTAGATTACTTTTCTTTTGAGCCTCACCTAGTTCAATCGGCATCACCTAGAGCCTCACCTAGTTCAAAGCTTTAAATTCCATTTTATGAAAAAGGATCATCGAAAAAAATGATAGGCACCAAGCCGTGTTTGTTGCCTGATTCTTCTAGGCTTGGTCGCGAGGAACAGGCATAGCTTCACCTAGTTTCTAAGACGTTTCAATGTAATCCTAGTGATTTTATTGAAATTGATTTTAGTCAAAGTCAAAAGGCATTTCCCTTTGACTTTGACTTATCAAACGCATCCATAGCAACGTAGCATAGCACATCCCTGGTGGAAAGGCAGCCTAAAAACCAAACACAAAATTAACTTTCTTCATTCGAGGTAAGGATTATTTTGGAAGGAATTTTATATGACATATCAAGGACATATCGAATGTAGTTTGAACACGGCTTAAGTCGGAGCGGAAGTCAATTCCTTCGCTGAATAACGTCATCTTTAAGAGACAAACTGTACCTAAGTTAAGACTATACTCAAGTCGTGGTAAACTTCTTCCTCCTCACTCCTCTTGCACGCCCCCCTCCCCCCAACGCGGACGCGTCGTGACTGAACTACTCAAAGAGAAAAGTTATCCACGAAAATAATTTACATTCTGATGATATTAATTCTATCCTACTAATAATAGAAATGCGAAAGTTTGTGAGGATGTTTGGATGTTTCTGGTTCAATCAGAACCAAACGGCCGAACGGATTTGGATGAAATTTGGCACAGAGATAGATTACAGTCTGGAATAGCATATAGGCCTTTTATCTTCATAGGTACCACGCGAGCGAAGCCATAGGCGAAAGCTAGTTGATGATAATTTCCATTCTACATCTTACTAAATAATGACTTACCGTATCAACCTCAAGCGTGCGAATTTCTGATTAAATATAATCACCCATAAATACCTCCCTCCCTCAGAGAATGAAATCAGCCTATCCAAAACGGCATCTCTAATTTGGTTTTCTCAAAATTTATTCATAATAATTCAAAATTAATTTGATAAGTTGGAATATAATTCAGTACGACTGGACCTTTTATCTGATTCAGACAATGGATACCGCAATTGGGGTTCAAGACGGCTTTGGTAATGACCAGACCGTCAGCGATCAAATTATTGAAATTAGGTGATCTGTATAATTTTTCGATAGGCTACAAACGTGGACCCTGCCTAGATATCTAGATCTAGATATCCCAGAATCACCTGCTTGCTATGTTGAGGTAAGGTGGTTAAAATAACAATCATCATCATTTCAGCCGTAGGACGTCCGCTGCTGAACATGGCCTACCCCACATATTCATTACGAGGAGGTAGGGCTCAGCGAGATTTTCTCGTTCTGAATTGGAGCAGCCCGCCTGGGAGGTACCTCCGCCTTACAGAAGATCGCAGCCAAATAACATTATTTGTTTCAAATAGTGTTGTGTTCGTGCGGTGAGTAAGGTTGCCAGAGCTCTTTAGGGGGGAGGGGGTTCGGGGTCGGCAACGCGTGCGTGATGCCTCTGGTATTGCAAGCGCTTATAGGCTACCGTAACCGCTTACCAACAGGTGGGCCTTATGCTTGTTTGCCAAATCAGTTGTATAAAAAAATATATGCCCAGAGTGAATTCCTATCATGTACCTAGGTGGATTTGCCCATACTCACCACACTGGGCACGTGGGTTGGCGAGCGCAGTTAGAGCTATCTTTGTGAAAATATGGGATGCTGCTGCCCATCCCCTAGCTTCTTTTCTTTAATCGCATCTTACGACATCCACGGGTAGGTAGATATGGAGGGGCATATTTTTCACCCTATTCCCACCATGACAGGAAGTCGCTCTGAAAATCTGTGGGGTTATGTTCAGCAGACATCCTACGGCTGAAATGATGATGATACAATACTGTGCCATTTATGTATGAGTGCAGACGCGTCTGCGCTTCAACTTGTTCTAACAATCTTAACTAATTCTTTGAAGGCCTCATAGCTCAGTTGGAAGTAACTCTGCCTTCTGCGCTAGAGGTTGCGGGTTCGATTCCCGCACAGGACAAACATTTGTGTGATGAATTCAGATGTTTGTTCTGTGTCTGGGTGTTAAATATATATCTATTATGTATATCAGTCTCTGGTACCCATAGTACAGGCTATGCCTAGTTTGGGATCAGTTGACCGTGTGTGATATGTACGGAATATTTATTTATTAATCACCCGGAAATCAAACTTGATGCAAAATGGGTGGTTTAAAATGGTGGGTGGTAGGTATGGAACAAATAACCGATGAATTAAACGACCCTCCAGCTTCCTGTTTCGCTTCACAAACAATCAGGCACATAATTGCTACCCATCTCGCGAGCGGAAGCACACCAGCACGCAATTAACAGTAGGATTTGCGGTGAAAGGGTTTTTGGTGAAGGGACAAGCTAAAATACGGAAGTCTCAATGCAATTAGAATTCGGTACGTTTTGGCCATGTAACGATGCCCCGAGTGAGTCCAGGTGACGATTACTAGAGTGCGATATGCTGTCGAGAAAGTCATTTATGAATAGCGATCCGAGGGCTTAGTCTACATATTTCACCAAAACCCGTTGAGTTGCCTCGTTACTCACAACCGAGCTCACGTTAACGTTTAGGTCGATCAAACGAGTTAAGTTCTCACTCTAGTCTATTGGACATAGAATTCCCATCGAATGCTCGTTATTCGATGAGATCCATCGACTGAACCGAACCGATATTTTGGATTTAGAAGGTTGGTAAAAAATTAAGAAACAACAAAACTCTATGATATTTTATGCTTGAAAGTGTGAAAAACTGTCAATGTCATGTTAAATATGTCAAATTCAATGTCATTTTTTGTGTTTCTTTCTCTTTCTTTCCTTTTTCAGTTCTGGCGTGATGATTGTTCTCGCACGCGGGTAGCTGCTACGCGCGTGCCAGTAAAGCTCTCAGTCGGCATGACTTTTACGACAATAAGAACAATCATCGTAATATTTCAACCGATCTTTACAAAACCTTAATGAATTATTAAATTAAACCTTCCTCATGAAACTCTCCATCCATTGGAGAAAACTCTTTGAAAATTCGATACAAAACCGTAATGAATTATGCATCTAACCTTTCTCATGAATCACTCTGTCTATTGGTGAGAACCTTATGAAAATCCGTTGATTATTTTTTGAGATTATCGCGTTCAGAAAGAGGAAAAAAACGGTTTTAGGCCACCATACCTCAACATGGTCACTAACATAATACAGGATGACCATGAAAGAATCAGTGACACGACAAGAAGAAGAAGAAGAAAGAAAGACAGACGCGGTGGGAGGAGTTTGTTTGATTGTTTGCAAATACTTCTTCTTCTTCTTGTCGTGTCACTGATTCTTTAATGGTCATCCTGTATTATGTTAGTGACCATGTTGAGGTATGGTGGCCTAAGACCGTCGATGAAAGAATCAGTGTTGTGAAAGGATTGAAGTGCGCCTCTTAGGGCTCCTATCGTGCACAAAAAAAAAGTGTTAAAATGAAAAAAAAAGTGTTGTGTAATTGTTAGTAGAAGAAGATAGCCCCGCCGGCCGGCTGTCTGCTGTAGCCAGGGTTGGTCTGCGAGGAGTGTACTCCAGAGTTCATCAGCTAATACTAACTTCATTGTTCACGAAATAACAGGATATTTTGCAAAAATACTAAGCACTACTATTTTTAGAACTACTTGTATATTTTTAGAAAGGTAAGTAAAGATTTTTTTCGTTTCAGCAAAGTTATTTATCTCCATATGTTGGTTGTGCGTGCGCAGTACTCGCCATGGCACTGTTGAAAAAAAAAATATAGGCTATGGAAGAAACTTATAATTATATTAATCTAGATTATAAAAAGCTCTTAGGCTCGTATTCAGAGACACGACTCAAGCATAGATTTAATCACAGATCAGCTGAACTCTATTTAAGTATTGAATCTCTTGTCAAACATAACTTTTATTCAAGAACGGTACTTAAACTACTCTCCGCTGAATCGAATCTCAAATCTGTACTCAAATGTTCTCGTTTACATTTTGATTTATTTATAATTTTCGATCCGTTTTACGCAGAAATTCAAACAGCCAGGGTGGAAATAGAACAGAACTATAAAGTGAAGTATAAATATGCATCAAAGTACGTGTAACGGAACGAAAATGTCATTTGATTAATGTCTAATCAAATCTAAACTCAAGCACCGATTTCGTCTGATTGACGTTTCAGAATAAGCATTTACTCAGGTGAACTGTGATCATTGAATCTATACATAAGTACTGTTCAAGAATTAGAATCTCGACTCAAATCGAGATTTAAGTACAGATCAATGCTTGAGTCTTGTCCTTAGAAGTTAATCAAGCTATCAATCATAATACTTATAGCTTCCGCCCGCGGCTTTGTTCGCGTGGTGTCCGCATATATTTAAAGTGGCAATCACAATAGGCCAGTCGCCGCAGTGATACCATAGCCACATAAAGTAAATTAAAAAAAAATAAAAAACCAGATGTAAACTTCATGTCAATCTCTGGCTCCTTAGATGGTAAAGCAAATATTTATGTCGATCCGTTACACCGCTGCGTGAAAGAAAGATAAACCAAACAAAAAACAAACACACCTTCGCATTTATTTTTATCTGTTTTCCCGGATGAGTACAATCTAGGAGTCTTCAAAATGTAGAGTGAATATGTTCCTTCTGGTAAAGCGTGCTCCATCTTAGGCCACAAGCGTGGTCAAACGACTAACCATCACCAATAAAAAATATATAAGTTTTTCAAAACCTAGAAGACCTAGGCGTACGTTTAGCGACCAAATCGGTGACGTTTTGGTCAAAGGCCAGGTCAAGAGTACCCTAAACCGACGAGCATGTATGAGGAATGTGATGAGAGTGAATGAAGCGAAAGAGGTATGTCAGGATCGTAGCAAGTGGAAGGCCGTGGTCTCTGCCTACCCCTCTGGGAAATAGGCGTGATTTTATGTATGTATGTAAGTTTTTCAAAAAGATATCTGAGCGTCTGATCGAAGCGACGCGTGACCCGAGAGCTGGCTCTCATTTGGCCCAGCGAATTAGCATTGCCATCCAGCGTAGCAATTCCGCCAGCGTCTTGGGGACGCTTCCGACTGGTAGTGATCTGGATCAGTTGAGCTATCTATAGATCGTTTGTAACGGTCTTAAGATGGCTAAACTGTTTCTTGTGTATTTTGTAAATATTAACTTGTATTAATTTTAAGTTTCTTTCTGTAAATAAAGTACTATATATGTATATGTATAATACCTGACCATATAGGCAATTTTTTATGTAGGTACCACGCGAGCAAAGCCGCATGCGAAAGTTAGTTATTCATAACCCTGAGACGAGGAGGTTTAAAACTTTTTCCTTCTTGCCTTTCAAATCAAATAAAAAAATCAAAATAATTTTATTTGGGACAAAAACAAATTTTACAATTTATAAACAATAGGAACACGTTTCACGTTCTTTTCAGGAGTCATGTAAATAACAATTCATCAAGTGGCTAGGTGGCTAGTCGTCACACTGGTTTGTTTCTGGATACTCAACGTTGAGAAGTTTGAGTATCCAAAAGTATATTTTGCACAGCTCCGTTTATTTACAATAATCTAGGGGAGTCTCTAAGAGAGCTGCCTTGTTGTTTGTTTCGGAAAAAGCTGAGATCATTATTGAATAGTAAATGCTATTACTCTTTGGATGAATTTATGACTGACAAATAATTGTTTTTTTTTCCTACCTTAAATTAATCAATTTATTTTTCTATTCTTATATTATTATTATTTTTACTGTCTGATATTAATTATTCAATTTTATCAAGATGTTTCGAATTTTTGTCTTTTTAATTTTTTGCATGTTTAGTTTATATTAATCATCTAATTTTGATTTAATTTATATTGTTATTTCAAAATTGCACGCCTGAACGGGCAGAATACATTGCTACTTTCATAAAATGTATAACATCTATAACACATGTATTTCAGGCAATAAAAAGTATGTATGATATGATGATTTGATTAGATACATCAGGATGAGTAGGGCACTGAGGTATGTCAGCCATGATAAGGATTATGACGGGTAACAAGCCCTTATCAAGCATAATTCAAATTGTAATGTAGGTACTTACAAACGCCTTACACGCCATTCCATTACACTAAAATGTAAAATAATATTTATACAATACCTATTACATCTTATCTTTAGTACCATTATGAATGCGAAAGTTGGATGGATGGATGTTTGTTCCTCAATCACGCCTGAACGGCTGAATGGATCTGTATGAAATTTGGCACAGAGATAGATTATAGTCTGGAATAGTACATATGATTTTTGTTCTCGTGGGTACTACGCGAGCGAAACCGCGGGCGCATGCTAGTACCTACAATAGTTACATAAATAAGTAGGACCTTTTAAATATTCTACAACCGACATTCTTCATTTAATTTTTTGTCTTCTCTTACGTCGACAAGCTTTATCTCTGGAGTTCATTTAACGTTATCTTAAATGAACTACTAAGAGTAAGTTTTAATTTTTTATGCAACTGAGGTGGCAAACAACCATACAGCCCACCTGTTGGTAAGCGGCTACCGTAGCCTATGAGCGCTTGCAATACCAGAGTCATCACGCACGCGGTGCCGACCCCGAACTCCCTCCCCCCTAAAGAGCTCTGGCAACCTTACTCACCGCACGAACACAACACTATTTGAAACAAAAAATGTTATTTGGCTGCGATCTTCTGTAAGGCGGAGGTACCTACCAGGCGGGCTGCTCTAATTCAGAACGAGAAAATCTCGCTGTGCCCTACCTCCTCCAGAAGATTGCTACCATTCCTCTATAGCTGCTGTGAAAAAAAAAGCTGAATATGCTCCAGCTCGATTATTAATGAAGTTTGTAAAAGGGCCATTAACAAATAGCCAAGCCGTCGTTTCTACGTTTCAAAATGTACCATGTGATTTCAATGAATACATGAATGTTAAAGTTTGAAGTCTGGGAATTCCATCTAGTATTTCGCATTTACAAAATATAATAACATTACATACGTAAACTTAAGTACCTGGGAAAGACACGACGCTCCGTTGCACTAAATAAAAACAAACATACAATTTAATATTCAATATTTTAAGTGGAATATAAAATGATACTTGCAATAACAGCGCCAAAGGAGGTACCCATGGGTCTTCGAGAAATGTGAAAGAATTATCGTGAAAGTCGTCACGCGTGAGACGAGTTCATGCACGTGAGAAACTCTTTAGAAAGAATTCTAGTAAGTCCCAGATGTTTTACTTTTAGTAGTTTGGAAAATCGTACGAGTAGGGGAGCAGAGTAGAGGTGGTTCGTATTTACGCAACCAGGTTTTTAAACCAGGTTCTCGTACGTACTTAGTACGACTTCACGCTACTTAGACGTATTAAAAATGAGCTGACGCTCAAGTCGATGATTTCTACGCGATCATACGCAAAAGAATTGCGTCCCTGATGCGCCGCATCCGCGACAGTGGCAACAGCATGCTGGCCGTTGTGGCAGATAGTTTTAATTATGGTTCCAGCATCATAGGCCACTGGCTTTCAAAACACCAGCCTGTCGCACAGTTGGTCACTCAATAATGTTTTTTTTTGACTGTTTATAATTTTGTGCTTACTAACATATTTTATAAGTTTTTAATTATTATTTTTTACTAACAAAATGGATGACATGTCTGATAAATTAAATAAATTGAAATTGAAAAATACTCGGGCGCGCAAGTCCACCGCGCACCCTAGGACGCGACGCGCGGTCGCAACCCGACCGTCCGTCTCGCGGCGCGGCGCGTCCTTGGGTACGCGCGGACTTGCGCTGTGGACTCGCGCGGTACAAGTAATACTTTCAAGTATTTAATACCTTTTGGTTTTTGAACCTGGTCCACGTAAGATACGGTACGTTATGGACCTGGTACGCGAAATAGCAAGTACGACCTATCTCTAGAACAGAGTACTAGCCAGCAGTGGAGTTTTTGCTGTCGATTCTTCATATTTAGTTACTGTGGCATTTTTTTATAAATAAATAAATAATCATAAATAACATCCAACAGCCACATACATAGTCCTGAGCCCACACTAGGATTCCCTGTGTCGTGGGTATCAGAAACTACGAGTACCACACCACAAACCCAGACCCATAACAAAATAATAATCGAACCCGCACGCCTTGCGGCACTCGCCCGCTACACCAACGAAGTCGAATTAAATTATGAAATGTATACATCTTAGTGCTGGCGACTGTACTAGTGAGTTTTTTTTATTTGCATAGGTACCTACTCTAAGGGGTGGGGTATGGTTGGACAGGTCTTTAAAAATATATAGAGAATGCTTGAATTTTTTTTGGATACATCCTATGGCCTCGCACTTACCGAATCAAAACAATTTTATTAATTTAATTTTGTTTGTTGGACTATGAGGAATAGATTAGCGGAATAGTATTACATATTTGTTTGTCTATTTAATATCTTACCGAAGCAACGCACTTCACTCCAGTGCACTAAAAACAATAACGTATATTTATGTTAGAGAACTGGTCTTAGCAATTCATCCTTCTCAAAATTCAAGGTGAATCATAGATGTATGCATAAATGAAGGGGCTTATTCTACAGCCAATTGGCAAAAAACTTCGTTCCGCGACTTTTGTAAATTCGTCAGTTTTCACTGAAAAAACTCTATCCCTAATTCTAAGGTTGTGTTTTTTGTTTTAATTTCTTGTATCATTGGTCTTATCTGTGTGTCAAATAAATAATATTCTATGCAAAAATTTGCTGTCTTGGGGACAAATCAAATCAAAATCTAATGACATACTTCTCGTAGGTACTTTTAGTAATTAGTTATAGAGATGACAAATACAGAAAAAAGCTAATTAAGGAATGTTTGGGGGAAAAAACGATGTTTGTTTTCGCTAATATTCTTTCTTTTTGTTGATAGAATAACGCCCTTTCGGGATGGCATACATATGAATCATTTTGTACAATTATTTAACGTACTTACCGTGGCAACACAGTTTGCTCCAATACACTAAAATAACAAAAAATAAACATGATGTTGTGATATTACGATTTTTTTTCCTATCAAAGACATATTACATTTATTTAATTGCCACCAAAACACACACATTTGCACAACACTTTACAATAAACATTAGGTACTTATAATAAAAGAAACAAGAGAAAAAGTAATGAAAGTAAAAATGGTGTGATGTGTGCTGCAGCAGCAAAATGGCTTCGGCTCAGCATTATGCCTACCGTTTTGTAGCAGACGCTGGTATTCTGCCGAAACCATTACCTACACAGTCATTCAGTCAGTCAACCCTGTGAGAACAGTCTTATTAAGATTATGTTAGAATCGTCAGGGAATAGGTTTATAATATAAAATGCACATGTGTGACGGATTATCACTTGAAAACGACCGAACGACTATTTAAAAAAATAAAAACGGTCAAGTGCGAGAACTCCCGCCCTGAGGGTTCTGTACCATTGGTCGTGGGTTCGAATCCCGGTCGTGCACCAGTGGTCATGGTTAGAAAATTTAAATTCTATGTGTTGGAATTGACAAACTTATATTTGCGGTCATTGTATGATATTGACCGCAAATATAACTTTGTTTCCTAAAAAAACTTTGAAATTCCTGAATTTCAAACTTTTCCCTTTAATTGTGTTACAAAAGCTCCTAGCATTCCAAATTTCAGAATTGTGAGGGAAGTACCCTAGAGGTTTTTCATTTTTGTATGGAAATCCATACAAAAAATTAAGCTAGAGCTTTGATTTTTATACGGCACCATAAGCCCACAGACCTTAATAGGTGGTATAAATATAGTTTATTCAAGTTGATACCTTTAGCCGTTTCTGAGAAAAAGGGTCTTGACAGACGGACAGACAGACAGACGTACAACAAAGTGATCCTATAAGGGTTCCGTTTCTCCAAATGAGGTACGGAACCCTAAAAAAAAGTTTAAGCGAGAACGTTTGTTAATTTAAATATACGAGGACCTCGTGCATATATTATGCCTTAATTGACTAACGGTCACTTTAGGAACGGTGATTTCCACCTCTATTAAGCCTCGTTTACGAGAGATAGATATAACTTAGGATACGCAATTATCCAAGTGGATCAAACGGGTTGCTATATATCATTCTTCTGATTCTTCTAGACTTGGTCGCGAGGAACATGCATAGCTTCACCTAGTTTCTAAGACGTGTCAAAGTGATCCTAGTGATTTTATTGAAATAAATGCCTTTTGACTTTGACTTCATCGAAAATTTATTTAAAAATGATAATTACATCTTCTCAACAATAATAAACTTCTAGTGAAGCGTTAAAGCGAACTCAATCTCCCTTGTTAATTCTCAAAGGCTGTATATAAATGACCGGTAACATCTTACCACTCGTATCTTTAGTCATTTCAAGTCACTCAAACTTGAGGCTCAATCAGCTAATATCTCGTACGCTAGTGTTCATCGTCTTAAATATTCCCTATGTCAATGGTTTAAGGTTCTAAACAAATCTACAAGTACGAGTAGGTCTATGTTAAATTATTCCATAATCCTACTCTAGTTATTAATTACTTGGAAACTATGCATTATTAATTAATTGCTACCTAGGATTTGTAAAACTTAAGTTTTCTAGAAAGCGGTGCCCGTTAAATGAATTGCGTAAATAATTTAACGACCTCGCTGGCGTAGTGGGCGAGTGCGCGTCTGAGACAAAAGGGGTGCGGGTTTGTTTGGAACAATAAACATTTTTTTTATTATTGTGTTGTGCTGCGTCTTCTCTATGTAACGGTAGCTGTTTCTTATGTATGTTGGTTCGTGGTTTAATATTATAGTTGTTGTTAGTTTGGTTTGGAGGTAATTGAGAACACTTTGGAGGTGCGAATGGAAGTACCTGTAGTTAATGAGTAGTAGAGTATTCAACTAGGTATTCATATCATTCAATCATGTTACGGTAATTTAGTAGCTCCCCGTAGCTGTCTTCTACGTTCGTAGCAGTGCTACGCAAATTTAACAGATATTATATTTCCTACTATCCCACTAATATTTATAAATGCGAAAGTTTGTGACAAAGACTGAAAGCGGTAGAGGTTATAGGTATTGGTACCGTTAAAACATTTAGGTACCATTATGCTATACCGGTAGGGCATTACGGTACCGTTATTTTATACCGGTAGATTTCGGTACCGAAATCTACCGTTATTTTATACCGGTAAATTTCGGTACCGAAATTTTGAGCCGCGGTTAGTTCGCTGGGACAGTCGCGCCGCGGTGGCGGGGTGGCGGCGTTTCATCAAAGAAAACCTTTATAAACCTTTATTTATTTCGGTTAAAGGTACCGGTAGCGAAATAAACCGAAATGAATTGCGAAGCCAGATTTTCCGGTACCGATATATTTATCGATAGAGAAATATTCGGATAACCGGAATTTATCGGTATGACGTTATTTAAAGGTACCTTTATATTCCGGTTATTCAGTCCCTGGTTTGTGAGGATGTTTGGATGTTTGTGGTTCAATCACGCCCAAACGGTCAATCGGATTTGGATATTATTTGGTACAGAGATAGATTATAGTCTGGAATAGCATGCAGGCTTTTTATCTCCATAGGTGCCACGCAAGCGAAGCCGCGAGCGGAAGCGGGTTTATACTAAACTTGCTTCTGTAGTTCCAGAGATTGGCATGTAGACCATTGTGTAGACAAAATGTATCTTAATTATATGCATAATTATGAAGTCTTATCGCAAGCTATGTCTTCCAAACAAAATTTACATAAAGAGGATTATACAAGATTGTATATTGGTTGAGCTGTGTAATACAAGTAAGCGCCAAATTGTGAATAGTTATATATTCAAACGATTCTAGCTATTGTCCCTCGCCAATTCATCACTACCCCATTTAAGGGTAAGAAAGGAAAATGCATTAGGGATGAAATGGGATCGGGGGGTCGAGTTGTGTTAGACCGAATGGTCCGGAAACTCAGAAACGTGCCTGAGGTTCTAAGGTATAATGTCAGCTATAGTTTATGTAGGTTCTAGGATATCAGAGAACATTTTAGCATTTTTTATAAAAACCAAAAAACGTGAACCCATATTTTTTAGACGATTACCCAACTCCCCACTGGTGGGGTGGTGGGTAATCGGGACACACTGTGGACACAAGGGACTGTCGGCGGTTTCGCGGTCTCTTACTAAATCCGACAAGCTTACTCACGTCATGGGTCCAGCAGTATACAATAGGATACCGCTAAATATAATTGACACACCGAGCAACATGATTTTTAAGTCAAAGTTGAAGCATTGGCTCGTCGAACAGGCCTTCTACTCATTCGATGAGTTCACCTGCCGAAAGCCGACTACGACGTAGTTTATATCCTCGCGATATATTATAATGCATTATTTTTTCATGTCATCTCTACTTTCTTTCCTTGACGTGTACTAATTGTATAAATAAATGAGTTTATGAGTTTATGGGACACACTGTGTCCGACACAGTAGTGCCCGGTCCATGTTCACGTTACATCACATAAAAAACATTTCCAAAATGTCTTGTCCAAATTTTGTTTGAGATAATTTTGTGTTAACAAAGTAAAACAAAACAAAAAAGAGTTACTTATATCCATCATTCGATTTTTCCAATTTTCCGCGCAACTTTTCCAATTATGTATTCCTTTCCAAAAACCTTATTCGGACTATTGCGATTAAAAAATTGAAAAATCGATCTTGGTAATCATTCTTTAGTTTAGTGACCAACGAACAGCATTTAATTTTTATTTATTTTCATCCAGCGTGGCTATTCCGCGAGCGTCTTGGGGACGCTTCCGACTGGTAGTGATCTAGATCAATTGAGCTATCTATAGATCGTTTGTAACGGTCTTTAGATAGCTCAACTGTTTCTTGTGTATTTTATAAATATTAACTTGTATTAGTTTTAAGTTTCTTTTTGTAAATAAAGATTGTATTACATAGGTATGTAGATAGCTTCATAATATTACTAAGTAATAATAAAAGCCACATTCTGACGTCAGCTAGTTAATCGAATCGTGAGGTCTCAAAGGGCTCCTTTGGGTTGAGTTATGTCGCTTATCTGGGACACGCAGTTTCCGGGATAATTCATTACTTATAGGATATATTTTAGATACACCTGCGTCGATCGGGCAATGAAAGAAAGAGGCTACAGCAGTCTATTTCACTCATATATTTTTTGCTTCTCTGTGCTTTTGTCCGACAGCCCAATTTAGTAGGAGAGCTTACTTACCAAATCCTTTTCATGACGTACTTATCTTATCACTGCCGAGGGATCCCTTTAAGGGGTAAGTAGCATTTTCACATATTTTCATATACCTACTAATTTTTTGAAATAGAACGAAACAATTTGCATATTTCTTATAATGTCAGTGACTATAAAAGTTACTATAAAAGTTAATTAGGAAATTTAATATGTTTTAAATGTAATAGATAAAAGTGACTAAGTAAGTATTGTAAACAACGAATATATCTAGAGAGTGTGTTGCCAATACAACTGTATAAAAAAATAATAATTGTGGAACATAACATGGTTGTGCAATAATTGCTCGCTCGCTTATTATATTAGGTCAGTGACCAAATTTAAAGAATCAGTGTAGTGAAAGGATAAAATTGAGCCTCTTAGAGATTATTGAGTAACGATAACACCCGCACAGAAGATTATTTTTAATCTATCTATTAGCAACATAGAAAAAGACACAAGTTTCCAGAATCGTAGTGGGTATTGGGATCTTTAGAAACTTGGCTATAAATCTTTCACTACGAATATTTATTATTTTGCACTGACAGGAAACGTGTACAAATATTACTTACGCCAGCCGTGCAGGATAGTTCGTTGCACTGTAAACAATATTTCCCATTTGAAATGTGAGTAAGAAACGGTAATAAATATTTAATATAGTATAGACATTTGAAATTGCTACTTACTGTTGCAACACATTGAGTACCATTGAGCTGCAAAATACAACAGGAGTGATTATTATACATCATCATCATTTCAGGTCAATAAAAAATTCGGTCAAAGTTTTTTTTTTTTTTTTTATTGGTAAGGCGTTTGGCCACCAACTCACTTTTGCAAGTGAGATGTGGCCTAAGATGGAGCACGCTTTCCCAGACTGAACTTATTGACCCTAGATTTGAAGACTCCTAGATTGTACTCTTTCGGGAAAACAGACGCAGGCAGATCATTCCACTAAAAATGATGTTACTTATTTGCCTACATACACACTACATACATATAGCCTAGTATGGCTAGATTGTAAGATCATTAGAGCACATTACTATGTGTAAACTGATTATTAAAAAAAACAGCCACAGGACGTCTGCTGAACATGGCCACAGATTTCCGGAGCGAATGCCTATCCTAAATAAATAAATACCACCCAACAGCCTTCGGGCCGGACCCCGAACATGCTAACTTGTGTTTGTTGGGAGGTTTCCAAACAGTCACACCAAAGGGGGTCTAAGTCAGAAATTTAAAAATAAATGTAAGATTATTAACGAATGTAAGATTTCGCACACCACAGTGTCAATGTGTTTAAAATTAATCTGTGAAAAACTCCGTTGATTATGCTAATAATAATTTTCCAATATCTGCTCTAGTTATAATCAAACAGTGTATATTTAATATGTTTTAGCATACTTGTTTGTTTTTTATTAATAAATAAAATAACTAAAAATAAAATGATCCAAGTTGTCTTTGTATCAAGTTAGTTTTGAGTTTGACTTTTAGGAGCTTTTGAATCTTGCGATATCATTGAGCACACCCTCTCAAATGATTTATATGATACTAGCTTCCGCCCGCGGCTTCGCTCGCGTGGTAAAAAGTAGCCTACATGCTATTCTAGGTATAGAACTTTATCTAATCCAAGTTTCAACGAAATCGGTTGGGCCGTTACGGCCTGATTGAACAACAAACATCCGAACATCCTCGTAAACTTTCTCATTTACAATATTAAGTAGAATATCAAGAACATATAACGCATGACGTTTGAACACGGCTTAAGTTTGTTAAAAAAGTTCTACCTACCTACGCAAACTGAGTAATGGATATATTTTAACCTCCGTTGAGGTAGATAATATCATTTCGATAGGGTCAAGCGTGGAAATGGAAAATGAAAGCTGATCAAATCACAGAATCACGCTATCAATTTTTATTTTTGTTATTTGACATATATTTGACGAATTTTTCTATTTACTTTTTATTAGGCTTGACATTATGTAATTTGAATTTATTAATTTAAGATATATGTTTGTTGTTTCTTAACTATTAGGTATTATGCTATGAACTAAAATTAATTTTATAAATGTTTGATATGTATAATAATAATAATTTAAAGGATAATGGTACACTATTGCATTAGGTGCTCCTGTAAAAATAGTGTTACTTTTCGTATAAATAAATAAATAAATAAATCATTACGGAAATGGCGCCATTCCTTCAGTGCCTTTTTTAGGTATAATTGGTTAAAAGTACCTCGACCTATACATACAAGGTGTCATAATTTAGATATCAGGAGACTTTTGCGGCATGTGCAAGAAAACCAAATTCTTTTCATAAATTAAACATCCTTTTCGAGTCAGACTTACCTTTTACTCTATCAATTGTGCACGAAAGGAGGCGCACTTTAATACTTTCGCAAAACTGATTCTTTCATGGGCGGTCATAGGCCCTTTTCAGGACCACCATACTTCAACGTGGTTACTGACCTAATACAGGATGACCAAGAAAGAATCAGTGACACGGCAGGAAGAACTCTATCAATTCTAAATTTATAGAAAATCTTTAACTTACCCCGCTAAAACATCCTTTTCCGTAACACTGTAAACATTTACCTTAGATTTAACCTTTTTATTCATAAACAAGTGAAAATCTAATTATACAAAACACTAATCTGCGATGGTTGATAACAAAAAAGAGGTTGATATTAATCTTGTAAATATTCAGGAATTTGAAGTCGGTTTTCAGTTTTTGTAATAAATATCTTATTATAACTAATTATTTATAAATAATTTTTTGGGAGATCACACGGATTATGTACCTATGTGAGTTGAGACTGTTATTCCTGAGCACCTTACATGGATACCCATGACAACATGGATTTTACCTGGATTGCCATGAAAAACGGTGTCATGGAATCCTCGGTGTCAAAGCATGAACCAAGTCCAACACCGCCAACTCCGATAAGTATGCTGGTAAGGTACCTATTTATGTATCTAAGGGCCTATATTTTGACAGGCCACATAGCTCAGTTGGTAGTAACTCTGACTTCTACGCTAGAGGTCGCGGGTTCGATCCACACTGGACTAACATTTGTGACTAACACAGATGTTTGTTCTGTGTCTGGGTGTTAAATATATATCTATTATGTATATCAGTCTCTGGTACCCATAGTACAGGCTATGCCTAGTTTGGGATCAGTTGACCGTGTGTGATATGTTCGAAATATTTATTTTATTTTATTTTTGTTTCACAATAATTTGTTGCCGGAAATAAATGATTTAATGAATAATAATACTTAGTCGCTTTATTGGATTTCCGATGAAACGAAATTCGGTCTAAACTGAATGGCGGATGGATTTTAATCGTGTTTTCATAGGATTCGTCTTCATCACGAGACTGGCATAAATTGTAAAGTGTGACATCAGAACTGTGTCTGTAAATTGAACGTTTTAAATCTTCGAAATCCCGAATTACTCGTAGGTAAGGTAATTAGCTTCCCTTACAGTCTGAAATTAAGAAGGACCGTTACTTTTTGGTAGGGCAACTGTTGGATAATCCCCAAATTCTTTGAGGCCTTAGTCTGTAATGTCAGTGAGTTATCTCTATTCATTTATTCAATTGTCAAGGTCGAAAAGTGAGAAGACTTTTCTACTCTGAAAAGTGAATAGATTACTGGTTTTAATAGGCACAATATTCGTGTAATTAAAACGATAAACTATTCACTTTTCAGAGTAGAAAAGTCTTCTCACTTTTCAAAAAGTGAAAAGTGAGAACTCAAACTACGGCCAAATCTTTTTTATTTTTTATCGATAAGGGTAAAGCGTTTGGCCACCTAAGCTAAGATAACCAGGCTAAGATGGAGCACGCTCTCCCAGATAGAACTAATTGACCCTAGATTTGAAGACTCCCAGATTGTACTCTTTCGGGAAAACAGACGCTGGCAGATCATTCCACTCTTTGGCAGTACTTATAATAAAAGTGAATAACGGGGGAAGAGCGTTCAAGTTTATTAAAAAAGAAATCCATGCGATTTGTAAGTTGCGACCGTTTCACTATTCAACAGATGTGGAATAAACAGCTGTAAGGGCTCACCAGTGCGTCGCAATCTCCGCTTGATGCCTGTAACGTGGCGAATATTAAATATACACATAATATAAACAGGGGCGGACTTTAGAACCTAACACGATACCGCACAGTCTCTTTCAGTAATAATTTCACCTATCATTTATAGTGTGCGGGGCCTTTCTATACTTACACTGCCTCTAGCAGCTGGTTCAGAAACATTCATCATCGTTCCAGCCGTTGAAGTCGACTGCTGAACATCGGCCTTCCCCACAAATTGTCAGAGCCTATCATGTCATTGTCCTATCATGTGGGGGGAAACCACGAGTGAGGTCACGCGGGTGGAATGTGGTTGTGATTTATTGCGGATGTTTTTTTTTTTTTTATTTTTTTTCATACTACTGAAGTGGCAAACAGGCATGCGGCCCTCCTGTTGGTAAGCGGTTACCGTAGCCTATGAGCGCTTGCAATACCAGAGGCATCGCGCACGCGTTGCCGACCCCGAACCCCCTCCCCCCCTAAAGAGCTCTGGCAACCTTACTCATCGCAGGAACACAACACTATTTGAAACAAATAATGTTATTTGGCTGCAATCTTTTGTAAGGCGGAGGTACCTCACCAGGCGGGCTGCTCCAATTCAGAACGAGAAAATCTCGCTGTGCCCTACCTCCTCCTAGATGGTGCGGGAAGTGCACGAATCTGCATTTTTGTTGAACTTACGAGGAATAGATTACCGGAATAGTAATAGGCTCAAGACCGTTCGTCGTGGAACTCTTTGGGGAGGCTTATTTCCAGCAGTGGACTTCTACAGGCTGATGATGATGATGATAACGCAAAATGAACGACCGGCCGTCATGGATTCTCGTAAGCCATGACTTAAGAACGGAGGAAATTAAAGTTTATACATACCTAACCAGCGTTATCCTGGCCTAAAAGGGGTGTAAGTATTTGTGGTTTTGACCCACTTAAGTACCTAAGCAGATTAGGCTACTGGAGCTTGAGTTCACCACACATTAATCCTCTTATTTATAATCACTCACTATCTTTATCTCGTTAACTCTTGCCCTGTCATATAAAAAGGAAAAGGCGGACGTAGATTTATCCAGCGGTTAACGTCTCATTGCTTGCTTGCTTGCTTGCTTGTCGTGTCACTGATTCTTTCATTAGGTCAGTGACCAGGTTGAGGTATGGTGGCCCTGAAAAGGGCCTATGACCGTCGGTGAAAGAATCAGTGTAGTTAAAGGACATAAGTGTGCCCCTTAGAGGCTCTTTACGTGCACATGTCACATGTCTTAGAATTTTTAGGTTCTAGGACATGCCAGTTTTGGCACGATGTTTTGCTTCAATGTTTAAAAGCAATAGCAGACATACATTTTCCGAATTGAAAATCCATTCGTGCACGACCGGGATTCGAACGCACGACTTGTGGATCGGAAGGTAAGGCCACTTCCACCAGAGCTTTTTTATTAGAATAGAATAGAAAAACGTTTATTTTTATTTTTATTAATAGCATCAGCAAGCAGTGGTTAGTTTGAACCTGGTTATTATCTGTTTTAAAACAGCTATAGTATGTAACGACTGTTTTTTGTTGATGGCAGTAGGTAAACTGAAGTTTACGAAGGATTGGGTTTTATTGTTCAAACGATTGGTTTATTCAGAGACTGAAAAAAGTTAATTGGTGTTTTAGAAGGTTGATGACTTACAGCCTCAAGGAAAATTTAAAATTATAGGGCAGGGAACGGACTCAGCAGTGTAGAATAGTAGATTATGCAACAAGGGCTTAAAGTAGTGTATTATGTCAAGGGCACTATATTGAACCCCGAGAACGAGGGATTCTATGGTTAACTATATAGTTAAGGCAAGAATCCTGAGTACGAGGGGTTCAAGATCGCCCAAGACAAATACAAATTTAAGCCTGCGATGCATACTCTACTTTTTATACTTTCTGCGAGGCAATTGAAAACAATGACTGTTAAGTAGAAATAAATGATTTTTCTGGAAGTAAGTTTCCAACTATACCAGAGGCTTCAGATTGTATGCATTCTGGAGTCGAATCAAAATCACTGTCGTCGTCACTTGACATTTTTTAGAAGTTTATTTGAATCGAAACTGAATTTCGGTGTAGATAACAGCACAGCAGTTTGAGCGCTTGGCGCCTTTTTAATGAGCATAAAATCTCATTGCACCCAAACATTTTTGAAACCAACCTCGATCAAGAACAACTGAGTTGCATTCCAAATTCAAATCACATTATGTCCCATGGGAAATAATGAAATTCAGTACAACATTATGACCCGGCTAGACCGTAGGGTTATTATGACTTACTTTAGGAGAGGTTTGCATGACACATAATATGGCATTGACGAGCAGGTAGTATAAAAAAATATTTCTGTATATTTATGATTTGATCCGTCCAAAGTTACTGCAATACGAGAGCGCCAATCGCGCAGTGGAACTAATCTTTGTTCGACACTACTGAGTCCGCCCCCGCCCTACAATATCAGTTATTATTTACGCAAGGAGATTTCCTCACGCGCGCGTTGGAAAGCTGAATCAAATGAAAGGCGATAGGTACCGAAAACGGCCTCGTAAGTTATTTGCTAAGGAGCGGTAGCCGTCTTAGCTCGGCCGCTATACAGGTTCCACCTTTATTCATAACATATTTGACTGGCCTCATAACTCAGTTAGTAGTAAATCTGCCTTCTGCGCTAGAGGTCGCGGGTTCGATCCCCGCACTGGACAAACATTTGTGTGATAAACACAGATGTTTGTTCTGTGTCTGGGTGTTAAATTGATGATCTAAAATTAAATATAAAGTTAAATATTTATCTATTATTTATATCAGTCACTGGTAACCATAGTACCTACAGGCTATGCCTAGTTTGGGATCAGTTGACCGTGTGTGATATGTCCGGAATATTTATTTATTTATAACAGATTAGCTGTTACCCGAGACAACGTCCGAATTCATAATAATTTTCACCCTCTTCTTTGCCCCCTTATGGGATGATTTTGCGAAAAGCTGATTAGCATAAAATAAATTATATCCAAAAAGACATAAAATGTATAGTATGGGAGTGGTGGTGAAATGGCAAAATGCTTTGTTACATGTTGTCATGCAGCAGCGCTGGTCTTCCACTGAGGCCAGCGTTGGGTTCACGGACATCTTGAGTCTTGACATCAAGAAATACTGCGATCCGAAAGAATTTTGACCGGATGAGGAGTTAGGTTGGTGGTTCAGTGGTCAGCGCATCCCCGTATCTAGGGGAGGGTGGCGGGTTCGAGTTTCGTTGGAGTAAATTTTGGGATATTAAAAAATCCACCGCTACATTACGGTCGTCGCATATAAGCGAGAAGATTTGTCACAATTCGAGATTTAGGGCCCTATTTCTCAGAAAGTTATGGAAATCAGTCGTAGAGGTGGTTCGTATTTACGCAACCAGGTTTTTAAACCAGGTTCTCGCATCATACTATACGTAACTGGTATGACTTCACGATACTTAGACGTATTAAAAATACTCGGGTGCGGCGCGCAAGTCCACCGCGCACCCTAGACGCGACGCGCCTCGCGGTCGCAACCCGACCTTCTGTCTTGCGGCGCGGCGCGTCCTTGGGTACGCGGCGGACTTGCGCTGTGGAATTGCGCAGTGGACTCGCGCCGTCGAAGTAATACTTTCAAGTATTTAGTACCTGGTTTTAGAACCTGGTTCTTGTAAAATACGATATGTTATGGATCTGGTACGCGAAATAGCAATTTCGACTCATCTGTAATCTGTCGCGCAACCTACATCATTTACGACGAGTAGATGGTATACAACTAAATAAGGTAATTCCTTATAAATATGTATACTATCCTGAAAGGGGCCTATTCTACACACAACGGGCAATAAAGTTTATTCTATCACATTTCTAAAGACGTCGAGTTTTTCAATAACGTACTAGGTATCCTACTAATAATTAGGTCTGATCGAAGCGACGCGTGACCCGAGAGCTGGCTCTTATTTGGCCCAGCGAATTAGCATTGCCATGCAGCGTGGCAATTCCGCCAGCGTCTTGGGGACGCTTCCGACTGGTAGTGATCTGGATCAGTTGAGCTATCTATAGATCGTTTGTAACGGTCTTTAGATGGCTCAACTGTTTCTTGTGTGTTTTGTAAATATTAACTCGTATTAGTTTTAAGTTTCTTTCTGTTCCTATTAATATTATAAATGTGAAAGTTTGTGAGGATGTTTGTTATTTAATCACGCCGTAACGGCTCAACCGATTTAGTTGAAACTTGGAATATAAAGAGTTATTTACCTATAATAACATTATTGATACTTTTTTGTAGGTACCACGCGAGCGAAGTCGCGGACGGAAGCTAGGAAGTTTGCTTACTACCTCATCATCATCAGCCTGTAGAAGTCCACTGCTGGACATAGGCCTCCCCCTTAAAGAGTTCCACGACGAACGGTCTTGAGCCTTCTCCATCCACCGACTTCCCGCAACCTTCACAATGTCGTCGGTACATCGGGTGGGGGGCCTTCCAACACTGCGTCGCCCGGTTCGTGGTCGCCATTCGAGAACCTTACTACCTACTTACCTAATATTTGCCCAGTTTGAGTGCTCGTGTAATTTTGTGAAAGAACCTAATTACTTTCTGACGAGTGTGAGTGTCCACACAAACCCTACGTGGTTTTTAGGGCACAAAAACAATAATTGTAACCGTTTTTAAAAAAGTGTAGAATGAATAAATAAAAAATAATAAAAGTTATCAAGATGACAAAAACAGCTATTTCGAAAAATTTCTGGAAAAAACGGAATAGAAAATATTTGTTTTTTCCGATATTATTTCGTCGTTTGGTTGATAGAATAAGCCACTTTCTATTTAAGGAAAAAGTTGTACGGAGACTTTCTTACTGTTAGCCCCTTCGTCCATGACGCTACGCAAAAGTGACGGAACTCATTAGAAACTAGAGTTGCGGACTGATTGGAAACTCTGACTCGTCCACGACGCTACTGGAATTTCCTGAAACTCAGTCACTCAGTACACGATTTTATGTAAACAAAGTTTTGAAAACGAAAATAATTAAAATGACTAGTGATAATTCGAGCGATGACATGGAATTATTACTTCTCCAGTCACATAGACGTCAGAATCACTTATAATTACTTTTTATTCGTTCATTTTTCAACAGTTTCTCGAAACCAGTCGCCTGGCGACCAGCATGTCGAGTCGCCAGGAGACTAGTTACAAACGCGTTCCTTTTGAGTAGCGCCGTGGACGGATGCGCATTGAAATACTAGTGCTATCGCAGTCAGGCTACTCATAAGTGACTACAGTTTCAGTCACGTTCCTTTCGAGTCGCGCCGTGGACGAAGGGGCTTACTAGAACACAAAAGGATTTTAAAAAATCTGACGCGTCGCCTACTGAGGGTGGATTCGACCAAACTAGTATAAGTCTATCCATAGAATAAAATGACTAATTACTCTAAAGTAAGCCTGTTTTCCAGGGAGTTATCCCAGGGATTGTTACTCTGGCATAACATAGCGTTTGGTCGAATCCATCCATGAAAGATAAATGATGAAGAAAAATACCTTATTCTCGTTTTAGCTTCGTATAATCAGATATGTTTTGTCAACAAGCTGCTAAATTGCTATGTTTTATCTTGTATCTTATTACAAAAAACACAAACAAAACTATTGTCGGTGTATATATCGATCGTCCCGAGGGGCTACAATGTTACAAATAGACTCAACTATCAGCCCAAGCCATCTTTGTTGCCGAATAGGTATTATGTCTAAATATTTGATCGAGCGAGCGAAGATCTCTCAAACAACTTGGACGGATCGGCGTTGATGTTCGTATTATTTCTAAAGGCTGTTTTATTTTTAGGCAAACAGGCTTACGGCCCTCCTGATGGTAAGTGGTAACCGTCGCTTATTGACATCAGCAACACCTGGAGCATTGCTAATGCGTTGCCTACCGAACCCCTCCCCCCCTAAAGAGCTATATTTGCTAAGGCCGATTTACATCAGACGAGAAAATGATCATTCTATCCCCACTTATCAAATATTTTAAGTGTGAACAGACATAGAGCATTCCTACGTTGTTCTGTCTGCGTTCACAAAGAAAGAAAGAATGAAATAGCAAGAGAAAGAATGCTCGTGTTCTAAGCTCTACTCTATGTTCGTTTGGTTTAAACCGGCCTTTAGAGTATGTATTTATTATTATTATGAGCATTATGTATGTCCTAACTGTTGTGTTATTTTTAGTCACCTCTAGAAGGTCGTGACGTTACTACTATGGTCTCCGCTGATAACCAGCTCTGGGTGCACACATCAGTGTGTATCCAGCACAATGCTGAGCGGAGGCCATGTTTTCCAAGAGCTCTGTTGCGCACAATATCTTCTATCATTTAGCATTTAATTTCTTCTATTTTATTTTATTTTATGTGTAGTAGTTCTTAAGGAAAATAAAAAATTTCTTTCTTTCTTTTTTTTTATTTCGAATTGTCAATCCGATCCGCGTGGATTTAGTAGGTCAACAGGTTGTACTATCAAGATTTGCTGCAAATATAAGTTAAATCAGCCAAGGGGTCGTATAAAATAAAGATGTTATACAAATGTATGAAGCATGGGGTATCATTCGAAGAAGTTTATTCTTGCATTCCAAAATGATTTTTATTTTATTTCATAGTGATAAATAAGGAAATACTATGATACTATGATTGATGATGACTGGCCTCATAGCTCAGTTAGTAGTAACTCTGCCTTCTGCGCTAGAGGTCGCGGGTTCGATTCCCGCACTGGACAAACATTTGTGACTAACACAGATGTTTGTTCTGTATCTGGGTTTTAAATATATATCTATTATGTATATCAGTCTCTGGTACCCATAGTACAGGCTATGCCTAGTTTGGGATCAGTTGACCGTGTGAATATGTCCGGAATATTTAATTTGTATTTAATTTTTATTTTACGAACGTACGTATGAAAAATGTAGAAACGTCACTAGCCGCAAAATAACGCTCCCCGCTATATTACAGTTGTTGTGTTTAACGGTGGCCGAATCATAGGAGCCAGGCCACGAGCCCAGCCTAATCTTAAAATACAATGCAAAGCAATCCAAACAGCATCACGTAGCCCTCGTGAGCTACAGTAATGAAGTCTACACAGTATAGATGATCTCACACGGGCAATTTTAATCTATTATTGCCTGGAGGAGATCATCCTGGGATTCTCTTCCCCACCCAAGGATTCCCTGTGTCGTGGGTAAAAGAAAATACTAGTACCTACCATAGCACCACCCTGACCATGCTTAGAATTTTATTAGCAATATCTACTACGTGTTCCGTAACTAGTATACCATCCAGTACTAGTATACCATAGGCTTATTCTACGAAGAAAAATTAAAAAATATTAGAGAATATTTTGGACATGAAAAGGCAAAACGCCCCAACCTATCCCATTTTGTGTTTAGCGATATTCGTTTTCGATATCGCTAAGATTGTCAGAAATAATCCCCATCGTTGCGTCAAACATTTCCATATCTATACCTAAACTTGCAGTAGGTAGTCACTGACATTTGAAGCCGTGTCTAAACGGCATGCGATAATATGTCCTTAGTATGATTAGTCCTGCGATGAGTAAGGTTGCCAGAGCTCTTTAGGGGGGGAGGGGGTTCGGGGTCGGCAACGCGTGCGTGATGCCTCTGGTATTGCAAGCGCTCATAGGCTACGGTAACCGCTTACCAACAGGTGGGCTGTATGCTTGTTTGCCACCTCAGTTGTATATAAAAAAAAAACAGTATGTCATATAAAATTCGTTTTAAAATGATCCGTACCTCTTCTGAACAAAGTCAATTCTGACTTTGACATTTGGTGTGTGCGATATAGCTCAACGATATGCAAGCTACTAAAAGTCAAACTCAAAATAAACTTTATCCATTAGTAAGGAACATTTAAAAATATTTTTATATGACATCGCACGCCGTTTGAGCACGGCTATAACAAAAAATGGAGCGATTTTAATGGCTCGTGTAGGCACTGTGTGCCCTAAATTAGCCTGTCACACTCAATGGAGCCTTTTGAGTAAAGGCCGGGGCTTGACGCAGAGCGAGCGACAATAGTGATGTTATTACTGAGGAATTAGCAATTTGGTGGGCTTACGAAAATCTAAATGGGGTAGGCAGACAGAAGAGTCGTGCCTAAGTTTACATGTTCTAAGAACTTACTAAAGAAGGAGGTTGTATAACGTTCATACGTTGGTCATATAAATAAATTTAATAATAAATAGCACCCAACAGTCAGTGGCGGATTTACCCTAAGGCACAGTAGGCCTGGGCCTAGGGCGGCCAGATATTAGGAGCTGCACATCGTGACCAAAAAAATAATTGATGATAGCAGGTTGCGGTAAGTCGAAGGATGGAAAAGGCTAAAGACCGTTCGTCGTGGAACTCTTTGGAGGAGGCCTATGTCCCAGGATGATGTTGATGATGATGATGATTTAGATAAAGTTGGCAATAAAGTAAATTCATTATGTAGTAGTCTATAGTCCTAGTCTATATGATGGGTGCTGAGAAAGGGGCTGCACATGGCCTGTGGCCTAGAGCGCCACTGCCAACAGTCACATGTCAAGTCACAACAGTCCTGACCCCCCACTAGGATTCCCTGTGTCGTGGGTATCAGAATCTACGAGTACCATGGTACCACAAAACCCAGACCCGGAACAAATATTTGCAGATCATGCAAATATTTGCGTAAATAAATGCTAAAGTTTGCCCGAACGGCTTCATCGATTTCTATGAAACTTGGAATACATAGAGTTCTTTACTTAGAATAGCAAAGGGGGCTTTTTATGCAGGTACCACGCGAGCGAAGCCGCGGGAGAAGCTAGTCTTTAATAAATATGAGGAGAAATTAAAGTGAGTGGAGTGAAAACATATTAAAGACTAAGAATACCAGGGTAGATAAATTGTTTTAGTTACCTTGAGACATAAAGTCAGCAAGAACAGCATATATAAGCACTGCATTGCACTAACTAGCCAATTTTGTGTCAATGTAAGACACGCATCAGAAACGGGGGTAACGCACAAAAAGTAACTTTTAAAGAATCTTACTCAGTACTATTATAAATGTGAAAGTTTGAATGGATGGATGTTTGTTAATCACGCCAGAACGGCTGAACGGATCTCTACGAAAATTTGGCATAGAGATCCTCGTAGGTCCACGCGAGGGAAGCTGCTTGGACGCTAGTTTAAAATAAAGTTATTATAATAATAATAATAATAAATATTCCGGACATATTCACACGGTCAACTGATCCCAAACTAGGCATAGCCTGTACTATGGGTACCAGAGACTGATATACATAATATATGTATATATATTTAACACCCAGACACAGAACAAACATCTGTTTTAACCACACAAATGTTTGTCCAGTGCGGGAATCGAACCCGCGACCTCTAGCTTAGATGGCAGAGTAACTACCAACTGAGCTATGAGGCCAGACATTTATTATAATATATAAGTAGTTTTCTTTCTTACCCTCACTGATTACCATGAGACCACGTTTAAACCTCAGTGGCGCAGCGGGCGAGTGCCCGTCTGACACGCAAGGGGTTCGATTCTAGCTGCGGGACAAATGTTGTGTACCATGGTACTCGTAGTTTCTGATACCCACGAAACCGGGATCCTAGTATGTCCACCTTCAGACCAGTAGCATGAAAGCGGAGTAGAAGCTGGAAATGTGTTAAATCAACCAATAGAAAATTGAGAAAATAGCCTAACATCAACAACGCCCGGTTCGATTGGTTACCGTTCCATTGTCGGGAGGATGACGGCCTTTAAATTCGCAATTAAAACTATTTTACATTGGATAAAACTCCACTTCCGGTTATGAAATGCGGTGAAGTGGTACGCTCATTGGATCTTTTCCGGTTTCCTTATTAAGGTACCTTTTTCTGTCCTACCTTTTTACACCTATTTCAAACAACACCCGTGACTTTGTTCGAGTGAAGTTAATTTAGGTGTTTTTAGTAGTGCTGTTTTTAGTTTAAAAAAGAAACGATATTTTAGCGTGTGGGGGTGGAAAAGTGGATTTTCGAAAACCGTTTATTAATTATCATTGTGGTTTTCTGGTAGTTTAATCACGCCAACCTAGTGGATGGGATGACCAATAAAATGGTTGATAACCGCGGGTCAGTCGGCTCGGTTAGGTTCATGCGGGGAGTTTTAATGTTAAGTGTTTGTAATTTATTATTGCTTACCAAATAGATTTTTACCATGAATATGAGGTCCCTAAATAACTCTTGGTTATATTATTACATGCCTGGCTTCACTCACGCGGTGCTGGAAAAAAGCTTATGTCCTTCCTTAAGGCTCAGGCTACCTCTATACAAAATTTCATCGTTTAGTCGTAAAATCGTTACAAACAGACGGACAGAGACAGAGTTACCTAGTTCCCTATTATAATGCTAGACAAGTGTAATAAATAATCAAACTAAAACTTAAAATTTAGACTTATATCTCCTTTCTCTTGTGTAACTAATAAGGATTACTGATATGATACATGTTTAGTGGCACAAATCAATTTCACGGAGATTGCCTGATCATGCACGCCCACGCACAGCACCTACTATGCGAGCTCAATTCTAAAAGAACTGAGAACCTTTAGATCTTTTACTATGTAAGTACCTATCTATATAATAGATATTGAGCTACAGCCAGCTTCCCAAATTGAAAAGTACCTATTATGTTCCTGGAATACTCTTTCGTTTAGGATTTAGGTGTACCTACTTATGCTAGTATGTTTAATCGTCGTGAGTGGATTTTTGAGGGTAAATATCGATAAAGGCTAAAATTTACCAAGCATTTTCTATGAAATAATTTTTTTATGTTATACGGAGGCAAACAGGCTTATGGTCCTCCTGATGGTAAGTGGTTACCGTCGCCTATTGACATCAGCAACACCTGGAGCATTGCTAATGCGCTGCCTGCCGAACCCCTCACTCACCGCAGGAACACAACACTATTTGAAACAATTAATGTTATTTGGCTGCGATTATCTCGCTGTGCCCTAAAATTCCTCCTTCCTCCAAAAATTTATGTCAGACTGCTGTCAACATGGGTGGAGTGAATACTTATTAACGACTAAGAATACCAGGTTCAGTCTTTTACTTTCCTGTCTTTTTATCTGTGGTTGTGACGGGAATATGTCAGAGACGCTGAATAGAATAATTTCAAACGCCCTTGAACATGAACACTTTTAGGAGAGTTAGATTATAGAAAATGTATAGCCAAAAAAAAGATGGATGGTTTGTGTGAAAGATGATAAGGATAGGAAAAGAGTGAGTGCCGAGATGACAGTTGACAGAGTTTTTTTTTAAAAATATCTTATTGTTCCATACCTATGGAAGAATGAGATATTTAAAAAAATAACTAAAAACCGACTTCAAATTCCTGAATATTCACAAGATTAATATCAACGTCTTTTTTTTTTGTTGTCAACCTCTTTGCGTTTTGCTTACCTACTGAGGATGACATACACTTTCGAATAAAAAACAATAGTAGGTATGACATCCATTCATCATCAATAATATGTAATAACTCTTACGGTACTGACTGACTGACTGTCAATCAAACGTAGTGGTTTTATTCTCTTTGAAAATCAACGCAGAGCCTAACCAAAATCCTAAGAGTATGAAATTTGCAGGGAAGCGTAACGTATGGGTGAGCAGAAAGGAATTCCCGACACAACCCCTAAGTTTTAAGTTTATGTAAAAATAGCAGCAACCGAACGAAGTCGCTGGAATTACCATACCATAGTCGACAAAAAAAAATTCGGCAAGTCGTGATTTCAAGAGATGATGAAGTTTCTTTAAGTTTTACGGGACAAGTCCCACAGAAATTTTTAAAATGGGACCACTCCGGGATCTTACTCTATACATCAGCGAAAGAATCATCAAAATCGGGTTACTATTGGCGGAGATATCAAGTAACATACACAAAAAAAATATAAAAATACAGCCGACTTGCATATTAGTAGAGGCGACTTCTAACACAACGTCAACGTGTACCTACGTACACATTGTGCCGACCCAACATAAAGTGGGTGATGATGATTGTCCGTCACTCAGTAACTACTTAATTATATGTATATAACTAGTTATAAACATATCATTTAGTTAGATAATACCTTGTTGAACAATATCAGCAATTTCAAGAGTATACAAGTTTTAAATGGTGTCCCATTTGCATTCGGGAATATTGAAAACAATTTAGAAAGTTATTAAAATAAGTCATTGGTATGCATGGAACAATGAGGCGTGACCATGGTGCGGGTTTCAGACCAGGAAGAGACGGCGGGGGGAGGGGGAAAGCTTCCAATAAGTGAAAATATTGGGTTGTAGAGTTTTAGGAAATGGGATATTTGCGCCATTTTAAGCTGACTACCTCCTATTTGACTACGGAACACTAGAAAAAGAGAAAGAAAATACATTTAATTTGGACTCGCACAAAGCACAAACTAATTAGAAGACACTAATTTATAGGTAGAGGCAAGAAACAGAAAACTACATAAATAGAACTAACCTAGACTAACCAAATAGAAAAATAAACAAGGATGTTCATTAGTCCGCGCTGAGGGGCGTGCGTGAGCCAATATAGGTCCCATCTCAGCTGTAATGCCGCTTCACAATATGTAGCTAGCGTGTAGTTATACTTTTTTTTTTATACAACTGAGTTATAAGTAATGTTATTTGGCTGCGATCTTCTGTAAGGCGGAGGTACCTCCCCAGGCGGGCTGCTCCAATTCAGAACGAGAAAATCTCGCTGTGCCCTACCTCCTCCTAAAAACTATACCCGGTATTTTCATCACAACTCACCCTATTAATATTATAAATGCGAAAGTTTGTAACGATGTTTGTGGTTCAATCACGCCGTAACGGCTCAACCGATTTCGATGAAACTGTGTGTTGATATGTTATTCTATTAAAGAACAGCATATCAACTTTTTATAAAGCGAGCAAATCCGCGTGCACAAGCTAGTTAACGACAATTTCATTATGTGTGGCTTCTCTAGTAGTATATAGGTTACTCAGTATATTTATCTCTGTGGACGAGATAGTGTTTACCTACCCTTAAAATGTTTTATTAATAATATTTTTATGTACAGAAAGCTGCGGTCATTTGTATTCTAGTTATTACCATATTCCGGTTTCAAGCGGAAAATTATAGTGATTACGGAAATTACTGCAACAATACACAATATTTTATGTTACTCTTGATTATTATTTAATGCTATCATAAACGGGGCTTATCTTGCATCCAACTGAAATCCGATATTTTTCATTGAAAAACCACTATGCAAAATCAACTGTTTTGGGTTCTTTTATATGTTATACTTACGGAGGCAAACAGGCTTACAGCTACCTGATGGTAAGAGGTTACCGTCGCCTATTGACATCTGCAACACCTGGAGCATTGCAACTGCGTTGCCTGCCCTGTAGAAATCTTTTTGTATTTTTCTTGAAGCTTTTTATGCTGTAGGTTAGTGGGAAAACGGTATTTTTTTTAAATAATTTATTTATTTATAGGAAAACCAACAGCTTTATAATCTTGTTAAACACCAGTATACATAACAGATAGCCAATAACTAGTTTTCACGTATAAAAACATAGTAGAACCAATTACAACTTAGAATAACTCACTAAACACAAACCAGTGGGAATATAATCTACTAATTGGCTAACTTTATTGCAAATTAACCTTACCACTAAAGAATTCACTGATCAGCCGCTGTCTAGCCGAACCAACACTCGTGCAGAATAGGTCTAAGCCCCTTCGTCCACGGCGCGACTCAAAAGGAACGCCACTGAAACTGTAGTCACTTATGAGTAGCCTGACTGCGATAGCAGTAGTATTTCAATGCGCGTCCGTCCACGACGCTACTCAATAGGAACGCGTTTGTAACTAGTCTCCTGGCGACTCGACATGCTGGTCGCCAGGTGACTGGTTTCGAGAAACTGTTGAAAAATAAACGAATAAAAAGTAATTATATGTGATTCTGACGTCTATGTGACTGGAGAAGTAATAATTCCATGTCATCGCTCGAATTATCACTAGTCATGATAATTATTTTCGTTTTCAAAACTTTGTTTACATAAAATCGTGTACTGAGTGGCTGAGTTTCAGGAAATTCCAGTAGCGTCGTGGACGAGTCAGAGTTTCCAATCAGTCCGCAACTCTAGTTTCTAATGAGTTCCGTCACTTTTGCGTAGCGTCATGGACGAAGGGGCTAAGTCAAACCGCCTACTCAGCTTATTAAAGTTGTCGCCTGCTCGCCACATAAACGTACTTTGTCTGTAATTAGTGCCAACCACGGGAGTATAGATAACAGGGTTAAATCTTTTAGGTATAGATGGAACATAGATTGTATTTTAGTCAATAAATCAGGACAGTTGATATTATTAGAGGTAATCTTTAGCAAAAATCATAGATCGGCGATTTCACGCCGTTTAGCTAGGGGGGGGGGGGGAGAAAGTGAAATTTCTTACATAAATCAATGTAACAAGAAGAGCTATAAGGAATGTTCAAGCGAAAGCAAAGATACTTCATGAATTTCATTTGGTTGCGCTCAATCCTATTTATATATTTATCGTAGCGAGGGTTCCATATTTGTGATGCATATTCAAGGATGCTTCTGACGAAGGTGCAGTAAAGGATCTAAAATGTTTTAGCACGGTGAAAGTTGGCTGTGCTCCTCATGACAAAGCCAAGAGCTTTAGACGCTCTTGAAACTATCGACTCAATGTGATCATTAAACTGGAGCTTCGAATCATGTAACACACCGAGATCCCTCACCACACTGCATTTAGGTACGGCCTGATGTTTCAGAATAACACCCCTTTTGGAAGGGAGTCATCATCATCAGCCTATAGAAGTCCACTGCTGGACATAAGCCTCCCCAAAGAGTTCCACGACGAACGGTCTTGAGCCTTTCCCATCCACCGACTTCCCGCAACTTTCACAATGTCATCGGTTCAACGGGTGGGGGGCCTTACAACACTGCGTTCAACACCGGTTCGTGCGGAATGGTAATACTAAGAATCAGCTTGTTTACATTACTCTAGTCAAAGCACTGAATATCAAAGTACCTAGGTAATATACCTATAAGACCGCGTGCCCAGCGTGGTGAGTATTGGCAAATCCCCCCCACATGATAGGAAGTCGCTTCGGAAATCTATGGGGGGGCCGATGTTCAACAGTGGACTTCAAACGGCTGGAATGTTGATGATGATGAACTTATAGTTCCGCTGGTTTTTTGTGCGAGAGAAACGTTTGTAATGAGCTGCGAACTTGAATTCTTGGATGAAAGCAAAAATGTTGAAACACGATAAAGTATTTTCAACAGAAATGGACTACTCGCCGTTGTGAATTTATAATTTTTTAAGATCCCGCTATATCATAGAAAAGTTTGTAAGGTAAAAAATACGGCTGAAAAGATTTGAATGGAAAAATAGCATAGGTATCAAGAGCACAGACAGGTATGTAGCCTATAAAATAAATGGTTTGGGAATGGTTTGGTTGAATAATAAAGAAAAATTTTTTATTTGCCTCACTGCTAAATTATGGAGGGTAGATTCATTTTTTTTACGGACCTAAAGCACAAACAGAAATAGAAAACGTAGTATGAGAGCAAAGCTAAGTAGTTATGTGTTGTGTACTTAAGGAAAACGGTTGTGGTGCGGCGTTGGTTTTCTGAAGGGGCCTATTGTTTGACTTTGACTTTGTGTGACGACACAAACGAACATCATCATCATTTCGCAGTACGCAGATTTCCAAAGCGACATCTTATCATATGGGAGGAACTTACACTCGCCACACTGGGTTGACGAGCGCAGTTAGTAGAGCTATCGTTGAAAACATGTTTAGCGTATGTGGGACATATGAGAGACAAATGTCCCACATATTACACATTAGTCGTCTCTTACGACATCCACGGGTAGATAGATATCATCATCATACCAGCCGTTGGAAGTCCACTGCTGAACATCGGCCGCCCCCACAGATTTCCAGAGCGACTTTCTAAGATGTGGGAGGAAGCTCATACTCACCACGCTGGGCATGCTGGATAGTTAAGGAGAAAAGAAAGAAATAAAATAAATTTTATTTAATCAACAAAGAAAAACAGACAAAAATAATATTTCAAATAGACACTTAATAGTTATAAGTTCTTAAAAAACCTTCTAACAATATATAAAGGAACAAACAAAGATTATTTGGTCTGCTTGTTGAAAAGGCAACAACTCAGCTTTATGTCTGGTCCGAAAACCAGACGTTGTTTTTGAGTGTGGCCTAAGGGAGGGGTAGGAGGGCATCTATTCTTCCACCACGGCCACGACACGAACAAGATAAAGCTCACCCGTAGTAAGTTTTTGTAGCGAGTAAATCCAGGGCATATCCTAGCCAGTTACTTACAGATGTCAAGGTAACGCTCGTCAGTTATGAAAACATTGAATTAAGTTCGCGCGAGCCGAGTTATGCTGAGCGAAGGAGCACGTTGTGTTTAATCAACACGCTTTGGGTGTGTTGTTATATCGGATTACTTACGGCTGAAAATCAAGGCTCATTAAAACAGCTAGAGCACTCTTTTCCCTAATAAATATTCCGGACATGTCAACTGATCCCAAACTAGGCATAGCATGTACTATGGGTACCAGAGACTGATATACATTATAGATATATATTTAACACCCAGACACAGAACAAACATCTGTGTTCATCACACAAATGTTTGTCCAGTGCGGGAATCGAACCCACGACGTCTAGCGCAGAAGGCAGAGTTACTACCAACTGAGCTATGAGGCCAGTCAAATTAATTTCGCTCAGTTGAGGACGGAACAGGATTTTGACATGGTGTCCATTTTAGATCCGCTAGTAAATAAATAAATAACACCCAACAGTCACTTACAATAAATAACACCCAACAGACTGGCCTCATAGCTCAGTTGGTAGTAACTCTGCCTTCTGCGCTAGAGGTCGCGGGTTCGATTCCCGCACTGGACAAACATTTGTGACTAACACAGACGTTTGTTCTGTGTCTGGGTGTTATATTTATTATGTATATCAGTCTCTGGTACCCATAGTACAGGCTATGCCTAGTTTGGGATCAGTTGACCGTGTGTGATATGTCCGGAATATTTAAAGCTCTTATTTATTAAGGATTATAATTAGATTACTTTTCTTTTGAGCCTCACCTAGTTCGACCGGCACCACACTGAAGCTTTAAATTCCATTTTGTGAAAAAGGATCATCGAAAAAAATGATAGGCACCAAGCCGTGTTTGTTGCCTGATTCTTCTAGGCTTGGTCGCGAGGAACAGGCATAGCTTCACCTAGTTTCTAAGACGTTTCAAAGTGATCCTAGTGATTTTATTGAAATAAATGCCTTTTGACTTTGACTTGACTTTGATTTATTTATTTACATAGTCCTAACCGCACACTAGGATTACCTGTGTCGTGGGTATCAGAAACTACTAGTACAATAGTACCGCAACATCCAGACCAGGAACAAATATTTGCACATCATGCAAACATTTGTCCCGCAGCGAGAATTGGTAATTGTTACGGGAAAGGAGTATCAACCTTGCAATTTTGTTTAGGCGGTGACCTAAGATGACATTCCTAAGGGTTTATGGTTCAAATTCGTGTAAAATAGTGCAGACACGCTCGCATTTGAAGGGCAAATAAATAACCATCATTTATTTATTAAGCTTTTATTTTCTTACACAATACATACAAAAGAACACGAATATAATGGAAAACGTTTATTTGACATTATCGTACATCCTACTAATAATATAAATGCGAAAGTTTGTGAGGATGGTTGGATATTTATTTATAGTTCGATCGCGCCGTAACGGTTCAACCGATTTCGATAAAACTTGGAATCCTAATAGAGTCCTTTGCCCAGAATAGCACATAGGCATTTAGGAGGAGGTAGGGCACAGCGAGATTTTCTCGTTCTGAATTGGAGCAGCCCACCTGGGAGGTACCAAATAACATTATTTGTTTCAAAGAGTGTTGTGTTCCTGCGGTGAGTTAGGTTGCCAGAGCTCTTTAGGGGGGAGGGCGGAGGGTCGGCAACGCGTGCGTGATGCCTCTGGTATTGCAAGCGCTTATAGGCTACGGTGACCGCCTACCAACAGGTACCAACAGGTGGGCAGTAGGCTTGTTTGCCACCTCAATTGTATAAAAAAAAGGCTACTTTTGATCTAGGTACTACGCGAGCGAAGCCGCTGGCAGAAGATAGTTTTTTTTATAATATGGTTTATGAGCGTAAGGACCGCTTTCAGCGCAAAAAGCCTCCTCCAGCTCTGACCATCTCGCTCTACCTCTAGCGGATGTACTCCACGCTTTTCCTGCTATTTTTGCTTTGTCGTCGTTCCATCTTTTATGCGGTCTTCCTTTTTTTTATGGATAGGGTAGCAACTTCTTATTTTTTTGGACCATCATTGTTAGGACATTAATAGTCGTAGAGCTAGTGGGAATAAAAGATCCACTAGAGAATGTGTATGTTGGTAGACAGATGGCGATATAGTTACTTAGCCTACCACTTACCTACATGTTTTTTTATGTTTTCCTGCGGATGTTTTTATATTACCTATATGTATTTTCTTTGTACTCACATAATTACCTACTTATCTGTCTTTCTATAGTTTGAACTGCTATATTGATCTAGCTGTGATCTATGTATATTACCCGCTTAGTAATGGTTCAGTTGCGACGCAAATCAGAGCGTGAGACTATGTATTGTATGATTTAGAGTGATTTAACTATGCCTCTTCTCAGCTGACACATTAAGATCATTGGCGGATTTGCAGTCTTGGCCGCTCTAGGCCCCAGGCCATGTGCCGCCCCTTTCTCAGCACCCGTCATTAGACTAGGTACTTAATGAATTTACTTTATTGCCAACTTTATCTAAATCGAAATCAGAAATTTAAATAACTATAATAGCTACTAATTTGTAAATATATTCCGAGATGATAAGATTTTCTACGATAACTTCTTCAAATTTTTGGTCACGATTTGCCGCCCCTAATATCTGGCCGCAGTCCCTAGGCCCGGGCCTACTGGGCCTTAGGGCAAGGGAAAATTCCGCCACTGATTAAGATACGAGACTAACGAGGAAATTGAATAACTTATTATGAATGAGCGATTTTTAAAATAACTTGGCAGACGATACAATTTGTTGAGAAAAGGCCAAGTAGAGCGTGTTCATTAGGTGTAATAAAACATCGCGTAGAATATGTTATTTAATTTTTGACTTGGATGGATTGTGTGAAAGACGACATGACATGTGTAAGAAAGGAGTGAATACTGACATGACCGCTGATAGAGGTGAGTGGAAGAGAAAAACATGTTGTGCCGAGGGCAGGTAGATGATAATAATGATGATGATAACTTCTCTGTACTGTATGTACCTAAATATCATACCCTATGCTTGTTAAATATCAATATACAAATACGAACCTGGGTACATATTCCATTAAATTAACTAATCAAATCGAGAAGTCAATGGTAAACCATCATGGTATACAAACGTAAAGAAATTATTTACAAGATAAACTGTTCATTATTCGGTGACCTTGTTGGCGAGTGCCCACCTGAGATGCTAGGGGTGCGGGTCATCCCGCTGCGGTAATCAAACCCGCCCTTACGTCTCAGTCGTGCACTCACCCGTCGTCAAGTCACTGGATCAGTAAGCCTGCCTTCAATGCGGAATATCTAGTTAGGCTAGGTTTAATCCCGCATCACTGAACCTTGTGGTATGGCTTGGCCTGCTGTACCTATGTGGAGGATAGATGCCGCTTTGACTAAAGATAACTAACTTCGATGCAGCGAAGCAGAAGCTCGTTAGGTAGGATCTTCGATTATCAATTCAGTACACCACAGTATAGAAACTAGTCAGATTCGACTGTTCTATGGAGTTCACAAAACGAACTGATTGTCTCTAAGCCCACATTTACACGATCATCGTCGGTTGGTCGCGGTTCGAACGTGATCTATAGATGGAAGATTCAAGATATTTTTAAGGTTTTTTTGCGTAGAAGATCATATATGGTAATTTATACCTTTGTTTTTATATAATAAATGCTATAGGTAAATTATACAATGTGAGTGTCGCGAAACAATTGTATCTTTATGTACCTAGTGTCGAAGTACCCACCCTCTAGTTTTTAAAATAATCGTAATATTATAGGTATGGTACGTACTATGACCATTATTAGTTTCAATACAGGCTTATGCACCAAAGTTCCTTAATACACGGGATTTCGTTAAAACAGGTGATTTTTTTCGACCTTAGATATCACAAACTAGGTACTATTGTAGGTAATTTTATTACCAAAAAACTATGCAATCGTCAAATATAACCATTCTATGTGGTACAAATTTGAATGTATTATTTACATTTGTCCAGATTTCCTAGCGGGAAATGTGGAACAAAAATCGGCTGTCAAGTCCCTTGCGAAGTTGAGTCGCTGTAAGAGGATTACAGCGCTCCCGCGGGGCAGACAGAGCCCTAGCTGTCAGTTTGTAAGCAATATGTAAGCACAGGCAATATTGTTGTCGAATGTATTTTGTACAAAGGTATTATTTATGGCAAACTTCCAACTATGCCAATATCTAACCTGGAGTCCTTTTACGAAAGAATTCCCGCCGCCGGCAATTGGCGGAACTTCATGGATAATATTATGGTAAAATTCCTTTCCTCGAAGACTACAGCGCCTCACCTACAGACCTTTTGAAGTTTTAGCACCCAAAATGGTACATTTATTTAGCCCGTGTTGCCGAGTTTACATGACTGACGGCTGCAAAATACCTTTGAATATCTTATGAACTCATATACTGAAGCCCTATTCAAACGGCATGCGATGCTTGCTTGCTTGTTGTGTCACTGATTATTTCTTGGTCATCTGTATTCAACGGTCACGATCAAGGCAACTTTGAGATTTCTGTTAGAGGATGTGTGATATAGCTCAACGTTCGCGAGCTCATAGCTCAAGCTCAAGCGATAAATTTTAGATGGCATATCGCAACAATTTGAACAGGGCCTAATGTCTGTCGCTCTCTATAATTAGATAAAGGTTCCTAATATTTTTTTATCTTGCTTTCTTGATTGTTAATTAACCAAGAAACTACCTACCAACTAAATAATGAATTTTCTTAATTAATAATACTACGAGTATATTTTGGCCCGTTCTCTAGTTTATAAGTTGCCATTTATTTTTTCTTTATTAAGTTAGAAATAGTGTAATTACAAAAATATTTAGTTAGAGTATTAGGTTAATTAACAGTAATTTTAACGATAACGGTAACTTTTTCTAAATATGTATCAGTTTATATAAAGTATCGTAAATTATTTAATTTTAAGAATCTTACATCTGTAAACATTTTATGATGTTTTATTTATTATATAATTAGTGTGATTTCTGATAGACTCGGTTGACGTTGCACAGGATCGTGAAGTGTGGAGGGAATGGGATGAGGCGTTTGCCCAGCAGTGGGATAAAAACGGCTGAAAATAGAGTACAATAGTATCCATAACTTTGATCACTTATAAATGTATTTTATACACTTTTTATTGATTGTTTGACCAATCCGGATTCTGCCTTTGCAGGGGCGAGGAACAGGCTTCAAGCTTCAAGACGTTTCAAAGTGATCCTATTGATTTTACTGATATAAACACTTATTGGCATTACCTACCCTTTTCAGGACGACCTGATCAATGACCTAACACATACAAAGAACCAGTTACAACTGCCACGGTACTAGTCCTTCAACAAGAGACATCGTCTTCCATCCTCAGGCCATTGTGGATGAGGTGATTGCCCTCGTTGTTGTTGCCCGCCTCCTTCCTCAGGAGCACGCTCATCTTCTTCGGCTCCTTGAAGTACTCCTGCTTCCATTTCTCGCTGCAGAGGCTAGGGGACATAGTTTATATCAACACTGGTGAGGATAACATTGTAACTTGATGAATTATATCATCATTTGTTAGTTTTACACAATTATTTTTCAGATTTACATCACCGGATATCAGAATCACATCACCATCTATCAGATTTACGCCATCACATTGAGATTTACATCATGGCTCATCAGATTTATACTTGCTTGTCGTCACTAATTATTTCTTAGTCACCTGTATTAGGTCAGTGACCAAGTTGAGTTATGTCATGACTGTGAAATAATCAATGCAGTGAAAGGATTACAGTGCGCCTCTTGGGGGCTCTTTTCTTGCACATGTCTTAGAACTTTTAGGTTTTAGGACGTCCCGGTTTCCTCACTTTGTTTTTCTTCACCGTTTGAGGGCACTAGCATAGTCTGGAAAACCCACGATTTGTGGATTAGTAGGCGGGGATACCACCAGTACTGCTCGGTCTCAATTTGTATACTACGCATTAGGTATAAACCATCACTTGCCTAGTGGTTCTTACCTGGTGGTCTCAGTGCCGAAGCTGCCTCGTCGCTTCCTGTCAGGCCGCTGGTGCGACTGCACGCGCACCAGGTGTGACCCCTCTGATGTGTGGTTCACTGTGGTCTCCCTGATGCTGGAGTGGTTCCGTAGGCTCTTCTTGCGGCGGACCTTGCCGCAGCACAGCGTTTCGCGGAAAGCTAGCCGATATCTGTGAGAATCAAATCAAAAATAATGGGATAGCAGACTTGGCGTATCTTCTAAACATCTGTAACGGAAACGTTGACTGCCCAGAGCTTCTGGAACAATTAGGGTTGCGAACTACTACGGCTGCATTGAGAAATCCAAACGTTCTTTATGTTCCTCTAGTCAGGACAAATTACAGGCATAACGCATTTTTGATTAGAGCAAGCGGTTCGTTCAACTCCTGGGCTAAAGCTAACATTGATGTCGACCTATTCAACACTACAACGAGTAAGCTTAAACGCTTACTCAATGACAACTTCTTTGTTAATGGTACTGCTTAACTTTTGTGTGTGTGTGTGTATTGCTTTCTGTCGTATATCGTTACTTTATATTATTATACCTACTGTCGTGATTTGATATTCATAATTTAAAAGTAATAGTTAAATATTTATTTCTTAGAATGGCAACATAGCATTTGGTATTTAAAATTTTTGTCAGCTGGCAATTCTGTTCTGTGCGTGATTGGACAGTTGCGGGTAGCCAACCACGACCGGTCAAACCACGGCATTTGGTTCGTTTTTTATAACCGACCGGAGGTAACCT
The DNA here is from genome assembly GCA_947579855.1 of Anticlea derivata. Classification (NCBI taxonomy): domain Eukaryota; kingdom Metazoa; phylum Arthropoda; class Insecta; order Lepidoptera; family Geometridae; genus Anticlea; species Anticlea derivata. The sequence goes on along the minus strand of OX388276.1, from coordinate 10,457,522 downwards.
TTAAGCAAAAGTTGGAATGGACTGGCATTCTTTTTCTCGAAGCCGAGCAGTGAGCATTGTCGTGTAACCAGTGTTCTAGTATAGAACTAAAAGTTGTAATCGAATCTAGAATATTCCACAAGTTCGGAATAAATAAAGTGGTGTTGTCAAGTGTTATCTTCGTTTCATTACACTACCCATCCCTTGCTATCTGCGGAAACTTGTAATTGGCCATCAGTGCACATGTAGTATCACTACTGCATGCTTTGTTTCATTAATTATCTATTATGTGTCCACCTAGCTGTCTAAAATAAAATAAAATAAAATAAATCGTTGCGGCAATAATGAAAACAACGCTAATTAGCGTCATTAAAACTGAAGCGAGTTGCGCGCGGGTTCTATTACCACAGCAATGGATCGGTCGATTCAATAACCATACACACGGTACAATTAGAAAAGGGAAAGACGACGAAAAAATAAAAAAAGTTTAATATCTACAAACATAATTTTTATGTAAGGTCTCTACTACTCTGCTGGATTATTACTGATATTTACAATTCAATTACTACTTACTTCTGGCTGGCCTCATAGCTCAGTTAGTAGTAGCCCTGCCTTCTGCGCTAGAGGTCGCGGGTTCGATCCCCGCACTGGACAAACATTTGTGTGATAAACACAGATGTTTGTTCTGTGTCTGAGTGTTAAATATTTATCTATTTTATATATCAGTCTCTGGTACCCATAGTATGCCTAGTTTAGGATCAGTTAACAGTGTGAATATGTCGGGAGTATTTATATTTATTTAAACAGCTTCCCTGTCTGCAAAGTCAGTGAGCCCTCCCTTTTCAATTTTCGACCGTGGAAATTGAATTGGTTACTGGTTTTTGCAGCACTCTCGTGACACCATAAAATAAAGTTGAGCGAGAACGCGCGCCTTGAGGCTTCCGTAACGTGGGATCAGAAACCAAAATTACAAAGGTAGGCAGTGACAAACATATTTTGCGGTCGCTCATGTAGTTCATCGACAGATAGATAGAAGGACAACAAAGTAATCCTATAAGGGTTCCCTTTTTTAAAATAAACGGTTGAACAGTGAAAAGTGATAAGTGATAGTAAAAAAAAAACGATATAAATACCTACTGAAATACGATCTAAACATAACGTTACTAATTGATCATCACAATCTCAAAAGTAAATATAGCTTTGTGTGTGAAGAGGCCTTCTCCTTCGTCATTTGTTTGCAAATCTTGATTACATAAAGGTGGGTCGTACTTGCGAATACGAAGTACCAGATATTATAGATCAGGTATTAAATAATACTTTTGAAGACCTACTTGGCATGAGGAAGAATAATTATTCGAGTAAAGCCTTGTTCCACCGGCATTCAAAATGTGATCAAAAATTATTTGACTGAATAAAGTAAAGCCGTGTTCATACGCCGTGCGATATGTCATCTAAAATGTATTTCACAATGATCCTTATCTCTATTAATAAGTAAATAAAAATAAAAAAGCCTGTTTATTCCTTAGCTAAAAAAAATCAGTTAACAATTCATGCAATCTTAATTCTTATGTCTACTTATTTATAATGTTAAAATAATATTTTTATATTTAATATTTAATTAATTTAGTTTGTTCATTTTAAAAATAATATTAATTGTTCGTTGCACAAACTATAAATAGATGGTGTTATTCCGCCGTTAGGACCCCTCTCGGGTAAAGGCCTCCTCCAGTTCTTTCCAGCGATCGCGGTCGGTTGCCGCTTCAGTCCAGTCATGTGTTTTTAGGAATCTCCTTATTTCGTCGGACCATCTAGCCAGTGGCCTGCCAATTTTTCTTTTTCCATTTGGTCCTTTCCTAGAGGTGACAATAGTGCCTTATCTCTATTACTTAAAGTCAATTTTGAATTTGACATTTATTTTGAAGGCGTACGATATCACCAATCCCCCTTAAAAGTCAAACTCAAAATTGACTTCATCCAATAGAGATAAGGATAATTTTGAAATACATTTTAGTTGACATATCGCAATTCGTCGTATGAACACGGCCGGCGTAAGGAAAGCGTTATTTGATTACATAATGTCTTAGCTTACAAATGAGCGAGAACGTACCTGGTACGCGTAAGCGTATACCTGGTTTTAAAACCTGGTCACTCAAAAACATAACATCCCTAGACTAAATCACACCCTTTAATTATATATATTTTTTACACAAGAAATACGTGGTTATATTTAGTACAAATTATTATACTAAAAGGCTTGTGTGTTGAGGGTGATTGTACAAAGGGTGGGTGGTAACACAATTTTGTAAAGGTGTTTTCAGGGAACCGCATTACGGATGTAAAATAACTAACGTTCTGTAAATGTAAAGCTGATGAAAAATGAGACGCAATAAATAGAATATATTAGCATCATCATCATAGTCATTATCCAAAGCCTGAGTTGACTTTCTACTGGGCACCCACCATGCATTCTTCGGCTCGTATCTGTAATCGTCACGAGGGGTACTTTGGGGGGAAAGAATCATATTTGACAGCATTTTCTATGAAATTCATACCGGCACCGGAAACCGGAAACCGGCATGTCGCAGAAACCTGAGTGTTCGAAGACATGTGACATGTGCATGAAAGGAGCCTCTAAGAGGCACACTTCAATCCTTTCACTACACTCATTCTTTCACCGACGACGACGGTAATAAGCCCTTTTCAGGGCCATCATACCTTAACCTGGTCACTGAACTAATACAGAATGATCAAGAAAGAAGATCAATTTCTCGTTCTAAATTAGAGCAGCCCGTTTGGAAGGTAGGTTTAGAGGTACCTCTGCCTTACAGAGGATCGCAGCCAAATAACATTATTTGTTTCAAATAGTGTTGTGTTCCTGCGGTGAGTAAGGTCGCCAGAGCTCTTTAGGGGGGAGGGGGTTCAGGGTCGGCAACGCGTGCGTGATGCCTCTGGTATTGCAGGCGCTCATAGGCTACGATAACCGCTTACCAACAGGTGGGTAGAACGGTTGTTTGCCACTTCAGTTGAAAAAAAAAAACATGTTGACGACTAACGACTAAGAATCAGGGTTAGTCGTTCTTATTTCTTCACTTCCCTCACACTGATATCAGACTGGCAATATTTTCAGAGATTGCAGTCAAATTAGATTCGTAGATCGTGAAATGGCGAGGCAGTGAATAAATAAGAAAGCTCATATAATATATTTTGGAGTACAGAGCAGGTACTATATTTTGGATTTTATTGCCCACATTTCGGTTCGCTGGCTGGTGCCAATAAGGTTAGATTATTCGTTATTACCAAGATATGAAGCCTTTAGGGAAAAGCATTCAAAAGCGATGTCGTAAAATCCATTTTGACAGAAAGCCGATACCTAAATAACTGGCTTTGCTGTTGTAAGAAATCAGATATCAGATTTTTGTTCAATAATGTATCAATGTCTTAAATAATAAGAAATATTATCACGGACGGGAGCAGGGATACAAACGTAATCAAAGTTCCAACTTATGGCCGAGCCCGGGAAAGAACCAGCGACTCGGTAGAAAGCTAGAACGAAAGTCTAAAAAAAGTCCTTTGTTTCTATTTTTGACATTTTTTCAAATTATATATATTTTTTTTTTTATTTTTTTTTTATACCACTGAGGTGGCAAACAAGCATACAGCCCACCTGTTGGTAAGCGGTTACCGTAGCCTATGAGCGCTTGCAATACCAGAGGCATCACGCACGCGTTGCCGACCCCGAACCCCCTCCCACCCCTAAAGAGCTCTGGCAACCTTACTCATCGCAGGAACACAACACTATTTGAAACAAATAATGTTATTTGGCTGCGATATTCTGTAAGGCGGAGGTACCTCCCCAGGCGGGCTGCTCCAATTCAAAACGAGAAAATCTCGCTGTGCCCTACCTCCTCCTATATTTCTATTGTGTAATCAATTTTAGTCTAGTTTATTTTACCCCAGTTCTGTAAGACGTGTCCTACATGTCAGGTACTTCGCTTGGCCAATTATGGCTCGTCGAGATGGGGTTCTATAAAGTGGAAGACTTCATTTGCAAAATGCAATAACTAAATTTTATTAATTTCATAATTTATGTCCTAATTTATTTTAATTAAAATATTATATTTTATGTGTAATATCTACTTAATATACTGACGTTTAAATACTAATTTTACCAATAAATTGATTATTCTGATTATTCTAAGGCAAGCCGACATGGTGGTTATGTTAGAGATAAACACAATAGTAATGTCAATCTCTTTAGTGAAACGGTCGTCTGTGACGTAATAGCTAAACTCTCTGGTTTTTTGACTCTTGCTACGCTGACTTTGCCGTGTGCTGTGCATCCTGAATAAATCTCTCTACATCTACTGAAATACGATGTTTCTCTGCTGAAATCCTTCAGGTTACCTATGTTTTCCTCGCCCTGCTTACTGATGCTAAAATATTCTTCATGGCAACTGCTGTCAAATTACATTCTTTTTTTTTACATTTCCACTCAAAACTTCAATCACGATGACTAAAAATACAAGCATAATCACTCTCATATGGCTGTAACGGAAGCCAAGTCAAATTCGTGACGAATGTTCCAAGGACGAGGCAATAATTGAAAAAACTCTGTAATTTTTTTTTTGTTGATAGTATAACCACCTTTTGGGAGAGTAATGTAACACCTTGTATTAACTTTAACGTATGAATCACTCACCGATGGCTCATGACATTGTACAGTATCGGGTTGACAGTGGCCGATATGTAGTAGAAGACCCCGGCGACGTAGAACAGGTGCTCGTTGATGATGTGGTAGTGCGGGGAAGCCGTGCCGTAGATGAAGAACAGCCGTTGAAAATGGAAGGGAGCCCAGCAGAGGTAGAAAGCTACCACCACAGCGGCTAAAACAAGAGAGTTCCCTGTCAAAATTTTCAAGTTCGTGAGGACTAGTGATAAATTCTGGTGAGATTAGGCCGCCTGAAGTGCTTTCCGAAATTCCTTAGGAAGTGCAGTTACTTTGAGACGGGAATCGAATCCACAACCTTCCCTAGATACTGGAATGATGTAAAAAAAATAACCAATAAATAAACATTAAAATTCTTCTCAGATAATTTACTCAAAATAAGTTGCGAAAAACCTAGTACTAAATAGCCAAATATTCAAACGTAAAAACCTATTTATTACATTTTGATAAAGAATAGAAAAAAACACCTATAAATATTTAAAATGTTACAAAGAAAACGCAAAGGCAGCGTTTTATCATGATGATGGTGAGCTATTTTTATTCTTTCTATAATATTTTACAACAAATAATGATTTACCCAAACTATTACGGAACACTAGATCATTACATACCTTGAATGTATTAAGATACAAAGTGCCCCGTGGGACACGAGTGACCTCGGCTATGAACCCTAAATCAAGGCTCAATCAATCGATTTCAAAGTCAATCGATTTAGTCCTCATTCGATTAACAGCTCTCGAGTTGAACAAACATTCAAGTAACATAGACAATACCTTGTCAAATATTGACTTTAAAGCCTACACGCTAAGGTAACTCGATTAGTACATATATTATGAGCTCGCCGTAGCCTTTACATTGTGGCTGGATTATTCTTTTTTTTATGTTATACGGAGGCAAACAGGCTAACGGCCCACCTGATGGTAAGCGGTTACCATCGCCTATTGACATCTGCAACACCTGGAGCATTCCTAATGGGTTGCCTGCCCTGGAGAAATAATAATAATAATAAATAATAAATATTCCGGACATATCACACACGGTCAACTGATCCCAAACTAGGCATTGCCTGTACTATGGGTACCAGAGACTGATATACATAATAGATACATATTTAACACCCAGACACAGAACAAACATTTGTATTCATCACACAAATGTTTGTCCAGCGCGGGAATCGAACCCGCGACCTCTAGTGCAGAAGGCAGAGTTACTACCAACTGAGCCATGAGGCCAGTCTTAATCTTTTCAGAAATCTTTTTGTATTTTTCTTAAAGCTCTTCATGTTGTAGGTTAGCGGGAAAACCTCGGAAGGAAGCTTTTCGATTGAGAATGCACTGAAGGGCACCTTATGAGCACTTAAATTTTTCATACAGAGTCTAACTCAAATAGACTAGGGGAAAAGCTAGGGGAGGGGCAGCAGCGTACCCTAAATTCACAAATATAGCTCTATTTGCGCTCGCCAACCCGCGTGCCCAGCACAGCGTGGTGAGTATGGGTAAATTCCCCCCACATGATAGGAAGTCGCTCTGGAAATCTGGGAGGCTATGTTCAGCAGTGAACGTCCTACGGCCGTTATGATGATGATGATGAGAGTCCTGTTAATCCACGTGTACAAGGCCATTCATAATATGTATACTATCCCGAAAGGGAATTATTCTACACCAGATTGGAAATAAAGTTTGTTCCACGAATTTTGGAAATCCGACATTTTTTAACCGACTTCCAAAAGGAGGAGGTTCTCAAGTCGGCTGTAATATTTTAATTTTTTTTGTGTGTATGTTACTCGATATCTCCGCTAATAGTAACCCGATTTTGATGATTCTTTCGCTGGTGTATAGAGTATGATCCCGGTCCCATTTTAATTTAATTCCACTTATCCCGTAAAACTTAAAAAAAACGTCATCTTCTCTTGAAATTACCACATGCCGACAATTTTTTTTTTGTCGACTGTGGTATAGTATGGTTATCCCCGCGACTTCGTTCGGTTGCTGCTATTTTTACATAAACTTTAAACTTAGGGATTGTGTGTCGGGAATTTATTTCCGTGCACCCATACGTTACAACAGGAAGGTTACAACAGGAAGGTTACCCTGCAAATTTCATACTCTTAGTAGGCTCTGCCTTGATTTTCAAAGAGAATAAAACCACTACGTTTGATTGTTAGTCAGTCAGTTAGTACCATAAGAGTTATTATTGATGATGAATTGATGTCATAGTTACTTTTGTTTTTTATTCGAAAGTGTAGGTGGCCAATGACATCCTCAGTAGGTAAGCAAAACGCAAAGAGGTTGATAACAAAAAAAAGAGGTTGATATTAATCTTGTGAATATTCAGGAATTTGAAGTCGGTTTTTAGTTTTTGTAAAAAAATATCATGACAAAACTCTGTTGGCTGTTTTGACGTTTTAGCGTCAGATCAGTTCGAACTCAATGTATCAGCTTTTTTTGCATTCTGGATGCCGAGCTTCTCGTACGTTTGGTAATTAGTTGTAAAGATGATAAAAATACCAAAAACAGCTAATTTGAGATAGTTTTTACAAAAAATTGAGTATTTTTTTGTTTCTGGACATGTCATAAATACATACATACATGTCATAAATGTATATTACGAGTAGAATATTGCTTGTAATAATTTCCTGTCGTGTGTTATTTGTACCTAAATACAGAACAGTTTAAATTACAGAATAATACAATTTAAATACTTTTTATCGAAAGTTCGATGGAAAGAAGATTGAAATACTTTTAGAAGTGTTTAGGTGTCACAACCAGCTCAGGGGTGTCACAAAAGGTTTTCATTTGCAATTCAAATTCAAAAGTCATACATTTCGATAAAAACTTATTTATGAAAATACGATCTTTATATCCTCTGAGCTTTTCGAATCATCACCAATTCACGAGGGAGTAGTTTTGAATAATACAAAGAATCCATTAAAAAAAATTACTTATTTAGTTAGACCCAAAAACTAAAGATTTCATATTTATATTCATTTATTTCACCCTTAGCGTTACATTGCATAACATAGATATGTCCAATTACAGTTATTTTCATAAATTATCATGCAGATTATTAATTAAGTATTATTATTATTACAGATTATTAATGGATTAATAGATAGTGTCCTACATATTACTTGTATGCATATCAGAGAATGAACAATTCATATACTCGGTAATATGGTAAAATGGATGACTCTCAAGAAATCTCCTGACCTGAAATTTAAATTTGTTGATGGGTAACTGTGTAACTTCTAATGGCAATTTATTGTACATAGCGAGCTTTAATTTTCATCTTAGTAATCATGCATCTTAGTAACGTTTTGTGTAAAAATTGTATTCTGATAATTTTGATAGCATATCTTAATGTGAATTTGCGCACGCAGTGTACATCTTTGAAATTGCATGTAATCTAGAAAATACTAAACCTAACTAATTTAAGCTCATAATCATGTAAATTTCGTTGATGTGCCTAATAAGTAAATAAATAAACGGTCATAGGCCCTTTTCAGGGCCACCATACCTCTACCTGGTCACCGACCAAAAACAGGATGACCAAGAAAGAATCAGTGACACGACAAGAAGAAGAAGAAGCGAGCTTTGGTTTCGTATATAGCCGTGACCTAGAAATTACGGTAATAGTATTTCGCAGACCTAGAATATATCTAAGTCAGATGTCTTCCTCTATGAAAAAATTATATTCGCCGCTATTCGCCATATCCATTTTTTGTTCTCAATTCAGGTCGGTGGCTTTAGGAGTTTTGCATGCGTTTTGTCCGAGTGGACGGATCGGACAATGGGACGAAATAATGCAACATTTATTGCGTTTTACGTACAAATCGTCCTGCGACTAGTGGACGCGAGTGGATTGGAGTGCGCTCCGGAACGTTTGAACTCGAATAGATCGAGGACAAAGAGGATTTCGAGAATTTTCACAAAGTCGATACAAACGAATAGTCAATACGTATTCTCGTGATATCCTTTTGAACAATATATTAATCATACTTTATGTAAGCAGGTAGGTATAGTTTCTAACAGTTCCGCTAATATTGAATACTATTATTATTAGAATAAATATTTTGAATCCTTTACTTTAAGGTGCTTTCAACGGCGAGCCTTTTATTCTAGTAAATATAATTATTTACCCAATTGGTCTCGCAATGCTTTTATTACCCCCTGACTAAAATTAACTTAGAAGCTATATAACTCATACCTGTGCAGAATCCATCCGGGAAAATACTGCCACCTTGCCTACAAACTTTACCGTCAAGCAGCAATGCTCAGGGGTCAGTAACGCGTACGTGATTCTCCTGGTATTGCAAACGTCCATGACCACCGTAACTGCTTACCGACCGGTGGCCGTACGATAGTTTTCCACGTTAGTTGTACAAAAAAACACTCATTCGTTATTTTTTTTTGTAATAATAATAAATAGCCTCGAACAACTACATACATAGTCCTGATCCCATACTAGGATCCCTTGTGTAGTGGGTATCAGAAACTACGAGTACCATGGTACCACAGCACCCAGACCCGAAACAAATATATGCAGATCATGCAAACATTAGTCCCGCAGACGGGCACTCACCCGCTACGCCACCGAGGTCGTCGTATTAAGCATAATTTGCTAAAAATCGCAGCTTTTTCGGGGCATTTGCGTATTGTCGTGAAATCACACGTCCCTACAGAGTACTTCTGGGTACAATAAGACAAACAAACAGGCGATAATAGGTGTGAACTAAGAACGGTCAACCGTACTTATATTAGCGGAAGTCGTGAAAAACAAATTTCCAATTTTCAAACCCAAGATTATACTGATATTATTAGAAATTCATCACGATGATGATGCTGATGAATTGCTAGTTATCGAATTGAAGTGATCCTCAGTACTGCTCGTTTGAAGACTATAAACACTGAAGGGCATCGCTAATGAGACTCTCTCACTTGGTTTAAGGCCTACCGGAGGAGACTGCTTTAGCTTACCTACTTATTGAATTGGAACATACCTATCCAGACAAATAATCTGGCATTAAATAATTGAAACCGAAGGTAAAATCTATTTGGCACTTTAATAGGATTATCTGTGTCTTGGGTGTAGTTACTATTAGTACCTACCGCAAAACTTAAGGGAGGAAACCAAACCTGCGACTTTTGTGCCTCAACTGGCTATTTCGTATTGAAATCTATTGAACTTTACGAGTTTCAGATTTAATTTATTCCGATTTTAGTTGAGCATCGTATCAGACAGAAAGCACATCAATCAGATTATCCGTATCCCTTATTATTAAATCTAGATAATTTCCCCTTACAACCACGCGTGAAATTGAAAATGTTGCAAATCTCCTGAAATAGATTGGAGTATTGAGACAAAATCCAAATGAAATATCCCTTCCGTCGGATCGTAAAGACAACGTGCGTGCTCGAAGTGCATTTACACATAATAGTAGATATAATAGTAGATTATGCAACAAGGGCTTAAAGTAGTGTATTATGTCGCGGGCGCTATATTGAACCCCGAGAACGAGGGGTTCAAGATCGCCCAAGACAAATACACATTTAAGCCCGCGATGCATACTCTACTTTTTATACTTTCTGCGAGGCAATTGAAAACAATGACTGTTAAGTAGAAAGAAATGATTTTTCTGGAAGTAAGTTTCCAACTATACCAGAGGCTTCAGATTGTATGCATTCTGGAGTCGAATCAAAATCACTGTCGTCGTCACTTGACATTTTTTAGAAGTTTATTCGAATCGAAACTGAATTTCGGTGTAGATAACAGTTTGAGCGCTTGGCGCCTTTTTTTCTTTTATTGTAGTCTATTCTGTAGTGGTCAGTTCGACATTCGAATAAATCCTTCTTCGTGCGCGGGTGAAAATATTTTTCTTTTTTTTTAATTTGTAGGCAGTGCAAAGAAAATGATAACATTAGAATAATTAGAATAAAATCTCATTGCACCCAAACATTTTTGAAACCAACCTCGATCAAGCACGACTATATGGGTTGCATTCCAAATTCAAATCACATTATGTCCCATGGGAAATAATGAAATTCAGTACAACATTATGACCCGGCTAGACCGTAGGGCTGTAATGACTTACTTTAGGAAAGGTTTGCATGACACATAATATGCCATTGACGAGCAGGTAGTATAAAAAACGTATTATCGGCGTCTAAACGCGTTTTTGGTAGCCGCCGTGGTGGCCCCGGGTGAGGAGTAGGCCCCTCCATTACTACCCGTTGATATCGTAAGAGGTGACAAATAAATGGGAAAAAAGCTAGGGGATGGGCAGCAGCGTTCCCTATCAATAATATATGCATTCGCCAGTCCTAATGCTCAGCGTGTTGAGTGTGGGCAAATCCCCCCCAAATGATTTTTTGGGTGCAGGCCGTACAAGATTAGGTCGCTCTGGAAATGTATGGACTAAAAACAATGAAAAACTAATGTAAGGTAAAGACTTAAACAGTTGCAAAGTTCTGTGTATTTAACTACAGCAAATCGTTTATCTTTTTGCCACACTGGTTATGGTTTGGGTGACCAAGAACAAATCAGTAAAGTTATCGAAATAAAATAAATACTTTGTGGGAAATTGGTGGATGAAGAAGAATGAGTTAGCCAGGTTTTTTTCCTCTATAACTAATTGCTTGAGTTATAATTTTAGTTGCTTTCCATTAGTCAGGCCCCCATTTTCTGGAGAGTTCCGGGTGAGAGTGGTGCCTTGAAATAATCGCTGGCCTTAACGAAATAGAAGGCTTTTTGTTTGGAGCCCATAATTTTTTCCTCGACTTTGAATATCTTAGGCGAAAAAATTGAACATTGAAAAAAATTAAATAATGCTTCATCATCATTGGATGCCTGCAAGATAGACACCCGCTAATTACCTCGAAGTTAATAAGCAGTAGGTATATTTATGTAAAGTAGTGTTGGAAGGCCCTCCACCCGATGGACCGATGTCATTGTGAAGGTTGTGGGAAGTCGGTGGACGGAGAGGGCTCAAGACCGTTCGTCGTGGAACTCTTTGGGGGAGGCCTATGTCCAGCAGTGGACTTCTACAGGCTGATAATGATGTGTAATGTAATGAGATACGGGTATGAGCGATTTGTAACTATTTACGTTTTAAGATGTGAGAAAGAATGATTTCAGTTTGAGTTAGAACAAAAGTGTATCTCCTTTCTAAATACTGTGATGCCATGCGATAGAAACCGCGCGAGTTCAGCTAGTCTTACTAATATTATAAATGCGAAAGTTGGTGAGGATGTTTGGATGTTTTTGATTACACAGATTGAATTATAGGTATTATACCTTACTTTTTTTTTGTTTATTATTTTATTTTTTATTCTAATATAATTGCTCTTTATTTATTTACAGACTTTTCGACCTACCTCTAATAAGTGTATACAATATAGCGTTCCTTTTACTTGTTTTATCTTCTGTATCTTTTCTATTTTGTTATATGTGACGTCACCCTACTCAAGGTCCTGCCTGAAAACCAGCGCTGCTTTGCATGGCATTTTGTCATGTAAAGCAGCAATAAGCTGAGTCAGGGCCTGTTTGTCTGCGCCCGACACAGAGCGAGACTGGTTCGCACCTACTGGCTACAGGTGGATGCCTGCCTACCTATAAGGTGGGCAGGTGTCCTTATGTTTATTCTTTGTTGTCATTTGTGTTTTTACTATACCTATATGTTCCCATGTCTGTTCTGTGTTTTCGTGTGTATGTCAAATAAACGTATATTCTATTCTATTCTATGTTTGTTGTTCAATCATGCCGTAACGGTTCAACCGATTTCGTTGAAACTTGGAATATATAGAGTTCTTTACCTAGAATAGCATATAATGCTACTTTCTATGTAGGTACCGCGCGAGCGAAACCGCGGGCAGATGCTAGTTATTCAATAAAGAAGCCGGCCATGCGCCCTCGCCCGACCAAGTCTTCCGCCTTACAGAATATCGCAGCCGATTAACATTATTTGTTTCAAATAGTGTTGTGTTCCTGCGGTGAGTAAGGTTGCCAGAGCTCTTTAGGGGGGAGGGGGTTCGGGGTCGGCAACGCGTGCGTGATGCCTCTAGTATTGCAAGCGCTCATAGGCTACGGTAAACGCTTGTTAGCCACATCAGTAGTATAAAAAAAACTATACAGCTGGCAGCCGTCACACCGTTTTTAAATACGGGGGAATGTTCAGTAGTGTGCACCAATTATTTGAGTCTGCGTGTTTATGGCTTGGCCACTTGTCAAAGGAACACAAAGATTATCAAAGATCAAAGATAAATTCAATCTGCATGTCTCGACGCTCTCTGTCTCTTGAATTGTTCCTGACGGGTTCAGCCGTCTAGATGTTTTGTTCAGGAAATGAAGAGAGATATACTCGTGTTATCAAAGCTACGGACAGAGAACGAAATTTTATTTTCCTTGTTTTTAAAAATATTATTTTAAATCCCATGCATAAAACGGTTAAGGAAAATATCGTGAGCCTGTGCGTATTCTTGTACGCGGTGATGGACTTGCAACCTTTCTTGTTGTTTGATTATATTTTTTATTTATTTATTCTTCACTTTTTTTATTTTTTTATTTGTAATTAACTTTATTTACAGAAAGAAACTTAAAACTAATACAAGTTAATATTAACAAAATACACAAGAAACAGTTGAGCCATCTAAAGACCGTTACAAACGATCTATAGATAGCTCAACTGATCCAGATCACTACCAGTCGGAAGCGTCCCCAAGACGCTGGCGGAATTGCCACGCTGGATGGCAATGCTAATTCGCTAGGCCAAATAAGAGCCAGCTCTCGGGTCACGTGTCGCTTCGATCACTTTATTAAAGAAACGGTTACAATTATTGTTTTTGTGCCCTAAAAACCACGTAGGGTTTGTGTGGACACTCACACTCGTCAGAACCTAGTTGGTTCTTTCTCAAATGACACGAGCACTCAAACTGGGTAAGTATTAGGTAGATAGTAAGCAATAGTATATAAATACAACAAAAAGTATGAATAGAAACGGATCAATTAAGCAAATAAACAGCTAGTGCACTCATACACACGAATACAGAATACATATGACTGCCTTGCAATGTGCAACAGTCGTCTGATATAATGCCGTCCCTGTCGCGAAGGCGTCCGAGTACTCACTACCTACTCGCTCATCTGAGACCTTGGCTCTTAAAACTCCTGTACACAGTTCTACCTTCTATGAATACTCATTTACTGTACAAGCTGTCCGTCTATGGAATTCTCTCCCTCTTGATATTAGAGCTGCTAAATCTCTCCCTATTTTCAAAAAGCTATTGCTTAAACACTTTTTAACTGTTTCATTACATTAAGTACCTAAATTTTGCCGACGCGCTTATTTAATTGAGTGGGTACATGCAAGTATTATTCTATTGTTTAATAATATATGTATTGGTTATCTAAGTGTCATATTTATTGTATTATTTATATATTTTTATATTATGCGTATGTATAATTATATTATGTATTCATATTTATATATTATATTTATTTTGTAAGTTCATATTTTCCTGTTTCCTTAGCACCACCGTCCTCTATCGTTCTCGTAAAATCCAGTCCATCCAAAGGTTGTCTGGAAGAGATCACTCTTAGTGATAAGACCGCCCATTGTATTCCACTATTATTACTTATATTTTGTCGAATTAATTGTGATGTTTTAAATTTTTATGTGGCTTACAATAAAGAGTTATCTACCTATCTATCTACCAACAAAATGTGGCCATGCACCAAAATGTTTGTTTGACAACTAAAGTGGGTTTTATTTAGCGCTAGGATACGGTAAGTGTACTGTTTATCGTGCCGTTTAAAAGACGTGCTAGCCAAGTGGGAGATACCTCGACTCTCGATCTCGGGGTCGTAGGTCCAAATCCCGACCGTGCACCAATGGAATTTTCTATTCGAAAAATGTACACGCGCTGATAACGGTGAAACATTGGAGGAGGTAGGGCACAGCGAGATTTTCTCGTTCTGAATTGGAGCAGCCCGCCTGGGGAGGTACCTCCGCCTAACAGAAGATCGCAGCCAAATAACATTATTTGTTTCAAATAGTGTTGTATTCCTGCGATGAGTAAGGTTGCCAGAGCTCTTTAGGGGTGGGGGGGTACCGCTTACCAACAGGTGGGCCGAATGCCTGTTTTCCAACTTAGGTGTAAAAAAAAAAAATTGTGAAGAAATCCGCGGCTTAGTCAGCTCCACACGTATTGACTCTGTCTTTCATGTGGAGGCCGACTAGGCTGAGAGGATGGTACAGGTGCTGGGAAGCCTACTCCATCTAAAACATGTCCCAGGCACTACAGCATCCTGTAAGTGAGTATAAGTTCCACATGACGCTGTATAAATCATCTAGAATAGATTTTTTTTTAATCTTTATTTTCTTTATTTGGTCGTTTTTGGATCTGAGTGTTGGGCAACCAAAGGGACGGATGAAAGAAGAGTGCATGCTGCGGAAATGAGAATGTTGAGATGGATGTGTGGAGTGACTAGAATGGACAAGATACGGAATGAGTACATCAGAGGAAGTTTGAAAGTAGCGCCAGTGACTGAGAAGTTGAAGAGCAAAAGGTTAGCGTGGTATGGGCATGTCATGCGGAGGGAAGAACGTCATGTGACTAGAAGAGTGTTAAATATGAATGTGGAAGGATATAGGGGAAGAAGTAGACCAAAGAAAAGATGGTTAGACTGTGTGAAAGATGACATGAGTAAGAAAGGAGAGAATACTGATATGACGGCTGATAGAGGGGAGTGGAAGAGAAAAACATGTTGTGCCGACCCCACATGAAGTGGGATATGGGCAGGGAGATGATGGTCGTTTTGTCACAGAATAGATCTAATAAGGCCTTGCTTTTTACTGTTTATCAAAGGCTTTGATTAATTTGACTGGCCTCATAGCTCAGTTGGTAGTAACTCTGCCTTCTGCGCTAGAGGTCGCGGGTTCGTTTCCCGCACTGGACAAACATTTGTGACTAACACAGATGTTTGTTCTGTGTCTGGGTGTTAAATATATATCTATTATGTATATCAGTCTCTGGTACCCATAGTACAGGCTATACCTAGTTTGGGATCAGTTGACCGTGTGAATATGTCCGGAATATTTATTTAATTGTTCTTAGCTTACCTAACATCCTGATAATGTTCTTCTTGGACTGCGCTTGGCGCGCCTCGCCGTGCACGCTGCCGTTCACGCCGTTAAGCGTGCCCGGGCTGCCGAGTTTGTTTGTGTGGCTCGACCTGTGAATGGGAAAGGAATCAGCAGCGCACACTGGAAAATATATTAATTAATTACTATGCAGCTCAAATATGCTTAAACGCTTCGACTTAAACTTAGCTCTAACATTGTGCCGGGGATGCCGAGTTGGTCTATGTGGGTCGATCTGTGAATGGAAAAGGAATCAGCAGCGCATACCAGATGGAAAATTAATAAATTACTGTTCAGCTCACATTTACTTAAACTAGCAGACGCCCACAGCTTCGTGGGCGTAAAGTTAGCTCTGAAATTGTTTGAAAACCCTTGAAAATACGTATTTAATTATTCACTACAGTATTTGTAGAAAGTTTCGGATCAATCACTTCACGCGTTAGATAACAAGGCATGTTCGAACGGCATGCTATGTGTCCTTGATATGTCATATAAAAATCGTTTCAAAATTATCCTTACGTCTACTGAACGACTGGCGTACGATATAGCTCAACGATATCGCAAGCTCCTAAAAGTCAAACTGAAAATTAAGTTTATTCAGAAGACGCAAAGTTCATTTCAAAATAAATTTCCGATGACTTATCGCACGCCGTTTGAACACGGCTTTAGACTCGTGTCTCCCATAAAGTTAACCAAGGGTAATGTTAGTACACAAACGAAAAAATATTTAGGTACGTTGCCGCAGTGCGATCGCCGAAGCTCAGTCATAGCAATTTCTACTGTATTCAAAAGTTTAGTCCTGTTATAAAAAGTTTACAATGCAAAACAGCTAACTTCACTAGGACGTAGGCCCGCTACGTGCCGTAGCTACGGTTACGGAAAAGTTTATTTCACAAATTCTTCCGTATCGTACAAAACTACACCTGTGGAATTTAGAGTTGAAAGAATGAAAGAAAGAAAATACATTTATTTTGGACACACAAGCACAGCACAAACTAATAAAAAAGACACTAGGTACAGGTTACAATACAAAAGGTAGGGAGGAAACAAAACAAAAGTAGGTAGGAGTTGGGTTAAAACAATGATGACTTGACGTTTTTATCAGTTGAGTCTCATATATTCTCTCTCCAAAATTTGTTCCCTTCTTTCAGCTAGCACGCTGACCTTTTTTCTTGTTATCTTTGAGGTTGGGTGTTAGAAAATGCTTTTAGCATTAAGCCCTCCTTTTGTACAACTTGTTATATGTGTGTAATATGAGCAATAAAGTATTTATTATTTTATTTATTTACAGAAAGAAACTTAAAACTAATACAAGCTAATATTTACAAAATACACAAGAAACAGTTGAGCCATCTAAAGAGGTCTGAGAAGCGACGCGTGACCCGAGAGCTGGCTCTTATTTGGCCCAGCGAATTAGCACTGCCATCCCGCGTGGCAATTCGGCCAGCGTCTTGGGGACGCTTCCGACTGGTAGTGATCTGGATCAGTTGAGCTATCTATAGATCGTTTGTAACGGTCTATAAAGTATTAAATAAATATTCAGCCAGTTTAATGTGGAAAAGAAAGCTGATTTTAAAAATATATAGATTCCTTTGAGTACAGCGACTTTGAGCTTGTGTTTGAGGCCAATAGTTAGCGATCAAGTCTTAGTGCCATATGTCATCACTGGAAACATACTTTATTTTTTTTTATTTTTATTTATTCGGGAAAACAAACAATTTCACTCACATATTACTAAACTTAATTAAAGTAGGTACTAAAGTTCTTAGAGTGTAATCAGCCCCGTTGTCCACGGATTTGGTAGATAGAGGGCAGTAGTAATGCGAACAGAATAACAAAAAAAGAAAAATGTAGTTGGTAGGTCTTCACTGATTGATTGTAGTCTTTCATCTCGAGGCTCTGCGGCATCTGCGACGAGAAGATATGACGAAGTTTCCCAAAACGCTATTGGAGCCGGATAGGAGTTGGATTCGTCGGATGACATCTTTGTCAAAATTGGACATAACTAGTGGTCTACAACTTGAATAGTAACGTAACCGCGTTTTTTTTAACCGACTTCCAAAAGAAGGAGGTTTTTTTTTGTGTGTGTTTTACTCGATATCTCCGCCAATAGTAACCTGATTTTGATGATTCTTTCGCTGGTGTATAGAGTATGATCCCGGGGCGGTATCATATTAATTTAATTCCTGAGGGATTGCTACTTGTCCCGTAAAACTTAAAAAAACGTCATCATCTCTTGAAATCACGACTTGCCGAAATTTATTTTTGTCGACGGTGGTATGGTATGGTAATTCCCGCGACTTCGTTCGGTTGCTGCTATTTTTACATAAACTTTAACCTTAGGGGTTGTGTGTCGGGAATTCCTTTCTGTGCACCCGTACATTACGCTACCCTGCAAATTTCATACTCTTAGGATTTTGGTTAGGCTCTGCGTTGGTTTTCAAAGAGAATAAAACCACTACGTTTGATTGTCAGTCAGTCAGTCGGTACCTTAAGAGTTATTATTGATGATGAATGAATACCATGTCATACTTACTTTTGTTTTTTATTCGAAAGTGTAGATGGCCAGTGTCATCCTCGGTAGGTAAGCAAAACGCAAAGAGGTTGATAACAAAAAAAAAGAGGTTGATATTAATATTGTAAATATTCAGGAATTTGAAGTCGGTTTTTAGTTTTTGTAAAAAATATCTTATTAATATACCTCGACTTTTTTTATACCATAAACAACACCTAATGTAATGTCATCGTCGTTCTAAAGACAGCTACCATCCCGCACATTCTAATGGACATTGGTTCGGCGTCTCACTTTTTCTTTTAATCCTCGTTTAGAGAGCTTCCAACCCTGAGGTCTACACGTAGCATTAGTTTATTTATGCTAATACCTAGCGGGTTGGCTCACTTCATTTGTACTCTCAGGCTCGTATTCAGAGACAAGACTCAAGTGTTGAGCTGTACTTAAATCTCGATTTGAGTTGAGATTCTAATTCTTGAACAGTATTTAAGTATAGATTCAATGATCACAGTTCACCTGAGTAAATGCTTATTCTGAAACATCAATCAGACGAAATCGGTGCTTGAGTTTAGATTTGATTAGATATTAATCAAATGACATTTTCGTTCCGTTACACGTACTTTGATGCATATTTATACTTCACTTTATAGTTCTGTTTTATTTCCACCCTGGCTGTTTGAATTTCTGCGTAAAACGGATCGAAAATTATATATAAATCAAAATGTAAACGAGAACATTTGACTACAGATTTGACACTCGATTCAGCGGAGAGTAGTTTAAGTACCGTTCTTGAATAAAAGTTATGTTTGAGAAGAGATTCAATACTTAAATAGAGTTCAGCTGATCTGTGATTAAATCTAAGTTTGAGTCGTGTCTCTGAATACGAGCCTCAATCTCTCGTATTGACTGAAATGTCAATAAGCTATCCCCAATAGACCCCTGTCAGTTGATACTCTGTGATCGCGTCTTAGTTACAAAATACTGGCAACTTTGCCATTGATAGGCACTTTGAATAAGCCCACGGACAAACCTAGCGGAAAAATTGAGACAATTTTAGACGTGGAATTCCCTTACAATCCTAACAATATAGAGAAAATTGCAAGATCTCAGTTCGGGCGAACTACAAAAAACAAAACAGATTTTTTCAGGATTTTTTCTTCGTTATCCGAAGACCATTAAAACTGTTCAATGGAAAAACACTCTTGATATTCCTTTTCAAAAACGACTGACGTTTCTGCTCCACTTTTATTATAAGTACTGCCAAAGAGTGGAATGATCTGCCTGCGTCTGTTTTCCCGAAAGAGTACAATCTAGGAGTCTTCAAATCTAGGGTCAATAAGTTCACTCTGGGAAAGCGTGCTCCATCTTAGGCCACTTCTCACTTGCAAAAGTGAGTTGGTGACCAAACGCCTTACCATTATCAATAAAAAAAAAAAAAAAAAAAAAAGACTGCGATTTTTAAAAATCCCTAAAAGATGTTTCCGCAAATTATTATGAAGTGGGTTTTTTTTGTGTTTTATGGAAAACCGACAACTCAGATGAAAATATAATAAACTCTTACTCTACGAGGTCTATTAAATATTACCGCATGAGCATCAAAGTCAAAGTCAAAAGGAATTTATTTCAATGAAATCACTAGGACCACTTAATACAGGATGACCATGAAAGAATCAGTGACACGACATGAATGAATGACTAGGACCACTTTGAAACGTCTTAGAAACTAGGTGAAGCTATGCCTGTTCCTCGCGACCAAGCCTAGAAGATCAACAACAAGGCAACAAACACGGCTTGGGGCCTATCATTTTTTCGTCATTTCGTCATCATCATTTTGCAAAGTAGGCACCGAGATAATTATAACATCATCATCTTTCTGCCTTTGTCGCATATTAATTACCGAGATAATTATATATTTAACTTTTTTCCTTCAGGTCGCAGGATATTCTGTTGTCTTGATTATCAATCGAATCAAATGAAATCAAAAGGTGTTTATTGCAATAAAATCACTAGGATCACTTTGAAACGTCTTAGAAACTAGGTGAAGGTCCTCGCGACCAAGCCTACAAGAATCAGGTAACAAAACGCGGCTTGGTGCCTATCATTTTTTTCGATGATTGCTTCAGTGTGGTGCCGATAGAAGTAGATAAGGCTTAGAAGATAAAAAATCATGTATTAAATAAAAGCTTATAAAAATTACACATGGTGAGCATCAGCAAATGTTCTAAGGGCAATAACATCACACCATTTTTAACTTTCATTACTTTTCTCTTGTTTCTTTTATTATAAGTTTATTGTAAAATGTTGTGCAAATGCGTGGCAATTAAATAAATGTCTATGTCTATGTCTATGTCTATGTCTATGTCTATACACGCTACACTTGTCATGAAATATCTACCTATATCAGTCTTAGTGTAAATAAAGTGGAGCTTTCTGACTGAGACGGTAAACAAGAAAAAAAAAACAGCCGACTTGAGAACCTCCTCCGTTTTGAAGTCAGTTAAAAAACTATTGATTTGGACACTCATTTTGTTGGTATCACGTACGTACCTCACTCAACCTGATGAAGTTTCTCGAAATTGGAGTCGAAGCTGTCGGTATGTACGAATAGACAGGTACGTGAAAATTCCATTACAAAAATTGCTTCGTCCGTAGTTATTTTAATACTCGTACACGAGCAAAACTGGAAATTGACAGGATCAACACAACGACGTTTTTTCGTTTTTCGGAGGAGGTAGGGCATAGCGAGATTTTCCCGTTCTAAATTGGAGCAGCCCGCCTGGCGAGGTACCTCCGCCTTACAGAAGATCGCAGCCAAATAACATTATTTGTTTCAAATAGTGTTGTGTTCCTGCGGTGAGTAAGGTTGCCAGAGCTCTTTAGGGGTGGGGGGTTCGGGGTCGGCAATGCGTGCGTGATGCCTCTGGTATTGCAATCGCTCATAGGCTACGGTAACCGCTTACCAACAGGTGGGCCGTATGCTTGTTTGCCAACTCAGTTGTATAAAAAAAAAGGCTCACAGAATTAATTTATATAATAAATTTGTTTAGTAATAATGCGTATGAATATTCTTGCTATATCAACGCGCACAGTTTTATATTTTTAGGAGGAGGTAGGGCACAGCGAGATTTTCTCGTTCTGAATTGGAGCAGCCTGCCTGGGGAGGTACCTCCGCCTTACAGAAGATCGCAGCCAAATAACATTATTTGTTTCAAATAGTGTTATGTTCCTGCGGTGAGTAAGGTTGCCAGAGCTCTTTAGGGGGAAGGGGGTTCAGGGTCGGCAACGCGTGCGTGATGCCTCTGGTATTGCAAGCGCTCATAGGCTACGGTAACCGCTTACCATCAGGCGGGCCGTAAGCTTGTATGCCACCTCTGTTGTATAAAAAAAAAAAAAAATTTACTAGTGTTCCCGCTCGCGACTTCGTCCGCGTTTGTTGATATATACCTACCTAGAATATTTTCCATTATTCTTGCCAAAGTACTAACACTTATTAAGCAGCTATTTCTCTACTTCATAAGGGGTCTACCTACATCACCACGCCGTCACCGTCCAGACACCGTCCCATCACCGTCCCGTCACCGTCCCGTCACAGTCCCATCACCGTCCCGACACCGTCCCGTTACCGTGACCGTCACCTTCACCGTCATGGTCACGTCTTATTTTTTTTTATTATTATGTGATAACAAAAAAAACTACAAAACTCGGACTACAAACATAGGACTATCAAAGAACCTTTCAACCCCCATTTCATCCCTTTCGGGGGTGATTTTTCGTAAAACTATTACTTAACAAATGTTAACTCTCTATAAGAAACCTGCGTGTCAAATTTCAATTGTATAGGCTATTAAGCCTAAAAAATCTATTAAGATTAAAAAATCCCATATAAACTTTCATCCCCTAATTACACACCCTGAGGGTTGGTTTTCAAAAAACCTAATATAAGTATTTTATTGTTTTGAACTATTTACCTGATAACCGATTTAAATGTCTCTAACTTCAAAAACATAGGACTTCCCATACAAACTATCATCCCCTAATTACAAACCCTGAGATTTGGTTTTCAAAAAAACTTCAAAAACATAGGACTTTCATTCAACCGTTCAACCCCCATTTCACCCCTTTAGGAGTTGAAATTTCCAAAATCCGTTCTTAGCTATAAGAACGGATTTTGAAAATTTAACGGTAACATCTTTTAAAGAATGTCTGTGTCAAATTTCAGACTCTTCGGCTCAGTAGTTTCCGAGCTTTCGTGATGAGTCTGTAAGTGAGTGAGTGAGTGGACTACTCCTTCTTCTTCTTCTTGTCGTGTCACTGGTTTTTTTTTTTTTTCTTGTTCATCCTGTCTTTGATCAGTGACCAGGTTGAGGTATGGTGGCCCTGAAAAGGGCCTATGACCGTCGATGAAAGAATAAGTGTAGTGAAACGATTAAAGTGCGCCTCTTAGAGGCTCCTTTCGTGCACATGTCACATGTATTCGAATTTTTTAGGTTCTAGGACATGCCGGTTTCCTCACGACTACTCCTTTATATATATATATAGATTTGAAAATAACTCATTTTTTTTTAAATGAACTACCTACCTCCTTTAACTAAATCATTGAGAGAGCATCGTGAGAGCACTGGTGGAGGGGTGGTAGTGGCCCCGCATTCCCATCCACAGGTCGTGGGCTCGAAACCAATTACCAGTGGATTTTCCATTCGGAAAATTTATGTGCGGTATGCTAGTGCTCTCAAACGGTGAAGGAAAACATCGTGAGGAAACCGGCATGTCCTAGAACCTAATAATTCGAAGACATGTGACATGTGCACGAAAGGAGCCTCTAGGAGGCGCACTTTATTCCTTTCACTACACTTGATTTTTTCATCGACGGTCATAAGCCCGTTTCAGGGTCACCATACCTCAACCTTGTCACTGACCCAATGCAGGATGACCATGAAAGAATCACTGACATGACAAGTCATTTATTCTGTTCTTTTATGTAATTAACAAAAGAAAGAAATATAATAATAATAATAAATATTCCGGACATATCACACACGGTCAACTGATCCCAAACTAGGCATAGCCTGTACTATGGGTACCAGAGACTGATATACATAATAGATATATATTTTATTTATTTTTTTATGAAAGATTAGCAAAAAATAAATAAACATTTTTTTGGGATTAGTTTCTGTAGCTGTTTGATGAACTGCTAAAGAATCTTTTACGCAATGTGCCAGCCCTGCTATCACCTGCGGTGATATCATTACATGTACCTTATAAGTTTTAGTTCATATTCAGTCAGTGAGTTTCACTTCTCTAAACTTCCTTAGTTAATCCTTAATTCTACTAAGTAATTCCGATAGAATATTGGTTTAGAGGGAGATCATCCGAAAACAGATCGTAAATACAAGTTTTTTACGAGTTCTGTGTAATATCTGAACGAAGCTCAGGCAGCCTGGCACTCGCACATTCTGACGGGTTTTATGGAGAATTCACACGTACCACAAACACACCACATCTTTTTTTTGTTTTTACAAAATAGGCTTACGTTTGACCGCAATCTCACCTGATGTTAAGTGACGATGTGGTCTACGGTGTAGCACGTTTGCCTAGAATAAACCTATTCACTCTACTCTTGAAAACACCCAAATTATAGGTGTTCGGAAACACAGACGCCGGCAACTCTTTGGCCGTCTGCATTATAAAGGTGCAAGCAAAGCGCTTGGTGCGGCAGGGTGGTATATCAACCATGAACGATGAGGATGTCGCGTCTCCGTACGTCTGGTTGTCCGATGATGGGATGGGGATGGGGGGAATAAATCAAAGAGTTCAATCGCACACTCTCCATCACACATAGCAGCGACAAAAGTTGGTCAAGCAGTGGTAACTTGTGAATAGTGTCGCTGCAGCTTTTTGCAGTTGCGTTGTGGTATCGACAAAATGTCGATGTTGTATCCGCGATGTGGCCGGCCCTACGTTATGGTGTCGTCACTAGTGGTTGCGTTGTGGTTGCTTGTCGTTGCTTTGTGGTCGCGATGTGGTCGGTTCCACCCACGCGGTCGATAATGACGGCAAAATGTGGTTAAATCCCACATTGTGCCGTAAATTGTACTATTCATTTTAAATATGCGCCTGAACACGTGGTGTGGTTGTGGTTGTGGCACGTGTGAAACAACCCTTAGTTGAAAAATCACATAAAATCTATAACTTGCGTCATGATTCTCGCTTGAGTAGTTTCAGGAAACGAGCTTCGGAGCACTTGCTTGCTTGCTTGTCGTGCCACTGATTCTTTCTTGGTCATCCTGTATTAGGTCAGCGAGCAGGTTAAAGTATGATGCCCGTGAAGAGGGCCTTTGACCGTCGATGAAGGAATCAGTGTAGTGAAAGGATGAAAGTGCCTCTTAGCCCCTTCGTCCATGACGCTACGCAAAAGTGACGGAACTCATTAGAAACTAGAGTTGGGGACTGATTGGAAACTCTGACTCGTCCACGACGCTACTGGAATTTCCTGAAACTCAGTCACTCAGTACACGATTACACTCAGTAAACAAAGTTTTGAAAACGAAAATAATTAACATGACTAGTGATAATTCGAGCGATGACATGGAATTATTACTTCTCCAGTCACATAGACGTCAGAATCACTTATAATTACTTTTTATTCGTTCATTTTTCAACAGTTTCTCGAAACCAGTCGCCTGGCGACCAGCATGTCGAGTCGCCAGGAGACTAGTTACCAACGAGTTCCTTTTGAGTAGCGCCGTGGACGGACGCGCATTGAAATACTAGTGCTATCGCAGTCAGGCTACTCATAAGTGACTACAGTTTCAGTCGCGTTCCTTTTGAGTCGCGCCGTGGACGAAGGGGCTTAGAGGCACAGTTTTGTAAATTGACTAAACACTTTGCGATAGCGCTATAGACTCAACCAATTCGGTCGTCGTTTTTGTGTTATTTTCTCGGGCTGTGTAGACTGACATTTCACATTTCAACTCGGTCACTGACATAATACAGGTGACCAAGAAAGAATCAGTGACACTACAAGCAAGCTAAGACCCTGGGTCCGTGGGGAAACGGGGCCCTCCGGGTTTTGAAAAAGATATCAGGACGTCTGATCGAAGCGACGCGTGACCCGAGAGCTGGCTCTTATTTGGCCCAGCGCATTAGCATTGCCATCCAGCGTGGCAATTCCGCCAGCGTCTTGGGGACGCTTCCGACTGGTAGTGATCTGGTCTTTAGATAGCTCAACTGTTTCTTATGTATTTTGTAAATATTAACTTGTATTAGTTTTAAGTTTCTTTCTGTAAATAAAGTTATTAGACAAAAAAAGTATATTTATTAGGTGTAGGTATCACACATGGACCAATTTCTTCTGAATTTCATGCAAATTTCAGACATCTGAAATCTTGACTTTTTGTACGGAGGCTTTTATTTTGAATTAGCGTGAACTATTTCCCGTATAGGAGCATCTTTACAAATAGCTAGTATAGGTACAGCTCAAAATTACTTAGCCCTTTTAATAGCACAAACAATTTGAACTTAGTAATCCCCTCCAGTGCTTTTAATATTTCAGAATGATTAATACTACAAATAAGAAATATCAACAGGTAGAAACCACTTGAAACATTTCCATTAAAATTATTACAAAACAGAACAAAAGACAATAATTTAATTTTCTTTAATCATTAAAACTGATCGAGCATTTTACAAATTACTAAATTGTTAGTGCTTGGCTTTAAAAGTACCTTTTTTTTTATTTTTATACAACTGAGGTGGCAACCAAGCATACGGCCCACCTGTTAGTAAGCGGTTACCGTAGCCTATGAGCGCTTGCAATACCAGAGGCATCACGCACGCGTTGCCGACTTCGAACCCCCCTCCCCCTAAAGAGCTCTGGCAACCTTACTCACCGCAAGAACACAACACTATTTGAAACAAATAATATTATTTGGCTGCGATCTTCTGTAAAGCGGAGGTACCTCCCCAGGCGGGCTGCTCCAATTTAGAACGAGAAAATCTCCCTATGCCCTACCTCCTCCAGTACCTCAGTAAGGTTAAGCCTAGCCGTTCAGAAGATGTCAGAATATAACTGAAACCTAAATAGATCGACTTGTAGATGAAGAAAACAGAGTTAATTTCAAGAATTTAAACAGGATGACCAAGAAAGAATCAGTGTCACGACAAGCAAGCAAACATTGTTTTATTTTATTATTTTAGTGGTGGCCCTGATGAAGAAAAGGCCCCTAGGGTGAAAAAGACGGGAAGTAAATGGTACTACCCGCGGATATCGTAAGAGGCGACTAAGAGAAAAAATCTAGGGGATGGGCAGCAGCGTTCCCTATCAACAATAGCTTTATCTGCGCTCGCCAACCCGCATGTCCAGCGTGAGTATCCGCAGCAGGAATCCAACCCACCCCTTGCGTCTCAAACGGACACTCGCCCGCTAGGCCACCAAGGTCGTCAAGTGGATTTAATTGAATGACTGTCTCAAACTTGGGCCACAAAATGGGCCATTCGGGGCCATTACGGTCTACTGCCTAAAACCTAAATACCAGGAAAACGTTATTATTTTCTTTAAAATCTTTTTATAAGCTCTACCTGGCAAAAATAGCTTATGATACCTATCATCACTTTTAAACACACATAGGCACTTAGTTGATGCTTGATTGACTGACTCAAGGGCAGTAGCGGATTTGCTCTAAGGCTCAGTAGGCCCGGGCCTAGGGCGGCCAGATATTAGGGCCAGCAAATCGTGACCAAAAATTATTATAAATTGTCGTAGAAAAGCTCATCATCTCGGAATATATTTACATATTAGTAGCTATTATAGTTATTTTTTCTGATTTGAATTTAAATAAAGTTGGCAATAAAGTAAATTTATTATGTACCTAATCTAATGATAGGTGCTGAGAAAGGGGCGGCACATGGCCTGGGGCCTAGAGCGGCCAAGACTGCAAATCCGCCACTGCTCAAGGCAC
Organism: Anticlea derivata; assembly: GCA_947579855.1. NCBI lineage: Eukaryota > Metazoa > Arthropoda > Insecta > Lepidoptera > Geometridae > Anticlea > Anticlea derivata. The sequence goes on along the minus strand of OX388276.1, from coordinate 10,430,208 downwards.
AGGCAAATAGGACCTAATATTGTGTTTTCATTTTGTTGTTTAGGTGGAGCTGTGGTGGCCGCGGCTAAAGAATAGGCGCCTACATGTCCCGTGTCCATGTACCCGTGGATGTCATTTTTTTATTTTTTTTTATGTTATACGGAGGCAAACAGGCTTACGGCCCACCTGATGGTAAGCGGTTACCGTCGCCTATTGACATCTGCAACACCTGGAGCATTGCTAATGCGTTGCCTGCCCTGGAGAAATCTTTTTGTATTTTTCTTAAAGCTCTTCATGTTGTAGGTTAGCGGAAAAACCTCGGAAGGAAGCTCATTCCACAATTTGCACGTATGGGGGAGAAAGGATCTCGTAAAGCGAGTGGTTCGAGATACCCACGTGTCGATGAGATGTGGATGAGCCTCATATAGGCGACTTAGGGAAAAAAGCTAGTGGATCGGCAGCAGCTTTCCCTATCAACAATAGCTTTAACCCGTAGGTATGCCCAGCGTGGCGAGTAAGGGCAAATCCCCCCCAAATGATTGTTTGGGTGGAGGCCGCACAAGGGCGGTCGCACTGGAAATGTATGAAGGCCTATGTTCTGAAGTGGACGTTCTACGGCTGAAATGATGATGATGGTAAGAATAGGTTAGGGAATGCTACCAGAAATCAAAAATAGGTAATTACTTATGCGCAGGTGAAGTTGCGGGCTTTCACTAGCTATCTAGATAACGTTTACATTGAATATTCCGTTTAATTAAGAGATTTAATTTCCTTTTGTTGTTTGAATGAAAAATGGTTATAACAAAGGAATTTTTGTTTTTCATTCTTGATCTTGTGTTAGATTATTTTTTATAATCCAGACATATTTTTGGGCCTCATATCTACGGGACTCTTCGTAATTAAAGAATTGAATCTTTTGACCCTCCACGAAACGCGTATGTAATTTTTTTAACCTACTACTTTTGAACTACATTTCTTGAACATTGGGTCAGGTCATGTCAGGTAACAACAGATACTGAGTAGTAAACTGTTGGTTTTGTAAGGAAGCCTCAATCAGGCTAAAACGGACGCGTCAAGATTTTGAAGGCAGAGCTTTGTTCAGCAATGCACCGGATATTAAAGACACTGCCCACACGACATAGCTTGTCTCTGATAATTCATAACACCCTCCACCACAGTGAATGGGCTTCCTTCCTCGTGTCTAGAATGTTCTAAGCTAAGCTGCCTCCTGTCCTTAGCAGCTGTGTCTGATTGAATAGGTCGAGGCTCCTTTCGGGCACATAAATCATGATAACGCGCACTAAATTGCGCGCATTTCTCATGGACTAAATTGTCTTATCATTGCCCCACGACAAGTCAGGCTCCGAGCAGATTTTAGTCAAGGCGGTTTTGAGACAAACCTATCTCATACGTGTTCAGTAGCATACTATCATGAAAGAGGGCTTAAAATCAACAAAAGAAAACTTATAAGCGAAATAAATATCGCATATCTTTTTCAAATCAACTTTTTTTGTAATTTTTGCCATCTTCTTAACCAATTATTAAACGTACCTGAAGTTCGACACATGATTGTTCTAACTGAATGAAACTGCTGAATAATGGAGTTTGAACTGATTTGACCGATTTTTGCATTGTTTTTTAATGACAAACGCCTAATTTCTGAAAGTTCTAAGTACTTGTAATTTTAGCTTTATTGCCAATTGGGTGTATGATAAGCTCCTTTCGAGATAGCGTAGGTACACTTCATATTATTAATAACCATATAAGCAAGACTTTCTTAGAACTTTAATTCTAAGGTCTGAAATTGATTTCACTTCCACGAGTAGAAATTTCTGCTTTCAGTCGAGTAAACTAAAAGCTTATTAAGTGCCGCATTAAGCAGTCGCATTGAAAATAAACTATTTAAGCGGCCCCTATTAGCTGTAAAACCTTTCTATGGACTTGCTTTGAAATGCATTCGAGGTAGCTAGCTTCGCTTGAATCCTAAGGATATTCTGAATTCCGTTTTAAAAACTACAGAAACTGGAGGAATTTTCTTTTCTTTCATTTTGTGAAAGCACTTTCTTAAATTAAGATTCGGTAACTGTTAAATCCGCTACAATCGCATTTATGCTGTATTTAACTATAACACGGTATTTAGGTACGTTGTCATTCTATAACTAAGTACTAATACGATATCGATATAATTTTTAAGGGACTACCTCGAGACTATGCCCTATATGATGTAGAAAAAACCATTGAACTCGGACTATGCGTTACGGAGTAATCAGTTTACAAACATTAAAAAAAATAGTCACCGAATTGATAGACTCCTTATTTTGGCGTCGGTTAAAAAGGTAGGTACACATTAATAGTTGCAAGGTAATTCGGTGTGACACGCGCTAAACCATAATACCTCATGTTACGGATCTGAAAATTAATATTAAGGCTTTTGGAAAGGAATAAAGAATTACGCGTTTCAACATTTTTGCAAAAGAGGGCAAAGTAGGCGATTAAAATAATGAGGCACTAGCTTAGCGTTCATATAAAAGCGGACGAAGTTGCGGGTAATAGCTAGTAGGTATTGTAATAAAACGAGGATAACACTTGACAACCCCACTTTATTTATTCCGAACTTGTGGAATATTCTAGATTCGATTACAACTTTTAGTTCTATACTAGAACACTGGTTACACGACAATGCTCACTGCTCGGCACAGAACACTAATATCCTTACTGCTCGGCTTCCAGAAAAAGAATGCCAGTCCATTCCAACTTTTGCTTAAAGCTTACCTCCGGTCGGTTATAAAAAAAACAAATGCTGTGATTGGACACCGTTCGTGATTGGCTACCGGCAACTGTCCAATCACCCACAGAATCTGTTTCGTTCTGTTATTGCCAGCTAACAAATATTTTAAATTCCAAATATTAATATAATATAAATATTGCCATTATAAGAAATAAATATATTACTTTTAAATTATGAATATCAAATCACGACAGTATACTATATAGGTACTAGGTTCAATAAATTCACGATACCTACCCCATTACATACCTGATGCGCAGTCCCATCCGCACATACAGGCCGAGGATCATGAGCCCCGGCAGGATGAAGAACAGCAGACTGCTCAGCTCGCACAGGTACCAGGATGGCAGCTCCAGCATGGCGCAGAACGCAGACTCTAGGGACGCGTTGCCAGACCCTGAGGGAACAGCCGAAGACTATTACACGACCGCCGATGGGTCGGACGACCATATACCGGAAATCATGGCGGACGGCCCCCCACTAAATGGAATGACGACCTGCCCGTCGGGTTCTATTCCCGCTGCAACAAATGTGTGCATGATTTGTAAAAATTTGTTCCCTGTCTGGGTGTTGTGGTACCATGGTACTCGTAGTTTTTGATACCCACGACACGGGTAATCCTAGTTTGGGCTCAGGACTATGTATGTGTCTTTTGGGAGTTCAAAAGTTGCTTGAAGCCTTTGGGTGCACACAATATCAGCATCCTAATGATATTATAAATGCGAAAGTTTAAAAAAATATATATTAAATATTCCTGAGATATCACACACGGTCAACTGATCCCAAACTAGGCATAGCCTGTACTATGGGTACCAGAGACTGATATACATAATAGATAAATATTTAACACCCAGACACAGAACAAACATATGTTTGTCCAGTTTGAAAGGATGTTTGTATTTTTGTTGTTCAATCACGTAGAATCAACCGATTTCGTTGAAACTTGGAATAGATAAATTCTTTACCTACAATATAATATAGACGAGTCAACAATATCTTCATACACGTTATTGATACTGATATTGATGCTAGTTATAGATTTTTGCTGTCGTATCGAACAATAAAACGCTTGAAATCCAAACATCAAAGAATTTATTCAATTATTTGATGGATTGCTCAAGTTTATACAATACATTTATTCAACAATAGAATCACGTCACCGTTATAAATGTTTGCAAAAAGACGCTCAAGAAAACTAAGATCAATCATTGGAATGGCCCACGTCTGTTTTGATAGCGTCTGAAACAGACAGACGATACGAAGAGGGTTTTTTATAACGCCTAGCATCGGGTTGGTGAAATTACTGTTTGTTTATCACACTCTCAAGCGTAGGGGAGACCCGTGGCAATTGTAACACTTTTTGGTTTTTGAACGATTGTACTAATTCTACCAAAGTATTTTATAATTTGATAATTTTTCTAGAAACCTACATTTTTTTTTGTGTTATACGGAGGCAAACAAGCTTACGGCCCTCCTGATGGTAAGTGGTTACCGTCGCCTATTGACATTAGCAACACCTGGAGTATTACTAATGCGTTGCCTGCCGAACCCTTCCCCCCCCCCCCTAAAGAGCTCTGGCAACCTTACTCACCGCAGGAACACAACACTATTTGAAACAAATAATGTTATTTGGCTGCGATCTTCGGTTAGGCGGAGGTACCTCGAAAAATTCAGAACGAGAAAATCTCGCTGTGCCCTACCTCCTCCTAAAATAGCTACAAACACTTTTGTTGATTTTTCTCTAAGGCTACCGGTTTTGCTCTAAGGCTAACCTAGGCAGTTGACAAAATTTCGTAGACGCTAAGTCAACACGGTTTTTGTATGTGTAGTATTCTAGCCGGATAGGGCGGCAAAACTTATAAAAATATCATTATTTTCAAAACTAAACTTAGGCCTCTTAAGTTGAACGCCTGCTCAAAGACGAGGTTTTCCCGCTAACCTACAGCATGAAGAGCTTTAAGAAAAATACAAAAAGATTTCTCCAGGGCAGGCAACGCATTAGCAATGCTCCAGGTGTTGCAGATGTCAATAGGCGACGGTAACCGCTTACCATCAGGTGGGCCGTAAGCCTGTTTGCCTCCGTATAACATAAAAAAAAAGACGATATAATAATATTCTCTACATGCCCCCTTTATGATTTCGTCTACAAATTGTTAAATCCTTACGATCCATACTATTCCCTATGGGATAAATGTGTGTTGCATGATCTGCAAATTTGGAAAATTCGGAAAAATTAAAATCAAAAACAAAATCAACAAAATCCGGGTCGTGCGACCGGCTTTTGTTTTCACCGTTTTTTCACGAAATAATATATTTTTCATGAAATATGCAGAATCTTGCATCTTCGCAATACTGGGCCCATAACCTGATGGGTTTTTAGTTAAATAAAACCATGTAAAATAATTAAAAGAATATCTTGTTGTACGATTCACATTGAGCACTTGAAGGGATCAGTTGACAGTCGTCTATGACAGCGTGTCTATGTTCTAACAAAATATTTGTTTGGGGTCTGGGTGTTGTGGTACCATGGTACTCGTATTTCTGTTACCCACGTCACAGGGACTACTAGTGTGGGGTCAGGACTATGTATGTGTTATTATTATTACCCTATCATATCCTACCAATATTATGAATGCGAAAGTTTGTGAGGATGTTTGGATGTTTGTGGTTCAATCACGCCCAAACGGCCCAACGGATTTGGGTGTAATTTGGAATAGCATATAGGCTACTTGCTATCTTCTTATGTACCACGCGAGCGAAGCCGCGGGCGGAAGCTAGTGTTATATAAATTGTAGTTTTTTGCCCCATTTTCGGAAATCCTTCTACGAACTTAACCCATTCGTTCATGAATTCTTTGTCCAGATAAATGTGGATCTTCATCATGTACACAGCAATAAATAACCAGGAAAGTTTTGCTGCTGTTCAAAGTCGTTTAAAAATAAACAAACAAAACTTACGTAAAACTTCTCTAAAAACGTTTCCATTTTCCTTATAATCAAGACACAGGTGACGCTATTATCTTTAGGCTTACAAACTTTTGTAACAAATAAAAAGCAAAATAGCTACAGACTTTCCGAGCTTGCCATTATAATTTAAGAAGTTTTTATGTAAACCAACATGATAAAATTACCCGTTTTACGGGACCAAAATTACCTAAAATATATGATGGGAGCCGTAAATTGTTTCCATAAGCCGTGTTCAAAAGACGTGCGATATCTCATCTAAATTTAATTTTAAAATGATCCTTACGTCTTTTGGATATAATTAATCTTGTATTTGACTTTAAGAAGCTTGCGATATTATCGTTGAGCTATATCGCGTACCCTGAATTGTCAAACTCAAAATTGACTCTATTCAGTAGAGGTAAGGATTTTTTTTTTATTCATTTATTTAGAGAGACTTTTAAACAACAGGTTTATGACAGCCCTATAAGGTAACAAAAGATAACATTATATTAAACTTAATTATACAATACTTCTATACTTTACACTTACAAAAAAAAACAATTATTATTATCTAACTAGGAAAGTAAATTGCAGTGAATGCAATTGCGCATTTTGAAACGAATTTTATGTGACATATGAAGGACATTATCGCAAGCCGTTTGAACACGGCTTTAGTCGAGTTTCTGTGGCTCCATCTTAACTTGGTGCTTATATACGCGTATCCAGTACGGTATCCAAATTATTATCAGTTGTGTTGTGTCGTGGGGTCGAATCCCGGTCTTGCACATTGGTGCCATTGGTGATTTCCCATTCCGTTAATTTACGTCTGCAATGCTTGTGCTCTCAAACGGTGAAAGAAAATATTATGAGGAAACCGGCATGTCCTAGAACCTAAAAAATCGAAGACATGTGACATGTGTATGAAAGGAGCCTCTAAGAGGCGCACTTTAATTCTTTCACCGACGACGGTCATAGGCCCTTTCAATTTTGAATTGAAAGACAATTTGGCCAATGACCTAATAGTTAATACCAAGAAAGAATCAGTGAATCAGCAAGCAAGCAACTCACCCGGGGGGTAATCATGATAGCTGACGGTGGTGTACCAAGCGAACGGTGATGCCGATACCAGGGAGAAGAGCCACAGTCCAGCCACTATCTTTAGCGCCCTGCGGAGACCAGCCATCGCGTACAGGTGCAGGGGGTGGCAGATGGCCAGGTACCGCTCCAGGGAGAACGCGACGATGGTCATCACGGAGACGTAGGATGCCCTGAGAATAATATAAATATCGTAGCTGTACAACGTGATATGTATACCATCTTGAAAGGGGCTTATTCTATCAACAAAAAGAAAGAATATTCGCTGAAAAATTTATAATAATAAAATATTACTTTTTAATTTTTTTAAATAAGCTGTTTTTGGTCTTTTTGTCATCTTTATAAGTCATTAGAAGTTCTACATCAAGTTTACTATGATGTGTTTGTTCCAATTTGAGTTCGAGAGGTGCGATAAAGCTCAACGATAGCTCCCAAAAGTCAAACTGAAAATTAACTTTATTCAAAAAACGTAAGGATCTTTTCAAATAAAAGAGCCATTTCATTCTGGGCCTGGTCCATGTACACTACATAGAAAAAATAGGACATTACAAGAAAAATACAATTTCATTAATTTGGCGATGGTACAAGAATAGTTCTTCTGGTAAGTTTTTTACTATATGAACACTATTTGAAGGCCGCCATGTTGGTTTATAATTGGCGTTTGTCATTGACATATTTTTCATGTCATGTTGTTTGATTTGATGTTTTTGTTTTGTCAAAATGACATTTCACGCACGTCCATCCGCCATATTTTTGTAGCGCTGTGTGTTGCTCTCTTTGTCGAAGAAAATCTTAATGTACCTTAGAACGAAGTCAACTTAAATAAAATAACCAATTTAATACGTTTACTATATTGCTTAGCCATATTTTAGAGTAGTGTACACAGTGCAGGCCCAGGCTCCATATATTGATGAAACGTCTCTTTTATTTAACTTTTAAATTTATATAACGTCGTATGACCGCATTTGAATGGCAATAAGACGTCATGATAGGGTCCGTAAACGAAAAAACACATCGAACGACAATTACCAATTCGGAAAGCGGTCCATGCCGCAGGCAGCAGTTAGTGGTAATAACGAAACTAACTTAATTAGGGAACTAGATCCTGAACTCGTCTAATTAAAACTTGTAACCGCGAAATATACTTATGCAAAAGTTAATACCTACGTAGGTATATTTTAATTACCATGTCGAAGCGCTCGTAGTGTAGTTGCTAAGGAACCTTCAGTGCAATCGCCAAATGGGTGAGAGCCCGCTAGTGGCATTAAATAGCGAAGCTCTTTAGTATTAGTAGGATAGGATGTTAAGATGTTAATAGTAGGATGTTTAAGTTAAGAGATTCCTCATTGCTTAAATATTCAAATCGCTATTTGTTTTCCAAACCCACGCAGTGTAGCGTGGGTTAAAACATAACGTTTTCATAAAGAAGTTCTTGGTAAGATCTTTGTAAGAACTGGCAAAAAAAATAATTAAAGCACAATTACAAGGCAGCCGGGAACACGACCAAAGTTTCATCACGTACCTAAAGGCAAACTGTACAGTCAACGTCACAAGTACATGAAATACATTTTCAAAGGTGATTTGTGAATGAATGTTGTTAGCGAATTTAATCAGTACTTTGAAAGAAAGAAGGAAAGTAGAAATTTATTTCCCATCACAATGTATAGATAATAATATTAAAAACTATTAAAACTTTCGGTCCTTACTCCTTTCTTCTTCCATTATCTCTTGTCTGCCGTCATCTCCGCATTCACTCTTTCCTTACTTGTACGTAGGTATGCACTTATTTAATAATTTGTAGCAAATAATAGAAAAGTTTTAAATAAATCATCTACCTGCCCTTATCCCACATCATGACATGTGGGGTCGGCACAACATGTCACATGACATTGTTCCCTCTTTATGACATGCCCATACCAAGATAACCGATTACTCCTCAGCTTTTCTAGAGAAGTTAGCTTAGCTAGAAAGTTTTTAATACATTTACTAATACATGTACTTATGATAATTCAAATCTAGTTAGGTAATTACCTCTTTAATATTTTAAAATAGCTATTTTGTGATATAAAATACTAAATTCCGAAAGGCAACGACATATTAGTAACTAATTGTACTACCAACCGAGTTATAACCATAAAAATGTTTAACGTTTGAAAATTGTAATAAGTTAGGTATTTGTAAGAAAATCAAAAGCGAATTGCTTTAAGAAAGAATATTTTATCAAGACAGTTAGGTACACAAATTAAGGTAAACGAAGGTAATCTGAAATAAAGACTATTCACTGGGCAAGTATTTAAGTAAGTATGAACTTAATGAAATCCGCTGAGTTTTTTAAGGCTAGTATCATTGCTAAACAAGCTTTTTAAGAATAGAATAATTATTTAATTGCAACAAAAAACATTAACAATGTAAGACGTAGGTGCATAGGTATGCAAGTTACAATAAGGCGAACATGAAAACAAAAATTAAATAATACAAAAAAGTAATAACAAAACTAAAAACTATATATTTTAATTATCACTTACAGCCAGTGCGATGTAAATAATGTGTCAGTCTGAAATTAGTATGAGGTAAGGAAAAAACATCCTGGATCAAGGTACCAGGGTTTGAAACTTTTCAGAAACGCGGCGAAGCGTGCTGACCATTTCACACATCGATAAACATAAAATATTCCAGTTCATGATATATTTAAACACAAACACATACGTATCCAACTACTTAGGTCTCTGTATCTATCGGGGATCGCCCCAAAAGGAGATTCGTCTATCAAGTTGAAGTTCAGGAAAGTTAATGGATAAAAGTGTCGTTAAATTTTCAGAATGTTCATTTCAGCCGTAGGACGTCCAGCGTCGGACTGGGCCGGAAGGGCCCGGGTGGCAAGCCCGGGGCCCGACACTGAATATTGGTAGGAAAATAATGAAATATAAAAAACAAAGGGAACAGGGATGGCCTGCTCAGGTTCAACTATTTTCGAAATAGGTGGATGTTTGTTGTTTAATCACGCCGGCTATGTTTTATGTAGGTACCACGCGTGGGAAGTAGCAGGCGGAAACTTATCCTTTATAAAATCACGCCTAGCCTAGGCGTGATTTTATAAAGGATAAGTTTCCGCTCTGGCAACCTTACTCATCGCAGGAACACAACACTATTTGAAAACAAATAATGTTATTTGGCTGCGATCTTCTGTAAGGCGGAGGTACCTCCCCAGGCGGGCTGCTCCAATTCAGAACGAGAAAATCTCGCTGTGCCCTTCCTCCTCTAAAAAAATCATAGTAAAATCAAAAATCATAGTGCGATTAAAAACTTTGGTCTAAACTTATTTAATTAAATAACACCCCACAGTCACATACATAGTCCTGACCCCCCACTAGCATTCCCCGTGGCGTGGGTATAAGAAACGACGAGTACCATGAGTACCATCTAATTCTAATTCTAATCGGGGGTGGTTAGACCTGCACTGACTTCCCGCTGTGGGGTGTTTGTGCATTGTCCCCCTATGCTAACCCTACCCCAGCCAGCCCAGCTCCTTAAAATAGCGAAGCAGGACATGAGTACCATACCAATCCATAAATGAATATTTAAATTTCATCATCATCATCATCAGCCTGTAGAAGTCCACTGCTGGACATAGGCCTCCCCTAAAGAGTTCCACGACGAACGGTCTTGAGCCTTCTCCATCCACCGACTTCCCGCAACCTTCACAATGTCGTCGGTCCATCGGGTGGGGGGGCCTTCCAACACTGCGTCGCCCGGTTCGTGGTCGCCATTCGAGAACCTTTACTCCCCACTGCCACTTCAACTTGCTAATTCGGAGAGCTATGTCGGTAACCTTGGTTCTTCTACGAATTTCCTCATTTCGGATCTTATCACGTAGTGAAACTCCTAGCATAGCTCTCTCCATAGCCCGTTGTGCAACTTTGAGCTTGTGTATGAGGCCAATAGTTAACGACCAAGTCTCAGTGCCATATGTCATCACTGGCAACACAAAAAATTAAGTAATTATCGAAATTTAAGTTTATGTAATTGAAATATAGCCACTCACCAAGTACTCGCGTTTACGCGATTTATTTCGCTCCATATGAAACACACTGGTTCTCACTGGTTCAAATATTCGAGGGCGCGGTTAGTGCTTCAACGAATTAATAATAAAATGTCAGCTTAAAAATATGGAAATATATCGTGTTTGATGAATGTTATAAATTTTATTCCAACATATCCAACCCACGTTCAAATTGTTTGTACTTTATCAAGTGGCAGGAAGGTAGCTCTGTTTATTTTAAGCTAACTCGTCACAAAATGATTTATGTACAAGGTGATTGATAATATGTTGCTTATTCTACTCCAATTGACAATAAAATTTGCTAATCAAGTAAAACCCAGAGTGAAATATTTTTAGAGGTTTAAGATTTTTTAATAAGTACCTATTTTTCTTTATTCTTTATTGTACACAAGAAAAATACAGATACAAAAATTAAAAAAAAGGTATGTACAAAGGCGAGCTTAACCCTAAAAAGAGTTTTCTTCCAGCAAACCTTTAAGGCTAGAGAGACGTGATTATAGAGGGAGGTTCGTGTACCTACAATGTTTGATAGAATATTATATTTATAAACATACATATACCTATTAATATTACTATACAATAAATACCTACCTGTTCAAAAATATATATTTAATTAGCTAATTTATTATATATACATATATATAAATACAATACAGAATTTACAAGGAAAGGTAGTGCTCTTTAACTTTCCTCTTGAAGACATTGACAGATGACATTGATTTTTTTAGTAACAATACAATTTTCAAAACTAAAGCTCTAACTGCGCTCGCTAGTCTGTGTGCCTAGCGTGGCACACGGCGAGGCCACGTGGCGTGGCGAGTATGGGTAAATTCCCCCACACAGGAATTCTCTCGGGAAAGGCCATGATCAGCGTACGTCCTACGGCTGAAATTATGATTATCAAATGATAAAAATATTCGAGGAACTCAAGAATCTAAGAGGGACGTCTCGCAAGACATCGAAAATTTTGGAGATTTTTCCAGAAACGCTGTTTTAAGCTGTGCACAAAGCTTCGAACTTCAAAACTTCAATATTCATTTATTCATTGAAATTGCATGGATCAGTTTGAAACGTCTTAAATCTAGATGAGTTCTTCGCGACCGAGTCTGTAGGATACAGGCACGATACCACCACGGCGCTATTTTTTTTTATGATCGTTTTGCAAACTTTGTTAATGATCGCTAAAAAATAGTCGCTTATAGGGATCAAAGTTCTTGCTCAAATCAAATCAAAAGGTCTAGGATCACTTTGAAACGTCTTAGAAACTATGGCGCTACGCCTGCTCCTCGCGACCATTCCTAGAAGAATATCTGTCTCATGTAAAAGTTGTTAAAATACTTTATTGTTCGTATGTACGCAGCATCCTAGAATATTGCTCGCAAATTTGGAATCCTCAGTATGGTGTTTACAGCAACAGGTTTGAAACCATTCAACGCAAATTTATGAGATTCCTTCAGTACAAGTGCAAAACCTACGATCAGAATTATAACGCAAGATGTAGAAGGCACCATATGTTACCACTTGAAAAGAGAAGAGAAACATCTGACATCTCTGTTTTAGTAAAGATCGCGCAGTCTCTATTGATTCTCCACATCTTCTTTCCTCAATACGCTAACGTGTCCCAACAAGAAGCGTTAGAATTCCCTTTCTTTCTCTATACGTTCCTCATTGTGCAACTAATTATAGACAAAATTCGTTCTTTATTAGATCAGCAAATTGTTATAACGAACTGGTTGGCTTCCCCGAGTTAGATCTTTTCATTTCTAAACCATCTACTTTCAAGCATGCTCTCTCTCCAACCATTGGTTTAATTTGGTTCAATAATTGTTGTACCTATATGTATTGTATTATCTATTTATTTTTATTTTTACAATGTAACTTTTCTTTTTTGTTCTTATATCTGGCAAACATGTACTTTTAGTTTCTATATGCGAAAACATATAATTGGTTTACAGTTTCTTTTATAAGTTGTTTAAATAGTATTTAACACTGTTTGTTTTCCGAATAAAATAAAATAAATAAATAAATATTCAATATCATTTTGAATCTTTGCCGCTAGTTCTGTTTGTCCGTCAACACGTTTGGTTCGAATGTTTAGCAGTACTTAAGTAAGGTAAATAGTTCAAGAAAAAATGTAGGTACTCACGCCTCTGATATAAGTGCTCGAAGCTTGCAGAACACGACGCCGAGGCTGTACGGGTACTGGTGCCATGACACCGACAAGTCGTTCGGCACACCTGTAAACAAATATGTAAAGGTTCACACTCATTGAACTCAAAATTGACTGAAAAAAGGATCACTATGAACCGAATTGTACCTATATGACATATCAAGGACATACCGCATGCCGTTAAAACACGGCTTTAATAAAATTTGATCAAGAACCCAAAGAAAATTCTAACAAAGAAGATACGAAGAATTTATGAAACTCATACATATTTTAATGGTGGTGGGATGACGTCACTCAAACGTTTCTTATTTGTAACACACAAGCAATAATGGTTATAGAGGAAATGTTTGCGAGAATTCGAGAATTAAGTTAGTAGGTACATAATAATTTTAAGAGGAGGTAGGGCACAGCGAGATTTTCTTGTTCTGAATTAGAGCAGCCCGCCTGGAGAGGTACCTCCGCCTAACAGAAGATCGCAGCCAAATAACATTATTTGTTTCAAATAGTGTTGTGTTCCTGCGGTGAGTAAGGTTGCCAGAGCTCTTTAGGGGGGAAGAAGGTTCGGGGTCGGCAACGCGTGCGTGATGCCTCTGGTATTGCAAGCGCTCATAGGCTAAGGTAACCGCTTACCATCAGGTGGGCCGTAAGCTTGTTTGCCACCTCTGTTGTATAAAATAATAATAATAATAATAATAAGTTTTTTTCATCAAACATATTATATAAAATTTAGCAAAAGAAGTGGACTACCAGATAATGTGCCAATAAAAGCTTATAAGATTAATTAAATGCTTTATTCATCGTCCTAGTAATAAATATCCTAAGTACGATTAAAGTAATAAAATACCCAAAATAAAATTTTACGGTTCGTGATCACGGCATCCCCTTTATGGCATTATTTAATTAAAATTATATTATCACTGTTTTTTTAGGAGTAATAAAAGGGATTATTACCAATAAAGCATGTACCTAATACCCTTACCGTGTTAACTACCTGCCCAAGTACCTATTATTACCAACGAAATAATCTTAATGTGATATCGACTAAAATCGTGTAAATATGACGTGAATTCGGAATGAGGAAATCCGTAGAACCTCGGTATTCAACAAGGAGCGAGTTGAAGTGGCAGTGGGCAGGCCATATAGCTAGCAGAACCGACAACCGTTGGGGATTAAAGGTTCTCGAATGGCGACCGAGCACCTTGTAACTCCTATGATTCGTAGCGGGTAAATGGGTTATCGAAATACCAAACGCGTTATAGGTACAATATTAAGATTAGGCTTATTACGTTTAGTGACCAAATCGGTGACGTTTTGGAAAAAGGCCAGGTCATGAGTACCCTAAACCGACGAGCATGTATGAGGAATGTGATGAGAGTGAATGAAGCAAAAGAGGTATGTCAGTATCGTAGCAAGTGGAAAACCGTGGTCTCTGCCTACCCCTCTGGGAAGCAGGCGTGAATTTATGTATGTATGTATGTTATTACTTTGGCCGTGGTAGCTCCGGCTGAAGAATAGGCCCGTCCGTTTCTACGTACCCGTGGATATCGTAAGAGGTGACTAAAGGAAAAAAGCATGGGGATGGGCATCAGTGTACTTTTTTATATAAGATAGCTCTTACTGCAACCAACCCACGTGCCCAGCGTGGTGATTATAGGAAAATTCCCTCCATATAATAGGAGTTCACTCTGAAAATCAGTGGGTAAGGCAATGTTCAGCAGTTGACGTCCTACGGCCGAAATGATGAAGATTAGGCCACACTCACAACCGGACGACGCAGTTAGGCCTCCCATCCGATGAACCGATGACGTTTAAAAGATTGCGTGAAGTCGATGGAAGGAGAAAACGTAAGACCGTTGGTCTTGGCACTCGTTGAGGGAAGCCAATGTCCAGCATTGGACTCCTTCAGGGTGATGATGATGATGGCGATGATATCAAATATCGGTTTAATTAATTTCGCCGATAATCCTCGAGTAATAATGTAAAAGCTACGAGCCATGAAGCAAAAACCTTTCTGCGTCCCTAGAGACGGTAATAAACTTGCCTAGTGTACAGTTTGTATACATACACACCAAAATTATGTTTATTTATGTAATTAATTATGTTTTAAGTTTATATGATTCATAGTATGTATGCTAATCTAAAAATGGACTTATTCTACAACCAATTATAATAAAAATAAATATTCCGGACATATTCACACGGCCAACTGATCCCAAACTAGGCATAGCCTGTACTATGGTGACCAGAGACTGATATATATAATAGATAAATATTTAACACCCAGACACAGAACAAACATCTGTGTTTATCACACAAATGTTTGTCCAGTGCGGGGATCGAACCCGCGACCTCTAGCGCAGAAAGCAGAGTTACTACTAACTGAGCTATGAGGCCTGTCAATTGGCAACAGCTAATTTGAAAAAGTTTTAGAAAAAAAGACTGGAATAAAATTTTGCTCTTCATCATCATCATCATCAACAACCTGTAGAAGTCCACTGCTGGACATAGGCCTCCCCCAAAGAGTTCCACGACGAACGGTCTTAAGCCCTTTCCATCCACCGACTTCCCGCAACCTTTACAATGTCATCGGTCCATCGGGTGGGGGCCTTCCAACACTGCGTCTGCGGTTCGTGGTCGCCATTCGAGAACCTTTACTCCCCAACGGTTATCGGTTCTGCGAGCTATATGGCCTGCCCACTGCCACTTCAACTTGCTAATTCTGAGAGCTATGTCGGTGACCTTCGTTCACCTACGGATTTCCTCATTTCGGATCTTATCACGTAGTCAAACTCCGAGCATAGCTCTCTCCATAGCACGTTGCGCGACTTTGAGCTTTTATATGAGGCCTATAGTTAACGACCAAGTCTCAGTGCCATAAGTCATCACTGGCAACACGCACTGATTGTAGACTTTCGTCTTGAGGCTCTGCGGTATCTCCGACGAGAAGATATGACGAAGTTTCCCAAACGCTGCCCATCCGAGTTGGATTCGTCGGTTGACCTCTTTGTCGAAATTGGACCTACCTAGTTGAATCGTCTGACCCAAATAGACATAGTGGTCTACAACTTGAATGGTATCGTTCCCAACTTGTACCGGTATGGGTGCAACATGAGTATTGGACATGATATTAGTCTTGCCCATGTTCATTTTAAGACCCACCTGTTGAGAAACGTTACTGGGGACTCTGAGCATTGCGCCAAGGTCCAGCGATTCTGCCATTATGACTATATCATCGGCGAATGATGAATTTTGCTCTTGTATCTTGTTTATTAGTAGCGTTACAACAATAGCCCATACATATAAACAAAAAGGAACTCTTGTTTCACATACGAAATACACATCGTTGGTGAAGCTAGCCAATGCTTCTGGTTTCAGCGCTTCTGTTCTGGTCGAGCTAACATATAAGTACTTCATTATAACTGTAGCCGCTATGTAGGCGCACAAGAATTTTCTGAGCTCTGTGGGTGGAGCCAGCGTCCGCGGTCTGTAGCCATTGATTTATTTATGCGCCTGCACTTAAGGTGCGTCCACATTTGTGTTATTTCAACGCGCCGTGGCTCCGTGACCGTAACAGTCAGGTGTGACAAAAACATAGTGTGGACGGATTTTGACACGCGGACATGTCACACGAGCTATTGCCACGCAGCGATCCACTCAGAGGCACACCAACGAAAGCAAGAACATTTCGCCGTGACTGGTCCACACTTAGCGTAGCAAGTACCGTAAGATGTTACGGAACTACGGCGCGTTGAAATGTCACAAATGTGGACCCACCTTTACGTACCTAGTTTCTGTAAATTATATAGTAGTATCAATCGAAAATACTTATTCATTACTTATTATATTTATTAGTTTGTTTAATTTCATTTTACGTTCTTATTTTCATTTTACAGTGATAATACTTTCGTAACGGCACTGTTAAGTCACTTTAAAACGAAGATTGGTGAGTGCGAGGTAGTTTTGACCAAAGAATTTGCAGGTAAAAAAAACATTCTAATTGTTGTGTGAATGACGGCAGCAACACAGTAGGCAACAGATTTTTCAAAGCGCTGCTAATAAGTAGAGTAGAATATTAGGATTCCCCCCGCGCACAACTTTCCGTGCCTTTGTGACTTACTGTAACCCATTATCATTTCAAAAGGAAACCATATTTTTATGGCAATACTTAACCCTTAAAACGCCCGCTACACTTAAGTACGGAAGACCCCGTATTTAGTATTCAGCCGACGTACCAAAAGTTCTACTAAACGACCATGTTGGGGGTTCCGTTCTACTGAACGTATCCATTTGAAACTTTGCAAATGTGTGCATTTCTAATAACAATACGATATCGTGGTAACAAGTTGATCAGATGATGGAGTCAGTTTCACGGATCTCAGCAAGTTGTCCAATTTCGCTGAAACTTTGCATAGTACGTACATTTCTGATAACAATGGAATCAGGAAATGTTCCACGGAACTCCTCACGAAAGTCAAATTCATCATTTCACCCGTACGACGTCCACTGCTGAACATGGCCTCCCCCAAGACAAAGCAAATTCCTTATCATGTGGGGGGATTTGCACATACTCACCACTCTGGGCATGCGGGTTGGTGAGCGCAGTTAGAGCAATAGTTGTTAAAATGAGGGACGCTGCTGCCCATCCCCTAGCTTTTTTCCCCTAGTCGCCTCTTACGACATTCGCGGATAGGTAGATATGGAGGGGCCTATTCTTCAGCCGGGGCCACCACGGCTAAGTGGGCGGAAGTCAAATTAGGTAAGGTTTTTTAAAATCTAAATTTCACTCACAATAGTTTGATTGCCTTTATTCATGCTCGATTCAAGCGAGGCTCGTTCAAGTTCATCAACAACCTGTAGAAGTCCACTGCTGGACATAGGCCTCCCCCAAAGAATTCCACGACGAGCGTTCTTGAGCCCTTTCCATCCACCGACTTCCCGCAACCTTTACTATGTCATCGGTCCATCGGGTGGGGGGCCTTCCAACACTGCGTCGCCCGGTTCGTGGTCGCCATTCGAGAACCTTTACTCCCAACTGTTATCGGTTCTGCGAGCTATATGGCCTGCCCACTGCCACTTCAACTTGCTAATTCTGAGAGCTATGACGGTGACCTTCGTTCAAGTTGCTTGAGAGTAAATAACTATAGTAACGTCGTCGTAACGTATGCTTAGGATGGCGACGTAAACTGACAGTCGCACAGATCTAGGGTTCAATAGTGCTTAGGTCTGCATTTGAGTGGCAGTGAGATTTTATGGTAGGTCCCTTTATATGGCGCCTTAGTCCTCTGTTCCAAGAGGTCCTAAACAGTGTCAGCAGCAGTATCATAAAATGAGTTGAGGCACATTACCGACCCTTTATAATTGGACCTCGGATCCTATTATTATTATGATCGATGAGGCTCTATGGGCCGACTTGCGATAAGGCTACAGCGGAATAATCTAAAGTTCTAGTAGGCACTTAAAGCGGTCTTATAAATGACTTGTAGAGATAGAGAATTTCTTTACAGCGCTCCTAAACGAGCAATTAAATTTCTCCGATCCGTATGAGAACTTGACGTCATAAATTGTTCGGTGTAGTCGCAATTTAAATCACGCATCGAGGATCACATGTAAACACATGATGCATAATAATGTAAAAGCCAATTTACTTTTAACTGAATACTTCACTACTAAGTACTTCGTATTCACTTACTTTTTTGAAAAACTATAAATTAATTCTTATTTTCTTGAAAATCGAGCCCGTAACTCCTAAGATCATCATTTTTAGCACAACTTTCAAACCGTTAATCCGATCTGCACAGAATTTGTTATCAACAGAACAATTAAAATTTTAAAATGACTATTCAAATTTCGGTCATAACCACTATTTAGGAACTCTAATTCAAACTCAAAATGTGTTTATTTCAATAAAATCATACCATCATATTACAGAAGCCAATGCAGCGGAAAGCCCAAACTTTAAAATTCAATTAGGTTGCTGTCAAGTACAAAAAATTAGCTCAGGAAAGTTCCACGAACGATAAAAATAAAAAGAAAGCATTACTTTATTCCCTTGAATGCAAAGTGGTCTAGCTGAAAAGAACAGCTGGTAAAATACATCCTCACACAAAATATCTATTCAGAAGTCAAAAATTAATGGCAAAATTATGGCTATTGGTGACGTTCACGTGGTAATCCCCCCTGCTGCACTGTCCCCGTTTTTTGAGTGGTTTTACAATCCTACTATAAACTCGTAAGTTTATTAGTATGGATGGATGGATGTTTGTTACTCTTTCACGTTAAAACTACTGAATGGATTTTAATGAAATTTACAATAAAATAGCGTATACATTAGAATAACACATACTCGAAATACAGACGAAGTCGCGGGCACCAGCTAGTATAAAAATAAAAAGGATCTTTCTTGTACATTATTTAATACAACCAGTATTAAATCCTTTTATTTTTGTTTGTGTTTGCTTTTATACCCATAAAAGGTTTCTGGGAGCCATTGGGTGCAGGCCGCACAAAATCTGTTGCTCTACGTAAATCAACGGGGTGGGTCTATGTTCAGCAGTGGACGTCCTACGACTGAAATGATGATGGTGATGACTCCAAAAACGGTTTACGATTTTTCTAGATATTATTGCTGAAAAATATGAATCTAATACATTTAAAATACTGGCCTCATAGCTCAGTTGGTAGTAACTCTGCCTTCTGCGCTAGAGGTCGCAGGTTCGATCGCCGCACTGGACAAACATTTGTGTGATTAACACAGATGTTCGTTCTGTGTCTGGGTGTTAAATATATATCTATTATGTATATCAGTCTCTGGTACTCATAGTACAGGCTATGCCTAGTTTGGGATCAGTTGACCGCGTGAATATGTCCAGAATATTTATTTATTTAAAATGTAGCTCACAACCTGACTTTCGACCTGGTTGCTTCACTTTGAAAGAATACCTATCGGGAACCATATACTATTATTTTTAGTATTTTTTTCAATGTACTTAACATACTCACGTCCAATATGTTATTAGGCGCGCCGCACCCGCAAGCTCACTAACGTTATGCCCCCCTATTTTGTGATTTCGTTCAGGCCGTGATGGCCCCGGCTGAAGAATAGGCCCCTCCATTTCTCCCGTGGATGTCGTAAGAGGCGACTAAGGGAAACAAAGCTAGGGGATGGGCAGCAGCGCTCCCTATCAACAAGTGCCAATCTATGGGGGAGGCTTATGTTCAGAAGTGGACGTCCTACGGCTGAAATGATGATGTTCAAGCTGTGAAGTAAGTTCTTAGTCTTAAAGATTTATAGTTCAAATGCTAGTATAATGGTACTGACACGCTCGCATTTGAGTAGCAATAAGACGACATGGTAGCGCTCATGGGGGACGACAAACATCCACCAATTACTTTCAAATAAGCACATAAACTGTCGGTCAACACTAATTTAATTTACTACAATGTATGGGGCCATAAAACTCGCATTACTGCCCGGGGCTTCGATAAGGCTATTTACAGAAGGGGCGCGGGGAGCAAAATTACCTCTAATGTCCTATTGTGGAGGATGCGAGGTAGGGCACAGCGAGATTTTCTCGCTCTAAATTGGAGCAGCCCGCCTGGGGAGGTAACTCCGCCTAGAGGTCCACTGCTGGACAAAGGCCCCCAAAGAGTTTCACGACGAACGGTTTCCGCAACCTTCAAAATGCCCTCGGTCCATCGGGTGGGGGGCCCTCCAACACTGCGTCGCCCGGTTCGTGGTCGCCATTCGAGAACCTTTTCTACCAAATGGTTGTCGGTTCACATAAAATTATTTGTTTCAAATAGTTTTGTGTTCCTGCAGTAAGGTTGAAAGAGCTCTTTAAGGGTTCGAGGTCGGTAACGCGTGGTATTACAACTACAATTTTTCATATATTTTCATTTTTTTATACGACTTAGGTGCCAACAGCCTTACGGCCCATAACGGTACATCAAAATACATTGGTTAGTATACGTAGCCTATGAACGCTTCTTCTTCTTGTCGTGTCACTATTTGTTGGGGATCCTTTAATAGGTCAGTAACCAGGTTGAGGTATGGTGACCCTGAAAAAGCCTATGACCGTAGGTAAGATAATCAGTAAAGAGAATGGATTAAAGTGCTCTTAGATGCTAATTTCGTGCACAAATGTACGAATGCTTGCAATGCACGATACAGGGAATCCTAGTGTGAGGTCAGGGGCCCAATTCTACAAATTCAATGGCTTCAAAATGACAATGGTTCAATGTTAAAATGGCCACTTTTGATACTTTTGGTATTCTGCAAACACAGTTGTATATCAATGGCGGTCATTGTGGAACCAATGAACCAATGAAATCAAAGAATAAAAGGTGGCGACAATCGTAACCAAATGATAATGGTGCGATCATTATCATGAGATTATCATTTTCAAGTCATTGAATTAGTAGAATTGGGGGCCTGGACTATTTCTAGGACTGTTGGGTGTTATTTATTTATTTAATTAATTAAGTTGTCAATAATTAACACCCTAATTGAGTTAAGTGTGAATTCCCTAGCAGAGTATGAGAGCTTTCAAGGGTCTAAGTAAACAGAATAACAAAAGCTTTAACTGGTTTTCGAATTGAAATTCCCTTTCAATTACTTTTAATCCAAATGTACTTATTGGGCCCTTTCGGTTTTGTATTGTTTTTGTTAGTAAAACAAAGTTATACCTCAAACAAGACCTTTTATTTATAGACTTTATAGATAGATATAATAAAACGGGCCATAATAGCACCAAAGTTTCGGCTGAATGGAGCAAACTTCTTAAACGAGAACGGGTTCACAATGTTCCGTAATAGGTAATAAAAACTGTGACCAAAATAATATTTTTAACGGATGCCTATTTTTTATCTTTGCACACCGATTACTCCGTAATGAATGGTCAGATTGCAATGGTTTTTTCACCTTTATATATCATAGTCTCGAGGTGCTCCCCTATAAATTGTATCGATATCGGATTAGTAGTTTTTTCATAACTTATAATGTAGTTTAGTAGTAGTTTTATAACTTAAAACAGCTACTAAACAACTTTATAAGTTATGGAATGACAACGTACTTTCTCCTACTGTACCTAACTAATACAGTTCCAACTGCGCTTAAGCGATTCTAGGAGATCTTCCCAAATAAGTACATCACATTGTTAGGTCAATTATTCTTTCCGCATCAGCAATCACTAATAATTTGACCTCTGTTTTTCTTCTAAATAAAATTAGTTTTTTGTTTTTAAGTAAGAACAGGCTACCGGTCACCCAAAGCTCTCAATCACGGCGTAACGACTGTTAGATAATTGTTGACCTCGGTGGCGTAGCGGGTGATTTACCATCTGAGTCGCAAGCGGTTCGATTCCCGGTGCGGGACAAATTGTATTACATGCAAATATTTGTTCCGGGTCTGGGTGTTGTAGAACCATGGTACTCTTAGTGTCTGATACCATGACACAGGGAATCCTAGTGTGAGGTCAGGACTATGTGACTGTTGGGAATAAAAAGAGCCAGGATCGAGTATTTACATGGAATCGCTACAAATTCAATAACGTCTGAACTGGTATTTCCATTAGTTCCCCCGGGAGCGCCCGTCTAAAGAGATATCGCCTTTTGTTTGAGCATTCAAATGCAAAGGCTTTTGAGTTGAGCGTTTTGTATCGCTACTAAATCTTCGCATCGTCGCTAAACACCAGTTTCTCACCCCATCATAGTAGCTATTGCACTGTTAGACTTTTTGTACATCCAAAGGTTGTCTGGAAGAGATCGCTTTTAGAGATAAGACCGCCCATTGTATGTAATATTTTTTGTTATGTTTCTTTGTGTACACTAAAGAGTTTATCTATCTATCTATCATTTTTTTGCGAGTCAGACCAACGAATCCAATGATGTATGAATGGAGCGTTTATTTATCTCATCATCATAATTTCAGCCGTACGACGTCCACTGCTGAACATGGCCTCCCCCACAGACAGAGCAAATTCCTTATCATGTGGGGGGATTTGCCCATACTCACCACGCTGGGCATGTGGGTTGGCGAGCGCAGTTAGAGCTATCGTTGTTAAAATGAGGGACGCTGCTGCCAATCCCCTAGCTTGTTTCCCTTAGTCGCCTCTTACGACATCCACGGGTAGGTAGATATGGAGGGGCCTATTCTTCGCCGGGGCCAGCACGGCTTTATTTATCTGGTCAGTGCATATTTGTATTTTATATACAGTCTAGCGATCTGTTACTGCTAAAAACAGATGCTAATGGCATTTTTTTCTAAGAATAAGATATGTTTTACAAAAACTAAAAACCGACTTCTATTTCCTGAATATTTCCAAGATTATTATCAAACTCTTTTTTTTTTTATCAACCTCTATGCGTTTTGCTTACCTACTGAGGTTGACAATGGCCACCTACACTTTCGAATAAAAAACTAGAGTAAGTATGACATCCATTCATCATCAATAAAATCTCTTACGGTACTGACTGACTGACTGACAATCAAACGTAGTGGTTTTATTTTCTTTGAAAATCAACGCAACGCCTAATCAAAATCCCAAGAGTATGAAATTTTCAGGGTAGCTTCCTGTTGTAACGTATGGGTGCACAGAAAGGAATTCCTGACACACAAGGTTAAAGTTCATGAAAATTAACAGCAACCGAACGAAGTCGCGGGGCTAACCATACCATACTACCGTAGAGAAAAAAAATTTCGGCAAGTCGTGATTTCAAGAGATGATGGCGTTTTTTTAAATTTTACGGGACAAGTAGCAATTCCTCAAGAATTAAATTAATATGGGACCACCCCGGGATCATACTTTATACACCAGCGCAAGAATTATCAAAATCGGTTTAGTATTGGCGGTGATATCGAGTAAAATACACATTAAAAAAAAATAAACAACCGACTTGAGAACCTCCTCCTTTTTGAAGTCAGTTAAAAATATATTTTTGTTAAACTCTTGGATGGCGAAAAAACAACACATAACTTGCTAGATTTTTCCTTTTGAGAGTGCCTATAATTCAAAGATGCCTTTGTACCAAAGTTCTTGTTTGTTGAAATGCCAAGGTATGTGACATTAGCATAGCGATGAAGAACGTCTCTACTATTTATTTTATTTTATTTATTTAGGGTATCCAACAGTGATAACATAATACAATGTTAACATCAAAACAAGAGAGGTTATTTTATGTGTTCCTACCACTAATCACTCACCTTCGATTCGCTGACGACATAGGAATTGCTAGAGGACTTAGGTACAAAGCTCAATGGGCTCCATAGATTGTCCCAACATGTGGGCCTGAAAATGAACATAGACAAAACGAAAACTCCATGTATTGGCCACCCCAGTACCGGTTGGGATATATTGTTGACAAGTACGTATATCGGGGACAAACAGGCCAGTTAGGTAGATCAAACTTTAATGCAATATGCCTAGGCAGCTTTCGGAAAACTGTGCGACGCCTCCTCGTTCAAAATACCTGTGTAAGATGGGTGGTTCAAGATGAAAGTCTTTAACCAATGTGTGTTATCAGTGATGACATACGTCACAAAGACGTGGTCTCTCACTGTGGGTCCCATAAGCCCCCATAAATAAAGCACAAGATCGCTCATTGAGCTATGGAGAGGGCTATGCTTGGTATTTCTCTCTGAGATGTAAACAGAAATGAGTGCGTGGCGTGTGTGCGATGCGGCCGATGCGGGCCAATCAACGCTAACCTTTAGTTTTTGTTACGTAATAACGTAGTTTTAAAAACGGTAGTAGACCACTACCTGTACAACGTTTGTTCTAGAAAAACACTGATTTAATACCGTGTATTGTCTTGGCTGGGCTAAAGAGTACTCTTATAGAAAAGAAAACGTGATTTTTAGATCTATCAGGTGATAGATCTAAAATTGGGTGATCAAGAAAAACCCAGTAACAATGATCTTACCAAACAAAAGCAGCAGTAGATCGCTCAGCGCCAAGCTGAAGAGATAGTAGTTAGTGGCCGTGTGCATAGCTGGGTGCCGGATTATAACCGCGCACACCGCCGCGTTCCCCACCACTCCGGTGAGGAAAATCACCAGCAGCATCACCGATATGGGCACGATCTTCTGCAGCGGCAGTCTCCTAGGTCCCATCATGAGGTACAGCATCTCTTCCTCGCTGCAGTCGAAGGTGCTGAGGTTCATGCAGCGCTGGTGAAAATCTGCTGTCGTTTCGTTCGTGCGTAGGAATTCTGGGATTTCCTCCATTTTTGAAAAAAAACAGTCACAGAATAAAAACTAGAAATGATGGAACTGCGGCTTTAAGTACGCAGAATATTTAGCACACTTCTTTTTACCGTTAAATGTGAACACAAGGAAATTTATATCTGGTATTCGTCACCTCTTAACGCCACATAATAGAACTCTGACAAAATACTCAGTTTTAGAATTTTAATCTAAAGTTGTCGATAATGGAATTCGTTGTCGACTTTTACTTTTACGTTGTTGACTTAACACTCCGTCACTTTTCCACTTTGTAACTTTAATAGAAAAAGGTTTTGTTAACAAAATGTAAGGGAATGCAATTAGTTTCGATAGTCGCTTGTTGAACTTTGAACTTCAAGTCATCGATTTAAGAGCTCTTCAAATTACTTGTTGAGATTTTAATAATTTCCTACGTTAAGTTAGTACACTTTGTAATCTTTAAAACTATTTATTACATGTAGAGATAACGCTATCGTAAAATGTTCACTTTCCATTAACTAGCTTATACTACTTCACTTTTAAAGAACCACTTCCCGCTAAGTGCCACTGTAGTTAATTTAAGAGCTAAAAGAGCTTCACTTCATTGCGTGAAACTTTAAAGAAGACTTCGAAAGCTTCAAAGGAATTGTTCGAATCTGAATACTTGAAGTTCGTAGAGCGTCGTAGCGCTACGCGGCTACGGGGTGCTACGTCCGTAGCGCGCCGGCCTGGGTTCACGACTGACTGCTAGGGAGGATATTCTCAATGCAACTTTACTGAGATACACCTACATGGATCTGGATCAGTTGAGCTATCTATAGATCGTTTGTAACGGTCTTTAGATGGCTCAACTGTTTCTTGTGTATTTTGTAAATATTAACTTGTATTAGTTTTAAGTTTCTTTATGTAAATAAAATTTTTATTTTCCTACATGGGATATAAAACATTATTTTCATTATTATTGGCAAATCACGAAAATGGAAAACGATCAGGGGCCCAATGCTACTAATTCAATGGCTTCAAAATGGCACTGGTTCAATTTTTTTTTTTTTTTTTTTTAATACAACTGAACCAACAGGTGTTGGTAAGCGGTTACCGTAGCCTATGAGCGCTTGCAATACCAGAGGCATCACGCACGCGTTGCCGACCCCGAACCCACTCCCACCTAAAGAGCTCTGGCATCCTTACTCAGGAACACAACACTATTTGAAACATATAATGTTATTTGGCTGCGATCTCCTGTAAGGCGGAGGTACCTCCTCAGACGGGCTGCTCCAATTTAGAACGAGAAAATCTCGCTGTGCCCTACCTCCTCCTAAAAATGAATCAATAAAAATCAATGGCAAAATGGACATGTTTGACACTTTTGGTATTCTGCTATCACTGACGTTTATCAATGGCAGTCATTGTGACACCAATTGACCAATGAAATCAAAGAAACGAAGGTGGCTACAATCGAAACTGAATGATAATGGTGCGATCATTATCATTTTCAAGTCATTGATTAGTAGAATTGGGGGCCTGTTTTAAACCCCGGCCAGACCATAACCCATTTAATATGTTTCATTTAATTTTAATGCTGTTTTTTGTTTTACCTAAATAGCAGCAAGCATACGGCCAAGACAATTCAATGCCTATGTATTTTTCATAATATTGTGCAGATCATTATAATACATCAAGAACCCAATGTCTAGGCAAAATAAATTTCTCTTATGACGAAAACGAGGAATTATTGACTGTAATAAGGTAATATCATCATCATCATAATTTCAGCCGTACGACGTCCACTGCTGAACATGGCCTCCCCCACAGACAGAGCAAATTCCTTATCATGTGGGGGGATTTACCCATACTCACCACGCTGGGCATGCGGGTTGGCAAGCGCAGTTAGAGCTATCGTTGTTAAAATGAGGGACGCTGCTGCCCATCCCCTAGCTTTTTTCCCTTAGTCGCCTCTTACGACATCCGCGGATAGATAGATATGGAGGGGCATATTCTTCAGCCGGGGCCACCACGGCTAAGGTAATATAATTAAAGCAAATTATTTAACTAATACTTGCCCATGTATTTAAGTTAGCCCTAAATAGCATTTAAATTTAGCTTATAGGCTACAAATTTTAAGTTAATTAATTTGAATATTCATAAGTACCAACTTTAGTTATTAATTTTATCCTTTTACCGCCTGAGACACATGTTTTCCTAATTCAGGCATCGTTTAATTTGTTACCCTTAATTAGATATTAATTCTCAATGTTATTCGTAGCACTAAGGTAATGAATAAAGATTTATTTATTTAGGCACACCTAACATAGACATTATTAAATACACAGTACTTTTGTGTATTAAATAAATCGAATCGAATATACTTGTGTACAATAATGGGTTACCGCAGCCAATGGAAGCCTGCATACCAGAATCATATCGAGCGCGACCCCTCGATACCGGCCCCTTTAATTTGACCCGTGGTGCAATTGCCTAAGCGTAATGGCAATGAAGTTCGTAACTTTGAGGGTAATTTTAACAATCTTAGCAACATTCAAAACGTTCCAAACTTGAAAAGGGAAAACTTCAAGACCTTAGCTTCTTCCTTTTCATGTTTGAAAAACTACAGATGTCGCTATAATTGATAAAATCATTCTTAAAATTGCTGCCCTTAGATCATTTGTTGAAGCTCACTTTTGTCTTCTTTTTTTTCACATTTTTATAAGCTCTTATTTATTAGGGATTATAATTAGATAACTTTTCTTTTGAGCCTCACTTAGTTCGATCGGCACCACACTGAAGCTTTAAATTCCATTTTGTGAAAAAGGATCATCGAAAAAAACGATAGGCACCAAGCCGTGTTTGTTGCCTGATTCTTCTAGGCTTGGTCGCGAGGAACAGGCATAGCTTCACCTAGTTTCTAAGACGTTTCAAAGTGATCCTAGTGATTTTATTGAAATAAATGCCTTTTGACTTTGACTTTGATCGTCATTACCATTTCGCTTACGAAATAGCCTGGCAGCTATACCCTTCAAATCGGAACAGCATTGCAAGAATTGCAAGCATTGCTATTATTGGTACAATTTATAGGCACGTGGCAGTACTTCCAAGGACACACAATACCTCCTCTAATAAAGACCAAGTCGATGACATTTTGGAAAAGGGCCAGGTCGGAGTACCTACTCCTAACCGACGAGCATGCATGAGTAATGTGATGAATGAAGCATAACAGGTATGTCAGGATCGAAGCAAGTGGAAAGGCTGCAAGTGGTCTCTGCCTACCCCTCTGGGAAACAGGCGTGTCTTAGTATCCTATACTACAAATGCGAAAGTTTGTGAGGCTTGGATGTTTGTGGCTCAGCCAGTTTCTATGAAACTTGGCATAGATAGAGATTTTTACCTAGAATAGCATATAATTATGCTAATTTTTATCTAGGTACTGCGCGAGTGAAGCCGCAAGCGTAAGCTAGTAATTTATATTTATAATAATAATAAATATTCCGGACATATTCACACGGTCAACTGATCCCAAACTAGGCATAGCCTGTACTATAGGTACCAGAGACTGATATACATAATAGATATATATTTAACATCCAGACACAGAACAAACATTGTGTTACAAATGTTTGTCCAGTGCGGGAATCGAACCCGTGACCTCTAGCGCAGAATAATAATAATAATTCATTTATTTCAGACTATAGTAAAGTTACAGGTCTTATTTAACTTATTCCAGTCCATATCAATATATACCTTAAAACTGACATACATACATTATAAAAACTTAAAACATTATGACTGAGTGAGTCATAATGTTTTAAGTTCGTGTCGATGTCGCGATCAGGGCGTGAGCTGGGTGGTATTTATGGTACTAACGGTGTTTATCGTACTGCCTCTGACTGTCATGATGATTAAAAGGTAGGTAGGTACTGTAGGGCAGGAACTGAATTGAAAATTCGTATTTAAGTCTTTTTGCGTTCATTTTACACTTAATTGGCAAATTAATGCCGAAATAGGAATTATAATGTTTCTCTTTCATAAGACGTGGAATTTATTATTAAGGAGTGAAGCATCCTCGCTTCTTTGTGCGTCGGTATCCAAGTGGAAGGTAACGTAGAAAAGATTTATCTAATTTTAATGGCTTGGAAAATTATTCAAAGGGTACAGTACAGTTCTACTTGCTTTATTTTTAAGTAGCGTACTTAGTTTATTTATTTATTTATTTACACATAGAGTATAACATATACAAAGTCGAAAGGGGTTATTCTATCAATAAAAAGAAAGAACTTTAGCGAAAAAAAAATCTATGTTTATATAATATTTTTTTCCCATAATTTCTCAAATTACCAGTTTAATCGTTATAACTAGGTAATTACTAAACGAATGATAAAATCAAGAACAGCATAATTAGAAGTAAAACCAAAGCTAAAGATGTAGTGAAAAGAGTTCTCCATTTGAAATGGCAATGGGCTGGACACGTACAACAGATGGCCCATAACATCAACTAATTGGTACCCGATTGCCAGACCCCATAAGAGATGGAGCGACGACATCACCAAGATAGCAGGCAAGGCTTGGAGTAGAGTAGCTACAGACAGGGAGACATGGAAGCAACTGAAGGAGGCTTTTATCGCTGATAGCGAACCTTGCATACTTAGATTTTAAGAAAATGTAGATATTTTAGTTAAACCTGGTGCAAGAAACAATAAAGCTTATATTATTATTAATTACTAAACGAACGTGAAGTTCGGCATCAAAATTGCTACATTAAACAGCTGATTCATTGGGTTTGAACTGATTTGACCACTACAACAGATTTTTACATAGTGGTTTTTCAATGAAAAATGACGAATTTCCAAAAGATAACTTTTGTGTGTGTGTGTATTGCTTTCTGTCGTCTATCGTTACTTTTTATACCTACCCATCCCCTGCTATCTGCGGAAACTTATAATTGGCCAACAGTGCACATGTAGTATCACTACTGCATGGTTTATATAATTATTTATCTAATGTGTCCACCTAGCTGTTAGTTTTCCATAAATGTCTAAAATAAAATAAAATAAAATGTAGAACAAACTTTATTGCCAATTGGGTGTCCGTTCGGGATAGCATCAAATTATGAAACACCTTGTAGAATCAAAAACAAAATACTATAACACACATTAAACATTCTATAGCACACTAAAATTACTAACTTTGTGGGTCCTGTATTTTTATATAAAAGTAGGTATATAATTCATCATCATCCTCATCAACATTCCAGCCGTTTGAAGTCCAATGCTGAAAATAGGCCTCCCCGCAGATTTCCGGAGTGACTTTTTATCATGTAGGGGAATTTGCCCATACTCACCACGCTGGGCACGCGAGCTGGCGAGCGCAGTTAGAGCTATCTTTGTGAAAACACTGTTGCCCATCCCCTAGCTTTGTTCCCTTAGTCGCCTCTTACGACATATGCGGATAGGTAGATATGGAGGGGCCTATTCTTCAGCCGGGGCCACCACGGTCATTTTGGTGAACATACTGCATAGATATGGGAGCCACTACGTACGCTCCACATGACGGTTTTGACTATCTGTCAATCCAGCGCAGCGTAGTAAATCCAGCGTTGTAAATGGTCATAATTACTTAACTTAAGTTTAGTACAAGTTTTGTTTGGAAATGGAGTATAATGCCTAGATTCAGAACACCCTCAGACTTACAACCTTCGTCTCGTGAACGGTAGATTTGTGAAAGGGTGAGTGAAAGGTTCGGTTAGATTTAGGTACAGATCAGTGTTGCCAGCCGGGTCTTGAGCAAAGTTACCGGAAATGCATAAAAAAGTAACCTTTTAGTGTGAAAAATAACCTTTTATATTTTTTCCAGTAGGAAGTAATATTAAAAATTTTAATACTTGTTTTTTAGGAGTTGCACTCACTGATTTACGAACGAAGTTTTGCGTTAGCCAACATTGCGTTCCCTTTCATGTTAATTTCATTATATATGAAATAAAGTAAAGTAAAGTAAAGTAAAATTGATTGATTAAAAACCAAAGTTAAAATCTTTATAAGCCCTGACTCCTGAACTAGCGTGAGCTGTATGTCAGGAGTCAGTTCCTTCCCATTAAGAGGTACCTAATAACAATGTGAAATCACACAAAAGTAACCTTTCGAGTAATATTGTAACCTAGAGGCAACCTAAAAGGTTACAAAAGTAACCTTCTGGCAACGCTGGTACAGATGTACCTACTTAATTGTTTCAGTGAGCATTCCGAAACAAGTTTTTTTAATTAGACCAATTTTAAAGGTTCTTGCGCCGTCCTAAATACTTTGAGTAATCGCTTTCAAAATTTTGTGAATTTTTGTAATTACCTAAGCTTAAACAAGAAGCAAGGAATACTAACTTAAAAACTAATAAAAATAATACTTGTTTTGGTTTTTCTTTTTGTTATAAATAAATAGGTATTTTATTTGCTTCTTCAGACTTATCTATTTGGCATCGTGTGGAGAATATTGAGGAGAAATTAAAAAAACAGGCGAGTGTATTTATCACTCATGTCAGCATGTCACTCTGATATCAGACTCATATTATTTTCATCGCAATTGTTGGTACTGTAGGGTCTGAGTCAGAGTGAGGAGAGTGAAAAATACGCTCAACGGAAAATACGGGAATTTACGCCTCTTTATTTTATTGTCTGTTTTACGAAGTAGGTACTGTTGGTAATTTATCACTGTCATAGCAGATAAATGCGAGGAGAATGTGACATCGCCCCATTTGGGGAAAGCTTTGCGACGTTTTGTCGACGTGGGACATTGCTCGGAATGCTTGGTAGGATCGTGGTGCCTAAACATCTTCATAGAGATAAGTATACGTTATACCTAACGTCCTCAATTCCTAAAACAAGTGGTTATCATCATCATCAGCCTGATGAAGTCCACTGCTGAACATAGGCCTCCCCCAAAGAGTTCCATGACGAACGGTCTTGAGCCTTTTCCATCCACCGACTTCCCGCAACCTTAACAATGTCATCGGTCCATCGGGTGGGGGGCCTTCCAACACTGCGTCGTCCGGTTCGTGGTCGCCAATCGAGAACCTTTGTTCCCCAATGGTTGACGGTTCTGCGAGCTATATGGCCGGCCAACTGCCACTTCAACCTGCTAATTCTGAAAGCTATGTCGGTAACCTTGGTTCTTCTACGGATTTCCTCATTTCGGATTTTATCACGCAGTGAAACTCCGAGCATAGCTCTCTCCATTAATTATTAGTAGATATATTATTTCGGTACGTAATAATTAATTAAATATTTTTTTAAATAAAGTTTATATTCTGAATAGCCTTCGGACCCCGATAGCTTAACATCCTTGGCCGATTTATCTCATATTCTTACTAAGTAGCTGACTAAGTAATCTTGATAGTTTAACCTACTAAACTATAACTTCTCTGCAGATCAGATTATAGGTTCGAAAGTTTTGTTTGGACAAATATACATACAAAAATACAACGCTGATCTCCTTGCTTCCCTCACTCGAAAAATTATTTTACAAAAATGTTTCTGTCTGAGTTTACCTTACATTTTTAATTTCCTTATTATATTAAATTAAGATTAAGTAGCTGCCTGTCTAACTCCTTTTCAGCGCGAGATAATTTCCAAGCACAGTCAGCATCGAAAGTTGATGACTTTAGAAATAACTTGATTAGTAAGTAAGCAATTAATAATTCGTAAGTAAATAAATAGCAAAAAATAATTATTAGATATTATGATAGTTTTCATTCATAAAACAATTTTGGAACAATCTACCTACTGTTGATGTTGTCTGTACTTTTATACGTAAGTAGGTACCTACTTATTCTTTTCATAGCTAATAAATAATAAAGTCGAAGTCAAAAGGCGTTTACTTCAATAAAATCACATGGATCACTTTGAAACGTCTTAGAAACTAGGTGAAGCTATGCCTGTTCCTCGCGACCTAGCCTAGAAGAATCAGGCAACAAACACGGCTTGGTGCCTATCATTTTTTTCGATGATTCTTTTTCATAAAATGGAATTTAAAGCTTCAGTGTGGTGCCGATCGAACTAGATGAGGCTTAAAAGAAAAGTAATCTATTTATAATCTCTAATAAATAAGAGCTTAGAAAACAATGTGAATAAAAAATGATAAATGTGAACCATCACCATTCACCATTTCAGCCGTATGACGTCCACTGCTGAACATGGCCTCACCCACAGACAGAGCAAATTCCTTATCATGTGGGGGGATTTGCCCATACTCACCACGCTGGGCATGCGGGTTGCCGAGCGCAGTTAGAGCTATCGTTGTTAAAATAGGAGACGCTGCTGCCCATCCCCTAGCTTTGTTCCCTTAGTCGCCTCTTACGACATATGCGGATAGGTAGATATGGAGGGGCCTATTCTTCAGCCGGGGCCACCACGGTCATTTTGCGAACATACTGCATAGATATGGGAGCCGCTACGTACGCTCCACATGACGGTTTTGACTATCTGTCAATCCAGCGCAGCGTAGTAAATCCAGCGTTGTAAATGGTCATAATTACTTAACTTAAGTTTAGTACAAGTTTTGTTTGGAAATGGAGTATAATGCCTAGATTCAGAACACCCTCAGACTTACAACCTTCGTCTCGTGAACGGTAGATTTGTGAAAGGGTGAGTGAAAGGTTCGGTTAGATTTAGGTACAGATCAGTGTTGCCAGCCGGGTCTTGTGCAAAGTTACCGGAAATGCATAAAAAAGTAACCTTTTAGTGTGAAAAATAACCTTTTATATTTTTTCCAGTAGGAAGTAATATTAAAAATTTTAATACTTGTTTTTTAGGAGTTGCACTCAGTGATTTACGAACGAAGTTTTGCGTTAGCCAACATTGCGTTCCCTTTCATGCTAATTTCATTATATATGAAATCACACAAAAGTAACCTTTCGAGTAATATTGTAACCTAGAGCCTAGAGGCAACCTAAAAGGTTACAAAAGTAACCTTCTGGCAACGCTGGTACAGATGTACCTACTTAATTGTTTCAGTGAGCATTCCGAAACAAGTTTTTTTAATTAGACCAATTTTAAAGGTTCTTGCGCCGTCCTAAATACTTTGAGTAATCGCTTTCAAAGGAGCCACTTCATTCTGGGCCTGGTCCATGCACACTACATAGAAAAATTAGGAGAAAATAGGAGATTATAAGAAAAATACAATTTCATTAATTTGAAGACAAATGCGATGGTACAAGAATAGTTCTTCTGGTAAGTTTTTTACTATGTGAACACTATTTGAAGGCCGCCATGATGATTTATAATTGGCGTTTGACATGACATTGACATATTTTTCATGTCATGTTGTTTGATTTGATGTTTTTGTTTTGTCAGATAAATGTAGGTTGTCAAAATGACATTTCACGCACGTCCATCCGCCATATTTTTGTAGCGCTGTGTGTTGCTCTCTTTGTCGAAGAAAATCTTAATGTACCTTAGAACGAAGACAATTTAAATAAAATAACCAATTAAATACGTTTACTTTATTGTTTAGCCATATTTGAGAGTAGTGTACACAGTGCAGGCCCAGGCTCCATATATTGATGAAACGTCTCCTTTTGTGAATTTTTGTAATTACCTAAGCTTAAACAAGAAGCAAGGAATACTAGCTTAAAAACTAATAAAAATAATTCTTGTTTTGGTTTTTCTTTTTGTTATAAATAAATAGGTATTTTATTTGCTTTTTCAGACTTAGCTATTTGGCATCGTGTGGAGAATATTGAGGAGATATTAAAAAAAACAGGCGAGTGTATTTATCACTCATGTCACTCTGATATCAGACTCATATTATTTTCATCGCAATTGTTGGTACCGTAGGGTCTGAGTCAGAGTGAGGAGAGTGAAAAATACGCTCATCAGAAAATACGGGAATTTACGCCTGTTAAATTTATTGTCTGTTTTACGAAGTAGGTACTGTTGGTAATTTATCACTGTCATAACAGATAAATGCCAGGAGAATGTGACATCGCCCCATTTGGGGAAAGCTTTGCGACGTTTTGTCGACGTGGGACATTGCTCGGAATGCTTGGTAGGATCGTGGTGCCTAAACATCTTCATAGAGACAAGTATACGTTATACCTAACGTCCTCAATTCCTAAAACAAGTGGTTATCATCATCATCAGCCTGAAGAAGTCCACTGCTGAACATAGGCCTCCCCCAAAGAGTTCCATGACGAACGGTCTTGAGCCTTTTCCATCCAACGACTTCCCGCAACCTTAACAATGTCGTCGGTCCATTTGGTGGGGGGGCCTTCCAACACTGCGTCGTCCGGTTCGTGGTCGCCACTCGAGAACCTTTGTTCCCCAACGGTTGTCGGCTCTGCGAGCTTTATGGCTGGCCCACTGCCACTTCAACCTGCTAATTCTGAAAGCTATATCGGTGACCTTGGTTCTTCTACGGATTTCCTCATTTCGGATTTTATCACGCTGTGAAACTCCGAGCATAGCTCTCTCCATTAATTATTAGTACCTAGATATATTATTTCGGTACGTAATAATTAATTAAATATTTTTTTAAAGAACAGTTGATATTCTAATTAGTTAACTGTCCAACGTAAATTCTTACGCTCAATGAACTTCCGCTGTTTTCGTTCGAAGTCTTCCTACGAGTTACTTCTTAGTAAATTTTCTTAAAAATACACTTAAAATGAGAAGATTGCTCCTTGATCAATTAATGTTATATAAAATTTGACTGTAACAAATTAGTTAACCTTATCCACATCCATATTCCATGTCGTTCACACGTCGCTCGAGAGACCCGCAAACGCTATCTATTCGCACCTACTCCTTGCAAAACGAACGCGGGCGAGCGAGCACCACTACATACAATAACTCAGTTATTCAATAACCATTTCATGGAAGTTGAATTTTTTGCAAGCTCACCCGCCTCGTTTAGGAAAGCAATTAACCAGATTATCATGTCTGGTTTTTTGAGTTTGGGTTGAAGTAGCAATATACCAAGTGTACCCTTGGTATATTGTTATTTCAACTTAAGCCTAAACTTAAAATAATGTGAATAATGTGTTCACATCACACACTATATTTTTGTTAGCCTATCTTCAAACATTGTAGTCTTTTAAATACCTACCTACAAATATGTCACACTCTAACACAACGCCCTTTTTAAGTATACCCTAATCTGTGGACAACGGGGCTGATTATACTTTAAGAACCACCTATTCTATAAGATTTGTTATGTAATTTTTAAGTGTAATTGTTTGTTGTCCTGAATAAATAAAAATAAAAATAAAATAAAATAGTTGAGCCTTCGGACCCCGATAGCTTAACAACCTTGGCCGATTTATCTCATATTCTTACTAAGTAATCTTGATAGTTTAACCTACTAAACTATAACTTCTATGCAGATCAGATTATAGGTTCCAAAGTTTTGTTTGGACAAATATACATACAAAAATATACATACAAAAATACAACGCTGATCTCCTTGCTTCCCTCACTCGAACAATTATTTTACAAAAATGTTTCTGTGTGAGTTTACCTTACATTTTTAATTTCCTTATTATATTAAATTAAGATTAAGTAGCTGCCTGTCTAACTCCTTTTCAGCGCGAGATAATTTCCGAGTACAGTCAGCATCGAAAGTTGATGACTTTAGAAATAACTTGATTAGTAAGTAAGCGATTAATAATTCGTAAGTAAATAAATAGCAAAAAATAATTATTAGATATTATGATAGTTTTCATTCATAAAACAATTTTGGAACAATCTACCTACTGTTGATGTTGTCTGTACTTTTCTACGTAAGTAGGTACCTACTTATTCTTTTCATAGCTAATAAATAATAAAGTCGAAGTCAAAAGGCGTTTACTTCAATAAAATCACTAGGATCACTTTGAAACGTCTTAGAAACTAGGTGAAGCTATGCCTGTTCCTCGCGACCAAGCCTAGAAGAATCAGGCAACAAACACGGCTTGGTGCCTATCATTTTTTTCGATGATTCTTTTTCATAAAATGGAATTTAAAGCTTCAGTGTGGTGCCGATCGAACTAGATGAGGCTTAAAAGAAAAGTAATCTATTTATAATCTCTAATAAATAAGAGCTTAGAAAAAAATGTGAATAAATAATTATAAATGTGAACCATCACCATTCACCATTTCAGCCGTACGACGTCCGCTGCTGAACATGGCCTCCCCCACAGACAGAGCAAATTCCTTATCATGTGGGGGGATTTGCCCATACTCACCACGCTGGGCATGCGGGTTGGCGAGCGCAGTTAGAGCTATCGTTGGTAAAATGAGGGACGCTGTTGCCCATCCCCTAGCTTTTTTCCCTTAGTCGCCTCTTACGACATCCGCGGATAGGTAGATATGGAAGGGCCTATTCTTCAGCCGGGGCCACCACGGCCAAATGTGAATACAAATGATTTAAGAGCAGCACAATATCCCTTTTAACCTCCCTTTTCACGCATAGCGATAAAACTAATATCACGGAGGATGTCAGCCTCCTTTGTGTGTTATGATATATTTACCTACTAGCTTCCGCCCGCGGCTTAGATTGCGTGGTACCTACGAAGATAAAAAGTAGCCTAGGTATAAATAAATAAATATTCCGGACATAATATCACACACGGTCAACTGATCCCAAACTAGGCATAGCCTGTACTATGGGTACCAGAGACTGATATACATAATAGACAGAAAGAAACTTAAAACTAATACAAGTTAATATTTACAAAATACATAAGAAACAGTTGAGCCATCTAAAGACCGTTACAAACGATCTATAGATAGCTCAACTGATCCAGATCACTATAGATATATATCTATTATATATCATAATAGATATATAATATATTTAACACCCAGACACAGAACAAACATCTGTGTTAGTCGCAAATGTTTGTCCAGTGCGGGAATCGAACCCGCGACCTCTAGTGCAGAAGGCAGAGTTACTACCAACTAAACTATGAGGCCAGTAATATGCTGTATATGCTATTCCAGACTATAGGTACTACATCCAGATGCGTTCAGCCGTTCTGGCGTGATTGTGTAACAAACATCCATCCGTTCATCCGAACTTTCGCATCTAAAATAGTAGTTAGATCAGATTTTGGAGGAGAATAGAATAGAATATAATTTAATTGATACACGTAAAAAAACACAGAAAATACAAATGTCACAAAGACCTTAGAATTAGATAGGTAGTCTACACAATTATACATCAAAAAACCTTAGATCAGACAACATAGGTAATAGTACCTACCTAGGAGAAGGTAGGGCACAGCGAGATTTTCTCGCTATAAATCGGAGCAGCCCGCCTGGAGAGGTACCTCCGACTTACAGAATATCGCAGCCAAGTAACATTATTTGTTTCAAATAGTGTTGTGTTCATGCAGTGAGTAAGGTTGCCAGAGCTCTTTAGGGGGGTTCGGGGTCGGCAACGTGTGCGTGATGCCTCTGGTATTGAAAGCGCTCATAGGCTACGGTAACCGCTTACCAACCGGTGGGCCGTATGTTTGTTTGCCGCCTTAGTTGTATAAAAAAAAATAGTAGGAAGTAGGATTATTCTAAGGTAGGTGAATAATGAGCAAGTTAGCTTGTTCTGCACAGTTCGTAAAGTATATAGGTAAACTGTTGCCATTGCCGCCCTACACGGCCTGGGCGGGCGGGACACAGCCCATTTAGATATACCTAGCTATTCAAACGTTCATTGTACGAACCCAAAGGAATCTCTTTTGATTAACAGGGTTTTGGTAAATCAATGGAAATAAGTTAAGTTAAAT
Organism: Anticlea derivata; assembly: GCA_947579855.1. NCBI lineage: Eukaryota > Metazoa > Arthropoda > Insecta > Lepidoptera > Geometridae > Anticlea > Anticlea derivata. The sequence goes on along the minus strand of OX388276.1, from coordinate 10,391,235 downwards.
AACTAGGTACCTTTACTTATTTAACTTAACTTAAATTTCCGTAAAGACCGTTCGTCGTGGAACTCTTTGGGCGAGGCCTTTGTCCAGCAGTGTACTTCTACAGGCTGATGATGATGATGAGGTCAGTGCCGTAGCGGGCCAGCGGACGCTAGAGGTGCTAGTTCGATTCCCGCTGCGGGAGAAATGTTTGCATGATCTGCAAATATTTGTTCCGGGTCTGGGTGTTGTGGTAACATGGTACTCGTAGTTTCTGATACCTACGACACAGGGACTCCTAGTGTGTGGGGTTAGAATTGCTTGCAAGACTTTTGGAAATTCTTAATTTTTCAATAAATATGATATTTTTTACAAAAATAGGATAGTATTATGTTATCTGTGCAAAAACTAAAAACCGACTTCAAATTCCTGAATATTTACAAGATCAATATCAACCTCTTATTATCTGTTATCTTATTAAGTAATAACTTTTACGGTACTGACTGACTGACTGTCAATCAAACGTAGTGGTTTTATTCTCTTTGAAAATCAACGCAGAGCCTAACCAAAATCCTAAGAGTATGAAAGGAGCCGTTTCATCAGTCTATGGAGCCTGGGCCTGCACTGTGTACACAACTCTAAAATATTGCTAAGCAATAAAGTAAACGTATTTAATTGGTTATTTTATTTAAATTGACTTCGTTCTAAAGTACATTATGATTTTCTTCGACAAAGAGAGCAACACACAGCGCTACAAAAATATGGCGGATGGACGTGCGTGAAATGTCATTTTGACAACCTACATTTATCTGTCATTTTGACAACCTACATTTATCTGTTGACATGTTTTTGTTTGGCTTCGTTGTTTTGTCTAAATACTGTGTTGTTTAACATCCATTCATCTAACGCATCTTTACACTCCACAAAGCGAAGTGTAATGTAAAATACTTAGTTACATCACATCTATCATAACTGAAGGAAGATACTCGATGCCCTGACGTACAAAAAAAACATCAAAACAAACAACATGACATGAAAAATATGTCAATGTCATGTCAAACGTCAATTATAAACCAACATGGCGGCCTTCAAATAGTGTTCACATAGTCAAAAACTTACCAGAAGAACTTGTCTTGTACCATCGCATTGGTCTTCAAATTAATGAAACTGTATTTTTCTTGTAATCTCCTATTTTTTCCTAATTTTCCTATGTAGTGTACATGGACCAGGCCCAGAATGAAACGACTCCTTTGCAGGGGAGCGTAACGTATGGGTGCATAAAAAGGAATTCCCGATACACAACCCCTAAGTTTAGATATAGCAGCAAACGAACGAAGTCGCGGGAATTACCATACCATACCACAGTCGACAAAAATAAATTCGACAAGTGATTTCAAGAGAGGATGACGTTTTTTTTTAAGTTTTACGGGACAAGTTGCAATCCCTCAGGAATTAAATTATAATGGGACCACCCCGGGATCATACTCTATACACCAGAGAAAGAATCATCAAAATCGGGTTACTATAGGCGGAGATATCGAGTAACATACACACAAAAAAATAAAAAATATAAAAATACAGCCGACTTGAGAACCTCCTCCTTTTGGAAGTCGGCTAAAAACACTACATAACTATGCGAAAATCTACTGTTTTGGGGTCAAATCATTTCAAACTCAGTTGTTCAGCCTTTATGTATAAATCGTGATGTACCTCTCGTACGTTTAGGATTAATTTAGATAATTGTTCGGAAAAAAAACAATAAAATGGTTTTGAGAATTTAGATCTTTATTTCTAATTTTTTTTTTTAATCCTACTAATATTAGTGCGATAGTTTGAATGGAAGGATGTTTGTTACTTAATCACGCTAGAACGGCTGGAGTAGATGAAATTTTGCACAGAGATAGATTATAGTGGAATAGTCTACTTTTTAGAGAACATAGGCACAGATAACATAATACTATACTAATATCTAAGTACATCACATAGGTTCTTACTACTACAACATATCTGTACTTAAATGACTAGGATTACGTAGAAAATATTATTTAAGTTGGTAGGTGAAATTAAATTAAGGTCAGGTGGTACGGTAGTAGGTAAGGCCATGCGTCGTGGCGGAAGGAGGAAAAGGATTGCGTATTTCAATAAGCTTCAAATGTGTACTCAGATGGAAAGCCACCTAATAACTTTGAGGTGGAGCGTCAAGAGGACTAGATTATCTGTGTCCCGGCTCTTAGCGCCAACCGTCGAACAATGATTTAGTGGTAGTGTATGTATAATTATTGAATGGTTTTGTAAGTAGAATATAGAAAGTCAGGAGTGTACAGTATATCTTAAGAGTCTGAGAACAACCAGGAGGGTAATAGTGGAGGGATAATAGTGTATTACTAGTTACGGAACATAATATATTGCAAATACCTATAGTTTCGCATTTCATTGTGTAGTGCCCTATGTTATAGGTCTCTAGAACAACACTATTTAAGAAGTTAGACATATTTATTCCCAACTCAAAAGCTAAACATTCTCCATAATCTTCTTGATAGAGTTAAGGTAGTAGCTGGCATTCTTTCCCAGTGCTACAACTTCGTCGGTATGACTTCGGGTGTCTTTATCCTCGCGTGGCTTTTCCTCACTCTGTCTTTTCACGTGTTCTTCTTCACGTGGCTTATCTGCCTGGATTCTTTCCTCTTTTTGGTCACCTGGTTCAACTGCCTGGCTACTTTTAACCTCCGCATGGCCGTACTTGGCATCTTTGTCATCGCGTGTTGCTTCGTGTTCCCTGCTAACATTGTGTTCTTCATTATGGCTATTTTTTTCCAAGTTTTTACCAGCTGACAGGTCACTTGTTGTTTCATGGTCTTGCGCCGGGTTTGGCTTTGGATTCTTGTAATGTGGTGCCTCGCTCCGCCTCGCAACTTGGTCTCCTTGGGTGCGCCTGTTGTTGCCAAGTCCTGGGTCTGGTTGGCTTCGTCTCCCAATGTCGCTATCTTGAATGGAGTGTGAGGAGTCTGCATCTTGAGGGTTGGTTCGAAGGAAACGGTTTTGGTTACCTGGTTAAGGAAAGCATAAACAAGATAACATCAACACAGCAGCGTCAACAATAGCTCTAACTGCGTCCTCTATTAGCAGCTAATAGAGGACGTTGTTGATAACCATCCCCTAGCTTTTATCCCTTATTACGACATCCACGGGTTTAGGTAAAGTAGATACCTATCTACATAATAAGTAGCATTAACTCAACAGACTGTTTATTGTCGGTCTTCAAGTTAACGCTACTCAAGATAACCCACATCTCAAGTGTGAAGCGCTACTCTTTTAACTCGCTCGACTGTTGTCAAAGTCAAAGTCAAAAGGCAATTATTTCAATAAAATCACTAGGATCACTTTGAAACGTCTTAGAAACTAGGTGAAGCTATGCCTGTTCCTCGCGACCAAGCCGTTGGGATTTAGGATTCTTTGGAGCACAGGCAAGATCATAAAAGTCAGTGGTACCATCGTTCATGGCGCGGACTTGCTGGTTGAAGACAGTGGATGCTCGTCGCAGGATCCTGCTGAGCTGGCTCCCGACGGGGGAGACGGCGATTTGCTTGGCGATCGCCTGGACGTCGTCCAGGTTGGCCGTCAGCAGGATGTAGGAGTGGCTGCCATGGAGGAGCAGCAACACTACACAATTAAAATAATCTATACTTAGTATTAAGTACATACATAGGTAATACCTACTTGAAGTTATACATTACTCGCTTTGGCCCGCGGCTTCGCTTGCGTGGTACCAACATAAAAAGTAGCCTATATGCTATTCTAGGTAAAGAACTCTATAATCCTATTCCAAGATTCAACGAAATCGGTTGAGCCGTTACGGCGTGATTGAATAACAAACATCCAAACATCTAAACATCCAAAAATCCTCACAAACTTTCGCATTTATAATATTAGTAGGTTAGGATAGTAGGATAGGATGCTTTAATAAATATGTATAATCGTAGGTACTAAATGTATCCGTATCTAACTTACCCGGTATCCATGGTAAACATGCCATTTAAATGAATTAAGTAGGTAGGTATTTGAAATATGTAACAATTAAAATATTTAAGTTGGTACTTAGGTAAATCTAGGAGTTGTATTCGTACCTCTTGTAAGAAATACCTACGTATATCCTTACTACCTACTTACTGTACCCTCTAAACTTAGAATGATTTAGTTGCCATGTAGAAAAGTATGGGCCAAGCCAGTTAATTTATTTTTATAGGTACTTTTATAGTTTTATCATGGATATTTAATTACTTCAAAATGTTATTGCTGCATGTAAAAATACCACCTGTCGAACCTGCCTACCTAGTGATCAAGTAGGTAGTTAGGTACTTTCGAACGTGCAGCATACGGAAGTTGCAGTTGCATGTTCAAAATTGCCGGGCGTTGCTCTGCTCCGAAATCGATGGTTCCAAGCAAAGCAAAGATTAAATTATGTATCTAACAAAAGAATGTTGCTGTTCAAAAAATATGTCTGTTTATGCTAAGATTGTTACTTAGACTAAGTGTTATCTAAACTATTATTTTGTTTGACGATTGTTCCATCCATCTAAAATCCTCAGCTCCGTTATCTTTGAGAAAGACAAGCAGAAATTCCAATCCAAATGTCAATGTCTATGTAGTGTCAGTTAGTTATTGACAGTTGGTTCTATCTATTTGTTTGTTGCTTTTTTTTCTTTCTTCGACGAAACCGGACGGATTCGAGTCGATTTCTTGCGCGAATTTTCGCAAATCATTATTTTTTTTATTCACAAAAATGGACACGAATCTCCAGCACGAAGATTTGCTTATCAAATTGCGAGCTAAGCTGAATGAAGAGAAAATAAAGCTATGGGAGCCTCCGTACGTTGCGTCCGACGATACGATCAACCAAAGTCTCAGGGTAAGTTTACTTTGTTTACAATATTGCCGGTATTAGCCTGACCCACTAGGCGTCGAACAGCTTCTAATTCGTCAAGGAAGGTTCAGAGCTGATATGCTATGAGCTTCCAGCCCCAAACTTTATAAGATATACATATGAATTGGAAGATATATATGGCAGAAAAGGGAGGTGGAAAATTTGGGTCAATCATGATACAGTCCCGTTGAGTTTTCCCTAATAATTTGTTTAACTACCTATTCCACGAAGATATAAAATGACAAGCTGTCCTGACCTTCAACGATTATAGGTACCTACTGACTAAAGGTGAATTCAAAGTGATTGTACTACCTACCTACTTTTGTTAGATTGCTTTGTTTAGATTTATATTATTGTTGTATTTTGCTGTTCTTTTTCTTTGAAGTGAAGTGATGTAAGATGAAGTGCAATAAATAATTTTCTACCTTCTATCTACAGGACCTTGCAGTCAAATACTCTGCAGCGGTCAGCACAGACCCTGACACAATATTAAATGCACTACATGAGCTCCAACTCCACTCGCTGGACCGTTCCAAAGCCAATGCGGAGTTCAAAGAGACTGGTTTCGCTACATTCAGGGTTAAGACCACATTGCCTGGCGAGAAAGCCAAGCTGTTCAAGATTCAGAAGAAACTGGAAGCAATGGGGAGTGACATGATCAGTGCGATCGCTGCTGAGATTGGAGTGGTGGCAAATAGGTAAGTAAATAGAAAGAAAAACTATTTATTTGTCCTACCCTACGAGTTGTTAACCCTAATAGTTAATATAAATTTCAAGTTGATACCTTTATCCGTTTCTGAATTAAAGGGTCTTGACAGACGGGCAACAAAGTGATCCTATAAGGGTTCCCTTTTTTTCAAATGAGGTGTGGAACCCCAAAAAAGACTAAATACCTATAAAAATAAAAAACAGACAAAGAGATTAGTAGCTTAAGTAAGTACACAAATCAGGTAGGTAGTTAGGAAAGTAAATTATAGTAGTAAGGTACATAAGTAAATAGGAATAAAAAGACATAGACATATCTTAGACAAACATTTAATCACAAACTTGGCACACAATACACATCACAATAAAAGCAAGACACAGAGAGTGAAAATATGAAACAAAGACAGAGAGGTAACACACAAAAACTTATTAAAAAGAAAATGTGAAATGTTATTGTGCGTCACAGCAGCAAAAAGGTCTCGGCTGGAACCGCTGGAGCTCGTGCTACAACAGGTGTTGGCCACAGCGATGGGGGTAGCGCCGCGAATCGAGGACGAAAATCGTATGCCGGAGCTGTCAAATCTCACCTTAAGGTGATCATTCTAGACAGATCCGGACCGAACATGGACGAAGTTCGCGGCACTATCCTAAGGAGGGCCATAGAAGGCTGCCATCTGCAGCACTTTATGGACACTCAGAACGGTCCCAACTATGGGCCGGGGTTTGAGACAATGGCTCGTGTCGACAGGGGGGGGCTGAGGATGGAGCCTAGCGATGAGTTTTCTCTCGCGTGGCTAACCTCCACCGTCGAGAGTCTGCCATGCCTCTGGCCGGGATCGGGGGGGTTCAGGGTGGTCCCGGAAAGCCAAATGCCACGATACGTGACAGGGAGAGTGTTCGCTCCGGATTGGGAAGGGGATGTGAGCACTCTCAAGGCTTATCTGGGCCACACAAATGGGCGCGTGGGATTGAGTGTGTGGAGCTGGCCGATCTTCGCGCATGAGATATCGCGCAACATCGCAGACGACCAGGTCGACCACTCAATTGCCTTTGGGGTGCCAATGGACGAGGTCGAAAGATTGAGGAAGAGAGACTGCCGCCTATATTATAAGACTGCGTCTATCTTCGTCGACCTACGCAAGCCCAGAGCGGGGGACGTCCGAGCTGTGGCCGAGGCTTCCGAGCCGGCGGCGCCATGCGCAAGCAGCGGCGTAGCCGAGGCGGGGCCATCCGGCGGCGTGGACCTTCCAAGTTCTGGAGGATGTGATGGCGAGTGGGAGGGGTCGCAGTGCGACATAGACCGGCTGTTAGGCGTGGATGACGAGGGCGGAGAGATTGCGGGAGACCTATCGGGTCTCAATCTCATGTCGCCCGCCCCGTCCATGGAGGAGGAGCGGTCTGTGGCGTCACCCGGCAGCTCCCACTCGCAATCGCATTAGGATGTTCGGCAACGAACACCCACTATAACCCCCTCTCCCACTTAGCTTTCACAATGATGTTAAACAAGGAAAAACGGGTAATTCTAAACAGACGTAATAATAATAATACTTCCATAATTACGGGAAACTCTAAAATGCCCTATGCACAAAAACTAAATAAAATTGAATTTATTCAAGCCAATATCCAACACAGCATCACTGGATTCGCTGCCCTAAGAAGAACTCTCGAAGAGGAACCGAACACCATAGCCCTGGTCCAGGAGCCTTACATTGCCCGCGGGACGGTGAGTTTCTCTGCCCTCAGGGGTCATGTATTCACTCCTCCAGTGCAAAATAAAATACGTTCCTTAATCTATGTCCCGAATAATATTACAGCATCACTGGTAACCCACTTGTGCACCGATGACCTCACCGTGGTGAAACTAGACACAGGACTTGAAGGTAAGCTTAAAACTATCCTTATAGCATCAGCATACTTGGACGGCGGAGCGGAAGCACCTCCTCAGGCCTTAGAGGAGTTACTTCTCTACTGTGCAGCACACAAAACAGAATGCATAGTGGGCTGTGACGCAAATGCTCACAGCACCGTCTGGGGATGCCCTAGTACGAATGAAAGAGGTAAGGACCTACTGGACTTCATATTAAGACATAACCTCAGCATCCTGAACAGAGGATCAGAGCCCACTTTCGTAACGTCGTGGGCCCAAACCATAATAGACATAACACTGGCCACCGACGCCATTGCGGAACACATTAACAACTGGCACGTAGCCAGCACAGAGGTTTCTTGTGCTGACCATAGACGGGTAAGATTCAACTTGGACTCAGGCGAAATAAAGCCTCGCGTTTATCGTAACCCAAAAAGAACGAACAGCAAATTGTTTACGGCAACTCTAGATACTGAGCTACGAGAACTCTCACTGATAGAACCCAACGTGGAGCTGACACCAACAGAAATAGAAAACACACTGACGTTGCTGGCTAATAGTCTCAAAACCAGCTATGAAAAATCATGCCCTCTAACTAAAGAGCGCACTGCTATTTCACACCCAAAAGACAGATGGTGGAATGGGGAACTCGCCAAACTGAGAAAGAAGACGCGCCATCACTTCAACAGGGCGATGAACACAAACCAAGAGGAAGACTGGAAGGACTACCGCGTAGCAAGACAAAACTTTAAACGCGAAATAAAACGTAGCCGCGAATACTCGTGGAGGAAATACAGCAGTTCCATCACATCCCAGAGCGAAACGGCGCGCCTCAGCAAAATACTATCAAGAGACTCAAAGATCAAACTAGGCACTCTGAGAAAGCCTGACGGATCATATACAACAACAGAGCGCGAACAATTCGAGCTGTTACTAAAAACACATTTTCCGGACTGCACGTTGAGTGACGACACCAGCTGGGAAGCAAGTACAAGTCATACACCACAGAAAGCTGACTGGGTACTAGCTGAATCAATAGTCTCAGAGGAAAAACTTTCTAGTGCTGTAAGAACATTTCAACCATTTAAGGCGACTGGCACGGATGGTATATTCCCTGCCCTCCTTCAGTGGCATCTTATGAAAATCGAGGCAATACTTATAGCTATCTATAGGAGCTGCATCGCTTGGAAATACATACCACTGGCGTGGAGAGAAGTTAAGGTTATCTTCCTCCCAAAACCAGGCAAGTCTGACTACACACAACCAAAGTCATTCAGACCGATCAGTTTGAGCTCATTTCTTCTCAAAACTCTCGAGAAACTCTGTGACAGACACATCCGTAGCGGGCCGCTGGCTAACAACCCGGTCAACAAAAACCAGCACGCGTATCAATCAGGCAAATCCACTGAAACAGCTTTACATCAAGTTGTCCACAAGATTGAAAGTGCCCTGGAAGACAAACAATCATGTCTGGTCACTTTCATCGACATTGAAGGTGCATTTGATAAGACCACCTTTCCGAGCATCGAAAGGGGGCTGAGAGATAAAGGGGTTGATGAGAACCTGAACGAATGGATAACACAAATGCTGGCCAACAGGGCGGCTCGGATCGAAAGCTCCGAAATTACACGTTGTCTCGTAACAAAAGGATGCCCACAAGGAGGAGTTCTGTCACCCCTACTCTGGATACTCGTAGCAAACGAGCTCTTAGAACTACTAAACAAAGATGGCATCCTTACAATTGGTTATGCTGACGACCTAGCAATCATGATATCGGGACTATTTGAATCAACTCTATGCGAGAAGATGCAAAAAGCTCTTCGTGTTGTGGAAGCATGGTGCCATAGGCACAGCCTATCTGTGAACCCAAACAAAACTGAATTGATTCTTTTTACTCGCAAAACGAAGAAACTGCAGGCACTAGACCTACCATCCCTATTTGGAACAAGACTGACTTTGTGTAAGGAGGTCAAATACCTGGGCATATGGCTGGACAGCAAACTTCTATGGAACAAGCAGCTTGACCATGTCACGACAAAGGCTACAAACGTGCTATGGCAGTGCACACGTGCCGTGGGCAAGGACTGGGGATTAAAACCGAAGCTGTGTCTCTGGATGTACAAAGTCATGGTTAGACCGGTGCTCACCTATGGCGCTGTAGTCTGGTGGCCCCGAACTATCCTAGTTACTGCTATCAATAGGCTACAACAGGTCCAAAGACTAGCATGCTCACTCGCAAGTGGGTGCACAAAATCTACTCCATCGGCGGCACTCGATGTCATACTGGGGCTGGTACCACTTCAGCTGCACATACAGCAGGAAGCGATGGCAGCAGCACTAAGAATAAAATCCACTAACCAGTGGAAAGGTGACAACAGAACAACATATCATTGCAAGATACTTGACAAGGCGACAAAAGTCATTCCGGAGGCCTTACGAGGCACGGACAGAATCGCTACTTCTTATTTGGTCAACAAATCGTACGAAGTGGTGACTTCGGAGCCCGAAGGCATCTCAAGTTCCTCATCTGGGCTGCCCACATACCACATATACACAGATGGAGCCAAACAGAAAACGGGGGTGGGCTGTGGCTTTTACTGCCCTGAAACGGGACTCTGTAAGGCTCAACCACTCAACACAACCACCACGGCTTTTCAAGCCGAAACTATAGGTCTACATCTGGCGGCCAAAGATATACTGACATCATTAAAGTCTGTGCCGGAAACAGGGAAAGCTCTAGCATGCACACAACAATTTATCTTCACAACAGATAGTGCTGCACTTATAAATGCTCTTCAAAGACCAGACACCAGGTCCAAATCGATACTGGAATGTCATAATGCACTCCAACAACTAAGTGTGAATCATAGAGTGCTTATCAAATGGACAAAGAGTCATAGCACAAACCTGGGCAACAACAGGGCTGACGTCCTGGCAAAAGAGGGAGCAAAACTTGTTCCTACAGAAGCGGACAAGAGCCTATCAAATCCACCATCGGCGGAAATCAAAAACAGACTGAGAGAACACTTTGAAAAAGAGCACCAGAAGCTCTGGGAAAGCAGAAAGGACTGTAAGCAGGCGAAAGTCATGCTCCCGGGCCCAGATAAGAAGTCCACCAACACCATAATAAAGATGAAACGCGAGGACCTGCGAATGCTGGTGGGCATCATCACAGGTCACTGTGAATTAAACCATCACCTGTACAAGACAGGGGCTACTGACAGCGGATTATGTCGGGGCTGCCTACAGGGAGAAGAAACAGTAGAGCACGTAATTTTGCACTGTGCAGCCACGGAAGAGGCCAGGACCACATCGGGTCTGCGGGCCGTGATCGGAAGCGGCTCCCAGACACCGCTGCATACAGGGATACTGAGAGAATGTTACCAACGACCCAAAGTCCTGCTTCGCTATTTTAAGGAGCTGGGCTGGCTGGGGTAGGGTTAGCATAGGGGGACAATGCACAAAACACCCCACAGCGGGAAGTCAGTGCAGGTCTAACCACCCCCGATTAGAATTAGAATTAGAATTAGAAGGTCTCGGCTCAGCATAAATGCCTTACCACTAAGGAGTAGTTAGGCACTTCATTAGGTATTCTGCCAAAACTGTTATTTATAGTCACTTGACCTTGTGAGACTACTTCAAATTTGAGGTAATAACCTCTGTTGATGTCTGACCTCTTTGTTAAAGTTAGACCTACCGTGTTAAATACTCTTTGGACTTAATCTTTGACTGAATAAAGAGATTGCCTAGTAAGGCTCATCCTATGGTATTGGCTTGGGATAACTATACACTAGCCAATAGACCTATATATACCTAGATGTATGTCACAGTTGTTGCTGTGCCTTTCATTGTGTAATCACTCAAAACCAGCACTGCTGTGGCCATGTACTTTGTAGTAAATGCTGAGTGACCATTATCTTCACATCGTAAAATTCTTTTAAATTTTATACATCTGGTGTAAAATAAGCTATTTTTCTTTCTTTCTTTGTTCTTGGACCATCTATTTTCGGAGTGATGTTATTGAATGAGTCAGCCTCATATAATTCCCAAGTTGTTGAGTCAACTATCATGTTGAGTCAACAAATTTGGGATTTTACAAATCCCAAAATTGTTTTGTATTGAAAGGACATTCAGATTTTGTTATTTTGTTACCGGAAGATGTTGTTTCTGCTACTTCTGTCAATGCATTCAAAAACAAGCTCGACAACTGGCTACGAATCAATAAATCAGTGCTCAAAAAAGTGAACCAGACATGACAATAGACTTTCAATTTGGACACTGTGAGATGTAGACACATCAGCGGAAGCTGCTCGTCTATAATCAAATAAATAAATATAAATAAATAAATAAAGATTACAGATATAACTCGCTTGAAGTAGGTAACTCCTTCCATAAATTGTATTATAGTATGTATGGTTTTGATGCTCCTTGACATAGTGATCATACATATGTGAAAAAAGTTAAGCAAGTATGTATGTATGTTTCAGAGTGAAACTGATCTTCAATGGGAAGGTAGTGAAACCTACTCCAAGTTTGGAAGAGCAGGGGCTGAAGAATGGTGTTCTGATCATGGCCCTCATCATGACTGGTATTGTACGAGACTGTACGCGACCCTTGAGAGGATGTTGATTGATAGCCAGATTAGACGATACGAAGAGAATTTATTAGCTGTACTTTGACGCTATGTGCTAGGGATGATGATGATGATAGATGAGTGCGGACCGAACGCTATCCGTAGATGCACTGACTAGGTAAACCGCGCGCGCGCTGCCTCGTGCGGCCTACTTAGTCAAAATTGCTAGATTGCTAATATGCTAAATTGTTCGATGTGCATCGAACATGCTCCTGAGGGGAGGAAATGGGATGAAATGAGGCGATACAATAGTAGGGGTTAGTAATACAAAGATGATCCAATATTTGCTTAGGCTAAATGATTGTTAGAACATTGCTAGATGAGTTTTAATAATTGCTATACTAAATACAGCGTCACTTAGTTGATGATCGCTAACTATTCCCTATCTATCGTAAAAACCGATTGTCTTTTGTTGATGGGCGAAGTCGAACTGTCTCGTTTGGAACGTAAACTGGACCAACGTTTGGCCACATGAACACTATGCCCTTGCTCGGGCAAGGGCTGCTCTCGCGCACTCACACTTTGCTCTTGCTTAGATTCGGGCAAGTTACGCGCACTCACACTCACACTCACGCTGCTAGGTACCGGGGCGGGCGCGGGCGAGCTAGCTGCTTGTCTACCTCGCCTCCTCCACAGGAACCACAGGAACGCTGCGACGGCTGCTGCTAGTAGCACATATGATATAGCGTAGTGATGTATATCATGTGAACTCAGGGTCACGTCTTGTTGAGCGGCGTCCTTCATGGCGGTGATTTGATCACCGAGATTTTGTAGTGAGATATTAAGTTGAGCGTTATCTTCATTTGACTCAAAATGAGGAAACGTAATATTGACCCATGGATGACGTAATGGAGTTATGTAATTAAGTACAATGTCTGGATTGAGAGTAAGCGTATTTTGTTGCTGATATGAATATAGTGTTAGGTCACGTCCCTTTGCTATGCATTCCTTGTCGAGTTGAATGAGCCCGGCCTTGCTGAGTCGGAGGGCTCGGATTTCCTCGTCGCACATGATTCGTAAAGAGTATGAATCACATACGTAATAAAAGTAGGTCGATGGTTCATGTAGTTGAATCCACCTATTTTTGCAGGTTTGTTTATTAAAATTACAGGAATCCATTTGTTCAGTATCACAGAACTTTTCATCAGGATCCAGGCGTTTGATGGGACCCTGTAGCTGACAGAGGTAGGTATCTTCTTGGTTCTCGCAGCTCTGAAGGTCGTTGGTGCTCGCTGTTAGATAGGAGTCCCTTCTCAGGTTTATTGCCACATACTCTGCAACTGTCTTGACGCTTATCATGTTGCTCTTGACTTGTATAGGTACAGGTATTAAGTGGTACAACTGGAAGTTGTCTCGGCTGATTAAGGGCAAGGTAATTTCAAATATGAAATATTCCTTACTCATTCTCGCTTTTATTTTCAATAGCTGGTATATTTGACGTAAGTTGGATTGTATGCTGTCGATTGGCAACGTAAGCTCCTTTGAGATTTGACTCGAAACGGTCTGTAGTTCATCGCTGAGCTGTTTCGGAGTCAAAAGATGCAAGTTGATCTTCCCATGATAAATATCTGTCATGGTGTCGATTAATGTATCTTGGATTTGTTTTAGATTTTGTACCATGTTTATGGTGGCTATTGCTGCTAATGAGAATTCTTGTAGAACTGACATGCTTTCATACCCTTTCTGCACTTGCTTGGTTGCTTGATCTAAGTAATTTAGATGCGTATTTATTAATTTATGCTGTGTTTCGATAGTCCGTTCTGTTCGCTTTAAGATGTTATACTCCGCTTCTATAACTGACGTCTGGTTTCTCCAGAGTTGCGTCATATGTTTCTGATTGCTGTTCACAAGTTCAATGTCTTGTTTATATTTTTCTGCGAAGCTTTCATCAAGTACCCCGAACAATGTATTTGCCACGGAGCCGACTGCGTTGATAAGACCCCGTCGGGTTCTTGACCGCGCGCCGAAATGCTGATTTAGCAACAGCTGATTGTAATATTGTAGCTCGCTGTAGTTATGCTGTATTTGCACTAAAATCATATGACAATGGCTCGGTTCTTTGACCTTGTCACAGGTTTGCTCTAGATATTTTATGAATGCATTTATCGCTTTATCTCCTTGCCAATAGGGTTGCATATTGTAATAGGCAACGATCTTCCATTGATCCCGGATTAACTGCAACTTTCCTATGGGATCAAAGTACAAAGATTGATTGTTGCTAAATTGGGTGAAGTTGTACGATGCTTCGCTAGACCATATGATATTCATAAAAAGGATTAAAGATAATGCCAATTTCATAAATTTGGAATTTTTGGTTGTTCCCGATTGCTTGCTTTTCGTCTCTCTTTCTTTGGTTTGCTTGCTATTTTCCACTTCCGCTTTCTTTTCATTGCTCTGCTGCGCTACTACTTCGTCTTTCACTTCTTGCTCGATAGGTAAAATTGATAATTTAACAATGGGACGCTTAATATAACCATTTTTAGTTTTCAAAGTTACGACCCTTACTAGGCCATCATTTCCTGTATGAACTTCTACAACTCTTCCTACTGGAAACTTTCCAGCTGAAAAGTTATCATCGTGGATAGTCACCATATCCCCAATTTTGATGTTTCTTTTCGCTTTCAACCACTTGCTACGTACTGATAACTGGCTAAGGTATTCTGTCTTCCACCGTTTCCAGATGTCCTGAACAATCTTGCTTGTAAGGTGCCACCTAGTCCTGGCATCATTTGCTGTTTCTATGACTGTCAGGCTTGCTCTGTTTGTTAGGAAATGTGCTGGTGTTAGAAAATCGATGTCCTCGATATCTTCGGATATTGGGCATAGTGGCCTCGAGTTAAGGCTCGCTTCTATTTGTGCTAAAACAGTGCTGTACTCTTCGAAGGTCAACGCTTGTTCACCTACGACTCTTTTAAGATGCTGCTTTAGGCTTCTGATCGATCGCTCCCAGATCCCTCCAGCGCTTGGCCAAGAAGGACAGTTCCAGTGCCATTCTAGATTCATCTCCGCTACTTCTCGGTAGAATGAGTCACTAAAAACTTGCTCTAGCTGTTGGTATTCCTCCTGGATAATCTTATTTGCTCCTACAAAGTTAGTCCCGTTGTCGGAGTACATGTGCTTTGGTGCTCCTCGTCGTGCCGCCATCCTTCGTAAAGCTGCTATAAATGAGGCACTGCTCAAGTCAGAGACTAACTCTATATGCACTGCCTTTGTGACCATGCAAATAAACAATGCTATGTAACCTTTCGATGTTTTTACACCTCTACCTTTATTGGCTTTTACTCGGACAAATCCCGTGAAGTCCACTCCGGTGTGATAAAATGAAGGAGCTGGGTTCGTTCTATAGTGAGGTAGGTCACCCATGATCTGCTTTAACTTTCTGGGTTCTTGTTTTTTGCATGTCACACATCTTTGAAGCTGTTTTTTGACTGCTCGATATCCCTTGACTATCCAGTACTTTTGTCTTAGCGATGACAATGTAAGCCGAGCTCCGCCGTGAAACGTGAGCTCATGCGCTTGCTCGATAAGAAGCTCTGTTAGCCGACCGCTATATGGAATGATCATTGGATATTTCATGTCGGCGCTTATGTTCGCATTCTTGAGACGCCCCCCTACTCTCAAAATGCCTTCTTGATCGACTCTTGGATTTAGGCTCAATAGTTTGCTATCCGATTTTAGCTGGTTGCTATGCAATAAACTTTCAATGTCTTGATTGAACTCATTGCGTTGAACATGTTTTATTATTAACAGTTTTGCTGTTCTAAGCTCCTGTAATGTGAGATACTTCGGTCGTTGTTTACTACTAGGAGTCAATGCCCGTCGTATCCACGCTAATATACGAGCTATTTTTATGAATGAGCTGTGACGATTTAATAAATCATCTACGATGTTGCTATTTGGGCTGCTGTTCTGAACTACGTTCACTTGCTTTTTCACTTCTTCATCGGTTATGTACTTTATCTCCAATTCTTTGGGTTTAAAATCGCTTGTCCATAACCAGGTGGGTCCTCGCCACCACAAAGAATGCTCCTTCAATTGACTAGAAGTCAATCCTCTACTCGCTGAATCAGCTGGATTCTCTTTCGTATTTACGTAATGCCAAGTTGCTGGTGGCATTGCGCTAACTATTTTCTTGACTCTGTTCGCTACAAAAGGCTTCCAGCGCTCTGGTGAGCCTTGAATCCAGCTGAGTGTGACTTTCGAGTCACTCCAACCATATATTTCGATGGTAAAGCTATTGATGCTGTTGACAATCTTTGTCATTAACTTTGCTAAAAGTTCGGCTCCGCATAGCTCCAGTCTAGGTAATGATACGACCTTGCTGTTAGGTACTAGCCGGGTTTTTGCTGCGACTAGCACTACTGAAGTTGCGTCACGTGCTTGGATTCTCGCATATACGACACATGCGTAGGCTTTGCTTGATGCGTCACAGAACCCGTGTAGTTCAATGACATCACCTTTATTGCTTTGTAACCACCGAGGTATTTTGAACTGACCAATGGACTTCAGATCTTTCTTTAGGAGAATCCACTCTTCTTTTATATCTGTGGGAACCTCGTCGTTCCACTGGACTTCGGAATTTTGCCACACCTTTTGAAATAATAATTTCATTTTCGTGATTAACGGAGCTAGCCACCCTAAGGGGTCAAAGATTTTTGATATTTCAGATAGTAGTATTCGCTTGGTTAGTTTCGTCGTCTCTGAACTAGCTAGATCGCTTTGAAAAGTGAATTCGTCCTCAATTGAGTTCCATTGTACTCCCAAGGTTTTTGCTGTGCTTTCTGTTTTGAATGTAAACAATGGCTTTTCTTTACTTCCCGATTGCTCGACCTCTTCTAATAGCTGTTTACAATTCGAGGACCACTTTCTCAACGTAAATCCTCCGCTGCTGAGGCATGCGTTTACTTCTGCTATACACTTCTTCCCTTCATCAATGCTATGCGATCCTGACACCCAGTCATCCATGTAGAATTGCTCTCGTATGCTTTTTGCTGCGTAGGGAAAATTATGCTCTTCATCCATGGCTAATTGACGAAGAGTCATCAGAGCTAAGAACGGGGCTGATTTAGTTCCGTACGTAATTGTGGATAACTGGAAGTTCCTGATGGGCATATTTGGACTTTCCCGCCATACAATTTGCTGCAGTTTTTGGTCCATTTCATTAACCAAAATCATTCTGTAGCATTTTTCGATATCGGCTGTGTACGCGAAACGATACTGCCTCCACTTCAGTATGATATCTTGAAGATCTTGTTGCAAGTTTGGACCCTTGTACATGAGGTCGTTAAGGCTTTTACCTGAAGTGGTTTTAGCTGATGCGTTGAACACTACCCGAAGCTTTGTTGTGCTCGATTCAGCTCTTTGAACCGCGTGATGAGGCAAGAAACATTCTATTTCTGACCTCTGATTGCTACTAGACGTTGAAGCTTGCATATGCTTAAGTTGCTCATATTCGCTAATAAATTGCTTGTATTGCTTTGCTAAACTTTCTTGCTTGCTGAACTTTCGCTCTAAATTTTTAAATTGTGCTATAGCTATCTCCTTTGAAGATCCTAACTCCTCTTTCATTTGCTGCTTCATCGGTAGTCTTACTTCATAGCGACCGTTCTCTAACCGCTTAGTCGTTGCTTTATAAAAATCCAGGCATTCTTGATCTTCTACTGACATTTCATTTTGCTCGTTGATATCCTCAATTTTCCAAAATTGCTGGATGTCCTCAATGTTATTCAAAATGACGTTACATTGAAATGACGTCTTTACACTTCCGCATAATAACCATCCTAGCTTGGTATGCTGTGCTATAGGCTGTGTCTGAGCCTGACCTCGGATTATTCCCTCCAAAACGATTATCGAATAAACGTCGGCCCCGAGTAGTAAATCCACAGGGCGACTGATGTTATAATCCGGATCTGCTAAGAAAATATGTGATATGTGCTCCCAGGATGGTTTTTCGAATGTTTTATTTGGCAAGTTCTTGATAACATATTTCATAATCAAAACATCAGTCTCAAACTTATAATCAGTGTAAGTTGATTGACAAGTAATGCTAAGCTTTCCTTTGCAGTTATTCTCCTGCTCACCTACTCCAAAAATTACTCCCTTACATTGCTTACGTTGCAATCCTAGAAGCTGTGCTGCTCTTTCGCTTATTACCGATACTTGCGAGCCCTGATCGATCAGTGCTCGCATCATATGCTGAGTACCATCCACCGCTGTTACTTTCACCAAAGCTGTCTCTAGTAAAACCTCCGACGTATCACGTTGAGATGCATGAACGCCGTTGCTATTGCTGCCAACTTGATCCTCTCGATCGTTGTAGGTATTGCTGATTTTTCGTTTCACCACCCCAGATGGGCAATTAGGTTTTTGCTGCGTGTTAAAACAATCGTGCAAAATCGTATGATGATTATCAAAACACTTGCGACATCTTTTTGTCGAATGGCATTTCATACCTTTGTGATCGTAAATGCAATTAATGCATAAATTTAATTGTTTTACAATTTTTAATTTATTTTCATTCGAAGAATCGACGAATTTTTTGCAATAAAGTAAACTATGTTCGCCAAAACAATGAGGGCATTTACTTGCTGATGCTGATGACACATGCATAGATTTCGTAATTTCATGTTTAGTGGTATATTTTCCCTCGTTATTAGATCTAAACTGATTTCTTCGGTTTTGATGAAATGATGTTGCTTGATGATTTTGCTGCTGAGATGACTGTGCTTTCGGTATAACATCTTGACGTCGCTTGGCTGATTCTAGAGTTGTAAACTTTTTCTCTAAGAAATCTAAAAATTCTTGAAGTACGGGAAGCTCTCGCGAGTTTTGTAACGACTCTATGTACTCAGAATAAGATTCATTATCCAATTTTTGCGATAAAATGTGCACTAGTAGAGGGTCCCAAGTGCTTATGTCGACGCCGAGCTTCTTAATGGCGTAGAGACTCTCTAGTGTGACATCATGGAGTCGTTTAATAGCAGTAAACGACTGCTGCTGAATATTGGACAGGTTGAGAAAAATGCTAACATGTGACGTAAAGATTTGTTTTCTATTATTGAATCTATGATTCAAGATTTCCCAACAGCTGCTGTAGTTGTCCGCGCTAATCGGTAGATGCTGGATCAAACGCTCCGCTTCTCCTTTAACTTTGCTTTTCAGGAACTGCATCTTTTGAGCGTTTGACAACGATGGGTTGTTATGGATGGCTTCATCAAACAGATCTTTAAATGATACCCATTGGTGAAAGTTACCTGTAAACACCGGAATTTCCAATTGCGGTGTCGATTTATCACGGTAAGATGCTGACCACATTCTTGAGCTGATGACTTTTCTCATGTTGTTGTATGTACGTTCGTGCTTATTGTAGTTGAACTCATACGCTTCATCTTCTTCCACCTCGGTCATGATTTCCCAATGAGAATTGTCCACTACCGTCCAGCGAGTTTGTAAGATTCGCAGGGCGTCTTCGAACTCCCATTTATCTCGGAATGACTCGATCTCAATGCTCTCTACCGCTCTCACGAATGCTTTAAAATTTACGGACTGCTTCCGTAACATGTCGTCTAGCTTGCTGTTACTTCCCCTCGCCACTACGGCAGGGGCTGCTGATGCTCTAGTCCGCTTCGTTGGCTCGACGGCGGACGGACCTGCTTTTTCTTGCTGAGGGGTTTCTCTTTGTTCAGAGATTGCTGGTTGCTTACTTCTTAGTAATAGTAGTTCGTCATAGCTATCACTAATTAACCTCCTTGCTGATAGATAAATATCTTTTATACGCTCAAACTCAGAATTGACAAAGTACTCATGATTTGTAGTGTCCTCCGGACGCAGTTTCTCATGATTACGTTCATACTCTCTCCAATACGATTCTAAAAGGTCTAATCTATTCCGACACGATTCAACGGTCTTACGCTCCTTACTTTCCTTTTTGAAGTTAACTAGGTTCTTTTCTATGCTTTCTCCTAGTTCGGATTGACGCTTATATAGAGATTCCATCTCGCTCTCCCTAGTTTTAGAGATTAAAACGGAACGCTCTTACTTGGAAGCCGCTTGACCTACGGCTGATGCTGGCCTGTCGCGGTGAATTCCCACGGCAGTGCTGTTGTACCGATGCTGGTGTCGCGAGCTGCTGGCTCGCTGGCGCTGTCCTGACGCGGGTAGCTCCCCACGGCAGTGCTGATTGCTGATCGACGCGGGTAGCTCCCCACGCTGCTGCTGTGCTGATGTGCTGATCAACGCGGGTAGCTCCCCACGCTGCTGCTGCTAATCTCCACTCTAAGGTCTGCTAAGCTATGGACACTGCAATCCACAGGCTGCTGGCTCACACGAAGCACTTCACTTGACTCTAATACAAATCACGCGAAGCCTTCGCTGGCTTCGAAGGACCAAAATGTACGAGACTGTACGCGACCCTTGAGAGGATGTTGATTGATAGCCAGATTAGACGATACGAAGAGAATTTATTAGCTGTACTTTGACGCTATGTGCTAGGGATGATGATGATGATAGATGAGTGCGGACCGAACGCTATCCGTAGATGCACTGACTAGGTAAACCGCGCGCGCGCTGCCTCGTGCGGCCTACTTAGTCAAAATTGCTAGATTGCTAATATGCTAAATTGTTCGATGTGCATCGAACATGTTCATGCCTTATCAGAATGTTCAGTTTCAATAACATTATTTAGAATGATTTGAATCAAATTTTGTTATAATGCTTTAGAGTTAGCCCAAAATTCCTCCAATATTCTGTAAAGTTCCAATATATGATACCTATTCCGGGCACGTTGTCATTTCTGCTTGTCATGTCACTGGTCAGTGAGTAGGTGGTTGTGGCACATCATGAAACAGACACTGGCAGAATTTTTAACAAGCCACAGAAACTATAAACCAAGAAATGTGGTGGTCAAACCAAAAAAACTGTATGCACCTTTTAGGGTCAGAGCAGTTATATGTTTGTTATTTATAGAGACCCCTGAGGAGGCCAAGGAAGAAGATACAATGTACATGGAGATGAAACAGACGCGAGACGACGCGACCCTGCTCTCCGAGTGCGTTGAGGAGCTGGCTGATGATGAAGAGTATATGAAGGTCTGATAACTTCATACCGATTTAAATGATAGATGCCTAAAGTCGTGTGTGATATGCCTTCTGAAATTCTCCTTAGGATCCTTAATGGGTAGTCAATTTTGAGTTTGACCATTATGGCTTGCGCTCTCTTCTATCTTTGAGCTATACCTTACAAATCATATGTCAAATTCAAAATGAAGGATCAATGTATCAAAGGATCATTCTGAAATAAACTTTAAACATATTTTTGATGACATATCGCTCGCTGTTTGAGCAGGGCCTAAAAACATAAGTTTTAGAAATGTGCTATTTGGGAACCGAAATATCCTTAAAAATACAAAAATCAAGCTAGATTTACTAGTTCACTGAACAGTATAAATGCCTAAATCTGTAATGTCTTGCTTTTATTGTGACGTGTATTGTGTGCCAAGTTTGTGAAAAAATGTTTGTCTATGTCTATGTCTAAATCTACATAACTATTTACGCGTAGTTATTTACGCAAAATTGATAAAATTTTATTATCAGACAAATTTTTTTCTCTTGCACTTTGACACCTTGCACTTTAGTTTTTATGACAACAGTATCAAAGTGCAACAGTATTTAACTTTGTACTTTGTTTTGATAGTCATGGAAACTCTTATTCCTTGCAGCTTGAAGACCAGTCCGGCAAGACGGTGGAGCTGCCGCCAGATGAGAAAAGATCCCTTCTAGTGGGATTGGCTCTGCATGAGAAGGGCCGAGCCCACGCCAAGGAGAGGCAATATCCTTTAGCACTGGTCCTGTTATTGGAAGCAGATAGGCAGCTCAGGTAACACAAACTAACAGGAGTGCACTAAGAGACTGCACCTTAAAGTAAATGGTTCACTAGTTTTCTTGGTTGGCATACTTACGTACTTATAACATTCCTGTTTCTACCCAATCAGGCTGGCTGGTAGATAATGCCTTGGCATTAAGCCCACCTTTCGTACATTGTTTTTTTTTTGTGTGCAAAATAAATAATTCATACTTCATCATCATCTCCCTGCCCTTATCAACTTGTTTTCCTCTTCCACTCCCCTCTATCAGCCGTCATATCAGTATTTCTTACTTATGTCGTCTTTCACACAATCTATCCATCTTTTCTCTGGTCTACCTCTTCCCTTACCATTCATTTCTTTTAACATTTATGTTAAAAGTTAATATTTATTTGATGTCTTTCAGTGAATGCCGCTCCTCAATCCTCAAGACCGTAGACAACTGGGCAGTTCTCCAGTTAGACATAGCGTGGTGCTACCTCTGCCTTCAGAACCTGCCGTGCGCGGCCGACGCCGCCTCACGGCTGGCTAAGGCTGAGCAGGCTTTTATAGCCTCCTATGGCAAGGATGGAGAGAGACTTGTTGCGCTGAAGGGAAACGCTGGTAAAAATATAAAAATACTAGCTTCGGCCCGCGGCTTCGCTCGCGTCGTACCTACATAAAAAGTAACCTGTATGCTATTACATGTAATGAACTTTATCTATTCCAAGTTTCAACGGAATCGGTTGAGCCGTTACGGCGTTATTGAACAACAAACATCCAAACGTCTTAACAACCAAAAATCCAAACAGCCTCACAAACTTTCGCATTTATAATATTAGCAGGATTTCATCATCATCATTTCAGCCGTTCGACGACCACTGCTGAACATGGCCTCCCCCATACTCACCACGCTGGGCATGCGGGTTGGCGAGCGCAGTTAGAGCTATCGTTGTTAAAATGAGGGACGCTGGAAGCAGGATTTGAGATATTTAAAATATTATTTGATTTTCAGCAAACGAGCGAGTACTTTTCATGAGGCTGTACCTTCTGCAAGGCATAGTGGCGTATCATCAGAACAAGCGGGTGGACGCCAAGAGGCTGCTAGATAAGGCTGAGGAAGAAATGAACGCTTTAAGGGTAAATCTTCAAAACAATTTCGTTTTTTTTCAACAAATTCCAATCATGTTTATTTCAATAAAATCACTAGGTTCGCTATAAAACTTTTTTATTATAATAATAAAGTTGATTTTTATCAAAATACACTATGTACAATAATAACGAAAGCTAAGTCTAGGTACCTTTTATTTGTAAGAATAGGCAAAGTTTCTACTTAGTTATTTTAAAGTAGTTATGTTATACAAGTCTAAAGCTAAATGAAGCTATGCCTGTTCCTTAGGACGAAGCCTAGAATCATTGATCGATGTACCTACATCGATCAATGACGTGCCTCGTCCCTGGTCTCGTGGTTCGTCTCGTGTCTCGCTCCGCACCTCGCGTGATTGTTGGAAAATGAGATTCCTGTTTGCACTCTCGTTGTGAGTGTAACACCACGCTTGCGTTTGCCGCGAGGTCCTTTGACTCGTGACCAAAAAACCGCATCGGACGCGAGCGTTGCGAGTGACGAGACGAGTCGCGAGACGCGCCGTCTGAGCGTCTGTTCACACTCGTGTCTCGCGGCTCGTCTCGCGTGACCATAAAACCGTCTCGGACGCGAGCGTTGCGTGTGACGACACGAGTCGTGAGACGCGCCGTCTGAGCGTCTGTTCACACTCGTGTCTCGCGCCTCGTCTCGCGTGACCATAAAACCGCCTCGGACGCGAGCGTTGAGAGCGACACGAGTGTGAACAGACGCTCAGACGGCGCGTCTCGCGACTCGTCTCGTCACTCGCAACGCTCGCGTCCGGGGCGGTTTTTTGGTCACAAATCAAAGGACCTCGCGGCAAACGCGAGCGTTTGTTCACACTCCTGCCTCGTGGCTCTCGCGAGGCGCAAGTGTAAATGGGCAATGAGCGGTGGTGTGCGGCAGGTGGACGAGGCGGCGGTGTCGCAGCTGGTGGAGCTGGGCTGGGCGGCGGGCGCGGCGCGCGCCGGGCTGCGCGCGGCGGGCGGCGAGGCGGCGCGCGCGCACCACTACCTCGCCGCGAGGGACGAGCGCCGCCGCGCCGCGCGCACTCTGCACGACGACGACAGGTAACGTGCGTCAGGTGGACGAGGCGGCGCGCGCGCACCACTACCTCGCCGCGAGGGACGAGCGCCGCCGCGCCGCGCGCACTCTGCACGACGACGACAGGTAACGTGCGTCAGGCGGACGAGGCGGCGCGCGCGCACCACTACCTCGCCGCGAGGGACGAGCGCCGCCGCGCCGCGCGCACTCTGCACGACGACGACAGGTAACGTGCGTCAGGCGGACGAGGCGGCGCGCGCGCACCACTACCTCGCCGCGAGGGACGAGCGCCGCCGCGCCGCGCGCACTCTGCACGACGACGACAGGTCAGCCCTTTTTTTTTTTTTTTTTTTTTTATACTACTGAATTGGCAAACAAGCATACGGCCCACCTGTTGGTAAGCGGTTACCGTAGCCTATGAGCGCTTGCAATACCAGAGGCATCACGCACGCGTTGCCGACCCCGAACCCCCTCCCCCCTAAAGAGCTCTGGCAACCTTACTCATCGCAGGAACACAACACTATTTGAAACAAATAATGTTATTTGGCTACGATCTTTTGTAAGGTGGAGGTTCCTCCCTAGGCGGGCTGCTCCAATTCAGAACGAGAAAATCTCGCTGTGCCCTACCCCCTCCTTAATCTTTTCTGAATCATTCACCGATGGTCATAGGCCTTTTTCAGGGCCACCATAACTCAACCTGCTCGCTGATCTATTGACCAAGAAATAAAGACGGTCATGTGTGAAAACTCGCGCCCTGAGGGATCCGTACCATTACACGGGGTCAGAAAATCAAAACTCCCAAGTGTAGGAAGTGACAAACTTATACTTTTATTATATAGTACGAACCGCAAATATAACTTTGTTTCCAATTTTTGGGGAAAAACATCAAAATTCTTCAATTTTAGACTTGTTCCTTGTCACAAAAGCTCCTAGCATTCTTAACATTCCAAGAGTTCTGAAAAAAATCAGCGAATTTTCCTTCATATTATTGATAGGATTAAGAAGAGAAATATCCCTTTTGGGCCGGTATACATATTATGAATCATCTTAAAACAATCATCATCATCAGCCTGATGAAGTCCACTGCTGAACATAGGCCTCCCCCAAAGAGTTCCATGACGAACGGTCTTGAGCCTTTTCCATCCACCGACTTCCCGCAACCTTAACAATGTCGTCGGTCCATCGGGCGGGGGTTCTTAAAACATTATTTTGTATAATTTGTAATGGTATGTTCAGACAGAAGCGGATCCTAGGGGTGTGCGCAGACGGCAGCCCCGTGAGCCAGCAGCTGGTGGGCGCGCTGGCGGAGATGGGCCACGTGCGGCGCAAGGCGGCGCTGGCGCTGCGCCTCTCCAACAACCACGCCGCCGACGCCGTCAGGATCCTGCAGGAGCAACCTGAACTGGTACCTTACATCAAGTACCTTTTAGGAGGAGGTAGGGCACAGCGAGATTTTCTCGTTCTGAATTGGAGCAGCCTGCCTTACAGAAGATCGCAGCCAAATAACATTATTTGTTTCAAATAGTGTTGTGTTCCTGCGGTGAGTAAGGTTGCCAGAGCTCTTTAGGGGGGAAGGGGGTTCGGAGTCGGCAACGCGTGCGTGATGCCTCTGGTATTGCAAGCGCTCATTATTATTATTATTAGCCGTACTTCCCTTTTTTTTTTTTCTTTTCTATTTATTTAGGGGCTATCCATTGCTGGATAAAGGCCTCCTCCATCTCGTGCCATCCTCCTCTGTCTCTTGCCCTTGCAAGCGCTCATAGGCTACGGTAACCGCTTACCATCAGGTGGGCCGTAAGTTTGTTAGCAGCCTATGTTGTATAAAAAAAAAAAAAACTAATTTGTAGGCTCTCACTGATATCTTATTATTCGACGACCACGATGGCGTTGCAGGCGAGTGCTCGGCTGAAGGGGTTCGATTCCCGCTGCGGGACATGTTTGCATGATCTGCAAATATTTGCTCCGGGTCTGGGTGTTGTGGTACCATGGTACTCGTAGTTTCTTATGTAGCGAGCTACGCCGCCACTATCACTCCGTCGCGTCGCCGCCTCATCAAATACCTCTCAGGTGGCATAGCGACGAACAATGGAATGAATTGTTGATTCGGACGGACGACGGTCTGTCAGACTACTTTTACTTTTACTCTGGTCGTGTGCTTTATCGTGTTTGCTAAAATCTATTATTTTCTGTAATTACTTATGTACCTATATTGTAAATATTATACATTTGACTGGCCTCATAGCCCAGTTGGTAGTAAATCTGCCTTCTGCGCTAGAGGTTGCGGGTTCGATTCCCGCACTGGACAAACATTTGTGACTAACACAGATGTTTGTTCTGTGTCTGGGTGTTAAATATATATTTATTATGTATATCAGTCTCTGGTACCCATAGTACAGGCTATGCCTAGTTTGGGATCAGTTGACCGTGTGTAATATGTCCGGAATAAAAAAAAAAAATATATATATTATACTCCTGTAAATAACACTCAGCACCTTATTCTCTCTCTACCCGTCCTGTAGGATCTCCACCAACCATACTTATACCAACAACACATGGAATCCTAGTGTGGGGTCAGGACTTAGTATGTTAATGTTGGGTATTATTTATTTATTATTTA
The DNA here is from genome assembly GCA_947579855.1 of Anticlea derivata. Lineage (NCBI taxonomy): Eukaryota > Metazoa > Arthropoda > Insecta > Lepidoptera > Geometridae > Anticlea > Anticlea derivata. The sequence goes on along the minus strand of OX388276.1, from coordinate 10,364,511 downwards.
CTAGAGGGCTCGCTCGCGTGGTACGTATGAAAATAAAAAGTAGCCTATATGCTATTCCAGAAATCTATCTTTGTGACAGAATTAGCAGGTTGAAGTGGCAGTGGGCCGGCCATATAGCTCGCAGAACCGACAACCGTTGGGGAACAAAGGTTCTCGAGTGACGACCACGAACCGGACGACGCAGTGTTGGAAGGCCCCCCACCCGATGTACCGACGACATTGTTAAGGTTGCGGGAAGTCGGTGGATGGAAAAGGCTCAAGACCGTTCGTCATGGAACTCTTTGGGGGAGGCCTATGTTCAGCAGTGGACTTCATCAGGCTGATGATGATGTTGATGATCTTTGTGACAAATCGCTTTGGCTTTGCTGTTATGGTGTTATAATTATAAATAAATAAATAATAATAATAAATTTCATCCAAATCAGTTCGGCCGTTTGGGCGTGATTGAACCACAAACATCTAAACTCCTCCTTGAAGATGTATTTTAAAGTAAAGAAGCACTTGTTTATTTGTTTATTTGTTTATTGGTAATCAACAGCGTTTACTTAAATCTAGGCAAATACAAACTTGTAATAGATATAAGGCCAATAAAAGATTACCCCAATATTTTAAGTAAGGTTATAAGTTATTGAGGCAGGAGAAGTTGGTACAACCAGTGAGCTGAATAACTAAGTAGCAGTAGGCAGTCTAGGTATCTTATCTATAGAAGGTGTAGTTCATCGAGTAACAAAAGTCATCTAGTACTGTACTGTCATATAAGTGATTAAATTTTAAGCATCAATGAGGTAGGTATGCGTAATAACAATTATGTAGTTGATAAGATGCAAAAGAAGCGAACAGCCTTAGTTTAAAAAATTAAGTCATTTTAAACAAGTATAAGTAGGTATTTGATGAATTTACGAGCATCAAATATTACATTTTGTAAAGTAGCAGTGCTTAACCGATGAACATATTTCATCTGCCTGAGATTTTCGAAGCCAGCTTCATTCGAAGTATGGCGTAGTTGGTTCAACACCAACTACGCCATATGATGATGATGAATAATTATCTTCTTTCGGCTCTAATAATAATGTTTCTGTTTCCAGTTGGTGGAGAGCGATGACGATTCCTCTGAAGGATTCGACACGGATACTCCGAGCTCAAGGGAATCGCTGGCGGAGCCCGATGAGAAACTCGTTGCTGAGGTAAATTGTGTTATACAATGCATCATTTAACTGCCAGAGATAAAAAGTGCCATCTGAACACACGAGAGTTTAAAAAAATTTGGGTACTGTTATTGGTATGTAGTGTAGTGAATTATTTTTTAATAAATATAGAACCGACAACCGTTGGGGAGGAAAGGTTCTCGAATGGCGACCACGAACCGGGCGACGCAGTGTTGGAAGGCCTCCCCACCCGATGGACCGACGACATTGTGAAGGTTGCGGGAAGTCGGTGGATGGAGAAGGCTCAAGACCGTTCGTCATGGAACTCTTTGGGGGAGGCCTATGTCCAGCAGTGGACTTCTACAGGCTGATGATGATGATGATCATTTTAACACATTTAATTAGTAAATAAATAAATAAATAATATTCTCACGGTGAACTGATCCCAAACTAGGCATAGCCTGTACTATGGGTACCAGAGACTGATATACATAATAGATATATATTTAACACCCAGACACAGAACAAACATCCGTGTTTATCACACAGAGTTACTACTAACTGAGCTATGAGGCCAGTCAAAATAAGTAGTATTATACGCCTTTTCAAAATCTCCTTGATACCATAATCTAGGATCATTTTAGAGTTATTTTCACATATAATATATCACACATATAATATATCACACATATATATAAATAAATATCATAATAATAATAATAACCCTTTATTTCTGAAAGTCTTACATTTCCTCATTCAGCATGATACACACTATATGATATCTCTTATTTCATAGTGCCTATCGGCAAAGGCCTCTAGCATATCATAATATTTAGAGTTAAATTCAAACCGTCTTCCAAAACTAACAGTCGTCAAAACCTATTTGCTTTTTTTTTTTTACAACGGAGGTTGCAAATAAGCTTACGGCCCACCTGATGGTAAGCGGTTACCGTAGCGTATGAGCGCTTGCAATACCAGAGGCATCACGCACGCGTTGCCGACCCCGAAGCCCCTTCCCCCCTAAAGAGCTCTGGCAACCTTACTCACCGCCGGAACACAACACTATTTGAAACAAATAATGTTATTTGGCTGCGATCTTCTGTAAGCTTCTGTCCAATTCAGAACGAGAAAATCTCGCTGTGCCCTACCTCCTCCTAAAACACACACACACACCCACACTGTTGTTATAATAATGTCTATTATTGCTTATTAATTTATAATGATTGTATTATTAGCTGGTGAGCATGGGGTATGCGGAAGAAGACGCGAAGCTGTCCCTCAGCCACGCTAGGAACCACATCAGCGGCGCCCTCGACATCCTGGCGGCGGGGCTGGACTCGGAGGGCGGAACCGCCTCTACTCACCATGGTATGTCATACCGCTCATGTAAGGTTATTCATATTATGTATATGTCGGCGGCGTACCGCCGGGTTGTTTATTTTCATCCATAAAAACACACTTGAGGAGGAGGTAGGGCACAGCGAGATTTTCTCGTTCTGAATTGGAGCAGCCCGCCTGGGGAGGTACCTCCGCCTTACAAAATATCGCAGCCAAATAACATTATTTGTTTCAAATAGTGTTGTGTTCCTGCGATGAGTAATGTTGCCAGAGCTCTTTAGGGGCGAGGGGGTTCGGGGTCGGCAACGCGTGCGTGATGCCTCTGGTATTGCAAGCGCTCATAGGCTACGGTAACCGCTTACCAACAGGTGGGCCGTATGCTTGTTTGCCACTTCAGTAGTATAAAAAAAAATACTTGATAATTTAAATTGTATCTATTTGAAAGAACAACAATGTGTACAGTTCGAAGATCAAATAAGAAGTATAAGCCCATATATGTGGGATTGTGAAAAGAAACGAGGTTGTTTGCGACGAAATCCACGACTATATTACTTCACAGTTTTAAGAATTACTTTAATTTTTATATTTTACTACACAAGTACACAACGTCATCGTAGCACCGCCGAAGTGAGAGAGAGAGACGGAAGAACACCTGTCTTTTTTAATCTTAATTTATAACGTTCCGACTCACTCACTTCGTTCAGTGATCTACAGATCCTACAGATCGGCCATTCTGCCTAGTCTGGTCTCCAGACTCATTAGTTTAACTAACTTACTTATAGCTTAACATAACAAAACAACTTTTAGGTATCTACCTACTTACTTATAAAAATAACACAACATTTTACTAACCAAATATTTCTTATACCTAATCCTAGAGATGCAGTGCCATTTTAAGTAAGATTATCCACCCAATATTAACTAATAGGAACTACTTAAACACAAGGTTCAGTTACCGATCTCAGGCCATCGCTTCATATGATCTGCTGCTGAAGTCGTAAGCTGTGGACCCTCAGCCGCTCTCTCCACCTTTTCCACTTCATAGCGGTCTCTACCCATTGACTTTACTACCTTGTAGGGTCCTAGATATTTAGGCTTCAGCTTCATCCTTGTACCAAACTGCGTACGCTTGATGGCCACTAGATCTCCTGGCATATACTGCTTACTTTCCTTCCTTCTTTTGTTATAGTTTCTCTTATTTTCCTCTTGTATTTTTTGAATGTGAATCTTGGCAACCACCCTCATTTCCTCTCTCTTCTGGGAAAATTGTTCCATATTCTCCTCTTGCAACAATTGAACTAACTCAATGTCTTCTTTTTGTTTCATTTTTGTCCCCACTAGGAGTTCATACGGGCTTCTCCCAATACTCCTTTGGTAAGTACTATTGAGGCACCTCTGCACACGGCTTACATGCTTATACCACTGTTTTTCATCTTCAATACACAGCTTTGTTATAACTGAAATCAAGGTACGGTGGATTCGTTCCACTTGGCCATTTCCTCTTGGAATTCCAGTTACTATGGTGGTGTGCTTGATATCTTCTGTCTTACAGTAGTCTGCAAAATCATTGCTTGTAAAGGCAGCTCCTCGATCCGTTATGATCCTATTTGGGTTTCCAAACATCTGTTGATGTATTCTTAGTTTATCAATTGTCTCCTTTGCTGTGGTTGATTTTGATGGAAACAGCCACACATACTTCGTGAATGCATCAACAATAGTCAAAATATTTTTTTTTTTTTTTTTTTTTCATTTCTGGGTTGATCTGCGATCAGTCTTTCGACTATAAGCAAATGTGTTGTGTGTTGAAGTGTCGTTTGGCTTGTGCTCCACTCTTGGTGCACAGTGCCTTCCATTTAGATACTGCTATTGCCTCTGGTCTAGCGTTTGAATGTCCGCTCGTTTAAGCCGTTTTTGGTAGCTGGGTAGGACCAGCTGGGCTGCTAGCTGGTTAGGGTGATGTGCTAGACGCTCTTTGTATTTCGCAGCAGTTATCCTTATTTCCTCTTTAACTGTGCTCATCTGTAGGTGATCGTGAACTTCAGTGTTAGTGATGAACCACGGGGCGTTCGCGATTGTTTTAAGCATCATGTTCTGAGCTCGCTGTATAATGGAGATATTGGAGTTACTGGCACATCCCCACAGTTGTATTCCGTACATCCATATGGGTTTCAATATGGCCTTGTATATAAGAAGTTTATTATCTGTAGATAGTTTTGAGTTTCTTCCTAACGCCCAAGAGAGATTTCTAAATTTCAGGTTGATTTGTTCTCTTTTCATTTTTGTGTGGGTTTGCCAAGTCAGTCTGCGATCGAGGTGTAGTCCGAGGTATTTAACGGTGTCGTTGTGAGGCAAGTAGTTTTCTCCAAGTTTCACTGGTGGACAATTCCCTTTTCTCAGGGCGAATGTAACTTGTACCGACTTTGTTGCACTTGCTTTTATCCTCCATTTGTTCATCCATTCTGAAATCTTATCCAGGCCTTTTTGAAGGGCTTCAGATGCTAATTGTGGGTCGTTGTTTCTAGCCATTATTGCCGTGTCATCGGCGAAAGTTGCTGTAGTTACTTCTTCTATCTCTGGCAGGTCCGCAGTGTAAAGTGAGTACAAGATTGGTCCAAGTACAGAACCTTGTGGAACTCCGGATTTTAGTTCGTAGAAGTTTGATGTTGAACTGTTTTCTTTTACCTGGAAGATCCTTCCTGCTAGATAGGATTTTAGTATCAGATAGTAGTTGTGTGAGAGGCTTCTCTTAATTTTGAAAAGTAGCCCCTTATGCCACACCTTGTCAAAGGCCTGTTGTACGTCTAGAAAGACTGATGAGCAATATTGTTTATTTTCCAAAGAGGCCCTGATTGTATCGTAAACTCTATGTACTTGCTCCACTGTGGAGTGTTGTTCTCTAAACCCAAATTGGTGGTTGGGTATGACTTTATTTTCCCTAAGTTCCGGTAGTATTCGTTGTAAGAGGATCCTTTCGTATAGCTTTGATAGTAAGGGTAGTAAACTTATTGGTCTGTATGATGAGACCTCGTGTCCTGGCTTGCCCGGCTTATGGATCATTATGATTTGAGATACCTTCCACTGAAGGGGGATGTATTGAACTCTGAATATTGCGTTAAACAGCATTGTTATTGAAACAATTCCTTTTTTTGGTAGTTGTTTAAGGATTTCCTTTGTTATTAAATCATATCCTGGTGATTTCTTTTCTTTAAGATTTTTAATGGATTTCGCAATTTCCTTGGGTGAAACCGGTTTCGGTGGAGGATCTAGTTGGAATGGTTGCTCCAGTATTTCGTCTATAGTTTCCTCAGTGTGGGATTCACTCGATGGATTTGGGGTGAAGACTTGGGAAAGATGTTTTGCAAACAACTCTGCCTTATCCTCGCTTGTTCTGACCCAGCCGTTATTCAGTTTCAGCGGCAAGTTTGCTAATTGTGGTCTGTTGTATGACTTCATGAATTTCCACAAGGAGTAGTCCGTAGAGCCGGTAGCTGTCAGTGATGCCATTTTATTGTCCAGTACATCACTGTTGGAATTTTGTATCATCGTCTTTAGCTCGACAATAGCTTTATTGAGAGCTGCTTTGTCTCTACTATTCCTACTGGTATGCCAGACTCTGCGTAGTCTTCGCTTCTCCTGTATTTTATTTCTAATTTCTAGAGGGACATTTCCTGTTTTCTTTTTCATGTTGTCTAGTGGAGTGTTAAGCCAGCACGATTTTTGTATCAGTGACGTTATGTGCCTGGTATAATCTTCTATATCTACAGATGTCTTGAGAGTCACTTTGAGGTTGATATTATCCTCGATGTACTGTCTAAAGGACTCCCAGTCAGTATATTTGTTACAGAGAGCCTCTTGACAGCAGTTTTCTATAATTGTGGTGCTCACTGTCAAGATGACAGGTGTGTGATCTGACGATGAGTCGAAGCATGGTTCAGCCTTTAGGTAGTTGCTGGAAAGTCCTTTTATGACAAAGAAGTCCAACAAGTCTGGTTTTTTCTTAGGATCGGTAGGCCAGTATGTGGGTTCTGTGGTTGATACAGTTATTAGGTGATTGTCGTCAGATGCTTTCTTGAGCTGTCTTCCCCTGGGTAGCGTTAGTCGGGAGCCCCAATGAGTATGCTTGGCATTCCAGTCGCCACCAGCGATAAAGCGCGACCCGAGGGTAGAAAAGAAGTCAGAAAACATGCTTTCGGTTATAGTTGGTTTTGGTGGGCAGTATATTGATGAGACATTGAAGTAGCCACACTTGTCCTCAACACAGATGGAGGTAGCTTGTATGTGAGTTGTTTTATATTCTGGTAGCAGGTGGTGTTTAATATTACTCCGGATGATGATGGCCGTTCCCGCATGGCCCGTTCCATCGGGGTGGTTGGTATGGTACACGTTATGGCGTTTGATCTTTATATTGCTGTTTTCTTTACAGTGTGCTTCGGAGATAAGAAGGATGTCTATTTTGTTTACTGCCATCATTATTTCAACGTCTTCCACATTTGGAGCAAGACCGTTGATGTTCCATGTTGCTACTCTGAGGGCAGCCATTACGTTAGTTTTGTTATGAGTGTTGTTATGAGGTTGATGAGGCTACTCATTTGTTGTAGGATTTGGTCGAACTTTTCCGATTGTTTTAATAGTATTTTTTCTAGTGTATTTAGTTCTACACTTTGTTCTGGTGTGTTTTTCTCGAATTTGTCCTGATTAGGATTATTCCAGTTTTTGTGAGAAGCTGTTGATGATTTGCCGCCTTTGGATGTAGCTGGTTCAGCAGTTGATGTATTCACCAGTGCCCCGGTATTGGCTGCCCTGGGTTGATGTGTTTTGGTAGTTTCCGCATAGGATTTCTTTTCACTTGTTTCTTGTTGTGTAGTTTTTCTCGCTGTATCGTTTCGCTTTTCTTCTCCAGTAGGTTTTGACGCTCTGAGGTCGCTGTTGGTTTCTTTAGGTTTGCGGTTCGTGCTAGTTGTTTTTCTCTGTAGTATTTCTCTATATACTTCGCAACCTTTGAAGTTTGCAGGATGTGGGCCAAGGCATAGGGCGCATTGTGCTGGAGTGTTTCGGTCAGTTTTTGGGCAGTCTGACGTTTTGTGGGATTCTGTACATTTAACACAACGATACGGTCTCATGCAGTAGTTTTTAGAGTGACCGTATTGTTGGCACCTTTGGCATTGTAGTATGTTTCTTTTCTTTCTTGGGTCTTCAATGACGATGGACTGGTTGTAGATATATTTAAGATCTTTCACTCTCTTGTTGTTGGGGCTTGGCAAAAGGTTGGCGAAAAAAGTTGATGTTGGCGTTTTTTCTGGACCATACCTTGCATTGACTATTTCTCCGGATACTTCATTTCCAGTACTTTTTATCGCTTCTCTAATTTCATTGTGTGGCGTTGTGTGGTGTAGGTTTCTGATGACTATTCTGTAGCTCCTCTGGTCCTTACTGTTGAATGTATGTCCAATTAGACCATTTTTCTTACGGTGTCTATCACGGATCTATATGTGTCTACTTCAGTGCAGCTAATTCTTAGCTGGTTCTTGTTCACTATTTTTAGGGAGAATTTATTTTTTTCTGCTACTTGTTCTAGCATTTCCATCAGTTTGTGGACGTTCTCTATCCCGTAGAGGATAATAGGAGGCGGTTTCGCCGGGTGTTTTTCCTTTGGAACATCCTCATCGTCTATGAGATCTATAGGCAGGTTGCTGTACCTATTGGATGTTTTTATTAGGTCCTGTGTAGGGCTAGGCGAAGTCCGTCTTCGCTTCGCATTCCTAATCATTGGGACTCTTTGCCAGTCTGGATGCATGGTGACTGACTTTGGTGTGTCGCATTTTTGTTGTTCAGGGTTACCAGTTGCTCTGCAGCTTGCGGTTTCCACTTCGAATGATTGGAGCGATGATGGCTGGACGTTCGTCAATGAGTTACTGCGCATTCTCGTGTAGAACATGCTTTTGTGGAATGTCTGCTGGACCAGTTTTGGCTCCAGGGCTTGTGTACGTCCTTCATAAGTCGGATCCACTTGTGGCAAAACATTGCCCCCCCCAGAATACGAGGGGCAGCCTGAGCTAGGCTCAGGGAGGGATTCTCCGGCATAGCCGGTACCCTCCTGGGGTAGTATGTCTTTCTGCTTTGCTGCCATGGGTTTGGTTATTTTTTTCTTCGGGGTTGGTTTCCCCTAGCCAGGATATATATATATATAGTATAGATAGTCAAAATATAGTTGTATTGTTTCCTGGTCTCTGATAGTGGTCCAATGTGGTCACAATGAATAGTACTCAAGGGTATTTCTTCCTTTTCTATACTGTTCAGAAATCCTTCTTGCTTTCCTTCTTTCCTCATGGCCAGTATGCATGGAATGCAGGAAACAATAACCTCTTCAATCTTCTTTGACATATTATTTATGTAGTAGTCTTTGTTCAACAGCTCTGCCATCTTTTTCTTTCCAAAATGTCCATTTCCATGAACTCTTTTTATAATTTCATAATCCATCAATTTTGGCACCACTATTTTTCTTTCTTCTCCCTTGTAAAGTAAACCATTTTGCTCATAATAATCCAAGTATGGTTTATCCTTTATGATTTCCATTATAGCTTGTAGCTGTTCATCACCTTGCTGAGCTTTCTTGATCTGTTCGTGAATATTTCTTGTGATAACACTGACGTACGGGTTACGACTTAGTGCATCCACATGTCTCATCTTGGTTCCAGCCCTGTGCTCGATGGTATAATGGTCAACGGTCTTGCTATATCTGAATAACCTTCTATGAATTTCCGGAAGTATGAAGTTAATCCAATAAAACTTTGTACCTGTTTCACAGTTTTTAGGAAAGGAAATTTCATCACAGCATCAACTTTGTCCATTGCAGGTCTCACAGTTCCGTTCTCCACAATGTGACCAAGATATTCCACTCTAGTAGTCAGCAGGTCACTCTTCTCCCAATTTATAAGCAGGCCATATTCTGATGCCACATTCACAACTTCACATAATCTCTCCAATGCGTCTTCATACGTCTCAGCCGAAATGATCAAATCGTCGATGAATATCAGCAGATATCCTTTTGCCACCTTTTCCCTGAAAATGATATTAATAAAACGAGTAAAATAGTTAGGACATATTGACATTCCAAACGGGGCACGCAGAAACTCGTACTGAGCAGACTGTGTGACAAAAGAGGTATACCTGGTACACTCTTCGGCTATTTTTAAGTGGAAAAAAGCATCTTTCATATCCAGTTTGCTAAATATTTTTGCCCCTGACAATTTATCAATATGATCATCTATGATAGGTAAAGGGAACTGGTCCTTCACCATCTTTGCATTTATTTTCCTGAAGTCTACACATACTCGAGTTGAACCGTTCTTCTTCTTGACCAACACCAACGGGCTTGCATACTCAGAAAAACTTGGTTTAACTATACCTTTCTGCAGCAATTCATCCACTTGATCATCCACAATCTTTTGCTCATGTAATGAAAGTCGTCTTGGTCGCTGAGCAACTGGGATGTCGTCTTTTAGTATTATCCTCATCTCAATGGGCGCCTCCTTCACTTGTACAGGTTTGTACGACTGTACCAACTCCTGGGCCGCTGCACGGATGTCATCATTGGGTATGTAACTCTGAATTGGGTCAACTTCTGAAATCAAACATTGTAACAACTCACCATCGCTCTGAGCTACGATATTGATTGAACCTTTGTCGAAAATCACAGTTACATTTTCTAAAAATGGTTGGCCTAATATCACCCTAAATGGCATTGCATCACTCGGCACAATATGAAATAACATATTATCAAAAGTAAGTCCATCAATGTTCATCTTTGTACGAATCTTCCCAAGCACGCTAACTTTTCCGGCACCGATTCCACCTATTTGCATTTTTTCCTTTGCAAAATGTCCCTCGTTCAACGCAAAAAACAGTTCCTCCGACACTAAATTTAAATCACTTCCCGTATCTATTAAACTTTGAACCGTAACACCACTTATTTCGATTGTTTTCATCGATTTTTTCACCTTCATCTCATTGTTTACATTTAGAACCGCTTGACGTTCGCCACCATCTTCTTCTTCAGTGCTACCAACATTACGCGCCGTATTACGTTCCTGGTTTCGCTCCAACACGTTCACCGTTCGCCGTTCATTCCCGTTCCCGGTCGCAGATTGTCGATTGCCACTTCCGCCTCGCTCCGATGTGTTGGTACTGGTACATCGTGGCGCGATGTGACCAAAGGCGCCACATTTGAAACACTTTTCTCCTTTGGAACATGAAGATGACAAATGCCCCCGCTCTCCACACTTGTAGCAGCGCCGTTCATCGCCTCTATTCTGCGACGACTGTGTTGATGATGATGCTGCTGCTGGCGTTGTTGTACGTCTTGTACTCCTCGTCGAATTTTGACTATTCTTCTTCATCATCTCGTAGATTTGCAACTTTTCCTTCAGGGCAGGGTAAGTTTTTACCCCGTTGAGAATGGATTTGTTGCTCTCATAGTCAGAAATGCCATCAACTATGTACTGAATGGTGACATAGTCTGCTATTTTGCCTCTTTTGCCAAGTTCTTTCATATGTAACATGTACTCGTAGAATGTCTCATTTTTCTCCTTCTTCCTACCAGCCAATAATTCATGAGCCTCCTTGGAATTGATCTGGTCAGGGAATTCTTTAAGAACAGTGTTCTTCAAATCATCAAATGTTTTGAACACTTTTTCAGACTTCAGCCATATTGCTGCGACACCAGTGAGTGAGCGCCGTGCAATGATAAGTGTCTGGATAGGTGTCCACTGGAATATGATTGCATTCTCCGCTACGTCCTCAGCCCATTTATCTGCCGTATAGGTCTTGTCCACGCCGTCGAATTTAGGTATCAGGCCGTCTTGGAACAAAGACCCCGTTGTCGTCGCACGTGTCGTCTCAGTAACACCTTCATCACGTTTCTCCATTTTCTTCGCCACAAATTGTCTCCACCGCTCCCAATATCGTCTTTGCACCTCAAAATACCGCCTGGTCACCTCCGTCTTTACGTCTTTTTCACCTCAACTTGAAAAAAGTTCCTCACGCCGCCATTACGCACACCGGCCGCCTGCCGCCTGTTTCTTTTCGTGAAAAATGATCGTTTTACGCCAATCCCGGACGAGCCCCCATTTGTGGGATTGTGAAAAGAAACGAGGTTGTTTGCGACGAAATCCACGACTATATTACTTCACAGTTTTAAGAATTACTTTAATTTTTATATTTTACTACACAAGTACACAACGTCATCGTAGCACCGCCGAAGTGAGAGAGAGAGACGGAAGAACACCTGTCTTTTTTAATCTTAATTTATAACGTTCCGACTCACTCACTTCGTTCAGTGATCTACAGATCCTACATATATACTATCCCCAAAGGAGCTTATTCTATCAAGAAAATAAAGAATATGAGGGCAATATATAACAATAATCGGGACACCTGCGGGTTCGAATCTCGCCTGAGTAGGAAATGTTTGGGATATAATATAACTTACGGTTCCGTATCAAAGTGATTCTTTAATTTAAATAAGTCCATTGTTGTCTTACATTGTAGAACCTATTTACTCACTTTATAAAAAAAAAACATGTAAGTAATGTTAAATGGAATAAATTGAAAACAATACTCATATTTGAACTGCCGCTAATCAACTCAAACATCTCTTTATTTGAAACGTATTGTAAATAAACTTTATTTGATCATTTTGAAACGTAAAAAGTTGATTTTTTTAACGTTTAGGGGTAACAGTTCATTCTTAAATTTAAGAATAATGTTAATTTTGACTTACATTCTGCGAATAAATGATTCTGAATCTTCTTTTATATTTATTTTTATGGTGATAACCAACACTAAAGGAATATTATGATTTTTTATAATATCCGTATAAATTCCGTCGCAGATTTGAACCCGCAACTTTTCTAGATACGGGTATGCTCTAACTAACTAAGCTACGGAGCCACTTCACGTCCGTACGAAATTTTTTGTTGCTGATTTCAGCCGCTGGCCCTGCCAATCCATCTGGCCCCTCCACAAGTTCCGGCGCAGCCGCGAGGAGAAGGCACAAGAAACATAAGAACGACAAAAAGTAAGAGCCCTTTCTCTTTCATCCCGAGAGGCTAAGAGGCTCTTTGTGTAGAGTCCGTGCGGGGAAGAATCTTGCCTGTAACGTCTACCGCCAAGCAGCAATGCAAACACTGCTGTGTTCCGGTGTGAAGGATGAGGTAGCTGGTGATATAACAGGTACATGAGACTTACCAACGCATGTCTCAGGGGTCAGCAACAACAATTGTTTACCACCTCATCATCATCATCAGCCTGATGAGGCCACTGGTGAACATGGGCCTCCGAAAAGTGCCCCGACGAATGGTCTTGAGCCTTCTCCGTCCACCGACTTCCCGCAAAATCCATATTGAGTCAGTCCACCGGGTCTTCCAACTCTGGGTCGTTCGGTTCGTGGTCGCCATTCGGGAACCTTTATTCCCCAATCGTTGTCGGTTCCGCGATCTATATGGCCGGCCCGCTGCCACTCATCATCATCATCATCAGCCTGTAGAAGTCCACTGCTGGACATAGGCCTCCCCCAGTCGCTGCCACTTCAACTTGCTAATTCTGAAAGCAATGTCGGTTTATTTGCTAGAATACATATATACTGACAAGGAACTGGTTATCCACTCTTACATACGATGATACTGAAGAATTGATCCAGATAAAAAAATAGTAATACTTATCTTAATAAAGCTTTACATAGCTAAAAACAAACATACATACATAATGCACAACACACATAAATCACCTTTCACATACACACACACACACCCTTACACAAATTTACACCCAAAACACTCACATAAACCAGGTGCATAACTTGATCTTCATGATCGAGTTATGTACCTCTCTCTCACTTGAACCTGAAGATCCAATCTTCAGGATCAAGTGAGGGAGAAACCCAGTTCAGCAATTTCCCTTTTTTCCCCTTTAAGTATTTAAATGTAGCTTTTAGATTGTTTATTTTATTTTTGTTTTATTTTTTCCTTTCTGTATATCTATATATCCTTTAATTTCCATAGTTAGGTACCTAGTTTATTTATTTTTGAATGTATAAATCTCTTTTAGTCCCTAGGTCGGGCACTGGAAATTGCGACACAGTCTATACTTCTGCAATTTCCAGTATTCTAAATTGTATCCTGTATCCATGTATTTACGTTCAAATAAATAAATAATAATAATAAAAATAAATAAATAAAAATATAATTTACATAATATGGTCTGTGGTATAAATCTGTGCTAGTCAATGTAATCAGCCTGCGTGCAGGCGTGCAATTATGACTAATTCTTGACATAATTTAATTACAATTAAAATTCTAAAATTCATTTTTTCATAAAAACATTTAGCGTACTCTTATGTAGATATTACACGTACAAAGAATGACAAACAATAGATGGCCCATAACAGCAACTAATTGGTACCCGATTGGCAAAAAACAAGATAGCAGGCAAGGCTTGGAGTAGAGTAGCTAGAGACAGGGAGACATGGAAGCAACTGGAGGAGGCTTTTATCGCTGATAGCGAATCTTGCATACCTACTTAGATTTTAAGAAAGTGTAGATATTTAAGTTGAACCTGATGCAGGAAACAATAACGCTTATATTATTATTATATTTATGTAGATATTTGTTTTCAGACGTAAAGAACGTGAGGAGGCTTTGCATCGCCTCTCCTCTGCGATCAAAGGAGAAGCCGATGAGTACCTCGAGACGTCACTTGTAGAGGAAGAGGACTTCCTAGCGCAGTACAAGAGCCTCCTCTAAATGTATGTCCCTTCATCATTATTCAGCGCCCACTCCATACTATTAGCGCCGATGGGCTTGCACCTCTCACGTATGGAATACTACAAAATGTGCGGTAGTGTCAAAAACTATGGAAGCTCCTTTGACTACCCCCATAGACATGTTCAAGGATCTGTGTGACTGTCTACCATGTGCCTATATCTTCTTTTTTTTCATATTACTGAGTCTTTTATTAACAGATCAAATTGATTATGTCCGTGATACGCGTCTAAAACTCGCACATGAGAATACCAGTAACTAGCATGCTAGTAGATCGCTAGCTGTAAAAATTTAAGAGACTCGCTGAGCTGTAATTTATTTATTTATAAAAATTCACTCATGGGCTTACAGAACGTCATAGCTTTGAACGAGGCGTTCCTATAAACTGGCATCTTAGTTAGGCTTGTGTGTACTTCTCACAGATTGCCTGAAATAATACTCAAGTAAGGATTCTGATACTGCCTATAAAATATTCGCATTTATTTGCGTGGAATAACTATCACCAAGCATTTTATAATATTGTTAGTATCCTACTTTTCGGCAGTGAAAAATGGATGGTGGACGTTTTTGTGTGGTGTCACGAAAACTGTTGACTTTTCACTGTCGAAAAGTGAGAACTCAGACTTTGCAGACTCGGGCCCCAGGGCGCGAGTTTTTAACCGTACATTACTCTAATTTTATCTTACGCATAATATTGACTAGTTGTATACATCAAATGTTGTGCTAATTATTATGCAGGGATAGGCTTCCACCCTTGCTCGTAGGGAATACTCAATACTGCAAAATGTGGGCAAGTTCCAAATGTTCAGACACGCCTCTGACTACCCCCGTCTGGAGATCTGAGAAGATGTCAACCATTCTTAGGGATAAAAGTCGTGAGCCTACTTAATTTTCTTAATTATTATACAGCTCACTTTTAGGGCCATCGACAACCAAAGCAGAGCGGAGGACCGTGAAAGCATAACGTTTCAATCAGTTTCTACATTATTATTATTAGCCGTATTTCCCTAGTGTACTTTTTTTTTTTTTTTTTTTTTTTTCTCTATTTATTTAGGGGCTATCCATTGCTGGATAAAGGCCTCCTCCATCTCATGCCATCCTCCTCTGTCTCTTGCCCTTTGTGTCCATATTTTTCCAGCCACTGATTCAATGTCGTCTCTCCAGCGACGGACTGGCCGACCGCGAATTCTCTTTCCGTCACGGGGCCACCAGTGTAGTATTCTCTCGCTCCATCTATTGTCCGTTTGTCTGGCCGTATGGCCTGCCCATTTCAATCAGTTTCTACATAAAACCAGTAAATATGATGGCTTTACTATTACTAAAGGTAATCTTAAAGCCGCTAAACGATAGACTGACCAGTGGGGCAAGTACCTATAATAGGTCATCCCAAGGCCACCATAATCACCGGTTAAAACTAAAATAGAAACTGATTGCAACAAAGTTACGTAATTGCCGCGCAGATGTGCGAAATCAACTAATACAGTTGTTTCAAAATGGAATCACATCATCTACGCGCTACGATTGGTTGATTTTGCACATCCCGCTCCGCTTTTGTGGACGCCTATCGTCCTGAGGCGGCGGGTACCAGTGCTCTTGTGGACGTTTGTCCCACTTATACTTTAATTGCTAAAAATTTGCAAAGATATAATTGTGTGGAGATGTAATTTACTCCTTCAATGTGTAACCACTGAACGGATTGTCATGAAATTCTGCATGTATGTAGTAAATAGCGTGGAATAACATGCATGCTACTTTATATCCGGGTACCACGCGAGCGAAGCCGCTGGCGGGAACTAGTATGTACTAGTGTACTCATATTGGTACCTACCATGACATATTAAATCATGACAGATGACCAGTTTCATTGTAACCAGGTTCGATTCTCATAAAAGAGGGTCAATTACTGACGCAGAGTCAACCTCACGCTAGGTCGAGGTTTGGTTCCCGTATCGTGACATAAGTTATCCTAGTAGTGGACCTATAGTCTGTAGTTTTTTAGACATTTATTATATCCATTCGTTGGATCAATTGTTACATTTATGTGCCATGAAAAGTACATAATTTTTAATTAATATATTATTTTATTCATACATATTAAATATAATTTAGGATAAGTTATTATCTCATCTAATGAGTAATCAATTTATAGTGATAGAAAATAAAAATATGTATACGGTAATACAAAATATTGTTTTATTTATTTAATTTTGTGTAAATTGTTTTATTCCTTACACATAAAATATGAAGTAGCTTCTCAAGGTGAAGTGGCTAGAAATAACGGTTTCGGCAGAATACCAGCGCCTAACTACTCCTCAGTGGTAAGGCATTAATGCTGAGTCAAGACCTTTTTGCTGCTTTGGCGCAGAATAACAATGTTCTTATTCTTATATTAACTTTTTTTGTACTGTCTTGTCTTATTTACAACTTTATAACTATTTCTTGTTTTCTATTGTGTGCCAAGTTAGTAAATTAATTTCTGCCTATGTATATTCATAAAATTACTTTTTCTAGCTTAATACTAAGTGGGTACAAACACGTTAATCTATAATAGGTACAAAATGTGGGTTAAATATTCTATATCTCGGAGCAAACGCGTGTTTATTCACTTTTTGCTATTTGTTCCGAGGTACATTTGTTCATGAGAGCAACATAGTAGAATTGTGTAGCTCGCGAACGAGTGATAAAAATGAACTACCTCACCAGTAACTTGTATATCCTTCTCGTTCACACGCATTGTAAGTGTATCTATCAGTCTATCCCGTCTAACCAAGCGAACGTCAAACCACGGGGTCCCATTCCAAGGAAAGAAAATATTGTTCAAACGAATGTCAATAGATGGCTTTACGGGTATAGATTTGTTATTGAAGTATGTGAAAAATCATTATTAGGTCATGAAACAAAGATTTTATAATATCATAAAATACCCATAACACGGAAAAATTAAATAAATGCCTCTTCAATCAAGTTTAATTATTTTTTACATAAATCCAATGATCTTTGTTTTTCTGGTGGCAATGACTTGAACTACGTTGTGATTGACACAGTTTGCTTGTACTACCACAGGTAGTACTGACTTGATAGATGGCGTTATTTTAAATTCCTGTACTGTCGCGTTTTATTTTTGCGTTTTCCATTTTGTATGTAGATTACTAACTTTTAATTCCAATCGAAATAAAAAAAAATTGAGTGAATTCGTTTCTTTTACAAATTATCAGAGATGTTACAGTTAAAAAACTAAGTGAAACGCCTACATACTATCATAGTATTATGTTATCTGTGGTCAAACTGAGCAGTAAGCGCCTACCTCTCTCTCTATCATCTCAGGTTCAGTTTGTCTATTGTCCCATAGTAACTTAATATATTCTGTGTAATCTAAGTCGCGAACTAGATGACGCCATCTGGATCAGTTATCTTTTCATAGTAACTCATTTTATTCTGTGTCTCGCCGATCTCTCGGTAACAGATTATGAATTAGGTACTATACTAGCCACTTTTCCTTGTCACAATGGATAGCGCCAAATGTGGCGCTTTTTAGTTTCATCTTTTGGCTACATTGAAGCGGACCTATAAGATCTTTGGGCTACAATGTAATGAACCATATGCTAATAGTATTTTTATCTTTTTCTCGTTCGCCAACTGAACTAGTGAATATATAGATACGTATCTTTGGGTTGAAAAGGAATGTATCTCACTTTCTTCTTAGTGAACTTTGCGCATAGCTACAAGATAGTACAAAAATACAGTACTACTGGTTCACAATAAACTCCAAGAAAATGACATCGTTCTTGATATAGTCGAACTTGTCCAGGCTGGTGTGCGGTATGAATATGTACTGCCTCTTCATCTGAAGTACTGACTTGTCCAATGCCTCGGTCGATTTGTTCTTCTCTTCGGGATTCTCGTCGTAGTCGTGGCGGTTTGAAGCAGATTTGCGACGTAGTTGTAAAGATTTTACTAAGTCCATTGCCTGCAAACATAGATTTTTTGAATTATTGTCATATAACAAGTGTCAAACATGAGGCTACGGGGTGACAGGCATAGTAGTTTGCTAGCTTAAAGCAGCAGAAAAAAGTTTTGAAAAGGGTTTTTAAAAATCAAACCATGATCTAGGTGAAATAACAATTTCCAGATGCAGGTAATGATAATAAAAGGCTCCTACTCCAGTCACGGATGAGCGAAGTGATCCAGTGGGAGTGGCTCGCTTCGCTCATCCTTAGTGCCCGCTCGTTACGGCAGCTTCGAAACTGCCCACCCCGATTAATTATATAGAAGTGAGTGGCTCGCTTCGCACATTCGTAGTTTTCGTTACCACCTAAATAGTTTATAATAATAATTTAATTCATTTATTCAGACATCAAAGGTCCATTGGGGTTAGTAATCAAACCTAAAGCACTCTAATCACTGACAATTAAAGTTAGCCACTCCGATTCATTAAACAGGAGTGGCTCGCTTCGCTCATCCAAGCCCTTTCGTTACCGTCGAAAGCACTGCAGTTTCGTAGTTCATTAAAATTGCAGTTCTGTGTGTCTTACTTTCCTTTGCTTAGTAATACTTATAATTGAAAGATAACTAGATTTACCTCAATTTGACTAGTTTTATCTTGTGTTTCCCTTGTTGGTGATCCAAAATAAATAAATACCTGTATCGTACCTGTCTTATGTTAGCTGCCTGGTCCTTCAGCACGATATTGAGTGCCAGTTCGCAAGGCCACTCAAGCAGCGAGTCATAGGCCCCGCCTACTAATCTCACTGTACTGGTTATGTGCCGGCCCTTCCACTTGCCTATGCCGTTCAGGTTTACTTCTGCCTGTATAAACGACAGCGAACATCAGAGGCAAGTCAAAGTCAAAAAGCGTTCCATCATCTCCCTGCCCTTATCAGACTTCATGTGGCGTCGGCACAACATGTTTTAAAAAGCGTTTAAAACATGTCAATAAGCGTTTATTTCAATAAAATTTTAGGATGGGTCGTCTGGAAAACGTCTTAGAAACAAGGTGAAGCTACGCCTTTACCTGTCTTCTATGTCTGATGCCTACTTTAACAAGTTTAAAAGTCCGATGAGGGGAAAGCCAAGGCATTATTGCAACTATCAATCATTAACAAATGGTTATTAAATTTGTTCATTTTGCCATTCATTCTGTTTTGGTTCGGTCGATCGGTTCCATTATGGTACGCATTTTCTAACACCTCACACTCAGTACGATTTCGTGAATTAGTCTTGCCCATGAGATAACCAAAAGTATTCAGTGGAATGTGTCCCGATTGCTTCAAGGCTACGATGTCCTGGCCTTATCAAACCACGGCGCCCTAAATAGGCCTGACTGTATTGTTCTATACCATTTTTACTTAATTAGTGACCTTTCATCGAAATATTCTATCCAGTCCCAACTTTAGATGGTATTTGGCACTTGTATTTTGCGAGTTGTGACGCGCACTGTAGATTCCTTCAGACAATAAGGCTACCTTGAGCGTGTATCCGTATTTGCTTGTCCTGAAGAGAGGGCTGGTCAGAACGGCGTCGTTGTCCTTTGCTTCCTTCATTCTGGCGGAGAACTTGTCTATCCTCCATATCATGTGACCTGTAAATTATTTATGATTTTTTATATTAAATAAAAAATAAAAATAAAAGGGCATTTATTCACCAAGAATCCTACACACAGTTATAAAGATACAATTGCTAATTTACAAGTTTTGGTATGTATGTAGGTAGACAGGTGAAATGGTCGAGGGCTCAGCTACGCTGCTTTTCAGCCTCGCCATAAAATGTCTGCTGTCGTCACAGCAGGTTTGATCCTCGGAAGCCATCAGCCGCTATCAGGCGATGAAGAGAAGGGCACAGATCATTATTATAACCTATGTAAGTATATAAGTAAGTAGTAAGTATATATTCTCCATGTAATAACACCAAACAGTCACATACATAGTTCTGACCCCACACATATACATTTTTGAACTCTGCATTCCTAAGCTGCCTTTAGGAGCATCCAATAAAGCTCATTTTATGATTCAATGTGGCTAGTTCTGCGTAGATGCATCGAATCTTGCGTTGCAGTTGTAAATTGGCTTTACACCAGTCCTAGCACGTTACTCTTGCGTTAGATTAATTTCAAACCAGAGGTATTTGTCTTGCGCTAATACGGTCGTTTTGCCATACGCGCTTACTCGCGCGCTTCAAAAAGCCGAATGCGCGTACACGGGCTTATGCCGGCGTGTACGCACGAACCGGCGGGAAGGCATCTTCATTCAAGAACAATCATTCAAGACCAGAGTGAATAGGTTTCTTCTAGGCAAACGTGCTACACCGTAGACCACATTACTTAACATCAGGTGAGATTGTGGTCAAACGTTAGCCTATTTCGTATTTAAAAAAAAAAAAAAAAAAAAACTCTCACAGCTCTCGATTATACGAGCTTATAAGCGCGAAGCTGAGATTCGCGTGTGGCAAATGACGCGGCTATACGCACCTACACGGGCTTCGAAAAACGAGCTTATACGCTCGTATAAAACGCTAGTCTAAAAAGGTTTTTACTCGAAACTTCTTTCGTACATACATACATAAAATCACGCCTATTTCCCAGAGGGGTAGGCAGAGACCACGGCCTTCCACTTGCTACGATCCTGACATACCTCTTTCGCTTCATTCACTCTCATCACATTCCTCATACATGCTCGTCGGTTTAGGGTATTCTTGACCTGGCCTTTGTCCAAACGTCACCGATTTGGTCGCTAAACGTACGCCTAGGTCTTCCTCTTCCAACGGTTCCATTCACAATCGCCTTATACACCTGTTTCGTCAATCTTCTTTCGTTCATCCTCTCTACATGACCAAACCATCTCAGCATACCTTTCTCAATCCTCATCACTACATCTTCTTCGACTTCACAACGTTCTCTTATCACACCGTTCCTCACTCTTCAAAGTTACTCCACACATACTTCTCAAAGCTCTCATTTCCACTGCATTTATCCTTTCACTGCCAAACATTAGTGTCAAAGTCAAAAGTCAAAAGGCATTTATTTCAATAAAATCACTAGGATCACTTTGAAACGTCTTAGAAACTAGGTGAAGCTATGCCTGTTCCTCGCGACCAAGCCTAGAAGAATCAGGCAACAAACACGGCTTGGTGCCTATCATTTTTTTCGATGATCCTTTTTCACAAAATGGAATTTAAAGCTTCAGTGTGGTGCCGATCGAACTAGGTGAGGCTCAAGAGAAAAGTAATCTAATTATGTTCCTTAATAAATAAGAGCTTATAAAAATGTGAAAAAATGAAGACAAATGTGAGCTTCAACAAATGATCTAAGGGCAGCACACGCTACACTTGATGAAATATGTACCTAATGCTTATATAATTAAATAATACTTAAAATATGATGCAAACAAAAACTGTAAAGACACTGCATAATGGCATTTTAGCTGTCGAGGGGCAGAGCGACTCAGGCCATGCGGTTTTATCATTTAAATAATCATTTAGTTTATAGTACGCTTTCTTAATAAGATTATTCTTTATGTACACTTTAAATCTTCTAATAGGAAAATGCGTCGCGTTTACCGGAAGTTTATTATAAAATCTTACCATATTTCCCATAAAAGACCCATTTACATTTTGTAATCTAAATTTTGGAATGCACAATTTATTTTTGTTTCTTGTGTTAATACTATGCACGTGTCGGCACTATCACTCCTCCATGCACAGCCAGTCGTGCCTTTTTGGACACTCTCCGACTGCTCATAAAGGCTTTCGTTCGTAACAAGCTACTAACCGTTATCGCTGCCCAAGACCTGGTTATCGAAGCTAACCCTCGCCTGGAAGTCGGCTAGTTCGTTCCGCAGTTTGTGGTAGGAGCGTAACAGCGCGCGCATGTCCCGCGACAGAGTGTCGGCGCGCGCGGCCTGCTGCGCGCACTCGGCGCGCGCGTCCGCCGTACCCACCTCCAGCACGGCCAGCCGGTCTATATCCTGGAAGGGGCAAAGCAACTTCTAACTTACAAGGCGTGTTCAAACGGTGCGATATCATAATAATAATGTGCTGCCCTTAGATCATTTGTTGAAGCTCACATTTGTCTTCTTTTTTTTCACATTTTTATAAGCTCTTATTTATTAGGGATTATAATTAGATAACTTTTCTTTTGAGCCTCACCTAGTACGATCGGCACCACACACACATCGAAAAAAATGATAGGCACTAAGCCGTGTTTGTTGCCTGATTCTTCTAGGCTTGGTCGCGAGGAACAGGCATAGCTTCACCTAGTTTCTAAGACGTTTCAAAGTGATCCTAGTGATTTTATTGAAATAAATGCCTTTTGACTTTGAGTTTGACTTAATATATACATGCCTTTTTTTTCTGGACATATCACACAAGGTCAACTGATCCCAAACTAAGCATAGCCTGTACTATGGGTACCAGAGACTGATATACATAATAGATAAATATTTAACACCGAGACCCAGAACAAACATCTGTGTTAATCACAAATGTTTGTCCAGTGCGGGAATCGAACCTGCGACCTTATATTGGGTACAAATATAAAAGAGCTGGTTACAATAAAAATAATAATAAAAAGGCAGAGCACATGCAGCGCTGTTTTTCAATTGACCCCCCTCGGATAGTTATTCACCTATATGTCATCTGAAATTCGTTCTTACGTCTACTTATCAAAAAAACATTTTTACAGACATAGGGCCTCCCTCAGTACATGCCACTGAGCCCTTCTCATTCACTTTCTGCCCGCCGCCTTTCGTAGGTCGTCTCTCCATCTAGTGGGGGGCCTCAGTGATTGTAGCTTCTCCAAGCTATGCGCCCGGTTAGGCCACACCTCCCCAAAATGAATGCGATAAAATGTATTGCCGTTACCAACAGTCCTTATGTCCGTTCCCTGCTTAGTGTATACATACGTACAGTTCGCTCAGGGGCAGCGTTCTGTAGCTGCGCCCTCACGACTGCCAGCTGCGTTAGCTGCTCTGAGGAGCGGCGAGTCTCCATCAGTTCCTGCTCCAACATGGCGCGGCTCTCAGCGTTCCTCTCCCGTTCCTCTTCCACCAACTGCTTTATGTAGATTATAACGTCCTCTGGAAATATAAAGAGTCCCGTGAATTATGTAATTTCATTGGCTTTGAAGTACAAATCATCAGGTTGTATGATTTTTTAACAATTTACAAGTTTTCTTGTCTTTATCGCCTTCCAACCAAACCCAATCCCGTAAAAACCTCATTAGTACTTATAAGTATAAGTAACAATCCCCAAGAATAACTGTTCAAGAATAAGGAGAGTAGCAGTGGTAGAACAGAATAGAATATATTTATTTTCTTACAAAACCTACACCTAATTAAGAATAAACAAATAAATAAAAATAGATGTAGGTCGAGCAACAAAATTGGCTCTGCCTCAGCATGAGTTGGTTGGCTAGCAGGCTAGCAACCAACGCTGGTCTTCTGTCAGAGCCTTGGTTGTCGCTACGGACCAACTACTGACAACGACGACACGATAAAAAAACAAGAAACACACTAAAATAACTTCCTTATTATTATTCCTATGATAGAATGAATGAGATTATAGTATCTATAGCTCATCATCGGCTGTGCTATGTATCGTACCGCCTTCGAAAGTTTGGTTGAAATTGGTTGCTTGGTCGAGATGGTTGGAACAGTTCGTAATCTATTTCTAGGCAGAAAGAGTGGGAAGAAATAGATACAAATACAAAACGATTTTTTTACCAAGTTTATTGACCGCTCTGATCCTGGCGTCGTGCTGCGTCAGCGCCTGCTCCAGCAGCTCCCGTTCGTTCTGCTCGTGCACCAGGCTGCTGACGGTGCTCTCGAGCCGCATCACCGTCGTCAGCTGCTGGCTTTGCAGCTCCTAAAATACAGAGCATAGCTGTATTGAAATATTTGCATCGTTAGCTGCATATGATTGGGCGTTGTGAGTTGTTAATTCTTGGTCAACAGACCCACTGTTGACCTATAAATCACTTTTAGTTCTCTCATACCCGATTCGCCGGAATTCTCCTAACTGTTTACCTAAAACAACCTCAATTATGACTGGGTTGAGAGTTCGAAGGCACTAATTGAGGGGTAGTAGTGGCCGTACCTAACCAACGTATTTTCCATTAGAAAAATGTATGTGCGCTTTACTAGTTTTCTCAAATGGTGATGGAAAACATTGTGAGGAAATTTTATTCAATTAAACATTCGGAGACGGCATGTCCACGAGAACGCGGCGCACTTTAATCCTTTCAGTCCTTCCACCTCGGTTCTCATCAAAGGTCATTTGCCCTTTTCAGGGCCACCATACATAAACCTGGTCGTTGACTTAATGCAGGGTGACCGAGAAATAACTTGCTGTAAACGAGTCTTCTGTATTTCCCTTACCTGTAAAGCCAGCTGCACATTAGACAGGTCATGTTTGAACTGCGCGGCCCAGTCAGCAGACCTCGCGGCCTCGTCGTCCGCGGCCGCACGCGCTGACACCACCCTGGACAACAGGTGCTGGGTGTTTTCCTCCACCAGCACCAAGTGGGACCGGAGTGTCTGCAGCTCTGTGGCTTGGATCTCGCGTTGGCTGGCTTCGTCTGTTAGAACTAATCTGGAAATGTTTCGGTGGTTGTACTTTGCTTGCTTGTCGGGTCACGTTCTTTCTTGGTCATCCTGCGTTAATGTCAGTTACCAGGTTGAGGTATGGTGACCCTGTAAAGGGTTAATGACCGTTTGTGAAAGGACCAGTGTGGTGAAAGTGTTATAGTGCGCAACTTAGAGGGTCCCTTCGTGCACATTAGCTTTAATAAAATAGAATATTGGTACCTAGTTAATCGTACCTGTCGTCTAAGCCATCTTGCTTTTGATTGTATCATCGTAGCCTAGTGAGAAAAGTACTAGATACTTACTTCCACCGTAACTATATAGTTGTCTGCAAAGTACATACCTCATTATTGTTGCATTCATTTAGATAATTCTTCTAGGCTTGGTCGCGAGGAACAGGCATAGCTTCACCTAGTTTCTAAGACGTTTCAAAGTGATCCTAGTGATTTTATTTAAATAAAAGCCTTTTGACTTTGACGTTTACTTGATAGTGGCGAGTTCCTTCTCGATGAAGGAGACGCAGTCGTCGAGTTGCGCCTGCGCATGGCTCGATGGCGACCACGTGTGGGTCTTCACCGGTGGGCTGGGAGCCGGTATGCTCGCGTGGCTGGGTTGAGCAGAGTTTTTAGTCTGGAATAATAAAACTTAACTTTAATATTTGCTTCAGTTCAACCGCGGATGTTGGCAAACTTTAGGCAAACCTTTTATAATTTTCGCAATGATGCCACTGTACTGAAGATAAACGTAATGATGTACATGACAAAATCTGAAAAAGTTTACCTAACCATCAATTCGTGCCATGCGGGGTCGACAACGCACGCGTGATGCCTCTAGTATTGCAAGCGTTCAAAGGCAACGGTACCTAAACACTGTATTTTTATACAAGTGAGGTGGCAAACAAGCATACGGCCCACCTGTTGGTAAGCGGTTACCATAGCCTATGAGCGCTTGCAATACCAGAGTCATCACGCACGCGTTGCCGACCCCGAACCCCCTCCCTCCTAAAGAGCTCTGGCAAACTTATTCATCGCAGGAACACAACACGTACCAGTAGGTGGGCCGTAAGCTAGTTTGCCACCATAGCAGTATAAAAAAAATCGAAAGTTAAGGAAATGAAACCAACCGCAGAAGACGTTTTGTTAGTTATGATACCTTTTCCATTTGTGGACACTCTTTGACATGAGTGTCCTTGTGTTTCCTCTGGATCCAGGCGCCGCATCGCAGCGGGCACTGCTCCAGTATGCTCCCACATTGTTTGAGGTGATTCTGCAAAATACGTATTTATAACCATTTTGAGTCACGCCAGTTTCCGTCCCGTCCATCCCAAAAAAAATAACATTTTTTTTATTATAGGCTGGATATGATTCGATCCCGATGGAATTGGATCCAGTATTGGATCCCGAGCTGATTGGAAGTCCCGAAGTTGACTTCCAATCAGCTCAAAATAGCGGGTTCAAATCCCGTTTCAGTCGAACATTTTTGGGATGTTAACATTCTTGCATTTTCGTTCGCGTCTCACCCTATCGCGTTTGCGTCTCACCCTATCGCGTTCGCGTCTCACCCTATCGCGTTTGCGTCTCACCCTATCGCGTTCGCGTCTCACCCTATCGCGTTCGCGTCTCACCCTATCGCGTTCGCGTCTCACCCTATCGCGTTCGCGTCTCACACTGAAGACACAAACGCGATAGGGTGAGACGCAAACGCGAGAGGTTGAGACGCGATGATTTTCATCGGATGTTAACATTCTTGCATTGTAACTAATTTTTCTAGGCTTGGTCGCGAGGAACAGGCGTAGCTTCATCTAGTTTCTAAGAAGTTTCAAAGTGATCCTAGTGATTTTATTGAAATAAATACCTTGTGACTTTGACTTTGCTCAACGCAGTGTTCGCTCGGATTGCGACAGCTATAATAGGTGCGTATTATCGCATGTACCTACTCGTAAGATGTTTTTGACCTTTGATTCCTTAGGTATGGCCTGACCTTCTGTTCTGTCACATCAATACGCCATTTTTAGGCAAAGTTTCGATTATTACACAAACCATTATAATTCACTTTCAAAACTACCGTGAGTTGTATCTATATATAAGACACTAGTTGTCCCGCTCGCGACTTCGTCCGCGTTTGTTTATACCTATCTAGACTATATTCCATTATCCTTGCCAAAGAACTAACACCTAAGAAACAGCTTTTTACCGACTTCTTCCTACCATCACCGTCACCGTCACTATCAACGCAACATAGTGAGTAAAAACCGTTTTTCAAAATAATCATTTCATGTCTGCTCTTCGTACACCAAAATGAAAATGTCATGCATTTTTGTCGAATCTTGATAATATTAATACCACTTGTCTCAAAATAAACTTATCAAGTAGATGGATATCATTGTCCTTCAGCAATCGATAAACATTCCATTGACTAATACTAGCTGAAACTTTCGAATATTTGCAATACTTAACTTGTGGAACTCTATCTTCTTTCAAGGACTTTCGGCTTGATGCTGGCCTAAAGATGACTTATTTTACCACTATCTTCGCTCGCGTGGAACCTAGGTAAAAATAGCCTATATGCTATACTAGGTAAAGAACTCTTATCTATTCCGAGGTTCATAGAAATCGACCGAGACGTTACGGCGTGATTGAACTACAAACATCCAAACATCCTCACAAACTTTCACATTTATAATATTAATAGAGGATCATATCAATATTTCTCAAGTATTCCTGTGGAACCCTAAACTAATATTCAGAAATTCCTACATCGTGTTGGGTTCTTGATACGATGATGGATAAAACATATCGGCTGAAGTAACTGCCATCACATTCATTGTATGTGTCAGAAAAATTCTTTTCTACAGTTTTGTTATGTTGATTCTCAGAATCTGATGTTTGTTTATATTTTTATTTGCATACTCAGACGTTTTGCCATGTCTTCAGCAGGCTCATAATAAATCACTTAATATGAGAAAAAAAAACACTTTGTTGCCAGTTGGGTGTAGAATAAGCACCTTTCGGGATAGCATATTATACATTATGAATCACGTTGTTACCTGTAACTGTCCCATTTCAAACAGCTCATTGCAGAAGTAGCACGGGCTTTCCCTAGCACCACTAGGTCCGTTCTCCACCTTCTTCAGCGAACTCATTCTGAACACTTTTCGCATGCACTGTATCACTACACACATCTACTCATAGTTCATTAGTTCACAAAATCTAGATCTTTATGTTCACAAATGCATTCGCAACTTTCAACAATAAATATTTAGGTTTGTTGTATTATATTTAAAACAAACTGTAGCTCTTGTTTTTGAACTAGACACTTGTTCCAATCTACAAAGTCAGTTATTATTCCGCTACACTTTCATCCGATTATTTTAGTTTATAATACTCTTAACAGATTTTCTGACATATTTTTGTATAAGACACACATAAAACTTATCCCTTTTCACATCGCATATGTTCTGACTTTTAACATTTCTGAACTTCTCTTCACTCTTAACCAATTTAATAAATGATTGTAGTGAACAATACGTTGGCACGGCGGTTCTTTGTCACACAAGTGAATCATTCATATCTCTTATCAGGCTGATACGTGATACGGGGCGTTGTATTGATAATAACGTAGGTACTAATACGGCAAATAACGGTAATCCGTGGATTGTGGGTCAAGGCAAAGGTATTTTTTTTTGAAATGTTTGTATTATTTTATTTTATGACCACCGGGATTAGATTCCCGCTGCGGGATAAATGTTTGCATGATCTGCAAATATGAATTGTTCTGGTCTGGATGTCGTGGTACCATGGTACTCGTATTTTCTGATACCAACACACAACAGTTCAAGTACGTTGTGTCCAATAATCAATACTTCATATTTTCCTGTTTCCTTAGCACCACCGTCCTCTATCGTTCTCGTAAAATCCAGTCCATCCAAAGGTTGTCTGGAAGAGATCACTCTTAGTGATAAGATCGCCCATTGTATTCCACTATTATTACTTATATTTTGTCGATTTAATTGTGATGCGATACATTTTTATGTGGCTTACAATAAAGAGATTGTTGTATTAGTCGGGAATAGACGATAATCCAGTCAGTTTTATAGCGTCAAATCACAGAGATTGCGCATCGCTTATGTAATGTGTACCTACTGAGCTGAGCACCGACATTCAGCGCAAACCAAACCGGTCAAGAGCGCGCTGCAGCCTGCGCTCACAATCTGCCAAATGTATTGCGAATGATCTATTGAGTAATCTACTCGAGCAAAAAATTATAATTATCGAATGATAAACTATTATTTTATGCTCACAAAAACCCTGCTAATAATTTAAGTCAAAGTCAAAAGGTGCTTCATCATCATCATCATTTCAGCCTTTGGACGTCCATTGCTGAGCATAGGCCACCTTCAAAGATTTCTAGAGCGATCAATCTGCACCCTGCGGCCCCCAGCAACCCTTATCAGGTGTTTATTTCAATAAAATCACAAGGATCACTATGAAACGTCTTAGAAACTAGGTCCTGTTCCTCTTGTGGGCTGTTCGTCGCGACCAAGCCTACAAGAAACTGGCAACAAACTTGGTGTTTTTAATTATTTTCGAAGATCCTTTCACAAAATAGATTTTAGCGCTTCTGTGGTCAGATCAAACAAGGTGAGGTTTCAATAAAAATTCTAAAAGTTCAAAAAATGGCAAGGTTATTTTTATTTTATTTTTATTTAAGTATGTTTCTGATAAACCGAATTCTCTACATTGGGGTGGTCGGATGTACCACGCGAGGGAAGCTGCGAGCAAAGGCTAGTTTATTATAGCTATCATCTCTTCCAATTGAAGACACACGATCTTGTCGGCATAAACCGAAGGCGGTAAGAGCCAGTGTGGTGAAAGGATTCAGAGTGCCTTACAATACACATGTTTTAATGTCAGGCCTTGGACTACCAAGGCCAAGGCACGAACACTAGCTCGTGGCATAGAAGTGGAACCTACCCGCGGTGTGGAAAGGTCGAGGTTCAAAGTCCGTAGCTGAGTTCCAAGGAGTTTATTCCTAACTTGTAGGTATAGGTAGGTATTACTCAACTCCATATTAACAAGACAACCAAAAGTACAGATGGAATATTTCAGATGAGAAGGATCTTCAATTATATTTCGCAAAAACAACCAAAGGAACGCCTACTAATAAAAGATTGGTATTTTTAGCTCATTTTGTGGTTGGTTTCTCGGCAAATTCATGTTCTGATGATCATAAAATAGATGCGTTATCTTTCCTCGAGTCAGAATTTAATAAAAATGGAGATAGTTGAAAAGGGTATTCAGGCGCTGACGTTGTTGGTCTTCAAAAAAGCTCATCATCATCATCATGGTGGCCTCTTCTACATCCAATCTTGCATATAGGCCTCTTCCCTTCTCCATTCCTGGCGATCTTGTGCCTGTCTCATCCAGCCATGGCCTTCGTGGCGTCTGATGTCGTCTACCCAGCGGTTAGGCGGTCTGCCTCGTCCCCGGGTATCCGCTCTGGGTCTCCATTCCAGGGTTCTTCTGGTCCAGCGGGTCGCGTCCATTCTAGCAATGTGCCCATGCCCACTTTTTTTCGCTATAGTCACATCACTTATTTTAGTGATTCTCCGAAACCAGTCATTGCGTCTCCAAATATTTTGTCATTTATATTGAAAAAAGTCCCCCCACCCGATGGACCGACGACATTGTGAAGGTTGCGGGAAGTCGGTGGATGGAGAAGGCTCAAGACCGTTCGTCATGGAACTCTTTGCGGGAGGCCTATATCCAGCAGTGGACTTCTACAGGCTGATGATGATAATGATTGAAAAAAGTAGCTTGTGCCCGCTGCTTCGCTGGCGTTGTTCTAGATAAAAAGTATCTCATGTATCCCATATGTATTCAAGGTAAAGAACTCTATCTAATTATTCCAAGTTTCATCGAAGTCGGTTGAGCCGATACGGTGTTATTGAACCACAAACATCTGCATAAACTTTCGCATTTATAATACAAGCTTCAACTCGCGTCTTCGCCGTACCTACGATGATAAAAAGTAGCCTGTAGTCTATAGTCCAGCCATCTTGACGGTCACCGTTGTGACCGTCAAGATGGCTGGCACCGTTGTGTTTGTTGACGGAGGTTTTACGAAAGCTTGCAAAGACAAAAATAAGCGTTCGACTGACTAAGGTCAACGCCGCGCCAGTTCCGTAGGTATATTATTTAAATATTTAGTAAATTAACGCAATTAAGAAAAAGAATAATTTATTTACCAAAAAAGAAATTTTACAAGGCTTAATATAAATACGACTATACTAGAAGGTACTACCTATATACATTTTAGCATAAATACCGGCGAAGACCAAACTAAGCGCGAGGCTTGTATCTTGGGCTTCTAGAGTACACTTACCAAGAGGGGAGTAGGTTACCTATGTCTGACGAAAGAAAAACGTATGGCTTACTATGTAATATAAAAACAAATGTAGAAAAAATAGTATAAATAACATAACGCATCCATAAGATTATAAGATCCATGTACAGCATGACCCTTTTCGATAGAGCCTGCGCTCGCGCAATAAATTTACTCAACAGCCTTCAGTAACCATCTGACGCTGTGAGTGGACGCACGTCACGCGCTCGCAATTTTTACCGAAACACGCGTAATAAATAGTGTTTTATTGAAAGTGCTTGTGTTTTGTGAAACAGCAGACGATTCTAACTAAGAGGATTTATTGTGTAAGTACCTAATCGAATGATAAGTAGGTATATAAAATAAGACGAAAATGCAAGTAAATAACTTATTACTGATCTCCAGGTTAAATAAAGCACGGAAGTATTGCAAACAATCTTTTAAAATAACGTTGCAGATCTCATCTAGATCAGATGCATCTTGAATTTTGACATTAGTTTTTTATTGCTTAAAATGTTACAAGTAAACCTTTAAAATAATATTCTCATAAGTATTCTTAATTCATACATTTTGTTTAGTTCATTTGTATCTAGTTAATTTGAGTGCGAATCATAAGTTTTGTATTCTTTTTGTAAATATTCAAGATTTCATATCCAAGTAAGTTAGTCAATACGTCAGTTTCAAACCAGTTGCAGTAATCCTTGAAAGAAAGAAAAGTTTTGTGGTATACTATTTATGTAAGTAGGTACTTCAATTTGAACAAGTGAAATACTGCACGCTATGTGTATTAAATTAAAAATATATATTAAATAATTCCGGAAATTTCCGGATATATTATCACACACGGACAACTGATCCCAAACTAGGCATAGCCTGTACTATGGGTACCATAGACTGATATACATAATAATAGATAAATATTTAACACCCAGACACAGAACAAACATCTGTATTCATCACACAAATGTTTGTCCTGTGCGGGAATGGAAACCTGCAACCTCTAGCGCAGAAGGCAGAGTTACTACCAACTGAGCTATGAGGTCAGCTATGTGTACAAGTTTAATTTAGGAGAAAGTGCCATAAATTCTCATTGAATTTGAATTTAGGTTGCATCCCTACGTATCAAGAAAACTCTTTTCTTATGGAGTATCTATGTCTCTATCAGGTTTCTGGGACTTTAGATCGGTTAGATCCAGATTGTTAATTACCTATCCTATCCTGTCCTACTAATATTATAAATGAGAAAGTTTGTGAGGATGTTTGTTGTTCAATCACGCCAAAACGGCCGAACGGATTTGGATGAAATTTGGTACAGAGATAGATTATAGTCTGGAATAGCACATAGGCTACTTTTAATGTAGGTACCACGCGAGCGAAGCCGCGAGCGGAAACTAGTAATTTATATATACTCAAAAGCCATATGCTCGGAAAAGTTCCGCAAAACCTCTCGGTAGTGGTGACGTCACATCTCAGGCGGAAATTCGCGAAAATTCGCCCGAGATGTGTCACCATCTCTACCATGAGATTTCGTCGATAAGCATAAGGCCCCTGATACTAGCAACTAGCTAATGGAGCTACCATATTATTATAGAAGCTGCTCTAGACTTCATCATCATCATTTCAGCCGTACGACGTCCACTGCTGAATATGGCCTCCCCCACAGACAGAGCGAATACTTTATCCTGTCACCTGTGGGGAGATTTTCCCATACTCCCACGCTGGGCATGCGGGTTGGCGAGCGCAGTTAGAGCTATCGTTGTTAAAATAAGGGACGCTGCTGCCCATCCCCTAGCTTTTTTACCTTAGTCGCCTCATACGACATCCGCGGACAGGTAGATATGGAGGGGCCTATTCTTTAGCCGGGGCCACCTCGGCCCCGCACGGCCGGCACGGCTCTAGACTTAATTACAGGAAATACAATGCAAGCAAATTAATTATTTACCTACAAAGCTTGAAATATCTAGAAGAATTCATTCATTCATTCAAGTATTTTATTTCAGCTTTCACTTACACCCTATTACAGCCATATAATTTTAAAATGGAAAACATAATTTAAATAACACACCATTTTTTAAATTCATAGCGGCATCTTAGCTTTGTGATAAATTATGACCTTTTTATGATTATTTATAAGTTTACCCTTGGCTTTTATTAGGCAGTTTTTGTTTGTGTGAGAACTCATTGATATTCTAATTCATCATAGTTGCTTGTTATGTTGATTATAAACTACAAATGGTAGAGCATACTGCGGTTCCAATCATACAATAAACAAATAAACTAAAAATAAACTAAACTCGTACAAATTAAAAAAAAAAAAAAAAAAAAAAAACAATGTCGAACCAACGAAGTTCTAGTTGATTTAACCAGCGTCAGGTGGAACTTTTTATCCACTTACAGGACTCTGTAGTGCCTGAGACATGCAGGGACCGATTCGGTAAGCCTTTGAAGGGGTTTTGGATAGATAAGACATGTTTTACATGGAATAGGCTTGCCCAGCACTTATACCATCCTCTCAGCCTAGTCGGCCGCCTCTAAGCTGCGGGTTTCTCCACGATGTTTTCCTTCACCGAAAGTATATGATACTAAAACTAGAGCTTGAAAAATAAGTTTTCAATTATTTGGTTCCTGGTCTGGATATTTCAGTACCATCATAATCATAGCATGGCTTTGATTTGCTGGAATTTATTTGAATACCTAGCCGTTGTGGTCCCTTCTTAAGAATAGGCCTTCATTACAACCGGTGGATGTCATAGGGGGAAAAAGCTAGGGGATAGGCAGCAGGGTTCCCTATCCACAATAGTTTTATCTGCACTCGCCAACCCGAATGCACAGCGTGGCGAGTATGTAGAACTCGTAGGTACTCGTGCAGGCCGTACAAGGTCAGTCGTGCTGGAAATATATGGCAAGGCTTATGTTCAGAAGTGGAAACGAGTACGGCTGAAATGATGATTATGATGATTTGAATAC
This sequence comes from Anticlea derivata, assembly GCA_947579855.1. Classification (NCBI taxonomy): domain Eukaryota; kingdom Metazoa; phylum Arthropoda; class Insecta; order Lepidoptera; family Geometridae; genus Anticlea; species Anticlea derivata. The sequence goes on along the minus strand of OX388276.1, from coordinate 10,330,287 downwards.
CATTGCAGTGTAAACTGCAATTTTCTTAAAACGTGCCCTACGTGATATGCATCGCATTCTTGACCGGAAGGGAAGTAGGTAAAAGAGACGTTTCATCAATATATGGAGCCTGGGCCTGCACTGTGTACACTACTCTAAAATATGGCTAGGCAATAAAGTAAACGTATTTAATTGGTTATTTTATTTGAATTGACTTTGTTCTAAGGTACATAAAGATTTTCTTCGACAAAGAGAGCAACACACAGCGCTTCAAAAATATGGCGGATGGACGTGCGTGAAATGTCATTTTGACAACCTACATTCATCTGACAAAACAAATTCATCAAATTCAAACAACATGACATGAAAAATATGTCAATGTCATGTCAAACGCCAATTATAAACCAACATGGCGGCCTTCAAATAGTGGAAACATAGTAAAAAACTTACCAGAAGAACTATTCTTGTACCATCGCATTTGTCTTCAAATTAATGAAATTGTATTTTTCTTGTAATCTCCTATTTATTCCTAATGTTTCTATGTAGTGTACATGGACCAGGCCCAGAATGAAATGGCTCCTTATCTCTACCAATAAGGTCATTCAATTTAAACGTTTTTATGCTATTAGTAGCCGTGTTGGCCTAGTGGGAAGCTCCCCGACTTTCGATCCGAAGGTCGTGGGATCAAACCAATGAGTTTTATAATCTAAAAATGTATATGCGCATCAACACGTGCTTAAAACGGTGAAGAAAAACATCAAGAGGGAACCAGCAGCGATGGGATTACAGCCTGTCACGTATGGAATACTCACTAATGCAAAATCTGGGCATGTGCCAAGTATTCGGATATGCCTCTGACTACCCCTCTTATCATCTTCATCTTCTGTTCGCCTGGGGATCTGGAATGCACTAAAGGAGCCTCTTAGAGGCGCACTTTAGTCCTTTCACTACACTGATTCTTTCGCCGCTACTATACCTCAACCTGGTCACTGACCTAATACAGGATGATCAAGAAAGAGTCAGTAACACAACAAGCAAGCAATCGATGTTGAAATTCGACTACGAACTGTTTGAAAACAATGGTGATCGTCGGCAGAGTGATTAGGTATTTCTTTAACGATCGGTAGCACATACATTTGTGAACAGTACATAGGTTACTTTAGCGTTATTTTACAGGTAGGTACATCTTTAACATTGTACAAGTGCATAATTTGTATATTGTCCCAAAAAGGGACAATAATAAATAAATAAATAAATATTCCGGACATAATCACACACGGTCAACTGATCCCAAACTAGGCATAGCCTGTACTATGGGTACCAAAGACTGATATACATAATAGATATATATTTAACACCCAGACACAGAACAACCATCTGTATTAGTCACAAATGTTTGTCCAGTGCGGGAATCGAACCCGCGACCTCTAGCGCAGAAGGCAGAGTTACTACCAACTGAGCTATGAGGCCAGTCCAATATTACAATATTAATTTAATAATGATTTCTATCAACAAAAAGTAAGAGAATTTGTGAAAAGTAAGTAAATTTTGTAGATAATATAAATTTTTTAGTCGTATTAAGATAAACGCATATTTATTTTTATGTTTTATGTGCCCTTAAAACCAGTGTGTTGAAGGACTGTAATAATTTCAATGTAAACGCGTTCCATTTAAGGTGTTTGACAATACTACTGATGTTGATGAACCTTAAATGAGTGTTTTATACATTGTCGTACCAGTGTGCAGTGCAAATGTATGAAACATTTTTTTTTGAATAATTTCACAATCAGAGGACATTTATTTTCGTAAAGGAACATAATTCCTTGATCACCTATCAGACAAGCTCAAAGTCGCGCAACGGGCTATGGAGAGAGCTATGCTCAGAATTTCACTACGTGATAAAATCCGAAATGAGAAAATCCGTAGAAGAACCAAGGTCATCGACTTCTTCTTGACTATGACGGAAGACCAGCGTTGGTTGCTAGTCTGCTTATTAACCAACTCATTTATTAATTAATTATTATTATACATAACATAATAGGTACATTAACAATTTGAAAATTATAAATTAAGATTAGGGACAGCCAATTTTGTTACTTAACTTACTACACCTCATTTTTATTTAGCTTGTATAAATAATATAGATATTCTGTTTAGGTTCGCTTTTGAATCGCCTCTGTCGTTAATAGTTCCAAACACAATTTAAATTAATTAATCAAGAATTTTTGCTAATTATGCGAACTAACAATGATGGGAAAATCAGTTGGAGAATGAATTGTTTCACCAGATTCTGTGCTGGGAAAATATCAGAGATCGTGTTGCCTATCGTCCGTTTCACAATACCGTGCTATTGTTAAACTTTGATCGTGCGTTTTGTAAACAAACTGACGCAGGTGCAATAAAGCTTTACTAATATGTAACATGAAAATGAACCCTATTCAAAGTCAAAGTCAAGTCAATAGGCATTTATTTCAATAAAATCACTAGGATCACTTTGAAACGTCTTAGAAACTAGGTGAAGCTATGCCTGCCTTATTCTCATATAATGTACATATTTAGGTGCACAATGTTGAGTTAACCAAACCAATGTGCACAGGTAAATCTTAATTATTAAAAAGTTATTCATAGTATGGATACCTACCTACTATCCCAAAAAGGGCTAATTCTACCAAAAAATCTTAGAATCTAAAAAAAAGACATGTGACGTGTGCACGAAAGGAGCCTCTAAGAGGCGCACATGCCTTTCACTACACTGATTCTTTCACCGACGGTCCTTTGCCATACCTCAACCTGGTCACTGACACAGAATGACCAAGAAAGAATTAGTGGCAAGCAAGCAAACAAGCCTCAGTTACAGCGTCAGTCATGAATTAGCGGTCTCTCATCCGAATTGCTGGTGAACGTTGCCACTACTGACGTCAGAAGAGCTACCTGCGCCATCCTTGCTTAGTGAGGTCATTTAGTTTCGTGTCGTCTAGGTAGATAACTACTTACAATGGCATTATAATATATACCTACAGGTAGTAATAAAATTGACATAGCATCTACATTAGCACAACTGTGCTAATACACCAATAAAACGAACCTAATTTACTTTGTTATTTAATCTTACTAAATTATGAAAAAATATCTACTGACGCACTTGAACAGATACCTACAAAACATGGCGCGAAAAGAGCCTCTAAGAGGCGCACTTTAATCCTTTCACTACACTGATTCTTTCACGGACGTGTTTTTTTTTCGTTTACTCCCACCTGTTCTGTTGAGTAGTTCTGTTGACAAAACTACTGGGATTTTTCTAACCTCCACATTAATTCTGTGATTTAAAAAAACTTTACCAACCTATGTACATATTGGCAATAAATAAAATGAAATGAAACAAAAAGAGAAATATATTTTACCAATATTCAACAACAAAATACATCTTCTTTTTAACTGAAAAAACCCACTGTACATTGGGTAACTCGCAATAGGAGCACTTTACCTTAGTTTCTCTAAAAACAAAGGTATGTCTATGTTACCGTTAATCAATTGCATTTGGTACACTCTGATTTAATCTTTTTATTTGTTTATAACAACAACCCCCTTCAATATACTATTTCCCTCTTCAAGGCACACTTGAAAAGCTTGAAATAAAAATTTGTAATCGTGACGTTGTCATCAGGAATCATAACTGAAAAATAAATTACCTCAAGTGCCAGAAATACCGAAATACAGACTTGACCAGTACTTTACAATTGATTGCAATAGTTTGAATCACAACAGAACTACTCAACAGAACAAGTGAGAATTGTATTCTCATTTGTTTTGTGGACAGAACTAATCAGAAAAAAAAATCCCAGTAGTTCTGTCAACAGAACTACTCAACAGAACAAGTGGGAGTAAACGGTTTTTTTAAGGTTCTAAGACATGTCGGTTTCCTCACGATGTTTTCATTCACTGTTCGAGAGCACTAGTATGGCGCACATGAATTTTCCCAACGGAAAATATATTGGTGCACGACCGAGATTTGAACCCAAGACCTGTGGAACTGAAGGTTAGGCCACTACCACCACCGCTTGTAACCTGAGGCTGGAACAGAAATACTTTGAATAATACTATTCATAGTGATCCTAGTGATTTTATTGAAATGAAGACCTTTTAACTTTGAGTTGACTTTGACTTTAGCCAAAGACTATATAATACTACACGGTAGTATATTATCCTTGTTTTGGCCAATCCGATGAACCGACGACGTTGTGAAAGTGGCGGGATGTCGGTCGATGGAAAGGCTCAAGACCGTTCGCCATGGAACGCTGGGGAGCCCTATGCCCAGCAGTGGTCTTCTACAGGCTGATGATGATGACTCTGATTTCATCGACGAGTACTTCACTTGGGTTTTTTGTCGCAGATTGTTACTTTACCTCATTTTTTTATGTCGGTTCGAAATTAGCAGCGTGCGGAAAACAATGTATGTCATAAAAACATAATCTTAACATTGTTTGTAAAAACCGACGTCCTCGCGGCGATCCTTCCAGAGTGCATGTTTTTAATTCACGGCTATTAAGAGATATGAGAATCATTATAAACTGTCGAGTGGGCGGAGTGAAGAAAGTGACAGCGCTATGTACTATAATTGAATGCGGAAAGAGATAGCAAGCGTTAGGAGGCGCTCGAAAGTAATCGACTTAAGCGACATATAAGAAAATATCGATTATCTTAAAAACTAAGTATTTTTTTAAAGTGTCTTGGATTTAGGTACCCAATGCTATTGTCTAACACAATATTTTAAAAAAGTTATTTATGATTGATAGTTTCTGAGTATTTTCGAAAAAATTGTTGTAGAGGACCGAACTTTAAAAAATAAATCTATCGAGAAAAGTTTTACCAATCGCGTTTCTGTCTTGGATTTAGGTAAATAAAATGCTCAAGTTATCTTTGTCATAAAAATCAAAACTGTGCGTTTTGCGGTTATTGAGAAAAAACAGTTCAAAAATCATAAAACAATTTAACCCTCACCTTAAGAGATATGGGTATTAGTAGCATTGCAAGTAGGATGCATGGCTAATGGATTACCCGTCCTAATGGATAATATTTATTAAAAAACAGATATGTACTTAACTTTTTTAACAAGAAACAAATAAAGTTATTTCTGGTGTTGCTGGTGCATTTGTATATTACCTAGATACTCACAAAGATTTCCCGAGTTTTTGCTAAATATAACCGTTTAGGTGACTCTGGTATTTTTAAGTATCTATTACCTACTCGTACGTAGCAAATTCTTGTAGGCTTAGTCGCGAGGAACAGGCGTAGCTTCCTTCACCTAGTTTCTAAGACGTTTCAAAGTGATCCTTGTGATTTTATTGAAATAAACGCCTTTTGGCTTTGACTTTATCCCCTTAGACATTTTCAAGGATGATCGGCTGGAGATCTAAGAGGATGTCTACCAGTCTTGGGGATAACAAGTTGTGAGTGTATTTGTTCTATTTGTGCTAAGTAAATAGATCCAACGATTATAATGTCTTTATAACAATAACCAGTAGCTGCCGCTACCAGTGATGTAATGGCTTGCTCAATTCTACTTTCAATTGCATGCGATGGAATTGATGGTAAGTGATGCACTTTTTACCCGACTCGACTGCGTAAGTTAGGGTGATGTTGTTGCTTTTACATGATGTTTATGACGTAGAGTTAGGATGGTCATTTCGTATCGATGTTTTCATCATCATCAGCCTGTAGAAGTCCCCCAAAGAATTCCACAACGTACAGTGAGCCTTTTCCATCCACCGACATCCCGCAACCTTCACAATGTCGTCCATCGGGTGAGGGGCCTTCCAACACTGCGTCGCCCAGTTAGGGAAGGTCGATACGCCAAATTTTAGGCGCTGATTATTGAAGCCTCGTCTAAACAGCGCTACCTATAGAAGCTAAACATAGCACGTAAATGCTATGATAATTGCAGGTAACATGACAAAAAACGTTCCGTGTCTTAAAAATTTAGTAAATTTTCGTGTTTTTGTAGAGAACTAATTTAAAGCCACTTTACTCAGATTGTCGGATGTGTGACGTCGGGTTTTCACAGACACTTGTGATGTGTGATAATGTCTTATTACATCCATTCTAGATGATTTATACAGCGTTAGGTGGAAGTTTTTACTCACTGAACGCTGTAGTAATGCCTGTTTAGATGGAGTAGACTTTCCCAGCACCTATACCACCCTCTCTGCCTATCCCCAGGAAACATGGTCTAAGTATACGTGCGGAGCTAACTAAGCTGCGGGGTTCTTCACGATGTTTATCTTTACCGATTTTGGCTTGTAATAATCGATTGCATAATATTTTAGAGCACTGGTGGAGTAGTGGCCTTCCGCCCTACATATCTAGGGTTCGAATCTCTGTCGTGCACCAATGGACTTTCCGTTCGTAAAACTTATTTGCGCTATACTAATGCTCTCAAACGATGAAGTAGAACATCGTGAGGAAACCGGCTTGTAATAGAACCCAAAAGTTCTAAGATCTTAGAAAGAAAGTCTTAGAATGTGCACGAAAGGAGCCCATATGAGGCGCACTTCACTACACAGATTGTTTCATCGACGGTCATACTGTCGACTGGCCTCATAGCTCAGTTGGTAGTAACTCTGCCTTCTGCGCTAGAGGTCGCTGGTTCGATCCCCGCACTGGACAAACATTTGCGTGATGAACACAGATGTTTGTTCTGTGTCTGGGTGTTAAATATATATCTATTATGTATATCAGTCTCTGGTACTCATAGTACAGGCTATGCCTAGTTTGGGATCAGTTGACCGTGTGAATATGTCCGGAATATTTATATTTATTTATTTATATTTTATATAGGCTCTTTTCAGGGCCACCATACTTCGACCGGGTCATTGTCCTAACACAGGATGACCAAGAAAGAAAGATTGATACGACAAGCTAGCTTTTAGCACGCAGCGAAATAGATGTGTTAGTATGTAATTTGTTTTCCTTCCTAGGTCTACACTACTAGACTACAAGTCTACTAGTAGGTAGACGAAGAACCCTTGCATTTCTGCCCGCAATGTGCCTCGGTACAGAATTCAGGCGCTCGATTAATGTAGGTACAAAAATAATATCTGGAGGTAAATACTGAGTACTTATATTAAAAAAAAATTAAAAAAAATAACTTGAATGTAAAAACGAAACTAACAACCGACTTTATAATTTATTGATTTAAAAGGTCGGTTGTCGGTTTTGTTCTTTAATTATTTTTTAGGGTTCCGTACCTCATTTGGAAAAAATAACCCTTATAAGATCGCTTTATCGCCCGTCTGTCAGTCTGTCAAGCAAGACCCTTTTTCTCAGAAACGGTTAAAGGTACTTGAAATTTATACCAACTAGGTAAGTATCATAGCCTAGGCCTCATAGCTCAGTTGGTAGTAACTCTGCCTTCTGCGCTAGAGGTCGCGGGTTCGATTCCCGCACTGGACAAACATTTGTGACTAACACAGATGTTTGTTCTGTGTCTGGGTGTTAAATATATATCTATTATGTATATCAGTCTCTGGTACCCATAGTACAGGCTATGCCTAGTTTGGGATCAGTTGACAATGTGTGATATGTCCGGAATATTTATATTTATATTTTATATTAAAGTATTAGGTTATGTGAGCTTATAGTGCCCTATAAAAGTCAAGTTTCTAGCTCAATGCATTAAAAAGATATGGCAATTAATGTCTTAATTTTGTATGGAAATGGCAAAAATGAAAAGCCTCTAGGTTACTTCCAGCTCACAATTCTAAAATTTGGAATTTTAAGAGCTTTTGTTGCATAAATATATGAAAAAGTCTAAAATTGAGGAATTTCGATGTTGCCAAATTAGGAAGATGTGGCTGAAACTCGAAAAGCGCTCTAATGATTTCGAAATAATACCCATACGTATTGTTGGTTTTTGCGGTCAAGAAATATGTATATATTTTGCAGATAATTTAAAATCCTAGTAGTAGTGATAGTAGTAATCTGGATCAGTTGAGCTATCTATAGATCGTTTGTAACGGTCTTTAGATGGCTCAACTGTTTCTTGTGTATTTTGTACATATTAACTTGTATTAGTTTTAAGTTTCTTTCTGTAATTATTACGAAACAAAGATATATTTGGTGTCAATATCATAACATGAACTACGCGAGCGACCGCAAAATATAAGTTTGTCACTTCTAGCACTTGGAATTTTGGTTTTCTGATCCCGTGTAAGGGTACGGAAGCCTTAGGGCGCTCGTTTTTTTTTAATTCAATTTTTTTCTCTTACAACTCGATTTAAACGATTCTGTATCTTTCTTAAGAGTTACATGAAGTGATAAGCTCTTCCTTGAACATAATTTATTTAATGCACCTATTATAGGAAGTCATTAAATAAGTGCATTATACCAGTATTTATCACACAATTGCACCTAACAAGACATCGACAACACGTCAAGCATTATCGCTATAATCATTCTGGCATATTTAATCTGTGGTTGAAGCCAAGTTGCGGTGATATTTAGGTAATAAAGTATTACATATGCGTACATTGTACCTACTGGATATAGAAGTACTTCGTAACAGAACGTTTGTATGAATTTCACGTAGAGTGTTTTGGGCTTTTGCATAACAAACGGGGGCTCAAACCTCTACTGACTATCCTTCTAATATTATAAACTAGCGGCTTTGCTTGCGTGGTACTTATGAAGATAAAAACTAGTCTATAAGCTGTTCCAGACTATAATCTATCTCTGTGACAAATTTCATCCAAATCCATTCGGCTGTTTGGGCGTGATTGAACCACAAACATCCTCACAAACTTTCGCATTACTATTAGTAGGAAGTAGGATGTGAAAATTTGTGGTTTTTTTTTTACAACAGAGGTGGCAGACTAGCTTACGGCCCACCTGATGGTAAGCGGTTACCGTAGCCTATGAGCGCTTGCAATACCAGAGGCATCACGCACGCGTTGCCGACCCCGAACCCCCTTCCCCCCTAAAGAGCTCTGGCAACCTTACTCACCGCAGGAACACAACACAATTTGAAACAAATAATGTTATTTGGCTGCGATCTTCTGTAAGGCGGAGGTACCTCCCCAGGCGGGCTGCTCCAATTCAGAACGAGAAAATCTCGCTGTGCCCTACCTCCTCTTATAATCTATCTCTGTGCCGAATTTCATCCAAATCCATTCTGCTGTTTGGGCGTGATTGAACCACAAACATCCTCACAAACTTTCGCATTACTATAAGTAGGAAGTAGGATGTGAAAATTTGTGATGATGTTTGTGTTTCAATAACGCCGTAACGGCTCAACCGATTTCGATGAAACTTGGAATAGATAGAGTTCTTTACCTGGAATAGCATTTTGGCTACTTTTCATCTAGGTACCACGCGAGCAAAGTCGCGGCTAGTGTAAATATAGGTAACTCGCTCGATTGCACTAGGCTTAGACAGGCCGAGACAAGATGCATAGTGACGCATGACGACATTATGCATCTTGTTTATCGAAGCCTTAAGACAAAATTGCACTCAAGCCTGGCCGCACACCATCGCGAGCTATGCCTGTTCCTCGCGACCAAGCCTAGAAGAATCAGGTTTCTTTACTTATTAAGTACTAAGTGGATAAAACTATTGATGTCATGTTGAACTCCACTTAGATTACTTATTTTTTTATTTACGTGTCGACCATCCTACTATCGTACTAATACTAAAATTATGTAAGTTTGTGAGGGTGTATGGATGTTCGTCATTCAATCTTCTTCCTCTGCATGAACACCCAACAAGCAAATTGTAAAATTCTATTAGAATTATAATATATAATAAATTATAATTATTTGTAAATTTTTGTTCTAAGCTAAGTTGTATGCAGAATGTTTTTTTTTTTTTTGTATTTATTTTCAGTCGCGCCGTAACGGTTCAACCGATTTCGTTGAAATCAACCGTTTATTTTTTAATATTTAGAGTTCTTTTGAAATGCAATAAAAATTCATAAAAACCTTTACTATGTGGCTCACCTTTAAATTGTTTATTTGACACCATGAATCCAATAATAAATTACAAACAAGAAACAGGTTTTTCTGTATCTAACTTGTAAAAGTTTTTTTAAAAGTAGATGGCAGTGCGAAGTGAGTAATATAATATCAACGAGCTAGAATACTAGAGTAAGATTAGAACAAAAATATAAAATGAAATATATTTTTATAGTAAAACAGATGAACGTGGAAAGATATCACTCCTACTAAATCATCATCATCATCATCAGTCTGTAGAAGTCCACTGCTGGACATAGGCCTCCCCTAAAGAGTTCCACGACGAACGGTCTTGAGCCTTCTCTATCCACCGACTTCCCGCAACCTTCACAATGTCGTCGGTCCATCAGGTGGGGGGCCTACTAAATATTGATGACGAAATCAGGTCACTAACTCGCCCGTGACCCCTTATTTATAAATATTTAATTCACCTTGATTGAAGCTAAGCAATCGAAATGCAAAATTTTGCATAAATATGTGTTACGCAAAATAAGGCTCTCTGACCGGTCAATGGAACTGGTTCCGACTCCAACCGAGCCCTTACTGAGACGTGTTTGAGTACCTAGCCGAGTTGAAAACCTGTCGTATGAGTTAATATGGCAAGATTATGTCCCAAACTATCTCTAAAGTTTGCCATTGCCGATTCAATTAAATTTTTTTTGGGATATATATAAAAAAAAAAATATTCCGGACATATTCACACGGTCAACTGATCCCAAACTAGGCATAGCCTGTACTATGGGTACCAGAGACTGATATACATAATAGATATATATTTAACACCCAGAAACAGAACAAACATCTGTATTCATCACACAAATTTTTGTCCAATGCGGGGATCGAACCCGCGACCTCTAGCGTAGAAAGCAGAGTTACTACCAACTGAGCTATGAGGCCAGTCAATAAAAAATATTATAAAAAAACAGTATTCCTTTAGTGTGGGTTATCATTTAAAAAAAAAAACACCGATTCTTTCACTGAAGAGTGAAAGAATAGTGTTGTGTTCCTGCGGTGAATAAGGTTGCCAGAGCTCTTTAGGGGGGGAGGGGGTTCGGGGTCGGCAACGCGTGCGTGATGCCTCTGGTATTGCAAGCGCTCATAGGCTACGGTAACCGCTTACCAACAGGTGGGCCGTATGCTTGTTTGCCATCTCAGTTGCATAAAAAAAAAAAAATCTCTAAAGTTTGCCACTGCCGATTCAATTACATTTTTTTTGGGATATTATAAAAAAACAGTATTCCTTTAGTGTGGGTTATCATTTAAAAAAAACCACCGATTCTTTCACTGAAGTCGGCCACCATACCTCTACCTGGTCACTGACCTAATACCAAGGTCAAGGATGACCAAGAAAGAATCAGTGACACGACAAACAAGCAAATAAGCAGTTTTATAAAATGTTAACAATTTTGTCCATCTCAAGGCTCCTTTCGTGCACATTACCATGGAAAACTCTGTTTTTTTTTTTTTTAAGTTATACGGAGGCAAACAGGCTTACGGCCCACCTGATGGTAAGTGGTTACCGTCGCCTATTGACATCAGCAACACCTGGAGCATTGCTAATGCGTTGCCTGCCGAACCCCTCCCCCCCTAAAGAGCTCTGGCAACCTTACTCACCGCAGGAACACAACACTATTTGAAACAAATAATGTTATTTGGCTGCGATCTTCTGTAAGGCGGAGGTACCTCCCAGGCGGGCTGCTCCAATTTAGAGCGAGAAAATCTCGCTGTGCCCTACCTCTCGTAAAAAGTGATTGTTATAATATCCCAAAAATGTCGACTCCGACTAGTATTGCCTTACATTAAACTGTGCTCTTAATAGCTACTGACGATGTTTATTCTAGCAGTCAAGCTGTACAAATACAAATATTAATTTAAAACAACTGCAGCTGAGTTTGCACGGCCCGAATTAATTCGCCTTGAATTATTTCAATTGATTTATTGTTTAATAAGTATATAAGTATTAATATAAGAACAGAATTGTGATATATATATAAGAACAGTGACTGGCCTCATAGCTCAGTTGGCAACTGGCGTCCGTACTTGTATCCTAGCGGGTAAAACTGGCATTCTTACTTATAACATTGCTGGTACGAATGGCTTCTTAGCTCAGTTGGTAGTAGCTTTGCCTTCTGCGCTAGAGGTCACGGGTTCGATTCCCGCACTGGACAAACATTTGTGACTAACACAGATGTCTGTTCTGTGTCTGGGTGTTAAATATATATCTATTATGTATATCAGTCTCTGGTACCCATAGTACAGGCTATGCCTAGTTTGGGATCAGTTGACCGTTGAAAAAAAAAAAAAAAAAAACACCAACTAGGTACTATTCTTATAACTCAAGTATTCAACAATCCGTCCGATAATTTAAAGGTCATTCTCATCAACAGGTAATCCGACAGTTACATTCAAAGCAAAAACTAGCTTTTCAACTTATCTAGAAACAGTTTGCATTGTCTATCGATAATTACGTGCTCGGTACAATGCAAATGTGGTCAAGTACCTAACTTGTTTGAACTCAGGATAAACCTACTTGTATAAACCTTAGTGATTCGTTGACTTAGATCTTGGTAACCCATAAATAAATAAATAAATATTCCGGACATATCACACACGGTCAACTGATCCCAAACTAGGCATAGCCTGTACTATGGGTACCAGAGACTGATATACATAATAGATACATATTTAACACCCAGACACAGAACAAACATCTGTGTTAGTCACAAATGTTTGTCCAGTGCGGGAATCGAACCCACGACCTCTAGTGCAGAAGGCAGAGTTACTACCACTGATCTATGAGGCCAGTCAATCATAGTAAGTATTTATCAATGGAATTTGCGACAGCTTCGGCCGAGGATCTCAAAAGGCGCAAATATGTTAGTCCTCGGGCTTACATATTATATTTTAGCCTTTTGGGGTTGAGTCGTACATGTGGCAATTGATTTTTATTAAATAGAAGATTAAATAGATAAAGTTTTGTCTGACTTGTGAGGGAATTCGATATACCTATGTATGTAGGTATCAGGGGCCCAATTCTACTAATTCAATGGCTTCAAAATGACAATGATTCAATGTCAAAATAGCCACTTTTGACACTAAGTATTCTGCTACCACAATCGTATATCAATGGCAGTCATTGTGAAACCAATGAACGGTGGCGACGAATCGTAACTGATATGATAATGGTGCGATCATTATCATGCGATTATCATTTTCAAGTCATTGAATTTGTAGAATTGCCTGTAGCTATAGTGACGCGACTCTGCTGCCCTTTCATTCTTATTTTATTTATTGACCACAAACTCCATATTTATTTCACAGTGGAAAATCACAACTTCATTTAAGTAGTCCTAATTAAAGTCTTGGAACACAGCCGTCTTATCTACATCTTGGTGTGATAGGTAACTATTATTTTTTTAGGCGCCATCGTGATTGAGAGGCTTGCTTCCTTGTCGTGTCACTGATTCGTTCTTGGTCACCTGTATTAGGTCAGTGAGCAGTTTGATGCATGGTGGCCCTGAAAACTGGCCTATGACCGTCGGTGAGAGTATGTGCGCCTCTTAGAGGCTCCTTTCGTGCACATGTCTTCGAATTTTTAGTTTCTAGGACATGTCGGTTTCATTTGTACATATTATGTTTGGTGCAGCTTTATGCTGAGACGGGACCCATTTGCCCCACACAACGCATACATACTCAACCTACCTACCGCCTCACCTACCTACATGTTTTTGTTTTCTTGTTTTTGTATTACTAGGTTTAAGTATTTTTTTTCTTTGTATCTTCCTACCTACCTACCTACTTACTGCGTTGTGGGTCAAATAAATACATTTTCTTTCTTTCTTTCTTCTTTCTATTTGTTTAGTAACATAATAGGAATTTAGTAGCAATGGGTGCTCTCACTCATTTGTTGGTATACACACATGAATTGAATTATAGCAATATAAGTGCTATGGACTACTAGCTGGTTCACCTTGGTCCATTTAACTTAAACTTGGTTTTTAATGATATTGGATCAGTTTCCGTGTATGAGTTATTTTTTTAATATATTGTAATTAAAACAAAGCTATGAATTTTATATGAGTGACTCTGAATGATGCGTAGTGACGTGGTGTAGTTTTTATGGGTATTTTCCTGACTTTTTTTATTTTTTTTTCACCAAACCGACTCTACCTACGGAAGACTTTAATACACAGGGTTTATTCCCAATTCTACAGATTTCCATAACAGATCCCCAATACAGCAGATCCCAATCCCACAGATTCCCAGTTTTTGGGGTTAAATCAGTTCAACATTAATTAATCGATTGCATCGTTCTAGGACTAGGGATGCGATTCGAATAGTTCAAATGATCAGTATTAGTTATCATTCGAAGTCGCTCATCGCTAGAACGAACACGGCCTGATTCGAACAATAAAAATAAACCGAGTTGTTTTCAAATCTTATTTTGTTTGTCTACTCTTCAAAGCCGATTTTTAAAAACTCTTGTAATGCTTGTTATTTATAAGCCTTCAACTTTATTTAATTGAATGATGATTTTACAATTTAACAGGAAACACTGCATCTCATCATTCGCAAACAGATAGGTACAATTACCGATTGAAACAAAAATTGCACGCATAGGCGCTTGCCCACGGTATGTTATTAGGGCGGTCCTCGCTACAGGATGTTAATATAAGAAGAGGGAGAAAATAATCGATCGAGCGAGCGAAGCGGGCGAAGATCTCTCAAACAACTTTTTGGAGGAGGTAGGGCACAGCGAGATTTTCTCGTTCTGAATTGGAGCAGCCCGCCTGGGGAGGTACCTCCGCCTTACAGAAGATCGCAGCCAAATAACATTATTTGTTTCAAATAGTTTTGTGTTCCTGCGGTGAGTAAGGTTGCCAGAGCTCTTTAGGGGGGGAGGGGGTTCGGGGTCGGCAACGCGTGCGTGATGCCTCTGGTATTGCAAGCGCTCATAGGCTACGGTAACCGCTTACCAACAGGTGGGCCGTATGCTTGTTTGCCACCTCAGAAGTATAAAAAAAAAAAAAAAAAATCTTGGACGATTTGGTGTTGTATTGTGTATGTATTTATGTATATTTCCTCCAATCTGCATCAAATTGTTCGATGGGTTTTACTAATATGTCAAATCGACCTAGAGGTTAAGTTTTTGGGGTTCAAAAGGCGTTAAAAAATAATCGGGGTCTAATGTGAAAGAGCTTTGTTCAAACGCTGTAACGTAAGATGTTGACGAAGAGTTCAGGTACGATTGGATTTTAGTAAGATGAGATTTTTAAAGATTATCTCAACGTCATCATTTCACCCGTTCGACGTCCACTGCTGAACATGGCCTCCCCCACAGACAGAGCGAATTCCTTATCATGTGGGGGGATTTGCCCATACTCACCACGCTGGGCATGCGGGTTGGCGAGCGCAGTTAGAGCTATCGTTGTTAAAATGAGGGACGCTGCTGCCCATCCCCTAGCTTTTTTCCCTTAGTCGCCTCTTACGACATCCGCGGATAGGCAGATATGGAGGGGCCTATTCTTCAGCCGGGGCCACCACGGTCAAGTTTATCTCAATTATGCCTAAACGATCATCGATATACCTACCAACTTTAACCAAGCATCGCGCGCGAGATCTCAGTTCGGGGTCACTAGTATTAACCAGGGACTGAAAGCGGTCGAGGTTATAGGTACTGGTACCGTAAAAACATTTCGGTACAATTATGCTATACCGGTAGGGCATTACGGTACCGTTATTTCATACCGGTAGATTTCGGTACCGAAATTTTGAGCTGCGCCTAGTTCGCTAGGACAGTCGCGCCGCGGTGGCGGGGTGGCGGCGTTTCATCAAAGAAAACCTTTATAAACCTTTATTTATTTCGGTTATAGGTACCGGTAGCGAAATAAACCGATATGAACTGCGAAGCCAGATTTTCCGGTACCATTATATTTATCGGTAGAGAAATATTCGGGTAACCGGAATTTATGGGTATGACGTCATATCGTTATTTAAAGGTACCTTTATATTCCGGTTATTCAGTCCCTGGTATTCATAAATCGCTGAACTTAATCTGATTCAATAGTTTTTATAGAGCTGTACTATTTTTTTTTTTTTAAGTTATACGGAGGCAAACAGGCTTACGGCCCTCCTGATGGTAAGTGGTTACCGTCGCCTATTGACATTAGCAGCACCTGGAGCATTGCTAATGCGTTGCCTGCCGAACCCCTCCCCCCCCCCCCCCCTAAAGAACTCTGGCAACCTTACTCACCGCAGGAACACAACACTATTTGAAACAAATAATGTTATTTGGCTGCGATCTTCTGTAAGGCGGAGGTATCTCTCCAGGCGGGCTGCTCCAATTTAGAGCGAGAAAATCTCGCTGTGCCCTACCTCCTCCTAAAACTACTATACTACCTGAGATCATAGTTTTGCGATAACAAATAGGCAATCAAAGTAAAGCTACTTTGGTTATATTCATCTTGAATTGACGTAGAAAAAGTAAAAAACCTCATGTAACAAGTCCGACGGAATAACATTTTTTCTTTTTAAAAGTTTTGTTCACGGTCGACGAGTCGGCGTGCATAATTTGAGCATAATTCTATGATTGCTCTAAATTGTACCGCCACCATTACATGATTCTCTGTGAAACACTAATTTGTGATTTACTCGTTTATACCCACGGCACATAAATCTATGGTCATGGAGTCATGGGACAGGAGAGCCCAATAAAAACTATTGCATTCACTGAATCAGAAAGATCTCGCGTGTGATGTTTAGTTAAATTTTAATTTAATTTATTTATTTTGGTTGTTCACCATAATTGTTAGTACATTTATCTACCTATAAACTATGTTAGTAACCATAAAAACAGATTTCAAATTATTCATGTCA
Source organism: Anticlea derivata (assembly GCA_947579855.1). Taxonomy (NCBI): domain Eukaryota; kingdom Metazoa; phylum Arthropoda; class Insecta; order Lepidoptera; family Geometridae; genus Anticlea; species Anticlea derivata. The sequence goes on along the minus strand of OX388276.1, from coordinate 10,313,428 downwards.
CATATTATCAGAAAACATTCAACAAATTATTATTGCAAAAATAAATTACTTAATATTGAATATTCTAACTAGACTAATATAAGCATGTAAATGTCAATATAATATTCAAGAATTCTAATTGTTTAAGTTTAAGTAAAGTCCAGAAATAAATAAATAGTAAACTACAGTTACAGTAGTATAATTATTGTTGAATAATTGTACTTTTTGACTTGTCTTAAAGTCGTTAAAGATGGTGCTTCGATGATCGTTGAGGCACAATTGAGATAAATTTTGATAATCGCATCTTCAACATGTTCTTACTAATATCCATCCTTACCTGAACTACATAGTCGGCACCAACCAATCAGGCCACAAGCCGTGTTTTTTGCCTGATTCTTCTAGGCTTGGTCGCGAGGAACAGGCGTAGCTTCACCTAGTTTCTAAGACGTTTCAAAGTGATCCTAGTGATTTTATTGAAATAAATGCCTTTTGACTTTGACTTTGACACCTACTTAGCGACTCGGGTGCTCTTTCCCGCCAGGGCCTCAGTCGTTCGTCAGTTCGTCCACTATTCTTCCCTGTTTTGTTAATTTCGTAATTAGTATAATAGTATAGTAGTATAGGTAGGTAGTATAGGTAAATATCTACAAACTGTTACTCTGTATAACATAGTGAACAATAACTTTGATTGCATCGATTTGGTCCGAGGCCTGTGCTACGTCGTTCCGAAAACCTGCACTCCGCGATCAACTCGCTCCCGCCCCCTGTTCGCTCTTAACACCTGTCGCACTAATTCGGGTCTTCGGGCACCCATTCGTCGTATGGTTGAGTCCTATAACACAGATTTTGAATCTATTGCAGATATCTTCGCTTGTAGTACTTATAAATTTAAGACATTACTCAATAATGAACTTCGCAATGAAGATCATCATGAATTAAATACGTTCTGATTGGTTGCAAACTCAGTTATTATATTTATTTTCTCTTAACTCTTCATAAGTAATCCTGATAACTTATTTTTCTTTTATCATTAAGTATAAGCTTTCTCAGCATAGGATTCCCGTCATCTATTTCTTTTGTCACAACAGATAATAAAAATGTTGTTTTTATGACGGGCCCTCTAGCTGGACTTTTTTCTTATTCTCTTATATACTAAGTTGTGGATAACTTTGTGGACTACATTATTAATAATTTGTTGCATATGAAATTATGTACCTACTACTCACTGTATCTTACATATATAATGTAGTTGTTTGTTGTTCCTAAATAAATAAATAATGAAAATTAATAATAGGTAGTAGTTATTTTTTTCTTACTATATTTATATATATATTTTCTTACACTATAGTTAACCTAGGTACGTAGCATACTCGCACAATGTTACTTTTAAGCGAGTGGAATACAAAATGTGGATTCAAATTGGTTCAAGTGCGACATATACATCTAGCCTAAATTAAACGATAAGTAAACTGTGAATCCTAGATTACTGAAATAAATAAATAAATAGTTAAATATTGAATACATATATAACAGCCAACAGTCACATACATAGTCCGGACCCCACACTAGGATTCCCTGTGTCGTGGGTATCAGAAACTACGAGTACCATGGTACCACAACACCCAGACCCGGAACAAACATTTGCTGATTGGATAATGCAAACATTAGTTCCGCAGCGGGAATCGAACCCGTATCCCTTGCGTCTCAGCTGGACACTCGCCCGCTATGCCACCGAGGTCGTCATCTCGAATTAAAATAAAATAAATAAAAGGGCATTTATTCACCAAGAAGCCTACACACAGTTATAAAGATACAATTGGTAATTTACAAGTTTTGGTATGTATGTAGGTGGACAGGTGAAATGGTCGAGGGCTCAGCTACGCTGCTTTTCAGCCTCGCCATAAAATGTCTGCTGTCGTCACAGCAGGTTTGATCATCGGAAGCCATCAGCCGCTATCAGGCGATGAAGAGAAGGGCACAGATCATTATTATAACCTATGTAAGTAGGTAGGTAAGTATGGTATAACATCGAGCTAGCAGCAAATGGCATCCGACATCCAGGATAAAATAAAAAACTATATTTGTGTGAAACTATAGTACAATATTAGGTATAACGCATACTGTTCCACCGATACATGCTTGCCGAGCAGAAGCGGCAGAAGCCAACCGCTCAGTCACTTTACTTTAAATAACCTGCAATTTTTTATGAATTAAAATCGGGCAGCCTTTGGGCTTTGGACCCATGATAAGTGGCCCTTTAAAAAGGTCAAAGACTTGCCCATGACTACATCCGTGTGCAAATAGTATAACTTACCATTCAAATGCGCAAGATTTAATGCGATTTTCCTCAAGTTCGCAGTGAGATCAATGCCTCCACTTTGTGGCAAATCCTGACTTACATCAGTCCACAAATTGGATGAATTTGGTCTGCAATCTTGTTCTTGTGTTGATTTATTCTTGGGCATCCAGTATTAGGTATGTAACCAGGTTCAGCTGTGGTGGCACCGAAAAGTCGGTGAAAGAATCAGTGTGGTGAAAGGTGCACCTTTTTAGAGTCATAAACAATATGAGGCGGTTATAAATTTTGGCATCCTTAAAAATAGGAAATGGAAAATCCATTGGTGCGCACGACCGGGATTCGAGCCCAAGACCTGTAGATAGGAACCAATGCTCTCAGTGTGCAAAAAAAATAAGTTGGTAGTTTAAGTAGGTATCTTGTAGTAGGTCATCATCATCATCATCATTACAGCCGTACGACGTCCACTGCTGAACATGGCCTCCCCCACCGACAGAGCAAATTCCTTATCATGTTTGGGGATTTTCCCATACTCAGCACGCTGGGCATGCGGGTTGGCGAGCGCAGTTAGAGCTATCGTTGTTAAAATGAGGGACGCTGCTGCCTATCCCCTAGCTTTTTTCCCTTAGTCGCCTCTTACGACATCCGCGGATAGGTAGATATGGAGGGGCCTATTCTTCAGCCGGGGCCACCACGGCCAATGTAGTAATGGTAGGTATTTAGATGATCACGTTTTCCACATCCAGCGATAAACCAAGCTAAAAATAACACGTTCTTTTGATGTTGTTGAGAATAAATAAACTATAGGTACTTAATTCCAATCAATGATTCATCGCTGTTTTACCGTCTTTATAGTACCTAGAAATATAAAAGTAGATATTCCAATTTAAATAATTATCTTTTTTTTTTATACAACTAAGGTGGCAAACAAGCGTACGGCCCACCTGTTGGTAAGCGGTTACCGTAGCCTATGAGCGATTGCAATACCAGAGGCATCACGCCCGCGTTGCCGACCCCGGACCCCCCGCCCCTAAAGAGCTCTGGCAACCTTACTCACCGCAGGAACACAACATTATTTGAAACAAATAATGTTATTTGGCTGCGATCTTTTGTAAGGCTTATCTTGTTTTATTTATATGTATACTTTTTTATTTTATTATTATCACCTAGCTAAGACCCTAGATACTTGTATTATATATAGCTATCTATCTTGAACCTTATATTACTTTCAAATAGGTACTTCTACTTCTGTATTGGGGATGATAAAATGGCTCTCACTGCTGGCCTCATAGCCAGTTGGTAGTAACTCTGCCTTCTGCGCTGGAGGTCGCGGGTTCGATTCCCGCACTGGACAAACATTTGTGACTCACACAGATGTTTGTTCTGTGTCTGGATGTTAAATATATATCTATTATGTATATCAGTCTCTGGTAACCATAGTACAGGCTATTCCTAGTTTGGGATCAGTTGACCGTGTGTGATGATAATTATGTCCGCAATATTTATTTATTAAAATATTATCTAGTATTTTCACAATCAGACCTTCATAATATACATGCATCTTACTAATATTTTAAATGCGAAAGTTAGGAAGGATGGATTTTTGTAAGTCAATCAGGCCAGAACATCTGCCTTCGACCACAATACGTACCTATTAAATAATAGAACCTATTTATGCCGTAGCTGTGGCGGAGTACTGGTCCAATAAGATTTAGTCCCCCTGAACCATTGACACGACAGAAGAAGAATAGAACCTAGTAATATAGAAAATAGTACAGGCTATGCCTAGTTTGGGATCAGCTGACCGTGCGTGATATGTCCGGAATATTTATTTATTTATAATAAAGTTTTTGTACCTGCCTACCTAATACAGTCGAAGCGTCAGCGTCGCGTCGTCGGGAGCAAAACATAAAATTAATGAATGTTCAATTATTATTCGAACATACTCGTACTACAAGTGTTAATTAAACCCTAGTTAATTAATAACGCCCCACAATTTACCCTACCTGTCACAAATTGACAGGTGTCAAAGTCAGTCACGCGACCCCAGCACAGCGGAAATGACGAAACAGAACGGACGGACAGACGATCATTACATGTAGCTATTATTAGGTACCTATAGTTTTGCAAGGCCGGTGGATGGACAATAAGATTTTGCCAAGCTTTATAAGATCTGGTTTTGTATAAAAAATTATACTAAGAAGGTACTCTGCCTGATAGTCAGAGGCAGCTCAGACTTCAGAGGGTTTCGATTCTGAGATGCCAGTGAGTACTCACTTCTCAATTTCCGACCGTGAAGAGTGACTATTAGAAGACAGATTGGGAAGGCGGCGTCGAGGTCGGACGAGAAAGCCTTATGTTCGAGAGGCAATGGTGGGAAACTGCTAAGGAACTGCGAACTCAGCACGCTAACAACGCACCTACCCTTCGGGCTTTGAACCTTTTGAATGCATTTATATATGAGTTCCAACATGTAGATTTATTTAACGATAGTCTTAAATCTATGTATATTAATCTATGAATATATTTAAGTTAAACTTTTGTTTAGGATAAGTATAGGTTAAGTACAATTAATTAAGACAGTTCAGCGTTTTGGTGTAAACTGTGAGCTCACTGTCCTGAATGGAATAAATAAATAATAATAATAATAAGGATAAGCATTAGTGGAAGGAATTGGGGTAAGAAGAGCAAAGAAACAGTTTAGTTAAAAAAAACTCTTTTCAGCCATTACGGCAAAACAACTCATACATAAACATGCACTAATAATTGCATGGTATGTTATATTGTCTTTAGTTTAGTAGGATTTTATACGCTGAATTAATCAATCCAGATACGTGGTGACCATTTGTTTTGTTGGACCTCGCTCAGTTTACAGAATCGGTCTAAATATCAGTATTCCGTATTGTCCATTCATTTGTCACAACACGGGTGTCGAATTCACCCAGTGTTGTAGCAATGTGTACATTGCATGAGTGAACTTAACAATGAAGCTTGATTTAAAAAGCAGAACATTTTTTTTATACAAATAATGTGGCAAATAAGCATACGGCCTACCTGTGGGTAAGTGGTAACCGTAGCCTAATGAACGCTTGCAATACTAGACCAGAGGCATTAGGCCACGCGTTGCCCACCCCGAACCCCCCGTCCCCTTAAAGAGCTCTGGCAACCTTACTCACCGCTTGAACACGACACTATTTGAAACAAATAAGGTTATTTGGCTGCGATCTTCTGTACCTACTCTAAAGCTTCTTCATTGACCACACAGAGTCCATAATACCTGATGCATATTTACCAAGATAAAGCCAGAAAAATTACGAGAATATTTTTCGGGAAAGTCATGCCATTGGTCCTTTCTTGGCTACCCTGTGTGACAGTATTGAGGTATAATAAATTAATGAAATATAGGCTCAAGACTTTTATCCCCAAGAGTGGTAGACACCCTCTCAAATCTCCAGACGATCAGATCCTTGATGATGTCTAAGGCCTGTAGTCAGAGGCATGTCCAAACATTTGGCACATGCCCAGTTTTCGCAGTAGTGAGCATTCCATACGTGACTGGTTGCAAGCCCATTGCCGCTTTAAGAATGCAAACTGGTTTCTTCACGATGGTTTCCTTCACCATGAGCACGAAAATTAAAACTCATTGTTTGTTATTTTGTTGTCGTTTTACATAATCGTGACAAACGCTGGCACTTGCGGTTCAAAGCCATCCTAACCTGCGTTCAATACCTTATTTTATTACCAACAATTTATACCTATTCTATGATGGTTTCCATTACGCTATTACTCTTCCTCATTTGTTTTACGATTGCATTATGCGAAGTTAACGCTATTTTATGTAGGTGTAGTTTTATAATATTGATAACAGCAAATCTACTAGCGACAAAGGTCAATCACCGCTATGAAAATGAAAAATGAAAAAAAATTTTATTGCTACTAAATACAGACTTTAAACTAGGTAATACATAGGATAATATTTTACGCATCATTTCTGTACAAGCAGAGATGATTTGCCGTAAGACAAATAACAACGGTTCCCACACTAGGCTGGGCCTGTATCGTGGTAACCAATACGATTTACAAGCTAAAAATTAAAAACCTCAATTGACTGTCGTAACGATGATGCTGAATTTATACACGATATATTTTGAGAGAAAAAAAAACTAAAATAATTAAAAATAAATAAATTAAATTATAATTTAATTTATTTATAATAAACTGACGGTAAAAAAACAGACTAATCAAAAATAAATAAAAAACTAAAACGTACTAAAAAAATAAGGTAAATACTCTAAGGTTAAAAACTCATCGATTTAGACTAGGTATATTTAATATATATAATCTATAACACGTGAACTTATTAAATATATAAATAAATTTAATAAGTTCACGTGTCACTGATTCTTTCTTGGCCATCCTGCATTAGGTCAGTGACCAAATTGAGGTATGGTGGCTCTGAACAGGGCCTATGACCGTCGGTGAAGGAATCAGTGTAGTGATCGGATTAAAGTGCGCCCCTTAGAGGCTCCTTTCGTGCACAATTTAATTATTTTGTGATCATTTCCACCGTCAGAATACTAGCGCCGCACCGTACCCAGGTTCAGTGCAGCTTAATGCTGAGACGGGACCTATTCTTCAGCCGGGGCCACCACGGTCACGGTCACGGTCGGTCAGTTTCTGTTCTATATCATAAATTGATGATTTATTTGTTTCAGTAATGTCAGAGGGCGCTCGGGTTCAAGATGGAGGGCGGGGGGCAGCTCCGTCTGCTGCTCTGGCGAGACTTCCTCATACGGAAACGCAAGTTTGTGAGTACATTACCATTTACTTACACCTATGGTTGGTGGAGATCCTACAGGACGGGTAGATAGAGAGTGCAGAGTTGGTATTTACAGCAGTATAATATTTATTATTATTATTTTAATCTTTATTGCACACAAAGAAAACAATGTACAAAAGGTGGGCTTAATGCCAAGGCATTATCTACCAGCCAGCCTGATTGGGGAGAAACAGGAGGTTGGCGTGCGACAGATTGTTTAACTTAACTAAAAACTATACTATGTATAAACATACACTATATTTAAATATGTATATATATATATATATATATTACACTGCAATAGATTAACAGATAGTACAAAACCAGTGTTTTATTAACATGTAGTGTAGATGCTAGATGTTCTTAAGAAAATGTTCACGAGTTAATCGTTTAAATGAATATTTGCAATAGGTACATGAGTAATTACAGAAAATAATATATTTTAGTAAAACGATAAAGCACACGACCCGAGTAAAAGTAAAAGGTAGTCTGACAGACCGTCGTCCGTCCGAATCAACAATTCGTTCTATTATTCATCGCTATGCCAACTGAGAGGTATTTGAATTTGGCGGCGACGAAGTGATAGTGGTGGCGTAGCTCGCCACACACCCAAATTGTCATACAGTGATCGACTTTTCTTGAACCATGTTTTAGCTGACTACCAAGGGTTATTTGTTTAACATAGTATTGTTTGTAATACATACTCTGTACGTGTGAGCAAATCGGTGACGTTTTGAGAAAGGTCAAGAGTACCCTAAACCGACGGGCATGTATTAGGAATGTGATGAGAGTGAATGAAGCTAAAGAGGTATGTCAGGATCGTAGCAAGTGGAAAGCCGTGGTCTCTGCCTACCCCTCTGGGAAAAAGGCGTGATTTTACGCATGTATATTTGTTCATCTATATCCTCACAGTTTCTAAACTACCTCGTTACTTTAGTGAATGAGGTGTAAAAAACACGCCCTCATGGTCCGAACTATCAGAGGCCATGTGACGTCATTCGGAAAATAAACGCGAATTTCTCACTTCCTAAAAAAATATAGATACCTAAGTACCATATTTAGTAACAAATTATAAGGCGGAATGAGTACTTTCGAAAAATGAAAATTGAAATTCAAATAAATATAAAAACTTAGTAACTATATATAAGTAAATTTAATAACTTTCTAAATGATAAGCGCGATATCTTCAACACGCGGACGAACGGTCTTGAGCCTTCATCCCCCGACTTCCCGCAATTTTCGCATTGTCTTCAGTCTACGAGTGGGGGGCCTTCCAACACTGCGTCGCCTGATTCGTGGTCGCTATTCAAGAACCGTTACACACTTATTTAGTTGTACAATTATTATCTTGTTCTTTCAGGTAACATTAGCAGGCATACTATGGGCTACGGGAATAATGATCGGCATCTACACAGTAAGGTTAAATATAGATAACCAGGACTTCCCAACGTGTGAGTACCCTCAATTTTTTTTGAGTGTTTGTAGTGACCCCGGTTTGAGATGGATGTGTGGAGTGACTAGAATGGACAAGATACGGAATGAGTACATCAGAGGAAGTTTGAAAGTAGCGCCAGTGACTGAGAAGTTGAAGAGCAAAAGGTTAGCGTGGTATGGGCATGTCATGCGGAGGGAAGAATGTCATGTGACTAGAAGAGCGTTAAATATGAATGTGGAAGGATATAAGGGAAGAGATAGACCAAAGAAAAGATGGATAGACTGTGTGAAAGATGACATGAGTAAGAAAGGAGTGAATACTGATATGACGGCTGATAGAGGGGAGTGGAAGAGGAAAACATGTTGTGCCGACCCCACATGAAGTGGGATAAGGGCAGGGAGATGATGATGATGATGTAGTGACCCCGGTTTCCCATCCAAATTTTGTGGAGTCCCGGTGGTGCACCAGTGGTGATGGAGAACATCGAGAAGAAACCGGCATGTTAAAACTGTCGAAGGCCTGTGACGTGTTGACTTAAAGACAAAGACCAAGGAGAAGATGGATGGATTGTGTGAAAGACGACATGAGTAAGAAAAGAGTGAATATGACATGGCGGCTGATAGAGGACCCTCCAGGAAGACAAACAAATATCTAGTCATCATCATCATCAGCCTGATGAAGTCCACTGCTGAACATAGGCCTCCCCAAAGTGCGCCAAGACGAACGGTCTTGAGCCTTCTCCATCCACCGACTTCCCGCAACCTTCACATTGTCGTCGGTCCATCGGGTGGGGGGCCTACCAACGCTGCCACGTCCGGTTCGTTTGTAATACAGACGCGCCGCTAATCTATTCTTCATAAACTTGCAACAAAATGCACACCACCCGCAGATGATGATGATGGTGTTGTTACAGGTCAGTTCTCAGCCCGAGCGTTGCCCAGCGCTGGGGTGCTGACGTTCCTGCAGTCCTTCATGTGCAGCGTTAACAATGAGTGCACACAAATGGACCAGTTCGAAGAGATACCTTCCTATCAGAATGCCAAGTAAGTATCTTCAATCTATTTATTTGCGGAATAGAGCACTACACAGCATTTTTTTTTATTTTATTTATTGACTACCTACTACTTATTGGCTTCGCTCGCGTGGTACCTTCATAAAAAGTAGCCTATATGCTATTCTAGGTAAAGAACTTTATCTATTCTAAGTTTCAACGAAATCGGTTCAGCCGTTACGGCGTGATTGAACAACAAACATCCAAACATGCTCTCAAACTTTTGCATAGCTAATATTATAAATAGTAGGAAGTACATAGTCCTGACCCCACACTAGGATTCCCTGTGTCGTGGGTATCAGTGGTACCACAACACCCAGACACGGAAGAAACATTTGGAGATCATGCAATCATTTGTCTCGCAGCGGAAATCGAACCCGTTACGCAACCAAGGTCGTCAAAACCAAGGATGATATTGAATACCTACCATCGACGACCTCGGTGGCGTAGAGGGCGAGTGCCCGTCTGAAACGCAAGGGGTGTGGGTTCGATTCCCGTTGCGGGACAAATGTTTGCAGGATCTGCTGTTGTTAGTGGGTACCATGGTACTCGTAGTTTCTGATACCCACGACATTGGGAATGTATGTGACTGTTGGGTGTTGTTATAATTATTACCATCTGCCATCATGCCTGTTTTGGCTCACACACACTGGAGACTAATAATATATTGTAAATGCACATATATACCTACTTATGAGTTGTTGTTTGTTACTGTGTGTTATCTGTGTTACGTCTACTTATCTCCCTATCGTTATATAAAACCGTCACTTTATTGAAACTTTATAAATAAATAATATTTTTTTTTTATACAACTAATGTAGCAAACAAGCTTACGGCCCACCTGTTGGTAAGTGGTTACCGTAGCCTATATACTCTTGCAATACCAGAGGCATCACGCACGCGTTGCCGACCCCTTAAAAAGTTCAAAACGCCCTTTTTGAAGAAGGGGGGAGATCATTCCACAACCTGAGTGTTCGCGGGAGGAAGTTCCTCTGAAACAGCACGGTGCGCGACCAACCCGGCTCCAGGGTTTGAGGATGGATCCCCTGCCTATCTCCTATCTATCCTATATAAATCTTTATTCATTACCTTAGTGCTACGAATAACATTTTTTTTTGTGTCTTCTGTCTGTGTTTGTCAAAATAAATATATTTCATTTCATCTGCTTTCAGACTAACCCAGATGAAGGGTAAGCTAGCACCGCTCCTCAACGAGACAGTGCTGGAACTGGCCGGCACCTTGCCTGACGCCGTCAAACTCCTCGCCACCATCGCCAATGTGGCTGACGATCCCACCTTCATCGATTTTAGCAGTAAGTCTTCGATGATGCTTTGGGCTGAAGGATTTCAGCAAAGAAACATCGTATTTCAGTAGATGTAGAGAGATTTATTCAGGATGCACAGCACACGGCAAAGTCAGCGTAGCAAGAGTCAAAAAACCAGAGAGTTTTGCTATTACGTCACAGACGACCGTTTCACTAGAGACATTGACATTACTATTGTGTTTATCTCTAACATGGGCAGCCTAAAACCTCATCAACATAGCTTGCTTGTGATGTCATTGGTTCTTTTTAAATAAATTTAAATATTCCGGACATATTCACACGGTCAACTGATCCCAAACTAGGCATAGCCTGTACTATGGGTACCAGAGACTGATATACATAAATTTAACACCCAGACACAGATCACTCCGTTTGAACACGGCTTTAGTTTCTAGGACACGCCGGTCTCACAATGTTTTCCTTCACCGTTTGAAAGCCCTATTATAGATCACATCGATTCTCGGAATGGAAAAGCATCGGTGCACGAACGGAATCTTCATATCTCTATCACCATAAGGAAAAGGACATATTTTTATTTTTTTAGAAAACGGACTGAAATTCAAAGATTTGTTCAACAATCCGTCAAGGGTGAAACGTTACGTGACGTCACACATGCAGCTCGACGATGACGTCGCTCAGAGCCTGATGACGTCAGATATTAGCTTTCAAGGTGTAAGTAACATTAGAAGTTTTCTAAAAAACCACGACCTTTAGATCGGAAGGCGGGGCCACTACCTCTTTAATTCTTTACAGAAAACATACAGAAAAATTACTTAATAATACAGGCGAGCTTAACCCTACAGAGTTTTCTTCCAGCAAACCTTCGAGGCTAGAGAGAGCTGATAAAAGTAGTGGGCATATATTGTGCACAAAACCACTCCACAATTTCTCTCTATTTGGAAGATCAGGCTGATTCCGATTAACACTTGTGTTAACAATAACCGTAGCATATATTTCGTTTATTATTTAATTTATTTTGTAATAATTATTTATTGTTTTTTTTCTATGGATATTGTACTAAATGTCAGATTATTTCTAATTCAATATTTGCACGGCTTCTTGTAGTCAAATACAGCGATACTTTATTTTAATTTATGAGCTAGCAATATGCAAATAAATCATTCATTCATTTTGTTTCGTTCCAGATACTCAACGGTAACCTAAACCGATGCAGCCCAGACTCATTGTCCCAAACCCTAGTGGTACGAAATCCTGACCATTTACAAGCTATCACCAGCAAGCTGTGCGGTCTGACCAAGCACGACATGCAGACTATGTTCATGGACCTTATGTACGAGGTCAACTTCAGCAAGTATATCAAAATGGTAATTTAGATAAACATTTCGTTGTAACTAACCCTGTTTTACTACTACCTACTAACTAGCTGTCACCCGCAACCCTCATAATTTTAACCCCGCACTTTTCGCCCTTTAGGGATGATTTTGCAAAAAGGCTTCAACTTGTAGTGGATCAATTGAGCTATGTATTGATCGTTTGTAACGGTCTTTAGATAGCTCAACTGTTTGTTGCGTATTTTGTAAATTTAACTTGTATCAATTTTTAGTTTCTTTCTGTAAATAAAGGGCTTTACTTGATTTCATCGACGGCCATAGGCCCTTTTCAGGGCCACCATATCTCAACCTGCTCACTGACCTAATACAAGATGACCAAGAAAGAATAAGTGACACGAAAAGAACTTGAAAAAAAAAACTATTATATTTGTGTGTTGTTCCAGCTAGGCAACATGTACTCCAAGATATCAGGAGACGACAGGCTCTTCAAGCTGGGGGATTTCGTGACGGCGTTACTCCGGATGACGAAGATAGAGCACTTCCTACCACCAGAGGCTCTGGGTTTATTCTACGGGAAAAAATCTGACTTTAGTTATATGAACTTGGATTTGTAAGTTTTACCAATTTTTACCTACTTTAAATAATATAAATATTCCGGACATATTCACACGGTCAAGTGATCCCAAAGGCATAGCCTGTGGAAAAACTTACAAAATCTTATTTTTTTCCCGCTAGGCATTTTCTCACTCTAAATTGGAGCAGCCCTCCAATTTAGAGTGAGAAAATCTCGATGTGCCCTACCTTCTCCAAAAAAAACTTTTATTTATGTTACAGATTACAAAAATTCATGGACCTCTTCGAGCCTACATTCAGCGCAACCAAAGAGTACCAATCAATAAGAGAATTCGCGGACACGGCCGTCCTCGGCGTACAGTACCTCCACAAGATATTCGGCAATCTGTCCAACAGCACTGGGGACGAGACACCGACCAATGGGACCAAACACCTACTAGATGTTGGTCTGGATAAAATCAACCAGGTTTTGGATAATATGGAGGAGGTCAGCGTGAAGGACAAATCCATTGATCCTTTCAACGTGTAAGTGCTAAAGTACTACAATTTTGCAAATAAATTAATAATGTACACTATTAGTGGTGTAGATAGATACACAGGTAGATAAATTCTTTATTTGTACATAAAGAAGAAGCTGTGTTGGCCTAGTAGGAGGTCCCGCGGCTTGCAATCTGAAGGTCGTGTTTTCGAACCCGGTAAGAAAGGAGCCTCTAAGAGGCGCACTTTAATCCTTTCACCACACTGATTCTTTCACTGGTCATAGGCCCTTTTCAGGGCCACCATACCTCAACCTAGTCATAGACCTAGAAAGAATCAGTGACACAACAAGCAAGCAAGTGCATTTATTTTCCAGACTTACTAAACTGATGAACATAATCGCAAGGTTCCTACCCAACAAACACGACGTTTTATTCTACTCCACACTCCTCGCTAAGCTGATGGAAAGCGCCAACAGAGTCATCGAGATCAACATGCATATACAGGAGATCACCTATACCGTTACCCTGAGGAACTCCGGAGCTATCGAAGCCCTGAAGGGAGTGCCGCCAGCGGTTGTAGGCAAGACTTTTGATGCGTTAGTCAATGCTGAAAGGACGCAGGTAAATATTAACAAGCATTTTCGAAGTTTTTCATGTCTAAACTAGATGGCGCCACTAGGCTCATTAGGGTTAGTAAATCCTTTAAAGAGCGATGCGTACGTACGGATGACAAGGTACGTATAACAAGGTCCCAAGCTATGAGGTAAAGTTATCAATTAGCTAATTAAAAAATAATAACAAATTATCCGACTATTTAGATGATAAATAATTAGGGAATCGCCGACAAAACAATTTAAGAAAAAATTGTATATGTCGCCGCATCAATTCTACGGCTCATGAAATAATAACTCTGCAATTAATTTTTAATCGTAAAATCTTTATAAGTTATTTTAATACTAGGTTAATTGATTATTTTGTGATTGACAACTGATTAGACAAATTGTGCATTGATTTGACTACCAGAAAAGCCGATAGCGCTATGAAGTAAGTTTAATAATTACTTTGTTGATTTATTTTTATTCACGGCTAAAATTACCTTCAAAATTCCGTAATAATTTAGAAACGATTTTTAGAATTTAATTTGGTTTATTTTGAGCATCGTTTAAATAGTTAGTTTACTAATTAATTTTCTTGGATTTATTTTTGTTTGAGTTTTAATCGCTTGTAAAATTTTGTAGTATTTAGAAACGATTTTTGGAATTTAATTTCATTTATTTGACTATCGTTTTAATATTTAATTTATTAATTCATTTACTTGAACTAATTTTTGTTTTGGATTTATTTGCTTGTAAAATTATGAATAATTTGGAAACTATTTTTAGAATTTAATTTGATTTATTTGAGGATCGTTTAGATGCTCAAATTATTACTTGCTAAATTACTTTTTAATTAATTTTCTTTAATTTATTTATGTTTGAGATTTTATTGCTTGTAAAATTTTGTAATAATTTAGAAATGATTTTTGGAATTTTATTTAAATTATTTCAGCATTGTTTATGCTATCGAAATTATTATAGTGATTTCTAAGCTTAGACTTAATCAAAGGCTTTAAGTTTTTATTGTTTTCAAAATCCTTAATTTAATCTGAAATTTATTATAGATTTAACTATGTAATTAGTTAACATAATATTCAAGACCTTCCGTCGCCATCCGCATCATATTAAACGGAAGTTGAACAGAAGGAAAAGATGGCGGCGGGTAGGTAGTGGTTGTTGTTGAAAAGAAAGGACGAAAAATCAGTTTTGGTTGGATCGTTGAGCTGAAAACACTTGTAAGTTGAACCCTTATTACTTTTTAATAAAATAGCTTGAGTTTGTTCAGGTTTTCTGTTTGATTTAAAACCAAAAAAAAATCCTTTTAGTTATTTAAGTAATTTTAGGTGGTAGTTTGAATGTCGCATAACTAGCTAGCTAGAATAATGCTTTCAAAGGGCAGAACCGATGACCAAGATTAACAAGGTCAACGGTTTTGCATGATTTAAAAATACTAGTCTCGCTTCTTTTTCGATATCAGAAGTGGGATCGCCCAACGATACCCTTTCTGTCCCGGTTTATTTTATTTTTCAGAACCTTACTGCAGCATCATGAGCGAGCCCGAGCCAGCCCCACCGGACCTGAGCGCACCGATCATGGACAGCTTTGCAGGGACCACATCGACGAGCCCCCCAGCAACGGACCTACGTGAACCACAGGCGTCGCTGCCAACGAGTGCGCCCACGAATACGGTTACAGCAACTCAGCAATCCGGTAATGTACCACCTGATTTTTTCCTGAATATGATGACCATGATGCAACGAATGAGTGAGCGACTGCTAAACCAGCAACAGTCTTGCAATAAAGTCAAGATTACTGATGTTTTCCTACCATCCTACGACCCCGACGGAAACGTCGGAGTTCGTGAGTGGTGTAATCACATTTCTACGGCCAAAACCACATATCAGCTCAGTGACTACGATATTCGCATGAAAGTAACTAGCTTGTTGAAAGGTCGTGCTAAGATATGGGCCGATAATTGGCTCGTAACAACATCAACCTGGGACGAGCTGCGGCAAGTCATCGTTACCACGTTTGAACCCGAAAGCCGTTACTCACGTGATATACTCAAATTCAGGGAGCACTCCTATGACCCATCTAAAGACATCGCAGAATTCCTAACACAATCGTGGATTCTGTGGAGACGCATAACAAAGGACAAGCTTGACAGTGATGCTGTGGAAGCGGTGATTGGAACGGTAGGTGACGAACGCCTCAGAATTGAATTAATGAATGCTAGAGCTACCTCAGTGCCCGAATTAATCTCTGTTGCCTCATCTATTCGCGTTAAACGCCCAAATCAACAAAACTCCAGTCAACCTCCGGCAAAACGTTCGCGATTTTCTGTCGATAATCGGAATAACCCACCGTATTGCAATTTTTGTAAAAGAACTGGTCATACTTTTAGTAATTGTCGTAGTAAAAATGTTAGCGATTCGAACGTTCAACCAACTGAGAAAAAATCTACGACGACTCCATCCGTCACCCCGTCGCCGTCATCTGCTAAGTCTAGCGATAAGCATTGTTCATTCTGCGGAAAAAATGGCCATACCTTCGACACATGTTTTCGTCGAGAAAGACAGATACCTCTAATGTGAATTCGGTGTCTAATAAAAGCCCTAGCCTGAACACGATGCGTATGCGTGTCGGTGATATGGTGATTAATACCGTGTTTGATAGTGGCGCCGAATGTTCAGTCATGCGCGAATCAACTGCGAACAAATTGCCAGGGCGTAGACATCAGGCGGTTAGTTACTTGCGAGGAATAGGCCCATTTCCGGTAATCTCACTGACCACGTTGACAACTATATGTGTCATTGACAATATTAATGTCGAGATATCGTTCAATATCCTACCTGATTATGAAATGACGTCAGACGTCCTAATTGGCGCGAATTTGCTTCATGACACGGGTTTAAGTGTAATCGTAACCCAAGATAGCGCGAAATTGGTTTCCTATCCCCGTGTTATGCACGTACAAGCTCAAAGTTCTCTCTTCAACCAAATAGACCATGGCTTAACTGATGAGTCTGAAATTGCCCAGCTGTTGACTTTACTGAATAAATATTCAGATGTTTTCACTCGCGGTTTTTCGAAATCTCGTGTTAATACGGGCGAGTTGGAAATTCGCTTGAAAAACAAAGACAAATTCGTCGAACGCAGGCCTTATAGGTTAAGTCCAATCGAACGTGAAAAGGTTAAAGAAATTGTTACGGAACTGATAGATTCTAACATTGTACGTGAAAGCAAGTCTCCCTATTCCAGTCCGATCATTCTAGTTAAAAAGAAAAATGGTGATGACCGCATGTGTGTCGACTATAGGGAACTAAACGCCAACACTATACGCGACCATTACCCTCTCCCGCTGATCGCAGACCAAATTGACCAACTTGCAGGCGGACAATACTACACGACTTTGGATATGGCTTCTGGCTTCCACCAGATTCCAATTTCTCCAGAGTCCATAGAAAAAACGGCCTTTGTTACACCTGACGGGCTTTATGAATACCTCACGATGCCATTTGGGCTTTGTAACGCGCCGTCAGTGTATCAAAGATGCATTAATCGTGCATTAGGGCCTCTTCTAAACCCTGGTAGCGCTGATAAAGATCAAAATGACTCTGTAGCTCAGGTCTACATAGATGACGTCATAAGCAAATGTCGCGATTTCCCTTCCGGACTAGCATATTTAGAAAGAATCCTAATCGCACTGCGCGAATCAGGTTTTTCAATAAATATTGATAAATGCCTCTTCTTTAAGCGTTCCATAGAGTACCTCGGTAACGTGATAGAGGATGGTCAAGTCCGGCCCGGTCCCAAAAAGATCGAAGCCTTACTCAAAGCCCCAGTACCGACTACTGTGAAACAAGTTCGCCAATTTAATGGCTTGGCGGGATATTTCCGTCGCTTTATCCCTGATTTCGCGCGCACAATGGCACCCTTATACGATTTAACAAAACAGGGTACTAAGTGGCATTGGACTCGCGATCACGAAGAGGCACGCCAGAAAATCATTCATCACCTCACTTCCGCGCCTGTCCTTACGATATTCCAAGAAGGTCAGCCCATCGAGCTATTCACTGATGCCAGCAGTCTTGGCTTCGGAGCGATACTCATACAGATCATCAACGGCCGGCAGCACGTTGTCGCCTACTTTAGTATGCGCACAACAGACATAGAAAGTAGGTACCACTCATACGAACTTGAGACCCTTGCTGTAGTCCGGGCTATCAAGCACTTCAGACACTTCCTATATGGACGCAAGTTCAAAGTTGTCACAGATTGCAACGCACTCAAGGCTTCGAAGCATAAACAAGATCTGCTGCCTCGAATACATAGATGGTGGGCGTATCTCCAAAATTTCGAATTTGACATAGAGTACAGGAAGGGCGAGCGAATGCAACACGCAGATTTCCTGAGCCGAAACCCAGACCCTCTGACTGTCAACGTCATGACAAATAATCTGGATTGGCTCAATATAGAACAACGTCGTGACGCCCAACTGCGCCCTATCATAGATGCCCTGCATAACGGAGATGACGTCTCTGGTTATCACCTTGAAGGCAATGTACTTAAATATAAACGGAACGACTCTATCTTAGGTACACAAAAACTAATAGTTGTACCAAAGGCCTTTCAGTGGAGCCTGATAAACACGTTCCATACTGCCCTGAAGCATCCAGGCTGGGAAAAGACTCTCCATAAAATTAGAGAGACTTATCATTTTGAAAAAATGAGTACCACCATTAGAGACTTCGTCGACAACTGCGTTGTGTGCAGGACTTCGAAACAAACATCGGGAGCCACACAAGTACAATTGCACCCCATCACGAAACCAACGACGCCTTTCGAAGTCATACACATGGACATAACCGGTAAGCTTGGCAATTCCAATAATCAGGAATACGTCGTGGTCACAATTGACGCCTATACCAAATATGTCTTACTCCGTCACACTAACGACAAAAGTCAACACAGTGCCCTAGCCGCACTGAAACAAGTTGTTCACCTTTTCGGGGCTCCACGACAAATCATCGTAGATGGCGGCCGTGAGTTCCTAGGTGAGTACAAAAGTTACTGTGACAGGTTTGGTATTGAGATACATGCTATATCTCCGGGCGTTAGTAGAGCTAACGGACAGGTGGAGCGTGTCATGACAACACTGAAGAACGGACTTATAATGATTAAAAATTATGAAACCCCAGAGTGGCACACAGCTTTGGAAAGTCTTCAGCTTGCCCTAAACTGCACTGTGCATCGAACAACAGGTACTGCACCGCTCACACTCCTTACCCGACGTCAAAACTGTGTGCCACCAGAGTTGCTGAATTTGGTTAATATTGATAACGCATCAATCGATATAGAGTCCCTAGAACGGCATGTTCAACAAAAAATGACAGCGCTATCTGCAAAAGACAAAGAAAGATTTGACAAAGGCCGTGCAAAAGTTCACAACTTTCAACGAGGGGACTTTGTATTGATTAAAAATAACCCCAGAAATCAGACCTCACTTGATCTAAAATTTAGCGTGCCTTATGAAGTTCACAGGGTTCTCGAGCACGACCGCTACCTCGTGAAGAAAGTAGTGGGTCACCATGGACGACCTCGCAAGGTAGCACATGATCAGCTACGGCGCGCCCCGCAACCGGGAGCAGGCGTCCAGGCGGCCGTGTCGCCTCCAGATGAACATCAAGCTGGACCCTCTGGCATCACACCCGTGCTGGCGGCGCCAGCGGCTTCTCCTCCTCTGGCAGCGTCGCAGGAAACTGTGGCCACTACTCAAGCCAGCGAAACTCAGCCATCCGAGTGACGGAGATATGTTATTCTCGGTGAGAAACTTCCATATTAAAACAATACTAATTAAAAAAAAAAAAAAAAAAAAAAAAAAAAAAATGTAAGAACAAGAACTTAAAAGATGCTATTAACGTGTGGAGCCGTTTAATAGCCAAACATTGAAATTATTCCTTATCTGAAAAGAAATATATTCCCCTGTGTACCACGGCATTCAAGACCGCCTAGAGCACAGCATCGACCTGTCCCATACTCCTTTAGAGCCTATATGAAATCTACTCTCACCTTCCTATCCAAAATCCTAAGAATAAATAATAATTAAAAATAAAAATATAAACAAATATGCTACTGTTCTCATGTGGAATGAGCGGAGCTATAGCATAACAACATTTTCTTGTTCAACTTATCGATCTGTTGTCACGTGGAGTGAGCAGTGACTCAATGACGTTGCATGGCGTTTCTTTATAATTGAGATAGCGAACGCTATCATTAAGTGACTAGGTGTACTGTGGAAGTACCTAGCATCAAATATTTTGAATACATGACTAGGTGTACTGTGGAAGTACCCAGTATCAAAATTTTAATTTCTCTTTTTCAGAAAGAAGGCTGAAGCAATGCAGAGCACGCATCGCACGTCAGAATGGTCGTGTCGCCGCATCAATTCTACGGCTCATGAAATAATAACTCTGCAATTAATTTTTAATCGTAAAATCTTTATAAGTTATTTTAATACTAGGTTAATTGATTATTTTGTGATTGACAACTGATTAGACAAATTGTGCATTGATTTGACTACCAGAAAAGCCGATAGCGCTATGAAGTAAGTTTAATAATTACTTTGTTGATTTATTTTTATTCACGGCTAAAATTACCTTCAAAATTCCGTAATAATTTAGAAACGATTTTTAGAATTTAATTTGGTTTATTTTGAGCATCGTTTAAATAGTTAGTTTACTAATTAATTTTCTTGGATTTATTTTTGTTTGAGTTTTAATCGCTTGTAAAATTTTGTAGTATTTAGAAACGATTTTTGGAATTTAATTTCATTTATTTGACTATCGTTTTAATATTTAATTTATTAATTCATTTACTTGAACTAATTTTTGTTTTGGATTTATTTGCTTGTAAAATTATGAATAATTTGGAAACTATTTTTAGAATTTAATTTGATTTATTTGAGGATCGTTTAGATGCTCAAATTATTACTTGCTAAATTACTTTTTAATTAATTTTCTTTAATTTATTTATGTTTGAGATTTTATTGCTTGTAAAATTTTGTAATAATTTAGAAATGATTTTTGGAATTTTATTTAAATTATTTCAGCATTGTTTATGCTATCGAAATAATTATAGTGATTTCTAAGCTTAGACTTAATCAAAGGCTTTAAGTTTTTATTGTTTTCAAAATCCTTAATTTAATCTGAAATTTATTATAGATTTAACTATGTAATTAGTTAACATAATATTCAAGACCTTCCGTCGCCATCCGCATCATATTAAACGGAAGTTGAACAGAAGGAAAAGATGGCGGCGGGTAGGTAGTGGTTGTTGTTGAAAAGAAAGGACGAAAAATCAGTTTTGGTTGGATCGTTGAGCTGAAAACACTTGTAAGTTGAACCCTTATTACTTTTTAATAAAATAGCTTGAGTTTGTTCAGGTTTTCTGTTTGATTTAAAACCAAAAAAAAATCCTTTTAGTTATTTAAGTAATTTTAGGTGGTAGTTTGAATGTCGCATAACTAGCTAGCTAGAATAATGCTTTCAAAGGGCAGAACCGATGACCAAGATTAACAAGGTCAACGGTTTTGCATGATTTAAAAATACTAGTCTCGCTTCTTTTTCGATATATATGTGGCTCAATGACAAATGTTTTTACAATATAAATGAAATGTTTATTTGATAATGAATGATTGCTTTGATTATTTCTGACTTGTCGCTATTTATTGTCATATTCTTGTCACTGTTATTTTATTATTATTGTTTTGTTAATTGTAATGACGTTAATTTATTTCTAATTCTGATTTTATTGTATGATTTTCTATTAACTAATTTGAGACTATTTTGTTTTGAGTTGATTTTTGTATTGTGACTAATATTTTTGCATGTCGGTCTCCGACGAAGTATATGACACTATCTCCATAAATGTAAAAGACCATGTACCTATAAATACTATACTTCATGCAAATAAAAGCCATTCATTCATTCATTCATTCATTCAAAAAAAGCTTGAGACTGAATAAACACCCAACCACATATATATCACCACATACATAGTCCTGACCACACGAGTATTCCCTTTGTCGTGGGTAACAGAAACAACGAGTAGCTTGTCACCACAATACCCAGACCCGGAACAAATATTTGCAGATCATGCAAACATTTGTCCCGCAGCGGGAATCGAATCCGAACCCCTCGCGTCTCAGACGGGCTCTTGCGCGCTGCGCCATCGAGTTCTTCAAAGCGACTATAATACAAAATTATGAGTCATCATCATCATCAGCCTGATGAAGTCCACTGCTGAACATAGGCCTCCCCCAAAGAGTTCCATGACGAACGGTCTTGAGCCTTTTCTATCCACCGACTTCCCGCAACCTTAACAATGTAGTCGGTCCATCGGGTGGGGGGCCTTCCAACACTGCGTCGTCCGGTTCGTGGTCGCCACTCGAGAACCTTTGTTCCCCAACGGTTGTCGGTTCTGCGAGCTATATGGCCGGCCCACTGCCACTTCAACCTGCTAATTCTGAAAGCTATGTCGGTAACCTTATAAAGTTATGAGTAATAAGTATAAAAATGGTTAGGTTTATTTTATTCGAAATTCGATGGTCCCGTCTATCCCTTCGAGAAACATTCATAAAACAGTTTTTTTTTTAATTTCAGTTTCTAACTTCAAAGCTAAGCGTCCCCGGTCAGATGTTCTGTGACGTCAGCAAACTACAGGATTTTCTGCTCATCTCCAGGACAGAGGCAGAGTCAGTAAAGAGTCAGCTCTGTTCCGATGCTTGGAAGAACTACGTGGAGGACCTGGTCAAGTCGTTCGGAGTTTTTGATGTTAGGAATAATGTAAGTACTTTAACTTGCACCATTAGTCAGAACCACTAGTACGGACGCCAGTTGTACCAGCAATGGTACACGTACGGATGCCAGTTGCACCTGCAATGGTACACGTACGGATGCCAGTTGTACCTGCAATAGTATAAATACGGATGCCAGTTATACCAGCAATGTTACAAGTGTTCCGAAGTGGTCCATATTTTTACAGTGTGTTAATTATAACAAGGACCTACGAGCTTATTGTCTAACTCAATCGATGATATTTCGACTGATTATGTAGCCAATGCAATTTTCATTTGAGTTATAGGAATAGAAACATATTTATTTTGCGTCACAAATTAAATAATAATAATAAATATTCCGGACATATCACACACGGTCAACTGATCCCTAACTAGGCATAGCCTGTACTATGGGTACCAGAGACTGATATATATAATATATATATATATATATTTAACTCCCAGACACAGAACAAACATCTGTGTTAGTCACAAAAGTTTGTCCAGTGCGGGAATCGAACCCGCGACCTCTAGAGCAGAAGGCAGAGTTACTACCAACTGAGCTATGAGGCCAGTCGTTTATGAGCCACTCAGCTGGTGCCGCATAGCACAGTGGAGCTGCTGCGCCGCTGGCTTTCTGTGGTGCCACAGAGCAATGACGCGGCAACTGCGATACACTCGCACTTATTAATAAATAATACAAATACAAATGAGCTAACTTACTTAAACTACTAATACACAAAACAGAAATTTACAAGACATGTAACACAGCACATAAATAATATAATATGTAGGTTTATAATTTTATTATTCTAAACAGCTTAAGGTGAAGATTTAATTATTTTATGATTATTGAATTGTTTTGATTTTTATGACAAAGATAACTTGAGCATTTTATTTACGTAAATCCAAGACAGAAACGCGATTGGAAAAACTTTTCTCGATAGATTTATTTTTTAAAATTGGGTCCTCTGCAACAGTTTTTTCGAAAATACTCTGAGACTATCTAACAAAAATAACTTTTTTTTAAATATTTTGTTAGACAATAGCATTTGGTACCTAAATCCAAGACACTTTTAAAAAAAAATAGATAGTTTTTGAGATAATCGATATTTTCTTATATTACGCTTACGTCGATTACTTTCGAGCGCCTTCTAACGCTTGCTATCTCTTTCCGCATTCAATTACAGTACATAGCGCTGTCACTTTCTTCACCCCGCCCACTCGACAATTTACAATGATTTTTGTATCCTCTTAACTATCAAAGTCGACCCAGACCTTTGGATTTGGACTTGTGAATTTAATAGATGAATTTAAAGTGATTTTTTAAAAGAATAAATAGTATTGCAGTTTCTAATAGGAGGAGGTATGTTGTTAGTTAGTTGTTAGTTGAGTTTCGATACTGATGCCATGTATGTCCAATACGTCCATGCTGGAACTACTTCAAAAAGGTCAAAACGTTTTCCAGATAAACGAGATGGCCTCCCTCCTCATCCAGGAGACCCTGGGCAAAGACACCTCCTCCCAGCTTTACAGCATCGAAAAAGACTTCCAGATCCTCAGGAACTTCACCAGGGCATTGGCTACCATGGACAGCGAGGACCAGCCAGGGTTTGACTGGAAGGCACTCTTGGGGGTAACGGATGATGATGAGCTGATGAAGGTGGTCAATGAAAAAGCGCATTTAGGGAAGCTTATGCTGTAAGTATTCATTTTCATCAGCCCTCTCTCTACACTGGTTCTTTCTCATCTTCTTCACGATAATTTTCTTTTATTTGCTAGTAGCTTCCGGCCGATAAAAAATAGCCGTTTTGTTATACCAACCTATTTACTACATACCATACATAAAATCACGCCTGTTTCCCAGAGGGGTAGGCAGAGACCATGGCTTTCCACTTGCTACGATCCTGACATACCTCCTTTGCTTCATTCACTCTTAACACACTCCTCATACATGCTCGTCGGTTGAGCGTACTCTTGACCTGGCCTTTTTCCAAAACGTCATCGATTCGGTCACTTTTTAGGGTTCCGTAACTCATTTGGAAAAACGGAACCCTTATAGGATCACTTTGTTGTCCGTCTGTCTGTCTGTCCGTCTGTCAAGACACTTTTTCTCAGAAACGGCTAAACGATCAACTTGAAATTTATACCACCCATTAAGGTCTGTGGCCGTATAAAAATCAAAGCTCTAGCTTAATGTATTAAAAATATATGGCAATGAATGTATAATTTTTGTATGGAAATGGCTAAAAAGAAAAACCTCTAGGGTACTTCCAGTTACCTCACAATTCTGAAATTTGGAATGCTAAGAGCTTTTGTAACACAATTAAAGGAAAAAGTCTGAAATTGAGGAATGTCGAAGTTTTTTAGGAAACAAAGTTATATTTGCGGTCGATGTCATACAATGACTACGTGATCGACCGCAAATATAAGTTTGTCAATTCTTACACTTAGAATTAATTTCTGAATGATAATAATACAATG
The DNA here is from genome assembly GCA_947579855.1 of Anticlea derivata. Classification (NCBI taxonomy): domain Eukaryota; kingdom Metazoa; phylum Arthropoda; class Insecta; order Lepidoptera; family Geometridae; genus Anticlea; species Anticlea derivata. Next base: position 10,288,261 of record OX388276.1, on the reverse strand, counting down.
ACCACTGGTGCACGACCGGGATTCGAACCCACGACCAATGCTACGGAACCCTCAGGGCGCGAGTTCTCGCTCTTGACCGTCTTTATTTACTACATACATGCCGAATTTCATCCAAATCCATTAAGCCGTTAAGGCTTGATTGAACCCCAAACTCTCTCATTTCCTAAAATAATCTCTTCAACTTGCTTCCAGAATATCAGTCCACGGATCACTGGCCAAGGAGATAGTGAAACAAAACGCGATTCTCCAGTACAAGCTGTCCCCCATTCTGCTTAACACCGACTCGTTCTTGGCTGCGTTAAATGCGCAGCTGGACGCTACGCCCAGTCTTGCCAGTGAGGGGGTTAGGCAGGCGTATGCTGATGTGGTGGCCACTGTGCTCATGACTGCTCTGGATGAGGAAAAGGTACGTTTTTAGACGGAGCGAGAAAAAGAGGTAGAAAGTGGGAGGGTGAAGAAAGTAAAAGAATAGAATAGAAAAATGTTTATTCACAACACCTTAGGGACTATACTACACAAAAAAGACTAAGAAAAAAAAAGAAAACTTAAATGCGTCCGACTCAGCATTATGTTGCGATAGCCATTGAACATGGCTATCACAACGCTGAAAAAGCTTAGGGGGTGTCTAATGTCTTCATCACTCAAGCGAGTGTCGCAGCCAAATTCCGGGTCTGGGTGTTATGGTACCATGGTAGATACTCGTAGATTCTACACAGGGGATCCTAGTGTATGGTCAGAACTATGTTGGGTGTTATTTATTTATAATGATTTCAGACATACAAAGCCGTATCTACCTACAGTGAAGACATATTTTGCAATGGCGGTGACAACGCGGCATTTTACCTACAATTTCCGAGCGGAGTCGACGTTGGTAGACTAGCAAAAGCTTTATGTAACGCTTCCATCGCGATCGAGATAGGATTGAAGAACGATTCCATTGTTTCTAAAGCTGTAAGTCTTTTTTTTTTTTTTTTTTTTATACAACATAGGTTGGAAACAAGCTTACGGCCCACCTGATGGTAAGCGGTTACCGTAGCCTATGAGCGCTTGCAATACCAGAGGCATCACGCACGCGTTGCCGACCCCGAACCCCCTTCCCCCCTAAAGAGCTCTGGCAACCTTACTCACCGCAGGAACACAACACAATTTGAAACAAATAATGTTATTTGGCTGCGATCTTCTGTAAGGCGGAGATACCTCCCCAGGCGGGCTGCTCCAATTCAGAACGAGAAAATCTCGCTGTGCCCTACCTCCTCTTAAAATGATAATAATAATTCTTTCATGGTTACCCTTCCTCTTCATTTTCTTGTCGTGCAACTGATTGCTCTTGGTCATCCTGTATTAAGTCTGAGACCGCAGGTTCAGGTATGGTGGCCCTGAAGAGCCTTTGACCGTCGGTGAAAGAATCAGTGTGGTGAAAGGATTGAAGTGCGCCTTTTTAAAGGCTTCTCTCATGCACATTTTGGAGGCTCCTTTCATGGTTACCCTGCATCTTAGGGTCACTGACATTAGGTTAGGGACCTCAGGTTAAAGCTAAAACAGGGATTTGTGAACGATGTTTTGAGGCTCTTAGATGCCTAACAGTTTTTTGATCATTTTGGTTTTAAGACTGTTTCCACATAATGTTTTCCATCACCATTTTAGAGTATACTTTGTTGTGCACTTGCATTGCACTATTCTACTAATATTATAAATGCGAAGGTTTGTGCGTGTGTTTGTTACCATACAGCTCCGTATTGGCGGAAAGGATTTTTATGAAATTTGGTATGGATTTAGCTATTTTTATCCGTTACGCGAGCGAAGCCTTGGGCGTATACTAGTTGGAAATAGTTTAATCTGTCCTTTATGTATACTTAAATTATTTGCAGATCGCCAAAATCAGTAACACAACACACACAGCTCTAGACGAAGTGAACTGGACTAAACTAATAAACAACATTCAGCAACTATACGTCAAATTGGACAAAGACTATCCTTATTTGTTCGAGTTTTCCACGTACGCTATGGACAAAACCACTCAGGCGAAACTCAAGGAAATTTACGAAAACGCCAAGGAATATTGGTTTGGAATGCGGAATTTGCAACGAGGATTGCATTTGAGGTACTTGTGAACTACACAGTCGGTATGAGCTAAGGAAATTGAATGGAGTATCTCAAGGTTCTTTGTTTGGGCCGTGCTTGTTTATTATGTTTAAATGTGAAAAAATAATAGGAGTTTTGTTATAATGCGATAATCTTTATTTATTTATTCATCAATAAAATAATCATATTACGGGTTATTTAAAAAAACATTTTTTGATGATTCATTTCATTTAATGCCATGTACAATGTTAGGTTATATTCATATTCATAGTCATTTATTAAATTTAACAATTTTTTAAATTGTAGTTATTTGAAATATTAACTTCGTCTAAAAATACATAAGTACACATAATACGTATAATACTATTATTTGTTTATTTTTTTTATTTCCTTGATTGTGTATTTTCTTTTGGTGTACAATAAAGTTATATTCTATTCTATTCTTCTAATACTAAAACAAAAAAGGTAATAAAAAAACTTTTCGTTAGCCTTTTTATACGGATTCTAAATCATTTTTCTCGTTATTTCAGCGTAAACTTAGCGTTCCGATTGCTAAACCTATTAGACCATGGTCTCTTCGACATGACAAGTGAACCCTGGCTGAAAATGAAGTTTGTTTTTACCAAAGCCATCGGACCGCTGTCCGTCATCGACGATACTGTCCAACTTGTCACTGGTAAGTCATCATGATCATCATCTTCCTGCCCATATCCCACACCATGTGGGGTGTCGGCACAACACGTATTCTTCTTCTTCATTTCCCTCTGTCAGTTGTCGTATCAGCACTCACTCCTTTGTTACCCATATACTCACTGCAAAATGTGGGCATGTGCCAAATGTTCGGACTTGCGAGTGACTACCCCCTTAGACATCTTCAAGGATCTGATTGCCTGGGGATCCCGAGAGGATGGCCCACCATTCTTGGGGATAAAATATGACCACCTCGGTGGCGTAGCGGTAGCCCATCTGAGACGCAAGGGGTGCGGTTCGATTCCCGGTGCGGGACAAATGATTGCATGCACCTATATATGTCGAGTCTGTGTGGTACCATGGTACTCGTAGTTACTGATACCCACGACACAGAGAATCCTAGTGTGGGGTCAGGACGATGTATGTGTCTGTTGGGTGTTATTATTATTAATATTATCGTGGTTTTTAATAGGTACTTGTGTTTCAGGTTTATTATCTAATTCAACTCGCGTGTCTCGGCTACCACCGATAACAGTAGAAGCTATGGGTATCATCATACCGAGCCTGCCGCAGTTGATCGTGGATGCTGTCAACATCATCATCCATGATGACACTGATGTAAGTACAACCTCTTCTAGCAGTCATCATCATTGTTAGCTAGTCTTTAAGTACAGTAACATACTGGATCTTTTTTTTTTTTTCCGGACATATCACTCACGGTCAACTGATCCCAAACTAGGCATAGCCTGTACTATGGGTACCAGAGACTGATATACATAATAGATATCTATTATGTATATCAGTCTCTGGTACCCATAAAATACATTAAATATATATATATTTAACACCCAGACACAGAACAAACATCTGTGTTAGTCACAAATGTTTGTCCAGTGCGGGAATCGAACCCGCGACCTCTAGCGCAGAAGGCAGAGTTACTACCACTGAGCTATGAGGCCAGTCAAATCTCTTATTGCCGGGTGAAAATCTATCTATTATATCGAAGACCGCAATAAGTATTCCTGTTTTACGCAATAAGTACCCATTCTCATCATCCCCTCACTATGAAAAGGTCCCCCTCCTCTGAAAGAGAAGAAAGAATGAAAATAAAGAGCTCTGGCAACTTTACTCACCGCAGGAACCATGTAAGGCGGATGTACATGAATGTAAATGAATTTTTAAATGACCGTACTATTGTTTAGTATAGTTACTGACCTAATTAATTTGACTCACTTAACTATTTTTCTGACATTACTCGCATTTACTTACTTTTTATTACCTATGTTAATTTTTTTTTTTAGATGTATATTAATTTTTGACGATGCAATAGGCAGATAACTAAATTAATGCATGCTTTAATAATTGAAATGTTAATTAAATATTTGTCCGCCCAAGTGGCAGAATCTAGCGATCTAGACTAGTCCTATGAACTGACAGTTAAATGTACCTGATTCACAAACAATAAATGAATTACTGAATTGACTGACCTCATAGCTCAGTTGGTAGTAACTCTGCCTTCTGCGCTAGAGGTCGCGGGTTCGATTCCCGCACTGGACAAACATTTGTGACTAACACAACACATATGTTTGTTCTGTGTTTGGGTGTTAAATATATATCTATTATGTATATCAGTCTCTGGTACTCATAGTACAGGCTATGCCTAGTTTGGGATCAGTTGACCGTGTGTGATATGTCCGGAATATTTATTTATTTATTTTATTTATTAATTACTGTACCACCCAGGCAGGCTGCTCCAATTTAGAGCAAGTAAATCTCCTCAAAAACAAAAATGGCAATTACGAATACAACAAAAAAGAAATTGGACAAATCGGTCCGTCATACATGTGACAATTGATTTTTATTTATATAGATAAGGTTGGTCTTTACGTTTGTTTATAGATAGAACCGATCATCGGCCTGATGAACGCGTCTCCCCCCTGGCCGTGTTCCACCAGCCTCGCCCCCCTCCTGGAGATGACGTCAGCCTCCAAGAAGGCTGTGCTCGCCGCCGAGAGGCTGCTCTGCATGGACAGGGACCTGCAGGAGGAATGGTTGGAGTATCTGGCGCTGAGGAAGGTTACGTTGAACGTGAGTTTGTTGTATTGTCTTAATTAATTTTATAACTATGATGACCTCGGTGGCGTAGTGAGCGAGCGCCCGTCTGAGACACTCGGACGGGCTCGCTTCCCGTTGCGGGAAAAAATTTTTGTGTGATTTGCAAATATTTTTATTATTTTTTCCGGAGGAGGTAGGGCACAGCGAGATTTTCTCGCTATAAATTGGAGCAGCCCGCCTTGGGAGGTACCTCCGCCTTACAGAAGATCGCAGCCAAATAACATTATTTGGTTAAAATAGTGTTGTGTTCCTGCGGTGAGTAAGTTTGCCAGAGCTCTTTAGGGGGGGGAGGGGTTCGGCAGGCAACGCATTAGCAATGCTCCAGGTGTTGCTAATGTCCATAGGCGACGGGAACCACTTACCATCAGGAGGGCCGTAAGCCTGTTTACCTCCGTATAACATCAAAAAAAATTGTTTCGGGTACCATGGTACTCGTAGCGTCTGACACTTACGACACAGGGTGTGGAGTCAGGACTATGTAAGTGAGTTAGGTACCAGAGGCTAGTTTAAATATTGTAAAACCAAGATAATATGTTCGCTCTTATGTATCTCACGATAAGTAAACCCTGTGTTTGTATGAGAATAAAGTTCTTTAAACCTATTATGGCCCCAGGCTACTAATAAATCATGCCATGTCGCGGTCCGTGGTTCTCCATTTTTATATATATTTTTTACTATAATAGTTGTTTTGATATTCTTTTTTGATATTAAGATGTACTTTTGTAGTATAAAATGTATTTTATAAATGAAATTTTAATTAAATATATGTGAATAATAATAATAATACTTACTTAATAATCTGCATGATAATTTATAAAAATAACTGTAATTGGACATACCTATATTATGCAATGTAACGCTAAGGGTGAAATAAATGAATATGAATAATCCTTTCACCAACGGTCTTTAACCCTTTTCAAGGCTACCTGCTTACCGACCTTATTAGACCAAAGAAGAACCAATGACATGACAAGCAATAAAACCATTTCTAAGTAGAACTGATCTAAATTGCAGAAGAGCCTCGCATGGAACACCACACAGTACGACCCCCACTTGTTCCTCAACATGTCGTCATCATTCAACGCCTTGCTGACCGACGCGGCGCTGGTGAAGGACGCCTTCCAGTACATCGTCCGAGAGGAATCTTCGGATCACCTGGGGCTGATGAAGGCGTGGAAGTATGCTGGCGATGCTGCTAATAGTACGGAAGGGAATGAGATGATAAGGTACCTATTTATCCAAACGAATGATAAGATAAGATAATTATTTATTTAACTTAGGTACATTACACTTCCAAGTAGCCCTAATTACCAAACTAAGTATAAACTTGTATTTTGGCAAATAGTGCCTGCCCTTCATTTTATCATTTAAATTTTGTACGGACATTACATAGTAGGATACAAAAACTTAAATTATAAATTAATTAAGAATAAAAAATAAAAAAATAAAAATGGTACCTACTGACAAGGTGCTAAAATAACATGCTCCAAGAAAATGCAGAAAAAAAAAAAGTTAATGGTTACACATTGAAGTGAAGTTTAGAGTTTTGATGACCGATGGCGCAGGGTTTGATTCCCGCTGCGGGACAAATGTGTGCATGATCTGCACTATATGCTCTGCGTCTGTGTTGTGTTGTGGTACCATCATTGTCCCCACAAAACAGGGAATCCTAGTGGGCTAGGACTTTGTATGTGGCTGTTAGGTGTTATTTATATTTCCCCGGCACTACGAATCCCCTAGTTTTATTACTACCTACCTACTTTTGTTTGTTTCTTACCTATCTCTTTGTATCCTGTAGTGTCTTCTTTGATTAGTTCGTGCTATGCGTGTATGTCCCTAAATTAATTTATTTTCTTTATTTATATTTATATTATCGCAATTTTCAGGAGATTCCTCGCTAAATTCGACACAGTCGTCAACTTAATCGAGACGTCAGTCAACACTAACGTATCCCTCAACGCCCTGTGGGAGGGCTACATCCACTGCATCAACGGATCTTATATTGACGGCTGCAGAGGCGAGGGTAGAGCGGTGTGGAAGAAAGCATTGCAAGTGTTGTCCATCATCTTTGAAAGCATCGCTCTGGATATGACGACCTACTTCACAGAAGTTAATGGTAAGTTCAGCTAAGTTGATGGTAAGTTCACTGAAATTAATGGTAAGTTCACTGAAATTAATGGTAAGTTCACTGAAATTAATGGTAAGTTCACAGAGAGTAATAGTAAGTTAATCAGATCTTGCATTCATGGCAGATCAGGCTTGTTGAATGGTAAAAAATTGACTGCAGCAGATTAACTATTATTGCTCACATAACACAATCAAAATATATGACTACTCCACTGATTTTTTAGTAATGGGTTCCTGGGTACTTCGTTAAAGTTAATAGTAATTTCGCTGAATTTAATGGTAAGTTCACTGAATTTACTGTTAAGATGACTGAATTAAATGGTAAGTTCATAGAATGAGTGACTAAAATCAAACAATTTGTATATTTCCTTGGCAGCTCCAGACTACAACTTGCTACAATTGGTGGGCTTCACAAAAAGCACAACTCTCTACATGCTGTACGACAAACTGCCTGAGTTCATGGGAGTGCTCATCAACTCCTACTTCGACTATGGATTCATGAATCAGGTAAATGTCTTCTTTTTTTTCACATTTTTATAAGCTCTTATTTATTAGGGATTATAATTAGATTACTTTTCTTTTGAGCCTCACCTAGTTCGATCGGCACCACACTGAAGCATTAAATTCCATTTTGTGAAAAAGGATCATCGAAAAAATTTATAGGCACGCGCGTCGTGTTTGTTGCCTGACTCTTCTAGGCTTGGCGAGGAACAGGCATAGCTTCACCTAGTTTCTAAGACGTTTCAAAGTGATCCTAGTGATTTTATTGAAATCAATAAATATGTTTTCTTCTTCTCTTATCAGGAACACTATGCGACAAATAAGTTTGCAGGTGTAAATTAGTAAGCTCTGACGTCTGAGAAAGATTTTCGATGAAATTGAGCGCTTGCCAACGGCAATGCCGTTCAGTTCCTCGCGTACCGTGCGTGCGTTGCGGCTGGAGCGGACCAGCCGACGCGTACCTTTAGCCTACTGAATAAAGTCAACTAACTAAGCTTATTTTAATAGTTTATGTACCAAGTACTTTTTTTAGTACATTGTAAATGGCTTGCTGAACGCGTTGGTTTATACTGTAAGTGCAGCAAGCAATTGAACTTAAATAAATAAATAAACTTAGAGATTAACTTTGGGATGTACAATAATAAAATATCGCATAATCAAAATTGACTTTAATAAACTGACATAAAGATCATTTTGATAGCTAAAATGGATTTCAGAATAATTAAATTAAAAGTGCCGTTTGATCACAACAAACCATTTCAAATTGGTATATCCCTTGGTGATATTAAGAACCTTGTTAAGATTTCATATTGTACCAAAAATATTGCACGCCATAACATGGCAGAATGCTTTGTTCACAAATATAAAATGAGATTAACACCTGTACCTATCTACATGTATTTCAAGCAATACATTATTAGTTTACTTTACTTTACCGTCACGTCACGTCACCTAGGCCCCGTCTGAAAACCAGCGCCGCACCGTACATATTATGTTCGGTGCAGCTTTATGCTGAGACGGGACCCATTTGCCCCAAACAACGCATACCTACTCAACCTACCTACCGCCTCACCTACCTACATGTTTTTGTTTTCTTATTGTGTTTTTGTATTACTAGGTTTAAATATTTTTTTCTTTGTATCTTCCTACCTACCTACCTACTTATTGCGTTGTGGGTCAAATAAATAAATTTTCTTTTTTTCTTTCTTTCTTACCTTCATAAAGGTTCGCCGAGCGTCATCAAGTCAGTTCTGGGATTGCGACGCGTTGGTATCAGCCCTCGCGCCCGGCCCCGACAGTCCGATCCAGCTGGCTGACATCGAGCGCGTTAAACCCTATGTCTGCCCATCGTTCATCTACTGGCTCTCTCTGCCTAGGGATGATAACGTGCTGTTCAATGTTGTGGCTAAACCTGTAAGTATTATTTTGTGTTATATATAAGTTACTAGCTTCCGTCAACGGCTTTCGTGGTACCTACGAGGATGTAGCCTATGTGCTATTTCGAATGGCGACCACGAACCGGGCGACGCAGTGTTGGAAAGCCCCCGATGGACCGATGAAATTGTAAAGGTTGCGGGAAGTCGGTGGATGGAAAAGGCTCAAGACCGTTCGTCGTGGAACTCTTTGGGGGAGGCCTATGTCCAGCAGTGGACTTCTACAGGCTGTTGATAAATAAATAAATAAATAAATAAATATTCCGGACATATCACACACGGTCAACTGATCCCAAACTAGGCATAGCCTGTACTATGGGTACCAGAGACTGATATACATAATAGATATTTAACACCCAGACACAGAACAAACATCTGTGTTAGTCACAAATGTTTGTCCAGTGCGGGAATCGAACCCGCGACCTTTAACGCAGAAGGCAGAGTTACTACCAACTGAGCTATGAGGCCTGTCAATGATGATGATGATGCTGTTCTATTCCTGACGACAAAATGAAAAAGAACAGAATGGCATTTTTCATTTTCATACAATAAATGAAATACGACGACCATTACGATTGTTTCATCTAAGGAAGACCGAAATCTATAAACAATCCACATTTTTTCAGCAATACTACTTCTACTCGTTCCCAGTCAAAAATGCCACCAGTAGCTTCGAAAGCGCATTTACCAAAGGCGTCGCTTTAGCAGACTTTATGTCCAACAAAGCCAAAGAAAACGATACCTCACTCATGAACGAACTCAAAATGAACAATTTAAAAGACAAACTAGAGAATTATATTGATAACATACTAAACTATAGACTGAAAGAGACTGATGAAAGATATAGAGTATTTAGTGACATCAACAAAAAACAATTCATGTCTACTGTGTATCTGACTAGAGTTGTGGCTATTATTAATAAACTGGCAACGGGAATAACTAATCTAACTATAGACGAAGCATTTATAGCCAAAGAAAGTATAAATCAAGAAATCGTTGCTGAAATAAACAGCGATCTAACGATCATGAAGAACGTGTTTAAAAGGAGATCATTTGACGCGATCGCGATGCATTACGATATAATCACAGATCTGTTATGGAGGAACGATGATAAATACACACTTATCGATGCTATGGATGCTGCGTGCAGCGATTTGAAAGCGAACAATAGTAAAGTTATTCTCGTGGATGAAGTTAGGACCAAAGCACAGATATGTGCAAAGAACTACAGAGTTTTGTACGGAGCTGTGGTAAATGAAGTGGTAGGAGATTACGCGATGGCAAGACAGAGCTTACTGAACCTGGTGAAGATACTGCAGAGCGGTGATGAGAGTGATGTTACTGATATTTTCGAGTTTTTGAATAGCAGGTGAGTTTTATTTAACTATCTTAATGCTTTGTGCGAAACGAAAGGAGCTTCGCACTTTAATCCTTTCACTGAACTGCTTCTTTCACCGACGGTTATAGGCCCTTTTCAGTGCCAGCAGACCTCGATCAGGTCACTGACCTAATGTAGTAGTATGTCCAGTATGAACAAGAAAGAATCAGTGATAACGAAACGACTGTTAGGTGTTATTCATTTGTTTATTTTAATATTATAAATCTTCTGATGAATCTTTTTTTTGTCCTAATGTGCCGTTACAAGTAAAAACCTTTGCTTTCTTTCAGGACACAACTAGTGAACTCCTTAAAACACTCAATAAAATTCTCCTACGACCTCGGTTTGCCGATCTACCTCAAGTACCTACAATCAAACCTGCGAGGTTACAAAGTCCTCCTCACCTTCCTCTCGGGAGGAGACTGGTGGGAGGAGCTGAGGGTTCTGTATAATGGACCGAAGGCGACACAGTTCTTGGATATTCTGGAGCAGGGATTCGAGGTTGCTGATAACGTTTTGAACAATCTAGATGGTATTCATGTGAGTATTTACTTGCTGATTAGCTTTTATAGCTAGGCAGTTTGATGTGTCAGTGACTTTTTTATTGGTAACTAGCTTCTGCCCGCGGCTTCGCTCGCGTGGTGCCTAAATGAAAAGTATATGCTATTCGAGGTAAAGAACTATCTACTTATTCCAAGTTTAATCGTAATTGGTTGAGCAGTTACTGCGTGATTGAACCGGAAACATCCAAACGTCTAAATATCCTCACGAACTTTTGCATTTATAATATTAGCAGGACTACTTCCTACTAATATTATAAATGCGAAAGTTCCGTTTTATTTTTAACTTTCTTAAAAAAAAAAGGTTTTGAGTCGTGTCATTATTTTTGGGTAGGTATATTTCATAAATAGGTCGATCGGTCACACATCGGTGTCGATTCTGTTCAATCATTATCCTAAACTTTCTTAATTTGGCAGCACTAACAATGTTGCCGGCTCTTTCTCATTACATCGTAACGACAACTATAATTTTAGCGTTGTCAAATTTAGTTAGCTTACGAAAATTAAGGAATAGAATCAACGCAATTGTGTACTTAGATACGCAACGCTACGAACGCGACGCCGATCCGGCGGTCTCAGTCTTTCATTGGACGTTGTGTTGGGGGAGATCCACGAGAGAGAGGGAGGCGGAAGCGTGTCTGTTTGGTGACATGTCGGGTTGCGACGTATGAGACGCGTGCATCAGTGTAATGTAGTTCTCGCTTTATATTTTCAGTTGGTCCGCCTCGTTCGTGACATGAAAATGAATGGATCCGACTCGTGCCGCAACATCACCCTGTCTGACTACATTCCCGATGCCACCGGGTCTCTATCAGAGTTGAAGCAACTCGCATGTATGAATGATAAGGCTACGCTGTTTGGAGAACTGCCTCCATTGCTGTTCGCTGCTCAGGTAATATCAGGGTAACCAGGATATAGGAAGTTGCGAGTTGACGAGACTGTGTTAGCGATGATGGTGTTTATTTACGGTTTTAGAAATTTAGAGAGAAATACAGGATATCTTAAGTTAACATGCATTTATTTCGTTACTAAAAACAACAGGATTCATTCTTAAAAACTTAATTCCTTTCCAGGGCTACGAATCGTCCCTCAAAATCTCCAAAGAAGTCGACTACAATACTTTGAACACGGATATATACAACATAGAGTCGAACATAGGGCTCATCACAGGCGGTCCTAAGGAACCGCTCAGGCCTGTCTGGGTGACAGAAGGTAAACTAGGCCTGTTCAGAACTGATGTCGTGAATCTACTGTCGCAGGAAACTCTGACGAAAATAACTTTTGGAGTTTTGTCGAACGGCGTTGATGCTGGTACTCTGTTTTTGAATAATAGGTAAGTTTTTTTTTTATTTTTAACTGTACCTTACATAGTCTATCTAAATTTTTTTTGTACCCCTTGCTACACCTACTTATTTTCTCTTTTAAATAACTTTTGTCCTAAAAGAGTACCTTGTAGAATGCCCTACATTATAAAGTTCTGATTTGTCATTGTTTATTAAAATTTTCATCATTTTCTACTGAAATCATCAAAACTATATTGCATAGCTCTAAATAGTGTTATTAAGCAAATAGATATTTAATAAATGAAATCATGAACGCAGTCGAAAGCCTTGGCATTGTCTATATATTTAAATCTAAGCGTTCATTCTTTGAAAGCTTTGTTAAAACATTGGTTATCATACTACATTGGATAATCTTTTCGGCAAAAGCAATCTCTTCCTGGCAACCATGCATTTTTACTTTCTCTTCTACAGTGATTGCACGCTATGTTCTCAAATGACGACCTGGTTCAAGCAGCTGAATCTGCAACTGTTCAAAAAGCAGGAGTATGACAACTTGCTGTGCCACCTCCACACTATGGACATTGAGGATATCTTCTACACCTTGAAGAATGACTTCCATTGGGGCATGTTTATTAGAGAGGTGAATATTAGTATAACGAAATAAATAGATAAATTTAACATTTGAAAACCAATATAACGTGAGCTCCTATTTGGTAAAGTTTCAATGTCTTCGTAGTTCAGGATTGGAGGAGGAGTGGATTGGATATTAGTTATAACATGCTAAAGATGCGATTTTTAAAGTTTATCTTATTTGTGTCTCAACGATCATCGAAGCACAAAGTTTAACCAGATATCGTGAGATCTCAGTTCGGGGCGAACCACTTGTAATACCTATACTGATCGGTATCGGTGACGTTTACTAACTTACTTATCTAGTATCCATTTACTTGTTTTTTTGCTATTGTTAACTTTTTGACAAATAAATTTATTTGTTTAACCGACGACAAAGATTTTTCTTTTCTGAAACTTTTTTGTGTCTTCAATCGACTAACATCCGTAAAATAACGTTCCCCTGAACCACTGTGTAATTCTATGATTTGCAGTTGATATCAAGTCGCAACTACACTAACTACGAGCTCAACAAGTCGATGAACGAATTCGTAGGACTGGTGGAGGTCCATCTGCTAGAAGACATGAGAGCCCCGACCACCAAACTGACAGAATGTTTGGCGCAAAACGTGTCCAGGAATGAATTCGGGAATGCTACATTGTAAGTTTCATCACACATTTTATCCACAGGAGACAGCAAATTCATTTTGTTTTTGTTATGTAAGGGATTGGCAGAAGGTAGGTGGTAACTGCCCATTACAGCTGCAATACCATTTAGGCGGCCCACGTCAAAGTCGAGGCAAAAGGTGTTTATTTCAAAAAAAATACTAGGATCACTTTGAAACGTCTTTGAAACTAGGGGGAGCTATGCCTGTCCATCTAGCCTACCCTAGTGGGGGCTCAGGACTATACAAGGTGATTCATAATATGTATGCCATCCCGAAAGGGGCTTATTCTACACCCAATTGGCAATAAAGTTTGTTCTACTACTTTTGGAAATTGGACATTGAAAAAACTCTATGCGAAAATCAGCTGCTTTGGGGTCAAATCAGGTCAAACTCAATGAATCAGCTGTTTTCGGTAGCAATCTTGATTCCGAAATTCTTGTACGTTTAGTTATTTAAGATGATAAAAATACCAAAAACAGATCATTTGAGAAAGTATTTGAAAAAAAAAATATTTTTTTTCATTAATATTATTTATGTTCGTTGATAGAATAACCCCCTTTCGGGATGGTATACATGTTATGAATCACCTTGTATATGTGATATAAATTGTATGTATATCAGGACGTCTGATCGAAGCGACGCGTGACCCGAGAGCTGGCTCTTATTTGGCCCAGCGAATCAGCATTGCCATCCAGCGTGGCAATTCCGCCAGCGTCTTGGGGACGCTTCCGACTGGTAGTGATCTGGATCAGTTGAGCTATTTATAGATCGTTTGTAACGGTCTTTAGATGGCTCAACTGTTTCTTGTGTATTTTGTAAATATTAACTTGTATTAGTTTTAAGTTTCTTTCTGTAAATACAGTAATATGTGACTATTGGGTGTTATTTATTCATGAATATAAACAAATTTGAACCCAGCCCCCTGACAAACGGACTTATACCTCATATTCTAAACCACTCACGAGAACACGCAGAAAAGCAATTGCCAATAACTTTTTTTGTACAGGTTCCTCCAAGTTCTAGCCCACACAGCGAAACTCCTACGCGCGGAAACCCCCCACCTCCACCAAGTGGAGGGGGTCACTGACCTGCCCTACCTCAAGCAACTATACAACGAGGTGGCCAACAAGCTGACTGTGCACAGACCCCTGAGGGAATACCTGCAGGGGGGCTTAAATCTTGGGGGGGCTGTCAGTGATGATGAAGTGGTTCTGGATGTGATGGAGGCTGATCTAAATTTACTTGCGGTAAGTGAAACTACACTGTCATCATCATCATCATCATCGTCCTCCGCTGGTCCTACTCGATCGCATCGACTTCATAAATGCCACGATGAACGGTCTAGAGTTGCCTCTATCCACAGTCTTACAGCGATCACTAAATGTACGATGTACAAAACTGCGGTGACGTAGCGAGCGAGTGCCCGGCTGAGGTGCAAGAGGTTGTGGTTCGATGACCACAAAGAGAATTTGTTTTGCTTTCTATGGCTGGGTATTGTGGTATATTCCCCATATCGGCAATCCTAGTGTGGAGAAAAGATTATATGTGATCCTTTTTATATAGGTGTAGGTACCCCATCAAATGCCACGATGAACACTGCTTTGCCATCTCTGTCCTTTGACTTCCATTAAGTAAGAGCAGAAACTAGGAGTTCCATGGTACCACAACAAGGAGGAGGTAGGGCACAGCGAGATTTTCTCGTTCAGAATTGGAGCAGCCCGCCTGGAGAGGTACCTCCGCCTTACAGAAGATCGCAGCCAAATAACATTATTTGTTTCAAATAGTGTTGTGTTCCTGCGATGAGTAAGGTTGCCAGTGCTCTTTAGGGGTGGGGATGTTCGGGGTCGGCAACGCGTGCGTGATGCCTCTTGTATTGCAGTCGCTCATAGGCTACGGTAATAACTTACCAACAGGTGGGCCGTGTGCTTGTTTTCCACCTCAGTTGAATTAAAAAAAAACAAAAAACAACCAGGCCCGGAACAAATACTTGCAGATCATGCAAACGTTTGTCCCGCAGCGGGAATCGAACACGCACCCCTTGCGTCTCAGACGAGCTCTCGCCTCTAGTAGGGGCTGTAATAATGATGATTTGCATTGACAGGCTCACAATGGCGCTGGTGATATAGAAGACCTCATCAGACTCCGCACCAATAACTGGGAGCACATTTGCGCAGACCATGACTGCGGTGACATCTTCACGGCCATTGCGGACAACTTGAACAAAAGCAAGATTGAAATCGATGTGAGTATCCATACTTATTTTCTATTCATTCATACATGCTTACTTGCTTGTCGTGTCACTGATTCTGTCTTGGTCATCCTGTATAGGGTCAGTGACCAGGTTGAGTTATAATAGGCTTAAGAGGACCTACACAACAGGCAAAATGCGAGAGGGGCACCGGTGCGTTCCATTGGAGATCCCGGAGCCCCTTGACATGCATGGAGGCTGGCCAACGTGGTGGTTTTAGTCGGTAAGAGTCCGACATACCCTTTCTTTTGCCCCCGCAAAAGGAGGGACCCATGAGGATTTCCCCAGGTTAAAAAAAAAAAAGGCTTAAGAGGACCTATAACCATGGTGAAAGAATCTATGTAGTGAAAGGATTATAGTGCGCCTCACAGACGCTCCTTTCGTTCATATTTGGCTGATGGCTTCCGAGGATCAAACCTGCTGTGACGACAGCAGACATTTTATGGCGAGGCTGAAAAGCAGCGTAGCTGAGCCCTCGACCATTTCACCTGTCTACCTACATACCAAAACTTGGTTTTCTGTAATTATATCATGTATGTATCTTTATAACTGTATGTAGGAATTCTTAGTGACTAAATGCCCTTTTATTTTATTTATTTATTTATGATTCATACTAATTGTGTATACTTATATATGTTGGGCTACCAAAGGGACGGATGAAAGAAGAGCGCATGCGGCAGAGATGCGAATGTTGAGATGGATGTGTGGAGTGACAAGAATGGACAAAATAAGAAATGAGTACATCAGAGGAAGTTTGCAAGTAGAGTGACGGAAAAGTTGAGAAGTAATAGGTTAGCATGGTATGGGCATGTCATGAGGAGGGATGAAAGTCATGTAACTTGAAGAGCGTTAGGTATGAATGTGCATGGATATAAGGCCGAAGAAAAGATGGATGGATTGTATTAAAGATGACATGAGTAAGAAAGATGTGAGTGCGGAGATGACGGCTAACAGAAGAGAGTGGAAGAAGAAAACATGTTGTGCCGACCCCACATAATGTGGGACAAGGGCAGGAAGAAGAAGAAGAATAATTATGTATACTATTCCGAAATGCGCTTATTCTACACCCTATTGGTAATAAAGTGTGTATTATGAGTTTTTGAAATACGATATTTTTCATAAAAAAACTCTGTGCAAAAATCAGCTATTTTTGGGGTCAAATCAGTCTCAATGAATCCGCTGTTAACAAGACAGCCTGTGCTGCATACGTGATAGGTTGCAAGCCCATCGCCGCTTATAAGAATTTAACTGTATAACTTCATTGATGGTCCATTATTTTTCCAGCTCCCAGCTCTCCAAACCTCGGAATTCTGGCAGTTCTCCTTCGTTAGCTCTATTCTTAACCACATCGAAGGCATTCTGTCCCACGCCGCCCGGCTTTCTGGAGTAGCCAGCGCCATGGACGTATCCGGCGTAGTGGAAGGGAAGCTGGCAGCCATGCTGGATGTCCTGGCCAGGGTGCTGATGGATGAGAACGTTGATAGCATCCTGTTCAGGTGAGAATACGGATGAGATAATTTGGAGAACTATCCGTACTTAGTCTACTCCCTACGCTAGCTAGGATAGGGAATACAATACAAGGTGTAAAAAACTACTCCCGAAATCTTAACAGTGCATTCAAATCATGATTTTGAAAATGTTGAGAAGGGAAAAAACGCAAAAAAATCATGTTATTTCAAGTTTTCTTGAGCAGTGTTGGCCAAGTGGGAGATTCCTTGACTTTTTATCTGAAGATCGTAGGTTCGAATCCCGGCCTTGCTCCAATGAAAATATCTTGAAAAATTGATGTGCGCATGATGATGATCTCCTAACCGATTTCGGCCATGGCGACTGATTTATTCTGGATACTTTTAATTTAATCTTGAAGGCTTTGTTGTTCTGCCCTTATATGCGCTCTATAGTGGCTTGCGTACCCAATTTTATTAATAAAGGTACGTTCGCATTTGGGACATGATAATACCCCATTGATGTCTCGAGTACCAATATCCAGAAACAGTCAATTGCGCAGGACATATTAAGGTGCATAAGAGCGCGCGCACACACAGATGCACCCTCTCGTCCCTACTCTCCTATATCTGATGGAACGGATAGCCGCTACGATCAGAGAAGAGCAGAGATGCAGTGTCTAGGTGACGATAATAAAACCCCTATCGTCTCCTTAGGCCTTCCACGATGCCTTGCTGTCCCGCCACCGAAGGTGGGTTGCTATTGTTGCCGAAACAGACTTTGGTGCACTGTGCAGCGGGGGGTGACCGCCAAAGACTTGAGTGTCAAGACACTCAAGCCCCCCTCTTCCAGGTTTTGCCCACGAGTCGACGTGGTTTCCGGGGTGTGGCCGCTGCGTGCAGGACAGCTGCTTGGAGCCACTGGCGAGAGTTTAAGGATTATAACGAATTTATAACTGATACAACCACCCATAAGGGCCGACTGGCTGAGTCAGACGCTAATTATCCTAAACACCCCAACGCATGTGCGCATAACACATGCTCAAAACGATGAAGGAAAAAATCCCTTGGCTTGTATAGGATGCTATAGGTGCTGGGCAAACCTACTCTATCTATACATTTCTTAGGCACTACAGGTTCCTGTAAGTGAGTAAAGAAAAATTCCACTTGACGCTGTAGAAATCTAGAATAGATGAATAAGGCATTGCTTATTTCGAGTTTTTTTTTATTTTTAGGGTTCCGTACCTCTTTTGGAAAAACGGAACCCTTATAGGATCACTTTGTTGTCCGACTGTCTGTCTGTCTGTCTGTCAAGACCCTTTTCCTCAGATACGGCTAAAGGAATAAACCTTGAAATTTATACCACCTAGCCTTATGGTGCCGTATAAAAATCAAAGCTCTATCAAAGATATGGCAATGAATGTATAATTTTTGTATGGAAATGGCAAAAATGAAAAACCTCTAGGGTACTTCCAGTTACCTCACAGTTCTGAAATTTGGAATGCTTGAAGCTTTTGTAACACAATTAAAGGAAAAATCTGAATTCATGATACTTCATGAGACTAATGTTTTCAGCTTGGAAGGCCTTATATCAGAGCTGCGGCCGCTACTGAAGAGAACAGCCCTCGACACCGACCTGCAAGCCCTGGCGTCGGGACTGAAGACTGTGCACCAGTTCAAGACTTACCTGGTGGAGGAGGCGGATCTAAGGTGTAAGTGTAAAATATTTGCAGACCATTCTAACATTTGTCCCGCAGCGGGAATCGCAGCCGCACCCCTTGCGTCTCTGACAGGCACTCGCCCGCTACACCGCCAATACACTTCTAGTGAACCCGTAGCTCTAGAATGAGGAAAATGAGGAGGGTTCACGCCTCACCCTCAAAACAAAAAAAAAAGCATACACTTCCTTTATACGTCTGAACGCCTAGTACTTTGCTGAGCCAAACTGAATTTCATTCCATACGCGATACTGCCTCGTACCATAAATTTTGTTGAGGCGGTTTTCGGAAGAAAACTTTAGACACGCGTCCGCAAAATGTACCTTATGTCACCCACCACCTTAGGTTCATAATTATCTACCGCGCTGTCATAAGGCTAACTTCAGAGTATTCTTATGAATGCAGCTAATCAGATAATTAGAAGCCGAGAACTTATTCGACACCTACTAGAAGGTAAAGGTTTATTAATGACGGCCATTACCGAGGGAGGGCCTCCGGAGCGCCGCGTTAAACGACTTACCAAGCGATAGTCCAACAACGGTATTCTACACAAGAGGCCGCTAGTGGAATCTCTGTCGCGGTTTCCATATTTTGTACCAGGAGTTCAGAACTCTATAGGTGGTTTAAAATAAACTGCAAAAGGAGTCAGTGGCTACTCTTAACTTTCGGTTGTGTCATTGCGTCTCGCTTCCGCTCATCAGATTAACTCGTGCGTGATCATGTGATGTATTATTATAAAATTCGTTAATTTTCCTAAAATTAAAAACCCCTTATTTTAACCCTGGTTATGGTTGTAAGAAGTTAGAGACATCCACACATTCCTCAAACTTATATTTTAACACATATTTTTACTCTGTAGAAAGCACCGCCCAATTTGGTCAGCACGCATGCGCGACTTCCCCAACCCTTAACTTCAAAGAATTATTGTGCCTAGAATGGCCTAGAGATGGTTCAGAAACTTCACAAAGAAAATCTTCGAATTGCTATAGGTCCTATGTAACATACTCGTATCACAAGTCAAATATAAACAGCAGCGTTTTTACGCGTTGTTTGTTTATCTCTAGCTCTCCGATTCCCGTGGATTTTATCTTTCTCATTCTGCCAAAATCAAATCTGAAGCCAGTTCTAGAGAACCCTAGATCTGCGTGAATAGGAAACTGGTATCTCTTCTATAGCTCTGAACTCCTGGTACTGTGCCGAGCTGAGCTGAATTTAATTTCAGACCCGATTTTACTAGCACACTGAATGGCGTAGTGAACGCCTGGATTGATAGAAAGAAAGAAAGAAAATTAATTAATTTATTTGAATTTTTTTTGATTGGATGCGACCCGCAAATGCTACAAATTGAGATACTTGACTACGAACCGGGCGACGCAGTGTTGGAAACCAAAGACAATATTACATTTTTATAAAACCCATTTTCTTCAAAGACAGCACATAACCTTTTGCTTCTTCAGAGCTATGAAATCCTGGTACTTTCTTGTCGAAATCCGTTTCTGACGCTATCCAGTTGTTAGTTACGAAACATTTATTGCAAAAAAATACAATTTCTCCATAGAATTCCTCCTTTTAATGTTTTGTCGGGTATGTAATGCACATTTTACACCTTTGCCGCTATGAAATCCTGGTGCTGCCTTGTCGAATCCGTCTCGCCATCTAGTTTTTCGTTTCTGAAACAATATCCATAAATGTAGCACATATACTTCTCGGTGGCGCGGCGGGGGAGTGCCCGTCTGAAACACAAGGGGTCCGGGTTCGAGTCCCGCTGCGGGACAAATGTTTGTATGATCTGCAAATATTTTTTACGGCTCAGGGTGTTTGTTGTGGTACCATGGTACTCGTAGTTTCTGATACCCAACATCATCATCATCACAGGTTTTTTTTTCATAACTCTGACGCCTTCTAGTTATTAGCTAACATAATCTGCAAGGATAGGCTATACTCCTCATCATCATCATCATTGTCATATTGGTTTTGAAAACGGTCACGGCTTATTATTTTCCAGTGAAAGTGTCGACGTACTTCCCGAAGCCCGAGGCCGTGGAGACAGGGCTCGGTAAGCTGGGCATCAACAACACCAACTTCTGGTCGCTGGCTGCGCCCAAGATACATGCAGGACACCTTCACATGAAACCGGTCAGTGAAACTTTATTGCAGGAATTTCAAATTGACCGGAGGATTTAAGGAGTATTGACCAATTAATGTTACCTCATGAAAATGTGTGACCGCTATAGCACCGAGCCGACCTACAATCAACGATAGCTCTAACTGCGCTCGTCACCCGCTTACCCGTGATTCCCCCCATATGATAGGAAGTCGCTCTGGAAATCTGGGGGGTGGCCTATGTTCACACACATCCTACGCCTACCATACTTCTGAAATGATGATGATCCTCATTCATAACTTGCTCAGATCCGTAGAGATACCAAAAGGGGGTAGTCAGAGGCAGACTTCCTATCATGTGGGGGGAATCCTGCTGGGCACGCGGGTTGGCGAAGGCAGTTAGAGCTAGCGTTGTTAAAAAAGGGGACGCTACCATCCTCTAGCTTTTATTTCCTTAGTGGCCTCTTACGACATCCACGAGTAGGTAAATATGGAGGGGCCTATTCTCCAGCCGTGGCCACCACGGCTTTTAAAAGGATATGCACCATAAATGCTTTGGGATAATATTCGTGACCTATTTATTTCTTCGTTTTCTAAAGTAAAGTATTTGCAGGTGATAGCATCAAAAGATCGCAACTTCCACATCAGCGACTTTGTGTGCGACATCGACGCCATGTCGCGAGTGCTGTCCCCGGGGGAGATCGACGTGGTGCCCGCTGAGGAGGTGTCCGCGGCCACCGTGGACCAGTTCTGTGAATTAGACGAGGATATCGCCAAGGACCTGGTGATGGTGTTGTTGGGGAACGCGGACTTCACGCCTGTTATTGATATGGTTAGTTAGATATGATTATTTATTTTTAAACTAGTATGTATTAAAAATTTTAGTAAGTAATTAGCATCATAATTCATTTTATTTTCGTTTTTATGATCTCAATTGTTCCCTCTCCTGTGCACTACCTTCACATCTTCTGTCCACAAACATAAAGGTTATCTGGAAGATAATGCTTTTTAGCATTAAGTTCGCCTTTGTACTATTTTTATGTGCAATAAAGAATTTTCTATCTATCTATCAAAAGGTGCTATTTCCATAAAATCACTAGGAACACTTTGAAACGCCTTAGAAACTACGTGAAGCTACACCACCAGCGTCATTAATAATAATAATAAATAAATAATAATAATAAATATTCCGGACATATCACACACGGTCAACTGATCCCAAACTAGGCATAGCCTGTACTATGGGTACCAGAGACTGATATACATAATAGATATATATTTAACACCCAGACACAGAACAAACATCTGTGTTCATCACACAAATATTTGTCCAGTGCGGGGATCGAACCCGCGACCTCTAGCGCAGAAGGCAGAGCTACTACCAACTGAGCTATTAGGCCATTCGTAACATGGTGTTGTTGGTATTGCATTTCCGATTCCGTTCAAAAATCTGTTTTGTCACAACATAATTATAATAAAATTGTTTTATATGACGGGCCCTCTAGCTGGCCTTTGTGTTATTGTTATCTATTTAAGTTGTGGATAACGTTTTGGACTACATTATTACATAAAAAAATATGTACCTACTACCAAAGACTATACAGGGTGAATTTTTGAGACGGGACATTAAGGGCAGGTACCTTATTCGTTATAGTTACAGGAAAACGCTTTTACGAGACTATCCATAATTTTTTAAGATATTCTGAACTGCATTTACAGATTTTGGAAAAAATGTACAGTCAGCAAGAAAATGGTAATTTTACACAAAAACTTTTTTTGATGCCAATCGATCCTGTTTCTTATAAGGATCAAAAGTCTCTACCGGACCGACTAAGGTTTGAATACTAGAAATGGCAGAAATCGCAAAAAACTTTTCCCATACATTTGTACGGAAATACAGGGTGCATAAGATAATTACACCCACTTTGAGAGCGACATAATATCTGTACGATATCTCTGGATCAGCTTCCACATTGGTTAAAATAGCAATCTCCGTGTCTATGTCGAGTACACGAGGCTGCCGCACTAACTTCTTTTTGAATTAACCATTTTCTTCAAGATTCTTCAAAAGGTTTGTAATTACCTTTCTTGATGGTACTTGTCGCAATGGATACTTATTCGCGTACCACACCAATGCAGATTCCGTGTTCCTGTTATTGACAAAATACGCTTCAATTAAGTCCAAACGTTTGCGATTTAAAGACATTTTTTAACAAGAATTTCTTAAATTACAACTAACAATCTAGAATTTTCTCTGCACAAATATAAGAATGACCTGAAATAATCCAATAAATTTTCAGCCAGTCTTCTTTGTAGCGGATTATAGCGGATCTACCCATAACAAATAGTTTGGCTATTTTAGAGGTTTTACTCTTTTACCGAAATGTATTTCTGATATTTCTAGTACTCAAACCTTAGTCGGTCCTGTAAAGACTTTTGATCCTTATAAGAAACAAGATCGATTGGCATCAAAAAAGTTTTTGTGTAAAATGACAATTTTCTTGCTGACTGTACATTTTTTCCAAAATCTGTGAATGCAGTTCAGAATATCTTGAAAATTTATATCTTATCTATTTATATTTATATAATATCTTAAAAGCGTTTCCCTGTAACTATAACGAATAAGGTACCTGCCCTTACTGTCCCGTCTCAAAAATCACCCTGTATAATACTACACGATTATATCATCCTTGCTACTACTCATTGTACCTTACATAATTTAATGTAGTTGTTTGTTGTTCCTAAAAAACCTTGCAGTTTTTTTTTATAAACATATTATGTTTTTTTTTTTTTTTTTATAGTAGGTTTCTCAACATAATCGTTGAAGACCTTTTTTAACTGTTCCTAAATTCTCATTTTAAACATTGATAATATGTCTCTCAAATTACAATATGAAAACTATTAAATTTTTATCTTATTTTATTTATTCCTTCGATATCTTTATATTTATTTAGTTGTTATTGAAGCAAGTATCAGAACTGAATTTTCCCACATACATGAACATATTATGTTGTCTTTAGGTAAAAGAACACCTCCTCGGTAAACTATACTCCGCATCAGAGCTGACTCCAGAGCAAGGGGCGGAGGTCCTGGACAGGTTCCCGCGTATGGCCGCACTGCTGCCCAGCCTGCAGGCGAGCCTGGGGGACGTCATGGAGGACCTCGAGAACGAACCGCTGTTTGAAGACCTGAAGGACTTCAGCTCAGTTGGGAATCTGATGACTTGTAAGTTCTTATTCTAACATATTTTATCTTGTTCTCGCTTCGCTTGCGTGGTACCTACATAAATAGCCACCTATATGCTATTCTAGGTAAAAAAAACTTTTTCTGTTTCAAGTTTCAACGTAATCGGCTCAGCCGTTACGGTGTGATTGAACAACAAACATCCAAGCATTCTTACAAACTTTCGCATTTATAATATTATACAAGGTTCCGCCCGCGTGGTATATGCTATTCCAGACTATAATCTATCTCTGTGCCAAATGTCATCCAAATCCGTTCGGCCGTTTGGACGTGATTGATCCACATTCTCACAAACTTTCGATTTTATCCTACTAATATTATAAATGCGAAAGTTTGTGAGGATGTTTGGATGTTTGTTGTTCAATCACGCCGTAACGGCTCAACTGATTTCGTTGAAACTTAGAATAGATAAAGTTCATTACCTACAATAGTATATGTATAGGCTACTTTTTCTGTAATTACCACGAGCGTAGCTGCGGGCGCAGGCTAGAAATATTATAATAGGATAATATGATATATCGCATGCCGTTTGAACGCTCGACGCTGTATAAATAATTAAGAATAGATTCAATACGGCATTTTCGTCCACAGCATCAGACTTCCTCGCGAACGCCGGCAACATGATGTGTGGCGCGCCCTTCAGCACCACCACCAACCGCATCATCGGCAGCATCATCAAGTCCAAGGACCAAGCGGAGGGCGCTAGCCAGGCGCAACTGGACGTCTTACCAAGTATACCAATTGCTCATCACCATTTTCATCATCATCATCAGCCTGAAGAAGTCCGCTACTGGACATAGGCCCTCATAGAGTTCCATGACGCACGGTTTTGAGCCTTCTCCATCCACCGACTTCCAGCAACCTTCACAATGTCGTCGGTCCATCGGGTGGGGGGCCTTCTAACACTGCCGCCTGGTTCGTGGTCGCCATTCATGAACCTTTACTCCCTTGTCATTATGATATATATGCGTGGTGAGTATGGGCAAATTCCCCCCACATGAGAAGTTTCAAAGTGATCCGAATTATTTCATTAAAATTAACACACTTAAGCTTATTGAAATGTAATGACGACCTCGATAGCGTCGCGGGCGTTTGTCTATCTGAAACGCAACGGGGTTTGATTCCTGCGGGACAAATGTTTGCATCATCTGCAAATATTTGTTACGGTTCTGAATATAATTACATAGACATTGATGGTTCGTCAAATAAGGGTCAAATAGGTACCAACTCAGCATAACGCTGCTCTACACTTTAAAATGGCGCTTGCTGGAAGAACCTAAGTATGTCCGATTTTTGGGCCTGTTTTCGATTCAAAATGATCAAAATGAATGAACTTTATATTGACTTTGATGGTCGTGTTTCAGCGGACTTTTGCCGCTCCATGTACAAGGAGATAGTGAGCATGGACGGCGGCAAGATTGTGTGGAGCTTCGTGAAGCCGCTCCTCATGGGGAAGATACTTTACACGCCACCCACGCCGCTAGTGCAGAGGATCATCGAGAAGGTAAATGATCGGACGAGCGAAGCGATCGAACATCTCTCAGACACGGACGAAAGGTTGCCGAACGGGTATGCGCTAACCAACTGCGCTACCACGTCACTAAGAATCAAATTGAAATTCTTTGGGACATTCAGTCAACTCAAAAGGTGACCGTGTCCCATATGAGCCGATAATTTTTGGGATATTTTGTTTAATGTGCTATATGTTGAGCCATGACGGCGTGATTTAACAAAAAACATCCAAACATCCTCACAAACTTTCGCATTTATAATATTAGTAGGATTGTAGGAAGTAGGATTTCGATTTATCAACAATCCGTTCACATTCAATTTCAGGCAAACGCCTCGTTCGCTAGCATGATACAGATGACATCCCTGGTCCACTCGTTCGCCTCCGCCCTGCCCTCTCTGGAGGGCATGTCGTCCCATCGCGAGGGTGTGTCCGCGCTGCAGCAGCTGCTCTCCAGCGCGGGCATGGCGGCGCTGAGGAGCCAGCTGCTGGGAGACGTGGAGCTGGACGTCGATGTTGAGGGCATGTTCCGCAAGTTTGATTTGAAGGTAAGGCCTTGAGATATAATTTTCACTTCTTCTTCTTCTTGTTGTGTCACTGATTCATTCTTGGTCATTCTGTCTTTGGTCAGTGACCAGGTTGAGGTATGGTGACCCTGAAAAGGGCCTATGAACGTCGATGAAAGAATAAGTGTACAAGTGAGAAAGGATCATCGAAAAAAATGATAGGCACGCGCGCCGTGTTTGTTGCCTGATTCTTCTAGGCTTGGTCGCGAGGAACAGGCATAGCTTCACCTAGTTTCTAAGACGTTTCAAAGTGATCCTAGTGATTTTATTGAAATAAATGCCTTTTGACTTTGACTTTGTAGTGAAAGGATTAAAGTGCGCCTCTTAGAGGCTCCTTTCGTGCACATGTCACATGTCTCCGAATTTTCACTTAAAACGGGTTATTTTATTTGTGAGTTTATTTCTTCCCAGATATTTCGGCACAGTTGCATGCGCCATGATCACGGAGTAAACTGAAGTCTTTGCGAGTAGATCTTAATGTAATTGGCAAACGAATCTGTCTACCCCCACTCATTTATTACTAACGATACCACTAGTACTACCAGTCTCATTCTCACTAACGACTTTATCTCGACATACCAGACTAACGGTGTCAGGACGTGACACAGGCAACTCATTCTTCTTTGGAAAACTTTTTTTGACTCTTGGAGAAAATAACCTTATCTTTATCTTGTCTTTTCATGTAGGTATCTGTGTATCAAACATATCTCTTTCAGAGTATCGGCAAGTTGATATCGAAAGCGTCGGATCTCCTGCACTGCATCAACCTGGACCGGTTCGTGGGCAGCCGCGACGAGGCCGCGCTCATGCGCGAAGCGGCCAGCCTGTCTGTCGTCAACGAGTTCTCAGCTGGTAAGCCTAGGCCCAAAAGGCTTAATAAAGGCCCTTATTCATCATCGTTTTATTTATTATTCATTCAGCGTTTTGGTGTAAACTGTAAGCTCACTGACTGGCCTCATAGCTCAGTTGGTAGTAACTCTGCCTTCTGCGCTAGAGGTTGCGGGTTCGATCCCCGCACTGGACAAACATTTGTGTGATCAACACAGATGATTGTTCTGTGTCTGGGTTTTAAATATTAATCTATTATGTATATCAGTCACTGGTACCCATAGTACAGGCTATGCCTAGTTTGGGATAAGTTGACCGTGTGTGATATGTCCGGAATATTTATTTATTGTTTATTTACTGTCAAGAATGGAATAAATAAATAATAATAAATAAATCATCATCATCATCATCAGCCTGATGAAGTCCACTGCTGAACATAGGCCTCCCCCAAAGAGTTCCATTACGAACGGTCTTGAGCCTTTTCCATCCACCGACTTCCCGCAACCTTAACAATGTCGTCGGTCCATCGGGTCGGGGGCCTTCCAACACTGCTTCGTCCGGTTCGTGGTCGCCACTCGAGAACCTTTGTTCCCCAACGGTTGTCGGTTCTGCGAGCTATATGGCCGGCCCACTGCCACTTTAACCTGCTAATTCTGAGAGCTATGTCGGTACCTTGGTTCTTCTACGGATTTCCTCATTTCGGATTTTATCACACAGCGAAACTCCGAGCATAGCTCTCTCCATAGCCCAAATCCAATAAATAAATAATCAACACAAAATAGCATGGATCATTTTGTACTAAATCTAGTTGAATTTACGCCTGTTCTTCGCTACCAAGCCTGGAAGATACAGGCAAGAAAACACGGTCCGCTCATTTTTTTTAATACGGCTCTTTGCTGAGTTTTACTTAATTCAGTTTTAAAAGTTAGCCGTTAGCCGTGGTGGCCCCTGCTGCAGAATAGGCCCCTCTATATCTCCTACCCGTGGATGTCATAAGAGGTGACTTAGGGAAAAAGTTAGGGGATTGGCAGCGGCGAAAAAGTTAGGGGATTTTAACTACGATAGCTCTAATTGCACTTGCCAACCCGCGTACCAATGGTGGTGGGCAAATTCCCCCTCTTGATAAGAAGTTGCTCTGGATATCTGTTGGGTAGGCCGATGTTCAAAAATGGACTTAATACGGGTGATGAAGAGGAAAAGATGTTTGTTATTCAATAACGCCATCACACTGAACGATTGGAATTAACTTAATTAAACGTGTGTACTTTTTTTTTTTAATTATATGGCTGTAATACCTAGCTATGTACTGTGTGTGAAAGCTGAAATAAAAAGATTGAATTGAATAAACTTTGTCTGTAGTATTTTTCTGGGTAACATGCGAGCGAAGTCGCGGGCGGGAGCTAGTGATGTACCTATAAAACATTGTGTTTGCAGGTATTGTTTTCATGAACGAAGATAAAATTGGCAACGACTTCAGCAATGTGGAGTACAAAATCAGGATGGATATTGACAACGCGCCGACCACTGCCAGAATGCATTCATAGTAAGTTATAAATAATAATTAAAAACTTAAATGTGTAAATGGGAGCCAAGTTCAATATTAAGAATATGCGTGGTTGTCTTCGCCGACAAAAGAATTGAGATCTAAATTGGTGCCAAGTTCTACCAAGCTCTAGATTTGACTTGGCTAGTTTTTACCAGCAAACTTTATTAATAAAAGAGTATGTTAACGTTACAACATAAAATAGTAACTTGCGTATAACATAAAGAAGATAAGTTGATTAGCCAAATATAAGATAACATAAAAGTTCAACTATAGTTCGCTTCCGACTGGTAGTGATCTGGATCAGTTGAGTTGATCTTGTGCATTTTGTAAATATTAACTTGTATTAGTTTTAAGTTTCTTTCTGTAAATAAACTATATTATCTTTGAAGATAACTTAATTTTTTATTTTTTCTTATAAAAATGTGTGCACAAAAGGAGCCTCTAAATGGCGCACGTTAATACTTTCACTACACTGATTCATTCACCGACGGTCATAGACCCCTTTCAGGGCCACCATACGACCTGGTTACTGACATAATACAGGATGACCAAGAAAGGATCAGTGACACGACAAGCAACATGTGAAAACTAGCCGAGTCAAATCTTGAGCTTGGCAGAACTATCAGTTTTTTCTCCGTCTTTTACCAACAGCTTCTGGATCCCAGGACCTGAAGCCAGCTTCATAGAAAACATGCGATACTTCCGCGGCTTCGTCCAGATCCAGGACATGGTGGACAAGGCCATCATCCAGCTGTCCTCGGCAGCTGCGAGAGAGGTGGAACCTTCTAGAGAAATGATGGAAGGTTCTAGAAGGAAGAGGGAGATTATCGAGGAGTTGGATTGGGCGGTGTATACACAGCAGGAGCCATATCCTTGCTATAGGAAGGACTTGTAAGTACACTAGTTTTTAGGAATCGGAACAGAGATCAAAAAATTATTGGTGCTTGGCGGACCCTGCCTACCGACCCAAAGTTCGTGAGGTTCGAATCCCCTGCACCAGTGGATTTTAAAAAATCGATCATTGATATATTGCATAACTTTGACTGGCCTCATAGTTCAGTTGGTAGTAAGTCTGCCTTCTGCGCTAGAGGTCGCGGGTTCGATTCCCGGACTGGACAAACATTTGTGACTAACACAGATGTTTGTTCTGTGTCTGGATGTTAAATATTTATCTATTATGTATATCAGTCTCTGGTACCCATAGTACAGGCTATGCCTAGTTTGGGATCAGTTGACCGTGTGTGATATATCCGGAATATTTATTTATTTATTATTTTATTTACTTTTATTTCGTTGGGGAGTAAAGGTTCTCGAATGGTGACCATGTACCACCCGATGTACTGACGACATTGTCAAAGTTGCGGGAAGTCGGTGGATGGGAAAGGCTCAAGAACGTTCGTCATGGAACTTTTTGGGGGAGGCCTATTTCCGGCAGTGGACTTCTACAGGCTGATTATGATGTCATCATCATAAAAGTTCATACTTTTTTTTTATACTACTGAGGTGGCAAACAAGCATACGGCCCACCTGTTGGTAAGCAGTTACCGTAGCCTATGAACGCTTGCAATACCAGAGGCATCACGCACGCGTTGCCGACCCCGAACCCTCTCCCCCCCTAATAAGCTCTGGCAACCTTACTCATCGCAGGAACACAACACTATTTGAAACAAATAATGATATTTGGCTGCGATCTTCTGTAAGGCGGAAGTACTCTATTATACTATTATTTTAAGTGATTTGGAACAGATTTCGGGATCAGAAGCCTTTTCATGTGCCTCCAAACATTAAAGAGGACTGCTAGATGAGTTGGATGTTTATCTGATCTATTATTATTTGTGTTTGCAGCTTCCAAACGTCACTGTACGAGTCTCAAGCTCTGCTGGTGGGGTTACTGTTCGCTCTGCTGTTTACTGTCACATCCGCTGTCAGATTCATAGTGGCTGATAAAGAATCCGGGAATACCATGGTAAGTGATGGTGAAGAGCCACGGGGCAATTCGAATCCCGATCATGCAACAATGGAAATTTATTTGCGCTATAGGTACTAGTGCTTTCAGACGGTGAAGGAAAACATCTAAAGGAAACTGGCATGTCCTAAAACCTAAAAATTCTAAGACACGTGACATGTGCACGAAAGGAGCCTCTAAGAGGCGCACTTTAATCCTTTCACTATGCTGATTCTTTCACCGACGGTCATAGGTTCTTTTCAGGGCCACCATACCTCAACCTGGTCACTGACCTAATACAGGATGGCCAAGAAAGAATCAGTGACACGACAAGAAGAAGAAGAATAAACCCAACAACTGCATACCTACATCGTTTTGACCCCACTGTGTGTTGTATATATGTATACCACGCCACAGGGAATCCTAGTGTGGGGTCAGGACTATATATCCGACTGTTGGGTGGTATTTATTTAATTATTTTAATTGTCCACAGCTAATGTCAGTAATGGGGGTGAACCTCAACTACCACACCCTCTCCTGGTTCATAACCTCGTTCGTGGAGCTGTGCATCACAGAAGCGTGCGTGGTGGCCGTGCTGTGGGGGGGAGGAATCCTCCCCCGGACCGACCCCACGGTCCTGCTCGCTATGCTTCTACTCTACGGCCTGTCTGTGCTCAGTTTCTGGTTAGTACCATAACCTCAGGTACCTGAGATCCTCTCCTCCATGGAGGAGGTAGGGCACAGCGAGATTTTCTCGCTATAGATTGGAGCAGCCCGCCTGTGAGAAGGCGGAGGGCCTTACAGTAAAAATAAAAAAATAAATAAATAAATATTCCGGACATATCACACACGGTCAACTGATCCCAAACTAGGCATAGCCTGTACTATGGGTACCAGAGACTGATATACATAATAGATTAATATTTAACACCCAGACATAGAACAAACATGTGTGTTTATCACACAAATGTTTGTCCAGAGCGGGAATCGAACCCGCGATCTCTAGCACAGAAGGCAGAGTTACTACCAACTGAGCTATGAGGCCAGTAGATCACAACCAAACAACATTATTTGTTTCAAATAGTGTTGGAAAGCCATAACCACCACCCCAGTAGTTATCTCTGATGGTAATAAGGTATGTTTTCGTTAACAGTTACCTGATGTCGAAGCTGTTCTCGTCGGCGAGCTTCGCGGCCGTGAGCGTCGGTATCTTGTACCTGGTCTCGTTCATGCCGTTCATACTCATTCTGTCGCTTGAAGACCACCTGAACTCGCAGATTAAACTCTTCGTGGTGAGTCATTCTCGACCTTATATCTATACTAGCTTGGGCCCAGCTTCCCTCACGCGGTACCAAGACACAAAGTAGCCTATATTCTAGGTAAAGAACTCTTTATATTCCAAGTTTCAAAGAAATCGGTTGAGCCGTCACGGCGTGATTGAACAACAAACATCCAAACTTCCTCACAAACTTTCGCATTTATAATATTAGTAGGATTATACAGTAGCTTCCGCCTGCGGCTTCGCGTGTTACCTGTATAAAAAGTAGCCTACATGCTATTCCAGACTATAATCTATCTCTTTGCCAAATTTAATCCAAATCCGTTCTGCCGTTTGGGCGTGATTGAACCACAAACATCTACAATACTTACAAATACGACGTAAGCGACCGCAATATATAAGTTTGTCACTTCCTAGTCTTTCTACACTTGGAATTTTGATTTTCTGACCCCGTGTAATGGTACCCAACGGGGCACAGGTCCTCGCACATGACCGTCTTTATTACTTTAACAACAAGTGAGTACAATCGTCCGTGGCCGTGGTGGCCCCGGCTGAAGAAAAGGCCCCTCCATATCTACCTATCCGCGGACGTCGTAAGAGGCCACTAAGGGGGAAAAGCTAGGGATAGGCAACAGCGTCATGCATTTTAACAACAATAGCTCTAACTGCGCTCGCCAACCCGCATGCCCAGCGTGGTGAGTATGGGCAAATGCCCCCACATGATAAGGAATTTGCTCTGTCTGTGGCCATATTCAGCAGTGGACGTCGTACGGCTGAAATGATGAGTACAATCGTGTGTTGTATATGAATAATAAAAATAATACAATACAATACAATAACTTTATTTCAAGCAACAATAGAATAAAAAACAGATGGAATTTTTCTTACACTACGGCCCATATAGATACCTTAAAGACTAACATACATATTAATATAAAAACACAATTAATTGCCACGTAGAAACTGCGACGTGGGACGCGAATTGTCATTGGCAATAGGTATCCGCCCGCGGAAGCGACGGAACACAACACCCTTCGGCCAGAGATCTTCTTTTAGGTAGGTCGAAAGATGTTCGGTCGGTACCCTCACCACAAAGGAGTTGAAACTGACTCTGTGGCGGGACTCCAACCGTTCGACCCTCAAACTGATCTTGGTCTTCACGCGCAAGTACTCCGCCACATCCTCCGACTTGACGGTGTAATGCACGCGAGACACGTAGAGCTGCGTCGTCGCAATAATAAAAACTGTTATTGTAGTGTCTGTCGATGTCGTCGTCCCTGTGCTACGCGTTCCTGTTCGTGACGAGGTTCGAGGCGACGGGGCGAGGCGTGGGCTGGCGGGACGTGTGGGCGTCGCCGCTCGACGACGACAACATGAGCATAGCGGCCGCCATGGCGATGGTCGCCTTCGATATCCTGCTCTATCTGTTCCTGGGCTGGCTCATTGACAGATATTACGGTATTTACCAAGGACACTGAAACCACTGCCTCGTCTGATTCATGATCGTCATTTGAGAAACTTTAGCTGAAAATTGACAGAAAATTTCTGGCGGTGTGCGGCCAGCTAAAGGTTCTTAAATGGCGATCATGAACCAGACGGTGCAGCCTTATTACCCAGATTGTCGGTTCACTCTTATAACATTGCTAAAAAAAGCTTACTTCTCACTCTCAAACACACACACACACGCAAATACTCACACGCATACACACCTACACACACACGCTCATGTGTGGTGATCAATAAAGTGTAATCTATCTAGTTCTGTTACTACTTTATATACTTTTGTTTGTTTGTGTTACCTAGTTTCTTTCCTCTTTGTATCCTGTAGTGTCTGTTTTCTCTGATTAGTTTGCGATGTTCTTGTGTGTCATCATCATCTCCCTGCCCTTATCCCACTTCATGTGGGGTCGGCACAACAAGTTTTTCTCTTCCACTCCCCTCTATCAGCCGTCATATCAGTATTCACTCCTTTCTTACTCATGTCATCTTTCACAAAATCTATACATCTTTTCTTTTCATTGTGATGTTCTTGTGTGTGTGTCCAAAATAAATGTATTTTCTTTCTTTCTTTGAAACGTACAATATAATTTTCAACCTTCCTCCCCAGGAATAAGAACTCTCCGAAGCAACATAATAACCTCCGACTCACAGAGTGACAAAGCCGGCGTGAGTATCGTGAAGGTGTCCAAGACCTACTCCCCGGGGGGAAGGCGCGCGAAGGTGGCCCTCGACAATGTCTCCATAGAGCTGCATAGGGGACAGATCACTACCCTGCTGGGACATAATGGCGCTGGGAAGACTACCCTTACGTGAGTTTAATTGTATTCTAGATTTTATTTTAATTTTCATCTATAAAAGCCTCACGATGATTAAAGATATGAGCGAAAGTGTGAGTGGAGTGAAAAATGTTGCGACTAATCCTGGTATACATAAAAGGATGCTAATGTGCATGAAAGGCCTCTAACTGATTCTTTCACCGACGGTAATAGGCCCTTTTCAGGGTTACCATACCTCAACCTGGTTACTGACCTAATACAGGATGACCAAGAAAGAATCAGTGACACGACAACAAGAAGAGGAATGACCAAAAAAAAATTCAAATTTAGTCGTTATTATTTTTCAATGTTTTACTTTACTCACAATGACAACATTCTGATATTATTTTCAGCGAGAAAATCTCACTATGCCTCTCCTCCAAAAAAGACCTAAAGTTATTTCAATGAAAAATGTGTAATTTCCAAAAGTCGAAGAACAAGCTTTATTGCCTATTGGGTGTAGACTAAGCGCTAAGGTGTAGACTTTCGAGATGGTATACATATTGGTATATTTTATTATTTTTTAATATTTGAATATTAACGATCTATAGATAGCTCAATTGATCCAGATCAGTACCAGTCGGAAGTTAATTAATAGAAATTAATTAATTATGTTAATAAATAGAACCACTATCTATAGCTGGTCTGGTCTGGCCTGATAGCTCAGTTAGTAGTAACTCTGCCTTCTGCGCTAGAGGTCGCGGGTTCGATCCCCGCACTGGACAAACATTTGTGTGATAAACACAGATGTTTGTTCTGTGTCTGGGTGTTAAATATATATCTATTATGTATATCAGTCTCTGGTACCCATAGTACAGGCTATGCCTAGTTTGGGATCAGTTGACCGTGTGAATATGTCCGGAATATTTATTTATTTACTATGTTTGGTTGCAGTAACATCCTGACGGGCATGCTGCGGCCGACGTCCGGGCACGTGGTGGTGCGCGGCGCGCGGCGCGCGGGCGCGTGCCCGCAGCACGACGTGCTGGTGGAGTGCCTCACGCCGCGCGAGCACGTGGCGCTCTACGCGCACCTCGCCGCGCCCGACCCCGCCGCCTCGCGCCAGGAGGTCGACAGGTATTCTTACATGTTTTACGTAACCATAGATAAATGAAAATATTTTTTTTATACTACCTGCTCGTCAATGGCATATTATGTGTCATGCAAACCTTTCCTAAAGTAAGTCATTACAGCCCTACGGTCTAGCCGGGTCCTAATGTTGTACTGAATTTCATTATTTCCCATGGGACATAATGTGATTTGAATTTGGAATGCAGCCCATGTAGTCGTGCTTGATCGAGGTTGGTTTCAAAAATGTTTGGGTGCAATAAGATTTTATTCTAATTAGGCTGTATGTTAACATTTTTTTTGCACTGCCTACAAATTAAAAAAAAGAAAAACATGAAAACTTTTTCGAAATTCATTTTCACCCGCGCACGAAGAAGGATTTATTCGAATGTCGAAGTGACCACTACAGAAAAGACTACAAAAAAAGAAATAAGGCGCCAAGCGCTCAAACTGCTGTGCTGTTATCTACATCGAAATTCAGTTTCGATTCAAATAAACTTCTAAAAAATATCAAGTGACGACGACAGTGATTTTGATTCGACTCCAGAATGCATACAATCTGAAGCCTCCGGTATAGTTGGAAACTTACTTCCAGAAAAATCATTTCTGTCTACTTAACAGTCATTTTTTTCAATTGCCTCGCAGAAAGTATAAAAAGTAGAGTATGCATCGCGGGCTTAAATGTGTATTTGTCTTGGGCGATCTTGAACCCCTCGTACTCAGGGTTCTTGCCTTAACTCCCTCGCTCCGCTCAGGAGTTAACCATAGAATCCCTCGTTCTCGGGGTTCAATATAGCGCCCTTGACATAATACACTACTTTAAGCCCTTGTTGCATAATCTACTATTTTGCATTCAACCTCTGATACTAACTACAAGATTTTTTTATCGTTGTTTTAACTTTGATTTTCTACGATATCTTAGTTTCATTCTCCAGTGATGATATCTGTCCGTGCGTCAAGGCCCTTTTTTTGTAAAGAACTAGGTATAAGAATAAAATACCATAGGTATTTATTTACTAGCTGACCCGCCCGCAATTTCATCCCCATGTTCAAGTATGTTCCTACCATGACTCTTTTACACTTGAGATCTTGCTATCGGAACTCGTGTTACGTGTGTACTCGCACTTGACCGTTTTTATTTCAAAATGCATGTTTTCCTAAATATGAACTTTAAAACTTTGGTAAATACTATTCCACTAATATTATAAATGCGAAAGTTTTTGAGGATGTTTGGATGTTTGTTATTCAATCATGCCGTAAGGGCTCTACCGATTTCGATGAAACTTGGATTAGCTAAAATTGTTTACCTAGAAAGCATGTAGGCGAACAAATTCAACAAAATCGGTAAAACCATTACGGCGTGATTGAACAATAAACATCCAAACATCTTCAAAAAAATCTCTCATTTATAATAAATAATAATAAATAAATAAATATTCCGGACATATCACACACAGTCAACTGATCCCAAACTAGACATAGCCTGTACTATGGGTACCAGAGACTGATATACTTAATAGATATATATTTAACACCCAGACACAGAACAAACATCTGTGTTAGTCACAAATGTTTGTCCAGTGTGGGAATCGAACCCACGACCTCTAGCGCAGAAGGCAGAGTTACTACCAACTGAGCTAACATAATACTAACATTATAAATGCGAGAGTTTTTGAGGATTAGTAGGATAGTAAGGGTATATCTAGTGTTAATGTGTTTGTATAGGATGTTGTCGGTGCTGTCGCTGGGCGCGGTGGCGGAGGAGCGCGTGAGCCGGCTGTCGGGCGGCACGCGGCGGCGCGTGTGCGTGGCGCTGGCCTTCGTGGGCCGGCCCGCGCTCGTGTCGCTCGACGAGCCCACCGCCGGCGTCGACCCCAAGGCCCGGAGGTAACCCACCTACCAGAACATCACTTTATACTATGTACTAGCTCCCGATGTGCGCGAGCTGCACACAGCTCGCGTGATTTTTTTTTGTTGCTGTAAGACTTGGTAGTTGGCCTAAGATGCCATAGCCAGCGGGAAAGGGAAAAATAAAAAAATAAAAAACATCATAGCCATAGAGTAATGACATCTGGGTGTGCCTTCCCTTTAAAAATTCTTTGTTTAGTACTATGAAAATGTACCCGCCGTGTCGTATCTAGGCGTAAATATGTCTTTGGTAAATTTCGAATCTCGAGCCGCGATCGTCAATTCTTTATTTGAATATTTTTACATTTCTTTAGAAAATGATTCCCAATTTTTAGAAATTGAGCAGATGCCCGCAACTGGATTTACTACGATTATTTTTAATAATGTATCTATCTTTAACTTTTTAAATTTTTATTAATTGATTATGAATTTCAAATCGCTTTTAGTTTTTGCACACCATATTCCAGTTTTTTCTTCTGTTTAGTTGAGCTCAATTATTACAAACGCTCACTATGGTATCTGTAATAAGTGGTACGTTTAGACTTAAATCCCTCGTTTTCATATGAACATTGTAATATTTTATCACTGTTGAATACCCTGAATAAATAAATAAGTAGACGGACAGCGGTCGACATTAAATAAATAAATATTCCGGACATATCACACATTGTCAACTGATCCCAAACTAGGCATAGCCTGTCTGTACTATGGGTACCAGAGACTGATATACATAATAGATATATATTTAACACCCAGACACAGAACAAACATCTGTGTTAGTCACAAATGTTTGTCCAGTGCGGGAATCGAACCCGCGACCTCTAGCGCAGAAGGCGGAGTTACTACCAACTGAGCTATGAGGCCAGTCAGTATGTCCAGAGACATTGTAGTCATATGACGCTTTAGGCATTTTGCTTCTCAGTCGATTTGTAAATTAAGCCTTCTGACCAGGAAGGTTGGGAACGCCAGCACCCCCCAGATGGACCATAAGTCTTGTTTTAAGTTTGGCCTTAAATTATTATGTGTTTCTCAGAGAAATTTGGGACATGATAGTGAGGCTCAAAGAAGACAGAACGATCCTCCTCACCACCCACCATTTGGACGAAGCGGAAATACTAAGCGACCAAATTATAATAATGCACAAGGTACGTTTCATATAGTCCGTCGTGTCGGTTCTTTCATGGCCTTCCTGTGTTATGCCAATCAGGTTGCGGTGTCATGACCCCGAAAGAAGCTTTGCGACTGTTGGTTAAACAGTGTGAAAAGAATTAGCGGGAATTATAGAGGCCAATAACAGTCACCCATCTATTGAGTGAACGCGCTGAAGGTTACTTAGCTCTAAACACTGCGAATATTCTGGACACTAGAAAATGTAAAGACTCGTCTAGAACCGTCTTAAAAAATATAAAAAAAAGAATCTTTTGCAATTGGCGATGGGTTTGCATCCCGTCATGATAAATAAGGTACTTACTACTGCAAAATGTGGGCGTGCGCTAAATGTATTATTTGGACGTGCTTCTGACTACCCCCTTAGAAATCTGATCGCATGGATCTGAAAGGACCTGTCTACCATGCCTGGCATATACTATGATATATTTATTTTGTTATTAACTGTTATTTCTTTTTAAATTCCTTTTTTGTTTAATTATGTTTCTAATATTGTTTGAAATTGTATAACTATGTTAATTGTGTGTGTCAATGGTGCTTTTTTATCTATCTATCTATTTTGATATTTAACTTTTTTTAAATTATTTTCTCAGGGTCAAGTTCACACGTCAGGCTCCCCAATCGAGATCAAACGGTCCCTCGGCAGCGGGTACAAGCTTACCATCAACCTGCCCGATAGAAGGGACGACTGGGCCGCGGAGGAGAGGACTAAAAATGTGGTGGCTACCGTCAGGGAAGTGGTGCGGAACGCGCACGTAGCGGACATCAGCGGACAGCTCGAGATGGTGCTTCCGTTCTATGATGCTGACGGGGCCGATAATAAGTAAAGATTTTTAGACGATTTTTATTTCTTGTTGTCGGCAAGATTTTCAATGTTGGGTCCCCACTGTAATTTTATATCAATATGCCGAAGAAAAGATGGATAGATTGTATTAAAGATGACATGAGTAAGAAAGATGTGAGTGCGGAGATGACGGCTAACAGAAGAGAGTGGAAGAAGAAAACACGTTGTGCCGACCCCACATAATGTGGGACAAGGGCAGGAAGAAGAAGAAGAAGATTAAATAAAAATAAAAATAAATATTCCGGACATATTCACACGGTCAAATGATCCCAAACTAGGCATAGCCTGTACTATGGGTACCAGAGACTGATATACATAATAGTTATATATTTAACACCCAGACACAGAACAAACATCTGTGTTTATCACACAAATGTTTGTCCAGTGCGGGGATCGAACCCGCGACCTCTAGCGCAGACGGCAGAGTTACTACTAACTGAGCTAAGAGGCCAGTCAAAATCTGATTTGAGTCCTAAGATATTAGTAGAATCAACAAGAGTTAGTGACTCCATTTAATAAAATTTTAGTGAGGCTATTGTGTACTACATTTGGCAAAGAGAATTTGATACATTTCGTTTTCTTTGAATTTAGCAAGAGATTGTTTACAGAGAACCAATTATGGACTAGCGACAAGGATGCGTTTACGTCATCGTAATTTGTTTTGCATCTGTCGACTTTGAACACTAGCGAGGTGTCAGCAAATAGAACTATGACACACATGTCTTTAGCATACCTAATAAGCGAGGTCATTAACTTAAACTAGGAACAAGAAAGGGCCTAGAATCGAACCCTGTGACATACCCATGACAATAGTTGATCCAGAAGACCTTTCACCACCCACGTCAACTTTTTCTTCGCCGTTATTCACTATTCCTTGTTCCAGCTTCCAACAACTATGCAGTTCTCTGGAGCAGCAGCAAGAGACCCTGGGTTTCAGCAGCTACACCCTGGACTGCAGCACCCTGGAGCAGGTGTTCTGTGACATCTGCCTGAAGGCCGACGCTCCTAACAGCCAAGAGTACGATGGTGAGTTCTATCAGCTGCCCCCTATCAGATGTACGAGACTAGGAATTATTAGAAAAAGAAAAAGAAGTAGGTTGTCATGGCCCGACCAAAAACATCCCCAAGGTCTGTAGGTACTGAATACCATTGAATACTTTCCAGGAAGTAATCTATCATCTTGCTAAATTTTCTTACGATCCGTTCAGCCGTACGTCGTGAGTAGTATACAACTAAGATGGCAAACAAGCATATGACCTACCTGTTGGTAAGCGGTTACCGTAGCCTATGAGCGATTGCAATACCAGAGGCATCACGCACGCGTTGCCGACGCTGAACCCCCCCCACCCCTAAAGAGCTCTGGCAACCTTACTCACCGCAGGAACTCAAAACTATTTGAAACAAATAATGTTATTTGGCTGCGATCTTCTGTAAGGCGGAGGTACTACCCCAGGCGGGCTGCTCCAATTTAGAACGAGAAAATTTCGCTGTGCCCTACCTCCAAAAAGTTACTTTTGGAATTATATTAAGTATGAATTCTTCCGCAGTGGGTAATGAGGTCGGCCAATCATCGAAGGCAGCTCCGTCCAAGAGTGGATCCTCCTCATCCGTAAGGTCGGAGACGCTGGTGGGGGGCGGGGGGGCGAGGCGAGGGTCACGGAAGCAGCAGATGCTGGCCCTGCTGCGCGCCCGGTACCTGCATCTCATCAGGAACAGGTGAGTTGAACCATCGACACAGGGTACTTACGATGAAACGAGTGACATGGGGGCAAACTTAAGTAGGTTAGTCCTACAGTGGGGCACTTCCAGCATGGCGGGGCGGCGGCGCCAGCATCTCTGGCTGGTGCAGCTAGAGGTGCAGTAGAGCCTGCAGTACCCTACCATACCACGACAGACTCGGGTACATCAATGGGTAGTACGGATAGACTCCATATTCTTTTAGGTAAAGGAAGCGTGTAAATTTGTTTTGGATCTTTTCCACCATGAATTTGTACTTCGCTTCATGGGGATGAAATATTTAATTTGCGTGGAGCGTGGCAGTGGCGGCGTTGCATGGGTTGGAACCCGGGGCGGTTTCCTAGCACCCCCAAAATAAAACAACAAATAAGTGTTAAATTTCCTTTTCTGTCCTTTTTAAGGTGAGGGTTTAATTATTTTATGATTTTTGAATTGTTTTTTCTCAATAACCGCAAAACGCACAGTTTTGATTTTTATGACAAAGATAACTTGAGCATTTTATTTACGTAAATCCAAGACAGAAACGCGATTGGTAAAACTTTTCTCGATAGATTTATTTTTTAAAGTTGGGTCCTCTGCAACAGTTTTTTCGAAAATACTCTGAGACTATCTAACATATATAACTTTTTTAAAATATTTTGTTAGACAATAGCATTGGGTACCTAAATCCAAGACACTTTTAAAAAAAAATAGATAGTTTTTGAGATAATCGATATTTTCTTATATTTCGCTTAAGTCGATTACTTTCGAGCGCCTTCTAACGCTTGCTATCTCTTTCCGCATTCAATTACAGTACATAGCGCTGTCACTTTCTTCACTCCGCCCACCCGACAATTTATTATAATTTTTGTATCCTCTTAATGGTTAATATGGAAAGATTGGGAAGTCGCATTTGTTTCATTGTGTACTTTAATTTTAAGAAACTTCTAAGTCATTGAGCGGCTACCAAGCTGCGCGAGTGGGTTGTCACCAAGTCACCTGTCACCCCTTGGTGCTTGGCACCCAGGGCGGATCGCCAGCACTATTATAAATGCGAAAGTTTATGAGGATGTTTGTTATTCAATCACGCCGTAACGGCTCAACCGATTTCGATAAAACTTGGAATTTAAAATTTTGAAAATTTTGGTTATTATTTAAAAGAGACGTTTCATCAATATATGGAGCCTGGGCCTGCACTGTGTACACTACTCTAAAATATGGCTAAGCAATAAAGTAAACGTATTTAATTGGTTATTTTATTTAAATTGACTTCGTTCTAAGGTACATTAAGATTTTCTTTGACAAAGAGAGCAACACACAGCGCTACAAAAATATGGAGAATGGACGTGCGTGAAATGTCATTTTGACAACCTACATTTATCTGACAAAACGAAATGGCTCCTTTAATCAGTAGGGGTGTGACTGTTTCAGATGGCTGCTATTCATGATGATAGCGATGCCC
Organism: Anticlea derivata; assembly: GCA_947579855.1. NCBI lineage: Eukaryota > Metazoa > Arthropoda > Insecta > Lepidoptera > Geometridae > Anticlea > Anticlea derivata. The sequence continues at coordinate 10,245,904 of OX388276.1, read as the reverse complement.
ACGCTGTTCGTGACCACTGCGATGGGCTTCTCGTTGCTGCGGCCGCCCATCGAGAACGAGGTCAACCTGCCTCTCGGCGGCAACTTGTATGCTGCCTCTACCCAGTACCTGGTGTTAGTGTCACATATCCCACTTAGGGTGGATCCGACCAAACTAGCTATAAGCTAAGGCTTAAGAGGCTAAGAGTAACAATCCCTGGGATAACTCCCTGGAAAACAGGCTGACTTTAGAGTAATTAGTCATTTTATTCTATGGATAAGTCCATAGAATAAAATGATTAATTACTCTTGAGTAAGCCTGTTTTCCAGGGAGTTATCCCAGGGATTGTTACTCTAACATAACATAGCGTTTGGTCGAATCCACACTTAATATTATAAAAAATAAAATAAATAAATATTCCGGACATATCACACACGGTCAACTGATCCCAAACTAGGCATAGCCTGTACTATGGGTTCCAGAGACTGTTTTTTTTTTTTTTTTTTTTTTTTTATTCCGGACACAATCACACGGTCAACTGATCCCAAACTAGGCATAGCCTGTACTATGGGTACCAGAGACTGATATACATAATAGATATACATATATTTAACACCCAGACACAGAACAAACATCTGTGCTAGTCACAAATGTTTGTCCAGTGCGGGAATCGAACCCGCGACCTCTAGCGCAGAAGGCAGAGTTACTACTAACTGAGCTATGAGGCCAGTAAACTACTAAGCTTGCTTGTCTTGTCACTGATTCGTTCTTGGTCATCCTGTATTAGGTCAGTGACCTGAGGTATGGTGGCCTTGAAAATGACCTATGGCCGTCGGTAAAAGAATTAGTGGGCGGGCGTTAGTGTCTGTGACACAGTTTTTATACTTCTGCAGATACCATCGTTTACATTTGTTATTATGCTACTGTTTATTGTTCCACAAATATACGTATTTTGATTATTTTGAATCAGTGTATTGAAAAAAAAAGGTTTTCATTTCAATAAAATCACTAGGATCACTTTGAAACGTCTTAGAAACTAGGTGAAGCTATGCCTGTTCCTCGCGACCAAGCCTAGAAGAATCAGGCAACAAACACGGCTTGGGGCCTGAAGGACGGGAGCGGGTTGAAGGACTATTAAAAATGCAAGAGTAACTCTTTCTCTCTGAGTTTTACACTTTACACAATTAACCGTGTTCTTTTTAATAAGTTTTTGTGTGTTACCTCTCTGTCTTTGTTTCATATTTTCGCTCTCTATGTCTTGCTTTTATTGTGACGTGTATTGTGTGCCAAGTTTGTGAATAAATGTTTTTCTATGTCTATGTCTAACCGGCTGAACCGATTTTGATGAAATTTGGTATGGTTTCACCCGCTACCTCTACCCTTCAAGACTTAGCAATTCTTTCTTTGCTGCTTGTCGGTAGAATTTATTCAGGATAGATCATTTCCCGGACAGACTCTAAACAAAGAGTCCAATTTTAATTTTCATCATAATAGTTTCATTATCTTACTGTTTCCAGAGCAAACCCATCAGTGAACTCGGACATTGACCCCGCATTCGCGCAGCAAGTGATGACTCTTCTGCAAAACAACAAACGCACCAAGATATGGAATGAGCAGGTAATTTTGACCCAGGTTTTCATAATATACCTAAAACGGATGTTGCCCTAAATCCCAATTTATTTATTTATTTTTTATATAACAGAGGTGGCAAACAAGCTTACGGCCCACCTGATGGTAAGCGGTTACCGTAGCCTATGAGCGCTTGCAATACCAGAGGCATCACGCACGCGTTGCCGACCCCGAACCCCCTTCCCCCCTAAAGAGCTCTGGCAACCTTACTCACCGCAGGAACACAACACTATTTGAAACAAATAATGTTATTTGGCTGCGATCTTCTGTAAGGCGGAGGTACCTCCCAGGCGGGCTGCCTACTCTACTACTCTCTAGTCTACTTAGCTCCTAAATCAAATTCTTTGCTTTTAAGCAAACTAAGCAAGAGCGAGACCTCCTATGACAAGTATTTCTTACTTAAAAGGAGATCTCGTCAATGTATAAACTATGTAACTTTTGAAAAGCAATAAAAAACATTTCATCATCATCATCAGCCTGATGAAGTCCACTGCTGAACATAGGCCTCCCCCAAAGAGTTCCATGACGAACGGTCTTGAGCCTTTTCCATCCACCGACTTCCCGCAACCTTAACAATGTCGTCGGTCCATTGGGCGGGGTGCCATCCAACACTGCGTCGTCCGGTTCGTGGTCGCCACTCGAGAACCTTTGTTCCCTAACGGTTGTCGGTTCTGCGAGCTATATGGCCGGCCCACTGCCACTTCAACCTGCTAATTCTGAAAGCTATGTCGGTAACCTTGGTTCTTCTACGGATTTCCTCATTTCGGATTTTATCACGCAGCGAAACTCCGAGCATAGCTCTCTCCATAGCCCGTTGGGCGACTTTGAGCTTGTGTATGAGGCCAATAGTTAGCGACCAAGTCTCAGGTCTCAAAAAACATTTATTATTTATTTATTATTATTTTTGCTCTTCAGGATACGCCTCAGTGCAAGTGCACGGAGACACGTCTGGAGTGTGAAGTGCACGCCAACATGACTCGACCGGAAATGATGGTGCTTCCCGATGTGGACACGCTCAATAACTGGATCGTGAGCACCGAACAATCTTATATTGAGAAAAGGTACATAATACAGCACTGTTGGAAAGCCCCCCACCCGATGGACCGACGACATTGTGAAGGTTACGGGAAGTCGGTGAACGGAGAAGGCTCACCGTTCGTCATGGCACTCTTTGGGGGAGGCCTTAGTTCAGCAGTGGACTTCATCAGGCTGATGATGACATATTACAGCTTGAAAACTGAGAGCACTAGTGGAGTGGTGGTAGTGACCCCACTTTCTCCCACAGGTCGTGGGTTCAAATCCCGGTCATGCACCAATGGATTTTCCATTCGTAAAATGTATGTGAGGAAACCGGCATGTCCTAGAACCTAAAAATTCGAAGACATCTGACTGCCTATAAGAGGCGCACTTTAATCCTTTCACTACACTGCTTCTTTCTTTACGACTGGCCTCATAGCTGAGTTAGTAGTAACTCTGCCTTCTGCGCTAGAGGTCGGGGGTTTGATCCCCGCACTGGACAAACATTTGTGTGATAAACACAGATGTTTGTTCTGTGTCTGGGTGTTAAATATTTATTTACTATGTATATCAGTCTCTGGTACCCATAGTACAGGCTATGCCTAGTTATGAATATTTATTTATTTCACCGACGGTCATAGGCCCTTTTCAGGGCCACCATACATCAACCTGGTCACTGACCTAATGCAGGAGGACCAAGAAAGAATCAGTGACACGACAAGCAAGCATTATTATTTGCTTATAACTAATGTTTTTTTTATCGCTAGATATGGCGGATTCTCATCTACCCTCAAGAACGACAAAACAAACCTCATAGCGTGGTACAATAATAAAGGCTACCATGCCATGCCGGCGTATTTAAATATTTTAAACAACGCCATCTTGCGGGCGGCCGCTGGCACCAACAACAATATTACCACATACTCACACCCGTTGAAGATATCTGAAGAACAACTTAGCAAAGACACCGTGTAAGTATTATTGAGACTATTAATTACCAGCTTGCTCCCGCGGCTTCGCTCGTGGTACCTATATAAGAAGTAGCCTTTATGCTATTCTAGGTAAAGAACACTATCTATTCGCCTCATGCTATACAGGCCTCATAGCTCAGTTGGTAGTAGCTCAGCCTTCTGCGCTAGAGGTCGCGGGTTCGATTCTCGCACTGGACAAACATTTGTGTGAAGAACACATATGTTTGTTCTGTGTCTGGGTGTTAAATATTTATCTATTATGTATATCAGTCTTTGGTACCCATAGTACAGGCTATGCCTAGTTTGGGATCAGTTGACCTTGTGTGTTATGTCCGGTTTATTTTATTATTTTATTTATTCCAAATTTCATCGAAATTGGTTGCGCCGTTACGGCGTGGTTGAACCACAAACTATTAGTGATTGAACAGATTAGTGACTATCAGTGAGACAGTAGGATACAACAGTTTATGGTTAATATTAAAATACAGAGTGTAAAATATCGGGCCAGTTTGTAGTTCTTGCCACAAGGTGATTCGGATTGTTCACGTTACAACGATTTTTATCTGTGGTATTGCTAGCAAATCTTCTTAAAAAAGATTTAATACTATTCCAATTTTGTTTTAAATAATTCTATAAAGGAGCCATTTCATTCTGGGCGTGGTCCATGTACACTACATAGAAAAATGAGGAAAAAATAGGAGATTACAAAAAAAATACAATTTCATTAATTTGAAGACAAATGCGACGGTACAAGAATAGTTCTTCTGGTATGTTTTTTACTATGTGAACACTATTTGAAGGCCGCCATGTTGGTTTATAATTGACGTTTGACATGACATTGACATATTTTTCATGTCATGTTGTTTGATTTGATGTTTTTGTTTTGTCAGATAGGTTGTCAAAATAACCTTTCACGCACGTCCATCCGCCATATTTTTGTAGCGCTGTGTGTTGCTCTCTTTGTCGAAGAAAATCTTAATGTACCTTAGAACGAAGTCAATTTATATAAAATAATCAATTAAATACGTTTACTTTATTGCTTAGCCATATTTTAGAGTAGTGTACACAGTGCAGGCCCAGGCTCCATATATTGATGAAACGTCTCATTTAGTAATTATTTTAAAATTTAATTTGTAATACCTACTCGTTTTTCTGGGACTTATACTTAATTATAATTCTATTACTAACCCGTTCTCTTACGTAAGCACATATCTGGAGGAGAAACAATAAATTTTCAAATAGAATCGCCGCAGCCTCAATGTTAATTTATTTATTTATCAACATCATACACACAGCTTTACAGTTAGCACCAATGCGCCGTGATATACAAATTTTAATTTAAAATAACATATAAATATAATTTATTAACAAAAATAAAAAAAGTCATAAATATAATAATTTACAAAACATTAAATAATTGAACTAATCCTTACACTATCAATCATCTTAGCGTAACTCAGGCATGCTCTAAACACATCCTTCCATCTATCAGCGAACAAATCACACTCAGGAGCTGATGCGAGAAGCTCATTTAAGGGGCGAATTAGTGTGCGCTACAGTGCGCGCGCGCGGCACCGCAAGCAAAGAGTGATTACGAGGCCTAAAAAGTACTTTGGCACTTGAGGAACAGACAATCTTTGATTTCGTGCCACCAATTCTGGGCAGTCTGAATCACCGCGCAATATTCGACCAGCTGTTATTAGTAGATTATAGTTACGCCTTGCCTCTAGAGAGTTAAAGCCGAGTGCCCCAAGTTAATTCGCGGTCTGTGGTGCAGGGTCCAACGCGTAGCGGATGCCGGCATATGCACGCTGGTGCTGGTGGCGTACAGCGCCGCTGCAGCGGGCGCCGCGGTGCCGCTGGTGGCCGCAAGACGCAGCAAGGAGAAGCGGCTTCAGCTGCTGACCAGCGTCTCACCCGCAGCCTACTGGGCCTGTGCGCTGCTCTGGGACATGATGGTAAGTGTATGACACGGTGGTAAGTGTGGGACATGATGGTAAGTGTGTGACACAATGGTAAGTGTGTGACACGATGGTAAGTGTCCCACATGATGGTAAGAGTGGGGCATGATGGCAAGTGTGTGACATGATGGTAAGTATGAGACATGATGGTAAGTGTGGGACATGATGGTAAGTGTGAGACATGATGGTAAGTGTGAGACATGATGCTAAGGTCTTCGAATCTATTTTGAATTGGTACCTCACTCGTCAGTTAGATGGGAGCTTTGATGATTCTCAACATGGTTTTCGTATTGCCAGATCTACAGACACGGATCACACTTCATTTATAAATTATGTAGCGACTCATATGGATGCTGGTAGTCAAGTTGACTCTATATTTTTGGATTTTAGGCGAGCTTTTGATATGGTGGACAACGACATACTGTTAGAAAAACTCTCGGCGCTGGGTACTTCTCCAAAGTTATTGAGATTCTTTGCGCACTACTTATGTGATCGCAAGCAGTATGTGATGCTAAAAGGCTTTTAATCCCACGAGTTTTGCACAAGATCTGGGGTCAGTCAAGGAAGTACTCTTGGTCCAACCCTCTTCTTGGCAATGATCAATGACCTTCCTACAGCCCTTAATGCAGCTCAATGTTTAATGTTCGCCGATGATCTAAAAATCTACAAGTCAGTTAGTACAGACTTAGACTGCACGCAACTGCAACAGGACATCCACTCCGTGGAAAGATGGAGTCGGTCGAACAGACTCGCTTTCAATATTGAGAAATGCAAGGTGATAACATTCACAAGGCTCCGGGTGCCTAAAATGCTAGCTTATTCGTTGGGCGGCTCTATATTAGAAAGGGTAGTTACCATCCGGGACCTCGGACTTATTGAAGACTCGTGTCTTGATTTCCGTGACCACATTATGTCTATGTGTAAAAAAGCCAACAAGACTTTAGGTTTCATAATGAGAACGGCTTCTCAATTTAAGAATATTAGTGTAGCGATTATGCTCTATAATGCTTTTGTCCGCAGTAAACTTGAATTTGGCTCTATAGGTTGGGATCCGCGAGAAGATAAATATAAACTTATTATAGAAAGACTACAACGGAAATTCGCTAGGTATGTCTATAAGCGGATGTATGGTTATTACCCATATCTTTTCCCTTCCCTATTTGTGTCCGGTATGGTTGGTTTGGATACTCTTGAACTGAGGCGTAAACTGCAGCTAGCTATGCACTACTGCCTCATACTGCGCAACAAAGTTAACAATCCGACCGTGTTGAGTAGTTTAACTTTGTATGTGCCCAATAACTACATACGTTGCGGTCGTCGCCCACACCAGTTGTTTGCTTGCCACATAGCGCGAACTCAGCACGCTAACAACGCACCTACCCTTCGGGCTTTGAACCTTTTGAATGCATTTATATATGAGTTCCAACATGTAGATTTATTTAACGATAGTCTTAATTCTATTTATAATAATCTAAGAATATATTTAAGTTAACTTTTGTTTAGGATAAGTATAGGTTAAGTATAATTAATTAAGACAGTTCAGCGTTTTGGTGTAAACTGTGAGCTCACTGTCCTGAATGAAATAAATAAATAAATAAATAAATAAGTGTGTGACACAATGGTAAGTGTGAGACATGATGGTAAGTGTGGGACATGATGATAAGTGTGGGACATGATGGTAAGTGTGAAACATGATGGTAAGTATGGGTCATGAAAAAAATATTGTGATAGAGACTAGTTTTATATGGTCAATGCATACTATCTTTCCTAAATCACCACCATTAAGGTTAACTCTAATTGTTCCAGATAATAACGATAAACATGGTATTGACAGCAGCCGTGATGCAAGCCTTCGGGTACTCCGTGTTCGTGGAGCGGACCAACCTGCCCGCTATTTGCATACTCATCATGCTGTTTGGGTACGTTCTTATCTACTGTACAGTAGGTCAAGAAAGTAGAGTTTCAGTGTTAATTGCCATTGAGGTAACTACGGCGACGGAGTTAGATAATAATTAGCAAAAAATAATATTAAGTAAATAAGTGTAGTTAAATTTGTTAAGATATTATCTTAGTTTTTTTTTATTTGGAGTAGAAAGAAAAGTCTTTTTTATATGTTTAATTTATATTATGAATAGAATAAAAAATATTTTCAAATAAACATACATGACATACCTACAGACAAATATAAAATAACAAAAATTTAAATAAAAAAGGTGCAAGTAGTGTAGAAAAATTGTCAAAAATATTAATAATTGAATGATATGATGCATAAAATTATGTCGTAATTGATAGACAATTTTAACCTAATATCAAAGCATTGTGGCGTGTTCAAACGATGTGCGATAGGTCATGTAATTTTTTATTTCATAATGATTCTTATGTTATGCCACTTATCACGTGGTTATTGGTAAGAGGTAGGGCACAGCGAGATTTTCTCGTTTTGAATTGGAGCAGCCCGCCTTTAGGTACCTCCGCCTTACAGAAGATCGCAGCCAAATAACATTATTTGTTTCAAATAGTGCTGTGTTCCTGCGATGAGTAGGTTGCCAGAGCTCTTTTGGGGTGGGGGGTTCGGGGTCGGCAACGCGTGCGTGATGCCTCTGGTATTGCAATCGCTCATAGGCTACGGTAACCACTTACCAACAGGTGGGCCGTAAGCTAGTTTGCCACCTCAGTTGTATAAAAAAAAAAAAAAAACATGGCCTTGGTATCATCGAACGTGTAATCTTTCCATTGGATCAGTAGGTACATTATTTAACTGAGCATTTGTTTGCAGCTACGCGTGCGGCAGCCTCATCCACGTGGCAGAGAAGTTGTTCAGTACAGCGAGTCTGGCCAACATGATGCTGTTCTGCGGAAACGCCTTCCTCGGCCTCACCGGACTCACCATACTCCTCATATTGGATATTATATCCGAGTCTGACGTAAGTATACCCAAGAGTCGACTCTGACGTGTCTCAAAAGGTTTTTAGTTCAATAAAATTACTAGGATCACTTTGAAACGTCTTAGAAACTAGGTGAAGCTATGCCTGTTCCTCGCGACCAAGCCTAGAAGAGACAGGCAACAGTAGAGTACTCAAGAGTAGAGTCTGATTTGAGTATCCTACTCAAATGTCGAGTCTGATTTGAGTACTCAATAGTAGTCTTTCGTCAGTATTCTACTCAAAAGTTGAGTCTGATGTGGCCTAACTTGTCTGGTCGTTCGAAATCGTTTTTTTTTCAATGGGTTTTTGTATAACAACTCCCAACAGTCACAACAGTCTTAATGTGAGAATGTGTCCCATCTTTGTCAATAAATGATTCATTATCATCACCATCAGCCTGTAGAAGTCAACTGCTGGACATAGGCCTCCCCTAAAGAGTTCCACGACGAGCGGTCTTGAGCCCTCTCCATCCAGCGACTTCCCGCAACCTTCACAATGTCGTCGGTCCATCGGGTGGGGGGCCTTCCAACACTGCGTCGCCCGGTTCGTGGTCACCATTCGAGAACCTTTACTCCCCAACGGTTATCGGTTCTGCGAGCTATATGGCCTAATAAATGATTATGACGGCTGAAATGAGGGTAGTTCTATTTTCAGTAGTGGACGTACAACGGCTAAAAATGGTGATGATGATGTCTTATTTTTTTATTTTTTTTTTATACAACAGGTGTGGCAAACAAGCTTACGGCACACCTGATGGTAAGCGGTTACCGTAGCCTATGAGCGCTTGCAATACCAGAGGCATCACGCACGCGTTGCCGACCCCGAACCCCCTTCCCCCCTAAAGAGCTCTGGCAACCTTACTCACCGCAGGAACACAACACTATTTGAAACAAATAATGTTATTCTGATGGTGTTTTGTTCGCAGGCGACAGACAACGCCCGGTGGTACCTGCACAAGATGTTCATGTTGTCCCCACAATTCGCGCTCGCGGACGGCATGCTGGAGATCGCAAAGAACACGATACAGGCTCAGGTATACAACACCACAGTTTGTTACTTACTACCTTGCGCCCGCGGCGTCGTGTCAAAGGCAAAGTCAAAGTCAAAAGGCATTTATTTCAATAAAATCACTAGGATCACTTTGAAACGTCTTCGAAACTAGGTGAAGCTATGCCTGTGCCTCGCGACCAAGCCTAGAAGAATCAGGCAACAAACACGGCTTGGTGCCTATCATTTTTTTCGATGATCCTTTTTCACAAAATGGTTCTCGGATAAATAGTTACTCTTTCCTCGGGACTAAATTTCATCAAGATCGTTTCAGCCGTTTAGTCATGAAAACGTTCAGACGGAGACGAAGAGTTTCTTTTGGAATTTACATATAAGTATTATTAGTGTGATGTGGTTTGTCCTGCCGCGGAGATCGAACCCGCACCTCACAAGTTTCAATCGGAAAGCCACCCGGCTTGCGTCTTTTAAAAAATATGATGAAAGCTTTGTGTTTATCTTATGTTTTGATGATGGAATTATTATTTTTATTTTTGTTTGTCATTGTTTTGACACCATTATCGTTCTCTTCAGATCGCTCTTAGTGGTAAGACCGCTCTTTGTATTTTGCTATAGCTTGAACTTTGTATGTTTATTTAATTCTAAAGTATCCTTGTTGTTGTACTATAAAGAGTTTTATATTCTATTCCATAATTTTTTAATTTTTTTATGTTATACGGAGGAAAACAGGCTTACGGACCACCTGATGGTAAGCGGTTACCGTCGCCTATTGACATCTGCAACACCTGGAGCATTGCTAATGCGTTGCCTGCCCTGGAGAAATCTTTTGTATTTTTCTTAAAGCTCTTCATGTTGTAGGTGCTGTACCGATTCGGAATGGACACATACAAGAATCCCCTGAACTCGGACCTGATCACGCTGCACATCTGCTACCTGGTGGTGGTGGGGACTGCGCTGCTGCTGCTCAACCTGGCCATCGAGTATGGATGCTTCGAAGCTCTGATCGCTAGGTAAATAAAAATAAAAAAAATAAAAAAAAAAAATATTCCGGACATATCACACACGGTCAACTGATCCCAAACTAGGCATAGCCTGTACTACGGGTACCAGAGACTGATATACATAATATATATATATATTTAACACCCAGACACAGAACAAACATCTGTGTTCATCACACAAATGTTTGTCCAGTGCGGGGTTCGAACCCGCGACCTCTAGCGCAGAAGGCAGAGTTACTACCAACTGAGCTATGAGGCCAGTCAAATAATTAACCTTCGACATTTTGACTAGCCTCATAGCTCAGTTGGTAGTAACTCTGTCTTCTGCGCTAGGGTTGGATTCCCGCACTGGACAAACATTTGTGTGATGAACACAGATGTTTGATCTGTGTCTGGGTGTTAAATATGTATCTATTATGTATATCAGTCTCTGGTACCCATAGTAAAGGCTATGCCTAGTTTGGGATCAGTTGACCGTGTGTGATATGTCCGGAATATTAATTTTTTTGCTCTGATTCTTTCTTGGTCATCTGTATAAGGTCAGTGACCAGGTTGGGGAACGTTGAAAAAGTAGGATGTCAAGTCAAAGTCAAGTCAAAGTCAAAAGGCATTTATTTCAATAAAATCACTAGGATCACTTTGAAACGTCTTAGAAACTAGGTGAAGCTATGCCTGTTCCTCATGCTTCGAAGCTCTGGTCGCCAGGTAAATAATTGATCTTCGACATTTGCTCTGATTATTTCTTGATCATCCTGTATATATTACTCGGTCATTGACCAGGTTGAGGTATGGTGCCCTTGAATAGGGTCTACGACCGTCGGTGAAATAATCAGTGTAGTGAAAGGATGAAAGTGCGCCTCTTAGGCTCGTATTCAGAGACAAGACTCAAGTGTTGATCTGTGCTTAAATCTCGATTTGAGTCGAGATTCTAATTCTTGAACAGTATTTAAGTATAGATTCAATGATCACAGTTCACCTGAGTAAATGCTTATTCTGAAACGTCAATCAGACGAAATCGGTGCTTGAGTTTAGATTTGATTAGACATTAATCAAATGACATTTTCGTTCCGTTACACGTACTTTGATGCATATTTATACTTCACTTTATTGTTCTATTCTATTTCCACTCTGGCTGTTTGAATTTCTGCGTAAAACGGATCGAAAATTATAAATAAATCAAAATGTAAACGAGAACATTTGAGTACAGATTTGAGACTCGATTCAGCGGAGAGTAGTTTAAGTACCGTTCTTGAATAAAAGTTATGTTTGAGAAGAGATTCAATACTTAAATAGAGTTCAGCTGATCTGTGATTAAATCGAAGTTTGAGTCGTGTCTCTGAATACGAGCCTTAGAGGCTCCTTTCGTTCACATGTCACAAGTCTTCGAATTTTTAGGTTCTTTGACATGACGGTTTCCTCACGATGTTTTCCTTCACCGTCTGAGAGCACTAGTATAGCGCACATAAATTATCACATATTTTTTATGATGAGACTATTTGCCACCGTGATGTTGTATCAAATAGTAAAAACGTACCTACTACATAAAAAAAAAAAAATATTAAATAGTAAATATTCCGGATATATCACACACGGTCAACTGATCCCAAACTAGGCATAGCCTGTACTATGGGTGCCAGAGACTGATATACATAATAGATATATATTTAACACCCAGACACAGAACAAACATCTGTGTTTATCATACAAATGTTTGTCCAGTGCGGGAATCAAACCCGCGACCTCTAGCGCAGAAGGCAGAGTTACTACCAACGGAGCTATGAGGCCAGTCAAAAAGACATCATCATCATCATCATCATCAGCCTGATGAAGTCCACTGCTGAACATAGGCCTTCCCCAAAGTGTGCCACGACGAACGGTCTTGAGCCTTCTCCATCCACCGACTTCCCGCAACCCTCACAATATCGTCGGTCCATCGGGTGGGGGGCCTTCCAACACTGCGTCGTCCGGTTCGTGGTCGCCATTCGAGAACCTTTGTTCCCCAACGGTTATCGGTTCTTGGTTCAAAAAGACAACTATAAATTAAATTTCTCTTTTAAATATTTTGTAATGCTCTTTTGTTCATTGTGTCGTAAAATATATAAAATGTACTTTGTATCGGTCAGATATAAGTACCAGCGAGTAGCGGAGTCCGGTCCCGTGCCGGAGCCGGCGGACGTGGCGGCGGAGCGACGGCGAGTGGCGACGTCGCTGGCGCAGCGACACCAGCGCCCGCTGTCGCTCTCCACCATCGCCAACATCAACAGAGGTACTGCCACACGACATTCTTTTTACCTTTTTGGAGGTAGGTCACAGGTCCCCCCCCCCCCCCCCCACTAGGATTCCCAGTGTGTGTCGTGGGTATCAGAAACTAGCAATATTTTTTTTATGTTATACGGAGGCAAACAGGCTTACGGTCAAAGTCAAAGTCAAAAGGCATTTATTTCAATAAAATCACTAGGATCACTTTGAAACGTCTTAGAAACTAGGTGAAGCTATGCCTGTTCGTACGGCCCTCCTGATGGTAAGCGGTTACCGTCGCCTATAGACATCTGCAACACCTGGAGCATTACTAATGCGTTGCCTGCCCTGGAGAAATCTTTTTGTATTTTTCTTAAAGCTCTTCATGTTGTAGGTAATACCATAGTACCACAACACCCAGTTCTAGTTCTAGTTCTAGAAGTTACGGCTTGGTGACGGCTTTGTGGCGGGTCACAACTTAGGCTTGATGATGATAATGATGATAATATGAACATTCGATACGGTGTTATGAACAAGGATTATTGTTTGGTTTGATTTACTTATTTATTTACTTCGTAGCAGAGATTTAGTATGGCTGTGTAATTAAAAGTTATGAAGATATAAGTAGGTAGGTACTGTAGGGTGAAATAACTACTTTAAAAATACTTACCTATCTGGTCAGTTGTTGAACTTGTTAAGCTCCTTCCTGGCCAATTTGTTCTAATTACTTACTTAGTTAGTTAAATTGAAACGGTATTGTTTACGTTTAAAATATTGTAAAGTATATACCCATATGCATAGCACTGCACTTAGATCGTAATAACACTACTTGTTTCCTGGCACCTAGGTACCTACCTACTGAGATAGTGGGTAGGTGCTTGTGTGCAAGGTTATAAGTTCTAGTAGTAATCTACATTTATTTTTTTTATAACTCGCATTTGTTTCTACCAATCTGTGGATGATGTTGTGGGTCATACATTTACTCATTCCTTATGCCTCTTACTGTTTACCTATAGTGTAATGTATGACTGTTTATCTTCCCAAATAAATAAAATAAAAATAAAATAAAATAAACACCCAGACCTGTGCATGTGGTGCAATTGCGTAAGCGTAATGGCACTGAAGTTCTTAACTTTGAAGATTATTTTAACAATTTTAGCTACATTCAAAACGTTCTGAACTTGACGAGGGAAAACATCAAGATCTAAGCTTCTACCTTTTGAAGTTTAAAAAACTTTAGATGTCACTAAAATTTTTAGGAGGAGGTAGGGCACAGCGAGATTTTCTCGTTCTGAATTGGAGCAGCCCACCTGGGGAGGTACCTCCGCCTTACAGAAGATCGCAGCCAAATAACATTTTTTGTTTCAAATAGTGTTGTGTTCCTGCGGTGAGTAAGGTTGCCAGAGCTCTTTAGGGGGGGAGAGGGTTCGGGGTCGGCAACGCGTGCGTGATGCCTCTGGCTATTGCAAGCGCTCATAGGCTACGGTACCCGCTTACCAACAGGTGGGCCGTAAGCTTGTTTGCCACCTCTGTTGTATAAAAAAAAACTCCATACAACAGTTTAATTCAACACCATTTCTGTTAATTCCGCTGAAAGTTTATTCAACCATTATTTTATTTGGTTACGCAATAGATCACTCTAAATGGCAGTGATTCCGTGTGGGGCACAAAATTGGGCTCAATGGATTTGACTGAAACCGTTTCAATCAAAATAGAGTGAGCGTCAGTGGCCAGCTTGACGAATCAGCTCCTCCGAGCCATGGGCTAGTACCATTGGAGGTACAACTGGCACTAATTTGTCCCACTAGTACTTTACTTCTATACTACAACCGTTATTGACTTTTTTGAATGTAATATTTGTAATTTCTGACTTAGAATAATTTATTGTTTCACGTCGGTAATAGGTATAAATGGTCTTACAAATAAATTTTCCTCAACATGAACCCCGTAAAGTTGATCAGTGGCTCTACTTCCTCAAACTGATGATGATGATGATGATGATGTGCAGGGTTCGTCCACACGGAGGGCAAGAAGAACTCGCTGCGCTGCAGCGTGGTGACGTCACGCGAGGTGCTGCAGTGTGTGGGCGTGGCCAAGGCGTGGGCGGGGCGCGCCCGCCGCCTCGCCGTGCACGACCTCACGCTCGGCATCGCGCCCGGACAGGTACCTGCACATTTTTTATAATATCCCATAAAAATCACCTCAGACGGGATTTGAACCCGGAAACTTCCACTATCTAGGAAAAGGCGGCGGGTTCAAATCCCGTAGCTCTTCTGTAGCTCATTTGGTTGGAGCAGGGTTTCTTAAAATGGGGTCCACGGACCCCCAAGGGGTCCGTTATAGCTCAAATTAATTCTTAATTGACATGAAAAGCAGTGTTGAGAGCTGAATTTCAATTCATATTGTATAATTGTGATTTGATTATGTAGATTTTTATTTAATTTTGACTACTCTATTGCATTAGGTTTATCCTTTGCATGTAATGATAATGTCAATAGGCGACGGTAACCACTTACGACGGAACCTACAAAAATCGGAATGAAATTTAGCATGTTTGCAGTAAACTAGCTTTGCGCCCGAGACTTCGCTCGCGTGTCAAAAATTTGTAGTAATTGTCGTAGAAAAGCTCATCATCTCGGAATATATTTACAAATTAGTAGCTATTCTTCTTAAATTTCTGAATTCGATTTAGATAAAGTTGGCAATAAAGTAAATTCATTATGTACCTAGTCTAATGATGGGTGCTGAGAAAGCGGCGGCACATGGCCTGGGGCCTAGAGCGGCTAGGTCGTTATGGCCTTATAGAACCAAAAAACATACAAACACCCTCACAAACTCTCGCATTTATATTATGTAGGATAGCCTGGAATAACAAACGGACTACTTTTAATCCGAGAACCACGTGAGCGAAGTTGCAGGCGGATGCTAGGAATATTTAAAATGTCTAGTTTAAAATAATATTTTTCTAAAAACATTTACTTTATCACAGTGCATGGCCCTTTTGGGCGAAAACGGAGCGGGCAAGTCCACTACGTTCTCGATGCTGACGGGCGAGATCCGGCCCACGCGTGGGCACATATACCTCGACGGGAAGGAGAGGGACGCCAGGGGACTGTGCCGGGGACTTATCAGTGAGTATCTATTATCTTTAGGCTCGTATTCAGAGACACGACTCAAGCATAGATTTAATCACAGATCAGCTGAACTCTACTTAAGTATTGAATCTCTTCTCAAACATAGCTTTTATTCAAGAACGGTACTTAGACTATTCTCAGCTGAATCGAGTCTCAAATCTGTACTCAAATGTTCTCATTTACATTTTGATTTATTTATAATTTTCGATCCGTTTTACGCAGAAATTCAAACAGCCAGGGTGGAAATAGAATAGAACAATAAAGTGAAGTATAAATATGCATCAAAGTACGTGTAACGGAATGAAAATGTAATTTGATTAATGTCTAATCAAATCTAAACTCAAGCACCGATTTCGTCTGATTGACGTTTCAGAATAAGCATTTACTCAGGTGAACTGTGATCATTGAATCTATACTTAAATACTGTTCAAGAATTAGAATCTCGCCTCAAATCGAGATTTAAGTACAGATCAATGCTCGAGTCTTGTCTCTGAATACGAGCCTAAATATCTAAAATGGATTAAAATCATCATATTAACCAAAACTCCTTAAAACACCACTACCTAGGAGGTCTGATAGAATGTCTTAATTTTGAATGTTTAAATTTAATTAAAAACCAGAGTGGCAAAAAGGTTAATGTTGTTCTTGTCTCCAGGTTATTGCCCTCAGAGCGACGCTATAGACCCACTACTGACGGTGCAGGAGACATTGCAGCTGTACTGTCGACTGAGGGGCATCGATGAAGAAGATGATGTGAGTATTCCATAGTCTCAATGGTTCCGTCCTGGTCTGTTAAAAAGGCCCTGGAGTAAAGGCCTTTAAATAGCAATTTATTTCAATAAAATGACAAGGATCACTTTGAAGCGTCTCAGGAACTAGGTGAATCTTAGCCTGCCTAGAAGTTGATACAAAAATATACTAAAGGAAATTGCTTAAAAAACAGTACTAAACGTAAAGCTGCCACGTCGCCACCTGTTTTTTGCGTAAATAGTTGTAAATATTTTTTTGTATAAGAATTAAATTGTCAATTTTAACAGTTTTGTAGAGACACCCGTCGCGTCTGAGACGGGCACTCGCTAAGCTCGCTAAGTTTTTTCTATACATTTTTTATTTGCCTGTTTTTTTAAATTTTTTTATTGTTGTTTTTGTGTTGTCATGTTTTTTGCTGTATGTCTCATTGTTGTATTGTCGTCACAAATAAATGTCTTTTCTTTCTTTCTTTCTAAGCCACCGAGGTCGATTTTGACACAAAAACTTATAAAAAAGAGCACGTGAAATGTTAATGTGCGCCACAGCAGCAAAAAGGTCTCGGCTCAGCATAAATGCCTTACCACTGAGGAGTAGTTAGGCGCTGGTATTCTGCCGAAACCGTTATTTATAGCAATATTATTAATTTAGCGTTATTTAAATGTGTTATTTTTCAGGTGATAGAACGCACGATAGAAATGTTTGACCTGACTAAATACAGGAGTGTGCGCAGCGGGGCGTTGAGCGGCGGAAACAAACGCAAGCTCTGCACCGCCATCGCCTTCATGGCGCGCACGCCGCTCGTCTTGTTAGATGAGCCTACAAGGTCAGTCTTTTAAACAGTATCATCGGCCAACTGCAAGGTGAATTATTCAATTCAATTCAATTCATTTATTGACCATTTCGTTATAACATATAACATAGGCATGTCAGCTTTTCAGTAATTACAGTTCTTTACAAGTAACGTTCATATAATTTTACATAGATTTTAGATTTTTATAGGTAATTTATAGTTTCTACTCCACATGCAAATCAGAAAATGAAACATATAATACTATCTTCAGCTCGCGGCTTCGCTCGCGTGGTAGTTGTTAAGGTTGTTGGTAAGTTGCCTATATGGTATTCTAGGTAAAGAACTCTTTGTATTCCAAGTTTCAATGAAATCGCTTGAGCCGTTACAGTTACAGCTTGATTGAATAACAAACATCCCCACTTTCGCATTTATAATATTAGTAGGATAGGATAGTAAAAATGTTTTGTTATTGTCTTAAAGATAATTTAGTATCGAAGCGACGCGTGACCCGAGAGCTGGCTCTTATTTGGCCCAGCGAATTAGCATTGCTATCCAGCGTGACAATTCCGCCAGCGTCTTGGGGACGGTGGTAGTGATCTGGATCAGTTGAGCTATCTATAGATCGTTTGCAACGGTCTTTAGATGTCAACTCTTGTGTATTTTGTAAATATTAACTTGTATTAGTTTTAAGTTTCTTTCTGTAAATAAAAGTTTTGAGTAAAAAAAAAAAGATAATTTAGTAGAAATGTTTTATTTTACATATCCCGAAAGGGGCTTATTCTACATCCGATTGGCAATAAAGATTGATGAAAATTCATAATTTTTCATTGAAAAAATTCAATGCAAAAGTCAGCTGTTTTGGGGTTATAAGTTCTTTTATCCTACTTATATTAAAGTTCTAAGTTTGCACTGGGAGTTACTAAATACCACATAAATTTGATATAAAAGTTTATTCTATTTTTAGGATACGTACACACTTGTTCGAGGTCGCTTAGTAACTAAAGTTCATACTTCTCGCTTCCATCCAAAACTCATGGCTCAAGTATCATTCACACTTACAGGGTCCCTACATAACACCCCCCAAATTTTACACAATAAATTTTCTAAAATATTAAAAATGTCTTATCCTAGAAACACAAAAATATGGTCACAATAACATTTATAAACTTATTCAATAGAAATACAAAAGTCACAATACACTTAAGATAACATAAACAAATAAAATATATTTTCGTCACCTACTTCACTTGAGAACAAAGAGTCACACATTTCAATAAACACTTGGTTCAAGTTGCTCTTAGCTAGCTTAGATGAAGTGTGGATTGAAATACCGCCTCACTTTTCATTATTATCGGACTATTTGTAACATAAATATTTAGAGAGCTGATCCTATTACGGATACGATAACGATAATAACCAATCCTTAGAAATGTGATCGATACTGATTTCGCTCTTGAAATACAAAAATAGAATGGAATAAGTTAACAATTAACTAAAAAAAATGGAAATATTCGACCAGTAGGTGATTATAGACGTTTAAACGCTATAACCAAGCCGGACCGATACCCTGTACCGAGACTTCATGATTTTACTTACATTCTGGCAGGTAAAAAGATTTTTACAAAAATTGACATAAATAGAGCTTATCATTACGTGAAGGTAGCACCTGAGGATATTGCGAAAACAGCCGTAATCACGCCATTCGGATTGATGGAGTATATCCGTATGAATTTTGGGCTCAAAAATGCTAGTCAAACATTCCAGAGATTTATGAATAACGATGTGCTAAAAGGATTAGATTTTTTATTCAATTTTATTGATGATGTAATAATTGCTAGTGACGACATTGAACAACATAAAATGCATTTACGAAAGGTATTTGAACGATTTCAGAAATTCGGTATTACTATAAATCAAGAAAAGTGTGAGTTTGGTAAGTCCAAAATTGAATTTTTGGGTTATGAAGTTTCAATCGACGGAATTCGACCCAAATCAGTTTCAACTTAATTATTTTGCTGTTTTTAAGTAGTAATCTTGATGTCAACTCGTACATTCAATGATTACTCATGATAAAAAGACCAGAAAAACTGGTAATTTGAAAAAGTTTTGGATTTTTTTTTTAATGTTTCTCCTTTAATATTAGTTTTTCTGGTGATCCAATAAGTAAGCCCCTTTCGAAATGGTATATGTACATATAACCATCGTGAGGCACGCACGTGCCGCTTGCTCGCGCAGCAGTTCTTAAATCTTTTAGTGGAATCCCTCTAGGGATTCCAGTACGAGATTTAATCTACAAAGCAGTCCTCTAGGAGGGCGTCCACTACTAGCCTTCTACCCGGCTTGGATCGCCCTCTGGACATGCTATCAGCCTACCCTGGTGTTCTGGCGCTGCAACGTGAGCTACGCCTGAACCAGTTTATTCAGGACCACATTATTCACCTGGACCCGCTGCTGAAGAACGGTTGTGTGGGGTGTTACGAGTTCAGGCCAGTGTCTTCCTAAATAGTGACTCTAGTGCGGAAACTGTGCATCTGTGCCATTTTTTTTTTTTTTATACAACTGAGATGGCAAACAAGCATACGTCACACCTGTTAGTAAGCGGTTACCGTAGCCTATGAGCGCTTGCAATGCCAGAGGCATCACGCACGCGTTGCCGACCCCGAACCCCCTCCCCCCTAAAGAGCTCTGGCAACCTTACTCATCGCAGGAACACAACACTATTTGAAACAAATAATGTTATTTGGCTGCGATCTTCTGTAAGGTGGAGGTACCTCCCAGGCGGGCTGCAGAACGAGAAAATCTCGCTGTGCCCTACCTCCTCCTCTGTGCCCTACCTCCATTTAAATGTGAAAGGACAGTAAAAGTATGGCATCTACCTAACCTGCTTTTATTTCCACACCCTCTCTACCTTACCTCTGAGCTTAGGGACCGTAACTTTCCCAACGCCGCAGTGGCATGTTTTGATATAGTGGGTAATGTTTGCAGCGGCATGGACCCGGTGTCGCGCGGCTGCGTGTGGCGCGGCGCGCGCGCGGCGGCGGGCGCGCGGCGCGGCGTGCTGCTGTCCACGCACGCGTTGCACGACGCGCGCCGCGTGGCCGCACGAGTTGCGCTCATGCGGCACGGCCGGCTCATCGCACTCGCGCCGCTCGACGAATGTCTCGACAGGTAACATTCGTACTGAAATGTATAAGGTTTGAAACGTGAAAAAACTAACGATTAGATTACGAGGTTTTAGAACTCCATGATGGCGGAACCGAGCCTTGATTTTTGAAGTTTTGGTGATTAAGGCTCGTAATCAGAGACACGACTCAAACTTAGATTTAATCACAGATCAGCTGAACTCTATTTAAGTACTGAATCTCTTCTCAAACATAACTTTTATTCAAGAACGTTACTTAAACTACTCTCAGCTGAATCGAGTTTCAAATCTGTACTCAATGTTCTCGTTTACATTTTGATTTATTTATAATTTTCGATCCGTTTTACGCAGAAATTCAAACAGCCAGGGTGGAAATAGAATAGAACAATAAAGTGAAGTATAAATATGCATCGAAGTACGTGTAACGGAACGAAAATGTCATTTGATTAATGTCAAATCAAATCTAAACTCAAGCACTGATTTCGTCTGATTGACGTTTCAGAATAAGCATTTACTCAGGTGAACTGTGATCATTGAATCTATACATAAATACTGTTCAAGAATTAGAATCTCGACTCAAATCGAGATTTAAGTACAGATCAACGCTTGAGTCTTGTCTTTGAATACGAGCCTTACTGAGTCAACCACATATCCTATTGACATAAAACGTACAGATATTCCGACCTTTTTCTCTCCACAAGTAAATTTAAAAAAGTTTAACGCTCGAATTTATTTTTATGTTTCAATGATAATACATACTTTCTTTTTCAATGAAAAACTAAATAAGTAGGTATATCGTTTTTCATTGAAAACGAAAATTACATAATAAATGATTTGTTCAGATTCGGCGGCGGCTACGTGGTGCAGTGCACGTGCGGCGACACGCGCGCGGCGTGGCGCGGCGTCACGTCGCGCGCGCCGCACGCCGCGCTCCGAGTCATGCACCAGCGCGCGCTGCACTTCCACCTGCCGACACGCACCGCAGGTATGTAACACGTGGCGTGGCGTGACGTCACATGCCTCCAGCATTCTCTTTATATATGTATAAAGGTGCTGAGTCCTGAGCACGAACAAACTTGATATTTTATTTTAAATTAAACGTTAGTTTTATCGTTTTGACGCTACTAGCTATTTTTATCGGTCGGATATTGGTGAGGGTTTAATTTTTTTAATGATTTTTGAATTGTTTTTTCGCAATAACCGCAAAACGCACAGTTTTGATTTTTATGACAAAGATAACTTGAGCATTTTATTTACGTAAATCCAAGACAGAAACGCGATTGGTAAATTTTTTCTCGATAGATTTATTTTTTAATGTTGGGTCCTCTGCAACAGTTTTTTTGAAAATACTCTGAGACTATCTAACAAAAATAACTGTTATTTAAATATTGTGTTAGACAATAGCATTGGGTACCTAAATCCAAGACACTTTTAAAAAAAAATAGTTAGTTCTTTATTCTTTATTCTTTATTGTACACAAGAAAAATACAGATACAAAAATTAAAAAGAAAGGTATGTACAAAGGCGAGCTTAACCCTAAAAAGAGTTTTCTTCCAGCAAACCTTTGAGGCTAGAGAGACGTGAGTATAGAGGTTAGGTTTCGGTAGTTTTTAAGATAATCGATATTTTCTTATATCTCGCTTACGTCGATTACTTTTGAGCGCCTTCTAACGCTTGCTATATCTTTCCGCATTCAATTATAGTACATAGCGCTGTCACTTTCTTTACTCCGCCCACTCGACAATTTATTATGATTTTTGTATCCTCTTAAGCTGTTGGTCTCATACGACCAATGCAGCAAAATCGACTGTGGCGAGCGCAGAGGGCGCTGTGACCGCAAAAGTTAGGTGGAAACGCACGGAAGGGTAGACTTCGTCGACCCCGCCGGCGGGGTCGGTGTGATATGTGGAGTTTGTTTTATGTGTCGGGGTCTGATGAGGGTTTCGCCTTCGCCACCAGTGGACACGGGCACCTACTGAACAGTAAAATTGTAAAGGAGCCATTTAATTCTGGGCCTGGTCCGTGTACACTACACAGAAAAATTAGGAAAAAATAGGAGATTACAAGAAAAATACAATTTCATTATTTTGAAGACAAATGCGATGGTACAAGAATAGTTCTTCTGGTAAGTTTTTTACTATGTGAACGCTATTTGAAGGCCGCCATGTTGGTTTATAATTGGCGTTTGACATGACATTGACATATTTTTCATGTCATGTTGTTTGATTTGATGTTTTTGTTTTGTCAGATAAATGTAGGTTGTCAAAATGACATTTCACGCACGTCCATCCGCCATATTTTTGTAGCGCTGTGTGTTGCTCTCTTTGTCGAAGAAAATCTTAATGTACCTTAGAACGAAGTCAATTTATATAAAATGACCAATTAAATACCTTTACTTTATTGCTTAGCCATATTTTAGAGTAGTGTACACAGTGTAGGCCCAGGCTCCATATATTAATGAAACGTCTCTTTTATGTACACTTGTTTTCAGTGGACGGCAAGGAGGTGGTAACGCGACTCAGCGACATCTTCCGGCTGATGTCGGAGCTGCAGGCCGCCTGCGACATCCACGACTTCACCATCAACCAGAGCTCGCTCGAACAAGTAACCATCCTACTAATATATACTTATGAGCTTCCGCCCGCGGCTTCGCTCGCGTGGTACCTTAATAAAAGTAGCCTATATGCTATTCTAGGTAACGAACTTTATCTATTCCAAGTTTCAACGAAATCGGTTCGGCCGTTACGGCGTGATTGAACCAAGAACATCTAAACATCCAAACACCCTCAAAAGCTTTCGCATTTATAATATTAGTAGGAATGAGGATATATGACTAGGCGGGCGACTTCCCGTCTGAGACGCAAGAGGTGAAGGTTCGATTCCCGCTGCGGGACAAATGATTGCATGATCTACAAATAATAGTTCCGGGTCTGGGTGTTGTGGTAGGTACCATGGTACTCGTAGTTTCTGATACCCACGACTCTGGAAATACTAGTTTGGGGTCAGGACTATGTATGTGGCTGTTGGGTGTTATTTATTTAAAATAAATGCTCCGTTGTTGCGTCACAGGACAAACCAACCAACCAACAAACACACTTTCGCATCATTTTAGTCATGGTATTAACTGTTTTTAACCGCAAATTTCATTTCCAGATGTTCCTCAGTTTTTCGGATAAGGCACCATTGGACGACACAGTGGACATCGAACCCCTACCGCTCAGCATACGACGCGACAGCGAGCCACTAGACAGCATCACTTCGCTTTAGATAAATAGATATCGCTATTGCAATTATCCGCTCAACAGATAGAGTTGGCAAATCAAATATTGCCTCTCAGAGGCAATCTCTTTTTCACGTTTTCATGTCAGTGTAAATGTAACGAGTTAAGTGTTGAACCGGATGTGTAGATAAATAAACTAAAATAATTTAGGGCCCACCCGCATTTGAAGTATTTTTTTTAGTGTATTTTTTTTTTTATGCAACTGAGATGGCAAACAAGCTTTCGGCCCACCTGTGGGTAAGCGGTTACCGTAGCCTATGAGCGCTTGCAATACCAGAGGTATCACGCACGCGTTGCCGACCCCTCCCCCCTCGCCTCTAAAGAGCTCTGGCAACCTTACTCATCGCAGGAACACAACACTATTTGAAACAAATAATGTTGTTTGGCTGCGATCTTCTGTAAGGTGTATATTTTAAGTCTGAAAACTCATTGCTAATGGTTACCTTACAAATTATTATAAGCAAAATTTAAGACATACTACCCCTCTGGGAAACAGGCGTGATTTTATGTATGTAATGTGAGACTTCAAATAAGATCAAACATGACCAAAATATTACAGTTTGTCATCATGGACTAGCCCAAACATTCAGAATAGCATTTAATTAGTATATTTTTATATGGTGATTTTGTACAAAAATCATTTGTATTTTTAGATTTTAAAAATAATAAATCTCATTACTTTTCTAAGCAAGTAATGCAATGCGTGTTCTGTGATATTTATATTATTATCTTCTAATAAGTGAAATAAACGGTATATGGAATGATTTTTTTTTCTGATTTTTATATTATCTCAAACGTTTCATTTATGACCTCGGTGGCGTAGAGCCAGAGCCCTTCTGAGACGCCTGGGTGCGCGTTCAATTCCCGCCGCGGGACAAATGTTAGCATGATCTGCAAATATTTGTTCCGGGTGCTATGGTAGGTACCATGGTACTCGTAGTTTCTGATACCCACGATACAGCGACTCCTAGTGTGGGGTCAGGGTATGTATGTGACTGTTGACACCCAACAGTTTGTATTATTGTATTTTTATTATTTGAAAAATGTTAACGTAAAGTAAAAGTTTATTGTTTGAAGTACATGTCATGTAGATAGGTACAGACAGAGGTGTTAATGTAATTGTTGGTGTTTTAAGTAGTGTATGTATTTCTGTTTATTCATTGTTTAAAACTGCGCTAAAAATAGCTGATTTACCATGCAATTGTCTGTGAAACGAACTCTGAATCAGCAGCGGACTTTACCAAGAACCTAACTATACATAAAATATTTTTAGACTTTCGCTATCTAAAAGGAAAAATCCTAAACAGTAACAACAGTACTACAGCAACAGTACAGTAGGTACCTACAGTCTATGTTTTGGAAAAAGGTCAAGAACCCAAACCCGATGAGCACGCATGAGGAATGTGATGTGAGTTAATGAAACAAAAGATGTATATCAGGATCGTAGCAAGTAGGCCTCTGCTTACCCTTCTGGGAAACAGGTGTTTATTTATGAATGTATGTAGGTAAATTCGTGCCTATCAGTCGTAGAGGTTCTGTCTGAGCAACTTCACAACTATCCACTTTTTAGGGTTCAGTACCTCATTTGGAAAAAACGGAAGCCTTATAGCATCACTTTGTTGTCCGTCTGTTTGTCTAAATATGAAATTTATACCAACTGTCCGTGAGCTTATTTATGGTGCCGTATTTTGTGCCGCTTATGCCGTGCAAGTTTGTAACTAAGCATTAAGTAAAGACCAACATCTTGGTGAGGGTCGAGCGGTTGGAGTCGCGTCACAATGTTCATTTCAGTTCATTTGTGGTCCAACTGAAAATATTTCGACCTTCACTAAGGAAGAATTCTGGCCGCAGAATGTGCTGTTCCGACATTTTCGCAGCACATATGTTGTGTCACACGTCGCCGTCGCTACGTGCTAGTAAATAGGTTTATTTTATGTATGTTAGACCTAGGTATATATTTTATATGGGCCGTTTAACATCCTGTACTAGACTAATGTTGCCTGAAATAAAAGGTTATTAAATTAAAAAGATATAGCAATAAATTTCTATTTTTTTTATAGAAATGGCGAAAATGAAAAACCTCTACACTTCTAAGGGTATTGTGACATAATTAAAGGAAAAAGTCTAAATTCGAGGCATTTTTATTTTTTTATCCCTAAAACTGGATTATTAAGAGAAAAAGTTATAATTCGGTCAAAATATAAATTTGTCACTTCCTAACCTTGATTTTGTTTCAATTTTAATCCAATTTTGATTTTCTTACCGTGTGCAATAGTTCGTAACCCTCAGGGCGCGAATTCTCGCACATGACTGTCTTTATTTTTAGCATTATGTACTCACGTAGGTACCTATTCAAAAACCTACGCCGGGGGTCCCCGCTACGGATCGTTTAGTTATTTTATTTGGCCTTGATGCATGCCATAGCTACAGACGTGTCTGCTGCGGCAAGCGAAAAAAACACTTATAATTTCTGACGTCATTCGCACGCGATTAGATTAAATGCGCGAACGGCCGTTGATATACAACAGAGTAGGTTATTCCTTCTTTAGTGTCGATCGAACAAACAAAAGTTTATGTACCTACTCAGGAACGCTAGTGCAATACGTCCTCTTAACACTGCGTCAGTTAAATAAAGTTCCCCTTTGAAGTTTCTTGCAAAAAAGCCCCAGACAGCTCCGTCATTGTAATAATAACAGCGCGAGTGATAACAGCAAAATCAGTGTATAAATAAACTTAACGAGTGAAGAGAACGCGTCTGGGTATTTTACCGAAAGTTTTAAAATGTGAAAACAAGTGCTTCTGAATACAAAATGTCAAGTGGAGAAGATAAACTAATAAAAAATTACTGCTTATTCATCTCTCTGTACGAAACCAGGAGCGTAGAAGAGAAGATTGTGAACATACAGAGATTTTTGAACGACGGCGCCGACATCAACGCAAAGGATGCCAACAATAAACACAACTCGCCGCTCCACATCGCGGTGCAAAAAGGTGAAAAGGAAATTGTACAACTTCTCATCGACAAAGGCGCCATTGTGAATCAAAATAATTCAGAAGGTAAATCCCCCTTAGAGCTTGCTAACAATCTGAACCAAACAAATAGTAATAGAACTGAAATTCTGGCAATACTAAACACGGCCCTAAAAACATGCAACAATGAACAACTTTCGACAATTATTAAAAAGGAAAACACGAGTTCCCAAAACAAATCGAAACAATCCAAAGTGCAAAAGAAAGAATTCTTTTATCCCAAAAGAACGGGAACGTCAGGCGTTTGTGGACAACTTTACGAAACAAAACTTCTGAGTCTGGTGCTACTCAGGGCGCTGAATGACAACGAGATAGAAACATTCTACCTCGGCACAAATATCAGCGGGATCGGCGCATTAGATGACATATGCATGAGAATCCAAGTAAAGGAACATGCGCAACCAATTATGTTGTTTGTACAAGCCAAGCACAGAGAAGACCGCGAAAAGAATAGACTGACTATCGAAGACGTGTGACTTCAGTTTACCTAAATACTATGACAGCTACTTACGAATCAAAGAAAGTTTCCGACCCAGTAACGAAAATGACTTATATAAAGGGGAATACAACAATGTGGAATGCAATCTTATTATCTACACACCTGTTAAAGATGACTTCAAAAGAAAAAAAAAAAAACCAAATAAATTAAGTATTAAAGTAAATGATCTAATTCAAACGGGACCAGCAGAAGATTTTTTTCAATACGAGCATAATGAAGACGATATCACATTTCTGACTAAGATGACAGTTGAAGATCGTATTAAAAAGCTGGGGCCAACATTCTTGCATTTCATCATGGCTGAGAAAGACAAATCTGAAATGATGATGACTGACGAACTTATAAAAAGATACCATGTGGTGCTAGGCCGTGAAGTTATACAAGTCTTAGATACAGAATTAAAACAAGTCCCAGCACCTAGCACGTCCATAAATAAACTAACCGAAAAAACTGCCACCAAAAATACAGAAGCAAAAATGTACCACATGGCTAAATTTCGTTCGGATTTTTTCACAAGTAAATCACAGTTTTTAATTTGTTTGCGGGAAACATTTTACAAAGAAATGTCATCGACACGGTGTGACAAGACTCCTATAGCCAAGAACGAAGTCTTGAACAATATAGAAAGTTTACTACAGAATCCCTGCGCGTCATCCATAAGCAACGTAATTTCAAAGATGGTTACGTACAATGAAAAGTCCAAGGTACTGGAAATTATTGAAAATAATAACATCAAAAAAGAATTCAAAGGCGATCAGCTAAATCATGTAAAACGAAGCTTAGCAGACATGACAGTAGAAGCTGAAACTATAAGAGATGCAATAAAAATAAAACTCGAATCAAACGAATTCAAGCTACCGACGTCGTTTGGAAACCTAGATATGACTATAAGAGGAAGCGGAAATAAAGCCAGTAAGAGACTTGACGAAATAGCGGACAAAATTGTTGAAAAGGTACTTAAAACGCACACACAGTCGGAAATTCAAAATAAAGACCAACATTCACGTCCTAAGCTAGACCCAGAAAACAAGTCTGAAATTTACAAAATAAACGATATAATTGAAGTAGATATTAATGATGAACTTGTAGGTTCAGGAAAACATCAACTTACGCAAGGTTTCTTAGATATCAATGGAGGTATTGGTGGTGCAATAGGAAATGCCCTGATTCAAGATGAATTTACAAAAATGATAAAATTTGATACAAGAAACAAACTGCCACCAAAAGCTCATGAATTTATCAAAAAGATGTCTGAGAGAATAGGCATTCAGGAGTTGGAGAAATATAGGGTTAAAATGAACATAAATGGCTTTCCGAAGTATTCATTTGAGGGCGACGAGTACGACAAAAGACAGGCCAAAGAATTTTTGAACAAACTTTGGTTTTATACAAATCAAGCAAAAGAAGACGAAGTTGAAAATATACTTAAGAAAGAAATAATCAAGCATTATAATAACGAAAGAGGCAACAACCAGTTTGTGTTTAGAATACATTCCGATGCAATTTTTCTCAGATCACACGATGAAATACAAAAATGGTGGATGCGATCAGGAAAAGCACCATATCTTACTAAAGCTAGTGAGTTTTTTAAACAAGCAAAGAAAGAAGTGATTGATAGTCCATTGCTGACGCTCCTCAATTTGATGTATATTAACAAAATCAAAAAACTTGATGTTCAATTTAACGAAGCTGCAATAAATGCTTTAGAATTGATAAACAAGCAAAAAGGTCTGCATAACATAGTCACTGAAGCTAATATTCTGAGTGGAATCAAAATAATGCAATATTTCCAAAATAGTGACGACTACACTTTCTTAGATTTCGACTATGTCTTAAGTCTTCCTCTTAATGACTATAACACTTTGATTGGCGAACTATCGTGCACGAAAGTACGAAACGTAATAATTATGTACGACACGTTGAAATATTACGAAGGGCTTTGTAACAAACTAAAACAAATCATCAATACATTCGGCGGAAGTCGTATAATCATCGTCACCGATGAAATTTTAGCTGATCAACTAAAAGAAGAGTACACTAATCATAAATATGAATCAGTTCATGATAATAATACGTATTTGATAGACTTGATTGAAGAGTCTCAAAACGGGATATTAGAAAAGGCTCTAGTAGTTTTTCAGGGTGAAGAAATAGAATTATCGACGATAGTAGATCATAATGCAAGATGTCTGATCAGAACCGAACTGTTAGTCAAGCTTCTGAATGGTGAAAATTTTGAAATAGGTCATACTTTACTTGACCAAAACTACGAAGATGACAAAGATAACTACATCGACAGATACTTGAGTCGCGACGATACAATTCAAGTAGACACATTCAATGATATCAACAATAAGACAGTAGTTGTGTCTGCCACTTCAGGGATGGGAAAATCTTCTTTACTTTCTCATCTGTCCCTCAAAACGAAACTGATAGACCCATTGCCTTGGCTGGTGAGAATCAATTTACCAGACCATGAGAGGGACTTCAGAAGGTGGCAAGAAGAAGAAATTGACACTGATCACATAACAGCTATAAAATTCCTGTCGTATGTGGCGCTCAAAAATAGGGAAATTCAAATGAATTTGGAACTATCAGAAGATAATGAAATAATATTAGCAAATGCACAAGGCATCACAAATCCAGTTGCTCTGTTTGAGTTGGAGCTGTTCATCAGTTTATACAACGACGACAAAGTTATATTTCTTTTCGACGATTTCCACGCAATATGCCCGCATTACGAGAGAGAAGTGATCAAAGTGTTAAACGTACTGAAAGAGAGCGACAAGCGAATGTGGGTAACAACGTGCTCCTATAGACACACAAAGTTTGCGCTGGAGCGCGAGTTTGGCACCCCCTACACCCTGGAACCACTCAACGCAGAAGGCAGGAAGAACTTTTTGAACAGATTTTTCAGCACCAATCTGAGATTGGAAAAACTAAATTACGATCAATTTGAAAACGTTTACTCGTTCTTGAAGAACGTGTCAAAATCGCTGCGTTTGAAAAAGGAGCCGCACCGAGAGTTCGTCCCAGTGTTGAGTCTCTTGTTTCATTACGTGTACATCACCGCCGCTAACTTTTTCAAGACTGAAATTAATCGTGTGTCGCCCTCGATTTTGAATGAAAAGCTCAAGGAAGAGTTCGACATTGATTTCAACCAGTACACTCCTGTCGATACGATGCTGGGCAGGACTCCCGACGACGAGGAGTTAGAGCTAGCAGGGACTCCTCTGCATATCTACATGGTCGCCAACTACTTCAAGTGTCGGTTAGAAGATTGCTTTGCCTTCGTGCTGGACGAGACGGAATGCAAGAACAAGTGGGATCTGATCTCGAATACTTTTACGCTTTACAAAAATTTCATCGAAGATGAAATGAGAAGAGTTCTGCACAAGGATTACGACGTAGGAAGCAACGAAGATCACAACATCCTGTCATTTGCATGCAACAGGATGGAGTTTCTGGAGAAGCATAAGAAGTTGGGACTGTTCACTATCTGTAGAGAGAACGACTTGAAGAAGCTGCTGAAGGAGGAGGAAATTATCGAGGTTAAAGAGATAATCAAGAGGATAGAGAGGGGAGAGGAGAAGTCGTGTCTTGTGGACTGCGTCGTGAACGATATACCGAGGTTCGGGCATCTCATATTCGCTGAATATTTTGCGATGGAATCGCTTGCGGACTTGTTCAAAATGCTGGCTACAGACTCTGCTGAGCACCCGCTAAAGAACTCTTCTCTCTGGCACGTTATACTGAACATTATGCTCTTCAAGGCGCCTCCGGGGATCAGGAGCGCGTTCAGCTACAAGCTGCAAAGCGATAGCGTGTTCGCCGAGCTAGCCAACAGCGACATGTGCAAAAAGGTACTTTTCGAAGTGCTACTGAAAGAGAACAGAACGATCGGACAGACTGGAAGCTTCACTGATACGCCGATCACAGAGGCGTTACAAGACCGCCTGTACAACGTTGCGAACTTATTCCTATCAACAGCGCAGTGCAACTTAAACAGAGGCAACGCGGACGAGGTTATCGAGCTCATAAGGAACAGCCACCGGATCGTATCGAACTTCCGGTCCGAGTACAAGGGTATTCTGGACAACGTGATGGAAAGCCTCAGGGAATTGGACGCAGAGAAGTTGAGCAGGATCATCGAGTCGGGGGCGCTGACGGAGGTACCGCTGAGGCACGCGAACGAGTACTGCAGCTCCCCAGCTGTCAACGAGCTGACGAGGCGGGTGGCGAGTGGCACGGAGCAGCTGCCGGCCGCGCTGCAGGCCGTGCAGCGGGCCGCGCGCCTCGTGCCCGCCATCGGCGAGGCGCTAGTCTCGGTCGCCGAACGGGGAATGCAGGCTTACCTCGATGACTTCGTGACCAGATTGCGTGAGGCTGACTAACTGAAACCTGCTCATTGAAATCGCTCCGTTCAGCGAAATCTATCAAATTAACGGTACCACTGTTCATAAAAGAGAAGGTCCGAACACCGGGCTCAGTGGCGTGTATTGGGGGGAGGCCTATGTCCATGGGCTAATATGGGCTGATGATGATATTGATGAAGGTCAACAGTGGCCCGAGCACGAGTCATTGACGATAGTGTTACACTTACGTGCTTGGGGCACTGTAGCTATTTTAATCGCATGTAAACTACTCATTACTTTTGAAAAGTTTGATACAATATTATTAATCAGACTTTTATTTTATAAAAATGTGTCTATATTTTTTTATTATAATATCTTGATATTTCATAATACCGCGTAATATGAATTGTGTATTTTATTGATGTTATTGCATACCCATATTATATTATTTTATAGTTCCATGACTTAAACATTTAAAACAACTGTAATAAAATCAATGTATTTTATTTTAATGTTAAGCAAACCTTATTATCTTAATAAAAACTTAAATTAAGAATATAAAAACAGTATTTTAGGAAATTACATAATTTTATAAGAGTATTCCTAATACCTTTTTCATCATCTCTGATTTTCGCTTGACGAATAAAAATATTTCCCTTTCTTATTCTATGATAGAAAAATATTATATTTTTTATCTTGCTTGTTTACTTGATCAGTCACTGATTCATTCTTAGTCATCAAGTATTAGGTCTATCCACTAACTAATATATAGTTTATTATTAATAAGTATTATATTACTAACATTGTGTTGTCTTATGTGTTGTGTCATCTTTTTTCAGATAAATCAAGTTTGGTTTTTCAAAATTTTGGTTAAGTCTCCCTTCTGACACCGACCATATTATATTTCTGCACCCACCATCTAAAGTTTATGAAATCATCATGAAACGGACACTGGCAGAATTGTGACAACAAGCCACAGAAGCCAAAAACCAAGAAACTAACAAACTAAGTATTAGGTCAGTGACCAGGTTGAGGTATGGTGGCCTGAAGATAGGATTAAAGCGCCTCCTTTCGTGCACAATCATTTTTGATCTGTCAAGAAGCTATAATCAGAGATTGTGAAATAAGCACTTAAACTAATTAAATAACAATACTTTGCAATTCAATATTCATATGATAAATCTCAGTTATTATATTTTTGGTTGAAACTTAAATAAAGTTTAAAACAACTATTTGACTAGAGAGATCAATTGTAATCAACCTTAAATATACAATACAAATATAATCTTAAGTAAACAATATTAAGTTGTAAAACACAAAGTTATAGGTTAGCGTGGTATTGGCATGTCATGAGGAGGGAAGAATGTCATGTGACGAGAAGAATGTAGATGTAGGAGTAGAGGGAGGCCAAATAAAAGATGGATGGGCTGTGCGAAAGTGGATATGAGGAAGAAAGGAGTGAGTGCTGAGATGACGACTGATAGAGGGAAATGGAAGAAGAATACATGTTGTGCCGAGCCCACATCACGTGGGATAAGGGCAGGAAGATGATGATAAAGTTGTAAAACACTTATCTTGGAATGGAGTGCTGTATATTACGTCACGCTCCAAAAATTAAATAATATTCAATTGTTGTCAAACGAAGGGTTTCGAACCCCGGCCGCCACTTTAAAGTGCAGGGCCAGTAGATCCAGTATGCGGTAGGCGACGTCCTTGTTGACGGGCGTGCGGCTGAAACTCGACACCGCACCGTGTACGGCGCTCGACACCGTCTCTTCGCCGAACACCGCTTTTAATGCTGGAACAAGTAAAGAATGAATAAGAGTTATTACGAACTGTCTGTCTGTCCGCCTGTCAAGACTCTTTTTCTCAGAAACTGCTAAAGGTATCAACTTTAATTTATACCGGCTATTAAGGTATGTGTGTGTATTGTGCCGTATAAAAAGTCTGAAATTTTCCCTTTAATTATGTTTTTCAATTTCAAAGTTTGTTAGGAAACTAAGTTATATTTGCGGTCAATGTCATACAATGACGTGTAGGCGCATATAAATATAATTTTGTCAATTCCTACACTTACTTTTTGTTACCATGTTGAATTGCATTTTTTGTATTGTGTTATGTTAAGTCTGATTGTATTGGTAACAAAATAAACGTTTTTCTATTCTATTCCACTTAGAATTTTTATTTTTTGCACCCGTGTTTGGATTTTCTGACTGGTAAATCTATTGGTGCACGACCGAAATTCGAACCCACGACCAATGGTACGGAAGCCTCAGGGCGCGAGTTCTCGCACTTGACCGTCTTTATTTTTAAATAGTGGCCATCATGTACTAAAAACATTATTTGTTCCAAATAGTCGTGTGCCAAGTTAGTGATAAATGTCTTGTCTTTTTTTTTTTTTTTTTATGTTATATGGAGGCAAACAGGTTTACGGCCCACCTGATGGTAAGCGGTTACCGTCGCCTATTGACATCTGCAACACCTGGAGCATTGCTAATGCGTAAAGCGAGTGGTTCGAGATACCCACGTGTCAATGAGATGTGGATGAGCCTTATTTCGGTGTCGCGAGGTCGAGGTGTCTATGCCTAAGAAAGCCGTTCTAAGTGAGAAGCCGACCTGGCATCTTCTCCATGATGGTGGCGCAGGTGTGGTCCTCGTTAAGCGGCCGTCTCGTCTCCGTGACGACGGCGGCGCCCCCGTCCATCCTCGCAAACACCAGGAATATCTGCTCGCGGAGCCAACTAGCCAGCCCCTCCAGCCACCAGGTGATAAGCGCCTCTGCTACATCTGGAATAAGAGATAGTTCTGTGTGTCAACTTATTATGGTACGTGGAACCAATACACTAATTGTGCTAGGTGGAACCAATGTACTTATTGTACTAGTTGGAACCAATATGGCTGAGTTCATCATCATCATCATTTCAGCCGTACGACGTCCACTGCTGAACATGGCCTCCCCCACAGACAGGGCGAATTCCTTATCATGTGGGGGGATTTGCCCATACTCACCACGCTGGGCATGCGGGTTGGCGAGCGCAGTTGGAGCTATCGTTGTTAAAATGAGGGACGCTGCTGTCCATCCCCTTATTTCCCTTAGTCGCCTCTTACGACATCCGCGGATAGGTAGATATGGAGGGGCCTATTCTTCAGAAGGGGCCACCACGGCCAACACGGCTGAGTTCAGTGATGGAGTTTTTAGCAGCAGCAGCTCACCTGCGAGGAGGAGCGAGGCGAGGCGATGCGCGACGTGCGAGTGCAGCGCGCGCGACGCCGCGCTGCACTCGCACAGCAGCAGTCTCACCTGCGAGGAGGAGCGAGGCGAGGCGATGCGCGACGTGCGAGTGCAGCGCGCGCGACGCCGCGCTGCACTCGCACAGCAGCAGTCTCACCTGCGAGGAGGAGCGAGGCGAGGCGATGCGCGACGTGCGAGTGCAGCGCGCGCGACGCCGCGCTGCACGCGCTCCAGGCGCGCCCGTGCAGCGACAACCACTCCTCTGGAATGTACACATCCAAACTCATTAAAAAATGAAAATAACACCCAACAGTCACATACATAGTCCTGACCCCACACTAGTATTTCCAGAGTCGTGGGTATCAGTACCATGGTTCCACAACAGCTAGAATCGGAATATACAGTGGTGGTCATCTAATTAGAAACACCTACCTGGGTTTATATTTTTATTGCAAATTCCCTTTCGAACTAATTTTTAACGTATCATTGAGTGTTCCTACGTATTAAAATCGATGTATCGGATATTATATTTCATTGTTATACCATTTTAATAACAGAAAACAACGGTTGTTTTTCTAAAACTGAAAGTTATATTAATAACAAAATAAAAAACGAGATACAAACCGGACAACTAATTAGAAACACCAAAAAAATCATTACTTAAATCATTTTTAATTTTAACAAAACCCCAATAGTTTTGAAAAATACTAAAAATACTACATCCTTAGACAATTATTATTTGGTAGGGTAGCCTTTATTATCAATAACAGCTTTGCAGCGACGCGGCATTGATTCAATCAATTTATAACAAGTTTCTACAGGAATACTTCTCCAAGCGTCTTCAAATGCACTGTTAAGTCCATGAATATTAGTAACGTGTTTCTGCGACAGGTTGGTCTTTATAGTGTGCCACAAATTTTCTATGGGATTTAAAAAAAAAAAAAAAAAAAAAAAAAAAAAAAAAACCGGACTATTGGCAGGCCACTCTAATACTGTCACGGATTTTTCTGTAAGAAACGCTTTAACACTGCGTGCTGTGTGCTTTGGGTCGTTGTCATGCTGAAATATCCAAGTTACTGGCAAATTTTCCTCGGAATATGGAATCATTGTCTCTTCCAAGATCTTTTTGTATTGATATTGATCCATTTGCCCTTCAATCTTTCTCACGGGACCAATCCCGTACCCTGAGAAACATCCCCACACCATTACATTTCCACCACCGTGCTTAACTGTGTTTTTAGTGTACTTGTTATTCAAAGCCTCGTTTATTGGTCGTCGTACATATCGTTTTCCATCGGAATTAATCAAATTAATTTTAGTTTCATCTGAAAATAAAACTTTTTTCCATTGATGAATAGTCCAACTGCCATATTTGCGAGCGAATGCTAGACGATTTTCTCTATGTTGCCTGGTTAGTAGTGGTACTTTTCTAGCGATCCTTCCTAACAATTTTCCTTCAACCAACCGTCTACGAACTAGTTTAGTGGACACGTGTCGAGGATCGTCTTCTGAAAATACCTCTTTTCTTATAACATTGGATCCTTTAAAGGGGTCCGCCTTAGCTAATCGAAGCATAAGCCTGTCTTCTTGAACTGTAGTCTTCCTGGGCCGAAGTTTTCTTGGCACGTTATCTGATGTTCCGTGTAGTTTGAAATGTGCGAGGGCGTTAAATATCATCTTTACGGAACATTCCAAATAATCGGCGATCTTTCTGTAACTCCATTTTTGTTTTGAATGAAAATTCACTATAATTTTTCTCGTTGCTGCATCACAGCTCTTATTTTTACCCATTTTTAATAAAACAACAATAAATAGTAACTTTTCGTAATGAGTTAGAAATGGCGGCAATATTTACAATGTGATTGACAATTGTGAGAACTGTATTTCAGTTTAAAAAATCAAATTTCGAACCAAGTCATACAATGTTTCTAATTAGTTGTCCATTCTGCCAGTCCTAACGATATTGATACTTTTTGTTTCACTGATATTTATTTTTATTGTCGTCTTGGTTGTCAAATATTATTGCTTGTAATTAAACTAGAGATATTGAAGTACATTGTAAAGTAGTGAAAAAAAAATTACCTCCTATTTAATCCTATAATAATATTAGTTACTTTATAAAAATGTCAGGTGACTATGTGTTTCTAATTAGATGACCACCACTGTATATCGGAAATGTCGGAAAAATAAAACAACTACTAACTGAGCTATGAGGCCAGTCAAACTTGACTTAATCACTATAATTTCGCCGTAGTCGAGTGTCGCCTCACCCAGGTCCTCGGGCGGCGGCGGCGGCGCGGGCGCGGCGCGGTGCAGCTGCAGCGAGTCCAGCGCCGCCTCCACGCCGCGCGCGCGCCGGCTCCACGCCAGCCGCGCCGCCACCACGCACACCTGACCGTTACATACACTTATATTTTATTAAAAAAGTGGCTAAGTCAAAATGAATATATAAAATAAATATTTATTATAATTTTTTTTTTTTTTTTTTATGTTATACGGAGGCAAACAGGCTTACGGCCCACCTGATGGTAAGTGGTTACCGTCGCCTATTGACATCAGCAACACCTGTTTGCCTGGCAACATTGCTAATGCGTTGCCTGCCAAACCCCTCCCCCCCTAAAGAGCTCTGGCAACCTTACTCACCGCAGGAACACAACACTATTTGAAACAAATAATGTTATTTGGCTGCGATCTTCTGTAAGGCGGAGGTACCTCCCAGGCGGGCTACTCCAATTTAGAGCGAGAAAATCTCGCTGTGCCCTACCTCTCTTACCTCTATTAATTTATTTATAGGAAAACCAATCACCAGTATACATAAAATATAGCCAATAACAGGGTTTTATACGTAAAAACATGGTAGAAACAATAACAACTTAGAACAAATCACTAAACACAAACCAGTGGGAATATAATCTACTACATCGTTAAGAAAAAGTTACACAACGAGATTTTCTCGCTCTAAATTGGAGCAGCCCGCCTGGGGAGATACCTCCACCTTACAGAAGATCGCAGCCAAATATGTAACATTATTTGTTTCAAATAGTGTTGTGTTCCTGCGGTGAATAAGGTTGCCAGAGCTCTTTAGGGGGGGAGAAAAACTTTATTACAAATTAACCTTATCACCAAAGAAGATATTCCGGACATATCACACATGCAAACTAGGCATAGCCTGTACTATGGGTACCAGATACTGATATACATCCTACTAATATTATAAATGTGAAAGTTTGTGAGGATGTTTGTTATTCAATCACGCCGTATCGGCTCCACCGATTTAGTTGAAACTTGGAATATTAATAGTTCTTTACCTAGAATAGCATATAGGCAACTTTTTTGTACCTAGGTACCAACGAGCGAAGCCGCGGGCGGAAGCTAGTAAAAGATACATATACACCCAGGCACAGAACAAACA
Organism: Anticlea derivata; assembly: GCA_947579855.1. Lineage (NCBI taxonomy): Eukaryota > Metazoa > Arthropoda > Insecta > Lepidoptera > Geometridae > Anticlea > Anticlea derivata. The sequence continues at coordinate 10,207,555 of OX388276.1, read as the reverse complement.
TCTGTGTTTATCACACAAATGTTTGTCCAGTGCGGGAATCAAACCCGCGACCGAATAGCGCAGAAGGCAGAGTTACTACCAACTGAGCTATGAAGCCAGTCAAAAAGCGTTTATTTAAATAAAGCACTAGGAACACTTTGACACGTCTTAGAAACTAGGTGAAGCTACGCCTGTTCCTCGCGACCAAGATTTTTTTTTCTATAATTTTCTGTTATCAACTGGTGCAGGCCGTATCCTTGTTTGCCACCTTAGTTGTATTAAAAATGAAGTGGCCGTTAGTGCTGACTCACACTGAGCTCGCTGGAGGTGTGGACGTATTCCCAGCGCTGGGCGTGGGCGTGGGCGTGGGCGTGGGGCGCGCCCGGCTCCTCCGCGCCCACGGCCGTCTTCAGCGAGTTGAACACGCCCGTCACCGTGCGGTGGAACAGTCTGCAATGTCCATCATTACCTACTCATATACTCAGTTACATACATACACATAGACAGACATTTCACTAACTTGGCTAAAATACACATCACAAAAGAAGAAGAAACGGTTATAAATATAAATAATAAATAAATAAATATTCCGGACATATTCACACGGTCAACTGATCCCAAACTAGGCATAGCCTGTACTATGGGAACCAGAGACTGATATACCTAATAGATATTGTTAGAACATAGACACGCTGTCATAGACGACTGTCAACTGATCCCTTCAAGTGCTTCAATGTGAATCGTACAACAAGTTATTCTTTTAATTCTGGGTTTATTTAACTAAAAACCCATCAGGTCATGGTCCCAGCATCGCGAAGATCTGCACATGCAAGATTCTGCATATTTCATGAAAAATATATTATTTTGTGAAATACGGTGAAAACAAAAGCCGGTCGCACGACCCGGATTTTTCGTCGCGTGTGAAAAATTTTCGCTTTGAAGAAATTCAAGAATATCACCATGTCTACGACGACGGGAGGGTCTATTCCTGTCGAGAAGCTCAAAGGTATCCAGGACTATAACACGTGGAAGTTCCTGATGAAAATGTACTTGATGCATGACGATATGTACGAGTGCGTATCGTCGGAAGATGCATGCAAGGACGCAAAGAAGCAGCAAAAGGCATTGGCAAAAATCTGCTTGTCAGTGAGTGCGGAGGTGCTTCCGCATGTGCGCAGCGCTTCTTCGGCATTTGAGGCTTGGAACAACCTGCAACGTGCTTATGAGGATCGGGGATTGAGCAGAAGGCTTGGTTTACTACGATTGTTTTTCGGACTCAAGTTACGGGAGACCGAAGGTATGGAGAAGTACATTACCAGAATCACAGAGCTATCACAACAGCTGCGAGAAATTGGCTCACCATTGGACGACGAGTTTGTAGCCATCATTATGTTGAGTGGGCTTACAAGTGACTATGATCCACTTATCATGGCTCTGGAGAACTCAAATATGAAGTTGACTACGGATATAGTGAAGTCAAAGTTGCTCCTAGAGACTCAGAGGCGAGAGGACAAGTTCGAGGCACCAGAGGCATCAGCTTTGGTAGTAAAGGCGGTGAGATGTTTCAAGTGCAAGAAACTTGGCCACTACAAGAAGGATTGCCCGAGTAACACCAGTAAGGCGAAGGACACCAGCAAGGCGAGGGATCCTGGCAGTAAGTCGAAGGACGCATTGCTGACGGCGCTTGCTGTGAACGTCAAGGACAATCGGTGGTACCTCGACTCAGGGGCAACAAATCATATGTGCAATAGGAAAGACATAATGAGTGGGTGCGTTTCGGTCAAACAGTTGGAAGTACATGTTGCCAACGGGGCAAAGTTAGTAACGGCTGTACGAGGGAATGTGGTAGTGCGATTGAGGAACTGTGAAAATACAATTAGCAATGTTTATTATGTGCCTAATTTAAGTACTAATCTTTTGTCAGTAAGTGAGCTGACTAGGAAGGGTTATACTGTTAAATTTGATAGTAAACAATGTAAAATTTTAGGTACTGGTAATGAGGTAGTAGCAACAGCGTCATACTGCAATGGGGTCTATCAACTAGATACTATTGGGGAGTCAGGGATTGCCATGAGTTCTAGGGTGGAACCGGAGGCCTGTGAGGAGCCACAGGAGGTACGCGGTGGTAGCGCTGCAAACAAGGTGACACAAGAAGTTTGGCACAAGAGGTTGGGTCACCTCAACTCCAGGAGTATGAACCTTATGAAGAATGGGATGGTCACAGGTATTGATTTTGATAATAATAATTTTCAAAACTGTGTTGCCTGTATAGAGGGAAAACAGACCAAGTTACCCTTTCCCAAGAAATCTTTGAGTAGGTCTAAGGAGTTTTTAGACCTGGTGCATACGGATGTATGTGGTCCGTTACAGACACCATCAATTGGTGGTTCTAGGTATTTTGTCACCTTCATAGATGATTTTTCTAGGAAAACGTGGGTTTATTTTCTGAAAACTAAAGATGAGGTCTTCAACCAATTCAAGAGCTTCAAGGTCCTAGTGGAAAATCAAACTGGTAGAAAAATAAAATCTTTGAGAAGTGACAATGGAACTGAGTATGTTAACCGTGCATTTCAGGAATACTTGAAAGCCAACGGGGTCCGACACCAGACTACGGTCCCGCGGTGCAGTTCCCAGAATGGGGTTGCAGAGAGAGCAAATCGGACCATAATGGAAAAGGCTCGCTGCATGCTACGGGATGCAGGCTTGGAGAACAAGTATTGGGCGGAGGCCGTGAATGCAGCAGTCTATCTGAAGAACCGCTCGCCTACTAAGGCGGTACTGGGGGTCGTTCCAGAGGAGAAGTGGACTTCTAAGAAGGTAGACGTCAAACATATTCGGGTTTTTGGGTGCATTGCATATGCTTTGGTAGAGAATCGAAGAAAACTAGATTCAAAAAGCAAGAAATGCATATTCGTGGGTTATTGCGAGGACAGTAAAGGTTACAGACTGATTGATCCATCATGTCCTAAGAAATGCATAAAAGCAAGACATGTAACTTTCTTGGAAAATGTATTTGTTAAGGGGGATAAGTCACATGATGATAACAAAGACATTTCAGTTGATGTTTACGAAGGTCCAGTTGATTCAATTGGAGAGTCAACAACTGCTTCACAGGAATCTCCTGAGAGAAGTCTCCGATCTGATGAAATCTCTAGAAGGCGAAGGCGAACAACGTTCAGCCTTAATGAGACAGAGGGTGATGAAACAGGGGTAGATGAAACAGAAGACTCTTCTGATCCTACTTACGTTCCAGCGTCTTCAGATGAGGACTCGGAGCTGGAGTTTGAAGATGTACACGAATACGCGCAGCTTGCTGGGATGCTACAAGAAGAATCTGGCATTCCGGAGACAGTGCAGGAAGCGCTGAACGGCTGTGAAAGCAAGCACTGGAGGGCAGCTATGAAAGATGAGCATAATTCATTTAATACTAATCAATGCTGGACCCTGGTAGATTTACCAAAAGGCAAGAAGCCGGTAAAATGTAAATGGATATTTACAAAGAAGAGAGGGCTGAATGGGGAGTTGTTAAGATACAAAGCCCGTCTCGTAGCGAAAGGCTATTCCCAAAAATTTGGAATAGACTACACAGAAACTTTTTCTCCTGTAGTGAGATATTCTACGATAAGAATATTGCTGGCTCTGGCTGCTCAGTATGATCTAGAGATTGAACATTTAGATGTGAAAACTGCATTTTTAAATGGTGATCTAGAAGAGACAGTGTTCATGGAACAGCCAGAAGGTTTCATAGAGAAGGGAAATGAAAACAAAGTATACAGACTGAATAAAGCTATTTATGGTCTGAAACAGGCGGCCAAGTCGTGGTACGAGAAGATTAATGCTGTTTTGACCAAGAAACTAAAATTCAAAAAGCTATCTTCAGAGCCCTGTGTGTTTGTATATCGTCAGAGGGAAGAATACATCATTATTGCCCTGTACGTTGATGATATATTGTTATTTTCTTCCCAGTCTTTGAAGAACAAAAAAGAGGAGATTAAGAAGAATCTCAATGAAGAATTTGAGATGAAGGACATGGGACAGGCCAGTCATATCTTGGGTATGAGAATTACCAAGAATGAAAATACAATTACACTGGATCAGTCTAGCTATATCAGAAAGATATTAGAGAGGTTTAACATGTCTGAATGCAATCCAGCATATACTCCAATGGAAACTGGATTGAAGTTGCAGAAAGCTGAAAAGAATAGCTGCAAGCTTGATTATAGAAATTTGATCGGGTGTTTAATGTACTTATCAGTATGTTCCAGACCGGATATCAGTTTTGCTGTGAGCTACCTGAGTCAGTTCAATGACTGCTACTCCGAGGAACATTGGAAGGCTGCTAAGAGAGTAGTGAGGTACTTAAAGGGTACGGTAGAGTACAGTCTCACGTTCAGGAAAGGCGACATGAAGATTACTGCCTATGCGGACGCGGACTGGGCTGCAAATGAAGTGGATCGACGTTCCTATACCGGGTATGTGTTTCATATTGGTAACTCATTGGTCTCATGGGAAAGTCGTAAGCAGAGGACTGTGGCGCTGTCCAGTGCTGAGGCAGAATACATGGCAATCTCTGATTCGTGTAAAGAGGCGTTGTTTCTACGTACATTTATATTTGAGTGCATGAATATAAGTATGAATGTAACTCTGTGGAATGATAGTCAGTCAGCACAGAAATTGTGTGTAAATTCAATTTGTCACGCAAGGACCAAACACATTGATATTAGGCATCATTTTATACGGCAATTGGTTAATGAAAAAATTGTGAACATAGGTTTTGTATCTACTGATAAAATGATAGCAGATGTGTTGACTAAACCATTATCTAGGGAAAAACATGTAAAGTTTGTTTCTTTGTTTTTCAAGTAGGTAATGTAAATACTTAGTAAGTACTTGTTTATTGTATAATATGTAAATGAAAGTACTTGTGTTAACTGAATGTAACTGAGCTTAGTTAGGTAGGTACATACTTTGTATATAAGTTTGTACTATGAAGCTAGGTATCCTAAATTATTAGATATGTGTTACATAGGAAGGTTAACTTATAGGGCTAAGTTGAAGGGGTAGTGTTAGAACATAGACACGCTGTCATAGACGACTGTCAACTGATCCCTTCAAGTGCTCCAATGTGAATCGTACAACAAGTTATTCTTTTAATTCTTTTACATGGTTTTATTTAACTAAAAACCCATCAGATATATATTTAACACCCAGACACAGAACAAACATCTGTGTTTATCACACAAATGTTTGTCCAGTGCGGGGATCGAACCCGCGACCTCTAGCGCAGAAGGCAGAGTTACTACTAACTGAGCTATGAGGCCAATAAATGCTTTACCACTGAGGAGTAGTTAGGCGCTGGTATTCTGCTGAAACCGCTGTTTATAGTCACTTGACCTTGTGAGACTACTTCAAATTTGTGGAGTTTTCAGAAATAAGTAGTTGTGAGTAATATATTGTTTTCATAAAATTAAAATATGACTTAACAGACTTAGAATACATCATTCCAGCCGTTTGAAGCCCACTGCTGAACATCGGCCTCCCCCACAGATTTCCGGAGTGACTTCCTATTATGTCCCACATAATAGGAAATTACTTACTCATCACGCTGGGCAGGTTAGCAAGCGCAGGTAAGAGCTATCGTTGTTAAAATAGGGAACGATGCTGCTAATCCCCTAGATTTTTGACCTTAGTCGCGGACATCCACTGACAGGCGATATCAAGGGGCCTATTCATCAGCCAGGGCAGCAACGAGACCAGCAGTGCTTTGTGTCAATGTTACGAACTTCATTGCCATTTTCCTTAGACAATAGCACCACAGGTCCAAGGCCCACTTAACAGCGCTCTTTATGATGACTATGGGTATGTTTTTTATATTTCATTAGTTTGCGCATGCGCATGTTTTGTGAAATTGATTGAACAGAGTATTCAAGTCTTACTTGTCTAGTCTCTGCATGTTGTTGTTCGAAGTCTGGTTTGGAGAGTTGCGCTCCATCGTCATATCGTATTCATCTGCAATCACAGTAATAGTAATAAGTACATTATAAACACTCAACAGTCACATAGTCCTGACCCCACACTAGGGCTCGTATTCAAAGACAAGACTCAAGCGTTGATTTGTACTTAAATCTCGATTTGAGTCGAGATTCTAATTCTTGAACAGTATTTATGTATAGATTCAATGATCACAGTTCACCTGAGTAAATGCTTATTCTGAAACGTCAATCAGACGAAATCGGTGCTTGAGTTTAGATTTGATTAGACATTAATCAAATGACATTTTCGTCTATGAATGATGTCTGACCATAACCATAGCATCCCTCGTTCTCGGAGTCAATATAGCGCCCGGGACATAATACACTATTTTTAGCCCTTGTTGCATAATCTACTGTTAAAATTATTTAATTCTTTATGTTGATAATTGTGTGCCTACTTTTAAAGTATGGAACGGACCCACCTAGGTTTATGGTCTATAACCTGTGTTACGAATGAATGAAGTATGAGGTGTGTTACCGGCGAGGCTGGCGGCGTCGACGGGGCGCGAGGAGCGGCGCTGCTGCGTGCGGCCGCGCGTCTCCTCCGCGCCCTCCCACCACACCTCCTCCCTGCAAACCCACCACACCCTCATGCCTCGTGCCATCAACTATATTTTTTATACTACCTGCTCGTCAATGGCGTATTATGTGTCATGCAAACCTTTCCTAAAGTATGTCATTACAGCCCTACGGTCTAGCCGGGTCATAATGTTGTACTGAATTTCATTATTGCCCATGGGACATAATGTGATTTGAATTTGGAATGCAGCCCATGTAGTCGTGCTTGATCGAGGTTGGTTTCAAAAATGTTTGGGTGCAATGAGATTTTATTCTAATTAGGCTTTATGTTAACATTTTCTTTGCACTGCCTACAAATTAAAAAAAAGAAAAACATGAAAACTTTTTACGAAATTCATTTTCCCCGCGCACGAAGAAGGATTTATTCGAATGTCGAACTGACCACTACAGAATAGACTACAAAAAAAGAAAAAAATGCGCCAAGCGCTCAAACTGCTGTGCTGTTATCTACACCGAAATTCAGTTTCGATTCAAATAAACTTCTAAAAAATGTCAAGTGACGACGACAGTGATTTTGATTCGACTCCAGAATGCTTACAATCTGAAGCCTCTGGTATAGTTGGAAACTTACTTCCAGAAAAATCATTTCTGTCTACTTAACAGTCATTGTTTTCAATTGCCTCGCAGAAAGTATAAAAAGTAGAGTATGCATCGCGGGCTTAAAAGTGTATTTGTCTCGGGCGATCTTGAACCCCTCGTACTCATAACGCCCTTGACATAATACACTACTTTAAGCCCTTGTTGCATAATCTACTATAACATGTTATGCGTTGGATGGGTAAAAATATACTTATACATATATAAATACCTTCTATGTACTTACCTAGCTATTAAGAATGAACCTACATAATATTAACTACTTACTTAGAACGACCCACTTTTAGAATTGTTTATGATACTAATGTTCTCATGTAAGTGACTCACTGTCTTTATGGGAATAAATGAATTTAAACCATTACTAGCGGGCAGCCGCTAGTATAGAATGTATGCAAGTGCCTAAGTTTTATTGTATACCAAATATACTCTGTGTTGTATACTAGCTTCCGCGCGCGGCTTGGCTCGCGTGGTACCTATGAAGATAAAATGTAGCCTATATACTATTCTAGACTATAATCTATCTCTGTGCCAAATTTCATCCAAATCCGTTTGGGCGTGATTGCACCACAAACATCCAAACATCCTCACAAACTTTCGCATTTATAATATTAGTAGGATTACGTTTGTTGTTGTGGGCCTGCCTCCGCGCGCTGGCGCAGCAGACGCCGCAGCTTGGCGATGCTGGTGGAGAGGTCCGCCGCCTCCTCGTACTGCGGCTCCGGAGACTCCGCCGGCGCTGGGATGGCGCGCGGCTGTGACGGCTGCAATATAACAAGGTCAGGGTCAAGGCCTGTAACGGCTGGAATATAACAAGGTCAGGGTCAAGGCCTGTGACGGCTGGAATATAACAAGTTCAGGGTCAAGGTCTGTAACAAGGTCAGGGTCAAGGTCTGTGACGGCTGCAATATAACAAGGTCAGGGTCAAGGCCTCTGACGGCTGGAATATAACAAGGTCAGGGTCAGGGCCTGTGACGGCTGGAATATAACAAGTTCAGGGTCAAGGTCTGTGACGGCTGCAATATAACAAGGTCAGGGTCAAGGCCTCTGACGGCTGGAATATAACAAGGTCAGGGTCAAGGGCTGTGACGGCTAGAATATAATAATATCAAGGTCATGGTCAAAATTGAGGTTAATTTTTCACTGATATGACACTATGCAAAATCAGCTATTTTCTTCAGCAGGATAAGTGAGAAAAATCAGTTCTTTTTTTATTGATAGATTAAGCCCCTTTCGGAAGAGTATACTAGTTACGGAACACGTTGTAAACTCACTACGCTATCCTGCGACGAAACACGGTGTTGTTTCACTAAGTGCGGCACCCCGTTTCCGTTATCTTCTGAAAAAGATTAGAATAGAATATAACTTTATTGTACACCAAAAGAAAAATACACAATCCAGGAAAAAGACTTTGAAATAGTTTGATAATAGGCGGTCTTATCGCTTAAAGCGATCTCTACCAGGCAACCTTTGGATGGACAGGATATAATACTAAGTAAAAGATTACTCGTTATAATCATACGTATTCACAAAATATGGTCGATAATAGGTTCCAATTCCTAAAAATTGCCAGGACATACCGTTTTTCTCAAGATGTTTTCCTTCACCGTTTGAGAGAACTAGTATAGCGGCGCATATACCTACATTTTCCGCACAGGGGTAAGACAGAGGCACGTCCAAACATTACATTGTACACAGCTGTTACCTTTAAGTATAAGAGCGTCTATACCGTGCTCGGAGAGCTCAGGCCGCTTGGTCCACTCCAACGGAGGAGATTTGTCACTTCTATCTCTAGCGTGCAGTGGAGACTTCTCCTAAAATACATATATATTTGCAACCCAAAAAACACACATTTTCACAACATTTTACATTAAACAATGATGAAAACACCAGTAAAAGTAATTGAAGGCGATAAAAATACCAAAACAGGACATTTAAAAAAAATACAAAATATTTAAGTTCTTTCTTTTTGAATAACACCTTTTCGGGATAGTATACATGTTATAAATAACCTTGTAGAAAGTAAAATAGAAAGTTTGGGAAAAAAATATGTTGGTTGTCATTTTCATACCTGTGAGTCATCCCCAAGTCCCGTGAACCGCAGTCCCTTCTTCAGCCCCGCTATGCCAAAGTCCAGTAAGCCCTCCATCATGCCAGCCGCCTCGTCCTGAAACCAGATACTGTCAGAGTCAGCCAACCCACCACTAAGTATACTTCAAACTTCAATATTCATTATTCATTTCAATCTGGATAGACTGGTAGTATAGCTCAGTTGGTAGTAACTCTGCCTTCTGCGCTAGAGGTCGCGGGTTCGATTCCTGCACTGGACAAACATTTGTGACTAACACAGATGTTTGTTCTGTATCTGGGCGTTAAATATATATCTATTATGTATATGATATAAGACTAGAGGAAGGCCGAAGAAAAGATGGATGGACTGTTTTCAACATGACATGAGTAAGTGAGTGCGGAGATGACTAACAGAAGAGAGTAGAAGTATTTATTTATTTATTATTCAGCTGTGTTTTAGGTTGCAATCTTGAAGGCAAACTTCTCTTTCGTTTAATAATTAGATATACAACAACAGTTGGATTGATAAAGTTCGGGTATGAAACTTAAGATAAAAAATTATTTTTCTTTTTGTTTGATGAATAAGCCACTTTTGAGATAGTGTACTAGTTACGGAACACGTTATATAGGTGAAAACTGCCATTTCTAATCTGATCTATCTAGATCAAAGAAAATAGATGGCACGCAAAGCTTTCACTGGCATAGAACACGATCGAATAGAAGATATTTATAGCATATCAAAGCAAACATAGTCAAGTACACAGTCATGCATTGCTCAAAACGACCTCGCAACGCCTCACTCCATTGAACACAAAACATGCGACCCTAGTTTCTACCTAGTTAGGTGCATAGAAAGGAACCTGGGTGCTGCACAAATAATATGCATAGGTACTTATCTGACGCTGTTATATATTCTATGCTATGCTAATTAGATTTGACTTTTTGTATTATTTGACATTATTACTGATTGACGAATTATTATTTTCTTTTTTAATTTTGATTAGGTAGGACATTATGTAATTTGTATTTATTGTGGCAAATTTTTATTTATGTTATTTGACATATATGGATTGACGAATTTTTCTATTTACTTTTTATTAGGCTTGACATTATGTAATTTGAATTTATTAATTGAAGATTTATGTTTGTTGTTTCGTAACTAGTAGGTATTATGCAATGAATTAAAATTAATCTTATAAAATGTTTGATAAGTATAATAATAATAATTTAAAGGATAATGGTACACTATTGCATTAGGTGCTCCTGTAAAAATAGTGTAACATTTCGTAAATAAACAAATAAAATTATTTAGTCATTTTTGTGTTCGAAAAAATATGCTTGCTACAGTCAAATATAAAAAATCATGAAAGAAACGATTTTAAATGTACTAATTTCTTCATCGGTTCCTAAATTGCTTGGTTCAGTGGAAACATATAGGTATATAAGCCTAAAACCCAGGTTCAAAGCTGAAAACACCGCCATCTTTTGTGCAAAAAATAATTATTGAAAAAATATAATTTTAAAAGCAATGCAAGTGATTTTACCAGCTGATTTTACACTCATTTAATAAGATTATAAATTATTGATCCATTTTTAATGAACTGTTAATGGATCAGTTATTACTTTCAATAACATCTCCATCTAAGATCAAACTAGCTTCCGCCCGCGGTTTTACTCGCGTAGTACACGGATAATAAGTAGCCTATGACAATCATCTCTTTAACTTTATCAAGGCTAAAAATCACGTCATCTGTTGGTCCATTGGACAAACCGACCAACCGACCAATTTTATGAGGATAAGTTTAAATATAATATACCTACTAGCTTCCCTCGTGTGGTATCTATGAAGATAAAAGGTAGCCTATGTGCTATTCCAGACTATAAACTATCTCTGGTCCAAATTTCATCCACATCCGTTCCGGCTGTTTAGGCGTGATTGAACCACAAACATCCTCACAAACTTTCGTAGCACAAACATTTTATAATATTAGTAGGTAATGTTGCTAAAAAACAGAGTTCCCAAGGAAAGAAAATGTACACAAAAGCAGATAGACCATGCAGAACATACACTTGCACCGTTCGAGACATCTAGTTCCTTGACCTGAAGGTCGCCTATCTTGTGCTTGGCTTGGCTGACCGAGGACTGGACCTGGCTGACTGTGGACTGGAAGTCCTTCAGGAGGTCTGCGGCTTTAGGGCTGTGGAGACGAGGGCTGGGGAACGACGGGTCCAGTTCCAGCGCGTCTTCTTCGCCTGGAAAGAGACACTTCTGAAACGGAATATTTCGGGGTATCGTGAGTTTACATTATTCTGCCAATTGAGCCAATAAAAACCTGTTTAGGTATTATTGTTTTGAGTTTATCGCGTTCAGACAGACATACAGACGCGGCGGGGGGAGATAATGATCACCTTGTAGATATAATTAAAAAGGATGTGTTTGTTTCAGATAAGTAATGCATAGCAGTATTAAACACCATTACCTGTCTATTAACAAAAAAAAATTGTACAAACAGACATAGCCCTCTGTGTATAGCTAACCTGCCCACAGTAGCGGGGACTTCCTTGCAGCCTCAGGGCTCCCCTCGGGCTCCTCGTGCCCCCACAGCCGGCTGAGCGTGATCTCGCCGTCCAGACTCGCCAGCAGGTCCTGGCCCAGGCTGATGCACTGCAGGTCCATGTCCGTCTCCCAGGTCTTCACACTTCCTATTCAAAAATATATGGTTAATCAGCTTCCGGCGACCCTCAACCTTTGTGGCAGGAGGTTTTTAGTCACCAGTTTAAGTATTCCTGGCCACCTACACTTGTTTGTTTGTGTCACTGATTCATTCTTGTTCATCCTGCATTAAGCCCTCTGCGTGCAAGACGACATGAGTAAAGGAGTGAATACTGTTATGACAGGTGTTAAGAGTTGAAGAGAAAAACTTGTGCTGACCCCACACGAAGTGGGATAGAAGCAGGGAGATGATGAATAAATACCTTCAATGATCCTGTCATAGATCTTCACTTCATTTCGCCCTTGTCTGCCTCTCTTCTGCCGCAGTACTGGTGATGACTTGGCATCTTTCAACTCAGGTATGGCTAGACTATCTTCCTCACACTCTGTTTTACTCTGAGTTTCTTCCTCTACTTCTTCTAATTCTTCATTGTTCTGTGGTCCAGAGCTTTCTGTAGAGACTTCAGATTCCTTTTGTGGTATCTCTTCTGCATTCCCATCCTCTTTCAATTCTTCCTTTTTAAACTCAATGTACTCCTCCCCAGTCAAGTACGTCATCAACTTATCATTCAACCAAGCAGGGTCAGCTAATGTACTGTCTATGTAACTGTCAAGTCTCTTTGACAGTATTCTAACAAGGAGTTCAGAATGTGGGGTGTCTCGTAACTCCCAAGGGAGTAATTCCTTAATCATGATGCGGAGGATATTTGTGCAGTGATCTACCGATGTGTACTTCTGGTCAGCATCAGATATAGAGTGAGACTTCTTGTACAGAGACTCTATTGGGTTTGTCGGTGATTTTTCATGACGCTTCACTGCCTTTTCGTATTCTTTCAGATGCAAGATGAGGATTGTGCAGATGTCTACAAAGACATCTTTTGTTTCTATATTGCTGCAGATCTGCGGCAGAAGTTAAGGTAAATTAAAATAGTTAATTACATCAAGATAAAAAGTATAATAAATTAATAATGTAGGTACAGTATGATCAAAATACAAAAAGTAATGATATTTCGTCATATTAATTGATTAGAATTGCAACCTTCTGATTGAAATCCCTAATATTATTATAAATGCAGAAGTTTGTATGCTTGGATGTTTTTTTTATACCACTGAGGTGGCAAACAAGCATACAGCCCACCTGTTGGTAAGCCTATGAACGCTTGCAATTGGCCCTTGTCAAAACGCCCTTTTTGAAGAAATAATTTTTGTTACTCAACCACACCAAATCATAGAATAGAATAGCTAGAATAGAAGAAGCTATAGTGTTTTATTAATGATGGAAATGGGAAATGTCCCAGAGCACTTTTTTTTTTCTATGTTTAAATACGCAATTTGGTTACCATTTGTTGATGCTGTAATGATTAGCTCTACAGTAACTTCTACTCAATTATATTAATTATTATGTAAACAAAAAACTGTGTCAGCATTGCATCATGATGCAGCATGCTTGCTAGTTGTGTCCCTGATTCTTTCTTGGTCATCCTGTCAGTGACCAGGTTGAGGTATGGTGGCCCTGAAAAATGCTTACGATCCTATGAGCCTATGTCCTTTTTGAAACAGGATAAAATGTCTCACGCACTCACTTGAAAAGCCTTTCCAATCATTTGATCCAGCATCTGCTTGCAAGCGAACGGGAACCCAATCTCCTGAGAGATAAACGGCACGTACCACGACGACACGAGCTTCCTCTCCAGCACCGTGGATATTACGCTCAGCTCATTCGTGTCATACTCCTTCCATTCTTGCTTAGTCCGCTTCGGCAACGTAGGTAAAACACTTCGCAATGGTGCCAAATACGGATACTTCTCGACAAAACCTTCAAGATCGTAACTTAAAGGCTTATTCAAATGTAATAACCACTGGATAGCTCTAAAACTAAAGAACACGGACCCGATAAACACAGCCACAATATAGATGAGAAACCATTTACCGGATAGAAGAGATATATCGGTGAGGTAGTGAAGAACTATGCATAGTAATGTCCCAAAGTTTGAAAATATTGTTATATTCTCGAGTAGGTTTCTTTTTATAAGCAATTTCAACATTATTAGTCTGAAACAGAACAATTTGCTGGATCGATCGTTCGATTGTTTTTAATCGCCTTTTAATTCTCAAAAACAAACAAACAACAACCAACCAAAGAAAACATACAATACATTGTTATTGACAGACAATAGACATGCATTACTGACAGTGACAGCAGGACAGCAGGGTGTTCGGCTGTCCGGTAGTCGCTTCACGTGCAGAGTCGCTCGCTACTAGGGCATTGAGGTGGGTGGATGTGGTAGCTATTGTAGAATAGAATAGAATAGAAAAATATTTCTTTTGCGTCACAAATTAAACAAATGGAACAAATAAAATATTAGCTTAAAACCTAGACACAAAAACGGTCACCACTCAGCTGGTGCCGCATAGCACAGTGGAGCTGCTGCGGCGCTGGTTTTCTGTTTATTGTCGGCGCGGTCGTACATGCGGCGCGCCCACAGATTAGTACTATGTATTCTAGGCGCGCCAACCAACCTCACAATGAATTCCCTGATGCTAGGGATCTGCACATCGCGGGCGATGACATCGTTTCGGACGTAGCGCCCCGCACCTGTGCACATTCGTACCTATGTTTTGCTGCGCCTGCAGACGTCCCTTGTTGGTGGCTATCCGCCCGGCCCCGGAATCAGGTCGAGAAGGCGTTGCATTTGGCGGGTGGCGATTACCGGACTAGGCGGGCGGCGGTTACTGGACCTACCCTCATTTTTTTGACATTGACTTGATTAAATTTTGTTTGACAATTGACATCATCTGACTACAGAGTTATGTCACGCACGATTGTCACGTCATTCAACACACACACTCACTGTCTGTCACTACATTATTTCCGTCGGTCGTCTTCTTGTTCTTGTCAAGTTCTTGTCCTGTTCCTGAAAATAACAATTATTGTACTGAGCCCCACGCAGTATTTTCCTATAAAATGTAAGTGAAACGGGACTGCATTGAACCATTATTGCTAGTTACGTTACTCAAAAGCACGCTTCTTCACAGAAATACATGTTTTTCCAGGTCGAAAGTAACGTTCAAAATCACTCTGACTTCGGACCCCAAGTTGCCATTCAAAGTGTAAGTATATTAATAATAGTTTTAAAGATACTAATAATGCCATGTAACTTCAACGTAGGTGTCCGTCCATTTAGTAAAAAATTGTAGCCAAATTGGTGGTAAAACTTAGTTTGTGTATGTTGCCAGATGCGGAGTTGGATCCTGTGGCTACGTTGAAGTTACATCGTTTAGAATGGAGACGGCTGTGGTGCGGCAATTTCTCAACTTTTTCCAAGACTTTGTCGCCCTCTGTCAGTGGAAAAACTGGCCCAACAATGAGACCACTGAAGCTGAATTCAAAAATGCATTCCTTGTAGCTCACCATATTGAGAAATGTATGGATAGATTCCAAAAGAAGAGCCTCCTAAATGAGTTCCTCTCCTCATTCAACAGCACACATGACATTTCTGATGATTACCTTAAAATATGTCTCTATGATCCTTCTAAGTACGTCTTGAAAAAGATTATCAATTCAGATACAAGTATCGCTCAAATGGATTTAGCTTTTAAAGTATTCCTACAACAGTTCACTGATGACAAACTGGAGGGCTACTTGTCTGATATCATGCTGGAGACAGCTTCCAAGGAAACCTTACTGAAGCATATGACTGTAGAACTATCAAAAGAAAGATTTGTTAAGTTCAAAAGCCAGTTACTTTTATGTCAAACGAACAACGAGTCTAAAAACTGCATAAAAGACATGTTAGAAAACTGTAATGAAGATACAATAGAACTATTGGTCGTAAGTTTATGCAACACTGATCCTAAGTATCAATCTGCTGTTAATATTGTTTCAGAGTGTTTCTTAGATGTATTATTGTGCAAAGAGAATCGCTATAAGAAATTCTGGAAGCTTCTCTTTAATGTTGAAGAGAAATACTTGATAAAAATGTGCGTTGACAACAGTGATTTGTACACTTACATGTGTGAGGCGTTGATAAACTGTGGTAAACTTTTTAAAGAAAACATGTCCACGGAGTATTTTTACATAGAATTTACATATTCAGAGTTAGTTAGCATTGTAAATAAGTTAATCAGAAATGAGTTTTTAAAATCTCAGTTTGTAGATATTGTTCAAGATCATGATGTAGATGCAGTTTTCTGGGCTAATATTATATGTTAAATTATTTTTAATGATAAGTACATAATTACTCACTAACTTTATTGGCTAGTAAAATTATGTCCTCTATCTTTTGTTTTGTGTTATAAAAGGACAGGGTGAGATGTATCAAGCTGATGAAGTTAATAAGATTATGAGGGCTACAAAATACAACTTTTTTTCAAAATATTTATTAAGTTTCTCATTTCTTCATTGCACACTTACTCCATCCTGCCTGTCCTCAACACACTTATTTTAACTTACCTTGATGACTACCTAAAACAGCTGAATAATTGAGTTTGAACTGATTTGATCCTTTAGAGCTGATTTTTGCTTATTTTCTCAATGAAAAATGTTAATTTCCAAAATTCGTAGAACAAACTTTATTGCCTATTGGGTTTAGAATGAGCCCCATTCAGGATAGTATACATATTATAAACACCTTGTATACAATCGAGATCCCTGAATATTTCTATTTATCAGAGGCCTAAGTCTATGGGGGTCATCATCATCATCGGCCTGTAGAGGTCCACTGCTGGATATAGGCCTCCTGCAAAGAGTTCCACGGCAAACGATCTTGAGCCTGCTCAATCCCCCGACTTCCTGCAACCTTCACAATGTCGTTGGTCCATCAGGTGGGGGGCCTTCCAACACTGCGTCGTCCAGTTCGTGGTCTATTGGGGTAGTCAGCCTGAATCAATAAAACCTATTCTTCCAGGCTGAGCGTCCCTGAGGCGACTCCGTTCACGGCGGTCCTCAAGTTCGCGGCCGAGGAGTTCCGGGTGGAGCCGGCAACCAGCGCCATCATCACTGATGACGGCATCGGCATCAACCCTCAGCAGACCGCTGGTAAGCCATGATCTTGATGATGAGCTTGGTCGCGAGGAACAGGCGTACCTTCACCTAGTTTCTAAGACGATTCAAAGTGATCCTAGTGATTTTAAATTGAAATATACCTTTTGATGGGCTGGATTAAAGTGCGCCTCTTTGAGTTTCCTTTCGTGCACATGTCTTAGATTTTTTAGGTTCTAGAACATGCCCGATTCCTCTCGATGTTTTCCTTCACCGTTTGAGAGAACTAGAATAGCGCACATAAATTTTCCGAATGGAAAATCCATTGGTGTACGACAGGGATTCGAAACCACGACCTGTTGATCGTAAGGCGTGGCCACTACCACCACTCCACCAGTGTTCTCAAGTGATGTTACTAGTTGGTGCCTGCGAATTCGTCTGCGCAGGATTAATATATATATACTTACTTGACACTTATCGTCATATTTTGGACAATTCACACAATATCTTTATAAATTGTAGCCTATGTGTTATTGATGTATAAGCTATATTATTGTGAAGTTTCATTAAAATCCATTCAGTAGTTTTTACTTGAAAGAGTAACAAACATCCATCCATCCATACTTTCGCGTTTATAATATTAGTAGGATAGGATAAATAGATTAATTTTCACAAAATGGAATGTAGAGCCTCGTTGTGATGCCGATTTGTTGTTCCAGCAGCGTTACCAGAAGGTTACTTTTGTAACCTTTTAGGTGATTTTTAACTCCTTCAGGTTACTGCTATGACTCGAAAGGTTACATATTTTTATTTCAGCTGTTTTTAAAAAGTAGCTCGCAATTGCAATTTTAATGGAAAACATTACTAAATCATCCATATTTCTGTAAGCTAATACATATTCTGTCAGTCAATTTTTAATTCTACTACTGGAAAAAATATAAAAGGTTACTTTTCACACTAAAAGGTTACTTTTCATAAGCATTTCAGGTAACTTTTAACAAGACCCGGCTGGCAACACTGTGTTCCAGGTAACGTGTTCCTGAAGCACGGCTCAGAGCTGAGGTTGATCCCGAGAGACCGCGTCGGGCACATTCCCACATAGGAAAACTCACATTCCTTTATTACAATTTAAGCATTATTTTTTGTATGTATATTCTATTTTACGTTATGGTTTAACTATAATACTATGATTTTTAATAAAAACAGCTAAATCTTTGGTAAAACTTTTACTTAATTATTCTTAAGTTTCTCGTTAAATTATACTTAAAACTAGTGGAACAAGCTTAATCTAACGCCATCACCGACTCAACAGCTCTTAGGAATGATTTCTCGAACTCTTTCTCGGAGAAACGGTCCACTGATGCTCTGAAATATAAATGGATACAATGAGCAAAAGACGCATGTCTTAAAATAAAAATATATTCCGGACATATTCACACGGTCAACTGATCCCAAACTAGGCATAGCCTGTACTATAGGTACCAGAGACTGATATACATAATAGATACATATTTAACACCCAGACACAGAACAAACATCTGTGTTTATCACGCAAATGTTGGTCCAGTGCGGGGATCGAACCCGCGACCTCTAGCGCTGAGCTATGAGGCCAGTCAAATAGAGTCTTCAATAGAGATTCCTGTTTTTTTTAAATTATATTTTTTCGTTTAGGGACTTTGAGTTGCGCAGCAACTATGTCAGTCCCATAAAGATCTCATATAAACAATGACTACACTATACATCCTGCAGCAACCTGAACGCAGATTTGTAGAGCGCAATAGCGGCAACAGAAGACTGTCGGAGGGTGTAAATATGTATATACATACGTACATAAAATCCCTATTTCCCAGAGGGGTAGAATAGAATAGAATGATCGTTTATTGTAGCAAGAGATTACATGGCCGATTAGGTGGTGAGCACAAAAGTATACACATTATAGGAAGGGTAGGCAGACACCACAGTTTGCTTATTCTTTTAAAAGGATCATTAGATCCTTTTAAACTTGATTTTCATGACCTCGGTGGCGCAACAGGTGAGTGCCCATCTGAGTCGAAGACATGCGGGTTCGATTCCCGTTGCGGGACAAATGTTTGGATGTTCTGCAAGTATTTGTTCCAGGTCCGGGTGTTGGGGTACCACGGTACTCGTCTCTGATACCAACGACACAGGGACGCGGTGTCGGCGACGCGTGCGTGATGCCTCTGGTATTGCATGCGGTCATATGCTACGGTAACCTTACCAGCAGGTGGGCCGTATGCTTCTTTGCCACTTTAGTTGCTGAAAAAACCAAGTTTTTTTGCTATCCTGATATTTTGTAATAATGACTGGGTACGTACCTGGCTGCATCGACGATGTCCCTCCTTTCTTGGGCGGAGAGTGCGATGACCTCGAGCAAGGCGCGGGCGTAGTCGAGCGGCTCGGCGGCGAGGTAGCCGGTGCGGCTAGCACCAGTCTCCGCGATGATGTCGGCGCGCGGCCCGCCCGACCGGTGCGCCAGCGTCACCAGCCCCGCCGCCATGCACTCCACCACACCTGCTCATTCGATTACACCCGTTAACTCTACTACAGAATAATAGATCGGGGGAGCGAAGCGAAGTTTTCTACATGGCTGCAGATATCTTGTGTTCAGGTGCCGATTCGTCCAAGGCCACTTGAACGAATCGGCGTTGAATGTATATTTGTTAGAGATAATAATAATAAATATACAAGGTGATTCATATAACATGTATACCATCCCGAAAGGGGGTTATTCTATCAACAAAAAGAAATAATATTAGCGAAAAAAAACATCAATATTTTCATTTTTTTTTTGTTTTTTTTTTTTCACAAACTTTCTCAAATTAGCTGTTTTTTGTATTTTTATCATCTTTAAAACTAATAACTAAACGTACAAGAAGTTCGGTATCAAGATAGCTACCTAAAACAGCTGATTTATTGAGTTTGACCCCAACACAGCTTTTCACACAGATTTTCGCATTGAGTTTTTTCAATGAAAAATGTCTAATTTCCAAAAGTCGTAGAACAAACTTTATTGCCAATTGCTTGTAGAATGAGCCCCTTTCGGGTTGGAATACATATTATGAATCACCTTGTATAACACATGAAATCCTAGTTTGGGGTTAGGCAGGAATAGTCCTAACTAGGACCAAACTAGGACTTCCTGTGTCGTGGGTATCAGAAACCACAAATACCAATGTGGTACCACAACACCTAGACCCGGAACAAATATTTGCAGAACAAGCAAACATTTGTCACGCAGCGGGAATCGAACCCTAAAGGGGTGCTTGCGTCTCAGACGGTCAATCGCCCACTACGCCACCGAGGTCGTCAAAGATTCTCTGACTAACTTGGAGCGGCGTTGTATGTTTATTTGTTAGAGGCGCACTTTAATCCTTTCACTACACTGATTCCTTCACCGTGGTATGGTGGCCCTGAGAAGGGCCACCATACCGCAACTTGATCACTGACAGGTCTGAGTACTTACTGATGCCAAAATGTTCGTTCCACATAGCATGTAAAGCTATACTACTCGTCTGGTAAAGATTTAGAAGAGTGGTGTAAGGCGCGTTCACGATGAACTGGACGCTGTCTTCCAAAGACAGGTGCTTGGCCAAGTCCTTCAAGTTTTGCACGCGTTCCTCGTCTTCAGGACTCCGGCATGACCCGACAAGAACTAGTTTGATCTGGAAATAAATTATCAATGACTAACTTACGCCCGCGGCCTTGCTCGCGTAGTATCTTGATAAAAAGGGGGAGTTTTAAAAAACCCCTATATCCGTAATTCATTATTTGACTTTATGAGTATTTGTACCAAGGCTCAAGACCGTTCGTCATGGAACTCTTTGGGGGAGGCCTATGTTCAGCAGTGGACTTCATCAGGCTGATGATGATGTACCAAGTTTCAGATAAATCTCTTCATGCATTAAGATTCTCCCATACAAAGGAGCCATTTCATTCTGGGCCTGGTCCATGTACACTACATAGAAAAAATAGGCAAAAATAGGAGATTACAAGAAAAATACAATTTCATTAATTTGAAGACAAATGCGATGGTACAAGAGTAGTTATTCTGACAAGTTTTTTACTATGTGAATACTATTTGAAGGCCGCCATGTTGGTTTATAATTGGCGTTTGACATGACATTGACATATTTTTCATGTCATGTTGTTCGATTTGATGTTTTTGTTTTGTCAGATAAATGTAGGTTGTCAAAATGACATTTCACGCACGTCCATCCGCCATATTTTGTAGCGCTGTGTGTTACTCTCTTTGTCGAAGAAAATCTTAATGTACCTTAGAACGAAGTCAATTTAAATAAAATAACCAATTAAATACGTTTACTTTATTGCTTAGCCATATATTAGAGTAGTGTACACAGTGCAGGCCCAGGCTCCATATATTGATGAAACGTCTCTTTTGACAACTCATTACACCCTTTTAAGGGGTAGTTTTGAATCCAACAATGCAGTTTTTCTGTATTTTTATCATACATTATTTTAGTTAGTTTCAAATCTGTAGGTAAAAGGAATACGATTTATCCATACAAACATTTTAACCCCTTTTCACCCTCTAAGGGGTTGACAATTTTGTTGGTAATTTATAAGAAATAATAATAGATATATAAGGTGTGTTCCTGATCAGTCAATTTGTAATTTTGTACAGTTTATGTACATACCCTACTCCACAGAGCTTCGTTCTTGACCAGTAGATTCCTCAGCTCGTACACCGCCTGCAGCATGAGCGGATGGTCCTTCTCCGGCCGGAACTGTGCTACCGACAGGATCCGGATCGGGCCCCCCTCCTGCACCAGTGAGGGGAGCTGCTTCAGCTGGCTCACCTGAAATAATAACTAAACTAAATATTCTGGACATACCACACACGGTCAACTGATGCCAAACTAGGCATAGCCTGTACTATGGGTACCAGAGACCGATATACATAATAGATATATATTTAACACCCAGACACCGAACAAACATCTGCATTCATCACACAAATGTTTGTCCAGTGCGGGAATCGAACCCGCGACCCCTAGCGCTGAAGGCAGCGCTACTACCAAATGGGCTATGAGGTCTGAATAACACCCAACATATAGTCCTGAGCCCGCACTACTTCCTGAGACCTCCCTGTGTCATGGGTATCAGAAACTGTGATTACCATGGTACCACAACACCAACCATGGAATAGATAAAGTTATTTACCTAGAATAGCATAAAGGCTACATTTTATGTAGGTAAAACGCGAGCGAAGCCACGGGCTGAAGCTAGTTTATAATATTACATTTAAACAAGGGCAGGAAGGGTTATCCTACCAATATTATAAATGCGAAAGTTTGTGGGATGTTTGTGGTTCAATCACGGCTAAACGGCCGAACGGATTTGGATAAAATTTGGTAGAGATATACAGTGTTGTTCATCTAATTAGAAACACCTAGTCACCTGACATTTTTATAAAGTAACTAACATTATTATAGCATTTAATAGGAGGTAATTTTTTTTTCACTACTTTACAATGTACTTTAATATTTCTAGTTTAATTACAAGCAATAATATTTGACAACCAAGACGACAATAAAAATAAATATCAGTGAATCAAAAAGTATCAATATCGTTAGGACTGGCAGAATGGACAACTAATTAGAAACATTGTATGACTTGGTTCGAAATTTCATTTTTTAAACTGAAATACAGTTCTCACAATTGTCAATCACATTGTAAATATTGCCGCCATTTCTAACTCATTACGAAAAGTTACTATTTATTGTTGTTTTATTAAAAATGGGTAAAAATAAGAGCTGTGATGCAGCAACGAGAAAAATTATAGTGAATTTTCATTTAAAACAAAAATGGAGTTACAGAAAGATCGCCGATTATTTGGAATGTTCCGTAAAGATGATATTTAACGCCCTCGCACATTTCAAACTACACGGAACATCAGATAACGTGCCAAGAAAACTTCGGCCCAGGAAGACTACAGTTCAAGAAGACAGGCTTATGCTTCGATTAGCTAAGGCGGACCCCTTTAAAGGATCCAATGTTATAAGAAAAGAGGTATTTTCAGAAGACGATCCTCGACACGTGTCCACTAAACTAGGAAGGTGTTAGGAACGATCGCTAGAAAAGTACCACTACTAACCAGGCAACATAGAGAAAATCGTCTAGCATTCGCTCGCAAATATGGCAGTTGGACTATTCATCAATGGAAAAAGTTTTGTTTTCAGATGAAACTAAAATTAATTTGATTAATTCCGATGGAAAACGATATGTATTTTATTTTACGACGACCAATAAACGAGGCTTTGAATAACAAGTACACTAAAAAGACAGTTAAGCACGGTGGTGGAAATGTAATGGTGTGGGGATGTTTCTCAGGGTACGGGATTGGTCCCGTGAGAAAGATTGAAGGGCAAATGGATCAATATCAATACAAAAAGATCTTGGAAGAGACAATGATTCCATATTCCGAGGAAAATTTGCCAGTAACTTGGATATTTCAGCATGACAACGACCCAAAGCACACAGCACGCAGCGTTAAAGCGTTTCTTACAGAACAATCCGTGACAGTATTAGAGTGGCCTGCCAATAGTCCGGATTTAAATCCCATAGAAAATTTGTGGCACACTATAAAGACCAACCTGTCGCAGAAACACGTTACTAATATTCATGGACTTAACAGTGCATTTGAAGACGCTTGGAGAAGTATTCCTGTAGAAACTTGTTATAAATTGATTGAATCAATGCCGCGTCGCTGCAAAGCTGTTATTGATAATAAAGGCTACCCTACCAAATACTAATTGTCTAAGGATGTAGTATTTTTAGTATTTTTCAAAACTATTGGGGTTTTGTTCAAATTAAAAATGATTTAAGTAATGATTTTTTTGGTGTTTCTAATTAGTTGTCCGGTTTGTATCTCGTTTTTTATTTTGTTATTAATATAACTTTCAGTTTTAGAAAAACAACCGTTGTTTTCTGTTATTAAAATGGTATAACAATGCAATATAATATCCGATACATCGATTTTAATACGTAGGAACACTCAATGATACGTTAAAAATTAGTTCGAAAGGGAATTTGCAATAAAAATATAAACCCAGGTAGGTGTTTCTAATTAGATGACCACCACTGTAGATTACTAGCTGGTGCCCGCGACTTCGTCTGCGCAGGATTAGTATTTCGAGTAGCTAGTAGTCATATTTTGGACAATTCACACAATATCTTTATAAATTGTAGCCTATGTGTTATTCTGATGTATAAGCTATATTATTGTGAAGTTTCATTAAAATCCATTCAGTAGTTTTTACGTGAAAGAGTAACAAACATCCTTCCATACTTACAAACTTTCGCATTTATCATATTGGTAGGAAGTAAGATAGTCTGCAATAGCATATAGTCTACTTTTTATGTATGTACCACGCGAGCGTAGCCGTGGGCGGGAGCTAGTTGACAACAAAGTCAGGCATATGGTTACCTCACAAGGCGGGTAGACCCTGAAGGTGGTGAGAGGAACACCCCACAGCTCGTTGATGTGCTCCTCCGTCCAGGTGCCGTTCACCATCACCACGTCCGCGCATCGCCCCACTACGCCGTACAACTGAAACAGACAAATCATCATCATCTTCTAGGAGAAGTCCGCTACTGGACATATATACCTCATATGGTGGCTCTGAATAGGGCCAAGGATAATAGGGACGTTTATCAAAGAACTAGTGTGCTCAGAGGCCCCCTGTCGTTAACATGTCACAGGCATGATGTTTTCCTTCACCGTTTGAGAGCACTAATACAGCGCACATAAATATTCCATCCATTAGTGCTCCGCCGGGTTTCTAACCCACGACCTTTTGATCGCAAGGCGAGGTCACTACCAGCACTCCTCGTTTGCTCTCTCAGTCGCTTTACTGGCAAAGTGCCAGTAGGGGATGGGCAGCAGCGTCTCTTATTTGCATGCTGAATACTAGTTCTCAAACGGTGAAGGAAAACATCGTGAGGAAACCGGCAATTTATAGAACCAAAAAATTCGAAGTCATGTGATTGCCATGTGCATGAAAGGAGCTTCTAAGAGGCGCACTTTAATCATTTCACTACACTAATTCGTTCACCGACGTTCAAGGACGTTCTTTTCAGGGCCACCATACCTGGTCATATACCTAATGCAGGATGACCAAGAATAAAAAAATATATATATATATATATATATTCCGGACATATCACACACGATCAACTGATCCCAAACTAGGCATAGCCTGTACTATGGGTACCAGAGACTGATATACATAATAGATAAATAGTTAACACCCAGACACAGAACAAACCTCTGTGTTCATCACACAAATGTTTGTCCAGAAAAAACAGTGACACGACAAGAAGAAGTGGGGGATTCCCCCCATATTTTTCTATACTAGATTTTCAGAGCGACTTCTATGCCTATGCTATGTTCAGCTGTCCTGCCTATGTCCAGTAGTGGACATAGGCTGAAATGAAGAATCCCAACAACTCACCCATCCAAAGATCCTGTAGTACATCAACTTCAGCCACGTGAATATCGGGTTCCGCGCTATAGAACTAGCGTTGTTGTACGAGACCACGCGGTGCTTGACGCGGCGCATCATGGCGCGGGTGACGGTGGGGTAGTGCGTGTAACAGCCCACGGGACAACCCGCCAGCCACCGGAATATGGGGTATGTGAACGCACATCCAGTGGTATCTATGTACACATCTGGAATCGAAGTCAAAAGGCACAGTGTTAATAATAGACAAACACAAACACACACCCACAAATACACAGAGCACATAGTTAGGCATGAATAATATTATTTATATATAAAAAAAAAAATAAAAAAAATATTCCGGACATATCACACACGGTCAACTGATCCCAAACTAGGCATAGCCTGTACTATGGGTACCAGAGACTGATATATATAATAGATAAATATTTTCAACACCCAGACACAGAACAAACATCTGTGTTTATTAACAAATGTTTGTCCAGCGCGGGGATCGAACCCGCGACCTCTAGCGCAGAAGGCAGCGTTACTACTAACTGAGCTATGAGGCCAGTCCACCATATGGTTAATACTTGTTTGGAGCTTTTAGAGTTTTTATTGTTTTATAGTTTCTATTATTATTTTATGATAAATACATACTTGGTGACTGTTTTTAGGTATAAGATATAAAATGTAAATCCGTTATTGGCTGTCAGATAAGTTTACATGTTTTCTTTTTAAGAGCAGTGGATTTTGTTAATAAATAAAATAAAATAGAATAGAATAGATATTCATAGCATTATTAAACCTTAAAATTTACCAACACCATAAGGACTATACTATACAAACTAAGACTATAAAAAAGAAAACTTTAATGCTATGAAATGGCGTCAGACTCAGCATTATGTTGTGATAGCCATTGAACATGTTAATAAAACACTGTTTTGTACTATCTGTTAATCTATTACAGTGAAGTATTATATAATATATATATGTATGTATAATAACCGACCTCCTGTTTCTACACAATCAGGATGCCTGGTAGATAATTTAGTAACTCTGCCTTCTGCGCTAGAGACAGGCCTCATAGCTCAGTTAGTAGTAACTCTGCCTTCTGTGCTAGAGGTCGCGGGTTCGATCCCCGCACTGGACAAACATTTGTGTGATAAACACAGATGTTTGTTCTGTATCTGGGTGTTAAATATTTATCTATTATATATATCAGTCTCTGGTCACCATAGTACAGGCTATGCCTAGTTTGGGATCAGTTGGCCGTGTGAATATGTCCGGAATATTTATATTATATTTATATTTATAATGCCTTGGCATTAAGAGTTTTGGCCGAAGGGTGTCAAAGGGACAAGGGGACACCGCCGTGCACCGTCGTCAGCTGACACCCTGATTGCGACATCGACACGTCGCAGTAGTCACAATGTTTTAAGTTTTTTTTATTTTTTATATTGTATGTATGTTAGTTTTAAGGTATATATTGATATGTACTGTAGAATAAGTTAAATAAGACCTGTAACTTTACTATAGTCTGAAATAAATGAATTAATAATAATAATTAAGCCCACCTTTTGTACATTGTTGTTTTTTTTATGTGCAATAAAGATTAAATAAATAAATAAATAGACGTTTCAATAAAATCACTAGGATCAAAATCACTAGGATCGCGGGCCGAGGGCGGAAGCTAGGATGTTATAATTGCGGAAGTAACTCTGTTTGTTTGCGCTAAACGACTGAACGGATAGTAATGAAATATGGCAAGGAGATAGATTAAATCCTGGGGAAGGACATATGCCATCTTTTGTCTAATTAAATAAATGGCCGTAGGGAACGGCTGAAGAATAGTTCCCTCCATATCTCCTACCCATGCATTTCGTAAGAGGCGACTAAGGGAAAAAAGGTTGGGAATGGGCAGCATTCCCTATTCGCGCGCCCAGCGTGGTGAGTATGGGCAAATTCCCACCACATGATAGAAGTCACTCCGGAAATCTATGGGGGAGGCTGATGTTCAGCAGTGTACTTCAAACGGGTGGTATGAGGTTAACAATGAATCCTTTCAACACACTGATTCTTTCACCAAGGTCATAGGGCCTTTTCAGGGCCACCACCTCAACCTGGTCACATACCAAATGCAGGATGACCAAGAAAAAATCAGTCGCACGATAAGAAGATCTACATTTGTACCTGGATTTAGCTTCATAAATGCCTCCAAGCCAAGCACCATGGACCCCAGACTCTGTCCCAGTAGTGTGAAATATGGGTAAGTCCGAGCTTCAATTGGCTTACTCGATGAAAGCCGTACTAGTTTGATCTTCTCAGGCTCTACTCTCACATTGAACGTGTTTTGAACCTTGTTAAGGATTGTCTTAAGCTCTGCTCTCTCTACTGTGTATATGTAGATTGTTGTGTCTGGGTATCTGAAATAAGGATGGGTGACCGCTATTAATATTAACAACAGTAAATAAATAAAATAAATTACACCCAACAGTCACATACATAGTCCTGACCCCATAGGATTCCCTGTGTCATGGATATCAGAAACTTCGAGTACCATGGTACCACACATTCTGGAATGGTAGTCCCAAACCGGACAACTTCAGAAGGCCTCCCAACCAATAGACCGATGACATTGTGAAGGTTGCAGGTCAGTGGATGGAGAAGGCTTGATAGCTCAATGTAGTTCAATGTAGCTCTTTTTGGGGGAAGCCTATGTCCAGCAGTAGACATTCTTCAAGCTGATGACGATAAGGGTATTGATAAAAGTAATTACCTTGTCAGAAGAGCCTTTATCGCTACCCAGAGTACCCTCTCCCCGCCCCCACCAGCATTGCAGTACGGATGGAAGAATGCCACATTGGCCCCATCACGCTTCCTTCTCTGCAGCTTACGTTCCTTGATTCTCATGTACCAGGAGGCAAAGATCAGAGCAAACGGGACTGTTACGCAGGCAAACAGGAGGAGCATACTTATGAATGCTATTGGGATGACCACTAGGATCCTGAAACAGTTATTATACATTAAAGCTTGGATCAGAGATTCACTGTACTGTACTCGTTAAAATAAAGAATTATCTTTGCTTCACCAAGTACTTGAATCTACAAGGTTATTCATAACCTTCCGAAAGGTTCTATCAACAAAAAGAAAAAACAACATATTTGAAAAACTCTTTCAAGTAACCTATTTTTGATATTTTTATCATCTTTAATTAAACTAGTGAAAGTCCTTGCGACTTTGTTAGAGTGAAGTTTTTCATACAAACTTCAAACCTCGCTGCACCCTTTTAGGGGTTGGATTTTGAGAATTCACTTCCTTAGTACACACCTACACACTAAGGCACACACCCTACACATTTCAAGTCTCTAGGACCAATGGTTTAGGCTCTGTCTGTGTTGTCAGTCAGTCAGTCAGTCAGTTACTAGGTACAACTTTATGAGCAGTCTAGATGTGGGTGTAGGTAAGATTCCAGGGATGATAAACTTGCTTGCTTGTCAATTGGTTATCCTGTATTAAGACAGTGACCAGGCCGAGTTATGGTGGCCCTCAAAAGGGCCTAAGACCGACGGCGATGGAATCAGCGTAGTAAAAGGATTAAGGGGCGCCTCAGGCTCCTTACGTGCACAACTGAAATAGGTAACAAATGAGATCAAATAAACTTACATGAACCAGTGTAAGACCACTGCAATCAGGGAGAACATGGTGAAACATACGATAGATTTACAACAGCATGAGGAAGGAAGGCAGGCAGATAGTGTAGTGTTTTGTATTCCGAGAGTGTAGTCTGCCCGGCTCGAACGACACCAACCAACCAAGCTTATTAAGTCCAAGCAAACTGCTGCTTGCTGCGCTGACTGGGTGGTACTAGTGCTGTTCTGGCTGATGAACCCACCCACACCACCACAGCTAAAGCCTAGCTTCTAATTTTATTTCGCAGAGATTTTAACCACAAAACCAATCACAACCAGACCACAGACTCCGTAACAATTCAAAATTACTCTATGCTCCGTAAGGATAATAATCAGTGCTGCCAGCTCCGGCAGTGACTTTCGGACGGTAGGTTGTGTGAAAAGGGACGGTTTTCAAGACCAGCGGACGCTTTTCAATAAATTGTTACTTTTTCTTCTTGTCGACTCACTGATTTTTTCTTGGTCATCCTGTATTAGACCGAAAGAATCAGTGTGGTGAAAAGATTAAAGCGCGCCTCTTAGAGTGCACATGTCAACATGTCTTCGAATTTTTAGGTTCTAGGACATGCCGGTTTTCGCACGATGTTTTCCTTCACCGTTTGAGAGCACTAGCATAGCGAACATTAATTTTCCAAATGGAAAAACCATTGGTGAACGACAGATTTCGAATCCAGGAACTGTGGATCGGGTAGGTTAGTACCTACCTACATACAGTAAAAGTATGTAAGTAGGCACCTACATACTTTTATTTCCCCTTGCGGACTGGCAATGGCATTTCAAGCCTTACTACCACTATGTGTTGAGATAATCTGTTTTCTTGGTATAACTCTCTGTGACTGTTTATGATCTGTGTTCTGGGCTCTGCAAATAAAATGGTGAAACAATAGACATACGTCTTTGCCTTTTAATATAAAATTAATACGCTTCCACTGCGCCAACATGAAAAATATAAGCCGAAGAATATGAGAAAAAATACATGGAGTATTTCTAGAGAAGAAAACAACAAGAGCAATATAAAATTCTAAGGATGGCGATGACTTCGGTTACAAATTTACCAAAGCTGGTAGATGGAACAAATTTTGGGCACAAATCCTTCCAGTGCAGAACGGGACAACAAGTGAGAGGCCACTACAGAGGTCGGACTTCAATGAGAGGACAACGTGGTCAATCCAGAGGCAACAGCAACTCAAACAGAGGACGAGGTGCAAGCTCCTATAGGTCACCATGGCAGACAGGTCAAGCGGCGCAGGCAGATGAAGAGACCTCTTCTTCAAGGAAAAACGAAATGTCATTTACAGCGAGTAGTGCAAGTGCATTATGTAATAACAGTTGTGTTAGTGATAGTGATGTTCAACTAATAGTGGACTCAGGGGCCACAGAACATTTGATTATGGCTAATTACGAACCTTATATGACTCAGGTTGAAGAACTGGACAGAGAGATGAAGATTTATGTAGCGAACGGACAATATCTAACATGTTACAAAAGAGGTAAACTAACATTAGAATATAATAGTAGTCTATCAATAGATATTGAGGGATTAATTGTTCCTAAGTTGTCACACAATTTATTATCAGTGAGAAAATTATTAGAGAAGGGACTTCATGTTCAATTTTACAATGATAGTGTATCGATAAGTAACTCAGTAAATGAAGTTATTGGCAGGTTGAAAGGCAGGTTATATGTTATAGACATGAAACTCAATAATGAAGTAAGTTTGATTTCAAAAGATTTGTGGCATCAGAGATTGGGTCATGCTAATAGGAAACAGCTAAGGTTACTGCAACTGCCGTACAGTGAGATTCCGTGTGAACCATGCATGAAAGGTAAGTCAACTAGATTACCATTTTATCCTACTCAGAAACCACGTTCTCATTGCATTGGTGAACTCATTCATACTGATATATCTGGACCAATGTCCACACCCAACTCTACAGGCGAGATTTACTATCATACAATCATTGATGATTTTACTCATTTTTGTGAGGTTTACTTATTGAAGAGAAAATATGAAGCAACTGATAGGTTGATAGAATACATAAAAAGGGTAGAAACGCAAACAGGTAATAAAGTGAAGAAGATTAGATCAGATAATGGAGGTGAATTCAAAAATGAAAAAATACAGAATTTTTGCAAGGAAAAAGGAATAATAATACAGTATACAAATCCATACAGTCCAAGCTCCAACGGTGTAGCTGAACGAATGAATAGAACTATATACAACAGAGCAAGAACATTGTTAATAGAGACAGGCTTGCCAAAATTTTTGTGGGGTGAAGCAGTTAGATGTGCAGTCTATCAAATCAACCGCTGCCCATCCTCAGCAATAAACTTCCAAACCCCAGCGGAGAAGATGTTTGGAAACAAGAATTTGTCAAGACTTCGAGTTTTTGGATCTAAAGTGTGGGTTCATATATTACCAAAACAAGACAAATTTCAAGAAAGAGCAAAAGAAATGAGATTTGTGGGATATCAACAAAATGGATATCGCCTATGGGATCCTGAAAACAACAATATTATTGTGTCAAGAGATGTGAGATTTGATGAAAGTCAAATACAATATACAGAAAAGAAAACTAAGGAAAGTGATCAGATATACTATGAAGATGAAAATAGCAGAAAGAAACCAGCAAATGAAAATATAGAAATTGAAAATGACAGTGATGATTATGAGGATACAGAAGAAGAAATACCAGAACAAAAGACAAGATCAGGAAGAATCATACAAAAGCCAAGTAGATTTCAAGAGGATTATGAGCTATATACAGCATATTGTTTAATATCGGGAGATCCTCAAGATTATGAGGAGGCAATGAGCAAAGGTTGGAGTAATGAGATTAATAAGGAATTAAATGCCCTTGAAAAATTAGAAACATGGGAAATAACAGATTTACCTAAAGGAATGAAAGCTATAGATACTAAATGGATCTTTAGAACAAAACAAGATGGTACAAAGAAAGCACGCTTAGTTGCAAAAGGTTTCCAGCAAAACAGTTCAGTGAATAACTATGCCCCAGTAGCCAGAATATCTACAATAAGGCTGATGCTAAGTCTAGCAGTACAACAAAATTTGCCATTGAAACAGTTTGATGTGCCTACTGCATTTTTGAATGGATATCTGGATGTAGATGTTTTTCTGAAATGCCCAAAAGGATTAAACATCAGTCAAGGAAAAGTGCTTAAATTGAAAAAGGCTTTATATGGATTAAAAGAGGCACCAAGATGTTGGAATAAACGATTTCATGAGTTTATTATAAAAGAAGGATTTACACGATCAAAACATGATTCATGCCTATATGGGAAAGGACCAAATTGGTTACTATTGTATGTCGATGACATTTTATATTTAGGAAAAGAAGATATAATAATAAAGAAGCTGGAAAAGGAATTTAAACTGAAGGATCTGGGAGAAGTTAAGAACTATCTAGGATTGGAGGTAAATAGAAATCAAAATGAAATGGAAATAAAACAAACAGAGATGATAACAAAGCTTTTAGAAAGATTTCAAATGCAAGACTGTAAAGGAAATAAAACTCCAATGGAAACAAATTTATATGCAAAAACATCCTCAAACATAATTGAAGTGCCATTTAAAGAACTAGTGGGATGTCTACTCTACATCTCAATGAATACTAGACCGGATATAACTTATGCAGTATCATACTTGAGTAGATTTCTAGATAAACCAACACAAGAATTATGGACAGCAGGTAAAAGGATCTTACGATACCTCAAGGAAACTCAGTTTCAGGGGCTGCTATATAACAATACAGGTAATCATACTCAATTAGAGGCTTATTCAGATGCAGACTGGGCAGCTGACAAGGTTGACAGGAAAAGTACCAGTGGATGTGCTATCTATCAAGGTAACAATTTGATATCATGGTTTTCCAGAAAGCAGACATGTACAGCTTTGTCAACAGCTGAGGCAGAGTACATAGCAGGAGCACATGCAGTAAGTGAACTCGTACACATAAAGGGCCTACTCTCTGAATTTCTTAATAGTAAAACAGTGTCAGCTCACATCTACATTGATAACCAAAGTACAATTAAATTGATTCAAAACCAAATAAATACTAAAGCCTCAAAGCACATAGACATTAAATATCATTACATAAAAGATGTAATAAATAAGAGAATTGTGTCTGTATCATATGTACCTACAGAGGAAAATATATCTGATATTTTCACAAAGGCATTGCCTGCAAGAAAGCATGTATATTTCCGTGAAAGATTAAATGTGTATTAGGTTAACTACCTTAGATGGGTATCTCTCTTGCTAATATATTATGATTGTAATGTTTTTATTTTTATTTAGCGGTTTAACTTGATGTTGCTATTTGAAGGGCTAAATAGAAACACTATCCGTTATTATTGTTATATGTTTTTATGTTTAAAGGTAGAAAAAACTTATTTTGTTTGTAAACATTCATTTTATTCTATCTTAGAGTTAACTGCAGCTATGTCTACATGCTATTCTACATTGAAATAGTTAGGTAGAGTCTTAATAAGTTTATTAAAATATGTAGTCTTACAATTTCTGTGTCAACAATTTTCATATTATCTTAGATTCAATTTGTATAAAATATATAGGTATAAACCTCTACAAATTGAGGGGCTGTGTTGAGATAATCTGTTTTCTTGGTATAACTCTCTGTGACTGTTTATGATCTGTGTTCTGGGCTCTGCAAATAAAATGGTGAAACAATAGACATACGTCTTTGCCTTTTAATATAAAATTAATACTATGCGTCTTTTGATTAGCTAGGCTAGTTTGGATGCGTTTAGAAACAAGTTAGGAACCGGATGCATTCGTACACATATTTTTGATGGCACTGTCCTAAAAAGGACGATTTGGCGAAGGGACGACTAGAGGACGGTCCGACAAAGAATAGGACGGAAAACCGTCCCTTTTCGAACGGTCTGGCAACGCTGATAATAATATTCTGTGCCACAGACAGACTAGGAAGCACAGACTAATAAGGAGCACTACGATGAAGATAGACCCACAGAATACTATCCATAAACTATTTTTTTTAATGGTTTTTTCCCACAGCCACAGAGTATGTATGGTATCTTAGTTAGGCTATGGCATCTGGTCTACCCAAAGTACGCTGTGGCCTTACCGCCAAGTCTTTTACAAATAAATAAAATAAAATAAATAAATAAATACATATTCAACACACACGGTCAACTGATCCCATACTAGGCAGGCATCATTCATTCATAGCCTGTACTATACTACTATGGGTTACCAGAGATAATCAATTTTTAATTCTACTACTGGAAAAAATACAAAAGGTTACTTTTTACACTAAAAGGTTACTTTTCATAAGCAATTCAGGTGACTTTTGACAAGACCCGGCTGGCAACACTGGACAGACGCCATTTGAATCACAGAACACTATTAAATTAACATTTGAATTGAATGAAAAGAAAAGCTAGTGGTGGGGAGGCTGCGGCCTGGCATCTGGCATGTGCAAAATTACTCTATGGCTGCGGCGTGGTTTTAATTTCTTTGTAATCTTTGTATTCTCTCTTTAGAAAAAGTTTTGGAGCGGAGTGTAGCGGCTCGTTAATCTAATTAATAACAGCTGACTCCGCTGCTGTTGATAAAAACTTCAACCATAATATTTTCGTAGTAGTGACTAGCGACTTTTAACCTCGTTCTGTTCTTCGTTCGCGTATTTTCTCACCGCGGTAATGCTTGGCTTGGTCGCGAGGAACAGGCATAGCTTCACCTAGTTTCTAAGACGTTTCAAAGTGATCCTAGTGATTTTATTGAAATAAATGCCTTTTGACTTTGACTTTGACTTTGACTTGTGCTTATGATACATATTTATTACATGCTCCTCAGTGCTTGTGGTCAGGTGCATGCAATTGAGTTCAAATGTGAATTTGGCTGAAAACATTCCATTGAAGGTCTTTGAAGTTTAAGAACAAAATGGCCACTCTTCTTCGTTTCCTATCCTATCATTGGATGTCCTATGGAAGGGTTGCCAAGTGTGTGGTGTTTTATTGGGTGTCATGCGAATTTTGCATGAAAGGAGCCTCTAGGAGGCGCACTTTATTCCTTTCTCTACACTGATTCTTTGACCCGACGCGACCGTCATAAGCCTTTATCAAAGTCACCATACCTCAATCTGGTCACTGACTTGTGTCGAAGTGTACAGGTGTCGAAGAAAGATTCAGTGACACAACATGTGAGGCCGTAGATTTTTCCACTTGTAACATACCTGATAGTGACATAGCAACTTTTATGTTATGGTAACATATAAGTAACATAATACTTTCCTAAAGCTGGTGAATACCTGTACTTATTTGATTTATGTTTAACTCATCATCATTATTATCACCATCTTAGCCGGTAGATATCCACTGCCAGGCTAGGTCCCCCTTAGAACGGCACAAGTTGCTTTCTTGCTACTTCTTGGTTGTTTTCCTACCTAAAAAATAAGAAATTTAAAAATTATATGCTTTTTTTACATACCTATTTATAAAAAAATAATCATAACACGAAAAAGTCTCCTAAAAGTTAATCAAAGTACCTACACGCGATCAAAATCATCACTCAAGTGGTAATCTTCCCTTTCTTGAAGATTTTGAGTGAAAATTACATGTGGTGTTGGTGGTGGTTTGGTGTTTTTGCGTCTAGAGTAAAACGAGTTACTTCGTTGAAGTCTAGTTTATAAGTCTTTAAAAGAGGTATTTTAATCCAGTAAAATGGCTTTAGACTAACTATGATTTATTCTATGATGCTGAGTAGGCACAGCATTCCTTTACCTACTGTTGTACATTTTACATGATACTACACTCGCTTAACAATTGAGTCAGTATCATGCACAACGTCAACAATAAAAAAACGAAACTTCCGCACATGAATTTTTTTACTTGGGTGAATTTGTTTCATTGAGCTCTTCTACATTCACTTCATCTTCAAAATCCGAGATACCTAATATTACTTATAAAGTGAATTAGCATCATCTTCTATTACACGTTTTTCTAATTTTAGACATGGAATTATTTTCGTTGTCCGTTTTATCAATATTTTTGGTTCTTTTTCTATGACGATAACAAAATTGATAAAATCTATTTGTGTTATTATCTTCTTCGTTTCTTGATAACGAAATATGATACTTCTATTTTCTTAATAACAATGCTCTGCTCATATATATCTTGAAAACTTTAAAAGCACTTTGACGTCTTCCGGATTTTTACATACCATAAAGTCCATTTTTTTCTTCTCAACACTTATTTTTTTTCCCTCTGGATGCAAAAAATCAAGCTGGATATTAGCTAATATTTCTTTAAGTCACACTTTCAAACAAGACTATCTGGATTATTGAATATTAATTACAAGCCATTTTTACTCATCAATCAAAACCAGTCCTTTAAATCGGTTGCTAATCCTTTCCCCTGTTTTTATCACAAGTTCAGACAAAATCTTTAAAGTTAAAGACTTTCATTTAATATTACTTACCTATATGAAACGTCATTTTCATTAATACGAAAGCATTATTCAGCATTTTTTTTTTTCATCGTCATCTGTACTTTGGGTAAAAGCAAAATATTTATATTATTTTATTTTTTCTGCTGCATTAATCATTATCATCAGCATCAGCCTGATGTTAAGTCCACAGAGTCCACTGCTGATCATAGGCCTCCTCGAGAGTCAAGTCCCTCAAGTCCTGATGAACGGACTTTAGCCATCTCCATTCACCGACTTGCCGCAACCTTCCTAATGTCGTCGGCCCATTGGGTGGAAGGCCTTCAAACTCTGCGTCGTCAAGTTCTTGGCCGCCAGTCGAGAACCTTAATCCTCCAACGGTTGTCGGTTCTGCGTGCTACATGGCCGGCACACTGCCACTTCAAGTTGCTTTCTGAAAGCTATGTTGGTAACCTTGGTTCTTCTTAGTGCTGCATTCATGATTCTATAAAGCAAAACCACCACAAAAACAAGTAATTAAGCAGTCAAAATTACTTTGTATGAATTGCCGTGGAGGCCACCACGACCGACGATTTTTACCGTTGGTTTAGCGCTAGATACCCTGTCGGTTATTATCTTCTTTCTGTCGATATTACTTCGTTTAATAAAGATCTTAAATATAAACCCTGTCGGTTGGTCTGGATGTTGGATTTTGGATGGGTGCCATTTCATACAGATTGTCCCGAGCGGCACCGTCACGAGACGACGCGACATTTCGTTTAAAATGATGAATAAACATGTATATTCTTTTATTTTATTTTGATTAGGGTATTAGAAATATTATCTACTTTAACCCTTAATAGGGCGAAGGTAAAAAATATTGAAAAAACAGGTTTTGTGTTATTATTTATATATATAATAGGCCCCTTTTAAACATTATTAACTAAAATCTAAAAATATATAATTATAAATACGCGAAAATTCGGTGGTAATTATTTTACCATTGCCCGTTTACGTTTAGGTTTTGGTGGTAATTATTTGACCTTAGCACGTTAAGGTTAAGAGAGAGGAGGTACTAGCGCTGCTACAATCCATAGCCTCTCCTTCCTCTGGAGCAATATGAAAGCTTTTGAAGCACGGTGTGGCACATAAAGCTACTTTGCAGACATCGCAAATGATCCTTGATCTTTTTTGAACATTTTTCGTGCTGCAAAATCGGCATCTGGTAAACTTCCCTTGGTCTTCTGGGAAGTGTGGCACAGAAGAGTGTCTGATTTCAGCAGGTACTCCGAAATTTCCACCTTGCTTGTTCCTAAAAATGATACTTGTGGTTCTTTTTTTACCTGTGAATCCATCAATAAGGCTGCGAGCCAAACGAAGTCTAAAATCTCGATGTGTGTGAACCGTTTGCTTATGAATTTGAATGTTGGCTATATACGCGTTGATAATAGCTGCATCAAACATAAAATAAAATAGACGCAACCAGTTGCGTCTCGATTTTCGGCCGATTGGGTACGAGGCACGGAAGTGATCAAAATGATCCACACCTCCCATATTCACAGTATATTGGGCAATAGCAGTGGGGATAGTAATATCTTTCTTGGAACCATCCTTCTGTGTTCGTTTGACCGTAGACACAGATTTTGGGTTGTGTGCTGTTGTCAAAATATTAACCAGTTGAGTATCCATCCACTGTATAGCAGAAACGGGAGCTTTGGATTTATACATGAACTCGTGCTTTGCAAGTTTTTCCTTCTTGTGTTTATTTTTGGGCAGCAACTTTTCTGGTAAACCTTTTCTGTTCAAACGAACGGTACCGACGGCATATATTCCTTTCTCTATCAGCAAATCATTCATTAGAGGAATGCCAGTGAAGAAGTTGTCGAAAGCTACAAGAGTATTGCGCGGAACACCTTCGCAAAGTTTCATTATGACATTATATCCTAAGCCTTCTTCACTTGATGCATTTTCGTCTGCTTTGCCGATATAGATATCGAAGACATATATGTATCCGGTCTTAGCATCACATCGAGCCCATACCTTATAACCCCTTTTTATGGGTTTTTTGGGCATGTATTGTTTTAGTGTGCTTTTACCCTTGAATTTTACCATGCTTTCGTCCACCGATTGGGTGCTTGATTGAGAACATTGGGTCTGGAATACTTCGTTTAGTTTTGTGATCATAGGACGTATTTTATAAAGCTTATCATGATCTGGCGTATCTCTTGCTGGTTCTTTAGTATTATCATTCAAGTGAATGTTTTCAGTCAGTTTTTTGAATCTCTTTTGAGTAAAAGTTTGGGCAATATCAGGATTTCTATAAAAAGTATCAGTTGACCAATACAGATTGGCATCAGGTAAGGGATGAAGACCCATCAGTATCAAGATACCAAGATATGCACGCATTTCAGCTACAAATGTTGGACTCCAGTGTAGCGTTTGTCTTTGTGCCGCATAAATGTTTGTTTGTTCTACCAGCAACTCTACGAGATCAGGAGGGAAGTAACTGTCGAAAAATTCTATAGGCGGGGTTTTATGAGTGACGCGCATGTTGACAGTCAACCTTTTATCAAACTTTGGTATGCTATGCTTTGGAACCTTATCTGACCAGTTTTGAGCCACACGGATAGGCCTACTTACTATGTTTGTGCTCGCAGTTTCATTAGGCTGCGCTAAGTCAGATTGAGCTGGAGTTGGGTGGCTTGGTTCAGAAAGAACATCAAGAAAGACATCCCTATCATATTCATTTCGCGTACTTACTTCCCTCACCGGTTCTTCAGTCATTGGTTCAACGCTTTCTAGATATTCTACCGAAACACGTGGCCCGGGAGGGTCTTGAAAATCATCTATTCCTCTTGTCTCCAACTCAGGCTCTTCACCAAATATTCTTGAAAGACCTCGCGAAACTTCATCGTCGTAATCCAGTACGCAATCGCTCAAATGTGGTTCTTCCGAAATACTTTCGTCACTACTTTCAATAGCGGAGAGATCATCTTCTAGAATTC
This sequence comes from Anticlea derivata, assembly GCA_947579855.1. Taxonomy (NCBI): domain Eukaryota; kingdom Metazoa; phylum Arthropoda; class Insecta; order Lepidoptera; family Geometridae; genus Anticlea; species Anticlea derivata. Next base: position 10,168,001 of record OX388276.1, on the reverse strand, counting down.
TGGTAATAACACTATCAGATAACTTCTTTTTCTTCGACATTCTCCTGAAATAACAAGTACGCTAATGGGTAATGGTAACTATATTACCACCAAATACTACTATGTTGATCTAACTGGGCAATGGTAAGAGTTTTACCACCAAGTTTACGAAGATTTTCCAATAAGTACAAGTTTCATTTCAAAAGTTATTCTACGAGTCATGCAGGATAATATTATCAATTATCCTACCAAATATCACAAAACCACTTACCGGAATCTTTTTAGAACAAAGTTTCAATTTATTTGCGCCAAGCACCTCCGATTTTTAAAATTCTTCGATATTTTTTTTTTACTGTTAGTAGTACGCAAACTATTACAGTTAGGATGATTGCCAGTACTAATAAAAGTTTTAAGGGTCTTCACACATTATAAATATTGAGTATAAGAATGTGTACATAGAACGACTCATGCTCTATGGTCAAAAAGCTGAGGTGGTAAGTATTTGTCCTTTGCTCTATTAAGGGTAACCTAGAAGGGCAGCGACCTTTATTCATATTTTAGTCATTTTTTCTAAGAAACTACAACACACACCCTCAAAATCTGTCACCTGAGTTACCTGCACTTAACCTTATATAAATGGTGAATGAAACACGAAAGCATTACTCATATTCATTTATTTTCTCTTGCATGCATAATCAAATACTTTGGCGAAATCAGTCTTTATATAATTCTAAAATTTAAGTACAAAATTAACTGACATTGGTCTTTTGCGTTACCTTTATACAAAAAATAATAGCTAATACTTAATAAAATTAAATATAAAAGTAATACAAATGGAAATGATTTTTTTATAGAAGCTCACCAATTTTAAAAATTTAGGTCAGGTGGGGTTAGAGGAACATACTTTATTTCTTACATGATATTTTAAGTTCTTACTGCTTTATAGAATGTCTTTTTACAGATTAGACAAATATAATGTATATTTATGTCTGTTATCTTTCAATGACCGTACATCCATTTACGCTAACTATAATATTTATTATCTAAAAATGTTAATTTGTTAGGCTAGTGCTTTTGTTCCACTTTCCCTGTTTTTGGGGTAAGGGAAACGGTCTGCACATTATGAATAAATATAGTACCTATGTTGATCATTCTAGAACTATTTCATCTCAAAGAACTTCGTTGATTGAAAATGAATTTTATTCCATTGAAATAGGGCTTATAGTATAAATTATTGAATAAAAACGGAATTTGGGGTAAGGGAAACATACTATGTAGAGGCAGGGGTGGTAAACTGAAAGATTTTTTTTTCATACCATGTATTAAACATTATAAATTATTCACACCTACTGAATATTAAAAGAATTAAAAGACATTTTAAAAGTAACTTGGCCTCTTCGACCAATTGCAGGTGTGGGCAATTTCGTGACAATGTCCTCCCTGTGTTTTAAGTTCCGAGATGTCGTCCACCACAGGGAAAGCAAAAATAGTTGCTGTTTCTGCTTTTGATTTCCTTCTTGTATATTTAATTACAGGAGAACCGTCATCATTTATATTAATAACTACTCCTACGTAATGTTTGAGTGACTTTTTTGTGCAAAATTTAACCAGCACCCAATCATTTTTACCCACTGCATTAACATCGTTTTCCTTGTCATCGTCGAGTTCTATATCTTCTGCTTTGTCTTCATCACTACCATGCAGTATATTTTCCCAAAAATCATAATCGTCGCTATCTTCGTCGTACTTAATTTCAGTGTCAGTGTCACTTGAAGACGAATATTTTAGTTTTTTTCTATTATTGTTTATCGCTTTTCTTTTTTTCAGTTTTTGGGTTTTGTCCTTTTTGTTCATTTTTTTTTGGCTTCCCTTTAATTCCACGTATGTCTTTTTGAATGTTTACTTCTCCTATCGTTTTTGAGTTTTGTCCTCTTTGTTGATTTTGTTCTGTAATATTTTTCTGTTCATTATTTTGTGGGTTCTCTTTAATTTCACGTATGTCTTTTTCAATGTTTTTCTCTGCTATTGCTTTTGAGTTTTGTCCTTTTTGTTGATTTTGTTCTGGTATAGTTTCTTTTCTTCGTTTTGCGTCGTGTTTAGTTTCCTGTACGTGGTTTTTAATTTTTTGCTCTGCTTTTGTTTTATCTTGTTGCTTTGTCTAATTTTTTTTTTCCTGCTCTGTTTTCTCCAAATTTATTAATACATCGTCACGGGTTATTACTTCAGCTCCAGTTGCCATACGCTTTCTTTTAGTTTTGTAGCTGGAACCTGCTTTTATTCTCAATAATAGTAGATCTTCGAAGCTGATAATCCTGTTTTCTAGAATTTGAACTGTGGGCTTCCTGATGTTCACTGAGCTAGTTGATTCATAACTGAGCTGGTTGAAAGAGTTACGATCACTGCTATATTCTTTTGTCGAATTTTGTGGGAAATCCGAAAATGTAGGATGACGAATATTTCGAGTCAAGTCGATGCTTTTTAAAGAGAGAGCTAGCAACGAGTCCGGGTTGTATTTAGGTGGCTCAGTACACAGCGGCACATCATTCAGGGGTTCATTAGTAGGGTCTTCGATAATATTCGTAGCATCACATGTTGCTTTATGTTTCCATTCTTCTAGAAGAACTTGGTTGAACTTATCTTCTGAGATAGCATTTTTATTAAGGGGATATATTCCCGCTTTTCGAAAACCAGCTGCACATATAGCCGGGTCCAATCCACCCCAAATTTGTCCAAGCATTTTCGCAAAATCTTTTTTTGGCAACGACTTTCCGATATTCAACCTCTGCCACTTTACAAGGGCAACGTCCCATTTATCTTTTAAAGATTTATTTACCGCTAAATCTAGTGGCTGTAAAAGATGGCTGGTGTGTGGAGGTATTTTTAAAATTGTAATATTAGCTTTTCTAGCTTTTTTAATGAGGTTTATACCAACATGTGTTGCGTGTCCGTCATATATCAAAAGGATGGGTCGTTTTGGTCCTACTGTTTTTAAAAACACTTTTTCGAAAAAGTTTTCGAAAACCGCTGTCTCCATCCAGCCATTACTGGTTGCAGCATATGCTGTCCCAGGATACCCGTCGTCTGTTGTCCATTCGTCCCACACATTTTTCCCCTTGAATACGATTACCGGTGGAGTTTTTTCTCCAAGAGCGTTACAGCCTAATAGGACGGTGGTATTGTCCTTTCCAGGAGAAGCGATTGTTCTCGTCGAAGTAAATCCTTTAATTCCAACTACTTTTGACTTAGAAGGATCTTTTGAAAAGCTGGTTTCGTCAACATTCCAAATATGAGATGGTCTGTCTAGTAATTTGAGTTCTGTGAGTGTTTGTTGTAGTAAATCAAAGTAGGGATATATAATATATGGGCTACATGCCTGTTTTCTAGCATATTCTACCGGCTGTGGCTTCTTAATTGATAGATTATGCCTTTTTTTAAATGAAAGAAACCAATCTTCCCCGGGCACGCCATTTTTAAACGGATTTTTGATGTCATTTTCCGACACATACTGGCCCACTGTCTCTAATATTTCTTTCCTTGTCAGTCCAAATCCATGCTTCTCCATGTCACGCAGGTTTTTTACAAGATCTTCTTCTACTTCCCGAGATAAGATAGTGGCTCGTCCCAAAGTATTTGATTTGAGGCCTTTACGATCATATACCTGAAAATAATAGTACATTACTGACGAGGTCTGTAATTAATGACATAGTTTGCAGCCGGTCATGATGGCCAAGAGCGCAACGTAGTGCAGGATCAGGCCATCACAACTCGGTCAGCATTGTAGCCAGCTCTTGATGAATTGGAGATCAAGTCCATCATAAGTTGGCTGCAATGCTGACCGCGCTGTGATGGCGTAGACATTTGAAAATAATAATTTGGCGTGTTTTAAAAAACGATTCTAATTTAAATTCTAGCCTAATATAGTGGTTGGTCCATAATTGGCGGTGAAATACATAAGCAACGACAAACATACTTACATTAAAAAATGCAGTTGAACATATAATCTCCTTCTTTTTTGAAATTTTGAAGTCAGTTAAAAATACAAATAAAAAAATCGAAATAGGTGCAAAAAAGCCAAACAAATCTACATAATACAAATTAAGTCTAAAGCAAAACTAGGCCTAAAAAGTCAACAGAGGTAACTTACTCGATTTATTATGGTAGGTCTGGGTATTCCATAATGCTTAGAGGCCTCATACCCCGACAGTTTCCCACTTTTCACTGCTCTAACAGCCTCTAATAATTTTTCACGTGGGTATGACGCAATATTCGTTTTCCGCACATAATTTCTGGGCATTTTGTATGTATCTGTAATCAAAATCATGAATGAATATACCTTATACAATTAAATTATTAATATAACTCGTACCTACTAGTTTCTGCCCGCGGCTTCGCCGGTTTATTTTCAGTACCTACCTAAAGAAACATAAAATATAATAGCCTATTATCAAAGTTAGGCTATGTTCTAAATATACGTCAAATTCCATATAGATCTGTTCACTACTGTACTTTTGAAGATCAACGGTAAGAAAAAAAATACACTTTTCACAAACTTTCGGCTTTACAATAATATTAGGTAGGTAGTAGGATTATATTTTCATTTGAGTATTTTGTCGCAGCAAGACATTTAGACATTAGTGATTATTTATTCATGATTAGTGTAGCAAGAACGAAAATTTACATTCATTTAAAATGTTTGTGACTTCTGATATCGGAAAAGAGAAACACATGTTCCCCTTTCCCGGCAACGGCAGTTCCTCTTTCCCCACTTAGTGATTTTTTGGTTATGTTTCTAAGCACATGATTTTTTCATATTAATAGTTATTATTCTAAACTTTTCTATGCAAAATATCAAAAATTAGGTATAAAACAACACTTACCCTCATTGGCAGCTTTCTTTAACGTGTTTTTCGATAGTAAATCACCACTCACAAAATATGCCTCGCACTCGTGTTTTCGTAGAGTGACAACTAAATTTTTGTTGGTGTCATGGCCGCGCGACCGTGCGGCTTAGCGACATCTGTGTTTTTTTTTTGTAATCAATGCATTGTTCTGTTTTACCGACAGAGTAACCGTAGAGCTACAGTCTATTGTTTTTGATTTACAACTACCTGTTTCTCTTCCCCCATAGTTCCTCTAACCCCACCTAACCTTACTGGTAATTTAAAGATATAATGGAAAGAAATAAGCGTATTATTTTCAAAAATGTAATGTTTATATTAGGGACAATAAGTAACTCCAGAGACAAATTTGGGTAACGCTTAAGACATTCTATAGAAATATTGGTATAACTAATGGACTACACATTATTAAATAAACTTGCCTAATCACAATTTGTGATAAAAAAATCAAAAAATAAACAACAAATCAACAATAACAATCATTTCGGATATTCGTATGTCACTTTTCGAAGATATCAATCGGGGTTTCAAATTTGTATTGCCCATTTGCCAAAAAGGCCGGTGTTGGTAAGATTTTTATAATGTCTTCATAACTGACATGGCTAATATCATTTGTATCAATTCTGAATGTCTTTTCATCGTCAGTAACAACCCGTAGGAACATAACTTTCACTTCGCCATCTTCTTCGATAGGAGTCAAGGCTTTACACACGTAAGAAAACATTTTTTTCTTGTTCATGCCATACACAAAGACATGCAGAAAATCACCCGCTGACAGCAGTGGTGGAGCTCCATGACTACTCGTCGTAGCCAGCGGTCCTGCTGAATTAAAATCTTCAAACCTAGCATCGCCTAACGATCTATTTTTGTTATTTTCTTTGTCATGCTCTTGTTCTGGTTTCTCACCATCACTATCAGATGAAGATCCATAAATTGTTCGATAAATATTCGGACGACGCGGTATATTTTGAATATCTTTCAGTACAGCAAGTGGAATGTCATCATCTGATGTATCTGAAGAATAATTTCCAAAAGGTTCCAAACTCACTTCTTTCGAGATCTTCACGTTTTCTGGTCTTGCAGGTTTGACGATCACTTCTGTCGCGGAACTCACGGACTCTATATTGACTCTATATATTTTGGGGTTGAGGCAGTTGCAAAAACCTCATTTCAACGATTTGCAGAAGCAGGTAAGCCATCTATACTTCAACAAATTTCGTTCATTTTTATTATATTTGATGGACTTGTAATGTTCCAATAAGTCGTGGAATCGATTTTGGCAGCTCATCTTGCATTTGTTTTATAGCTTCGTCTTCTATTAGCCCTCTATTGCATGAATTATTAAAATTATAATAAAAAAAATATCTGTTTGTTATAATGTGTTTTATTAAGGCTTATAAGACAAAATACAATTTTTTTTATAGAATAAGTTTCTTATTTTCAAAAATAAAAACAAAAGCCGGATTTGGCTTCATATGCAATGACCGCCATTTTTGGCTTCCTATACACAACAAGTACCAACACTCATACAAGGTGAAATTCTCTAAAACAGTTTCTTTTCTCATTCAAGCAGAGACTAACGTCACATTTCTCACATTTTATATGAGAACGCAAAGAACAATCATTTTGGCATAATTGACGATTTTTTTGGTAAATCGGTACGTGATCAATTTTATCAGACCGCACTGAATTTAGAGATAGGACTTGCGCTTTTGCGTTGATCTTACGTGCCCTTTGCCGTGGTGCAGGAGATCCATGTCCACCGGTAGGCGTACCAATTCTGCTTGAGGTAGGTGTACCACCTCTTGACGAGGTAGGTGTGCCGGGATTCTGTGTACTAGGACGGCCTCTTTTTCTTGAGATGCTCTTGCCAGCCTTGCAATAATGTTCGGTAATGGCGAGCTTGAAATCAAATAGTGGCATGTATACATCATTCTTGCGCCGCTACAACAACCAAGCATTTACTGCGCACATATCAATGAAGTGGAAAAATATTTTCTTGTACCACTGACGAGATCTTATTTTGATTCTATACAGACCTAACAAAGAATCAAGCAAATCAACTCCTCCCATGTGCCGGTTATACACATCAACGCACTGAGGCGATGTTATGTCCTTGTATAGTTTATCTTTTTTGAAATATCTAGTCTTACTAGAAATCGGTTCGCTACCAACAAACGCAGACAGTAAACTCACTACTTTATTGTCATACCATGATACCAAGCTTAGAGTTACATCATCAACGGTAGCAATTTTCTCAATGATAGCACCACGCCCTATCTTCTTTAGTTCCTTTTCTGTAGGCATATCAGCATTAGGTACTCTGTTCATCCTAACGGTACCCAATGGCAGCAGTCCATTCTTATAAAGGTAAACTTGCAATTTTACGCTATTGAACCAGTTATCAAAAAATATTTTGTAGTTTACATTTCGAGGCACAGTAGATGTCAATCGTGTCACAACGTTAGAGCTGACACCAAGATCTGGTGCATCATTTGGAAAAACATTACTTTGCTCGCCAGCAAAAATGTCGAAATCGTAACTGAAACCAGATACGCCACTCAATACTTGATTTTTGTATCCCCACTTATGAGGTTTGGCTGGATTATATTGTTTGAGTTGATGCCGACCTTTCGTGAGTATAATTTGCTCATCTACGGCCAAATATTCTTCTTTGGGTATCAAAAGTAAACGTTCCCTTACTTTATCCAAAAGGGGCCGAATTTTGAACAGTTTGTCATGACCTGGTGCACCGGCTGGTTTGAAATCATCATTATTATTGAAATGAAGATGACGTTTTATCATTTCAAACCTGTTACATGTCATTATTGAATTGACTTGATGCTGACCAATGTTATTGGACCAATACATCCTTGTAGATGGTAGATGGACTAATGAGGTGAAGATGATAATACCTATAAATTGCTCCATCTCGTTTGTGGCATTTACAGGCTTGTTTACATTGACTTGAATAGATTTCAGATTCGTCTGTTCTGTTATAAAAGTTATCAAATCTTCTGTAAAAAAAAACTTGAAATAATCAGCAGGTGATTCCAGTTCTTCAGTAAGCTCTGGCAATTCCAGGCTACCACTAAACTTGAAATTGTTTTCATCATACGCTGGCAGTTTTCCTTCAGTCCAGATAATTTTTTCCTTTACTGCTCGCTTTTGTTTGGAAGTTTTGGGTCTAGGTTCAAGTATTTCGTCATCGGAAGTATCGGTATCAGAAGGTGGAATAATCAATGGCTTTTTACGTATTTTACGGTTGCGCAAGCTTGTAAGCGGGACGTCGTCATCGGAATCAGATAATGAATTATCGTTACTAAGGGATCCATCGCCAGGAATAGGTTTAGTGCATTTAGCAGTGCCATAAAAGCGTGAAGGAAGCATTCTGGAAATATAGAAAAAAAGGACTCTAAATGCATAGTAAGCCACTTTTGGCGTAAGCTTACTTTACCGTAAATGCATTCGAAGCCAAAAATGGCTCCCATATAAAATGGTGACAATAATGAACAAAAAACACATATTTTAAAAATCTTTAACAGTTAAATAACAAAAGAAGCTCTGTAGAACATTATTTATATTTTTGAAAAGCAATTTTCTTACCTTTTCTATTTAATTTCAACAACAAAACTGCAGTAAAATTCACTTAACACAAGTTTGCGTACGCGTCGGAGAAAAGTGAGGTTATACTGACAGGTGACATTAGCCATAGACAATAAAAGTTGCGTTCCGTTTCAGTTTAATCTACTTAACATTATGACAAAAAAAAGTTGAAAACTTTTGTTTAAAATTAGGGTAGAAAAAAAATACTAAAGTTTAGCAGCCAAATCTGGCTTTGTATGCAATAGAGGGTTAGGAATAGTTTTATTTTACTGGTGCCATTCAATTTATTCATAAATTCTTGTGCATTAGGAATGTCCATACCTGCAGCAACAACTTTATCAGCAGTGCGTTTCAAGAAACCTCCGATTCCATCCGCAGGACCTTTACCATGGCCCGCTTCGAAGGAAGACCAGGTGGTAGCTGCAAATCCATAGTCAAAGTGTGCAAAGCAAAAAGAAGTTCTGCTTCTGTCGGTAGCTATTGTGTCGACGGTCCATCGGAAAAGAAATGAACTGTATCCACATCTCCATGTTCGTTTCTTATCCATTGCAAGATTGGGTGTAAGTGTGTCCAGATGGCGGCAGGTTGATGACAATTTGACGAAGAAATTGTACAAAAAGAGTTCGCTAAATATTTATTTTCGGTGTCATACGTATATACCATAACCGTATGCAAGGACACTTGGTTTCGAAAGCCTCCAAAATGGTGGGACTGGACCTCTTCGTGATATTTACAATTATAGTTTTCACTAAAATCGACTATAATTGCGCACTCATTCGTTTGTAGATCGTTTAGGCACTCCCGAAAATTGTGAAACTGGATTTTAATGTTGTAGACATGTTTCTTAAAGCGGATAATATCTTCCTCAAATGCTTGCAATAAGCGCGCAGCATCAACACACTGTTCTTCTTTCACATTCTTCATTGACTGAATGTTTATTGAGTAAAATCATGCCCTTTTATACTAGAGAGAACTTGATATGCTTGTTTATATAAATCAACGCACCTCTGTTTTCTTATGGAAGATTCTATGAAATGTTAATTCCTTTTACTTATCTCTAAACACTCGTCATTGAGTGACGTCGTGCGTTACGTGTGTGCCTACACAACAACTTTCCCCTTTTTTTTTACACTAATAAATCGAAAGGTAATACACTCGAGAGCATAGAAATCGCACATAGGGGAATTTTCCTACATTTTAATTTCGACGCTTATTTTTTTTTAAATTAATGTGATGTTGCAAATATAACTTAAATTAAATTGAAGTACACACTGTTAGCTTCCTAAAAACACAAAATGTCTAGCCTTGACCTTCGAAATCATAACAGTGGCAACTAAACAATAGAATGGCCTAAATTAGCTCGTTTCAAGTAGCGCTGTTTGTGGGACTTTGAGCAGGTATAAAAGGTTAAAAAAACATTAAATTTGTGAATGTATCGATTTATTAATACGAGGTATTGCCTCCCCTAGCCTGAATAACAGCTTCCATTCGCTGTTTCATTGAAGAAATCATTTTTTTTACGAAATCCTGCGGTATGCTGTCCCATTCTTCCTTGATCGCGGTTTGGAGCTCTCTGAGACTCGTAGGCGCTGCGTTTCTGGCTCTTACTCGTTTCTTTAGTTCGTCCCATAAGTGCTCAATGGGATTGAGATCTGGGCTTCGAGCAGGCCACGCCATAACGAGTACTTCAACCTCCTCTAAGTACTGGCGTACTATAGCAGCGGTGTGTGGTCTAGCGTTATCCTGCATAAAAACGAAGTTTTCGCCGATAAATCCAGAAAAGGGCACAACATGTTCTTCCAGGATCTACTCAACGTAACGTTGGGAAGTCAATCCACCCGATCGACGGTCGGTATCGGGCCCTGTGATGAAGACAAGTTCGGTTTTCGCTTCCAGAGAAATGCCTCCCCAGAACATACACGAACCACCGCCGTATGCGACCCGTTCGGAGATGCAACATTGAGCAAAACGCTCACCGGATCTTCGGTAGACTCTACCTCGTCCGTCGTTACCATGAAGGCACATCCTGCACTCGTCGGAGAAGAGGACTGCCTGCCATTGATCCATAGTCCAATTAACGTGATTTCGAGCAAACTGAAGGCGTGTTTGTCTGTGCGCTGGGGTCAATTTTGGGCCAGTTGCTGGTCTGTGCGCTGTCAGACCTCCTTCGGCTAGTCTTCTTCTAACGGTCCACCGACTGACTTCCACTTCTCTAACTTCCTGGAGCTGCTGTCCGAGTTGAACTGCATTCAACCGGCGATTTCGTATTGATGTATTCACAAGGAAACGGTCATCGCGCTGTGTTGTCGCACGTTTTCGGCCTGTTCCTGGTCGCCTGGTATAGCCACCAGTTTGCTGATATCGCTGGTATACACGTCGAACAGCATATCTGCTCAAATTTAATTGACGAGCCACTTGACTTTGGTTCTGTCCAGCTTCGATAAGTGCAACCACTTGAGACGCTGCTTCTGGTGTGGTATCCATTTTCTTGTTTAGAGAGATGACGTATTCGTTAAAGGACCTTTCTGACTGGGAGTTGGTATGCAAATGATGTAATTTCAATCATCCCTTATCGTTTTATACCTGCTCAAAGTCCCACAAACCGAGCTACCTGAAACGAGCTAATTTAGGCCATTCTATTGTTTAGTTGCCACTGTTATGATTTCGAAGGTCAAGGCTAGACATTTTGTGTTTTTAGGAAGCTAACAGTGTGTACTTCAATTTAATTTAAGTTATATTTGCAACATCACATTAATTTAAAAAAAAATAAGGGTCGAAATTAAAATGTAGGAAAATTCCCCTATGTGCGATTTCTATGCCCTCGAGTGTAGTTAGGGACACAGCTTAGCGATTTTTTTTTTGGAAAAGTGAATTGGGCTATTTCGATTTTTTTTATGCACACGATAAACTATAACATACTGACTTGTTGTATAATAAGAATCAACCGAAAGCAAGAAGTATAAGTTAATTTAAAATAAAGTTCACATAGTGAATGCGGTCTTCGGACAGGAAAATTTTGTATGGAGCGAATATTTCGTATGCTGAGTTACCATAAAATTTCATGGAAATTAAAGATTTTAGAGAACGTAATCAAGTTTCTTTTGGTGCCTAATAATCGTAGATGCTATTGTCATATTCATTAAGTGTGTAACTATACCCACTTTACATATTTAATAAGAAATGGTCGGGGCCCCACGTCAATGTTAATAACGGGCTCATTAACAAAGGGGAAAACAAAGTCAATTAATTCTTCTAAATCCGAAACAGTGTCGATGCAACTAAAATCAACTAAATTTTGAATACTTCTACCAATTTTTAATGCATGAGTTTCTATTTTGTTTGATCCTAATTTTAATAGGAACTCTGCATATTCTACATCTTTACATCTTTGCGATGTCGAAAGTGAAAATGTCTTTACGTTATTCCAAATGTGAGATGTTTTGACTGATGAATTTAAAATATCAGAGTTAGTTCTAGCATTTATAACTACTGGAGGAATCTGTCTAAAATCCCCAGCAAACAAAATATTTTTTCCTCCAAAGATTCTATTGTTATGCACGAGATCACCAATGACCTGTCAAGCAGATGAATTAAATATTTATGTGCCATAGAATAGAATTTATAGAATAGAATTTATTTATTTGACAACACACACACACAGTAGAAAAATGGTAAAAAAGATAACAGACAAAGAAACTTAACATAAAGACATAAGGATAGTAGGTACATAAGACATGGAGTAAGAAGGTGGGTACAAACATCTTTTATAGTGCGAGTGTGCGCGTGCGGCCAAATCAGGTCCAAGTCTCAGCTTGTAGGGGCTTCGTCATAAATAATGATGTCTGCATGGTAAATCAGTTCTGCTCTTTGATTACCATTAGTAATGTTCCAGTAGCCAAGATCGTCCACGAGATCCAGTGGAAACTTGAAAATACTATGAGCTGTGGTCCCTCCATCGTAATTTTGAGCTGCAATCGCAGAACTGGCAGTACCTACATAAAACTACTCCTTTGAAATTACCGCGTACGTGCGCCGCTATTACATTTAATAGTTTCGTTTTACCGGTTCCTGCAGGGCCATCAACGAAAATTTCCGTTTTATTTAGGTCGCGAAAACTACTGTCGTTGCAAAGGTTCAACACGTAATCATAAATTATCCGTTGATCACGCGATAGGCGAGGAACCCATTCGTCTACAAAATCAATCAGCGAATCGCTATTGTATTCTACGCGTTCCCTGCCTAGCTCGGTCGTGTCATCAACGACATCCGGCAAACCGTGTTGTGCAAGCGTCGATCCGTGTTTGCAAAGCATTCTGCTTATCTGAATGAGACACGATTTGTACACGTTTTCTTTGTCATCATTAGGTAGCCTATATGAAATGTCTTCACTTAATTGGTTTTTAAATGTGCCCCAGAGAGACGCGACTGGGACACCGTTAACAGCCAAGAGTACGAAAAAGCTACGCAGACGTGGTCCTGTGCAAAAATTTGAAGCTTCCAACATAGCTCTTTCGTATTCGACTTCGTCGTCGGCAAGACCAACGGTTTTAGCAGCTTCCTGAAAATAGATATGTGTAACTACGACACGGGTATGACTTTAGAAGGATTCTAAGGTAAAACTGTTCACCTCTGTTAGGTGCGACCCAGAAAAGACGCGCGACAAGTTCACCCCGTTGTCTTTTTGTGATAATTTATTGTTTGTCGTCTCATAAATTTCCGTGTTTTTTGTAGAGGGACGCTTAGGATGAATTACTGTTCGTAAAAGTCTAAATAGGTGAGATTGTCGAAAGCATTCCCTACGGGACGGTAGAAATACGTAATTAAATCCGAGCCGGCTCGTCGCGCGGCTTCCGCTTCAGTGCCTGGCTTAAAATAAACTGCCTGCTGATTTTCGAGATAAACTGATAGTTGTTTCACGTTTGGTTCGCGCGCGGTCACATCGAATTCTAGCGTTCTCCAGGCAGCGTCGCTAAACCTATGTATCGCTTCGTGACAAACTGTTCAATCTCGTTATTTTTATCTTCTTCAGACACGATAGCTACGCGCGATTCGTCTGTTCCCTTTGTTATATATTTGAACAGATACTTTACAATTGTTACTTGTGAGGACACTTCCAAGTTGATATGAGCGTCGTACTTGAGAAGGAGACTCGCGTTGTAAGGAACAACCCATGTGTCGTTAACTGTTATGTTTTGACCGCGATACTGAATAACGGCTTCATTTTTACTGTTTCTACACAAGTTAACAAAACCTTTCTCATCACAGAAGGTGGTGTCTGTTTCACTTTTTGGAAAATATTTTAAACATTGATTTTTATCACCGTCCCAGCACGGCTGTAAGGTGCCATTTGTTCTGTAAGGTGAACCGCAGGGACCGTGAATCATGTGACTTAAAACTGCCATCCTTAATCTACCTTCAGCTTCTGAAGCATCAGGGATATCGGCTCTAACAAACTTGTCGATATCTATATTTTGGACAGGGCCGCCACCTTCGACCCTAAAACAAATGTGAGCGTGCGGTAAGCCTCGCTTTTGAAATTCTATTACATGGATTATGTAAGTGCATTTGCCAAACCAGCGACCGGATCTTATATCTCTTAATAATTGGGCTAATTTTAAATTGAAAACTCTAGCGCAAACAAGTCGATTTGCATACCGACCCTCATAGGACTGTTGAATTTCGGGCCATTTCGGATTGCATGTCTACTTACTAAAGCAATGGCGTCGCTGTACTTGCCTTTCATTCCCCCGTAAAAGTGCTGGGCAGATAGAAGCGACCTAGCACAAACCCTTCTCCCTGAATCGTTTCATCGTTTCGAATTTGATTCGCGGTTTCGATGCTCATTTCAACTTCTTGAAGTGGAGCGGACCTCAGCGCATTATCCGAATTATGTTTTTGTAAGTTGCTAAGAAAACGTAACCGCTCTTCCGAAATCCTGCAATACATATCGACTAACCATTCTTCAGAGAGCCTATTTAGTTCAGAAAGCCGTGGTTCTGACAACAACAAACACCGAACGTATTTAACTTGCGTTAATTTATTTCCGTTGTTGTCTACTTTGTTAGGGTACCAACCGGGATTGCCTTCAGGATAAAGCAGCGGATATTGAAAGCTTTCGTATAGTGGGTGCATAATATCAACAGTGTGCGGTTTCTTATCACCGACATTCCACACAGCTATGCAACGCGGTACGTACTCTTATTTTTCATTACTAATGATAGCCGCTACTTCTCTACCAATAGGTAAATCGCCTAAAATGTTGCCATGAGTGGCCCGAGAGGTTAATTGAAATTGAATAAAGGCCTGATCAGACGGCTCCTGACTTAAACGTTTGAAACATTCAATGTATGGATTTACATTGTGCAAAAAATTTGTTATACTACGAGTTACTTGTGTATCAAGATTCATACCTTAAGCGTGCTGTTCGCGTTCGCTTGGATCGTTTATGTATAATCCTAAATTATTGAGATTATTAGTGTATGCTAAATCGAAAACTCTGTGATAGACTCTCCCCTGAATTTTAAGAAAAGCTTATCCGGTTGGTTGTTGATACCCGTGCGAAACACCCAAGGCACTGAAGGCATATAAATTATTATACGCTCGCGGCTAATTAACAAACGAAGGATGAGAGTAAAAATCCTCCGTTAGTGGCATAAAATATTGAACGTTGTACGCGCCCGATCCGCAGCACCATAGCTTTCTCGATTTTTCTTCCTCAAAAATACGCGAGTTGCAATGTGGGCATCTAAATATGTCGGACGAGAGCAACGAAGCTTTCTTTAGTTTAAACAAATGTATATTGTCAAGATTAGCGTCCCTCTTAGCTGCTATTAAATTTAATGGACGTAGCGATACGTCTACATTACGGCTACTTGTGTTATATTTTTGTACGGCGTCGCGATTGACTTTCGGATTTTCTGCAGTGTATTTTTTCACGGCGTCGCGGTGGATCTGAGGATTTTCTACAGTGTACTTTTTGACGGCGTCGCGGTGGATATCGGGATTTTCTACTGCGTACTTTTTCACGGCGTCGCGATTGATCTGAGTATTTTCCGTTGTGTACTTCTTTACGGCATCACGATTTTTTTGCGGATTCTTAAGATTATATTTTTAACGGCATCTAAATGTGCGTTTACTTTGGTCTTTTTAGGGCCACGTTTTACTTTCTTGGGTCGACCTCTCTTCGTTGAAGTTGTAGTAACTTCATCATTATCGACGGTTAATTCCGAAAACATATTTTCAAGAACAACAACTGGTTTTTGGACAACGTTTGCCACAACCACTGATTTTGCATTTGATATTATTTGCTTGTTATTGATTATAGCGCTTTCTGATTTAGTCGTGGCTGTGACGAGTGTAGTTTGTTTGGATTCTGATGGAATCGGTGAACGCAACGCAGGGGTTAATTGGACTCCGTCGAGTATCGACTGCAAAGGCGTTGAATGACTTTCGGAGTCATTTATTGAAACTATAGGTGAAAGCAGCGCGGGCGTAAATTTAAATCCACGGAGGATGGATGGCGACTCTGTCGATTGATTCGAAACGACCGGTGAAATTAAACTAATCGGCGCGGGCGTAAATTTAAATCCATGGAGGATGGATGGCGACTCTGTCGATTGATTCGATACGACCGGTGAAATTAAACTAACCGGCGCGGGCGTAAATTTAAATCCATGGAGGATGGATGGCGACTGTGTCGATTGACTTGAAACGACCTGAGAATATAAACGAACCGGCGCGGGCGTAAATCCATGGAGGATAGATGGCGTCTGTGTCGATTGACTCGAAACGACTGGTGAAATCAAACGAATCGAGTTATAATTAATAACGCGTAACCGGTGTTGCGCATATTCGCCAACGTAAACGTTTCGCGCCAAAAGTAATTTTGACAATTCACGTATATTATTACATTTAATCAAACGTGCTACTCCGGAAAGTATATCCGGTTTGTTGTTTGCATTTACCGCGTGACTATTAAATAAATAATAGACATTATTAAATCGCCAAAACGAAACCGTGTAGTTTTGCCCAGTGAATATTATGCTGTCCGTGTTATCGTTATGCTCTGTGTTAAAAACACTTCCTTCTATTAAATTTGTCAGACTTAGCAAACATTCTTCGTTTTCTTGGAGATTATTGGGAAATTTATTGATCCAGTTGCTGTTCATATTAGGTACCTGGGTCGAATATGGCCACCTTAAGGTTTGAAGTCGTATTTATTATATTTTCTGAGATGCGGGATAAATGATTGGTATTTAATTTTACAGAGTATTTATCTAAGTTTCATATTTCAGTAAAAAAATATAGCAAATTTAAGTAACTTTAAAGTTATTTTAGACTTTTTCATACGATTCAACATCAGCCTTTACTGCATATATCTCCATAGTTACAGTTACGCGACCGAAAGGTACTACACTGCCTAAACCAAAACCTTTTATAATAGGAAGCCCTACTTTATCTAAAGCTGAGTTGGATTCTTCAGCAATCTTAGATTCAATGAGCGTACACTGACTACCAAAGTCGACGTAACTGGACAGCGCGGTTCCATTTAACTTAATGTGCTTAAAATATTTACCATTTTGTGTTTCATCCTTGGTTATATTTAAAACTCGTTTCGTTTAATATCTCCAGTGACGTTACGCCCATCAGATTCTTGCTGTTGAGGTTTGTTAGAATTGGTTTGCCGACATTGTCGGGTTTCATGACCTAAACGGGAACACTTATCGCATCGAAGAATCGGTTTTGGGCACGCTTGTACGGTATGTCCGAACTCTGAGCAGTTGTAACAACGTGTGTTTTTAAATTTATTATTAAATGTATTATTGCTACATTTGGGTACAGTACTGACAGGGTTAGTATCGTTATCTCTCGAGTCGTTATTATCCCTAGCAATTTGCAGCACCGGTTTCCGCGCTTGGTTAGTTTTCTTTGAAATGCGACGTAGATACGTTAGGAGCTGGGATGGTCTCTTTATACTCGATCCCTGAGCGTTTAGCCTAATATTGTTATCATATATTCCATTTATGACGCAGTCAACAGCGTTTCTCCCGTTAATTCCACACATTTTGACAAGTCTAATTTTATCATGGAAGTATTCTTCTAACGACTCGTCTCTCTTGCTTCTTCTTTCAAGCATTTCGTACAAGCGGTCAGCATAGTTGCGGTCATCAGGGAAAGTCTTCAGTATTTGACGCTGCCATTGGCGCCAACTAAAATTGACGGAACTTCGACCTTGGTACTATTTCTTTGCATATCCGGTTAGTTTGGGAATGGCATGGTAAATAACTTGTTTTTCACTCCATTTATAAATGGTCGCAGTGTCGTTGACTTTTCGGATCCAGTCAGCAGCCGTTTGAGAATTTGCGTCAGGGTCAAATTCCGGGATAACATTGTGAGCCCCTTCAAATGTACTGCTAGTCTTGCTGGTTAAGAGCTTGGCGAATTTCTTGAAAAAGTCCGTTTCGAGGTTATCCGGGGATTTCGTCCGTATTTTCTTAGCTACTGGCGTTTTCGCAGACCTTTTTGACGTATTCCTTGTACTTGCGCTTTTGCGCGTCCTTTTTCTAGACTGTCTTGTCCTAGTTTCAGCTTCACTAGAGGAGCTATCGCCGCTGGAAGTACTGTCTTGGTTTGAAGTACCAGAGCTTGTCGACGACGTTGATGATGATGAATTACGTTGACGGCGGCGATGAGAATTGTTGCTTCTATGCCTTCTTCGCTTTGTAACGGGACTTAAAGTTTCAGATCCAGAAGAACTACTGTCCGAAACATCAGGATCCCTGCGCCGCGAACGACTACGCCAAGTGTTATGTTTATTTCTACATCTATTTTCTATCTTTGTCACTGATCTTCTTCGCCTACCAGTATTTATAGTACGGGTAGGGCTTCTGGCTGTCCTGTTGCTTCGAACAGTCACATCTTGTCTTGGCGGTGTGTATGACCTATCGGCCATGGCTCAGAAAGTTTGACTTATAACAATAAGCGGCTAATTGGTGGGGACTAACGGGTAGGTAGGTGTTTAGTGGTTGGAATGTAAATATGGAAGAAATAAATAAAAGAGTAATTAATAAAAGGTGTAAGCATACGTACAGTTCTACATAAGTAAGTAGGTACCTAGTTGAAATACGATTTTACGTAGTACATACGCATTTATTATTATTATTTTTGGCCCTAAGTTAGCAAAAAAATATCTATAAGTAGAATACATCAAAAGATTGCTTTGTAAACTGAGGTAAGAAAACAACAGTTAAGTATATGTCATCACTCAGTTGAATTGTATGCCTAGGGGAAACTTAAATCCCAGGTCGTATTGAATATTCATCTCAATAATATAGGTAAGTATTTTGTAGTTGCATCGGCATGCGATGGGCTAAGTAGGTAAGTAGCGATACATACACCCATAAACATCGCAAGTCTAGATAGGCTGACGGTAGGCCGCCGTGTCGGTGGTGGGTCGGTCCAGCTTCTCACAGTGCTCGCACGCACGAACGTGTTGTGCGCCAAACGTAAACCGGATTGAGTTTGAGCGCCGCCGGCGACGCGCCGGCGCCGTTGAGTCGCCAAGTACTCGTATCTACATGTCCACCGCCGCCACCACGGCAATATCGGCGAGCAGTTTATGATTGAATGATGGTAGTGACTGACCAACAATGTTTATACGCCCTAATTAGACCATTCAAGCAAACACGTAACAGTCACTTATTTTACCAGTTTACCATCTCTGGAAGAAAATAATTCTAGACGCGTGATAGGCCCCGATCAGAACATTTTGCCTTGAAGAACTATTCGTGAAAGGATCAATCAGGCTATCATGTTATCACCTCAGATAAAAAAAACAAAACATTTGAACAAATAACAAAGTAGGTAGTAAAACAGCTATGTACATACCAGTGGGCTTTCTCCAACGTTCTTACCACTTCGGATGTTAAATAATTCCTTCCTGGGACTCTTAAATAATACGTCGAATATTCAGATCACTCAATAACTTCTTTATTCAGGAACGGGTGATATTATTTCCTTACAAAAACATAATTCACATGTACTCTCGATGACAGCTCGAGTCAGAATGGCCGACCGTTGGTTGACAATGACAGACAACTTAGATATTATATCTTTTTCAAAACACACCAGTAATTCTGTGATCGCCAACACTTTGAATCCTGAGATGAATCTTGATGAAAAGTTAGGTTAGAATTTGTACTGCACGCTCTTTCAATGTCCGCCACGCAATGATACGTCACTCCTTCATCCGTCGGTAAAACAGTGTCAACTATTGGTTAGCTTAGAGTTGAAGAAGTACGTATGGTAAATCAGAGATGGCAGCACCGATTTCTTAGTAAAGCCACTAGAGTGCCCGCAAGATAACTCTAACTAAAATTTTGTATATGAATGGTCCTGCAGAGGGTTTATGCCTTCCATTTCTTCATCCGAATCAATTATAGAATCTTCATCAGAGGAGTCTGATGATGTGTCACCTGTAACATTAATTATAAACCTTTCCATTTCGATATCCGTTGGCCTGTCTGATTCGAAATATTTGTCTTCTATTTTTTCAACATGAATACAAACATTCAGCCATTCTTCTGCCGTCACAGTTCTAAATGCCGCCTCAGTAATTGCAGATATTTCGCTAGGAGCTTGAGTGACATTTTTCTCAGCAATGCGCCTCTTCACAATTGCCCAAATCTTTTCGATCGGATTTAAATCACAGTGATAAAGCGGTAAGCGCAAAACCTCATGTCCATATTCATTTAACATCTGTTCTATTTCATACTGAGGGTCCCCCTTGTGTTGTCGAATTCAATACCATTTTTTGTAAGCCACTCTTGGAGCTCTGCTTTTCTATTACCAATTGTAGGCGCTTTATTTACTTGTGTGCAGTGGTATGACGCATTATCCATCACTACAATGCTATTTGATCTTCTCCGTCTGAGCTTCTCCATTCACACTAGTCTTCAAATAATGCAACTTTTGCACATCACTAATCGTCGTATTTTGATGCACTAATGATAAAAACAAGTCCTGGAATGTCGACCATTCTTCATAATTCCCACTAAACTTTGGTAATTCTATCCTCGGCAACCTTACGAGTTGGTTCGTACTGGTATTTGCACTTTGATCCTTGCAGCTTGAATTCTGTGATGAGACGGCGGCGGCAGGTCCGGGCGATGTACTAGTCAATAAATCACGTAAATCCGCTTGTAAACAAAGATACAAATCTTCGTATATGTAATAATCTTCATTTACAAAATACGGTAATAACGCCCTTTGTTCTTTCGATGTTATTTTAATCAAATCTTGATGTGCATTCTTGAAGTTCGTCCAATAGTCCTCGATGATTTTCATCCTGATTTCGATGTAACCTTTCGTCAATCTTGCCTTTGGACATTTCTTCAGATTAATTTGAGCTTTTTGGAATAACGATGCAATATCTTCTAAAATATTGAGAATTTCCGCCGTCGAAGCCATCGCGCTGAGTCCTTATCTCAGGAATGCGGCGTTGTTGTTCTCGTAGGCCGGCCGAGCTCCGTAGCTTGAAATCGATCCGGCTCGATTGCGACCATATGTTGGGTATGCCTAAGGTTGAGTTTAGTCTGAGGGAAATACTTGTAGGAAAACCACGATACGTGCTCTCTGTTTAAACGTTTATTGCGACTGAACCTGCCTAGCCTCGAACATCTCATTATATAAAAAAAACTTACTACTCACAACAGGTAGATTCGGCACAATTTTTTCATTCATCCACCGCATGAAGTTCGCAGAATTCATATCGTCATGATAGTCAATCGACTTGGATTTGGACTTCAATAGTAGCAGTCCGTATACAACAAACCCAGTTTTACCTCCAGCATGAGCTATAATCCATCTTGCCCCGACGCTATCAGAAGCAAGAATACCAGGCTCTTCCTCCGATTGCCAACATTTTTGGAGGTGGTACGAAGCATGTATATATGTTTCGATAAATTACGGGTCGATTTTCTTCCCTTCGATTCTTGCGCAGCCTCTGAATATACCTCGCTCTCCAAGCAGCAATATCACTGCGTTCTATTAATAATTTTCTTTTAGACTGGCACTTTTTGTGTTTGTAGCCCATAGTCTTTAGAATAGTCCTCAAAGATGTTCTGCCATATTTAAAATCAATATCTGCTTTCAATGCCAACCAAAGTTTATTAATGGTAGGAATCTCCTTCTTCACGGCGTAAAACGATTGAATTGTATGCCTTGTAGCGCACTTATCGAAATCGTCTAATTCATCAATTTTTTTCTTCCGATTCCTGGTTTTTCCCGGAGTCACAATTTTTGAAGATGAAGCTGATGCTACATTACCCTCTTGAGTAATTTGGGTGACGGTGCGTTCGGAAACGCCTAAAACAAAAGAACAGCAATGCTTTATACTCGTACAATAATTAAGTACATGATAATTATTATTGATGACACGACGAAAACTGCTAACAAATAACGAATCCAGAAAATGCGGGGAGTTTTATTGTTATGTCAGGCAACCCTAAAATTACCTGTCAAATACGCCACGCGGGCTCTTACTTTGGAAAACGGTACTGTAGGCCCGTTATTGTCTCGTTCTTCTTCACAAGCACGTTTGACCTTCAGGATAATATCCCTGCCAGCACTTTTAATCACTTTCGGCATAGCGATGGCGATTATTTACGTTGAAAACGAATAAAAACACGGAACACAACACCGACTCTTAACACCTCACATAAACGTCAAGATGGCGGCATACGATTAGTTCCGATTTCGGCCGAGCGCTATCTTGCGGAGTTATCTTGCGGGCACTCTAATAGACAAACGTTATCACATTTGCCCCGATATTGCAAAAGCCCCACCTGACCCTACATAAAGAGTATCATTTAGTTTTATTTCAGTGTTATCGCAATTTAATGAGACTACTGCCGTACCTTTCAGTGCTTCTTCGTTATTATATAATGCCACTGTGTCTGTGTTAAATTCTTTTAAAAATGTTGACCTGATTGAGTCAGATGAAACTACTCCTCCGGAACTTTCTTTGATTTATAAACATACCAGCAACATGTGGGCAGACTGGCCAATAACAGAGCGTAGCCACTCACTCATCATCAACTTAGAAATTGATGTTTCGGAGTTTGTGTGCAGTGGGCATATTCCTCAATGTTCTGACATCCATTGAGATTCGTAGTTATCGGGTCTTGCTATAAAATAAACTTTCCTCGTCAGCCCGAAGCCTTTTGGCCTCCTTTATGTGTACATAAACTGAAGGTTCAACATAACAAACTAAGTTTTGACTTAGCTTTCAGGTTCTTTTTCCTGTCAGGCGGGTTTAGCGCCGCTTACGATTACTTATGTTCCAAGTATGTTTGTACGGCGACTTTCCATATCGCAAAGTTGGATTATCCTCCATCATCTAAGAACAGTGGCTATGATTAAAAATGTAGAAAGTTTGAAAATTCTTCTTCCACAATAACACCACATTAAATAAATAAATATTCCGGACATATTACACACGGTCAACTGATCCCAAACTAGGCATAGCCTGTACTATGGGTACCAGAGACTGATATACATAATAAATAACCCTTTATAAGGCAGAGGAAGTGGCTGAAGGTATGAAAATAAAAATAACAGAAATGGATTAAGTAGGATACCTATATTTCAAAAATAAAAAAAGTTAGAAAATTTAAAAAAAAAACACGGTGTCCACTATTTGGACCGAGCCCTACTATGCCTTGTGTAAATCAGCGAAACATGGGACAGCACAAAAAGGAACTTCACACCGGATGCATTGTATCTTTGATTTCTTGCTGTTCTCTTTGCTGCTGCAAGCTCTGCATCTTCTGAATGTTGCAAGTGGACCTGGGAGGTGGGTGCCGACATCAGTAAGCCGTATATCGTCTGGGAGCCCATACTTAGCCTTCTGCCTGCTCTCAATTCTTGGTTTTTTGTTCACGAAAGATGGCAAGTTAGATACCCTCTTCTTCGTACTGGTAAATTTGCCAATCAAATTCCTTCCCAGTGTTGTACGGAACTGCAAATTGTTCATTGGGTATTGGACTCTCCTTGAATACAAGAGGTGTGCATTAGTGATGGCAGCATCTATAAGAAAATAAAATATTCTCATCCACCATCTCGGACTCCTCCTACCTACAGGATATGTGCCTCGTTTTTGGTCAAACCGGTCCACTCTCTTCTACTTAATATCCTCTTGGTATATTCCACAATACCTAGTGGACAAGACACCTCTTGTTTGCTTCCATCCTTTTGGGTCCTCTTGCATTTCACTTTGTTCTTAGGATGAAAGGCAGTGCTAAGAACGTTGACTAGTTGTCCATCCATGTAAAAAAAGCAACATTTCTGTTTACCCGCCATTTATAATCCCCTTTCTTCATGTTTTTGGAGGATTTGCCCTTCTTAGCAATCACTTTTTTGTAATTTATTGGGTAAATTGGTTCTATTGGGTCTTACTGTTGCTGTAGAATATATTTTGTTTTCAAATAGTCTCTGCATCAGTTCAGTAGAAGAAAAAAAGTTATCAAAAGCTACATGAATGTGATCCATCTTTTCATCGACCAGTGCTTTGCAGAGACTATTTACTACAGCAGCTCCTAACCCAAATTCTGTTTCATTTTCCTTTTTGCCCGTATATACTTCAAATTCATATAAGTAACCACTCTCACTATCACACCTGGCCCAAATCTTGAAGCCCCTTTTTACTGGCTTGTTGGGCATGTACTGTTTCAAAGTGCTACGCCTCTTGAACTTCACCATGCATTCATCTATGCTTTGGGATGTAGAGTTTCTTGCTCCTTGTTGAAAAGCAGTATTCATTCTGTTGATTATGGGCCGAACCTTCGAGTCATCAGTCCTAAATCCTGTGTAAGATTTATCCATCCTTAGTCTCTTATTCAAATTACGTTTCCAATTTGTAGGTTCCGCAGTTTTACGTCTATTTCGCCCTTCGTTCATGTTATGATTGTTTGGATAAAAATCTGCTACCATTTGTTCAGGATTGGGCTCAGTGTCAGATCTCTGTAAAGTAGCGGTTGTTTCTTGGATTATTGATTCAGTTGTGTTATTAGTTGTTGTAAGCGAAACATTAATGGCACATGTATTGGCGGTGGTAGTACAGGCGGCAGTGGTAGTAATTGGGGAGGCAGTAAAGGTAGTTGGGGTGGCAGTAGTGTTAGTGGCGATGACAGTGTCAATAGAATTATCAACTGCGACAGTCCAAGGATACGCTGTAAATTCATGCGCGGTCGCTGCTAAAGCGTTTGCCTCTACATTAAGATCATTTTGTGCTTCAATCTGATGAATAAAAAAGTTTTGTTCCCACGGAATGTGCTCATTTATCATGTGTTATATCACCTCGAATCGAATTTCAAAACAAATCTTCGGGTTGTATCAAATCACTTTCTTCTGTTGGTATCTTTTGGAGCTCATCGAAATTTTCTATTGTTTCTGTGTGGCAGCTATTCTCATTCAAAACGATTAATGAAATAGGATCTTTAGTCAAATTATTGCTGTTGAGCTGATTCTGAAAAGACAAACAGAATTCTATAGCAGACAGACAAACCACCAATAAAACCCAAAACCGTAGGCTAAGTTTACAAATGTGAAAAGAAACATGACTTGAACCAACAATAAAATAGTACCTCTTTATCGGCATTC
The DNA here is from genome assembly GCA_947579855.1 of Anticlea derivata. Lineage (NCBI taxonomy): Eukaryota > Metazoa > Arthropoda > Insecta > Lepidoptera > Geometridae > Anticlea > Anticlea derivata. The sequence continues at coordinate 10,142,859 of OX388276.1, read as the reverse complement.
TCCCGTTTTTCCTTATTTTTATTAACTGTTAAGTCAACCAGCTTTTTTCCTCTATTCATTGTGCAAGGTAACTGAAAAAAGCAAAAGAAAATTAAACAAAATAAAACAATAAAATTTATGAAATAAGAAGCAAAACATACTATCTCATAAAAAATTACATACAGAGCACAGGTTTATCGCTCATTATGAACAGGCAAAAAGTACTATGTGGTAAGACCATAATTTATTGTCGAGGATATTGCTTAAAATAACAATATGTATGTAAACCTTACCTTCGTTTCATTGGTACACAATTACACAATCGATATCTTATCTAATTTATATAAACTAAGCACAATTTATCATGATTTAATATAAAAAAAGACGAACAACCTCCATAGCACTGTGTCAACAAGTACAAAATGCTCAGATAGGCCTTTTTGCCGCAGTTTAAAATGGCGGCCGAGAAAGCACCAATTGAAAGAGTCGAATATTGGCGCCAATATTCAAACTACGCGTCATTGTGATTTTGCTTACGATTCCTGGCATCAGATAGGATATTTTGCTTTAAAAAGCGTATTAGGATGTTTTTTCAGATAGGACTTATTGCCAGTTCACAGACGATATGCTATATTTTGTTAAGGTTTTTCGTAACAAATTTTTCATACCTATCGTTTGCATAACTTATAATATAACTTAATTTACACTGATTTTACCTTTGCTGCAAGATTGGTTCAAAATATATGGAACTGTTTACAGTTCCATATATTTTAATACTTCATTTGGCAAGAAATATTTTTCTTGAAAATTTAAAAAATCCTACCAAGACCTTTTAGTTGATGTACATGGAAGGCAAAAATACAGAAAAAAAATCTTAAAACTTATGCCACTTTTTTACAACATTGCCAAATACTGAGAGATGCAGTTTCATTTGTGAATGCAACTTTTTTACAACAATGCCCAATTAAGGTATGAAAATAAAAGTCAAAATAAGAGATATTTTTTTATTTTTTTACATGAAATTTATAGAAACAGTTACTTTTTTTAGTTAGGCAAAGAAGGATACGGCATTGCCTAACTAAAAAAATCTTTCTCGCAGCTGGATCGGAAAAAGGATCGGCTGAACGGAAGCACGGTGTATAAAGTGTTCCTTTTTCCAGTGGAAGTTAGCTTGTAGAGTCTGTCAAGCGAAAGTTGGCCCTGAAAAATCGCGGCAAATTCAAAAAATATTAGTATGGCAATACATTAAATAATAGGATAACTTGGAATTACATAATTTGATACTTTGATATTATTCTAAATAAATATTCTTACATATTTTTTTAAAAGTAGATGAAAAGTAGATCCGACATCCGACAGAGTACAATGTTATCGACATAGCTCAAAGAATTATAATAATAAATAAATAATAATCTCCACTCAAGAAACTGCAGTTATCTGCGAAAGACTCCAGGCAGATGCTGGATGCGGCAAGCTGAAGACAGGGCGCTATGGCGCCCATTAGGGGAGAGGGCTATGTCCAGCAATGGACTAATATAGCCTGATGATGATGATTACGTAGATGATTACTCCAATATAAACAAGTAATATTCTTCAGAGTACCTACACGCCTAGGGTGCATCTTAGAAATATCTTAGTGTAAGTAATAAATAAAAAAGTATCAATTATATATTTTTTTTTTTCCGTCGTAATTAAAATCTGAATTGGGTGAACTGAACCTGGGTTTTCCTTCCAAACGCTTTGCAGCTATTGTCCGTAAAAATCGATGTCTCCACGCAGCGATATCATAACGCTCGATCAACAACGAACGTTCATTTTTGTTTTTTTTTAATTCATAGCCACTCTTCAAAAGTATTTGCCGAAGAGTCTCATGAGATCCACTGAATCCAATGCTTTCTTTTAGCTCCGCCAACAAAGTTCTTAATGTGGGGACTTGTTTTCTTACTATGTAGAACTCGTTTAGTTTATTCCGGATAACATCCATGTCAAAACTATCCAGGTTCGACACTGTGGACTGGTGAGGTCTTTTTTTACCCGGAGTACTCCAGACACCTTCATTCACCACACCTTCATTTTTAATTCTCTTTAATGTTCTGACACTTACTTCTGCAAATACAATAAAATAAATGTATGAAAGTGGTCAGGCAGATCCGAGCAACATATTTTCCATTTGGAAACACAACAGTAGGTAGATACAGTTGGAGCTAAGTGAAAACTTACCAGTGAGTGAAGATATTTCATCCAAGAACTCGTTCTGGGATTTTATTCTTTCTTTTTGTTCCAAATCAGTTAGCTTCTCAATTGTGCGCAATATTTCAGTAACTCCTGCTACTTCCTCCAGATTAGCTGTAAAATAACAATAATTCATAAATTATTTATAATGCAATGTTTATTTTTGCAAATGTGTAGTATGCTAGATATCATAAAAGAAGACAACAGTATTTAAATAAAAGAAAATATAAGTCGAGAACCACAAAAATGGTATCAAAGTATCAAAGTATTTGTGCAATACAAACCTAAGAAATCGACCACAATACGTAAACAATCCTGTTTCTGCAGGAATACAGCTTCTTTTTCCTGCTGCTTCTCCTGATACTTCGATATCATACAGAATAATAGCTTTCGCACGCCACTTTTGATTGTTTTAGGCATTTTAACACGCAAAAATCTCAAAATTTATTCTCAAAGAAACCACACCAAAAATGCCTTAGGCCGCCATCTTATAAACATTGAGGAACAGTACTGCCACACACCAATACCGATTTTCCCTAATGTTTTGGAAAAGTCAAGGTATTATTTATGTACCCAACGTTTTTGCCTATTTTTCCGATTCAGGATAAAAAATAATAATAAAAAGATTTATTTCATAAATTCATTAGAGTGAGTTATAATTCGTTATTAACAATTATTATTTTATGCCACCCTGACTTTACCCCGTTATAGAACATAATGTACGTAGGTGGAAACACATTAGTATTGCCATGTAAAAAGTTACGTAAATAATCGAGTGCCATCTTTCGCTTGACAGACTCTACTATACGATTAGTTCTCTTGGCAACTAATCGTAGTCGGGTGCTTGGTTCACGCCTCGTTGTTCTGGTGGCTATTCGTTTTTGTGGGCGTCGAGATGTTGTCGGAGTCGCGGATGCGGTCTCAGTGGTGGATGCGCCTGGAGTAGTTTGTAGACTAACTGGTGATTGAGCTGCAGCTGGTGAAGGTAGGAGAGGAATCGCTTCGTCCGTTTCGTTTGCAGAAGGGAAAACTGTTCGTAGCATGGGAGATAAAGGGACATCTTTTTCAGAATCATTAGCAATTGATTCGCATTCTGTGTCACTGCTTAGAAGGTTCATGCGCTCTAAAGACGAGTCAAGCGAAGGTGGTGCAGAGCTGAGTCATCTTGGTCATGGATATTTTGCGGTGGTAAAGCCGTAATCTCTTCAGAATCAGAGTCATCACTTTCGTCAGATCGCGCATTAGCAACCGGAACTAGAGCTAATATGCGATTAGATCTAGCCCGTTGAAGCACCTATGAACAAAAAAAAAACACCACATGCAACCAAAAACCAAACCCAAGAAAAATGAAGAACTAAAATAAATCACCCAAATTGAGAACCTCCTCCGTTTTTTGAAGTCGGCTAAAAAAAATATTTGGTGTGCTGAGGCATACGGAAATGTGCAACATTTTCGCGCAAAATCTAGGAACGTAAACACTACATTTTTGGCAATGATGCTTTATGGCAACAAACTTGAAAAGCAAAACTTCGTCGAGCCTTTGGTAATGATTAATTATACTTTTTAGCAACAAACATGAAATACACTACTTCGACGGGCCTTTGGCATTGTTGCTTTTTGTCATCATTGAGGTTAGAATGCATGTCATGGATTAGTAAACATATTTTTAGGTGATTTTTTTGTTGATATAGTTAGATAGCTTCAATTTAATTAAGATTCAATCAAAATACCAACACAATTACTACAATAAATAGTAATAAATACATAAAACTTACACTTCTGATGTCTACGTTGCGCGGCATGGCAGCTGACTGACGATATTAGTGTTGTGCAATGGTAAAAACTCAAGTCGATTATTTTTTCTAGTGTTGCACTAAGCCCAGTTACAAGACCAAATCGATTGATTTGGAAAAAAATAATTACCTAGAGCTGTAGATTTTTTCAAACTAGTTGTTGCTAAAAGGTTGCTCAATCAAATTAAGGGTTAAGGGTGTTCTTATTTCAAAATACTAACAGTAATTATGAATTCAACAAGTACATTGTTAATGGACTTAATAGACAGTTCTTCAGAAGACGATTCCGCAGCTGCTTTCGATATGTTAGTTGCCTGGTCAGGCACAAAAACTAGAACCAAATGGATCGAATCACATATAAGAAATGAACAAACTCGTGGCGAATTTAATTTGTATCGCGAGTTATACTCAAAAAAATTTGCCCAATATTTTAGAAGTTCAAGATCGTCATTTCAACAGCTATATGATAAAAAATGATATAAAAAAGAAAAATACGATTTTGCGCAAAAGTATTAGTTCTGAAGAACGTCTGGCTGTGTGTTTAAGGAAAGAAGAAAATTAATACAACACAGTAGGTATAAATCTTTTATTTTCTAATCAAAACTAATTTTACTTTTAATGTTAAGAAAACAAAATCATTTTAATAATTTAAATCCTGGATGTAATTACGAATATTCAGAGATTGTTCTGCCGAATCTGTATTTTGACTTTGCATTGCGTCAGGGCTATTGTACACTTCAACTGTTGGTGAGGTGTGAGATGGCTGTGCGGTAACTGGTCGTAGAGTAGGTAGATTCCTGTTTTGTAGTTTGAAATGAGTACCACCGGTGAAATTATAAACTGAACAACCTGGAGAATTGTCTGAGTAGTTTGATCTCATTAAATGTTGCTCTTTGGCTTCCATTACAATGTTAAATATTTGGCGCTGTATTCTCATTTGTAAATATTCCGGCAATTGGCATGTGGTATCGCACATACTCAAGAAAAACTTTTCCATAGCACTAGTTTCATTTTTTGACTGGTTAGAAGCATTCTCCATTAACTGTCCTCTTATAGGTGGTCTCTCTCGGCAGTTCTTTTCTCCCTTCTTTTCTGTTCATCTTCGAGCATAGAATGGATCGTTTTGTTTTTTTAATTCTAAATTCCTTCAAAGAATCCATGGACTCATCGCCTGTTAAGCTATCATCGTTCAGGGTATCTGTCGTGTTTCTGGAACTAGTTCCTACGTTTGTATGTTGATGTCTATTTTTCATGTGTGGAATTAAAAACTCCATCAAATGTTCGTATTTCCATTTTGGTTTAGAATCCGCTGCTTGTCCCGTAGTTTTTTTTAGCATTTAACGCTTGACGGTGCCCGTCTCTTAGTTTCTTCCATAAAATTTTATTTCTGCCACTGAAACAAACAAAATAATTGATAACAAATGAAATTTCAGGTATCTTTCAACTGGGGATTCATTTAGAACCATAGGCTTCAGTTATAGAATTGGAGAATCTACTGTGTCCAATATAGTGGAAGAAGTGTGTGATTCTTTGTGAAAGCACCTTCAGCCTAAAGTTCTCGCAGACCCTACAAAAGAAGAATGGAAGGATATTGCTTCAGTTTTTAAAGAAACGTGCCAGTATGACCACTGCTGCGGTGCTATAGATGGCAAACACGTTATTATTAGAGCGCCATCTAATTCAGGGTCTGATTATTATAATTACAAAAACACATTTTCTATTGTGTTGCTAGCGGTAGCTGACGTAACCCGTAAGTTCAGGATAATAGATGTTGGCTCAAAAGGACGATTTAGTGATGGTGGAATATTTGCAGACAGTGTCTTGGGAAGGAAAATGTTAACTAATGAATTACAATTTCCTGATGAAGAACCCTTAACTTCGGGCGGTATAAATATGCCATACGTTTTTGTGGGTGATGAAGCCTTTGCGCTGATGACAAATTTAATAAGAGCATATCCAAAGGGTCACTTAACTAAAAGTCGTAAAATTTATAATTATAGACTCAGTAGAGCGCGCAGAGTCGTGGAAAATGCATTTGGTATATTATCTACTCGTTGGAGAGTCTTTAAGAGACCATAATAATCATAATCATAATAATCATAATCATTTATTTCCTCTATACACATGTTACATGCACTTAGATATGTCAAAAATAATATAGTAGTTACATTGCTATGCAAATAAAATAAATTCATAAGGAATGTATAAAATAAATTCAAAAAAAAATAAAATAAATTACATATGTCAAAAAGAAACCTATAAATTAAAAATTACAATTCAGTCACCACAAAATATAAATTTATCAGCCAAAGCCTCGTCAATGCTGTAGTAACTCTTGAGCAACAAATGTCTTTTTATATAATTAAAAAATTCAATGTCAGGTTTATTTCTAATGTCATTTGGAATTTTATTATACAATTTTATGGACATACACACAAAGCTATTTAAAGTTTTTGTCAGTCTAACATTAGGCGCTACAATATTTTCCTTATTTCTAGTATTATATCCATGAGATTCGAATTTAGATGTCATGTTACTTAGATTTTCTCGTATATAAACAATATTTTGATGAATATATTCACCAACCATGGTCATAATGTTCAACTCTCTGAACCTATCTCTACAAGAGTCTCTATACTTTAAACCTAACATATATCTAACAGAGCGTTTCTGAAGTATAAATATTTTACTTGATTCAGCTGCTGTACCCCAAAACATCACTCCATAGCTCATCAATGAGTGAAAATATGCGAAATACACATCTCTTGCTGCTTTTAACCCCCCTAGTTCCTTAATTTTTTTTATAGCGTATGTTGCTGAGTTCAGTTTTTTTGCTAACTCTTCAATATGGAATGCCCATGTTAGTTTAGAGTCCAGCCATATCCCTAAGAATTTCATGTGGTCAGTTCTTGGTAACGAAAGTTCCTTCAGAACACTACCTATATGCGAATGAGACGAATTATAACTATTTCCTAGGCTAAATTGAACCATATGAGTTTTGTCCACATTAAGGAGCAGGTTGTTGACTGAAAACCATTCTTTCAAATTTGGTATGATTTCTTTTAGCTTAAGGCTCAAATTTAAACTCAAAACCATTTGAATGCAAAATTAATCTTGTAGACAAAATAGTTAAGGCCACTTGTGTTTTACACAACTATTGTATAAACAATACCATTGGTTATTTCAACATTCAAAATCATCGCAGTGTCCGAATTGACAGCGACCATCAGTTGCTCAGCTTACCTGACAATTTAAATAACGTTACACGCCCAATGTCAGATATGCAAAATGCCAGTTTTGCAAACGACTGTTTCTTTATTCGAGAAGAATTTTGTAATTATTTTAATACAGTGGGAGCAGTCCCATGGCAGTCAACACGAATTACGGGGAGGCTAAATCAAATCTGGCGTAATTAGAACGTAATATGTAAGAAAAAAAAATGTTTTACTTTACTTACCACTTGGAAAATCACACTCATTAAATACTTCTTCCCACGCTGCTACTTTTAATTCGTTGTCCTTACTCTTTCAAATCAAGTTACCATAAACAGGAACGTTTTCGTACACATTCAATCAAATGCTCCATTATACTTAAAGTGACGTGCACGTTCTTTGGTGAATGAAAAGAAACTGCAGGCGGAAGAGGGGCAGCTCTACAATTGATGAAACATTAATTAAAGCTTACCATACATGTTCCATCACTTCCCCTTAAGCTTTACATTATAATAACTTAACATGGCGAAGTCAATTACAACACACTTAGAGACATAGGAACTTTTGAATCTGCGCGTCGCCCACGACCAAAGGATGACCTGATGCGCCGCATGGTATGCTGCCCGATTTCCTTTTGAACCAGTTTCCGATGGCAGCTGTTGTACATTTTCCACAGGAAAAATAGTACTATCACACCGATGATGATAACCAACACGATCAACATGGTTTGAAGGTTATCCACGCGTCCTCCAATATTTTTCAATATAGCATCATTTCCTGCTGCAGCATTCTGAAAAACTTCTGCCTTTTCCACAGTCCACTCGACACATTTTTCCTTTTCATAAAATCTTCTAAATAAAGAAATATATTTCGCGCGTATTTACTCCTCATTCGCTGGGCATGGCAAAGTCGCCATGTTGTGTTGGAGGTAGACCGGGAGTGAAGGTGGCAATTATAAACACGTCTCGTTTGCTTGCCACTTATTTATTACTGAAGCTTAACCTTTTACACGCACATACACACACATGCATACGAATGCATGTCACATGTTCTGGTCTGCAGCATTTCAGTTTGGCATTGTTTACAATTTAGTGCTTATTGTTTTAACATAAAACTGCAAACATAAATGCACACGCTTGATTTTCACCAGAACACTGAGGCATGACAGTTGCCCTACCTTCAACTATTATGGTTACATCAAATGATTTGTCAATAGCTGTAACTGATGATGACTGCTCATTGATATTTTGAGTTAAAAACGACTATCATTATCATCATCCTTGCAATATTTGTTTCTACTGGTATGCAACAAATTGCCTATGAAAGCCGTTTTGAGTGCAGCAACAAACTGCACCGAATTTGGATTAGGGTTGCATCCAAAATTACCGCGGATACAACCAAAACTGTTTTCGAGTGGGTCTTGATTAAGCCTTCGCGTATGCGTAGCTATAACTGGATAAAGTTTTTCTAAATTGCTAGAAAAGTGCTCCACGGCATTAAGTGTTCTAATAAATCCCTCTATTGACGGCGGCTTAGCCCTGGCACCTTTTTATATCTTTTTTTTTTTTATTTCTATGAAGTATGGCAGATGTGGACTCCTCTGGGTCAAATTTGTTAAAATATTTCTTTCCTCTTTTCAGATCCGGCGTATCCCCATTCAATGCATCAAATAATTGATCAATTTTTCGATGATCATAGCCGTAGTCGTAACTTCTTGTGGAAGTTCATCTGAAAGTAAAAAAAATATTAAACAGAGCCAGAGACGCAAGGGGTGCGGGTCCGATTCCCGCTGCGGGACAGATGTTTGCATGTTCTGCAAATTAAGCATGCATTTTAAGTATGCTCCTGAAAGAGCATGCTCAAAGCAAACACTCCGGTACACATGCCATTTTATAGCGTGCTTTCTGTCAGTTCAAACAAGACCATGGACAATCAAACAGCCATTCGTATGGAGTTGAATAGAATTATTCTTTTGGTGGCGTTGCAATGCGTCCAAAAACTTCTCTCAGATAGAAAGAAAAAAACAAGGAATAGGAAGATTTGGGTCCGTGATTGGCTAAGTAGAAGAGAAAAACTTGGAGCAAGTACTCGATTGTTAGTCGAAATGCGAGAAGAAGATATTAATGGTTACAAAAATCATTTGCGCATGTTACCGCATCAGTTTGACTGGTTACTATCTAAAATTGAAAGCGCTATAAAGAAACAAGATACACACATGCGAAATGCTATTCCACCAAAAGTGAAATTGGAAGTGACATTGAGGTATCTAGCAACTGGAGATTCGTTATACACATTAGAAGCACTTCACAGAGTTGCAAGAACTACGATAGCTCTATTTTTACCTGAAATGTGCGATGCAATATACAATGCTCTGAAGGATTATATGCGGGTAAGTAAAGTAAACCAGTAATTATTAGTAAGATCACATATTTATTGTTTGTTTTAACAAAATTTATATTCTTAGCTACCCTTAAATGCATGATTTTTCCTTTTATTTAAAAAAAAATAGTATGGTTTGGCAAAATACTCCTAGATAAAGAAAAAAAATATGAAAAAAATCATGAGCTTATAAATGTGTTTTTTTTGGCAAAAAACTATTTGTATCATTATTGAAACAACATGCATTTGAGACCTGAGATTTTGGGTAATTTTGGGTATTTTGGTAAGAATAAACAACTTCGTGAAAATGTTTCAATTATTATTATTTATTGTCAAGTCTTTTTCGAGCATAAGTAAACTTTACATTTTTCACACATAATGCTACTGAGGAGCTTACACCCTGGCATCATACACCGCATACGATGGTTCTGTCTAATTTGCTTGTGATCAGTACCATCATGTATGATGTCTCTTGATGGCATAACCTGTAGGACATTCCTGCGCTTTGGGGCTGGTTCCTCTGCAAAGCTACTGTTGTGGCTATACTGCTTGGCCGACATCTTGAGGGTTGAATGTGGGTTTTATATCTGCAGAGAGTATCTGCAAGTTCGATTCTGAAGTCAGCTAAACACATTATTTCCTTCGCGTCAATTCCTTTTTTAGTGTAAACTTGCTTATATAAAACCCATGAATTTATCGCCGTCAAGTCTAGGAGGTGGTGGAATAGTCTCATATACCATTTCCTACTCTTCATTCGGATCATGTATCTGCCCAAGTACGAGTCCATTAGGTCTACTCCGCCCATATGAGTGTTGTATTCTCTTACAACTTTTGGACACGGTATAAGCTTCTTCCTCTTCTCAGTTTTGTCGTATCTTTCAATTGTAGAAACAGGCTCAGCGCCCACATAAGTAGACAGAAAAGTGACCTGTTTATTGTCCTTCCAGCTTAGTGACGACATTTCAATACCATCATACGTGGTCACGTATTCTTCGTAAGATCCTCTTTCTACGGACCGTGCCATCACTTGTTGTTTCGTTGGTAGTTTGCAGTTCTTCCCTAGACGGTTTCTTTGCACTGTTCTTAAGCACCAAATTCCTTCTCTTGCCATATAATACATAAGAGGCAAAGAGGTGTAAAAGTTGTCAAAGTACACTATATAATTCACTCTTCTTTGGATTCCTCGAGATAGTTTTATGACAACATTACCAACCACTCCTACATCTGTCTCATTTTCTAACATAGGATCATTGTCCTTTCCGGAGTATATAATGAATTTGTAGGCATATCCCATCAACGAGCAAAGCATGAACAGTTTGAATCCCCACTTGTGAGGTTTCAACGGCAAGTACTGTTTCATGAAGTGGCTTATTTTCGTAGCGCACATTTGCTCATCTATTGAGAGACGTTGATCCATGGGTACGCTAGCAAATCTTTCGTTCAGGTGCTCTATTACCGGACGCAGCATGTGAAGCCGGTCATGATTGGGATCGTTTACCGGTTTGTGTGTATCATTGTCATTGAAGTGGAGGATGCGCCTTATATTTTCAAATCTGTTTACAGGTATGGTCTCTTTTATGGCCTGAAAGCCATGTTTATTATTCCAAAAGGAGCGAACATTAGGGTAGTGATATACTGACATAAATATCAATATTCCCATATATTTACGGACCTCACATTCAGTTACACAATCGGCACGATCAGGTTGCTTTTGGACAGAGTATCTGTTTGTTTCTTCTATTATTTTATTGATGAAATCTAAAGTAAAATAATAGGAGGAGAATTGAAACGGAGTTTCGAGTCTCAATATTTCAAGAGGAGGAAAATCGTTGCAACCTAGAAATTGTATGTTGTCTTCTTTAAATGCAAGTGATCGCTTTCTCCACCTTAGTCTTTGCATATCAAAGGGTTGTTGTGTAGATCGGTAGGGGCTACTTGTACCTGGCTCATTATTTACATCCGGTAAAGGATCATCAATCAACGGAGGATCTTGCTCACCGGGATCAGGTTCTTCATTTTCCTGTTCATCTTCTAGTATTGCTTGCAGCTCTTCACGAGTCGGTAATTCTCCAAGATCATCTTCTTCCACCTCACAGCCATCCTCCGATAGGTAACCATCTTCTAACTGCCTAAGGTAATCTTCGATATCCCTATCAGCTATATTTCTTCGAGCCATTCTATAACAAAAACATGAAAAAAGCTCACACCCATAACCAAGCAAAATGCATCTAAAACAAGTCATAAATGCATGAAGTCTCAATTTCGATACAAGCAAAGAAATACATGTTTTATATGTTCCCGGCAATTTCATATGAAAATTATTATTTTACAGTATAGAAAAAACACTAACCTTCGATAAATATATTTTTTGAACTCAATTCGCCGCAAGATTTTTCGGATTTTACCGGATGAAAACTTTCAATTTCACTAATTACCAAAACTTCCGGCAATCAATGAACAATGACCTCCATTATTTACAAATGGCGGGCAAATGATGTTTTTTTTTATTTCGTTTAGGCCCTATTCTACCTTCTCCAGGATGAACTCCGCCAATCGGTAATCGTAATAAAAACTATTCTGGAACGAGATAAAATTGTTGTTTCGATTTTGATACAACATGCATTTAAGGGTTAACACGTTTTCCATGCTTTGTTCAACAAATCTTCTTCGGGGACGGTAGAATCTAATTGGGATAACGCGTAAGGAAATGTGTAAGTGACGGTGTTTGTATTTGTACTGGAAGGTATGAAAGTCATTGTTTGTGTATTTGTCATTGTTTGTGTATTTGTAGTAGGAGGTATATAGTGACTGCGTTTGTGATTGTATTGGAAGGTACCGTCAAACGGGGTAACTTGAGACAATTCTGAACTTTGGACATCTGCCAAAGGTCTATTATGAAAGCTTTTTTTTTTCTGCACATTAAATCAGTCGATGTTGGACTTAGAAGTTACTGAGTAACCTAGTGACCTAGGGCACAAAGGAAAATAAAAAAAAAAAAAAAAATTGGTGTCTCAAGTTGCCCTGCAACAGGGGGTATCTTGAGACAACCATATAAATCTACCTGTAACTCAAGTTAGACGGGGCTAAGAGTAACTTGAGACATTAAAAATGTTTTATAAATAATATTTATTTCTTTTAATGTTGCCACAACTGAACAATTTTGAATACACAATTAAGAAAAAAATTACAAAAGTTATTAAGAGCACTTATATTCTCTAACTTGTTTCGGGAAGACGTATCGCCCCCTGGATATTTTAACAGGCTTTATTTCTGTTATAACTTGATCCAGCGTCACAGTTTGAAGGTCTTCCACCGCTGGGAAGACGAAAGTGTCTTCAGTTTTCGTAGATTTTCGCATAAACTTCACATCAATTTCATCTTTTCCTACTGTTCCAATAACTGTGCCGACAAACCTTTTCTCTGTGGGTTTTTTAGAGTTATAAAAAAAATTTACGACAACGAATGAACCATCAGGAAAATTGGTGGCATTAACTTCTGGCGCATTAATGGCATTAACTTCTGTTTCTAATAATGGATCAATGTTCTCTATGAAATCGTCTGCCATACTTTCATCAGAGTTGTCTGGAATATTTATCTGCGAAAATATATTTTCTTCCACATCACTTGGCAGAAACTGCGACATATCACCGCCGTCATCAGATTCATCGTGCAGAGTGATTGTGCTATCATCAGATTCGGACATCACCTGTGTTTTTTTTCTTTCTTTGCTGTTTATGTCCACTTGGACCTGGTTGCGTGCTAGTTTGTAGCATTGACTCATCGATACCTTTCCCAGGAAGCAAATTGAGCCTTGATTTTCTTGTTTTTAGTGGCTGAGTCTCTTTTTTTCGGGATTCTTGCAGAAATTCTTTAAAACTTGACACCCATTCTTGAGAATTTTCATTTTCTCCTTCAGCACTTTGGTTTGGAAGCCTTTTAAGAATTTGCTCTCGATCAAGAGGAATTAATCCTGAAGCTCTGAAGCCAGCTTGTATATTATCGCTTGACTTGTCACTCATTGCAATGAGGCATTGATTTAGAAGCCTGGGAAACGTATCTTTTGGGATGGTGCCTCTGTGTTTTAATTTCCATTCTGACAATAAATGGCCCCATTTGGTTTTTAGGGGCTTAAAATAAGCCACATCGAGGGGCTGACAGATTCCAGTACTGTTAGGAGGCAATAACACAAATTTTATATTGTTTCGAGTGCATTGCTCAATCACCCATTTTGAAACGTGACTTGCCAAGTTGTCACCAATTAAAACCTTTGGTTTTTCGCTATCAAATTTTCTGAAGTAGGGCAGAACTATTTTGGTAAACCAATCTTCAAATATTTCCATTGTAAACCATCCACTTTTTGATCTGTTGTACCTTACCCAAGTGTTGTAGAGATTTTCTGCACGATACACTACGTACGGTGGAAGTAGATGGCCATCACCGGCAGCTGCAAACATCACCGATGTACTTGATTGAGGAGTCTATTATATTGTGTGGGTGTCGAGTAATTCGTCTCACAATGACCACTTTTCGTTTAGGGTCATCCGTTAAATTGGTTTCGTCGTAATTTACTATTACACTTGGCTCGACGTCTTTTAATGTTTCATTCAGTTGGTCAAAATATTCATTAATAAGTGTTTCGTCAACAGCAGCACGTGCCCTTTTTATATTTTGCCTCAGTCTTGATGTTAGTTCATTTTTGTTCCTAGAAAGGAATGACTCGGTCCAATCGCGCCCTGGAAAATTATTAGTGAACCTTTTTTCAGTAACCCCTCTCCGGTCCAAGAATGAGTTGACTATCAAACGGATGTCATGCTGCGTTAACGGGAAACCCCAGTCTCCGGCTAAGCAAATACACTGGACAAATGTAGCTTCGTTTTGTTCGGAAAACACCTGTGGGCATCCATACTTTCCGGTGTTTTTGCCTCTGATATGTCGGTTTACTGTAGCTCTCGGGACTCCAAATTTTTCACTTGCTTTTCTTAATGATAAGCCTTGTTTGACAGCCTTTACACCTTTTTCCAATTGTTCTGTAGTATAAGTCACATATGGGCGACCTCCAAGAGTTTTCGGTTGTTTACGTGGCATGGCAACCCTAAAATGTAAAAAAAAACAAGATTCTACAATCAATCAGGTATCTTGAGACATAGCGGGAAACTTGAGACAGTGTCTCAAGTTTCCCCGAATAACCCCATTATTTACATAAGTTCGTTTATATTATTACCATGTTGGTATTACGGTAAAAAAGTAACCAATCTATCTTCACAAAAGCTTTGAGGTTATGTTTATATCATTTACACTACGAAACAGTAAAAACTTTAACCGATACAGTCAACGTTTTCACGCATATATTTTCTACCATATTTTATCTCATTTTTCAAAGTAATATTGTAGAAAACCAAGATTACTTACCTCTATTTTATTGAATTTGTAAAACAACTAACGATCACAGAAAACTTTTGACACTGGCTGACGAAGAATCAAACGTCATAATGTTGACATAAACGAAAAATAAAATAAATGTTGCCATTCGTCTCAAGTAACACCACAGACTCAAGTTACCCCGTTTGACTGAAAGTTTGTGTATTTGTAGCAAGAGGTGTGTAAGTGACAGGTGTAAAGGGAGACAAATTTGGGTACTGGTATCGGCGTCTTGCTACAGTCAGAATTTTTTGGATCTCTTTTATACATCTAATGCCTCGTACAATTTTGTTTTTTTTTTTTTGTTTTTATAATTTTCAAAGTCAATGCAGGATCGTCCATGTTGGTTAGTATATCTTGATATGCATTATTTCTTGCAATATTGTTTTTGTTGAGTAGAGTGCCGGGATGGATTCCCAGCATGTCAGTGGAAGGGTCTATCTAAACCTATTAGGGTTAGGAGGGTGCAGGCGGCGAAATCAAATCAGGAATCACGAAGTACAATATTTATTATTGTATTGTGAAAAATGCTATTACATTATAATACACGATTGTCAATATTAACTGGGATTTGGAAAACTTACGCAGACATTATTGCACACACAACAAGTGATGACCACAGACAGAGAACGGAGACAAAGTTAGTCTAGAACGTTGGAGTTGACACTGACAAGTGAAAACCATTGACAAACAGTCTATAATTTATAATTAAATCTAGATCTATTTCTATTCACAGAAAGTCATGTTGGATGATGTACTTAGGATAACTATTCACGGAATAGGTTCAATTTTTCAACACTTCCCCTTACACCATACAACAGAACTCCAACACATTTTATAATTTAGTTACATATAACTTCATCTAGAGTCCTTACATTTAACTGGTACATAAATTCATTATGTTTACATGAAGACAAAGCCTTTGTTAGTATGTCAGCTATCATCTCCGTAGTAGGCATGTATGAAACTGAAATATGTTCATTAGCAATCAAATCCTTTACTAAGTGATAGCGTACATCAATGTGCTTTGTCCTTTTGTGATACTGTTTACAATTCAAAATATTTTGAGCACTTTGATTATCATTAAATATTTTACAGCTAATATTTTTATTCATGATTTCTAACCAAAAGTGTTTGATGAATAAAATATCTTTACATGCATCACTAATGGCTAAATACTCTGCTTCAGTACTTGACATAGCGACGCAGCGCTGTTTTCTGCTCTCCCAATTGACAGTATTCGAGCCTATCTTAATTACAAAACCAGTATATGATTTGCGATCTATAGGATCATTCGCCCAATCGGCAGCAGCAAACGCTGAAAGGTGTAAATTATTACATTTAACAAAAACCAAACCACGATCAATAGTTTTAGCTAAATAGCGAAGGATCCTTTTTCCCGCCAACCAATGATTCTTGTCATAACAATTATTAAATTGACTTAAAACATTACATGCAAATGTTATATCAGGCCTAGTACAGATAGACACTCAGGTACTTAACCTTTAGGTAACTTCCTATTAATTCTCTACATTATTATTGCTAAATAAAAAAAATTGTCAACATATAGAGCTAAAATTGTAAAGCCTCGAATTCACTAGGGCACAAGTAGGGCACAAGTTCTGAGACTGTTACAGAACATCTACGGTGCGTGTTCTCAGAACATTTTGGTAACATGTCGTGATACATTTTGCTTGTCCACACCAGCAGTCTCCGCCGAGATGTCGCCCGAGGAAGTCGTGGCAGTTAGTGCTGCGTACATTTATATTTTATCGAGTAGTTTACCAAAACGTTATAAAAAGAAAAGGTGGTGGGTGCGAAACTACTTATCACAAAGAGAAAGCAATGATAATATCTTACGTGATCTTCGAATGTCTGATGGATCATTTGTAAATTTCACTCGAATGACATCGACTGATTTTGAAGTCTTACTAGAAATGATCGGGCCTGCCATAGCTAAACAAGACACAATATTACGGAATGCTGTTGGTCCTGACATCAGACTTGCAATAACATTGAGATACTTGTCGACCGGAGATTCTTATGCTTCCTTGTCGTATACATTTAGAGTATCAAAACAACTGATCAGCAAAATAGTACCAGAAGTTTGTAAGGAACTCATAAAAGCGTTGAAAATATATGTCATGGTGAGTACAAAAACATGGTAAAATCACGAATGTTTTATTAATATTATTTTTAATTATTAGAAAGATAAATTATTCCCGCAGCAAAGATGGAATTATGTCTTGATCAGATGGTTCCTGGCTGTTATCAAATTGAAAATCCAGATTTTCACGTACAGTTGTTTGTGGAATGCTATACAGATTGTCGTTGGATGCTGTAACACTGTCCTGATGTTCCGATGGTGTGGTTGATGCGGTACTGTAGCCTTGCTTGTATTTGCCCATGCGAGCTTCTATTAATATATTATTAATATAATATTTCGCCATGAGGGCGGAGTGTTCGTCTTTAATGAGACGTAGCTCTGAGGCAACATATCGTCCATACACATCAAACTCATCAGGGGTAGCTTCCATCTTATTTTTGGCGGACCTCATTATTTCAAACGCCTCTCCCAATTTATCCTCTTGTGTTAACATTCTCTTGTTCGACGATTTAGATGAGGTAGGGCGCGGTGATGCTTCCATGGTAGGAGCCTGAGGTTTCGACTGGATGGAATTTTGAGTTTCTTGAGTATTTTCCGAGGAAAGCTCGGAGTATTGGTCATCGGTGTCCTGGCGTTGTGCCTGAAATATTTTTTATGTTATGTTATGTTATGTTACGTATTATGTTACATATATTTTTGAGGTCCCAAATACTGAAATAGGATGGAAAGAAAAGGCTCATAATTATGAAATACTATGGAACTTTCCACATTGTGTTGGCGCTATTGACGGCAAGCATATTTTGATTCAGGCACCTGCAAATTCTGGTAGTGATTATTACAACTATAAAGAACAATTTAGCATTGTCCTCTTGGCTATTGTAGATGCTGATTATAATTTTATATATGGTAACTGTGGTGCCAAAGGAAAGTCATCTGACAGTGGAGTTTTTCAAGAAACTTCTTTTTATGAAGCTATGAATGAAAACCAACTTAGTTGGCCAGAACCGGAGCCATTGAGACATGAACCAAACATGCCATTTGTACTCGTGGGAGACAGTGCATTTGCACTCACCGAAAAAATGATGAAACCATATCCAGGCTACCATGAGGTGGGAAATATAAAGCGCATTTTTAACTACAGGCTTTCGAGAGCGAGAAGAATTGTAGAAAACGTATTCGGAATCTTATGTGTCGTGTTTCGTATGTTTCGCAATGCAATTGCGCTCCAACCTGCTAATGCTGAAGTTGCCGTAATGGCCTGTGTATACCTACACAATTTTCTAAGGCGTAATAAGCAATCGAGAGCACTCTACACCCCACGTGGAACCTTTGATTCAGAGGATTCGGATCATAACATTGTTGGAGGATCTTGGCGCAGAGAATTTGAACCTAATATTTTGTTGGATTTGCAACCATCTGGAAGACCATCTGCTCAATCTGCTATGGTAACAAGGAACAAGTTCGCTGAATATTTCATCAGTGCGGAAGGAAGTGTTCCATGGCAAAACAATTTAGCTTAGAAATAAACAAATATTTAGAATAAGAATTGTAAATTTCATTATGTGTCTACCTACCTATAGCGGTTCATGAGATAAAACCCGTTGACAGACAGACAGACAGCGGAGGCTTAGTAATAGGGTCCCGTTGGTCAACCTTCGGGTAGGGAACCCTAAAAACGACTTTATAATTCTCATATAATTATTGTTAATGCTTATTTATTAGAAAGGTACTACTCGTATAATAAAGTTATTTTAAAATTGTGACTTACTTGTGTCTCCAATGTATCTGTGCCACCAGTAGTTGTCGCCCCACTCAATAAAAACTTCATGGCATCGTAGGCAAACCAAGAACTTGATTCTATAACTTCGTCCCGTGCTTTACCCGTGCCTTTCGAAGAAGCTATTTTCTTTTTCTCACGCATAAATTGTGAGCGGAGGTTGTGGATCTTCGCCTCAACATCTTTCCTTGGTATTTGAAGTTCATTGGCTAACCCCTCCCAAGCATCATTTTTCTTTATTTTATTTTTGTATTCACGGTTATTCGTGTCCCACAAACATCCTTTGCTTTCGTAAAGCTCAATAAGTTTTAGAACTAATTGATTTCCCCACTCTACGGGCATGTTGATGCTAGAATTCGCGCACGCGTCCACACTCTGCAACATCGGTCGCAGGACTGATGTCACAGGAAGTTCTGTCTCGCGAGCCAAAACACGGAACCTGTTCTGCGACACGTAGATGTCGCTGTATAGTCGCGTGCGACGTCGCAGAACAGAGCGCGACGTCGCGGCGACACGTAGACGACATGTGCCTAGACAGGTTCTGCGACGATTTGTCGCCTAGTGAATACGAGCTTTTAGGCTTATTGAAGGGTTTCCAAAGAACCGCCCTGGCATTGGCTTATTTTTATAAGGAGTTGCCTAACCGCTCCTCTTTACTTCTAGACGACGACCAAAAAGAGATGACACAATCCACAAAAGAGATACTGCTAGCTTCCTCTAGCCGTACTCAAAAAAGTTATAGGTTCATACCCACCAAGCCTAACAAATCACAGAAAATATAAAATTACCACAAAATATATATCATCATCATCATTAACAACATAAATATAAAAACTAAAATAAACATAAATACAAGTAATTATATAACTTTTCTGACAGCATTCGACTTCCTTTATTATAACCAACCGCCAGGACCTGCTCTAACTAACCAGAAATATTCCCTTTTGTCCGGGCATAAGTAGGTAAATACTATAAAATAAAGAAATAAATATATATGATAACTTTTCCAACAGCAATCGACACCTTTTAATAATCCAACCGCCAGGACCTGCGGACCTAGAAAGGACACATTGAGCAATTCATCTCTCAGCAATTCATTTGCTGAATTCACAGCAGATCCTAAGCAATTCCTCTAATTTTCGTAAAAAGGCCAGAATTTTATATGAATCGTACACAATTCATTTCAGCAGCTGATTCATATTTGGCGTTGATATTGCCACACGAAAAAAATGAAAACCGTAAAGATCCTATATTTTTTTATTTATGTACTTTATTATTTTAAAAAGGTGTTCGAATAAAAAAATCGTTTTTAAAAAACATATTTCACATTATTGAATAGTAATAACTATTAAAACGATCGCATTTGGTATTTTAAACTCAAAATAGAAGATATTGTAATTTATTTTGTCATCGGACTGGCAACAAAATGGATGTCAGTTTCAGAATTCCCCGAGTAGGTAATTTAATTCCCAATGTCACTGTCAGTCAACACAACAAATGACCGTAGAAATCTAAAAAAAGATTATTTATATTTGCTCTAAGTGGAATTTTTTACGTTTTATCAATTGAAATGTTCGGTTTGGTGAAAAAAAAACCACTTAAACCTTTCATGGAGAGGCTATATTTGAAAAAACTTTTAAAAATCCCATTGAATTTGGTTACTTTCTGTGTATACTGCGATCGGGTTGGACCATTCTATTATTTTCATTCAATGTAAGTAAATAAACTTTTTCTTAGATGAATACCTACTGTGTTGTTCTTCTAAGATGAATACCTACATAAGTTAAGTAAATGCATTCAAAAAATAGACTTTATTATACAAACACAATGATATGTACACAAACATTTAATACAAATTACAAAACTAAACCTATTAGCGTTGTGCTGACCAAAGCCTCTCTATAAGATTATGTCTTATGAATTCACCAGCTGCTAAATTATTATTCCTAATTGGATTCTGCTGTACGTGTATCTGAAAAATAAATTTTCAATTCAGTATCTACACAATAATTAACAAGTATATGCTAGTATAATATATATATTTTTAAGTAATTACCTGCATGTTTGATTCATTTTGCTCCTCCTGGGGTGTTAATGGTGGCACAGGCAGTCTAGCTGCATTTGCAATATTATGCAACACCACACAAGCATTCGTTATCAATCCAGCTGTTGTGGGATGATAATGGAGCTTCCGATCTACTAATAGGCATCGCCAGCGAGACAAACAACCCAATACACCTCTCCACTGTATTTCGAACCTGACAATGCAGATCGGTGTAGTAACGCTGGGGGGAGCCAGGCGCAGTGTTCAGCATTGGTGTCATTGGGGTTGGCCGAAGGGGATATCCTGAATCACCTAAAACAGAACACCCTGTATTAGAGAAAGGAATTGCAATGTAAAACTGTTAAATTTAATCTGTATACTGACCTAAAAGCCACACTGTTTCATTTTCAGACTGGTGAAGTTGTTCAAGATGGGATTTGATTGCATGGTGGTTCCACACAAATGATCATGATTTGCTCCACCATGGCTAGCATCTATACTTAAAATATTCAAGTCGGAGTCACACACCTTAAAACAAAACCGTAATAGTATTATTACATTTCGACATTATATTTATTCAAAAAGAATAAGATTTACCAAATTACTTTGGCCAGAAAACTTTGTTTTATTTCCATAGAGGTACCTTTCATAAGCAAAATTGAGGGGTTAAAAGGGTAGGGAGGGTTTCTAGGTAGGTAAGTACTTACTATTTGAGCATTTAAAGAGTGATAATGTTTCCTATTAAATTATCTCTCTTCATATTCTGCAGGCTTAACAATAGCAATGTGTGTTCCGTCAATACACCCCAAAACACCAGGCATGCTAAACTTCTAGTAAAACCTGAAAATATATGATTATATGTGATTATGAAAAGTAGGTAGGTCCCTACATTAATGTGGTTGCCAGCAAGAAGAGGGTGTATTTACGCACAGATAACATTATAATATTAGGTATATGACGATGTTTGTATGCAGGTACCTAGATGGTATTTATGGAACTTACCCATGTTTAATGGTATTTCGTTCCGAGTTTGTGGAAAATGAATATATTTTCTGCGAAAGTAGTCATTGTTTAGAGCTAGTGTCAGTCCTCATACAGTTAGATACACTAACTTAGTGCATCTTGTGGTGTGCACTGACTCCTTTATTCCTCTGGTACGAACCAGATGCGTAAAAACTCAGTTCCTTCACTCACCTTGGATACCGAACTTATTCCATCTTGACGACGGGTCGGTAAATAAGGCTCCAGCTCATGTATGAGATCACGACACATTTTTATTCAGTCTGTACAATCCAACAAACTCGGAGTCCGGCATTTCAAAGGCTAGTTCCATTTTGCGAAGAGCTACACTTTGCCGGCGATATAAAATGCCCTCCCAAACACGCGCGTGCTCCAGAAAGTTTGCATAAAGACCTAAATCTGCCATTACTAATTTATTTTTAATAAAATCGACGATATGAATTGTAATAAGTTCCTCAAGAGTAACTTTTTATGAATCTGCTATTTGACGTCTAAGCAATTCCTATTTTGTGAACCATTTTACGAATCTCCATACAAAACTGTCAAACAAATGAATAGCTGTTATGAATCGGTTCCCGAATCATAATATGAATTCTCTTAATGTGGCCATTTTGTGATTTGTAATATGATTCGTATTAGGATCATATTATGATTCATCGAAAGTGGCCTTTTTAAGTTAGTTAGTTAGATCAGGTCCTGGCGGTTGGATTATTACATTCTCTATTTCTTAGTTTGTTTAAAATAAAATAATTCAAGTTTTTCTAAAGAAGAAAAGGAAAAATTTAATTGTTTTAAATAATTAAATTGGCAACAATCGGCTTCATCAAAATGATTAGAACTGTCTTGAGGGTTCGAGTGCACTAGTTTTTTGCATTTTTATTTGCTTAAGGTGAAGTCGGGGGTGAAGAAGGTGAAAAAGAAGGACTGCAATTCAGACACCTACGAACCGTAAACCCGTGTTTACCACAACGGAAGCACACGATGGCGGTGGATGTACAATCTGCGAGGCAGTGGGAATAGACACGGCAACGAGCACAGAACCTGTTTTCAGCAGCCACCACGGCATGTACTTCTGGTTTAACACTTTTACAGGCCAGGTCAGGTGCTAAACAGCCACTGGATGGTTTAGGAGGCTCGACAAAAGTCTCCGCACGGTATTTACCGCACTCTAACATTCTACCCAGTTCCTTGAGTCTTTTCAATGTTGTGATTTCGATGGTACATAGTGGTACAGAGTACTCAGGACGAATATTTTGTAAACCATTGTCGAATTTGTCTCTTTCGGAAACCTGATACGAAAGACGTCCGAAGTAGTTAAGCATAATGGCAACGTACGTGACGATGTTTTCGTTTGGACCTTGTGTCCGCGTACGGATCTCTTGCATCAAGCGGTGGTCGAAGTCGTACGGCAAATATTTATCTAGCAAGCAGTGTTTGAACTCGGACCAGCTGTTCCATTCGGACCTGAGGCTACGGTACCAACACAAAACGTCACCCTCAAACAACTCCGAGGCCGAAGCAATCAGTATTTGCTCAGTTATACCGCGCGAGGCACACAATTCCTCCAAACGCTGCAGGTGGTGGCATGATGAGCAAATTACTCACAAAGTTTAAACACACTGCACCATAAACTTAGAATAACTTACGTGCACTTAGAATTTATAAGTTTTCCCGGACAAAGATATTTTTTAGAAATAAAACGCACACATTCACACTATAAGAATTTAAGGTTAACAATTTTTGTCACAGCTAATTGACATGACAATCATCTCAGGAAAAAGCCCCACGTTGGGCGCCACTGTTACCACAATAAATCTTAACCTTCAGGGGAAAGGTTTATTCAACAAAACTAAAATAGACTTGAATTATTTTATTTTAAACAAAGGAAGAAATAGAGCCGGTTGAGCTAGTCTACGGGTACAAATATAGTTCCTGGGTCTCCTGAGACGAATTGCAATTAAAATGAATGTAAATTAGTGTGTGTGTGTAAATAAGGGAGGGCGCCATCCGCAGTATGAACTGGAACAGCTACGGTACTGTTTATAATTAAGTTTACCGGCCAAGGGCCACCATATGATAAGTAAAGTATGAGATTTCTATACAATGTCCGGGGAAAATAATTCCTCGCACTGGGACGCTGGCTCCAACGGGTCCACAACTGGTCCGTGAGCTGAGCAGACTCTAGGGGGTTGATGGGGTAGGTACAAAAAACCTCCTATAATTGAAAATGTTCAATTACAGTCTGATCACAACAATTTTACAAGTGGACGGGAAGAATTATGGGTAAAATGTTAAAAATTAAGTTTTTGATTGACCGAAGGTCCATAAATGGATAAATTCCAATGCACAATGTAGGTAGGGATTCGGAGTAGCTTTTAAAATGTATGAATGTTGATTTTGAATAAATTTTGACCATGTGGGAAAATAACTTTGGAATTTTATTGAATAATTTACCTAGTTCCTACAGGTAGGGAGATTATGCATACCTGCACAGCTGAGACAGCTGTGCAGGCAGCAGGAGGTCTTGAGAATAATATAGCTAATATATAATATAACTTCCAAAACCGAATAAATTTATAACGTGATTGCACACCAAAAGATGTAAAAAAAGCAAATGGCAGATTCCCTAGGTCTAGGAACATAAGCCCTACGAATTTTATAACAAACAAGAAAATGTTTCCAGCTCCCGCTATTATGCGACTTCAAAAGGTACTTTACTAAGTTTGGAGACACAATTCCTCTGAAAAAGTACTCAAACGAGAAAAACTTGTAGAAACTAACTTTTAGCAATGAATCTGAATAACAATACTACGGGAAAAGAACGCGACTCGATCTCTGAAATAAAACACTAACC
This sequence comes from Anticlea derivata, assembly GCA_947579855.1. Lineage (NCBI taxonomy): Eukaryota > Metazoa > Arthropoda > Insecta > Lepidoptera > Geometridae > Anticlea > Anticlea derivata. The sequence goes on along the minus strand of OX388276.1, from coordinate 10,118,044 downwards.
CATCTAATGCTTTGACATCGGTTAGGTTAGGTTAGTCAAAATAAAGTTCAAAAGTTGGCAATACACTGCCTGTCAATATTGAGAAAACGTTTCATTCTACGGAGACAAAAACATTCCGTTCTACGCAAAAGCAGAACTTTCGTCCAAAGACGAAATAAAATAAAAACCGAATTTTATACGTAACACTATCGTTGTTAAAATAAGGGACGCTGCTGCCCATCCCCTAGCTTTTTTCCCTTAGCCGCCTCTTACGACATCCGCGGATAGGTAAATATGGAGGGGCCTATTCTTCAGCCGGGGCCACCACGGCCACTTGATTTCAATGTATTCTTTTAATGTCTCATCCTTCTTATAATACTCTCCTCCTCTTTCGATTCGATTCCTACTTCTCTTTCCACTCTTTCTCTGCAAAACTTAACAATATTGTTGGGTTGGGTTTCTTCTAAAGTGTAACGCTTTTTGATGAGTTGTTCGAAAGAAAGGAAAAGGGGTATAAAAATAGTAAAATTCGGTTGCGTTAGCAATGGTTATTTATTATAGTTAATCTAATAATACAATGTTGGGCGCGTTTTACATTAGTTAAATTAAGAGAGCAGGGACAAAAGGGTAGTGAGTTACATTACAGGGCCTACAGTCAATTCCTAGCAACCAGTTCAGACTAAAGTAAATGTATGTTTAATGTGTGTGTGTTAAACAATCGATGAATCCTACCGATTGAATCGAAGAATTGCATTTCCCACTGCAACGAGCACCAAATCTGTTTTCGGCAGCCACCACTGTATGAACTTTGGGCTTGACACTTTTATCCACCAAAACAGGTGCTAAACATCCACTAAATGGTTTAGGGGGCTCAACAAAAGTGCGTGTACGGTATTTACCGCACTCTTACATTCTATATAAATGTGGTAATTTCGGTAGTACATAGCGGACGCAATGCCCGAAAACATCCTTAGTCCTGAGTTTAACACTGTACACGCGTACGGATCTCTTGCCTGAGACGGTATTGGAAGTCATACCTACGACAAATATTCATCGAGCGTTTGTTTAGAGCTCAGACCAACTGTTCCATTCGGACCTAACGCTACGGCACTAGCATAAAACGTCACTCTCGAACAATTCCGAGGCCGCCGAAGCAATCAATATTTGCTCATAATAAACGACACGAGGCACACAATTCCTCCAAACGCTGCAAGAATACGCGCACACAGGTTAAGCCATTGTATCTGAGGTTCAAGGACAAAACTATTTGTTATTTTATGTAGGGGCAACTGAAGCCTGAGGGACACCCGGACTCGAATCATTAATAGACGTCTGACTGAAGCCACACTAGTGTTGAAAATCGAGAGCATGTTGTACATTTTTTTCAGGATTTATCCATTTCCCCTGTCAACACTAAGAGCTAGTACACATTAGGCGCTCGGCGTTGCGTTAGGCGCGCGTTCGTAGCGTACATACAGCGCGCTTAGCACGGCGTTTTACGAGCGTTAGTAGGGCGTCCATACTCAGCTCAGTTCGGAAATGGACGTCGAAGTGATTGCTTGTGTGTGGCTTCTATACCGTCGCTACAGAAGACGACGGCAGAGACAAAGAGAATTTTGGGTGCACCCAATACTACGAGATAGACTGACGCATGGAATGTTTGTAACATGATACAATGTTACAAACATTCCATGCGTCAGTCTATCCAAATTAAGACAGTATGAACCTAAGTTTTTTAATTATCTTAGAATGTCCATAATGTTAGGATGAATATGTCCAAGACGAGGGTAATGGCGAACATCTCTAATATCACGGACCCTAGCGTTCAAGTTGGGAATGAAATATTGGAGGTGGTCGGTCAGTATGTCTATCTTGGACATACTCTATCCTTTGGCAAGGAACATCAAGGCAAGGAGATCGCTCGAAGAATACAACTCGGTTGGGCTGCATTTGGAAAATTGGACGACATTCTTAAGTCAGCCGAAATTCCACAATGTCTGAAGACCCGCCTCTTTAACCAATGTGTACTGCCTACCATGACTTACGGTGCCGAGACATGGACGCTCACGCAGGAGGCTGTGTACAGGATGAGAGTTGCACAGAGAGCCATGGAGCGTGCCATGCTCGGTATCAAGCTTATAGACCGTGTTGCCAACGTCGAGATCCGAAGTCGTACGAAGGTCAAAGACGTTGGCAACCGCATAGCGGAACTCAAATGGAGATGGGCAGGACACCTGGCAAGGTGGTGATGACAGATGGAGTAAGGCGTTAACTGAATGGCGTCCAAGAACTGGATATCGGAACTTTGGTCGTCCAGCAGCGAGATGGGCAAACGATTCTTTATTCTTTATTCTTTATTGTACACACGAAAAAAAAAACCAAATACAAAAATTAAAAAGAAAGGTATGTACAAAGGCGAGCTTAACCCTAAAAAGAGTTTTCTTCCAGCAAACCTTTGAGGCTAGAGAGACGTGATTATAGAGGGAGGTTCGTGTACCTACAATGTTTGATATAATATTATATTTATAAACATACATATACCTATTAATATTACTATACAATAAATACCTACCTGTTCAAAAATATATTTAATTAGCTAATTTATTATATATATATATATATATATATATATAAAAACAATACAGAATTTACAAGGACAAGTAGTGCTCTTTAACTTTCCTCTTGAAGACATTGACAGATGGACTATCACGAATGACATGCGGGAGAGCATTCCATAGCTTCACTGCCAGGACCGTAAAGGAGCCGCCGTAACGACTGGTCGAATGAGAGGGGGTTTTTAAAAGGAGGGATATAGTGGATCTGCACGACTCACCACGTGGGATAAGAAATTCGAAACGCTCACGAAGGTAGGGAGGAGAAATAGTACTATGCAAAATTTTAAAGAGTAAAGTGAGTATATGGAGGTCGCGACGACGACGAATAGGGAGCCATTGAAGCTGAGCCCTGAACTCAGAGATGTGATCGAACTTGCGCAGACCGAAAATAAAACGGATGCACAAGTTCTGAAGGCGTTCAAGTTTGTTGAGAAGTTGCTCCGTGGCATCAAGAAAACAGACATCAGCGTAATCCAAAAGAGGCAACATTAGGGCTTGAGCCAGTGTGATTTTGGTATCATGAGGCAGGAACTTCTGGAGACGTTTGAGTGATTGAAATGAAAAGTGAACACGTTTACTGACTTCATTTATATGTGGTATCCAAGACATACTACTGTCAAAGATTACACCCAGATTCTTTGCTTTACTAGAGTAAGGTATCGTCACGCCATCATAAATTACAGGCGGTATGACAGATTGACTAACTTTGTTAAGCATGTACGGGCTACCCATGATTAGAACCTGTGACTTAGAGGGATTCACCAGGAGTCCAAAAGATTTCGCCCAAGAGTTGATACTGTCAAGGTCCTCATTTATTCTGGTGACCCCCTCTGTTATTTCACTGACTTTGAAACTATGGTACAATTGCAAATCGTCAGCATACAAATGGCAATGCGAAGAGATTACCTGGGTGATAGAGTTGATAAACACTGAGAAGAGAAGTGGGGAAAGAACGCCACCTTGCGGTACACCAGCAGTAATGTCACACCAGTCAGAGTAGGACTCATCCAGGCGCACACACTGCGAGCGACCAGAAAGGTATGAGCTGAACCAAGAGATTGCTGGTTGAGAAACATTAAGGGAGGAAAGAATGGATAGCAGAATGTCATAGTCCACAGAGTTGAAAGCACTGCTAAAGTCCAAAAGCACCAAAATGGTAAGGCACTTATTATCCATGGCCCAACGAATGTCATCAGAGACTTTCGCTAGAGCACTAACAGTGCTGTGGCCAGGTTTAAAACCAGATTGTACAGGACTTAGCAGGCTATGTTGAGAGAGGAACAGGGAGAGCTGCTTGTGGACAGCATTTTCCAAGATTTTAGATAAAATAGGTAAAATGGATATAGGACGGAAATGCGAGACACAGGTAGGGTTAGAAGTTTTTGGAAGAGGTAGCACGAAAGCTTTCTTCCAAGCACCCGGGAAAACACATGTCGTGAGGGAGTGATTAAGGATGTGAGTGATGGCAGGAACAAGCTCAGAAGAAAGAAGATTTAGCATCTGAACGTAGATCCCGTCGACGCCAACAGCTTTGGTGGTAATTGATTTCAGGAACAGTGTAACCTCACTCTCAGCAACCTCTTTGAAGGCAAAAGATGAGCAGTCAGGCAAGGGTAAGCGGGAAAGAGCATCAAGAGTGGCGATTTTAACGTTTTTATCTAAACAAAGTGGTGATTTGGAGAAGTGAGAATTGATAGAATTTAAGTCGAAAGAAATATTATTGGAGTCACTAGAGAGCTTACCCAGCCCTAATGCCTTAAGAAATTTCCACATTTGTGAAGAATTACAATTTTTAATGGATTCGTGAATGTGTCGTCTTTTAGCGTCTCTGCACAACTTGGTACAACGATTCCGTAAAGTCTTATAGAGAGCAAAATTCTCCTCAGTCGGAGCCTTTTTGTACAGCCTTTTAGCTGTATCACGCTTAGACATTGCCTTTTTTAGAGGTGGAGATAGCCATGGAGCCGGGGCATGCTTAACCTTTACCAGTTTAAGAGGAGCATGCTTGTCATAAAGAATGGAGAGAACATTATTAAAAGCGGTGACCTTATCATCAACACTATCAGCATCTGTGACGGGAGACCAGTCAATATCGTTCACATCATCCCTCAAACATTCCATATCTATGTCTTTGAAGCTACGAAGGAGAAGAGATTTAGGTTTACGCCGCGGACAACGAATCTTATAAGATAAAAACAGGAGATCGTGATAAGAAAAAGGAGCAGTAAGCTGGCCATGGGTAGCCACGCGATCGGAATCAGAAACAAGAATTAAGTCAAGAAGAGAGGGAGTAGAGTGAGGAGCGTGGTGAGTAACAGAAAGAGGAAGTATGTGCATGTTTAAAGAAGAAACAAGAGAGAGAAGTTTACGGGCACGCCCATCATCCTTTAAAATACACGTGTTAAAATCACCAAGAAGTATAGTGTTATCGTAAAGAGGAGTAAATGATTCTAATTTAGACTCTAGAGAGGAGAAGTAGTCAATATTGGAAGAAGGAGGGTAGTAAACACCAAGAAGAATCTTGGAGTGGTTGACAGTAATTTCAATAAATAGGTGTTCAGCAAAGTTACAGTACTCGCCTGGAGATTGATCAACAACTTTGCAGGGTATATCAGCGCGAAGGTAGATTGCTACTCCGCCACCACCCTTGCCAATTCTATCATTCCTGATAAGCCTGAAGCCAGGTAGAGGATATTGAGTAGAGGGTAAACCAGGCTTTAGAAAAGACTCGGATATCAAAATGGCATCAACAAAATTACAGTCAAAAGATGAAAGTATATCCGCATAGTGAGCAGGTATGCTTTGTGCATTAATGTGAATTATATTAAGATTTTTGAAATAACCACTGAATTTTACCACAAGTTGATCATTTAGGAGAGTTGAGTCATCGTCGAACGCACTGGCATAGTCTATGTCAGAGGAGCAAGCAGAAGAGCACGAAAAAAAACTATCATCAAAAACTAAACTGTTATCCATGTACCTAAATAAACTACAATAAATATATAAGATAACGTAAATATAAAATAATATTAGAATAAAAACTAATACCTAAATAAAACACTATGCAAAATCCTCCAAAGCACTGACCTCTCAGCACTCGCAGGTGTACAAGAAAAAACTAGTAACTAAACTTAACACCGCAGCTAGTAATGTACCTATATGTTTAAATACAGAGAAGAAAAAAAATATATATTTAGATATTTTGCTAAACTAGAAAAAGGGACAATTACAGAGATAAAACATCGCACATACCTACGAAACCAACGAAATAATCATCCAGGCCCGCTGCACTAGCTATCCGAACGTGTCTCCATGACATCTTTTATGTTAAATGTCAATGTCAGTTAACAAAATAAATGTCATTTTCAAAGCCGGTAGTCCGTTCATTCCGTCTAAAATAAAAAAAAATAAAAAAAATTGCAAACAAATAAGTAGGAAGAAATTTTTCGTAATCCTACCTACTTTACACAAAGAAAAGTTTGAATTGTGTAAAAAGCCGTACGTTACGCTGCAAAGTTAAAAAGTGCCTTCGTGAAACGAACCATGGATGTAAACAGACTGGTACCTAATAAAGCTTCACTCATTTTGCTGCGCGCCGGGCCCTGGGCTCAGCCCTGGCCCTCACTTCGGGGACGGATGTCGCCTTGCCTTTTTCCCGAGACGTCGAGGGAGCCTTGCTATCCAGAGTCGGCTGCACGACTGGAAACTCAGAGAGCAGCACCTTGAGCTCCGACATCGTCTCGATCCTCCGGCGCTTGTTGTCGGGCAGCAAGATGACAATTTTGCCCTCCGAAGACCAGCAATTCTTCATACCAAAGTGCTTGCGCGCTGCAGTAAACACATCGTGCCTAGTCTTTGTGAGAAACTCCGAAACAGTGATCCCAGTATTCTTGAGTGAAGTTTTTGAATTCCACGCAAGATTTCGAAGTTGGTAGTTAGCAAACCTCACCATAACAGGTCTAGGCTTGCTGGTGTTTGAGCCTAATCGATGACAGGCAGATAATTGCTCGAGTGAGACACCAGGCAACTTAAGTTGGTCAGATAACAATTGAACAATTTTGTCTGCAACAGCCGTATCTGTTGACTCTGCAATGCCGTGGAATAGCAGCACCTTTCTACGCGATGCAGTCTCTTGACGGTCCAGTCCTTGGACCAGAAGCTCCAATTGGGCTCTCATCATTGCCATCGACTTCCAGACCAGCGCCTTGAAATCGAGGAATTCCCGAGAGAGGGACTCAAGATCTTTGTGTGGAGTTTTTTCATTGCTTGAGAGCTTCTTGAGGCCAGATTCCATTTGGACCATCCTGGACTCAAAGGTGCCTGCCATTTCCTCCATGTTGGATGCCAGCTTTGCGTAGAGGTCCATAGTGAACAGTGTAGTGCAGTGATTGTTGGAGAGTGGAGAGGAGAGGTTACACTAGCGAGTGCTGAAGGTACTATTTATTACTTATTAGTCAGCAATAGCATGAAAAGGAGTTTTTATATATTTTTTAATAAAATAAATTGGGAGAAAGTTATAAAAAGTTGTGGTCACTATGCCTACCCGCGCAGAAAAAAAAAACAAAAAAACGATATCGCAAGCATCGCGGGCCGCAACTGGATGAGGCTTGCACAGGATAGAGGAGAATGGCACATACAAAGGGAGGCCTATACCCTGCAGTGGGTGAAGTCAGGCTGTGGATGGATGAATGTCCATAAAATCCTTTGATGACTTACTCCGTGTTATAAAAGCGGATATTACTGGTGTTTCAACAATTTTAAGAGAATCAATTTCCCCAGAAGAAAAACTCGTGATAACGTTAAGGTAAGGTAAGGTATTCAAATAAATTTAATTCATTATACATGTAGCTGTCTCTGAACTACCTCGTTTTCCATTGAGCTCATTCCACATGTAACAGAAAGCTTTATTCGGCGGTTTTGCTTCATAAATAGTAAAGTTATACACACATAACTTTCTTGTGTAGTATAACTCTCCTACATCCCCGCTGGGTATTTGCAAAACACTTTGAAGGTCTGCAGTAACTGATAAAAACGTGGCATCGTTTTGTGACCTTTCTTTATCACGCCGTTTGGCTTCTTCAGCTGATGTTTTTCTTTCTTGATGTTCTCTAAACAAAGTTTCGTATTTTTCTGGATCTTTTTGATACTTGTGGCATATTGAACACTGCACACTTTTTTCGAACAAAGAACGAATAGTTGTATTCCGTTCCAAAAACTCGTCTGTATTTACTATGTGACTGCGGGGTTTCGTTGCTGCATGCTTTCTTCTTGTACATCTGATCCATTTTGAATATTATTGGGTCGGTTATCATTAAGCTTTTTGCAAGTGGGTACCAGGGTTGTGTCTCCCAAACCGGGTAGACCATGATGCCTTTGGCTTTATCATTCCTTATTTTCTGAAGGCATTTTGTAATAAGGGCAAATGGTGGAAATGCATAAAAAAAATAACAGCCCCAGTTAAGTGTAAGAGCATCTATGTTAAATGCACAGAGATCTCTTTTCCATGAGACGTAAATGTCACCTTTTTTGTTGATTCTAGAGGCAAACAGATCAATTTGAGGAGTTCCAAGCCGATTCTTTATTAAAAAATAGGCTTCGTTCCTCAATTCCCACTCAGTGTCAATATTTGTGTTGCGAGATTCTTCATCAGCATACACATTATCCTTTGATTTAATGTAAGAAGCATAAATGTTTATATTTCGTTCTTCGCACCAAGCCAAAATATTTCTGGTAATATTATTTAAGTGTGAGAATTGAACACTGCCCATTTTGTTAATACATGCAATGGCGGTGGTGTTATCGATTCGTAGTAATATATCACAGTGTCTATATGGCTTTGCAAAGCATTTCAATCCAAATGAAGCAGCTAATAATTCTAGCTGGTTTATGTGAAAATGTTGTTCTGAGTGTGACCATAAACCTCCAACACTCTCACCATTGCAGTGTATTCCCCATCCAGTCAAAGAAGCATCTGAAAATATTTCTATCTTGAATTGTCTACAACAAATATTTTTATTTGCTAGGTTTATATTATTGGACCACCACTTCATGTCAGGCAAGATATTAGAACTCAGTTCCATCCTGGCATCATAGTTATCATGGTGGTTTAGTAGGGCCAAATATTTTTCTCTTTCCATTAATTTTGTATGTACTAGGCCGTATGGTATAGCTGGGCAGGCTGCTACTAAAGTTCCTAGTAATTTTGCAAATTCTCTTATTTTGCAATGTTTGAGGTTTTTGAATTTTAATACTAAAGCTTTTATACAGTCACGCTTTTCTTGTGGTAACTCAAGAGACATTTTATGGGAGTTGATGATAAATCCAAGGAATTTGCAAGATGTACTAGGTACTAGGCTACTTTTTTCATAGTTTACAATAAGGCCTAGGCATTGGAATAAATGGAGAGTCGCATCTCTATTGGCTATGCATTCATCATATGTACGGCCAATACATAAGTAATCATCAAGATAAATTGTTGAAAGGAATCCCTGTTTGCAAGTTGTTGTGGGCTGCTCGATGAGGCGGCTGATGCATGGCACGATTCCTGGGTCCACCTCGAACTGCCGCCGCTCTTGGTTGCTGGCTGGGTTGGGTGTGAGGTGGACCGTATCGGTTTCTCACAGTCTTCTGTTTTGGCACAGTCTTGTTGGGCACAGGTCTTGGCACAGTCTTTTTAATTTGTGATGAGGATTTTTTCAATTCCTGGCTTGTTCTTATCTTTGTCCCCAAGTCAATACCATAGAGGTGTTCATCTCGCTTGACTTTCTCTACCAATGAATTAAAATTTCTATCTAGCAGTGGGGATATCAAGAGTCTGCTAGTCTTAGTCTTATGAAAGTTTATGTCATTAAGAAGTTTTGATGCATCAGTTAGTTTTGTTACAATCTGTATTTTGTCGATAACCTCGTTTTCGATCAGGTGGGTCATTACATGACCAACAATGGCTGTAGCCATTCCTAGTTGATGCTGCACCATTTCGAGGGATCTGTCCCTAATTTTAGAGCTCTCTGTCATTATAGACTTCACTTCTTCGTTGAGGATAGGCGCTTCCAAGAGCTTGCAGTTTTCAGGTAATTTATATTTCTTTAGTATTGCATCCTTTTCCTCTTTGGTAAGACCGTTGACTAGGATGAGATTTCATCGTTTAGTTATTTCAGTTTGGATTTGACCCTCAAACATATTATTTTATTCATATTCGATGCCTAAGGCATCTTGAAACGCAGCTATTGAATTATTGGCAGAAACTGCTACCACGTCGTCTACTGTGTCGTCCTCATCGTCTTGATCTGAAATTATCAACCATATTCTAAGACAGGTTGACATAAGCATACGAACATCGCGTGTTCCGATTTATAGGCTAAAATGTGAGTACCGTATCTCGTACGCGTACTTTGGGGTATCTCGTACCAAATCAAAGCTGTGGTATCTCGTACCAAGTCTGATCATCGTGTCAAATTGTATCTCGTACAGACACGGAAAATTTGTAGGTTATTTTCCTTCGAGAAGATTTCTATAAAGGTACCTGTTTATAAAAAGTTTTACCTGGTGCATCCAAAGCCGGGTCCGGAAAGGGGGTCCAAGGATCCAAAGAAGGTGAGATGTCCCGATGAAGAGGTGATCTTGAGCGACTTCTACTCATACTGAGTTCGCGTTGTTTTCGTAGGAGCCGGTGAAGGCGTTTTTCATATTTTTGTATCTTTTTCTGTATCTTCTTATCTTTGGGCATGTCTAGGCACGTTCTAGAATGCCCCACAATCACAATCACTTGATTATTTAATAGTATTTACTGGATTTATGAAAACAAATTTCGGAAACCTAACGATGCCGGCGAGCGCGCGAAAGAAAAGTGACATTTAGGGTTGCCATAAACTTGTTGCGCGATACCATTGAGTAGCGAATAGAAAGACTACACTGTCAATTTATATTTCAGATCAATGTGAAATAAAATTTTATTCCACGAATGGTAGTTTTCAGGCTCGATGTCATAAGCTTGGCTTTCACGACGGCGGGAGCTAAAGTACTAACTGTACTCGGAACATTTTGGTTTGTCAAAATATCTCCCATTGGATGAATACTGGAAGGAGTTACTGGTGGCGACAGAATTCAGCTTAAATACTGAAAACAGAAAAAGATTAAGTAAAAAGTGATGCTTTTATAAGTACCTATTTCATAATATTTTTTCATGTAATAAAAGGTATTCTTACCGACATTTTCCTTTACAACTAATTTGTTCCTAAAGGTTTAAGGCACTGATCCCTTCTTGAAGTCGATCTGAGGGTAGATTACGCATTTTACCAAGCAGAACAAAGCTGCTACATGCAAGTGTATTCTGTATGGCACCGAAACTCTACAACAAAATTCCAAAATTAAGGGTTTGTACACAAAACTGCGATGCGACGCGATGCGAATTCGCAACGCAGAAAATTACGACACGAATTGCTGCGATGCGATTTCGTGCGGCAAGGCGTCTCCCAGGGTGACCATTCCTTCGACGACCGTTAACCGTACTAGACGTATTTTGAATTGAAAACTAGGTCGTGACATGGATCGTAAAAAGAAGTGTGCACTTTTATTATTGCTTAGGAGATACAGGAAAAAGAAACAAAGAAGATTTTGGGTTCATCCATTTATTACTATTATGAATCCCGATGGAAACTATTTTCTTCTAAAATATATATAAAGCTATGAAAACCGACGAAAAAATTTTTTTGGAGTATTTTAGAATGAGCATATCTTCATTCGAAGAGCTTTTAAGTTTATTATCACCATATCTTCAGAAACAATCGTACAAGGGGAGAATTCCTGTTATGCCTCTGGAAATGATTGGCCTCACTATCCGGTAAGTAAAGTAAAACAATAATTGTTTACATTAGTTTTTATTGAGAAAAGAGTTTTTAAAATATTACAATCCATAAAAAATCGAAAATCAAAATCTTCTTCAGTTGAAAGTGTGCTTAATATGCTTGAGTTAGAAAAATCATTACTGGGTGAATCAATTTGATCTGGTATGTTAGATGACTGTGGACGTATCAGTGGCGTTTGTTGAGATGTCGCAAAATGTTGAGTTTGATAGCCACCTTGCTACACACTTGCTATTCGGATAGTAGTAGCCATGAGGTTGATGCAATTCTGTTAAAATTTGAAAAACTCTGCTCTGAAAGATTAGTGTTTTATTGTCATCTAATCTTTCAAGTGATGGTAGAATACCTTTAAAAAAAGATATGTGCCTTTGGTAACGTGTTTTAGATGTACCTTCTTGATTATCTTGCTCATTTTCTGACTCATTTATACTAGTAGTGGTCTCATTTTGCAAATTTTTCTTAAGAAATTGTAATTGTTTGTACAGATGGTATTCTTTTATATTTTTGGATCCAGACCCTGACCTACTTGCATCTTTGAGTTTCTTTTCAAATTTATTAAAGGTATCCTTAATCCCCCTCCATCTTTGTATTACTGAATTACCTGCAAAAAAATAATAGACAATATTTAATTTATTCATTTATGTATTAATCTTTATTATTCATCAAATACCAATTGTACAGAACAATAGGCGAACTTAACGCTAGAAGCGTTGTCTACCAATTAATTAAATTAAAATAATTTATGTATGTTTATGTCGTTTTAGGTTAGTGTTCTTTCATCATCATCATCATCATCATCAGCCTGTAGAAGTCCACTGCTGGACATAGGCCTCCCCCAAAGAGTTCCATGACGAACGGTTTTGAGCCTTCTCCATCCACCGACTTCCCGCAATCTTCACAATGTCGTCGGTCCATCGGGTGGGGGGCCTTCCAACACTGCATCGCCCGGTTCGTGGTCGCCATTCGAGAACCTTTACTCCTCAACGGTTGTCGGTTCTGCGAGCTATATGGCCTGCCCACTGCCACTTCAACTTGCTAATTCTGAGAGCTATGTCGGTGACCTTAGTTCTTCTACGGATTTCCTCATTTCGGATCTTATCACGCAGTGAAACTCCAAGCATAGCTCGCATGGAGCATGGAGAGCCATAGCCCGTTGCGCGACTTTGAGCTTGTATATGAGGCCTATAGTTAACGACCAAGTCTCAGTGCCATAAGTCATCACTGGCAACACGCACTGATTGTAGACTTTCGTCTTGAGGCTCTGCGGTATCTGCGAGGAAAAGATATGACGAAGTTTCCCAAACGCTGCCCATCCGAGTTCTATAGTGTTCTATACTTTCTTACTATACTTATACTTTCTTTGTTCTTTACTTTTCAAGTTTGTTATATAAATTAATCCTTTTTTTTTTCAATTTATGTTACAGATTCCTAGCGACCGGAAATGAAATCAGAAATATACATTTAGATTATTATCGAGGAATAAGTACAGTTGCTAAGATAATACGAGTAGTTTGTAATGCAATATGGAAATTTTGTTTAAATGCAAACATACCAAAAATATCACAACAGCTGTTTGAAGAAATAGCTGCGGACTTTGACAAGAAAGCCAACTTCCCTAACTGTATTGGAGCCGTTGATGGGAAACATATTCGTATTCGTAGTCCCTCAAAAAGTGGATCACTTTTTATTAATTACAAGGGCTACAATTCAATAGTTTTGTTGGCTATTGTGGACTCGAAATACAGATTCATCTATGTGGACATAGGAGCATATGGAAAGGAAAGTGACTCCACTATTTTCCACAACACGAAACTGTACGACTTACTGATGAGAGGTGATTTGCCTACACCAACATCAAGGCCGTTACCGGGCTTTCAAGAACCGGTTCCATTTGTTTTTGTAGGAGACGAAGCTTTTTCTATTTCGAATGTCTACTTCTATGTCATGCGTCCTTATTCTGGCAAGCATTTGTCTGTCAAACAAAGAGTATTCAACTACCGTTTGAGTAGGGCAAGAAGATATGTCGAGTGTACTTTCGGCATACTGGCCAATAAGTGGCGAATATTTCACCGGCCCATTAACGTTTCATATGATTTTGCAATAGATATTGTTAAGGCTTGTTGCATACTACATAACTTTGTAATTTACCGTGATGAATTAGACACCCCTATTGAAATGATCATAGATGATTCCGAACTACAACCACTTCATCAAGGGTTGAATGTAGGTAGTCAGGAGGTAAGTGCAAATATAATTAGAAACGAATATTCGGATTACTTTACAAAAGTGAAGTTGGAGCATTAAGCTGGCAACTACAAAAAATTTAAGAATATACAATGCGACTTGCATTGTTGCTCGCGTTCTTGGTAATAAGTCAATACAACAGGTACAAAAGGATCACATCGTAAAACATTAAAGTAACTCGCTGTCGACACATGTAAACAATTTAAAGAATATTTTTTGTGCTTATATGAATAGAATGTTTGATTTGTAGCTTAGATTATACACCTGTCTAGATAGCGCGTTGCGCTGCAATCGCAACAAAAACAACAGTCTAGAAAAAAGCAGTAAAACGTAAAAAGAAGTTTAGTTTTTTCATTGTTTTCTTTTTCCTCGAAATTTGGAAATAAACTTTTACACACGTCCTTCCAAGCATCTTGTTTGATGAATTTGTTTTTATAATCTTCATTACTAGTGTCCCAAAGAACAAGAACGCTCCTCAATCAGTGATATTAAAAAATCAACGTCGTATTCTGTCATTTTTAAAGTACACGTCTTGCCCACACGCTGTCCCTGAGCGAACTAAAATGGCATCAACAAGTGTGACGCAACATCGCAGGAATGCGCGATGCGAATCAATTCGCAAGTTCTTGCGATGCGTAGAGGGAGCTCGCAGTTTTGTGTACAAGCCCTAAAACCGTTAAACATTTACATTTATCTTGAAGGTAAAATAAAATTGACTTGATTTACTATTTGTGGTATTACTTACGTGGTTATTCCTCACACAATGAAGTCGTGAATAAAGGAGTAGGCTCAAATAAGTATTTCTAAGATGACAAAGTTAACAAGACAGAATAAAAATTTTGTCTTGATAAAAAATACAATGTTGCAAATAGGTAGGTAGGTACTCCTTGAGGCACGACTGTCCACTGCAGAAAACAAGACGCCAATGATAGGAACTTGCGCAGTAGCTAACTGCGACACCGCCAGGTGAGATGGAGAGAGATGTGCGAGCGAGAGGGTAATATAATGGGAATAGAGGGGGAAAACGAAGGTAAAAAACAGCAGAAAACAGGGTTGCCATCTTCAACCAAAAAGTTTCAAATAACGGTAATTTTAATACAATGCTAGTGGGGATATTGTGTACTACATTAGGCAAAGAGAATTTGATACATTTCGTTTTCGTTGGATGCGTTTACGTCATCGTAATTTGTTTTGGATCTGTCGACTTTGAACACTAACGAGGTGTCGTCAGTAAAAAGAAACAATGTCACACATTTCTTTAACATAATTAGGGAGGTCATTAACGTAAACTAGGAACAAGAAAGGGCCTAGAATCGAACCCTGTGGCACACCCATGACAATAGTTGATCCAGAAGACCTTTCACCACCCACGTCAACTTTATGGACTCTATTGGATAAGTAAGATTGTACAAGGTCAATTGCACGGTTTTGGATGCCGTAATGTTTTAGCTTTGAGATTAATGTTGCATGACTCACGCAGTCAAACGCTTTTGACAAATCACAGAATACTCCGATTGCGTCTTGTGAGTTCAAAGGCATCGTATATGTGCTTTAACCCTTATTCAAACGCGAGCCTGTGGAAGGGTAAATGGAAAACTAATTTGGGTCCTAGATTTCAAAAATCCATAAAAAAAGGTGGAAAATGGGGGGGAAGTGACCTTTTTTTGGTGGGGCTCCCGTTGTCTGATAATGCAGGTGAGCGCATTATCGTGTAAGTGGGAACTATAACTCCCATTGTCTGGTATCACATTGATATTTTTTTTAACTAGTTAGTTGCCCTGACTTTACTTCTGATTTAGTTTTTACGCAAAATTTTAAGTAAATAAAACAACTTTTTGTGTAATTAGAGTTTTATTTTAAGACATTATAAAATCTTTTTAATTATACTATACTTATTTATTAATTTGGTAGCATCAGTTCCTATATTATAGTGTTTATTTATCACAATTCCAACATATTTGGACACACACACGCACAATTTTTGGACTCTTTCATATCGCTAGAGTGTGATTCTAGTTTGTTTCTGCTTTATGGAAGTTTTTGAAACAGTATTTTTAATACACACGGGGTACATTGCAATAGGAGAATTTCATTCTCGTTCTCTTATCTTCTTTTTTGTACTGCAGAACCTGCATCTCTTGTATGTGCTACTTTCTTCTGGCAGATGTTCACCAACATTTATCAGACGTACCTCATCTGGTACACCAAACACTCCACCTTTCTTACTTTTGAAAGGAACATTTATGGCCGCTTTTTTTTCAGTGTTATTGTCAATCAGCGCACGCGCCAGGCGCAACCCAAATTCCCGGTGTGAATGTGGTGTTACAGTATGAGTTTGGTTGTATGTGATGTATGCATTAATTATGGACGCGACAAACATAAAAAAGAAAAGACGCATCCAAAATTTACGCGATTTTCTGTTGATTGGGTAAGAGGATCTATAGTGATCAAATAGATCCACGCCATCCATGCTCAGTGTATATGAAGCGATCGCTTTTAGGCACAGAATTTCGGCTCTTGATCCATCTCGTTGAGTTCTTTTTACATACAGGATGTCAAGTGGTTGATGTGCTGTGGTGAGCAGTGTGACGTCTTTTGTATCAAGCCATTTAATTGCTGTGATTGGTTCGGCTGTCATTGCTGAAAATTCGTGCTTTTGTAGTCTTAAATTTTTTGCTGCTTTGGGTTGCTTTTTCATCATTTCTGGGAGATCTTTTCGGTTCGATCTTACTGTTCCTACAGCATGTATTGCTTTATCATATAGATCCTCTAGTAAGTTGCAACTTGTGAAGAAATTGTCGAAGGCAACCAGTGTGTTTATGGGCAGACTATTACAAAGTTTCGTTACGACGTTATACCCAAGGCCTTCATTTTCGATATTATCACCTTTTCCCGTATAGATTTCAAACTGGTATAAGTACCCAGTCTTGGCGTCGCATCTTGCCCATACTTTAAATCCTCTTTTAATCGGCTTTTTTGGCATATACTGCTTAAGAGAGCACCTCCTTAAACTTTACCATACACTCATCAATTGACTGTACACTTGAATTGTATGCTTCTTCTTGATATACCTCGTTCAATGTTGTTATTAAAGGTCTCAATTTGTATAACTTATCGTAATCTGGAGAATCTCTTGATGGTTCCATGGTGTTGTCATTGAGGTGGAGATTTTCTGTTATTTTCTTGAATCTCTTTATAGGAAACACTCTGGAAATTTCTGAATTATTGTAGAAAGAATCGCTAGACCGGTATAGCTCTATATCAGGTAAGGGATTTAATCCCATCATAACCAAAATTCCTAAATAAGCCCTGATTCCATAATCAGTCACTGGAACCCAGTCTTTACTGTTTTTGTATATGGCGTATCTATTTGTTTGTGCGACAATCAACTGTATTAAATATTCCGGGAAGAACTTTTCGAAAATAGTTATCGGTTGTGTTTTGTGGTTGTATTCCTCTTTAGGTTGTAAGCCTTTGTCGAAACTAGGAATATCATGAGTCGTTCTGGACATTTTCCATTCCCTTGGTTTGGATCGGTCTCTGTGCATGACTGAATTCTGTGTTGTTTGATAGTCTTCTTCACCAGAAGGATGTACTTGTATGCTGTCCAATTGTTGCTCGTCATGTTCACAAATTATTTCTTGCAGAAGTGGAATGTCATTTTGGTCACCACTCTGCTCATTATAGATATCATCCGTTGCCATTGGTGTACTGCAAGCTGCCTCTTCTGTCGTGATACAATCATAACCCAAAATATCTTGCAGGGACTCTCTCGTATGTAACGTGACGGTGGCTTCCTGTGCCTCTTCTTCTCTATCACCCATGTTGTCAATGCCAAACATCTTTTCAAGTTTCATTTTAATTGCATCTTCTTGAGGGACTTATTACAGAATCACCATAAAGAAAATCATCTTCCGAATCATTCTCAGACAAATCGTCAAAATTCTCGATAATTTTTTCTAACGCTTTATCATTTAGCTTCTTAGGTGGCATTTTTTCTAAAACAAACGAAAAATATAAACACAAGTAAATGAAAAAATAAAATATAATCCGTAAGGTTTCTTTGATTTACAAATACCAAGTAGGTATTAATATTAGACAATAGTTTTCTTTCCTTTATGTTCGAAGACAAACACTCATAATTTTATATAGATAAATGCACTCGTAATTTATGTTCCACGGACATTGGGATCATATATTCCCACTTGGAAGACCCAACTTTAGGCAAGGCTGCTAAGCTACATATCAAAGATTCTATGGATACTTTGAGGTCAAAACAACAGAAATATAGTCTACTTTCCATTTCTGGGACCTGCTTCTACGTACCTGATTTTTTCGCAGCATAACACAAAAAACAAAACGTTAACACCGGCTTTAAAAAATCGCCTCATCAACCTTTGACGTTGACCTATGGTGACAAATGACATTTCATAGAGATCATAGAGTATTGCCATTAGAAATATTGCCTTATATTTAATGTCTGCGTTCAGAAATAAGTGGATTAATTTAGTGTTACCATATACAAACAAATGACGATTTGAGAGGTGGGAAGTCTTCCTCCCAATGCTTTAATAATAAGAGCAAAGTCCCGGCATCGGCTGTTGATCGACCTTTGGTAAATCCACTGAAGAAGCCCGATAAGATTGAAGTGATGATTAGAAAACCTATCAATTTTTCTTTGTGATTTTCACATGAAATGGGCTTCAAATCTACTATCACCTCAACAACAGTTTTTATGTATAAAGGAGCAATTTCATTATGGGCCTGGTCCATGTACACTACATAAAAAAAAATAGAAAAAAATAGGAGATTACAAGAAAAATACAATTTCATTAATTTGAAGACAAATGCGATGGTACAAGAATATTCTTCTGGTAAGTTTTTTACTATGTGAACACTATTTGAAGGCCGCCATGTTGGTTTATAATTGGCGTTTGACATGACATTGACATATTTTTCATGTCATGTTGTTTTGATTGAATGTTTTTGTTATGTCAGATAAATGTAGGTTGTGAAAATCACGCACGTCCATCCGCCATATTTCTGTAGCGCTGTGTGTTGCTCTCTTTGTCGAAGAAAATCATAATGTACCTTAGAACGAAGTCAATTTAAATAAAATAACCAATTAAATACGTTTACTTTATTGCTTAGCCATATTTTAGAGTAGTGTACACAGTGCAGGCCCAGGCTCCATATAATGATGAATCGTCTCTTTTAATTTTTTTTTAAATTGTTTTTAGTATGGCCATTGTTACGTCTTGTAGATTTGAAATTATACTAATGATTGAGTCATTTGGACTACAAAGCCAACGGCGGCCCGCATATTCACTATAGCGTATGTATTCTAAGCAATTTTTGCAAGTTTGGCAATTTTTATAGATTTTCTTCGCTTTATAATAAAAATAACCACTTATGTACTGCAATGCAGCTAATATTTTTAAATCCCTTTTCTTGTTTTCTAATTCTTATAATTCAATACTTAATATTAAATTAATATCCACTTCTGTTTCATTCATAGTTACGTTTTAGTCGGATTCACAGCCTTCATCGGCAACTAGAGTAAGTAGTGTCTCTCCTAAATCATTTTCACAATTACCCCCGGGAGCGTGAACACTGGTAAGGCTGTTTACCAACAGAGTTGTGTACGCAGACTCAAACCGCTCTGGTGTAGTGTTTGTATTGCGGTACCCATGGCTTCGATAACACCAAAACATTTTTCTATCGGGTCTTGGTTCAGGTGCCGCAACCAAACTGAACTGATATTATACTCGGTATCCAATTTTCTTAACAATACCTTCTAGTGTCCACACCCAATTTATTGTGTACACAGTTTATTGTGGGGACAATCTCCTTTTTCCCTGATGCATGAAAAAATGCCATTGATTTTAGAATTTTTTTTGCATCATTCCAGGTTCCATGGTGGCATGATTTGGGTGTTACAGGACCCAGAAGGGGTTTCGAAAAACGATTTTTTTTTACGTAGCGCCCATTTACCGAATCAAATAATTTGTCCACAAACATCAGTAGGTTGTTTTGTTTCCTTGCCATTGGTCACAAACCCGGTTACTTTGTCTTTTCTCTCATTGTAAGTCACATTTGCTTGACATTTCATCATACAGTAAAATGCATAATTTTTCGTTTGTCTTCATTTTGATTGCTTGCAACTGAGAAAAAATCTTTTTATTTACTCCTGGTTGCACATTAGCTTTGGTCAATAGCTTGATTAGCG
The DNA here is from genome assembly GCA_947579855.1 of Anticlea derivata. Taxonomy (NCBI): domain Eukaryota; kingdom Metazoa; phylum Arthropoda; class Insecta; order Lepidoptera; family Geometridae; genus Anticlea; species Anticlea derivata. The sequence goes on along the minus strand of OX388276.1, from coordinate 10,098,116 downwards.
TTTGTGGGGATGGTAAAAAAAATAATTTCCTTAAAAATCTGTATGCCTTAGGACTTTGCTTCAATATGGTCAAAGCTATAATTTTTTCTTTGATATTAAAACGTCTTCCTTTTTCCTTTTTTGTATGTTCTCTAAACTGCAATAGAGTCAACACTTTCGCCGATTTAGGCATATCTTCCATCACTCTCACAAAGGCTGGATTAGAAAATATATTTTTAGCTGCTTTAAGCTCTTGTGATTGTTTTTTTTATTTTGCTCTTGTATTTGGACAGCTTCCTTTTTACATTCCTTAGTTTTGTAAATAAATCTCTTTCTGCTTCAGTCATCCTCACTTGTTTTGTACAGATTGACACTTTTTTCACATAATCTCTCTCTATATTTCGTATATTTCGTTGGTCATTACACACAAGATTGTGTTGTATAGTTGCATGTGGGTCAACAAGTTCATCTTCATCTGAAAATCTTAATAAATTATGAAATATTTATATAATTGTACCATACGTTACTTTCGCATTTATATATATTACTTATGATTAGTGTGTTATGTAATTATTCATGGTAAAGCTATGTTCCAGATAGCAATTAGTGACATGTTAAAGGTGAGTTCAAAAGATAAAATACAAATATGTATTTAAAAAACAGCATGCGCATAATATAAAAGCAATATATTTTTTAAAAAATCACTAGAAAACAGCTTAATAGTTAGATTAATGTTAAAGATGAGTGTCAGGCAATACCAATCAATGGTGGCGTACGCCATCTAGCGTTGGACTATGTTAACAATAGGCGAGCGAGATCAAGCATTCTGGTGGTGTATATAACACAGGCCGGAGCTTGGGACTCAGTGGACAACACGGTGATTAATGAGACACGTAATGATTAGAAAATGTAATGATTATAAACATAATAATTAAACGTTACTTTATTCAAGGCCAGTGTTTCATATTATAAGCTACCCTGCTTATATGGTGCCGAAACCCGGGACAGAATGTCTACTGAAGATGTTAAAGACACAAACAGTGCAGGCATAAGGCCGCCCAAGCCGTTTGCCATCGAAAATGGCGGACCCGGAGTCTTGTCAGAACGATGGAAGCTTTGGATACAGCAATTCAGCTGGTACAGCGTGGCCACGGGTCTTGACAAAAAGGCGCCGGAAATACAAGTGGCTGTTTTGATGAGCGCTCTAGGAACAGAAGCTGCCATAATCTTTAACACCTTCGGACTATCCCCAGAAGATACAAATATCGATAATATCAAAAAGAAATTTGACCAATATTTTATCCCGAAAACTAATATAACCTATGAAAGGTACACATTTAATAAAATAACCCAAAGAGAAGAACAAAAATTCGACGATTTCCTATCGGATTTAAAAAACAAAGTAAGAAATTGCAATTTTGACAAACTAGAAGAAGATATACTGCGTGACCGAATCGTGACCGGAATCCGATGTAACGACACGAGAGAAAGGCTGCTGACAGAGGAAAACTTGACACTGCAAAAAGCTGTGGATATTTGTCATGCTGCAGAACAGATCAAAATCCAACTTAGCAACATGAATCTAGAAGAAAAAACAGAAGTAGCAGTGATAAAAAAAAATCCTCAAAGCAATATCAGTGCAGACGCTGTGGTACCATTCATGGCCCAAGAGACTGTCCGGCATACCAGCAAACCTGCAAAATGTGTAACAAAAAAAACACTTTTCAAAATGTTGCAGTTCAAAAAGAGTAGAAGCAGTGACAGGCCTAGAAAGGGAATCAGATACCTCTGATTTAGAAATGTATGTATCATGTCTATCAAATCAAATTATAGAAAATGATGAAACGACTGGTTCGAAACGGTACGGTTGTTACCAGAAGGTCTAAAAGTTAAATTTAAATTAGATTCTGGGAGTCAGTGCAATGTTATTTCACAAAAAGTAGCATTCAAAGCAAAAGCAAAAATAGAAACATCAAGCTCCAAGCATCTAACATCTTACTCGGAACATAAAATTACAGTGATCGGAGAAACAGTTATAGATACTAAAGTGAAGAAAAAAGTTTTAAAAATAAAATACTATGTTATTGAACAAGACCACTCACCCATTCTGGGAAGAAGAACATGTGTGAAACTCAACCTAATAAACCGAGTAGATGCTATCACTAAAAATGATGATGTTTTTGAAGGAATTGGCTGCCTCAAAGGCTATGAATATGACATAGACTTAATTGACAATCCAAAACTGCAAATCTGCCCTGCAAGGAAAGTACCGCATATTATAAGAAATCTAGTCAAAGAAGAATTAGATAGCATGGTAAAAAATAAAATAATTATCCCTGTTACAGAACCCACACCAGCAGTATCACCTATGGTAGTTGTGAGAAAAAATAACAAGATACGACTGTGTATTGATCCATCAGAAATTAACAAGAATTTGAAGAGAAGACATTATCCTCTAAATACCATTGAAGAAATAGATACTAGAATTACTGGATCACAATGGTTCTGGCCTGCTAGACTGCAGAAAAGGATTTTGGCAATTAAAAGTTACACCGAGAACATCCAAATATCTGACATTCAGCACACCCTTCGGAAGATACTCTTGTTTAAGTTTGCCATTTGGTTTAGCCTCCGCACCGGAAGTGTTTCAACAAACTATGAGCTCACTTCTATCAGACATAAACAATGTTGAGGTTTCAATGGATGACACATTGATACATCATTCCAATAAAGGAGGCCTGAAAAAAATTACAAAAGAAGTTATTGAAAAGCTCAAAAATGCTGGGTTAAAACTAAACGCAGATAAATGTGTGTTTAATACGCAAGAAATAAAATTTCTAGGTCATATCTTTACAAACAATGGAATAAAACCTGATCCTGAGAAAATTGAAACAATAAACAAAATAAAGAGACCAGAAAATGTTAAAGAACTGCAAAGGTTTCTTGGACTCATTACTTACCTATCATAATTTATCAAACACTTAGCTCATGTTACAAATCCTCTAAGGCAATTGCTACAAAAAGACATAGAATGGTACTGGGACACTCCACAAGAAGAAGCTTTTAAACAGCTCAAAGAACTATTGAAAAATCCACCAGTCTTAGGTTTCTACGATCCAAAAGCACCAATACTTCTATCAGTTGATGCCAGCAGTTATGCATGCGGAGGTGTGCTAATACAAAACAAAAAACCCATAGCTTACTGTGCGAAAGCTTTCACAAAAACTGAACAAGGTTATAGTCAGCTTGAAAAAGAAACAAATGCCATATTAGTGGCATGTAAAAAATTTCATACCTACATTTGGGGTTGCAATAATCTAGCTATTGAATCTGACCACAAACCTTTAGAAACCATTTTCAAGAAAACACTATCAGAAGCACCACCAATACTTCAAAGAATGCTGTACCAGATACTACCATACAATGCAAGAATAGTGTACAAGAAAGGGGAAGAACTGTACATTGCAGATACATTAAGTAGAGACTGTAGAAACATATGCAAAGAAACTAGAAATTTGTGCCATAATGCCATTTTCAAAAACTAAAAAACAAGAACTGAAAGAAGAGACTGAAAAAAACAGTGAATTAAAACTACTAAAAGAAATAATTTTAAATGGTTGGCCAAAAGACATAAAACAGTTACCCGATGAAATAAGAAAATTTTGGCATTACAGAGAACAGCTAAGTGTTTATGATAACTTAATATTTAAAAATAATAGAGTGTTGATTCCTCAAAGCATGGTACCATTAATACTGAAGCATTGTCATCTTAGTCATAAAGCTACTATAGGTACTCTACGCCTTGCAAGAGACAATGTATTTTGGCATAACATGAGTAAAGATGTACAAGAGTATGTTCAAAAATGTCAAACTTGTTTGAAGACTCAAAGAGATAAGCCCATGGAACCTATACTAATGCAAGAAACACCAAAACTTCCATGGAGTTCCGTAGCATCTGACATATTTCATCTGAGAGGAAAAAATTACATTATAATAGCTGATGCATATTCAAGATATTTCGACTTTCATGAATTATCAAACCTAAACAGCTCAACAGTGATAAAATCAATGAAAATATGGTTCTCTAACTTTGGTATTCCAGATGTTCTTCTTACAGACAATGGCAAGCAATATGATAGCGACCAGTTCAAGAAGTTCTCTGAAGAGTGGCAGTTTAAGCACAGACTATCAAGCCCCTACTTTCCTAGGTCCAATGGGTTGGCTGAAAGATATGTATGTGCAAGAAGCAAAAAAACTACTTAAAAAATGCTTGGAAGATGAGTCAGACTTACACCTAGCCTTGTTACAACACAGAAATACACCCAGAGAAAAACTAGCATCACCAGTTCAAAGACTAATGGGAAGAAGAACCAAAACATTATTACCTACAAACCATAACTTACTCAAACCAAAAATTATAACGAATGTCAATAAAAACTTGCAGGCAGAAAAAGAAAATGAAAAGAAGTATGCTGACAAAGGAAAAAAACTAGGAGAAACATTTGATACTGGTGATGGGGTAATGCTAAGAGAGGATCACAGACAATGGGTGCCAGCAAAGATTATAGCACCAACTTCTGAACCCAGATCATACTTAATTGGAAAGCCTGATGGTAGACAGTATTACGTAGAAACTCTTGGTTCCTACGACCAACACACTATTCACAATCAACCAGTTTGGCGGTTCCTAATGAACGAGCCGAACTTTCAGATTCCAGGCCACCTGCAGTTCCAGCGCCACTCATAACGGCAACGCCAATGCCATTAGTGCCAACACCACAGTCTCTCTAGGCGTCTTCCAGTGATTGCGATGGACCGACCCCGACAGCAGCATCTCCACCACCTGAACCCCGACCGCTGACTTCGAAGACAACACGCAGTGGACGGCAGGTTGTCCCTCCAAAGCGATCATGTCAGGCAATACCAATCAATGGTGGCGTACGCCATCTAGCGTTGGACTATGTTAACAATAGGCGAGCGAGATAAAGCATTCTGGTGGACACAGGCCGGAGCGTGGGACTCAGTGGACAACACGGATAATGAGACACGTAATGATTAGAAAATGTAATGATTATAAACATAATAATTAAACGTTACTTTATTCAAGGCCAGTGTTTCATATTATAAGCTACCCTGCTTAAATGAGTTTAAAAGATAACACACGATTTCAATGTGAAACAGAGTTAGGTAGGTAATTATTAAAAAACAACAGCAAGGACATTATACAAAATTAGGAAGTAAAATTGTTTTTAAAAAATCACCAGAAAACAGAATAATACTTTTTAGTCATACAAAATCAGTTGCGAATAATTGGATAAACTATTTATCAAAAATTTCGTACTAACGAACACTTGCTTGACACTTTGGTTCTTCTTCTCCATCAGTATCTTCCAATGTGTCTGGCTCAGGCAGCCTATCTGGTTGGTTAATTACTGGTAGGGATTGAAACCATGAATGGAATTCAACTGGAATAATGTCCGTTCGGCAAAGGTTTATTAGGTCTTTCTTCTTTGACTGTGTAATTGGTAGAATTGACGTATACGCCTTTCTTATTATTATTGGACCATTAGCTGCTTTAGCTTTATTACTTCGTGTCTTTTTTATTGTGTCCAGTGTCGAGTACTCGCCACTATGGCCGTATCTGAACTTTATGATGCCAGGATTAGCTTTTTCATTTCTGAGACATTTAACTTTAAGCCATTGTACCTTCTGACCATCTTGAGCAAAGGTTTTGTTCGAAATCAATCTCAAAGCCAAGACTTTGGTATCGATGATGTCGTTATATTTTAACTCATGAACTTCATAGGGTGGTGCATTCTTTCTATGTCTAGTAGATCGGACTCGCTTCGCCACATTCTTCCAGTCTTTCATGGAGAAAATAGAGGTTCTCTTTCTTTCAGATTCTATAGCAGAATGCATCGAATCTACCTCCATCATTGTATGTCCAGACTACAAATACTTCTGTTATATAACATCTAAGTGCGAGGTCTGAATTATGCTCACGAAAAACGCTGCAACAAATTGATTTCTATTTTGACCCGAACACGTGTCTGAAAAAATTGAAACCTCTTTGACATCTTGTGGGATCAAGTTTATCCAGTTCATTATACATGTCTATAGTCATGTCTCATAGCTATCTCTGAACTACCTCGTTTTCCATTGAGCTCATTCCACATGTAACAGAAAGCTTTATTCGGCGGTTTTGCTTTATAAATAGTAAAGTTATACACACATAACTTTCTTGTGTAGTATAACTCCCCTACATCCCCGCTGGGTATTTGCAAAACAATTTGAAGGTCTGCAGTAACTGATAAAAACGTGGCATCGTTTTGTGACCTTTCTTTATCACACTGTTTGGCTTCTTCAGCTGATGTTTTTCTTTCTTGATGTTCTCTAAACAAAGTTTCATATTTTGCAGGATCTTTTTGATACTTGTGGCATATTGAACACTGGTCTTTTTTTGGAACAAAGAACGAATAGTTGTATTCCGTTCCAAAAACTCGTCTGTATTTACTATGTGACATCGGGGTTTCGTTCTGGTTGCTGCATGCTTTCTTCTTGTACATCTGATACATTTTGGCGATGGAAAGTTTTTGGTCCAAGTACAAACGTTTCGATGATTTCCGGCAATAATGCGATTCCATTTTCGGAAAACTTTCGATATGGTCGCGCAAGAACTTCAGAGTAGGTAGAAATTGAGGCATCTGGATCAAAAGAACTCCAGCTACCTCAATTTCTACTTTTCATCTATTCATCAATTCAAGTTTTCATCTATTCAACTCACTTTTCACCTATTCATAAAATCTAGTTTTCATCTAGATTTCGATCTTCGATTCACCTATTTATTAATTTATTGTCTTATTTTTTTAAGTTTTCAACTAATTATATCTAAATGAATAATAAAAAACTACAGTTAATCTCTTCAGTTAATTTTATTAATTTATATTATATATATATATATATATATTACAAATTAATGTACATTGAACTGTCCATATATTTAAGGACTTATCTAACTCTAACATAAGGTTAACTTGACCTATGGATTATGAATCACTTAGTTATTTCGATGATCCTTTTTCACAAAATGGAATTTAAAGCTTCAGTGTGGTGCCGATCGAACTAGGTGAGGCTCAAAATAAAAGTAATCTAATTATAATCCTTAATAAATAAGAGCTTATAAAGATGTAAAAAAAAGAAGACAAATGTGAGCTTCAACAAATGATCTAAGGGCAGGAGGGGGTAGGGCACAGCGAGATTTTCTCGTTCTGAATTGGAGCAGCCTGCCTGGGGAGGTACCTCCGCTAAAACAAAACACCGACAAAACTTTTGCCTGACTCTTTGGTACGGTACTAACACCTGTTTCATCAACATTGTAGATTCTGTCAGGTGTCAGTGAATATTTGTCAACAACCTGTTCTAACAATGTAAAGAACTCATTCACGGCCACTTGGTTAAAACCCATGGCTCTCGCGGCAGAAGTAGGCTCCGGGCGTCTATATGAAAGATCTGGGCGTCGCTTCAGAAAACCGCTGAGCCAGTCCTCTCCGGCTATTCCAATCTCCGAATTAAATGGATGTTCGATATTGTTCCTTTCGGCCAGTTGGTAAGCTAAAACACGAGCCTCTTTACCAGTCATACCAAATAGTCGTGCTTCCATAGATTTTATATATTCTGCCAACTCAGTCTCCTGTTCTTTAGTAAATACTGTTTTGTATCGTCCTAATTTTACCTTTCCAGTATCATTATCTGTATCTATGTCTTCGTTTTCATTATTTCGCGCTTTTCTGACGCGACGTTCTAAAGTCGATTTCAGCACATTGTATGTGGTTGAAGCTCGAAGAAACCCCATTCTTTTTGAAATAACAGCGCTAACGGCTCTTCTCATGTCATCTTCGTCCCATTTTGCGCGTTCTGTTCGACATCTGCTTTAGGTCACTTTGGCAAACACGGCAAAACATACCCACGTTTGAAATCAAATGAATCAGTATCACAAACAAATTCAACAAATACTTTCAACTTTAATCGTGTTGACGGGGCAAGACTGGATATCCCGTTATGCCCCGATCGTTTTTCCCCGTAAACATGATTTCACAAAACAATCAAACATTTCTAACCTAAAACAATGGAAGGTTGTAAACACTACCTAATATCAAAAATTATACACCTGCTACTGCCTTTGATTGAAAATACATTAAAAACGTGCTTACTTACCTCATACCACATCGATGATTGCACCAAAATATCGTAACAATATCAATAAATTTAGTTTTGGGCCAAAGTTTTGTCAAACAAGTAAACAAACACTGCGCGCACTGACTGACGTGAGCCGTATGAAGTTCGTACAAATGGCGCTGTCAGCGGTTCATTTACGTGATAGAGACACGCACACCAGCTAGCATCCCGTCTTGTCCCGAACCTCGTTTTGCCCCGGTGTCCCCTAGTATAAAAGTAAGGTCGTGCAGCTTTGACTCCCTATCAGTTCGTGCAATTTATTCCTGCTTTTATAAATGCCAGGTGTAGCCCAGTCAGCAAACCCGACACTAACCTTAACTGTAGAGTCATTCGGGGTAAAAAGCCGCACTTTTGTCTTCTTTTGTTGATAAAACTTTAAACTGTCAACATATTAGGAACACATTTATGCATTTTATATAGCACATTTATTATACTTCCAAGGTGCATAAAGTTTATGGCGATAACTAAAAGAGATTTTTTATAATTGATGAAAACTGTGAATTAGTCGGAGTGCGTACTTTTACCCCTTGAAGTGGGTAAAAGTACGCAGTAATTTGGGTAAAAGTTCGCATATAGGGTAAAAGTTCGCAATTGGGTTAGAATAAGAAAATCAACAAAACACGGACTATAATTAAACAATCTTTATCAAAATCAATCATAAACTACCAAGTACCAACTAGATGTAATACAATTACACCATAAAACTTAAACAAATTGCAAAATAATATTAAACCAAGGGATAAATCAATAATTAACAAAATCAAGTATAAAATTATGTTATGTTTACATGTTTCTTTGGAATTGTTAAATCAGCCTTATCAAACATTATCTGAAATATAAAAAGATCGTAAAGCCCTAAAAAAATTTAATACTTATCTAATAATAATATTCTACTCGCTACAAAAATCACATCTAAAGAATATGCCCATTTCGTAAGACGTGCACTCTTCATGGAACCATCTTTTGCATGCAGGACATTCGATCCAGTCCTCGTTTGGTGGGTCTTCATATTTCTCATTACAAATTGGACAAAAATGATCAGTTTTTTGCTCTTTCTTAGTTTTTATTTTATTTTCTTTGTTTTTTGTTTTACCTGACAGCCTTGGCTGAGTTTCTGTGATCACACGATGTTGTTGTTTTTTTTTCTTTTGTTCAACTGATGGCCCTGGCTGAGGTTCACTGGCAAAGGACTTGAGTTGTTGTTTTTTCTTTTGGGTGCGTGATACTTCGTCAAAATTTACTTTTTTGCGTTTCTTAAGTATCTTTTCTTCTATTCTTCTTCTATTTTTCTCTTGTCTTCTAGCTTTTTCTTGTAAGGACTGGATGTTATAATTTCTGACTTCATACTTATTTTTGATCTTTTCTTCTTTTCAATCATGTGTGGAAGTGGGCTTAGTTCAGCTACCGTAACAATTTCTGTATTCTCTTTTTCTGGTAAACAACTACTCAGTGCATCAGCTACAATTTCGTTACCTTGGATCATTTCATGATTGTCAACATCCTCTCCTATTGTTGTTGCATCGGAATCCGCATCATTTTTTTCATGATTTGCGGATAGTGGTTCAATTAACGAAGGGCTTCCAAGTTCTCTATCTTCATCCAAATTGCTGCTAGGTGCAGGTATGTTGCTTTCATCATCAATCAATGTTGCGTTGAAATTTGATGGACTTTGGTCCGTCACTAAAGATGGTGCGAAATCGGTTTCGTCAAATAAATCGTTGGCGTATGGGTATATTCCAGTCACTCTAAAGCCAGATTCAGCATTAGTCATGTTTGCAATAAACTTGTATGCATTATTGAAGAGACCTGCCACTTGGTACTGTGTTATGCCTCTTCCAGGATGCCTATTCATCCATTTTTCACACTCTATTGAATATTTCGTTTTTAACGGGCTGTGAACAGCCACATCTAGTGGTTGTATTTTGTGGCTACCATGAGGTGGGATGGTAAGCATTACAATGTGTTGTTGTTTGGCATAATTTAATGCGTCTAGACTTATGTGTGAAGAATGGTTATCCATTATAAGAAGCACGGGATCTTCTTCAGTTGGATGCACAAAATCTTTAAAGTGACTCAACCAATTCACAAATAAGTTTGTATTGATAAACCCGCTGTCAGATACCATTCAAACTGATCCCGTTGGGCCATCATCCAACAACTCTGCCTTTGGCCTTTTCCGTGGATAAATCATAGCTGGAGGTACAAAGTGTCCAGTTGCACTCATGCACATTACTGCAGTTATGGTCATACCTCTTTCAGCGGATACTATTTTACCTACTACTTTTTTGCCTTTGCGCGCTACAACTTTAGGCGTTTTTTTAGGTACTGTACTCATCCCGGTTTCGTCCATGTTATAGATTCGGTGCGGTTTAAATTTATACTTCTCATACACTTCTTTGAGGTTCTTGTAAAAAGTTTCCACCTGCGTTTTATTAAACCCAATCGCTCTAGCCAAGCTGACTGGTGCTGACTGTCGTAAACCAAGGTGTTCGTTTCGTTTAAGGAAGCTTTCCACCCAGTCACGACCAGCCATCCGTGAGGATGTATCAAAACGGTGTTCAATTTTGTTAGCCTCGGCAAATTCATATGCTAAACGTCTTAGATCATTGATCGTAATGCCGAAAAATCTATTATCCATATCTTCACAATGTACCGCAAATTGTGATTCTTGGTCTTTTGTAAAAGTCGGTTTGAACCGGCCCAAAGCGGTTGGTACATGGTCCAACTTCAACCTCTTTCTGAGGGTAGCTTCATTAATGCCCACAGAGTCCGCTGCAAATCTTTTACTTTTTCCTTTGTCGATTAGTTTTTTTGCAGCAATAATTAGTTCTTCGGAGATCAATGTTCTACCCGATGTTTTTTTTGTGTAATGCCTCGGCATTTTTATTCATTCTGAAATAATAACACATCAAACTTCAAAAAAGTATCTAATTTTGAATGTATATTAAATAAGGGTAAAAGTACGCAAATTTGGGCAAAAGTACGCGTGCGAACTATTACCCCCGTCATTTTACCCCGTTCAGTCGGTAATTGAAATAATCCACACTTTGTTTAGAAACAATTTAGGTTAGGTTAAAATATTTATGGCTAAACGAATGTCCAAAAAATACATTAAATCAATTAAAGCCACATACCTCGTAAAAAAAACAATCTGACGAACAATACACTTTTCTTTAACTTCACAAAACACAAAATTAAACATTAATTTGATTGTTTGGATTGTAACACACAGCAGCACGCCATTCACCGGTCAACTGACGTTGACACAAAATGGCGGCTCGAACCCACTCAGTTTTGCCGAACAAGCTTCCCCGCCCACTCCCCCGCAGTCCGAGAAAGTGGCAGTGCGTACTTTTACCCAATGCGTCCTTATACCCCGAATGACTCTACTTGTTTTTAATTTAAAAATTGGTTCGTGTTCTTTATTTATTAAATTTGATAAAATGGTAAAAAGGTCGTTTGGATCATCCATGGTACAAGGGACATTTTGAGTTCAATACAAGCCTGAAACTTCCTAATATTACTTTCTGTGATGGGTCGGTACGTGAATTCCTCAGGTTTGTTTCTTAAATTACATGTAAATATGACACTATGGCCGTAATGATCTGAGCTGAAATGTTTAATTACTGATTTAGCGATTGGTACACAACTGCAATAAAAATTGTCTAAACAAGTGGAAGTGGTTAGTGTCACCCTTGTTGGTTACACAAAGAGATGATTTAAATAAATTAAGCAGTCGTTCAGATAACGGATGGATCGGAATATCTATATTAAAATCTCCGAAGACTATTAAAATTTTATTACATGCAAAAATTTTGAGCAATACATCTCCCATAATGGATTCAAATAACGCGAAGTCTGCGTCGGGAGGACGGTAAACGCTCACAACGATATGCCGCTCTAGCTCAACAGACGACAGCTCAATGCTCCTCTCAATAGTGAGATTTACAATATCTTTACGTTCCTTGCACTTTATGTCATTTCTAACAATAATTAAAGATCCGCCCCTAATGGCGTTCTTACGTTTATATGAGCTAACAATATTAAAATTCTTATAATAAGGGAGCAACTCAAATTCTAATATCCAGTGTTCAGTAACACACATAATATCTCCATTAAACTGATTTAAAAATAATATTCTGATTCTAATACTTTGCTGGGAATGTCTTGCATATTTCGGTGTACTACATGTAAAGTGCCTTGCTTACCCCTTAATAAAATGAGGGGAAATTATTTCCCACTTCGTCCGGCTTAGCAAATTCGTTTTTTTTTTTTAAATGACTAGACTTAGCCGTGCCAACCATAGAGAAAAATAATCTTGGATATATTTTTTACTGATTAATGGCAACATTTGTCAAGAAGTTGATAATCTGACGTCGTATGTCAAAGCCGAACTCACAATTTGTGATTTTTCCGCGAAAATACTTGCTATGTTACGAATTTTAGAAAGTTTTTTGAAAAAAAAATCTGGTAAGTGAGTACACGTTATAATAAACTAAACTAGACTTATTTTCCGAACGTTTAGCTGAAAAAGAACCGTGATAACTATTAGATTTCTTGGAGAATTTTCATCTTGAATTAGTGGGAAATAATTTCCCTTTGTCTGTCCCTGTCTTCAAAAAAACTTTAACTATATAAAAAATGTGCGTCAGTTCATTGAACAGAATATGTTTACTATTTTAGTTCCTTTTTGATTTATATTATTTTATATCCCTAGCAACTTTGAAAAATGAATGCCAAAAAGAAGCCAAAAGTACTTACCAAGAAGAATCTCGAAGAAGCTGTCGATAACTTGGCTGATATATCCGATTTATCTGGATCTGATTCTGAAGACGACACTTGCTATGCCAATAGTGTTAACTCTATTCCCGATACCTACTTGAATCAACCCGACGATTACGTGATAGAACAGCATCTTGAAGAAATTTTTGGCGTGGGAGATGATTATAATGATGTGAATATACAAGATGAACCCGTTATACAGACTACAGAATCATTATTGTCAGTTTTAAATCATCAATTTGACAACACAAATAACACCGCTGGCATTACCACATCAGATGATTTAAATTTCGACCAAGATACTTATAATAGCGAATTCGAAGTACAAGAAAATGAAAATCAAGGCAGTCCTCAGGCAGTATATCTTGAAATTCCGCAAGAAGATGTTGTATCTCCTATTAGTGCACCAATTGAACAAGAAGCTACAATTGCCAGATTAGACAACTATTTTCTAGATAACAATCCAATAGACGACTTTTTGGAAGATGATCAACAAGATCACAATGTGGTACTTAGGGATCGCTCTCAACCAAGAGAATGGAAAACAGTAGACTTAGCCCATGATGTTCCTATCTTTGAAAAGCTATTTCAACCCATGGTAAGTGACACTCACAAAACTACACCACTGACTGTTTTCGAGAGGTTTTTTCCTGATAAAGTAATTCTGATAATAGTGGAACAAACAAATAGATACGCTCGTCAAAAAAATAGCCATAATTGGATACCTGTTACTGAACAAGATATTAAGGCGTATTTAGGAGTTCTTGTGCTGATGGGCTTAAATCCTCTCCCAGACATGGAGTTATATTGGTCAACAGACCCATTTTACTTTAACAATGAAATCGCCCATGCTTTTCCGGTCGTAAGATTTAAAAAAATTACGGAAAACTTACATTTGAATGATAATTCAATGGAACCACCAAGAGGGTCTTCGGAGTACGATAAATTGTACAAAGTGAGACCTCTGATTACAGAACTGAATAACGTATATCAGAATGAAGCCCACAACTCAGCTGTGCAATCGATTGACGAAAGTATGGTGAAATTTAAGGGCCGTAGTTCATTAAAGCAATATATGCCCAAAAAGCCTATTAAGAGAGGTTTTAAAGTTTGGGCCAGGTGCGATGCAAAAACCGGATATTTATATCAATTTGATATATATACTGGAAAAGGCGACAATATTGAGAATGAAGGACTTGGCTATAATGTGGTGATGAAGCTCTGCAATAATGTACCTAGTAATACCCTAATAGCCTTTGATAATTTCTTTACCAGCTGCAACCTTTTGGAAGACCTGTATGAAAAGAAAATTTATAGCGTAGGAACAGTTAGAAGTAACAGAAAAGATCTCCCTGATATGATAAAGAAAAAACAACCGAAAGCATTGAGACTAGAAAAACACAACTTTGCAGCTGTCACAGCAGAGCCAATCACAGCCGTCAAGTGGTTTGATACCAAAGAAGTAGCAGTACTCTCCACAGCACATCAGCCACGAGATGTTATGTTCGTGAAAAGAACGCAAAAGGATGGCTCTAGAAGAGAAATTCTTTGTCCAAAAGCAATTGCTACTTATACTCTTAGTATGGGTGGCGTTGATTTGTTCGACCATTTCAGGTCTTCGTACCCAATAAGCCGCAAATCAAGAAAATTTTGGATGAGACTTCTGTTCTTCTTGTTTGATGCGTCAATCATAAACGCATTTATTACCTACAACTACACACATGTTGCAACGTTGCATGGACATCGTGATTTCAGGTTGCGCTTAGCACGTGCACTTATAGACAATTACACTACTCGGAAAATACAAGCAAGACAACAAGGAACAGTTTTTAAAAACAAGAAAGGCGGTGTCTTCGGTGTTCCGGATGAAATTCGTTTATTGAATGTGGGCATACACTTGCCAGATGAAATCAGCACTTACAAAAGGTGTAGATTCTGCAGTACAAAGAAGAGAGAACAAAGGACCAAAATAGAATGCACTACGTGTAAAGTACCTCTGTGTGCTAAAAATTGTTTCAAAGAATTTCACACGAGTTCATCTCAATAACTGAAATAGGTACCTTCACTCGCTATGTCATAGAGATCGTCTAATTTTCGTCATAGAGATTTTCATAATTAAGTTTTTTATTATTAGGTACCTATTTGTATTTTTGTATTTTTCTCATTAAACCCATTGTAACCCTAACATTATTGTTTAATTTTGCAATTTCATGTTGGAATTTTTAATTTTATATTTAGTATTCATAAAATATAAAACAAAGCAGGGTGAGGAGCTAGTATAAAAACAGTACTAAAATTCTTGAAAAACTCGTAACCTATGCCGGATACTGGGAAATAATTTCCCACTTGGTGATATTTTGCAATGCCGTTATGAACAAGGGGAAACTATTTCCCACCGCAAAACACCCCTTTCCCCCCACTTTTCCAAGTTTTTATCATAAGATTTGAAATCTACTCGCAAAATTCACCTAAGAACCGATCTCAGTTTTTATTTATCTCACAAAAAGTATTCCATTTGATTAAGGGTTACCCATTGTCGACGTGGTCAGTTTAAATGCTGGTCAGCTGGCCCTACTAATTTTGTGCCCTCATTAGTACTACTACTAACTACGGACTCGTCTGTAAACTCTGTTATATTATTTATAACAGGATCAAAAATATTATATGCTAACAGTTTAGCAATCATCGACTTATTACTCCTACTCAAGTACAATGTACTTCCTGTTAAAATAAAATTACCAATAAAATTATTAGTATCAAAAAACAAAACGTCACTATGACGACATGTCAAGTTGTTTTTTTAAATCAAACTAGTTTCTACGGACTTAGTCGTCCGTACCCTTTTTTGCTTATGTTCATTATTTATTTAAGTTAGCTTTATTGTTTCTCACATTGCTCCTCTTTTGGAGTACTCGGATACATTGTTTCTTACAATTCCTTAAAATACAAAGGTTACATTATATAATATTATTATTGTTTTAAATATATGTTATTCTTAATTCTAGTGTTTGTTATTTCTATATGTTTATATATAAATATATATTTCTTTTTTTTTTCTCATATATTATTATTATTATTTTTTCTTTTTTTTTATTATTATTAATATTATTTTTATATTATATTTTTTTTTCCAATTGACTTTTATTTACACAAAGAAACTTAAAACTAATACAAGTTAATATTTACAAAATACACAAGAAACAGTTGAGCCATCTAAAGACCGTTACAAACGATCTATAGATAGCTCAACTGATCCAGATCACTACCAGTCGGAAGCGTCCCCAAGACGCTGGCGGAATTGCCACGCTGGATGGCAATGCTAATGCGCTGGGCCAAATAAGAGCCAGCTTTTTTTCCATAAATCGTTATGTATATGTTAACATCGATTATATTACTTAATTATATCTTAAACTACTTTGCTTTCTATATTATTACTTGTGAAATACATTTTATTCACTTCTTTACTTTAAATTTTATTACAAGTTAGAAATACTTTTATTTATTATTACAAGTTAAAATTTTAATTTCGAAATTCAGTTAGGGTTGTCTATTTGTTTCTGTGCTTTGCGCATGACTTCCACTTATTTGGTTTCAACTGTGCGTGATTTTTTACTTCCACCTTAAAAGTACCGGAGACCGCGTTCTTTCAGATCAATGATCAGGCTTTTCGCTTTCCCCAGACTTCAGAAGCGCTTCCACGTCCACTAGGTCCCGACTTCGTATTGCCATATTGATGTTGTAGTTGATATTTGAGGCTGTGGCAGATAAGGCTTTTTGTATAAATTGAGCCGTTGCGTCATTTTCCCGGCTTGTTGTGTAGTATACACAGCTGCCTGTATGTCTTGTTATCGCTACAACCGCATGAGAGACACTGCCGTGCAATTGCGTACTCTTTCCAGTGGTCTTTATGATCACTACATCTTTGTAAGTGAGCCCTTGAGCCTCGTGGATGGTATGTACCTGTGAACCCTCCGCTTTTCCGTACTGATAAGGAGTACTTTCTCGGCCTGAGTGTGGACTAGGAATAGCGTGTCCGGATTAGTTCTTGGGATTCGGCTCTCTACGTAGGTTTCAAGACTCAGGGACCGCACTTGGGGAACTGATGAGTATATGCCGCTATAGATCCCGTTTAGGGCATACGCTACGTCCAAGGGGTTCCTTCGAGTGCACAGCAGTTCTTTGCTTATCCTGGTTGCTAGATTCGGACGTTTGTAACTCATCTCAAAGAGGTTGTCGCGATCTATGTAGGGGAGTTGGTTGTAGTCACCGAGCAGTAGGACTTCTCTGGCTCCTGTTATCTTTGCTGCCATGACTACAGCCCCGAAGTGACTCATGAGGGCCTCGTCAACTATAACCCGATTGCAGCTTCCACCCTCGGTCAGGCCGTTCACCAGTAACGAAGCCATTGTTCGTACTCTGGTGCTCACGGCTGTTCCGAACTTTGTGGAAAGCTTTTCCCTCATGTCACGTAAGGCTTCGGTGGTTGCGGTTGCGACGATGTCTTGGTCACGGTTGAAATTTCTGATCACCCACGTTGTCTTTCCACACCCGGGGACTCCATTGCGGTTCAGGTTAGTTTCGGTGTCTGATAAGCGTGTGCACTGCTGGTTCCCGGTCCTGCTGAAAGGGTTTCCGCCATTTCCAGGATTTTCCCTTCCAGCATTACCTTCGTACACTTAGCGATTACAACGACGTGGTCGTTTTGGGGAGTATTGAAGACGAGTCTATCCGTTAGACGGGACTTTTCCTCGTTTATGGCCACGAAACCGCTTGTCTTGTTGTACGCTGCCATATACTGTCCCACCATGTTTCCTCTCAAGATCTGGGAGGTGGCGTTGTCGTATATAGCTGCGTCAGACTCCTCCAGTTCTGTTTTTAGCTGTTTTTCCTTGCCCTTAAGGAAGGACTGCAAGATGGACTTGCAGGTTTCCTCCTTTACGACAAGTGTTGCTTTTAAGACTGCTCTGTACTCGGTGAAGGCATTGTAAAGATGGTCCGCCATGGTCTCTGGTTCAGAGAGCTCTGGCGGTATGACCAACCCTTTTTCTGCCTTCGTCCGGGTCTTGTGGACTTCTTCTTTCTGTTTTAGGGTCTTGGCTTTAGCTTTTGGTGGTATGGTGTCCCCAGTCTTCCTTTTCGACTTTTTTGTAAGCATACTCTGCATGGCATCAGTCAACACCTTGGACATGAACTTTATGACCTCCTTAGGCTCGTTTTTGCTGTTTTGCTTTTTATTCGCTTTCACTTGCACCACTTCCTCGGCTGTTTTGTTCTGCAGGAGTTCCGATCCACTCAGATTTTCCGGATTTGCTATAGGATGGCCCCAGCTGTCAATGGGCTGTGATGCGGCTGCCAGGTCAGGTCGGTATGGTCTCAGGTAACTGAGGTTGTGACCCCTGTCCTCGTAGATGACCACCTCGTGCTTTTCGGAAGCTCTGACAGCTCCTATGTAGTCTCTAGCTTCTGCTTTTTCATAGCCCACTACCATAGCGTCAATGCTTATTTTCCTTGGTGTCTCACTCTCGTCCTCCTCACTCCCTAGGGTTGATAGCACCGAGCAAGCCTGGGCGAATTCTGTGACATCGTTGCCTGTTACGAATAGTGCTATTGTTTTGTTCTTGATTCGCACTATTCGGCAGCGGTGGTCTGCTACTTTTACTTCGGCCAGTGCCTCGAAGACTTTTCTTCGCATGGTTGCTCTGAAGTTGCTTCCCTTTAGGAAGAGGGCAAGACCTGGGGAAATGGTGACTGTGTTGCGGTTCATGGCATTATGGTAGCTACGCGGCTACGTGCAATGTAATGGAGGTAGGTACGATGAGGTTTGGCGATGTAGCAGAGGTTTGACGTTGTAGGGGTAGAGGTTTGACGATGTCCCTACCTAATCTCCTGCCTAGTACTGAGCTGACTGGTCCTAGCTATGATCACTTTTAGGTAGAGAGAATAAAACACCAAGAACTTACTGAACTCAATTTATTGTCAAAATTATCCTAACTATATACAAAATAAGTAGCACTCCTATTAGCACTACCGGAGCAAGCGCAAATTTATTACACGTCGTCTTCGCGCGGATAGCCCTAGACAGGGACAGATCCGCGCGCAAGAGCGAGACGGCATATCTATAACTATAACGCGCCTGTAATTGCTTGGCAGTACGGCGACGCATGCGCTCCGGCGCATGCATGTGTCCCACAGTACCCCCCATCAAGCGAATCGCACGGATCTCTTGACTGTTCGGCCGTACCTAGTGACGTACGGTTTCTCCGCCGCTGGAGCTGCTGCTGGAGCCGGTGCCGGTGCTTCGCTGACTGGAGTCGAACTTGCGTCTTCGTTACAAATGTAGGCCGGTTTGAGTCTATCCAGCGATACGACTGTAACTCGTTTCGGCAGCTGAATCTTGAAGTATTTCTCGTGTTTCTGTAGCACTGGAAATGGTCCGTCGTATGGTGGTGTGAGAGGCGATCGGACTGTGTCGTTTCTGATGAAAACATGCGTGCAGGAAACCAGATCCTTGTGCACGAATGGTCGTGCGGTCACTGTGGCAGAGCGTTGAACGGGCGCAAGTGCTGCCATGGCTTCGGTTAGGCGACGTACAAATTCTGCATCTTCAATCTTCGAGCTTGACGGAGCAAAGAAGTCTGAAGGAATGCGTAGCGTAGATCCATATGTAAGTAGTGCCGGACTGAGGTTGTTGTCCTCACGTAGTGCTGTCCGTAGCCCGAGTAAAACAGTAGGTAGCTCCTCACTCCATTGCGTAGTTACCCCTCTTGCCATTAGCGCTGCCTTCAACGTGCGGTGAAATCGCTCAATTTTGCCATTTGATTGCGGATGGAATGGCGTCGTACGTATTCTGGTTATGCCGAATTTCTTCATCAGTGCGTTGAAAAGTGATGACTCGAACTGTCTTCCTTGATCGGTAGAAATCCGGAGCGGGCAACCAAATCTCGCAATCCAATTTTCGTAGAGAGCTTTGGCGACAACTTCTGCCGTTATCTCGCATACGGGAACAACTTCGGGCCACTTGGTGAATCGGTCGATCATCGTCACGCAGTATCTGTAATCTTGCGACAGCCGAAGTGGTCCCACGATGTCGATGTGAACGTGCTCGAAACGTTCCGAAGCGGGAAAGGTACCAAACGGCGTGACATTATGCCGATTGACTTTCGCTCGTTGACATCCGATGCAATTTTTGGTCCAAGTGCTGACATCTTTGTTCATCGAAGGCCAAAAGAATTTCGATGTCACTTGCTTCCTCGTAGTACGTATTCCCGGATGACAGAGGTCGTGTTGCGCTTTGAATGCTGCTTGACGATGTGTCACAGGTAGGTACGGGCGTAGTGCGGACGTAGATTGCTCGCACGTGATTTGCTGTGCGATCCCAGGTAGTGAGACGTCCACGAACTTCAAGTTGGGTTGTAGCCGGAGGTGTTTCAATTCTTCATCGTTTTTCTGATCCTTGGATAGCGCATCGTAGTCCATATTTGACGGACATTGGATCTCTTCAATTCTTGATAATGCGTCGGCGACAGAATTCTTCTCTCCTTGAATGTACACGATTTTTGAGCAGAATTGGCTTATGAAATGTAGTTGCCTTTCTCGTCGCGGCGTATCGCTGCTACTTGGAGGTCGCGATAAGGCAAAAGATAGCGGCTTGTGATCCGTAAGTATTTCGACTTCGCATCCCTCGATGAGGCGGCGAAAATGCTTGACAGCGGCGTATATAGCTAGTAACTCGCGGTCATACGTGCTGTATCTGCGTTGTGTGCTGCTCATTGCCTTTGAGAAGTAGGCCAAAGGCTTCCAAGTGTTTCCAATATATTGCTGAAGAACTGCGCCAATGCTGTGGTCTGACGCGTCTGACATAATGCTGAGCGGAGCGCTGAGTACAGGGTGCGTTAAAGTTGTAGCCTCCAATATGCTTTGTCGGCATTTTTGAAATGCTACTTCCGCTTCCGGCGTCCAATTAATTGGAGTCTTGTCGTTTTTCTTCCTGTCGTGTAAGTATTTGTTCAGCTCGTGCTGTAGATCGGCTTGACGTGGCAAACAGTCTCTGTAAAAATTCAGCATTCCCAGGAAACGACGTAGTTCTACGACGGTCTTCGGTTGGGGGTAGGCAGAGATGACTTCCGTGCGCTCTCCTGTAGGTTTGATTCCCTCGGTAGTTACTTCGTAGCCCAAAAAGTTGATCCTGGACTTGGCAAACTCGCACTTGTCTACGTTGAGCGTAACCCCGTAATTGTTCAAGCGGCTCAGAACTTCGTGAAGTAGCGTTTTGTGCTCCTCTTCACTCTCGCTGCATAATAATACGTCATCCACGAATACGAAACAATCCTTGACGCCCCGAAGTACTTCATGCATAAACCGCTGAAATGTTTGACTGGCATTGCGGAGTCCGAATGTCATGGATTTAAACTGGAAGAGACCGAAGGGAGTGATGATTGCGGATTTCTGTGCGTCTTCTTCCGAAATAGGTATCCAGTAGTACGCCATTTTCAAATCCAACTTTGAGAAAATTTTCTTGCCGTGTAAATCGTACGTAAAATCTTGAATTCTAGGTATTGGGTACCTATCTGGCTGCGTAACGGCATTAAGTCTCCGATAGTCCCCACAACATCGTAGGCTTCCGTCCTTTTTCTTCACAACGTGCAGTGGACTTGCCCACGGACTTTTCGACGGTTCACAAATGCCCATTTCCATCAGGCGCTCGAACTTAGCTTTTGCGGCTTTGTATTTATCAGGCGGTAGTGGACGCGCTCGTGCATAAAGTGGTGCACCCGTTGTCTCAATATGATGCACAACATTGTGTTTGGACGGTGTTTTCAAGGACATCGGTCGAAGTACGTCTGGATATTTCTTCAATATTTCATGGTACGTGTGGTTCTGGCTTATTACATGGACCGTTTCTTGGCTTGAGGCAATTTCTACGGCGTTGATGGATAGTTCGGTAACTTGATCAATAAGCTTCTTGCGGTGTAGGTCAACCAGCAGCTTGAAATGCCGCAGGAAATCCGCTCCCAAGATGGATGTCTTCACATCTGCCACCACGAACGTCCATCGAAAACAACGCCTGAGTCCAAAATCCAGTTGCATACTTTCTTCGCCATACGTTTTGATCGGTGTGCCGTTTGCTGCATATAAATTGTAGGCGCTTGATGTCTGTTTCTTCCTTAATGCTGAAGAGTAGGCTAGGACTGATATGTCAGCACCTGTGTCCACGAGGAAACGACGCGTAGTGTTGCGATCGTAGACACATAGGCGGTTACTAGCGGGAACAACACCGACCTCCGCCACGGTCGGCGTGCGTTCTAGTTTTCCGTCTTGGAGTTCTTCTTAGCACACGGCGATTCACAGCGTCTAGCTCTTTCGCCGTATCGGAAGTGATATTTGCATAGCCATGTTCCTTCCTTTAGCCTCTTGGCTGACCTTGAGCGGGACCGAGTACGTGAGTGAAAGGGACGGCGATATTGCGATCTCCCTCGGTTATGCAATTCGGCTACTTCCAACGTGAGCTTCTCCAGTTGCTTAGACAACACGTCGAGTTGAGTAGCTACGACTTGCTGACCCGGACCGTCACTCGTGCTAGGTTCCGTTCTGGAAACAGCTGCGACCGTGCTGCGGGATTCTGAATATTCTAACATCTTGTCGGCCATCGCAGCGAGCATCTCGAGTGACGAGTCGGTATTCACGGATAGAACTACTCGGACTTGCTGGGGCAACTGGTTCAACCACTCGATTTTGATCCCTTCTTCTGTGATCATGCTTCCTCCTAGTTCACGCATACGTCTGAGTAGTTGCGTTGGTTTTTGCTCGCCCAGCTCTAATCCACTGATAAGATTCTTAAAGTTCTTGATCTCAGATTGCTCGTACACGGAAAGTAAACGCTTCTTAATCGCATCGAACTTCCCGGTAGCTGGCGGCTTGAGTAAAATATCCGATAAATGTTTCAGATCCGTAGGCTGTAGCTGTCCGAGTACATAGCGGTACTTATTCTCATCGCTAGTTTTGAGCGGATCGACAAGCGCTTCGAATTGCACGAACCAAAGACGCGGGTATTCACGCCAAAATGGTAGCAATCTAGACTGCACTGAGACGGCTGCCAGGTTCATGGGTACATCGGTGCTTGATTCCGTGGCTTCCAATCCTGTTCTTGTTTTGTCCTCCATGTTCCTGCTTGTTCCAAGTTTCTTCAAGTCGAAGGTCACCAAAATATGGTAGCTACGCGGCTACGTGCAATGTAATGGAGGTAGGTACGATGAGGTTTGGCGATGTAGCAGAGGTTTGACGTTGTAGGGGTAGAGGTTTGACGATGTCCCTACCTAATCTCCTGCCTAGTACTGAGCTGACTGGTCCTAGCTATGATCACTTTTAGGTAGAGAGAATAAAACACCAAGAACTTACTGAACTCAATTTATTGTCAAAATTATCCTAACTATATACAAAATAAGTAGCACTCCTATTAGCACTACCGGAGCAAGCGCAAATTTATTACACGTCGTCTTCGCGCGGATAGCCCTAGACAGGGACAGATCGGAAGACAGGCAGGCGCGCAAGAGCGAGACGGCATATCTATAACTATAACGCGCCTGTAATTGCTTGGCAGTACGGCGACGCATGCGCTCCGGCGCATGCATGTGTCCCACAGCATTGCAGAAGCAAATGCCGATTTTTTCTGTGTTATTGTCCATGAACGTCGCGACGCCTTTTATGGATAGTCCTGGTGTTCCACGTTCTCCGTTCCCAAGCAGATTGTAGGGCATTAGGGTGGAGCGTGTTTGTGACTGATGTTTGCGACGAGGATGTTAAAAGGGGGGTGGATTGCGGCTCCGTACTTGTGGTGAGTGTCGCGTTTCTCTTTGCTGCTACGCGGATACAGTTTGCCACAAACTTTAGGAAAAATGGTCTCTCGTCATTGTTTGCAATAACCCTATCTATGCAGATCCGATTTTTCTAGCTTGTTGTTGAGCTGAAATTCCAGATCCATTCGGGTTGCCGCGAAACGGGGACATTCTAGTATGATGTGCCAAGTCGATTCACTGGTGTTAGGATCGCACTCGCATCCGGGGCTGTCTTTCAACTTGAACCGGTGCAAGTACTCTGCCAATCCTCCGTGTCCTGTAAAGGCTTGCACGTGTCTGGGCATCAGATTTGCTTTCCTCACTATGCGGTACGCTTCAGCTGCATCTGGGAAGAAAACTTTAGTAACTGAGACATGTCAAGTTATATAATATTAGGTTCAGGTTGAAAATATTCTGCTTCTCTTTGGCACTCAAAGAATCAGAATATGGGAATGCACAAAGAATAGGAAATATTTGCAAGTTATATCATGAAGTGACTTTTCTAGGCTTTCTATTTTTCCTGTCATGTAGTCTGATTCCATGGAGTTTCGGCCAATTAATCTATAGCAGGAATTCAATTCCTCATTCAAGTTACACTTCTGCCTACAAAGCTTAGCATTATCAAATACATTTTTATACATTTTTAGCTTTTTAGCTGATTTTTTTATAAAATTACTTAACTTTACATATTTTTTTATTCTGTTACTCCCTTTCAGAATTGGAAATGATTTATTACATTTGGGTGTAGTGAGATCTTCTATTGAGATGTTTGGCTCACTGTTTAAAAGTTCAGTCTGTAAATCAAGACTACTAAAGTTACTATACAACGGCACATGTTTGGATTGTAATTGTTCAACTTTAAGTCTACACTCGGATAACTCTTGCTGTAGGTCCTTATTGTGCTGTAGCGCCACATTATATGTTTCGTGGCAGTGTAACTGCCACTTTAGTTTAACCTTTTGAGCGCCACGCCCCAAACGCATTCCCGTTTCCTCTACGCCAAAGCACAAAGTGAACAAAAATACCTACGAAAAAAGTTGTGCTGCCAAGAGTCGATAAAATGTAAATTGTCGATAAAACATAGACACTTGAATTCGTTGTTTTTTTTATGCAATTGACAACTTCTTAAAATCTGGGATGTTTTATTTAATCTTGTGCTATCTCCCACTCCTAATACAATATAATTTAGTACATAAATAAAAAACAAAGATTACAAGTAAAATAGTAGTAGAGCACAGCACTACTCGCCATAGCGATGACGTCATTGTCACGACTAGACGACAACGGCGCAGCTGACCTACGGTTTTGAAACTTCCCTAGAGATGTAGCCGTATCGATTTCGAAATAGATGTCGATTTTCTAGCTGTAGACGAAATAGGGAGACATCGATAAAAATATTTTGTTTTTGGTCAAGTTATAAAAATGTTACGTTTTATTGAGAATGGGGTTTGCGATGGTGCTCCCAGATGCTTTTGAGAATGAGAATGGAAATCGCAATCTTTGCTCTTCATAGCTTAAATAATAAACACATTTTTTAGAAAATTATTTAGTTATCAATCTAATTATTATTATTCTTACTATATTAGTCTTAAAATATTAAAATCCTGGTCATGGAATCAAAAGTCAGTAGGCACTTATCGTAGAAATTATCAAATTGCACATGAATATTCATTAATCAACAATTGTATATAATTATTCACTTTTGAGTCTTACATAATAATTATTATTCTCACTATGTGATCAGTCTAAAATATTTTTTTATTATTCTCACTATGTAATCAGTCTACCTTTAACTGGTGACGTGGTATTTGTGTAACGTTAGTGGTGACGTTAGGCCTGACAGGCCTCGGATTAACATAAGTATAATTTGCGATGTACATTAATTAATGACTTAAGCCTACCTATTTGTGTTAATATGAATATTGAGGTATTAAATAAAACGATTTTGAGTACTCTAATTATAATTTTTATTTAAGAACAGACATATCAAAGTTAACTCTCGTATTATCACAAAAAAACGACATGAGATCAATATTTGGTCATAAAATACAAAAATCAACATTCTTATTAATAATAACATTTTTAAATCTTAGTATAAACTTCAATCATCTTATAAAATAACATAAATCTCTTATCAAATTTGTTATCACAAAACTGACAATGGGTAAACTTCACAATTTTTTATTGACACTCATCGTCACCGACAATCAGTGACTGATTGTCGGTGACGCAATAGGGATGCGCCAAAGTTCAGCTAACAGATTTATTTTGCCAGGTTGACTTGATGATATTTTTATATTTATGTAGCTGATGACAGTTTTATGTTTTTTACTTATTGCTTTATTAAAATATCAATATTATTAAAAGATAAAATAACACTTTTGAATCGAATTTTGAATAATTTTCAAGAAATCAATGCCTCCTGCATCACGTCACTAGTTGTCAACAATAGACGACTATGGCGCACTGGGTATAGCATTTGCTTGGATAAAAATCTATCTTTTTTATTTCAATATCCTCTCAGTACTTGTAGCCCAAAGAGACTTGTTTTTTATACTCAGATGTAGCTGAGATATTCTTATTTGTGAAATGTAGAATACCAGTAATAGTTTTTCAATATCTTTATTTCATATTTTTGTAGGTCGGGTTTTTTGTCAACTATAGACGTCGTTGGCGCTGAGGACCCGCAAGTGCTTGTCACGTATAGGCGACTATGGCGCTCAAAAGGAGTTTATTAACATTAACATCTATTCATTAAATATTTTTATATTTTCAGGCCTAGGGATACACATCACGAGTACGAGTCCTCAGAAGAAGAAATCGTTCAGCCCTCAACGTCACGTCGTAGAACAGCTCATGTCGCCACACCGCCGACTTCGCCGTCTAATGTCCCCTCACCATCATTGAAGAAGCGTAAACATCATGTGAATCCGGTAGTCCCGAAGAAGTATTTGTCGTACGAAATGTTTGGAACAGACAGTGAAGATGAAGAAGGGGGAAAAGACGTTAACAAACACGGTAATCATTATTCTATGTTTTCGTACTTCACACAGAAATATCCGAAAGCGTACTGTCGGCAGATACATAAAACAAAGTATGGAAAGTATTATATCGTTCTGAAAACATACAATGCAGATAAAATAGACCCCTTACAGAAAATAATAAACTGTTGGCATCCCAACATTAATGTGTTGATGTAAAGTTTGTTGTTGGCAAGACTTCTTCTTGCTAATATGGCCGACAAGTAATAAGAAAAATATATTGATGTGAACGCTTCAGCACTTGTTTCCACTCATCACCAATCCAACCCTGAACCAGCCAACCCAAGAACTAACAGGCAACCCTACATATGGTCCTTCGACAACGACAAAGGTTTGGTGATTACAAGGAACACGAGGGGAGGCTCAGGTTAGCCTGCGAAAAAAAGTCTCCCACGAGTGCTGCGATCGAGACTGGAACCTGCGATAACCTTGCTACAATTTCGTCCTGCGACAAGAGGAGGGATCCAGACAGTATTTCTTCTCCACGGACGCGGCAAAGGTCAGGTTTTCAGACCGAAAAGTGAGTGAACAGCAATACATATTTTTTTGATCAGCTGCAACCAGCACGCGATTTAAGAGGAATCGTGCTCAGCAATCAAGACAAGCGATTTTATTCGAGGCGAGGGAATTCGCAGAAATTTTATCGTACGTAATAGTATCGATAACACCCGGCCGGATAGTAGCAGAACGCATCGTGCCCAGGCGCCGCCATTTTGTCATACAACGAAGTGCGACACCGCGAGCGACTGAACGACGCTACTCAATTCGGAATCGGTGCAATTTTCTGTGCAAAGTGATAAAATTACTCGTGCTTTAGGCCATAAATATAAGTGTAAAATAAGGATTAGCGAACATTTTTCACGAGATGTCTGATGAAAAAACAGCTCTCAAGCAATATAAGGCCTCCCGAGGTTATGCCAAGGCATCCCTCACTAGACTTTTACAATTCGTGCAAAACGAGCAGGATGTAGTTTTAAGCACATTGTCAACATTACAAGCTAAGAGATCAAGGGTTTCAGAGATCTTTAGTGAGTACGAGGGTTACAATAAACAAATTCTTGCGCTCGATGATCAGGATAGTGAGGATGTTGCTGACTGCGAAACCAAGTATTTCACGGTATTGTCGGCGCTGAACGAGGCTATAAGAGCCAAAGCAACCCCGAGTTCGGATGAGGGAAACCCATCATTTCGTACAAAGTTGCCTAGGATAGAAATTCAAATTTTCAATGGGAAATACAGTGAGTACACTCCATTTATTAACCTGTTTAAGGCAATTATTCACAAAGACAGGTCCATTGACAATATTCAGAAACTGTATTATCTTAGATCCTTCTTGCAAAAAGAGCCTTTTGATATAATCAAAAATCTCCCTCTGGAATCTGGTAGTTATGATGAGGCGTTGAGGCTTCTCGATGAAAGATACAATCATAAATTCAAAATTGTAAATGAACACATAAATTCACTGCTTGACATGAATGCTCTGGTCAAATCTTCTCCGAGTAATTTGAGAGATTTTGTATCAATTGTTAAACAATGTTTATCTAGCTTGAAAAATCTTCAGGTAAAAACTGAAACCTGGGATCCTATTATATTGTCCATTTTGTTTCGGAAAATAGATATGTACACATCCCGGGCATACCAACTTGAGCGAAGCACTGACTCCGATCCAACAGTGTTGGATTTTTTGCTGTTCATGGAGAAGAGAGCCTTAGCGTTAGAGAATGCTGAGCCGCAGTCATCGGGCAAGCCTACCAGAGCAGTGGTAAACCTCGCTGCAACATCCAGAGCAAGCTCCTGTGCTTATTGTAAGTCCAATGACCATAAATTATTTGCATGCAATAAATTCAAAACCCTGCCTTCTGCAGAAAGAGTAAAGTTTTCAAAGGAAAATAAACTATGTGATGTTTGTCTCAACACTCACTCCGGTAAATGCAAATATCATTTTCGGTGCAATGTTTGCAAAGAAGCACACAACTCACTGCTTCATGATGAGCCATCACCAAATCAGGTAGCACTGATTTCAAACATACAAAGTGACAGGATCTTACTACCCACTGTAAAAATAAAGCTTTATTCTCAGAATGGCACGGAAGTTCATGTTAAGGCGATATTGGACTCCGCATCACAGGTATCCTTAGTGACAAGTAAGGTGATAGATGTTCTAGGTATTACTCCAAACAAAGATGACACAACAATTGTGGGGGTCAGCAACAATAATAATATTGCAAAATATTCTGTTCCCCTAGAAGTTTTCTCTCTGTCAACACCGTATAGGGTGACCATAAATTGTCATGTGCTAGATAGAATCACATGCAAAATTCCACAATATAAAGTGGACATGACGACTCTGACCATTCCATCTCAAGTGACGCTAGCTGATGTTGATTTTCACATCCCGTCCGAGATCAATATGTTGATTGGAGCCGATGTATTTTTCCAGGCCCTGCTTCCGGAGCAACAAGCTACACAGCACCCCGCTTCGCAATCTACTGAGAAGCAGAGCCAGCAACCATGCTTCATCAACACGAGGTTTGGTTTGGTCATTGCTGGGGCTTTGCCACAGCCTACAAATAGGAACTCAAGTAAGGTCTCACTGTTATGTTTAGACTGTAAGTCAGATCTCAATGAAACATTGCAACAATTTTTTGATACTGAAAGGGTTCCTGAAACTTATTCTGAAAAAAATTCAGAACATGATTTATGTGAAAATATTTTTCAAAGCACAACTGTGCTTCAAGACAACAAATTTCAAGTGGATTTGCCACTAAAGTTACCATTGAGCGAAATAAATGATTCTCTTGGTAACTCATTCGAGTTTGCCTTATATAGATTTCTTAGTCTTGAAAGGAAGTTGCAAAAAAGTCCCAACTTGCTTTCCGAATATGATAAATTCATAAATGAGTACATTGACTTAGGACATGGGAACTATATTGATATAAACTCGCTAGATTTTCAAAAAGAACCTTTGTATTTCATGCCGCATCATGCTGTCATTAACGCGTGGTTTTCGACGCTTCTATGCAAACTGATAAGAAAATATCACTAAATGATATATTGCTGAATGGTCCTCTTGTGCAAAAAGAACTGTTTGACATTATGCTTTTATTTCGCTTGGGTGACTACACTATTTCCACTGACATACGCCGCATGTTCCGCTGTGTGAACATAAACCCTTCTCACGCTAGCTTGCAAAATATTCTGTGGAGGAGCAATGTGAACGAAAATATTAAGTGTATACAGTTAGATACAGTCACATATGGCCAAAAAAGTTCAAGTTTTCTTGCCACTCGCTGCTTATATGAGCTTGCTACAAAATATGAAAGGGAATTTCCACTAGCCTCTTATATTATTAAGCACTGTATGTATATTGATGACGCCTGCTATTCTCACTCTGATTTCGACATTATTGTCGAGGCGAAACGGCAATTATGTGAATTACTAGGTAAAGGTAGTTTTTACACCCACAAGTGGGCATCAAATTGTCAACAAATTTTGGAAGGAATTTCCCCAGATAAACTACAATTTGATGATTTAGATTTACAAAAGAATAACTTATACATAAAAACATTGGGACTTACACTCAATGTTGCTAAAGATTGTTTTGTGTTTTCTTGTCCGGAAACTTTTGATATTGAGTACCCTACAAAGAGGCAAGTATTGAGCTATATCTCTAAGTTTTATGACCCTCTCGGTTTCATGTCTCCTGTCATCATGAAAGCAAAGGCTTTCATGCAAAAGCTATGGTGCGAACAACTCGGTTGGAATGATTTTCTTCCGCAATCACTGCAATCAGAATGGCTTTCCTTCGCTATGAAATTGTCTGCTATGCAACCTCTTACTATAGAAAGAAACATACAGGTTCCTGACAGTGCTATTGCAGTGCAACTCATCGGCTTTGCTGATGCTTCAAGCAGTACTGGTTATGGCTGCTGTGTCTACCTTCGGGTGGTGAACGACTCAGGTAAAGCTTCAATTTCTTTACTCTGCTCTAAATCTCGAATCAACCCCCGCGATAATAAGGCACTCACCATACCGCGATTAGAATTAAATGCTATGCTTCTGCTTACAAGGCTAACAAACAGAGTCTACGACACTCTGAGCCTCAAAATAAAGATAGATGATGTCTATCTCTTTTCCGATTCACAAATCTCGCTTGCATGGATAGCCACAGAGCCCATTAAACTCAACGCATATGTTGCAAACAGAGCACGGTTGATTCGAGAGCAAACCCCTAGATGGCGCTGGCTGTACGTGTCTACGAAGGAGAACCCTGCTGACTATGTAAGCAGGGGGGCTGATCCAGATGAGCTGATAAGCTGCGAGCTATGGTGGACGGGTCCACAGTTCCTACGGGACTGTAAGTACGAATTTAAAAATATTACCCCACCATTGTCCACAGATGACTTGCCTGAAATGAAAAAGAGTCCCACATTCTCTGACGCAAAGGTATCTCTTGTCGCTCAAACTAAAGATGATTTCTTTGTCTTTTTCGATAAGTATTCAGATATCAATAAAATGACACGAATTATGGCGTACGTACTTAGATTTTGTCACAATTTAAAAAATAAGAATAAACGGGTCTCAAGTGCTTCGTTATCTTCTCTCGAATTACAAACTGCTTTACATAAAATCATTCAACACGAGCATTTATCCATTTCAAGGAAGAGATAAAATATTTTATCTAAAAAGAGCGAAAATGTCAATGGTTCATTGAAACCTCTACATCCGTTTCTAGACGGCGAAGGTATGCTTAGGATAGGTGGTAGAATCGAGCATGCAAAGGTATCATTCTCGCAAAAACACCCTATCGTCCTGCCTAAAGAATCTCGAATCACTGATCTTATTGTAAACCATGAGCATATTAGATTGTTACATGCTGCACCTAGGTTATTATTATCTAGCTTAAATCAGAAATACTGGATTATAAATGGTTACAAACATATTAAAAAGTTGATTCATAAATGTTTGCTTTGTTTTAGGATGAAAGCCGAATGCGCCAAACAGCTAATGGGTTCCTTGCCGCCTGAAAGAGTAACAGCCTGCCGGCCGTTTCAAAAGATAGGTATAGATTTCGCGGGTCCCATTCCTGTAAAGAATTCGCGTGTACGACGGGCTTTACAGACCAAGGGATACATATGCGTATTCGTCTGTTTCGTCACAAAAGCCGTCCATCTCGAGCTTTCATCAGATATAAGCACAGACTGTTTCCTTGCGTGTTTCAAACGCTTCATAGCGCGACGTGGCTTACCCACAGACGTGTTCTGCGATAACGGCGGTTGCTTCAAGGGCGCAAGGAACGAATTAGTTCGTTTGTATGAACTTCAGGCTTCGCAGGATCATCAAACACAAGTCCTAAACTATGTAACGCAACAAGGTATATCCTTCCATTTTACTCCCAGTTACTCACCGGTGTTTGCTGGACTTGCCGAAGCAGCTGTAAAAAGCATGAAGTTTCATCTAAAACGCATAATACAAAACTATGTACTTACATACGAGCAGCTAAATACAATTTTATGTCAGATAGAAGCTGTCCTGAATTCTAGGCCTTTGTTACCTGTAACAGCTCAAGATGTAAACGATTTCAGTTACCTAACACCAGGGCACTGGCTAGTAGGAACTGCACTAACTTCATTTCCAGAAAAAGATGTTATAGATACCCACGTAAATAGGTTAAAGTTTTGGGAACTATGTAACAAAGTTAAATCTCATTTTTGGAAAATTTGGCACAAATATTACCTAAATGTTCTCCAGTCTCGTCCAAAGTGGCGTGACAGTGTACCCAATGTAAAGGTTGGAAGCTTAGTTATACTGAGGGAGCCTAACTCCCCACCCCTAACATGGCCTATGGCTAGAATTGTAAAAGTTCATCCAGGTCTAGATAACAAAGTTCGTGTTGTTGAGGTAATCACACCCAACAAAAAGATCTACAAACGATCACTAAGTGGTATATGTATATTGCCTTTAGAATAAGTAATAAAACTGTTATGTTTTAGACTAAGTTAAAACTAAGAAATAAAGCTACCTATGTGCTACCTCTTAGAATAAGCAAATATAGTAGGTATAGTCTCTCTAAGTGTGCTAGCCTTAAATAATGTATGCTACAACTTAAGCTCACCTATATATACCATAAGATTACATATGTATATTATTACATTAAGATCGGAGACGGTCTGGCAGAAGGTATTTCATTTGATAATTCGTCCTTGAAGCCTTGCATTCCTTGCATAGAGGGTAGACAAGCTAGCAAAGCATTCCCTAAAGGTAAATCAAAGAGGTCAACTGAAAAATTAGGTCTTATCCATTCTGACTTATGTGGACCAATGCCTGTCCCAACTTGGAAAAATGCAAGATATGTATTAACATTGACAGATGATTACACCCGAAAAAGTTTTGTTTACTTCTTAAAGACTAAAAGTCAAACAGAGGTTCACAAAGTTTTTTCGGATTTCAAAATGTTAGTTGAGAATCAGACAGGATTAAAAATCAAAGTAGTCAGAACGGATAATGGAACAGAGTATTGTAATGAATTGATGCAAAGTTTCTTCACATCTAACGGAATAGTACATGAAACAACAATACCATATTCCCCTCAGCAAAATGGTGTTTCTGAAAGATTAAATCGTACCATTATAGAAAAGGCGCGTACAATGTTACAGGATTCAGGCCTAGACAAACGTTATTGGGGTGAAGCTGTATCGACAGCGGTGTATTTAAAAAATGTTAGTCCGACTAATGCTTTGCAAAATGCTACACCAGAAGAATTGTGGTCTGGAACAAAGGTTAATTTGAGCAATCTAAAGGTTTTTGGTTGCAAAGTATATGCATTGATACCAGACCAGCAGCGGAAAAAGTTAGATGCGAAATCAAAGCCTTACATCATGTTAGGATATTGTGAATCATCAAAGGGATACAGACTAGCTGATCCAATGCAACCCGGAAAAATGATTAAAGCAAGAAATGTGATATTCCTTGAGCAAATACCTGGTATCTCTTGTAATGATAGTGGCTCTCATCAGAATAGTAAGCACTCTGATCACACAATACAACTAAGTGGTAACCAGATTGGCAATAACTCAAATGCAAATATTTCACAACCTGCTATAGACAGTGTTAGTATTGGAAATGACATCAGTCTAGATTATGTCTCAGCAGGGGAAGATGATGCAGATAATACAATCATTGACACTAGTGCTAATTGTTCAGCTTATAACAGTGATGGGAATGATAAAGACATGAATGTTGAAAACAATGATAATGTCTCGTCAAATAGTAATACTTCATGTGAGGATGATATATCAACCATTCCTATAGCCTCAAGTCAAAGACCTGTTCGCCAGCGCCAAACACCTGCTTGGTTGAATGATTATGTTTTGAATACTGATGATAATGATGATTGTGCCATGTTGACAATGGAGCCTAAGACCTATGCTGAAGCAGTTTCAAGCAATAACTCTAAAGATTGGAAAATTGCCATGGATAATGAATATAATTCACTGATTTCAAAAAATGTTTGGGAACTGGTTGATCGGCCAAAGTATACTAATGTTGTAAAATGTAAATGGGTATTCAAAGAAAAGGTAGATGCTAGTGGTAACTTTGAAAGGTTCAAGGCAAGATTAGTAGCCCGGGGATTTACACAAAGGCAAGGTATTGACTATGACAGAACTTTTTCGCCAGTGGTTCGACATTCCACATTGAGACTTCTTTTTTCAATAGCTGTTGAAAAAGACATGGATATACACCACATTGATGTTAGCACAGCATTTTTAAATGGAACATTAGAAGAAACCATATATATGGAACAACCACCGGGATATAATATTAACAATGATCAAGTGTGTTTGTTAAAGAAAGGTATATATGGGTTAAAACAAGCCAGTCGATCATGGAACCTAAAAGTCAATGAGGTGTTAAATGATATTGGTTACACTCAATCAAAATGTGAACCTTGTGTATATTCTAAGAGGGTGGATAATCAGATTGTAATTGTAGCTTTGTATGTAGATGATTTTTTCATATTTAGCGAAAATAACAAAGAAAAAGAGAATTTAATTTGCGCACTAAAAGGCCAATTTGATATAAAAGATCTAGGCGAGGTAAAAAATTGTCTTGGCATGAAAGTTGACAGAGATAGGACAAATGGAACTTTGAAACTTTCACAGGCAGAATATACAAAGAATCTCCTACTTAAATTTGGAATGCAAGAATGTAAGTCTGTTTCTACCCCTATGCAAGTGAATGTACCGCTTCAAAAATCTGATAAAAAGGACACAAGATATCCTTACCAAGAGTTAATTGGTGGACTCATGTACCTATCTGTTTGCTCCAGACCAGACATATCTTATGCCTGTAGTAAGCTAGGTCAATACAATAATTGTTTTGAGGAATCACATTGGCAGGCAGCAAAAAGAGTTTTAAGGTATCTTTCAGGAACCTTGCATCATGGATTAAATTTTAAGAAAGGTAAAACTGGTATTGAAATTCACACTGATGCTGATTGGGCTAATGATCTGAATGACAGAAAATCCTATACAGGCTTTGTGGTAAAATATGGGGACTGCATTATTAACTGGGAGGCCCGAAAGCAACAATCGGTTGCTTATTCTAGTACTGAAGCTGAATACTATAGCATAGGTGAAGCAGTTAAAGAGGCCAAATATCTTCAAAACTTCTTCCAAGATTTATTTCATTGTAATGTGTGTCCAATTACAATTTATAATGATAATTTAAGTGCTCATAGAATAGTAGAAAATGATCAGTGTCATAGAAGAACAAAGCATATAGACATACGGCATCACTTTGTTAGAGATTGTCTTATTAATAAAATCATTCAAATTAAGTATTTGCCAACTGAAGATATGGTGGCGGATATACTTACTAAGCCTCTTGCAAAAATTAAACATGCCAAATTTGTTCAATGTCTTGGTCTATAGTTACAATTTGTAATACCTACATTTGTTATATAGACATTTTTGTTATGTATGTAGATATCTTACTTATGTTTTTTAGCTGTGTGATGTTATAGTGTAAAAAATTATGATTCATTAGTAAAGTTTAATTGTAGGAATTACATAATTATGAGTAGGTATTATAGCAAATTACATAAGTGGGTAAATCTATGTTTAAATCAGTGGCATAACTTCTTTGTAAGGGTAGGTTTGTATAATATTTTAAAAGCAGTCTCAAACTATAATGAATGTTATGTAGTAAGTGTACTCATTGTACTAAAAAGTTTCCATTAATTCATTCTTGTTTTGAAATAGTTAGTTTTATTGATATATTGAATAATACAGGATGTTGAATAATTATTTGTACCAGTTTAGTATACAGGGTGGTATTTTTTTTTGTAGGTATCGTTTTAGTATACTGGGTGTTAAAAAATTATAGGGATAAAAATTGTGTTACATTGTTTAGCTATTGATTATTTAATTCTGTCAATGTTTGAGTAAGGGGAAGTGTTGAAGAATGGATGTGTAGTACTCAAACATTGAAGGGTTACTGAACGCATAATTTTATTTTATAATATTGGCAACATATTTTTCTTAACCTTACTTTTGTTTCTTGTCTGCGTTGCACGCGGTTTTGTATCATTATGATTTTTGCTAAATAGAAAGATTCAATGCTAAGTCATGGTTTTATTCAACGCGTAGCAAAATATCAACAGTACTAGTAGCGATCAAATAAACACACCTGGTCAATCTTCAAGAAATTCTGCTCGAAGAACTTCTGTTCCAAGGCCAACTACAGATTACCAGATGAAACGACATGACGAGAATCAAGGTTGGAACTATGACATCCAGCCATTGCATCGTGAAGATTTTACTAGTGAAAGCTTTTTACATATTGATCACATTCCTGAAAATGCCGATGTCTTTACGATATTTCGCTTATTGGTTGATGACGAAGTCTTAGATTTGATGGTACAACAGACAAACTTATACGCTGAACAATCTATTGCTGCTAATCCTGGCGGTCGTTTGACTCGCTGGAAACCAGTTACCAAGGAAGATGTAGAGAAATTTATGGGTATTTACTTGGTGACTGGCATAATTCGATTTCCATCATTAGAATGTTACTGGAAACGAGACCCTATTTATTACCATCCACTGATGCACATGATAAAAATATCGTACAATCGTTTTGTTTCAATATTGCGTTGCTGGCATTTTGTAGACAATACGGCGGAAAGAGATGCTAATGATCGTTTGTATAAGGTCAAACCAATTGTAGATATTGTAATGAGAAACTGCAGAAAACTACTTACGCCAAAAGACTGCGTTGTCGTGGATGAGTCGATGGTCCCTTTTCAAGGACGACTACTGTTTCGCCAGTATAACCCAAACAAAACCCACAAGTACGGCCTAAAGATTTACAAGGCCACAACTGATGACGGATATGTTTGGCAGTATCAAGTGTATACTGGCCAGGATCCCCAAATTTCCTATCTGGATAAACCTGGAAGCGTTGTCGTTCAGCTGTGTGATGAGCTTTTGGATGAAGGAAGAATTATTGTTGCAGATAATTGGTATACAAGTGTACCATTAGCAGAATACTTGCTTAGTCGCAATACTAATCTTTGTGGCACTTTGCGAAAAAACCGCAAACAGCTGCCGTTATTAGTAAAAAACAAGAAACTCAAAAGTGGAGAGCATATCGCCGCTCAACGGAATAATGTAACAGTTCTAAAATGGAAGGATAAAAGGGATGTCCTTATGATCTCAACTTGCCACGCTGATGAACAAACTATGGTAACTGGGAGAAATGAACGCCTGAAGCCTAATATGATTTTAGAATACAATAACCGCAAAAAAGGCATTGATCTATCTGATGAGCTAGCGAGTTATTATTCTCCAATTCGTAAAAGCCTTACATGGTACAAGAAGATTGCTGTGGATGTAATTTTTGGGGTAGCCGTCATAAATGCGCTGTATCTCTACAAAAAACTGAACCCCCAAAATAAACGTTCGCTTCTACAAGCACAATCCGATATCGTCAGAAAACTTGTGGGTGTGAACATAGCACAGATACCGGCTCCGGCTGTAGCGCCTCCACAGCAAAATTCACCTGCAGGTTCATCACAACAACGTCAATATGTCCCGCCATCGCCAGCACAACATTTTCTTCAAATGCTGGATAAGAAAGATGGTAAATTACAAAGGCGAAGGTGTACAGGTTGTTACGAGCGACATAGATTGACAGGCGATACAGCACAGGCGGCTACAAATAAGGCGAAAAGAGTTTCGCAAATATGCAATATTTGCACGAAACCTTATTGTTTGCAATGTTTTCAAAAAGTTCATGTATAAGTTTTGTTCTATATAATACATTTTTTTCACTTCCCGTATTTTTGTTACTTACTTACCCATCGTTTAGCTAGTTCTAAGTATTGAAACAATAAAAACTCAAAATAATTATAAAAAGACCAAAGAAAATATTAAATTTTTGGCACTTTTTTATTTCATACTCTCAAAAAAAATATATCGATTATTTGCGTATGTCCCATCACTTTTTATAATCCCTATGATGTGTCCTGCCAAGTCCGCATTAATAAGGAGACTTTCTCCTTACGTCCGCAGTGTCAGATGGTTTAGAAATTGTATGGGCGAAAAGACCACATACGGTCTGTGGACTGGTATGGAAGTGGCTCTACAGACCATATGTGGTCTGTGGACAGTTATCCTGGATTATTATACTATATTGTTCTTCGCAAGCTCTGCCGCCCCCAGCATGTTGGCATCCCAACATTAATGTGTTGATGTAAAGTTTGTTGTTGGCAAGACTTCTTCTTGCTAATATGGCCGACAAGTAATAAGAAAAATATATTGATGTGAACGCTTCAGCACTTGTTTCCACTCATCACCAATCCAACCCTGAACCAGCCAACCCAAGAACTAACAGGCAACCCTACAATAAACTATCATGCATATATTTTTATATTAAAAATAGCAATGATTATAATACAGAAGCATGGTATTATCTTATGAAGTTTTTGAATGCAGCACGAAGACAGATAAAACAATGCGCATTAAATAAATATAAATTTAGCATGTTTTCTAATTATCGAACGTTCACAAGTGAATTTTCTTTTCAAGATGGGGCACGGAAAGCGGATTGACTTCATCATCATAGTGCAGAGCCGGAAGTGAAGAAGGCGAAGAAAAGCTCCAAGAACGTCGGCACTGTCAGCAACCAGCACGTTTACAAGAAAACTTCAGCTTCGGACGTGTTTGGTAGTGACAGTGACGATGAGCAAATTTCAGCAAGACCGGGTAAAAAAGCTCTTACCATTTGCTCATTTTTCACGAAGCGGGCGGCGTGACGCGACAGACAGATGCTGATAAACAAGGCACTCACTTCATCGAGCTGAAAGTGTACAATTGCGAAGAAATTCGCAATGTACAGCCGATGAATAGATGGCGTAACGCCATTATTACAATAAAAAACAGAACTAACGACGATACTGAAGCCTGGGAGCATCTGACCCAGTTTATAAAATGCACACGCAAGGAGTTCAATTTCAAAAGCGAGGCTTACCGCACGCTCACATTTGTTTTAGGGTCGAAGGTGGCGGCCCTGTCCAAAATATAGATATCGACAAGTTTGTTAGAGCCGATATACCTGATGCTTCAGAAGCTGAAGGTAAATTAAGGATGGCAATTTTAAGTCACATGATTCACGGTCCCTGCGGTCCACCTTACAGAACAAATGGCACCTTACAGCCGTGCTGGGACGGTGATAAAAATCAATGTTTAAAATATTTTCCAAAAAGAGAAACAGGCACCACCTTCTGTGATGAGAAAGGTTTTGTTAACTTGTGTAGAAACAGTAAAAATGAAGCCGTTATTCAGTATCGCGGTCAAAACATAACAGTTAACGACACATGGATTGTTCCTTACAACGCGAGTCTCCTTCTCAAGTACGACGCTCATATCAACTTGGAAGTGTCCTCACAAGTAACAATTGTAAAGTATCTGTTCAAATATATAACAAAGGGACCCGACGAATCGCGCGTAACTATCGTGTCTGAAGAAGATAAAAATAACGAGATTTAAC
This sequence comes from Anticlea derivata, assembly GCA_947579855.1. Classification (NCBI taxonomy): domain Eukaryota; kingdom Metazoa; phylum Arthropoda; class Insecta; order Lepidoptera; family Geometridae; genus Anticlea; species Anticlea derivata. The sequence continues at coordinate 10,058,194 of OX388276.1, read as the reverse complement.
AGTTTGTCACGAAGCGATACATAGGTTCTAGCGACGCTGCCTGGAGAACGCTAGAAAAAAAACGGCCAACAAAGGCACAATAAATGCTTTGTTGATTTTTTATTGTCACCATAACAACAAACATTCACGCGGTCGAAAAATGCCTAAAGTAGGTATAGGTAGGTGACTCGGAAATAGTGTACCTACTTATCTTTTTATCGTGATCAATTAAAGCTTGTACCTATATCCCCAACCCGCATGCCCAGCGTGGAGATTATGGGTATTACCCCCATAAGACAAAAGCCGTTGAAATCACAACAATTTATTTTTATTATTTTCAGGGGAAGGGATGACGCTTGATATGCTTCTTCAAGCTAATCAAACCGAATTGGCATTGTTTACAACAAAGATCGTAGATAGAATTAAATAACGATCTGCTATAGATGTACACCGATCTAAAAACGTTAGTAAAATCGTAGTTAGACTTGTTTAAATACTTACTCACTTTTTATCTTTACCTATAAGTAGGTACATACCTACACTGCTGAAAATTATTATAATTTGTTACTAGATGTGGTTAGTAACATTGTCGGCGTGCAACTCCTAGTATTTACAAAAACCTAAGTGCAAACTCAACATCAGTGCAAACTCAACATCACGCGGTGTTCTCAGGCGGTCACCTATCCAACTAACCACGCCCGTCGTTGCTTAGCATTCGGGTTCCCCATACAAACCTTCATCCCTTATTTTACCCCCTTTAGAATTACTTAAAAACTTTTGCACTAACTGATTTCAGACTACACAGCCAATTGAGGACCAAACTAATCCTGAAATACCTGGACAACCTGAGACAGTGACCTTACTTCATAGGGCAAACATCATTTATGTTCAAAATGATGTAGATGCAAGTTCATCGGTTCCGGTTCCTTTTGAGATTCCAAATTATGTAAGTACCTAGGGTACCTACCATAAGTAGGTACATTAATCCTTCCTAGCTTTATAAAACACCCCTGTCTGTATATTCAGAGCAGTGACTTTATATCCGAATGTTGTGGACTCGATTGCCACCGCTGGTCAAATTTAAATTTGACTTATATTATGTAAAATAAAATATAAAAAATTGAATCTTGTATCTTACATCGCCTGGGATACACTCTGCACAACATGTTATACCTACTTAAGTACCTGTTTTTGATCAAATAAAATTGTTTTCAGGAGATCTCGCTAACACCAAATGCACAGGAAAATCTATCTTATGCAAATGTACGGCAACCATCTCTTCCTCAGTCTCAGGTAAGCAATAGATGAGATCTATTTGTCTCACAATAATAATAATATTAGACACAATGCACATAGCATTATCTAGCCCCAAGCTAAGCGGGGCTTGTGTTATGGCTTATGGGTATCTATTAGATAACTGATATACCTACTTAATACCAATTGGCTTCCACACCTTCCACTCACCTTCTGCTGTAGGAGCTTGGGGAGTTACCTGCAGCATAGATTTTCTGTGGAACCGATAACACTTACTATTTAATACTTGTTTTTTTTCTTTATAATATTAGTGTAGAGTTCTTTGTAAAATGTTAGATCTTTTTTGATACTGACCCTTTGTTTTTTATAATATTACTTGTTCTTCAATTATTGTATGTCCGAATGGACAAACTGTTGGTACAATTTGTAGTTCATAAGACCAACTATGTAACATAGTTTAACAATAAATTTTTCTTATTCTTTTTTAGGGATTTTCGATCAGTCAGCAGTTGGACTTGTTGGAAGAGATCGGATGGAACAGCTTACGCGATCTTTTGTTGAAAGATACTATAGGAAAATCTATATTGCAGAAGAGTGACAACGGAGACAATTTGAACACCCATGACCGCGTCATTATTGTCAAACTTATTGTGGAGAAAGAACTGCAACAATTGGACCAAATAAACAAGACAATAAGAAAAAACGTATGGCTGCAGTGGACCAAGGAAATTGTGGAATTATTCAAAGGGGAATGCAGTGAAGTATATTACGTGCCCTATCATATCGCTGGCGGAAAAGTCGTACTAGCAAGCGGGCTCATTCATAACCGACTTATTAAAATTACCGTTATTTGAAACTTTTTGGTTGAAGAAGGCAACCCTGTTTTCTGCTGTTTTTACCTTCGTTTTCCCCCGCCATTCCCATTATATGACCCTCTCGCTCGCACATCTCTCTCCATCTCACCTGGCGGTGTCGCAGTTAGCTACTGCGCAAGCTCCTATCATTGGCGTCTTGTTTTCTGCAGTGGACAGTCGTGCCTCAAGGAGTACCAATTTGAGCCTACTCCTTTATTCACGACTTCATTGCGTGAGGATTTACCACGTAAGTCAATTTTATTTTACCTTCAACCGATAAATGTAACGATTGTTTAACGAGTGTTTAACGGATTTACCGTTCGAAGTTTATTGTGTGTTAAATACATCCATTTTTATTAGTTTGCTTGTAACAAAATCTATTTTTAGATTCAAGTAAAATTTTCGAATCTACCCTCAATTAAAAGTTTTATGGTTATTTGTGTGCCCTAATTCGGTTTATTTGTTGCCCTAGGTATTCATTTCGAGCTTGCTTGTGAATAGCTTAAAATGAGTGATACAGAAGAAATTAGTGAATATCGTGATAACATAATTTCTAAATCGCAAACGGCAAATACCGTGAGTGGCAGTTCTCGTAATGATCGACAGCGGTCTAAAAGGCGGCGTAGCTCCTCTAGTAGTAGCTCTTCGAGCTCATCAAGTAGTTCCAGTACCTCGACATCATCTAGCTCCGAATCTCGGAAACAAAAGAAATCTCACAAACGTAAAAAAAGGGGGGGCAAACGTAATCGCCATCGGCAACGTGACCGCCGTCGTCTGAACAAGTTAACACAAGAATTGCACGAACTTCGAGAACGATCAAATTTCAATCATTTGAATTCGGAAGAACTTGAGGATGATAATATTAGCAGGGAACTGTATAACGACGGTAGTATGGACGAGTCCAATCTCAAACTTTCGGAATCACTTACTGAGTCGAACTTTGTATTTGCAATCGAAACAAAGCTGAAGGAACCTTCAGTTCCAAAAACCCCGCTAAATTATTTAACGACCCTAAAAGAAATCCAGCGTTTTGAAAGTAGTGACTGGTGCGAAATTCGCTACGCAGAAACTCAGAAAGCGTATAATCACACCCCCGGTTTTGTCGATTTAGAGGTTAACGACGAGGTTAAGGCCTATGATTCATTGCGACATCTTGCCTATTCTGACAAGGCCTACGCGGCTTTGACATTTTGTGTTTTAAAACAACGTGAGGCTTTACAAACCTCTCTTCGAAGCCTCTTGCAATGGGCTCATGATTCGGAACTAACCTACGAGGGTCTTAGTGAAAAAGTTAACGAACACTTTTTAAATGGCGAATTTTTTAAAGTTTCGTCAGAATTACTACAGCTTGTTTGTGGTCATAGAGCGGAAGTAGTTCAGATGAGGAGAGACGGTATAGCCAACTTTTTACGGGACCCTTTAACTAAAGTCGCTGTAAAGAAAATTCCCCCATCCTGCCGCCATTTATTTGAAACAGAGGCACTGATAGCAGTGCTTGAAAAAGCAGGTGGCGTTCGAAAAGCCTTCTTGCCTCTAAATAAACATGGCTCAAATGCTCCCGCTGCGCAAGCTGGTCCGAGCAAGCCAACATACTACCCCTCGCAGGGGCAGGTGAATCGTAATGTACCCTCGCAGGGTACTTCACATGGATTTTGCGCCTCTGCGCGCATTTCCCATACAAACCAACCCTCGCAGGGTTGTTGGCATTCTCGTCCCTCGCAGGGACAGAGATTTAATAATCAGAATGACAGTCGCCCTTCATTCTCAAACAACTACAGAGGTTCCTTTCGGTCAAGAGGTGGCCGCCAGGGCAATCGACCACAGGAATATAATAAGAACAGTCAGAAACGGCCGGGAGCCTCCTCGGAGAACAATTCTCGAGGGAATAAACGTAAGTTTTGACGATCACACCTTCAAAGCGGGTCGATTACTCCTACACCACCATCGATGGACTCAACTAGGCGCTCCGTCTTACATTTTGAAAGTAATACAAGGGTATCGCATTCCCTTTCTACAAAAACCACCACTGGTGTTTCCGAACCTATCATGCAATCAGTTCAGTACTCCAGTATCAGACAAAATGACAACAGTTATAACTCAAATGTTGACCCAGGGTGTTGTAGAAGTAGTCGACCCGACACCAAGCTTTGTGTCGAATATGTTTCTGGTTCCAAAGAGCGACGGGTCTCACCGACCGATCTTCAACTTGTCGGCTCTAAACGAGTATATAATGACAGACAAATTCAGCCTAATAAATGTTTACCGTGTCCCCGACTTTCTGCAGCCCATGGATTGGATGTGCAAAATAGATTTGTCCCAGGCGTATTTCCATCTGCCAATAAGTACGTCTCACAGGCGATTCCTACGGCTAGTTTACAGAGGCCAATTGATGCAAATGACATGCCTCCCTTTCGGTTTGAGCACGGCACCAAAAGTGTTTGCGTCCCTGACAAACTGGGTAGCTCAGACTCTAAGATAGCAAGGGATACGTATTATAGTTTATTTGGACGACTTTCTCCTGGCCCATCAGAGTCGTCAAGCCCTGCAGTCTCAGGTACAAATTGTGCTAGACAGACTTCGTTACCTCGGTTGGCAAATAAACCTAGAGAAGTCAATAATAACCCCCCAACAGAAGCTCATCTTTCTGGGTGTACAATGGGATACTTGGAAGAACGAGAAAACCTTGCCAAGAGAAAAAAGTCTCAATCTCTCTTCCAAGATCACAAGTATCCTGACCGACGGCTTTATGACGCTAAAAGAGTTACAGAGTCTAGTCGGCCTACTAAATTTTTCGAGTTTTGTGGTACCCAAAGGGAGACTTCACTATCGAGGCATTCTCGATCTCCTCAACGTCGTTTCCAAAATGACAGATGCCAGACTGTTTCCATTTCCGAACGAAGCATCAAAGGACCTTGTATGGTGGCTCCGGAACAATCGTCTACCCTCTTTGATACATCCCCCACCACCATCGCATTTTCTCGTGACAGATGCGTCGGACCTAGCCTGGGGAGCGCAGTTAGACAGTCAAGCATTTTCAGGACAGTGGATCGATCAGGAGCAAAAATTTCATTGCAATCAGAAGGAGCTCCTCGCTCTATTGAAAGTCCTGCAAGTACAATATCAGAGCCTGAGTCAATCCACGGTCCTGTGGCAAAGCGACAACAGAACAGCGGTCGCTTATATTCGAAACGAGGGAGGAACGAAATCTTTAGCGCTCATGAATATAGCATTCCAGATTTTTCATTTGTTAGAGCTTCATCATATTCAGATAACCGCTCATCACATACCGGGCAAGTTCAATGGTCATGCAGATCATCTGTCTCGTTACCGGTCACCCCCAGAGTGGCACCTCATGCCTGTTTGCACAGAAATGATCTTCAGAAAATTCGGAATTCCTGTTATAGATCTTTTTGCCTCAAGGAACGCACATGTAGTAGCCAATTATGTGTCTTTAGACCAAAACGACGATCAAGCAATTTTACACGATGCTTTCGCTCATCAATGGAACTACCACCTTGCGTGGGTTTTTCCTCCCCCTTATCTGATCCCCAGGGTATTAGCTCACCTCAATCAAGCAAACGGTACATTTCTGATGATAGTCCCGTGGTGGACACGCGTATTTTGGAGGTCAGACCTCAAGTCCAGAGCGCTAGCAGCGCCATTCACGATACATCACCTGAATCGATATCTAATAGACATATCCACAGGTCTTCCACCCCCCAACGTCCAAGCAATAACACTAGAAGTCTGGAAATGTGGGGGTGGGCAGAGAACCTAACTACCTGGGATGATGCTCAATTAAATTTGTTGTCATCATCTTTTCGTCCTTCTACGCGTAAGACGTACAAAGTAGCATGGGAAAGATGGCTCTCTTGGGCTAAGATTCACAAAATTTTGCCCCAGTCGTTTAGCCCCAGTGGCTCTTGTCTGGCAAAGTTTCTGGCTGACTTACATATTAAAGAAAAATTGTCATATAACACAATTTTACTGCACAAATCCGTAGTATCTACCTTATGCAATACGGAGCTATCAGGCCATTTGAGTTCTCATGTCTTAGTACAACATGTTTTAAAATCAATTTCCTTGAAAAAACCAGTAGTCCATAAGAAATCAGTCTGGAATATTGATTTCCTTGTTTCATTTTTGGAAAGATACAATATTGATGAAAATAATCTATTTCAAACGTCTAGGCATTCCGCGGCCTTACTATTGTTATGCTCAGGTCGACGAGTGCATGACCTCACTTTATTAGCCATAGACGAGGAACATTATGAGGTACATGAAGATCATGTAATTTTATGGCCCAATGTTGGCTCTAAAACTGATAATTCTAATTACAGGCAGTCGGGATGGAAATTACTAAAAAATCCAAGGCATAAGAATCTCGATCCTGTTTTTTGGGTGAATCATTGCAAGGAACTCTTACGTGAAAGGCGTGAAGCAGCGAATACTACTAATTTATTTGTACATCTACGTGGACAAGCCAAAGTTGCGTCACGAACAGTGATAGCTGGATGGATTAAATCGTTACTAGCTGAGGCTGGCATCATCGCGTCTCCAGGAAGTATACGTTCAGCGGTCGCTTCGAAAAATTGGGCAGACAACGTTCCAATCGACGAGATCCTTTCCCGTGGAAATTGGAGATCTGGAAATACTTTCAGAAAATTCTATAGACGTGAAGTTCTTAAAACTCCTGCTCATAGCAGTATTACGAGTTCCTTTGTTCCGTGTGATTAATATTTATTGTATCCTAAATTATAAGATTGCAAAAAGTATTTTGTGTTCAATAATCATTAAGTTACTATGAAGTACGATTTCAGTTTTGTTTATTTTTAATGATAATACATTAAAATTATTTTCTCGCACTTCTTTATATTTTTATTTTATAGGTATATACCTAAGCTGCCTAGACATAAACAAATAGGTAGGTTTAGGTACCTACTTATTTATTTTTCAGTATATCTGTATTATGTAAGTACGTAGGTACACCCGATTGTGTACAAACAATCACATTGGCGTCCATCTCTACCAGGCGATAACAAACACGTCTTCAACCAAAAAGTTTCAAATAACGGTAATTTTAATAGCAGCGTTTTACCTAAAAATAAAACGCTTATTAATACTTACCTTATTTGAAACTTTAATTTTTAAATCTGCCTGGATGGTTTCGACTCAATGATAGGAGCTTGCGCAGTAGCTAACTGCGACACCGCCAGGTGAGATGGAGAGAGATGTGCGAGCGAGAGGGTCATATAATGGGAATGGCGGGGGAAAACGAAGGTAAAAACAGCAGAAAACAGGGTTGCCTTCTTCAACCAAAAAGTTTCAAATAAGGTAAGTATTAATAAGCGTTTTATTTTTAGGTAAAACGCTGCTATTACACACAGAAGGTCCCTAACTCTACTTACTTGATATATTTTGTATCTTTGGATCACCCTCAATACTTCAATCCGACAATGGCAGAGAGTTCGCGAATCGAGTTGTGGAAAGTTTGACGCAGATGTGGCCAGGTTTGAAGATTGTGCATGGGAAACCACGACACAGCCAGTCACAAGGTAGTGTTGAACGTGCCAATCAAGACATCGAAAAAATGCTTATGACTTGGATGGCTGACGAGAACTGCCAAAAATGGTCAGAAGGCTTACGATTTATTCAGCTAATGAAAAATAGAGCTTACCATCACGGAATTAAAAGATCGCCGTACCAGGCAAATGTTCGTTTCTAGTGTAAAGGTCAGGCTGAAATCATCTGATCTACCACCTGAAGTCCTTGCAAATATAGAAAGTGAGGAAGATCTTGAGAAAATTCTTAGAGAGTTAGTTGATGTCAAGTCAAAGTCAAAATCAAAGTCAAAAGGCATTTATTTCAATAAAATCACTAGGATCACTTTGAAACGTCTTAGAAACTAGATGAAGCTATGCCTGTTCCTCGCGATCAAGCCTAGAAGAATCAGGCAACAAACACGGCTTGGTGCCTATCATTTTTTTCGATGATCCTTTTTCACAAAATGGAATTTAAAGCTTCAGTGTGGTGCCGATCGAACTAGGTGAGGCTCAAGAGAAAAGTAATCTAATTATAATCCTTAATAAATAAGAGCTTATAAAAATGTGAAAAAAATGAAGACAAATGTGAGCTTCAACAAATGATCTAAGGGCAGCACACGCTTAGGTGAGGCTCAAGAGAAAAGTAATCTAATTATAATCCTTAATAAATAAGAGCTTATAAAAATGTGAAAAAAATGAAGACAAATGTGAGCTTCAACAAATGATCTAAGGGCAGCACACGCTACACTTGATGAAATATGTACCTAATGCTTATATAATTAAATAATACTTAAAATATGATGCAAGCAAAAAACTGTAAAGACACTGCAAAATGGCATTTTAGCTGTCGAGGGGCAGAGCGACTTCAGGCCATGCGGTTTTATCATTTAAATAATCATTTAGTTTATAGTACGCTTTCTTAATAAGATTATTCTTTATGTACACTTTAAATCTTCTAATAGGAAGTTGCGTCGCGTTTACCGGAAGTTTATTATAAAATCTTACCATATTCCCCATAAAAGACCCATTTACTTGATGATGAGAGTGACGAAGCTACTAAAGAGAATGAGCCATCAAAAGAGAATGAGCCATCAACATCAGGAAGTTGCCAGAAAGAAATCGAAATGACATATTGCGGGCTCTGTGACCAGAATGAGGAGAAAAAATGTAAGCTGTGTGAAAAGAAACTAAAAATTGACACTAACAGGAAAGGCGCACAGGAAGGTTTGGTAAAACAAGCTATAAAAATGACGGCTTCATTAAATGAAAAGTTTCCCCCATGTAAAGTCGGTGATACAGTCCGAGTAAAAATTCCTGACGTGGACAGAGGTAGAGGCGACTTTCCCAATGTGTTAATGGTTGTACTTGAATGTAGCGACAAGGGGTTATACAAATTAGGAAACAAATACGGCACTATAACAGAACTATTTTCAAGAAATCAGTTCACTCTGTGTGACTCAAAATTTTTAGATATTGACATGGTTTCACCCGAAAAGAAATCACTACGCCATATTTGGCGTAGTGATGCACAATCGACCTCTGGTGGGCAAGGCTATAAAAGATGCCACTGCAAAACCAAATATGGCAACAAAAAGTGCCTCTGCAAAGCTGCTGGTATTTTGTGCAACTCAAAATGTCACTCAAGTTTAAGTTGTTCTAATAAATAGTTTGTTACTTTATAAAAGTGTGATTTATAATTATAATAACATTCTTTAAATTATAATATGCAACTACTTATTGTCATTTGTTAAAAAAATGTTCCTGATTGTTCCTATTATATTAAAAATTGCACTCCTAATAATTTGTGTTAATTATTACAATGTGATTTATAAGAATAAAAAACTCTCTACGTTTCTTTTTATTGGATGCTTTTTTAATATCTAAAAAAGCTCTGCCGATAGCATGCCGGCTACAACTATGTACAGCCAATCCCTGTTAGATAAAACTAAGACACGCGCTGCTGCTGCAGACGCTGTGAGTCACACTCGCTAGTAGACCTGCAGTAGATCAGCAGCACCTGGCGCTCACAACCTGCAGAGGCACGTGCCTCGCTATGCCCTCCACCCCGCGCCGCTGCTGCAGATGCTGTGAGTCATGAGTGTGACGCGGGGCGGAAGGCTTGGCGGGACACGCATCTAAGTTTTATCCAACAGGGATTGTCTGGACCTAGTTCTAGCCGGAATGATATCAGATAGACCTAGTTTTATCCAACAGGGAATGGCTGGACCTAGTTGTAGCTGGCATGATGAAGGCTAGACCTACATAGTTTTACCCGAAAACGATCGGCTCGTACTAGGTTTAACCAAGAGTAAGTGGCTACACCTAGTTCTAACCGGCTAAATCTAGGTGTAGCCGCACTTCGGGTATTAGCCGTAACATATAGATACGAAAACTATACATCGGTACAATATCTGATATCGATATCGGTTCGTTCGAAAACTATATATTAGGATATCGCTAGATATTTCGCGTAACTGCATATCGCCGCCGCCACCGCGCGCGCCGTATCGGAATCGCAGGTATTCGGAAGGAATCGGCAAAAATCGCCTCGGCGGCGGCGTCGCTCGGTCTGTCGGCTACACTGCACTGATGCAATACCTAGCTAGATAGATGTAGGAATACCCACGTGCGTGCGACAGAGCGCGCGCAATAGGCGCCGTGCGCTGGTTAGAGCAGTATACCAATAGGTTATGCACAATAAATATACTTTGGATCATAAAGTTGTGAGTTTAGAGGTTAATTTCGGTTGACTATTATTAATGTTTGTTCCAAATATTTTTTTGCATTGAGACCCTTGACCTTGAGTTTCCTAAATAGCTTAACTATTTTTACATTTTTTAGTTATAGTTCAACCAAAACAATTGAAGGAGAGAGTGTTTTTGTGAATGCAATTGCATTGTTGCGTTCGCCGCGTTATAATAATATAATACTTGTAAATTTCAGAAGACCTGTAAATAGTGTAGGTACCTACTTAGGTATCTAAAATGTGTAAATAATGAAACTGGTTTAAGTACTGTTGTGTTTGTGTATGAACAATTATACCTAATAGGTACCTAGGTACCTATTCAAAATGTCTCGTAATAATGTTAGCCTTTTGTGGGACTTTTTTGACAAAAGGAATGACACTGATAAAACGGCGAAATGTCGAAAGTGTGGTGAAATATACAGTTATAAAGGAACGACGGGAAATTTAAAAGCTCATTTGAAGAAGAAACACCTGGATGCATATACCGAAATCGTAACCGCCCAGTCTGCACCACAAACAGCTCCAACAGCACCGAATGTGCCTCTTTCCGTGCCTTCAACGCCTGCCACTACAGCAGCAGTGACCTCCACAGAGGGAGCATCCACGACCACCTCCGTACCTACAGCTGCAATGTTGCCGCCGACTTCTCGGCAATAGTCCACAATGGAAAGATATGCATCAACCAAGAAGATTTCGAATGAAGTTAAAAGAAAAATCGACAGCGATCTGTTAGATTAATTTGGCAAGTTATCAGCCATTTTCGCTAGTTGAAGAAAAATCTTTCAAAAAATTTGCAAGCTGGATTCCGGGCTATAAGCTTCCGAGTCGCAAAACTATATCACATACTATGATCCCAAATCTTTACAATAGTACAAAAGAAAAAGTTAAAACCGAATTCATGTCCTCCAATCTTAAAAAAAAATTGTTTAACGGCTGATTTGTGGACGTCCAAGATTAATGACTCGTACTTGGCAGTTACGTGTCATTACTTAACCGAAGACCTTGTATTAAAAACAGTGTTGCTAGATTGTTGCCATTTTCAAAATTCGCACACATCAGAAAACATTCAGAGTGCTTTACTAAAGTTGGCTGAAGAGTGGTCTATAAAAGAAAAAATAAATTTTATGGTGACGGACAATGCTGCTAATATTCAAGGAGCTGTGAATAACATTGGTTGGAAACATTACGGGTGTTACGGCCACACCTTAAACTTAATAGTCCAAGATGCCCTGCGGTCATTAGCTGAATCACTTGAGAAAGTAAAAAAAATTGTTCGGTTTTTCAAGACAAGCAGCACAGCGCTGGAAAAACTTTTAAAGGCACAAGTGGACGACGACGTGTCAAATTGTATACCGAAACGATTGATTCAAGAAGTTCCCACACGGTGGAATTCCGCGTTCCACATGTTACAACGTTTCGTGGAATTGGAACAATACATAAGAGCGACAGTTGCGGTTTTAAAAAAGGACCTTCCTGTCATCACTAATGAGGAATGGATATTTTTCGGTGAGTTATGCAAAATTTTGAAGCCCTTTGATGAGGCCACTGAATCAATGAGCGGTGAAAACTACATGACTGCTGGATCGGTTATTGTCATAACTCGTTGTCGACGTGTAACAAATTGTTAGAAGAGGATTTTTCAGACCCTGCACAGGCTTGCATTTTCAGTTTGCGCACAGGGCTCATAACAAGATTTGTGAACTTGGAAAAAAGCGGCACATTTTCTGTGTGCACCGTTTTAGACCCACGCTACAAACTAGCCGTATTCACAGATGCAAATGATGCACGAAATGCCCGCAAAAGGGTGCAATATCTCTTAACTGACCTCATCAGAAGTTGTGAAAATGAAAACCAGCAGTTGTCATCTGAACCAGAGACACAGGGCGACAAATTTTCTCCCTGGACCATCCTCAACGAAATGGTGGGTCGACAGTATACTGTAGGTACTCCATTGTCGAAACCAATCAAAGAACTGGATACCTACATTAATGATGACATCCTTCCGTCATTTTCTAAGGATGGAAAAATTAACTGCCCATTAAATTGGTGGCGAATGCATCGGTTCACATACCCATACCTCACGAAACTGCTTCGAAGGTATGGCAATATCATGGCATCATCAGTACCGTGCGAGCGAATTTTTAGTAAAACTGGACTGATTATAAACGATCGCCGTACAAGCCTCTCGACGGACAAAGTAAGGCAACTTACGTTTCTAAACGTAATTTTGGATCCGGAGCGACTAAAATAGAGATACATAAGTTGTAGAAATATCTAATTATGTACATACATAAATCAATCTTCTTCTTCCTGCCCTTGTCCCACATTATTTGGGGTCGGCACAACATGTTTTCTTCTTCCACTCTCTTCTGTTAGCCGTCATCTCCGCACTCACATCTTTCTTACTCATGTCATCTTTAATACAATCCATCCATCTTTTCTTCGGCCTTCCTCTAGTCTTATATCCATCGACATTCATACCTAACGCTCTTCTCGTTACATACATAAATCAATCTTCTGTTAATAAGAATCTTATAAGAATCTATAGTAAAATACTCACATGAGAAGATTATTATCGATAATCCAATTCAATTTCATCTAATTGTATCAATAATACAATCGATTTACAATTCAAACTATCGATATTATAATTTTGTACTATCAATAGTAGCATATCGTCTGTGAACTGGCAATAAGTCCTATCTGAAAAAAACATCCTAATACGCTTTTTAAAGCAAAATATCCTATCTGATGCCAGGAATCGTAAGCAAAATCACAATGACGCGTAGTTTGAATATTGGCGCCAATATTCGACTCTTTCAATTGGTGCTTTCTCGGCCGCCATTTTAAACTGCGGCAAAAAGGCCTATCTGAGCATTTTGAACTTGTTGACACAGTGCTATGGATTTTTTATATTAAATTATGATAAATTGTGCTTAGTTTATATAAATTAGATAAGATATCGATTGTGTAATTGTGTACCAATGAAACGAAGGTAAGGTTTACATACATATTGTTATTTTAAGCAATATCCTCGACAATAAATTATGGTCTTACCACATAGTACTTTTTGCCTGTTCATAATGAGCGATAAACCTGTGCTCTGTATGTAATTTTTTATGAGATAGTATGTTTTGCTTCTTATTTCATACATTTTATTGTTTTATTTTGTTTAATTTTCTTTTGCTTTTTTCAGTTACCTTGCACAATGAATAGAGGAAAAAAGCTGGTTGACTTAGACACAAGTTTGCGCGTTCACTGCTAAAAAAAAACCCATTTACTGTAGCTCCACAATTCCAGAACACATCCCTTACTATCAACAAGAGCATTGGGATTCTAGGCGTTGACATCTCTAGTGACGTTCAGTTCCGTAGTCATTTAGTGGACAAGGTTAAACTGGCATCCAAAAAGCTCGGTGTGCTTAACAGAGCGAAGCTGTACTTCAAGTCGCAAGTCCGGCCCCACATGGAGTACTGCTGTCACCTCTGGGCAGGAGCACCTGAGTACCAGCTGGGACCCTTTGACTCGGTTCAAAGACGCGCTATGAGAATTGTCGATGATCCCAAGCTAACAGGCGGTATTGAGCCCTTAACCCTAAGGAGGGACTTTGCCTCCTTATGTGTGTTCTACCGCCTGTATAACGGGTTGTGTTCTGAAGAATTGTTTGATATGATGCCTTCAGCTTCCTTTTATCATCGCACCTCTCGCCATAGGCAGGGGATCCATCCTCACACCCTGGAGCCGGGTTGGTCGCGTACCGTGCGGTTTCAGAGGAACTTCCTCCCGCGAACACTCAGGTTGTGGAATGATCTCCCTGCTGAGGTTTTCCCTAAGGACTACAGTATGGGGTTCTTCAAAAAGGGCGTTTTGAACTTTTTAAGGGGTCGGCAACGCGTGCGTGATGCCTCTGGTATTGCAAGCGTACATAGGCTACGGTAACCACTTACCAACAGGTGGGCCGTATGCTTGTTTGCTACCTTAGTCGTATAAAAAAAAAAAAAAAAAAATAGTTAATAAAAATAAATGCCGATAAAGAGGTACTATTTTATTGTTGGTTCAAGTCATGTTTCTTTTCACATTTGCAAACTTAGCCTACGGTTTTGGGTTTTATTGGTGGTTTGTCTGTCTGCTATAGAATTCTGTTTGTCTTTTCAGAATCAGCTCAACAGCAATAATTTGCCTATTATCTATTTCATTAATCGTTTTGAATGAGAATAGCTGCCACACAGAAACAATAGAAAATTTCGATGAGCTCCAAAAGATACCAACAGACGAAAGTAATTTGATACAACCCGAAGATTTGTTTTTAAATTCGATTTGAGGTGATATAACACATGATCAAAATGAGCACATTCCGTGGGAACAAAACTTTTTTATTCATCAGATTTAAGCACAAAATGATCTAAATGTAGAGGCAAACGCTTTAGCAGTGACCGCGCATAAATTTACAGCGTATCCTTGGACTGTCGAACAACTAATAACACAACTGAATCAATAATCCAAGAAACAACCGCTACTTTACAGAGATCTGACACTGAGCCCAATCCTGAACAAATGGTAGCAGATTTTGATCCAAACAATCATAACATAACAAAGTAGACAGTTAGCCATAACAAAGTAGGCTTTCTCCAGAGGTAATCAAACAAAAAACGGCATTGTCCTTGTAAGCAAAGCAAAGACGGCAATCTCCCAACATTTTGTGCATTTTATGACCGGGTTTTCAAGTAAATGACTACAAATAGTAATTAATAATAGTCTACATTAGACCTGTTCATATAAATAATTAGAAGTTACATTAACAATACATTCATGCTATTTTTTATCAAATTTTTCTATTTCCCCAACAATTTGACCCAGTGGAGATTGTACGCACGATATCGACGATATTGAATTATATAGTTTTGAAATTCGATATTTTAACCCGAAATCTGATTCAGATACGATTCTTAGAAAAAGCGATACGACCCAGTCCTACGCGCGACGAGCTGGCTCGGATTTAATTACGTATTTCAACCGTCCCGTAGGGAATGCTTTCGACAATCTCACCTATTTAGACTTTTACGAACAGTACATAATTCATCCTAAGCGTCCCTCTACAAAAAACACGGAAATTTATGAGACGACAAACAATAAATTCATCACAAAAAGACAACGGGGTGAACTTGTCGCGCGTCTTTTCTGGGTCGCACCTAACAGAGGTGAACAGTTTTACCTTAGAATCCTTCTAAAGTCATACCCGTGTCGTAGTTACACATATCTCTTTTCAGGAAGCTGCTAAAACCGTTGGTCTTGCCGACGACGAAGTCGAATACGAAAGAGCTATGTTGGAAGCTTCAAATTTTTGCACAGGACCACGTCTGCGTAGCTTTTTCGTACTCTTGGCTGTTAACGGTGTCCCAGTCGCGTCTCTCTGGGACACATTTAAAAACCTATTAAGCGAAGACATTTCATATAGGCCTTACCTAATGATGACAAAGAAAACGTGTACAAATCGTGTCTCATTCAGATAAGCAGAATGCTTCGCAAACACGGATCGACGCTTGCACAACACTGTTTGCCGGATGTCGTTGATGACACGACCGAGCCAGGCAGGGGACGCGTAGAATACAATAGCGATTCGCTGATTGATTTTGTAGACGAATGGGTTTTTCGCCTATCGCGTGATCAACGGATAATTTATGATTACGTGTTGAACCTTTGCAACGACAGTAGTTTTCGCGACCTAAATAAAACGGCAATTTTCGTTGATGGCCCTGCAGGAACCGGTAAAACGAAACTATTAAATGTAATAGCGGCGCACCTACGCGGTAATTTAAAAGGAGTAGTTTTATGTACTGCCAGTTCTGCGATTGCAGCTCAAAATTACGAGGGCGGGACCACAGCTCATAGTATGTTCAAGTTTCCACTGGATCTCGTGGACGATCTTGGCTACTGGAACATTACTAATGGTACTCAAAGAGCAGAACTGATTTACCTTGCAGACATCATTATTTATGACGAAGCCCCTATGGCACATAAATATTTAATTCATCTGCTTGACAGGTCATTGGTGATCTCGTGCATAACAATAGAATCTTTGGAGGAAAAATTATTCTGTTTGCTGGGGATTTTATACAGATTTCTCCAGTAGTTATAAATGCTAGAACTAACTCTGATATTTTAAATTCATCAGTCAAAACATCTCTCATTTGGAATAACGTAAAGACATTTTCACTTTCGACATCGCAAAGATGCAAAGATGTAGAATATGCAGAGTTCCTATTAAAATTAGGATCAAACAAAATAGAAACTCATGCATTAAAAATTGGTACAAGTATTCAAAATTTAGTTGATTTTAGTTGCATCGACAGTGTTTCGGATTTAGAAGAATTAATTGACTTTGTTTTCTCCTTTGTTAATGAGCCCGTTATTAACATTGACGCGGCAATCCTATGCACACGCAATGACGCAGTTCGAGAAATTAATAATAACATAATAGAACGCAGATTAGACGGCGAAATATTTCACTTGTACTCGATCGATCAAATAGATAACGATAATGCAGATGAATTATTTATAGGTCCTGATACACTTAATAGCATGCAACCGCGAGGTTTTCCCGAACACGACCTCAAATTAAAAATCGACTATATTTGTATAATCATGCGTTACCTTAGTTTTGCTGATGGACTTGTAAACGGCACAAAAGTTATAGTTAGAAATATTTCGCCGCGATTAATAAAAGTCGTACAAAAATGTCTTCAGGTACTGAAGACTATTTAATTCCACGTATTCTTTTCAAGGGCCCCATCGCACCCAACAATCCATTTGAAATGTGCCGTCGTCAATTTCCATTACAGCTATGTTATGCGATGACTATCCATAAAAGTCAAGGTCAAACTATAAAACGCGTTGGTGTAGATCTCAGGTCGGATATGTTCAGCCACGGACAATTGTACGTTGAGTTAGGCCGAGTTACGGAAAAAGATCACATCAAAATATTGTTGCACAAGGATTGCATTATCAGCGGCAAACCGTACGCGAAAAATGTCTGCTATACCGGAGCTTCTCTAGATTCGATCAAACGTCTTCGCTTAATAATCGGCATAAAAATGTAAATAAATAATAATGTACATAAAATCAAATTTAGAGCTAGGTACCTGAATAAGTTTTAAACGGTTCACCTTTGTATCTTCGTGGGCAATTTTTGTAAATATAAAATCAATTAACGAAATCATGTTGACATGGCTGTACCATGGCGTTTTTAAATTATTTATTAATCATGTAGCGACTATCAAATAATAAATTCATCATTTTATATGCCGTCGAGACCCCTAACCTCGCCTGTGACACCTATCTTCGCCTATTTTCAAGAAACTTTAAATATACCGAAAATTTATAACAATACCAATTGTTTAAACTACCAAATACGTAACATTTTTATTCCTAGCAACATTTTTGCGATCAAAATGTGGCTAACTTCACTTTACTTCTGACACACACCAATTTTTCGGCAACCGGAACGTCGAGGTTTATGAAACGCGGGTGAAACTTTAGTTTTTGTGAATCATATCCAACACGTAAGATTGACATTTATATGTATTTTAACCAGTTTTTACCCCTCTTTCAGACGAAGTAATTATTTTTATGATAGGTTATGTAGTTTAAGAACAATTGATAGAAATTGTGAAATGGAACCGTTGCGGCCATGTTGTTGCCAAACATCGCTTACCCCTAGGGTTGTCACTTTTTACCACGACGCACAGTGGAAATGGAGAGGGTCGGACATGAGCATCTAAAAAACAATGTTATAATTAAATAATGCTATAGTGTACAGCTAATGATTCTCTACTACAGTCA
The DNA here is from genome assembly GCA_947579855.1 of Anticlea derivata. Lineage (NCBI taxonomy): Eukaryota > Metazoa > Arthropoda > Insecta > Lepidoptera > Geometridae > Anticlea > Anticlea derivata. The sequence continues at coordinate 10,039,979 of OX388276.1, read as the reverse complement.
TTCTCGGTAGTTTTGCCGTAAGTGCAATATTTAAATAGTAAATTGAGAAAACGTTACTCTCTTTACCACTTTGTTTGGAAATTAATACAAACAGTGCTATAATTAAATGTACTGTACCTACTATTATTTATAGGCTTTTATATTTTACAGGTTTTCATAATGGCTAAACAAAAAAAAAAGCAAGCACAAAAAAAGAAGAGAAATTACACAACGAAGCACAACCCAGAAATGGTGGCTCTTGCCATCGAGTTATTAAAAGAGAAAAAAATGTCTTCTTACGAAGCAGAAAAAAGGTTTGGCATTCCACGACGAACGCTTTTGGATAAATTGCATGCTAAACATCTAAAAAGTCCAGGTTGTCCAACACGCCTTACAATAGAAGAAGAAAAAGACTTAATAAAAGTGCTAATTGCTGCTGGTGACTACGGCAGTCCTCTGAATTTGTTGGATTTAAGAATAGTAGTGCAGTTGTATTTAGAGACGAATGGAAGAACAGCAGTTTTTGATGATAAATTACCGGGGAAAAAATGGGCATATTCATTTATAAAACGGCACAAAAGTGAACTGACCCAACGCTCAACACAAAACATCAAAAGAAGCCGAGCTGAGAAAAGCACTGATGAGATGAATGATTACTTTGAAAATTTGCAAAAAACTTTAGATGGCATACCTAAGGAAAATGTTCTAAACTATGATGAAACAAATCTGAGTGACAATCCCGGTGCATATAAATGCTTATTTCGCAGAGGCATAAAATACCCTGAAAGAGTTTTGAACCACACAAAAGGAGCAATTTCCATTATGTTTGCAATTACAGCAGGAGGTGAATGCTTACCACCGTATGTTGTGTACAAAGCTGAACATCTGTACCAACAATGGAGAATAAACGGACCAAAAGGAGCTAGGTACAATCGCTCAAGATCAGGTTGGTTCGACAGCACAATCTTTGAAGATTGGTTCGAGACGATTGTTTTGCCTTGGGCTAAAAACAAAACGGGATCAAAAATAGTGATTGGAGATAATTTAGGGTCACATATAAACCACAAGATAGTGACAATGTGTGAAGCAAATGACATAAGATTTGTATTTCTACCGCCAAACTCGTCACACTTGACACAGCCCCTCGATGTTTGCTATTTTGGTCCCCTGAAAAAACTATGGAGAGCAAAACTTATGGACTATAAAATAAAAAATCCACGAGAAGCTACAATCAGTAAGGCTCATTTTCCGGAATTACTGAAATGTTTAATGCACGCCCTTGAAGGAAAAACAAATAATATTGAAAGCGCCTTTAAAGCTACAGGTATTTATCCGTTTAATCCGGACAAAGTCATCCAAAAACTACCCGACTCCAAGAAACCATCAGAATACAGCATAGATTGCGCGCTGTTGCAATTTCTGAAGGAAAATCGTGCTCCAGATCCTATGAAAAAAGTTCGTAACAAGAAACTTAGTGTTCCTCCCGGTAAATCCGTCACAAGTGAAGACTTTAAAGATACTGCAGTATTAATAGAAAAAAATCGACAAACAAAACCTCTTGAAGCAACATCCTCTGTTGATCGTGTTGGACCTTCACCTTTTGGACCTTCTGGTGTCTTGAAAAAGCAAACAAAAAAAAACAAGACAAAAAAAGCCAGGAGAAGTCGCCTTGACCGAAAAGACTCTTCGACAGAGTGCAGTGACGAAGAAATGAGCTTGGCTTCCTCCACTGAAGACTTGATTTTAGCAGGCGATCAAATGGATCTTTCCGAAGATGACTTACCTTTGGCGAAACTCAAATTCGAACGCCAAAGCGGCTGCACTGGATACCAATTTATCGATGACCAACTAATATTATCGGGACCTCTTGGTGACAAGTCGCCAGTCATTTCGTCTGAAGCTATTTCTCAGAGTTGCAGTAGCAGAGAAGAAACTGTTAGTGACCAGTTACCAGTCACGCTGGCCGCGGCTATCTCTCAGAGCGGTTATGGAGAAAAACCAGTCAGTGAAAAGCAACCCGAAGCTATTGCTCCAAAATGTGAAGAATTAGTCATAACCACTAGTGTTAGTCATAACTACCAATTAAAATTAGCACAGGTTGAAGAGTTCAGTTTTCAGAACTGTAATGATGATAACAAGACACGGTCCTACAATATTGGCGATCACGTTATTGTGAGGTGGGGATATTCTAAATATCCGGGTGAAATAATCTCAAAAAATCTTGAAGGAGTGATGGTTAGCTGCATGAAAAAAGGAAAGAAATTTTGGAGATGGCCGCTCATCAAAGATGAGGAACTATACTCCTGGGAAAATGTCTTACAGAAAATTGAAATTCCCAAATTTGTAAAAAAATATAATAAGTCTTGGTTAAAAAGAAAGTTACCTACTCCTACTTAAGAATGTGACCTAATAAATATAATTTTTTCTACATCCACTTTTTCTTGAGCTGTGACAACCCTAGGTTAAACTTCGGAAATGTATGGAAACAACTTCAGGCTGACACCAAACTTCGCCTACTACCTTATTTTTATAAAAACAACTCTATTACAGTAGTCATAAAGTTTAATTTTGGTTGTCCATTTTCCAGACTTTGAATCAGTCAGACCAATAAACTAATAAGTATCTTTTTCACTGACAGAAACTAGATAGGCGAAGATCGGAAACAATCGCCTATGACATTTGAATCGTTATTTCAATCAGTTTTACTGCATTATATCAAGTATTGATGACCTATCATTATAGCTTTAATTAAGTAGAAACGTTTTATAATCAATGAAAACTAAAATACTCTGTAATTTGAGAGCATGAGACGAAAATGTGTCAAAAACCAGGCGAAGTTAGGGGTCTCGACGGTGCTTATTTTATTTATAGGAACTTTACAATGACCGAGAAAATAAATTTAATATTTAAATTTCTAGCTATAACAAATATGTACATTGAGTGTCATCTCAATGAAAAAAATCTAATCTTTGCTATTTTTAATTACAAATAAGTAAGGTCAAGTCAGTTGTGATCAGACTGTAATTGAAAATGTTCAATTACAGTCTGATCACAACAATTTTACAAGTGGACGGGAAGAATTATGGGTAAAATGTTAAAAAATCAGTTTTTGATTGACCGAAGGTCCATAAATGGATAAATTCCAATGCACAATGTAGGTAGGGGATTAGGAGTAGCTTTTAAAAGGTATGAATGTTGATTTTGAATAAATTTTGACCATGCTGGAAAATAACTTTGGAATTTTATTGAATAATTTACCTAGTTCCTACAGGTAGGGAGATTATGCATACCTGCACAGCTGTCCAGGAGGTCTTGAGAATAATATAGGACGCCTTACAACAGCACTTCGAGAATCTTTTTCCAAAAGGACGCCACGCGGTGCCGCCGGGTCAAAAATTGGAAATAAAAAGCCAATCTGTGAATTGTGACCACTAATTAGAATCACCATGGCTTCGCCAATGAAGACAACAGGTCCATTCACAGAAAACTTACCAAAACTTCCAAAACCGAATAAATGTATAACGTGCTTGCGCACCAAAAGATGTAAAAAAAGCAAATGGCAGATTCCCTAGGTCTAGGAACATAAGCCCTACGAATTTTATAACAAACAAGAAAATGTTTCCAGCTCCCGCTACTATGCGACTTCAAAAGGTAGTTCACTAAGGTTGGAGACACAATTCCTCTGAAAAAGTACTGAAACGAGAAAAACTTGTAGAAACTAACTTTTAGCAATGAATCTGAATAATAATACTAAGGGAAAAGAACGCGACTCGATCTCTGAAATAAAACACTAATCCATCCAATGCCCCGACATCGGCTAGGTAAAATAAAGTTCAAAAGTTGGCAATACACTGACTGTCAATATTGAGGAAACGTTTCATTCTACAGGGACAAAAACGTTCCGTTCTACGAAAAAGCAGAACTTTCGTCCAAAGACTAAATAAAATAAAAACCGAAATTTAAACATAACATTATCATAAGTAAGTTATAATAATAAGAATCTATAGTAAAATACTCACATGAGAAGATTATTATCGATAATCCAATACAATTTCATCTAATTGTATCAATAATACAATCGATTTACAATTCAAACTATCGATATTATAATTTTGTACTATCAATAGTAGCATATACTTACTTAATAGTATCAGTAATAAATGTACAATGACTCATATTATTAAACTTCATTTTGTCTTTTCTATTCTTTTCTGAAGAACTATTCAAGATCAACAGGAACAAGTGAAATAGATGTGAAGTGAATAAAGCTATAAATCGAGTGATTGTGTGATATCAAAATATATCAATACGAGAAAAATGCTTCAAGAAGAATTATAAACCAACCTTCGAGGTACCGCCGCCGTCATAGCATCGGAGATCACTCTGCGTGCTGTGGACCCGACCATCTCGATCTATGTATCTAGACTGTATGCTCAAACATCAGGGGAGGAGGTTCTCCGATTTGTGAAGTAGAGGACTCGGTTTTGGAGACGAGACCCGTCCAATATACAGCTACATCTGCAACGCCTGGAGTCGTCTAGAGAGACGAACTTCAAGTCGTACGTGCTGAAGGTGCCTGCGAAGCTTCGCGACATGTTCCTCTCTCCCGACTTCTGGCCTGCAGGCATAGTTTTCCGACGCTATAGGGATGCGCCAAAGAACAATAAACCCTAATATTTATTATATGCAAGTGTGAATATTATATGTATTTTAGTATTAAGGTATATATATCTATGGGCCCTGTATTTGTACATGTACTTTAATGTGTTGCCTGAAATAAATGACTTAATAATTAATAATAATAATAATAAATGTTACTGGAGATGTTTTTAACAATGGTGTACGTATGTGTTCTTTTGATTATAGTGTTTTCTTACCAAATCTAAATCTGAAATAAATAGTTCATTCGTACAATTAGTACGTATGACGTAAACACCTACCTACCTCATTTATGTTTTATTTAATGCCAAAAATAAAAAGTAATGTTTTAATTAGGCCTAAATAGCTTATATATTTCTTATTTTAGGGACCACACATCAAGGTGATCCAAAATTAAAAGGTAATAACGCACAGTGTGTAGCCATGCCAGCATGCGCGTCGGTACTATCAACTTGCAAGAATCGGGAGTTTGTTCCAACCGATATTGATGAAATTCTTAAAAGTGGGGACGCGTTATATATGTCTCGAAAACCGTTTTTACTAGCTGGCATATTATTTCATGAACCTGAAGAGTTGCCCACGGAGATTTGCGTCGGAGACTTTTCGGCTCAAATTAAAAATATGAACAGCAACTGGATCAATAATGGGTTATTTCCCAATAATCTCCAAGAAAACGAAGAATTTTTGCTAACTCTGACAAATTTAATAGAAGGAAGTGTTTTTAACACAGAGCATAACGATAACACGGACAGCATAATATTCACTGGGCAAAACTACACGGTTTCGTTTTGGCGATTTATTATGTCTATTATTTATTTAATAGTCACGCGGTAAATGCAAACAACAAACCGGATATACTTTCCGGAGTAGCACGTTTGTTTAAATGTAATAATATACGTGAATTGTCAAAATTACTTTTGGCGCGAAACGTTTACGTTGGCGAATATGCGCAACACCGGTTACGCGTTATTAATTATAACTCGATTCTGTTAATTTCACCAGTCGTTTCGAGTCAATCGACACAGACGCCATCCATGCTCCATGGATTTACGCCCGCGCCGGTTCGTTTATATTCTCAGGTCATTTCAAGTCAATCGACACAGTCGCCTTCCATCCTCCATGGATTTAAATTTACGCCCGCGCTGGTTAGTTTAATTTCACCGGTCGTATCGAATCAGAGTCGCCATCCATCCTCCATGGATTTAAATTTACGCCCGCGCCGATTAGTTTAATTTCACCGGTCGTATCGAATCAATCGACAGAGTCGCCATCCATCCTCCATGGATGTAAATTTACGCCCGCGCCGATTAGTTTAATTTCACCGGTCGTATCGAATCAATCGACAGAGTCGCCATCCATCCTCCGTGGATTTAAATTTACGCCCGCGCTGCCTTCACCTATAGTTTTAATAAATGACTCCGAAAGTCATTCAACGCCTTTGCAGTCGATACTCGACGGAGTCCAATTAACACACAAACTAAACTCGTCACAGCCACGACTAAATCAGAAAGCGCTATAATCAATAACAAGCAAATAATATCAAATGCAAAATCAGTGGTTGTGGCAAACGTTGTCCAAAAACCAGTTGTTGTTCTTGAAAATATGTTTTCGGAATTAACCATCGATAATGATGAAGTTACTACAACTTCAACGAAGAGAGGTCAACCCAAGAAAGTAAAACGTGGCCCTAAAAAGACAAAAGTAAACGCACATTCTGAAAACCAGCGCCGCTGCATATTATCCTAATGTGTAGCGGCATTATGCTGAGACCATGCCTGTTTTGGCTCACACATACGGGAGACTAATTAGCACTTAAATATTGTATGACATATATACCTACTTATGTGTTGTTGTTTGTACTGTATGTTATCTGTGTTATGTCTACCTATCTCCCTATCGTTAACCTTTATTCTATTGTTTTTTGTGTCTTCTGTCTGTGTTTGTCAAAATAAATTTATTTCAATTTATTTTTTATTTATTTCATTTCATTTAGATGCCGTTAAAAAATATAAACTTAAGAATCCGCAAAAAAATCGTGATGCCGTAAAGAAGTACACAACGGAAAATACTCAGATCAATCGCGACGCCGTGAAAAAGTACGCAGTAGAAAATCCCGATATCCACCGCGACGCCGTCAAAACGTACACTGTAGAAAATCCTCAGATCCACCGCGACCGACGCCGTGAAAAAATACACTGCAGAAAATCCGCAAGTCAATCGCGACGCCGTACAAAAATATAACACAAGTCGTAATGTAGACGTATCGCTACGTCCATTAAATTTAATAGCAGCTAAGAGAGACGCTGATCTTGACAATATAAATTTGTTTAAACTAAAGAAAACTTCGTTGCTCTCGTCCGACATATTTAGATGCCCACATTGCAACTCGCGTATTTTTGAGGAAGAAAAATCGAGACATGTATGACATGTACAAGGCGAGTGTGAATGGGACCGTTGGAAGGGGAAGACCTAGGCGTACGTTTAGTGACCAAATCGGTGACGTTTTGGAAAAAGGCCAGGTCATGAGTACCCTAAACCGACGAGCATGTATGAGGAATGTGATGAGAGTGAATGAAGCAAAAGAGGTATGTCAGGATCGTAGCAAGTGGAAAACCGTGGTCTCTGCCTACCCCTCTGGGAAACAGGCGTGATTTTATGTATGTATGTAAGTATGTATGTAAAAATCGAGAAAGCAATGGTGCTGCGGATCGGGCGCGTACAACGTTCAAAATTTTATGCCACTAACGGAGGATTTTTACTCTCATCCTTCGTTTGTTAATAAGCCGCGAGCGTATAATAATTTATATGCCTTCAGTGCCTTGGGTGTTTCGCACGGGTATCAACAACCAACCGGATTAGCTTTTCTTAAAATTCAGGGGAGAGTCTATCAATTTACGATTATACATAAACGATCCAAGCGAACGCGAACAGCACGCTTTAGGTATGAATCTTGATACACAAGTAACTCGTAGTATAACAAATTTTTTGCACAACGTAAATCCATACATTGAATGTTTCAAAGGTTTAAGTCAGGAGCCGTCTGATCAGGCCTTTATTCAATTTCAATTAACCTCTCGGGCCACTCATGGCAACATTTTAGGCGATTTATCTATTGGTAGAGAAGTAGCGGCTATCATTAGTAATGAAAAATAAGAGTACGTACCGCGTTGCATAGCTGTGTGGAAAGTCGGTGATAAGAAACCGCACACTGTTGATATTATGCACCCACTATACGAAAGCTTTCAATATCCGCTGCTTTATCCTGAAGGCAATCCCGGTTGGTACGCTAACAAAGTAGACAACAACAGAAATAAATTAACGCAAGTTAAATACGGTGTTTGTTGTTGTCAGAACCACGGCTTTCTGAACTAAATAGGCTCTCTGAAGAATGGTTAGTCGATATGTATTGCAGGATTTCGGAAGAGCGGTTACGTTTTCTTAGCAACTTACAAAAACATAATTCGGAAAATGCGCGGAGGTCCGCTCCACTTCAAGAAGTTGAAATGAGTATCAAAACCGCGAATCAAATTCGAAACGATGAAACGATTCAGGGAGAAGGGTTTGTGCTAGGTCGCTTCTATCTGCCCAGCACTTTTACGGGGGAACCGCGATACATGAAAGGCAAGTACAGCGACGCCATTGCTTTAGTAAGTAGACATGCAATCCGAAATGGCCCGAAATTCAACAGTCCTATGAGGGTCGGTATGCAAATCCACTTGTTTGCGCTAGAGTTTTCAATTTAAAATTAGCCCAATTATTAAGAGATATAAGATCCGGTCGCTGGTTTGGCAAATGCACTTACATAATCCATGTAATAGAATTTCAAAAGCGAGGCTTACCGCACGCTCACATTTGTTTTAGGGTCGAAGGTGGCGGCCCTGTCCAAAATATAGATATCGACAAGTTTGTTAGAGCCGATATCCCTGATGCTTCAGAAGCTGAAGGTAGATTAAGGATGGCAGTTTTAAGTCACATGATTCACGGTCCCTGCGGTCCACCTTACAGAACAAATGGCACCTTACAGCCGTGCTGGGACGGTGATAAAAATCAATGTTTAAAATATTTTCCAAAAAGTGAAACAGACACCACCTTCTGTAATGAGAAAGGTTTTGTTAACTTGTGTAGAAACAGTAAAAATGAAGCCGTTATTCAGTATCGCGGTCAAAACATAACAGTTTACGACACATGGGTTGTTCCTTACAACGCGAGTCTCCTTCTCAAGTACGACGCTCATATCAACTTGGAAGTGTCCTCACAAGTAACAATTGTAAAGTATCTGTTCAAATATAAAACAAAGGTACCCGACGAATCGCGCGTAGCTATCGTGTCTGAAGAAGATAAAAATAACGAGATTGAACAGTTTGTCACGAAGCGATACATAGGTTCTAGCGACGCTGCCTGGAGAGCGCTAGAATTCGATGTGACCGCGCGCGAACCAAACGTGAAACAACTATCGGTTTATCTCGAAAATCAGCAGGCAGTTTATTTTAAGCCAGGCACTGAAGCGTCAGCCGCGCGACGAGCCGGCTCGGATTTAATTACGTATTTCAACCGTCCCGTAGGGAATGCTTTCGACAATCTCACCTATTTAGACTTTTACGAACAGTACATAATTCATCCTAAGCGACCCTCTACAAAAAACACGGAAATTTATGAGACGACAAACAATAAATTCATCACATAAAGACAACGGGGTGAACTTGTCGCGCGTCTTTTCTGGGTCGTACCTAACAGAGGTGAACAGTTTTACCTTAAAATCCTTCTAAAGTCATACCCGTGTCGTAGTTACACATATCTCTTTTCAGGAAGCTGCTAAAACCGTTGGTCTTGCCGACGACGAAGTCGAATACGAAAGAGCTATGTTGGAAGCTTCAAATTTTTGCACAGGACCACGTCTGCGTAGCTTTTTCGTACTCTTGGCTGTTAACGGTGTCCCAGTCGCGTCTCTCTGGGACACATTTAAAAACCTATTAAGCGAAGACATTTCATATAGGCCTTACCTAATGATGACAAAGAAAACGTGTACAAATCGTGTCTCATTCAGATAAGCAGAATGCTTCGCAAACACGGATCGACGCTTGCACAACACGGTTTGCCGGATGTCGTTGATGACACGACCGAGCTAGGCAGGGAACGCGTAGAATACAATAGCGATTCGCTGATTGATTTTGTAGACGAATGGGTTCCTCGCCTATCGCGTGATCAACGGATAATTTATGATTACGTGTTGAACCTTTGCAACGACAGTAGTTTTCGCGACCTAAATAAATCGGCAATTTTCGTTGATGGCCCTGCAGGAACCTGTAAAACGAAACTATTAAATGTAATAGCGGCGCACCTACGCGGTAATTTAAAAGGAGTAGTTTTATGTACTGCCAGTTCTGCGATTGCAGCTCAAAATTACGAGGCCCTCCCTCGTAATTTTGAGCTGCAATCGCAGAACCAACCGCTCATAGTATGTTCAAGTTTCCACTGGATCTCGTGGACGATCTTGGCTACTGGAACATTACTAATGGTACTCAAAGAGCAGAACTGATTTACCTTGCAGACATCATTATTTATGACGAAGCCCCTATGGCACATAAATATTTAATTCTTCTGCTTGACAGGTCATTGGTGATCTCGTGCATAACAATAGAATCTTTGGAGGAAAAATTATTCTGTTTGCTGGAGATTTTATACAGATTTCTCCAGTAGTTATAAATGCTAGAACTAACTCTGATATTTTAAATTCATCAGTCAAAACATCTCTCATTTGGAATAACGTAAAGACATTTTCACTTTCGACATCGCAAAGATGTAAAGATGTAGAATATGCAGAGTTCCTATTAAAATTAGGATCAAACAAAATAGAAACTCATGCATTAAAAATTGGTAGAAGTATTCAAAATTTAGTTGATTTTAGTTGCATCGACAGTGTTTCGGATTTAGAAGAATTAATTGACTTTGTTTTCTCCTTTGTTAATGAGCCCGTTATTAACATTGACGCGGCAATCCTATGCACACGCAATGACGCTGTTCGAGAAATTAATAATAACATAATAGAACGCAGATTAGACGGCGAAATATTTCACTTGTACTCGATCGTTCAAATAGATAACGATAATGCAGATGAATTATTTATAGGGCCTGATACACTTAATAGCATGCAACCGCGAGGTTTTCCCGAACACGACCTCAAATTAATCGACTATATTTGTATAATCATGCGTTACCTTAGTTTTGCTGATGGACTTGTAAACGGCACAAGAGTTATAGTTAGAAATATATCGCCGTGATTAATAAAAGTCGTACAAAAATGTCTTCAGGTACTGAAGACTATTTAATTCCACGTATTCTTTTCAAGGGCCCCATCGCACCCAACAATCCATTTGAAATGTGCCGTCGTCAATTTCCATTACAGCTATGTTATGCGATGACTATCCATAAAAGTCAAGGTCAAACTATAAAACGCGTTGGTGTAGATCTCAGGTCGGATATGTTCAGCCACTTGTACGTTGAGTTAGGCCGAGTTACGGAAAAAGATCACATCAAAATATTGTTGCACAAGGATTGCATTATCAGCGGCAAACCGTACGCGAAAAATGTTGTTATACCGGAGCTTCTCTAGATTCAATCAAACGTCTTCGCTTAATAATCGGCATAAAAATGTAAATAAATAATAATGTACATAAAATCAAATTTAGAGCTACCTGAATAAGTTTTAAACGGTTCACCTTTGTATCTTCGTGGGCAATTGTTGTAAATATAAAATCAATTAACGAAATCATGTTGACATGGCTGTACCATGGCGTTTTTAAATTATTTATTAATCATGTAGCGACTATCAAATAATAAATTCATCATTTTATATGCTTATTTTATTTATAGGAACTTTACAATGACCGAGAAAATAAATTTAATATTTAAACTAGCTATAACAAATATGTACATTGAGTGTCATCTCAATGAAAAAAATCTAATCTTTGCTATTTTTAATTACAAATAAGTAAGGTCAAGTCAGTTTTAGTGAAATATGGGTCAATGTCAGATTGTTGTTGAACCATAATTCCTGATTAGAGGTGAATTCGTCCGATTATGAATCACGAAACGAACCATCGTTAAGTTAACTATCCCATCTACAAGTGAGTCGATCGGATGTTAGTTGGTATCTACTCGTTGCCAAGAACAAGATATCGTTTGTGCCCAAGCGAAGTCAGTTAAACTGAATGTCAGTACGAATTCGGTGCTAAGATACGTTATCGTACCGATATTAAGTCGGTTTCAATATGTTAGTTGGTATCTACTCGTTGCCAAGAACAAGATATCGTTTGTGCCCAAGCGAAGTCAGTTAAACTGAATGTCAGTACGAATTCGGTGCTAAGATACGTTATCGTACCGATATTAAGTCGGTTTCAATGTGGTCGGTTTCCAACGATTTCCGAGATGCATTATGTAGTCTATGATGCGTTGATTTGGAAGGGAATCAATTTCGAATGATCGATGGAGTACTTATAGTGGGTACTATCTACCTTGAAGTGGATCACTGTGAATGTATAGGTATCGGTCAAAATAGGTAGTTCGGTTAGTTATTTTATCGGTAATGAGTCACATTTTGAAATGTGTTTTGTGGTGCTTAAATTGGAGATTATCCTATCTATATAATTATCCTATCTAACTATTCAAGATCAACAGGAACAAGTGAAATAGATGTGAAGTGAATCAAGCTATAAATCGAGTGATTGTGATATCAAAATATATCAATACGAGAAAAATGCTTTAAGAAGAATTATAAATGTTACTGGAGATGTTTTTAACAATGGTGTACGTATGTGTTCTTTTGATTATAGTGTTTTCTTACCAAATCTAAATCTGAAATAAATAGTTCATTCGTACAATTAGTACGTATGACGTAAACACCTACCTACCTCATTTATGTTTTATTTAATGCCAAAAATAAAAAGTAATGTTTTAATTAGGCCTAAATAGCTTATATATTTCTTATTTTAGGGACCACACATCAAGGTGATCCAAAATTAAAAGGTAATAACGCACAGTGTGTAGCCATGCCAGCATGCGCGTCGGTACTATCAACTTGCAAGAATCGGGAGTTTGTTCCAACCGATATTGATGAAATTCTTAAAAGTGGGGACGCGTTATATATGTCTCGAAAACCGTTTTTACCAGCTGGCATATTATTTCATGAACCTGAAGAGTTGCCCACGGAGATTTGCGTCGGAGACTTTTCGGCTCAAATTAAAAATATGAACAGCAACTGGATCAATAATGGGTTATTTCCCAATAATCTCCAAGAAAACGAAGAATGTTTGCTAACTCTGACAAAATTAATAGAAGGAAGTGTTCTTAACACAGAGCACAACGATAACACGGACAGCATAATATTCACTGGGCAAAACTACACGGTTTCGTTTTGGCCATTTAATATGTCTATTATTTATACACGTTGACTGTCCCGCCTATTTTTGGGGAATTACCTGGCACGTCAAATGTTTTTTTTTTTATAAACTGCTTTATTTTATGTTCCTAAGAAGAGCTGATATGTTGATTACTGCGTAATTATACAGCGGGGCCTGAATTTCAGCATGAATTATATGTAATGCATGGACGTCTCAGCTTGATATTAGTGGATTACATATAATACATGGACGTTTGAAATAAAATATTTAAAAAAATATTGTTTTTTTGCTGTGGTAACCCTGTGAAAAGTTGCATTCATTCACTCAGCTCATTGGGCTATCAAAAAGTTTCGTCTGTCAAAAAAGTTCACAAAGTTGTTGTACGTTGTTTTACGGAAAGTGTGAAAAGATGTCGAGACCTTTATCAGACGAACAAATGCGACATATTTTAGAAGATAGTGATGGAGAGGATAATTTTATGCAAGAAATGGCTGACCTAGCCATTCAGGACTCTATGGCACAAGAAGATTTTTTAGAATCACTTACGATGATACTTATCTTTCAATGGAAGAGGATGTGATTACTGTCCAACAATTTATCGATGAGACTAATCCAGGTGGTGTAAATGCTTTCGAACCTGCCACTAACCCTGTCTTGCCTGATGTTAACCCTTTTGTGCCCGATGTTGAGATGAACCCCGTTGCGCCTGCTGATAACCCCGTTGCACCTACTGATACTAATCCAGCTGCTACTAACCCTGTCTTGCCTGATGTTAACCCTTTTGTGCCCGATGTTGAGATGAACCCCGTTGCGCCTGCTGATAACCCCGTTTTGCCTGCTGATAACCCCGTTGCGCCTACTGACACTAATCCAGCTGCTACTAACCCTGTCTTTCCTGATATTAACCCTGTCTTTCCTGATATTAACCCTTATATGCCTGATGATGAGTTTGACTCCGTTGCACCTGCTTTTCGGCCCGTTGCGCCTGGTGCTCGGCCCGCTGCTCGTACTGGTCGGCCCGTTGCTCCTGCAGCTCGACCCTTTGTTCCTGCTGCTCTACCCGTCCAGATTCCTACCACTTGGCAAAATAATATAAGGGAATTGCCACGAGAAGTTTTCACAGGTTTCGATGAAGGTAAACGCCAAGATCGTTGCTTTTTCGAAAACTCTGACCTATGGACAATTTTCAGTGAGATTGTGGATAACGAAGTTATACAATTGATGGTTGTTGAAACAAATCGTTATGCTCTCCCAACTAACAATGATCGTTTGAGTCCCAGCAGTCACTTGAAGAGATGGAAGCCTGTAACAGCTGAAGAAATGCATAAGTAAAGACTTATGCATTTCAAGGGAGTGTATTTACTGACAGGAATCGTAAATTTTCCAACGATTGAAACCTATTGGAAAAAGGACAAGCTATACTACCATCCAATCCTCCATGAGATAGATATGTCTTACAACAGATTCACTTTAATCTTGAAATGCTGGCACTTCACAAATAACGCCGAAGTTCGCGAATCGCGTGACAGATTGTACAAAATTCAACCATTAGTTGACAAAATAATAGATAATTGCCGAAAAATATACACTCCAGGTGAGCTCATTGTCGTCGATGAGTCAATGGTTGGATTCAGGGGAAGACTTGGATTCCGCCAGTATAATACGCAAAAAATAACAAGTACGGCATAAAAATTTACAAGTTGTGCACTGACAAGGGTTACACTTGGAGCTACCGCATTTATTCCGGCCAGGACCATCAATTACCGGAATTAGATAAGCCAGGATCGGTTGTTATCCTTTTATGTGACGGCTTGCTGAATGAGGGAAGGCTTATGATCACTGACAACTGGTACACGAGCATTCCGTTAGCAAAGTACCTAATGATTTATGTGGAACTCTTCGAAAAAACCGCCGAGAACTGCCGCAACAAGTCATTCAGCAACGGCTGACTAGGGGTCAAATCACTGTGCAACAGAAAGACTGCATAACAGTGCTGAAATGGCTTGATAAACGTGACGTCTATATGCTGTCCACTTGCCATAATCACGAGATGCGGATGTCTGGAGGATATCGTAATGTTTTGAAGCCAAAGATGATTTTGACGTACAATGAGGGCAAAAAAGGCATAGATGTGGCTGACCAGCTGGCGAGTTACAACTCGCCAGTGAGGAAAACCGTAGTATGGTATAAAAAGATCGCAGCGGACATGCTAGCCATTAGCGTTGTCAATGCCATTTTGATATATAATGAGCTGCACCCCGGTACAAAATGCTTGATGGCCATCAACTAATAGTAAAAAAGTTACTTGGGCTAGAAAACAATGACCTCGCTTCCAACCCAAGATCAACGATTTCTCTTCGGCATAAAATGTCACGTATCCCGAGGAAAGCCAATGGCAAGATTTGCCAGAAACGCTGCACCAGTTGTTATAAAAAATTAAAAGAAACTGGATGCACAACCAATGACGCAAGAAAAAAAGCTCCACAGGTTATAACAGAGTGCCTTCCATGCAAAAAAGCTTATTGTCTATTGTGTTTCAATGAAGCTCACTAGAGTTTCTTTCCATAGATTATGACGTCCATAAATAAATAAAAAATAAAAAAATTCGATGGGACATTTGTGTTTTATTTTCACCAATTCAATGTTCATACGTCCCTAGAAAATCAAAGCTCTAGCTCACACGTCCAGCCCAGGAAACGCGGTTTAGTTGCCTCAGGCGAATGCATTACATGTAATGCACGGACGTTACAGCCAGACCAAAAATGCATTACATGTAATGCACGGACAGTCAACGTGTTAATAGTCACGCGATAAATGCAAACAACAAATCGGATATACTTTCCGGAGTAGCACGTTTGTTTAAATGTAATAATATACGTGAATTGTCAAAATTACTTTTGGCGCGAAACGTTTACGTTGGCGAATATGCGTAACACCGGTTACGCGTTATTAATTATAACTCGATTCGTTTAATTTCACCAGTCGTTTCGAGTCAATCGACACAGACGCCATCCATCCTCCATGGATTTACGCCCGCGCCGGTTCGTTTATATTCTCAGGTCGTTTCAAGTCAATCGACACAGTCGCCTTCCATCCTCCATGGATTTAAATTTACGCCCGCGCCGGTTAGTTTAATTTCACCGGTCGTATCGAATCAATCGACAGAGTCGCCATCCATCCTCCGTGGATTTAAATTTACGCCCGCGCTGCCTTCACCTATAGTTTCAATAAATGACTCCGAAAGTCATTCAACGCCTTTGCAGTCGATACTCGACGGAGTCCAATTAACACCTGCGTTGCGTTCACCGATTCCATCAGAATCCAAACAAACTACACTCGTCACAGCCACGACTAAATCAGAAAGCGCTATAATCAATAACAAGCAAATAATATCAAATGCAAAATCAGTGGTTGTGGCAAACGTTGTCCAAAAACCAGTTGTTGTTCTTGAAAATATGTTTTCGGAATTAACCGTCGATAATGATGAAGTTACTACAACTTCAACGAAGAGAGGTCGACCCAAGAAAGTAAAACGTGGCCCTAAAAAGACAAAAGTAAACGCACATTTAGATGCCGTTAAAAATATAATCTTAAGAATCCGCAAAAAAATCGTGATGCCGTAAAGAAGTACACAACGGAAAATACTCAGATCAATCGCGACGCCGTGAAAAAGTACGCAGTAGAAAATCCCGATATCCATCGCGACGCCGTCAAAAAGTACACTGTAGAAAATCCTCAGATCCACCGCGACCGACGCCGTTGAAAAATACACTGCAGAAAATCCGCAAGTCAATCGCGACGCCGTACAAAAATATAACACAAGTCGTAATGTAGACGTATCGCTACGTCCATTAAATTTAATAGCAGCTAAGAGAGACGCTGATCTTGAAAATATAAATTTGTTTAAACTAAAGAAAACTTCGTTGCTCTCGCCCGACATATTTAGATGCCCACATTGCAACTCGCGTATTTTTGAGGAAGAAAAATCGAGAAAGCAATGGTGCTGCGGATCGGGCGCGTACAACGTACAAAATGTTATGCCACTAACGGAGGATTTTTACTCTCATCCTTCGTTTGTTAAATAAGCCGCGAGCGTATAATAATTTATATGCCTTCAGTGCCTTGGGTGTTTCGCACGGGCATCAACAACCAACCGGATTAGCTTTTCTTAAATTCAGGGGAGAGTCTATCAATTTAGGATTATACATAAACGATCCAAGCGAACGCGAACAGCACGCTTTAGGTATGAATCTTGATACACAAGTAACTCTTAGTATAATTTTTTTTTTGCACAATGTAAATCCATACATTGAATGTTTCAAACGTTTAAGTCAGGAGCCGTCTGATCAGGCCTTTATTCAATTTCAATTAACCTCTCGGGCCACTCATGGCAACATTTTAGGCGATTTACCTATTGGTAGAGAAGTAGCGGCTATCATTAGTAATGAAATATAAGAGTACGTACCGCGTTGCATGGCTGTGTGGATAAGAACCCGCAGTCGGTGATAAGAAACCGCACTCTGTTGAAATAAATTAACGCAAGTTAAATACGTTCGGTGTTGGTTGTTGTCAGAACCACGGTTTTCTGAACTAATTAGGCTCTCTGAAGAATGGTTAGTCGATATGTATTGCAGGATTTCGGAAGAGCGGTTACGTTTTCTTAGCAAATTACAAAAACATAATTCGGATAATGCGCGGAGGTCCGCTACACTTCAAGAAGTTGAAATGAGTATCAAAACCGCGAATCAAATTCGAAACGATGAAACGATTCAGGGAGAAGGGTTTGTGCTAGGTCGCTTCTATCTGCCCAGCACTTTTACGGGGGAACCGCGATACATGAAAGGCAAGTACAGCGACGCCATTGCTTTAGTAAGTAGACATGCAATCCGAAATGGCCCGAAATTCAACAGTCCTATGAGGGTCGGTATGCAAATCCACTTGTTTGCGCTAGAGTTTTCAATTTAAAATTAGCCCAATTATTAAGAGATATAAGATCCGGTCGCTGGTTTGGCAAATGCACTTACATAATCCATGTAATAGAATTTCAAAAGCGAGGCTTGCCGCACGCTCACATTTGTTTTAGGGTCGAAGGTGGCGGCCCTGTCCAAAATATAGATATCGACAAGTTTGTTAGAGCCGATATCCCTGATGCTTCAGAAGCTGAAGGTAGATTAAGGATGGCAGTTTTAAGTCACATGATTCACGGTCCCTGCGGTCCACCTTACAGAACAAATGGCACCTTACAGCCGTGCTGGGACGGTGATAAAAATCAATGTTTAAAATATTTTCCAAAAAGTGAAACAGACACCACCTTCTGTGATGAGAAAGGTTTTGTTAACTTGTGTAGAAACAGTAAAAATGAAGCCGTTATTCAGTATCGCGGTCAAAATATAACAGTTTACATGGGTTGTTCCTTACAACGCGAGTCTCCTTCTCAAGTACGACGCTCATATCAACTTGGAAGTGTCCTCACAAGTAACAATTGTAAAGTATCTGTTTAAATATAAAACAAAGGTACCCGGCGAATCGCGCGTAGCTATCGTGTCTGAAGAAGATAAAAATAACGAGATTGAACAGTTTGTCACGAAGCGATACATAGGTTCTAGCGACGCTGCCTGGAGAACGCTAGAATACGATGTGACCGCGCGCGAACCAAACGTGAAACAACTATCGGTTTATCTCGAAAATCAGCAGGCAGTTTATTTTAAGCCAGGCACTGAAGCGTCAGCCGCGCGACGAGCCGGCTCGGATTTAATTACGTATTTCAACCGTCCCGTAGGGAATGCTTTCGACAATCTCACCTATTTAGACTTTTACGAACAGTACATAATTCATCCTAAGCGTCCCTCTACAAAAAACACGGAAATTTATGAGACGACAAACAATAAATTCATCACAAAAAGACAACGGGGTGAACTTGTCGCGCGTCTTTTCTGGGTCGCACCTAACAGAGGTGAACAGTTTTACCTTAGAATCCTTCTAAAGTCATACCCGTGTCGTAGTTACACATATCTCTTTTCAGGAAGCTGCTAAAACCGTTGGTCTTGCCGACGACGAAGTCGAATACGAAAGAGCTATGTTGGAAGCTTCAAATTTTTGCACAGGACCACGTCTGCGTAGCTTTTTCGTACTCTTGGCTGTTAACGGTGTCCCAGTCGCGTCTCTCTGGGACACATTTAAAAACCTATTAAGCGAAGACATTTCATATAGGCCTTACCTAATGATGACAAAGAAAACGTGTACAAATCGTGTCTCATTCAGATAAGCAGAATGCTTCGCAAACACGGATCGACGCTTGCACAACACTGTTTGCCGGATGTCGTTGATGACACGACCGAGCTAGGCAGGGGACGCGTAGAATACAATAGCGATTCGCTGATTGATTTTGTAGACGAATGGGTTTTTCGCCTATCGCGTGATCAACGGATAAATTATGATTACGTGTTGAACCTTTGCAACGACAGTAGTTTTCGCGACCTAAATAAAACGGCCAATCTTCGTTGATGGCCCTGCAGGAACCGGTAAAACGAAACTATTAAATGTAATAGCGGCGCACCTACGCGGTAATTTAAAAGGAGTAGTTTTATGTACTGCCAGTTCTGCGATTGCAGCTCAAAATTACGAGGGCGGGACCACAGCTCATAGTATGTTCAAGTTTCCACTGGATCTCGTGGACGATCTTGGCTACTGGAACATTACTAATGGTACTCAAAGAGCAGAACTGATTTACCTTGCAGACATCATTATTTATGACGAAGCCCCTATGGCACATAAATATTTAATTCATCTGCTTGACAGGTCATTGGTGATCTCGTGCATAACAATAGAATCTTTGGAGGAAAAATTATTCTGTTTGCTGGGGATTTTATACAGATTTCTCCAGTAGTTATAAATGCTAGAACTAACTCTGATATTTTAAATTCATCAGTCAAAACATCTCTCATTTGGAATAACGTAAAGACATTTTCACTTTCGACATCGCAAAGATGCAAAGATGTAGAATATGCAGAACTATTAAAATTAGGATCAAACAAAATAGAAACTCATGCATTAAAAATTGGTAGAAGTATTCAAAATTTAGTTGATTTTAGTTGCATCGACAGTGTTTCGGATTTAGAAGAATTAATTGACTTTGTTTTCTCCTTTGTTAATGAGCCCGTTATTAACATTGACGCGGCAATCCTATGCACACGCAATGACGCTGTACGAGAAATTAATAATAACATAATAGAACGCAGATTAGACGGCGAAATATTTCACTTGTACTCGATCGATCAAATAGATAACGATAATGCAGATGAATTATTTATAGGGGATACACTTAATAGCATGCAACCGCGAGGTTTTCCCGAACACGACCTCAAATTAAAAATCGACTATATTTGTATAATCATGCGTTACCTTAGTTTTGCTGATGGACTTGTAAACGGCACAAAACTTATAGTTAGAAATATTTCGCCGCGATTAATAAAAGTCGTACAAAAATGTCTTCAGGTACTGAAGACTATTTAATTCCACGTATTCTTTTCAAGGGCCCCATCGCACCCAACAATCCATTTGAAATGTGCCGTCGTCAATTTCCATTACAGCTATGTTATGCGATGACTATCCATAAAAGTCAAGGTCAAACTATAAAACGCGTTGGTGTAGATCTCAGGAGGCCTACCACAAGCTTATATAAAACCATCACGTTTCAGGAGCGTTTTGTTTCAAGCTTGTTACAACATTACTTCGATTCGTACCATGACCTTTATAAACGTTAATGTTTTATTCCTGCGTAGTGATGTGAAAGAGCGAATGATAATCTATTACTGCATTGTGAGAGAGCGAGGGACAAAATATTGTATAGCGTTATCACTTTCACTCTTGCTGGATAACACGTTCCGAAATACGAGTTTACAAATAAAATTCTAACGGTCAGTTCACTAGCAATCAATTTAAGGTATTACAAATAGCCGTAATTAGGGTAAAGGAAAACAATAATATTATTTCTGAATATTAAAATTACATCTAACTGCATAAATTGTCAAAATTAGATGAAAGCAAACCTCAATGGCAATTTGATAATTGCGTAAAACGGAACAGTTTATACGTCAGGCTCAGACAGTACGACTAAAGGCGTATTTACACTGAGTCGGTGACTCACGCCAGTACTAGCAAAAACTAACTCTCTAAGTCAGTCAGTAGTAGTTATTATCTAATTCTTAGCTCCTTCGTCCATGACACTTCGCAAAAGTTACGGAACTCATTAGAAACTAGAGTTGCGGACTGATTGGAAACTCTGACTCGTCCACGACGCTACTGGAATTTCTTGAAACTCGTTCACTCAGTACACGATTTTATGTAAACAAAGTTTTTAAAACGAAAATAATTACCATGACTAGTGATAATTCGAGCGATGACATGGAATTATTATTTCTCCAGTCACATAGACGTCAGAATCACATATAATTACTTTTTATGGTTCATTTTTGAACAGTTTCTCGAAATCAGTCGCCTGGCGACCAGCATGTCGAGTCGCCAGGAGACTAGTTACAAACGCGTTCCATTTGAGTAGTGTCGCCGCCATTGAAATACTAGTGCTATAGCAGTCAGGCTACTCATAAGTGACTACAGTTTCAGTCACGTTCCTTTTGAGTCGCTCCGTGGACGAAGGGGCTTAGTATATGTTGCCCGTATGGACTTATGGAGTTTTTACTATACCTAGCTATATTTTTTTATCTAGTGGTGATAATAACTCAGTAGGTCTTTCTATGTTCATTTGGTATGAAATTCTTTGTGATGCAAGATCATATATTAATTGAATTCTATAGTTTCTATAGATATGCATATATTCATGGTTTATCTGAACCAAATTTAAGTTTTCGACTCGCCCCATTTTCGGGTGACTGTCGTGACTACTCTCTCCGACCGTTGACCGAATACTGATTTCACTTACTGTTTGTGGCTATAACACGACTGGCTTCAAAATATTATGCCCGAATTCATAAGTGCATTGACGTGACAGCGCTATGTGGACATGATATCAATTTAAATAGTGACTGTAACGAATTTGAAGATAGGAACTGACTCAATGTAAATGTGCCCTAACTTTCGCCGCCGCGCGCGATTTTAAAGTTTTATTTGTGATGGAACCTCTTCCATCACAAATAAAACTTAGGAAACAAAGGAAAAGGCTCGTATTCAAATGGAATTAATCGACAAAAAGCTAGCAGTTGATTTAGCAGCTGTGGAAGAAGAATAAAGTCCACAAGCATCGGAATCCGACAGTCAAGGTGACGGCAAAGACATTGAGAAGTTGCTCGAGCGCAGACAGCAGGAACTGGAGAAACAAAAGGCCCACGATCATGGTACTCTTGGAGGCCCACTGTTTCCGCCGCCAGATATCGACGGCATTAATGGTCCATTTCAGCAATTTGGCTTATTATCAATTCGGTATCTGGCCGAAAAATATGAAATCTATAGGGGTTGATGGTCCAACAGTGGGATAGCAGCGAAGCCAGAACTGATGAGACTTAAAAACATTGTTTTGACATATGCGAGGTATTTAGAGGCACTGATATAATCTTATTTATTCTATATAGATAATTATTCTAATTTGTGATTACACTTTTTTTTACTCACCTTTACATAGTCCTTTAAAACATAAAAAAAGTAGAATAAAATATAATGTTATTGTTACAGAAAAACAACTGCGTAAGAAGTGGAAAAAAAGAAATTCCCTACGCCGCGCTCTGGTGACGACGGTGGCGATGAAATAGAGTGCACATGGCCATACTTTCAACTTATGCAATTCATAAACGATGACATTACACCTGAAGTCATGACAGGAAATCTGCGTGACAGTGATTCGGAATCCGTCAACGAGCAATCAAACATCGCTGACGTGACGAGCTCAGGTACATCAACCTGTAGCAGTCGCACAAATGCGTCAAAACGCAACAAAACGGCATCCGATTATAGAGAAGAACTTATAGAATGTGAAAGAAAAAAAAATTTACTAATTGAACAGAAAATGGCGTCAAATAGTGACCAGTCGGAGAAATATGATGATTATTATTTCTTTGAGTCTCCTGCCACAAATGAAAAAAATTCGTGAATTACAAAAGTTACGCATTCGAAATAAAATTACCCAAATATACACAATAGACGAAGCAGAAAGGATGCAGTTTTCTCAACCGAGTTATGAGGAAAATTATGGAGGATTATTATTAATTATTAATTTGATTATTAAGTACAACTTTTTACTTACCTACTTGTTTGATTACTACTATTCTAATTAAAAATACAAAACTTTTAGTGAAATCTTGTTTTATTCTTACCTCAAGAGTTATGAACAATTTCTCCTCAGGTCTAATACTTTTGCGAAAGTTAGTATCTTCTTTGGTAATTTTAGCTGATATCTTACTCAGTATGTAGTCAAATGTTGACACGGGCATTCGAGTGTACTCAAAGAAGTTTTTAGGGTATAATCTCAACTCTTCATATAAGCTAAAAAAATTCACCAGTTATTCCTCTGTTTTTATTTATTTCGTGCACACCATCTCTAGTGTTCAACACCTCCCATCTCAGGATAGGACTATCTAGTAAAAATAGCAAATCTTGGTCCATAGTTTGCGACACCTGATATACGTCGAACCGCTACAAGAGCTCGCGCGTCACTGTGGCCACTGCGCGCCCCCGCTTGCCGCGCCCGCCTAGGCTCCAGCCACCGCTCATTCAGTGTGGCCGCACACTATATCTGTCCCTCCATATCGCCTGTCCCCTCCTCGACTAGCTATCTTGAAACAGGAAATGGTGAAGATGTTAGATAGTGGTGTCATCGAAACGTGCTCATCACCCTGGTCTGCGCCTGTGATTATGGTACCAAAGAAGATGGTTCGGTACGAGTCTGCGTCGATAACCGTAGACTAAACGCCATAACGGTACCGGACAAATATCCCATTCCGCGGATAGATGATCTGCTGCATGCTGCCAAACCGACGCCGTATATGTCAACGCTAGACTTACGTGCGGGTTATTGGCAAGGTAAAGTCAAAACCGAGGACCAAGACAAAACTTCCTTCATAACGCCATTCGGAGTTTACCGATTTAAGCGGATGCCATTTGAGCTCAGGAATGCGCCTTCTACGTTCCAGCGCTTGATAGATAGAGTCAGTCTGGAACACGTGAAGATGCTAGCTTACTTAGATGACTTGATCATATTTTCGGCAACCTATGAAGAACATCTGGCAGACTTGGACAAAGTTTTGAAAAAATTGAATGAAAGTAATCTTCGAGTAAACTGCATTAAGTGCCAATTTTGCTGCTCAACAATCAAGTATTTGGGACATGTTATCACTCCGGATGGATTAAAAGTAGATCCTGGGAAAGTGACAGCCATCCAGGGTAGTCCATCCCCGAAGAATTTTAAGTATCTGCTCATGGTACAGACGCTTTATTCCAAATTTCGCCTAGGTTATTGAAACGCTTTCTCGCCTAACACGGAAGAGCACAGCCTGGACTTGGTCTGAGGAGCAGGAGAAAGGAGCCTCCTTTCAGGAGCTTAAAACGCGTCTCACTTTAGCTCCTGTACTAAGACAAGCCGATGAAACGAAAGCATATTGCATAAAGACAGATGCTAGCAATTATGCACTCGGAGCAGTTTTAGTCCAGGGGGAGGGAGAAGATGAGCATCCCGTTGAGTTAGCTAGTAAGCTGATGATTCCTGCTGAACGAAATTACTCGACGACTGAAAGGGAAGCTCTGGCTGTTGTTTGGGCGATCAGAAAATTCAGAGGATACATCGAAGGACTTCCGGTTACAGTTATAACCGACCACCAAGCTCTTAAATGGTTAATGTCGCTACGGTCTCCAACTGGACGATTGGCGAGATGGGCTCTGCAGATCCAAGCCTACGATAACACTATCAAGTACACCCCTGGTCGAACGAATGTGGTTGCAGATACCCTTTACCCTACGTGTGATGAGCAGACAGCTAAAGATTGCGGGATATGTAGTATTGTCGTAGATATGCCGAAGCGACACTCTTCTGAAATAAGAGCAGAACAAATAAAAGATGAGCATGTCAACAGTATTGTCACTGCCCTCGAGGATATAGAACTAACTGAAAATGCCGTATATTGGAGTAGCAAAGGCTACTTTATGCATAATGGGTTGCTGTATCGATACAACCCTACTGATGATTCAGGTGAAGCTCAACTCGTAGTTCCTCAGCATGAATGGGCTAACGTTCTCTCCGTTTATCATGATGACCCTTTGGCTGGACACTACGGAGCTGATAAGACTTACCAGCGCATCTCACGGAGATATAACTGGAAAGGCATGAGGAAATATATCGAAGCTTATGTCAAGAATTGCGTCTCATGTCAACGATATAAGCCTTCTAACATGAAACCGGCTGGTTTGCTTCAAACTACCGCAATTAACCAGCGATTTGAAACTGTTGCCTTCGACTTGTTCGGACCTCTACCAGCTACAGCCACCGGGAAGACTTGGATATTCATAATTGAAGATATCGCGACCGGATGGATTGAACTGTTTGCGATGGAAACTGCTAGTGCGGAGAACTGTCTTTCTTCGGTATGGAATTCGCAGAAGACTCATAAGCGACAATGGACCACAATTTGTGAGTGCTGTTATGCAGCAATTAACCTACTGTCTCAACATCAAGCATACCTTTACGCCAGTATACCACCCAGCTGCAAATCCAGTGGAAAGGAAGAATAGAGATATGAAGACACAGTTGGCTATACTAGTCGAAGATGATCACGGAAGCTGGGATGATAGATTGTCCAGCATTCGGTTTGCGATGAGCACCGCAAATTGCCTTACCACGGGTCGTACTCCAGCATATTTAACATTCGCTAGAGAACTGCGGACCCCAGACGATAACGATCACGATCTGCGGCAAATCATATTGTCTGAAAACTTCGTGCCGGATATAACCCCCAAACTTCTTTTACTTGCAGACACACTGAGCAGATCTCGTGAAGTCCGAGAGAATAAAGAAGAATATAGAAAGAAGACGGTGGATAAGGGTCGTAGAAATGACCCTGGCTACAAACCTGGTGACTTAGTCTTGGCTACTACGCATCCAGTTAGCAATGCGGCGCGAGGAATAAGTGCTAAATTCTGTCCTCGTCGTGATGGCCCCTATTCAATCCTAAATCGCCATGGTGTCTCTTCTTATGTGCTTTCAGATCCCAATACACCCAACCAAGCCCTTGGTGTGTATCACACGTCTGCGTTATTCCCTTACCGTGGCAGTGCGAGCCCACTTCCAGCACCGGTATGCCCGTTGAAGAAACGAGGGCGTCCGCCCAAGCCTAGGCCTGCTACTGCGCCTACCTCGCCGCCTGCACGTGGTCGTGGGCGACCCCGGAAAAACACCCCCCACCGCGCGCCTATATAAACCGGCCGGCGGCTTGAGCTCGCCAGTCGACGCTTGCGCTCCGCCGTATCCAGTATTAGAAGGGTGGACCTGCTCTCCCCTCGTTCATTGTAAATTGAACGTATCCTTACGGTCGTTTCGTCTCGCGCTCTGCGTAACGAACGTCAATCGGGTTGATTTTACCTACCTACCTAGACATTGTAAAAGTGATACCTACTGTGAAAGTAAATTGGATATTTTGTACCAAGTTGAGTTTTCCTACATACCATGGGACCCCCTAAGACTAGGAAGATTCTACTTGCCACACCAGTATAATACCTTAATGTACCCAATATACCCGACAGTGTACAACAGTCTTCCTGAAATTGTTACAAACGCAACTAGCCTAGCATCCTTTAAGAGCAAATTGAAGCACTGGCTCACTGACAACAGCTTTTACAGCTATGAGGAATTCATAGCCTGTAAAAGTGACTAAATGTATCTAGCTAAATAGATACCTACATTTTTTGTATTTTTTGTACTCATAATGTTTGTAATTTATTATTGTTCAAACGAATGAACATGTTTTTGTTTTAAGATTAAAACATTTGTTTCATATTTACTTTAAAAATGTAAGACCGTGCACTTTATACCATACAACTACTAAAATACCTATTATCATCCTACTTTAAATACTTACTTATAGGTAGGTAGTAATTTGGTTTGTATAAAATTAAATACAATAGGCAAGCCAAGTCAACGGCTAAACATATAGAAACCTAGTTAAAACTCTGCAGTCACAGCATCTGTATGCTGCGACTGCAATCAATAAGATTTAGGTTTTAATGATTTAGCACAAAAGTGCAGAGTCGACGCTACACAGATAGCACACATGTAAATATTAATCTAGTATAAATACTGTAATTATTTTGAAATAAATGAGATTACCACAAGCAACGAGTCGAGTATCACTTCTCTACCCTGCCATCAAGAACCCTACTGCGGAAGCCCTGAAGGACCGAGGACCCACTAGAAGAACCGCTCTGAGGACCACTGGAGGAATCGCCCACTGGAAGAACTGCCCGGACGCCACCAGGAACCACTGGACGGACCGTCCACCGAAGAACCGCCCACTGGAAGACCTGCCCTGACGTCACCAGGCACTACTGGACGAACCACCTACTGGAAGAGCCGGCCACTGGAGGAACCCAGCCGACCCCAACGTCACTGGAGGAACCGCCCAGCCGAGACCAGCACATACTGGAGGAGCTGCCAGCCGAGCCCAGCGCCCACTGGAGGAGCCACCCAGCCGAGACCAGCGTATACTGGAGGAGCCGCCCAGGATGAGCCCACCGCCCGTTGGACGAGCTACCTAGATGGCACCAGCCAGACGAGCACCCCCGCCCGGCCCATTGGACGTGCCGTTCAAGCGAGCCAACCAGTTAGGTTAGGTTGGTAGGAACGCACACACATTGATAGGAACTGTAGGACATCACTATTTAGGGTCACTCATTCAAGGGTCCAGATATAGGGTCCGTAGGTAGGAGATAGGTGGTAGGATTAGGCTACGTATAGATAGTCAAAATAAGTAGAGACGCTTGGTTCTTATAAGTGCACCCGTGTGCATACACTAGCACACGTAGGGTAAAGTACTAAGCACCGAGTGGTCTCTACGGTAGGTGTTATCCTACCCCGTAAAGCCCGTCAAGTAATCGCACACCCGTGCGTTTCACAGAGACGTACGTAGGGTCAAGTGAAGATCACTAGGCGGCTTTACAATTATTTTGCGTTTCATTTAATTATTGATTTATAATTTATAAATTGCAAAATCCTCTATAACAGAATCGACCAATCAGAGCGCTTGGTTCGCACCGCGCGACTGGGAAAACAGTATGGCGGACTGAGGTGTTTTGTGATAAATATTGAAGTTGTGTGATTACGTTTTAACTTATTTAAAAAAAGATAATGGATGAATTGATGCAGTTGGTGACAAAATGTGACTATAAACATTCAAGGAAACGACCAGTTAAATAAAGCTTTGTGGAAGCGTGAAGTGGCTCGAAACGGTGAGTAAAAAGTTACCTCTAAACTAACGTAAACAGTTCAAAAAAGTTGTCATGCAATATGCTGCAAGAAATTATAAAAACGCGGGAAGTCACCGATTGAAATACCTACTTATTGGTTTATTTTGATGGCTTGCTTGTTGTATGTACTGGCATAAGCAATTATTTCAATAGGTAGGTAGTTATAATTTCTATTCAGAAATAGTTGTTCTGTTGACTTTGCAAATACAAATTTGTCTGGATCTAGGAGTCATCACCTCAAACTAAAAATTGAAAAATAAAAACAATTTAAAAAAAGTTAAACCGACTCCAAAAAGAAATATAAGACTAACCGACTGATCTATTTGAAGTAGATACCAAGCCAAATACAAAAAAAACGTTTTTTGGAGTCGTTTTAACTTTTTTATAAATTGTTTTAAATTAGATAGGTACTTACTTAAAATTTTTTCTAGGTACACGGCTCCCGGATTACCTCAATTCCCAAAATGTAATCACAACCCAAAGGCGTTTCGCTGCAGTACAGTGACATGGCAAGATATCAGGAAATTTCACAATTTTTTTTACCAAAGCACGAACAAATTGACACAAGACAATTTTCTGTTAAAATACTGTTCTGTAACTAAGGCTAAAGCTGGCAAAGCTAACAGCAAAAGACAGAAAGCAATAAAATACAGCATTCTCGGAAAAGACGGAAAAAATATTCCTGTATGTCAGAAAACCTTTACGGGAGCACTTTTAATTAAAAAGGACCGTGTTCAAGGTGTGTTGAACAGATTCTACAATAGCGGAGGTGTGATGCCAGTCGAAAATAGAGGTGGTGACCGAATGAGTGACGCATTTCAAGTAAAACGATTTTCAGTCAATTGGTTTATAGAATCGTTTAAGGGACAAGAGAGCCACTATTGTAGGTCTAAAAATATGCACCGTTTGTATCTCTCTCCGGAATTAAATATCCGTAAAATGTGGCGCCTATACAATCAGGCTCGCGAACCAGATCTTCATGTTAAGCAAAGTTTCTTCAGAAAAATTTTGAACACAATATAATATAGGTTTTGGTTCGCCTAGAACTGACGTGTGCTCGACGTGCATTTCAATAGAGCGATTAAAATCCGAAACCGACACATCTAAAAGAAACGAGTTGATGATTGAGAAAAGAATCCATCGTCTAAAATATAAAGCTTTTTATAAAATTCTTCAGGATGTGATAGTGCACATATTCAGACCATTACATTTGACTGTCAAAAAAACCAGGCCTTGCCAAAATTGCCTGATCAGTCAGCATACTATAGCCGGCAATTTAGCTTCTATCATTTTGCCATAGTATTGGGGAATTCGAAGGCGAAACTTACAAAACAAAATGTACAGTCATACTACTGGGAAGAAACAACGCATGCTAAGGGAAGCAATGAAATCATAAGCGCAGTGTATAACTTCTTACTGCAAGTGACTTTTAATGAAGAAGTCAAGATTTTGAGAGTAATTTCTGATGGGTGTTCCGGCCAGAACAAAAATACAGGTATGGTCGCTATGCTTGGAAAGTGGCTTTACACGAATGCTCCGAGACATATTAAAAAAGTAGAATTAATATTCCCTGTCGTCGGCCACTCGTTTATTCCTCCCGAAAATTTGCGAAAATTGAGAAGACTCTTAAGACTAAGGAGGTCATAACTTCACCTTTGGATTACGTATCTGTATTGGAGGAAAACGCGACATGCACAAATCTGGCATCAGTTCCAGTTTACGATTGGAAAAAAGGCTATGACACAATAATAAAACCAACAACCAGTTGGCATTTTCCATTTATGAAATGTAAACGCTTTTTTTTTGACCAGGACAAAGACAGATAATGTTTTGGTACAAGGTGAGGTAAATTATAATAGCGAAATAAACGAAAAGAAAGTAATTACTAAGAAGAATAAAAAAATTACAATGATACAACCTTAATTGATCCAACCTCACAAAATTATACCAAAACGGGCTAAACTCCAAGATGTTGTCAAGCTCTTGACGACCCACTTCGGTAACAAGTGGCAGGAAATGGAAATATTAAAATATTACAAAAACATTCAAGAAAGAGCGCAGACTCAGGATGTTGACAATTTGTATGAGGATGATGGAGGTTTGGAAGATGCATGTGATCTGTGTGAGGGTGGATTTGAGGAAATTAGTTCACATGTGTAAATTGGTTTGATTGGTATGGATTTTGGTACTTAGTGATTATAAAAGTATATAGTGATTTTTGCCCTTAATAATTTGTGATTTTTGCATTAAGGCTTTATTTTGTATTTTAAATAACCTTTGACCACGTGTAGGTATGTGTTTTTTTTTTATTTCATCTGATGTATTTTACCTCTTCCTTGGCATAATTTCCAATCACCTACCTATTTTACACTTTCACTTATTGCATAACGCTATCCACACAACAAAGATATCATAAATAATTTTCGATGCAAAATCCGCTAAAATGTCATCTGTCAATAACAAAACCCTCTATAATGACAGGTTAGTTGCAAAACCCGCTAAAGTGATTTAATTTTTGTCTACAACTTTATATTTGTGTTTAATATTGTCTATAGGTTTCTAGATTATGTTTGCCTATCCTTTTACGATGATTTTAATACTAAATTCAGTCATAATTCTTTAGTCATAAATGCCTCAATCGTTTTTTTTTAATTTGCGGCAAAACAGATAGAATCGTTATAGTGGGTTTTGCTAATAGACGCCTCAATTGAGGAACATACATACATAATCATTTGTCCATTTTAATGGTCTCGGGCTGTAATAAAGAAGTCCATAACATATACTTGGGCCGTACGAGGTTTTTTTCAGGTAGTATCGGTTTCATGGCATTAATACAATATAAGTACACAAATAGTGCCGATCTGACAAAAACTTACACCCTGGGTCTCAGGAGGAATACAATCTAGCTTTTAATCTCTTCCCATACCCAATTAGCCAATTAGTAGATTATATTCCCACTGGTTTGTGTTTAGTGAGTTGTTCTAAGTTTTTATTGGTTCTACTATGTTTTTATACGTGAAAACCTGTTATTAGCTATCTGTTATGTATACTGGTGTTTAGCAAGGTTATTAAGCTGTTGGTTTTCCTATAAATAAATAAATAAATAAGGCTCGCATTCACTTGAAAGCAGCCAGGGATCACCTTTAGTGGCGTTAAATTAGTTATGAACATGTACTGATATTTCAACACCCACACACGCTGTTGCCGATTGGTGTTAAGTAAATAAGATAATATGAGCGCTATTGCGCAAGTAAATAAGGCTCACATTCACTTGCGGACAGCCAGGGATCACCTTTAGTGGCGTTAAATTAGTTATGAACATGTACTGATATTTCAACACCCACACACGCTGTTACCGATTGGCGTCAATTAAATAAGATAATATGAGCGCTATTGCGCGAGTAAATAAGGCTCGCATTCACTTGAAAGCAGCCAGGGATTACCTTTAATGGTGTCAAATTAGTTACGAACTTGTACTGATATTTCAACACCCACAAATGCGGTCGCCGATTGGCGTTTAATTAAATAAGATTATATGAGCGCTATTGCGCGAGTAAATAAGGCTCGCATTCACTTGAAACAGCCAGGGATTACCTTTAATGGTGTCAAATTAGTTACGAACATGTACTGATATTTCAACACCCACAAATGGGGTCGCCGATTGGCGTTAAATTAAATAAGATAATATGAGCGCTATTGCGCGAGTAATTAAGGCTCGCATTCACTTGCGGACAGCCAGGAATCACCTCTAATGGCGTCAAATTAGTTATGAACATGTACTGATATTTCAACATGCGGTCGCCGATATGAGCGCCTTTGCGCGAGTAATTAAGGCTCGCATTCACTTGCGGACAGCCAGGAATCACCTTTCATGGCGTTAAATTAATAATGACGATGTACATACTGATATGTCAACGGCGATCAACGAGAGAGCGTATTACACAATAGCTTATTGCTCCAACCAGCACAAAAGCTCACTCAATACTTCAAGGAAACCAAAGAAAGGAAACTAGCAACGCAGAAATAATGAGTACCGAAAAGAAAAATGGATAGAATCGGTAATACCAAATGAAACAATTTTGAGTTGACCTTTAATGATCATGGTCTCAAAATGGTTTCATTTCTTAGGTCCTAAATTACTATGAGGTATGCAAACGATATTTATTAAGTTTGGTAATGTTTGAAGGAATTTGGATTCACTTTCTTCCGGGTCATTGAACTTACGATGACACAGTTTTCGCATCTAAATTAATCTCTTCGAGATTTCGTTGTTTTGGATTTAAAATTATGGTTTATTGAAGCCTGATCAAAAGCCTTTATTTATAGGCTACCGGTTATTTACGGAGTTTCATCGAAATTTTGGTAATTATTAACTTTGGGATTGATATAAAATTTTTCGTGACGCATTTAAATATACATTTTTGTATCTCAATTGTTTCAGTGTAAAATTATGCTCACCATTATACTTTTGGACTAGTTTGTTCTTTGAAACAATTTATTAGAAGAAAAACGGTAAAAGTTTTCGCATATACTAACACAGAGTTTTCCTCGTGTGGAATCCATTACTTAAACTCTTATTTATCTGAGTTTATAATTAGATTATTTTTCTTTTGAGCCTCACCTAGTTCGATCGGCACCACACTGAAGCTTTAAATTCCATTTTGTGAAAAGGGATCAACGAAAAAAATTATAGGCACCAAGCCGTGTTTGTTGCCTGATTCTTAAAGGCTTGGTCGCCAGGAACAGGCATAGCTTCACCTAGTTTCAAAGTGATTTTAATGAAATAAAAGCCTTTTGACTTTGACTTTATGTTACTTCAACAAAACTATTTCTTTATTTTCAGTCTCCTTCAAGACGTTTTTCTTTCTTTATCTCCCTTTTTTTAACTTCCATCGGCCTTCCTCCGATACATTTTGGACAACTTGGAGAGGCATTCCTAAGTCTACGGTGCCTGCGGCCTCGCCTCCAGTTTTCCCTGGTGTCATGGCCCGTGCGTTCCTCTGCACCGCCAGGAGAGACTCACACAAAAGTTTTAAAATTTAATTATTTAAATTAGCACCCAGGTATTTATAATTTTTTTACTGTATGCAACCACAACAAAACGTTAGATTATTGCTTTACCTTAATTAGAAATTTAAATTACTAAAATTATTCAACTTACCAAACTCTACGGAATAAATCTCTCACTAAATTGAACACTGATTTCAATTTTAAAGTCCCCCTCCCTAGATTAAAAAGGTCACTTGCCAGAGGACAGCACTATATCCAGGAAAGTTTTCGTTCTTTTATTCGTTTCGTTCTTGCATTTGGCGCCCGAGATATTAGCTTATTTTTATTCGATGCCATACCAAAGTTTGATTTAAACTTGTTAAATTATAGTTATTCATTCATTATTAGACCCACTCATTAAAATTTATTATTACACTATCTTATCAGATTCATAAGGTAGAATACCCAAGGTATTTTATTAAATAATAAATAAATAAATTCATAGCTTCGATCGCAGACAAAGTTATGGAGTCGTCGCAGCCCATAAATGCAGTAACCAAGTTGACCAGGATGTCACAAGACAAACACATTTCACACAGGAGATTAGCTCAAGGCAGACAGGAGAAATCAGCCAAATTGTCGAAGAAATTCGGACTTTAGGCGAAATAATGTCTAGAATACAAACAAATCGTGGAAAGTCAGGATTGAGGAAGCAGCCTTTTCAAAACAGAGGCATAACAACATCGCGAGGACGTTCCATTTCAAGACGAGATTCATCGGATCCAGACTCATGGTGCAGTTATAATTTCCATAAGCACAAGTCATTTAAGTGCGTGGAAAAAGCGAAATGATTAAATAACAAACAGTAGATAAAATAACAAAAAAATAAATTAAATGTAATAGCCAGTGTCTCTAACGTAACTGAACCATTTTTTAGAACAGTACACAATTCACATCCGTATTATGATTTGGTTTAAAAATACCCTGACATTACCCTTTTTCGCAGTCAGTAACAAAAAGTACTTAGTAGAAAGATTATATTCTGCTGTTGTAACTAGGTTAATGTACTTTGAAATACAGATTTTTATATGATGATGCATGAAATGTTGTAATTTTTTATAAGAAAACAATTACATACTCATTAAGCTTCATTTGAGAACGAGTTGGTAATGATGATTAAAGTAAAGAACAAAAATAACAGATTATTGTCGCACAATCAGGTGTCATTGCTTCTTGTGTCATACATCAGTGGCCCGTCTACCCTGCCCAAATGGGAAAGAATCAAAGTAAAGAACAAAAATACCAAATTATTATCGTACAATTAGGTGTCAATGCTTCTAGTGAAATACATCAGTCGCACATCCACCCTGCCCAAATAGGAAATAATCAAAGTAAAGAACAAAAATACCAAATTATTGTCGCACAATTAGGTGTCAATGCTTCTTGTGTCATACATCGGTGGCACATCTACCCTGCCCAAATGGGAAAGAATGCAAGTAAAGAACAAAAATACCAAATTATTGTCGCACAATTAGGTGTCAATGCTTCTAGTGAAATACATCCGTGGCACATCTACCCTGCCCAATAAGCCTTTCTTGGTTAGCTACTAGGTTCAGCTGTTCTGTGGCACGGACCAATAGTCTAGTAAATAATTAGTTAGCTCATCCAATCTTCAATCCCAATAAATCAAGCACTTTAGCTGAAACGCCGGAAGATCAACTCAAGTGACCTCGCTTTGCCTCCAGTCATCAACCAGTCTCATGATCTCTTGGCTGGCGCACTGGGCATCCTCATACCTCATGCATTCCAACCTCTCCGTGACGTGTTTGCCAAAGAACCAGTAGCTAGGCCTCGGAGCTGTTTTCAGCAGTGGGTTCAGAGCTTCAATGAGGTTGTCTATAACTTTGATGCATTTGCTAGAAGCCTTCGGCCTAACTGTCTTCTTGTGCCGAGGCCTGTCAGTTCTGACATTTAACTGATCACTTTTCATTGCTGTTTCAGATTCTTCTTTCACCCCGAGGGCTTCTAATGGTAGGTAGTCTGTTGTCTGAAATTGAAAATTAGTTTTTAAATAAAGTATTATAGAGTCAGTTTGGCAGAAACCAATAGAGTACCAAATTTTATTAGATAAATAACACCCAACAGTCACATAAATAATCTGGACTCCACACTAGGATTCCCTGTGTCAGAAACTACTAGTACCATGATAACAGAACACCCAGACCCAGAACAAATATTTGCCTCTGACTACTTCAAGGATCTGAATTCCTAGAGATACGAGGGGATGCCAATCTACCATGCTTGGGATTGTAAGCCCGTTTCTTTATTTTTTATTATGTAATAAAGAAGTAGGTACTTGCTAAAAGGCTGAGTTTACTTGGCCAGTTATTTTCGAGCTTACCAAACTGTTTTATCAGAATAAACAGTTGCCAAAATCCCCAATACCACAGAAGATTAGATCGTGTCGATTTTGTTGCCTAGCGAGATGACCTATCGCCAGAGGTTATCATAGTCTATGGATGCTTGCATTATCAGGCATTGCTGACCCCTGAGGCATGCATAAGTCTGAAGTGGCTCAAATTTCAACGAATACAAACCAGAAAAGTGTTTTGTATTGCTGCTTGGCGGCAGAATTTATAGGCAATGTAAAAGTTGTGAAGTGGTGCATCAAGGTTCTAATAGGTTGAACCAGTGCAGCAGCCAGGTCAGGTAAGCTAGTTAAAATCATCAACATTTCAGCTGTAGATTGTCCATCAGAACATAGGCCTCCTCCTAATAGATTTCCAGAGTGACCAATCTTATGCAATCTACAATAGCTCCCAGCAACATTTATTAGGTTATCTTTCTATCGTGTGGAAGCCATTTTATACTGCACTTTCCGATGCATGGTCTCAACTCTAGAACCATTCTGCTGCAAAGGCTGTCTGTTCTCTGAGCTATGTGGCCTACCCACTGCCTCTTCAACTTGCTAATTCTCTAGGCTATATTGGTGAATTTAGTTTGCTTAAGGATCTTCTCATTTCTGAATTGATCTTGTAGAGAAATACTAAGCATAGCCAAAGCCAGCTGAGCGACCTTGAGCTTTCTTATGAGGCCCATAGAGACCATGTGAGCTATTCTAATTGGAAGTGAGGGAATAAGATCTGCACTGACATCCCGCGTTGGGGTTTGTGCATTGTCCCCCTGCTGACCTCACCCTAGCCAGCCCACTTAAAGTAACGGAAAAGAGAATGTGAGCTATTGTAGATAACATACATGCATACATAAAATCACGCCTATTTCCCAGAGGGGTAGGCAGAGACCATGGCTTTCCACTTGCTACGATCCTGACATACCTCTTTTGCTTCGTTCACTCTCACCGCATTCCTCATACACGCTTGTCGGTTTAGGGTACTCTTGACCTGGCCTTTTTCCAAAACGTCACCAATTTGGTGATTATAATAATATGTATGTACCTCAGTCTCAGTCTTTACTCCATCCCTGAGGAATTGCAGCGGCTTCCAGAGTGGCCAGCACGGGACATACACCTCCACCAGTGAAGAAGCCGACTGCTCCGTCCGTTTCACCTTCCGCAAGTTGTGGTTGAATGTACTTCGGATGTTCACCCATCTATCTCTTACTGAGCGAGCTGTAACAGCAAACAGTTATATTTTATTGATAACTCAGACAGTCCACAGAACCTATTATCATAAACATCATTATCATCAGCCTGTAGGAGTGCACTGCTGGACATAGGCCTCCCTCAAAGAGTGCTGTGATGAATGGTTTTGAGCCTTTTCCATCCACCAACTTCCCAGAACCTTCACAATGTTGTCCATCCATCAGGTGGTAGGTGTTCCAACATTACATCATCCAGTTAGTTGTTGTACAATGACAATGATACAGTGAGTACTTGTTAGGTACCATACACTATTAGAATCACATAAAATGGATGACAGGATCAGCATGGTTTTTTACGACATCTCAATCATATTTTAGCCAATTTACACAAAACTTTAATGAATTATCCGTCCATTGGTGAGAACCATTGTATGAAAATTAAAAATCAATTCAGTGATTTTTGAGTACCTATATCGCGTTGAGTGACAACAAGACAGACAGGGCGGGAGGACTCCCGCCAATGCGTGGAATGTACGTACCAGTAAACCCATGTCCCAATTTAGCGGCGAATTCTGCATACGCTTTGTATTTCAGCTGGATGTCGTGATTGGTGTTACCCGCCGGTTTCCAAATAGCTTCTCTCTGCATAACAAAATTGATAAGTTCCAGTTCAAGCTTGCGAGTCCAGAAACAAGAGTTGCGTCCGCTCCGAGGCATGCTTTTTCATTGGTATCCAATTGTTTTCTTGCAAGTACAACAACCAACTATGCGATACAAAAGAACAGAAAGAAAAAATCTTTATTTTCTTAGTAATTAATGTAAAATAAATGAAAATTACAAATCGGTGAACCGCAGTTTCGCAATAGTGTTGTTAATTTTTGTGACTGATTGAAACATGAATGAAATAAAATGGCGGCTGACTAGTGAGATTAGCAGTCAGTAGGGAAGTTCAATTCGATGATAATTGTATAAAAAAATGCAATGTTAAAAAAATATCTCTAGTTCTAGATAAAAATATTTAGCTAGAACTTTATTGTACACTATAAAATAAAATACAAAGAGAAAAAAATACTTTGCTAGTGATAGATAATGGATGCCGTTATTGCAAAAAGCGATCTCTACCAGGTGTATCTTGTTGATTAAGTTTATAAATGATATCTTGTTAATTTCTTTACCAGGGGGCTTAATTATCACAACAGTGACAAAGCACTTTTTTAACGATTCAAAAAAATCCTCAACCAAAATAGCAATAAGAATTTGTACCATGCGAGAATAACACGTTTAATAGAAAAGAAATATACATTTGTAACGTAAAAGTCTGTTTTCAGTCGGGTTGTGTCATCGTTAAAATCATTAAACATCGCTGAGTAGCCAAATGTCAACATCGATTTCTTTCATCATATATGTTATTGCAACTATTTGCAACATGGGCATCCCTAGCCCATAGTGGCTTTTTAGTTGGCAGCACTGGTTATCCCCTAGCGTGTATTCAATCAAACAAGTGACTATTTAGTTGGCAGCACTGACATCCCCCTAGCAGAATTCAACTAAGCTCGTGTTTGAATTCAAGTATGGGGCGTCACGTCAGTGTGACGGCCATAGATTAAGGAGCTGCTACGCTTCAACTGTGACGGCCATAGATAAGGGAGCCAAACTAAATCAGTTTAGCATCCTATTAGTCTGTGGTTGGTAGTAAGCCCCTTCGTCCACGACGCTACGCAAACGTGACGGAACTCATTAGAAACTAGAGTTGCGGACTGATTGGAAACTTTGACTCGTCCACGGCGCTACTGGAATTTCCTGAAACTCAGGCACTCAGTACACGATTTTATGTAAACAAAGTTTTGAAAACAAAAATAATTCTAGTGTGATAATTCGAGCGATGACTCGGAATTATTACTTCTCCAGTCACATAGACGTCAGAATCACTTATTATCACTGTTTATTCGTTCATTTTTCACACAGTTTCTCGAAACCAGTCGCCTGGCGACCAGCATGTCGAGTCGCCAGGTGAGTAGTTACAAACGCGTTCCTTTTGAGTAGCGTCGTGGACGGACGCGCATTGAAATACTAGTGCTATCGCTGTCAGGCTACTCATAAGTGACTACAGTTTCAGTCGCGTTCCTTTTGAGTCCGTCCGTGGACGAAGGGGCTAACTCTGCCTTCTGCGCTAGAGGTTGTGGGTTCGATTCCGCACTGGACAAACATAATTTGTGTGATTATACAGATGTTTGTTCTGTGTCTGGGTGTTAAATATTTATCTATTATGTATGTCAGTTTCTGGTACCTATAGTACTGGCTATGCCTAATTTAGGATCAGTTGACCGTGTGTGATATGTACCTACCTACCTACAGAACATTTATATTTATTTAACGGTCTCTAAAATTAGCATAGTTCCATCGCGTTGGTTCACATTTTCATACAGTCGAATTAACTGTGCTGACATTAGGCTTATCGAACTCTGGCGGACGGATGCTTTGTGGCTTCCGGCAGAAAATGGATACCCTCGGGCCCCGATGGACGCTGGAGTGGACGCTTGGAGCGTTGGTTTTGGCCATCTTTTTAACATGGACATGATGGACATTGACTGGGTAGCCTTGTTTACTACCTACCCAGTGGGGGTACAATTAGAATAGAGAGACAATCCACAAAACACCCGACAGCGGGAAGTCAGTGCAGTTCTAACCGCCCCCATTTAGAATTATAATTAGTGGGTGGTACCTCGATTTTCGATCCGAAGGTCGTGGGTACGATTCCTAGTCGTGCGCACTTACGCAAGCAAGACAAGATGTAGCAGATCACTTCACGTAAAATAAAAACGAAGGCTGCCCGAATAGGATCAGAAAAAATAAATTGGCTCAAGACTTTTATCTCCAAGCACGGAAAATGTCTAACTGTTCAATTAATGTTTTTAACTGTTCAATTAAATTCTTAGTTAAGTTTTATGAACGTACTATTAGCGTAAACGTAGGTTATATTACTAAGGAGAACTGTACGCGCTTTAGACAAGCCCATATGGGCTTTTTAAGCGAGTATGTTTGATACTCGCTTATTGGATTGGTTGTTTTTTTTTTGAGAGACTTTTTCTTATTGTGTGCGACTAAGCTTATGGGTGGTAACTTACCACTTTAAACTTTTGGTGATAGTACCTACACTCTAGTAGCTCGATCCAGGGATAACAGAACTTACAAAAAAAATAGGTAAATTAAGCCTGTTGCACAATATTAGATATCTACACATAAAACCGTAGGTAGGTATGTATCTACTTAGTGTAGATACTGTAAACGTTCTTGTAACAGGTAGGGGCCTCATTAGTGCTAGCTATTGTCCGGTCCGCCCGCTAACGACAGGAGGGTGATCTTTACGAGCTAATTTAGCATGCGCCTGCTCTAGCAGCCGTTTTTCTAGTCCGCTTAGCAGGTGATTTGTAAAAAAACACTGGTTATTTTCTTAGCGTTTTTAGAGTTCCGAAGTGCGAAAAGGAACCGTTATAGTTTGGCTATGTCCGACGTAGTCAGTCTTTCTTCAAGAAAAATACAAAAAGATTTCTCCAGGGCAGGCAACGCATTAGCAATGCTCCAGGTGTTGCAGATGTCAATAGGCAACGGTAACCACTTACCATCAGGTAGGCCGTAAGCCTGTTTGAATCAATTTGTCATTAAAAAAATAATGTTGCTTGCTTGCTATCTTGTCGTGTAACTGATCCTTTCTTAGTTCTTACATCCTGTAGCTATACTTATTAGGGCAGTGACCATTTTTTTCGATGATACTTTTTCACAAAATGGAATGTAGAGCACACTGTACACTGAAGTGTCATCGTAGAAAAACCTTGAATCCTGATGCAATTCATTGTTTCTTGTGCTTTTATTTTTACCTAGGGATTTTTGCCCAGATTCCGTCCTCACGTCTGACACGTAGCAGTTTTATAGGTACAGCGATATAGCATCTTGCCATTCCATATAGTTACGCACACACTCAATAAGGGGACGAAATATGAAAGTACCTACATAGATATTTTTGTTGATAATACAATGTAGAAGAACCAAGAAGACTTCA
Source organism: Anticlea derivata (assembly GCA_947579855.1). Classification (NCBI taxonomy): domain Eukaryota; kingdom Metazoa; phylum Arthropoda; class Insecta; order Lepidoptera; family Geometridae; genus Anticlea; species Anticlea derivata. The sequence continues at coordinate 9,998,843 of OX388276.1, read as the reverse complement.
TCAACAACCTGTAGAAGTCCACTGCTGGACATAGGCCTCCCCCAATGAGTTCGACGACGAACGGTCTTGAGCCCTTTCCATCCACCGACTTCCCGCAACCTTAACAATGTCATCGGTCCATCGGGTGGCGGGCCTTCCAAGAAGACTTAGCTCTCAGAATTAGCAAGTGTCAGTGGCAGTGAGCAGGCAATAATAGCTCGCAGAACCGACAACCGTTGAGGAGTAAAGGTTCACGTAATGCGACCACGAACCGACGCAGTGTTGTAAGGCCCCCCATCCGGTGGACTGACGACATTGTGAAAGTTGCAAGAAGTCGTTGGAGCATCGTGGTCTCGAGGAACAGGCGTAGCTTCACCTAGTTTCTAAGGCGTTTCAAAGTGATCCTAGTGATTTTATTGAAATAAACACGTTTCATTTTATTTGATCCCCGTATCTAGGAGAGGGTCACGGGTTCAAATCCCACCTGAGTCGGAAATGTTTGAGATATAAAAAAATCAAGGTCGTAGCAGAACTTCATTTGACATGGTACGCACGCACTTGCCAGTAGCTGGCATGCTATTTTTAAGCATGTGCATCACGGGCAATAAACGTACCTATAATAGTGCCCGCGTTATGAACCGAGTCGTCGGGCCATAAATCATTGTAATCAGTGTATCTCGCTCGCACTTATTGGGCTTATGGAGCGTCTTAGTGATGTTGTAAATTTGCCAGCTGATCTATTAAATAAATTGGCGCCTTTGCATTTATCGATATGATGCAAAGCGTTGCACATCCCTATTTATGTTTTGACATTTCTAAGTGCATTGTATTTATGCATAAGGAGAGAAATAAATAAATGAATTGAATTAATTTGAATATTATTATTGACGTTTAGGCCAACGACTCAGTTAATAACGCGGGCACTATAGCTGATGAATTTTCGTGATCTGATGACTTTATAATCGCCAAAAGATACAGAGCATTAAAAAATATGGCGCCTTTTATCTACGCGTAATCGTTAATGTGAATAAGGCACACACCAGCGCAAGCTATCATTCGCATTAAAGTCGCTATCGCTGGAGTGAGGGCTTTATGCCTTCCGCTTCCGAGAGCGAACAGTCGGCGACAAAAAATTCTGATAGTCATCATCATCATTTCCTTTCCTTGTCTCACACAAGTTTGCTTTTAAGTTGTTTTCCTTCCATTCTCCCATATCGCCCTTCCGGTTATGTTCAGGCCAAATCTAATTATGGGAAAATGAAGATCACGAAGCTCACGACTGTAGTCTGTTCGTGCTTAACATTAACACAATCGGCATTCGCACTCTTGTAGGTAAGCCATCCCCAAGCACGGTAGATATCCCCTCAGATCCCCAAGTGCTCAGATTCTTAATAATCGAAGGGTAGTCAGAGGCATGTCCATATTTTGGAGTTAGCCGCCTACCTACGTGAAAGTCTGCAAAAATATCGCAGCGTTTAAACCCAATATTTTCCATCACTTTTTTGTAATCTACCCCTAAGTAGGTAATAAAAAAAAATATATAAGCCCAAATTGGTGCTTTCATTTAAGGCATATTTTTTTCTGGGTCCGTGGGGAAACGGGGCCCTCCGGGTTTTCAAAAAATGGTAGAAGAATACATGTTGTGCCGACCCCACATGATGTGGGTTAAGAGCAGAAGGATGATGATGACTTAGAACCCACTTAGTTACAATCAAAACAAATAAATTTCACACTTCTACAGCTTCTACATACCTTAGCGTAAACAAGTTTGCCTAGTTAAGCAACCTTCAGGCGGTGAACAAATGGACGGTTGACCGCCATCAGCTGAGCCCTACAGCGCAAATTCATCATCATCATTTCAGCCGTTCGACGTCCACAGCTGAACATGGCCTCCCCCACAGACAGAGCAAATTCCTTATCATGTGTGGGGATTTGCCCATACTCATCACGCTGGGCATGCGGGTTAGCGAGCGCAGTTAGAGCTATCGTTATTAAAATGAGGGACACTGCTGCCCATCCCCTAGCTTTTTTCCATTAGTCGCCTCTTACGACATCCGCGGATAGGTAGATAGGGAGGGGCCTAGTCTTCAGCCGGGGCCACCACGGCAAATTAGCGCAAATTAGGCACATTCGAATTAATTGGGCCAATTTAACAATTTTGAAATAGCGTTTTACCCTATTTACAATGCTGAGTGTACCAACATAGCTATGACAATATTTATGTGGGTCATAATGTGTGTGGTATCTGGTTGCACATAGGCGTTCAATTCTACATATACAGTTCATAAGTACATAAACACCTAGGTAAATGTACTTATGAGTCTTATGTAGTACAGTCACCTACACTTACTTGATCGGTGATAGAATAAATGTAGTGAAAGGATAAAGTGTGCATCTATAGGCTCCTTTCGTGCATATTAGGGGTTGCAGTTTCGATAGATTCTCAATTTCCAAACTGACGTATGAAATTGGCCTCATGAGTTTCGAAGTTTCGTAATTTCGAAACTGGATGTAGGATCGAAAATATAAGAAAAGTAAGACTTTTTGTTCGATGTGGATTGAAGTAAGAAAAGGTACATATTTCCAAAAAAAAATCTTAGTACCTGCCGGAAAACGCACAAAGAAGGAAAAAAATTGGTTTTAAATGTAATATTTAATAGATTTCACTTAATTTTCACTCTTACCTAGCAGTTTCAAAATATCGAAACTGGAAGTGTCAATTTCGAAATTGCAGAATATGGCAAAATGGTCCGAAATTTCGAAACTATGAAACTTCGAAATTTCGGAATGCACCCCCTAGTATAAAAAAAAACAAAAAAAAAAATAAATGTTCTCCTAGAAAGCACAAGTAAAGCGCACATAAATTTTCCAGTAATCGAAAAAGCGACCTTTGGATCGGAAGCCGGTGTCAACACCACCACTCCACCAGTGCTGGAATTCAATTCGTTCTCAACCCTACGTAAGTACGTACTGGTAATGAGTATTACTGCGGGGAAAATCATATACGTGCAATGGGTGGTCTTATCGCCAAATGCGACTTCCAGACTTAGATGGATAGGATTGAGTGAGGGTAAGTTACAAAGGTAAGTCATATAATTTGGCCGAAGACCGTAAAAGAACCCATGAAGGCCTGTGTCACTTCAGGTGAAGATTCAGGGTAAATTGAGCTTTAATGCAAGGGTCGCAGGTTCAATTTTGATTTGTGCTCATGCTTTTGAATCAAGCCTAAGTAGAAAAAGTCATCACGCCAATGGAACTTCATTAGGGTTCCGTACCTCATTTGGGAGAACGGAACCCTTATAGGATCACTTTGTTGTCTGTCTGTCCGTCTGTCAAGACCCATTTTCTCAGAAACGGCTAAAGGTATCAACATGAAATTTATACCAACTATTAAGGTCTGTGGGCTTATGGTGCCATTTATAAATCACTAGAGCTTTGATGCTGATGAATGCATTAAAAAGATATGGCAATTAATGTATAATTTTTGTATGGAAATGGCAAAAACCTCTAGGGTAGCTACTTCCAGTTACCTCACAATTCTGAAATTTGGAATGCTAGGAGCTTTTGTGACACAGTTAAAGGGAATAGTCTGAAATTGAGGAATTTCGAAGTTTTTTAGGAAACAAAGTTATATTTGCGGTCAATATTTCTACCCAATCAGGCTAGCTGGTAGATAATGCCTTGTCATTAAGCCCACCTTTTGTACATTGTTTTTTGTGTGCAATAATGATTAAAATAAATAAATAAATAAATGTCATACAATGACTACCTGAGTAACCGCAAATATAAGTTTGTCAATTCCTACACTTGGAATTTTGATTTTTTGACCACGTGTACGGATTTTCCAACTGGTAAATCCATTGGTGCGCGACGGGATTCGGACCTGCGACCAATGGTACGGAAGCCTCGGGGCGTGAGTTTTCGCACTTGATTTATTATTTTCGTCTTTATTTTTTAAATGCGGTAAGCAACTGCGCTGCCTTGTAGACTCCTCTTCCTGTCGTAAATGTTTGAGATGTTTCGCGGCTCGACACGCCGATGGCTCCACCTATAAAGGGGAAAAGTTGAGTTATCCAAGCCTACATTTAGTTGTGGCCCCGGCTGAAGAATAGGCCCCTTCATATCTACCTATCCGCGGATGTCGTAAGAGGCCACTAAGGGAAAAAAGCTAGGGGATGGGCAGCAGCGTCCCTCATTTTAACAACGATAACTCTAACTGCGCTCGCCAACCCGCATGCCCAGCATGGTGAGTATGGGCAAATCCCCCCACATGATAAGGAATTCGCTCTGTCTGTGGGGGAGCCATGTTCAGCAGCGGACGTCGTACGGCTGAAATGATGATGATGATGACATTTAGTTCATAGTTCATCGCTATTCAGGATTAAAAAAAACACTCAACGGCTGACTCGCTATCGATTCTGAGCATTCAGACTGGTGCTAAGGTGCCCAACATTCGAAACTATTACGTAGTCTGTGCCGACGGCCAAACATTCGGCAAGTTTGTTCATTACGCCGCTGACCTGTACAGTAGTCAAATGTGAAAAGTTTCATTGTACCCCGGGCAAGACGCGTAATTAACTAAGAAAATAACTCTAGGCAGGTGGGAGAGGCGCAGGCTGACCGACTCGCGGACAATACCTATCCGTCAAATGTTTTAAAGTATTGTACCGACCCCGGTGCATAACGGGAGAGGTTCAGGCTACGCGATAAGCTGAGCAACAGAAGGAGTAAAGTCGAGTGAAACAGTAAGCAGAGCGATTGTCCGAAATTCATTTCTATAACAGACAAAAGTGAAATGAAAGCTTTGCAATAAACGGAGTGATTGGCTAACATTTTCCACAGATCTCAGTTCGAAGTCTGTTGGCACCGTTTTCCCGCAGTAATTATTAATATTATAATTTTTTTTTTATTTATTTATAATTTAACATTGCCATAACAGTTTGCACCTAAGCGACGAAGCAATTATTTTCTAAAAAGGACACATAAACTTTGTACATTGAGTTCACGAAATTTAACCTTCGACAGTTAAACTCAGGAAAAACCACGTACTAAATCCATAGGGAGCATGCAGGAAGATTAACAAAGACTACAGAGGGGTGTGTAATACTTGGTACAATAGTTTTCGCTCTCACTCATAAGCATAATAACTCACACGTGACACGAATAATTTTCGTATGGACAAAATGAGCTGCCGTATTGGTTCGCTAGAGGCACTGTTTCAGATTCCATACAAAAAAGCGACGTGCCACTCGCGAGTGTAAAGCCGTGTTCCAACGGCGTGCGATGTGTCATCCAAAATATATATTAAAATGATCCTCACTCAAATAACAATCGTAAGTTAAAAGTCAAACTTAAAATCAACTTCATTCAAATGATGCATTTTTTTGATAAAACATCGCACGTTTGAACACATTGAAAAATATGACCCCGCTCAGGGGTCGCTCCGCTTATCGCTCAGCTCACGCAAGAAATCAGTCCTCGCTGAAAATAACGGAGCTTAATGTGATTCAGTTATTTTTTAGGGTAGATCTGAAAGGGCTAACGGTTATAGCCGGGAAATGTAGCCATCATTAGGAAAAACATCTTTTGAACCATTAAAATGAGATAAATCGAAATAAAATTCCGAATTTCAAGGTCTATCATTATTATCTTACACGACTACGGCGAAGCAAAATTAATGAATGAATATAAATGCTTTATTGTACACTAAAATAAAATAAAAAATATAAACAAATATAAACTTACACTATACGGTTGTATTGCTAAAAAGCGATCTCTTCCAGACAATCTTCGGATGGAGTGAAGGTAAATTTTTTTTGCCCATACTCGGCATGCGGGTTGGTTAGCGCAGCTATCTTTGAAAATAGGGGACGCTGCTATCCCCTAGCTTTTTTCCCTTAGTCGACTCTTACGACATCCACGGGTAGGTAGATATGGAGAGGCCTAGGTATTCCTCAGCCGGGGCCATCACGGCAATTATATTATCTTCATTAAAAAGCATATAAACGAATTTTTGTATGATAAACTTAATTTAATTTAATATTATATAAGATTGACATTAATGATAAATTTATATTTTTTTGAATTTGTAATTTATTAGTTATTATGTAATTTGTAATCTAATTAATATTGGTTTAAATCTTTGTATATATAATGTTTGTATGACCGATGTCAGAATCTAGTGATCTGTACTCTAAACCTCACCATCTATCAATGTACCTAGGTTCACGAACAATAAATGAATTATTATTATTATTATTATCATCTTCATACTATTGTTAAAGGTAAGTGTTGTCACAGGTAGTTAAAATATCCATCATAATTTCCAAAGCTAATATAATATTAAATGCAATTTTAAAACTCATTTGTAAGACCTGTAATTAAGCAACAAATTAACAATTTTATAACTGTCATGGGAGCGCCTTCCTGGACACCGTCGTAAACAAAATTAATTATGAACCGGCACTTTAAGATAAATAATATCAACATTTTGCATAACCTAGTTCTTACTAATATTATAATGGCGAAAGTTTATGAGGATGTTTGTGGTTCAATCACGCCACAACGGCTCAGCCGATTTTGATGAAGCTTGGTATACATAGATTTCTTTACCTAGAATATCATTATGGGCTACTTGTTATCTTGGTAAATAGTGAGAGGGTGCTAGTATTTCATCTCACTACTATTATAAATGCGAAAGTTTAGATGGATGGAGAGATCTTTGTGACTCAATCATGCAGAATGACTGAACGGATCAGAATGAAATTTGGCACAGTGATAGATTATAGTCTGCAATTGCATATTCCAGACTATAATTTATCCTCGTAGGTTACCACGCGAGCGAATCTACGGGAGGAAGCTCAAACGGAAATAAAAGTTCTAAAAACGCATCTCACTCAAAGTCCGAAATCCCAACACACAACAAATATTGCAGGTTTTAAACTAAAAAAACCACGGAATACGCATACCTACAAACCACCCCGCCGAGTCAGTCCGCGATCCAACTAGGTACAGGGCGGTCGTCTAGCCCCGCGGCCCCTCGCGAGAACCTTCATAAATTACAGTTAAGTCGACATAAAAAAGTATACAACCTCCTTTCGTGCGTACAAACGTTGCGTGCTAAAAGAAAAAAAAACACGTTCGAATTTCAAACCAGTCTCGGACTTTGCAAGTGTTACTAAAACTTTTTTCAGTGGAGTGACGTGTGTAATAGTGTTGTACATCATTTATGGTTAATTACAAGAGTTTGTGGAGTGATAGTGCTGTGCTACGGTGAAAATTAAATCGAGTTGTTAGTTCAGGTGTGTTGAAATGTAGCTAGAATACTTTTAATTGAATAATAAATACGCTCACTACTTTCATCCCTTATAATGGTAGAGCAGCGATCTGATTTTTGGTCTAAGGAGGGTAGTCAGAGGCAACTGTGAACATTTGAGAAATATCCATATTTTGCAGTAGTGGTTAAGTTATGGTTAAGCGTTTGACCACCTTCTCACTTTTGCAAGTGAGATGTGGCCTAAGATAGAGCACGCTTTCCCAAAAAGGACATAATGACTCTATATTATTTGAGAATAAAAAAACATAAATTTTTAACAATTTTTCTTATATTTAACATCGAGAACCTAATGTCTAGACAAACCTAACATAGGAAAAATTTAATGAATATAACACATTTACTAACATTCATTTTGTATTCCTTTTGTGTAATAAACAAATAAATATTCATATCCATAATTTATTATTATTATTATTATTTATTTGTTGAATAACAATATTAACAAAGTTTTCCTTCACCGTATTTGACCGCACTCATTGGAATACAACCGGGTTCGAATCTTCGGATTGAAAGTCGGAGAACCTCCCACTAGGCCAACGAGGCTTGCATACTTTGATAACATTGTAGTTGAATTATATACTATGTCGGTAATTCAGGTCGAATTAAACTATGTAGAATCGAATGAAGTAAAAAACTGAGTTGGTAACGTATATTTTAAGTTGATAAATTGAGTAATACATACGCCTTATTGGAGAGAGCTTTATTAACTTTTTTTACGTAAAGACATTTATCAACGAGAATCATCGACATCGAGCAATCAATTGAGGGTCGCTGGAATCGAATAGTTGATTTTAAGATTATTTTAAGGCAATTATGAATTTAAGGACCTTGTTACAGAAGCCAACACACAACCTACCACCTACCTAATATATGTACCTACCTCGCTTTATCTGTGACAAAACATAAAACACATTAAAGCTTATGAATGTAGTTCATAAGCTTTAATGTGTTTTATGTTTTGTTTTGTGTTTTTTTAGATTTGTAAATAGTATGCGTAAGTAAAGTATGCGTTGTGGAGCAAATAAACATGTTTTCTTTCTTTCTTTCTTTCCTTCACGGCTTCTATAACAAGGTCTTAGAAAACTCTGCAAAAATTTTATTACGAACATCCTACTATTTAGATAACTAAAAAATGCCTTCTCATTGATTATTAATAAAGATGTAAAACTTAAAATGAACTAACGTAAATTGACGTTTCCAAATGATCCATGCGATTTAATGAATAAATGAATATTGATGTTTGAAGTTTGATTCATTTCAAATACTTAGGTATGTGCATTTACATTTTATTTTATTAATTAATTTTATGTTTAATAAATAGGTAATTAATATACTGAAAAGCTTATTACCTGACTGCCGAGAAAGAAGGAGGGTAATGTAACCAATAAATTGATTATTTTGATTATTATTCAAGAATCTATTGAGCTACTTGGGGATCTAAAAGGATTTCTACCGAACGTAGGAAATTAATTTGCCTAATTATTTTTTTATAAATGTTATATTCACCGTAGCCAGAAACACGGTTTGATTCTAAAAAAAGGGATATTTTTGTGAAATCGCGTGACGACACGGCATGGTAATTAGCATGCGATCCCAATATGCAGATAGAAAAGGTTTGTTTGTTTATTCCTCGTTCGCGATTTTATAATCGATCTTTATTTGCATAAAACCAACAAGGGCGTAGGTATGTTACAAAAATAAAATTAAAAATAAATAGGCTCACGACTTTTGTTTTCCAAAAATTGTAGACATTCTCTCAAATCTCCAGGCTAAGATTCTAGAGAATATCTAAGGGGGTAGTTAGAGGCACGTTGCAGTGATATTACATACGTGATAGGTTGCAAGCCCATCGCCGCTTTAATACTTACCTAATAGTTTCCTCACGATTTGTTCTAAACAAGTGTTATTGCGTACCTAAACAATTCGTATAAAATACTCATTGGTTCATGAACGGGCTCGAACCCACGACCTTCTGATCGAAATCGGGGAATCCCCTACTAGGCCAACACAGCTTTTATTAGCAAAGACTTATAAATTCAGTAAATTAAATCAAATGTTTAAAGCATAACAGTTATTTGAAATAACGAATGTAGCAAGTGCATTTTGCCTTTTCTGCTTTGACGACTTCGGTGGACCAGCGGGAATCGGGTTTGATTCTCGCTGCGAGACAAATGTTGGCAAATGGTGTTGTGGTACCATGGTACTCAAAGTTTTTGATGCCAACGACCAACGACACAGAGACTCCTAGTGTAGGGTCAGGACTATGTATGTGACTGTTGGGTGTTAAATATTATATAAAATATATTATCGCTTTCATCTAGTAGGTACTGCAAAACATCCCTCAGGCTTTGTATCTACTGAATTACTAATTGACTAAACTTTGGCGTAGATAGTGATGAAACGTAAACGCGTTATATCTATTAGTAAAATATCTTATATTTTTTTAGTTTTTCTTTAAGCTTTTTTTGGTATAGTTTGCCTACTACTTCACAAATCCGTGGGCTTAAGCCAGCACATAAAATGATAATATTTAGACTTATAAGACCAATGTTTCGTTCGTTGCGTTTCTTTAAAAAAATTGGTCATTTTATACAATATAACATACTAAATATTTGCTCTATAACTCTATAACATACGAAATAATACAGATTTATCTTTTATTTTCCCTCTCTCTTCTCTCTTTTAGAATTAACTACTCCTACCTGTTTCCACAAACGAAGCATTAAGCCGTGTTCAAACGGCGTGTGATAAGACATAGACATAGACATTCAGTTATTTGCAACTAAAACACACACATTTGCACAACATTTTAAAACTAAACAATTACATAACAGAAAACACGAGCAGTTAAAAAAAAATGGTGTGATGTGTGCTGCAGCAGCAAAATTGCCTCGGCTCAGCATTATGCCTACTGTGTTAGCAGCAGACGCTGGTATTCTGCCGAAACCATTTCCCAGTCATTAAACCCTGTGAGAACAGTCTTATAATGAAAAAGGTAATAAAAGATAAGTCAGACTAAGGTTTATTTAATATTTTTAACTTTTGTGAGCTTACGATATCGTCGAGCTATATCGCACATTCTCAAAATGTCAAATCAAAATTGACTTTATCCTGTAGAGTTCTGAAACGAATTTTATATGACATAATTATTAGGGACATACCGCATGCCATTTGAACACTTTAGGTAAACTTTTGTCCATGAACTCATTAATTACTTTTTAATTTGGGCTCAAATGAAAAAGTTATTTTGGAAATTAAACATTTTGCCGAATTTCGGGTGACTGTTATACTTTGCACATCACTAGATAGTTTATAACAAAGTTTGCCTAATGTGTTCGCTATTTTCACTAATACCGTAAAGTTGAGGAAGGATTTTGACCCCGATTTGACCTTCTTTTACACAAAAGGTGTACAATCAATGTACAATCGAGTAATTCTCGGTTTTTGTATTCAGAGTACTACCCGTACTTGCTACGAACGGTTTCAGAAGATTAAACTTTTTTTTTTTTTTTTTAATATTCCGTACATATCACCCAAACTAGGCATAGCCTGTACTATGGGTACCAGAGACTGATATACATAGTACTGATATATATACATTAACCAAGCAATACTGGAAGGCGTTTTGAACTTTTTAAGGGGTCGGCAACGCGTGCGTTATGCCTCTGGTATTGCAAGCGTTCATAGGCTAAGGTAACCACTTACCAACAGGTGGGCGGTGTGCTTGTTTGCCACCTTAGTTGTATAAAAACGGAATGGTATTTTACGGAATTTGTAGATTACGAGGATTTTCGTGGTTCAACCCCTTAGGGGATGCAGTGGGTAATGTAGGTACATTGTACAAGCGTGGTTGAAGTTGGTATGCAAATAGCGTCACACGAACAAAGTCGGGGGCATTCCATTAGTGCTTGCCTTGTCGCGTCCCTGTTTCTTTCTTGGTCCTTCATTAAGGTCCTTCAGTGAGTAAGTTCATGGACCAGTCAAGACCAGTGTGATAAAGAGGATCCTCTCGTGCATGTCGGAATTGGAATCCTTGACATTTGGATCGGAAGGCGGGGCCACTACTACCACTCCAACAGTGCCCACAATTTAATTAGTTATTCAAGTTTGATGTTTATAAAAAACGTGGTAAGCTTATGACGTAGAAGACACTTCTTCTTCTTCTTGTCGTGTCACTGATTCTTTCATGGTCATCCTGTATTATGTTAGTGACCATGTTGAGGTATGGTGGCCTAAGACCGTCGATGAAAGAATCAGTGTTGTGAAAGGATTATAGTGCGCCTCTTAAGGCTCCTTTCGTGCACAAAAAAAAGTGTTAAAATGAAAAAAAAAGTGTTGTGTAATGGTTAGTAGAAGAAGATAGCCATAGATAGAAGACACTGCTATCAATAGATTCCCCGTCTGATAAAAATACGTTATTAATTTGAGTCGGTGTCCTTGTACCTCGATCCGAAGGTCGCGGGTTCATACCGGTAGCGCACCATTGATATCACGAGAAAACCCGCGGGGCGGGGCGTATTGACCATATTTCTGTGGGGGCGGCCGATTATGTTCAGAGAATGGTATAGGTTCTGGGAAGGCCTAACTTAATCTAACTAAACACGTTCCAGGCAGTATATTGCCTCGAACTAGCCATCAAAATCTGATAAGCCGTTTAGGCGTGATGGAACCACAAACATTCAAATATCCTTAAAGACAAACTTTTGCATTTTATTTATTCTATTCGAGAACTCTATGAGGGCTCTATCGAGGGCTATGGAGAGAGCTATGCTAGGAGTTTCACTACATGATAAGATCCGAAATGAGGAAATTCGTAGAAGAACCAAGGTCACCGACATAGCTCTCAGAATTAGCAAGTTGAAGTGGCAGTGGGCAGGCCATATAGCTCGCAGAACCGATAACCGTTGGGGAGTAAAGGTTCTCGAATGGCGACCACGAACCGGGCGACGCAGTGTTGGAAGGCCCCCCACCCGACGACATTGTGAAGGTTGCGGGAAGTCGGTGGATGGAGAAGGCTCAAGACCGTTCGTCGTGGAACTCTTTAGGGGAGGCCTATGTCCAGCAGTGGACTTCTACAGGCTGATGATGATGATTCGAGAACTCGAGTGATGGAAAACATCTTGAGGCAGCTGGCATGTTCTAGAACATCAAAAAGACGAAGTGTGCACGAAATGAGCCTCCATGCTCAGTTCGCGTGCGGTTTCAATATTTGCTGTATGAGTTTATGTTACACCTAGACGAATATCGGTGGCAACATGGCGTCGATTCGCACGCATACATTATCTATTGTTAACATTAGTATCGAACACGGTGATGTCACGACAGTCCCAGCACATCCAAATGTAAGTAATGAAAGAAAGAAAGAAAGAAAGAAAATACATTTATTTTGGACACACAAGCACAGCACAAACTAATAAAATAAAAAATAAAGACACAAGGTACAGGTTACAATACAAAAGGTAGGGAGGAAACAAAACAAAAGTAAGTAGGAAGTAACAAAACTAGGGTATTCATTAGTCCGTACCGATGCATGCGTGAGCCAAAAAAGGTTCCATCTCAGCATTGATGCCGCACACGAAGTGTAGCGGCGCTGGTTTTCAGATGGAACCCTTTACGGCGACCTCACGATCGTAGTGTGCTGCATCTCTCTTGTAATGTTTGGACGTGTTTCTGACTAACCGATTACTTCAAGGATCTGAGTGAGAAAACCTTTGGAAGACCCAAGCTTTACAAACCTTACTACTATTGTAAATGCGAGAGTTTGCATGGATGGATGTTACTCAATCACGCCAGAACGGCTGAACGGATCTGCATGAAAGGAGCCATTTCATTCTGGGCCTGGTCCATGTACACTACATAGAAAAATTAGGAAAAAATAGGAGATTACAAGAAAATACAATTTCATTAATTTGAAGACAAATGCGATGGTACAAGAATAGTTATTCTGGTAAGTTTCTTACTATGTGAACACTATTTGAAGGCCGCCATGTTGGTTTATAATTGGCGTTTGACATGACATTGACATATTTTTCATGTCATGTTGTTTGATTTGATGTTTTTGTTTTGTCAGATAAGTGTAGGTTGTCAAAATGACATTTCACGCACAGCGCTACGCGTACACGTAGCGCTGTGTGTTGCTCTCTTTGTCGAAGGAAAACATATTGTACCTTAGAACGAAGTCAATTTAAATAAAATAACCTATAAATACGTTTACTTTATTGCTTAGCCATATTTTAGAGTAATGTACGCAGTGCAGGCCCAGGCTCCATATATTGATGAAACGTCTCTTTTGGCACAGACATCGATTATAGTCTGCAATAGCACATATACTTTTTATCTCAGGAAAATGTACGTTTCCCGTGGAATAGCTTTGTTTTTTCTTTTCACAGAGCAAGGGACATATGTACATGATACCTAGTGGTAGTTTAGGGGCCAGAGAATGAGATAGGCCTTTTACCTCGATAAAATGCACTGTTCCTGTTGAATTGCATAACAATATTATAAATGTGACAATTTGTGAGGATGTTTGCTAAGCTTTTTATCTCGGTACCAGGCGAGCAAAGCCGCGGGCAGAAGCTATTACTATATATATACTCAAGTCGTGTTCAAACGGCGTGCGATAAGACATCTAAAATGTGTTTGAAATTTATTTCAAAATCGTCTACTAATTAGAGTTAATTAGAGACTGGCCTCATAGCTCAGTTGGTAGTAACTCTGCCTTCTGCGCGAGAGGTCGCGGGTTCGATTCCCGCACTGGACAAACATTTGTGACTAACATAGATGTTTGTTCTGTGTCTGGGTGTTAAATATATATCTATTATGTATATCAGTCTCTGGTACCCATAGTACAGGCTATGCCTAGTTTGGGATCAGTTGACCGTGTGAATATGTCCGGAATATTTATTTATTTATTTATTTAATTTTGAGTTTGAGCGCCTACGATAAAGGTCAACGATATCGCAAGCCCCTAAAAGTCAAACAAAAATTGTCTTTAATAAGTAGATAGATATAAAGATCATTTTGAAAAGAACATCAGAAGAGATATCGCAAGTCGTTTGAACACGGCCTATTAAAACATCATGATTAGGTACATGCTTGCATTCATTGAAAACCACAAAGCCTCGTCGAAGCAATCCCAATACCCAATTCCTGTATTTACGTAACTTTGTACATGTACCAATACAAACTTCGTACATATTGGTATAAAAATACCAACGTAAAGGCCTGTTCAGATATACGCAATCGATGCCGCTGTGGGTAGCGTCAGACAAGTGGGTATCTATTGAAATTTAAGCGGAAACCCGCAGCTAAGTATAGCCAAATGTTGATTTTCGCCTGCCGCTGTCCATTGAAATCTGTTTCGCAAATCATGCGAAAAAATAAGCTATATTTCCCTCAATTTTACACGCTAGCCGCGAAAGAATATTTCCCCGAAATGTATATCCTCTTGTAACATAAGATATTAAAAAGACCCACAAATATATAGTACTATTCCGCTAATCTATTCCTCATAAATTTCACAAACAAACTTAATAAGAATTCGACACGTATTTCGCCTCTCTACAAGGCATCATCAGGAAGAGTTGACGTGCTGTGCGCTGGTAACTCCGAGACGTGTTGCCTCGTCAAGCACTGAGCAGAAAGTAAAAAGACCGTGGACGTGTTGCCTGTGTTCCTCGGCTATCTCAATGACGCGCGGCGGTAATCACCAACGTTACACACTTATACCATAATGTACTATAATACACCTCTTTATTAACCGACTGCGATTATCGCGTGTATAATTTCCTCAATAGGCCGTATTCTAATTGATACATATACCCATCGGAATGTTCTGCTTGGTATATTTACCCGCAGTGACAGTGTGCACGAAAGAAGCCTTTAAGAGGCGCACTTTAATCTTTTCACTACACTGATTCTTTCATCGACGGTCCCTTTTCAGGGCCACCATACCTCGACCTGGTCACTGACCTAATACAGGATGACCACGAAAGAATCAGTGACATGGTAAGAAGAAGCGAATTCCGCGTTTGTCTGAACAGACCTTAAATTGAAGGCAATGGAATTGAGTTCGTGTTTCCCTTTGCTCCTGTTTTTGCATTTGACAATGCCCTGGAGGTACTTATGTTTGATAAAATGTCGGTTAAGAGCGAGACGAATGTGGGACTAGGGTTCCGTGATGTTCACAATATTTGTTTTGTACGCGGCCGATGTCGAGGTTTAGTTAGGATATAGAATGAAATGCTTGGAAAGAGCTAGATTTACAAACCATACAGAAAGAGACGTTGCCATTTAGGGTGGATTCGACCAAACGCTATGTTATGCGAGAGTAACAATCCCTGGGATAACTCCCTGGAAAACAGGCTTTTGCAACACACGTTAACCCACTTATTGCATCGGCCATGCTGCAAAGAAGCTTGAATAACATCTCAGAGTGGCTGAAAGACTGGCGGATCAAGGCAAACGAAAGCAAATCAGTGCATGTCACCTTCACTCTCAGACATGGTTCGTGTCCCGCAGTCAACCTTAATGGGATTCAGATAGCGAAGATGTGCGATACCTGTACTCTAGAGAAATTAGTTATTTTATTATATGGATAAGACTTATACTAGTTTGGTCGAATCCACCCGTATATATACAGAGATCTTTCATTCCACGCTCCTCCTATATCTTTACCGCACACATAAAAAACATGTGTATAGACGCAATACTCGCAAACTGGTCGATGTCATTGGTTCTTCAATTTACAGTAAAATAGCTGCAACCACACAAGTAAAGAGTTGCAATAAACATTTCCTTTCACACATTAAAATAATAACATTTTTATACTACCAGCTCGTCAATGGCATATTATGTGTCATGCAAACCTTTCTAAAGTAAGTCATTACAGCCCTACGGTCTAGCCGGGTCATAATGTTGTATCTACTGAATTTCATTATTTCCCATGGGACATAATGTGATTTGAATTTGGAATGCAACCCATGTAGTCGGGCTTGATCGAGGTTGGTTTCAAAAATGTTTGGGTGCAATGAGATTTGATTCTAATTAGGCTGTATGTTATCATTTTCTTTGCACTGCCTACAAATTTAAAAAAAGAAAAACATTTTCACCCGCCCACGAAGGATTTATTCGAATGTCGAACTGACCACTACAGAATAGACTACAATAAAATAAAAAAAGGCGCCAAGCGCTCAAACTGCTGTGCTGTTATCTACACCGAAATTCAGTTTCGATTCGAATAAACTTCTAAAAAATGTCAAGTGACGAAGACAGTGATTTTGATTCGACTCCAGAATGCATACAATTTGAAGCCTCTGGTATAGTTGGAAACTTACTTCCAGAAAAATCATTTCTTTCTACTTAACAGGCATTGTTTTCAATTGCCTCGCAGAAAGTATAATAAGTAGAGTATGCAACGCGGGCTTAAATGTGTATTTGTCTTGGGCGGTCTTGAACCCCTCGTACTCAGGATTCTTGCTTTAACTTTAACCATAGGATCCCTCATTCTCGGGGTTCAATATAGCGCCCGGGACATAATACATTACTTTAAGCCACTGTTGCATAATCTACTATTAGTGGAGGTGCATTTGTACCTAACCTATCTATGTACCTAACCTACCTCCTAAACAGAAACTGTTACTAATATTGTGGTTACAAATAAAAGTTTTCTTTGTAGACTGAAATATCTCTACCTACTGGTCTGCGGCTTTCAATAAAGCACGCGGAACTCTAACTACAATCAAACGAACTTTTTAGATTTCCTCAGAACTGCCGGAAACCGAGATCGCTATCGCAAGCGGATATTTATTTATTCAACCGGTTCTCCGGACTTTTATCCGGTGTTTTATTTAACCTATCGATTTGCTGGTTATTTGCTTACAATTTACGGTTAGAACGGATAATAAAAGGAATCTTTAAAGTCACGCGAAATGGTCGCGATATATTTTTTAAGGTGGCAGACAATCTACCCACCTGCCCACCTGTTGGTGGTTACCGTAACCTATGAACGTATGCAATACCAGAGACATCAAGCACGCGTTGCCGACCCTGAACCCTTATATACATTTTTTAAACAAATAATGTTATTTGTTTCAAAAAATATAAGGGTTCAAAAAAGTTTTCTCCATTTTCAACTGCCAAAGTCGAAAAATCTTTACGATTTTCAAGCTCAAACGAGGAAATAAGATTAATTGAAAATTAAAATATTCAAATCGCATTCATCGTCTCTTGAAAGGTTATCATAATATATTAGTCATCCGTCACCCTTATCTTTGGGGCCACTGCTTATTCTGTGCGCAGGGTCGGATCTAGAGACAATTGATATAAAATGGGTTCCTTTTCCAAATAAGTTGTATTTTTTATACAACCAAGGTGGCGAAAAAGCTTGCGTCCCACCTGGTGGCAAGTATTTCTCGTACCGTAGCCTCGTATTAACGCTTGCAATACCAGAGCTAGAGGCATCACGGACGCGTTGCCGATCCCGAACCCCCTCTCTCCCTAAAGAGCTCTTACTCAACACAGGAGCACAACACTAGGTTCATGACTATTGTACCCAAAAAAGTAGACATCCTCTCAGATATCCCTTTAATGTAGAGGGTATTTGCTCACTACGCCTAAATTAAATTCATTTATTGAGTCATAGATTAGAGTATTGAATGTCACACAGTTAGCATGCGGATTGTCGAGTGCAGATAAGAGCTATCTTTGTTAATATAGGCAAATATAGGGGACGCTGCGGCCCATCCCCTAGCTTTTTTCTTATGACATCCACGGTTAGCTAGTTATGGAGGAGCCTATTCTTCAGCTGAGGCTTAGGCTAAAGTTAGCTTTATTTGCGATCGTCAACCCGCATGCCCAGCGTGGCGAGTATGGGCCAATATCCCCAAATGATTTTTTGGGTGCCATCTATACAAGGTTGGTCTCGCTTGAAGTCTATGGAGGAGGCCTAAATTTCGAATTTACAACGATAATTACATCTATTTGATGGAATTATCGTTGTAAACTCGCGCCTGGAACCGACCCTGGTTCTCGTTACTGAGACAAAATCAATCTTCGTTTAATTAGATATTTTCGGAACGAATGAGAACGTCTTGTCAAACTTTTGGATCCTCCGGAGCTCAATTTGGGTGAAGTTACTTTACAAGATTCGAAAAGCTTCAATTGCTTTATCTGTTTTATAAAAGGGTTCTTCTTTCTTTTTACGAGCTGTTACTAATCAAGCGAGCGAAGCTAGCGAAGAGGATGAATTAGCCAGGTGTGATGTATGTAGGTATATTTGTTGGAGGCTTAAAGAATAACTTTCGAGCTTAACTTTCGATCCGATCTGCATGAAATTTAGTAGGTCAAAAGGTTGTACTGTCGAGATTTGGTGGTAAGACTATGTAAAATTAAAATAAAGTAATACAATTACATGAAGTGTCATATGAAAGAGCATTGTTCATATTTTCTCAAACAATTTTTCTTTTGTTAATTCTTTATTGAAAATTGAAAACATACAGAAATAAAACGTATTAATACAGGCATTTACAAATGCGAGCTTAACCCTACAAAGAGCTTTCTTCAAGAGATTTTTTTTCTAAACCATGTGGTGTTTGATATACCTACGTAACGACAACGAAAATAGTAACATTAAAACCAGTTTAACGTGGGCTCCCATTTGTTAATGTTTCAATGAATTAATCGTTCAGGTAAGATTAGATATTAGTTAGAACTTGCTAAAGATACGATTTTAAAAGTGCTTGCTTGTCTTGTCACTGATTCTTTCTCGGTCATCCTGTATTTGGTCAGTGACCAGGTTGATGTATATTGAGTTATGGTGGCCCTGATTAATTAGCCTTATATTAATTATGCCTTATAGATCATAGATGCTTTTACCAAATATCTCTGGGCTTAGCATACTTTTGACCTGGCCTTTTCCCAAAACATCACCGCTTTGGTCACTAAACGTACGCCGAGGTCTTCCCCTTCAAATTCCCATTCACACTAGCTTTATACCTACACCTCTTTCGTCAATCTTCTTTCATTCATCCTCTCTACATGACCAAACCATCTAAACATACCTTTCTCAAAGCTCTTTAGTCTTATTTCTACGTTTTATACTTTGTTAAGAAGTTTGAGCAACAGAAAGCCTACTTTAATTACAAACTAATTGATTTCATTAAGGGTTCCGTGTAAATTGTACGAATTACAAAACTAATCAACACGTGATGAGCTTTAGCGAAACGTTTGGAGATACCTGCCCCGATTGCTAAATAGGGGTAGGTAGAGGATACACTGGCGAAATAATAAAGACTTCTACTCCACATTTTGCTTTTATTAATTATTCGGTAGATAGTCCGGTCACCGCAATATTACCACAACGAAACGAACCTTTTTCTAAGAATGCTTAAGTATTAGTAACAGGAAAAATGTGTGTGCGGAATTTCAGCTAGTAAGTGGTTGCTAAGTGAAGATTAAGTAGATACATAGCTACTTAGGGTAGAGCGTTGAGAAACTCTTTTGTCTTAACTCTCTATGATGATGTGTTTAGGCTAGAGCTTAGGTTATACTCTTAGTCGTGGTGAGAAGAATTTGAAGAGAAATAACAAAAATATCAAGTTGATACCTTTATACGTTTCCGAGAAACAGGGTAATGACAGCAGACGGACAGACAGGTGGACAACAAAGTGATCCTATAAAGGTGCTGTTCTTTAAAAATGTGTTACGGAGCCCTAAAAATCATTAAACTAGCTAGTTTGCCCTGGACCGAAATCTTGCGACAGTCTTATGTATAAAGTTTGCCTTAAAGTTTGTGTAGGTATAAGACAAATATCTACATTTGAAATTTCATGGATAACCATGAAATGCAACCATGCGAGACTGTATCAACCATCCAAAAGTTCATCATCATCATCAGCCTGATGAAGTCCACTGCTGAACATAGGCCTCCCCCAAAGAGTTGCATGACGAACGGTCTTGAGCCTTTTCCATCCACCGACTTCCCGCAACCTTAACAATGTGTTCGGTCCATCGGGCGGGGGGCCTTCCAACACTGCGTCGTCCGGTTCGTGGTCGCCACTCGAGAACCTTTGTTCCCCAACGGTTGTCGGTTCTGCGAGCTATATGGCCGGCCCACTGCCACTTCAACCTGCTAATTCTGAAAGCTATGTCGGTAACCTTGGTTCTTCTACGGATTTCCTCATTTCGGATTTAATCACGCAGCGAAACTCCGAGCATATCTCTCTCCATAGCCCGTTGGGCGACTTTGACCTTGTGTATAAGGCCAATAGTTAGCGACCAAGTCCGAAAGTTATCGTCTCGCAAACATTTGTCTCGCTACGTCGCGGGTTTGAACCCGAACCTCTTGTGGCTCAGCCACGCCGCGGTATATCGAAGTGAAGATTGAAAACCCCAAAAAATGAACCTTATCCTCATCCATTTGTCTGCACTTCCACGCTGCCACGTGTGACGAGGGCAAAGGGCCGCCATCAGGTCGGGACAAACAAACAACCTTTATTTTACTACTTTGACGTTTATACGTTTAGGGAGCTTTCGTACGCGCATCCGTGATGGGGCCGGGACGAAGTCCGTCAGACGTTCTTTCAACCGTTTTTCAGAGGATGTGCTGTATTCAAAGTTCCACTTTGAAACAACCAACTGTACTTTTCACTACTTCCAATTACTTATAATAGTTGTAGGTATAATATAGGAATATAGGTGATCTAATATGTCTATAGTAGATCACCTTATAAATAGCATCATCTACCATTCTAAAAGGCTTATTCTATCAAGAATATAAAATAAAATTGTGACTTTATTCAAGATATTTAATAACAGAACAACAAATGCTGAATTAGGCGCCATTTTGTGACGGGTTCTGGGACACACATTATTTTACATATAATATTCCTTTTACCTTACATAATCTACCATACTTAGCAAATAAAATATTTCATTTCATTTTATAAGTACTTTTTACCTGGTGGAGTGGTGTTAGTGGCCCCGCCTTCCGATCCACAGGTCGTGGGTTTGAATCCCGGTCGTGCACCAATGGATTTTCCATTCGGAAAATGTTTGTGCGCTAACTATTCGAGCGGTGAAGGAAAACATCGTGAGGTAACCGGCATGTCCTAGAACCTAAAAATTTTAAGACATGAGACATGTGCATGAAAGAAACCTCTAGGAGACGATAATCCCTTCCCAACACTGATTCTTTCGCCAACGGTCATAGGCCCTTTTCAGGGCCACCATACCTCACTGACCTAATACAGGATGACCAAGAAAAAATCTGTGACACAAAAAACAAGGATCTTTATTTTAGTTGAAGCAGCCCGCCTGGAGAGGTACCTCCGCCTTACAGAAGATCGCAGCCAAATAACATTATTTGTTTCAAATTGTGTTGTGTTCCTGCGGTGAGTAAGGTCACCATTGCTCTTTAGGGGTGAAGGGGGTTCGGGGTCGGCAACGCGTGCGTGATGCCTCTGGTATTGCAAGCGCTCATAGGCTACGGTAACCGCTTACCATCAGGTGGGCCGTAAGCTTGTTTGCCACCTCTGTTGTATAAAAAAAAAAAAAGTTTTTAATGTAATGTTGCCTGTGTTTTATTGTCAACATGTTCTTGTTTATTTGTTGTGTGTGTCCCATAATTGTATTTAGCGTTACAAATAAAATATATTTTCTTTCCTTCTTTCTATATAAAATCAAACCATCTTTATTTTAAGCCGGTTACTCGCCGCCGGCCACTTAGTTCTTGTAAATTAGTTCTAGTTTCGGCAGCTTCATCAACAGTTCGGGCCCCTGACGTATGGATAAAAAGACCTTTGTGCCTATTTGTAAGGTCTAACCCTTTTAGTGGAATTAGCTAAAGTTGAGTGTCTGAACCGCTTGTATGTGTCGTCAATTCTGTTTAGTGAAATTTTCGTTATATGAAAATGTATATATTGAGAGACTGAATGATGCGAAAGCGAATTTGAAGAAAGCGGGTTACTTTCACCGCACTGGTTTTTACATAAAACAAATAAATAATAATAAGTAACGCCTAACAGTCACACCTAACAGTATTACTTATGTTAAGTGCACATAAATAAAGAAGGATACCCTAAATTTAATTAAATAAATAAATATTCCGGACATATTACACACGGTCAACTGATCCCAAACTAGGCATAGCCTGTACTATGGGTACCAGAGACTGATATACATAATAGATATATATTTAACACCCAGACACAGAACAAACATCTGTGTTAGTCACAAATGTTTGTCCAGTGCGGGAATCGAACCCGCGACCTCTAGCGCAGAAGGCAGAGTTACTACCAACTGAGCTATGAGGCCAGTCCATTACATATATATTGTTTTGCCTTGTGAAATCGTAAGACAAAGTTTATGCAATTCTGGTATTCCAATGTCACACTAAAAACTTAATAACATGAACAAAAAGGTCTATATACGTTTAACCTTCATACAGTTCGCGGGTCGTTTCGGCCCCAAACGGTCTTAATAGCGTCTTTTACGTACTGTAGGTAGGCTCTTCAGAGATATTGCCCGGTTATAATCATAGGAATTCGCTTGTAGTCATTGGTGTAATAGGACAATTTCAGAATGTGATATTTTGGGGTCATCCCTATGTTTGGGCCTTTTCGGCTCCGAACATGTTGTGCTGAGTTGTTTCTTATACAGGGTTATTTTTAAAGGCAGAAATCCTGTAACTGTTTGTTCAGAATGAAGGAAAAAGCGAAGATTTTGTTCAATTCTTGGACAGTAAAGTTAACTTTTTTGTTTATTAGAGCCATATTATAAAATTGTATATACCCTAAAAAATTTGAGATTGAAACGATTGCATCATAATTTTCATAATTTTGGCGGAAACTAAGTGATTTTACATCATTTGCGACTGAATTTGATACCTTACTTTCAAATCTCTTTTATTTATTGAGGAAAACATTTTTTATTGTGCTCATTTTACAAATAACCCTGTATAAAGCCGTGTACAAACGGCGGGTAATATTTAACCTAAAATAAGTTTAAAACGAAGCAAAATTTTATTTACAGAAACAAACTTAAAACTAATACAAGTTAATATTTACAAAATACACAAGAAACATTTGAGCCATCTAAAGACCGTTACAAACGATCTATAGATAGCTCAACTGATCCAGATCACTACCAGTCGGAAGCGTCCCCAAGACGCTGGCGGAATTGCCACGCTGGATGGCAATGCTGGGCCAAATAAGAGCCAGCTCTCGGGTCACGCGTCGCTTCGATCAGACGTCCTGATATCTTTTTGAAAACCCGGAGGGCCCCGTTTCCCCACGGACCCAGGATCTCAACCCCAAAAGGCTCAAATATGTAAGCCCTACAGTTTAAAATAAATCTCTACTACGCTTCCGACTGGTAGTGATCTGGATCAGTTGAGCTATCTATAGATCGTTTGTAACGGTCTTTAGATGGCTCAACTGTTTCTTGTGTATTTTGTAAATATTAACTTGTATTAGTTTTAAGTTTCTTTGTGTAAATAAAAGCCATTCATATGTTTAAAATGTATTTCAAAATTAAAGTCAATTTTGACTTTGAAATTTGTGGGCAGTTACGATAAAGATCAACGATATCGAAAGCCTCTGAAATCAAACTCGAAATTTACCTTATTCAGTAGACCTAAGGATCATTTTAAAATAAATTTTAAATGATATATCGACGGATTGAGTAGGCTATACAAACACGACGACTCTTTGAAATTTTAAACTGTATCTACTTACGTCAATGCTATACGTACATAAACTTCTTGAAAAAACACTTCGTAATTTTAATTTGTTGGAAGTTATCATAGACAAGCTCTTTCGTTAAATGGTTTCGTTCTAAATTAGACTCACTTTTCGTAATGTCATGATTAAAATGAAAACTGTAAAGTTACTTTCACACCAGACCAGAGTGAATAGGTTTCTTCTAGGCAAACGTGCTACACCGTAGACCACATCATTACTTAACATCAGGTGAGATTGTGGTCAAACGTTATTTCGTATAAAAAAAAAAAAACGGTGAAAATATTATAACTATCGCACACCGACTATGCGTTGCTTGGTTGACTTGTCACGGATTCTTTCTTGGTCATCCTGTATTAGGTTAGTAACGATGTTGAAGTATGGCTCTGAGGAGGACCTTCATAGGTCCTTCATAGGTGTAGTCACAAACCCGGTCATAGCCTCATGGCTATGACCGGGTTTGTGACTACACAATAGGATACCCTGTCCTGTTGGTATCACGAAACTACAAGTAGGTACCTACAATGTGTACCGTGTGTGGAAAAAAAAAATTATATGTCTAAACCCAGACTAGGAAAAAATATTTACAGATCATTTGTCCCGACACGCCCTGTTGGAAATGAAAGCGTACCTCCTGCGTTTCAGATGGGCAATAGCAAACCACGCTATCGAGGTAAACAATAAATACAGCATTAAAAAAATAATATAATGTTTTGGCATTTAAAGGCATTATTTAAACAGCCAAAACCATGTTATGTATCCCAAAGTTATATAAAATGACGAACCGGGATAATTTACATAATATTATAGCTTGTCGTCTGAAAGCGACTTAAGGTCGCTTGTTAATTAATGATCTCTGAAATGTTCTCGACAACTAATTAATCAATTTATTTAGCGTTGGTTTTCGACATGTATTTAATAGATATTGAACATAGAAGTGCATGTACATGTTGTAACGAGAACATACTTGCCTTCTTAGATTGATGGAGAAAAACATTGTAACAAGTTAACATACCTTTATAATCATCACCATCATCAGCATCAGTCTGAAGAAGTCCATGAGAAGTCGTTCCTCTAGGCCTAAGTTCAACATGGACCTTCTCTATCCAGCGCGGCCTTAATGAATAAACGAAAGTTTGTAAGTATGGATGGATGGATGTTTGTTACTCTTTCACGTAAACACTACTGAATGGATTTTAATGAAACTTCACAATAATATAGCTTATACATCAGAATAACACATAGGCTACAATTTGTAAAGATATTGTGTGAATTGTCCAAAATATGACTACTAGCTACTTGAAATACTAATCCAGCGCAGACGAATTCGCAGGCACCAGCTAGTAATGAATAAACGAAAATTAATGAAAATTCTTTATTAACAAACCTTACAAACTTATAACAATTGATAAAAGACTAAATATATTTATATGAACGGTAAGCCGTGTTGTCTTCCATATCTATGCTATTTTGTAATCAAAATGGGAATGACGTTGTTAACTTTGTGGATGATTTTAATAGGCTTAGCGTCATCTAAAAGGTTTAAAATATATTAAAAATATATATTAAAGGATTAGAATAGAAATCGAGGTCAAGAAATTATCTCTTACATTTTTAAACGGTTTGGATATTGCCTAGATTGTTAAAATCATCCTCAAAATTCCGAACGTTTTTACCATTTCGCTGACACAATGGCACCACAGATTACGATTATCAGTTCAGATCGCAATAAAGGCACAGGTTAAGATTGTCATAAAGTGGAAATTCCCAGTATCGTGTTCACTCGTATTTGTCTCAAAGACATTCCACACAATGAGGGTCGGCGCATACCCTGCAGAGGGTTAACGCCCCCCCTTTAGGGGGTTTTAGAAAGGTTGGGATATTAATTTCTTCAATGTCATTCGTTCAAAAATACTTGTATTTTCCTTTTCACGCTGTACGTGACACATTGTTCGTACATTTCAATATCTACAGTTGAGCCGTTGAGCCTACTGATGGAGTGGTGGTAGCCCCGCCTTCCGATCCACAGGTTGTGGGTTCGAATCCTAGTTGTGCACCAATGGATTTTCCATTCGGAATATTTAATTGCGCTTTCTTTTTGTTGATAGTATAACCCCCTTTCGGCATGGTATACATGTCAGGACCACCTTGTATACATAACACTAACATACGGATGTTCCACCTGTATAACAAAACGGTAGTAATTGACCACGGATCGCAAAATAAAACCTAAGTTCAGTATGCGTGCCGCGTCAATCCAATTGGCCTAGTTCTAAATTTTAGTGCTGTACCTCTATTAACCGTAAATACCCGTAAAATCCGATATTAGAGATAACCCACAAGTTTTAAAAGTTGGGGATTAAAGGTTCTCGAATGGCGACCACGAACCGGGCGACGCAGTGTTGGAAGGCTCGATAACCGACGACATTGTGAAGGTTGCGGGAAGTCGGTGGATGGAAAAGGCTCAAGACCGTTCGTCGTGGAACTCTTTGGGGGAGGCCTATGTCCAGCAGTGGACTTCTACAGGCTGATGATGATGATGAAGTTTTAAAAGTCAGCTATTAATCCCACTCATTTTATCACTATTATAAAAAGTTTGGATGGATGGATATTTGTAACTTAATCACGCCAGAACGGCTGAAAGGATCTGGATGAAAATTGACACAGAGATAGTTTGGAAAGGCTCATACTTTTTACCCTCATAGGTACCACGGCAGCGAAGCCGCGGGCGGATAAAAATAAATAAATAAATAAATAATATTATGAATGCAAAAGTGTGTAAGGATGTTTTTATGTTTGTGATTGAATCACGCCGTAACTCAACAGATTTCGATGAAACATGGAACAGATAGTTTTTTTTAGCTAGAATAGCATATAGGCTAGCGAAGCCACGGGCGCAAGCAAATACTGAATACCTACTTTAGGGTTGCCAGCTAATATGCACTTCCGTATCCGTATCAAAAGCAGAAGATGCAGCTAATAGCAGACATGATTAGGAAAGCTGACCCCGAGTAGCGCGATAAAGCGAGTACAAGAAAAAAAATCCCGTATCCGTAAATTAATATATCTTAGATCCACATCACTAGTTTTAGCCCTAGGTGAAGGAGCTCAATCAAGTTAGAATAGACACTTTGTTTGTACTGTCTTTCAGCAGTTCTATGACCTATATTGCTTTTCTTAGAATAACATGCAGTTTAATGAGCTGACTAGCTTCCACACGCAGCTTCGCTCGCGTGGTTCCGAAATAAAAAGTAGCCTGTGACGTGCGGTATGTCATCTGAAATGTATTTCAAAATGTTCCTTATCTCTACCGGATAAAGTCAGGACGTCTGATCGAAGCGACGCGTGACGCGAGAGCTGGCTCTTATTTGGCTCAGCGAATTAGCATTGCCAGCGTGGCAGTTCCGCCAGCGTCTTGGGGACGCTTCCGACTGGTAGTGATCTGGATCAGTTGAGCTATCTATAGATCGTTTGTAACGGTCTTTAGATGGCTCAACAGTTTCTTGTGTATTTTGTAAATATTAACTTGTATTAGTTTTAAGTTTCTTTCTGTAAATAAAGTTGATAAAGTCAATTTTGAGTTTGACTTTTAAGGGAGCTTGCGATATCGTTCGCCCTCAAATGTAAAATTCAAAATTGACTTTATCCAGTAAGGTAAGGATCATTTTGAAATACATTTTCTTCACTCTCAGTTGCTGGTTTCAAAATAGCATGCAATTTCTAGAATATACTAGCTTAAAACAGCTAAATAAGTGCCAAACAAGTGGCATAGTTTGCAATATAATTAAAATATAAAAATGTATAACTAGCTTAGTACCTACCTAAATGTACACTTTGTAAAGTGGGACTGTAAGTAGGTACTAACCTCAACATGGCTATAATTCGGTCTCCTCACGGGAAGGTAACGCGGTATTTACAATACAAGTCTTGCACTTAGTGTAGATACTGCAATACAACCTTAGTAGTACAAGCCATTACATAAAGTTCCTAAGTTTTTGAATAAAAATTATTCTTATTCAAAATTCATTTAAAAAATTCCAAATTCATTTATTCAGAACAAAGTACACAGGGAATTAGGTTACAGATTGAACGATGAGACTGCAAAAGTTATGAAAACTGAGTAGCAGCCTCAACGCCGTCCTCATTGACACAACATAGTTCTTTATTCTTATAGAGGTAAATATTTCTATACGCATCTGAGATGTATCAAGTTTATAACAGTCCACGATTTATTGAAAACAAAGTAACTTCCGCCATCAGTCACGCGCATTCGTGACGATAAAATAACAATAATGGCGTCGCACAGTGATGACATATCCATAACGCCTGTCACATTTATATTCGGGTGCTGTGGGAGGGTGCCACAATGGGGAGAGCTTTACAGCGTTTTCCCACACGTCGCGACACGATTACGACACGATTATTCTACAAATTATGGAAATTCGTTATTTTTCATTAAATATAAATATTCCGGACGTATTCACACGGTCAACTGATCCCAAACTAGGCATAGTCTATGGGTACCAGAGACTGTTTTTTTTTTTTTATTTCATTTAAATAATAGATAAATATTTAACACCCAGACACAGAACAAACATCTGTGTTTATCACACAAATGTTTGTTGTGTGATAAACACAGAGCGGGTATCGAAGGCAGAGTTATTACTTTCAGAGGAACAGGCGTAGCTTCACCTAGTTTCTAAGACGTTTCAAAGTGATCCTAGAGATTTTATTGAAATAAATGCCTTTTGACTTTGACTAACTGAGCTATGAGGCCAGTCAAAAACAGTCATTGAAAAAACACTGCAAAAATCAACGCTTTTAGGGTAAAATTAGTTAAAACTCAATTATTCAGGTGTGTTAGGTAGAAATCTTGATACCGAACTTCTCATACTTTAATGATTAGTTATAAAGATGATAAAAATACCAGCTTTGAAAAAGTTCGGGATGTAAACAGAAAGGAGTCGTTTCATTCTGGGCCTGGTCCATGTACACTACATAGGAAAATTAGGAAAAAATAGGAGATTACAAGAAAAATACAGTTTCATTAATTTGAAGACAAATGCGATGGTACAAGACAAGTTCTTCTGGTAAGTTTTTGACTATGTGAACACTATTTGAAGGCCGCCATGTTAGTTTATAATTGACGTTTGACATGACATTGACATATTTTTCACGTCATGTTGTTTGATTTGATGTTTTTGTGTGTACGTCAGGGCATCGAGTATCTTTCTTCAGTGATGATAGATGTGATGACGCCGCTGGCGCCTGCGCGGCGTCGTCACGATCAAGCTAAATCTTCTGTAGTTCTTATATGACGTACGATCAGACGTAGATATTTCAGAAAATAACTTAAACTAACGCAACTAAGTATTTTACATTACACTTCGCTTTGTGGAGTGTAAGGACGCGTTAGATGAATGGATGTTAAACAACACAGTATTTAGACAAAACAACGAAGCTAAACAAAAACATGTCAACAGATAAATGTAGGTCGTCAAAATGACATAGATAAATATAAGTTGTCAAAATGACATTTCACGCACGTCCATCCGCCATATTTTTGTAGCGCTGTGTGTTGCTCTCTTTGTCGAAGAAAATCATAATGTACCTTAGAACGAAGTCAATTTAAATAAAATAACCAATTAAATACGTTTACTTTATTGCTTAGCAATATTTTAGAGTAGTGTACACAGTGCAGGCCCAGGCTCCATAGACTGATGAAACGGGTCCTTTCCATTATTTTTTGTATAAGCGTCTTAGGCGATAGTATATGAATCACTTTGATTTAGTGACTTATGATAAAATTAGAATCTACCTAACCTACTCCTTATTATTAAATTTACGTATCTCCTACCTATAGCCGAAGACTACATTTAGCATTAGTTCTACAAACCTTAGTGGTTTTTTTAGTGCTATTTCTATATTGACTATGTAATAAATTTTTGGATGATAAATAAAAAAAAAAAGTGCTTATCGTTCTACAATTCCTTCAAATATTTTAGCGGTCAACGGCCGATGTTCTTTTACGAAAACCAACTTTAGTAAACTTGTTAATTGTGAATTTGATTCACTTTCGAAGTCTTTAGTTAGTTTGTCAAAGTAAGTAGTTACTCATTTTCTGCCAAATTAAGCTAAGGTAATTAATCCCTTTGAGTCCGGCCCGAGCGGTTTGAGTGTTAAATTATTGACTGAATGATTTACTTCTGACTAGCTCTTGCCTGGGGGTTTAATCGAGAGGTTTCCGGATACTGGCAACCTATATAAAGAGTATATATGGCCGTGGTGGCCCGTGGATGTCGTAAGAGGCGACTAAGGGATAAAAGCTAGGGGATGGGCAAAAGTGTTTCACACAATCACCACACTAGTTCTTGTCAACGGTCATTTGCACTTTTCAAGGACACCATACCTCAACCTGGTCATTGATATTAATGCAGGATGACCAAGAAAGAACCAGTGAGCAGTAGGATATTACACAGCCTTGTTTGAATTTCATAATCATTGTATTGTTCTTATCCTGGTGTCGCGATTTTATCGCTTATCCTGAAACCCCTCCTTTTTATCATTGGTCCTTTTCCGGGCCACCTTACCTCAACCTGGCCATTAACATTAATGCAGGATGACCAAGAAAGAACTAGTAGCACAAGCAAGCATCTTAAACGGTCACCTTTCCGTTTCTCCCAATCATTCAACAGGCATAGCTTCACCTAGTTTCTAAGACGTTTCAAAGTGATCCTAGTGATTTTATTGAAATAAACGCCTTTTGACTTTGAATTGATTCTATTTTACATCCAACCACCCATATTCCTCAGCTATCGCAAATCGCCATCAAAGTATTCTATCAACTAAGCATTCAGGCCATATGGTGGCGATTTTTCGAAACCTTCCAAATTGCCCTCACGTAATGCAGATGGCGCCACGTGCCCAGACTCCCAATGGCCACTCGGTCAATCGTAAAATATTATTGCGGGAATGATAAGTGAAAATAATGGTTATGGCGTTACGGCCTATCCATCAATTTCCCCTGAAGCATAGCTGTAAAGGACGGTATCGATCAAAGCTGTGTCACTGTTGCTTAGCCATTTAGGACTTTTCCTTACGCCGTGTCCGTTTGTACATCGATCTCATCGAATCTACTACTAGTTATAAAGGTTATTTGCGATAACAAGAAATAAAGGTTTTTTATTTTGTTTTTATTTAAATATTAGTAAAGGTTTCTTAGCATTTCTTAGTATTTTTCCTGCCCCGTACCATCAACTTTGCGATTTTGTTTAGGTGACGTAAGTCGACAGTCTCAAAGATTGAAGGTTCAAATTCGTTTAAAATAATGCTGACACTCTTGCATCTGGATGGCAATAAGGCGTCATGATAGGGTCCCTCACCCGGATGCCTGTCACTCTAGCCAGTGTGTTTTATAGTTATCAGACAAAGATATATAAGCAACCGCAAAATTATCTCTATCTGGACATAATGTTGGATGAAACTTTGAAATAGGTAATTCAAAAGCAGACGCTGAATAACTTTCATGAATAAATGCAGCATCGCTACATTCTCTAACTACCCCCTGAGCACTCCGTATAATGTTCCACATTTGGAATTCAAACGTATTTTTTACGCCACTCTGGCTGGTCGCCAGTTTGAGACATGTTATTACGTTTTTCAAATTGTCTGCGAAAATAAACTATCGGTTTCGTTATGAGCGACAGAGACATGCGACTTTCCAGAATAATAGGAAATTAAATAATAAATAAATATTCCGGACATATTACACAAGATCAACTGATCCCAAACTAGGCATAGCCTGTACTATGGTACCAGAGACTGATATACATAAAGATATATATTTAACACCCAGACACAGAACAAACATCTGTGTTAGTCACAAATGTTTGTCCAGTGCGGGAATCGAACCCGCAACCTCTAGCGCAGAAGGCAGAGTTACAACCAACTGGGCTATGAGGCCAATCAAAAAAAATTGGTTCATGACTGACAGGACATTGACCACATAGTAAACATCCTTTCAGTGCCCCAAGCACGAATCGATTTAGATGCTGACGCCCGAATACTGACGCCATTTAACTATTTGAGATGGTCTCATTTATTTGAGACGTCGTTATCGTTCAGAATTGTATACTTAAACATCAATTAGATCACCACTTAAATTTTAAGCGTTCCAGATTTAAGTACCACTCAAATGACCACACATCATCAAAACCGAATACAGAAACGCTGATTAGCGTTTGACAGATATACAAGGTGATTCATAACATGTATCCCGAAAGGGGGTTATTCTATCAACAAAAAGAAATAAAACTAGTGAAAAAAAATATTATTTCACAAACTTTCTCAAGTTAGCTGTTTTTGGTATTTTTATCATCTTTAAAACTAATAACTAAACGTACAAGAAGTTTGAAATCGAGATTGCTACCTAAAACAGCTGATTTGACATGATTTGACCCCAAAACATTGACATTTGAATTTGAAACATTTGATTTGACAGGCCTGATAGCTCAGTTGGTAGTAGCTCTGCCTTCTGCGCTAGAGGTCGCGGGTTCGATTCCAGCACTGGACAAACATTTGTGATTAACACAGATTCAGATGTTTGTTCTGTGTCTGGGTGTTAAATATTTAGCTATTATGATTATTAATCTCTGGTACCCATAGTACAGGCTATGCCTAGTTTGGGATCAGTTGACCGTGTGTAATATGTCCGGAATAAAAAAAAAAAACACCTGATTTTCGCATAGAGTTTTTTCAATGAAAATGTCCAAAAAGGCACGACTGGCTGTGCATGGAGGCGTGTTAGTGCCGACACTAATGTTTGGCAGTGAAAGTTGGGTATGGCAGAAAAAGAATGAAAGTAGGATAAATGCAGTGGAAATGAGAGCTTTGCGAAGTATGTGTGGAGTAACTTTGAAAAATAGAGTGAGGAACAGTGTTATAAGAGAACGTTGTGGAGTGAAAGAAGATGTAGTGATGAGGATTGAGAAAGGTATGCTGAGATGGTTTTGTCATGTAGAGAGGATGAACGAAAGAAGATTGACGAAAGAGGTGTATAAGGCGAGTGTGAATGGAACCGTTGGGAGAGGAAGACCTAGGCGTACGTTTAGCGACCAAATCGGTGACGTTTTGGACAAAGGCCAGGTCATGAGTACCCTAAACCGACGAGCATGTATGAGGAATGTGATGAGAGTGAATGAAGCGAAAGAGGTATGTCAGGATCGTAGCAAGTGGAAGGCCGTGGTCTCTGCCTACCCCTCTGGGAAATAGGCGTGATTTTATGTATGTATGTATTTTTCTTATATGTTGTCGCGATTTTGTCGCTTATCTTGAAACCCCCCTTTTCACTCATCCAAGTGCGTTTGGAACTTATCTATGTAAATTGTGTCTTTGGAACGCGCCCAACTGCTAGTTTTTTTTTTTCTTAGTTTTGACATGCGTTTAAGAGTACGATAAGTGCAGTGATTTTTTTTTCAGTGTTTTTCAATACAAAATTATTCAAAATAAGTATGCTATCCCGAAAAGGACGTATTCTAAACTCAATTAAAGGTTTATTGAACGATTTTTGGAAATACGACATTTTATAATGTAAAAACTTTATACAAAATCAGCTGTTTTAGGGTCATACAGTTTCTAAGTCAATGAATGAGCTGTTTTAGGTAGCAGTCTGGATGTCGAACTTCTCGTACGTTGAGTAATAAGTAACAAAGATGATAAAAAAAGTTGTAATTTGATTTGAAAAAAATATGTTTTTCTTTCTTTTAATTTTTTTTGGGGCTATAAGGACTTTATTTACAGAAAGAAAATTAAAAGTAATACAAGTTAATATTTGCAAAATACACAAGAAACAGTTGAGCCATCTAAAGACCGTTACAAACGATCTGTAGATAGCTCAACTGATCCTGATCACTACCAGTCGGAAGCGTCCCCAGACGCTGGCGGAATTGCCACGCTGGATGGCAATGCTAATTCGCTGGGCCAAATAAGAGCCAGCTCTCGGGTCACGCGTCGCTTCGATCAGACGTCCTGATATCTTTATGAAAACCCGGAGGGCCCCGTTTCCCCACGGACCGATTTTTTTTTATAAAATAACCCCCTTTTTGGGATGTTTATTTATTTATTTATTTACGAAAAGTTACACTATTTTTACAGGAGCACCTAATGCAATAGTGTACCATTATCCTTTAAATTATTATTATTATACATATCAAACATTTTATAAGATTAATTTTAATTCATAGCATAATACCTACTAGTTAAGAAACAACAAACATAAATCTTCAATTAATAAATTCAAATTACATAATGTCAAGCCTAATAAAAAGTAAATAGAAAAATTCGTCAATTCATATATGTCAAATAACATAAATAAAAATTTGCCACAATAAATACAAATTACATTATGTCCTACCTAATCAAAATTTTAAAAGAATTCGTCAATCAATAATAATGTCAAATAATACAAAAAATCAAATCTAATTAGAATAGCATAGAATATATAACAACGTCCTGCGACATTCGCTCAGGGGGCAGTAAAAAAGAAGAAAAAGATGTTATATGTAGTTGTGGTAAAAAAGCCACCTACAGTCGAACGGCGAAGGTTCTCTCGGGGTATCATACATGTTATGAATCACCTTGTAGACGAGTGCATTACTTAACAGAAATCTTTCACTACATTTTATACATTGAAAATCCTCATAATGCACTTAAACCTCTACGGCGTAGCTTCGTAGAGCTCTGACGTAGCTTCGTAGAGCTATGAAGCTACGCCGTAGACGCGTAGCGTGCACGTATCCACTACATCTCCGGAATGCACGGCTGGCATTTTATTTCGAAAGGCACTTTATATTTTGTAGTAGCTCTTGCTCAGCGATTTGTCTTAAGGCTGAGAAAGGCTGTATACAAGGTGATTCATGATAAGCCACTTGCGGGATAGTATCTATCCCGCAAGTGGCTTATTCTATCAGAAAGAAGAAGGGGCTTATTCTATCAGAAGCTGTTGCAGATGTCAATAGGCGACGGTAACCACTTACCATCACGTGGGCCGTAAGCCTGTTTGCCTCCGTATTACATAAAAAAAAAAAAAAAAGAAATGAAAAGAATACTAGCAATTATATTTTGAGTTCAGTGTCATAAAAATAAAGATTAGTTTTTTTCTTATTTGGATGGATCGAGACCGGCGATTTTAAAAATATATAACTTAAAAAAATGAGACTTGTATCCCTAAGAATGGTAGACATCTTATCAGATCTCGAGGCATTCAGCTCCTTGAAGATATCTAAGGGGGGTAGTCAGAGTCATATCTGAATATTTGGCACGCCCACATTTTGCAGAGTAGTGAGTATTTCCATGACAGGTTTACAAGCCTATCACCGCTTTAAGATTTAATCGTTTCCTCACGATTTTTTTACTTCCCATTTGATGGACCGACGACATTGTGAAGGTCGCCTTTTCGCTCCACCGAATTCGCAATAATTCGGTGGTTCGAAAAGGCTCAAGACCGTTCGTCGTGGAACTCTTTGGGGGAGGCCCATCTCCACCAGTGGACTTCAACAGGCTGTTGCTGCTGATGATAATGTTTGTTGCGCTCTGTCGCGCGATAAAAAGCATATAAAGGCGGCTTGTAAATAAAAAATATCCTGAAATTGAACGAAAAAACCCGTATTTATACCCTATAAATAAGGGGAAATATGATAAACATAGATTATGACGCTGATCCTGTAAAGTATGTTCAGTAGTCTCTGCGTAAGCCTCCAACGGATTCACCACTCCATAGCGGGATTATGGTTTAATGCCTTATGACGGAGAGCGATAATGAATTTACGTTATTTTAGATACACATTACGATGTTACGGTAAACACAAAAACAGCAGACATTTGTAATTTTTTTTTTTTTTTTATACAACTGAGATGGCAAACAATCATACGGCCCACCTGTTGGTAAGCGGTTACCGTAGCCTATGAGCGCTTGCAATACCAGAGGCATCACGCACGCGTTGCCGACCCCGAACCTCCCTCCCCCTAAAGAGCTCTGGCAACCTTACTCACCGCAGGAAGACAACACTATTCAAAAAAAAAAAAAAATGTTATTTGGCTGCGATCTTCTGTGAGGCGGAGGTACCTCCAGGCGGGCTGCTCCAATTTAGAACGAGAAAATCTCGCTATGCCCTACCTCCTCCTAATTTTAAACAAACAGTCACATACATAGTCAGATACCCTGTGTAGAAGAAACTATAAGTACCATGTTACCACAACAACGAGACCCGGAACAAATATCATTTAATTTAATTTCATATTTATTCAACCATTGGTACACATTGGAACACTTAGTTACGTCAATCAGTTGAACATTAACCTTATACATATTAATTAATATTGATAGAAACAGACAGGTATCATGTATATCAAAACATTAAACATTAGTGATAACATTTAATGTGGTATGGTACTGAATTTCTGTACCACAGTCAAAATTGTCAATGTCAATGTCAAGCAATTATGAATGTCAAGTATAAAAATTGTGTTTCCTAGCAACTTGAAGCGACGTGGACTAACAGTTTGCAGATCATGCAAGCATTTGTCCCGCAGAGGAAATCGAACCCTCACCCCTTGAGTCTCAGACGGGCACTCGCCCACTACACCACCGAGATCATCTAAACTATCTAAACTATCGAGTGAAGTTTTTAAAAAGGAACTCTTCGGGAGTTTTTTTTTTTTTTTTTTTTATACTACTGAGGTTGCAAACAAGCATACGGCCCACCTGTTGGTAAGCGGTTACCGTAGCCTATGAGCGCTTGCAACACCAGAGGCATCACGCACGCGTTGCCGACCCCTTCCCCCTCCCCCCCTAAAGAGCTCTGGCAACCTTACTCATCGCAGGAACACAACACTATTTGAAACAAATAGTGTTATTTGGCTACGATCTTCTGTAAGGCGGAGCATACCTCCCCAGGCGGGATGCTCCAATTCAGAACGAGAAAATCTCGCTGTGCCCTACCTCCTCCTAATGATGATGAGATGCCCAGCAATGGAATTAAACAGGCTGATGATGATGATATTTTAATCATTTGGTATTAAAATAATGTGTACAGTCCTGTAATGACCAGCCTACCCCACATCGTGGTCTAGATGCACCCTAATGAGCTATCAACACGCCGAGAAAGGCTTTTGTTCCATTTTCTCAGCTTTTTCTTCATAATTACTACGTTTTTGTTGAGTCCGGGTTTTACTTGTTTTGTTAAATGGTGTGTGCGATGTTTTTACTCGTAGTTTGTTTTTGTAAACAATATTTTTCTAGGATAGCTTGGGAAGTAATTTTCTGCGCGTACGATGCGAGTTCTAAAATAATATAAAAGTAATCGTGCTGCATAGAAAGAGTTTTTTTTTTAAATATTCCGGACATATCACACACGGTCAACTGATCCCAAACTAGGCATAGCCTGTACTATGGGTACCAGAGACTGATATACATAATAGATATATATTTAACACCCAGACACAGAACAAACATCTGTGTTCATCACACAAACGTTTGTCCAGTGCGGGAATCGAACCCGCGACCTCTAACGCAGAAGGCAGAGTTACTACCAACTGAGCTATGAGGCCTGTCAAGTTTTAGCACTAGTTCGGATGTCATTGAATCGCTACAGAGTCCGTCACGAATGTGTTCTTCTAGGTTGTGTAAGAGCCTTTTCAGACTAGCGTTTTATACGAGCGTAAACGCTCGCCTGACAGGCCTCATAGCTCAGTTGGTAGTAACTCTGCCTTCTGCGCTAGAGGTCTCGGGTTCGATCCCCGCACTGGACAAACATTCGTGACTAACACAGATGTTTGTTCTGTGTCTGGGTGTTAAATATCTGTTTCTACCCAATCAGGCTGGCTGGTAGATAATGCCTTGGCATTAAGCCCACCTTTTGTACATTGTTTTTTTGTGTGCAATAAAGATTAAATAAATAAATATATATCTATTATGTATATCAGTCTCTGGTACCCATAGTACAGGCTATGCCTAGTTTGGGATCAGTTGACAATGTGTGATATGTCCGGAATATTTATTTGTTATTTTTTTTTTTTTTTAAGTGCGTGTAGACGTGCGTTTTGCCACACGCGCTACTCATACGAGGGTTGACGCACTTATAAGGTTTTTTTTTTTTTTTTTACTTTTTTTTATACAACTGAGATGGCAAACAAGCATATGGCCCACCTGTTGGTAAGCGGTTACCGTAGCCTATGAGCGCTTGCAATACCAGAGGCATCACGCAGTCGTTGCCGACCCCGAACCCTCTCCGCCCTAAAGAGCTCTGGCAACCTTACTCACCGCAGGAACACAACACTATTTGAAACAAATAATGTTATTTGGCTGCGATCTTCTGTAAGGTGGAGGTACCAGGCGGGCTGCTCCAATTCAGAACGAGAAAATCTCGCTGTGCCCTACTCCTCCTAAAAGCCTCCTCGTATAAGCGCAAGCCGCGAGAAACGCCACCTTTTTTTTATAATAATAATAATATCTTTATTTCAGGCTACTTGACATATTACACAAACATGTCATCTTATTCTTGTTTTGTCACTGATTCTTTCATGGTCATCCTGTATTATGTTAGTGACCATGTTGAGGTATGGTGGGCTAAGACCGTCGATGAAAGAATCGGCATATTACACAAACATGTGTAATATGCCATGGCCCATATTCATAAATACCTTACAGACTAACATACATATAATATTAAACTTAAATAACTACACCACATCTAGAGTCAGGGACTTTCTTGATCGTGAGCGTCTCCCTTTCATACATTTTACGTAGCAAACAAGCATACGCCCAACCTGTTGGTAAGCGGTTACCGTAGCCTATGAGCGCTTGCAATACCAGAGGCATAACGCACTCGTTGCCGACCCCGAACCCTCTCCCCCCTAAAGAGCTCTGGCAACCATACTCACCGCAGAAACACAACACTATTTGAAACAAATAATGTTAATTGGCTGCGATCTTCTGTAAGGCGGAGGTACCTCTCTAGACGGGCTGCTCCAATAACGAGAAAACCTCGCTGTGCCCTACCTCCTCCAGAGAAAACCTCGCTGTGCCCTACCTCCTCCAGAAAACCTCGCTGTGTCCTAACTCCTCCTTGCCCGGTTCGAACATACACGCTGGAACAAGTCCATGAACGCGCGTTTGGATTAAAAATGATTCTTGTGATTTTATTCAAAAGATATCGACTGCTTGACTTTGTATCTTGTTCATCCTTATTATTTTTGATAATACTAAGTAACTGATTTTTGGTGATAGAAATCCGTTAATGTAAAAGTTTATACACATTTGACAACCTTTATCCTACCCACATGAGAAAAATCCTATATCCTATATATTGAAGGGAATATGTCGAGGCTCAGGATGACAGGAAAATATGATGAATTGGACAAGTGGATCTGCGGGGTATTGTGAACCTATTGTGAGGGATGGACGCAGGGTTAAGTAGTTGAAAACATTCACAAATTCCAGTAGTTTCATGTACGGTTAAGTCTGAGATGGAATTAGCGGGTTCCGTACATATATAGTTTAATTAAATTAACAGGGCGTCTCATCGAAGTGACGTGACCCGAGAGCTGGCTCCTATTTAACCCAATGGACCAGGAATGCATCATCATCATCATTTCAGCCGTACGACGTCCACTGCTGCACATGGCCTCCCCCACAGACAGAGCAAATTCCTTATCATGATGGGGGATTTGCCCATACTCACCATGCTGGGCATCCGGTTTGGCGAGCGCAATTAGAGCTATCGTTGTTAAAATGAGACGCTGCTGCCCATCCCCTAGCTTTATTCCCTTAGTCACCTCTTACGACATCCGCGGATAAGTAGATATTGAGGGGCCTATTCTTGAAACTATGAAAAATGAAAAAAATGTTTATTTATAAAAAACAATCCAGGTACAATAGTGTTGTGTTCCTGCGATGAGTAAGGTTGCCAGAGCTCTTTAGGGGGGAGAGGGTTCGGGGTCAGCAACGCATGCGTGATACCTTTGGTATTGCAAGCGCTCATAAGCTACGGTTACCTGCTTACCAACAGGTGGGCCGTATGCCTGTTTGCCACATCAGTTGTATAAAAAAATATATATATATAAAAAAAAAACATTCTACCAGCGGCCTTCACACTAGGCATAGCCTGTGTCGTGGAGACCAGTTACAAGAATTAACAAGAAGATAAGTTCGGAGTACCAACTAAAACAAACATTAGAAAATTAATAAAGAAATATTTAGATGAAGAACTATCCATGGATCGTTTGCTACAGTCTTAGACGGCTCAACTGTTTTTAGTGTATTTTGTAAAATAATTATTCGTATTCAAATAAAATAAAATTAGTATTAAATTGTTCGTTTTTTTACCAATTTCGCAATAACAATATATCTTAGAGACTGTATGTTACCTAAACACAAAACCATTTCATGTTTTAATAAGAAATAGATTTTTTTAACTTGCACTACGTAAATGTCTTCAGGACAATCAACTACTTTTTTAACATCTTAGTAAAATGACTTTTGTTAAGTTATAAATAAATTATTAGTATAAATAATAGAGAATTACTTTTTTTCCTTAGATATTGACGCACTCAAACGTTTAATTTCTTCCTAAACTGCCCTCACTGAATACGTCCGCTCTTGTACATGACAAGCCATAACAAGGGTCGATAGAAACCCCAGCTGTGGGCTCCCACTGTCAAATTAGCCCTAAATAGTTGTAAAAGTAATGCTTGCTCCTAATTTTAGGGGTTGATTTCGCCTGATAGGGCTCTATTACGAAGAAACTAACTTTTTTATATGTTGGAATTGGATTATATTGTTTTAGGCTCGTATTCAGAGACACGACTCAAACTTAGATTAAATCACAGATCAGCTGAACTCTACTTAAGTAGTGAATCTCTTCTCAAACATAGCTTTTATTCAAGAACGGTACTTAAACTACTCTCAGCTGAATCGAGTCTCAAATCTGTACTCAAATGTTCTCGTTTACATTTTGATTTATTTATAATTTTCGATCCGTTTTACGCAGAAATTCAAACAGCCAGGGTCGAAATAGAACAGAACTATAAAGTGAAGTATAAATATGCATTAAACACGTGTAACGGAACGAAAATGACATTTGATTAATGTCTAATCAATTCTAAACTCAAGCACCGATTTCGACTGATTGACGTTTCAGAATAAGCATTTACTTAGGTGAACTATGATCATTGAAGCTATACATAAGTACTGTTCAAGAATAAGAAACTCGCCTCAAATCGAGATTTAAGTA
This sequence comes from Anticlea derivata, assembly GCA_947579855.1. Lineage (NCBI taxonomy): Eukaryota > Metazoa > Arthropoda > Insecta > Lepidoptera > Geometridae > Anticlea > Anticlea derivata. Next base: position 9,957,504 of record OX388276.1, on the reverse strand, counting down.
CAGATCAATGCTCGAGTCTTGTCTCTGAAAACGAGCCTTAGTATTATCGTTTCGGTATCATTTCTACCGTAATGCTCGCTACTTTCTTCACATGGAGTTATCTAAATATTACATACATACATACATAAAATTACGCCTATGAATGAAGCTAAAGAGGTATGTCAGGATCGTAGCAAGTGGAAAGCCGTGGGCTCTGCCTACCCCTCTGGGATCTAAATATTCATCATCATCATCATCATTAGCCTGATGAAGTCCACTGCTGAACATAGGCCTCCCCCAAAGAGCTCCATGACGAACGGTCTTGAGCCTTTTCCATCCACCGACTTCCCGCAACCTTAACAATGTCGTCGGTCCATCGGGTGGGGGGCCTTCCAACACTGCGTCGTCCGGTTCGTGGTCGCCACTCGAGAACTTTTGTTCCCCAACGGTTGTCAGTTCTGCGAGCTATATGGCCGGCACTGCCACTTCAACCTGCTGATTCTGAAAGCTACGTCGGTAACCTTGGTTCTTCTACGGATTTCCTCATTTCGGATCTTATCACGCATCTAAATATTATAAAACAGTAACTATTATTTTTAATACTTTTATGGTTATGAACATAATGTTGAATAAAAACGAGATACAACGATTTGTGAGTTTATTTGTTGCCCGAAATGTAGGCTTCGTAAGATTAAGACTAGTATAACTGCTAGTAGAAGTATTGGTCGTGATCTATCTTCTTAGAAAAAGTAGGCGTTTAGTAGGTATATGGACTCTAACCTCTGACTACCTTGAATATAATGTGATAGTGGAATAGGAATGGGAAAAACAGTTTACTGCAAGATCTCGAAGTTGTGTCTTAGACAGACCAACGACATAAATCGAAGTTGCGGGAAGTCTAGGGTTGGCCGCGAGGAACACGCACGCAACGTAGTTGCATCTAGTTTCTGAGACAATTTCAAGGTCTATCTTCTTGAGTTTAATTTCAAGGTGATCCTAGTGATTTTATTGAAATAAACGCCTTTTGACTTTGACTTTGAGTCGGTGGATGGATAGGCACAAGACCGTTCGTCATTGCATTTTTGGTAAAGGATATGTTCAGCAGTGGACTTTTACAGGCTGATGATGATGATGTTGTTTTAGTTAGACAACTTTTATCCCGAAGAATAGTAGACATCCTATCAGATCTCCAGGCAACAGATTAGACAGGGTTAGACAGAGGCATGTCCAAACATTTGGCACATGCCCCTATTTTGTAGTAGTGAGTATTCCATACATTACAGGTTGCAAACCCTTTGCCACTTTAAAAATACTTACTAGATTCCTCACGATGTTTTTATTCACCATTTTAAGCACCTGTTAATGCGCACTTAAATTCTTCGAAAAGAAAAATACACTGGGTTTGTTAACACGAACCTTCGGATCGAAAGCCGGGAATTTCCCACTAGGCCAACACGGCTCTTGTTTTAGTTAGAAAATAAGTAATATACCATACCCAGATCTCAGGGAGGTGGACGGTGGGTAAGAACCGATATTTAGTAGTGGCCCCGGCTGAAGAATAGGCCCCTCCATATCTTACCCATGGATGTCGTTAGAGGCGATTAAGGGAAAAAACTAGGGGATTGGCAGCAGAATCCCCTATGTTAACAAAAATAGCTCTAACTGCGCTCGCCAACCCACATGCCCAGCGTGGTGAGTATAGAATTTTCCTCCCACAATACAAAAGTCGCTCTGAAAATCAGTGGGGGAGGCCTATGTTCAGCAGTGGACATCCTATGGCTACAATGATGATCTTGATGATGATATTTACAAAACAATTACGTTTTGGTATACTTGTTTATGCAATCTAGTTATAAAAGCCTTTGGATAAGTTTCGGCCAAGGCCTCACGCAATATCCGTCCTTACCACTACCTAATTACAATAATTTTGTAAAAATGTCGCGTGTACTATTGACGGCAACGATACCATAAGGGCTTCCTAGCAGGCTATATTGATTGCCTAAAATAGGGCGAGATAAATAAATATCACCCAACAGCCACATACTAGGATTCCCTGTGTCGTGAGTATCAGAAACTACGAGTAAGTGTTTCCCTGCAAATATTTGTCCGCAGTGGTAATCGTATCCGTGCGCCTTGCGTATCAGATGGGTACACTCCCGCTACGCCACCGAGGTCGTCCAATTACGTGCTCTACTGTTTCTTTTCCCTGTAGGCAGGCGTAATTCTTTATCATATTGTAATTTTTTATTGAGAAAGTCTAACATCCTATGCAAAACTCCATTAAAGGAATTTTAAGTTCATGATCGTCCGTATTGATCCAAGAATGCCCCTTAACCTTAAGGGGAAAATTTTCAAAACGATCATAAGACCTGTCGTACTGTATGGATCTGAGTGTTGGGCAACCAAAGGGACGGATGAAAGAAGAGTGCATGCTGCGGAAATGAGAATGTTGAGATGGATGTGTGGAGTGATTAGAATGGACAAGATACGGAATGAGTACATCAGAGGAAGTTTGAAAGTAGCGCCAGTGACTGAGAAGTTTAAGAGCAAAAGGTTAGCGTGGTATGGGCATGTCATGCGGAGGGAAGAATGTCATGTGACTAGAAGAGCATTAAATATGAATGTGGAAGGATATAAGGGAAGAGGTAGACCAAAGAAAAGATGGATAGACTGTGTGAAAGATGACATGAGTAAGAAAGGAGTGAATACTGATATGACGGCTGATAGAGGGGAGTGGAAGAGGAAAACATGTTGTGCCGACCCCACATGAAGTGGGATAAGGGCAGGGAGATGATGATCGTCCGTATTGAAATTCAAACACAAATCGAAGCCTCAACACAACAATTGTCGCCATAATTCAAGGTAACCATCGCATAACCATCGGCAGACCCATAGAAAGCAAACGGCCCGCGGTACATAACGTTTCGTATTTATTTTATCATTACACTCCGACATGGCGGCCGAACTGGGCGCGTTCTTAACCGAACCTAGTTATTTATTTATTCAGAAAAAATTATAAAGCCGATACGACTTGCGATATGTAATCTAAAATGTATTTCAAAATGATCCTTATTGACAGGCCTCATAGCTCAGTTGGTAGTAACTCTGCCTTCTGCGCTAGAGGTCGCGGGTTCGATTCCCGCACTGGACAAACATTTGTGTGATGAACACAGATGTTTGTTCTGTGTCTGGGTGTTAAATATATATCTATTATGAATATCAGTCTCTGGTACCCATAGTACAGGCTATGCCTAGTTTGGGATCAGTTGACCGTGTGTGATATGTCCGGAATATTTATTTATTTATTTATCTCTACTGGATAAAGTAAATTTTGAAATTGACATTTGAGGGCGAACGATATCGCAAGCCCCCTTATAAGTCAATCTAGTTGGTTTAGGGCCTAAACCAACTAGCACGCATTAGGAATCAGAATGATTGACGAAAAAAAGGTATGTCAGGATCGTAGTAAGTGAAACGCCGAGGTCTCTGCCTACCCCTCCGGGAAACACGCGATTTTATCTATGTAGGCTAACATGCTTATATTTAACTTGCCTTGATTATTTATATGTAGGTTGTGTGCGCTTATTGCCGCATGGCCGTCGCCGACCGCTGGCATGGTTCCTCTACATATCAAACTTTTGAGCACTGCTGGAGTGGTGGTAGTGGCCACATTCCGATCTACAGTGGGTGCGAAACCCGGTTGGAAAAATTAAGTGTGCTATACTAGTACTTTCAATCGGTGAAGGATAACATCTTGAGGAAACCGGTATTTCCTAGAATCTTTGGACTGGCCTCATAGCTCAGTTGGTAGTAACTCTGCCTTCTGCGCTAGAGGTCGCGGGTTTGATTCCCGCACTGGACAAACATTTGTGTGACTAACACAGATGTTTGTTCTGTGTCTGGGTGTTAAATATATATCTATTATGTATATCAGTCTCTGCTACCCATAGTACAGGCTATGCCTAGTTTGGGATCAGTTGACCGTGTGAATATGTCCGGAATATTAATATTAAAAATATTAACTACAAATTCTAAGACATGTGAGACGTGCACGAAAGGAGCACTTTAATACTTTCACTACAAATGCATATAGTACATCAAAGTAGTGACAATTGACCCCATTGTAACGTGATCAGATTGAATTTATTTTTGAAAATTGGCTCCAGACTCGATCGTCTATTGGAATCTCGGCACAGTACAAGTCAGTACACGGCCCAACCATCAGATACAATGTATATTGTGCGCAAAAGGAGCCTCTAAGAGGCGCACTTTAATCCTTTCACTACACTGATTCTTTCCGACGGTCATAGCCCCTTTTCAGGGTCACTGATCTGCAGGATGACCAAGAAAGAATCAGCGACGCAGCGAAGCAAACATCTCAAACAAGGCTTTCTATTTTCCATTTAGTTTTTTAATTCTAAACTAAGCTCAGATGCACGAGCAACAAAAATACCGTGTTTCCGTAAAACCTATTTATTTGGGTCACGTTAGGACTGAGCCGGCAAGCCTTCATTTTACGGCGCGCTCCCTCGGGACGGATCTCTGTTTTTTGCTCGCAAGATTAGTTCGGCCAGCAATTGACTTGTTTGCAACGCTCCGGAACTACTATTAGTCCCAGCTTTTTCTAAGCGTTTGCAGTTTTGTGGCCTTTATTAATAAATGGGCCGTTTACGTGACCGCCTGCTTGCTGGCCGTGGTGGCACCGGTGGCTGAAAATCTACCTACCCGTGGATGCCGTAAGAGTAAGCGACTAAGGTATGGGCAGCAGCATCCCCAAAAGGTTTCTTTATATGAAGTCTATTTTATATTAGAACAAAATATATTATATATACTGTGTATAATTATATATAGGCGTACGTTTAGTGACCAAATCGGTGACGTTTTGGAAAAAGGCCAGGTCATGAGTACCCTAAACCGACGAGCATGTATGAGGAATGTGATGAGAGTGAATGAAGCAAAAGAGGTATGTGGTCTCTGCCTACCCCTCTGGGAAACAGGCGTGATTGTATGTATGTATATACTGTGTCTTACAGTGTAGTACATACAGGGTGTTGCTTAATGAAGGGTACCTGCGGTTAGAGGACATTGTGGCGGTTCAGAAATATATGTTTTATGTTTTGTAAAACTCCATCGATTTTCGAGATTTCGCAATTTCGAAATTTTAAAACAATGACACCCTTCGCCACTCATTTCTGTTTGCCACAAACAAATGAATAAGAATAAGAATAAGAGTTTATTTATTTGACACACACACACACACACACACACACACACAGTAGAAAAATAGTATAAGAACAAACAAAAAATACATAAAGAACAAACAAATTGACTGGCCTCATAGCTCAGTTAGTAGTAACTCTGCCTTCTGCGCTAGAGGTCGCGGGTTCGATCCCCGCACTGGACAAACATTTGTGTGATGAACACAGATGTTTGTTCTGTGTCTGGGTGTTAAATATATATATATTATGTATATCAGTCTCTGGTACTCATAGTACAGGCTATGCCTAGTTTGGGACCAGTTGACCGTGTGAATATGACCGGAATATTTATTTATTATTATTTATTATTTAAATACACAAGCAAAAAGAAAGAGATAAAGTAGGTAGGTAACTATCCTTTTCAGTGCAACCAAAACCAGGTCCATGTCTCAGCATTTGCCACTCCCGAACAAAGTAGGGAAGCAGCGCTGGTTATGGTTATGAAGGAATTTTTACAATATGTTTTTTGGATAGTATTCCTGAATAGATGCGCTATCGAGTGTTAACTTTTCAAATCATTGATTTTATAGTCAGGTAAATCGTGTTGCTGCTAACACCGCACTGCGTTTTTCAGCAAATACTTTAAAACGTTAAAATTCAATATTTTATTCATGCATTTTACTCTCAATACTTACAATGCGTTGGTTTCGCTTACAAATTGGCTCTATTGAAAAATTGACTATTTGACAAAATAAAATTTGCAAGTCGGTGCATCTAATGCTTTGGTTTTTTTCAGTCAAACTCAAACGGTGCTCTTTAGGGGTGGGGGGAGGGGTTCGGCAGGCAACGCTTTAGCAATGCTCCAGGTGTTGCTAATGTCAATAGGCGACGGTAACCACTTACCATTAGGAGGGCCGTAAGCCTGTTTGCCTACGTATAACATAAAAAAAACAGTGTTTATTTCAATAAAATCACTAGGATCTCTTAATGAGAGATGTTGGCCAAAACCTTAACGTCACTGATACACGATGACCAAGAACGAATTATCGTTTTAAAGATCAATTGAAAAAGGTATCGTTAATAAGGGAGTGCTCTAGCCATTTTCTTCTAACCTGTGTATTATTTATTTCCTGTCTGTAAGGTACATCCAATGCATGCAGAAATAAACTATCTACGAAATCGAATGCGACAGGCAATACAGAATCGAATTTAAGTTTTCGTCCGAGCAAAGGATTTTATTTGTTCAAAAGAAATTTCGTATTCGTTGCCTTATTCCCAATACGATAGGGTCTAGATTGCATTTGAATAGAGCATTTACGGTGAGAGATTTAGCAAAATCTTGTATCGGTTATCTACGTGCGACGGCGAAGAAGTCAAATATTAGCTTCGCAAATTCAAGTTTGAACATATATTTTTCTTCTTGTCGTGTCACTGATTTTTCTTGGGCATCCTGCATTAGGTCTGTACTTTTCTACTTTTTTGACTTGCAATTTTGAGGATGATTTTAACAATATGAGCCATATCCAGAACTCTTAAAAATGTACAAACGTAGATTTCTTATCCTCAACTTCTTACCCTTCATGTTTGAAACCTTTCAGATGATCGTTAAAATCATGCTCAAAGTTTCCATCGTCATTCCCATTTTGCTTACACAATTGCTATTCAGGTTTAGGAAAGGCCTAAAAAGAGCCTATGAGCATCGTCGGTGTAAGAATCAGTGTGGTGGAAAAATTAAATTGCGCCTCTTAGAGGCTCCTTTCGCACACATGTCATGTGTCTTTGTATTTTGGGTAATCACTATCACTATCAAATAATTTTTCAGATAAAATTTTTGCTAGAATAAGATTGAAGCAGACATTAAAGAAAGGATGCCAACGCCGGAAGCATTGTCCGAAAGCCGGTGCGGCCTTGAGGCTCCGCATTGCGGCTCCACGTTAATATTTTACTTATTCGGACACACGGCCGACGCGAATGCCTCGGCTTACCTTTTTTTTTTTTTTTTTTTTTAATTTTTCCACCACATTGATTCTTACACCGACGATGCTCATAGGCCCTTTTCAGGCCCACCTTTCCTAAACCTGAATAGCAATTGTGTAAGCGAAATGGGAATGACGATGGAAACCTTTAATCTAAATCCTTTAACTACACCGATTTTTTCATCGACGGTCATAGGCCCTTTTCACGGCCTTCATACCTCAACCTGGTCACTGGACTAATACAGATCAAGAAAGAATCACCAATTGACACGACAAGCAAGCAAGCAAAAAGCCGCGTTCAAACAAGTGATATATCATCTAGATTATTTTAGAATGATCAATTTTTTTTTTTTTATTGGTGATGGTTTGGCGTTTGTCCACCATCTCACTTTTGCAAGTGAGATGTGGCCTAAGATGGAGCACGCTTTACCAGAAGGAACTTATTCACTCTAGATTTGAAGACTCCTAGATTGTACTCATCCGGGAAAACAGACGCTGGCAGATCGTTCCACTCTTTGCCAGTGCTTATAATAAAGGTGGAGCAGAAACGTTTGGTTCAACACTGTGGTATGTCGACCAGGTAAGAGTGGTAATTACCTGTGCGTCTGCTTGTCCGGTAGTGGATATGTCTACCGAATAAAGTAAATTTTGAATGTTGTCACAGCTCAACGAAATAATACATTGTAACAGTCTTCTTCATCACTACGCGCGAATGTGATTAGCATAACGACATCGCAAGCTCCTAAATAACTTTAATCGAAAGGGCATTTTAAATGACATATCGCAAGCCGTTTGAACACGGCTAAAGGAGGATCAATTCATCATACCAATTGAGCCGAAAACACGCGTTTTTCGCTCACAATGGTGCTATTTAATGAGCTGTGTAAGAGTATCTTTTAGAGCCGAATGGTGAAGCGATTTCGCTAAATCGCTTTCGGAATGAGCTGACATAGCTACACTGGTGCGAATGCGGGTAGCGGAAGGCGTGAAAACGCTGTGCTTATTAAGATTCCGTAGAATATTATTATTATTCATTTATTTCAGACCATGTCCATATTAAAGTTACAAATAATAATTACTTAATTAATTACATAAAATCACACATTACACAAAATTAAAATAATATCAAATAAAAACACATCAAATAAAAATAACACAATAAAATAAAAATAAAATAAATGCTTAAAACCTACTTGACGAAGATATTGCGATACTGCTCCGACCCCAGCATTACCTGCATCCACTTCGCCTGGATCGGTCAGTCCGGTCGCAAAACAATCTGCAGGATGCCGTAGTAGTATAGAATAGAAAACTCTTTATTGTACACCACAAGGACATCTTACAAATTACACACATTACAAACATTCAATTAATAGAGAAGTACAATGGGTGGTCTTAATCATGGGACAACCTTTGGATGGACAGGAACCGAAGAGAACGATATGGGTCGGTGTCACAATGACAAAAATAAAACCATTTTGAAAATACGGAACCCTTATAGGATCACTTTGTTGTCTGTCTGTCTGTCAAGACCCTTTGTCTCCGAAACCGCTAATGGTATCTAACTGAGATTTAGGTATATAAACTATTAGGGGTATAAATCTCAAGTATGTAGAGCTTATTATAATGCCGAATAAATACGTATAAAAACAAGTTTCTAGCTCAATGCTAAAAGATACGGCAATTAACGTCTAATTTTTGTGTGGAAATGGAAAAATGAAAAACCTCTAGGGTACTTCCAGTTACTCACTTAGGTAGTGATGAGGATTGAGAAAGGTATGCTGAGATGGTTTGGTCATGTAGAGGGAATGAACGAAATAAGATTGACGAAACAGGTATATAAGGCGAGTGTGAATAGAACCGTTGGAAGAGGAAGACCTAGGCGTACGTTTAGTGACCAAATCGGTGACGTTTTGGAAAAAGGCCAGGTCATGAGTACCTAAACCGACGAGCATGTATGAGGAATGTGATGAGAGTGAATGAAGCAAAAGAGGTATGTCAGGATCGTATCAAGTGGAAAACCGAGGTCTCTACCTAACCCTCTGGGAAACAGGCGTGATTTTATGTATGTATGTATTATGTACTTCCAGTTACGGAACCCTCAGGGTGCAAGTTCTCGCACATAACCGTCTTTATATAAGAAATCTTTGAGGGCCAGTTGTGTATTCGTTCTGTCTGTGTGTACAAGTTGCAAGGAACTTGCTTTGTTTGAGCCGATTTAAGGCATTGGCATGCAAAATTCGGTTGCGATGTAACCGCTTAGACATTGTTTTTTTTTTTTTTAAATCACACACGGTCAACTGATCCCAAACTAGGCATAGCCTGTACTATGGGTACCCGAGACTGATATACATAATATATATATATTTAACACCCAGACACAGAACAAACATCTGTTTTAGTCACAAATGTTTTTCCAGTGCGGGTATCGAACCCATGACCTCTAGCGCAGAAGGCAGAGTTAATACCAACTGAGCTATGAGGCCAGTCTTTGATAGTATTGATTGATAATTGATAACCAGTATTGACTTTGATAAACTTGTAACATATACCTAATCGAGGCCCCCCACTCGATGGACCATGACATTGTGAAGATTGCGGGAAGTCGGTGTAAAAGAGAAGGCTCCTCACCTTTTGTCTCTTATGGCACTCTTTGGGGGAGGCTTATGTTCAGCAGTGGACTTCATCAGGCTGATGATGATACCCAATCGAACGATTCGTCACGTTTATGTGAAAAAAAGTTCATCATCAGCCTGTAGAAGTCCACTGCTGGACATACTCCTCCCCTAAAGAGTTCCACGACGAACGGTCTTGAGCCTTCTCCATCCACCGACTTCCCGCAACCTGCACAATGTCGTCGGTCCATCGGGTGGGGGGCCTTCCAACACTGCGTCGCCCGGTTCGTGGTCGCCATTCGAGAACCTTTACTCCCCAACGGTTATCGGTTATCGGAAAAAAGGTGTCGCGTGTTAATATTTATGTCTGTTTGATGAAGCAATAAAATGATTATTTTTTCGTTTCAGGTACTGTGCTATTTGGAAAACGGATTTGTACACGTAAGTTCCACGTTTTTTTCGTTCTGATTTCTTTGATTTTAAGGTTAGAATAGCGTGCTCATTTATAGCTGTACCGTCTTAAATTTTTGTCAAAATTATTCTAACGTCTACTACTTGATTAAAGTTAACTTTGAGTTTGACATTTGAGGCCGAGCGATTTTGTTCGACAATATTGCAAGCCCCTAAATCACAAATAGGTCATTTTATTCAGTTTAAATACATTTTATATTTCATAATATACCACGGCTTTATGAGATGGTTTTCGTTTTTGTGCACTTGCCACCATACCTCAACATGGTCATTGATCTCCTCTATCAGGTCAGTGACCAGGATGACCAAGAAAGGATCAGCACGAAAAGCATGCAAGAACATTAATCCATTGCAAAAGTACTGCATCATTAAGGGCTCTTTGTCGAGGGTCAAGCCACATTAAACACACCACCCTCTCAAACGACCTTAAACCCTACCAACCCAAATTCACAAACGGTACCCGACTCTATGAAAACAGCTTGCACACAAAGGCGTGAAAGACCTGTTAGAATATTGATCACTATGTACCTGCATGTGTAAAATTGAACATTCCATTCCATTTAATGGTGAACTTGCTACTTCGCCCTTGACATAGTACAGATAATGTAGGAAATCAACTTCATAGTGTTTGTGAGCTAGCAGTAGAAATAAGAGCTTTGCAAAGTAAATGTAGAGTAACTTTGAACGACAGAGTGAGGAAGTGTCATAAGAGAGCGCTGTGGAGTGAAAGAAGACGTAGTTATGAGGATTGAGAAAGGTATGCTGAGATAGTTTGTTCATGTACCTAGAGAGGATAAACGAATGAAAATTTACGACATAGGTGAATAAGGCAAGAGTAAATGGGAACGTTGGAAGGGGGTCTTCCCCTAGGCGTACGTTTGGTGACCGAATCGGTGACGTTTTCAAAAAAGGCCAGAAGCCTAGAAGTATCTGGCAACAAACACGGCGTGTGTGACGAACGCGATGATCCTTTTTCACAAAATGGAATGTAGAGCTTCAGTGTGGTGCCGATCGAAATGAGGCTCAAAAGAAAAATAATCAGGTATTAAATTTAAGTTTATAAAAATGATAAAAAATTACAAATGGTGTGCTTCCGTTGTGCAGGCGTGCTGGCCTAGTGGGAGGTATCTATTGCAGGCGACTGTACCTGCGATTTTGCGCGTAATTCAAAGTTGGTTTACTGTATTTAAGTATTCTGTGTAACAGCGGCTGCTCAATGGGGCGTAGTGTGAACACTGGAGGCAGGTAAGGTTCATATTTGGGAAGGATCATAAACTCTTCGTAAGCTCCAGTGGTTTTGTTTAGCTCGCTTTTCGTATTCGAATCCAATCTTTTTGGGGTCGGCCAAGTTAGAAGTTATTATTATAGAGGAATTTTTGTTCGGTTTTATTTTTGTGAATTTATTGAAAAATGTATTAGTCGACGTTAAGAAAAATGAGGTTAATATTTGGCTGTGAATGTTGATTGGCTGATTTGTTTCGAAGAAAGGCTGCTGTGTTCAAAATGCGCGCAATATTTCATCTAATACAGATAGAAAGAGCGAAAAAAACATAAATATTTTAATAACCGCCAATCTTTTTCAAATAAGCTGTTTTTGGTATTTATAACGAAATAATACTAAACGTACGAGAAGTTCGGCACCTATCAAGATTGCTACCTAAAATTACGTCAATTATTTTTCTAATAAGACCAGTTTGCAAATGTACTGAAATTACACGTTTTTTTAAGCACCAACAGTCACGTACTAGACCTGACCCCACACTAGGATTCCCTGTGTCGTGGGTATTACTAAAACTACGGGAATTTAACTCACACCCCTTGCGTCTCAGATGGGCAGTCGCCCGCTACGCCACCGAGGTCGTGTAATTAAAGTTGCTTAATTCAATAAAACAACTTTGAAACGTCTAAGAAACTATCATTGCACTCTCTTATAAGTCCCCGATGCAAGACTGCTAGATTCGGCTACCTCACCTGATTTTAAAAGCGTCTATTGTGTTAATTTACGTTACGGATCATCAGCCGAATCGAAAATACACATCGATAAACTTAATTTAAAACTTAAAAAAAAGACCACAACCTGAAAATGATTTTTCTTGTATAAAACGATTTATTATCTTGTCAAGTGACTTGAAAAACCTTTATTCATCCAGGTACCCAAGTAATTCGGTCGATGCGGCCCCCTTATTCACTAAGAAATCGTGCCAGTGGAAACACAATCACGTAACTTTTTTTGTAAAGTAGTAGTAAAGTTTACTTTCTGTAAAGTATTTGAAAGACGTACCACGTAATTACCTACCTGGTTTTTTGCATAAAACTTCGGTCGCGAAAATACGCACAAATTTCTAGCATCTCTACTACTTCCTGCCCTTGTCCCACACTATATGGGGTCCGCGCAACATGTTTATTGACACGCATTTCTAGCATATCGTGTGGTTTTAGCTATTTTGGATTTCGGCTTAGCGGTTGTAGTAATCTAATCGCGTTTCTAGCGAATCTTCTTAGTGAATAAGGGGCCCGACCCAGGTCTGGCCCCGTAGGAAAACGGAATGAGTATGCCAAGACGTGTTGGTACCATGTCATTCCTATATCTAAGGGTAGGTACACAGCGAGATTTCTTTCATGAATTTTACACAACTCTTTCTTAGCCCGTTTGATTGGGAGGAGGATTGAGGGGAGGGAGGAGGGACGGCTTTTGATCCGGTCGTGGGTTCCTGGCCGATTACCAAGCGATTCTCTTTTCTATTCGTTTTCATTAACACGTACTGAATAATGGTGAAGGAAAACATCGATTGGAAACCAGTAAGTATTCTTAATGCGGCGATGGGCTTGTAACCTGTCACGTATGGAATAATCACTACTGTTAAATGCGCACGAAAGGAGCCTATAAGAGGCGCACTATAATCCATTCACTACACTGATTCTTTCACCGACGGTCATATGCCCATTTCAAGGTCACCATAACTGAACCTGGTCAACGACATGACCAAGAAATAACCAGTGACACGACAAGCAAGAAAACTACTGCTAAATGTGGGCTTGTGCCGAATGTTCGGACATGCCTTTGACTACCGCCCTTGGACATCTTCAAGGATCTTCGACCATTCTTGGGAAAAAAAGGTGCATCAGCTTTTCTCAACCCAGCTGGGTTTCCGTTTCCGATCGGAAATCTTAGCGATGTCTTTTAATAGCCCTGTGGAATTACGAAGTCATGAAACTTTACTAAAAAGGAGCACACGTTATATTTAGACAACCTCTTAGCCGATTAAACTTACTCTTACCAGCAAATGTATGTCTTAGTCTTACTACGACCTACTCTGGAGGAGGTAGGGCACAGCGAGATTTTCTCGCTCTAAATTGGAGCAGCCCGCCTGGAAGGTACTTCCGCCTTACAGAAGATCGCAGCAAAATAACATTATTTGTTTCAAATAGTGTTGTGTTCCTGCGGTGAGTTAGGTTGGTGGTAGGTGTTGCTGATGTTAATAGGCGACGGTAATCATCAGGACGGTCGCAAGCCTGTTTGCCTCCGTATAACATAAAAACACTAAACCTTCGTAATTTCATGTAGCTAAGCTATTCCGTAAAAATTTGAACTCGAACTCGAATTCACTCATGTGACAAAAAAGTGACAAAAAGTGACGCCAGTGAGGCGCCACAGGTATTTTCGATTTTTGAAAAATTACGAAATTTGAAAATCACCGCGGATTCAGCCCTTCGAGGTTTTTTTTTTTTTTTTTTTTTTTTTATACAACAGAGGTGGCAAACAAGCTTACGGCCCACCTGATGGTAAGCGGTTACCGTAGCCTATAAGCGCTTGCAATACCAGAGGCATCACGCACGCGTTGCCGACCCCGAACCCCCTTCCCCCCTAAAGAGCTCTGGCAACCTTACTCACCGCAGGAACACAACACAATTTGAAACAAATAATGTTATTTGGCTGAGATCTTCAGTAAGGCGGAGGAACCTCCCCAGGCGGGCTGCTCCAATTCAGAACGAGAAATTCTCGCTGGTTTCGATGTACCTTTACTTTTATTATGTATTTTAGTTTTAAGGTATAATAATAATACAGTACAAATACAGGGCCCATAGATATATATCTATGGGCACTGTATTTGTACATGTACTTTGCTGCTGTTTCGTTTCCTGCTGAAATAAAATGACTTATTATTATATTATTATTATATTTAATACTTTATTGCACACACATAGTACAGTTGCACAAAAGGAGGGCTTAATGCTACAAGCATTTTCTAACAGCCAACCTCAAAGGTAATAAGAGAAAAAGGTCAGCGTGCTAGCTGAAGGTAGAAATAGAAAGTTGGAGAGCTGACAATAAATAAAAATAACTCCATAAAACTAATACATACAACCTATACTACATATAAATATCTATATATATATACATATATTATTAAGCTTAAATATAGCTATACCTTATACCTTAAAACTAAAATACATAATAATAAGAATAAAAGTAAAGGTACATCTAAGAGCTGAATCTACGTTGATTTTCAAATTTTGTAAACCTCTAAAACACCTGTTGCGTCCACTGGCGTCACTTTGCCTGAAATAAAATGACTTATTATATTATTATTATTAATTACAGAATGCGCTTAAAGATCGGTATGCTCTTCGCTCGCTCGATCAACTAGGCTTCATGCCTGAACTAGGTAGGTACTTTGTGATTATTCTCACTTTGACCCCTTTTGGCCCCGGTTGAGTCCGAAGTCTCGAAACTAGATTAATCTGGTTTAGGAAGTTAATAATTTGTTTCCGTAGGTAGCCTGTGTGACCACAGCCTTGTGGATTCCGATACCCACAAAACAGAAACCCTAGTACGGAGTCAAGGCGAGTTTAGCCTTGTTACACCGAGAAGATCTAATTTCATAATCAAAGAGTAATAAGTTAAATGATACCCAAATTTTCACACCATTTTCATCGAATTTGCATCTTCTTGCTTAAGAGCCAGAGAGTGTCATAGGGTCTATATCCAGCTTACACGCGAGCGGAACCATGGGCGGACGTTATTCTGTAATATAATTGGAATAAAGCCTTATGGTAGACGCATGATTATACTGAAAATCTTTTGATAACCCAAGACAGATGTGAAGATATTGTTAGTTTTAAATATTGTGGGTCCTGTATTAAAGATGGCATGAGAAGTAAGTGCGGAGATGACGGCTAACAGAAGAGAGTAGAAGAAAGAAAATAAAAGCATGTTGTGCCGACTCCACATAATGTTGACTGGCCTCATAGCTCAGTTAGTAGTAACTCTGCCTTCTGCACTAGAGGTCGCAGGTTCGATTCCCGCACTGGAGAAACATTTGTGACTAACACAGATGTTTGTTCTGTGTCTGGGTGTTAAATATGTATCTATTATGTATATCAGTCTCTGGTACCCATAGTACAGGCTATGCCTAGTTTGGGATCAGTTGACCGTGTGTGATATGTCCGGAAAAAAATAAATGAAAAAAAATGTGGGACAAGGGCATGATTCTATTGAAAATATTTTGATAAAAGACGAAAAACCTATACATAATTCATGATATCATTAAATGCTCCCGATGAAAAATGGGCTGCTCCACTTTTGACACAGCATGTGATTATAGATCTGTCGATACGGCGCCGCCCTAAAGAACCCTTTAGAACTGAGTTTGAGATAAAGAGTTGAAATTGAGCCGTGCGTTGGGACGAGATGAGCTCAGATTTTAATGGCCTTTGCAGTAACCTGCAGGGACATTTAAAATTATCAATATGCCTCGTGGTAGGGGAATTCATTTGACGTGTTAACATAGATACTTCCACCACCGGACAAGCAGACGTACAGGTAAATACCACCCTTACCTGCTCGACATACCACAGTGTCGAACGAAACGTTTCTGCTCCATTTTGATTATAAGTACTTTTTTGTATTTTTTTATACAACCGAGGTGGAAAACAAGCTTACGGCCCGCCTGATGGTAAGCGGTTACCGTAGCCTATGAGCGCTTGCAATGCCAGAGGCATCACGCACGCGTTGCCAACCCCGAACCCCCTTTCCCCTAAAGAGCTCTGGCAACCATACTCACCGCAGGAACACAACACTATTTGAAACAAATAATGTTATTTGGCTGCGATCTTCTGTAAGACTTCTGTAATTTGACGTGTTAACATAGATACTTCCACCACTGGACAAGCAGACGCACATGTAAATACCACCCTTACCTGGTCGACATACCACAGTGTCGAACGAAACGTTTCTGCTCCACTTATAGTATAAGTACTGCCAAAGAGTGGAATGATCTGCCTGCGTCTGTTTTCCCGAAAGAGTACAATCTAGGGTCAATAAGTTCACTCTGGGAAAGCGTGCTCCATCTTAGGCCACATATCACTTGCAAAAGTGAGTTGGTGGCCAAACGCTTTACCATTATCAATAAAAAAAAAACAAAAACTGTCTAGTCTTTTACAGAAAGAAAATAGAACTAATGCAAGTAAATATTTAGAAAATACACAAGAAACAATTGAGCTATCTAAAGACCGTTACAAACGATCTATAGAAAGCTGAATTGAATATTTCTGGTGTCGTATCGTCAGAAATTCATGATCATCAGTCTGTAGAAGTCCACTGCTGGACATAGGTCTTCCCCAAAGAGTTGCACGACGAACCGTCTTGAGCTTTTTCCATCCACCAACTTCCCGCAACCTTCACAATGTCACAGGCTGATGATGATGATGAAAAATTAGAATAACAATGTAAAACCTTAGATAATGTAGTATATTATCTAAGTGTAAAACATAGTGTTTTTGACTGACTGGCCTCATAGCTCAGTTAGTAGTAACTCTGCCTTCTGTGCTAGATGACGCGGGTTCGATCCCCGCACTGGACAAACATTTGTGTGATAAACACAGATGATAACAATGTGTATAAAGTTGTTGGAACACCTTCAAAACTGCAAATTTATAAATTAAACAATATTTGTTTATCGAAGGTTTATTATTTCGGTCGGACTATGTGCAAGCAAAGCAATTAATTAGTAATTAGCAATTAATTAGTAAAAAATAACTTTCGGTAAATAAATATTGTTGAATTTAAATAAAATATAATTTTGAAGGTGTTCCAACAACTTTAGACACATAGTTATAATACATTTATTTATTTACTATCAAACAAAAAACCCAAAAAAGTAAAAAAAAAAAAATCCAATAACCTAAATTTTCTGAACTTTACAGTTAAATTTCAACTTTTTTTAATGCTGACTTTATATTTTGCAAAACCGAGCCCGTAACTCCAAACATCACTTTTCGATTACTCTCACGGTTTCCGATTTCGCCTAAGTAGCCCTGAAAAAAAACTCACCCTGTATATCAGTCTCTGGTACCCATAGTACAGGCTATGCCTAGTTTGGGATCAGTTGACCGTGTGTGATATGTCCGGAATATTTAATATTTATTTTTAATAATGTATATGGCTTTGTTAAAAAAGTCCAATTTCCAAAAGTCTGATGTAGATAGATTTTTTTTTTTACAACTGAGACGGCAAACAAGCATACGGCCCACCTGTTGGTAAGCGGTTACCGTAGCCTATGAGCGCCTACAATACCAGAGGCATCACGCACGCGTTGCCGACCCCGAACCCCCTCCCCCCCTTAAGAGCTCTGGCAACCTTACTCATCGCAGGAACACAACACTATTTGAAACAAATAATGTTATTTGGCTGCGATCTTCTGTAAGGTGGAGGTACCTCCCCAGGCGGGTTGCTCCAATTCAGAACGAGAAAATCTCGCTGTGCCCTACCTCCTCCTAAGAATATGGGGATTTCAATTTTGTGATTATAGTAACCTAAATATTGTCATGAATAACCTTGTTTACAGCCAACTACGAATATTGCTAAAATATCTGTAGCTTCGATTAACTCATTCGAATGTTTGTGAAATTAACGCAACTTGTTTGATACCAACGTGTCTAGTTCCGCAGATCAAAGCATTATTAATTTCGATACGGAACATATTTTGATAATGTTTGCTTTGGCTCGAATCGAATAATTGCTAGGGATGTAGCTATAAATTCAATTTGTCGTACAAGTGGTTCGCCCCGAATTGAGAACATGCGATGCCCGGTAAAATAAATAAAACACCCAACAGTCAAGTCCTGACCCCAAACTAGGATTCCTTGTGTCGTGGGCAGGGACTGAAAGCGGTAGAGGTTATAGGTACTGGTACCGTTAAAACATTTCGGTACCATTATGCTATACCGGTAGGGCATTACGGTACCGTTATTTCATACCGGTAGATTTCGGTACCGAAATTTTGAGCCGCGGCTAGTTCGCTAGGACAGTCGCGCCACGGTGGTGGGGTGGCGGCGTTTCATCAAAGAAAACTTTTATATAAACCTTTATTTATTTCGGTTATAGGTACCGGTAGCGAAATAAACCGAAAAGAACTGCGAAGACATTTATCGGTAGGGAAATATTCGGGTAACCGGAATTTATCGGTATGACATCATATCGTTATTTAAAGGTACCTTTATATTCCGGTTATTCAGTCCCTGGTCGTGGGTAACAGAAACTACGAGTACTAGGGTACGACATCAGACCCAGACCCGGAACAAATATTTGCATATCACGCTCACATTTGTCCCGCAGCGGGAATCGAACCCTTACCCCTTGCGTCTCAGACGGGAACTCACCCGTTACACCACGTGGTCGTCAAAAAAGTGGTACTTCGATGATCGTTATGGTCTGCCCACTGCCACTTCAACTTGCTAATTCTGAGAGCTATGTCGATAACCTTCCGACTGGTAGTGATCTGGATTAATTGAGCTATTTATAGATTGTTTGCAACTGCCTTTAGATAGCTGCATTGTTCTTTTTGTATTTTGTTAAATAGTTGTAGATATTTTGCAAATAAATGTAATGGAATTATGGAAAAGACAATAAAAAGATATTTTTTCCCGATTTTCTTGTCCCATCTCTATAACCAATCCCTATTTTCATTACCGCGTCTAAACTTCATATGCCGACCGCAAACATATAATTTCCCAACTCTACACATTAACGCTGTAAGTATAAAACAACGAGTAAATAACTCAAAACTCCTTAACAGTCGGCAGTCACGCCATGGCCGCCATTGCCGGCTAGTGCTGCGAAAGCTCCGAAGGGTAACCTTACTAAGATTTTATGTATTCGGATTTTATATTGGAAATCGATCAGCATCCGGTGTAACGACCATAACCCTGGTATTATTAGTTAATTACGTTTTCACTCCACTCATACTGACAGCAGGCCAACTAATTTCATAGAAAATGCTGACAAGATGTCACAGACATGTCCGGAATATTTATATCGAGCGGCATATTTTTGCGATAAACAAAGTTGGGTTAAAAATCTCATAAAGGTAAATTAATTTGTCCAATTCCAATTCGGCTCTATCAAAGTGAACGTCAAAGTCAAAAGGTGTTAATTTCAATAAAATCACGGCCGAATTGAGAACCTCACTGTTTTTAAGGTCGGTTAAAAAAGAAATAGAGTTTGTAGAGACGGAACTTTAGCCCCGACCTGTGTACTAGAAAACAACCCAGTAAATAACTATATCTGAAGTTTCCTTGTACGAGAACTATGCATTCAAAGTTCCCTCAAACTCTTCAAAAACTATAAAACTCTAAAGTGTCTTTTCAAATCCGTAGCTACTTTTCCCATCACTAGCACTACTTGTTTGTATGTAAATCATACGATATTGCAATTTTTTTCAGTGTAATAATTCTGAAATTCAATTACGAAGTTAGTCTACTTGCGCACTATCATTTCGGTGGAATCGTTGCAGGCACGAAACTATTTTAGGGTACCGTACCTCATTTGGAAAAACGGAACCCATAATAAAAGGATCAATTTGTTGTCCGTCTGTTTGTCTGTCTGTCAAGACCCTTTTTCTCTGAAACGGCTATAGGTATAAACTTTAAATTAATACCACCTTTTAAAGTCTGTGGGTTAATTTTGATTTTCCGACCCCTGAACGGATTTTCCGAATGGAATATCAATTTGTGCACGACCGGAATTCGAGCCTACGACCAATAGTACGGAAGCCTCAGGGCGCGAGTGCTCCCACTTGACCGTCTATTTCTTTTATTAAAGGCGTGGCATGTTTAACTAGATTGGTGTTATTGTTATTTCTTTGAAAATGTTATTCTGACTAGCATAAACAAATCTTTATTTACAGAAAAAAACTTAAAACTAATACAAGTTAATATTTACAACATACACAAGAAACAGTTGAGCCATCTAAAGACCGTTACAAACGATATAGATAGCTCAACTGATCCAGGTCACTACCAGTCGGAAGCGTCCCCAAGACGCTGGCGATAAACATCGCTAAGGATATTGAGAGATTGGTGATTGAATATATTTATTCTGAGCTTGACGATTAGGCCATAACTTTTATTTCGCTATTGGAAATTCTTAATGTTTTAAAAATCTGCTTTTTTCGGGTCAAATCAGTTTGAACTCCATTATTCAGCTATTTTATAATATTAATCTGGATATCGATCTACTAAGTTTAATTAAAAAAAATATATATATTCCGGACATATCACACACGGTCAACTGATCCTAAACTAGGCATAGCCTGTGCTATGGGTAGCAGAGACTGACATACATAATAGATAAATATTTAACACCCAGACACGGAACAAACATCTGTGTTCATCACACAAATGTTTGTCCAGCGCGGGAATCGAACCCGCGACCTCTAGCGCAGAAGGCTGAGTTACTACCAACTGAGCTATGGGGCCTGTCAAATCTTACTACTATTATAAATGCGAAAGTTTGAATGGATGGATGGATGTTTCATACTCAATAACGCCAGAGAGGCTGTACTGGATGACATTTGGCACAGAGATAGAAGTCATAGCACATAGGCTACTTTTTATCCCGGAAAAATGGAAGGTTCCCGTGGAATAGATTTATTTTTGTTTAGAGAGCAAGGGATTGACATGATTTTTTGCATAGTGGTAGTTTGGGGGTCAGATCAGCCCGTCAGTTCTCATCCTACACATCAATATATCCAGTTATTTATCATCATCATCATCATTTCAGTCGTAAGACGTCCACTGCTGAACATGGCCTCCCCCACAGACAGAGCAAATTCCTTACCATGTGGGGGGATTTGCCGATACTCACCACACTGGGCATGCGGGTTGGCGAGCGCAGTTAGAGCTATCGTTGTTAAAATGAGAGACGCTGCTGCCCATCCCCTAGCTTTTTTCCCTTAGTCACCTCTTACGACATCCGCGGATAGAGATATGGAGGGGCCTATTCTTTAGCCGGGGCCACCACGGCCAGTTATTTATAAAGATGGTAAAAAGACCGAAAACAGCTGCTTTCAACAGTCCGGAAAAAAAAACTGAAAAAGCTACATATTTGTTTGGCTAATATAATTTTTCTTTTTGTGGGCACAATAAGCCTCTTTCGGCAGAGATATACTAGTTACGGAACACAATGTATATGTGTGGCCATACTTACATAATGTCACCACATTCTCAAGATTTCGCGGCGTCGCCGAAACGTATTCCGGCCCTCTCAAATCTTTCCCGCATACTTTCCAAAACCGCTACTATTTTCCACATAAAACAAATTTCCGATCCGCAAAATAACCCAACTTTACGGTAATGCCGCCGAATAAAAACGCTTTTGTCTTTTATTTACAAAAGGGGAAGATAAAGATATGACATCTGAATAAAGGCATCGTGAATGGCCGTGTCGGGATGAATACGGGACGTCCTGGGACCCTTAGCACTAGCCAGCCCTCATGTCGTCCGTAGACCACCTAAAAGCGTGACCTAGCAGGGCATTGATAGGGCAAAATTTGTGGGCTTCTCGAACAATTCGAGTTGCATGATAAGTGTAGCTATACGAACCGTAACACGACTAACAGAGACGCACTACAAAAACATTTGCGTGGGGCGATCGACAGTCAGTTTCCCATAAGCAGCCGTGTTTGACATTTAGGGGCTAGCGAACTCAAAATTGACTTTCTTGAGTAGACGTAAGGATTATTTTGAAATACGTTATAACATATGAGTATAATATTATATTTATTTATTTTATTTTACAATTTTAGGGAAACTTACAGCTAGTTACATAGATAAGAAAAATATTAAATACATGTTATGTTCAAGTATGCTGAAGGACAATTATAAGAATCCACTGAATGTTATTTTATAAATATTTTTTATAGAACGAGGACGACAGATCAAAAAAGAAAAATTTAGGTAGGTATATATAAGTTAGGGTACAAAAAAAAAGGCTCTAGTGAGCCGGGATTATAAAAAAAAAAAGTAAACAATTGACTAACTAATAGTTAAAGTTAATGTTGCAAAATAGATTAACCATCCGAAAATAATTTGTTTGGTAAGCAAGCGTTTCAACTTGCTTGCCGAAGTATTAAATAGATCAATATCTGCATGTGCCAAAGTGTTAAACGCAGCGATAATAAATCACATATCGCCGTCTGAACACGGCTTGAGTTGTAAGTGTGATTTTCCAAGAAGGCGGACTCCCACTAATGAGAAAATAACCAGGATTGTTCATGCCGAAAGTTTCAGCCATTGCAAAACGCTGTAATCGTAGACGAAGCAAAGGTCCATCTTATACCTACTCTTTCTAATTAGTCATAGGACATTTTCAACGAATTCGAAACTATTTGGGCAACGTCAGAAACTGGTGTTAAAGGTCCAGATCCGAGATTACGGAGCTGTGGAGTGATGCCTTTCTGGCTTTAGGTGGAGTTCTGTTTTGATATGGTCCCCGCTATTAAGCCCAGCGTCCACCAAAGAAGACAGAAATGGTGATGGATTTATCAATGATTCAGATTTTGACAGTGCCCAAGCGAGACACATACGGGCTAATGTTTATAACATTTTGTTCATTCAAAACTTTAAAAAAATCTATCTTGATGCTTAAAGGGTATTCTTAATAGTATTTGTTTTCACTCAACTCACACTGACATCAGCCTGACATTCATCATCATTCATCATTTCAGCCGTACGACGTCCACTGCTGAACATGGCCTCCCCCACAGACAGAGCAAATTCCTTATCATGTGGGGGGATTTACCCATACTCACCACGCTGGGCATGCGGGTTGGCGAGCGCACTTAGAGCTATCGTTGTTAAAATGAGGGACGCTGCTGCCCATCCCCTAGCTTTTTTCCCTTAGTCGCCTCTTACGACATCCGCGGATAGGTAGATAAGGAGGGGCCTGTTCTTCAGCCGGGGCCACCACGGCCACTTCAGCCATGGCCACCACGGCCAATTGACATTAATTTCTCAGAAAATATTACGTTCGATTCTTTGTTTAAATTTTCACTCAAAATTCCACTTGTGACGATTTAAGATGATAGCCTGAGTGTAAGTAGACACACTTCTGGCAAAGTTTTCAGATACAACGATAGCTATTTTCGGTCTTTTTATCATCTCTGTAAGTAAATGTTAAGCGTACGAGAAGTTCAATATAAAAATTACTACCTTAATTAAACAGCTGGATAACTGAGTGTGAGATAACAGATTTGACCCCAAAACAGCTGATTTTTGTTTAGAGTTTTTTACAATGAAAAATGTTGTATTTCCAAAAGTGGTTGAACAAACTTTTTTGCCAATGGGGTTAAGAATAAGTACCTTTCGGATAACATACATACCTATTTTGAATCACCTTGTAGGAAAAATATCAAAAATTCTTTTTGTGTCCAAATGACATTCTTTTCGGAATTTTCGAATAATAATCCGCGTTAAACCGGGTGACTGCTGTATAAAATATATTTGCGAGATTACCAGGACTTTTTTCCTGAATTTTACACTTCATAATGTTTTTTATCATTCTCAATTTGCGTCCATTCGTTAACATTTACATATCTCTGTGTAATTACCTCTGAAGGGTTGATGCCTAGGGTCGTATGTGGCCGTAATCAAGGTTCACTGCCCTCCTATAAACGTTAGGTGACTCGTCAAAGAGAACCCCCTATGACGAGTACCTAAAATAAACGTTTGAAAACCATGAAACGTTTGTTTTAGCTAGCGTTTCAGTACTATAATTACTCTACCTATACATACCAAAGTCATTGGTTCTTCGAAGATTCTTGTTCGTTGGTGCACGACCAGGCTCGAACCCACGACCCTCGGATCGAAAGTTTTCGCTGAGCGAAAACAGCGAAGGCGACATTGGACAATCGTTTCGCATCATCCGCATTTCAATGTCTAACCATCACAGTTTAATCAGCATTCAATGACCCGGGGGCACTCTACATCTACTCGTTGCTCACTTGCTTTTGATGACACTGGTTCTTTCTCGATTATCCATTGTGAATGTCCAAATCGAGGTATGTTGGCCCTGAAAAGAGCCAATGACCGTTAGCCAGTGCCCCCAAACAAGAATCCTGAGTATGGCCCTATCAGGGTCGTATGTAGGCCTCGGATTTTAGAGGTTGAACCCGACCCATGAAATCCTACTCGCTAAGATTGTAATTGTAATTTGAGCCAAAAATATTCGGCTAAAATAAACGTTACTTTTTCATTTTCATGTTTGCGGAGGACGAAATACATGAGGAGATATCTTATTATTATTCTAATGTTAAAAACATGAGATTTCTAGGAATCAAAGCCAAAGTCAATATAATTGTATTTATTGAATGTTTTCTCAACTTTGAAACGAAATAATAAAAAGTTTCAGATAAGTGCGAGTGATTCTCGAAGATCATGAAAACCCTGAAAAAGTTAATTAAGGTGAGGGTTAAATTGTTTTATGATTTTTGAATTGTTTTTTCTCAATAACCGCAAAACGCACAGTTTAGATTTTTATGACAATGATAACTTGAGTATTTTATTAACCTAAATCTAAGACAGAAACGCGATTTGTAAAACTTTTCTCGATAGATTTATTCTTTAAAGTTGGGTCCTCTGCAACAGTTTTTTCGAAAATACTCGGAGACTATCTAACAAAAATAACTTTTTTTTAAATAAAATGTGTTACATTGGGTATCTAAATCCAAGACACTATTTAAAAAAAATACATAGTTTTTAAGATAGTCGATATTTTCTTATATTATGTCGCTTACGTCGATTACTTTCGAGCGCCTTCTAACGCTTGCTATCTCTATCCGCATTCAATTATAGTACATAGCGCTGTCACTTTCTTCACTCCACCCAATCGACAGTTTATTTTGATTTCTGTATAGGCTTAATAAAATAACCAAAAACAAAACAATGATCATATACGTAACGGCAATGATGACCTTTGACGGCCGACGGTTCGACGTACATTGCTGACAGACAAATTAATTTTTTTTTCTGCACCTCAAGTCTACCAAAAAATTTTTTTACAGCTACATTTCAAGTAGCCGTGGCCGTGGCCAGGGCTGAAGAATATGCCCCTCCATATCTACCTATCCGCCGATGTCGTAAGAGGCGAAAAAAGCTAGGGGATGGGCAGCAGCGTCCCTCATTTTAACAACGATAGCTCTAACTGCGCTCGCCAACCCGCATGCCCAGCGTGGTGAGTATGGGCCAATCCCCCCACATGATAAGGAATTTGCTCAGTCTGTGGGGGAAGCCATGTTCAGCAGTGGATGTCGTACGGCTGAAATGATGATGATTTCAAGTAGCTATACCCGTTCTTTCAGTATTTAGGAGCTCTCTATTACAACCTGTACAAAGCCTGCGCCGTCTAACTTCCGCGAGTAGACAGTTAATTAATTCAAGTAAATGTACCTTTACGTTTGTACATTATGATTGAATCCCTACTCCCACATTGCTTCATTCACTCTCACCCGAAACCTTCCCGGCAAACGGCAATGTATACGTTGGTATACAGCGTGCTCCGTATCTAGTATGCGACCCCAAAAGGGCCTTATTCTATGAACAAAAGAAAAAAGATAGCGATTTTTCTCAATCTTTTATCTGATCTTTTTAAAGTCACCTGTTTTTGCCCTTTTTGTCATCTTTGTAACTAACTAGCGCCGACTAAATAGAGTCCGCGGCTAATCTCGCGTGCATTGATAAAATGCTATTCTAGGTTATGAACTCTATCTTTTTCAAGTTTCATCGAAATCGGTGTAGCCGTGATTGACCAACAAATATCCAAACATCCTCACATACTTTCGCATTTATAATATTAGTAGGATTATTAAATGAACTCTCAAGTTTGCTACCTAAGCTAACAGCTTAAATAATTGAGTTTGAACTGATTTTAACTCAAAACAGCAGATTTTCGCAATTAAATTTCCAAAAGTCGTTGTAAAAACTTTATGGCGATTGGGTGTAGAATAAGCCTCTTTCGGGATAGCATAATGTTTTGAATCACCGTGTATAACGTGCCTACATAAATCTGCTATTTAACTGAATGTCCCCAGGGTTTATTGTTAGTAAAGTCGTAGATTAACTATCAGTTACTCAGTTAAGTTCCTAAGACAAAGTGATAAAGGCAAACAATGAAGAGTAGATGTCACCATTAAGAGTGGAATGATTAAATTTCTCAAAAACTGAGTTCACTTGAAGGGTGAGTGTTTAAGATAGCAATAACAGCTGTTTTTATTCATCATCATCATCATCAGCCTGTAGAAGTCCACTGCTGGACATAGGTCTCCCCCAAAGAGTTCCATGACGAACGGTCTTGAGCCTTCTCCATCCACCGACTTCCCGCAACCTTCACAATGTCGTCGGTCCATCGGGTGGGGGGCCTTCCAACACTGCATCGCCCGGTTCGTGGTCGCCATTCGAGATCCTTTACTCCCCAACGGTTGTCGGTTCTGCGAGCTATATGGCCTGCCCACTGCCACTTCAACTTGCTAATTCTGAGAGCTATGTCGGTGACCTTGGTTCTTCTACGGATTTCCTCATTTCGGATCTTATCACGTAGTGAAACTCCGAGCATAGCTCTCTCCATAGCCCGTTGCGCGACTTTGAGCTTGTATATGAGGCCTATAGTTAACGATCAAGTCTTAGTGCCATAAGTCATCACTGGCAACACGCACTGATTGTAGACTTTCGTCTTGAGGCTCTGCGGTATCTGCGACGAGAAGATGTGACGAAGTTTCCCAAACGCTGCCCATCCGAGTTGGATTCGTCGGTTGACCTCTTTGTCGAAGTTGGACCTACCTAGTTGAATCGTCTGACCCAAATAGACATAGTGGTCTACAACTTGAATGGTATCGTTCCCAACTTGTACCGGCATGGGTGCAACATGAGCATTGGACATGATATTATTTATTTATTTTTATTTATTTATTTATTTATTAAGATAACAACATCATAACAGGTTATGATTATTATTATTAGTCTTGCCCATGTTCATTTTAAGACCCACCTGTTGAGAAACGTTACTGAGGTCTCTGAGCATTGCGCCAAGGTCCTCCAGCGATATGTCCGTGTGTGATATGTCCGGAATATTTATTAATTTATTATTATCAGTCACATACATAGTT
This sequence comes from Anticlea derivata, assembly GCA_947579855.1. Classification (NCBI taxonomy): domain Eukaryota; kingdom Metazoa; phylum Arthropoda; class Insecta; order Lepidoptera; family Geometridae; genus Anticlea; species Anticlea derivata. Next base: position 9,929,827 of record OX388276.1, on the reverse strand, counting down.
ATGAGCCCACACTAGGATTCCCTGTGTCGTGAGTATCAGAAACTACGAGTACCATGGTGCCACTACACCCAGACCCGGAATAAATATTTGCAAATGCGTAGTATGTCAATATTTCAGGATCGTAGCAAGTGGAAAGCCGTGGTCTCTGCCTACCCCTCTGGGAAATAGGCGTGATTTTATGTATGTATGTATGCAAATGCGTAGTATCTCATACCCACAGCACAGGGAATCCTAGTGTGGGGTTTGAACAATGTATGTGGCTGTTGGGTGTCATTATCTCTTGAAATCACGACTTCCGTGAACATTTTTTGTAGACTATATTAATTTTAGTCACAGAAACACGTAGTCCGCGTTTACAGTCGCTGGTACATTTAATTTCTTGACTTTATTGTTTTTTAAACGGCAATTTGATGAAATTGTGTATCAGATTAAAACTATTGGAGGGGGTAGGGCACAGCGAGATTTTCTCGTTCTAAATTGAAGCAGCCGGCCTGGCGAAGTACCTCCGGCTTACAGAAGATCGCAGCTAAATAACATTTGTTTCAAATAGTGTTGTATTCCTGCGGTAAGGTTGCCGCTGCCGGCAACGCGTGCGTGATGCCTCTGGTATTGCAAGCGCGCATAGGCTACGTTAACCGCTTACCAACAGGTGGGCCGTATGCTTGGTTGCCACCTCAGTTGTATAAAAAAAAAATTACCGTATGACAAATCTTCAAGACTGCTTAATCCTTAAAATGCTCATTACCAAATTCTCGCGTCGAGGTGAATAAATAATTTGAATTGCCGTCCATTTGGCACGGGATCAAGAGGCACGTGAAATATTCGGCGGCATTTTTACGACCTGCAAATGTGCTCCATCTTTTAACCGCTAATAGTGTGGCCAGACCATAATGTTGCTGTAGCTAATGGATTTTTTCAGATAAATAACACCCAACAGTCACTTACATATACCTGATGCGCACACGTGCCGTGTAGATTTGGCCGACAGCCCACTTAAAACCCTTCAGTGCCCGTATACAAGGTGATTCATAATATATATACCATCCCGAAAGGGGCTTATTCTACTCCCTATTGGCAAAAAAGTATGTTCTACGACTTTTGGAAATTCGACATTTTTCATTAAAAAAACTCTATGCGAAAATCAGCTGTTTTGGGGTCAAATCAGGTCAAACTCAATGAATCAGCTGTTTTAGGTAGCAATCTTGATTCCGAACTTCTTGTACGTTTAGTTATTAGTTCTAAAGATGATAAAAATACCAAAAACAATTTAAGAAAGCTAATATGCTAATTTGAGAACGTTTGTGAAAAAAAATTGAACTGAAAATATTGATGTTTTTTTTCGCTAATATCATTTCGTTGATAGAATAACACCCTTTCGGGATGGAATACATGTTATGTATAACTAAACTATGCTTAGTTTTACAACCAATTTACTTAGTACTTAGTTACTTTTTTGAGAATACATTTCTATAAACCGTCAATGTTAATTCTGAGGCTAGACCTTTTGTAAGTGATCCTTCTTACAAAGCCCCATCATCACGCCCCTCATACTTGAGACTGTAGTCTCGTCTCAAGTCCTGCCAGGAGCGAGCCATGTCAACAACACCATTTTGGTCATCGAAAAATTGCGTTACTTTTAAAGGATCATTGGAGTAACTTTGAAAGATAGAGTGAGGAACAGTGTGATAAGAAAGCGTTGTGGGGTGAAAGAAGACGTAGTGATGAGGATTGAGAAAGGTATGCTGAGATGGTTTGGTCATGTAGAGAGAATGAACGAAAGAAGATTGACGAAACAGGTGTATAAGGCGAGTGTGAATGGGACCGTTGGAAGGGGAAGACCTAGGCGTACGTTTAGTGACCAAATCGATGACGTTTTGGAAAAAGGCCAGGTCAAGAGTACCCTAAACCGACGAGCATATATGAGGAATGTGATGAGAGTGAATGAAGCAAAAGAGGTATGTCAGGATCGTAGCAAGTGGAAAACCATGGTCTCTGCCTACCCCTCTGGGAAACAGGCGTGATTATATGTATGTATGTATGTATGTGATTTTTATGAATAATCGTAAAAACCATTGTCTTCGGCGTGGGTTAAAATCGAGCTTATTAGGTGGGGGTTTCAGGGTCGGCAACGCTTGCGTGATACCTTTGCAAGCGTTCATAGGCTATGGTAAAGACTTTCCAACAGGCAGGACCGTAAGCTTGTTTGCCACCTTAGTTGCATAAAAAAATATATCTCTGACCACCATCTAATACTCAAGGTTGTATCATCAGAGTTTCTAAGATATTGTCCATAATTTTACAGATAAAACAAAGGTTAATTTTCAACTCAATATCAAAGAAAATCATACAATGTGTATAAAAATACCCTTGGGACTATTTTTTTGAACGTTTGAGTACACTTGTTTGAATACATTTACATCCCTAAGCCATTTTGATCTACGGCTCCCTTTGAGCAAAGATAATTCAATTTTCGATCATTTGACCTGAGCAGTGATAATAGTCCCAGAGGGTCAATAAACAAAGAGTTTGTACAGAAATCAACGCTTTCGACCCTCGACTTGAATAAATTTCATCCACTCTCGGTCATGTTTAAAAGTATTAGGGTAGACTTCGCCTAAAAGAAAATCAAAAAAGTCAATTTGGTTAGTTTTTTTATTTTGATGGTAAGGCATTTGACCACCATCTCACTTTTTGCAAGTGAGATGTGGCCTAAGATAGAGCACGCTTTCCCAGAAAGAACTAAGTTACTCTAGATTTGAAGACTCCTAGATTGTACTCTTCCGGGAAAACATACATCCTATGTCCAGCAGTGGACTACTACAGGCTGATGATTACATGTTTAAGGTAACAACAATTGTAGCAACCAGTAAGTAGTTGGCACGTTGATAAACTGGCAGTTGTTATCAAATTATGTTTTTTTTTTTACAACTGAGTTGGCAAACAAGCGTACAGCGTACAAGCGATCGTGAGGTCTTACTCCACAGGTCCAATCTGAAAACCAGCGCTGCTACGCCTCGGCGGAGCAGCAATAAGCTGAGATAGGACCTTTTTGACCCATGCCACTGCAGCGTAGACGATACCACATGAAATGTAGGTATCACCCAACAGTTGGCACCCACTTGATGGGTGAGGTAGGCACCTGCTTTTTTCTCTTGTATCTACTGTTAGTGATCTGGACCAGTTGAGCTATCTATAGATCGCTTGTAACGGTATTTAGATGGCTCAGCTGTCTCTCCTGTGTATGTTGTATTGCTACTTGTATTCGTCTTTTTTTACTGTTAACCTGCCTACCTACTAAGCTTTATTTTATTTTGTGTGATTGTTACCTGCTGTTGTTTCTTCTGTTTGCTATTATCTCTGTCTGTGCTGTGTTTGTGTGTGTGTCAAATAAACAATTTATCTATCTATCTATCTTATCTATCGTACGGCCCACCTGTTGGTAAGCTGTAACCGTAGCCTATAAGCGCTTGCAATACCAGAGGCTTCACGCACGCGTTGCCGACCCCGAACCCCCCTCCCCCTAAAGAGCTCTGGCAACCTTACTCAACGCAGGAACACAACACTATTTGAAACAAATAATGTTATTTGGCTGCGATCTTCTGTAAGGTGGAGGTACCTCCCCAGGCGCGCTGCTCCAATTCAGAACGAGAAAATCTCGCTGTGCCCTACCTCCTTATGTTACGTAGCTTCACGATACTCGTCCTTCATTCAATTTGTTAATGCCGACTATTGATCAGGAGAAACTGCGGAAAACACTCGCATTTATCGTAAACAAACAAACTTAGCAGTCACAAAGCGATAGTTTAGTAAAAGCCAGGGAAAGTTATAGAGCTTTTCGCCCCATATAAATCATACACTATACACGCAACATAAGAAATCTATTAAAGTGCCTTTTCACATTTGTTTATGAGATTTTAGGCACACTGGTATGGGCCGTCTTGATGGCAAACAGTTTTTTTTTATATACAACTGAGGTGGCAAACAATCATAAGGCCCACCTGTTGGTAAGCGGTTACCGTAGCCTATGAGCGCCTGCAATACCAGAGGCATCACGCACGCGTTGCCGACACCGAACGCCCCTCCCTTAGGGGGAGCTCTGGCAACCTTACTCACCGCAGGAACACAACCTGCTTTTCTCTCTTGTAAATGTGCCTCCTGTTAGTGATCTGGTTGACCAGTTGAGCTATCTATAGATCGCTTGTAACGGTATTTAGATGGCTCAGCTGTCTCTCTTGTGTATGTTATATTGCTACTTGTATTAGTCTTTTTTACTGTTAACCTACCTACCTACTGAGCTTTATTTTATTTTGTGTGTTTGTTATCTGCTGTTGTTTCTTCTGTTTGCTTTTATCTCTGTCTATGCTGTATTTGTGTGTGTATCAAATAAACAATTTATCTATCTTATCTATCTATATATCTATCTACAACACTATTTGAAACAAATAATGTTATTTGGCTGCGATCTTCTGTAAGGCGGAGGTGCCCTACCTCCTCCTGAACTACTGTCTGTGTTACTGTCACGCTAGTGATTTTGCTAATACCTTGCCAGCTCTTCTTGTTCTTTCGTGTCGTTGTAACAACCTTGACTTGTTGATCGAGCGAGCGAAGCAATGGACGATCTGTCAAACAATCGGCGTTGTATGTTTGAATTATATTTGTGCCATGCATTCGATATGCATGGAACTTTGTAAGAATAAGAGTTAAATCGGCCAATGGCTGGTAGAATGTTATGCTCTTACTTCTAAAACAAAGCTTTGTTTAGTCAACAGCCGAATGCATATGAAAAGGCAATAGTAATGGCCATGCAAAGACATGTTTTACTGTGTAATAATAACGTCTACACCACCACGAAATGGGTCTTTTCTCTTCGAAATTATGGCGTTTTACAATTTTAGACAAAAATAGGGCTAGACCAGACGATAGCTTAAAGCTATAAACTAACATAGCTTCAACCCAACACGCCATGAATAGGTTTATTTTTAAAATGCGCAAAACCTGAAAACAGTTTCTTAAAATTCGAAAGTAGGTTTAGGGAGTTTATTAATGGATAAAATAGAGCTTTTTTTTGTTAGAAATTTATTCATCTTAAAATGTTGTCACTCTGAAGCCGTTACAAACGGCGTGAGATGAATCAAATTCATTTGAAAATTATCCTTATGTATTAAGGATAAAGTTAATTTTCACTTTGACTTTTTGACTATGGTTTATGGTTTTGCGTTTACAAATAACCCTGTATTACAACGCCCTTAGCGGTCTGATGGGTAAAAAGTCCAGGCAAAGGTTTGATCCCGCTGCGTGACAAAGTTGTTCTAAATAAGGGTTTAGTTTCGTAGTTCCTGATATCCACGACACGTCACAGGGAAATAATTATTTATAACTGTAGGGTTTAAAAAAAAACTCATCTTGATAATAAACGTGAATAAAATCAATATAATTTCAAACTTGGCAATTTGAATAGACAATGACTAACCCAGTTTCAATTACCGACCAGAGTGGAGAGCGGTTTGTAAAGTGGAATCATAAATCAGCGAAATATCAGAAACTCACCTCCGCTATTGTGGTACCAGCAGTAATTAATTGCCACTTGTCTACAACCTGATGAGGGACACTGCCACAGACCATGAAGGTAACAGTTAGATCACTCTATGCACTAACCTACGAGTTTATACAAGGATGTTTTTAAATCACGCCAAACCTCAGACAGCTCGACTGATTTCAATTTCAATTAGGTACCTACTTAAACCGAATATTTTGTATACTGGAGACATTGTATAACATACTAGCATACGCCCGCGTCTTTGCTCGCGTGGTATCTTGATAAACAGGGGCAGTTTTGAAAAACCCTTAAGTCCGTATTTCATTATTTTAATTTATGAGTATGTACCAAGTTTCAGATAAATCTCTCGATGCGTTAAGATTCTCCTATACAAACTTTGACATCTCATCATATCCTTTTAAGGGGTAGTTCTGAAAATCTAAAAATACAGTGTTTCCTTATTTCTATCATTCATTATTTTTAGTTTGTTTCAAATCTGTAGGTTCAAGGAATACGATTTTTTATACAAACGTTGTGACCCCTTTTCACCCTCTTAGGAGTATTTTGAAAATCCCTCCTTAGTGGATGTGTTTGGCATATAGGGCAACTACTGTCCAAATTTCAGCTTTATAGCTTCAGCGGTTTGGGCTGTACGTTGATCGCACGTTGAGGCCTTGTTCTTTTATATATACAGATTTATCACGAAATCATGGTCCCTTTTTTCATCCCTTTTTTAGTGAAAATATTTTAATGACCATAAAATATAGAAGATACCTACTTTTTCATACTATATATAAATGAATTAGGTAAGTTGTCAGTTTGCCAATAAACACGTTTTTTTTTATAAAAACAATTAACTCAAGGAAGGACAACAAGGAACTCCACTTGAATTGAAAATCATGGAATGATTTACGGTCTCGCAATTTCGGCCTCAGCAGGAATGGCCCTCATTTTTCGGTCACAACAAGAACAAACCTTTTTAAGTTACTCAGCTGATCTTATTATAAGCTACGGTACTAATCATTGTCCTCTATGTATTGTCTAATAAATACATAGTTCATAAATGTTATTATGACGAGGGCATGGCGGAATTTCATCTGAGTTCAGGGGCTCTCGACGCAATCTCGAGTGTCAATATTTGATGAGGTTTGATAACGCTCTGTCAATTATTATTCCGCTAATGTTGTGTTTATTTTATGGGGCTGATGGAACGGAAAATATATACGTCAGACTCAGAATATAGAACAACCGCGTAAGAATACATTACTCGTTATTAATAATAATTCTGTCTTCTTGTTAAGCCCACGCGACTTAAAGTTATTTGATAAAAGGTGATTCATAATCTGACCTGTCCCGTACGTTATTTAATCCTTTCACCACACTGATTCTCTCACCGACAGTCACAAGCCCTTTTCAGGGCAACTACGTCTCTACCTGGTCACTGATCTAATACAGGATGACAAAGAAAGAATCAGTGACACTACAAGCAAGCAACTGTAAAATGTGGGTTTGTGCCAAATATTCGGACATGCCTCTGAATACCCCATAAACTTCTTATAGGATCTGATCGCCTGGAGATTGCGAGTTTTATGTTTAAGAGATTATTTATTTATTTTTTAATTTTCTTTGCAATCTTTCGCATTTAAACTATTAATTGGATCTTAGTGGACATTTTTGCAAGCGCTAAATTGCAGTAAAATTGTGCAAAAGTGTGTAAAAGTGCGCATGACTAACGATGGAAAACAAGGTTACAAGTGTGAAATACAGTCTGTGCAGATGTGTCTAACAACAACAAAACTGCCATTGTAGATGATAAAACAAATAGTTCAAAGAAATCTGCATAAAGAGCGGACCAGAAAGGAAACATATGGGCCAAGTTACGTTTGTTGGGCCGGTAATCTCCGCGTGGTGTAAGTTGTGAACTTGGGGGTATGGACCGATAAGATTGTTGATCACAGAAGCCGACGACAAAGTCAGGTCAAAAACAAAAGGTGTTTATTTCAATAAAATCACTAGGATCAGACACGTCTTAGAAACTAGGTGAAGCTACGCCTGTTCCTCGCGACAAAGCCTAGAAGAATCAGGCAACAAATACGGCGCGCGTGCTTATCTTTTTTTGATGAGCCTTTTTCATCATTTTCTAACGTCTTAAATCTAGTTCAATTTACATCTGTTCTTCGCCAAGACGATTTAGTCAAGAGACAGCGCGTGTTATTTTTTCAATGATCCTTTTATTATTATGAGTAACTCATTTATTACAGATAATACATCCATAATTAAATATAACATGTCAAGATAAAATTAATTACACACAACAAAATCCAAAAAAATGAAATATAAGTAATTAAAATTAACATTCAATAATAATAATTTATAACAGCTTGTTATTTATATACCTTTTACTGTATATTTGTATATATATCACCTATATATCACGCCTGCCCGTTTCCTAAAGGGCTCAGCAGAGACCACGGCTTTCCACTTGCCACGATCCTGGCACCCGCCTTTGCTACGTTCACTCGCATCACATTCTTTATGCATGCTCGTCGGCTTTCAAAACAGTAAAATATACTATGTTTGTATACCTACATCCCCTGGCTTAATAAGCTATGGGATTGCCAGCAGCGTCCCCTATTTAACAACGATAGCTCTAACTGCGATCGCCAACCCGCATGCCCAGCGTGATGATATAGATATCATCAAGTGTAGCGTGTGCTGCCCTTAGATCATTTGTAGAAGCTCACATTTGTCTTTTTTTCACATTTTTATAAGCTCTTATTTATCTGAGATTATAATTAGATTATTTTTTTTTTGAGCCTCACCTTGTTCGATCGGCACCGCACTGAAGCTTTAAATTCCATTTTGTGAAAAGGGATCATCGAAAAAAATGATAGGCACCAAGCCGTGTTTGTTGCCTGATTCTTCTAGGCTTGGTCGCGAGGAACAGGCATAGCTTCACCTAGTTTCTAAGACGTTTCAAAGTGATCCTAGTGATTTTATTGAAATAAAAGCATTTTGACTGTGACTTTGACTTTTTGACAAAGACTAGCTTAAGCCCGCGGCTATGCTCGCGTGGTACCTACATAAAAAGTTGCCTTTATGGTATTCTAGGTAAATTTATCTTTATAATCCAAGTTTCATCGAAATCGGGTGAGCCGTTACGGCGAGATTGAATAAAATACATCCGCATTCCAAACGCACAACAAACTTTCGCATTTATAATATTAGTGGGATAGATAGAAATCATTTAATTAAGTGAGTTTGGGCAAATCCCCCCGTTAGTAGGAAATCTGTGGGGGAGGCCATGTTCATCAGTGGACGTCGTACGGCTGAAATGATGATAATGATAATACCTACTCAATAAATCTGTAGGTGCCTGCGAGGCGAGGGAAATTAATCACAACTCGGTCGCTATTTTGAGCTCTTCCGCCAATCATGGCAATTAGAACATTGCTGATTGATAACTCATTCCAAAGGCTTACAATCTCCAAATACAGTTCAGATTACTAACAATTATATTGACTGTATCAAATCACGAAATATTATTTTACTTTTAATACAAAATAAATGTTGATTGAAATAGAAATAGAATAGAAAAACGTTTATTATTATTATTATTAATTATTAATATCTTTATTTCAAGCTACTTGACATATTACACAAACATGTGTAATATGCCATGGCCCATATTAATAAATACCTTACAGACTAACATACATATAATATTAAACTTAAATAACTACACCACATCTAGAGTCAGGGACTTTCTTGATCGTGAGCGCCTCCCTGTAGCGACGGTATACAACTCCAGCTGACCAAAATTCGGGCGCAAGGAACACCTCTTTGTACTTGGCAGCTACCTGGAGCACGTAGGACTTTAAGTTAGTCGCCCTACTCGACTCCAGACGTTTCAGGCCATGTACAAGAACCTCTGGAGTTATTATGTTACCAATACAATCAGACTTAACATAAGACAATACAAAAAATGCAATTCAACATCATGGTAACAAAAATGGCCACCACTCATCATGTGCTAGGGCAGAGCAGTTTTTTTTTTTTTTTTTTTATTGGAGATGGTTAGGCGTTTGACCACCAGCTCCCTTTTGCAAGTGAGATGTGGCCTAAGATGGAGCACGCTTTACCAGAAGGAACTTATTCACTCTAGATTTGAAGACTCCTAGATTGTACTCGTCCGGGAAAACAGACGCTGGCAGATCGTTCCACTCTTTGCCAGTGCTTATAATAAAGGTGGAGCAGAAACGTTTGGTTCGACACTGTGGTATGTCGACCAGGTAAGGGTGGTAATTACCTGTGCGTCTGCTTGTCCGGTAGTAGAAGGGGGAAGGAGTTCATACCAAAGCGCTGGTCTTCCGTGGTCGCACTTAGATATGAGCGTGCAGTCGCAGTAGCGATAGTGTCCTAGAATTATTAAACTACTATACACATTCCTATTAACTGGGCTTGTTAATCTGTATTTTACCAATAAATAACTATAAACTATAAATGGTTCCTTTCTTTATAAATGGTTTGAAAACAAGGTATATTCACTTAAACTAGCTCAAAAGAGCTTGAGGCCTAGAACGACTGCTGTGATTCCAACAATAATATCTTAAGAGATTTTTTAAAAGAGCAAACGGGTTTATTGCTTGTAAGCGTACTTAACGTTCGATTAGGTTCATCATCATCATCATCAGCCTGTAGAAGTCCACTGCTGGACATAGGCCTCCCCCAAAGAGTTCCATGACGAACGGTCTTGAGCCTTCTCCATCCACCGACTTCCCGATTAGGTTAGGTTAGGTTATTTATGGAATTTTCAGCGCCCTACCCAAAATCACAAATAGAGTCCACCACATTATTTCTTTCACCGACGGTCATAGGCTTTTTCAGGCCACCATACAGGCCACCTCATCTCTGACTTAATGCAGGATGACCAAGAACGAATCAGTGACACGATAAGTAAACAAGCAACAGTCACTACGAGAACCTGTACTGGTACATGTGGTACCATATCATACAAAACAAACATACAAAATGTGTAAAAAAATAAATCCCGCTGCTGATATCGAACCCACACATCTTGCGTCTCAGACGGGCCCGCCACGCTACCGAGGTCCTAAAGTTTCCAGCTCTAATCTTTGTCAAAGAAATCCTTTTTTTGTTGACTATAGAATAACTCTGCAAAAGGTATTAGGTATTTAGGTATTTGGTCTTAAATGGTAGAGGCTCAACCATCCATACGCTTTACCAGACTTATGAATAATATGTAACGGGGAGTAGCGTAACTAAATCATCACTAAATCATTTCAAAATTAATTCAGTTTCTACCGATCGTAAGTCCCTGAGACCCAAGGCGGATTAGATCCGACTGATATCCAAAGCCCCAAGGCTTGACGGTGTAATGCCGCGTCACTTGCAGATGCTGTGCAAATCCTCTACATACCCTTCAGAATCAGGTATGTAGATGCTGAGTAAAGCCTCTAGAGTGTAGTAAAGTGATCAGGATTGGCATGGCGCCGGTTTCTGAAGTCGCTAGCGATATTTTCCTATTTGGTTCATAATCATTTCAGCCGTAGGCAGTCCACTGCTTAACACAGGCCTCCGACATAGATTTCCAGCGCGACCGACCGGCGTACACCTCCATCCACCGACTTCTCGCAACCTTGACAATGTCGTTGGTCCATCGGGGGGCCAGTTTTCGAGGACTTATATATTATCTATCATCCATAAATAAATAAGTTCTGTTTAGCGACCGTTATTGTTGGTACGACGCATAGAAGAATCAGGCAACAAACACGATTTTTTCGATAAAATCTCCCTGCCCTTATCCCACTTCATGTAGGGTCGGCACAACATGTTTTTCTCTTCCACTCCCCTCTATCAGCCGTCAAATCAGTATTCACTCCTTTCTTACTCATGTCGTCTTTCACACAATCTATCCATCTTTTCTTTGGTCTACCTCTCCCCTTATATCCTTCCACATTCATATTTAACACTCTTCTAGGCACATGGCATTCTTCCCTCCGCATGACATGCCCATACCACGCTAACCTTTTGCTCTTCAACTTCTCAGTCACTGGCGCTACTTTCAAACTTCCTCTGATGTACTCATTCCGTATCTTGTCCATTCTAGTCACTCCACACATCCATCTCAACATTCTCATTTCCGCAGCATGCACTCTTCTTTCATCCGTCCCTTTGGTTGCCCAACACTCAGATCCATACAGTACGACAGGTCGATTTTCGATAAAATTTCGATTTTCGATATTTTTCGATAAAATTATTTTCACATAATAGAATGTAGGGCTTCAATGTGGTTCCGAGTAGAAAGTGTCTTTACATTATGTCAATATAATTATACGCTGGCCGTATTGAGATCCGCCTTTGGCCCCGGCTGAAGAAAAGGCCATTTCTACTCGTGGATGAAGATAGGGGATGGGCATCAGCATTCCCCAATTACAACAATAGCTTTATTTGCTTTCCCTAACTCGCTTACCAAGCGTGGCGAGTATGGGAAAATCCCTCAAATTATAGTGTCAGTTGGTCTGCAAATCTATGGGGGAGACCTGAGTGGACGTCCTACGGCTGAAATGATGATGATCCCAATAGATAGATAGATAGATAACACTTTATTGATCACCACACGGAATTAATACATGAGATCACAACTACAAATTTACACGGTAATACAATGGGTGGCCTTATCGCTAAGAGCGATCTTTGCCAGGCAACCTTAGGATGGACTGGACTGAAAAGATTAGAGAATACGACGCTATCCTCTCGTGCATTGCCCTAAACATGAAAAAGTTTCACCGCGAGTACCGCAGCTGTAGAGTTCGCTTGCGATACAACAGATATTTTTTATCGCACTTGTATATCTCTGAGGTTTGATGAAGGGAAAAATGGGAGTTGAGTAAAATGGCCAAGTTTTGGGGACTTTGTGGGTATTCATTTCGTGGATTGGCTGGTTTTGGAGTTTTTTTGACCGATACTTTTTTGAATGCTTTCTAAAGGTGAGAACACAGGTACCACTCGGGACCTGACCGGGACCGGGGACCGGGAACACTTTGAACGTGCTGAACGTTGTTAAGTTATTTAAGTAAGTTAAGTTAAGTTATTCTCTCCTTGACTATGCTGATTTTTGTTTCCTAGACGCCATGGAGGATCATTTGAACAAGCTTGAGCGACTCCAAAACTTGTGCATCCGATTTATCTTCGGTTTGCGCAAGTTCGACCACGTATCGGAGTACAGATCTCAGCTGCAATGGCTCCCCATTCGTCGACGTCATGATCTTCACGCTGTGTCTTTCCTTTATAACATTCTCAACAATCCCTTCTCTCCTTCTTACCTCACTGAGCGATTTGATTTCCTTGTCCCTCGTGGTGAACCCTGCAGATCAATCCTGTCCCTTCTTCTCAAGACTCCTACTCACTCATCTAGCCGATATAGTGGTTCTTTCACAGTGCACGCAGTCAAACTGTGGAACTCTATTCCCCATGCAATCCGCGCTAGCCCTTCACTTGAAGTTTTCAAGGCAAAAGTTAAGGAGCACTATCTCTCTCTGTAAATATTGGTATTGTAGGTATATATTTAATATTGTATAAGTAGGTATGTATTGTTTAAGTAAGTATATATTCGTTATGTAGGCATATATTGTTTATGTAGGTATGTTCTTGTGTCGTTTGTTTATGGTAGTTTATTTTAGTTAATTTACAGTTGTATTTTTCACTTCATTTATTATTGTTTTTTTTTTCTCTTAAATTGTTGTACACGTTGCATCTCCCTATATTATCAAATCTCTCTAGCCCCAAAGGTTTGCTGGAAGAAAACTCTTGTTAGGGTTAAGCTCGCCTATGTACATGACTTTTGAAATAACCATTTATGTATCATGTTTCTGTGTGCAATAAAGAATTACAGAATTACAGTTATTTATACCTAGAGAAAGCGGTTTCGTGAAGTTTATACATTTTTATCATACGATGGTAATCTTAAATTTTCTGTGATTATATAATATCCCATTTGGACTCCAATCCAATATATTGTTACATGAATCAGATTACCGCTGAGCTTGCTTTATTTTGTTTGGGACGTTCAGTACATATCATCCAATATATAACAAAAGTTCAACTAGATTCAAGACGTTGAATGATTTTTTTGTTTTTGTTGAAAAAAATATAGAGATATAATTTCTCTATTTTTTTTTTGTCTATTTCGCTGGTTTGTTTCTATTAAGAGTCAAACTTGAAACGTTATTCTGTCATTATTACCTTTAATAACAAAACTTATTTGAAACGTCTTGAATCGATTTGTATTTTTGCCTTTTCTACCCCGTCAAACGATATACAAGCTACGCCAAGAGTCGCTCCCTAATTTGTATTGCGGACGGTAACACGTATGTTTACCATTACATATCCAGATATTTAACATTCCCCGCACTGACCAGCAAACAGATCTAATCAGCTTATCCATGAGTTCTCCTAACCCGTTTATGACTGAGTTGGGCCCTTGCGGTATTTCTAACGTTAATTCGTGTACTAGCGTGCTGACTGCTGAAGCCCGAGCGCGAATAATTATTGTGTTGCGCTAACGATACGATAGCAAAAGTCAAATAGCCAATCAAAGTTAAAAGATTACAAGCATTGCTGATGTAATTAAATGTGACGTCACCCTACTCAAGGTCCTGCCTGAAAACCAGCGCTGCTTTTCATGGCATTTTGTCATGTAAAGCAGCAATAAGCTGAGTCAGGGCCTGTTTGGCTGCACCCGACACAGAGCGAGACTGGTTCGCACCTACTGGCTACAGGTGGATGCCTGCCTACCTATAAGGTGGGCAGGTGTCCTTATGTTTATTCTTTGTTGTCATTTGTGTTTTACTGTACCTTGTATTATATGTTCCCATGTCTGTTCTGTGTTTTTGTGTGTATATCAAATAAACGTATATTCTATTCTATTCTATGTCATTGGCTTATATGTGACTTACTATCGGATCGTAAGCGTGACGCTATTGTGAACTGTTCGTGCTTGGGGCACATATTTTGCATAGAGTTTTTTCAATGAAAAACGTCGTATGCTATCCCGAAAGGGGCTGATTCTACAACCAATTGGCAATAAAGTTTGATCTTAGGATTCAAAATTTTTCATTGAAAAAACTCTATGCGAAAATCAGCTGTTTTGGGAGCAATTCAGCTCAAACTCAATGAATAAGCTGTTATAAGTAGCAATCTTGATTCCGAACTTCTCGTTTGCTTAGTAATTAGTTATAAGGATGATCAAAAACCACTAATTTCAGAAAGCTTGTGGAAAAACAAATGAAAATATTTATGTTTTTTTTCGCTAAATTTATTTCATGTTGTTGATAGAATAACCCCCTTCGGGATAGTATGTGTTCGGGCCTAGTACTCCAAAGCGCATCAATCAACGTCAAAATGACAGCGACTGTCACGAGCGGCTGTCAATTACCGGCGTCTTTGCCGGCATAACCAAAACCTGTGTAAAATGACTAGCATCTAATTTTGTAACGAGAATAATGTTCATATTTTACGGAGTATTTCCCTATTGTCTGTGTTCATAATTTAATAACAAGAGATAGACACAACAGTATGTTATGAATCACCTTGTATACACACTTGAACCTGATTGTAATTACTGTATCTGAGTTACAGCTCGCTAGTGAGTACACAACAGGCTTTATTATATACCCGGGTAGGACAGTAAACCGCGAGTTATGTCGGGAATAAAACCTGGATGTGAAGCGGACACGTGATTTTGGGAAACTTTTCACGCTTGGGGCTTTGTAAAGGCAGTTTTTATATTTTTTGTTTATCTTGGCTATAATTTACGCAACGATGTAGGACTGTATACGTATCTCATTAATGCCATTACATAATAGGGGTTTTTTATTATGAATAAACTCGTCAATGTACCACATACAGGCGGAGACAAAAAAAGACACCATAGTTTCTCTAAGATTGTGTTGAAACTTGCGTTACCTGCTGTATTGTGGTCATCATTGATGATGATTGTGATTAAAGTTTGTTTGTATGAAGGGGGTAATTTCTGGAAATAATGAAACGATTTTAAAATTAAAATTCTTTCAATAATAGAAAACTACACTATTGTACACTATTTTGATAAAAATTGCTTTTCATCTCGAAAATTCTATATATATTTATTAATTTCAGTATTCTACAGTTTTCTTGAAGCAGATTATAGTCTAGATATAAATATTTCGTACTCGAACCAATTTGTAAATCAAGCCGGATGAGAAATTGCAGCTTAGCTAAGGTGAAATAACTATTTCTAAACAACTGCGCGCTAGTTTACTCCGTGGCTTTACCACAAAATAATTAATAGTATTTGCTGAAGTTTTAGAGATCACGTATAGGAGGGAATCCATTTGGAAATAAAGTCGGTCAAGTGCATGTAGGGCTCGCGCCCTGAATCTTCCGTACACACGTAACACGGGATCGGAAAATCAAGATCTCAAGTGTACGAAGTGACAACAGTCAAGGTAGGAACATACTTGAACACGCGGACGATGTTGCGGGTGGGTCAGCTAGTAGGTAGGTACATACATGTATAGGCCCATGACTTTTATTCTCAAGCATGATATACAAACCGTAAGATCTCCAGGCGATATCTACGACAATATATAACTCACTACATCTGCGTACACATTGTAAACATTATCAAGGACTGCCATCTGACTATCCTTTGTGTATAGTCAAGTCTTATCTAAAACAGACGTAGAATACAGCCTCATAAAGAGAAGGGCGGCTTCTGAACGGTTGTAGGGTATTTTCAACACACACTTAAGATGATCTTATACCGGCGATTAAATTGCTCTTTTTGAGGAACACTACGGTATATATACAAAGGATTCATAATGTGTTTACCATTCCGATATTCTATCAACAAAAATAAATAATATTAGCGCAAGAAATCTACATATTTTATATATTTTTTTTCAATTACGATATTTGTATGGAAGTACTATAGCAATTTTAAGAGAACTATAACCGTCCAACTAGGTGGACAGAAAGAAAGAAAGAAAGAAAGAAAATACATTTATTTTGGACACACAAGCACAGCACAAACTAATAAAATAAAAAATAAAGACACAAGGTACAGGTTACAATACAAAAGTTAGGGAGGAAACAAAACAAAAGTAGGTAGGAAGTAACAAAACTAGGGTATTCATTAGTCCGTACCGATGCATGCGTGAGCCAAAAAAGGTTCCATCTCAGCATTGATGCCGCACACGAAGTGTAGCGGCGCTGGTTTTCAGATGGACAGCGTGGTTGGTCGGTTGGTAATAGACGAGGCTTACATCAAAAAGTCAATAACTTCAATCATAGCTATTATGGATCAATTGCTTCCTCCCGCGGCTTCGATTGTGTGCTCGAATAAAATGTAGCTAGTAAGATATTCCAGGTCACGAACTTCCATTCTAAGTTTCATCGAAATCGGTAACTCCAATAACACCCAACAGTCACGTACATGGTCCTGACCCCTGGAATCTGTGTCGTGGGAGCAGAAATTACGTGTAGGTACGACAAACATTCACTTTTATTAAACTAAAGGATGGTTATAAGATAAATTAAAAATTATAACTAAAACGATTGCTGTTAATATAAGATTGCATTGCTCAATAATAATTTCTCACAAAAATTGCCCGTGTAGACTAGGTAAGGACCACAGAGTTGTGGCTGCGTTCAGTAAACTTATTTGGGTCAATGGCCTTAAATTGTTCTTGTTAGGACACAGGCCGATTTGAAGGGAAGTAGCCAAGAATGGGGTTTTCATATCCCACTCCGACATTTCATCCAACTTGGAGACGAAAATTTACGCTGATAAGGAACCGAATATCTTTAGCATGGTTGTATTAGCAGCTTCCTAAGGCTTTATTTTCAGCTCGTATTCTTAGTTATCATGAAGGGAATTTTGAGTAGAAATTAATCAAATATACAAGGTGATTCATAATATGTATTCTATCCCGAAAGGGGCTTATTCTACCCCCTATTGGCAATAAAGTTTGTTCGACGACTTTTGGAAATCCGTCATTTTTTCTCTGTTGCGTGCTTTAGTGGCCCAGCACACATAAAAAACACGAGTAAGTTTTTAGTTACGTCGAGATCCGAAGTCGTACGAAGGTCAAAGACGTTGGCGACCGTATAGCGGAACTCAAATGGAGTTGGGCAGGACACCTGGCAAGGCGTGGTGATGACAGGTGGAGTAACGCGTTCACTGAATGGCCTGGATCCAAGAACTGGATATCGGAACGTTGATGTCCAGCAGCGAGGTGGGCAGACGATATCGCAAGCATCGCGGGCCGCAACTGGATGAGGCTTGCACAGGATAGAGGAGAATCGCACATACAAGGGGAAGCCTATACCCAGCATTGGGTGGAGTCAGGCTGTAGATGATGATGACGATGGAGTTTTAAGATAAGTGGTTCGCCTCGAACTGAGATCTCGCGATGTCTGGTAAAACTTAGTGCTTCGATCTTTGAGGCACCAATAAAATAAACTTTGAAAATCGCATCTTTAGCATGTTCTAACAAATATCCAATCTTAACTGAACTATGAAGTTATTGAAACTTTACCAAATGGGAGCTCTACACTCTATATTAATTGGACCCCTATATCTTAACAACCCTTTGGCCGATCGAACTCATATTCTTACCACTAAGATTTACTCTTAGTTACAACCTGCTTACTCAATTCAATGCAGGTCGAATTGAAGGTTCGTTAATTATGATTTTATGTTAAAAACATACAATGCCGATTCGCCAAACTCATTTGAGAGATCTTAGCTCGCTACTCACGCGCTATCAATAAATTAATCGTCAACTACAAAAAAATATTACGTTTTGTTTATACTATCGCGAGGAACAGGCATAGCTTCACCTAGTTTCTAAGACGTTTCAAAGTGATCCTAGTGATTTTATTGTAATAAATGCCTTTTGACTTTGACTTTGACTTTACTAATAAGTTGGCAAACAAGCTTGCGGCCCACCTGTTGGTATGTGGTCACCGCAGCATCTGAACGCTTGCAATACCAGAGGCATCACGCACGCGTTGCCGACCCGACCCCTCCCCTTAAAGAGCTCTGGAAACCTTAATGACCGTAGAACACAACACTATTTAAATCTATAAAGAACTGCTTATTTAATAGCTTTGACTACAGAAGAGACAAGAGCTATTTAGAACTCAAATCGCTCGCATCAACAGTCATATTGTAAACTATCAGCGCAATGCTCGAAGTTAAAATCAGCGCGATAAAGCTCATTTTACTTTGTACTAAATTTATTATACAAAGTAAAATGAGCTTTATCGCGTTAGAGTTTATAAAAGTGATTCTCATACTCCACTCTCCGTATAAAGAAAGTCGTAATAAAGCAGAATTCTCTAATGGCGTCGGCCTAGCACTTACAGGGGTGGCCACTGCACTAGCGAGTGCCCAAGAAACAAAGAACTCTCAAATAAATGGACTGTGTACTCATTTGCGTGTCACCGTTATTTATTTGTATGACAAACCAAAGGTCCATTTTGGTCCATGACCATTACTAGGCTTTTGCTACGAGATTTTAAGACCAGATGGTTTTTGGAAGCCCAAATGAGTAAATAATAAATAATTACATAGTTTGAATGGTATGGCAGAAAAAGAATGAAAGTAGGATAAATGCAGTGGAAATGAGAGCTTTGAGAAGTATGTGTGGAGTAACTTTGAAAGATAGAGTGAGGAACGGTGTGATAAGAGAACGTTGTGGAGTGAAAGAAGATGTAGTGATAAGGATTGAGAAAGGTGTGCTGAGATGGTTTGATTGACGAAACAGGTGTATAAGGCGAGTGTGAATGGAACCGTTGGAAGGGGAAGACCTAGGCGTACGTTTAGCGACCAAATCGGTGACGTTTTGGACAAAGGCCAGGTCAAGAGTACCCTAAGCCGACGAGCATGTATGAGGTATGTGATGTGAGTGAATGAAGCGAAAGAGGTATGTCAGGATCGTAGCAAGTGGAAGGCCGTGGTCTCTGCCTACCCCTCTGGGAAATACGCGTGATTTTATGTATGTATGTACATAGTTTGAAGTGTAGAGTGACCAGAATGGATAAGATACGGAATGAGTATTTCAGAGGAAGTTTGAAAGTGGTGCCAGTTACGGAAAAGCTGAGGAGTATGGTTAGCGTGGTATGGCCATGTCATGAGGAGGGAAGAATGTCATGTGACAAGAAGAGTGTTAATATGAATGTGATTGGAAGTAGGAGTAGAGGTAGGCCAAAGAAAAGATGGATGGACTGTGTGAAAGTGGATATGGTTAAGAAAGGAGTGAGTGCTGAGATGACGACTGATAGAGGGAAATAGAAGAAGAATACATGTTGAGCCGACTCCACATGATGTGGGATAAGGGCAGGAAGATGATGATGTAGCTACGCGGAAGCTTAGTATGTAATTCAACCTATACAAATTTGTCACAACCGGACACAACCTACTTCAATATTAATTTATTCATAAAAATCGCATGGATTAATTTGAAAGTTCTAAAAGCACTAAAGCGTTCACTATGCAGTTTGACTCAATAACTAATTCGCCTAACCTTAATTAACACATCACATAACATTATATAGCAATCCCGTCATATTTGTTTTTACATTATAACCGCTATTGCCATAACCGTACATAATAACGTTTAACGACATAATCGTCTATTTAATGGCCCTAACCGAACAAAAGCTGGAAAACTGGTCATTTTTAGTTCAACTTTATACGTAACGTATGTAGAATTACTATGCCGTAATTCTTCTTCTTCTTGTCGTGTCACTGGTTTTTTCTTGGTCATCCTGTCTTTGATCAGTGACCAGGTTGAGGTATGGTGGCCCTGAAAAGGGCCTATGTGAAATGATTAAAGTGCGCCTCTTAGAGGCTCCTTTCGTGCACATGTAACATGTCTTCGAATTTTTATGCCGTAATTGAGGGCCCAGTTTGAGTCCACATGTGCTATTTATGCGTGAGAAATGTTCTGAAGCATAGGAATGGTCAGCTGTCTCACCTCTCTTTAAGGTGTCTTCTAGACCTTCTTGCTCATCACTTCCCACCTGGTGAGATTGCAGTAAAACTAAGGTCTATTCGTGGTAAAAAATATATTGAGATAGGTAAACTGACACAAGTAAATGGCCAAATGGCCAAATTCATGACTATAATTTATTTAATTTGACGACCTCGGTGGCGCAGCGGGCGCGAGCTCGACTGACACGCAAGGGGTGCTGGATCGATTCCCGCTGCGGGGCAAATATTTGCATGATCTGCAAATATTTGTTCCGGGTCTGGGTGTTGTGGTACCATAGTGCTCGAAGTTTCTAATAACCACGACACAGGTTATCCTTGTGTGGGGTCAGGCAGGACTATGTATGTGACTGTTGGGTGTTATTTATTTAACCATTGAAGGCATGTCAGACTTGGATACTTGAAGATAAAAATATATAGATCCTTGAGATTTTAGCATACAGGCCATCTCATAGTGTTAAATAATTCCTTCCTGGGACTCTTAAATAATACGTCGAATACTCAGATCACTCAATAACTTCTTTATTCAGGAACGGGTGATATTATTTTCTTACAAAAACATAATTCACATGTACTCTCGATGACAGCTCGAGTCAGAATGGCCGACCGTTGGTTGACAATGACAGACAACTTAGATATTATATCTTTTTCAAAACGCACCAGTAATTCTGTGATCGCCAACAATAGTATGTCCACATTTCTGTAGCCAGATCTAGACTGGCCACAGTGTCCACACAAAATAGACAGCTGTTGGTTCGCCGAGAGCCTTTACTCATTTGTACCATAGTATCACGAATTCCTAGTGTGTGAGTAATTGGTTCTGTGGATTCTGGGCCTAATGCTGGCTAAATTAGGATGTTGCTCAGAGCCCTCTGAAAATTTCATGAGATGTCGGTATTCTCTTTGAGCCCGTGCCGTCCCGACGGTAACGTAATATTGCTTAGATCACTAAATAATGTCCATGGCCTCATTAAAGTTCTGAGTACCTATTATTCATGAAAATACTCTCATTATACTAGAACCTTAAAACATTGTAAAACATTGCTAAAACATTGTATTCATTGTACTGAATTTATATTTTTTATTCTCACTTTATGTTATAGCCGTTAAAGGTACTGAAATTAATACCTAATTTTTTTTTATTCTCTTAAAACCTTGTAATCATCAATATCCCTACCTCCCCCTTCTACTGCCGGACAAGCAGACGCACAGGTAATTACCACCCTTACCTGGTCGACATACCACAGTGTCGAACCAAACGTTTCTGCTCCACCTTTATTTTAAGCACTGGCAAAGAGTGGAACGATCTGCCAGCGTCTGTTTTCCCGGATGAGTACAATCTAGGAGTCTTCAAATCTAGAGTGAATAAGTTCCTTCTGGTAAAGCGTGCTCCATCTTAGGCCACATCTCACTTGCAAAAGTGAGCTGGTGGTCAAACGCCTAACCATCTCCAATAAAAAAATAAAAATAAAAAACACAAAGTAATTCATTACATGTGGTGATTCAATCGTCCCGAAAGGGGGTTATTTTATCAACAAAATGAAATAATATTACCAAAAAAACAACAATATCTAAAAAATACAGATTTTTTCCAATGTTTTTAAATTAGCGGTTTTTGGTATTTTTATTATCTTTATGACTAACTAGCTTCTACCTCGTACCTAGATAAAAAGTATATGTTATTCTAGGTAAAGAAAATGATCTGTGCCTAAGTTTCAACGAAATTGTGGGTGCGCGTGATAGTCACTTCGAGCCTCACAGCATTGTGATTTCAACCGTATCTACAAGTAAATAAGATTGAGTTTCGATTATTTAGCTAATTAATCGCTTCGTCGCCACTCCGTCCGCGTTACCTTATTAGTGTCAATACAGATTGGGAGTATGCCTCAGGAAATTCTTGTAAGCGTTTCACCGTGCATATCATAAACATTACCCACAAACATATCCATGTCACGGCCTGCACGTGACGTTAATTACTGGTAAAACGCACTAGTGGCACGCTAATATCGCTCCGTTAGATATAGAATTCTCGTTTAATCAGTAGAAGCGTGTTTGAGCCCCCGCTACAGCGCGCAATGCACACAGCATTTAGTATTAGTGCAGAAAATAGTACAAACGCCAGGGTTGAGCATAAGTTGTATTGAAATTTTGGCCACCTTGTACCACGATAGACCCTCCCTGTAGACCTGCAGATGCTTACGAATAGTGCTAATATTTTTTTAACTTGAATTTAAACACTTTTCTAACATTACCTTCCATACGTTAATAGCGTAGAATCGAAATTGCGCGCATAGCGAAACTTTTTAGTAGGTATTTTCTGAGTCGTGCACACCGAGAATAGAGCATAAAGGGACTAACCGATATCAAAGACGTAATAATGGTTGATATTGATAGACACGCTAGCGATTCGATAGCGTCAAAATTTGGACAAGACTTAAACAGACACTAGGTATACGTAATTATTATTATTATTATTATAAATATATTCCGGACATATCACACACGGTCAACTGATCCCAAACTAGGCATAGCCTGTACTATGGGTACCAGAGACTGATATACACAATAGATATATATTTAACACCCAGACACAGAACAAACATCTGTGTTCATCACACAAACGTTTGTCCAGTGCGGGAATCGAACCCGCGACCTCTAGCGCAGAAGGCAGAGTTACTACCAACTGAGCTATGAGGCCTGTCATTGAACCTGTTCTTCTTCTCGTCGTGTCACTGATTCTTTCTTGGTCATCCTGTATTAGTTCAGTGACCAGGTTGAGGTATGGTGGCCCTGAAAAGGTCGCGGCCACCGAATGTCATAGGCCCTTTTCAGTGAAAAGGGCCAATAACCACCGGTGATAGAATCAGTGAAGTGAAAGGATTAAAGTGCGCCTCTTAGGCCTCTAAAGCCTTCCTTTCATGTGAACCTGTGATGCATCTATTGTGCTAAATATTATGACGACATCAGCTGCTTATTGTGTCACTGGTTCTTTCCGGGTCATCCTGTATTAGTTCAGTGACCAGGTTGAGGAATTTTAGCCATGAAAAGGGCCTATGACTGACAAGGTAAATTAATCAGAGTTGTGAAAGGATTTCAGTTCTAGATTTCTGTCTGGCCTCATAGCTGTGATATGTCCGGAATATTGATTTATTATTATTTATATTTATAGGATAAGAACATAAAATCTGGCCCATGTTGAACATAAAGTCAGCACAGCAAGACTCATTTTGCATTTAAATGCAATTAGCAGTGATACAGCGCGAAATGCTTTCGTGTAATTACAGGGAACTTGATGGAAAATTCAGTTTTAAATTATAATTTCTGGGTTAAGAATTGCCTGGTGGTTGCAAAATATTTTGCTGTGAATTCCTCGAAGAGTTTTTGTTAAACTTAAACATTGAGTTTATTTTTCACGGGTCTAAAAGCACTATTTATAGCTACCAGGATTCAATGTTGCCGATCTGAACACTTTAGTTTGCTTTATTATACTAGTGTGATGTACCTACTTACTCTGTTTTCTCTTAACTTTCAAAAGCTTCGATTTCTTAGCGTATCCATTAGCATCGAAGCGTACGCAGTGAACTGCTTAGTTGCTTTGTATAGTTCCTAAGGAAGTGCGTAAACCTATTAGAATTTTACGAGAGGTAGGAGTTAGGAGGTAGGAGGTAGGAGAATTTAGAGCGAGATTTTCTCGCTCTAAATTGGAGCAGCCCGCCTGGGGAGGTACCTCCGCCTTACAGAAGATCGCAGCCAAATAACATTATTTGTTTCAAATAGTGTTGTGTTCCTGCGGTGAGTGAGGTTGCCAGAGCTCTTTAGGGGGGGAGGGGTTCGGCAGGCAACGCATTAGCAATGCTCCAGGTGTTGCTGGTGTCAATAGGCGACGGTAACCACTTACCATCAGGTGGGCCGTAAGCATGTTTGCCTCCGTATAACATAAAAAAAAAAAAAAAAAAAAAAAAAAAAAAAATTGACACGTCTGGGTGCTAATCTAGCTGTTTTTCTAAAACCTAGGCGACCACGAAGTGGGGAAAGTGGCTGTAGTCAATCTTGTTTCGGCTTGAAGAAAGTCTAGACTTGCTTAGTAGTGTTTTCTTCATCATTATTAGCCTAAAGAAATCCTCTGCTAGAAATAGGCCTCCTCCAAAGAGTGCTATGACAAACGGTTTTGAGCCTTCTCTATCGTGGTTCGTGGTTGCGATCCAAGAACCTTCATTCGACAACGGTTGTCGGTTCTACGAGCTACATGGCTGGCTCACTGCCATTTAGCTCGCAGCCCACTGCTATTGCTAATTCTGAAAGCTATATCGGTGACCTTGGTTCTTCTACGGATTTTAATCAAGGCGCGCTAAGTATTATTTTTTAAAATTTTCCAAATTTAATACTCGAGTGAGACCCTTCAAGGTCATACATTAATTAAATCAGATTTACTTAGTAAGCAGTTTAGTCTCAACTAAAGGCTTATGAGTTTTGAGTGCTATTTCTTGTTAGTTGTGGAATTCAATTACTGGTAATATTGTAATAGGTATTTTAACAGACTCAACAAATAGGGAGATTGTCAAATTGTGACATCGTAAGTAGACATCGATGTCTGTGGTCGTCTGAAGTACTGCTAGTGGTTTGCCCCGAAGATCTCGTGACGTGACGTGACGTGACGTGACGTGGCTAAAGTTGGTGCTTCGATCATTGAGGCATAAGATAAACTTTGAAAATTGTTACCATGTAGGTAATATCCAATCTTATCTGAATTACGAAGTCATTGAAAGTTTACCAAACGGGAGTTAACGTTATATTGACTTTCCAATGTTACTTTAACTACATAATAAGTTTGTATCTAAAAAAAATAAAAATCCTTGTGGAATGTTTAAACAAAGCTTTTTTGTCAATTATGACACCCATGTATTGGGGTCAAATCAGTTTAAACTCAATTAATCAGCTGTTTTGGTAGCAATAACAATAATGAAACCAAGAAAGAACCAGTAATACAACAAGCAAGTATGCGTGATCCTTAAAAATGTATAGCAAACTAGCTTAGGCCTGCGGCTTCGCTCGCGTGGTACCTAGATAAAAAGCCTATAGTAGAAACTAGTAGCCTATATGCTATTCTGGGTAAAGTCTCTATCTATTCCAAGTATCATCGAAATCGGTTGAGCCGATACGACGTGATTGAATCACACACATACACATATCCAAACATCCAAACATCCTCACAAAATTTCGCATTTATAATATTAGTAGTAGGATTAGTAGTAGGATTAGTAGTAGGATTAGTAGTAAGATTAGTAGTAGGATTAGTAGTTCGATTAGGAGTAAGATTAGTAGTAGGATTAGTACTAGGATTAGTAGTAAGATTAGTAGTAGGATTAGTAGTAGGATTAGTAGTAAGATTAGTAGTAGGATTAGTAGTTCGATTAGTAGTAAGTGTAGTAGTAGGATTAGTAGTAAGATAAGTAGTAGGATTAGTAGTTCGATTAGTAGTAAGATTAATAGCAGGATTAGTAGTAGGATTAGTAGTAGGATTAGTAGTAAGATTAGTAGTAGGATTAGTAGTAAGGTTAGTAGTAGGATTAGTAGTAGGATTAGTAGTAGGATTATTAGGATAGTACCTAGGATAATGCTTCTATATCGTGTCACTGATTCTTTCTATGACATCTTGTCAGGTCAGTAAGCAGGTGAGGTAAGGTGGCTCTGAAAAGGGCCTATGACCGTCGGTGAAAGGATCAGTGTGGTGATAGGATTAAAGTGCGCCTCTTAGAGGCTCCTTTCGGGTTTCCTTTAGTAGGATAGTGATGAGCAAAGTCGAGCGCGGCCTAGAATACGGCACAAGGGCCTCATAGTGCTGAGTAAACACTAAGCACTAAGCCTAGCTTTATAACTCTAGGAGCAGTTGCTGCTGCTTTCGGTGTTATTAAAATCGACCCCTTATTTTGGCACAAACAAATAAGTTACGGCTTCTGTTACGCTTACGATACGATAGCAAATGTCAAATACTAGCTAATCAAAATTAAAAGCTTTAAGCATCAGCGAAGTTCTTATTATTTTTAGGGTAATTTCAACAGGTATGCATGCAAATATTTCATTATGTCGTATTCACATATTTGATTACGAAAGTAGATCTAAGAATGCTTAAGTTTTTATTTTATAGTTAATTGATTGTAATCTGTTTTGTGAATTTAATAAATAAAATAAAAATATAATTATTCATTATCATCATTTCAGCCGTAGGACGTCCACTACTGAGCATGCCTTCCCACATTCAAATGTCAAATTCAAAATTAACTTTATCCAGTAGATATAAAGACTATTTTGAAATACATTTTATATGACATAGCGCACGCCGTATGAACACGGCTTTCTAAAAAATATGATATAATAATAATGCTTTATTGAGGACACAATGTAGGACATGTACTTATACATAATATAAACACTATAGTCCTACAATCGGCGGAAGACCGCCGATTGGATCTGGAAGAAATCACTGCTTGCGATAAGAATCGCAAGCAGTGATTTCTTCAAGATAACCTTATCTAACCTACAACTAATCTAATGTAGAAAAGCCATGCCAACCATGACAAAGTCAATGGATTGATGAAATTCTTTATTGTTTTATACGACAAATAGTTGGGAAAGTCAATATTTACAAAACAACGCTCTAGTTGTAATGTAAGCTTGTCACGAAAAAGCAGTTAGCAGTTACCTACATCAACTCTGTGACATTGTACCCACAGTCGCCAGCAATGCCGTGGCAGTGAAATTAATGGCCAATTTTCATTTATCATTTGCAATTTCGGTATTAGTTAGGTATATAAAGAACTAGCTTACGCCCAAGGCTTCGCTCGTGGTATCTTGATAAAATGTAGCGTTTATGGTATTCTAGGCACAGAACTCTATCTATTGAAGTGATTGAACAACAGACGGGGTTGAAAGTTTATATGGGCAATACATAGTTCCTCAAGTACAGATTAAGGTTTTTGATGGGATATAAAGAAATACGTGTTAAAATTTTAAAATATGGTTAAAATTATGACTTGCTGCTAGCTTTGATATAAATGCGGACGAAGTCGCGGGTACCAGCTAGTTCCTGATAAAAATACTTTACAAGTTTTTATTTCTATTTTATTTTATTTATTAGAGAAACCAACGGCGTAACAGAACGTGAGATTAAACGCTATAGCTAGATAGAAAGGCTAATAATAGGTTTCTACTTTTGAGTTTATATAAAAGAAAATGTTAGGAACAAACTACATAAAACTTAATCACATGACTACCTACCATGATACTGTTATAGCCTAGTAGGATACATTTTTTTAGAGGAACTGTCTTCTTATTAAATGATATAATACAGCGATTTCAATTAAATTTGGCGTCATCAGTGCCAGTCGGATGAGCAGTAAAACATATTTTAAGGAACTAAAAGAAAAGTCGGCTGTGGTGGCCCCGGCTAAAGAATAGGCCCCTCCATATCTCTATCCGCGGATGTCGTAAGAGGCGACTAAGGGAAAAAAGCTAGGGGATGGGCAGCAGCGTCCCTCATTTTAACAACGATAGCTCTAACTGCGCTTGCCAACCCGCATGCCCAGCGTGGTGAGTATGGGCAAATCCCCCGACATGGTAAGGAATTTGCTATCTGTGGGGGAGGCCATGTTCAGCAGTGGACGTCTTACGGCTGAAATGATGATGATGATGAAAAGAAAAATAAATAAATAAATATAAATAAATAAATATTCCGGACATATTCACACGGTCAACTGATCCCAAACTAGGCATAGCCTGTACTATGGGTACCAGAGACTGATATACTTATAAGATATATATTTAACACCCAGACACAGAACAAACATCTGTGTTAGTCACAAATGTTTGTCCAGTGCGGGAATCGAACCCGCGACCTCTAGCGCAGAAGGCAGAGTTACTACTAACTGAGCTATGAGGCCTTGTGAGAAAAGTTTCTCAAACGTTTAATTTCCTAGAAAGTAACTTTGCTTTCTTGTAACTACCACTCCCCATGATTTATGTATTGACCTTATGCTTGGAAAGTGCGAAGCGTTTTTATGGTGTGCCCTTTTCGGGTATCATAAAATTCGCGTAAAATATATTCCAATATAGTTTTAGTACGGCGCGGCAAAGTGCAGGTCATGTGAGATAGTCTCGCGTAGTACAATTTACACTCACCGTTAATAAGTGTACCTTTCATCATTTTCATAAGATGCCACGGTACTTAACATAAGGATGTACTTAGAAAGGAAGAAAATAAAGGAAAACATTTATACATAGAACATAGGCCCTTTTCAGGGCCACCATACCTCAATCACTGACCTAATACAGGATGACGAAGAAAGAATCAGTGACAAAACAAGCAAGCAACATTTTTCGAAATTATTTTTTTCATACTTGCATTATATATATTTTATATTTATATTTATTTATTACACAAAAGGAATACAAATGAATGGTAGTAAATGTCTTAAAACCTATGTTAGGTTTGTTTAGACATTAGCTTCTCGATATTGAATGTAAGAAAAATTTTAATTTACTTATTTTCTATGAAGAGCGAGCGCATGTAAAGATAACACCGTCAACGAACAGCTAACAGTATGTACCTAGTGCATAGGCACAGCAAAAATAAATAAAACCCGTCAGGTGAGTTGAGTTGATTACTAATCGTACTAGATATCCAAACTAGTACAATTGTACGAGTAAACTACGGAGCAACCCTTCTACTGGCTGAGCAGGAACAATCCCAAATTGTAAGACTAGGCGCCTAGGCTATCAAATAAAGTTTACCTATAAGCATAAAATGTTTAGATGTAATAATGCAAAGGGTGAGTTTATGTCCGTGTAACGTGTGTACCTAATGCTAAAGAAAATTGTATGACCTCGCGTAGTGAAATAAAAATAAATTTTGCTTAGGACTAGAGCGCACTGGTGGCGTAGCGGTTAGCAACTACGCCTACCGATAATCAACTCAAAAAAAAAACCATTTTGTTTGCGATATCGTTTAGTTATATCGCACGCCTTCAAAAGTCAAACTCAAAATTGACTTTAATCAGTAGAGGTACGGATCATTTTAAAATGGAGTTTATATGGCATATTTAGGAAATATGGCATGCCGTTTGAACACGGCTTTACGCTTACGATACGATAATAAAAGTCAAAATAATAGTCAATAACATCGGCGATGCTTGAAATATTTTAATTTTTGGGAGGAGGTAGGGCACAGCGAGATTTTCTAGTTCTGAATTAGAGCAGCCGGCCTGGAGAGGTACCTCCGCCTTACAAAAGATCGCAGCCAAATAACATTATTTGTTTCAAATAGTGTTGTGTTCCTGCGGTGAGTAAGGTTGCCAGAGCTCTTTAGGGGTGGGGGGGTACGGGGTCGGCAACGCGGGCGTGATGCCTCTGGTATTGCAATCGCTCATAGGCTACGGTAACCGCTTACCAACAGGTGGGCCGTACGCTTGTTTGCCACCTTAGTTGTAGAAAAATGAAAAAAAAAAAAAATTTTGATTGGCTAATATTTGACTAGTTTCTGATACTCACTACACGGAATCCTAGTGTGCGGTTCGGCATGACTATTTATGTGACTTTTAAGTGTTAAATATGATCATGTGTGCAACACGGGTGCTTTCAAACGGTGAAGAAAAACACCGCGATGATTGCACGCTGTGGACCCGAAAATTCACTTTAACTAGTTTATTCATAACTTTCAAAGTTCTCAATCATACAAAGGACTTAAGACCCAACAGTACCGCCATTTTCAAGTAGCCCTTGATTTATGGGGCAAGTCCGCGACCCCTCACAATCGGGTTCAATTAACCCCACGATGAGAAAGCCGCTTCACAAATTGCTAATGATTCTTAGGCTTGTCTTTATATTGAAGGGACAGGAACGGAGTGGAGGTCCGTCGGTGCCTACCCCTATTTCAAACTGGCTCGAGGCTAAACTCTTAAGTTAAGAGTAAAACGACAGTTTTTTTTAGTTTATTTGTGTTATTTGAATTGAATAAATAGTTCATAATTATTTTTTAGAATTAATTAAAGAGAATGTTAAACGTAAATTAGTAGAATGGACTCCCCGTAAGACGAGTGCAGGAAGAACTGATGGACCGATAACAGATATAAAGGCCGCCGGTCTTAAAAAGTCGGTGGATGAAGAAGGATCGTAGGATGAGGCCTATCTTTAGCCGTGTACTTAATGAGGCCGATGAGAAAGACTTTGAACTGAGGTTATTTATTTTTATTTCGGAATAAAAGCGTCTGTATATAAGGTGATTCATAATAAAGTGTACCATCCCAAAAGGGGCTTATTACATCAACAAAAATATAAGCAGAAATAGAAAAAAAAACAAATATTCCAGAACTCTTTCAAATTAGCTGTTTTTGGTATTTTTATCATCTTTATAAGTAATTATTAAATGTACGAGAAGATCGGCATCAAGATTACTACTTAAAACATCTGAATAAATCAGATTAAACCCAAAACAGTAGATTTTAGCACTGAGTCTTTTCAATGAAAAATTTTGAATTTCCAATAGTTGTACAGCAAATGTTATTGCCTATTTGGTGTAGAATAAGCCCCTTTCGGGATAGCATATACTATGATCCACCTTGTACACTGGATCTGAACACATCACTCTTTCCATAGTTGTGTAAAAACTGACATGCGAGACAGGCTATGACAGGAAGACAGATGGGCAAAGGGGTATGGCGGCAGACACCCGTATGGCGACAAGTTGATTATTTTTTCCTAAAAACTATCGGGAATTGAATCTTTTGTATAATAAATGATTATTTTTACGTCAGTCTTTCTGTGGAGGTATTAGCAAGTTATTAATTCAGGGTCATCATCATCTTTTTGCCGTAGGACGTCCACTGCAGAACATAGCCTCCTTGGTCTTCACTACTGCGTGGAGATCAAGGCTGTGGAGAAGTACCTCAAAATGAAGGCCGGACTTTCGCTGCGGGTCGAGAAGCTAATGTGTGCTTCAATTCATTTATGGTGATAGTTCCAACTGAATATCTATCGACCTACCTGAGTGCAGAGTTTTGGCCGAAGGGTCAAGTTCCGCAAGTTCACTAGCCGCCTGCAAGGGGACACCGCCGTGCACCGTCGTCAGCTGACACCCTGATTGCGACATCGACACGTCGCAGTAGTCACAATGTTTTAAATAATAAATAGTTATTTTATATATTTTAGGTTAAGGTATATATTTCTATGGGTCTTAGAATTAGTTTTTACCATCTGTACTATTCTTAAGTTACCTGAAACAAAATGTATATTAATACTAGCCTCCCCCCACAGTTTTCCCGACCGACTTTCTATCATGTGGGGGGAATTTGTACATATTGATGCTAAATTTTCCACATAGAATAAAGTCGCATACATAGTCTTGACCCCACACTAGGATTCCCTGTGTCGTGGGTATCAGAAACGACAAGTACCACAAAGCCCAGACCCCGGAACTAATATTTGCAGATCATGCAAACATTTGTCCCGTAGCGGTCAACGAAACCCCACCCCTTGCGTCTCAGACGGGCACTAGCCTGCTACGCCACCGAGGTCGTCCATAGAAAGGCAACTCCTTCTCCGTTGTAGCTGTAATACTTTGGAATAAACTTCCGTATAATATCAAAAAAGTTGACTCCAAAGATTCATTTAAACGATTAACTCGTGAATTTTTTTTTAAGAACATCTAGCATCTACACTACATGTTAATAAAACACTGTTTTGTACTATCTGTTTATCTATTGCAGTGTATTATATATATATAAATATAGGGTATGGTTATATATAGTATAGTTTTTAGTAAAGTTAAACAATCTGACGTACGCCAACCTCCTGTTTCTACCCAATCAGGCTGGCTGGTAGATAATGCCTTGGCATTAAGCCCACCTTTTGTACATTGTTTTTTGTGTGCAATAAAGATTAAATAAATAAATAAAGGTTCAGGGCTGGGACTCGAGGCACGACCTTCGGATCGAAAGTCGGGGTACTTCCTGGACTGTTGCCTAATCAACACGGCAGTTAAAACAACTCAATTAGATTATACCGTATCGTACTCGTCCCGTTGTAATAAGAGGGTTCTTTACCCTAATGGATATCGCATTTAGGAAAGAGTGATTGTACATATTAAAGTCATAGTTAATAGTAGGTTCCATAGTATTCTGGGCTGATCCAGCGCGTGCTGCTCGTTATTTCATTAAGTCAACCCTTGTATCATTATGACGATTGTGGGTATTTGTTTGTAACTCAATAACGCCGGAAATGCTCAACCAATTTTGACCTATATCTCTTCTGGTTGGTACCTATATCTCTATCATTTATGCCATTGTTAGCTTACTGATTCTATCTTGGTCACCCTGTAGTAGGTTAGTGACCAAGTTGAGGTATGGTGGCCCTGAAACGGGCCTATGACCGTCTTCGGTGAAAGTATTTTTCGTGCACATGGCACATGTCTTCGGATTTTTTGGATCTAGGACATGCCGGTTTCCTCACGATGCTCTCCTTCACTGTTTGAGAGCATTAGTATAGCGCACGAATGGAAAATCCATTGTTGCACGAGTGATTTCGAACCCACGACCTGTGGATCGGATGGCGGGGCCATTGTCACCCCTCCACCAGTGCTCTAGATAGAGAGTCTAGAATAGTATAGGCTACATTTTATCCTCATAGGTACCACGCGAGCGAAGCCGCGGGTGGAAGCTAATTAACTATAAACCTTTCCTTTGCAAATAAATACTTATTTTATTAAAAAAAAAAAAAAAAAAAAAAAAACTGATGAGTTCGTGCACCGATGGAGGCGGCCCTATTGGATGTACCAAGAGGAAGGACCAACCTCCTGAATAAGGCACCTCTAACGCGTTGCATCCACACACTCAATCTAGTAGCGGAGAGAGTCGATCTTTTTTTCTTGCCCCCTGAGCGAATGTCGCAGGACGCTGTTATTTATTCTATGCTATTCTAATTAGAGATATGGAACGAAGTATGATAAACATCAAAAAGAAAGACAGAAACAGCCTGAAATCTATAAGACAAAGAACTAAAGTCAAGTAGGTCTCAGTATACATAAAAAGGTTAAAATGGCGCTGGACGGGACACATACTGAGGGTAAAAGAGATAAATGGGCAAAAGATGTGACAGAATGGTACCCGCGAGATGGAAAGCGAAGGAGAGGCAGGCAAAGGAAGAGATGGGAAGATGACATAAAAGAGGTAGCAGGACCAGTCTGGAGGAGAACAACACAAGACAGAGCGGAGTGGAAGTCTTTGGAGGAGGCCTATGTCGTAAGGCAAGCTGATGAATAAGAATTAATTTAGGTACAATAAAAGAAACAATCGCAATGTGAAATATTTAATTAAGGAAAAAAAAAAAAAATGTAAACAGTTATCAGCAATAAAGGCTATTATGATTATTATATTATTATTATTATTCTAATTACATTTGACATTTTGTATTATTTGACATTATTATTGATTGACGAATTATTATTTTCTTTTTTAATTTTGATTAGGTAGGACATTATGTGACGACATTGTGAAGGTTGCGGGAAGTCGGTGGATGGAGAAGGCTCAAGGCCGTTCGTCATGGAACTCTTTGGGGGAGGCCTATGTCCAGCAGTGGACTTCTACAGGCTGATGATGATGATGGGGACATTATGTAATTTGTATTTATTGTGGATAATTTTTATTTTTGTTATTTGACATATATGGATTGACGAATTTTTCTATTTACTTTTTATTAGGCTTGACATTATGTAATTTGAATTTTATGAAGATTATATTAATTGAAGATTTATGTTTGTTGTTTCTTAACTAGTAGGTATTATGCTATGAATTAAAATTAATCTTATAAAATGTTTGATATGTATAATAATAATAATTTAAATGATAATGGTACACTATTACATTACGTGCTCCTGTAAAAATAGTGTAACTTTTCGTAAATAAATAAATAAACTATATCCACTTTAGATTTTGATTACAAAAGTAGCGTGTAAATTAATTACTTTACGTTTCCAAGTAATAGCTTTAATATTTGATTCTTAGTTTTAGTTAGCTTCTAGTTACAAACAGTCTCGCAAATAAATGTAATTACAAGTTTTTCAAGTGTTGTTACTA
Organism: Anticlea derivata; assembly: GCA_947579855.1. NCBI lineage: Eukaryota > Metazoa > Arthropoda > Insecta > Lepidoptera > Geometridae > Anticlea > Anticlea derivata. The sequence goes on along the minus strand of OX388276.1, from coordinate 9,895,110 downwards.
ATAAGGCTGTTGTAGCAACACCGTGTTAGCAATTTATGCAACAACAAACACGTTGCGTTGTAATTAGTAAAGTTTAACTTATAGAGGCAGTCATTCAAACAAAGTTAAAACTAGTGTTTCGCCCCGGCCTGAGATCTCGCAATGTCTAGTAAAAGTAGGTGTTTTGATTATCGTAGAGGCACATTTAAGAAAAAGTTACGTAACTATGGCATGTTTTAGCTTATATCCAATCTTGCTGTCAATGATTCTTCTAGGCTTGGTCGCGACGAACAGGCGTGACTTCACCTTGTTTCTAAGACGTTTCAAAGTGATCCTTTTGACTTTGACTTCGCCTTAACTATGATGTCATTGAAACTTTACCAAATGGGAGTTCATAATTCCAGCCGTTTAAAGTCCACTACTGAACATCGATCCCCCCACAGATTTCCGGAGTGATTTCCTATCATGTGGGGGGAATCAGCCCATGATATGGCTGGATGATGAAGCGATAATGATTTTAGGAGGAGGTAGGGCACAGCGAGATTTTCTCGTTCTAAATTGGAGCAGCCTACCTGGAGAGGTACCTCCGCCTTACAGAAGATCGCAGCCATATAACATTATTTGTTTCAAATAGTGTTGTGTTCCTGGGGTGAGTAAGGTTGCCAGAGCTCTTTAGGGGTGGGGGGGTTCGGGGTCGGCAACGCGTGCGTGATGCCTCTGGTATTGCAAACGCTCATAGGCTACGGTAACCGCTTACCAACAGGTGGGCCGTATGCTTGTTTGCCACCTTAGTAGTATAAAAAATTAATAAAAAAAAAGCGAAAAAGTAGTTTGAAAAAATAAACATACTCTACAAACTGATATATATCCATTTACAACTTTATTGTATTCGTTTACAATTGTATTGGTACAATATTGCTTTCTAGAAGCTGTCAAGCCTCCGGCTAACATTTGCAAGCAAATTGGAAGGCTCTTTTTTACAAGGAAGGGGAGGAAAAGGTTTCTACGACAGAAGTTACCCCCGTAATGATTGCAGGGGAAACACGGACGGGAAAGGTGTATAACTTTTGATGTATCACAAAGTTTTTCATAAAATTATAGTCTTCATTCTCAAAGACTTTTGCTTGCGGCTTCGCTCGCGTGGCATCTTCATAAAAAGTAGCCTATATGCTATTAGCCTATATAGTAAAAAGCTCTATATAATCCAAGTTTCAATGTAATCGGTTGAGCCGTGACGGCTTGATCGAACAACATACATCCAAACATCTATACATCCTCACAAACTTTCGCATTAATAGTATTAGTAGGATAATAGGATTACAAAGGCATATTATTATTTAATTATTATTATATAAAATATAATTATTCACATATATTTAATTAAAATCTCATTTATAAAATACATTTTTACTACAAAAGTACATCTAATTATCAAAAAAGAATATCAAATCAACTATTATAGTAAAAAATATATATAAAAATAGAGAACCACCGACCGCGAAGCTCGGCTCAAGCGGTCGGTGGCTAGGGCTGCAGAGAGAGGAACCTCCTGACTATGCGTGCCGAGTCCAGGAGTAGGAGTAGGAGAGTCCGCCCTCTGTATCTGGCCCTTCACCCAGCTGTCTATAATATTATTATTATTATTATATTATATTATTACTATCATTATTCATACTTGGCAATGAGTGAATACCTCAAATAAATAAATAACAACCAACCACCGACCCCACACTAGGATTCCCTGTGTCGTGGGTATCAGAAACTACGAGTACCATGTTACCACAACACACAGACCCGGAACAAATATCTGCAGATTATGCAAACATTTGTCTTGCGCAATCGAACGATCGGAATCTACGGTTGAATCAATCGGAATCAACGCAAGGGATGTGTCTCAGACGGGCACTCGTTGCGCCACCGAGGTCGTCTTGGAATGAATCGTGCTTGGGGCACAGAGTCAAAGAGCTCAATAAAATGTTGGTCACTGGGCTCGACCATACATCAGACACAATTTGATGGTAACTTTATCCCGCTATGAGCGAGAGTCATAGCACATTTTCTTTATTTGATCTCTCATTTCCGACGATTGATCTGTATTTTTGCGACACCTTTGTGTTTTGTCTCTTTAAGATATCATCTTAGATTATTACCGCGACAGCAAAAGACATCAAGATTTGTGCACGAAAGGGGCCTCTTATAGGCGCACTTAATCCTATCACTACACTGATTCTTTCATCGACGGTCATAGGCCCTTTTCAGGGCCACCATACCTCATCCAGGTCACTGACCTAATACAGCATGACCAAGAAAGAATCAGTGACACGACAAGAAGAAGAAGACCGCGACAGCATGTGAAGTCGGGGTACAATGATAGCACTGATAATATAGTAGAATATTGTCTTTGATGATAGTTAAAATTAAGTAGTATGCCAACTATGAAGATTTTGCTCATTATATTTGTATTCATCATAACATGCAGTTTTTTCAACAGTTGTAGAACTAGCAACTAAATAAAGACGGTCAAGTGCGAGAACTGGCGCCCTGAGGGTTCTGTTCCATTGGTCGTGGGTTCGAATCTACTAAAATCTACTTTAAAAAAAATAAAAAATAGATACCTAGCTTAGCCTGAATTGTTTTTATCCAATGCTATTTTTGACTGTTTATACTACACTGTTATTTGACTTTAATGAATAAGTTACCAATTATTTATTATTATTTAAATGTATGTAAAACAAGACATTTGCAGCGCCCTACATGTACTTACTTAAGCTACCCTTACACCTAAGCTGTATCCATGTACATGTTGGCAATAAATGAATATGAATATGAATCCCGGTCGTGCACCAGTGGTCATGGTCAGAAAATAAAAATTCTTAGTGTAGGAATTGACAAACTTTTATTTGCGGTCGCTCACTTAGTAATCGTATGACATTCACCGCAAATATAACTTTGTTTCCTAAAAAACTTCGAAATTCCTCAATTTCAGACTTTTCCCTTTAATTGTGTTACAAAAGCTCTGAGCATTCCAAATTTCCAGAATTGTGAGGTAACTGGAAGTCCCTAGAGGTTTAACATTTTAGCCATTTCCATACAAAAATTATACATTCATTGCCATATCTTTTTAATGCATTAAGCTAGAGCTTTTTATATGACACCATAAGCCCACAGATCTTAATAGGTGGTATAAATTTCAAGTTGATACCTTTAGCCGTTTCTGAGAAAAAGGATTGTTAAGATTGGAAAGTGATTTTATAAGGGTTCAGTTTTTCCAAATGAGATACGGAACCCTAAAAAAAGCTAAAGCTCTCTCTAGTATTATAGGAACATATTTTAATAACGTGGCTACATATAACAGTCGTTAAGCCATAAAGACGTTCACACGTTTATGTTTTAATTTTTCGTTTGATTTGTTTGTTTTTAGCTACTGATTTATAATGACATGTTTTATTGGCAATTATTATTATTATATTACAACATATTGACAAGGCCTATGTACAGCCGCTAAAACTAGATGTTATTAACAAAACCAAGTGTTCCCAGTGTTCCAAAGGTGAATAAATAATATGACTATGACACACATAATCATCGGCCTGTAGAACTGCTGTCCACTGCTGGACATAGGCAGTCGGGTCCAGGGACTTTCCAATACTGCCACACTGCGACTTTCAATCATCCGGTTCGTGGTCACCATTCGAAAACTTTTATTCCCCAACGGCTGTCGCGTTCAAACAGTTGTACAATAACCCGATCAGGGTAGACCACGAACATTATCATAAAAGTAAGTTCACAAATTTGCACAAATTGGATTTCTGTAAGTGCACGCAAACGCAATTCCACGTTATTTATAAACCGTATTAAACCTGAATTTGAATTTACTTTGTTGTTTTAATTTAATTTGTTCCGTCGAAAATGCACAAATAATCTGAAGTTCACGCCTCTGAGCCTCTGACCTACATCAACTTAAAGCATCGGCTAGACAGTGAGATGCGGTTACAAAAAAATAGTACGATTATAGGTAGGTACCATCGTTTCCTCCACTGCTGAACATAGGCCTGCCCATAAATTTCTGGTGGAATCAATCTTGTGTGTACAATCTATGTACAACCAAATTCGGCTTAGCAAAAGATTTTAAACTTCATAAAAACCTTACACAATGTATACTTGAAGGCAGGGCTATATTCAGCAATGGACTTCATCGGGCTGATTATGATGATGAATATTTGACATTTGCTATCGTATCGTAAACTCAGCTTTCGTGATATTTTCGTGCTTGCGCTACCGTTAAGTGATGTACAATAAAATCTAATATATTTGTACCTAGTTAAAAAACTTGTCTTGGTGCTGCCGCACCGACATAATAACTGTAAACTGACTGGCCTCATAGCTCAGTTGGTAGTAACTCTGCCTTCTGCGCTAGAGGTCGCGGGTTCGATTCCCGCACTGGACAAACATTTGTGACTAACACAGATGTTTGTTCTGTGTCTGGGTGTTAAATATATATCTATTATGTATATCAGTCTCTGGTACCCATAGTACAGGCTATGCCTAGTTTGGGATCAGTTGACCGTGTGCATATGTCCGGAATATTTATATTTAATATTTATAAACAACCGTGAATAAAACCCACAAGGGAAGCGACAACAACCCGGCTGACGACGAGGACGACGCCGGCCGCCACGCCGCGCCGCTTTACTCCGAAGGTTTGTCCGAATCTGCAGGTTGAGTCGCACCGCGCCGCACCGCATCATGTAGCCAAGTCCTTACATCAGCAACAGAAATAAAAATATACGAACTTCCCATTCCGTATTCATGAAGTTTAGTATTTCGCGGCTCCGAGTAAGTGGGAAGTGGGGAGACTTTTTAGCTACTTTTCTGCTTTATTTCCGCTGAAAGAGAGCTGCATTAATTATACAGATTCGGGGCTGGGCCTATCCGTAGACAGAAGGCAAGAGGACCGAGTCTTTTCCCGAAATTCATGCTACCAAGCGGAGCAAATTTTAATATGAAGGCGGTTTACGACAAATATTTTTCTATTCTCATATTATTATTATTTTTACTGTCTGACATTATTATTAATTATTCAATTTTATCAAGATGTTTCGAGTTGCTGCCTTTTTTATTTTTTGCATGTTTAGTTTATATTATCTAATTTTAATAAAGGCCCGCATCGCTAAACCACTATTGTCATGTCATACCTATAAGTATAAACTATAGACCTGCCATTACATTATTATAAGCAACAGCATTATAATAAACTTGTTCAGCTCTACAACGCTTAAAAAGACTCAACTTCATCAAAAGTTTCTAAATCCCTAATTAGTTTTTCACTCAAAAGATGTTTAAAATCTACTGAAAATATTATCTTTGCATCAAAGGAATAACTCACTGGAGTAATACAACTTGAGCTAAGCTTGAGTTTCCGCGTAATCCGCTACTGCAAGTTGAGTTTAAATTTTTATTGTTCAACTAGTGGAATGTCCGCGTCTTTACCCGTCTACATTTATTTCTTCATAATTTTTAATCACTCCGTTGCATCTCCTTTATTATGAATTGAGAATTGTTTTTCTGACGTTTGTATCTTTGATTCATCATCAGCATTATCATTTCAGACTTAAGATGCCCACGACATTCACGGGTAGGTAGATATGGAGGGGCCTAATCTTCAGCTGGGATCACCACGGCCAATCTTTGGTTATTACTCAATTAATGTCAATCTAATTTGACAGCAACGTCTTTCGATGTCAGTAAAAGTATGAAGGAAATTTACCCTCGAGATCTCAGGTTTGAGAACTTAAAACTAACGGGTTAGATCTAGAATGTTGTATTATGGTTGTCAGTCAGTCAGTACCGTAAAAGTTTTACATAGATAAGCTCTGTTGGTCTGGATCGTTAGTTGCATCAAGATTTATAAAATTCCGCAATGTTATGAGTTTAAGTTGATATCTCAATAAAGTTTTGCAGCTTATTTACAATCTTACAAGTATATAGTATAGGCTTCCAACACTGCTTCGTCCGATTCTTGCCATTCGAGAACGTTTATTGCCGCAACGGTTGTTGGTCCTGCGAGCTATATGGCCTATCCACTGCCACTTCAACGAATTCTGAGAGCTATAAATACAGGCTATATCAATTGATATAAAATTATTACGTGTCTGTGTTACTTATTATTTTATTTCTTAGTTAAAATTCTTTTACAAACAATAGCTTCTGGTATCTTCGTGGTTTACAAGTTACATAATTCTTGTAAAACTTTCTTCAACTCGTTCTCGTTTAAAAGTTACAACACAAATCGCTTGGGAACAATTGCATCCGTAGCTTTGTCACGTTAAACCATCTCTCTGGAATATTATTTACTTATTCGGAATATTAAAAAATAAACACCCAACAGTCACATACATAGTCCAGACACCACACTAGGATTCCCTGTGCCTTGGGCATCATAAACTACCATCACATTTACTATTAAAAAACACATACACAACTATAACACTAGAAATAAGGAAAAACTAGATGTGCCACGAACAAGGCTTGTAAAGACTTGCAAACTAGGTATTTGCCTTAAGCTCGCTATGTACAATAAATTGCCATTAGAAGTTACACAGTTACCCATCAAAAAATTTAAATATCAGGTCAGGAGATTTCTTGAGAGTCATCCATTTTACCATATTACCGAATATACGAATTTTTTATTCTCTGATGTGCATACGAGTAATATAAATAAATAAATATTCCGGACATATCACACACGGTCAGCTGATCCCAAACTAGACATAGCCTGTACTATGGGTACCAGAGACTGGTATACATAATAGATAAATATTTAACACCCAGACACAGAACAAACATCTGTGTTAATCACACAAATGTTTGTCCAGTGCGGGAATCGAACCCGCGACCTCTAGCGCAGAAGGCAGAGTTACTACCAACTGAGCTATAACGCCTGTCAAAGGTAGGACAGTATCTATTAATCCATTAATGATCTTTAATAATAATACTTAATTAATAATCTGCATGATAATTTATGAAATAATTGTAATTGGACATACCTATGTTATGCAATGTAACGCTAAGGGTGAAATAAATGAATATGAATATGACCCAGAACAAATATTCGTACCTAAAGCTCGTAGTTTCTGATACCCACCACACAGGGAATCCTAGTATGTAGTCAGGACTATGTATGTGACAGTTAGGTGTTATTTATCTGCGAGTCAATTTTCACTGTGGGACATAAAAAACCTCAGTGCGCTTTTCACGGCTTTTTTTTCTAACGATAGTTATGCTGGTTTTTTTTTTATTGGTGATGGTTAGTCGTTTATCCACCATTTCACTTTTGCAAGTGAGATGTGGCCTAAGATGGAGCACACTTTACCAGACAGAAATTAATTCACTCTAGATTTGAAGACTCCTAGATTGTACTCATCCGGGAAAACAGACGCTGGCAGATCGTTCCACTCTTTGCCAGTGCTTATAATAAGTGTGTTGGTCTCTAACGACCGATTCAGTGAAACCCGACTAAGAGTGCATCGTGGCGATAGCCTCGCATCAATATTAGAATTTGCGCAAGCTGTATTGAAATTCTTCAGCTTTTGGCCTCATATTTCAGCCTGGAAATTTGAATCTCAAGCCAATGCTTTAAAGCTCATTTTAAATTGAATTCAGCTCGCAGTGACGAGACCTCAAAGGCCCGCGTTTAACGCCCCGTGAAATGTACAAATTACTTCGGGACCAAAAAGAGACAGGGCACGGCTTTTATTTTGCAAAAGGGAGATTAAAGAATGCTCCTAGTTTTGGGCCGTACGCACTGGCAGTCGAAAACGCCGCGCATTTATTAGCTTCGACTAGGACAAGACCTGTTTACATATTTGACGAAAATTTTACATAGATAGTAAAATTTAAATGTACTAACGCAGAACTGCTAATGCAGAATGGGAATTTTATTCATAAATCAGTATAATCTCCTTGCCTTTATCCCTAAAATGATAAAATAAATCAATGAATATAAATAATAATCACACATTTACACCAATCTGAAAATATTTTATTATTTAAATAACAGGTCAATGCTATGCCCCCATGTTCAAGTTACCTTGATACGTATTCATGGTATGTCAAGAGAGGCACTTTACATACATGTAGGTTTAAAAAATACTCTCCTTTTATAGTTCAACAATGAGTAAATAAAAGGTGATAAGTGGCAGTTTTTTAAGATACATGTATAGTTTTATGTGACGTAATGTGACTAGATTGATGTGACAAGCTATTCATTTCTTTCTTTCTTCTTTCTAAAAAAAAACAAAATTAATTAAAAAAAAATTGTTCATTATTAAATAATTTAATTTATTTAATAATGAAAGGTCTTGATAAGACGCCGTTCATTGAATGCTTACCGCCGCAATGTCCGCTTCTTACAAAGCGCAATCTTCTTCTGATCGACAGTTCCGATAAAAGCTGCTTATTCTTTGACGTATGTTTCGTCCGTGACATTTAAATAATTGTGTCCATTTTATAGAAAATCGAGGGCTAATCGCCACACAAGTCTGTAGTTACATCTTTTAATTATAGGTTAATTACATAAATACCTTACTTAGAATATTAACTACAGCAATGATGAGTAGGTAGGCTTCCTTTGAGCAGAAAATAGCCTTTCAATAATGCAGTAGCGTTGGTTTCATGAACTGTGAAAACTAGGATTATTTTAATATCAAATTGTCGGGGTGATAATTATATATCAGGTCTCGAATTTATATAAATAATGGGAGTTTCGAGCCATTAATAATGTATGATATCGGCAGGGCATGTATTTATAGGAATTTTAAAGCTTATAATTTCATTTTCCTTTCCATTTATAGAAAGAAATTCCTTTGAAGTAGAGTTTTACTTTATTGGTTAAAACTTTATTTTTGAACAATTTTATTGTATAAATGTATTTTCTAAACGTATCATATGTTGACTTTGCATGTATATGTATATGTAAGCACGTGAATTTGTCGAGAGAAAAATTGCAAAACGATATTGAATATCACAGCGATTCGTCTACCCAGTGCGTAGGCAGATAACTCGAAAGATACCTATCTTTGGCTCCGGGATAATTCCGCGGTCACTTATGCCAGAATCCGGGACATTGTCACCGCTTTTTATATGAAAATTCAAATCCTCAGAGCTCACTGAAATATGTGGAATTTTCCGCTGAGATTTTTCCCTATTAAATATGAGAAAAGAAAAAGTGATGGGGAAGAATTTTTTTGTACACTTCCGTAGATTCTTTGGTTTGAGTATCTTGTGTAAAGAAATATGCAACTAATTCGCGAGTGCTTGAATTAATACTGTAAGTTTCGCAGACGTGTAAATGAAATGAAATAAATTTATTTGTCAGACACAGACAGAAGACACAGAAATAAACCAATCAGTGTAAAGATAAACACCAGCTACAGTAGGTACATTACAATCATAAAAAGATAGACAACAAAAACAATAGGTCCTACCTATTGTTTTTGGTTGTACCGTACAAAATATAATGTGTGCGGGTCAATTAAGTACAGTCTCAGCAATAAGCCGCTGTTTACTGGTTGCCAGACGTGTATTAGTTAAGAAATTATATATTTCTAATAATATTTCAGTGTAGTTGTCGACGCTTGCTAAGTCTCCGCTGTACGTACCTACAACGTGTTCTGCAACTAGTTGGTAAAGTACTTAGACCGAAATTATTCTTAGCACGAAAAGAAACAATTATACTGAAAAACTTTTGACGAGGTACGCCCGTCTGAAACGCAAGGGATGCCGGTTCGATTCCCGCTGCGGAACAAATGTTTGCATGATCTGGAAATATTTGTTGCGGGTCTGGGTGTTGCGGCGATGACCATGATATTCGTAGTTTCTGATACCCACGGCACAGGGAATCCTTGTGTGGAGTCAGGACTATGATATGACTGTCATCGTATATGATATGACGTCTGATCGAAGCGACGCGTGACCCGAGAGCTGGCTCTTATTTGGCCCAGCGAATTAGCATTGCCATCCAGCGTGGCAATTCCGCCAGCGTCTTGGGGACGCTTCCGACTGGTCAGGATCTGGATCAGTTGAGCTATCTATAGATCGTTTGTAACGGTCTTTAGATGGCTCAACTGTTTCTTGTGTATTTTGTAAATATTAACTTGTATTAGTTTTAAGTTTATTTCTGTAAATAAAATATGACTGTTATTATTATGAATATGAGTAATAATATAATAGAGGGGAGTGAAAGAGAAAATCATGTTGTGCCGACCCCACATGAAGTGGGATAAGGGCAGGGAGATGATGATGATGATGCGGATGATGATGATGATGAACGACCGAAATAATGATATTTCTTGCTTCTAAACATCAACTCGTATGTAAAACGAATATTAAAGTGATGTGATGAAAGACGTGTAAAAAGATTTTCATAGCCGTTGGTAGATTTGGTAAATTAAAGAGCCTCCGGCGGCTCCGCGGAGTGTTTGCGTGTGACGTATGAAGGGCGCACGTTAAATTGAAAATAGGACCACGCGATACGTGGTTTTGGAAATAGGTTTTTCTATTTCAGTTAAGCTTTAACGTACTTGGAAGCGCTTGTCTTGGTCTTAACAGAAAAAAATAAGTTTACCTTATATTAAAAATAAATAAATATCTCGTCCTATTCCGTTAGTATATTCCTCATCATCATCATCATCATCAGCCTGTAGAAGTCCACTGCTGGACATAGGCCTCCCCCAAAGAGTTCCATGACGAACGGTCTTGAGCCTTCTCCATCCACCGACTTCCCGCAACCTTCACAATGTCGTCGGTCCATCGGGTGGGGGGCCTTCCAACACTGCGTCGCCCGGTTCGTGGTCGCCATTCGAGAACCTTTACTCCCCAACGGTTGTCGGTTCTGCGAGCTATATGGCCTGCCCACTGCCACTTCAACTTGCTAATTCTGAGAGCTATGTCGGTGACCTTAGTTCTTCTACGGATTTCCTCATTTCGAATCTTATCACGTAGTGAAACTCCAAGCATAGCTCTCTCCATAGCCCGTTGCGCGACTTTGAGCTTGTATATGAGGCCTATAGTTAACGACCAAGTTTCAGTGCCATAAGTCATCACTGGCAACACGCACTGATTGTTGACTTTCGTCTTGAGGCTCTGCGGTATCTGCGACGAGAAGATATGACGAAGTTTCCCAAACGCTGCCCATCCGAGTTGGATTCTTCGGTTGACCTCTTTGTCGAAGTTGGACCTACCTAGTTGAATATATTCCTCATAAGCTCAACATGCAGACGCGTGCACCTCCCGCACCGCACGCATTAAAAAGACGTGCTAATCGTACTTACGTGCTTGATGCTTCGTAGAGGCGAAACACAATCCAATTCTTATTAAGATTGCTTGTGTGGAATGTAGTCGTATCCACTGCACGTAAATACACTTTTCATGGCTTTTTATTGTGGGCGGTGCGGGAGGTGCACGCGTCTGCACATTGCGATGGGCTTGCCACCTGTCAAATATGGAATACTCACTATTGCAAAATGTTTCGACGTGCCAGACATCTTGCAGGATTTGATCGATTCGCCTCTGAGAGGATGTCTACCATGCTTGGGGAGCATGATAGACATCTTAAGCCTATTTCAGTATATATATTTTTTCAAATTGATACCTTCTTTATGTCAGAATCTTTAGCTGCGACATTTGCTATAAAACTTTATTGTTCTGAAAGTTCTGGTTTTTGAACTAACTGGGTAGCGGGGCGTGTGACGAGTTTCCATAAATATTTTATCGAGTTCTCTGTTCTGAGTCTGATAAGCCTGCTTCACACCTACCTTGGTTTATAAATAAACTAGTGGGCGCACCTACTTTGTTCTCATGGAGCTGTTTTATAAATAAATAAATATTCCGGACATATCACACACGGTCAACTGATCCCAAACATAATAGATATATATTTAACACCCACACACAGAACAAACATCTATGTTTGTCACAAATGTTTGTCCAGTGCGGGAATCGAACCCGCGACCTCTAGCGCAGAAGGCAGAGTTACTACCACCTGAACTATAAGGCCAGTATAGAAAGCTTCTACCTCAGGTCAACCTTATAATTTTGCTTTTTAACCTACTTCATTCATCAAATAGGCTAAAATACAGAATTCCCCTTTGTTAATGGACGCCAAAAAAGAGGTGACTATTTTTTTTAAATTGTTTTTACACCGATTACGACGAAACCAATTGTCCGATTCCCATCGATTTTTCGACATCATATTATAGGTATAGTCTCGAGGAGTCAGGTTTTCTAATTTAATACATTTGTTAGCTTTTCATTTTATATATAAAGATTCCATAGTTTTTCTAGAACTTTTCATAGGTACATTGTAGTGTGGTTTAAAAATATCTTCTCAACTAGAATATTCTAGCACGTACTAAAGATCGGACGATGGCCTATTACACGGCCAGAGGCTACGTTACGCATTAAAAATGCAGAAGCCTGAGCAAGCCTTAATAAAAAGGTTTATTCTGTCTAAACGAGCCATTAACCTAGCTTTGAACAAACATGGTAAATTTTAAATAATAAGAGTGCTAAGTTTATTAATGAGATTGTATGGAAACTAAAATAAATAAAACAGGTACATAGTCACCGATGAGATCTCTTCCTTTTTTTTAAGTCCAACTCAAAATTAGCTTTATTCAAAAGACGTACTGAGGAATAATTTTCAAATTTAGATAACATAAAGCACGCCGTTTGAACACGGCTATAGAGTTAAAAATATAGTCACCATCACGAGTGTAATCGTTAGGTTAGGTATGAATGTGGGGGGCAATTGCCCCCTTAAAAAAAGGTTTGAATGTGATTGGTTAAAAAAGTAGAGGTAGGCAAAAGACAAGATGAATGTATTAAAGTTGTAAGAAAGTACATGAAAAAGTACATGAGTAAGAAAGAAGTGAGTGAGATAGTAGAAGAGGAAAACATTTTGTACCGACCTCACATATGCGACAAGGGCAGGAAGAATGATGATCACGGGTGTAATCGTGGTCTGGAGACACTTTTACATTTTCAGGAAAATCAATAACACATTATTTAGTACCATTCTGGCGACACACAAACCCGCAGGCTATGCAAGGAGGCGGACGAAACGCCTCTACACCTGCTAGGTGAGTGCGGAGCACTTATGCTCAAACGTAACATCCATTTGGGAAAGCACATCCTCAGCCCAATGGAGCTAAAGCAACTCACCCCAAAGAAAATCCTTCAGTTTTTAACAGCTGCTGGGCTTTGCGGTGAACTTTAAAGGCCCTGTAAAGGGGCTCCACAAATAAAGTGGCGATCACAATAGGCCAGTTGTGGCTGCAGTGATACCATAGCCATATAAAGTAAATAATAAATAAGATATTTTTTACAAAAACTAAAAACCGACTTCAAATTCCTGAATATTTGCAAGATTAATATCAACGTCTTTTTTTTGTTATCAACCTCTTTTCGTTTTGCTTACTTACTGAGGATGACACTGGCCACCTACACTTTCGAATAAAAAACAAAAGTAACTATGACATCTATTCATCATCAATATTAACTCTTACGGTACTGACTGACTGACAATCAAACGTAGTAGTTTTATTCTCTTTGAAAATCAACGCAGAGCCTACTAAGAGCATGAAATTTGCAGGGTAGCTTCCTGTTGTAACGTATGGGTGCACAGAAAGAAATTCCCGACACACAACCCCTAAGTTTAAAGTTTATGTACAAATAGCAGCAACCGAACGAAGTCGCGGGAATAACCATAGTATGGTGTAAGTAGCAATCCCTCAGGAATTAAATTAATATGGGACCACCCCGGGATCATACTCTATACACCAGCGAAATAATTATCAAAATCGGTTAAGTATTTGCGGAGATATCGAGTAACATAAACACACAAAAAAAAAACAGCCGACTTGAGAACCTCCTCCTGTTTGAAGTCGATTAAAAAAGTACCATCTTTTTTTTTTTTTTTTTTTTTTTTTTTTTATCGATGGGAAAATGCGTTACGCATGCCCCCCAGCTCGGGGAGAGCTGGAGGGGTATGTCGGGCTCTCCGCCAGCTACTGATGAGATATCAGCGACCAACGGCATACCGACTAAAAACCCATCGATGTTCCTTCACTCACCTTAGTGCTAATGCATCATCGAACCACTCATCATTCGACGGCTGGCTCGACACTGCATCAGCACTTGGCAAAGCTACGGGGTCCCGATCGGATTCTACCGCGACTCTGCCAGTGATTGTCCGCCATAGGCAGACCCCACGATCCTCCTGCTGCGATGGAGGGGGATGTCCCGGAACATCAAGGACATCTCCTACTGCCGGTGGCCTGTGCAATGCAGGGTCGGGGCTCCCCGCACCCGTACCCCGCTGGCCTTCGTTGAGCGGGAGAAGGCGATCGAACTCCCTTCGCCTCCTTCCGGCTCTCCGCCGACGGCACGGTTCAGCTAGAGGATCCTCCTCTCTGACTCGTTCCGCTGTCTCCTTCTGCAGTATAACGTCCTCGCAAAAGGAGACCATGGCCTCCCAGGCTCTCTCACTCTCAAGCATGGCCCTAACCACGCTCGGTAGAGAAAGATCACTTCCAACTACCGCCTCGAGCGTTAAACGCTGCGCCGTCCAGGTGCTGCACACCTCGATAGTGTGTTGCACTGTATCGTCAGCATTACCACAGTGCTGACAGGCAGGACTGGTCTCTCTCCTAGCAACTCGGTGCAGGTAATGCCCAAAACACCCGTGTCCTGACAATACCTGCACCAGCCTGAAAGTTAAAGTACCGTGTTCACGGTGCACCCATTCACTTAGTACTGGACGTATGGCGTCCAGGGTCCATCGGCCATATTCAGCGGATTCCATTTCTTCCGCCCATCGGGACAGTGCATCTTCTTGAGCCTGCTTCCGGGCACGTTGAATTTCTTGCGGGGCCAGGCGGAAACCCTGAGTCCGCATGTCCATCTTGTGTCGATATATTTCGCCCAATATTCCTGCTTCTTTATCCCACGGAAGGGTTCCTGCAATAGCGCATGCTGCATCATGTGACACAGTGCGGTAGCCCCTTATCGCTCTGATGGCCATAATCTTTTGTGGCCTCCGCAGACAAGCTTTATTGCTAGTGGACATAGCGTCCACCCAAACCGGCGCACCATACAGAGCCATCGACCGCACGACTCCTGCATATAGACGGCGACAGGACGAGCTAGGACCATGTATGTTCGGCATAAGGCGCGCGAGGGCACCTGCTGTACCCTGCACTTTCTGGGTCAAAAGCTGAAAGTGCTCCGAAAATTTCCATGCACTATCCAGGATGAGCCCTAAATACTTCAAGCGGGTCGCTATTATGACCCGCACACCGTTAACCACAATGTAGGCACCTGCTGGCGGCCTACCCCCTCTTCCGTGGAATGAGATTGCTTCAGTTTTGCTGAGGGCTACCTTTAATCCCAGTAACTGGATACGGCTAACAAGAAGCGTGGAACCCACTGTAGCTAGATGCGCAACCTCCTGATAGCTGCTTCCCCGAGCAATAAAAAGAGTATCATCTGCATAACAGATAATATGCGTCCGGGGAAGCAGCGGTACCATCTGACCCAACTTATCTTTGCGACTACCTTTTTTACTGTTTCTGCGAGTTACGTGCTACACAAACGCGTCCATCTTAATTTCACTTTGTGGCCTGTGGCTGTGTTAATGTGCAACTTAATTTCCTAGCTGGTTTTAATTTGTATTTTTTTTTTTTTATACAACTGAGGTTGCAAACAAGCATACGGCCCACCTGTTGGTAAGCGGTTACCGTAGCCTATGAGCGCTTGCAATGCCAGAGGCATCACGCACGCGTTGCCGACCCCGAACCCCCCTCCCCCTAAAGAGCTCTGGCAACCTTGCTCACCGCAGGAACACAACACTATTTGAAACAAATAATGTTATTTGGCTGCGATCTTCTGTAAGGCGGAGGTACCTCCCCAGGCGGGCTGCTCCAATTTAGAACGAGAAAATCTCGCTATGCCCTACCTCCTAAAAATATATGTATAGTAGTAAGAACTCATCATCATCATCAGAGAGCACAGTGGAGGGGTGGTAGTGGCTCCGCTTTCCGATCCACAGGCCGTGGTTTCGAAACCTGTCATGCACCAATAGATTTTGAAAATGAATGTGCGCTATGCTAGCGCTCTCAAACGGTGAAGGAAAACATCGTGAGGAAACCGGCATGTCCTAGAACCTAAAAATTCGAAGACATATGACATGAGCACGAAAGGAGCCTTTAATCCTTTCACTTCACTGATTCTTTAATCGACGGTCATAGTTCCTTTTCAGGTCCACCATACCTCAACCTGGTCACTGACCTAATACAGGATGACCAAGAAATAAACAAGCAAACGAGCAAGGGATACTATAATGTCACCCATCTATTTGGTGGTCGCGCTGAAGGTTGCTTTATTTAGCTGATCTATGAGGCTTGGCATATTGAAATCACATAGTAATGCCTATGATTATATGTACCTGCGTAAAAGGTCCTTACCTTTGCCGTATTCAAGGCCAAAGGCAACTATAATGGCATGTTAACAAGCACCTTTTGACAGGTAAAAACGTGTTAAAGAGATCATAAGTAACAAGTTGCAAACTATAAAAATTAAAGAAGAGACTTTGTCTGTCTGTCTATTTACTTGTCTGGGCTGGTCTCAGAAAGTTCTGGACGGATCTTTATTAAAATTTTACATAGTTATTGACTATGGTAATTTTTTTTAAATATCGCTATGATGTATTGCGCTACATCCCCTTTAGGGGGGGAATAGAGAGGTTCGAAGTTTGTATGAAAAAAATATGTTTAATGCAAATATTGTTTTAAAACTTTACAAACATATTTTAATAAATACGAGTGTCAGCGAATTCTAAATATTCACGTTTATAGATGTGATAAAAGTATAGAAGTTTGAGTTAGAACAAAAGTTAAAGGCGTGTATCTCCTTTTTTCTATAATTATGATTCAATGCGAGTGAAACCGCGCGGTTAAATTAATCAAAATATAGTGCACCTGTCAAAAAGATCTTGCTGTTATGCTGATGCTAAGTGTGGTGTTTATTCTGTGGCAGAAGGGCCTCCTGACTTAGGCTATAACATCTAGTTATGACGCATAAACTTAGCATTGTTTGACTGTTCAATATTATACATGCCGCGTTTCGAACGGTAGGTGCTAGGTTGGTATGTCTCATGGGTAATAAAGTTACAGATTACAATATCATCATCATCTACTGTTGTGCCGACCCCACATAATGTGGGACAAGGGTGTCCCACATTATGTGGGGTCAGCACAACACGTATTCCTCTTCCACTCTCTTCTCTTAGCCGTTATCTCCGCACTCACTTCTTTCTTACTAATGTCCCCCCACCCCACACTAGGATCCCCTGGGCGTGGGGCAGATCATGCAAACATTTGTCCCGCAGTGGGAATAGAACCTGCACCCCTTGCATCTCAGTCGGGCACTCACCCGTTGCGCCATCGAGGTCGGAAGGAGGCAATTTTATAACCATTTGTTGAAGTAGATAATTTTATGATTTTTTATAGAATCCTAAAAATGTCGACTCCGATGGGATTTGAACCCGCAACCTTCACCTAGATGCGGGGATGCTCAAAAGAGATGCTTAGTGTGGTTTATCTTATCACTTTAAAAATAAAATAAAAGTAGATTATTTTAGTCAGTGTTTATTTATGTCAACAGGTAACAGAGTATCTACTTAAATATAAGCAGAAGTCAATATTAAACGTATCAATAAATAATTCAGCATTGATAACCAACACTCATTTACAACCCTTTGTGTCACATTTACAATGCATTCCGTCACCCACCTCCAGAATTAATACTTTATGACAATGGCGTACGGCTCAAAACACAATAGCATACACCGAGTTAATACGATCACAAATACTACTTAGAAACTAATACCTTATGGCGGGGGCATACGGTTCAAAACACAGCATTATAAACACAGTTCGTATATCAGAAATAGTACTTTAATGAGTGGTAATAAGATTCAAATTTCAATGACAGCGCCGTCAAAGCAGCTCATGAAAGGACATTGGGCAAATTTGTATGGAGCCAGGGCCCCGATTTTTTTTAATCCTGCAATAATGAAACTTTCAGTTTTATATTGTGCTAATCGTGTAGATTTCAAATATGTGCGGCTTTTATTGTAAAGCAGCCGGAGTAAAGAGATATAGGTCGTTAAAGTTTTTTATAATACCTGGTTGACAGTGTAAGAAATGTAATTATTTTGAACATTACAATATTTATTTTCAATTCTATGTTGTTATTAGTTTAAAATACTGACAGATCTACGTGAAAAGGGAGGATATTACTGGATCCTGTACGCCTGGACCTCTTCAGGTCGGAGGATGTCTACCATGTAAAAGTATTTTCATATTCAATATCTACCTACCTATATTATGGTTATTAAATAGTACCAAGGATGATACTCTGATATTACCTATTAAACCTAAATAAAAAAAATGAATAAACATACAATTTTTATTTCAGATTAGCAGTAACCAATGGTATTTAATTAACTGTTATATTATTGATAAACTATGAAATAAAAAAATATACTACTTGAATAATACACAAAAATCAATCTTAACAAAATATACCTACAGCATTTAACAACTTTTTCACTATCAATTTTTTTTCATTCACTGTTGGAATTTGATAACCATGATGATAACTAGCCCCTTCTGGATTGTTAATAACATGCGATCTTGCTCGTAAGACCTAAGAACCACATCCACGGCACACTCTTCGATGTTCAAACCGTCTAACGGCAGCTTGTTCCGCAGGAACGTTTTGCACCAATGTCATTTTTTAATATCTGTAAAAATAATAGTTATCGTCATTGTAGTTAGGTACCTCATTTAAAATATACCTACTGATAAAAAAGTTACATTACTAGCAACCCCTTTCAGACTTTCGTACGACTAGTTATGCTCATTTTTGCGGCTGCCGAATTTTATATGGTGCATCTTTAGGAGAATGCATGCACATGATGCACACCAAACAAGCAGAGACACGGCAGGGCGTTGCGTTGCAATTTAACTTTTAAACAAATAGCGCTGCGCTCTTTTCCTCATCGTACCGCGTTCGATGTGTGGATCTCCTGAGGCTTCATCATCAACAACCTGTAGGAGTCCACCGCTGGACATAGGCCTCCCCCAAAGAGTTCCACGACGAACGGTCTTGAGCCCTTTCCATCCACCGACTTCCCGCAACCTTTACAATGTCATCGGTCATCGGGTGGGGGGCCTTCCAACACTGCGTCGCCCGGTTCGTGGTCGCCATTCGAGAACCTTTACTCCCCAACGGTTATCGGTTCTGCGAGGTTTCATGAATCGTAAAATAATATTACTTAGGAAAATGCAGAAACTTACCTGATGTGGTTAACCAAGACGTGACAGTATTAAGGATTACCGGTGGCTGGTCTTGTACCAGGAATCGTCGAAATCTTGAGCCTCAAGCAATAGTGCAATTGGCAATTAAGAATTTCCATTTTTTACTCAAAAACTAAAAACCGGTATATATACAAAAGTACTCTGTGCTAAAAACTGAAACGGAATCTGCAAGTCACAAATGACAATGGTTTATTGTGACATTCAAAAACAATTGATTGCGGGTAGGGTTTTGTTTCGCTGCACTATACCAATCGAAGAAAAGCGTTCGTAGTAAGAAGGTAGCATAAACATAACACGGAAATGACTATTTTCAGCGTTTAATATAACTCCACTGCTTTAGAGCTTTTCATGACTAAAACTACTACTTTAAATTAACAAAATGAATTAATTAACTCATCAAATAACTGCAGGTTGGGGCCCACGATTACCCATGTCCTTTAAATACCCGTTACCACCTCAAAGTGGATCACGTTAACCTCTGTATTATAACTAAGCAAGCTTTACGTTAGTTGGTTGGAATTCAGTTAGGTTAGCCGTTTATTCTAGAATATGCTCCTACACGGGCCATGACATTGACGACTTCAAATGAAATGAAATATATGAAACAAATGAAATGATTTACGTTTATTTTGACAAACACAGTAAGGAGACACAAAAAGATAATAGAATGAAGATTGTGAGACAAAAAGACGGTACAACAACCTTATACTATTTATACGATATGGGCACAAGAACTATGCAACGTTATCTGTAAAAAATGCACTATATGCTAGTGTCTTTAACAATCAGAGTTCCATGACGGTCTTGAGCCTTCTATCCACCGACTTCCCGCAACTTTTAAAATGTCGTCGGTTCAACGGGTTGGGGGCCTACCGATACTGCGTCGTCCGGTTTGTGGTCGCCATTTCAGAACCTTTGCTCTCCAACGGTTGTCGGTTCTGCAAGCTATACGGCCTTCCCAGTGGTACCTAAACTTGCTAATTCTGAGTCGGTGACCTTGGTTCTTCTAGGATTTTCTCATTTCGGACTTTAGCACAGTGAAATTCCGAGCATAGCTCTCTTTGTTGCACGACTTTGAGCGTGTTTATGATGCCAATAACTAACAAACAAGTCTCAGTGCCATATTATTATGTCATCATTGGCAACACGCACTGATTGAAGAGTTTCGTATTGAGACTCTGCGTTATCTTAGAAGAAGTTTCCTACTCTGTAAAACAGCTACTAACTACTAGTTAAACAGACTGTTATTCAGATATATTGGGCCTAAATTTTATAGATTTATAAGTGGTCACGAGCTGTAAACATCACGTCTGGCATAATCTCCTGAGATTGCTACTCAGATCCTTGATTATTTTTTCAGAAGAAAGAAAATACTGAATTAATGAACCTGAATTTTGTGGAATTTATTTCGTCTCGTAATAAACCGCACCCTAATAAGCTGAGATTCAGAAAACCTCAGAAAATATCCATTTATTTTTAAAGTGTCCTTTATAAACGTCCGGTGTATACCAGTGGTTCAAGTTAAAAGTGCAAGCGATAAAATATATAATCAATTAGTATAAATATTCCATTTTTTTTTATATCTGGCAGAGATGACCACCTGGAGGAGGAACCGTTCCTGAACCGTTTTGGAGGAGGTAGGGCACAGAGAGATTTTCTCTTTCTGAATTGGAGCAGTCTGCCTGGGGAGGATGCGAGTTTGTGAGGATGTTTGGATGTTTCTTGTTCAATCACGCAGTAACGGTTCAACCGATTTCGTTGAAACTTGGAATATATAGAGTTCTTTACCTAGAATAGCATATATGCTATGTAGGTACCACGTGAGCGAAGCCACGGACGGAAGCTAGTAAGTAATAATAATCACAAATCATGCCAAAAATTGACTCGTTGTACTCGTGTCTCAGTCGCATAGTATCCCGCTGCGCTGTGCTGCACATTTATAGTTATTAAAATGATTATTTTTATTGTTGTCCAGATCCTTGGACCGCATCACAAAGATACCATTCGCAATAGCAGGGTAATGGTAAATTTGCCGTAACGGTACCCATTTAAGCATTCCTTGTTTGTACTCTTTCACACCTTTTATTTGAACCGAAACGCTTTGCCTCCATCTGAGATTATTCAGAGTTATTTTGTTGAACAATTTTTGTAGAGCGGTTTGCTTTGAACAAACTGGTTTTAAGTTAGATGGATTTGATATTTTTTCATTCGTTTATACCTGTATTTTTCATTAAAAAAATATTTTTAAACTTAATTGATTAAGGTTTCCATAGTGAATTCAGAAACCCAGGTGAAAAGGCAAATAGTAAAAATAAACACAATTGAAATGTTGAATTGAAGGTATTGCTACATCATCATCATCATTCCAGCCGTGGGAAGTCCACTGCTGAACAACGGCTGCCGCCACAGATTTCCTGATTTCCTATCATGTGGCCATACTCACCACTCCCACGCTGGGCACGCGGGTTGGCGATCGCAGTTAGAGCTATCGTTGTTCAATAGGGGACGCAGCTGCCCATTCCCTAGCGTTTTTCCCTTAGTCCACGGGTAGGAGATATGGAGGGGCCTCTTCAGTAGAGGTCAACACGGCTTATATTTAACGAGCATTTTAGCAAGTAGCAAGTAATGGGGTGTATTTGCGATTTAATTAAACCTGAACTAAATAGATTGTTTAAACGCTTAGCTAGTCTAACATCATGAATATAAATTTAACAAATATCTAGCTTTCCATTAAAAATCGCTTGCAAAAACAGCTTTTAGAAGCAAGACGTCACGAGCAAATTTATAAGGAACTTAAAGCTGTTCTTCGTGTACCTGGGGTAGGTACCCGTGCGTCCCGGCCCAGAACCTGGGTAGTTAGAGCAGAAATCAGATAGGTCACTCCTACTAAACTTTATAAAAGATGATATTCATATTCATATTCATTCATTTATTGCCAACATGTACATGGATACAGCTTAGGTGTAAGGGTAGCTTAAGTAAGTACATGTACCCTGTAGGGCGCTGCAAATGTCTTGTTTTACATACATTTAAATAATAATAATATTTGGTAACTTATTCATTAAATGTCAAATAACAGTGTAGTATAAACAGTCAAAAATAGCATTGGTTAAAAACAATTCAAGTTAAGCTAGGTATCTATGTATGATGTCGTCAGTCGTTTATTTATTACAATAGCTTATCAGATAGGAATTCTTCCACCGAGTAATAGCATTTATTTAAGTGTAGATTTTTTAATTTGTTATGGAATACGGAGTCTTTTAGCTCTTTTTTAATAATGTCAGGAATTTTATTGTAGATATTTATTAACCTAAATTCAGGACTTTTGTTGAGTATTTTTAGTTTTGATTCATTACATGTAGGTATACCATCCTGAAAGGGGGTTGGTATATTACTATCAACGGAATGAAAGAATATTAGCAAATATTATCATACTTTGAATACCGAAATTCGACAACATTCTACTGGGGGAACGCACAGTCTTACACAACGCCCTTTTAAGTATACCTGCCCTAATTTGTGGACAACGGGGCTGATGATACTTTAAGAACCACCTATTCTATAAAATTTTCTATGTAATTTTTAAGCGTAATTGTTTGTTGTCCTGAATAAATAAATATAAAATAAAATAAATAAAATGAATAAAATCCTATTTATTTATTATCCATAATAACTAAATACTAAAAGCAAAAGTAGTTTGGCCTCAAGATTGCTACCTTAAACAGCTGATAGATATAGTGCATGGAGTTTTTTTTAATTAAAAAATATCGAACTTCCTAAAGTCGTAGAACAAACATATCTCTACCAGCCGCTTGACAGAACTGAACTAGCTGACTAATCGTGCTTGGTCGTCAACATTGGCACGAAGCCAGCAAAGTCGCTTGAAGGCAGGGAAGTCTAGAAATTTTCAGTTTTACAAATTTGTAAGTACCTCACGAACGATCAAAACGAT
The DNA here is from genome assembly GCA_947579855.1 of Anticlea derivata. Lineage (NCBI taxonomy): Eukaryota > Metazoa > Arthropoda > Insecta > Lepidoptera > Geometridae > Anticlea > Anticlea derivata. The sequence goes on along the minus strand of OX388276.1, from coordinate 9,871,737 downwards.
GTGTACAACGTGATACAGAACATGTATTCTGTCTCGAAATGGGTTTATTTTTACAATTAAAAAAAAATATATATTTATGGGAATAAAATAATCAAATTTTGAATTATCATATCATCCAAAACAGCTGATTTTTGTTGGTGTACTACTTATTTTTACTAGATTTTTGGAATATGAAAAGTATACTCCAAAAATCAGCAGTTTCGGGTCATCTTAATTCAGCTGTTTTAGATATGTAATCTTGATATCGAATTTGTATAATTTTCAACATATAGAAATAAGTTGTGACATACACCACTGATGGAATGGTGGTAGTGGTTCAACGGTCGTGCACCAATGAATTTCCAAGCTGAAAATGTAGTGCGCTGAACTAGGAAAACGTGAGGAAACCGACATGTCCACGAAAGGAGCCTCCAAGAAGCGCACTCTTACCTTTCACTACACTGCTTCTTTCACCGATGCATGGTCATAGGCCCTTTTCACGGACACCATACCTCAACCTAGTCACACCAAGAAAGAATCATTGACACGACTAGCAAGCAACCCAAGATATGGATCTGGCTGGTGATAATCTCCAGGCGATTATCGCCACAAAGCGATCACGACTCTCTCTTCATGTAAATCGGTCTAAGATGATATATTATCTTAACCATGATCTCATTAAATATTCGTTAACAGATTCAGCTACTTTAAGAGGCTCTGTAGCTACGCAGTACAACGTATTTTTAGCATTTAATATTCCAGCATAGTAACATGAATTTGATTATTCTACGTCTAAACGAAAAAACAACCGAGAAAAAATAAAGAGATTTCCAATATTTTCGAAGCTTTCTTTATTCTTTATTGTACAAAAGAAAAATACAGATACAAAAATTAAAAAGAAAGGTATGTACAAAGGCGAGCTTAACCCTAAAAAGAGTTTTCTTCCAGCAAACCTTTGAGGCTAGAGAGACGTGATTATAGAGGGAGGTTCGTGTACCCACAATGTTTGATAGAATATTATATTTATAAACATACATATAACTATTAATATTACTATACAATAAATACCTACCTGTTCAAAAATATATATATATATTTAATTAGCCAATTTATTATATATATACATACAATACAGCTTCGGCAGATTATACAGAAGACCGAAGAGTATAATCGGCCATTGTGTCTAGCGTTTGTGGACTACGAAAAAGCCTTCGATTCAGTCGAGACCTGGGCAGTGTTACGGTCACTACAGCGGTGCCAGATCGACTACCGGTATATCGAAGTGTTGAAGTGTTTGTACAGCAAGGCCACCATGTCTATCCGACTCCAAGACCAGAGCACAAATCCTATCCAATTGCAAAAAGGGGTGAGACAAGGAGACGTAATATCTCCGAAACTGTTCACCTCTGCATTGGAGGATGTTTTTAAGCTTCTGCACTGGGAAGGACAAGGCATCAACATCAATGGCGAATACATCACTCACCTTCGATTCGCCGATGATATAGTCATAATGGCAGAATCGCTGGAGGACCTTGGCGCTATGCTCAGAGACCTAAGTACCGTCTCCCAACAAGGTAGGTCTTAAAATGAACATGAGCAAGACAAATATCATGTCCAATGCTCATGTCGCACCTATGCCGGTAAATGTTGGGATCGATACCATTCAAGTTGTAGACCACTATGTCTATTTGGGTCAGACGATTCAACTAGGAAGGTCCAACTTCGACAAAGAGGTCAACCGACGAATCCAACTCGGATGGGCAGCGTTTGGGAAACTTCGTCATATCTTCTCGTCGCAGATACCGCAGAGCCTCAAGACGAAAGTCTACAATCAGTGCGTGTTGCCAGTGATGACATATGGCACTGAGACTTGGTCGCTAACTATTGGCCTTATACACAAGCTCAAAGTCGCCCAACGGGCTATGGAGAGAGCTATGCTCGGCGTTTCACTGCGTGATAAAATTCGAAATTTGGAAATCCGTAGAAGAACCAAGGTTACCGACATAGCTTTCAGAATTAGCAGGTTGAAGTGGCAGTGGGCCGGCCATATAGCTCGCAGAACCGACAACCGTTGGGGAACAAAGGTTCTCGAGTGGCGACCACGAACCGGACGACGCAGTGTTGGAAGGCCCCCCACCCGATGGACCGACGACATTGTTAAGGTTGCGGGAAGTCGGTGGATGGAAAAGGCTCAAGACCGTTCGTCATGGAACTCTTTGGGGGAGGCCTATGTTCAGCAGTGGACTTCATCAGGCTGATGATGATGATGATGATGATGATACAGAATTAACAAGGAAAGGTAGTGCTCTTTAACTTTCCTCTTGAAGACATTGACAGATGGACTATCACGAATGACATGCGGGTGAGCATTCCATAGCTTCACTGCCAGGACCGTAAAGGAGCCGCTGTAACGACTGGTCGAATGAGAGGGGGTTTTTAAAAGGAGGGATATAGTGGATATGCACGACTCACCACGTGGGACAAGAAATTCAAAACGCTCACGAAGGTAGGGAGGAGAAATAGTACTATGCAAAATTTTAAAGAGTTTAGTGAGTTACTTGCTTTGCTTAAAACAAACTAGCTTCCACCTGCGGCTTCGCTCGCGTGGTACTACGAAGATAAAAAGTAGACTGTGTACTATTCCAGACTTTAATCTATCTCTGTGCCAAATTTCATCCAGATACTTCCAGCCGTTCTGGCGTGATTGAGTAGCAAACATACATCCAACAAAACTTTCAGATTAATAAAAGTAAAAAGTTTTTTTTATATAATTAAAAATAACACATGATAATGTTCTCTAATATTATTACAATCTAGCCATAATCAGAATAATCATATTTATTGGTAAAGTGTATGTTTACGTAAGTAGGTATTTAATGAAAATACATTTTCAGGTCGCAATTAAATAAATTCATAATAATTATTCTTAAATATTAATAAATTACAAATTTATGTCAAAAATTGCTTATTTGCTTTGTACGAGTAAATCCTCAACGTTATAGAACGCCTTTTCGGTAAGCCACAATTTTAACTTAGCCTTAAAACATGTAAGACTGTGTGCACCGATAATATGCTCTGCAAGCGGTTGTACACAGCTGGCCCATACTTGTAGGCCTCAAATAAATTTAACATTAACTTTATTTTTCAAGTAACTATTATATTTATATATTATATAAGAATGTGTTCACAACACTTCTCTTACTGTCTCTATTTAAGGGGAAGACACTATGTTCTTGCGTTATTGATAGGTAGCACTCGTTTGCACTGTAATGTTTTGTATAATGAGGGTAGCGCCATTCGCTACACTCACTGTTGGTACCCACAATAAACCAGTCTGCGATAGTCCGTCTTTTATTAAACACTTCATGTGGCGCAGCCGATATTCTTACCTAATTATCTTATTTTGTGTGTTCTACGATGCCTATCGGTAAAATAGAAACATTTGAAATAGGTACCCATAATTGGGAAGCGTACTGTAGGCGTGTAAAACAATTTGTGGTGCTAAATAACATCGCGGAAAGTTTGCACGTGGCGGTGTTAGTGACTCATGTCGGAGTGGCTTGTTACGAGCTGATGTGTGATTTGTGTGCACCAGATTTACCGGAAACAAAAAAATTTGAGGAACTCGAGAAAATTGTGAAAGAACATCTCGAGCCACAAAGGTCGGAGATCGCAGAACGCCATGTTTTTCGGCAACGAAAGCAATCGTCGGGGGAGACCATCAACGAATACTTGCAAAGTTTAAAGCATTTAGCTAAAATGTGCAATTTTGTCAGCACCTTAGAGGTAAACATCAGGGATCAATTCGTCTCCGGTCTCCGATCTGAGGATATGAGATCCAGGCTTTTTGCTGAAAAACAATTGGACTACAAGCGGGCCATCGAGCTCGCATTGGCATTGGAGGCGGCGGACCGGCATGCGGCGACGAGCGGAGGCAGCATCGGTGGCAGCGCGGGGGAGCGCGCGCCCGACGCCGACGGCCTGCATCGCGTGGCCGCAGCGCGCGCCCCGCGCCGCCAGCACACGCAGCGCGCCGGCGAGCCCGCGCCGGCGGCGGCGCCAGCGCAAGCCGCGCCGTGCGCGAGGTGCGGCCGGGAGGGCCACGCGCCCGCTAGGTGCCGATTCAAGTATCACAACTGTGATAAATGTGGTGAAAAAGGGCATTTGAAAGTGATGTGTCGTAAGTACGAAAGCGGTCGCGGAGCGAATTCTTCGAGCAAGGCGAAAGGTCAGTTTTTTTTAGTTGACTCTGATTCTGATGCGGAAGAAGTGAACTTTTATAATCTTTCATGTAACGGAGGAGATGACCCTTATTACGTCGACCTACAAGTTGAAGCTTGTTCGTTGCGGTTCGAGGTAGATACGGGGTGTAAATTCTCCGCGATTTCAAAATCGTGTTACGATGAACTATTTCATGAGTTCGAACTAAATACACGATCACTAATTTTAAAATCTTACACCGGTGATGTTATTAAACCGTTAGGTTTTATAAATGTGAATGTTTCGTATGGGTCAAAATCGCTAAAATTGCCCCTTTACGTCATTGAGAAGGGAGGCCCGCCTTTAATGGGTCGTATGTGGATAAGAATGCTTAACGTAAATGTGAATGATTGTTATAATTTGACCGATGTGAAACATGATTCTACCGTGGAATCATTGCGTAATGAATTTCCAGAAGTTTTTGCTGATGGGCTTGGGACGTGTAAGATTCGCATGCAGTTACATTTATCTGATAAAACTCCTGTTTACGTGAAGGCTCGCCCGCTGCCGCTCGCGCTCCGCGCGCCGGTCGAGCGGGAGCTCGAACGTTTGCAACGCGATGACGTCATTTATAAAGTGGACCGTTCAGACTATGGAACTCCGATAGTTCCCGTTGTTAAAAAAAATGGTGATATTCGCATCTGTGGCGATTATAAGACCACGATTAATCCGCAACTTAAGGATTTCCATTATCCTCTTCCGCGCATTGAAGAGATTTTTGCGACTCTTGCGGGAGGTGTTGTTTTCTCAAAACTGGACTTGTCCCACGCTTATCAGCAATTCCTGTTAACAGAGGATTCGCAACCAATGACAGCCATCACAACTCATGTGGGAACCTGGGTCTATAAGCGGGTTCCATTTGGAATCAAATGTATACCGGAAAATTTCCAAAAAGTGATTGAAGAAATTCTAAGTGGATTGCCCTCCACTGTAGTTTTTTGTGACGATATATGTATAAGTGGTTTAAATGTAGAGAATAACTTGCAAAACTTACGAGCAGTATTGGCTAGATTTAAAGATGCCGGATTACGCGTTAATTGGTCTAAATGTGAATTTTTTAAACAGAGTGTCACCTATCTTGGTTATAGAATCGATAAGTACGGTTTACATGCAGACGAAAAGAAGATTGAAGCTATTATGTCGGCTCCAGTACCAAAAGATGTGTCACAACTTAAAAGTTTCTTGGGGCTCGTGAATTTTTATGCAAAGTTTTGTTACAAAATAAGCGATATTTTAAAACCTATGTATGAGCTTCTTAAAAAAGATGTTAAGTGGTTCTGGAGCGAACAGTGTGAAGTAGGCTTTAATAAAATTAAAAGCGTGCTAAGCAGTAGTCCGGTGTTGGCGCACTATGACGCGACGTTGCCGCTCATCCTCTCAGTAGACAGCAGTTCGTACGGCTTGGGCGCCGTGCTCGCGCACCGCTATCCAGACGGCTCGGAACGCGCCGTCAGCTGCGCCTCTCGTACTCTCAACTCGCACGAACAAAATTACTCTCAGTTGGATAAGGAGGCTTTGGCAATTATATTCGGAGTGACAAAACATCATCAATATTTGTATGGAAGACATTTCTTGTTACGGAGTGACCATCGAGCTCTTAGCTATATATTTGGCAAAAATAAAGGTATTCCGCAGACAGCCGCCAGCCGTTTGCAACGATACGCAGTTCGTTTGGCCGCCTATAATTACGATATTGATTTCATTCCGTCATCGAGAAATTGTTTTGCCGACGCCTTATCGCGTTTACCGTTAGAGCGCACGGTTAGGCATACTTATGATGAGGACATTTTAGATGGAAGTTACTTAAATTTTGTTCAGGATGTTTTGCCAGTAACTTGTTCTGAAGTCAAAGCGGAAACGAAGAAAGATACACAGTTAAATAAGATTTCGGGGTATGTTAAGTTCGGTTGGCCGGAAAAATTAGAATGCGAAAAAGACAGGGCATTTTTTATGAAAAAGGATAATTTATTTATCGAACACGGTTGTTTAGTTTGGGGTTATCGAGTTGTCATCCCTGCTATTTTACGTGAGACTGTTTTAAGAGAGTTGCATAGTGGTCATATCGGTATTGTCAAAATGAAACAAGCGGCTCGCAATTATCTTTGGTGGGAGGGTTTGGACGCAGACATTGAACGAATGTGTCGTGAATGTAGTGCGTGCGCGTCGCAGCGCGATCAGCCCCCGGCCGCGCCGCTGCACTCGTGGCCCTGGCCAGCGGAGCCGTGGTCGCGACTAAATGTCGACTTTTTAGGTCCATATCAAAACAAATATTATTTTGTTTTACTCGATGCCCACACCAAATGGTTAGAAGTGGCCAGGGTTTCCAGTACGTCCGCACCGGTTGTGATCTCATGCCTTCGTAAGATTTTTGCACGATTCGGGTTACCGAAGTCGATTGTTAGCGATAACGGGCCGCCTTTTCAATCGAAGGAGTACCATTCTTATTTAGAGATCAACGGAATAAAGCGCGTCCTCGTAGCGCCGTACCACCCGGCCAGCAACGGTGCGGCCGAAAATGCGGTTCGTTCGGTCAAACAAGTACTTAAGAAAGCGACAGTTGAGAAAGAGGATTATGATGTAGCTATTTGTAGATTTTTATTCACGTATAGGAACACCGAACATTGCACGACACAAAAAGAGCCCGCAGTAGCTATGTTAGGGCGGCGTCTGCGCGGCAGGCTCGACCTGCTGCGGCCCAGCACGGCGGACGTGGTGCGCGCGGCGCAGAGCGCGGCCGAGCAGCGCCGCAGCGCCGGCCCGCAGCGCGCGCTGGCGCCGGGCGACGCGGTACTCGTGCGAGACTACGTCAGCAAGGATGCTAAGTGGAAGGAAGGAGTTATTATTGACAAAGCTGGGCCGGTGACGTTTCAGGTTAAAACTAGGGATAATCGAGTAAGTAAACGTCACATCGATCAGCTTCTCACACAGCCAGCTAGGAAGTCCCGTTTTTCTGTAGCTTGCGCTGAACCATCTAAAGACGCTGTCGAGCCCAGCCAAAAGACTCCGGATACGGATCCGGAAGGAAATGAAGGTTGGTGTACGCCTTCGACTCGGTCTCCTTGTTCTGTACGTACTAGTACATCGGTGCAGGTTATTAGCAGCGATGAGGATGCGGAGGAGAGCGGTGGCCGGGCCCAATCTGACGAACTTGGCGCGGTAGATTTAAATGAGCCCGTTAAATGTCAACAACAAGATAAGAAGTGCCAGCACCAGACTCACTCACCTCATGCTATGAAGCTGAGACCTCGTGTACCTAAGTAGCTTTAATTGGTATTATGTACAGATACTTAGTGTTACTTTATTAGGTAAGTATATCATTTCTGTAACTTCATAATACTTGAAAGCTTTGTTTGTTGTGTAACCTACATAGTTTATTTATAGTAGGTATTAAAAAATGTGAACAATATTATCTTTGATTTAAGAGGGGAAAAATGTAATGTTTTGTATAATGAGGGTAGCGCCATTCGCTACACTCACTGTTGGTACCCACAATAAACCAGTCTGCGATAGTCCGTCTTTTATTAAACACTTCATGCACTACACTACTTTCACTACTTTAAACTATAATTGACACTAAAAAGGTTTAAAAAAAAGGAAGACGTGAATATTGCTGCCTGAAACAGCCGTTAGTCGAATAAGGTGGAAGTTTTTGAAATAAAATGTTTCCGAGCATAATAACACTAATAATCTTCAAAAATGACGATAATCGCTTCCGCAATCACTCCGCTAGTTAGCCAAGTTACTACAAACTATTACTATGAACGATTGAACCATTCGTAATGATACGCTTCACAGTTGTTACTTCACACGCCCACATGTTGACATTTACAAAATAGAAATTAATTGTTTAATTGACACTTAAAGATATACTTAGCACTAAAGCCGTGTTCAAACGGCGAACAATAATTATGTCTATTAAAAAATATTTTTTAATGTTTCTTCTGAGTTCCGGGCACATCATCATCATCAACAACCTGTAGGTACAAGTCCAATGCTGGACATAGGCCTCCCACAAAGAGTTCCACGACGAACGGTCTTGAGCCTTCTAATTCTAATTCTAATCGGGGGTGGTTAGACCTGCACTGACTTCCCGCTGTGGGGTGTTTTGTGCATTGTCCCCCTATGCTAACCCTACCCCAGCCAGCCCAGCTCCTTAAAATAGCGAAGCAGGACTTTGGGTCTTGAGCCTTTTCCATCCACCGACTTCCCCAAAGACTACAATGACATCGGTCCATCGGGTGGGGGGCCTTCCAACACTGCGTCGCTCGGTTAGCTGCCCATTCAAGAACCTTTACTCCCCAATGGTTGTCGGTTCTGCGAGCTTTATGCCCTGCCCATTGCCACTTCAACATGCTTATTCTGAGAGCTATGTCGGTGACCTTGGTTCTTCTACGGATTTCCTCATTTCGGATTCTATCACGCAGCGAAACTCCGAGCATAGCTCTCTCCATAGCCCGTTGAGCGACTTTGAGCTTGTGTATGAGGCCAATAGTTAGCGACCAAGTCTCAGTGCCATATGTCATCACTGGCAACACGCACTGATGAAAGAAGTACCATCACCCAACTGTGATGTCTGCGACTGCCAAGAAACCGTTCAACGTGTAGGTACTGATGGAATGTGTGCGAAATGCTAATGAAATTATGTTTGGTCAGACAACAACGTTTGATGTTGGGCGATGTAGCAGCATATTAGCTTCAACAATGTTTGATAAAGCCCAAAAATTATATTTTTTGGCCACTCAGTTTAATGTTTCAGTTACGGTACGAATCCGTCTATAATCTTTTCTTTTGTTTTAAGTTGTATTTGTATTCGTGGTAGTTTATATAAGTTTCGATTGGGCGTTGTTGTCGCTTAGCGACAAAGACTTTCTATATACAATAAAAGTTGTTTCTTACGTCTTCTTCCTTCCTGTCGGGTCACTGATTCTTTCTTGGTCATCCTGTATTAGGTCAGTCACCAGGTTGAGATATCGTGGCCCTGAAAAGGCCCTATGAACGTCTACTAAATAAAGTCAATTTGAGTTTGACTTTCTTAGGGGCTTGCGATATCTTACAGCTATATCGCGCGCATTGACGAGTAGAAAAGCAAAAGAACAAAAACGAGTAGTAGTGACACTGACGTTGACTGACAGTGACACTGTCAAGTTCAGATGGTGTCGTGACCCGGAAATGAAAATACAACATGCAGAAATCAACTTGGAACCTGCGTGAAATGTGCTTCCCGCTTCTACCACACCCCACCGCCTACCGCTCTCGCGAGTGAGAATGAGACAAAACATTACAGCGAGGTGCCTAGTTAACTTAAGAATAGAAGAATATAATCGAATAGAATTTATTTGACACATCAAAAACACACAAAAAAGGCCAATGTCACAAAAAAAACCTTAGGAAGAATTAGATAGGTACCTAGTCTATATACAATTAAACAGCAAACAACATAATAGTACCTACCTAAGTAGGTACACACTAGCTAGACCGATAGGTAGGTACCGATGTCCCAAGTACCTAGTCCTGTCACCGTGTCTGTGCGCCAAATAGGTTCCATCTCAGCATAAGACCGCTCCACACCGATGTTGTGAAGCGGCGCTGGTTTTCAGATTGGACCTCTGCGTGTTGTACCTACTCACTGACACCACAGGGCTCGGAACTGAAAAATAAAGAATTATTAAGAACTAGCGGCTGCCAGTGGCTTTGCTCGCAAAGTAGGTACCCGGATTAAGAAGCCTATGCCCTTCTTGTTTTAACTCAAATATTTTTTTCATCCAAAAATTACAACCAAAAATGTGTTCCCATTCTTATTTTTTAAAATTTAGTCACATGAAATTTGGTTTATAATTCTTACTAGAATTGAAAGCAATTGACCCTGGCTCTTTAAGTAAGCAAACCCAAACTGGTCATAACCAAATCATCCAATAGAAAGGATCTAATCGCAATGGAAGCGATTGAGAAAAGAGCAGTATCAAATTTTACGATAAGCCATCCACAGCAATATTCCGGTCGATCGCATAGGTATTAAATAGTACTGCATAGAAGTGACATTGAGAATAATACAAATAAACTTGCATCATCAGAACAGACGGAACAGAACGGACATTCGGAACAGACGAGATACAAGTAGAGTCTGTGTCCGCAACTCTAAAACCACTTTTATGCGCAAAAGCATCTTCTGTATGGCTCCTTTTATTTATAATAAATTACCACAGTCATTGAGAGAAATGCCTTGTTCACTGTTTCAAAGGAAGCTGAGAACGCTGCTCATAGTTAAAAGTTACTATACCATTGACGAATTTATGAAAGATAAAAATATAGTGTAAATTGTTGACATAATATATTCATTTTTTTGACAAGGCTTATATAATATTTAGTTGTTGTGTATCTAGTCCCAAATTGTTTTTAATATTTTAATTAGTTCATAATGACATTCTTTTTCTTCTATTTTTTATTATTATTTGTTATATTTTTTTATTAATTAAATTTTATTAAGATTGTAAATTAAATATTGCATACAGGTAAAATACATTGATTCAATAGTATATAGTAATTGACATCTTTATGACATGTATTTCAAGCAATAAATTATATTTTGACTTTGACTTTGACTTTGATCAGCTATGAGCTCGCATGGCAGTCAATATTAATATCTTATTGAGACTTGGTCGTTATCTATTGGTAAGAGAAGTTTGACTTAGAGATTACTACCTATAATTGAACTGATTTGACCTCAAAATAACTTTTTTTGCATAAAGTGTTGTATTTCAAAAAGTCGCTAATTGCAGAGTAAGCCCCTTTTCGGGATAGCATACATATTATTAATCATCTTGTATATGGAAAGTAATATCATTCAAGTTTCAATAATTTTATTCATGTTCAGTGAATTCCTTTGCTGACTGTAGTTCTTCAGTCCATTCATCAATCGCTGAGCAGGCTGGGTAACATAATAGAGTTGCTTATCTATACGCTGTTTTTGTTATTGTACTACATTACGATGTTTCAAATCGGTAAATAATGGAAAGGAAATCTAGTGGATGGATCAAATGGTTTTGAGCGATAAGTGCTTCGTAGATCCATTTTTTATCTGTTCTCTGTGGATCCTGTCGATTTACTAATGGACCTTTTTGTTGTATACTTACATTGAATGTAATTTGTAAGTTGATTGTATTTGTTGGATACGAATAGCGATGCTTTATGTTTGGTTAAATGCGCTTAGTTCAATGGCTTGGTATGCCATGATTAAATCTACCATTGCTACTTCTTGCCTCATCATTAACATTAACATTTAAGGAGGAGGTAGGGCACAGCGAGATTTTCTCGTTCTGAATTGGAGCAGCCTGCCTGGGGAGGTACCTCCGCCTTACAGAGGATCGCAGCCAAATAACATTATTTGTTTCAAATAGTGTTGTGTTCCTACGGTGAGTAAGGTTGCCAGAGCTCTTTAGGGGGGAAGGGAGTTCGGGGTCGGCAACGCGTGCGTGATGCCTCTGGTATTGCAAGCGCTCATAGGCTACGGTAACCGCTTACCATCAGGTGGGCCGTAAGCTTGTTTGCCAACTCTGTTGTATAAAAAAAAAATAGCCTGTAGGGGTCCACTGCTGGACATAGGTCTTCCTCAGAGTTCTATGAGGTACGGTCTTAAGCCTTTTCCACCGACTTCCTGCAAATTTAACAATGTTGATCAATGGGGCACTGCTTTCGTGGTCGCCATTCGAGAACCTTGATTCCCCAACGGTTGTCAGTTCCGCGAGCTATATGGCTTGCTCACTTCAACCTGCTAATTCTGAGAGCTATGTCGGTGACCTTGGTTCTTCTACGGATTTCCTTATTTCGGATTTTATCACGCAGTGAATATTCGAGCATAGTTCTTGCCTAGAGCAATATAATAGTTAGACCATTACACAATCCTTATAGATTGACAACCTCGCGGCAGCGTGGTGTACGATTTTTCAATTGATCGGTATTTTTATATAATATAATATAAATATATTATAATATAATATATTGTAATTTAGATTCGGCCGAGGATCTCAAAAGGAGCAAATATGTTAGTCTTGATAAGGCTTACATATTTGAGCCTTTTGGGGTTGAGACCCTGGGTCCGTGGGGAAACGGGGCCCTCCGGGTTTTCAAAAAGATATCAGTACGTCTGATCGAAGCGACGCGTGACCCGAGAGCTGGCTCTTATTTGGCCCAGCGAATTAGCATTGCCATCCAGCGTGGCAATTCCGCCAGCGTCTTGGGGATGCTTCCGACTGTTAGTGATCTGAATCAGTTGAGCTATCTATAGATCGTTTGTAACGGTCTTTAGATGGCTCAACTGTTTCTTGTGTATTTTGTAAATATTAACTTGTATTAGTTTTAAGTTTCTTTCTGTAAATAAAGAGACTATTATAAAATTTTAATTTGTAATTAATACGGTAATTTCTTCATAAAGGTAAAATTTCATCTTTTAGGTCTTAGGGTATTGACGACGGTTAAGGTGATTTAAATATTTGGAAAGAGGGGTTCAGAACCTCTACGAATTCTTGGAAATCCAGATTGCCTCGCTTATAAAAGGGACAGGTAATAGAATGAGAACCTTTTGAGGCATTTCCAGCCCTGATTGAAGGAATTCTGAAATGCTGGACGCTCGTAAAAGTTCCTGTATAAAATTAGACAACTTAGTTCCTGAAAAAGTTCGTAAAGGGTGCAGAAGTTCCGGTATAAAATTAAAAAGTTAGTACCTAGTTAGAGTTTTTGGACTCCATCTGTTAAAGGTGGCAATAATGTAAGGAATTATTGTTTTCTGGTTAATTATACGATATTAATATGAATGATGAATGATTTTTGGCAGAGCCAATTTTGTTGCTCAACTTACACCTATTTTTATATTTAATTCATAACCAGTTTGTAGATCATGTTTTACGGTTAACTCATTTATTTTCTCAAAAGAATTTATAAATTCACTTATAGAGAAAATACAGTTTGTCTTAAAATAATAGCATATTGCCAAGCGTAGTTTTAAACAGTTTTAAACAATCAAACTATTAAAATTAAAAATTGTGTCGGTAGTTTTAGTTTTATGAGTAGAATTTGTAAGAAAATAAATATAATTCCATTCTATAATAGCCATAGAGGTCACCATTAGTGATCCAATTTATCCAGCTATCATTCTACGTCTTCAAAGGGTCCACAAAGAACGCGGACCCCCAAAATAGAATTTCAATAAACGTGAAGATTGATGGTGATAGCTAGAAAGGGGTTTCGTGTTTTACATTGACGGACAAATGCATCTGTACCATTAGCATCAGTTTTTGTAGATTTTTGTTTTGAAATTACGTACTGTTTATTTGAATACAGATAAGACTGAATAGCAGCTAATGCTCTTACGCCCGAATACTGAAACATCACTTAAATATAAGTGGTGATCTAATTGATGTTTGCGTTTATGATTCTGAACGATAACGGCGTCTCAAATAATTGAGATCATCTCAAATTGTTAAGTGACGTTTCAGTATTCGGGCGTTAGCCGCGCTATGTAGCTACCCTACAAACATATTTGGCCGTGGTGGCCCCGGCTGAAGAATAGGCCCCTCCATATCTACCTATCCGCGGATGTCGTAAGAGGCGACTAAGGGAAAAAAGCTAGGGGATGGGCAGCAGCGTCCCTCATTTTAACAACTATAGCTCTAACTGCGCTCGCCAACCCGCATGCCCAGCGTGGTGAGTATGGGCAAATCCCCCCACATGATAAGGAATTTGCTCTGTCTGAACGGCTGAAATGATGATGACAAACATATTTGTAGAAACTAATCCAGAACGAGTAAGCCAAAATACCCGAGTATTTACCCAAAGGATCGTTGCTTTGAGGAACGACCTGAAAATTCAATATTTATTTTCTCGAATCGCGAAGATTTCGGCTGCCGTGCTTATATATTATTAATCAGATTTCTCATATCAATGTACGGTATGTAACGTACATACGTCATATAATCTCCCTTGCGATTTAAATAATGTTATGTAAAGCGCAAGGGAGATATGTGACGAAGACCTTTTAAGCCGTATTCAAATGGCAAGCGATATTTCATCTAAAAAGTTAGTTTTTAATTTGTGATTGACTGACTTTAATCAGAAGAGGTACCTAAGCCCCTTTTAACACGAATTTAATAAATGACACTAGCAACCGCCCGCATCTTGCGCGCGTGGTACCTACATTAAAAGTTTATGTGCTATTCAAGGTAAAGAACTCTATATATTCCAAGTTTCAACGAAATCGGTTGAGCCGTTACGGCGTGATTGAACAACAGACATCCAAACATCCTCACAAACTTTCGCATTTATAATATTAGTAGGAAGTAAGATAACGCACACCATTTGAACACAGATTTATTATATCGGAGCCTAGCGCTAATATAGAGCATGATTGCTCCGAGATTTATGTCATTTTTGACACAATTCTACTTGTAAAAGTTGCTGTAGGTATATGCTATTGTCTCATTAGCAATAGTAACCGACGGAGAGCCCGACATACCCCTCTGGCTTTCCCCGGGCTGGGGGGGATGCGTAACGCATTTCTCCATCGTTAAAAAAAAAAAAAAAAAAAAAGGTATATTGATAAATGATGATACTACGAGTACGTGCCCGCCCCATATCGCGTCTAATGAAATAATGTGTATATCTAGCAATTATCACGCCGTGCCTGGAATTTTATTTTCATCCAATGTACGCAGTTAAGGTTTATCAAATTGAGTAGTATACAATACAATGTGATTATTAATATGTATGCTATCACCCAAGGGGCTTATTCTCTCTATCTAAAAACTCTACGCAAAAATCAGCTATTTTGGGATCATCATCATCAGCCTGTAGAAGCCCACTGCTGGACATAGACCTCCCGCAAAGAGTTCAATGACGAACGGTCTTGAGCCTTCTCCATCCACCGACTTCCCGCAACCTTCACAATGTCGTCCGTCCAACGGGTGGGGGGCGTTTCAACACTGCGTCACCCGGTTCGTGGTCGCCATTCGAGAACCTTTACTCCCCAACGGTTGTCGGTTCTGCGAGCTATATGGCCTGCCCACTGCCATTTCAACTTGCTAATTCTGAGAGCTATGTCGGTAACCTTGGTTCTTCTACGGATTTCCTCATTTCGGATCTTATCACGTAGTGAAACTCCGAGCATAGCTCTCTCCATAGCACGTTGCGCGACTTTGAGCTTGTATATCCTCATATACAGTTCCTATAGTTAACGACCAAGTCGCAGTGCCATAAGTCATCACTGGAAACACGCACTGATCGTAGACTATCACCAAAAATCGGCCCCCCATCCGATGGACCGATGACATTGTAAAGGTTGCGGGAAGTCGGTGGATGGAAATGGCTCAAGAACGTTCGTCGTGGAACTCTTTGGGGGAGGCCTATGACTTCTACAGGTTGTTGATGATGATTTCGACCATGTTAGAAGCCATTTCACTGTGGCATGGAGACATCTGAGTCCCAGTTTGAAGACACAGCTTACTGTGAAATAAGAGGCTCAAGAGACATACCAATATAATATGTTTTGGGGAGATAAGTACACTCAATTTGTGATGAACGTGTAAAAGAGATATTTAAAATTTAAATTTGTAGGTTACATAAAGTAGTTGCTCGCTTTTCTTGTCGCTGATTCTGGTCATCCTTTATTAGGTCAGTGACCCGGTTGAGGTATGGTGGCCCTGAAAAGGGCCAACGACTGTCGGAGAAAGACCTCACCGTCACTTAGACTAATAAAATCGAAGTATGCTAATAACTGATTGATAATTTGAACCAAACGGTTCTGCTCCACCTTTATTATAAGCACTGGCAAAGAGTGGAACGATCTGCCAGCGTCTGTTTTCCCGGATGTGTACAATCTAGGAGTCTTCAAATCTAGCGTGAATATGTTCCTTCTGGTAAAGCGTGCTCCATCTTAGGCCACAGCTCACTTGCAAAAGTGAGATGGGGGTCAAACGCCTAACCATCTCCAATAAAAAAAAAGATAATGCTAATGTGTAATGTTTGTTTCAGATTCAGGAGCATATGAAGAAATAACTACACGTGGTAAGTGCTTTAGGTTACACAATAATACATTACTGTACTCCATACTGGATATAAGACTAGAGGAAGGCCGAAGAAAAGATGGATGGATTGTATTAAAGATGACATGAGTAAGAAAGATGTGAGTGCGGAGATGACGGCTAACAGAAGAGAGTGGAAGAAGAAAACATGTTGTGCCGACCCCCATAATGTGGGTCAAGGGCAGTAAGAAGAAGTACTCCATACTGTGTGAGGGGTACAAAACAACATCTATCAAAACCCTAGCCAACGTCACCGCCCGTGGTACACCCTGCTGATCAACGAACGAGACTGTCGCTCCAACCACCAACTCGCACAGCGTGCTTTTTTTTGATAATTTATCGGCACAGGTTTTTGAAAACGTCAAACCGATGTCAGCCCAATAGCTGAATTATCGCAGAACAAACATCTCTAATTACGTGATAAATAAAACGTAAACTCACATGATCACTCCATAAAAGTAATTGGAGGCTCTAATGCTTCTATTTTCAAGATGCGGCCACCGTTATTCGAGGGCCGTAAAAACCTGTAAATGCGAACACAGCCGCAATTCTATCCGATATCAAACAAGGTGAGGCTCAAAAGAAAAAAATCAGTTATGAGGAGCTTAAAAAAATGAGAAAATATGACAAATTGTGAGCCTCAACAAATGTTATAAGGGCAGTACTGTGCTGGCTACCTCTCTGCCTGGCGCTGCAGCACAGAGGTAGCCAGCACAGTTCCACCGTTAAGCAGTAGTAGCCGCTTTTTATAAGACTAGGGGCTTAACGGCCCGCGGCCGCGAGCCGGGCCCGCCCGAGTGTCGATCTTAATTAGAGTGTTTTTCAGTATTAATTACACACTCGCAAGTTTTTAGGGCATGAAATTCGATGCGAATTTTCAGGGTTTTAACACCATAATACGAGGATCGTTAAACTCGTTTTTTTTTACAACTAAAGTTGCCACTTTGCCAAGTCAAAGTCAAAAGATGATTATTTCAGATAATTCACTAGGATCGCTTAGAAACGCCATAGAAGCTAGGTGAAGCTAGGCCTGTTCCTCTCGACCAAGCCTAGAAGAATCAGGCAATATGGTCGCCTACAATACAAGAAGCATCACGCACGCGTTGCGATAATACTTATAATTGTAATGATCATTTCATAAACTGACATCAAATCATGGCTGTAATCTCTTACTCTTGATATATTTTATACCTGTGCGCAAATTAATGAATTATGAAGTCTCCTATTCCTGTAATTTAATCGGCTACATCACCCTTTAAACTGGAACACAGTACTGCAAGCATTGCCTTGGCACCAGAATTTATAGTCAAGGCCCTGTCAACTTCGTGATTTATTTAGGTGGTGACATAGTTGAGAGTCCCGAAGGTTCAAATTCGTTTAAATAGTGCTGATATGCTTGCGTTTGAATAGCATAAGATGTCATAGTAGGGTCCAAAGTTAGTAGTACTTCCACGACGGACGAATAAAGAGACCTCCTGCTCTCAAAATTTTGTAGAATGAAGGATGATTTGACGACCTCGGTGGCGTAGCGGGAGAGTGCCCGTCGTTTTTTTTTTATGTTATACGGAGGCAAACAGGCTTATGGCCCACCTGATGGTAAGCGGTTACCGTCGCCTATTGACATCTGCAACACCTGGAACATAGCTAATGCGTTGGCTGCCCTGGAGAAATCTTTTTGTATTTTCCTTAAAGCTCTTCATGTTGTAGGTTAGCGGGAAAACCTCGGAAGGAAGCTCATTCCACAATTTGCACGTATGGGGGAGAAAGGATCTCGTAAAGCGAGTGGTTCGAGATACCCACGTGTCGATGAGATGTGGATGAGCCTTATTCCGGTGACGCGAGGTCCGATGGTAGAACCTCGATGCGGGTATGAGATCAAATAGTTCCTCAGAACACTCAAAGTCTGAGACGCAAGGGGCGCGGGTTTGATTCCCGCTGCGAGACAAATGTTTGTATGATCAGCAAATATTGGTTCCGAGTCTGGGTATTGTGGTACCATGGTACTCGTAGTATCTGATACCCACGACACGGGGAAACCTAGTGTGGGGTCAGGACTATTATGTGACTGTTGGGTGTTATTTATTTATAACTAGCTTCCGCCCGTGGCTTCGCTCGCGTGATACCTTATTAAAAAGTAGCCTATAATTCCATTTTAGGTAAATAACTTTATCTATTCCAAGTTTCAACGAAATCGGTTGAGCCGTTACGGCGTGATTGAACAACAAACATCTAAACATCCTCACAAACTTTCGCATAGGATAGGATTATTTATTTATTTCAGTCAGTACATAAATAATGAGTTTCTCTTACGAAGTTGAAACACCGCTGATAATATACTATGCTATGTAATTAGGAATCCCGCGTTTGAGGCTTCGGTTTCAATGCGAATTGGGCGCTTTTGAATGAAAACGGAAATTGGAAATACATATTATTTCGGCAAAATATTTTTTTTTGTGTTCACGAATTGTCAATAAAAATAAGCATTGCCATCCAGCGTGGCAATTCCGCCAGCGTCTTGGGGACGCTTCCGACTAGCAGTGATCTGGATCAGTTGAGCTATCTATAGATCGTTTGTAACGGTCTTTAGATGGCTCAACTGTTTCTTGTGTATTTTGTAAATATTAACTTGTATTCGTCTTAAGTTTATTTCTGTAAATAAATACTGTTTAAAAATAAACTAAAATGTAGGAAAATTATAAAGACGCCCTGAATCATTGAATTGCAAATAAGATAAGTCATAAATAGCTTAGCGTGGTCGTCATAATAAAATTACAAAGGATCCTAAATAGAACAGTGGCCTTTGTAAATAAAATACTATCTTCTGCCACGGCTTGGATCGCATGGTACCCGCATGATTTATAGATGATGATGATCACACACGGTCAACTGATCCCTAACTAGGCATAGCCTGTACTATGGGATGGGAGACTTACATAATAGATATATATTTAACACCCAGACACAGAACAAACATCTGTGTTAGTCACAAATGTTTGTCCGGTGCGGGAATCGAACCCGCGACCTCAAGCGCAAAAGGCAGAGTTACTACCAACTGAGCTATGAGGTCAGTCAAATTAGCCTTTCTAGATTAAAAGTAGCCTTTCTCTATGTTATTCGAAGCTATACATACAATACAATATGCCAAATTCCATTTCAATCCGTTCGGTAGTTGCGGCGTAAAAAAGTAATAAACATCTTCACTTAATATTCTATTCTTCTTCTTGTCGTGTCACTGATTCTTTCCTGGTCATCCTGTATTAGGTCAGCGACCAGGGTGAGGTATGGTGGCCCTGAAAGGGGCCTATGACCGTCGGTGAAAGAATAAGTGTAGTGAAATGATTAAAGTGCGCCTCTTAGAGGCTCCTTTCGTACACATGTCACATGTCTTCGAATTTTTAGGTCCTAGGACATGCCGGTTTCCACACGGTATTTTCCTTCACCGTTTGAGAATACTAGCATAGTAATATTCTATTTTGTATTGTTTATCGATGTTCTTTTCGTTACGTCGCGTCGCCTAGGGCCCGTCAGAAAACCATCGCCGGCCGCACCGTAGCTAGATTCGGTGCAGCTTTTTGCTGAGACGAGACCCACACAACGCATACTTAGCCTACTTTTATTTTTTGTGTTTTATATCACTTTTGTGTGTTTTTTATTAAGTCTTCTGCGTTATGGGTCAAATAAACAGATTCTCTTTCTTTATTTCTGTCGTTCACTTACTCACATTTTAGCAATAAATAATATAACAGGGAAAAGTTAAATAGTATTTTGTGGCTAACTGTTCATCAACCGCAATTTAAAAACACCCGTTTCTTCTATCACTCGACCCTTGAATAAATGAAATTAATTTAAGTTAACCTTCATTGCTAATTCAGCAAAAATAAACGTTTGTGGTTTATTAAACGCTAGTGGACGCCAACTTAAACCAGAGCCCTTTAGGCGTTGAATTAATAAAAAAATCCCACATTATCGGAATGGGAAAATCCCCCCACATTATCGCAAATTCGTTTCAAAATGATCCTTACCTCTGATCAAAGTTAATTTTTGATATAGCTCAATGGCAAGCTTCTCAGTCAAACTCAAAACTTACTTTATACAGAAGACGTAAGGATAATTTTAAAATAAATTGAAGATGGCATATTGCACGCCATTTGAACCCGGCTTCACGCTCTGTTACAAATCATCTAGGTACATAGATTAAATAGGCTATCTATACATTTTTGAAGGAGTTAGGGCACAGCGAGGTTTTCTCGTTATTGGAGCAGCCCGTCTGGAGAGGTACCTTACAGTTTATTTTATATTATTATTCTTAAATTCTGTGTACCTATTATAATTATATACGATATAGTATCTGTATGTGTTTATATAAAGTTATAATAAAGTTTATATAAATGCATATATATTATATATATATATATATATAGTGATATATCTTGATTTATCTATTTAATATACCTACTTTATTCTGTTTATAGTTAATCATTTTCTTCATAATTTAAGATACACCATCTTGCCCCTTCTCTAATCTTTTCAGTCCAGTCCATCCTAAGGTTGCCTGGCAGAGATCGCTTTTAGCGATAAGGCCGCCCATTGTATTGCCGTGTAAATTTGTAATTGTGATTTTATGTATTATTTCCGTGTGGTGATCAATAAAGTGTTATCTATCTATCTACAGAAGATTGCAGCCAAATAACATTATTTGTTTCAAATAGTGTTAGATAGATAGATAGATAGAAAATTCTTTATTGCACATAAAAATAGTACAAAGGCGAACTTAATGCTAAAAAGCATTATCTTCCAGATAACCTTTGTGTTTGTGGACAGAAGATGTGAAGGTAGTGCACAGGATAGGGAACAATTGAGATCATAAAAACGAAAATAAAAGGAGTTATGATGCTAATTACTTACTAAAACTTTGAGAGAAATAGGATTTTTAATACAAACTAGTTTAAAAATAAATAAGTTCAATACATAAATATAAATATATATATATATATATATATAGTGTTGCGTTCCTGCGGTGAGTAAGGTTGTCAGAGATCCACAAATGTTTGCCCAGTGCGGGAATCCAACCCACGACCTCTAGCGCAGAAGGCAGAGCTACTACCAACAGAGCTATGAGGCCAGTCAAAGAATACATAGTGTTAAAAATCATCTAGAACAGATTGAATAGGCTGCCTTCAATATATTCCCAAAGAATACGTAGTACCCGATCGAAATAGGAATTTCGAAAGTGTACTTTATCCCCAAAGACGTTCCCGGCCAGCGGGAATTCCGCTACAAATTGGTGCAATCTTCACGGCAGCGGACTCTAATGATGGGGACGCGTGTAACGTAGCGGGTTTATTATCTTCGGAGGAAAAAATTGAGAGAGCAGAGAAAACTTTTGTTGTTTCTTCAAACCGTTTTTTAGGGTTCCGTATCATTTGTGAAAAACGGAACCCTTTTAGGATCATGCTGTCTGTCTTGTCTCAAAGTCAAAGTCAAAGTCAAATTCAAAAGGCATTTATTTCAATAAAATCACTAGGATCACTTTGAAACGTCTTAGAAACTAGGTGAAGCTATGCCTGTTCCTCGCGACCAAGCCTAGAAGAATCAGGCAACAAACACGGCTTGGTGCCTATCATTGTTTTCGATGATCCTTTTTCACAAAATGGAATTTAAAGCTTCAGTGTGGTGCCGATCTAACTAGGTGAGGCTCAAGAGAAAAGTAATCTAATTATAATCCTTAATAAATAAGAGCTTATAAAAATGTGAAAAAATGAAGACAAATGTGAGCTTCAACAAATGATCTAAGGGCAGCACACGCTACACTTGATGAAATATGTACCTAATGCTTATATAATTAAATAATACTTAAAATATGATGCAAGCAATAACTGTAAAGACACTGCAAAATGGCATTTTAGCTGTCGAGGGGCAGAGCGACTTCAGGCCATGCGGTTTTATCATTTAAATAATCATTTAGTTTATAGTACGCTTTTTTAATAAGATTATTCTTTATGTACACTTTAAATCTTCTAATAGGAAGTTGCGTTCGTCTGTATGTCAAGACCCTTTTCTCAGGCATGGCTAAATGTATCAACTTGAAAATACAAAGTTTAAGGTGCATTAGGTCCATTAGAAAATCAAACTTCTAACTTCTTACAAAAAAAAAGATAAGTATTAATATCTACCTATTTTTTGTATGGAAATGGTAAAATGCAAAACCTTTAGTATCCAAGAGGTTTGAAAGAGAATAGAAAAAGAATTGAATTTCCCCTATAGTTGTAAGGTTACGGGAATAAAATAAAATAAAAATACTTTATTTCAGAGATCTATATTTTAAATATTTGCGGTTGATATCATGGAGTGAACTACGCGAGAAACCGAAAAATATGAGTTTTTCTCTTCGTTTATTTGGGATCTTGATTTTCCGTAATAGTATGGAACCCTCAGAGCGCGAGTCCTACCCGCGCTTGACCATCACATCACACTGACCAGACCGGTTATAGGTATTTTTGTTTCACATTATTTGCTGTTTTCGATTCACTTTTTGACCTTAGAATTACTGGTTAGACGAAAAGGCTAAAAGGCTTAAAAATTACAAAATGATAATTTCGTTTGAAAGCACATACTAAACTGTTATAAAACTCATTATTCCTCGTGCCATTCGTAATGAAGTCAAGTCTTAAAAGTCACATGTATAGGTATTTTGAACGAGAAGGTATACAATATTTATAATATGTATTCTACCCCGAAAGGGGTTTATTCTACACCCAATTAACAATAAAGTTTGCTCTACGACTTTCGGAAATTCAATATTTTGAATGAATAGGTTAGGTAGGACCGTTTTAAGCACGTGTTAATGCGCAATTATTTTTTTCGAAAGCAAATTAATTTGTGCCAACCGGGTTCGAACCCACGACCTTCGGATCGAATATCTTCTTGGAGGGACCTACTTATCTCTTTGTCTGTTTTTTGTTTATCTTTACACTGTTTTCTATGTTGCCTGGGTACGTTGTGCCTACAACAAGAATATACAGTGAATACTTTGGTTTATACAATGAACTTGTGCTTGTGGGACGAATAAAAAGTTTTCCTATCTTTCTTTCTTTCTAATGGCGGGGTACCTCCCACTAGGCCAACACAGCTTCGTTTAGAAGCTGCATATCATAAAGCTAAACATTGATTAGAAACTTAAAAAATGTGTACAAAAATCACATTTCTAAAATAGTGTTCACTAAAAACCATCTCCAACCAATTTAATATATTAATCAAAATTATTCAGTAACCATAAAACTATCAACAATGCAAAGTACTAAAGAGCGGCTAAAATCCAAAACCTACCCCTATTAAACCGCCCCAAAAAACTACAAACACGGAATAGTTGCTAAGCCCTACATTCCTTTGAGTACCCTTGCGTGCCCTCCGTGAAATTATTTACGGATACGCAATGTTGCCAGCTTGGGCAGTTTTGGCTAAATGTAGCCACTTTATAAGTCTGTAATAACCCATACCCGTCACGCTGGGCATGCGGTTTGGCGATAAAGGGAATGCCGCTACCCATATCCTCCCATTTTCTTTTCCTTTAGTCACCACTTACGACATCAACTTTATTTCCTCTTACGAGTTACAACATCCACGGGTATTATAGGAGGGTCCTAGTCTTCAGTCGGGGCCACCACGGCCCCCCTCACAACATACATACAAACATCCAAACATACAAATATGCAAACGTGCAAACATACAACGCTAATTCACCCAAGTTATATAAAAAACTGGCTACCGCCCACGGCTTCACTCTCGTGGTACCTACATAGAAAGTAGCATAAATGCTATTCTAGGTAAAGAACTTCATCAAGTTTCAAAAACATCGGTTGAGTCGGTTACGCCGTGATTGAACAACATGTTACAAACATGCAAACATCCTCACAACTTTCGCATTTATAATATTAGTAGTATAGTAGGATCGTCGAGTATTGCATTTTCCGTCGAGTTTTGCACATTCCATGTTGTGAAAAAAGATCATCGAAAAAAATGATAGGCACCAAGCCGTGTTTGTTGCCTGATTCTTCTAGGCTTGGTCGCGAGGAACAGGCATAGCTTCACCTAGTTTCTAAGACGTTTCAAAGTGATCCTGGTGATTTTATTGAAATAAATGCCTTTTGACTTTGACTTTTGCAAAAAAATGTAGAATAAAACTTATAACATGCTGGCAACACCGTACCCCAAATTATTTTTGGATACGTCGGCCGGCACGTGTGAGAGTAGTGTAGTGACATTATGTTTGCATTTTTACGAGGTGAAAAATCGACCTCGCGTGACGCGGCTTTGCAGATTTATTGCGGAAGGCTCAACCCAGCTGAAACAGGAAAGCTCGCTCAGTTTTTCCGTATCTACTCAAAAAGAGAAGGAAGAGTTAGAGGAGGATGTAGGGTACAGCGCGATTTTCTCTCTATATATTAGCGCAGCCCGCTTGCGGAGTACCTCAGCCTAGTAACATTATTTGTTTCAAATACTGGTGTGTGCATGCGGTAAGGTTGCAGCAAGAGCTCTTTAAGGGGGGGGGGGGATCGCGGTCAGCTGACAGCTATATCGATAACGGTTCTTCTTGAGCAATATTATGAACTAACGGGTTATTTATTTATTATTTATTAAAAAAACACTAATACAAAATTTTGAAACTTAATCACAATTTACAATATTTATATAAAATTTCGTACTTAGCAGCCGTGCTAGGTCGTACCTGTGTTACGGACTGCTAATTTTTGTTACCTCCTGAACGAATCTATTGTACCTACCTATAATCTATGTTAAATGTATCATATTCTTTCTATCACAACACTACAACAAGATTATTATCTCCATTTTGTACAAAGATTTCCAATCATGATTGAATACCGTACGCGTAGGTAATTATTAGCCCTATCCACCATGCCGTAATGTACCAGCTATCTTGACCGAGCAACACATTGTATGCGGGCATCGAACGGGGCCGTATTCTGAAACTAGTTGATATTTTAGCGAGTGCTAATTTACGATGATAACTTAGTACATAGTTATACGGGCCCGAATTAGATTTATGCCGACGGCAGGGGGAATGATGGCGCCGCAGTGGGGTTAAACCGCAGGTATGTACCCTTATTTACCTCTGTTGTGTGACCTGTGGGTACCCCTACCTCCCGGGTAGCCTCTGGCCATGAGAATTAGATTCCATCAACAGATCCTTTGAATATGCTTTGTTGAGGATACGATAAAGTATCTGATTTGTGGAATAAATT
This sequence comes from Anticlea derivata, assembly GCA_947579855.1. NCBI lineage: Eukaryota > Metazoa > Arthropoda > Insecta > Lepidoptera > Geometridae > Anticlea > Anticlea derivata. Next base: position 9,846,170 of record OX388276.1, on the reverse strand, counting down.
ATTGGTTCGTCCCAAACTGAGATCTCGCGATGTCCGGTAAAAGTTTGTGCTTCGATGATTTTTTGAGGCACTATTAAAATAAACCTTAGAAATTAAACCTTTAGCATGTTCTAACTAATAACCAATCTTATCTGAACTATGAAGTCACTGAAACTATTCCTGTCTCGGTCACTACATCTCCGTGTCTAGTTGAAAGTCGTTCGATTCCCGTCAGAGTCAAAGATTTTTGGACACTAAAAATCTCATTGACCTAAAATTGCTAAGCGAAACCTTTTCAGACCTGAACTTTCTGCTTGTAATGTTTGAAACCTTTCGGATGTCGCTAAAGTTGTTACATCATCATCAAAATTGCGAATACCACCCCCATTTTACTTACACAATACCTTACCAAGTAGGTTAACCTAGTTTGTATAGTAGCCAAACAAAAGCAGAAAAACCCCAATTCATCCCTGAACGTACACCAAAGCTTTCACAATAGCCCTGGTATCGAATTGTCCTATGTATTGTGGCATTCACCACCTGGGACTCAATGTCCCAACAAACATACTACATGATTGTTATTTTCAACCTGTTATTTTCGCACTGTTAAATCTTGAGATGTAAGAAATTTATTTAACAAACACAGACAGAAGACCCAGAAATAAACCAAACAATCCTAATCCTACTAATATTATAAATGCGAAAGTTTGTGAGGATGTTGTGGTTCAATCACGCCCGAACGGCCGAACGGATTTGGATAAAATTTGGCACAGAGATAGATTATAGTCTGAAATAGCATAAAGGCTACTTTATACCTTCATAGGCCTCCCCTGAAGTCAAGATTTAGGGGAGGCCTACGCCAAAGAGGCGACTGCTACAGACGCATAAAATAGGGAAAATAGGGAATATATAAATGAAATAGCGCATAAATATGTAATTAATTGTGTATCAATGTAGTGGAAATAAAGGCTTTTTTACTTTTACTTTTACTTTACTATACCGTCATAGGTAGGGGTGCACTAAGAAAATAATTCCCGAAACTTAACCCCTGAGGGGCGAAGCGGGTTTTGAAGTTTATATGAAAATTAAAGCAAGTGAAGTCGCGGGCGTTTCCATTAGTCTAAATATTTAAAACATACTTTACTGACTGACTGACAATCAACTGTAGGGTTGACGTTGTATGGGTAGGGGTGCATAAAGAACGATTTTCCCGCAACTCTACCTCTGAGGGGGTGAACCGATAGCTGAAGTTTATAAAAACAACATCACGCGAACGAAGTCGCGGGTTTTTCCACTAGTTGTTGTATGAAACGAATACAATGTTATGTAGATTAGGTAGGTGCGATTGTGTTTTAGTCTGACATTGGAGGTTTAATTTTCAACTTGTGATTAAAACTCACAAGTCTAAGTTATTTAACTAATTAGTTACGGAGCTTGATGAAATGCTATACCTATATAAGTGTTGGCTTAGTGGGGGGAACTTAGATCCGTAGGGCGTGGGTCCAAAACTGGTCGTGTACCTATGAGAATGGAGCCTGTGGCTTCGCTCGCGTAGTACGTACATACAAATTAGCCTATATGCTATTCTAGGTAAGTATAGAACTTTATCTATTCCAAGTTTCAACGTAAACGGTTGAGCCGTTACTGCGTGATTGAAAAACAAACATCCAAACATCCTCACAAACTTTCGCATTTATAATATTAGTAGGATACCTAACAATAGATGGGAGACCCTACTAGCGGTCACCCATCTATTAGGTGACCGCGCTGAAATTTGCTTTTTTTTTTTTTATACAACTGAGGTGGCAAACAACCATACGGCCCACCTGTTGGTAAGCGGTTACCGTAGCCTATGAGCGCTTGCAATACCAGAGGCATCACGCACGCGTTGCCGACCCCTCCCCCCTACCCCCCCTAAAGAGCTCTGGCAACCTTACTGGTAATCTTCTGTAAGGCGGAGGTACCTCACCAGGCGGGCTGCTCCAATTCAGAACGAGAAAATCTCGCTGTGCCCTACCTCAGAAAATCTCGCTGCTGCTTAATTAGGCGACATAATAACAACGACCTTGGTGGCCCCTGCTAAAGAATAGGCCACTCTTTTACTGCGGGTGTCGTAAGAGGCGACTCAGGGAAAAAAGCTAGGGGATGGGCAGCAGCGTTCCCTAAACAACAATAGCTGTATCTGCGCTCGCCAACCCGCATGCCCGCATGCCCGCATGCCCAGCGTGGCAAGTATTGATGATGCCCCCCAAATGATTGACTCTGGAAATTTATGGGGGAAGCCTCTGTCCAGCAGTGGACGCCCTACGGCTGAAATGATGATGATGAAGAACGAATAGGCTCACTTAGCTTCGAGTGCTTTTTATATCGTGATAGTGATTTAGTTATCAAGGTCATGTCGGAAATTTGGACCACTCCTAATAAGGCTGTGTTTACACTGTATCTGATGCCGTGACAATGTGTACACACCCTACTTGTTATCTAGGACGCATCCAATCTAATTTTATGATCGAGGTCGCAGGAATATGATTTGGTATTTTCTTAGGTGTTTTGTCTTGGTTTGTAATAATAATATCTTTGCGTTGAATTTATATGAACATCAACAAATTTAGTACAAATGTTACCCGCTTTCGTTACATTTTGTTTTTATCAAAATTCATCATCATCTGCATCATTTAAGCCGTAGGATGTCCATTGCTGAACATAGGCCTCCCCACAGATTTCCAGATTGATTGGAGGCTTTGGCCATACAAACCACGCTGGGCAAGGGGGTGGGCGGCTGAGCGCAGTTTTTTTTTTTTTGTGGCTATGGTGTCACTGCGGCCACAACTGGCCTATTGTGATCGCCACTTTATTTGTGGAGCCCCTTTACAGGGCCTTTAAAGTTCACCGCAAAGCCCAGCAGCTGTTAAAAACTGAAGGATTTTCTTTGGGGTGAGTTGCTTTAGTTCCATTGGGCTGAGGATGTGCTTTCCCAAATGGATCAGCTACGAAATAATAATATAATCTGTATCATCTTGCTAAGTCGATCTACGAGATTCGTAGCATCGCTACGAGATTTGTGGCAGTCTTTTCAACATTTAAAAAATTTGTATTTTATTGTTTTTGCCTGCTTTCGCCCGCGGCTATCCTTGCGTTGGTACCCGGATAAGAAGCAGCCTATCACTATCCAGTATATAAATATATATACTGGATAGTGATAGGCTGCTTCTATATGCGCGATTTTATATATATATATATATATAAAATCACGTCGACCCGTTGCTCTTTTTCAACGTGTTTATTTGTTGACCAACTAACCAACAAATAAACACTTTTTCGAATTTTAAAACAATAATTTCAGAAGATCGCAGCCAAATAACATTATTTGTTTCAATTAGTGTTGTGTTCCTGCGGTAAGTAAGGTTGCCAGAGCTCTTTAGGGGAGGAAGGGGTTCGGGGTCGGCAACGCGTGCGTGATGAAGAAAGAATAAAGAATAATCTTATTAAGAAAGCGTACTATAAACTAAATGATAAAACCGCATGGCCTGAAGTCGCTCTGCCCCTCGACAGCTAAAATGCCATTTTGCAGTGTCTTTACAGTTTTTGCTTGCATCATATTTTAAGTATTATTTAATTATATACGCATTAGGTACATATTTCATCAAGTGTAGCGTGAGCTGCCATTAGATCATTTGTTGAAGCTCACATTTGTCTTCATTTTTTTCACATTTTTATAAGCTCTTATTTATTAAGGATTATAATTAGATTACTTTTCTCTTGAGCCTCACCTAGTTCGATCGGCACCACACTGAAGCTTTAAATTCCATTTTGTGAAAAAGGATCATCGAAAAAAATGATAGGCACCAAGCCGTGTTTGTTGCCTGATTCTTCTAGGCTTGGTCGGGAGGAACAGGCATAGCTTCACCTAGTTTCTAAGACGTTTCAAAGTGATCCTAGTGATTTTATTGAAATAAATGCCTTTTGACTTTGACTTTGATGCCTTGGTATTGCGAGCGCTCATAGGCTACGGTAACCGCTTGCCAACAGGTGGGCCGTATGCTTGTTTGCCACCTCAGTTGAATAAAAAAAGGCTATAATTATAACAAGACATCATAATCCATAGGAAAAGATTCTTCTCACGGCAGTTCGTGATAGCTTTCCAATGTAGACGACATTAGTTGGAACTACCCTAAAGTTAAGGATCTCCGATAACGACCCAATTTCGGCTAACCAGCGAACTTGGGGTATTTCACGAGTTGTTTAAAATCTTCCTCGTTATAGGTTTAAGGTTGTTTATTTGGCTGAGGTGAAAAGTTTCTAAAGGTTTTTAAGGAAGAAGGTACATTGGATTTTTTTAATAAAACCTTTTTGAACTGAGATGGATGTAGGAGTAGAGGTAGGCCAAAGAAAAGATGGATGGACTGTGAAAGTGGATATGGTGAAGAAAGGAGTGAGTGTTGAGATGACGACTGATAGAGGGAAATGGAAGAAGAATACATGTTGTGCCGACCCCACATGATGTGGGATAAGGGCAGGAAGATGATGATGGAACCTATATGGCGCACAACCAAATAAGTAAATAGGTACTTAGGAATCAAATCATATAAAAGCAAAAGGTGTTTATTTCAATAAAATCACTAGGATCACTTTGAAACGTCTTAGAAACTAGGTGAAAAGTTACTACCTACCTATCGGCCTAGTGTGAACCTACTTTCGTTTATTTGTTACTAGCTTCCGCCTGCGGCTTTGCTCGTGGTACCTACATAAAAAGCTAAACCTAATGCTATTCCATACTATAATCTAATTACGATTAATAATTAATTCCGTCATCCTCGAAGGTACAACGCCTGAGGCGTGGAACAGGAGCGTGGTGGTACTGTTTTTTCAAGAAAGGTGACAACACCCTCTTGAAGAATTATAGGCCCATCTCGCTGCTGAGCCATGTCTATAAGCTGTTTTCGAGAGTTGTCACTAACCGGCTCGCCCGTAGGTTTGACGACTTCCAGCCTCCCGAACAAGCCGGGTTCCGCAAAGGCTTCAGTACCGTAGATCACATCCACACGCTTCGGCAGATTATACAGAAGACCGAAGAGTATAATCGGCCACTATGTCTAGCGTTTGTGGACTACGAGAAAGCCTTCGATTCAGTCGAGACCTGGGCAGTGTTACGGTCACTACAGCGGTGCCAGATTGACTACCGGTATATCGAAGTGTTGAAGTGTTTGTACAGTAAGGCCACCATGTCTATCCGACTCCAGGACCAGAGCACAAATCCGATCCAATTGCAAAAAGGGGTGAGACAGGGAGACGTCATTTCTCCGAAACTGTTCACCTCTGCATTGGAGGATGTTTTCAAGCTTCTGCACTGGGACGGACATGGGATCAACATTAATGGCGAATACATCACTCACCTTCGATTCGCCGATGATATAGTCATAATGGCAGAATCGCTGGAGGACCTTGGTGCAATGCTCAGAGACCTCAGTACCGTCTCCCAACAGGTGGGTCTTAAAATGAACATGGGCAAGACAAATATCATGTCTAATGCTCATGTCGCACCCATACCGGTAAATGTTGGGAACGATACCATTCAAGTTGTAGATCACTATATCTATTTGGGTCAGACGATTCAACTAGGTAGGTCCAACTTCGACAAAGAGGTCAACCGACGAATCCAACTCGGATGGGCAGCGTTTGGGAAACTTCGTCATATCTTCTCGTCGGAGATACCGCAGAGCCTCAAGACGAATGGTCGTTAACTATTGGCCTCATACACAAGCTCAAAGTTGCACAACGGGCTATGGAGAGAGCTATGCTAGGAGTTTCACTACGTGATAAGATCCGAAATGAGGAAATTCGTAGAAGAACCAAGGTTACCGACATAGCTCTCCGAATTAGCAAGTTGAAGTGGCAGTGGGCAGGCCATATAGCTCGCAGAACCGATAACCGTTGGGGAGTAAAGGTTCTCGAATGGCGACCACGAACCGGGCGACGCAGTGTTGGAAGGCCCCCCACCCGATGGACCGACGACATTGTGAAGGTTGCGGGAAGTCGGTGGATGGAGAAGGCTCAAGACCCTTCGTCGTGGAACTCTTTAGGGGAGGCCTATGTCCAGCAGTGGACTTCTACAGGCTGATGATGATGATGATGACTATAATCTATCTCTGTACCAAATTTCACCCAAATCCGTTTGGCCGTTTAGCCGTGATTAAACCACAAACATCCAAACATCGTCACAAACTTTCGCATTTATAATATTAGTAGGATTTGGTATTATTGTATATACTTATGTAAATAAACCTAATTATAAGGTTGTTTCTTGTGATATTGGTCTTTATGTGTAAATAAATAATGTTCTATTTTATTCTGTCGGTTTTTTTTACAACTATGGTAGCATACAAGTATTCAGCCCACCTGTTGGTAAGTGGTTACCGTAACCTATGAACGTTTGCAATACCAGAGGCATCACGCACGCGTTGCCCGAACCCGAACACCTAACCCCTTAAAGAGCTCTGGCAACCTTACTCACCGCAGGAACACAACACTATTTGAAACAAATAATGTTATTTGGCTGCGATCTTCTGTAAGGCGGAGGTACCTCGGCGGGCTGCTCCGATATACAACGACAACAATATCTCGCTGTGCCCTATCCATTTAGTTGGATTTTTCGATAATATTCGAACCGTGATTGGAACTGAACCATAGTCGGAACTGAAAATATCGAACGTTTTACATTAGCGGAATTGGCCCGCAGTGTAGAAACGCTTTTTAAAGTTACCCTACGCGGAACGAATCCTAAGTAAAGCAGAGTTTAACCGCATGTCGGTCTATTAAAAACGACCACATAATGTGGTAGGGTTCGTTTAATGGTATTACATGCCGTTAGGCCCTAGACACAGTCTGAAGCTAAGCAGCTTGTTTATTCCACGCGTTTATTTCTGTTAGATTCTTTTTGACCACTTGACACTTTTTAGCAGTAGATACGCACATAGTTTACGTTCCAAGCCAGATATAAACTATTAAGTGAGTGTAATGTGTGTCCAAATAACTAAAAAAAAATCTATATTTCTAGGTTTCTAAGTTACTTTTACTTTTTTTTTTTTTTGCGAAAGCTTGTTTGTCCATCATTCTCGCAGCAAGAGAGCAACGGATTGCCGTAATTTGCATGGATAAAGCTTAGGAGCCGAACAGGGATAAAGGCTGGTTTTTATCGGGTACAATGCGAGCGAAACCGCAAGCGGAAGCTAGTTGCACTGAGAGACGTTGAAAATCGTACGTACGATACGTCAAAGTCAAAAGGCTTTATTTTCAATAAATGAATGATTTTAGTTTTTATTTCCGCAGAAAAAGTAGACTACGTTGTGCTTATAAAATACATAAACCTAATTTTTGTGACTGGTAACTACGGTAACTTCATGTGGATCAGGTAACTGAATGACTGCCGCTTCTGTCTGATGCACCTATAGCAACTCCTTGATGTAAACTCTGGCTTCAAGATGCGGGGGGTTGGGCTGAGGCGCGAACGGCATGTCCGAGTAGAGTGTTCCGTACACTTGCTTGTAGTTGAGCCGCTCTGCCGCTTCTGCGGAGAAGGCGGAAGTGATGTCCATGCGCATAGCGCTTGCGCCTATGGATTTGGCTATGCGCCTGAAAATGAGAAAATAAAATTGAATACCATGAAGTATTGAGACCCGACATAGCTTTCAGAATTAGCAGGTTGATGTGGCATTGGGCATAAAATCACTAGGATCACTTTGAAACGCACCTACAGGAGGAACAATTGGTTTCCCAACTTGGTTATTTACTAAAGCTATTATATAGACACATAAATATATAGTACCGCAAAGTCACGCCTGAATCAATTAACTATTCCACCGACAAGAGCTAAGCTCTTAAATTTAATAATAATAAAGATAGTTTAGGATCTCCATACCCAAACCGTATTATAAAATCATCGTATTTCCATAGTAGTTATCACCATAAAACCATAATAATAATTTATATCATGAATTGATTTCCGAAAAATATTATTTTTTTCACAAACAAACTTGCACAGCGCACCGTAGTAAGTTTCATTGCCCATGCAACTCTTTGCTAGTCGTTTGGTACGTAATTGGTGTATAACTTCACCAGCTGTTATTCCACACCTGTGACCTAGTAGATCCCGCATTACGTTATGGTAATGTAATCTGCACGCTTTTTGTTATATGCTTTATTTTTACCGTTTTCGGTAGCAACCAGGATTGTTTTCTTATTTATTATGATTTTCGGTCCCTATTTTTGTGAGTATCCTCCGGTTTCAGTATAAGCGGTGACCGCCATGTGATATTATTATTAAATAATAATGATGTAACATAACACCCAACAGTCACATACATAGTCCAGACCCCACACTAGGATTCCCTGTGTCGTAACAAATATTTGCAGATTCCCGCTGCGGGTATCGAACCCGCAACCCTTGCGTCTCAGGCGGGGACTCGCCCACTACGCCACTGAGGTCGTCATTGATTTATTTTATTTACGCATCCAGCCCTAATTTCCTATTCCAGTTTCCCACGATATTTCCTTCGAGGACACTACAGCGCACATACATTTTCCGAAAATCCATTGGTGCACGACTGGGATTCGAACCCACGACCTGTGTATCGGAAGGCGGGGCCACTAATACCAATTCTAATTCTAATTCTAATTCTAAATGGGGGAATAAGATCTGCACTGACGTCCCGCGTTGGGGTGTATTGTGCATTGTCCCCCTGCTGACCTCACCCCAGCCAGCCCAACTCCTTAAAGTAACGGAGAAGGACCCTGGGTTGGTGGCAACATTGTTCGAGAATCCCCGTTGATGCTGTGGATGAAGAGGAGCAGGATCCGATCACCTCCTGCATTCCTGTTTTGAGCCTAGCTTCATTTGTGGCAGTGCAATGTAGTACAACGGGTTCCACTGTTTCTTCATGCTGAAGACAGCCGCGACAGAGGCCGCTGTCTGTAGCTCCAATCTTAAGGAGATGGTGGTTGAGATCACAGTGGCCCGTGATGATGCCCACCATCAGCCTTAGGTCTTCGCGATTCATCTTCAGTAGCGTTGTTGTCACGTGTTTGTTTAGTGTTGGGAACATAACCTTTGAGTGTTTGCAGTCTAATCTGCGCTCCCATAGCTTCTGATGTTCCTTTTCGGAGTTCAGTTTTAACCGGTTTTTAATCTCTGTTGATGAGGGTCTACAGAGGCTGATATCGTAAGTCGTTGGTGTTTGTTTTGCACCTTTTTTTGCTAAGGAGTCAGCCTTGTTGTTCCCTGGACATGTTCCATGACTTTTTGTCCATTTTACTTTAACAATGTGTCTCTCGGACAACTTTTGAAGAGCAGCATGACATTGTGCAATGGATTCTGACCTGGTATCTGGTCTTCCCAGTGCATTGACGAGTGCTGCGCTGTCTGTTGTGAAAATTAGTTGAGCCTGTGCGCTTGCATTGGCTGCACCTATTATAGACTCTAATGATGAAGACATTTATATTGCTGCCAGAAGGAGCCCCATGGTTTCTGCCTGGAAGACGGTCGTTGTTTTGCCAAGGGGTTGAGCCTGCGATAGCCCATTTTCTGGACAGTAGAAGCCACAACCCGCACCTGTTTTTTGTTTGGCTCCATCAGTGTAGATATGAAAAATGTCAGAGGCCGAGGATGTTTCCTCCATTCTCTCATAACTTTTGACTTGATACCTCTTGCAAGTGAGATATGTTGTGGCTATTCTGTCGGTGCCTTTTAGCTAATACCAATCTACCAGTGCTTAATATATCTGCCGCTATATTGCGGGCATATCACGGGCCTGGGCTCTCAATGAATCGAGGCTTTGTACTAATCGTGTTAGAAAAAAGGTTTTCGTTCATATACCTAGTTGAGCTCTACTCGTAAAAAATTAGGTACTGCGGTTTTATGAAGGTAATTTTTGTCTGAGAATTCTTATACAAAGCTTAGACACGTCCTGGGTTTATCGTGTGTAAGGCCCTTAACGTTTGCTTGGTTTACTTAGGACTCGTTATAGACTATGCCTATTTTTTATCGTTTTGGTTAGTAAAATAACATGTGAAAAAAATATTTTTAGTGCCTTTTATATACAGTTGGCTGAGTTTGTAATAAAGAACTTCACGGGTATTATTATTATTATTTTTGCTTGGTTTTTTTTCGTTGGTAGAATAAGCCTGTTTTGGAATAGTTTACAAATTATAACTAGAGGTCGCGGGTTCGATTCCCGCACTGGACAAACATTTGTGACTAACACAGATGTTTGTTCTGTGTCTGCGTGTTAAATATATATCTATTATGTATATCAGTCTCTGGTACCCATAGTACAGGCTATGCCTAGTTTGGGATCAGTTGACCGTGTGTGATATGTCCCGAATATTTATATTGAATTATATTTAGTTTACAAATTATCAATCACCTTGTATCGAGACTTGGGCCTATTTCATACGGCAATGTTTTTGTTTGTTTTCCGTTGTTGTGTAAACAAGAACGTATATTAATTATGTTCAAAGTGCGTAAGTTTGTTTGTATCTAATTAGAAATTTCTGAACCAAACTAATTTCGACTCGTAAGTAGCTAAACAAGGCTTTGCATAATACCCTGAGCATCATAACAATATTCAAGTCCCGATGTCCTGCGGACCGTGGATTCCCGATAATTTCCGCAATTCCCGACTTGTCGCGAACTTGTCCCATTACAGGTTACCCACTTGACACCCTTTTAAACTTTGGTTATCGAGTTTCGGGATGATAAATAAATAAATATTCCGGACATATTCACACGGTCAACTGATCCCAAACTAGGCATAGCCTGTACTATGGGTACCAGAGACATAATAGATATATATTTAACACCCAGACACAGAACAAACATCTGTGTTAGTCACAAATGTTTGTCCAGTGCGGGAATCGAACCCGCGACCTCTAGCGCAGAAGGCAGAGTTACTACCAACTGAGCTATGATGACACAATCTTTGTACACTACTCAAAATAAAGTAATTAAACACTCAAATCACCAATCAATGAACAACTGAAGCTATACTTTCCATTTTGTGAAAAAGGATCATCGAAATAAAAAATATTGCAGAAAATATTATGAAAAAGTTAGCTGTTTTGTTGTTTTTCGTATATTTTTATCATCTTTATAACTAATTAAACGTACGAGAACATCGACATCAATATTGCTTCATAAAACAGCTGAATAATTGAGTCCTAACAAATTTGACCAGAAAACCGCTTAGTATTTTTTCAATGTGTTTTTTAAGATGGAAAAACTGTCGAGAATTTCAATGAGTTGTAGCACAAACTATATGGCCGATTGGGTAGAGGCCCTTTCGGTATGGTGTCATAATACGAATCACCTTGTATGCCGTGGTGGCCCCGGCTGAAGAATAGGCCCCTCCATATCTACCTATCCGCGGATGTCGTAAGAGGCGACTAAGGGAAAAAAGCTAGGGGATGGGCAGCAGCGACCCTCATTTCAACAACGATAGCTCTAACTGCACTCGCCAACCCGCATGCCCAGCGTGGTGAGTATGGGCAAATCCCCCCACATGATAAGGAATTTGCTGTCTGTGGGAGGCCATGTTCAGCAGTGGACGTCCGTTGTATGGCTGAAATGATGATGATGATGTTAATATAGTAGGCCGGGGAAGCATTTCGGTAAAGCATACAAGTTACGGAGCACGATGTATAAAAATAATATCTTATTTATTCTGTGGTGGTGGCTATAAAAGACCCACTTGCCGACATATCCTGTTAGCGGTTGTTTGGATAATAATGATAATGTTCCGCGTTATGGAGACGCTTAGACCCGGTGCTCTAAAAAGGTGGTGGTCGCGGCCGTTACATAGCGGAGTCAGCCAACGAAAGCTTATCTATAGACATATGCTCTTTAGAGGGGAGGGATTCGTGGTCGGCAACGCGTGCGTGATACCTCTGGTATTGCAAACGCTTATAGGCTACGGTAACCGCTTACCAACAGGTGGGCCGTATGATTTTTTGCAACCTTAATTGTATAAAAAAATATATATGCATTTTATTTAAAACTTCGAGGACATGTGCACAAAAGAAGCCTCTAAAAGGCGCACTTTTTTTTTTTTTTTTTTCGTTTTTTTTTTTTTATACAACTGAGTTGGCAAACAAGCATACGGCCCACCTGTTGTTGAGCGGTTACCGTGGCCTATGAGCGCTTGCAATACCAGAGGCATCACGCACGCGTTGCCGACCCCGAACCCCCCTCTCCCTAAAGAGCTCTAATCTTTTCACGACACTAATTCTTTCACTGACGGTCACAGGCCCTTTTCTGGGCACCATACCTCAACCTGGTCTATGATATAATACAGCATGAGCAAAAAAGAATCACTAACACGACAAACAAGCGAATGTGTTGTCGGTTACCGTTGTTCACGAGACTCAAGCTTTAGCCCTCATAGTTTTTATGAGATTGTTTTAGGATTTCTATTTGTGAAACTGTCTCTAAATCTTCGTGTAATCTTGTTTAATAGGTTTTATGCGAGGGAAGGTCGTACGGAGATTAGAGGTTGGTAAACTTGGCGGAATGTTGTAATAAAGGCATGTGCAATTTTATGAAGTGATGATTTTTGGGTTCCGAACAAAAATGTGTTACTCTTCTCGGTTATAAAACGGTCCATTTGACGGATGCTATGAGAGGTTACTGAGATTTAAGTCATAGTATATTTATTGTTTCTTCTTCTTGTGTTGTCACTGATTCTTTCTTGGTCATCCTGTATCAGGTCAGTGACCAGGTTGAGGTATGGCGGCCCTGAAAAGGGCCTATGACCGTCGATGAATGAATCTGTGTTGTGAAAGGATTAAAGTGCGCCTCTTAGAAGCTCCTTTCGTGCACGTGTCTTAAAAATTTTAGGTTCTAGGACATGCCGGTTTCCTCACGATGTTTTCCTTCACCGTTTGAGAGCACTAGCATAGCGCACATAAATTATTGCTGAATCACGTGTATTGATGATAATATTTTGTAAGAGTGAGTATTCCATAAGTTTCGATTTACTCTCAATGTTTTCATTCACTGTTTTTGATACATGACCTTCGGATCGAAATTCGGGGAACCGCCCACTTAGATATTCCGCCTGCAATAATGGATACGGAAATGACGTCATTTACGGATGGCTCTCTGGGGAAAGGTGGAACAGCCAATACTCCAATTGTTTCACTGCAGTACCTGCTATCTGAACGGAATTTGGGTTTTACTGCATACAGGATCATACGCTGAATAGCATAACCTATTGCAGAGTGCACCGTTACATACATATCGCAAGCCGTTTAAACACTGCTTGAAGGTTGTGGGAAGTCGGCGATAGAAAAATCTTAAGACCCTTTATCATAGCATCGTGAGTATGTCAATGGAAGCCTATAATATGGACTTCCTCAGGCTGATAAATAAAATAAGTATTTATTTGCAAAAGGAAGGTTTAACAAGGCTCTCAAAGAGAAACTAACTAGTTAACTAAAGAGTTTATAGAAAAATGTAATGGAAAATTTGATTAAAAAAACAAAATTCGTGCATGAGAGTTCGATAGAAGTCGATACTTGACTACTCGCTCTAACCTAAATTTTAAACTTGTATTTAGACGCGAGTGATCCGTTCTTCGGCTAGGACAACAAGATATAGCGCTAAGACATTATGATGATGAAGCGTAAATCTGGTGAAAATCGAACGTCCAATTTTCGGGCCATTTCAGAATTTCATTCCTATGCATGAAGCAGACGTTTCCCGTTGTAGAAAATCTCCCATATTTTCCATATCGAGAAATCTCTTTACTCAAATATTGAATAATAGTAAATAGCTCCCAAAGGAAAGGAGGAAATAAATATAGGTAATAAATTACAATGCATTCCTTTGAAGCAGTATTAATTTCATATTTAATATTGTGAAGAGGAAATAGCCCCGTTATTAATGTTGTTTACTGTGCCTGCACAAAGTCAAACTCAAGAGATGTTTGTTTCTGTGCCCTGAGCACGACTAATTCACGTTAGCGTAACGTTTACGATACGAAAGCAAATGTCAGGTCACAATTTTATGTCAAACTATAAAAGCAATGAAGCCGTACCTCAAAGTTTTCTCAACAATCGTTTAGGTCCCAAGACTATTGCCCCTTTTATCCCCGAAAGAACTGTAATTGCCTTTCATTTAAAACAGGATGTTACCGCTAGGGGTGGATAATAGATAATACAGGTTATAAAGGGGAGGAGGGGGGAATAGCTGTTATCAAAAGGAGTAGAGTCGTCGGTCCGCGAAATGAGATGGAATCCGAGATGACAGACGTTTTAGATGATGCTGTGAAGGGCTTTAGTCGCACGGACACACGGCTGATAGAATTGCAAAACATTTTCAAAAACATGATATAACTAGCTTTCAACCGCGGTTTCGCTCACCTGGTTCAATCTGTTTAGTGGTTACGGCGTGGTTGGGTAACAAACATCTTAACAAACTTTTGCATATACAAGATGATTCATAATTATGTATACCATTTATAAAAAACTCGCTAACAGCTATTTTGATTAATTTTGTCAAATCAGTTCGAACTCAATTATTCATCTGTTTTAGGTAGTTTTCTTGATGACGAACTTCTATTACGTTTAATTATCACTTAAAAAGATGATAAAAATACCAAAAACAGCTAATTAGAAAAAGTTCTAGAAGGAATCTGAAAAAAAATCTAAAATTCTTTCTTTTTGTTAACAAAACTAACGCCTCTTTGGTTTATCAATCACCTTGTATAATTTTAAATCTAAAGTAGAAAGTCAATTTTGGATTTGACATTTGCGGGCGTCTGATATAGCTCAACGATATTGCAAGCACGGCTTATAAACTCATTTTTTTAAGACATCGTCAGAATTAATAAATAAAAAATGATAATAAATATTCCGGACATATTCACACGGTCAACGGATACCAAACTAGGCATAGCCTGTACTATGGGTACCAGAGACTGATATATATATAATAGATAAATATTTAACACCCAGACACAGAACAAACATCTGTGTTTATCACACAAATGTTTGTCCAGTGCGGGGATCGAACCCGCGACCTCTAGCGCGGAAGGCAGAGTTACTACTAACTGAGCTATGAGGCCAGTCGAAATTCAGTAAAGCTTGCTTACAAAATTCTGCGAAATATCTATCTAGATATCTGCTAGCTTGTTCGTCAACTCTTCAGTCCATACGTGCCACTTTTCAATGGGACACGTCCGCCTGATGAGCTTAGGCTCAAGGTGCAGATGTTTTATTCATTACGCGTCGTGTAAACTCACAAAAAGACCCCTACTCCCCCGAATATTATAAACGAGGAATATTAAAAACACTTTTTATTTTTGTAAATGTTTAAAGTTCAATCTTGTGTGGGAGTTCACCCGTCACGAAGGTAAATCTGGTTATTGTATAAAATTGATGTTCTATGAAAATTTAGCCGTATATGATGAAGACCTCGGTAGCGCAGCGGGCTAGTGCCCGTCTGAGACGCAAGGGGTTCAATTCCCGCTGCGGGGAAAAATGTTTGCATGATCTGCAGATATTTGTTTCGGGTCTGGGTCTTGTGGTTCCATGGTACTCGTAGTTTCTGATACCCACGGCACAGGGAATCCTAGTGGGGGGTCAGGACTATGTTTGTGACTGTTGGGTGTTATTATTATTATAGGCCCTTATCTTTCTTACTTCCCAGGTCAAACTCTAAATTTTTTTTAAAGAATCTATGACATATCAATTCATCATAATCATAATACTTACATAATTCATAGCATAATCAAGCACATAGCATGCCGTTCGAACACGGCTTTACGCCTGTTAAATCTTAGACGCCCTATATAGCTTTAGTAGAACTGTCATAAAAAGTAGAAGAAAATTATTCAATAAAAAATTATTACTTCCCTATTCGATCATCAGTCAATAACTTACTCAATTGCGTTTGACATAAGGTCTATAGTAGTTATATTTGATTGAATAACTTTACGTATCCATTGCGTAAACAAAAAGTTGGGGCTTCCATAAAGTTTTCCTTCATCCGAACAATAATGTATCTTTATCCAATAAATGTCTGGGAGGTAACTCGCAACCACTTTACTTTTTATATGGGTCCGAACTTATGCTACGGTCTCTTAAAAAAATGCCAACCGTCATAAAACGGCGACAAAAACAAATCAATTTAAGAAAAAAAAAGGAATAGTCTCATGTCTTTTATCTCCAAGAATTGTAGACACCCTCTCAGATCTCCAGGTGATCAGAACCTTGAAGAGTCTCAGAGGGGTTAGTCAGAGGCATATCCAAACATTTGGCGCATGCCCACATTTTGCAGTAATCAGTATTCCATAGCGACCACGAACCGGGCGACGCAGTGTAGGAAGTTGCGGGATCTCGGAAAACCTCAAGACCGTTCGTTATGGAACTTTTTAGGGGAGGCCTTTGCCCAGCAGTGGACTACAAGCTGATGGTGATGATGAGTATTCCAAACATGACAGATTGCAAGCCTATCGCTGCTTTAAGTCCGTGACACCGTACAAACGGTGATCTATTCACATTTCACGTCTCACTGTGAAAATTGAGAACTCACCGAACATTTTGGACTAGGGTCCTGTTGTTCGTCGCCAATTCTAATAGATATACGCATCTTACAAATGGTAGAGCTTCAGCAAAACATTACAATATTACGAACGGAATACAACGGTTGCCGGTTTTTGGAAAATTATAGTTTTATTGGATTTTCTTAAAGCACTAGGTGCGGGTATTTTAAAAACAGTTTTATGGCAATATTCGTGAATCGTGCGAGTTGATCGTATTGCGAAACTGCTGATTGACCCTGGTGCTCGAGATTTGTCCCGTACATAAATACATACATCAAATCACGCCTATTTCCCAGAGGGGTAGGCAAAGACCACGGCTTTCCACTTGCTACGATCCTGACATACCTACCACTTTTGCTTCAATAACACTCATCACATTCCTCATGTATGGTCGCCAGTCTACCATACCTCAACCTGGCCACTGACCTAATACAGGATGCCCAAGAAATAATCCGTGACACGACAAGCAAGCAAGTGGAAAATATATGGAAAATATTTTTGGAGGAGGTAGGGCATAGCGAGATTTTCTCGTTCTAAATTGGAGCAGCCCGCCTGGAGAGGTACCTCCGCCTTACAGAAGATCGCAGCCAAATAACATTATTTGTTTCAAATAGTGTTGTGTTCCTGCGATGAGTAGGTTGCCAGAGCTCTTTAGGGGGAGGGGGTTGGCAACGCGTGCGTGATGCCTCTGGTATTGCAAGCGCTCATAGGCTACGGTAACCGCTTACCAACAGGTGGGCCGTATGCTTGTTTGCCAACTCAGTTGTATAAAAAAAAAAAAAAAAAAAAAAAAAAAATTTCAAAAGTCTTAGAACAGTTTATTCTACGACTGCCAATTGGATGTAAAATAAGCCCAAATTGGGATTTCATGCATATTATGAATCAATCTTGTATCAAAATACCTAAACACTAACCTAGTTGCAAATTATATAAGAATACTAACTCGATTCCTCACTGGTACATCTAAAATTTATAAGGCAGTAGCTAACATAGTACAAGTGAAGATTATTTTACAACTTCACGTCCAGTGGCTTAAGTTAAGTCATGTATGCAGAATGCGAAATTTCAATTTATTTTATGGCAAGGGGCAGGTACGGCCAGGAGGCTTCATATAAGTTTTTTACGGCCCCTATAACGGAATTAGAAACGGCATCGTTACGAGCCCAGTAAAAAGTCACCCAACGTAAAATTTATTGAAATGTGTTTCATATTACATTGTTAAGCCAAGTTTCTTGCTAAGCTACGTATTTTTTTATTTCTATTGAAGAAGGCAATGAAAATATGGAAATATGCGATGGAAGGTTTTGCTTTTGTGAATATTTTCATATTATTGATTTTAGAGTTCCATACCCCATGAGTTTTTTTTTCCACTTTGTTTTACTTTGTTGTCCGTCTGTTTGTATGTTCGTCTGTATTTCAAGAATACGCAGAAGCTCATGAACGTAGACTTCATCACCATGTGAACGTCGAGGCAATCCAGCTCCTCGACAACACAGACATAGTAAGAAGACTCAAAAGGACCAAGCCTTTTGAGTTAGTATAGTGTAAAATAGTGAAATTCAGTGTAAGTGATAGTGACTACTTATTTACTTATAAAGAACACAGAAGAACAATAACAAAGTGTCTTCCCCTTAAATAGAAACTGTAAGAAAAGTGCTATTGGACACATTCTTAGTTATAATTTACTTTATAAAACTATGTCAAAGTCAAATTACTCATTAGCCTACTTGGCTAGATTGTAATATTATGTAGGATACAACAAATATTGTAAACTAGGAATAACAAAAAAAATAAAAAATTTCTAGAATAAGAAGTTTTTCTCAGAAACGGCTAGAGGTAAGACTTGAAATTTTTACCACCATTGGTATATAAAGTTGAGTTTTGGTGATATAAAAACCAAGTTTAAGAAGCGACCGCAAAATATGTATAAGTGTGTCACTTCCTTGGAATTTTGCTGATCTCGTGTCTCGTGTCGCACATGACCGTTTGTTTTCTGGCAGCTTATAGTTTTAAAGTGTCCTAAAACCTATCGCTAGTACTCAGTATTATTTTCCTACTCAGTATTATTAGGGAAATGAGGAAATTCGTAGAAGAACCAAGGTTACCGACATAGCTCTCAGAATTAGCAAGTTGAAGTGGCAGTGGGCAGGCCATATAGCTCGCAGAACCGATAACCGTTGGGGAGTAAAGGTTCTCGAATGGCGACCACGAACCGGGCGACGCAGTGTTGGAAGGCCCCCCACCCGATGGACCGACGACATTGTGAAGGTTGCGGGAAGTCGGTGGATGGAGAAGGCTCAAGACCGTTCGTCGTGGAACTCTTTAGGGGAGGCCTATGTCCAGCAGTGGACTTCTACAGGCTGATGATGATGATGATTATTAGGGACGGGCTTTCGTACTTTTGAGTAATATTTACCTGTCTGATTATGTAATTATTTTTACATTCATGACTGATATGACGCAGCTGGATAAGTCGATTACGACGATAAATAAAGCTTCAAGTAACTTAAAGCAACCTGTATAACCCAGACAAGGTCAATGTCATTTGTCCAAAATAAAAATGTTTATAATTCTTGAGTTTGGTGACCTCGGTCAGTTATAAAAATTCTGTTGCTTAGCAACAAGAACCGACGTGAATAACATAATTTAAAAACTGCCACCGCATTTTAGTCGAATTATAAAATCACATAGTACACTCCTGTTATATTTAGTATAGAATAGAATATACGTTTATTTGACTTACATACTAAAACACAGAACAGACATGGGAACGTATAATACAAGGTATAGTAAAAACACAAATGACAACAAAGAATAAACATAATCTTGGAGGAGGTAGGGCATAGCGAGATTTTCTCGTTCTAAATTGGAGCAGCCCGCCTGGGGAGGTACCTCCGCCTTACAGAAGATCGCAGCCAAATAACATTATTTGTTTCAAATAGTGTTGTGTTCCTACGGTGAGTAAGGTTGCCAGAGCTCTTTAGGGGTAGGGGGGTTCGGGGTCGGCAACGCGTGCGTGATGCCTCTGGTATTGCAAGCGCTCATAGGCTACGGTAACCGCTTACCAACAGGTGGGCCGTATGCTTGTTTGCCACCTCAGTTGTATAAAAAAAAAAAACATAAGGACACCTGCCCACAGGTAGGCAGGCATCCACCTGTAGCCAGTAGGTGCGAACCAGTCTCGCTCTGTGTCGCGTGCAGCCAAACAGGCCCTGACTCAGCTTATTGCTGCTTTACATTACAAAATGCCATGCAAAGCAGCGCTGGTTTTCAGCCTCAGTGTATTTGCCTACACTAAGATCCTAAAGGAGCCATTTCATTCTGGGCCTGGTCCATGTACACTACATAGAAAAATTTGAAGAAAAAATAGGAGATTACAAGAAAAATACAATTTAATTAATTTGAAGACAAATGCGATGGTACAAGAATAGTTATTCTGGTAAGTTTTTTACTATGTGAACACTATGTGAACACTGAAGGCCGCCATGTTGGTTTATAATTGACGTTTGACATGACGTTGACATATTTTTCATGTCATGTTGTTTGATTTGATGTTTTTGTTTTGTCAGATAAATGTAGGTTGTTAAAATTACATTTTACGCACGTCCATCCGCCATATTTTTGTAGCGCTGTGTGTTGCTCTCTTTGTCGAAGAAAATCGTAATGAACCTTAGAACGAAGTCAATTTAAATAAAATTACCAATTAAATGCGTTTACTTTATTGCTACGCCATATTTTAGAGTAGTGTACACAGTGCAGGCCCAGGCTCCATATATTGATGAAACGTCTCTTTTAATGGTTTGAATACCACCTTATTCTCGTGTTCTGACTACTATTGTTCTATGGTTTTTATGACGCACTGTGGAAACGTAGGTCTCGCAAAAATAGTTTTTGTAGATAGTTACCAATTTACAAATTTCAAATTGTTTTAGTACATACCTACCTACTCACAATTTAATTTTGATCAATTTCTCTATTTTCATCATCATTTCAGCCGTACGACGTCCACTGCTGAACATGGCCTCCCCCACAGACAGGGTAAATTCCTTATCATGTGGGGGGATTTGCCCATACTCACCACGCTGGGCATGCGGGTTGGCGAGCGCAGTTAGAGCTATCGTTGTTAAAAAAATGAGGGACGCTGCTGCCCATCCCCTAGTTTTTTTCCCTTAGTCGCCTCTTACGACATCCGCGGATAGGTTAGCGGCGCGGATATGGAGGGGCCTATTCTTCAGCCGTGGCCGCCACGGCAATTTCTCTATTTTATTACTTCATTTTATTTCATTTGCACACATTTACCTACATTTAATTACTTACACATTTATTTTTTATCATTTCATTATGTATCTAATCATATCAAATCATCAATCTATCATGTCCTTTTAAATATTATGTTATTACCTGTTATTTATTTATTTATGCTATATTAATTATCTAAAACACACTTGCGCGTTACTAGTACCGGAGTGACACCCTACCACTCTAGTTAGAGTCTAGGGTAGGTAATGTCACTGCGATCGTGAGGTCTTACTCCACAGGTCCTATCTGAAAACCAGCGCTGCTACGCCTTGGCGGAGCAGCAATAAGCTGAGATAGGACATTTTTGACCCATGCCACTGCAGCGTAGACATTTATCACCTTATGTAGGTATCACCAGTTGGCACCCACTTGATTCTGTTAATGTGTAGTTTATGAAGTTCACTGTTAGCCTACCTACCTACTAAGTGCCTAAGCTACCTACTGTTGTTTCTTCCGATTGCTTTTATCTCTGTCTGTGCTGTATTTGTGTGTCGAATAAATGATTTATCTATCTATCTATTGACTACTGACCAAACTCAACTATCTATTGACTACTATTGACTATTGACCAAACTCAACAAAACACGATAAAAAGGAAATAAAACGGCAGAGCTATGCTGCTTAACATTAACCAAATCGATGTGACTATTTCTAACATGAATCGATGTCAACGTAAATCGATTACATCTTATCGAGTAGACGAGCGAGGAATCGATTTCCGTTCATATTTCCTGTTGTTCCAGTGTGGACAGGCGTAGACAAAAGTATTATGAAATATAATTGCATTCAGGCTATCAGTCAAAGTCAAAATGAAATGATATGAAATAATTATATTAATAGTATATTTTGACACACACAGGCAGAACACAAAAAACTATAGAATAAGGATAAAGATAGGAAGATTGGTAGGTAGATGTAACACAGATAACACAAAGAAACAAACAACAAAAAAGAAGCGTTATTTTTTTTTATAATATCCCGAAAATTCGGTTTATGGGGATGGGAAAAGACCTAGGGGATTCCCCGTATCTAGATACGGGGATGCTCTTACCAACTAAGCTACGGAGACACGTGGTTTAGAGTATCCCCGTATTTAGGTGAAGTTTGGGGGTTCAAATCCTGTCGGAGTCGAATTTTTTGGGATATTATAGTAAAAAACGGCTTAAGATGTTCAGTGCGGTCTTTTTCTTCGAATGGGGCCGACCCTTCAGTACGATGTGTAAATTCCACTAAAGTACAGTCGACCACTTATACCTCAGATTAGTATTCGCCCGACGTCGTAAGAAAAAGCTGGGGGTGGGTAATCCCTTTAAGATACAGGGTGTCTTCTAAAACATTCTGTAACACATTCTTTTTATGTTATAAATGCGAACGATTCTGAGAATGTTTGGACGTTTGGTTGTTTGTGGTACAATCACGCCGTAACGGCTGAACCGATTTAGTTGAAACTTGGAATATATAAAGTTCTTTACCTGGAATAGCATATAGGCTACTTTTTATGTTGGTACCACGTGAGCGAGGCCGCAGGTGGAAGCTAGTTATCAATAAATGCCTATTATGACTATTATTATTACGTGTCGTGGGCCTGCCAGCTTCGGCAACGACTACGCCAGATTCGTCACCAGCATTAAATAATTAATTTAGGACAGCCTGTATATCTGCCGCCGAGTGTACAGGAGGCTTGTCACGTACGTTGGTGTAATGTCACGCATAGCGCTTATGTACATACAATATGTACATAATTAACATAAGCTGAAACGGTGAAGGAAAACATCGTGAGGAAACCTGCGGCTTAGTCAGCTCCGTACGTATTGAACATATCTTCCCTGTGTGGATAAATCCTACTCCTACTATACTATCCTACTAGTTTGTAAGTATGGATGGATGGATGGATGTTTGTTTCTCTTTCACGTAAAAACTACTGAATGGATTTTAATGAAACTCTCGTGTGGCATCGTTCTGCTCATGCGAAAGAAGTAGATGTAGCCTTAAACGAGACATGCAGGATAATCACAGGCTGCTTAAAACCGACACCCTTAAACCTGCTCTATCCATTAGCAGGGCTCCACCCGAGGTCCGCCGTGAAGTTGCCTGCTCCGTTGAAAAACTCAAGCAGAAGACCGATCCACGACACCCACTTTTCAATACCAGTGCTTGTTGCAGTAGCTTGAAGAGTCGGCTCAGTTTCACGAAAGCCTCCAAATCTACCACCGACCATCCAAGCGAGGCTCAATATAGGCTGTGGCAGGAGAAACATCCCCCTTCTCCCGAATACATTGCGCCTGCAGAAAAGCTCCCAGCGGGCAAACTTCTACCTTGGTCAACCTGGAAATCGCTTAACCGATTGCGGAGTCAGTTTGGCCGCTGCAGGTACAATTTGAGCAAGTGGGGATACTCAAATGAGACGCAGTGCGATTGTAACGCAACGCAAACTATGTTGCACCTACTTTCGTGCATGCAGTGCCCTCACACCTGCACACTGAAGGACCTCTACGAAGCCACTGACAATGCCGTAGCTGTGGCGGAGTACTGGTTCAAAAAGATTTAGCCCCCTGAACCATCGACACGACAGAAGGAGAAATGAAACTTCACAATAATATAGCTTATACATCAAAATAACACATAGGCTACAATTTATAAAGATATTGTGTCAATTGTCAAAAATATGACAACTCGAAATACTAATCCTGCGCAGACGAAGTCGCGGGCACCAGCTAGTTGATAATAAATAGATCAAGAAATATATAAGAATATCAATTATTATTGCGATACGATAATCTATTCCTTATAAGCTCAATAATATAATAATTTTCCTTATGACCGTGAAAGAATCAGTGTAGTGAAAGGATTAGAGGCTCCGTTCGTGCACATGTCACATGTCGCATACCCGCCGTACCTGACGCGCATTTAAATTTCCTCTAGTAAAATATATTCACTAATAGATCTAATAATTGAGGTAAATAAAACACCAACCGGAGGTCGGTATATAAGTAGGTAGCAGGTATCATCAACATTTAAACCTCTTTGATTAACGCTCTGCAGGTGTAGTAAACCTTTTTTATAAAACGGGATATTAATGGAAACACTGTACCGAGCGGTTACTCGAGGGCTTCTTAGAGTAACAAAAATGGACTAAGGTAGGCGACTCAATCGAGGGATGAACACTGTAATTCATACTCGCAGGCTCAAAGCCAGCCTTTTACTGAGAAGACAAGGTGAAATTCTGTTTGCTTTCAAATTTTCTTGGAGGAGGTAGGGCATAGCGAGATTTTCTCGTTCTAAATTGAAGCAGCCCGCCTGGGCAGGTACCTCCGCTTTACAGAAGATCGCAGCCAAATAACATTATTTGTTTCAAATAGTTGTATTCCTGCGGTGAGTAAGGTTGCCAGAGCTCTTTAGGTGGAGAGGGGTTCGGGGTCGGCAACGCGTGCGTGATGCCTCTGGTATTGCAAGCGCTCATAGGCTACGGTAACCGCTTACCAACAGGTGGGCCGTATGCTAGTTTGCCACCTCAGTTGTATATAAAAAAAAAATATTAAATAGTAAACGTCATCGATTTGGCCACTAAGTGTACGCTGAGGTCTTCCCCTTTCCACGGTCCCATTTACCTACACTCGCCTTATACACCTGATTTGTCAATCTTCTTCGATCATCCTCTCTACATGACCAAACCATCTAAACATATCTTTCTCAATCTTTATTACTAAGTCCGGGTGCCGCAAATCAATAGTATATAATGGCTTGTACTAAAATCGATCAGATATTCGCAGAAAACCGAAAGTCAGCATGCAACCTCTTGGCCGCCCATTGTTTTTACAAGCTCGATAGCTTGGTTAGTATTTCTCTGAGCCTGAACATTCATTATACACGCCAAAACGAGGATTAGCATACATTTGGCGGTAAAATTCAAACATTATTCATAAAAAAAAAACGCGTTCAACTGGGCTTGGCCTGTATTTGCAATGGCTGTTGACTTTTAAGAATATGAACTGAGTTTTAAAACTGGAATATAGTAGTGGTATGAACTAAGAACTGTGCTTACAGGAAACTGTATGCGTTCATCATAGAAGGCAACTTAAAAAATCGAATACAGCTAACATGTGCACTAAAGGTTCCTCTTAGAGGCTCAGACTATGTAGATAATACTACAATATTTTACTGGCCGGCCTCATAGCTCAGTCGGTAGTAACTCTGCCTTCTGCGCTAGAGGTCGCGGGTTCGATTCCCGCACTGGACAAACATTTGTGACTAACACATATGTTTGTTCTGTGTCTGGGTGTTCAATATATATCTATTATGTATATCAGTCTCTGGTACCCATAGTACAGGCTATGCCTAGTTTGGGATCAGTTGACCGTGTGTGATATGTCCGGAATATTTATTTATTAATATTTATACGTTTTGGCAATAAATATGAAGAGTAGTCGTTTTACGACCTCGGTGGCGTAGCGGGCGAGTGCTTGTCTGAGGCGCAAGGGCTGCGGGTTTGATTTCCGTTACGGGACCAATGTTTGCATGATTTTTTTACAACTAAGGTGGCAAACAAACTTACGTCCCAACTGTTGGAAAGCGTATACCGTTGCCTATGAATGATTGCAATACCGGATGTATCACGTACGCGTTGCAGCAGGACTATGTATGTGACTTTTGGGTGTTATTTCACATTAGCTATTTACGTAGATCAAGAACTGGGATCATCATCAGCCTGTAGAAGTCCACTTATGGACACAGGCCTCCCCCAAAGAGTTCCATGACGAACGATATTGAGCCTTTTCCTAATCCCAACGGTTGTCAGTTCTGCGAGCTGTATGGCAAACTGCCACTTCAACTTGCTAATTCTGAGAGGTAACTTTAGTCAAGGTACGGTTTCATTGGTAAGTTTCACAAGCTGTCATGCCGCAGCTGCAGCGCTAAGCACTGCTATTTTTCACTAGAACATACTGCAATATTACGCAATGCTAAATTACTACTCATAATTTATTGCTAAGGGTCTAATTACACCAGTGTTCAGAGGAGTTGCTAGCTACAAACTAAAAAAACGATTTAGTGTGTAGTAACGTTGACAACATTAGTTAAATATCGAAAGAAGTCGGTTATAAAAGCACGTTTTTTAACCGCCTTCAAAAAACAGGATCTATGAATTCGGTGTAAAATGTTTCGCTGGCACACTGCTAAGTTGCCTGCCTTTTGAGTTAGTGTAGTGTAAAATAAAAAATAGTGAAATGTAGTGTAAGTGATAGTGACTACTTATAAAGAACACAATAACAAAGTGTCTTCCCCTTAAATAGAAACTGTAAGAAAAGTGCTATTGGACACATTCTTATTTATAATATACTTTATAAAACTATGTCAAAGACAAATTAATCATCAGCCTACTTGGCTAGATTGTAATATTATGTAGGATACAATAAATATTGTAAACTAGGAATAACAAAAAAAAAAAACACTGCTAAGTAAGACTGCCCGGCCCATTTCTTTATCGAGCGACGCCAAAAAAATAGGAGGATCTTATCAATTCGGTGACTATGTATGTTTTTTTACATACATACATACATACTTAAAATCACGCCTATTTCCCAGAGGGGTAGGCAGAGACCACGGCCTTCCACTTGCTACGATCCTGACATACCTCTTTCGCTTCATTCACTCTCATCACATTCCTCATACATGCTCGTCGGTTTAGGCTCTTGACCTGGCCTTTGTCCAAAACGTCACCGATTTGGTCACTAAACGTACGCCTAGGTCTTCCTCTTCCAACGGTTCCATTCACACTCGCCTTATACACCTGTTTCGTCAATCTTCTTTCGTTCATCCTCTCCACATGACCAAACCATCTCAGCATTCCTTTCTCAATCCTCATCACTACATCTTCTTTCACTCCACAACGTTCTCTTATCACACTGTTCCTCACTCTATCTTTCAAAGTTACTCCACACATACTTCGCAAAGCTCTCACTTCCACTGCATTTATCCTACTTTGATTCTTTTTCTGCCATACCCAACTTTCACTTCCAAACATTAGTGTCGGCACTAACACTCCTCCATGCACAGCCAGTCGTGCCTTTTTGGACACTTTCCGACTGCTCATAAAGGCATGTAGTGCCCAATTCACTTGATTTCCAGCATTCACTCTCATTTCGATATCACTCTCATTCTTCCCATCTCTCGTAAACAAAGTCCCCAGGTATACAAACTCATTCACTTGTTCAACTCTATCTCCACCAATCAGAATATTACAAACTGTCACACATTCCTCTCTTTCAAAAACCATTACTTTCGTCTTACTTACATTTACATTAATTCCTTTTCTTTCAAAAGATTCATGCATAATTGTTACCATCTCCTGTAACTCTTCCGCCGATGATGCAAGTATAACCTGGTCATCAGCATAGAGGAGACACATTCTTAATCCACGTCAATCGTATGTTTTTTTATGTGCTTTTAATTCAAATATAAAGCAAGCAAAGCCTCAAGTAGAAGCAATTAATAAATAAGTGTGAAGATACCCTTACAGTAGCATGCATTTCCCACATTTTATAATTAACTAGCACTAGCCCGCGGCTGCACGCACGTGTGATTAATGAGCTCAAAACAAATTGTCCGATATTGCGGTATTGCATACGTAAGCGTGACAAAACTGTCGGACGCGATTTTTAGTGCGACTTTAAATGCTGAAGTCACATTATCGCGATTCGGCGAAGGTTCGCGTTGTTCATCTTTTGTCTATATAGTGTGAGTAGCATATATAGCTATAGTCTATATAGTTGGAGAGTGTGGAT
Organism: Anticlea derivata; assembly: GCA_947579855.1. Lineage (NCBI taxonomy): Eukaryota > Metazoa > Arthropoda > Insecta > Lepidoptera > Geometridae > Anticlea > Anticlea derivata. Next base: position 9,818,518 of record OX388276.1, on the reverse strand, counting down.
TTTTTGGTGCCAATTAGTAAGAGTTTTTTGTAAATTCACCTCTTGACTGGCCTCATAGCTCAGTTGGTAGTAACTCTGCCTTCTGCTATAGAGGTCGCGGGTTCGATTCCCACACTGGACAAACATTTGTGACTAACAGATGTTTGTTCTGTGTCTGGGTGTTTAATATATATCTATTATGTATATCAGTCTCTGGTACAAATAGTACAGGCTTTGCCTAGTTTGGGATCAGTTGACCGTGTGTGATATGTCCGGAATATTTATTTATTTATTTCACCTAGTTCCATCGATGAACGATGCAACATTACTAAAAAAATATTGATGTTCGTCGTGATCCATTGTTGGTTTACATCATGATGGTACATTTATTTGGGAAGCAATTGTTGATAAAATTAAATACAGTAATAGGTATTGTAGAGGATGAGGGTGCGTGGAGTGGTGAAACTCCGTGAAATGATACGAGGTTTGGAAGTTTTAGAAGAAATTACGGCGTTTCAGCGCGCACGACAAATTGCCGGTGTCGGGTCAACAGGCCAACTGTCTTTCGGCCGTTCACGCTCAAACGGGGGGTAGATTTCATTTAATAAAAAAAATAAGAAGGTAAGTACAAATAATTGAAATTCCTACCTACATCATTATCATCATCACTTTTCTGTTACTAAAATAATAAATTCTAATGTTCTTTGTTTTCTAATTTCAGGTTCGCGAGGTACGTCGTTTACAGGTATTGTAATTTAAAATTTCATCAATTTCACATTGCTACTGGATACTGTGCCTAGAAATGCCTAGATATAATATTAGCCGCGACAATAAGTCGCGCATTATTTTTTCCTCACGTAAAACACAAGTGTAGCTACAAACACCGGAAAAGTTATAGCAATTTAGAGAGCAATTGTACAATTTGCAGTTTAATTCAAACTTCGAGAGCACTGGTGGAGGGCCCCGCCTTATTTATTTATTAATACTTTCACACATAAAATAAGTGTTAGGAGGACTCAATGCTAAAGCAAGATGCTGAGGCGTGACAATTAAACTAAACTTAGAAATAACTTACTTAATTAATTTACATAGGTACTTAATTATAGAGATATATACCTACGTACGCACATGTCCCTACGTAGGTATCTAAAAAGTACGATCCACATGTTATGGGTTCGAAACCTGTGGTGCACCAATGGATTTTAAATTCGGAAAAATTTATGTGCGCTATGCTAGTGCTCCCAAATGGTGAAGGAAAACATCATGAGGAAACCGGCGTGGCCTAGAAACTAAAAATCCGAAGCACGTGCACGGCGCGCTTTAATCCTTTCCCTACACTGATTCTTTCACCGACGGTCAAAGTCTATTATCAGGGCCACCATACCTCAACCTGGTCACTGATCAAATACTACAGGATGACCAAGAAAGAATCAGTGACACGACAAGAAGAAGAATTCAAACTTCAGGTGCCGTGTCGGGGGTATAATCATCTGCGATGAGTAAGGTTTCCAGAGCTCTTTAGGGGGGGAAGGGGGAGGGGTCGGAAACGCGTGCTTGATGCCTCTGGTATTGCAAGCGCTCATAGGCTACGGTAACCGCTTACCAACAGGTGGGCCGTACGCCTGTTTGCCACCTAAGTTATATAAAAAAAAAAAAAAAAAACAAGTGTCAGGGCAACCATTACTCATCCCACCGCAGATTGACCAAGAAAAGACCAGCAACACGACAGTAAAATACAGAAATGAACAGAAATCACAGTTCTCAATGTATCCCACTCTTAAAACTCAAATAATATCAGTTCAATGAACCGGTACTAATGTAAATCTCATTCGGATCTCCTTTGTCGAGCTTTTCTTGTTCAGAGTCAATTAGATACTTATGCTGGTCACCTGAGAAGTGGTAACCGTTATGTGACGGCCGTAATAAGACTAATTTCAAACTAAATAGATAAATTAAGTTTGTATGTTTAACTAGTTGTTCGCCCCGAACTGTGATCATCAATTCAAACTGGCAGAGTAAATAAGCAGAATAAATCTGCCGTCTGCGCTAGAGGTCGCGGGTTCGATTCCCGCACAAACATTTATGACTAACATAGATGTTTGTTCTGTGTCTGGGTGTTAAATATATATCTATTATGTATATCAGTCTCTGGTACCCATAGTACAGGCTATGCCTAGTTTGGGATCAGTTGACCGTGTGTGATATATCCGGAATATTTATTTATTTATTATTCATTAATTCATTATTAGTTACCCAAACAATATAATTTGCACATCAATGCAATGACCTTAATAATTCGTGTAACTGCCCCTACACAATATCAATAACTAATAATATCTAGATACTTCTTGAATTTATATTTTTCAGTAACATTCTAGTAATAAGTAATATAATAGGAAATTGATGTAAGTTTGTATAAAGACCTAGTCTCGTGCTTGCCTACGTTAAATAGTTAGCCCTAAACAGCATAGGTAAATTATATTCATTTCATCATACAGATTTTAAGTTTATTAATTTGAATATTTATAAATACCTACTTTAAGTTAATACTACTAGTTAACTACTACTAGTTAATATTACTTTTAGTTAATGTTAGCCTTTTTTTCAGCCTGAGATACAGGTTTTCCTAGTTCAGGCATAGTGTAATTTTTTTTTTACCTTTAATTGGATAATAATCCGCAATGTAAATCCTAGCACTAAGGTAATGAATAAATATTTATTTATTATTAATGATCACAGTTTTGATATAATGATAGACATCGTGAGATAAATAAAGATTTATTCTTTATTTATCTCACGATGTCTGGTAAATGTTGGTGCTTTTTTATTATTTTTTATATGGCTTTGATGATAATTAAGGCAAAAATAATATAAACTTTCGAAATCGCATCTTTAGCGTGTTCTAGCTAATAGCCAATCTTATGTACCTGAACTTTTTTTATGGAACTTACTACTCACTTATACTCGAAGCATTTGACATTGATTATAAATTTAACTATTTCCCTTGTATCATCTAAATGTGTCAGGCAAAGTTGACAACCGCTGAAGGCCTGTATAATTACTTCTTTCTATTCTACAAGGTGATTCATAATATGTATAGGTACTGTCCCAAAAGGGGCTTATCCTATCAACCAAATATATTATAGAGAACAAAAAAAACCCGTACTTTGACCCAAAAATGATCTGTTTTTGGTCTTTTAATCATCTTCATAACTAATTTATCAAACGTACGAGAAGAAGGTAGAATACTTAAAACAGTTGATTAAATGTGTTTAAACTGATTTGACCTCAAAACAACTGATTGTTGCATAGCGTTTTTCATTTCATAAATAACGAATTTCCAAAACTAGAACAACAAATTTAATTGAACATTTGTTGTAGAATAAGCCCCGTTTGGGACAGTATACAATTATTTATCTCATCCTACTAATATTATAAGTTTGTGAGGATGTTTGGATGTTTGTTATTCAATCACGCCGTAACGGCTCAACCGATTTCATTTTAACCTGGAATAGATAAAGTTCTATACCCAGAATAGCATATAGGCTAATTTTTATGTAGGTACCCTACGAGCAAAACCGCGGGCAGAAGCTAGTAGTCCATTTAAATGCACTTGCAATCATCATGTTACGCGAACAAGAAGCGGTAGAAGGTAATTAAAGATGCTACTTATCTATTGAGGAAAATCTCTTCGACCCCTTGGAAGCCCGGGGAGGCCAAGGGATAATGATTTATCAAAATTGAACATGGCTCACAAGTCAACAAGATTATGATAGCCAATTGCCACCCTATTTTTTTACCCGGGACTGAATGGAGGCTAACCATATTCAAACGGTATATATCACTAAAGATTTGTTCAAATTTTATTTCAAAATGATACTTACGTCAACTGATTAAAGTCAGTTTTGAGTATGATATTTTAGGACTTGCGATACAGCTCAACGATATCGCAAGCACTAAAAATCAAAATGATAATTGACCATCTTCGCCACGCTGTGCATGCGTCTGCTGCCTATCCTTGAGCTTTTTTTCCCTTAGTCGCCTCTTAGGACGTTCTCAGGTAGAAATGGAGGGATCTATTCTCCAGATTGGGCCACTACAGCAACAGCGTTCTTCATAAAATAGCCTAACACAGTTTTTTTTATCTTAGGGGCCATTTCTGATTTAGGTATGTATTTGCACCATGGGTGAAATTTTATAAAGAAAACATACCGAGCTTGGCTTAACCTTGGCTTAGCTGACGGAAACCCGATTCGATAGGGATTAGTGAATTACTGACAATTCAGTCTTATTACCGCCGGGTCAAGGTGACAAACGTGTTAATACCAGCGGGTCACGCGGGTCAGTGCGACTTGACTTTATTACGCGACAAAACTTACTTTTTTATAATAATACTTACTGCGGCCACAATTAACCTATTATGATCGCCACTTGTTATTTTTTTTTTTTTTTTTTTAATTTATCACACACGGTCAGTTGATCCCAAACTAGGCATAGTCTCTGGTGCCCCTGTACTATAGGCACCAGAGACTGATATACATAATAGATATATATATTTCACACCCAGACACAGAACAAACATCTGTGTTAGTCACAAATGTTTGTCCAGTGCGGGAATCAAACCCGCGCCCTCTAGCGCAGAAGGCAGAGTTACTACCAACTGAGCTATGAGGCCAGTCTATTATAATATACTATAATATAATGGTACTAGCGTCCGCCCGCGGCTTCGCTCACATGGAACCTGCATAAAAAGCCTATATGCTATTCTAGGTAAAGAACTTTATCTAGTCCAAGTTTCAACGAAATCGGTTGAGCCGTTACGGCGTGATGGATTAACAAACATCCGAGCATCCTCACAAACTTTCGGATTTATAGGTAATATTAGTAGGATAATTTTTTTTACAAAAAATATATCTTCTTGATTATTTATTCACCGTACGGTGGAACTTATTATTATTATTAATTTACAGGACGCTGTAGTGTCTGGGAAATTATTTGAATGGATTAAGCTTGCCCAGGCCTAGGTCGTGGTGACCCCGGCTAAAGAATAGGCCCCTCCATATCTCTATCCGCGGATGTCGTAAGAGGCGACTAAGGGAAAAAAGCTAGGGGATGGGCAGCAGCGTCCCTCATTTTAACAACGATAGCTCTAACTGCGCTCGCCAACCCGCATGCCCAGCGTGGTGAGTATGGGCAAATCCCCCCACATGATAAGGAATTTGCTCTGTCTGTGGGGGAGGCCATGTTCAGCAGTGAACGTCGTACGGCTGAAATGATGAAGGTTGCCCAGCACGAATTTCATCAACTGACCGTAGTGCTCTCAAACGGTGAAGGAACACATCGTCAGTAAACCTAGAAACTAAAAATTCGAAGACTTAGGACATGTGCATGAAGAGAGCCTCTAAGAGGCGCAGTTTATTCCTTTCACTGACGGTCATAGGCCTTTTTCAGGGCCACCATACCTGAACCTGGTCAAAGACCTACCTAGGCAGTAATTACCAAGAACAAATCAATAAATAAATATTCCGGACATATCACACATGGTCAACTGATCCCAAACTAGGCATAGCCTGTACTATGGGTACCAGAGACTGATATACATAATAGATAAATATTTAACACCCAGATACAGAACAAACATCTATGTTCATCACAGAAATATTTGTCCAGTGCGGGAATCGAACCCGCGCAGAAGGCAGAATTACTACCAACTGAGCTATGAGGCTACACAACAAGAAGAAGCAGATTTCGCCTCGTTTCGAACCTAGCTCAAAGCGTACAAGCAAAGTCCTCGTTTGGAATATCATTCAATATTTGCGCACAATGCCGTCTGTTTGTTTAGCGTAGGAAGTCTACTTGAACGTCATGATTTGAAGTGTCACAACAGTATCGTATACGAGAAGTGGATCTAGGGTACTGGTGGCATAAGTGTTGTATTTCCTTAGTAGCACGAGGTTGTAGAGACCGCTGTCAAAGTGGTTGTCTAAGTAAATATTCAAACATAAATTATAAATTGAGCAGTATAAATATAGCTCGTAGAAATTACAAAGGTGCTTATTTCAATAAAATCACTAGGATCACTTTGAAACGTCTTAAAAACTTGGTGAAGCTACGCCTGTTCCTCGCGATTAAACACCGCGCGCGTGCCTATCATTTATTTCAAATAAACTTTTTCACAAAATGGAATATGAGTTAGGGAATAAAGGTGTTTTTCATTCGAAAAATTGTTTATACAGGATAGTTTCATTGCTTGGTTGCTCTCTTGGTTTCATTGCTTTGTCTGTATGTAATAGGTCAGTGACGAGGTTGAGGTATGGTGGCCCTGAAAAGAGCCTATGACCGTCGGTGAAAGAATCAGTGTAGTTTCATTTAACTTTGGTGAAGGTTTTCTATATGGAAAAAAAAAATCTCTGCAGGCGGTTTTTCTTTAATTCTTTATTGTACACAGAAAACATACAAAAATAAAACATAATTATACAGGCATGTACAAAGGCGAGCTTAACTCTACAAAGAGTTTTCTTCCAGCAAACCTTTGAGACAATTTTATTGAGGAGCGGTTTTTTTGAATAAATAAATAAATAAATATTCCGGACATATCACACACGGTCAACTGATCCCAAACTAGGCATAGCCTGTATGATGGGTACCAGAGACTGATATACATAATAGATATATATTTAACACCCAGACACAGAACAAACATCTGTGTTAGTCACAAATGTTTGTCCAGTGCGGGAATCGAACCCGCGCCCTCTAGCGCAGAAGGCAGAGTCACTACCAACTGAGCTATGAGGCCAGTGAAGGTCTTACGTAATATATTATTTTCTTGGCAAGTCATTCCGTTTTTCATCTTATCGATACACGTATGTAACGTAGATAACGTTGTACGTCGGTGCATGAGCTTCCTGCCTACTCTTCCGAATGCACCGTACACAATACAAACATGGCTCGGTGCGCGATTGTTAACTCGACAGGTTTTAGAGTTCCGTACGATGCAACACAACAAGAACCGTGCAACTTACCCAATCAATATCATTTCAGCCGTAGGACGTCCATAGTTCATAGTTCATTTATTAATAACATATAATAGCATAATAATTAAAAATGATCAATATATAATTTTGATATATAGTGTTAAATAATAGTGTAATGTAGTGAAAGTGCAAACGAGTGCTACCTATCAAGAACACAAGAACAAAGTGTCTTCCCCTTAAATAGAGACAGAAAAAAAGTGTTAGTGGACACATTCTTAGATGTAGTTATTGTAAAAAATTAAATTACTTATTAGTTAAATTACTTATTAGCCTACTTACAGCATGGCTAGATTGTAATATTATTAGAGCATATTATTATGTGTAAACTAATTATAAAAAAAAAAAAAAAAAAAATATAATGAATGTATATTAGGAATACTTTTCTAAGTTATAAGAGATATATTTATTATATAAACTAATTTAGAAAAGGATTTTATCGATTTGGCAGTTGTTTTTTCGTGTACACCAATTAATTCGTAACTGCTGGTCTGATTTCAATGGTTTTTCGTTCGCTTAGTCGCTACAATGCAGTGAATTGTCCCGGCTTTCCATTCGGATTAGTGGTTTTTCCATAAAAGTTTTAAACTAAATCGTCACTGGACATTTATATTTTTTTATGTTTTTAAGAACTTTTGGATCACTTTGATGGTAGCAAATTTTGAGTAAAAGAAATTTAGGAACGTCAAGCCAGCATGAATAAGTAAAACCATGTAATCCAAATTATTTTATATTCATTTATTCGAGATCTCATAAATAATTCAGTTCCAAAACTAGCTTCCACTATGACTATCCCCAAATGCAAATGGCAAAAATCATTCCTAAGTGCCCTCGCCGAGAAATAATACTAAAACATCATTTCTACATACGGATAGGATTATCCCACAAAATGTTCGTTAAGAGCGGTACTAGATAGGGCAAAATATGGGGTTAAATCTAACCACATCTTCTAACTTATTTTATTTATTCATTATGATAAAATATAAACATAAAGGTTATCTTGTCCCAAGCCCAAAATATATTTCTTTCAACATTTTTTTTTATTCTAGAAAATGCCGTGATAGCTCCGGCTGCAGGCTCTTAAGGTTTTTTTAGAGGATAGTCTGAGGCAAGTCCTCAAATTTGGCTTTGTCTACTTTTTCACATAAGTTAGCACTGTGAACAAAAAATACAAACCTATGAAAAATGCGTTTTTAATTCTTGTTCTGTATTCTTAGTAGCCTGAAATTAATTTTATGAGTGATTATTTTAATTTTCTCAAAACGTGAAGTTTTGAGAAAATTAAAATAATCACGATGATTAAAGATAAACATCGCGACATATCAGTTCTGGACGAACCACTAGATTTTTTTAAATTTTTTTTTATGTTATACGGATGCAAACAGGCTTACGCCCCTCCTGATGGTAAGTGGTTACCGTCGCCTATTGACATTAGCAACACCTGGAGCATTGCTAATGCGTTGCCTGCCGAACCCCTCCCCCCCTCAAGAGCTCTGGCAACCTTACTCACCGCAGGAACACACAACTATTTGAAACAAATAATGTTATTTAGCTGCGATCTTCTGTAGTTTTATTGTTTTCGAATAACTCAGTCGGTTCAACTTACATTTTGAACTCATTCTTTGTTGATAGACCATCTTCCCCGAAAAAACAAGCCATGCATTAATTAACCGACTTTGGACGCCAACGCTACGTTAATTTGAATGTTTGAAATGTTGATTTTGTTTTAAACTGTTCCTCTACGCTCGTAGCAGCATCTACGGCGTAGCATTTCCATAGCAGTTCTACGCTCACTTAAGATTCCGAGAAACTAGGCCATTGAAACAAAATATTTTTAAGAGGTTTGCACAGATCTACCTGTTCAAAACTCTTATAAATATTTATTTGACCAACTATACAAGGTGATTCATAATTTATTTATTTAGAATACAGTTTAACATCAACATATAATAAGCATGCTATCCCAAAAGTTTGAAAGATATTCTTCATCTAATTGAAAAAAAAACGTTTTTGATTTAAAAATCTGCTGTTTTGGGGTAAATTCAGTGCAAAGTCAATTATTCAGCTGGTTAAAGTAGTTTATTTATTTGTTTATTTGTAATCAACAGCGTTTACTTAAATCTAGGCAAATACAAACTTATAATAGATATAAGGCCAATAAAAGATTACCCCAATATTGTAAATAAAGTTATAAGTTATTGAGGCAGGAAAAGTTGGTACAACCAGTGAGCTGAATTCCGAAGAAGTCATTGCGCGGAACCCAATGACTTCCCCAAAACCCACCCGACTGCCGACTGTACCCAGTTTGTAGGTGCCTAAGTAGCAGTAGGCAGTCTAGATATCTTATATATAGAAGGTGTAGTTCATATAGTAATCTTGAGACCACAAGTATAGCGCACATGAATTTTCTTAATGAAAAATCCATTGGACCAGGATTCGATCACACGACCCGTGAATCGGAAAGTTGGGCTACTACCACCACTTTACCAGTGCTCCATTCAATCGAACATTGAAAATTCCTTCGAAGATCCATCCCATAATAACATTTCTTACTTCTCACCGACATTTGAATATAAAGTGGGACGTGTTTCGTTTTTGAAGAGATGGCTCTCTATTTAATCTCACGTTCCTTATACTAGGGGGTAGTCAGGGGAAAGAACCATCGGCCAAGATCGTAGCCAAATAACATTATTTGTTTCAAATAGTGTTGTGCTCCTGCGGTTAGTAAGGTTGCCAGAGCTCTTTAGGGGAGGGGGGTTCGGGGTCGGCAACGCGTGCGTGATGCCTCTGGAATTGCAAGCGCTCATAGGCTACGGTAACCGCTTACCAAGGTGGGCCGCATGCTTGTTTGCCACCTCAGTTGTATAAAAAAAAAGCTGGTGACAAATTTTTAAGGAAGGCATCCTGGCTTAACGACTACCATAGCCTCATAAGGTGCACACCAAAGCACTGATTAGCTGAGCTGTATATGACATATAAAGTTATTCATAACATGAATACCATCCCGAATCAATCCTGTCAACAGAAAAAGGAAATTAGCGACAAAAAAAAAAAAATTCTAGTTTTTTGCAATTTTTTTTCCCAGACATTCTCAAACTAGCTGTTTTTGTTTTATCAGCTTTACAACTACGTTTATGTACTATAAGTACGAGAAGTTTGGTACCAAGATTGGTAACTAAAATAGCTGATACATTGAATGGGAACTGATTTGACGCTAAAACAGATGATTTGTGAGTAGAGTTTGTTTTCAATGAATTTTGAATTTAATAAAGTCTTACAATTGCCAATTAAGTGTAGAATAAGCCCCTTTTGGAATAGTATACATTTGTGAATCTACCTGTACCTATATTTTTATATTTTAACTTTTAAAGTCCAAGAATTATTTAAAAGTCCGTCGTATGACTCAAGTACATACTTATACTTAAGTAGTTACTAATTTTTACTCAACTCAAATTGCCTTTAATAAAAAAGTTATTTGCATCGCAATTTCTCTCAAATTATATAATGAGTTTGAAATTTTCTTGAGTAATAACTTACAGGCGCTTTTTAATCCACCACACTGATTCTTTCACCGACGGTCACAGGCCCTTTTCAGGGACAACATACCTCAACCTGGTCACTGACCAAAGACAGGATAACCAAAAAAATTTGAGAACCTTTATTCCAACGATTGTCAGCTCTACGATACTTATAAATACAAAAGTCGTTCTGAATTGTATTTAAAACCATTTGTCACTTGCGTCAACCCCTAACCCTCCCTTTCGCCGTTTGAAAGGAGAATCGACAAAGTGGCTATTAACCTCATTATAGAACCGCTCACATGTGGGTTTTATTTCCCCTACTTCCCCGTTACTTTGAGCTGTTACGGTTGAAATGTTGCATTCGTTTGGCTAACTGGTGTAAGTCCATGAAAATTCGATTAAGCTGGCCTTTGACTACTTCCTTAAATATGAATAGGTACCTACCTAAGCCTTTGAGTACCTGAAAATGTGAGGCAGCATCTAGTGTATTGAAGTCGAGAAATTTATGATTGATTTATACCGCGTCAAGTAGATGATTTTACTTGCCGTGGTGGGCCCGGCTGAAGAATAGGCCCCTCCATATCTAACTGCCTATGTATATCGTAGAAGGCGACAAAGGGAAACAAGCTAGGGGATGGGCCTCCCCTAGCTTGCTTCTTTTAACCTTTAACCTCCTCCTTTTTGAAGTCGGTTAAAAATGTATACAGAGCTATTTTAAAATGCGCTAACACTGAAAAAAGTAGAGTAATCAAAAAAAAACTCTTAAATCACAAAAGGTTTTATTATTTTTCCCAAAAAGGCATGCGTCATATAATGTTACCAGTCTCAAGCCTAAAAAGGGGGATGAAAACGATTGCATCATTATTTACAGCATATTATTTGCGGCTGAAACCGACACTTCACATTAATTAATGAAAATGTGTAACTGTATTAAACCAAGTCATTGTTATTTAAATCAGTTGCTGCCGCTGACGTTTGCGCATTTTACAAATAACCCAGTATACGGTAGTATTACAATTTCTACATCAGTCAAAGTCAAAAGTGGGTAGCGCTGATTTGCATGGTACTTTGACATTCTATGCAGCAACAAGCTGAGTCAGGGCTATTTTGCTGCACCCACCACAAAGTGAGACTGGTTGGCTCCTGCTGTTGAGGTGGATACCTACCCACATATAAGCGAGTGGGTGTCTATTAGGTTTGTTATTTTTTTTTGGAATATTTATATTTAATTAATATTTATATTTATTTGGCCCAGCGCATTAGCATTGCCATCCAGCGTGGCAATTCCGCCAGCGTCTTGGGGACGCTTCCGACTGGTAGTGATCTGGATCAGTTGAGCTATCTATAGATCGTTTGTAACGATCTTTAGATGGCTCAACTGTTTCTTGTGTATTTTGTAAATATTAACTTGTATTAGTTTTAAGTTTCTTTGTGTAAATAAAGTATATTTTTAATTAAAATTTCGTACTTAGCAGCCGTGCTAGGTCGTACCTGTGTTACGGACTGCTAATTTTTGTTACCTCCTGAACGAATCTATTGTACCTACCTACCTATAATCTATGTTAAATGTATCATATTCTTTCTATCACAACAATACTACAAGTGTTTGTGTTCTTACTTCTGTATTGTCCTATATCCTTTCTGTGTTTTTGGTATGTATGTCATATAAACGTTTTCTATTCATTCTATTACATCCTGCTTTCTCATTTCTGACTAGCAAGAAACTAATTCGTGTGCACTAAACACAGATCTCGGCTTATCCCATTACTCAGCGGCACGCATTACTGCAAATGAAGAGAAATATAGAATACGCTACTGGTAGTGTATAGGGCTGGGACGATTTCGAATAAGATTTTGAAATACTTCGATATTGAAGCCTCGTTCAAATGGCGATATATAAGAATATCTTCTAAGACGGTTCTCGAATGGCGGCCACAAACCGGGCGACGCAGTGTTGTAAGCCCGGTGGACCGACGACATTGTTAAAGTTGCGGGAAGTCGGTGGATGGGAAAGGCTCAAGACCGTTCGTCGTGGAACTCTTTGGGGAAGGCTTATGTCCAGCAATGGACTTCTACTCGTACAGGCTGATTATAATAATGATGAATAATGTCTCATATCCCGTTTCGATCCCAAAGTGATCCGACTGACTTTATTTGAAATAAAAGCCTTTTGACTATGACTTCGATCGGACGTTCAATTTAACAGCGTTTAAAATAATAATCTCAATGATTTAGAAGCTTGTAAATACATACATTTTTTGATTTTTTGGTTTCTTTTCCCGCTAATATTCTTTTTTTTCATTAATAAAGCTCTTTTTGGGATGGTAAACATTTTATGAATCACCTTGTATTCGAATCAAAGCTGACCCAGGCAACTCCGAAAAATATCTACCTAATTATTACATCCGGACTCATGCTAGCTCCGAAAATTCGCCTCAAAATGACATCCCTACAAAATCCACAGACACTGACATGTTGATGGTTAACCTCGGATCGTACTCAGCGTTATGGCGAAGAGGATTTTTGTTTGTGGCCGATAAATTAGCGCTTTCATACGTGTGTAAATAAGGCTTTAGCTTCTTGGTATTCATGGTGTTACATAGCTCATTTGGAAAAAAACTAAACCCTTATAACCCCTTTCTCAGGAACGGATAACGGTATCAACTTGAAATTTGTTAAATTGGCCAATACCTTAGTTTTTTGCCCTTATTCGCCTCATACGACATCCACAGGTAGTAACCGAGTGACTTATACTTCAGCCGGGGCCACCACAGCACTGACAATCATTGGGGAATAAAGGTTCTTGAATGGCGACCACGAACCGGACGAATGGACCGAAAACATTGTGAAGGTTGCGGGAAGTCAGTGGATGGAGAAGGCTCAAGACCGTTCGTCATGGCACTCTTTAGAAGAGGCTTTAAGTTCAGCAGTGGACCTTATTAAGCTGTTGATAGAATAAGCCCCTTTACGCTTAGTTTTCACAATATAAAGCACTGTGTAACTATTTTCGTCTCTTGAGAAACCACAGCTTATAAGCCTCATCATAATATTGCCTCGTCACTATAGAAATGTTCTCGAGGTACTTACTAGCTCCCCTACTACGCAATATTTTAGTTTTTGGTCGATTTGTATTCGCTCGTAATTTTGTCATCTTGCTGTTGCCGTGGTCGTCTCTGTAGAACAGGCTGGCTGAAGAATAGGCCCCACTATTTCTACCTGCACATTTCAGGCGTGACTTTGCGGAAGTCCATTCAACATTTATGTAGTAGGTACTAATTCGCTAATCTATTTCTCATAGATCCAGATTCCATCAAGATTTTTCTATTTTATTCTATTCTATCTAAAGAAAATGAAAGAAGAGGCGGATATACTTTTATGGAGCCGATAAAGTTAGTGAATGATTATGAATTAGAGAGTTTGAGTATCGACATTTTTTTATGGATCTGAGTGTTGGGCAACCAAAGGGGCGGATGAAAGAAGAGTGCATGCTGCGGAAATGAGAATGTTGAGATGGATGTGTGGAGTGACTAGAATAGACAAGATACGGAATGAGTACATCAGAGGAAGTTTGAAAGTAGCCCCAGTGACTAAGAAGTTGAAGAGCAAAAGGTTAGCGTGGTATGGGCTTGTCATGCGGAGGGAAGAATACCATGTGACTAGAAGAGTGTTAAATATGAATGTGGAAGGATATAAGGGGAGAGGTAGACCAAAGAAAAGATGGATAGATTATGTGAAAGACGACATGAGTAAGAAAGGAGTGAATACTGATTTGACGGCTGATAGAGGGGAGTGGAAGAGAAAAACATGTTGTGCCGACCCCACATGAAGTGGGATAAGGGCAGGGAGATGATGAGTATCGACATTTTTTTACATATAATGAGTAAAGCTGTGAGTTTTTTTCTGTTTCGTGAACACGTGGTAGTGAACTGCGGCAAACTAAAATATCTGATGAGGCAACATTTGGTGACGCCGGCGACGCAGAAAATATTATTTTGATAGGACATCTGTGTTACATCCTTTATTGAACGCACCATTTGGGTGACCGCGCGTTATTGTATTTTTAATAGACTTTCGTTGATGCGATGTTTGACCTTCGGCTTGTTTGCGTATCAATAGTTCTTTCTTGGTCACCCTGGCATTGAGTCGTGATCACGTTGAAGAATTCTTACTTGTCGTGTAACAGATTCTTTCTTGGTCACCTGTATTTGGTCAGTTTCCAGGTTGAAGTATGCTGGCCATGAAAAGGGTCTATGACCGTCGGTGAATCAGTTATATAGAGAATGTATTATATATATATATATAAATAAATAAATAAATAAATAAATATTCCGGACATATCACACACGCTCAACTGATCCCAAACTAGGCATAGCCTGTACTATGGGTACCAGAGACTGAAATACATAATAGATACATATTTAACACCCAGACACAGAACAAACATCTGTGTTAGTCACAAATGTTTGTCCAGTGCGGGAATCGAACCCACGACCTCTAGCGCAGAAGGCAGAGTTACTACTGCCGGCCTGTCAAAATCATAATATATCAAAAATAAATATAATAACAATATTTTTCTTTCTAATCCACTTTTGGTCTTTATCATCGTTCTTATATAAAAAAGTACAAGAAGTTCGAAATCAAGTTTGCTACACAAACAGCAGAATAATTTATAGTACGATGTTCAAAATGACTGAAATTCCTTCAGTTTTACAACACTGCTAGTATTTATTTTAAACTTTTTCTGCAAAGTCCTCAAGATCCAAAGCAGCTATCGTGCATCTCGAGAATCTCAAACACTTGTTATTTATCCACAGCACCAGCCGCTCAATCTCCGAGGACAGCTAAAGGCGTGGCCGCACAGCGAGCGATGTTTATGACCACCCAGATTAATTTGTCGGTTCGCTCGGCCGGAGATAAACTGCGGTTTTGTTTGAGCCTGTTTTGTTTTAAGACCACGGAAATTTAATTAGAGATTTCGCGGTGGAACTCGAATTTCGAGATAAGACCGTGTCAATAATAAATTGGTGTATGCTTCTGGGGTGCAGAAGTGCTGTTTTATTTCAAGATTGAGATATAAACGAAATAAAAAGGCACTATAGCTTGCTTTTTCTTCTGTGAACCTTTACTAATAGGACTGTAGGTGTAGCGGTGTGAATGGACCATTTTTACACTTTTTTTAGGGTGCCGTACCTCATTTGGAAAAAATTGCATCCTTAAAGGATCGCTTTTTTGTCCGTATGTCTGTCTGACTGAATACCTGTCAGTCTGTCAAACCCTTTTTTAAATCCCGTAAAAAAAGCAAGCTCAATTCATTACAAAGTTAATTATAGCAAGAAATTTCTAATTTTTGCTTTGAAATGTAAAAAATGTTGAATTTCCTTAAGTCGTAGAACAAACTTTATTGCCAATTGTAAGTAGAATAAGCCTTACGGGATGGCACACATATGAATCACCTTGTATATCTTTTGTTGCCAAATACTTGCAACGAATAAATATCTAGCAGCTTCCAATTCCTCTTCACTCCATCGTAAGTACCGCCAATAACTATCTATTCTGTGCCTAAATTCGCTCAAAAGGGGTTTTGGCAACAGCTTCTTTTCAGTAGAAAATAAAGCTTATATCTGTAATAAACCTACGTCCTTTGGCTAGAAAGTTTCAAATCTATTTACTTTCAGATGTTAATGCTCAAGTTATAAAAATAAACATACTTATTACATATTTTCACTGCCCATGTAATGGGCGTTCGTCATGGCAATTTTTTTGGGGAGGCCTATGTCCAGCAGCACTGTTCAGGCTTTTGATGAAGAATCGCTCAAAATGCATCGACTTTTTTCTGTTTTTCAAAAGGTCAAAATCTCAGTGTTTTGTGCACGACAGGAGCCTCTAAAAGGCGCACTTTAATCCATTCACTACACTGATTCTTTCACCGACGGTCATAGGCCCTTTTCAGGTCCACCATACCTTAACCTAGTCAATGGTCTAATACAGAATGAGTAGACAATAATACAAGAAAGAATCAGTGAGACGACAAGTAAGCAAGTATTTTGTTTTCGAAAAACATTGCACGCGTTGTAAATACGTCCAATTTGTACAGGTGCAAAATACCTACCTACCCTGCATAAGTATGGCCTATAAAACTTCTTTACAGTAAGCACCAGATTCCCTGAGTGCGCCGTATATTGCACCCATAACTTGGCCAGTCTGCTACATGCGTGCCAGTTTATAGACGATGGAGTGGTTACACGATGCCAAGCATTAGCTGGCTTGTATCTTACGTAGCTGGGATTACAGCGAAAGGCTTAGGTACTGATAGTTCTGCGTTCACGAAAATCATCATTTTCAGAAGACAGATTTATTCGACGCATCCTACCCCCAATTCTACGAATACTCCCTCCCCTTAAAGAGCTCTGCAACCTTACTCAACGCAGGAACAACACTATTTGAAACAAATAATGTTAATTAGCTGCGATCTTCTGTAAGGCGGAGGTAACTTCCAGGCGGGCTGCTCCCAATCTAGGTGTTCAACGGTATCTGATCTACAACTAGGTACCTAATATTATCTGATCTTAAAGAACGACTAGGAAGTTACGCCACAATGAGATTGATATTATCAAGAACCGTTGGCGTTGTGAGTCATTATGCTGTTTTACTCCACTCACATTATTTCATTTTGAGTTGACAACGAACCGTACCCATCGCTGTGCCCTACCACCTCCCAAAGGAAGTCGGCAGCAGAGGACGTCATACGGCTGAAATAGTGATGATGAAACGGAGCAGTTACCCAGAGCAGACTTCAGAAAGTTTTGACAGAATCGATAGATTCCTAGTAATAGTAACTAATTGATTAGGGCCGACAGACTGACTGAAAGGTATCCGATTTCAAGAA
Source organism: Anticlea derivata (assembly GCA_947579855.1). Classification (NCBI taxonomy): domain Eukaryota; kingdom Metazoa; phylum Arthropoda; class Insecta; order Lepidoptera; family Geometridae; genus Anticlea; species Anticlea derivata. The sequence goes on along the minus strand of OX388276.1, from coordinate 9,801,101 downwards.
ACTAGTTACTAGCTTCCATTAGTAAAGCTCAGATAACTGTCACATAAATATCAGCTATAATGGAAGAGTACATCACGAAGCCACGATATTTATTATGAGGCATTATGGAATCTTAAAGGTCGGCACACACTTAACTCATTCCAGAACAGATTCTGTTTCTGATGAGCCCGAACCCGAACTACGAAACATACCAGGTTAGAGAGAAACTTCATCATCATAATCATCAGCCTCTAGAAATCCGCTGATCCATAATAGGACTCCTGAAAAAGTTCCATGACGAATCGATGTAAAACTTATGTTTGGTACATTTTCAGATGTTTAATATCATTAGCGAGATATTTTCGTTCTGAGTTGGAGGTACCTCCGCCTTACAGAAGATCGCAGCCAAATAACATTATTTGTTTCAAATAGTGTTGTGTTCCTGCGGTGAGTAAGGTTGCCAGAGCTCTTTAGGGGAGTTCGGGGTCGGCCTCTGGTATTGCAAGCGCTCATAGGCTACTGTACGGCTTACCATCAGGTGGGCCGTAAGCTTGTTTGCCACCTCTGTTGTATAAAAAAAAAAAAACATCCATTATTTTTAACGTTACGTTTTGACAAACCACGGCAAAGCCGAGAGGGTGGGAGAGATAGTGTGCACTCGGCCCAAGGCTTCTCGACTAAAACGTAATAGATACTATCTCATCAGAGTAATAAATAAGAAAAGTTATTGAGGAAAAATGACCGGATTTACTAAGGCTTCCTTTATTATCAGTACCTATCACATTATTTTAATCAACTAGTTTTCTCATTAGCACTTATAAATATTAATTTTGCACGAGTCTTGTCAGACGATCAACATATTTTAGCGTGATTATAGCATTATTAAGAAATAATATAAGGAAAATTGAGTAAGGCCATAATACATCTATTCCAGACTATTTTTGGCCCGCGGCTTCGCTCGCGTGGTATCTAGATAAAAAGTAACCTGTATACCATTGTAAGTAAAGATTTCTATCCATCCAAGTTTCATTAAAATCGGTTGAGCCGTTACGGCTTGATTGAACCACAAACATCCAAAACTCCTTTCAAACTTTCACATCCTACTAATATTATAAATGCGAAAGTTTGGACGGATGGATGTTTGTTACTCAATCACGCCAGAACGGCTGTGCGGATCTGGAGGAAATTTGGCACAGAGATAAATTAGAGTCTGGAATAGCACATATGCTTTTTTTCCTCGTAGGTATCACGTAAGCGAAGCTGAGGGCGAAAGCTAGTACTGGATGGTAAATTCTAATGTAGTGCTAAATGTATTCTCAATTGTTACAGGACTTTCAAGACACATGGTGTACCTAAGAGCAGTAGCGTGAATGCTTGAATAGGTAAGTAATTAAAATTACAAGCTAAACTAAAACTTAAAACCAAGTAAACCTAAAACTTGAGCACAATAGAATAAAATAATAGCATATCATTTATACATAAAAACACACAGAGAATAGACAAGAGACACGAAAAGTAGGTAGGTACCTGAATATATATAATTATACAATAATATAGGTTCCATATAACAAAAAGAAGATTATTGAAGGAAAGGTAGAAGGAAAACGAGGAAGAGGAAGACCAAAAATGAGTTACATGAGCCAGATACCACGACGACGATATGACGGTAACCACTTACCAACAAGTGGGCAGTATGCTTGTTTGCTACCTTAGTTGTATAAAAAAAAAAAAAAAGATAAAAGAGAAGACTGCCTTCATGTCGTTTATGGAAGTGAAGGAGCTCGCATTGGAAAGATCAGAATGGAGGAAATTGCATCATTACACCGACAAGAGCTAAGCTCTTAAATCATAGAAGAGATAACAAAAAAAATAAAGTGGGTACTCACCAGGCAGTCTAGTCTTTTATACATTTCTTGTCATTTCTTTTAACAAATGTTTAAGGTAACCACTTTATGTTGGTGAACTCTAGCCTTAATCTTCGAATACGACACTGTGTCACTGTGATTATGTAACTTCTTCACCGTTTTCCTGGGTCAACGACCGCAAATTGACAAAGTTTTGGCGCATGATATGAATAGGTACGCACCATGAGCCAAAGTTTACTCTTCTTTAACCTACTAAGCTTTTGTTCTTAATCGAGCGAGCGAAGCATTTCGACTGACCTCATAGCTCAGTTGGTAGTAACTCTGCCTTCTGCGCTAGAGGTCGCGGGTTCGATTCCCGCACTGGACAAACATTTGTGTGATGAACACAGATGTTTGTTCTGTGTTTGGGTGTTCAATATTTATCTATTATGTATATCAGTCACGGGTACCAGTGTACCAGATAGTACAGGCTATGCCTAGTTTGGGATCAGTTGACTGTGCGTGCTATGTCTGAAATATTTATTTATTTATTAATTTTATTTATTTGAACATCTTTCAAACCACTTGAACTAATAAAATTTACATGTTTATTTGTTAGAGCTGTAAGAGACCGTACGCGACCCTTGAGAGGATGTTGATTGATAGCCAGATTAGACGATACGAAGAGAATTTATTAACTGTACTTTTCGCTATGCGCTAAAGATGATAATGATGATTAATGATGAGTGCGGACCGAACGCTATCCATAGATGCACTGGCTAGGTAAACCGCGCGCGCGCTGCCTCGTGCGGCCTACATAGCCAAAATTGCTAGATTGAAAAAAAAAAAAAAACTTAACTTTCCCCCCATTTGCTAATATGCTAAATTGTTCGATGTGCATCGAACAAGAGCATAACTTTTGAACCGTCAATTCGATCTGCTTGGAAGTGGGTCAACAGGTTGTAATCGAAGTTTTAAGGTGGAATTACGTGAGTCACGTCCGTTGCGACGCAAGCGTACGACCACGCCACGGCTTACACAGCTATGAAAATGTTTGGCGAAGCATGCGGTTATTGCGTGCTGAGTGCTGAGTACATTTTGCGATATCGTTGATGAAATGAGCTTCCAGTGGTCTGCTAGCTGCACAGTGTATCACGGTCACGTGAACTCTATGTTATAAAATATTAAATAGACAAACAAATATCTAGTATTTTCCCGCCAATCTATTCATCATAATCCCAACAAAATCAATCTTAGAAAGGACTTTCACAAAGTCATGCCTGGCTCAATTAACTATGTTCTAAAATGCCTTCAATGTATGTGCTCAAAAGCGATGCCATACATTTCATAATGCTTAGTATTGTCGCGTTGGTCGTACGCGTCTGTCGCAACAGACGCGACCCACGGAATTCCACCTGAAGTTATACGTTTTAGGCATGGCCGTCACGGACATCCGCTCCGTTTACCGACTTCCGGTAAATTTGCCGCGGTAATCTGTCAGGCAGTAAAAGGCAATTATGATAAGCCAGATGGTAATCTATGTTGTTTTTGTTTTATGGAATTTCGAGCATAGATAAGAATCTATTTGAGAATAAATTATTAACAGAAGTTTAAGTTTTCTTTTTTTTTCTTATTCTTAGTTTGTATAGTATAGTCCTTATGGTGTTGGGTAATTTTAAGACAAGTTTAATGATGCTATGAATAAAGATTTTTCTATTCTATTGTAACTCGTTTTTTTTTGTTTAAAAATATTTTTCCTCTTCAGCTTGAGTTTTGTGAACAACTTTCAATTAGTTAAATACTTATTTGTAATTATATTAACATCTGATCTTATCTCTAAATCAAATAATCAACTTTATCTCTTATATCATACTAAAAACTACCTGTACCTTACCGAAATCAGGTCAATGAATTTTTACTTAAATTCCAAGCAGCCACAAAAAATACCCTCGAAATGGAGCTAAGGCCTTGATTTACGCGATTTTAATTAAATCACTCGTTCCTATTGATCCTGAGCCACAGCCCTCATCACGATACACTCTAAAAATAGGCCGCGCTACCAATTTGTATCAAGATCGAAGTACTTTGAGCGTGCTGAATGGTTTTTCATGATCTGGCTTACAAAAAAAATGAGGGACCAATTTTTCGGTGATAGAATACCTTATCGATGAGGATTCTTATCCGGACCAATAAATATTCCGGTCATATTCACACGGTCAACTGATCCCAAACTAGGCCTAGCCTGTACTATGGGTACCAGAGACTGATATATATAACACCCAGACACAGAACAAACATCTGTGCTTAACACACAAATGTTTGTACAGTGCGGGGAATGAAACCGCGACCTCTAGCGCAGAAGGCAGAGCTATGAGGCCAGTCAATTGATTTTTATATTCGAAAATAAAGAGTGTCAAGGCGAGTAGGAATCGCGCACAGATGATTCCGTACCATTGGGGAAAACCGAGATTCCAAGTGTGACAAACTTATATTTTGCAGTCGCTCACATACTGTTTTGTAATAGTTCTACCGATTTTAAATTATAATCTTAAACTATTTCAAATTAGACCATTTTTGAGATTCAACAATTTTTTTCCTACAAACATCACAATATTAGGGTAAAAAAGTAAAATTAATTTTATAAGTAAACATTTCTAACTAAACTATCGTTTGCATAATATTTTTTCAGGGAAAAGTGTCTAATTTCCTAAAAGTCGTTGAACAAACGTTATCGCCAATTTGTTTTAAAATAAGCACCTTTCGAAATAGTATACAATTTATGAATCACCTTGTATACGTAAAGCTGTCTGTACATATTTATCACGGGCTCAGATTTACTCCTGTTAATTGATGAATTAAAATTGATGTCGTTTAAAGACCCCGATCCATCACAATCTGTCCCCAAGTTGTTGTAAAAACGTTTTTAATCCTTAATTAATTGTTCGGGGTTGTTGTATTGTAAGCCGTGTTGGCCTAGTGTGAGTTTCTCGTGAGTTTCGATTAGAAGGTCGCGGTTTTGAACCCGGCCGTGCACCAATGAGAAAGAATTCGTATTCTTAAAGTGGCAATGAGCTTGCAACCTTAAACGTATGGTACACCAATGCCATTATGGTATACTGCAAAATGTGGGCATGTGCCTTTGACTACCTACTTAGACATCTTCAGGGAACTGAACGCCTAGAGGTCTGAGATTTACTGAACCATTCTTGGATATGGTGTAGCGGGCGAGTGCCCGCTTGAAACGTAACGGGTTCTGGTTTGACTCCCGCTGCGGGACAAATGTTTGCATGATCTGCTAATATTTCTTCGGGACTGAGTGTACTGGTACCATGGCACTCGCAGTTTCTGATACCCACGACACAGGGAATCCTAGTGTGGGGTCAGGATTATGTATATGACTGTTGGGTGTTATTTATTTATTACTAGTTATACGAGAGTAGTAATCAGTAGTAATCAGACTAAGGTAGAACTGAAACTCATTTCAGTAACACTGAACTTGTACTGGATGGAAAATTTAAACTAATTTATTGCAAAGCAAATTCAACTGAAATGCTTTGTCAGTTCTGTTCTAAAAAGTCAGCACTAGTTTCTCTTCTTTCACCTAGACCTAGACGCGAGGAGGGCGTGGTGGCCTAGGCTGAAGAATATCTCCCTACCAATGGATGCCGTAAGAGGCGACTAAGAGAAAAAAACCAGCCCCTTTTTTCACGAAGATAGCTCTAACTGCGCTCGCCAACCCGCATGCACAGCGCGTGGTGAGTACTGGCAAGTTGATAGGAGTTTGCTCTGGAAATCAGTTGTTTTGTTTTGTTTTAAAAGGTCTTTATTGAACATATGATTTGTACAGAAGCATTATATCTAAACACAGTTTAGTACGATACAGCTTATTTTTAAATAAATATAACTCGGCAGGATAAGGCGCCTATAAGAGCTTTTTGAAAAAATAATAATATTTTGATTACTTGAACTTGGTAGATCTTAAATTAATTGATAAAGACTTAGTAATCTCTGGGACTAAGCGGTGAATAAATATGAGCACTTTGTATAGCGCACATTTTTAAAGTGGCCATGTGCATCCCATGTGGCCCGGTGACAATCAAGTGACAATCAAGTGGAAATCAGTAGGGGAGGCAATGTTCAGCAGTGGAAGTTCTACAGCTGAAATAATGAGACGCGAGGAACTGGCGTAGATTCTCTCTGTCACTACTTCAGGAGGTCGTAAGAGGATAAAGCTAGGGGATGGACAGCAGCGCTCCCTATCAAAAATATATAGCTTCATGTGCGGTCACCAACACGCACTGCCTGATTCTTCTTGGCTTGGTCGCGAGGAACAGGCGTAGCTTCACCTAGTTTCTCAGACGTTTCAAAGTGATCCTAGTAACTTTATTGAAATAAACGCCTTTTGACTTTGACTTTTACTTTGAATGCCCCGCGTGGCGAGTATGGGAAAATCTTACAAAATGATTGTTTGGGTGCAGGACGTACAAGGTCGCGCTGGATATCTATGGGGGAGGCCTATGTTCAGCAGTGGATATCCAACGGCTGACATTGTGATGATGATTTATTACGGCTTACACTTAAGGCCGATCTACTTTCGCATTCGTTAGGAAACCACGATACCAGTTAGGGGCGTAGCTACCGCCGTATATGCCGTATCAATTATACGGGGCTCCCGGGCCACGGGGGAACCTATAAATTTTTTTTTGGCAAAAAAAAGGCACGGACTTTGATGACACAATCTTTATTTGAATTGTTTTCCGAAAACTTTGGAAAAGTGACAGATAGATAATTATGATGACTGAAAAAAAATGTATGCATAAAATTAAAATAAATATTTTTCTTTTAATTTTATGCATACATTTTTTTTTAATATGTGAGAAATCTTTACCTACATAAGGGTCCCACGCCACGCCACTGATACCAGTGCTAAAGTCCCAGTTTCGTTCTGCAGTTGGCTTCAATGACTAAGTAGATTTGATAGTGTTGGAACTTCTGGAAATCTATCGCTTTGTTCCAAACGTTTGTGAGTTCAAAGTTGGGCTGTCGACTGGCGCTGAACTTGGAAGTTATTTGGGAATTATTTATAAGTGGATATGATAGGTGAATTGAATTGAATGCTTTGATGAAGAAACTTCGAACTTCAATATTTATTTATTCATTGAAATAACAAGGATCGTCTGTATAGGCGATCCTATAGACATATGTATTTACGTCTATACATTCATATTATGTATGCTATCCCAAAAGGGGCTTATTCTACACCCATTTGGAATATCGGAATATCGAATTTGTTTTTTTATTCCTATAGATTTTGGACTGTAGTTGATTATAGTAACAATTATTTCATTTGTTATAAAGTAAAGTAAAGTTTATTGATTAAAAGAGTTAACATTTGGCAATAAAGTTTGTAACATCACCTTGTATTCCATATCCAATTATCCATTCTTATTATAAAACCAATAACAGCACAGTAAACATGTTTCCGTTGCTATTATTTCTTTGTTATAGCAATTACGTTATTTCAAGTATCTTGATATTAAAGTTTCTTAAAAATTATATAAAAAAGAATAATTATTTTCTTTCGTTGAATAACTTAGACGTGTCATTTAAATTACAACAGTATAGAGTTCCCGAAATGCTACAAATATAATGAAGCCGGCTCTAGGTTCTAATGGCTCTGCCCTACATATGAGTACATTTACAATTATTTCAACTTAGCACTTCGCTGTTCTATATTATAATGATGAGGCTTCTAGTGCCTGGTTCATGTTTTGAGATATATTTTGTATTATTATAATTATATTATAATATTTATCTATTATGTAGTCTCTGGTACCCATAGTACAGGCTATGCCTAGTTTGGGATCAGTTGACCATGTGTGATATGTCCGGAATATTAATTTATTTAATTAGATGAAGTAGGTATACTCTTACAAAACCTATAATCCTTCAGGAAAAACGTTTCAACACATAGAAAAATGCATTGGTGCATGATTGGGTCGTGAAACCACGACCTATGGATCGAAAGTAGAGGCCGTAGAAACTGCCACTAGGCCAATATAGCTTTTACACACACTCTCACACTTATTAACCTACCTTATACATGAGTAGAGCTGGGCTTGCAACCGTAGAGACTAGAGCACTCTACCAATAGTGATGCGAAATGTGGATGTCGATGAGTGCCATTTTGACTTTTTATATGAACAGATACCCGAAAGTATTTTTATTTTTTGGAGCAGGTAGGGCACAGCGGCATTATCTCGCTCTAAATTGGAGCAGCCCGACTGGGGAGGTACCTCCGCCTTACAGAAGATCGCAGCCAAATAGCATTATTTGTTTCAAATAGTGTTGTGTTCCTGCGGTGAGTCAGGTTGCCAGAGCTCTTAAGGGGGGGAGGGGTTCGGCAGGCAACGCATTAGCAATGCTCCAGGTGTTGCTGATGTCAATAGGTGACGGTAACCACTTACCATCAGGAGGGCCGTAAGCCTGTATGCCTCCGTAAAACATAAAAAAAAGGTATTTTATTTACATGCATGCTTCTCTAAATTACTAATTTTAGTATTTAATTTATCATCATCATTATTTCTATGTTTCTAAGTTTCTATGTTTTATTATACATTTTCCATTCCAGGATCTCTATCCGAGTAAAGACTTCTGATATTTTATAACGATTACCGTCTGGCTTCTTTAGTGATGGGTGGTCATACACCACCCATCACTAAAGAAGCCAGACGGTAATCGTCTCCTTATAATTATAGGTTATGTATCGTCGCACATGATTTCACAGGCTTCTTGCCATTCTTTCGCTGCCATCGCGATAATTAGTCACCCCTTTAAGCCACAAGCCACCTTCTCTCGTCATAGTAAGGTTCAGTTTCCCTATTTCCACCTTCAATGACTCTTACTCAAAGAACTACTCATACGTAGTGGTGCCTGATTTTCCTGAAATTTCACGCGGCACTTTTTTCCCTTTTCGTAGTCGGAATTTTTGGTATTTTCGCTTCGTTTGTCGTTTCGAGAATTCATAGGAATTTAGTTTTTTTTGTGTATCTTGCCTTGTTTTTTATATGTGGGACAAGGCAAGGATTTTATCTTAAGGATCCGTACACAAGGAATTCTATAAGGGCCTAAAAAGCGATGACTGTACATAGTGTGACCGATCCTTAAGTAGGTGTTAAAGTGAACGTAGATTTTGAAAACTACATTTTATTACTCCACAATATATTCAAATTAACCAAATAATTGGCTTTTAGTCTATTCCAAAGGCAGCAAATAACGGTCATAGGGATGATCAAAGAAGCCATTTCATTCTGGGCCTGGTCCATGTACACTACGTAGAAAAATTAGGAAAAAATAGGAGATTACAAGAAAAATACAATTTCATTAATTAGAAAACAAATGCGATGGTACAAGAATAGTTCTTCTGGTAAGTTTTTTACAATGTGAACACTATTTGAAGGCCGCCATGTTGGTTTATAATTGGCGTTTGACATGACATTGACATATTTTTCATGTCATGTTGTTTGATTTGTTGTTTTTGTTTTGTCAGATAAATGTAGGTTGTCAAAATGACATTTCACGCACGTCCATCCGCCATATTTTTGTAGCGCTGTGTGTTGCTCTCTTTGTCGAAGAAAATCATAATGTACTCTAAAACGAAGTCAATTTAATTAAAATATCCAATTAAATACGTTTACTTTATTGCTTAGCCATATTTTAGAGTAGTGTACACAGTGCAGGCCCAGGCTCCATATATTGATGAAACGTCTCTTTTGTCGGTTTAAAAAATGTTAGGTTTTTTTAACCCCGTCTAAACCGTCTAAATGTGCTATTTTTGTATGAAAACTGGTTATTTCGAGATGGTTCTGATCAGTTTTCTTAGTTTCAACCGTTGGGATAGGATTCAATTTAGTAATTACGTGTAAGAAATATATAAAGGTCCCCTGAGATCGCGCTTCTCTGCCTTTAATCGCCTTATATAATACTAGTTTCCGCCCGCGACTTCGCTCGCGTGGAAACTACATAAAAAGTAGCCTATATGCTATTCTAGGTAAATAACTCTTTATATTCCAAGTTTCAACAAAATCGGTTGAGCCGTTACGGCGTGATTGAATAACAAACATCCAAACATCTAGCCATTCTCACAAACTTTTCCATTTATAATATTAGTAGGATAGTCATTGTCGGACGAAACGCCTCTCCACCTGGTGAGTGCGGAGTACTGTCTACTGTCCATCTAGACAAGCACATCCTCAGCCCGATGGAGCTAAAGGAACTCAGCCCAAAGAAAAAAGTCGAGGCACAGTATGAGTTTCTTGTTTTTTATGATAAACGAAGGCAAACATGCTTGGGACCCACCTGATAAGCGGTTGCCGTCGCCTGTTACTATTGACATCTGCAACACCCGAACCCCTCCCCCCCTAAAGAGCTCTGGCAACCTTACTCACCGCAGGAACACAACACTTTATGAAACAAATACTTTTATTTGGCTGCGATCTTCTGTAAGGGGGAGGTACCTCCTCAGGCGGGCTGCTCCAATTTAGAGCGAGAAAATATCTCTGTGCCCTACCTCCTTGATGAAATCTTGTAATCAAGGTACAATAAAGTTATTGTATTGTATCGCCGTGGTGGCCCCGGCTGAAGAATAGGCCCCTCCATATCTACCTATCCGCGGATGTCGTAAGAAGCGACTAAGGGAAAAAAGCTAGGGGATGGGCAGCAGCGTCCCTCGTTTTAACAACGATAGCTCTAACTGCGCTCGCCAACCCGCATGCCCAGCGTGGAGAGTATGGGCAATTCCCCCCACATGATAAGGAATTCGCTCTGGCCATGTTCAGCAGTGGACGTCGTACGGCTGAAATGATGATGATGATGATTGTATTGTATAACATAACAGCGCTAACACTATTTATTGACATGCGGTAGGTAATTATAAGCTTCGATACATTGGTATGATTCACGCCTGATTTATACCGACACTGGCTCTGAGTACTTCTTTGAAATATAATATTGTAATCTGAGATGTATGATTGTACGACGACGCAGCGTTGGAAGGCCCCCCGCCCGATGGACCGACGACATTGTTAATGTTGCGGGAAGTCGGCGGATGGAAAAGGCTCAAGACCGTTCGTCATGGAACTCTTTGGGGGAGGCCTATGTTCAGCAGTGGACTTCATCAGGCTGATGATGATGAAGTTCATCAAGAGATCAGGGCGTCAGTTTGGATTACACATATTTGCAAAGAGAGTTTTTTGAAACTGTTTGTTTTTTTGTCGCTCTTGTCGTGTCAAAGTCAAAGTCAAAGTCAAAAGGCATTTATTTCAATAAAATCACTAGGATCACTTTGAATGTGTCACTGATTCTTTCTTGGTCATCCTGTATTAGGTCAGTTACCAGGTTGAGGAATGGTTGTCCTGAAAAGGGCCTATTATCGTGGCGACGATAATATATAGATAGATAGATAAATAGATAATAGATATAACGACTTCTCTATCGAATCAGCGTAGTGAAAGTATTAAAGTGCGTCTCTTAGAGGCTCCTTTCATGCACAACAAAAATTCAAAAAATTGCTGTGTTGGTGTCAAATCAGTTAATCAATTCAAACTCAGTTATTCAGCAGTTTTATGTAGGAATACGTACGTACGTAACGTAGTATGTAGTAAAAACAGGTTATTTGAAAAGTTATGGGAATAGATGAAGAACTCTACCTTGTAGAGTTATTCATCTATTCTCTTATTAATTCCATAGATTATCATATTGAACAGTTACTGTGCTCCAATTTGCTTGTGTGCAGTTCGCTTGAACGACTCAGTTTAGAATACGGACGTTTTGATTGAATACCAACGTTGTTATTAACTATTAACGCACTAAAACTTGGTCTTTGTGCTTCCTACTTATGTTATAAATGTGAAAGTTTGTGAGGATGTTTGTTGTTCAATCACGCCGTAACGGCTGAACCGATTACGTTAAAACTTGGTATAGATAAATATCTTTACCTGGAATAGCCTAAAGACTACTTTTTATGTAGGTGTACAAGACCAGAGTGAATAGGTTTCTTCTAGGCAAACGTGCTACACCGTAGACCACATCATTACTTAACATCAGGTGAGATTGTGGTCAAACGTTAGCCTATTTCGTATAAAAAAAAAAAAAAAAAAGGTACCACGTGAGCGAAGCCGCGGGCGGAAGCAAGTAAAATATCAATGCAAACTAGTGTTAGGAGTTCAACAGACGTATTTCTGACAAAATATTCTATACTTCAAGGCTAAAAATGTCCGCCTCATTGGGATTGAGCATGCTCACGTGAGCACGAGACTTTATCCAGCTATTGCTCTGCGATATTGTTGAAATGTGTGAAAAATAGGTTTTTTCCTTTCCATTGGATGGCGGAATATACAACCCTTTTTGGTAAATACCGTATTTGAAGGCTACGTTCCGTTTAATATAAATGGGACGTTTTCTGTGGAAATGGGGTGGAAATACCTACTTTCTATATACCAAATGGCAGACCGGAGGAGTATTCGGTACTTTTGTCGGTTCTTACAAAGGTGAGCGGAGCGGATGTTACGTACCTATCTGGCTCTCAATAAAATCCAAATTCCCACAGAGCGAAATTCTATCCCACGAGTTTTATATATCATCACTTCAGCCGTTGGGCGTCCACGGCTGAACATAGGCCTCCCGCATAGATTTTCAGAAACAATCATTTGGGGGGGCGTCATGCGGGTTGGCGAGCGCAGATAAAGCTATTATTGTTAATTTTAAAGATAATAATAATAAATAAATAAATATACCGGACATATTCACACGGTCAACTGATCCCAAACTAGGCATAGCCTGTACTATGAGTACCAGAGACTGATAAACATAATAGATATATATTTAACACCCAGACACAGAACAAACATATGTGTTCATCACACAAATGTTTGTCCAGTGCGGGGATCGAACCCGCGACCTCTAGCGCAGAAGGCAGAGTTACTACCAGCTGAGCTATGAGGCCAGTCAAAGATGAGTCGCGCGGCGCATATTGGCGGTGCTCAATGTACAAAAAAACTCAAATGTTGTGGATCTGTTACAGTTAAGGTACGACTGTATGTATGTGTATTAGAGTGCGATCCACTGACGCGGAGCTGTGTGGAGTACAGAGGAGTTATACGATCACAGCCTTACAGAAGATCGCAGCCAAATAACATTATTTGTTTCAAATAGTGTTGTGTTCCTGCGGTGAGTATGGTTGCCGGACTCTTTAGGGGGAAGGGGGTTCGGGGTTGGCAACGCGTGCGTGATGCCTCTGGTATTGCAAGCGCTCATATGCTACGGTAACCGCTTACCAACAGGTGGGCCGTATGCTTGTTTGCCACATCTGTTGTATAAAAAAAAAATTATCATCTTTATCCCCGTGGTCCAACCAGTTGGATATAATTCCACCGTTGTAACACGGGTCATAATCATAAATGTCAAAAAAAAGAGTTGAACTATGGGTAACTTTACTTCTCCGTAGTACAACCAGTTAGACATCACAGTTGTACCACGGGTCGGGAGCGATAAGGAACGCTGCTACCTATCCCCTAGCTTTTTTCCCTGAGTCGCCTCTTACGACATCTACGGGTAGAAATGGAGGGGCCTATTCAATAGGTTTTTTATATATATACGCAGCAAATATAAAATCATCCGTACAATTTTGAGTTTCATTAGGAACGACGCGAGGTAGTTTTGAAAGAAATCTAAAAAAACACGAAGCTTTAGTTCGCGATGGCGTCAACCTTTTTATGCGTTTTTAACACGCTCTAGCACAAAGTCCGTGTCCGCTTTCAGCGAAAAATGTTTCTAGTATATTCGCCCCTTCGTACTTTCCGTCTAACTGGTTCGTTCAAGGCTTCCCAGTTCTTAGAAGTAGATTATAAAGCGCCTAGTGACTGATGTTGAAACTAGCCATTCTACAAAATATATGACTCTAAGGCAATCGTTTTGTAGGTATACCCAGACTAGAAAGACCCAGGTTTAGGCTGAGCTTAAACCTCGTTTCATAATAAGGCCGAGAGAGTTCTTAACAGATGGTGTGCTTTGTGGTGAGAACTTTGGCATGACAGCCCTTAATAACTATAGATAGAACCCGCTACGGCACCGAGGTTGTTAGTATTGATTCAGACCTACGCATGCTAGGCAGAATAGGTATATAGATATGAAAATTACTTGTTTTTTCGGTTTGGCTTACAAACGGCATTTCAAAAAAGCGTTCAAATTCATTTTGTGAAAAGAATCATCTGAAAGAATAGAATAGAATAGAATGATTATTTATTTGACACATAAAAACACAGAATGAACAAGAAAATTAGAATGGTACAAGGTAGGTACCTACCTACCTAAGTATAAACAGTTGTGATGTGGGACATAAGCAACAATGTAGGTACGACAGATAGGTAGGTACCATTGTCCTACATAGTCCCCTCTGTGGTTGTGCGCCAAATAGGTCCCATCTCAGCATAAGTGCCGGTCCACACCGATGTTGTGAAAGAAGCACCAAGCAGTTTGTCGCTGGATGATTGGCTTGGTCGCAAGGAACAGACATAGATTCACCTAGCATCTAAGTTTCAAAGAGATCGTATTGGTTAAAAATAAACAAGAGTTGCTCTAAATTGGAGCAGTCCGCCTGGAGAGGTACCCTCCGCCTTACAGAAGATCGCAGCCAAATAAAATTATTTGTTTTTTTTTTATGCTATATGGAGGCAAACAGGCTTACGGCCCTATTGACATCAGCAACACCTGGAGCATTGCTAATGCGTTGCCTGCCGAACCCCCCCCCCTAAAGGCTACCTTACTAACCACAGGAACACAACACTATTTGAAACAAATAATGTTATTTGGCTGCGATCTTCTGTTAGGCGGAGGTACCTCCCCAGGCGGGCTGCTCCAATTTAGAGCGAGAAAATCTCGCTGTGCCCTACCTCCTCCTGTTTCAAATAGTGTAGTATTCCTGCGGTGAGTTAGATTGCCAGAGCGCGGGTCGGCAACGCGTGCGTGATGCCTCTGGTATTGTAAGCATTCATAAGCTTCGGTAACCACTTAATCTCTCTCCGAGTCGTTTTCCTCAATGCTGAGAGACGTGCCCCCCTCCATAGATCACTTTATTCTTAACGATGTTGCGCCATCGGTGTCTGTTGCCGGCGAGATGTATGGGATGAGGCTTATGGATGTTAGAACCACTTACTAATGGGCCGTAAACTTGTTTGCCACCGTAGTTGTATAAAATACCTTTTCATTTCGACATTCTCGCTAGTGACTCGATGTAGTTAGGAACTAGTACTAAGGGCCCAGTGAGTGCGCGCAGATAAATGAAAGTTATAGTTTTTGTCGCTTACACTCGCTCGGATTTGCAAGAGAAAATATAGGCTTTTGTGTTTAACAACGATGTGAGAAAATATGGAATATTCCCAACAGAGAATATTCCATATTTTAATTAAGAATTACAATTCGAAACAATACTTGCTTGCTCTCATTCATATTTTCTTGGTCGTCCTGTATTAGGTTAGTGGCCAGTGGTGCAATTGCCTGAGCGTAATGGCAGTGAAGTTCGTAACTTTGATGGTAATTTTAACAATCTTAGCCACATTCAAAACGTTCCAAACTTGACAAGGGAAAACTTCAAGATCTTAGCTTCTTCCTTTTCATGTTTTAAAAACTTCAGATGTCGCTAAAATTGATAAAATCAACCTTAAAATTGCGATTTTCATTACCATTTCGCTTATGCAATAGCCTGGCAGGTTGAGGTATGGTTGCCCTGAAAAGAGCCTATGATACGGTGAAAGAATCAGAGTAGTGAAAGGATTAAAGTGCGCTTCTTAGAGGCTCCTTTCGTGCGCATGTCACATGTCTTACAATTTAAGGTTCTAGGACTAAATAAAGGATGACCAAGAAAAAACCAGCAACACAAAAAGCAATGGGAAATGTTCTATCAATGTGCAAAATAAACAACGGAAATACGATGATTGTGGCACCAGAGTTAACTCTGTTTACAGTGTTTATACACTCACCGTTTGCGCTAATCCAATTCCAGTTTTTTTTATACTACTGAGGTGGCAAACAAGCATACGGCCAACCTGTTGGTAAGCGGTTACCGTAGCCTATGAGCGCATGCAATTCCAGAGGCATCACGCACGCGTTGCCGACCCTGAACCCCCCCACCCTAAAGAGCTCTGGCAACCTTACTCACCGCAGGAACACAACACTATTCAGTTGTAGATGGGTGGGACCTTACTGCCAACTTTTAAATGAAACCCTTTTTTAAAACATTCAAAAGTCCACCGCAAAGCTATTCCAAGTTCAAAGTCATCACAAATACCCGACCACATCCAGTAAAACAACTTTGTAGTTTGCTGTATCAAGCCTTTGCTTTTTTGCCCGTTGTCGGCCGACCCCGGGCTAAATGGATGCCTGCAGTTATTTCGAGTATAACACTGAGAGTAACACCAGGATTTTGATTAAAATTTTTGAGTTGCGTTGAATTATTCACTGAATTCGTCGCCCTGTTTTGGGCACCAGCATTTTCCCCCGACTACCGAGGAAGGAGGGTAATGCTAATCGAGTGTATGATTGTGTATACAAGGTGATTCATAATATGTATTCCATCCCGAAAGGGGCTTATTCTACAAGCAATTGACAATAAAGTTAGTTCTATGACTTTTGGAAATTCGTAATTTTTCATTGAAAAAAACTAAATGAATCAGCTGTTTTAGGTAGCAATCTTGATTCCGAACTTATTGTACGTGTAGTTATCAGTAATTAAGATGATAAAAATACCAAAAAGCGCTAATTTGAGAAAGAGTGAGAAAAAATATATGAAAATATTGATGTTTTTTTTTCGCTAATATTATTTCTTTTTGTTGATAGAATAACCCCCTTTCGGGATGGTATTCATGTTATGAATCACATTGTATAAGTTCCATTGTGCGTTAGCGCAACCTCAATGGCTTGTTAATGCTGCGGTGAGATGAATTAGTTATCCATACAAACACATTAATGATAGGCCCCAAGCCGTGTTTGTGGCCTGATTCTTCTAGGCTTGGTCGCGAGGAACAGGCATAGATTTACCTAGTTTCTAAAACGTTTCAAAGTGATCCTAGTGATTTTATTGAAATAAACACCTTTTGAGTTTTGAGGTTTTTTGAGTTTTGATCCCAATAAATATTAGAAAAATAAAAAGACCCAACCGTCTCAGGATTCCCTGTGTCGTTGGTATCAGAAACTACGAGTACCAAGGTGCCACATCACCCAGACACAGAACAAATATTTGCAGATCAAGTAATCATTTGCGAACAGCGTGGATATTTTTTTCAATAACCTACCGAAACTCCTACAACTTGCACAGGTAGTAATAGAAATGAAATGTTTAGATTAGTACCTATCTAATTGTTCCTAGTAATAACATATAGCATCGCCTTAGGGATAAAAAAAAGCCTGTTAAGTTGTTAAACTGTATTCTAAATAAATTAATTAATTAATTTGTCCCGCAGCGGGAATCGAATCCGTGCCCCTTGCGTCCGCCACCGAGATCGATTGGCTCTGAAACTAAACTATCTACATAAGCACATGCTACTTAGCTAAATGTATCTTGTATTAATTGAGACGTATCACTCCACAGTTGTAGCTGTAACTTGATCGTCAAACAGTAGGTACCAACTGCGAACTATCTAAGTTATTAGTTTGTTCTCCTCGTGGTTCAGGAGATATAACTATGCTAATTTAAACTAATGGTGAAGGAATACATAGGGCACAAACTTAACGCCAAATTTAATGTAGATTCTTGTAAATGTATGAAATTGATGACAGGCTTGTTCATAAGGCGTGCTATTCTGGATCCCAAGCGCCAAGAATTAATGTTGTTTCTTGGTCATCCTAAAAATATGTAATGAAAGTCATCCAAGACCATAGATTACAAATTTTAAAGTCAAACATAACCTCAATTATCTCAAAACTCCAATAAACTCTCTCAAATAGTTAGTTACAAGACCAACTAATTTATAATGATCATAAACCGGCCATTGAAATTGTTCTTCTGAATAACAAAGTAAATAAAATCACAAGAATCGCTTTGAAACATCTTAGAAACAAGGTGAAGTTGCCGCCACAAAGTCAAAGTCAAGGCGAGAAGGCCAATTGCAAAAATAATTTCAAGAATTTCCAAATCTATGGGCAGTATTTGAATCAATATTTACGCTCAATCACCGCCCGAGTAGATATATTTTTATCTCTATATTCTGGAATATCACATAGGTACATTTTTATCCTTTTAGGTACCACGTGAGAAAAGCCGCGGGCGGAAGCTGGTAAATAAATATTGCCTAGCAGCGGGAACCTTCACCAGTTGCGGATGTTTTGAAATTGCCTGTGTAACAGAATCTTTACAGGAGCAACTTATTCTAAATTTTACGCAATGCTGTTTAAGTTGGTACTTAGCAACTTTGCGGCGAGAAATTATTGTTCTATACGGAAAGTTTAAGATGAAACAAACGTACCTTTGTATATTTATATCTTGTATGAACAAAATAAGTATTATAATCGTTTATTCCCACTAGAATGAAAAGAACAAAGAGTGGAATGATCTGCCTGCGTCTGTTTTCCCGAAAGAGTACAATCTGGGAGTCTTCAAATTTTAGGAGGAGGTAGGGCACAGCGAGATTTTCTCGTTCTGAATTGGAGCAGCCCGCCTGGGGAGGTACCTCCGCCTTACAGAAGATCGCAGCCAAATAACATTATTTGTTTCAAATAGTGTTGTGTTCCTGCGATGAGTAAGGTTGCCAGAGCTCTTTAGGGGGGGAGGGGGTTCGGGGTCGGCAACGCGTGCGTGATGCCTCTGGTATTGCAAGCGCTCATAGGCTACGGTAACCGCTTACCAACAGGTGGGCTGTATGCTTGTTTGCCACCTCAGTGGTATAAAAAAAAAAAAAAAAAGTTCAATAAGTTATATCTGGGAAAGCGTGCTCCATCATAGGACACATCTCACTTCACAATACCAAGTTTCACTAGTATAGAAGGAGTACGCGCGCACACGCATAGCGGCAGTGCACCTGCACCGTCGTCGTCGCTGTCTGCCGCCGTGCCACTAGACGCGATTTATTTTTGCTATAGTTATCAATAGAGAACCTAGTGTCAACTTATATAAGCTTTAAATTATTAACCAGAACCATTGTTAAATACGCGTGGTGTTTTGTGTGAAATAGATATAATAAAAAAATAATCACTATCAAGTGGGAAGAAAAAATCCTGTCACGTTACTGGTTATCAAATAGGAATCAGTAGAATAGGTACCAAGTTTGAGTACCCACCAAGTGGGAAGAACAATTCTTATTACATTCATCATCATCATTTCAGCCGTATGACGTACACAGCTGAACATAGGCCTCCCCCATAGATTTCCAGAAGCATTCATTTGGTAGGTTTTTCCCATACTCGCCACGCTTGGCATGCGGGTTGGCGAGCGCAGATAGAGCTATTGTTGTTAATAGGGAACGCTGCTGCCCACCAGCAAAGCAAACAAGTAATTGCCTACGTAGGAAAGTTTATAGCCTGTTTAACTCATTTCCTCAAAGTCAAACTCAAAGTCAAAAGGCATTTATTTCAATAAAATCACTAGGATCACTTTGAAACGTCTTAGAAACTAGGTGAAGCTATGCCTGTTCCTCGCGACCAAGCCTAGAAGAATCAGGCAACAAACACGGCTTGGTGCCTATCATTTTTTTCGATGATCCTTTTTCACAAAATGGAATTTAAAGCTTCAGTGTGGTGCCGATCGAACTAGGTGAGGCTCAAGAGAAAAGTAATCTAATTATAATCCTTAATAAATAAGAGCTTATAAAAATGTGAAAAAAATGAAGACAAATGTGAGCTTCAACAAATGATCTAAGGGCAGCACACGCTACACTTGATGAAATATGTACCTAATGCTTATATAATTAAATAATATTTAAAATATGATGCAAGCAAAAACTGTAAAGACACTGCAAAATGGCATTTTAGCTGTCGAGGGGCAGAAAAAAAAGTATACAATAATAACGGTCATATTAAAGTAAATGACTGTATTGTGGCCGAATTCAATACAAAAATTATCATATCGACTGCCACAAAACATCAAATTAATTACATAGAATCGGGGACAAACAGATGATTATCTACTTACGTACGCTTTGTGTCCGTACATTGCCACAATCGGACAAAATATCCGTAAATTACTGATAAATTATGGATGAATTTACGGATCCGGAACGCTATCGTTGTAATAAATCGGAATCGCGGAGGTGTGTAATCGATGTGAAGATTTTCGTCATTAGGATTGGGCTGATTGATTTGGTATTTTGTCACGATTGGGTAGAGAAAGACCCAGCAGAAAAATAAGTGCTATTACAGATAGCTAACATAACAAGCGGAAGCCGAAGTTGAACCGTTATGTCTGTAAATTCACTAGGATCATTTTGCAGCGTCTTTGTAACTACATAGTTTAGGCATTAGATTACGTTATTTTCTTCATGAAACTACTGTTTTTTTTCACCATCATTCATAGATCGTTTTCCACCACATAGCTCCGAAAAGATTGACCAAGACAGAACCAGTAAATAACAAATTCGTGGGGTATTATTGGAACAAAATGGATGAACGTTGACTTCGACTGATGGTAATTCCAGTTTATCGTGTCGCCCAGACGGATTCCATTTTAATTTTAAATCCTCACAAAACTGAGAATACTTATATTCCCAACAATATCTGAAGAGTTTGATTGTTTGTTTGGCTGTTGGAAAAGAGCCCATTTTCATCGTGCTTCGGATAAATTATAGAGTAGTGGGTCAGTGTGACTTGCTCGTGACGTAGTTTATCTGGGCAACCTGGGCACTGTCTCTAGTGGTCTTAGCGCCTCCGTGGTTCGTGGTTGGCATGTCGGTCCCGGCTATGAATTATGTTAAGCCACGATATAGGCCTTCATGCGGCGATAAAAGCTGCATCACCAAGTTGGCTCATGCGAACTTTTGTAGATCAGCTCTATTTTGACTCGGCTGACGTGACAGTCTGGGGGAACTACAATGATGTCTTATTGCCATCTAATGCAAGCAAGCAAAAAATGAATGCAAGCGTGTTAGTACTATTTTATGCGAATTTGAACCAAAAGTCTTTGAGACTGAACTTAGGCCACGACCTAAACAAAATCGCATGGTTAGGGTTGTTTTTCGCTTGTGTACCTACTAAAGTCTATGCAGATTGGATTGACGCTGTCGGTTCGAACGGTATGCTCATGCAAGCATACAGTCAGTACAACGTTGTTTCGTCCAAGTTGTTGAGACTTCGCTTACATCCCTCGCTCGAAAAATAAGCACTTTTGTCATTAGTGGACTAAAATTTAAGACTAGTTAGTGAAGTCACAGCCAACTGCTAGTGAACTGTAATTCAAATGAGATAGTTATCTCCGCAGTTTGAAGTGCAACTTGTTTGTTTCACAGAACACGCGAAACGCTTGGCGTGTATTTAGTAAACCGTTTTTATAGGAACCGTTTTTGTAGTGTAGAACTACTAAAATGTAGATATGAGCTAAATGTTTTTGTTATTTCGTTTTCAGAACAAAATATACTGCAAGGTACACATGGAACAGGTTACAGATTAAACGATGCGTAACCATTTCATGTATTTGTATGACTTTTTTAAACCTCCATAAGGACTCCTATATCTTAGCAACCCCTTAGCCTTCACTCATATTCTTACCAGTAAATTTTGATAGTATGACCTGTTGACCGACTAAATTCCATGCAGATCGAAATGACGAATCGAAAGTTATGCTTTTACAAATAAACATACAAAATATACAACGCCAATTCGTCAGAGTTCTTTGAGTGATCTGATCATTATGATAATGAATTCGGGAGATTCAGCTCTCATAACAATCCAGAGCTAAGTTACTTCTAAAACAGCTATAAATAAATCAATTTGTATTTTCAAGGCATGAAATAATAATGAAAGAATTCGAGCTGCCGCCGTGGTACCCCCAAATTAAGTTATTTAAAATGCATGGTTTTTACAAGAGACGAAAGTAAAGTGGATAACGAGATTTCGTGTGAAACTTTTAGTGAGTTTTTGGAAAAAATCCGGGAAATGAAGATTAGAAGTGGAAATATGAATACAGGATAAAAACATTGCACAACAAGCGTAACAAAACACTTCCACGCTGGGATAAAAATATCCAAAAAATGCTAGAGAGAGTCTCCGTTCCTAAAATTATTATCATCATCATCATTTCAGCCGTACTACGTCCACTGAACATGGCCTCCCCCACAGACAGAGCGAATTACTTATCATGTGGGGGGATTAGCCCATACTCACCACGCTGGGCATGCGGGTTGGCGAGCGCAGTTAGAGCTATCGTTGTTAAAATGAGGGACGCTACTGCCCATCCCCTAGCTTTTTTCCCTTAGCCGCCTCTTACGACATCCGCGGATAGATAGATATGGAGGGGCCTATTCTTCAGCCGGGGCCACCACGGCCAAATTATATATATATATTTTTTTATATTTTGATACTATACTTACTATACTTAAAAAATAATATGTATGGAAAATTTATAGCGGCTGTTATTCTATTTAATCAGTTTTCGATTTAAGATACTTTATTTGTGTTACAGAGGCTCTCACCATTCCAAATTCCAGAATTGTGAGATTACTGGAAGAACCCTAGAGCTCGATTTTTGCTATATCTATACAAAAAATATGCCTTTGCAATGCCATGATTTTTTGGGTACTCTAAGCTCAGATATCCTTATTTTTGGTACGAATTTATAGTTGATATCTTCAGTCGTTCCTGAGAAAAAGGGTCTTGACAGACAAACGTACAGACAGACAGATGAATAACAAATCCTATATAAGGGTTCCGTCTTTTTCCGTACATATTCCGCTATGAGTAATCCCAATGCAATTATGGAAAAATAATGCTTCATTCTTATTAATGATTCATTGCCCGTGGGCCGGTTCAGGTGTCCGGTCAACCGGACCACGGAAAAAAATATTGATGATCTGAAAATACGTAGATAAAGCAAGGAGTACATTGTATTTTAGCTCATCCATATTTTATAATTCCATTATCTTTTTCAACTCGGGAATGCAGCAAGTGCTCTTGGCACTCTGCCCAATGAACAAGAGTACCTACCTATGCTTAACTAGGTATCTCTTGTTTTCCATTCATTTTTTATGATGAATCCTAGGCCTATCTCTATTCCAACTTTCCTTTGTAGTTTTAGTTGAGTTTATTCTTGCACTCACCTCACGCGTACATCATAATTATCATCAGCCTGATGAAGTCCACTGCTGAACATGGGCGTCCCCCAAAGAGTGCCATGACGAACGTTACCTTACCTTCTCCATCCACCTTCATAATGTCGTCGGTCCATCGGGTAGGGGGCTTTCCAACACTGCGTCGTCTGGTTCGCGGACGCCATTCGAGAACCTTTTTTCCCCAACGGTTGTCGGTTCTGCGAGCTATATGGCCGGCCCACTACGACTTCACCTCATTTCACGCATACATCAGAACAGAATGACATAACTTTCATCTTCAATTTTGTAGACGGAAGACGAGGTCGTTTTAGGCATCTTTTTTGCCCATCAGTGGGACGATGTAGGTTATAAAAATAAACTTGGTTTTCCCTTCACTTACGAGCCTGAACGCTAGAGATGACATCAATTTATGCTTCAATGTCTCTTTATTCTAGTAAGTAGAATAAAAGTACTGCTTATTAGTACAATACTTCTTGAATCACGTTCAGCTAAGACGTGTCTCCAGTGCAACTCCATTGAGACCGTCTCTCGAGACAAATATGAAAAGTCTCAAGTATATTCAATATGGTTCTGTTCTGAAAACGCAAGGGCCATTTATAAAGCGCGAGGAACAGGCCTAGCTTCAACTTAATTCTAAGACGTTTCAAAGTGATTTAATTGATTGTTTTTTTGATGGAAATTAAACAGAGAATCGATCACCATCACATTCCTCATGTATATTACACTTTCTTAAAGATCTTCTGATACAAGATTATTTTAGTCTATTTAATTATGTCATATTCATATTCATTTATTGTCAAATGACGACATCATCATCATCAGCCTGTAGATGTCCACTGCTGGACATAGGCCTCCCCTAAAGAGTTCCACGACGAACGTTCTTGAGCCTTCTCCATCCACCGACTTCTCGCAACCCTCACAATGTCGTCGGTCCATCGGGTGGGGGGCCTTCCAACACTGCGTCGCCCGGTTCGTGGTCGCCATTCGAGAACCTTTACTCCCCAACGGTAATCGGTTCTGCGAGCTATATGGCCTGCCCACTGCCACTTCAACTTGCTAATTCTGAGAGCTATGTGTGAGCAATCCCAATTTCTTTGACGCCAATCTTAAAAGCTTACAAAATAACATAACTTGTGCCTATCCGGCAGGTGCGCTTACAAAAAACAGCACCTGACTATGACAAGGGAAAAATAGCTGGAATTTTTGCGCTTTTTGGCGTGCGGTAGACGGTTTCGTGATGAAGTTTGTGTGTAAGCCGCAATGGGTTTTGTTTTATGGGTTTA
Source organism: Anticlea derivata (assembly GCA_947579855.1). NCBI lineage: Eukaryota > Metazoa > Arthropoda > Insecta > Lepidoptera > Geometridae > Anticlea > Anticlea derivata. The sequence continues at coordinate 9,776,693 of OX388276.1, read as the reverse complement.
TGTTGGTAACTACTGGCCCGGTTTTTAGCATAATATTTTTGTATACAAAATTCAGTTTTTGCTGTTTTACATGGTATTTTTTATCGGTTGGGTCAGGGTCCATGTAATCGGACAACGACTTTATATTTTTTACTCTCTCCTCTTACACGTCGACGATTTTTTCAATCGACCTTGGTCGCGCAGCGTCTTTGTTCCTATCTGAGACAAAGGGGTTACATTCCCGCTGCCGAGTCCGATGGACTGGGTTAATTCATAATTCAGTTTTTTTTTGTACAAATAGGTACAGAAGTTTTATTGTTTGTAAAGGTCGTAGGTTCAAATTGTGCGTGCGTGAACAAATGATAGTTATTTATAATGTTTGCATTCTTAGTAACAAGCTAAAATACACAAAGAAAACACTTTTTTAGTGTTGCGGAGCCGCCAGATGCGACTCCGGCTTACATTCACGCCGGCCGACAAGGCGGGAACCGAGCGTCTGGCTTAGAGCCGCTCGAGGTTTGGCCTAACGCACTTGTCGGCTGCGGGGGGGGATGGCCGCGCTGCCGTCCTTGACCTCAGGGGAGAGCGTGGGGTAGATGACCCCCGTAGAGCCCGCTGCTTGCTGAGCGAAATGAAACGCACGGATGTAGTTGATGTGGCGCGAGGGGGTTGACCTTTGACCTAACAGATGCCAGCTGATGGCTTTTCCTATTCTCCCCCTCAGACTGTTTCTTGCTTCCAGACTACTTCTTTCTTGATTGTACTGTTCTTGAAGTAAATTGCACTCACATAAATTGGTCTACACGCCTTGCGCGCCATATACCGCAAGGCGTGACCGTAAGGAAAGCGGCAATTTCCGTCTATTCTAACTTGTCCCTTTTCGCGACCAGTCAACCACCTTTTGCCCTCTATTTTATTACCAAATCATCCTATGACCATGGGAATATGATTAAACGATGGGCTACAAGCCCCCCTATCGCCCCCCATTGACCCCATGGCCATAAGGCCTTTATTGTATCAGATATAACAAGTTATTTAATCAAATTTTAACAATTTTCTCGCACTTGAGCCATAATTACCCTTATTTAATCCTATTAGTAAGTTTTACATAGGAACTATTTTATTAAATTTAAACTACTTGTTACACTCTACCAAATAAAAGTAACAATGTTAAGTTCCTGCTAATTATTTCTACAAAATCCTACCTATAAGGTTTAACTATAACATAAAAAACTCTATTTCCTATATAGACTATAAGTGCGAGAGAGATGGAGGTATTCGTATCCCGCTCTGCCATTCTAACGAGGAGTGGCATCCTGAGGGGAGCGGGGGGTACCTCCATCTCACCCTTACATTTTTCCGCTAAATCCTAAAGTCTAAGGGGTCGTCGCCGACATCCTCCCCCTCGTGCTCAGCACCGACTCCTGCATCGGCGACGTCGCCGCCATCGCCATCCCGTCATTGGTCGTAGTGGTGTACCGCCCGGAGCTCGTCGATCCCAGCATGCGCCGTCACGAAGACCGCTGGTCCGGCCCGGTGACACGTTGACCGTTGACGCCTTAGTTTGCCGCCGCGATGACCGATGCCCGCCGAACTGCCGGCTCCCCAGCGACATGAGGGTTGTCGCCAGGGACCAACAGCACCGCCTTGGAGGAGGGGCGCTTCAGCGCGCCATGCGCCGTGCGCACGTCCACGACCCTCGTGCGTCCGTCAGGCCCAGGGTAGGTTTGGGTGACGACGCCACGAGGCCATACGTTGCGTGGCAGTGTGGGGTCCACTATGAGGACCGTGTCCCCACACTGCAGGTCCCGAGTCGATGCGCCGCCGTCGATGCGCCTAGGCACGAGAGTTGGAAGGTACTCCCGCACCCAGCGCGCCCAGAAGAGGTCAGCCAACCTCTGTGCCGTCCGCCACGTCCTCCGCCCGCTGAGGTCCTCTTCGGAGAATGCCCCCATCCTGGGGCAGCCGCAGGACCTCCCGATGAGGAAGTGGTTTGGTGTCAGCCCCTCTTCATTCGCCTCGTCTGAGGTGAGCAGTGGTCGAGAGTTGACCACATGCTCGGCTTCCAACAGCAATGTGTGCAGCACCTCTTCTCGAGGGTAACGCTCCCTGAGCGTCACCGCCAGCGCCGTCTTGATGGACCTCACCATGCGCTCCCATGCCCCTCCCATGTTGGGGGCACCGGGGGCGATGAACTTCCACCGAACGCCCATGTGGTCGAGCCGGTCGGTGAAGTCCTCAGCCTTGAGGTCATCGAGCGCCTCCCGTAGCTCCTTGTTGGCCCCCACGAAGTTGGTCCCGTTGTCGCTGAAGATAGTCTTGGGCATACCTCTTCTCGCAGCCATCTTTCGTAGAGCAAGGATCATTGAATCTGTGGACAAAGACGCCGCCAGCTCGATGTGCACGGCCCTGGTAGTTAGGCACGTGAACAGAGCTCCCCATCGCTTCTCGTGACGACGCCCCACTGTAACGGTCATCGGCCCGAAGTAGTCCACTCCTGTACTGGTAAAAGGGTGAGCGCCGATCTCTAGCCTCTCCTTTGGTAGGTCACCCGTTGGTAGTCGCTGCGGTGCACGGCGGTTGACTTGACACCATTGACAAGTTTTCCCTGTTGCTCGTACGGCCGACCGCAGCCCGAAGATCCAGTACCTTTGACGTACCTCGTTTATGACTGTTGTGTGGTTCCCGTGATTGAACTTCTCATGATAGTGACGAACCAGAAGTTGCGCCACTTTGTTTTTGCTGTCGAGGACAACAGGCCGTCGGTAGTTGTGAGCCAAATTACTCGCTGCGTCGATCCTCCCCCGTAGGCGTAGGAGACCATCTTCCTTCACAACGTCCAGTTTCTTCAATTTACCTGTTTCCTCAAGACAGCTCTCGTCCTGACATCGCTTGAGAAGTACCATTTCAGCCTTATCCAAATAGGCTGCATCCAGCGGCAGGTATTGCCGTTCATCCATTTGTTTAGCAGGTCTGTTGTAGAGCTGCTCCTTTTTACGTTTTGGGACTCTTTTCCATGTGGGGTCATGACCCTTTGCGACGCTCACCGTCTCTTTCTTCCTACGGCATAAGTCGACGAATTGAAGAACTCTCGCCGTCGCCCTCAGCAATCTCGTCCATCGTGAGAATCTAGTGGGATCTGGAGTTGCGTACTCACGGATCCGGGCTGTGGCGGTCACTTGTATCTCCTTGTCCTCCCCCGTCGATTCACGCTTGAATGAGCGCGCCTTTGGCCACCCCTCTTCTCCCCCCTGAAGAAACTCCGGGCCTGTGAACCATCGATGCCCCCCGTTGAAGTTCCTTGGGATGTCCCGTGTGGCGTCGTCCGCTGGGTTCTGTGCAGTAGGTACCCAGCGCCATTGTTGAGGTTTTGTCGTATCTTCAATTTCAGCGAGGCGATGCGCGACGAAAGGCTTGAAAGTTCTCGGATCCGCCTTTATCCATGAGAGTACCGTGCTCGAATCCGTCCAGTATACCTTATTCGTCGCCTCCACGTCCATCTCGTCTTCGATGGAGTGAGCCATCCTCGCCCCTAGCAGTGCTGCCTGAAGTTCTAGCCGTGGTATGGAGACTGGTTTCAACGGCGTGACCCTTGCCTTCCCTGCTAGCAAGGTCACCGTGTACCCACCTTCTTGGTTTTGTTGTCTCCAGTAGACTGCACACGCGTAGGCCGCTTCACTCGCATCGGTGAAGACGTGCAGCTCTCCCTCGGCGTTGAAGTGCGAGATGCATCTCGGTACTCGCAGCTCGTCCAGCAAGTGTAGGTTTTGAAGATACGTTGCCCATGAAGACTCGTCAGCCGGTGTTACCTTGTCGTCCCATCCGACGCCGCTCCTCCAGATGTCCTGTAGCAGTTTCTTCCCCTGGATCAGCACAGGTGACGCCAGACCCAGGGGATCGAAGGTGGACATTACGGCGCTCGTGACTTGACGTTTGGTCGGCGTCTTCATCTGGTCGACGACCTCTGCCACGTTCCGTAGATGGGTCCTGAATCCCATCTCATCCTGTTGGGTAAACCAGCGCAGCCCGAGGGTTTTTTCCTCTTTCGACCCGAGCTCGACCTCTGAATTTACCTCGTTCGTGAGTCCCTTCTGGACTCCCTCCCTGTTTGACGCCCATCCTCGCAGCTGGAACCCGGCTCTTTGATGGATGGCGTCGACCTGTTTCGCCACTCGTAACGCTTCTTCTTCATCGCCAAAGCAGTGAAGGTAATCGTCCATGTAATGGTTCCTTACCACAGCTCTGACGGCCTCGGGATACTGGCTCTGGAACTCCTCGGCATTCAGGTTCTTGACGTAGATCGCCAGACTTGGTGAGCAGGTGGCGCCGAAGATAACAGACGTCATACGGTACTCCGTCGGTGTCCCCGTCCTCCTCTCGCCTCTCCATAGGAACCTGAGGCTGTCCCTGTCGAGTTCTCTAATCTTTACCTGGAGGAACATCTCCCGAATATCGGCTACCACCGCGACTGGTCTCTCCCTGAAGCGAAGCAACACTCCAAATAGCGACTGGAGTAAGTCTGGCCCTGATAGAAGTGCGTCGTTGAGGCTCTTGCCCTTGCACTTGGCTGCCGCGTCGAATACCAACCGTTTCTTTTTCTTTGTCGGATGCGTGACGGCGAAGTGTGGCAGGTACCATTTCCTCTTCGACGTAGACTCGTGGGTGACTTCCTCAGCATACCCGCTAGTAAGAAGGTTGTTTACCTGTTTCTCGTACTCAACTTTCAGTTCAGGGTCTTTGTCCAGCTTGCGTTCGATGTTTCTCAACCGATTGAGCGCAGATTCGTAGTTATCTGGCATGGTTTCCTCGTCGGTTTTCCAGAGCATACCTGTTTCGAAGCGACCATTCTCCAACCTTCGAGTGGTTTTTTGTAAGATCTGCACGGCTCGCTCCTCCGAGTCCGTGCTTGGTCGACGTGGTTGCACTCCCAGCGACTCAATCGCGAAGTGCTCCTTGATGAGCTCGTCCATCTCCATGTCACGGACCGAGACGTGCGCGCAGGTGAGGCGGTTCACTATCCGGGCTGCTCCCCCGTCCATTCCGTGAAGCACCCAACCTAGATGCGTCAGGGAAGCAGCCGGCTGACTGCGTTTACCTTTGCGCGTTGTCCGTGACACGATCAGCTCCCAATTATCCTGCCCGATGAGCAGCTTCGGCGATTCTTCCTCGTAGTGGAGTCTACTTACAAGTTTTTGTAGATGAGTGCATTCCTCCAACCTCGCCTTGTCGACCCTTTGAGGCGTCAGCCGCAGATTGTCTATTGTGCGCGCCCCATTGATCTTCCGTCGTTGACTCTGGTGAAGGCCCCTCAGACTTACGTTGACCCTCATTGAATCATCCTTCGTGATGACTCTTCCGCCCACTGTCTCCAGAGAGAGGGCTTCCCTTGGTCCTCTAAGTCCGACTTCGTCCGCCACCGATGAGTCCAGGAGGGTAACTGTTGAACCCTCATCCAATAAGGCCAGGATTTTGGCCTTCCCCTGCGGCCCGTATATCTCTACGGGTACCATTTTCAAATACGCTCTCGCGCCCTTGGTAGCGTTCACCTGCTCGTTGCTGATGTGAACGTTGTTGGCCACCTCCTTCGTGGTTGAGCTCTCCCCCTCTTTGGTTACCTGGTCTGTAGGACTCTTGTCCTCATGTAGAAGATGGTGATGCCAGCGTCGACAGTGCTTGCAAGGCGGTCTCCGGCAAGTCTCTTTCCTGTGCTTGCTCCGGAGGCACTTGAAGCAGAGCCCCGATTTCCGTGCTATTACCCAGCGATCCGTCAAAGTTGCCTGTTGAAATTTCTTACATTCATCCATCGTATGGTTCCCCTCGCAGTGTGGACATGCTGGCCGTTGTGGTTGCGCCTCTCTTGGCTCTGCCGCAGCGTGCGTGGCTTGTCGCTGTGGGTTTACCTTCTTGGCTACAATCTCCTGGGTCGCATATGGTCCGCACCGGTCGGCTTCCCGATTAAGAAACTTCGTGATGAGTAACAAGTCCGGGTCCTCGTGGTCAGCAGCGAAGTCATACCATCTGTACCTTAGCACCGTGGGTAACTTATCCAATATTACCTTGATCATCTCTGGAGAGTTCAGATATTGAGGTTTTTTCAGCCCGTTGATCGTCGCGACGGTGTTGTTAATCGTACTGGCAAACACACACACATCTCGCGCGTTCTCCGTTGTCCTCGGCAGGTTCTTTACCTTTTCCAGTTCTGCCAGGACCAGAGCTTCCGGCCTCCCGAATCGACGGCGTAGAGACTCCAGCACCTCTTCCGGTGCGCACTCAGAATATAAAATACTCCTTACCGTTTCTCTAGCCGTTCCCTTTATACATTTCCTCAGCCGTGCCATGTTCTGCACGGGGCTGAAGAGTGGTGCGGTATCCTCGTACACCGTCCTGAAAGCCAGCCATTCTCCACAGTTGCCGTCGAAGGCCGGAAGCTCGTGCATGTACGCAGGTTGACTTGCGTGCCCCGGTCTCGGTGCGGCGTTGATGGCCCTCAGGATAGCTTCGGCTAGCGCTCCGGCGCCACTAGCCTCCAATTTCGTACCTGACTGAGCGGTTTCCTCTGGTTTCACGGCGGCGGTAACAGTTGGTTCCTGGGGTTTTATGAAGCCTTCTCCTTCACCTGGTCGCCCCTCTGCGGACGTCCCCCCTTCCCCTTGATGCCCTCCACCAGACATCCTGCTTACCGTCTGTTGAACCCAGTCATTGACCCCTTCCGCTCGTCCAGCAGGTTCCTCCTCGACAGAGTCCAGGTCATCTTTGTCCTCGTCCTCGTCTGCCAACCTCAGCAGCTCCATCTCTGCTCTCGCTAGGGCGGCAGCGGCCTGAGCTTCCTGCAGCTCCCGGCGACTGACCTCCATACGTAGCTCCACCTCACGGCGTCTGCGAGCCCTCTCTGCCGCTAGCGAGGCGCTCACTGAGTTAGGACGGGCACTGGACTTACCTGTCGGTTTATCGGTATCCGTGTGTTTTTCTGGTGCTGTGTTGCGAGGTTCCTGCCTGGTGGTACCTGTTGTACCTGTGATGGCCGTCGTGGTCGTCCCGGAGTCCTCGGTATTCCTTGAAGACTCCTCCTCTTCGTGGGATGGCCTGCGAACGGCCCCGGCCTGACTCCGTGTGACAGGCATGGTGGCAGTGCTGTTGAACCCCCTCACTGGACAGGTGGAACCACAGCCCCTACTGGACTGCAGTGACCTCCAGCAGATGTGTGACCCCTCGTGACCCCCTCTTCACTGGACAGGTGGAACCACAGCCCCTCCTGGACTGCAGTGACCTCCAGCCGTTGACCCCTCTTCCGGTCCAGCCAGGAACAGCTGACACCCGAAAGTCGGTCGGGTCGGGTACTACCACACCCTCGCACCAAAAATAAGCAGAGGCAGCTACTCCCCTTCGGAATAGGTTTCCGGGCAGCGCGTGTATCCGGCTCGAAGGACCAGCTGTTGCGGAGCCGCCAGATGCGACTCCGGCTTACATTCACGCCGGCCGACAAGGCGGGAACCGAGCGTCTGGCTTAGAGCCGCTCGAGGTTTGGCCTAACGCACTTGTCGGCTGCGGGGGGGGATGGCCGCGCTGCCGTCCTTGACCTCAGGGGAGAGCGTGGGGTAGATGACCCCCGTAGAGCCCGCTGCTTGCTGAGCGAAATGAAACGCACGGATGTAGTTGATGTGGCGCGAGGGGGTTGACCTTTGACCTAACAGATGCCAGCTGATGGCTTTTCCTATTCTCCCCCTCAGACTGTTTCTTGCTTCCAGACTACTTCTTTCTTGATTGTACTGTTCTTGAAGTAAATTGCACTCACATAAATTGGTCTACACGCCTTGCGCGCCATATACCGCAAGGCGTGACCGTAAGGAAAGCGGCAATTTCCGTCTATTCTAACTTGTCCCTTTTCGCGACCAGTCAACCACCTTTTGCCCTCTATTTTATTACCAAATCATCCTATGACCATGGGAATATGATTAAACGATGGGCTACAAGCCCCCCTATCGCCCCCCATTGACCCCATGGCCATAAGGCCTTTATTGTATCAGATATAACAAGTTATTTAATCAAATTTTAACAATTTTCTCGCACTTGAGCCATAATTACCCTTATTTAATCCTATTAGTAAGTTTTACATAGGAACTATTTTATTAAATTTAAACTACTTGTTACACTCTACCAAATAAAAGTAACAATGTTAAGTTCCTGCTAATTATTTCTACAAAATCCTACCTATAAGGTTTAACTATAACATAAAAAACTCTATTTCCTATATAGACTATAAGTGCGAGAGAGATGGAGGTATTCGTATCCCGCTCTGCCATTCTAACGAGGAGTGGCATCCTGAGGGGAGCGGGGGGTACCTCCATCTCACCCTTACATTTTTCCGCTAAATCCTAAAGTCTAAGGGGTCGTCGCCGACATTTAGGATAAATTAACATGTCAATCACGAACAGTATATCATCATTTATCAATCAGTAGCAGGATACTAAGATTATGTCAAGGAAAGATTTATGTTCGATTTTTTTTTCGAATGAACAAACTACTTTGGTATTCAACTATTTTTAGTATCACGGAGTGAGAGCACTGCCTTCCAATCCACAGGTCGTGGGTTCGAACGGTCGTGCACCAATGTATTTTACATTCCAAATTTATGTGCGCTTTAGTGCTTTTAAACGGCAAAGGAAAACATCGTGAAGAAACCAGCATGTCCTAAATCGTAAAAATGCGAAGACATGTGACATTTGCACGAAATGATCTTCTAAGAGGCGCACTTTAATCCTTTCACGACACTGATTCTTTCACCGACGGCCATAGGCCCTTTTCAGGGCCAACCTACCTCAACCTGGTCATTGACCTAATACTGAATGACCAAGAACGAATCAGTGAAACGAAAAGCAAGCAAGTATCACAAACATCTATCGATACATCTCTCAAAGGCACTCCTACATTAAGTTCTTTCAATAATTCAGTCCTCGCTGGGATAAAATAGCACAAAAATAGTGAAAAGCACTAAAATGCTGCAAAAGCACCAAACGGATTGAGTGGCAATATTTGTTCATTTAATAGCGTTGCTTTTCGGCGAAATGTGCTACGGATGATTGGTAAATCGTTTTTTCAATAAAATCTACGAGTACCATGATACCATAACACCCAGAACAAATATTTGCAAATCATGCAAACTTGTCCTGCAGCGGGAATCGTACCCGTTGCGTCTCAGACGGGCGCTCGCCATCGTCGGCGGTGATGATGATGATGATTATGCGACGACCCGCCCTTATACGCCCACTCTAAAGGCCGGTTTAAACCAAACGAACATAGAACATAGGCTTAGAACAAGAGCATTCTTTCTCTTGCTCTTTCTTTCTTTCTTTGTGAACGCAGACAGAACAACGAAAGAAAACTCTACTACTGTTCACACTAAAAGAATTTGATAGAGAGGAGGTAGAATGAGCATTCACATATTTGGACTTTTTTATATTATTTTTTTTGTCAACAGACATACCTACATATTTAATTCTAGTAACTACTGATTGGCATTGTTTAAGTGTTCCTATGCGGACCACAGAAAAGAGGGGACTCTTCTAACACAGGTTATTGCAAATTCAAAGAAGAGTTCCCAAACCATATAACACAGCACCTTGTTTGGAACAATAAACAATATTTTGATTTTTTGATTTTTGTTACGTTGTGTTCATACGGCGAGCGTTATGTCATCTAAATGTATTTCAAAATGATCCTTATCTCTGCTGGAGAAAGTCAATTTTGAGTTTAACTTATAGGAGGACTTGCGATATCGTACGCCCTCAAATGTCAAATTCGACTTTATCCTGTAGGTATAAGGATCATTTGAAAAACATTTTAGATGACATATTGCGCGTCGTATGAACACGGCTTTAGACCTTAGAATGATTTACCTATTCTTGTCAGCATGAGATATTTTAATGAAAATCCCTCGGGTTATTAATTAAAACTATCTCAATTTATACGAAGAAATAATTGTTCGGCTGAGTACCTACATTTGTGTAGAGGTGAATGTTAATCCTACTAATATTATAAATGCGAAAGTTTGTGAGGTTTGTTATTCAATCACGCTGTAACGGCTCAACCAATTTCGTTTAATCTTGGAATATAAAGAGTTTGTGGCGGCGCAACACTAGTTGTTGCTACATCACTATCGCCGGATAGCTCCGGGGCGAGGAAGGACGCGCGGAGAGGTGCGTTGGAAAACCGGCGGAAAGTTCTTCACCTAGAATAACATAGAAGAAAGAAAGAAAGAAAATTTATTTATTTGACCCACAACGCAGTAAGTAGGTAGGTATGTAGGAAGATACAACGAAAGAAAATAAATACTTAAATCTAGTAATACAAAAAAAAAAAACACAATAAGAAAAACAAAAACATGTAGGTAGGTGAGGCGGTAGATAGGTTGAGTAGGTATGCGTTGTGTGGGGCAAATGGGTCCCGTCTCAGCATAAAGCTGCACCAAACATAATATGTACGGTGCGGCGCTGGTTTTCAGACGGGGCCTAGGCGACGTGACGTGACGAACATCGATAAACATAATATTTATAGTAGGTATGTATTAATAAATGGATAGTTATATTATATATTATAAGTAGGAACATAGTAGATATTATATAAAATAATATGAATGTAGGTATATTATTAAATAAAGTAGTATCTCTCTAGCCTGTGGTGTGTTGTTTATTCGTATTCCATAGTAGTCTGTGGTAGCAAGCAAGCATCCTATTGGTCTGTGCTAGCAAGTATGATCCGATGGCGTCGCTTCGCTTGAATTTTGCTACTTTTTCAAATAAACGGTGTCAACAAAAGTGATTTACCCACTGAGCTAGCGAACGGATATTTCGGTAATTATATGTATCAAGTGAAACAAGATCAGGCTACTTTTATGTAGGTACCACGCATGCGAAGCCGCGGGCGGAAGCTAGTTATGTAATAATTGTTAAGTAGTTTCTTAGTATAATTAAATTTTGGTAATGAAGAGTTGTAGTTGGGTTGAACAAATGTTTGCTACTATCACGTTTCAGTAATTATTTTCGTGTCTGGAAAATTGAGACAAGATACGTCTATTGTCTTTCTTGTCGTGTCACTGATTCTTTCTTGGTCATTATGTCTTTGGCCAGTGACCAGGTTGAGGTATGCTGGCCCTGAAAAGGTCCAATGACCGTCGATGAAGAATCATCGTTCTGAATTGGAGCCTGGTACCTCTGCCTTACAGAAGATCGCAGCCAAATAACATTATTTGTTTCAAATTGTGTTGTGTTCCTGCGGTGAGTAAGGTTGCCAGAGCTCTTTAGGGGGGAAGGGGGTTCGGGGTCGGCAACGCGTGCGTGATGCCTCTGGTATTGCATGCGCTCATAGGCTACGGTAACCGCTTACCATCAGGTGGGCCGTAAGCTTGTTTGCCAACTCTGTTGTCTAAAATAAAAAAAAAATAAAAAAAACCGTGTAGTGAAATGATTAAAGGATTACTGACTTATTGTCTTTCTCAATCAATAACTTACGTCAAAACTTTCTAATTGCCACAGTAGAAGATATTTAGGCTGTTTTCTAACCATAAAGTCCATTTTGGCACGACCGCGTTCAAACCCATGACCGAAATTAAAGTTACCTCAGACTCATAACATATTAACATATTTAATCATATCCAGTCCACTCCATCCAAAGGTTGTCTGGTAGAGATCGCTACTTCAGCGATAAGACCGCCCATTGTTCATCACATAGTTTAGTTTTTATTGTTTTTTTTGTTAATGTTTGTACTTTTTATGGTGTGCAATAAAGCGTTTTCTATCTATCTATCTAATAACACGGCTCACCTTGAAATTATCATTCTTCTTTGCCACTTCTGGGTCAGAACCCTACTCCACCTGCCATCTCTGATGCCCAACAGTTTGAACAAAAAGGGAAATGAAATAACAGCCTGAAATGAACCCACAGCTTATATCCCGTCCGCACATTGTGGCTAATCTTCGCGCATTATGTTTATTTATGCTCGGATTAACGTTTGCGTCTGACAGGGCTTATGGTTACGACTAAAAGAAAAGCAAAGTTCACCAAACCATTAGCCGCATATGCCACGGGTGTTTATGTCGTACAAGAGATTATTTTCATACACCAGCTGTAACATACCACACTCGGTTTAAACAACAAAAACAGTTGTTCTAAAAACGTACATCGAAGAACGGTACGTTTCAAAGCCCTTAGCACTAGTTTTGACGTGATAACGATCTTTATAAACCCCTTCAACGATTTAACTCAAATATCTTACCATCAAATTTTGATAGTACAACCTGATTACTTAGGTACCATATTCTATACAGATCCAATTTACAGTTTGAAAATAGTCAAACAACTTGTTTGAGAGATCTTTCTGCCAGTTTTAAGTTGGTTTACGTTCATAAATAGCTTTTAAATGTCTTGCTTCGCGTTTCACGTCTTTTAAAAAGTTTTTTTTTAAAGGTTGGTAAGCGCTTACCATAGCCTATGAGCGATTGCAATACCAGAGGCATCACGCACGCTTTGCCGACCTCAAACCATCCCCCCCCCCCACCCCTAAAGAGCTCTATACAAAGATAGAGTAAATGTAGTGTTTATTTAATACAACTAAGGTGTTAAACAAGCATACTGCCCAGCTGAACGCTTGCCTTGACTTGCCTTGAGGCCTTGACAGGCCTCATAGCTCAGTTGGTAGTAACTCTGCCTTCTGTGCTAGAGGTCGCGGGTTCGATTCCCGCACTGGACAACCATTTGTGACTAACACAGATGTTTGTTCTGTGACTGGGTGTTAAATATATATCTATTATGTATTATGTATAACAGTCTCTGGTACCCATAGTACAGGCAATGCCTAGTTTGGGATCAGTTGACCGTGTGTGATATATCCGGTTTTTTTTTTTTTTGCAATACCATAGGCATCATGCACGCGTTGCCGACTACGAACCCCCCATTCCATTGGAATCGCTTCGAACGCTATCAAGCTAGTGATCCGAACGCTTTCAAACTAGTGCCCGCCCTCTGGTTCTAAGGGCCATCGCTCCATGATTCAATTTCCGCATTGAGCACATATTTGCATGATTTCCCCTACAGTTGCTCCTCTATTTCAGTTGTACCATTTCTGATCGAGCTACCGGCTTGGAAATTTAACGTCAGTTAACGAAATTTCTGAAAGCCTTTTTTACCACACTGGTTCTTTTACCATTCGTGTAGAATAAGCCCCTTTCAGGATAGTAAACATGTGAATGACTTGAATTACTGGCCAATACCAAAAACTGTTACCTCTTAAATAATTATAGTAGTACATTTATAAAATGATAAATGATAGTAGAGATATACAAAAATCCAGCTACTACATCATCATCATCATCATCATCATTTCAGCCGTACGAGGTCCACTGCTGAACATGGCCTCCCTCACAGACAGAGCGAATTCCTTATCATGGGGGGGGATTTGCCCATACTCAACACGCTGGGCATGCGGGTTGGCGAGCGCAGTTAGAGCTATCGTTGTTAGAAGGAGGGACGCTGCTGCCCATCCCCTAGCTTTTTTCCCTTAGTCGCCTCTTACGACATCCGCCGATAGGTAGATATGGAAGGGCCTATTCTTCAGCCGGGGGGGGGGGGGGGGGGGGGGGGCACCACGGCCACTACAACGTATTATTAACAACGGTATTATTAAAAAAGAGTCCCTATATTTCCAGCAACCACAAATGGAATAGTTCTCTTGCCGACTATTTATTATCTTGAGTACATTTTGTGCTTTACATATTAAAGTAAAAAGACCCAGTACGCTCGTATTTCATAACTTTTACTTAAGAAAATAATACGATGCTCCGGAATTGCGGTGGAAATTCAACCACAACCGACCGTGATTGAAAAAACAAATAAAAAGAATGAATGAATGAAATGATTTATTGAACTTCAAATAAAAGCAGAAACTTAAAGGACTAAAGCTGTACAATGGGCGGTCTTATCGCTAAAAAGCGATCTCTGCCCGATATCCTTAGAAAAAACAAAGTAAGTAAGTAAAGTAAAGTAAAGTAAAGTGTCATTTATTGCTTGAAATACATGTAGGTACAGAAAGGTGTTTATAAGTCTATAATTATGTGAGTCAATGTATTCCTACCGATTTTTCGATGTGCAATAATAATATCTTTGTACAAATAATAATAATTAAAATAAACTTAATAAAATAAAAAATAAAAATTAAACATGAAACTAATTGAAAAAAAAACAACTTAAAAATAGTGAATGTCAAGCCAAAAAATCTTTGTCAGTTAAGAAATCATTTATAGAATAATAACATAAACATTTATTTTGTTGGTATTACAGAATAAATACATATAAACATATTTAAATGAATAAAGCCGTGTACTAACAGCGTGCGATACTTCTGTTAATTTATTTTTTTCAAAATTATTTTTACGTCAGAGTCGATTTGAGTTTGAGGTGCTTGTGATATCTATAAGCTGTATCGCACGCTCTGAAATTCCTGTTTTACTTCAAAATTGACTTAAATATCATTTTGAAACGAATTAAGTACACAGTTTTAATATAGATTCGAATTCATAGCTCAGTTCTCAAAAATCTTTGCAATTCGAGGTGTAAACGCGTCTTTGTTTTGCCAGTCTCGTTTCTCGCCTCTGAACTCAATGAATGAATGATGAGTACGCCATTCGTTCATTCATTCAACAATGAATCCCCTTTGCGTAGATTTATTTGAGCAAATACGAAGAGTGGTATTGTACGGGGCTCAATCCGTCTAAGTAGTATTTGATTAGGGTAAGGTAAGACAGAAAGAACCTGACTGCCATACTGCCATAGACAATAAACACTGCAGCTAGTTTCTTCCTATCAAGGCTTACATCTATTCTGATTCATACAGCATCAGGAAGAACATTTTACTCATTTACAGAGTGAGTGGGAGTTGGCATCATGGTTTTTCAATTTTATAGAAGCATTAGGTACATATTTCATCAAGTGTAGCGTGTAGTAGTAGCTGCCCTTAGATCATTTGTTGAATTTGAATTTGAACAATTTTATAAGCTCTTATTTATTAGGGATTATAATTAGATAACTTTTCTTTTGAGCCTCACCTAGTTCGATCGGCACCACACTGAAGCTTTAAATTCCATTTTGTGAAAAAGGATCATCGAAAAAAATGATAGGCACCAAGCCGCGTTTGTTGCCTGATTCTTCTAGGCTTGGTCGCGAGGAACAGGCATAGCTTCACCTAGTTTCTAAGACGTTTCAAAGTGAAGTGAAGTTTGATCCTAGTGATTTTATTGAAATAAATGCCTTTTGACTTTGACTTTGACTTTTTATACTCACTTGTGAGCGTGATCGACGTGTTTAGTATGGAATCCGTAACAGTGCCTCTAGCGGACCATTACTGTCCCTCATTTTGTCCATACAAAAACACGTGTAACGTGCATGTTTCCACGCACGAGTGAGAGTGAAAACTATTGTGCCAACTCCCACTCACCCCCCAGGAGACTGTAATGCCTGAGACATATTAAGATGGAGTTTGATTTCCCAGCACCTATACATAGAAAAATATCTTCTATACCTCAAGACCATTCCTCGTTCCACTCTTTGGGGGAGGTATACGTCCAGGTAAACATTGCTTAGTATTCTTACAAGTGGCGACGGGCTTGCAACCTGTCACATATGAAATACTACTACAAAACGTGGGATAGTTAGTTAAGACGTGCCTCTGACTAACCTCCTTAGGCATTTTCAAGGATCGGATCGCCTGGAGAACTCTAAATACCAAATTTTTTCTTTATTGATAAATAAAAAAAAAGTAATGGGCTCACGACTTTTGTACCCAAGAATAGTAGACATCCTCTGATCTCCAGGCGATCAGATCTTTGATGTAATCTAATGGAGGTAGTCAGAGACATGTCCAAAAATTTGGCATATGCCTATATTTTGCACTGAATATTCCATAAGTAACAGGTTGCAAGCCAACAGGTTAACTTTATGTTTTGAAGAAGTTACTCAGCTATATTGCGCAGCTATGTCCTGCCTACCCTGCATTCACATCACGCGTTCAGTTCGTACAGTTCTATTGTTGCCGCCCGCAGGGAAATACCTACACGGGCAGCACGATCGGCCATTGCTTAGGTATAGGCAATCATACTTTGTTTCTATCTACTTCAAGAATCTTCCTGGTCCTATGTACTATTTTATCGTTTTATTATTATATATTTTATATGTTTTACGGAGGTAAACAGGCTTACGGCCCACCTGATGGTAAGCGGTTACCGTCGCCTATTGACATCTGCAACACCAGGAGCATTGCTAATGCGTTGCCTGCCCTGGAGAAATCTTTTTGTATTTTTCTTGAAGCTCTTCATATTGTAGGTTAGTGGGAAAACCTCGGAAGGAAGGAACCTCGGATCGTAACTTATGAAGCTTTATATAAATAGACACAAAAAAATCTAAAAATGGAATATAAATTTTAGGCTAACAAACAAACAGCGTTACTTTCGCATTTATAATACTAGTATGGATTCTCAAAATACTCGAGTTAACTCTTAAGAGTTGTTAGAGTTGCATCACTAAACCGACAAGAGCTAAGCTCTTAAATTAAATAATAATAATAATAGAATGAGTTAAACACGTTTTAACAAAGGTTTGTTAAATTGATGAAAATGAGCCTATATGAGCTCATTCGTTAGCTATTTGCTGATTGCAAATCGCTACTAGATATTGGCTGAATTTATAAGTAGTCTTTTAGGTAACATGTTCCAAATGATACATATTTATGTTCCACTAGCTTCCGCCCGCGACTTCGCGCGCGTGGTACATAAAAAGTAGCCTATATGCTATTTTTTTTTTTTTTTTCTTTTATACTACTTGGGTGGCAAACAGGCATACGGCCCACCTGTTGGTAAGCGGTTACCGTAGCCTATGAGCGCTTGCAATACCAGAGGCACCACGCACGCGTTGCCGACCCCGAACCCCCTAAAGAGCTCTGGCAACCTTACTCATCCCAGGAACACAACACTATTTGAAACAAATAATGTTATTTGGCTGCGATCTTCTGTAAGGCGGAGGTACCTCCCCAGGCGGGCTGCTCCAATTCAGAACGAGAAAATCTCGCTGTGCCCTTCCTCCTCTAATTTATTCTATTGTAGGTAAATAACTCTATCTATTCCAAATTCAATGAAATCGGTTGTGCCATTACGGCGTGATTGAACAACAAACATCCAAACGTCCGCACAAACTTTCACATTTATAATATTAGTAGGATTTACCATTTATCAGAGAAAATTTCGGTACAAGTAGGGAATATTTATCATCACCTCTTTAATTTTCTTTATAACAGATGGACCTCTAATTTGCGGTGTGAAACAACAACCTGTTGTGTTCAATGGTGTTTGAATAATTTGTTTATTTTGTCTCCTTTATGACGAAAATGAATAATTTTTTATGGTGGTAAAGCTTTTTGAGTAGGGTGAAGACTTTATCACCAGAAGGTGTATCCATTATGTTGTAAAAAGAGCCATTAGAATCAATTTGAAAAAATAAAAAAAAAATTATTTCTAAACTGATTCTTTCACTGACGAAGGTCATAGGCCCTTCTCAGGCCACCATACCTCAATTTGATCACTGATTTATTACAGGATCACCAATAAAGTATCTTTCAAAAAACAAGTAACAATATTTATAAGTCTAAATCGAATACAAAAAACCATTTACAATGTTGATTAAAATCAAAGAAATGTAATTTATTTTGCTGACTTTCTATTGATATGAGTACTGTCAAACCATGTACGTCTTTAGACGAAACGTAGGTATCGTTTCTTTAGATCAATTTTTTCATACTTCAAACTCCAATATTGGTTTTATTTGGGTTTTCAAAAAGATATCAGGTCGTCTGATCGAAGCGACGCGTGACCCGAGAGATAGCTCTTATTTGGCCCAGCGAATTAGCATTGCCCTCCAGCGTGGCAATTCCCAATAAAACTAATACAAGTTCAAAATACACAAGAAACAGTTGAGCCATCTAAAGACCGTTACAAACGATCTATAGATAGCTCAACTGATCCAGATCACTACCAGTCGGAAGCGTCCCCAAGACGCTGGCGGAATTGCCACGCTGGATGGCAATGCTAATGCGCTGGGCCAAATAAGAGCCAGCTCTCGGGTCACGCGTCGCTTCGATCAGACGTCCTGAAATGTAGTTATG
This sequence comes from Anticlea derivata, assembly GCA_947579855.1. Lineage (NCBI taxonomy): Eukaryota > Metazoa > Arthropoda > Insecta > Lepidoptera > Geometridae > Anticlea > Anticlea derivata. Next base: position 9,758,518 of record OX388276.1, on the reverse strand, counting down.
AGTAGTAGTCCTTTTAAGTATTACATTTTTATTATTAATCGAAATGGAGCGTACTCAATCCCAAGGTTTTTTTTTCATCTAAATAGTCGTACATATATTTTGTAATATGATTTTTTACAGAGTTTTCGCTTACCTAATTAAGTTTTTAAATTTGCTAATTAATAACTTTAGCACATCGCTCGGGACTTTGTTATAGAAGCGTACACATTTCCCTTTAAAGGCTTCACTAACCCTAGTGAGCCTAATCGTGAGAACAGCGAGTTTATCTTAGTTTATCTTTACACCATGATTAATACTATTTGTTTATTATAACTATGTCTTAGATGCTTTTCCTACCCGATTGTCGGTGCCGAGCGGTGCCGAGCGGTGCGGTATAAAAGACGCAGCGGACGCCGAGCGAGGACACTCTTCGCTTGGCTTTCGAACGCGTCTGTCGTGTATTTGTTGTGCTAGGAACTTAGTTCTTTTAGTGATGTCATACCTAGGTTATACTCTGTTGGTTAAACTGTTCATGTTCAAATCATTGTTATGAGTTAAATCTTAGTTCGGTTTCCTGTTGTTATTTTTTTAATAAATAATGTGAGTTGTTTGTAAGATCAGAAGTGGGATAGGATCGCGTGTTCTAGACCGATCTTATCCATCCATTCGATAATTGTTGAGGTATGTGTTTCGTATTGTTTGTGCCTTTGAAAAACTGTAAGTACCCTCACCTTATGTTTTTCGCTTAAAAAGGCAGGACCTTTTGTCCAGAATTAGAAAATATGTACGTGAGCGTAATCGTACTCGTAGCATGAGTCACGATCGACGTCACAGTATTTCTAACAGCCGCTATAAGCCTGTAAACGCCGTCGCAGTCGTTCGACTGACCGCTGCGATCGTGATAGGCTTGACGATTTACGTGGCTCACGCCGTAGCTTTCGTAGGCATTGTGACCGTCTAGACATCGTGCGGTCACAAGAGTTAGTCTTGAGATGTCACTTTTAATCAAGTTTTGAAAGGATTGGAATTCATTGAGTGTAGTTTGCAATCAAATGACAATCCGTTGCGTAAAACGAAAGCCATGCGTTATTGTCGCTGTCTCCGGTTATGCCAACCTCTGTTATTGAGCTAGGATTTGGCGTGGTTGAGACAACGACCAATGAGAACATTTCGCGTTCCTGACACTCCGATACCGACGTCAAGCGATAATAAATTCGGAATCTGGCCTATCGCTTGATGCGCGGTATAGTGATGAGCGGTATAGTATGGGAAGGTAGGAGGTTGAATCAACCTCTTACTTCACACTTATCATTGAATTTCCAGAGGTCTCTTTGGAGGTCGTGTTGTTTCATCTGAGTGCATCAACGCTTATCGGTCTTATGTACCTACCTACTAAGCAGAAGAGACTTGACATGCATACGGACTACTGATGATGATGATGATGATGATGATGATGAGTACGGCACGGACTAAAGATGACTGTGGATGATGATGATGATGAGTTTTCGGAATGATTTATCGTGCCTCCACGGTAAACGTGGGTAGCGTGGAAATAAGATTGACATCGACGACTTGACGAGTTTTTAGTCTTTAGAATTGAGTATTTATGCGACTTTAGACTTAAACATTTAGGTCATGGTCGGGTACAGCCGAGATCGGGAAAATTGTTGTTCTTGTTAAATCCCCAAAACCCACCAACGAAAAGGAAGTTTTGCCAGTTACTTGGACTAGTGTACTTTCGCCGGTATATCTTGTGGTGTGCCTATGAAGTCGCTTGCATTGTTTTTGTTTGTTTGATTTTTGTTTTTGAGTTTTAGTATCGAGATCGCACTCGAGATGGCGGGCTCAGGCTCTGCGCGATCTTCGGGGTCGTGTGAGCGACTCGTGCTGCAGACGCGTGAGAGCAGACACCGGTCGTGTGCCACTGCGCGTTCATAGCGTGCGGCAGCGCGCTCATCAGCGTGCAGTAGCGCGCTCACTAGCGTGCCATAGGGGCGCGCTTACGGAGTGCGATAGCGCGCTCAGCAGCGTGCCATAGGGGCGCGCTCACAGGTTGCGGTAGTGCGCTCACCAAGTGCAGTCGCCAGTTCACAACGTGCTTGCCGTGTGCCTGTGCTACTTACGGTAACCGATCAAATCGTGGTTGCAATCCTATGGATGAATACAGTGGTAAGACCAAACCAGTATTTTTATATTTCTAGTTTTGGCCTTAACGTTGAGGTTGTTCGCGCTAAGTTTCTGAACAAATGGATTGATTAAGATGATGTCAAAGCTGGGCCTTTACCTGGTCTTACTTACCTCGTGGGTGTGTTTAATGATGAAGGCTGATGCTCTCGTATGGTTTAACGATTGGGTGTCCAGTGACCGTACCAATTGAATTGAAGCGCAAGGTTAAGCCTTTGTCTAAAAACTCCAGATGTTGCGAGCAAAAACTTTGCGAACATTCTGTGCAAGGTAATGAGCAAAAACTCTGACAATTACGTGACATGCAGCGCGTCACTCACTGCTCCACTTACGCATAGTCCAGGGGTATCCGAGCTCTCACATTATGTGAGGACAACAAGAAGATTCTTATGTGAATAATGGTCGACCACAGCCTCGTACTTTCGCTGTCGGGACTTTGTTTTTGTTATCAGATCGCTGGACAGCTGTAATCCAGTATGCGTGGCCTTAACAAGGTCGTGCTTGTACTCCCACATCACCGCCATGAACTGCGTGGAGGGTGGAAGCCAGTGGTTGGCTGACTGCTCGGGCTTCTTCGGGAGAGGCGAGCGAGGTCGCCTGCGTCGCGATGGCCTGACGGGCTGCCGGCGTGGCGAAAGCTGTGTCACCTACCCTTTTGTGAATGGCGAAAGCTGTGTCACCTACACTTTTGTGAATGGATATCATTGGATATGTCACTCCACCTGATGGAGATGAACATCTAACGTGTTCTATGTCACCCTTTTGTGAATGGCGTAAGCTGTGTCACCTACCCTTTTGTAAATGGATATCATTGGATATGTCGCTCCACCTGATGGAGATGAACATCTAACGTGTTCTATGTTACCCTTATGTGAATGGCGAAAGCTGTGTCACCCAAACCTTTGTAAATAGATATCGTTGGACAAGTTACTTACTTTCATAGGAGTGAATTGCTAACGTGTTCTATGTTACGTTTGTGAATGGCGTAAGCTATGTCACTAGTGAATATCTCTAGTGGATTATGTCACCAGAGTCACAACTCTTTAGTTCGTGAACGTGAATAATTTGCGTGTGATATGCACCAAAACAGCATATCTTTATGCTAAACGTTAAAATGTGTTAAGAGTAGCGGAAGTTCGAAATTCAGCTTTTCGTAATACATTTCACTTTTCATTGGTTTAATTTTATTGTTACAACTGAAGTCGCGTTAAACTTTAACTATTCTGTTTGAAAGGTTTGTTTTGACTGTGGAAGCTTGAGTATACGCTTGTTTCCATAATGACTTATGATGAACCTGTTCTATTTTTTGTTTTTTACTCATTTTGCGCAGCTAGACTTCAGACTGTAACGTACCATCGTACAGATGATCTCAAATGAATTGTTTTTACAGACGATGGCCCAACCAATGATGATGGCGTTATTTCAAATGAAGATGCGATCGAGGACGGGTCGCTGCCAGGAGAGGCCGTCTTAGATGCTTTTCCTACCCGATTGTCGGTGCCGAGCGGTGCCGAGCGGTGCGGTATAAAAGACGCAGCGGACGCCGAGCGAGGACACTCTTCGCTTGGCTTTCGAACGCGTCTGTCGTGTATTTGTTGTGCTAGGAACTTAGTTCTTTTAGTGATGTCATACCTAGGTTATACTCTGTTGGTTAAACTGTTCATGTTCAAATCATTGTTATGAGTTAAATCTTAGTTCGGTTTCCTGTTGTTATTTTTTTAATAAATAATGTGAGTTGTTTGTAAGATATGTTTATCTTCAGAGTAAATAAACAATTTTTAGAGAAACTCCTTGTGTTGTTAAAATACTGCTCTGCTCACTTAGTTTCCTAACCGCCACGTCCCGAAAGTAGGTTAGAAATACACGGCATTTTGTTAAAAGTCCGGCATTTTTCCCGACGCTAAAATGTGTCGTTTACGTCACAGACCCTTCAGAGAATGCAAGTTCCAAGAAGCAGGTTTCAAACGGAGTGCGATGTCTGAAGTTCATTTTAAAATGATACTTACTACATAAAGTTAATTTTGAGATTGACATTTGCTTACTTGCTTTTCGTGTCACTGATTTCTTCTTGGTCATCCTGTATTAGGTCCGTGACCAGGTTGAGGTATGGTGGCCCTGAAAAAGACCTATGACCGTGAAAGAATCAGTGTAGTGAAAGGATTATAGTGCGCCTCTTAGAGGCTCCTTTCGTGCATTGACATTTGAGAGCATGCTTTATAGCTCAACGATATAGTAAGCCTCTGCAAATCAAACAAAAAAAAGGATACGGTAATCTCTTAGCAACAGGTGGACCGTAGGTATGCTGGTTTGCCAAATTAGTTGTATAAAAAAATGTTCTGCCTACCCCATGTGAAGTGGGATAAGGGCAGGGAGAAGAGGAAAGTAACCAGCTGTTTATCATTAGCTATGCTCAGGTGGTCAAGGTTGAGTAGTCGTAGTAACTCTCAACTTGGCTTTTTAGCATCGAGCGAGGAGAAGGTGTTCCAAAGTTTGTAACTTGAGCCAGCTTTATTGAAACTAGCGCATCAAACTTAAAGCTTATTGTGGGAAAAGTTCAGTTTTAGTTTACAAAAGCTTCCAAGGCGAAGAAATGTTCAGAAATAATCGCTAAAAAGCAGCATATAACTTGAAAATATATTGTACTGCACACGCAAACTTGCCTACTCTAAGATACCTACTTTTTAAAAATTGCTCTTTTGATTATTTATACCTACCTATTGTATGTACTTTAGTTTAAAATTGTTTATCTATGTTAATTGTGTGTCTGTAGTGCCAAATATTTTTTTTATCTATCTATCTAAAATAAAGATATGAAGCCAAATTAAGACAGGTAGGTATATATTTTGTTGAAATTATCATGGTATGGACATAATTATCATCAAAAACGATATATAAATAAATAAATAATAAATAAATATTCCGGACATATTACACACGGTCAACTGATCCCAAACTAGGCATAGCCTGTACTATGGGTACCAGAGACTGATATACATAATAGATATATATTTAACACCCAGACACAGAACAAACATCTGTGTTAGTCACAAATGTTTGTCCAGTGCGGGAATCGAACCCGCGCCCTCTAGCGCAGAAGGCAGAGTTACTACATATTTACAACTATTTGTGACTATAAACAATTGTGCCAAATTTCATCCCCATCCGTTTTGCCGTTCTGGCTTGATTGAGTAACAAACATCCATCCAAACTTTCGCACTTTAAATATAACTAGCATCCGCCCGCGGTTTTGCTCGCGTGGTACCTACATAAAAAGTAGCCTATATGCTATTCTTGGTGGAATTCCCTGAAATACATAAACACACTATACACACAAACGTGCACACACATCCCCACACGCACAATAACACAAACACAACACACAAATACTTAGTGTGATCATGAGTCTATTAACATTTTTATTTTATGTTTCTTATTAGGTACAACTTATAAATATTATGCAAAATGCTATTGAAGAGCGGAATTTCCTAACACAAGCAATTAATTGCTTAACGGGAGACTCCAAAACCTGTGTGTGTTATTTATAAGTTACTGAAATCGGTTGAGCCGTTACGGCGTGATTGAATAACAAACATCCTCACAAACTTTCGCATTTAATTTTATAATATATAGTAGGATAGGATATTAGTAGCAATATGAAACAACGTGCATTACGGCGTACAATCCAATTAAGAGCGAGATTTTCTCGCTCTAAATTGGAGCAGCCCGCCTGGGGAGGTACCTCCGCCTTACAGAAGATCGCAGCCATTTAAAATTATTTGTTTCAAATAGTGTTGTGTTCCTGCGGTGAGTAAGATTGCCAGAGCTCTTTAGGGGGGGGGAGGGGTTCGGCAAGCAACGCATTAGCAATGCTCCAGGTGTTGCTAATGTTAATAGGCGACGGTAACCTCTTACCATCAGGAGGGCCGTAAGCCTGTTTGCCTCCGTATAACATAAAAAAAAATATATATATATAGGTCACAGTTTCTTCGAAAATTTTGAAAAGCTCATTATTTTGATGGACTGGATTCCAAACCCGACATGTTACCACCTAGCCACTTATCACCTTGTCATAACCTCCTTGTCATGACCCTCGTCTGAATAATTGTGTAGGTGTTAGGGCCCTAATACAAATGCTTGGAGCTGGCATAGTAGTATCTAGGACCACTTCTTGATAGTCTTTAGAACGTGAACGATATTAGACTGTATTTCCACCAATACACTAGAACGAACTTTTGACGATCTCGATGGCGTAGCGGGTGAGTGCCCGTCTGAGACGCGAGGGTTCGATTCCCACTGGGGACAAATGTTTGCATGATCTGCACATAATTGTTCTGGGTCTGGGTGTTGTGGTACCATGGTACTCGTTGTTTCTGATACCCACGACACAGGGATTCCTAGTGTGGGATCAGGACTATGTAGGTATGTGACTTGGGATATGTTGGTAGTTCGTTACGTCTTAACAGATGGGCCGTAAGCTTGTTTGCCACCATAATTGTAAAAAAAGCTCCCGCTATAATTTAAATGGATTTCGATCTTCTTCCAACTAAATAATAGCATAGAAGTTACTATTATTTCTGCCAGCACGGTTCAAATTCGCTGTCACTAATATACACGCTACTTTTTAGCGAACCATAAAGCCAAAGTCAAAAGGTTCTTATTCCAATAAATCAGGAACACTTTGAATAGTCCTAGAACCTAAGTTAATCTATGCCAATTCATCGCGACTATTAGCAATATACAATATACAGTTACATCTGCAACGCCTGGAGTCGTCTAGAGAGACGATCTTCAAGTCGTACGTACTGCAGGTGCCTGCGAAGCTTCGCGACATGTTCCTCTCTCCCGACTTCTGGCCTGCAGGAATAGTTTTCCAACGCTATAGGGATGCGCCAAAGAACAATAAACCCTAATATTATATGTAAGTGTGAATATTATATGTATTTTAGTTTTAAGGTATATAAATCTAAGGGCCCTGTATTTGTACATGTACTTTGCTGTGTTGCCTGAAATAAATGACTTAATAATAATAATTAGAACTATCACGCAACTCATTTTTTGGGTCCTCCGGTAGTAAGAAAGCAAAACTATCGCCTCAATTTGGTCCCAATTGCAGAAGAGACCATAGGAAAGCCATTAACCTAATTGTATGGTGCCATTGCCAACCCTCCCATGGTTAGGGAGTCGCATCGAGTGAATCCTAATCAGTGCAATATATCACGTTGATCTCTGTAGTAATTGGAATGAAAATGCTTACTTAGAAGTCAATTAATTGGTTTATCTTTATTGGATAAATTGCTGCGCCATTTATTTATTTATTTATTCTTAAAAAAATTGTTACAAAAAGGATATATACATCTAAGTCAAGTGCGAGAACCCGCGCCCTGAGGCTTCCATACCATTGGTCGTGGGTTCGAATCCCGGTCGTGCACCAATGGATTTATAAAAATTTATAAACATTCTAGGTGTAGGAATTGACAAACTTATATTTGCGGTCGCTCACGTAGTCATTGTATGACATTGACCGCAAATATAACTTTGTTTCCTAAAAAACTTCGAAATTCCTCAATATCAGACTTTTCCTATTAATTGTGTTACAAAAGCTCCTAGAATTCCAAATTTCAGAATTGTGAGGTAACTAGAAGTACCCTAGAGGATTTTCATTTTAGCCATTTCCATACAAAAATTATACATTCATTGCCATATCTTTTTAATGCATTAAGCTAGAGCTTTGATTTTTATACGGCACCACAAGCCCACAGATATTAATAGGTGGTATAATGGTATAAATTTCAAGTTGATACCTTTAGCCGTTTCTGAGAAAAAGGGTCTTGATAGACGGACACACAGACACACAGACAGCCAGACAGACAGACAGACGGACAACAAAGTGATCCTATAAGCGTTCCGTTTTTCCAAATGAGGTACGGAACCCTAAAAACCACGGGAGGTTTGTCTGATGCAATGGAAAAAACATTCCTTATACTGATAATATCATAAGGAATGTTTTTTCCATATTATGTAGACACCTCATAGGAGGAATGTTCTCCAGCATGTCCTAGAACCTAAAAATTCGAAGACGTGATATGTGACAAACAAGCTTACGGCCCACCTAATGGTAAGCGGTTACCGTAGCCTATGAGCGCTTGCAATACCAGAGGCATCATGCACGCGTTGCCGACCCCGAACCCCCTTCCTAAAGAGCTCTGGCAACCTTACTCACCGCAGGAACACAACACTATTTGAAACAAATAATGTTATTTGGCTGCGATCTTCTGTAAGGTGGAGGTACCTCTCCAGGCGGGCTGCTCCAATACAGAACGAGAAAATCTCGCTGTGCCCTACCTCCTCCTCCTACCTTGTTTATACAAATAAGTATTCCACTGAAAATGTACCTATTTCCTATTTTTACCTTATGAGCCTAAATTCTTGGGGTTTCCACAATCGGTCCAATTCCTTTCAGAACTTTTTGCTTCAAGAAATACCTTTTAAAAGCATTTAGTTCGTGACTGTTCGTGGTGTTGATATTTAGTTTCCAAGTAGCACATAAACCATTTTAACCACTAAGCATTTTCATGGTACTACTTTTTGCCCGTTCATATTCCATTACAGTGAACACACACGAGTAACCTTAGCACCAGTTTAGGTGCTAAAATTAGTATAGATTGAGTAGTTAGTTCGATAACGCAAATTATTATAAAGATTATAAATGTAAAAGACCCATGAAACCAGTGTTTATCTTCTATTGTTATTTTGTATTAATTTAATTGTATTATAATTGTAAATGAAATATTGCATGCCTAGATATAGGTAGAATACATTGGTTCAATAGTTTATAGCATTTGACATCTTAATGACTAGAATTTCAAACAATAAATGTATACTTCTTTGACTTTGAATAAGGCTCTAATTTATTTCTTAATATATGTGTTTCGTAAAGATAGCAATTTAAGAACGCAACTTTTGTCTCTAGCACTATCTATTTTTACGTTACCCTCAACATCACATGATCTCCTTGTCACCTACCTGAGAACCTGTGGGTAGGAAAAAGAAACGCTCTCTTGACGTTTCGCTACCGGGTGCAGGAGTCGAGCTCGAGTACGCTCCTCCCAAATAATTACGGAAAATCGCAACAATCACCCTTTATCACGCGTAAGGCCGACCGCAAACGTAACGGTGCATCATCTTAAGGAAATCAGCGCCCTCCGCCAAAATCAGCAAAATCAGCGAAAGGATCGCAGAAGGAAAGGAAGCTTCCAACCGCGCCGTGCATACCACCTAACACGAGAGTATCGAGCTGAACCACAGGTTCTCCCCTCACTCCTTTCTCTCCTTCCATTCCAATATGGCTTTTTATTCCTTTGACATATTTTCTTCATTTAAATAATATAGCTGAGGGGCCCTTATCGTCATGAGTGTAAAATGCGAGCGTGTTAAATGAATTCACACCACCAGATCCCTTAACTAATAATACGTTAATCGACAAAAGTATAGAACATTAGGTACTACCTACCGTTGGCAACATCAGCTCTGGTCTTATTAAATGGCAAAAATCGGCTTCAGTCGACTCGACCCAGTTCGGGACAATTGAGTACGCGATATACTCGTAGCAGCAGCTGAGTGAGGCTGGCCCGAATTTTGAAAAGATGAGTGGATTTGTTTTTGTTTTGACGGTTCTTGAATTAACTATCATCGAATTTTACGTAGTCGTTGAAACTTCGCGAAACAATTGTTTTACAAAATTTCTCCAAAATATTGTTAATTCATCATCATCATCATTTCAGCCGTACGACGTCCACTGCTGAACATGACCTCCCCCACAGACAGAGCAAATTCCTTATCATGTGGGGGGATTTGCCCATACTTACCACGCTGGGCATGCGGGTTGGCGAGCGCAGTTAGAGCTATCGTTGTTAAAATGAGGGACGCTGCTGCCCATCCCCTAGTTTTTTTCCCTTAGTCGCCTCTTACGACATCCGCGGATAGGTAGATATGGAGGGGCCAATTCTTCAGCCGGGGCCACCACGGCCAGTTATTTTGTAATATTGTTAATTACAGTCGCGAATATCCTAAATATTTTATGAAAACTCATCATGCAATAATGTCGAAAGCTCCAAATTAATAGTAATATGCGAATGATGTATCAAAGATGTCTTAATGTTTTCTTCATCTCCCTGCCGTTATCCCACTTCACGTGGGGTCAGCACAACATGTTTTTCTCTTCCACTCACCTCTGTCAGCCGTCATTTCACAGACAGATTATTTGCTTCAAATAGTGTTGTGTTGCTGCGGTCAGTAAGGTTGCCAGAGCTCTTTTGGGGTCGGCAATGCTTGCGTGATGCTTCTCTGGTATAGCGAGCGTAATAGGCTACGGTAGACACTTTCCAACAGGTGGGCCATAATCTTGTTTGCCAGCTGGCTTGCAGCAAAAAAAAACCTAATAACCAAGAAAAAACCAGTGACACGACATGCAAGTTACTGACAGTAATATTCAATGTAAAATGTGTAGGAAATTTTAAGGCACCATAAAAATAAAAGCTCTCTAAATGGTAAAGTTGGGAAACTTTACGAGCCGGGAGCATTTTTTGTTTTTACGATCATACTTCTTAAGTATTGCTCAAACGTTCAAAGAGCCCAGAAAAAAATCTATCCAAAAGATCCTTAAGGATAATCTAAACCGCGAGAAATTAAAACAACACATAGGACGCTTAAAGAAGCCTTAGGCTGAATTCACACCGGTAAAGCAGCGGCCGGCACTTGATCAGTGTCAAATAATTTTAAATATGCCTTATGCATGTACATAATTAGAAGACCAGTATCGCATGAAAAGCTCTTTATTCTTTATTATACACAGAAAACACATACAAAAATCAAACTAAATGAAAGTTCATGAACAAAGGCGAGCTTAACCCTGAAAAGAGTTTTCTTCCAGCAAACCTTTGAAGCTCGAGAAAATCGCGCGGCCGCGGCCGCCGGCGGTGACGCGAGCCTGCCGCGGCCTGCTCCGCTGGTCTGCCTCATCGCGCCGCTGCCGGCCGTTCACGGCCGAAGCCGGCCTCTGCCGTTCCGTGTGGTATGCGTCGGCCCTTACTGTCCCGCAATAGAGCAACGGATCGACGAAGTGATCTTTTGTATCGATACAGGCCATAAGCTGGCCTTAAAAGTAACCAGTAAAGTTTGAAAAATAAATCAAGTTGTTCTTTTATGATACCCATCGAAGCAATCAAATGGGTCATTATCATCATCAGCCTGTAGAAGTCCACAGCTAGACATAGGCCTCCCCCAAAGAGTTCCACGAACGGTCTTGAGCCTTTTCCATCCACCGACTTCCCATGCAACATTCACCATGTCGTCGGTCCATCGGGTGGGGGCCTTCCGACACTGCGTTGCACGGTTCGTGCCTTTCGCGAACCTTTACTCCCCAACGTTTGTCGGTTCTGCGAGCTATGTGGCCTGCCCCCACTGCCAATTTAACTAGATTTAGGACATTTCAAAGTGATCCTTGCGTTTTCAAGTCATGAGTCGTTTTTCATGAAGTCTCAAAAGTTTCATGAAATGTGAAAATATCCGGTTAGAGTGTAAAAATAAACGCCAAAAGTAAATAAAAATAAGTCGCTAACGTAAATAAAATTCAATCCCGCAAGCTGACTGCGGACTTATTTTAAAAGATGTTTGCTCCTGAGAATATTTCAAGTTTTAAAGTCAAATGGGACTGAATCCAGAGAACGGGTTTTGAAAACAAACAACTGCATATCTTTTTAGATAGATAAATCATTTAATCAACACATATCACATGCTTGCTGGTCGTGTCACTGATTCTTTCTTGGTCATCCTGTATTAGGTCAGTCACCAGGTTGAGATAGGCCCTGAAAAGAGTATATGCCCGTCGGTGAAAGAATCATTGTAGACGTAGTAGGCCCCTCCATATCTCTATCCGCGGATATCGTAAAACGCGACTAAGGGAAAAAAGCTAGGGGATGGACAGCATCGTCCCTCATTTTAAAAACGATAGCTCTAACTGCGCTCGCCAACCCGCATGCCCAGCGTGGTGAGTATGGGCAAAAGCCCCCCCACATGATAAGGAATTTGCTCTGTCTGTGGGGGAGGCCATGTTCAAATGAGGCCACTTTCGTGCACATTTCACATGTCTTCTAATTTTTAGGCTGTAAGACATGCCGGTTTCCTCACAAGTTTTCTTTCACCGTTTGAGAGCACTGGTACTGTGCACATACATTTTCCGAATGGAAATTCCATTGGTGCATGACTTTCAACGGGATTCGTCTCACGACCTGTGGATCGGAAGGCGGGGATATTTCACATACCTATATATGACAAAAACAGCACAGACAGGCAGCAAGCAAGCGAAACAAACAATCAAACAACAATTCATCAACAGCAACAAAACAAGTTACCTACAGTAGCAGGTAGGTAATTAGTTAGGTAAGTAGGTAATACCGTTTTGAGCGTGTAGTAGGCAACCCAAACGTATTTTTCTGATGAAAAACTATATGTAGGTTGATGATGACATCATCATTTCAGCGTAGGACGTCCACTGATGAACGCTCCCCCATAGATTTCCAGAAACAATCATTTGGGGGGATTTGTCCATGTTTGGTTGGTTTCATCATTGTATATCAAGCCACGCCATTCCTCAATTCATTAGTCAATGTTTAAATTCTGTGAATGACGCGCCAGAGATTCGAAAACGTCCTGACTTGTGCTAAGGACACTGCAGTAGGTTAGTTCCCAGCGGGCTCTCCGGACAAATTGGCTTATGATTCCAACTTACTGTTGAAATTGGTCAGCTACAGTAGATCGTTGCCCAGTTTAGTAATGTACAATTCGGAAAAAAATGACCTGTAAAAACTGAGCGATTTGCAAGTTGAAGTGGGGTGCTGACCTACGCTGCGCTTTTCGTGGTCTCCAATTTAGAACCTTTCTGCCCCAACGGCCACTAGTTCTCCGAGCTATAAGCCCCTCTTGCCGAAAAATTATTTGACCTTATCACTGATGATGCTTATATATGTAATTTATCTGCAGTAGGTAATAACATTTTATCTATCCTTATATATAATAAAATCATCATCATCATCAGCCTGTAGAAGTCCACTGCTGGACATAGGCCTCCCCCAAAGAGTTCCATGACGAACGGTCTTGAGCCTTCTCCATCCACCGACTTCCCGCAACCTTCACAATGTCGTCGGTCTATCGGGTGGGGGGCCTTCCAACACTGCGTCGCCCGGTTCGTGGTCGCCATTCGAGAACCTTTACTCCCCAACGGTTGTCGGTTCTGCGAGCTATATGGCCTGCCCACTGCCACTTCAACTTCCTAATTCTGAGAGCTATGTCGGTGACCTTAGTTCTTCTACGGATTTCCTCATTTCGGATCATATAAAGATCTTATTATTATTTATATCTATTATTTTATAATAAAATAGTAAGTCCAAAAATGCTGGCCATAATATATTATTATGTTATTTACATACATATTATGTTATTGTTATTCTGGCCACATATCTTCGAAAACGTGATAAAAGGTCATAAATAACAGATTTCAATATTTTTTTGACTCGGAATAGGTACTCTTTATGTTTATTTATCCGGGTTAATCGCAGAAACTTCAAGACGGATCTTTATGAAACTTTTCAAAGTTATTGATTATGGTTGTTACAATTACAAAGGCTATGCTATATCGCGCTACACCCCAAAGGGCTCGAAGTTTGTATAAAGACATATTTTTAATATATTATATGAATTTGAAACTTTGCAAATATATTTTACAAGTGTCAAGGATTTCTAAAAATCCAAGTGAAATATGTGAAAAATAATGATTGAAGTTTGAGTTTGTCTCCTTTCGCTATACTGTGACTACATGCGAGTAAAACCGCGCGCGTATGTACAGCTAGTTGAACATTCTGTTATAAATTGTCACAAACAATACTCCAATCACCATTAACTGCAGGTCATAAACAAAACAGTTGCATAAATAATAAAGCGGACGGCTGCACCGGCGACGCTAATGCCTTTTTATTTTGCCTATTGTTCCACTGGCAACGTTCAACGGTTTCGTAAAGTTGGGACTCCATTGAGCGAAAATTATAGCAATCTATCTATCTATAACTGCAAAGCAGGATTAGTAAGAGGGCATTCGCACTACAAATACTACACACTTCAACCAAATAGTTGTTTTCTTTTGAGATTTTGTTTTATAATCGTTATTTATTTAATCTTTAATGCACACAAAAAACAATGTACAAAAGGTGGGCTTAATGCCAAGGCATTATCTACCAGCCAGCCTGATTGGGTAGAAACAGGAGGTTGGCGTGCGACAGATTCTTTAACTTAACTAAAAACTATACTATATATAACCATAACTATATTTAAATATATATATATATAATACACTGCAATAGATTAGCAGATAGTACAAAACAGTGTTTTAATAACATGTAGTGTAGATGCTAGATGTTCTTAAGGAAATGTCCCATCAGCCCTGGGCCGAGGCACTATCGACCACTACTACCATTCATCAATATTATTGCAGCCGTAGGACATCCACTGCTTAACCTAGGCCTCTCTCATATATTTCCAGCGCGATTGATCACGGTCTGCACCCAAACATATGACATACAAAAAATAGTTTGGGGGGATTTTCCCATAATTGGGAAAGTGCATGTGGGTTGGCAGTCGCAGATAAAGATACATACATATCCCCGAGCGTTTATTCCTTAGTCGCTTCTTACGACATACACGGGTAGTAATGGAGAGGCCTATTATAATTCTTCAGCTGGGGTCTCGATGGTGACGGCGTATATCCGAAATAAAACCATCATAATTATAATCATTTATTTGCAGGAATGTAGGTAAAATAGTTCCTAACAAAATCAGGTACTGTCTAAAGGGTCCATTGCATTCTGCCTCAAAAATCACCACAATCATTTTGAAACGTCGTCTCAGAAACTATGTAGGTGAATCTTAGCCTATTCCCCGCGACCAGGCCTAGAAGAATAAGACAACAAATAAAGCTTGGTGCCGCTTTGGTTTTGATGATAATTTTTCACAATCGAAATGTAGAGCTTCAGTGATGTGGTGCCGATCGATTATCTTATAAGTTTTTTTTTTATTTTTATACACCAGATGTGGCAAACAAGCTTACGGCCCACCTGATGGTAAGCGGTTACCGTAGCCTATGAGCGCTTGTAATACCAGTGGCATCACGCACGCGTTGCCGACCCCGAACCCCTATCCCCCCTAAAGAGCTCTGGCAACCTTACTCACCGCAGGAACACAACACTATTTGAAACAAATAATGTTATTTGGCTGCGATCTTCTGTAAGGCGGAGGCACCTCCCCAGGCAGGATGCTCCAATTCAGACCGAGAAAATCTCGCTGTGCCCTACCTACTAAGTTGTAAATAAATTACGAAATTATTGTGAAAATGCTTCTTAAAGCTCTTTGAGCTTAAGCCCAGTGTACAATCAACCTTCTAGAAGGCGTCACGTAACAAAACAATGAATCGTTTTCTGTAACGATTATCGCTTTCAGGAACTTTTCTTTTGTTAGGTTTTTTGGTTCGAAATGTTCTGCGGATGTTCGAACAATAATTTTACTTGTGCAAAGAAATAAACGAAGTATTGTACAATTTGTACTGAAATGGCGGAGATTTGAATGATATTGGTTTAATCTCGAAATTGTGCTTATTTTCTGTTGAAATGGCCCAAGTTACACGAATAAAAATATCTTTGCGTTTGTTTTTTGTGCGTAAGCGTTGCATATAATACGCGTGCCATAGCTTATAGACTCTAAGAACTTTGATAATTAGTTTTAATAAATTCATCATCATCAGAATGAATAAGTCCACTGCTGGACATAGGCTTTTCCAAGAGTGCCACGATGAACGATCTTGAGCCTTCTCCAACCATCGACTTCCTGCAGCATCCGCAATGTCGTCGGTCTATCGGGTGTGGGCCTTCCTACGCTGAACTTTCAAGAAATATCGATGTTTGTTGGAACTCTCAGAACGAACTAAAATGCTAAAAGTATTTATTCAAATCTAACAAAAACACAGTTTACGTAACCCGACCGACAAACCTAAAAATCAAACAAAGCGAACTAAAAATCTATTCTGAAACAAAAACCTTTTGTACTAAAAATCAAAAGCTTTTGAAACTGGTGACCTAAAAACATTTGAACTAAACTATCGATTAATAAATATGGCGCAGAGCTAATTCGACACGTTTCGTCTACAAGTACCTGAGGTAGGTACTGTGCTGTCTGAGAGTAAAACAATGATAGAGAGCTTAAACACTTCAGAAGACGTTTATGGTAGAAGCTCCTAGGCTATGGCTATGACGCTATGATATATATGCTATGGCGCCCACTACACTTAGCCTTTCTCAATATTTTTCAGCCCAATTCGATATGAACAAGTATTTAATTTGTTAAAAAACCACCCATAGGTACTTAATAATAAATGCTCTTGAATTTGGGACATAATGTGCACTCTGTTGTCGGATTTGTGATCTTTAAATAAATAAATAATACCCAACAGTCACACAAAGACAGGGAATCCTAATGTGGGGTCAGGACTTTACCTGACCCCATACAAGGATTCCCTGTCTCGTGGATATCAGAAACAACTATTATAATGGTACCACAACACCCAGACCTCGAACAAATACTTGCAGAGCATGCAAACATTTGTCCCGCAGCGGAAATCGAAACCCTTGCGTCTCAGACGCTACATTTATAAATAAACATTTAAATAAATATTCTGGACCATATCACACACGGTCAGCTGATCCCAAACAAGGCATAGCCTGTACTATGGGTACCAGAGACAGATATACATACTAGATATTTAACACCCAGACACAGAACAAACATTTGTGTTTATCCCACAAATACTTATCCAGTGCGGGAATCGAACCCGCGACCTCTAGCGCAGAAGGCAGAGTTACAACCAACTGAGCCATGAGGCCTGTCATATGCCAGATATAGTAAAAGTTCGTCTCTTCTGTGGCACTATGACGTTTGCTCTGTGGCATTAGTATGAGTCGTGCCTCGAGGCAGCAGGGTAAGCGTACCGGAAAAATAGATACTGCACAATACACACGATATGAGCATTGAGCATCGAGAACGATGTATTTACCCTTTTTAATAGTGGAGCTTTGAAAATGGCGGGGTTAAACAAGTTCTGCATTCTGCTTTACTTGCAAGATTAGATATTAAATTTAGGGTGCGTTAGTCTAAAGAAGCGATTTTTATTGCTATGTAAATCAATAAAAAATAATCATCATCATCATTTCAGCCGTACGACGTCCACTGCTGAACATGGCCTCCCCCACAGACAGAGCGAATTCCTTATCATGTGGGGGGATTTGCCCATACTCACCACGCTGGGCACGTGGGTTGGCGAGTGCAGTTAGAGCTATCGTTGTTAAAATGAGGGACGCTGCTGCCCATCCCCTAGCTTTTTTCCCTTAGTCACCTCTTACGACATCCGCGGATAGGTAGATATGGAGAGGCCTATTTTTCAGCCGGGGCCACCACGGCCAAATAAAAAATAATGGATGGCATCATTGCCATCCAGCGTGGCAATTCCGCCAGCGTCTTGGGGACGCTTCCGACTGGTAGTGATCTGGATCAGTTGAGCTATCTATAGATAGTTTGTAACGGTCTTTAGATGGCTCAACTGTTTCTTGAGTATTTTGTAGTTATTAACTGGTATTAGTTTTAAGTTTCTTTCTGTAAATAAAGTCCATAAAAAATAATATTTCATAAAGGTACTAACTTTATTTAGGTACCACGATGGTTCTTCAATATAATGACATAGTTATTATATTTTGGTAAAACTACTTATTAGAGTCCAACCTGTTTAATTTTTTATTGCTTGGTATTGTTAGTTATTTGCATTGCAATCCAGTTCAAAGTATATTTTTTTATAATAATGTGACAGGGTGTGGGCTATGCTCGGAGTTTCGATACCTACGTGATAAAATCCGAAATGAGGAAATCCGTAGAAGAACCAAGGTCACCGACATAGCTCTTAGAATTAGCAAGTTTATGTGGCAGTGAGCAGGCCATATAGCTTGTAGAACCAACAATCGTTGAGGAATGAATCTCTGAATCCAATTTTGAACCGGACGACGCAGTGTAGGCAGGCCCCCCACCCAACCGATGACATTTTGAAGATTGCGGAAAGTCGGTGGATGGAGAAGGCTCAAAACTGTTCGTCTAGGCACTTACCGGTGGAGGCCTATGTTTAGCCGGACGGATATGGACCGTAGAATAAGTTAAATAAGACCTGTAACTTTGCTATAGTCTGAAATAAATGAATTATTATTATCAGCAATTACCTTCCCTATACTCTTCTGATGATCGAAATATTAAATTATACTATGTAGATATGAATCTTACTATCTGGTTATAAAAATAGCTGGTTACAAAACCTGGTTACGAAATGCACAAATATTTAGCTTCACAAACAAAGGGTTTAAATCTTCATCATAGGAATGAATTCTTCATAACACAATTGCGATATAATTGTTTCCAGCTTGAGAAAAGCTTTAACCGTCTCAAGACTGTACCTACTTTACTGCCCCTCCATTTCTATACTAAGTCTTCTACTTAGTGGGATTGTTAAACGGAATACAACAAGATATTTGTTTTGTATATTTAATAACCTAAGAGAATTACATTACGATAGGAAATTGTGACACTATATTTCTGCAATTCCCAGTAGTCTAATTTGTATGGTAAACATACAAATTAGACTACTGGAAATTGCAGAAATGTTTTTATTTACAAATCAATAAACAATAAAATATAATATAATATTTCGACGGCCGGCATATAGCATTCGCGGCTTTTTATCCATAGAGTAAGCAGCTATTCCCAGTTCCAGTAGACGCTCATTTAAAATGAATGAAATTCTATTTCAGAATCGTTTCGAATCTCCAGAGCTTGGGATTGTACGAAATGTACTTAAATGTATTGTTTTGGGAAGACTTTGTGGAGCCTAGTTCAAACGGCATGCGATATTTCATCTGAAATTCGTATGAAAATGACAGAGAGCAATACTATACACGAAAGTTAATTATTTCTCGTAACAAAGAAATTGACACTTAAGCTTACTTGTTGTAGTGTTGAATATAGGTGTGACGGTTACGGTGATGGTTACGGTTAAGGTGACGGGACAGTGACTGTTACGGGACTGTGACGGTTACGGTGACGGTTACGGGACGGTGATGGTAGGTAGAAATAGGTAAATAGCTGCATAGTAACTAATAATAAGTGGTAAGTGTGTGTACCTTGACAAGGATAATGGATAATAGTCTAGGTTGGTATATACAAACGCGGACGAAGTCGCGAGCGGGACAGCTAGTATAGGTATATATATATTATATATACAATACAATACAATAACTTTATTTCAGGCAACAATAGAATAAAAAACAGATGGAATTTTCCTTACACTGCGGCCCATATAGATATATACCTTAAAGACTAACATACATATTAATATAAAAACACAATTAATTGCCACGTAGAAACTGCGACGTGGGACGCGAATTGTCATTGGCAGTAGGTATCCGCCCGCGGAAGCGACGGAACAGAACACCCTTCGGCCAGAGATCTTCTTTTAGGTAGGTCGAAAGATGTTCGGTCGGTACCCTCACCACAAAGGAGTTGAAACTGACTCTGTGGCGGGACTCCAACCGTTCGACCCTCAAACTGATCTTGGTCTTCACGCGCAAGTACTCCGCCACATCCTCCGACTTGACGGTGTAATGCACGCGAGACACGTAGAGCTGCGTCGTCGGCACCTAGGAACGAAAATTATAAATTTAATAATGAAATTTATATATAGTAGGTATATAAATTTTTTTTAATGCTCATCTTATTTTTTTCAAAATCGTGCCCGTTACTCTTAACATCACTTTTCGATTACTCGCACGGTGTCCGATTTCGCCTAAGTGGCCCTGAAAAAAAAACTGGTAAAAAAAAAAATTGTGGGAAGGTATGAATTGCAGCCTATAAACTACAAACGGCGTGAACACGTGTTCCAACGTGTGGGTGAACATTGATATCGCTTGTTCTGTAGCCCAGTATCCCTCATATTGCTTTCCCATTCCATCCAGATCGTTTACACTCCTTTGGAAGTTAACTCCAGCACTTGCTGCATTGTGCGGGCTATACTCCGTGTTCGGTTTGCATTGCTGTATTCCTGTACCGCGCGTAACAGAGCTAGCTTTGTTTATGAAGCAATGGTAGGGCATTTGGATGGGGGGACTCGGGTAATGGTTTCGGACGAGGGACTAATTGCCCTCGATATATTCCGCTTTGTTTTCAGTTACCGAGATAAACTGACTATTGGAATTCTGGAAATTCAACTGTACGGACTTTTAAAAATGAAAATAAATTAATAAATCGTTAGTAGTGTCCGCATTTATTCATCAAAAATATAACGAGCACATACGCAACTTTTTATCCTTGTAGCTACGCAAGCAAAGCCGCGGGCGGTAGCTTTTTTCTAGTATAAAAAATAAATAAAATAGCCTTTATTTCTACTACCTACAATGATTTTTTACAGATTTGAAACAATTTTCGGTACATACATTAGTTTCAAATATATTTCTGCATGCAAAATACCTATAATTAGTTACTAGTAGTAGTCGCCTCTCTGGCGTAGGCCTCCCCCATACTTTTCCATAAATTTCGATCTCTGGCCTGTCTCATCCAGTCTGGTCCACTTCTTTGTCCATCTTTCTTTTTCCATCCTATATATGTCCTGCCCAGTTCCACTTCAATGATCTGACCCTACTTATTATGCTAGACAACTTTGTCTTTTTCCTGATAGTAATGTTGTTAATTCTGTCTGATAGTTTGATACTTAGCATACTTCTTTCCATTTTCCTCTGGCATATTGCTCTGGCATATTGCTTTTTCTAGTATACCTATTACAAAAGGTTATGAATAACAAAACCAGTCCAAAATGATCGAAACAGAACACGTAATCTTGGTTAGTGAATGTGGAAGGCCTCGGAATGACAGCTTCATTGTCAGAGGATTCGACATGTCAATACACAGAGCGACATGCGGGACCCAGCGGCCGCGATGATTGGACCGGTTTGCAAGTGGCTTTTGAATCAATTTTACTGTAAAATCAGAGCGCTAATTGTTTTTGAACCGACTTTAACCAAATATCTTCATCTCGTTAATACGCAAGCGAAGCCGCGGTCTGAGGCTAGCAAAAAGATTTCTCCAGGGCAGACAACGCATTAGCAATGCTCCAGGTGTTGCAGATGTCAATAGGCGACGGTAACCGCTTACCATCAGGTGGGCCGTAAGACGTTTTGCCTCCGTATAACAAAAAAATATATATATTTATGTATATATATATATAATATCGAAAGCAGAAATTGACCCGATGTTTTATCTAAAGAATTCAACAGTCGACCACATACTCACCCTCCTCAGGTATCTATCAATACCCTTCTTAACTCGTAGATAAGGTTACCACATTGCTCACGGAACAGTAAAATTACAAACAGTAGAGGCGCATTTTTATCTAAATCTTTTACATAGTAATTTCAAGTAACAGCGGCCGACGAGTAGTGTTGGGTAGCTCAGCACTTATGCTCGCACTTTTGTAACTAAAAACTGACGAAAAATTATGGTGGCACAATTTAATTTTATTTGCTTGCATAGTTTATTTAGCATATTTGTGCGTCGGGCCTCGCATGTGGGTGCGAGGGCAGGAGTGCAAAGTGCGTACTACGGCGAGATAAGTAATAAACGATCCAAAACAATTATCGTGTGTTGCTTCGCTCACCAGTATCACTTTTGATGTTGTGTTCGTTGCTCTCCATTCCCGTAAATAGGGCGCAGTTCACTGCGCTTACTTTTAACTTTTCTTATACATTAGGTAAAACTTTGTTCTCCCTCTTTAGTCAATTTTTTTACAAATTCGGTCCCCGCATACAATCTTTCAGGGCCCTCATAAAAGATGTTTAAGCAAAGATCCAGCAAGCTCTTCGTGACCCGCTTTCAGCGTCATTTCTATACTGCTAGAAACTGTCTGTGGCCACAGGTACATAATTTTCTAAGTGCCGGGGCGTACCTCCATAAAATAAGCATAAAGTGTGATAGAAAAAACTTTCCTGCCGCTAGACTTTAATACAAAAACAGAGGATTCACCTGCGCGGTGCGAGGGAGGGACAGTGAAACTCAATCTTTAGATTTGTTGTTTATTTACACATATTGTATAACATACAGTATGCACTAAATGTTTAGGTAGGTACCTATATCTATTTAATTATGAATAATGTGTTAATAAATAAACGATACAAAATCAAAATACTAGCACACACTACTTACACATTCTATTGCGCACTAACTTTATAATCACTAAATATATTTAGGGGTACACAAATCTTTAATTTATTTTATAACTTGAATTTCTACGCGTAATATCGTTGTTATCATGTAAACGGGTTAACCCAACAAATTTACCTACATACTACTTTTATACGGGTTGCATGTTACATAACAAGTTCTAGGAAATTCTATAACAAAGGGAAAACACGATCATTGAAATTTTACCGTGCATATTTCTTAAAACTTTACTACTTAGTCAATGCAGTAAGTATGCAGTAAGTAAAAATAAGTAATGCTTGCGCACTGTGGCTCGAGCATGGACAATGAACAAATTCTGCAAATAAACATCTTGAATCTTGACAATTCACGTTACGCTTACGAAAAAATAGCAAATGCCAAAATCAGCCAATCAAAAATAAAAGATTTCTATTATCGCCGATGTCATTGGCTAATTTTTGTCATTTACTCTCGTATCGTAAGCGTAGGTAACGCTATCGTGAGTTGATCGTGCATGGACCAATAACGCGAGCGATTGCAAAGTATAAATTTGTCAGATTTCGATTTTTCGATACGGAAGCCTCAGGGCGCGAGTCCTACTCGCACTTGACCTCAGCCTCAGAGCTTCAGCTAATAAAAGACTAGCTCCTCTGTTGTTCAGGAAAACAAAGCGAGACGAATTACTACTTCCATTCAAGTAGATAAGAAATAATCATTACATTCGTTTTTCTATCAAAAGTTTGGCCAATTCGTTTGCAATTTCAGCCAAACTTTCCTAGCGTCGAGCGCGATAGACCTTCAACTGAAAAAAGTTTGGGATTCACTGACTCGTATCGAATTCAGTAAAGCACCTCCTAAGTTAATGTACACTTGGCTAAGTCAATTTTCTTTTTGTTTTTGAAAATTGGGCATTACGTTGCGTCACATGAAATAATCTTATCGTTTAGGATACGGTACACAAAATCGTACGTCATGTTCGCTTTTTTGGGCCAAGGTGTGAGTCAGAATAGTTCTTCGAGGGTTCCGTCGATTTTTATTATAAAAACTTTCTTCTTTTTCATTTTTTAAGGGTACCTCGCGACCATAGCCTTGGGTTCCGCGCATCACACGCTTGATAAATATTATGTAAGTTAAATCCTCTATCCGCGTCTTCATTGTAAAACAGAGGAGTTCCTTACGAAGACCTTAAGTTATTCGGCTCAGCAGATAATTCAATTAATTACAAATGAAAACGGCAAAAGTTATGGCAGCTAGTCGCTGGATTGCTAAATAATTAAATTATTTTGAATTATTCGTCTCTTATTGAGAAGGCGGGATAATTTGTTGGTAATTAATGGGACGAATATAATGGGCCAACTGCTTTTGTCAGAATGGTTGTTGCTTCTTCAACGTTTAAATTAAGTTTAGCAAGGGTTTCTTAAAAACCTTAAAACTAAAATGGCGGCCGTGATATGGGGGTCTTCTTCTTGTAGTGTCACTGATTTTTTCTTGGTCATCCTGTACGAGGTCAGGGTTGAGGTACGGTGGTCCTGAAAAGGGCCTATGGCCGTCTATTAGAGAATCAGTGTAGTGAAAGGATTAAAGTGCGAGGCTGCTTTTTTTTTTTTTTTTGCTGCTTTCGTGCATATGTCACTTAGAGCACTATCATAGCGCACATAAATTTTCCGAATGGAAAATTCATTAGTGCACGACAGGTTTTGAACTCACAACCTGTGGAATCACGATATGGCGGTGAATTCAATATTATAATAGTGCTGAATGCGTGGTGTGGTGAGGACACTCAGCTTGGAACGGGCTATGCTTATGTTCTCTGACGGATAAAATCCGTAACGAGATTATCCGACAGAGAACTAAAGTCATCGTCATAGCCCAGAGGATAAGCAAACTGAAATGGCAGTGGGATGGTCATGTATGCCGAAGAACCGTCATCCGTCGGGGTAAACGAGTTCTTGAGAGGAGACCAGCAAACGTCGTGTGGAGTGCCCTCAGGCTAGGTGGAGCGATGACCTACGAAAGGTGGCGGGCAGTGGATGAGAAGGGCCGAACACCGGGTTCAGTGGCGTGTATTGGGGGAGGCCTATGTCCAGCAGTGGACTAATGTGGGCTGATGATTATGATGATGAATGCGTGGCAGGCAAGAGTTGAGACGTAAGAGGTGTGAGATTTGATCCTGTGGTGGTACAAATGTGTGCATGATCCGCAAATGTTTGTCTGCAAGTATATCAATACTTACATATATTTTTTTCCATACAATCATAGGAATTCTTGTATGGAAAAAAGTATAAGTACCTACTGACGTTTATGGGGCCAGTGCCTCGAGCACAAATAATATACAGTAACTCCATAATCAATATGCCATCTAAAATACATTTTAAAATGATCCTTTCATGTAGTAAGTCAATTTTGAGTTTGACATTTGTGGGCTTGCGATTTAGCCCAACGATATCGCCAGCACTTAAAAGACAAACTCGTACCTACCTAGATGTAAAATTCAAGGCTTTTGGTGAGAAAAAACGTGGGCAAATTAAGGGGTTAAAATTATGAGCTTTCATATAAATCCGGACGAAGTGTCGCGGGTAATAGCAGGTATTTGATGTTTGATAGGGCCACCGAATTCAGTACGTGACAATTAGGTGTTCGTGTTTTTAGAGGAAAAAGGGTAACAAATATCAATATTCCAGCCATAAAATTATATCCCCGGAATTAAACGTATTATTTTGTTCGACTATTGAAATAATCCTCGAAACGATAAAATGCCGCGATAAAATTTATTTCCGCGGTGGAACAATAAAGGCAAGGTCGATTGCTTTATCAAGATTGTTGTTGAACTATTTCGAATCAGAGTTGGTTTCAATTCAACTGAAAAATTCCTTCTGCGCGTTGTTCCTTTTATTCTCACAAGAGCAGTTGTTGTGTGGTGGGAGATCACTGATTAATAACCTAGTCGTGGGTTTAAACCAGACGTGCCCAAACCATTTTTGTAATAAATTTCATACTCTTAGTAGGTTCTGCGTTGATTTTCAAAGAGAATAAAACCACTGAGTTTGATTGTCAGACAGTCAGTCAGTACCGTAAGAGTTATTATTGATTTTTTTTTTTTTTTTTAAGTTTTTTCCCTTTCGGGCTGGCTATGGCATCTAGGCCTTACCGCCAAGTCTTACGTTTATTTTTCGTTGTTATTTTTATTATTTCGTCTTTATTTTTCATCTTATTCATGGTCAAGTCATCTTCAAGTCAAGTCAAGTTCAGTTTTAGTAAGATATGATGGTGGCTATTTTACTAAAACCTCGAGGGACCTCTTGGCGCCAACTCGAAAAATGACGATACACGAAATCATTCTATTTCACTTCACTTGTGCGGTTTACTCAAACAATATTACGCAAAACACCACCATAATTACACAATATTATTCAATTTAACACTAGTTTTGTAAAATAAATTGAGAGCGCAACATCACTTCGCAAGCTCCCGCCAAAAAGTCGGAGTTATTATTGATAATAAATGGATGTCATAGTTACTTATGTTTTTTATTCGAAAGTGTAGGTGGCCAATGTCATCCTCAGTAGGTAAGCAAAACGCAAACAGGATGATAACAAAAAAAAGAGATTGATGTTAATCTTGTAAATATTCAGGAATTTGAAGTCGGTTTTTAGATTTTGTAAAAAATATCTTATAGATGATTTATACAACGTCAGGCGGACTTTTTACTCAATTACAGGACGCTTTAGTGCTTGGGACTTTAGGTGGGGCTTGCCCAGCACCTATACCATCCTCTCAGCGTATTTGGCCTTATCCACATGAAATACAGAGTCAATATGTAAAGAGCTGACTAAACCTGACTCTTCACGATGTTTTCCTTCACCGATAAGAGCACGTGTTATTTTAATTTTTTTATTCATTTATTTAGAGGGACTTTTAAACAACATGTTTATGACAGCCCTATAAGGTAACAAAAGATAACATTAAATTAAACTTGCGCACATACATTTTTCGAATAGAAAAATACATTGGTGCGCGGCCGGGATTCGAACCTAGGACCTTCGGATCCAGAGTCGAGGTATCTCTTGGCCAACACGGCACAGCAAAGCCATGATCAAAAGAATATCATGGTTATGATTATCACAATACTTCTCGAATACCTCCTTAAATGTTTTCTTGTGTGCATTATATTTAAGTAAATGTAATTGTATAGCAGTAGCATGGTCTCAAAATATAAATTTAAAAAAAAAAAAATGAAACTTAAGGTCGTATCTTCTTGAAATACGTGGGGCGCACTAAAAGTTTCAGGAATCGATAATAAAAAAATACTATTAATGGTCAAAAATGAATTAATTGTTTCTCAAAATATTCTCCCTATGCGTCAATGCACTTTTTCATATGATTGAACCAGTTTTTAAATAAATTGTACCTCTCCTCCGTGGTGACACTTTTGAGGATCGATCAAATTGTGTGGGGTCCATCGAGAACACAGCTTTCTTACACCCAAATGTTTGTGTAGAATTGACTGTATTTGAGTCATGCCTATGTCCAAAAATCTCCGGATCTCATGGTAGGTCACATGCCTGTCTGTTTCAATAATACGGCGCACAGCATCGATGTTCTTGTCATTCACAGCTGTGCACGGGCGACCTTCACGAATTTCATCATGGAGATTGACACGACCGCGTTTGAATTCTGCAAATCAGCTATAAATGATCGTCTTGCATGGTGCTTCTTCGCCAAAAGCCGAACGAGGCTCTGCTGAGTCAAATTTTACTTAAAATCGTAAAAATTCATGCAACGAAATTTTTCCCGAGTTAAATCCATTATATTGTAATCACGCAATTTTTAAAATGACGCCACAATGTGAAAGCTCTTAACAATCTTATCAATCTCTTAACAAATTGTATTCCACGGCTAAAGAGTTCATTTTTCAAATGTAGTAATAACTTTTTAAATATAAATAAATAAATATTCCGGACATATCACACACGGTCAACTGATCCCAAACCAGGCATAGCCTGTACTATGAGTACCAGAGACTGATATACATAATAATATATATATTTAACACCCAGTTAATTACCCCAATTTACACCCAATATTGTTTATGTAAGTGGCCAATTCCGGAAATTTTTAGTGTGACCTATGTAGTAACCCGAGCGGAGTCGGGGCCAGCTAGTATATAATAAAAACCTTTCATAATGGCAGTTACCTAAACAAGTCACATTAAATGCTTAATTAGCCCTAACTTTTTTTATATAATTACAAAAATGCCTAATTGAGAAACGAGCAATTTCTGAGAACATCTAGGAAATTTTGAAATGTTTTACACGGCATCTCATTACCGCCATTGTTATAAAGTATTAAAACTGAAGTGTGCTAAAACTTGCTTGCTTGTCATGTCACTGATTCTTTCTTAGTCTTCTTCCTGTATTAGGTACAGAATTAGGCTTGAACCATAGCCAGAGAGAGGTTTTTTGAGGATACACAAAAAACTACAGACTACAGACCGTTCGTCTTGGCACTCTTTGGGGGAGGCCTATGTTCAGCAGTGGACTTCATCAGGCTGATGAGGATGATGATGATGATGATATATTATAGTGTAGATCTATTTTATAAAATGATTTATTTAATGTAGACACAGCATAAGACTAAGGAAACATTCTACCTATGTGCTTTAAATTACATAAAGCTACGTTCAACAGCTGACGGAGTGCTGTCAGCGGAACAATGTGAGCGCAGTAACGAGCCAAGTTTCAGATGCGATTCATTAAGGCTTTCGAGTGCATAGGGCTGCCAAAATGAAACTTCTGTGTTTAGGACCAACATTGGTGAAAATATATACAAGGATTCATAACATGTTTAACGTGTCTATTTTATTTTATATTGATAACATTAAGGGAATACTGTGATCCCGTCGGAGTCGAAATTTTAGGGGTATATTATAAAACATCATGTTTACGTGTGTTGGTGGCTGGAACGCCAGAGCCTCGTTTATTGTTCGGCAGGGTGTACCACGGGCCGGTGAGGTTGGCTTGGGTTCCGATCGGTGTTGTTTGGAACCCCTTACACACCCAAAAGTCGATACCATTTAAAATAACATACAAAATCCTATGCTTGCTTGCTTAACGTGTCACGGATTCCTTCTTATTCATCCTGTATTAGGTCAGTGACCAGGTCGAGGTATGGTGGCCCTGAAAAGGGCCTATGACCGTCTGTGAAAGAATCAGTGTAGTGAAAGGATTAAAGTGCGCCTCTTAGAGGCTCCTTTCGTATACATGGCCCATGTCTTCGAGTTTTTAAGTTCTAGGATATGCCGGTTTCCTCACTATGTTTCCCGTCACTGTTTAAGAGCACTTGTAGGTATAGGGCATATAAATATAGCAAATGGAAAATCCATTGGCGCACGTCTGTGATTTGAAACCACGACCTGTAGATCGGAAGGAGGGGATACTACCACCACTCTACCAGAAAGAAAATGAGAAAAAAAAAATAAAAAAAATATTTCGGACATATTCACACGATCAACTGATCCCAAACTAAGCATAACCTGTACTATGGGTACCAGAAACTGATTTACATAATAGATATATATTTAACACCCAGACACAGAACAAACATCTGTGTTTGTCACAAATGTTTGTCCAGTGCGGGAATCGAACCCGCGACCTCTAGCGCAGAAGGCAGAGTTACTACCAACTGAGCTATGAGGCCAGTCAAAGTAAAACTTATATAAACTTTTAGGAGGTAGGTTAGGTACATAGTAGGTACTTATGAGTATAGGTAGGACCTAAAAACGAGTTTCTTAATCATATATGATAATGTTGGTCAATATGTACGGTAAAATGGTTACAAACTAGGATATCGACTCAGCATAATGCGCCGCAAAGTTGTGAGAAATAGCGCGGTGGTCTTCCGTCGCCCAGTGCTCCGAAAATGCCTCTGTTAAACTATTTCCTGGAAAAACTGTGCATTTATTTCACATTGCGATAGTCGCGTTCGTCTTTTAGATCAGCTTTCATAATACACATTGTTGCCTTTCAATATTCTCGAAACTTTGTCGCAGACTATAAGTGTGACAGCTAGTTACAAATCGAAGTCGTACTGGTGGTATTATGAATTTTGGCGGTCCAAGCATCGCTATTTAGGGACATCATAATACTCATATGGGATATAGACATAGACATTCATTTATTTGCTACTAAAACACACACATTTGCACAACATTTTAAAACTAAACAATTACATAAAAGAAAATACGAGCAGGTAAATATGGATATGTCACGTATGGAATACGTACTGCATAATGTGGGCATGTGCCAAATGTCGAACATGCCTCTGACTACCTCCCATTGACATCTTCAAGGATCTGATCGCCTGGAAATCTGAAAGGATGTCTAAAATTCTTGGGGATAAAAGCAGTGAGCCTATTTCATTTCTATTACTCATACGATGATGATGATGCTGTCAACGGCCGGTGAAATAGTGATGACGACTGACGTAATCTAAAATCGATAGTATGCTTAGTTATTCGAATTAGTTGAACGAATTTGATAATCGAATGATTTTAGTGACATTCATAATCGCATCGTTAATTTGAAATAAAAGTACGTTTTTCGTACACTACGTGCTATTTCTAATCTGAGCTGTGATTTCGATTACAAACAAACTACGTAGGAATTTCGGCTCAAAAATTCGCTTTCACAGGCTTTCTGAATATTGGACGAGTGAGTGCCTTCACTGGGTTGCCTCAGTGCCGAATTTTTAGAGCCTCAGTAGCCGAATTCGGCTTAAGTAATCGGTCCAACGACGTGCCGAACGGTTTTAGAAGATTAAATCATTTTTCTGGTGAAGTTTCGCCAGGTACATTTAGTTTAGTTATAACCCGTGACTTCGTTCGCATTCACAATAATTTTCATCCCCTACTTTACCCTCTTTTTTGGATGATTTTGCAAAAATGCTGAAACACGTATTTCTTTATTTCTTATTTCTAACTTGAAAAATGATTGATTGCCCATATAAACTTTCATTTCACCACCTACATGTTTATTTTTTAAGACAAGGGATGTCCTTACCCAGGATATAATCTATCTCCTTGCCAAATTTAATTACGATCCGTTCAGCTGTTTAGTCGTGATGAGGTAACAAACAAACAGAGCTACTTTCGCATTTATAATGTTAATTTATAATTGACATGTTTATTAAATTATATTCTTGCCATCCAGCGTGGCAATTCTGCCAGCATCTTGGGGACGCTTCGGATTGGTAGTCTGATCTGGATCAGTTGAGCTATCTATAGATCGTTTGTAACGGTTTTTAGATGACTCAACTGTTTCTTGTGTATTTTGTAAATATTAACTTGTATTCGTTTTAAGTTTCTTTCTGTAAATAAAATTTATAACAAATTGACCATATTTCCTTATGGAAGTATGGATGAATTACATAGCTCGGAGAACCGACGGCTGTTGGGGCAGAAAAGCTCTAGAGTTAACTACGCACTGGAAAGCGCAGCTTAGGACGACCTCCAACACGATCTGATAAAGATTGTCCACGTATATCGAGGTCGTCAATTATTCTCTAACCCTTTCAACGGTATTTTCCGATCACCACGCGCCATACAATGACGTCTTATTGTCATTGAAATGCAAGCGTGTCAGAATTAATTTTATTTTATAATTATTATTTTTTAAATGTAACACTGCCATTAATAATTTTAATTAATTTTTCATTAATTTTAATTTACACGAATTTGAACCATACATCTTTAAGACTGAATAACTTAAGCCGCCGCCAAACAAAATGGCGAAGTTGACGGTACGGGGTTGCGCCTTTGAGTCGGTTTCAGTGGTAACCCTATTTATCTTGTTTAAATGTCGTGGGATGAATAAATGCCTTTTAATTAGACGCTGACGGTTATTCTAAACAGGCGTGGGAAGTTAATAAGGTACCTCGAAAGGTCTTCAACAAATATTAGTATTTTCAACCGGTTTTATTGATCGAGGGTGCGAAGCGGGCGAAGATCTCACAAACAACTTGGAAGAATTGGCGTTCTAAGTTCATTTGTTACTTTCAACTTTCGAATTGTCAATTCGATCTGCAAGGTCAACAGGATCATTCATTTTCTGGTAAGAATATGAATTAAATCGGCCAAGGGTTGGTAGGGTAAAATGTAGGGGTCTAATAGAAAGCAAAAACTTTGTTCATACAATCCAAAAAGATTTTTATTTATATTTCAGGCCACATGTTTTTTGTTTTAAAACAAAATTAGTAATATTTTTAATCCAATCTATCGTGAGCTCCTATTTGGTCAAGATTGAATGACTTCGTAAACCAGGGTAGATTGGCTATTAGTTAGAACATGCAAAGCAAGTATGCGCAAATCCCCCCAAATGATTGTTTTTTTATGTTATACGGAGGCAAACAGGCTCACGGCCCTCCTGTACGTGGTTACCGTCGCCTATTGACATCAGCAACACCTGGAGGATGCGTTGCCTGCCGAACCCCTCCCCCCTAAAGAGCTCTGGCACCCTTAATCACCAAAGTCAAAGTCAAAGTCAAAATGCTTTTATTTCAATAAAATCACTAGGATCACTTTCAAACGTCTTAGAAACTAAGTGAAGCTATGCCTGCTCCTCGCGACCAAGCCTAGAAGAATCAGGCAACAAACACCGCAGGAACACAACACTATTTGAAACAAATAATGTTATATGGCTGCAATCTTCTGTTAAACTGTTTGGGTGCAGGTCATACAATGGTGGTCAAACGCCTAACCATCATCAATAAAAAAAAGGTCGGTCGCGGTGGAAATCTGTGGGGCAGATCTGTGGGATTTGTATTCAGCATGGCCGTCCTACGGCTGATATGATGATGGTCAAACTGTCAGTCGCAGCTTTGTCTTTAAAACCTACAACATTTTAATATAGGTATAAAATATATATATATATATAATTTGTTTTTATGGTAGGCATATTATTTAATATATTATATGTAGTTAAAATATTTAGTAGGTAAAATTTAATTTTTAGGTTGTGTGCACAACATTATATCAAATTTTATTATACATAAGTACATCTGATATACCCCTATTTAATCATATCCAGTCCACTCCATCCAAAGGTTGTCTGGTAGAGATCGCTACTTCAGCGATAAGGCCGCCCATTGTTCATCACATAGTTTAGTTTTATTGTTTTTTTTGTTAATGTTTGTACTTTTTATGGTGTGCAATAAAGCATTTTCTATCTATCTATCTATCTAACATGCTTTATCTAGAGAAGAACTCATTAATTCATTCGTCCGTTTTCGCGACCGTTGGACAGCCAGTGTAAATATTTTTATAATTAAAAAGATTAATTAATAACTCAGGTTTATTTTCTAGACAAAGTTAGGTGTTAAAGCGGTACTCTAAGCTTATGAATGACAGATGACCTTTTTACAATAAGTTAATCCAACAGTTTGGGCGTTTTTCGACGCAAACAGTCAACAGCAGAAGTTGATGAAATTTTCGGAGTTTAGAAAATCATAGCTTTTCCAGGTGTTCTTCAGTGATAAGCTGGGTAAAGCAACCTTTTGCGTGTCACCAAATGGATGGGTGACCGCTAGTGTCAGTAGTAACTAGTAGTTTATCATTGAATAAACCCGGTACTGTGTACATATTATAAACAACCTTGTATAAAAGATTTGTCTTTAACCAAAGAGATATTATTATTTTTATATCTTTATCACAAACTTTCAGCATAATATCAACGTTCACACCTCATTCCTGCAAGCACATGCTGTTAAAACACTGCCTCTTAAATTGGCGAGCAAAGCGAAGCCCTCAGCTTTAGACAAATGGTATAAAATTATTAGCATGTCCGTCGCAAATGACAAATATTAACCAATTACTTGAATAAGTATGTTTCCTTGGGACCAGTCTATACAGATCTTATCTTTTTTTTCATTTATTGAATTCACAAATCAGATTAAAACCGATAAAGCTTATTCTAGTACAAACATTGCTTAGTTCAGATCCAGGTTCGTAATCAATTATGCGAACATGACACGATTTACTGTGTTGCATGATAATTAACTAAATTACCCTAAAAATTAAAAACTGAAGAAATTAATCATAGTTATAGTTAAGTCTCAATAACAAGATTTTGTGGATACATCGCTTAAACCTATTCATATTGGAGTCAAAAATATCCGTATATATACTAAACGAAAATATATATTAAAAAAGATCACAGATGATACACGCTTAATAAGGTAAAACTAGGTATTTTGAGCATGAAAAGAGAACTAAAAACATAGATAATACTGACCAGCGAAGTGAGCCGGGAAATCAAATGAGCAAACATATATACACATATATACATATATGAAGAAACATAAATATAAAGTATCATTGATAATTCTAGAATTAGAAATGATAGCCTACATATAAATAGGGAACCACTCACATTAATAATTCAGGAGTGATTTTTCAGTAGGATTGGAAATACTCCGAGGGCCGGATCAATAGTAGCCTAAGCACGCGGGCCGCATGCGGCCCCGGGAGTCGACTGATACTCTAGATTATTCTTTAATATTAATTAACCCGCTCATTCTTAATTTGTCACTAACTTTACCGGCTCGAATCTTGCCCCATCCTTCTCTAACAGTAAACAAAAGAACGACATACCTAAAACGTGCTAATAAAGCGAGTGATGTTGACCGATTGCATAATTTGAGGTAGGGCACAGCGAGATTTTCTCGTTCTGAATTGGAGCAGCCCGCCTGGGAGGTACCTCCGCCTTATAGAAGATCGTAGCCAAATAACATTATTTGGTTTCAAATAGTGTTGTGTTCCTGCGATGAGTAAGGTTGCCAGAGCTCTTTAGGGGTGGGGGGTTCGGGGTCGGCAACGCGTATGTGTTGCCTCTGGTATTGCAATCGCTCATAGGCTACGGTAACTGCTTACCAACAGGTGGGCCGTATGTTTGTTTTCCACCATAGTTGTAAAAAAAAAAAACTTTTCAAGTTACCGCAGTAACTGCCGTTACTGCCACTTTATGCATGACCAAAGATAACGCCATTCTTACTGACCTTATATGTATATTAAGCCATTATGACATCTTAATTATGACATCTTATCACATTCTTAAAAATCTTATTTTAATTTTATTTTGTTTGACTAGATAAATTAATAAATACTATTGTTATTTGCACGCCGTATTAACGGTGAAGTATGTGAAACAGCTTATTGTTAAGACCTATGTACAACCATGCTTCTAGCAAAATAAATCATTTCATTTCATTTACCTCAATAATAAAACAGCTAGTTTTGAGTTTGTTTGCACGTGAGTCTCATCGTTACAACACAAAGTTCCAACTCATATATCAGCAGCGGGCTGCTCACATTTGCATCTCCGGAAATGATGTTTGCACTAAAGATATGACTGAAATATTATGCACTGTGTCAACGCTAAATGAATAAGCTTCTATATTGAAAGAGACAAATTAAGTTTACTTTTTGTTTTTCTTCATTGATGGGGCGAAGCGAGCCAAGATCACTCAAACTAGTAGGACAAATCGGTGTTGTACCTACATTTGTATGTTTATTTGCTAAAGCAGATAAAGCTATTGATGTTGTGAAAACTGCTGCCCATCCCCTGGCTTTTTTCCCTTAATCGCCTCGTATAGCATCCACGGGTCGAAATAGAAGGGCAAGTCAAAGTCAAAGTCAAAAGGCATTTATTTCAATAAAATCACGGGGATCACTTTGAAACGTCTTAGAAGAGATGAGTAAGGTTGCCAGAGCTCTTTAGGGGTGGGGGGGTTCGGTGTCGGCAACGCGTGCGTGATGCCTCTGGTATTGCAATCGCTCATAGGCTACGGTAACCGCTTACCAACAGGTGGGCCGTATGCTGGTTTTCCACCTCGGTTATATAAAAAATAATAATAATAATAATACAAAAGGCATTTATTTCAATAAAATCACTAGGATCACTTTGAAACGTCTTAGAAACTAGGTGAAGCTATGCCTGTTCCTCGCGACCAAGCCTAGAAGAATCAGGCAACAAACACGGCCTGTTCTTCAGCCACCACGGCACCTAATTTGTAGCCTAATTAGGGTGATGCTATCGAAGCGATAGCGCAAATTCCTGAAACGTTTCAAAGAACTTCAGGCTACGTCTCGACGTTATTAGTAATTATTTTGCGCTCTCCTGAGTCTTGGTGATTCCTTAGCAATTATGCACGCAACAATAGAACCTGATACAACAAACTAACCGCAGTGATCTTGAATTGAACCTAACCACCAAGCAGATACTCGAGGCCGGTCGACCGCAAGGCAATAAGGGTCGAGATCGATACCTCGTCATCTGAAGGCTTAGCACCATTTCCAGGCTTTCGAATCGATAGCGAGTCCACCATTAATAAATAAAAATAAAAATATTCCGGACATATCACACACGGTCAACTGATCCCAAACTAGGCATAGCCTGTACTATGGGTACCAGAGACTGATATACATAATAGATATATATTTAACACCCAGACACAGAACAAACATCTGTGTTACTCACAAATGTTTGTCCAGTGCGGGAATCGAACCCGTGACCTCTAGCGCAGAAGGCAGAGATACTACCAACTGAGCTAAGAGGCCAGGCCATTATTATGAATTTTAATAAATCTCTGCAACTAAGATAGCAATACATGCCATGATATGAAAGATAAGCCGTGTTCAAACGGCGTGCTATAAGCCATTCAATACTTAGATGGCTAATAGCCATCCAGCGTGGCAATTCCGCCAGCGTCTTGGTGACGCTTCCGACTGGTAGTGATCTTGATCAATTGAGCTATCTATAGATCATTTGTGACGGTCTTTAGATAGCTCAACTGTTTCTTGTGTATTTTTTAAATACTAACTTGTATTAGTTTTAAGTTTCTTTCTGTAAATAAAGATTCAATGCTTGTTTCAAAATTGTCCTTACATCTACCGAATAAAGTCTATTTTGAGTTTGACTTTAGGGGCATGCGATGTCTTTGAGCTATATCGCATGCCCTAAATTTCTAACTCAAAATTCAATTTAATAGACACAAGGACTGTTTTGAAATATATTCAAAGCATATTTTAGAAGGTATATCGCACACCATTTGAACACGTTGTTGATGATTTGTTGTACACTCTGTTTGTTCCTAGTAAAATTCTTTCACCGAAAAACCCGTATTCAGCCAAGTAGATCAAGAAATCCCACCATAAATAAAATGAGCCAACAAAGTGCTTATGTAAACATTGATCCAAGTTATCTGTTACACGTCAGCTATTTCGACTGTGCCACGGCTTAAATGGAGACAGCTGTGCCAATAAACCAGCCGTTCGTAAGTAGAATCCATACATTAATGTTATAAATGCGAAGAGGAAGTTTGAAAGTAGCGCCAGTGACTGAGAAGTTGAAGAGCAAAAGGTTAGCGTGGTATGGGCATGTCATGCGGAGGGAAGAATGTCATGTGACTAGAAGAGCGTTAAATATGAATGTGGAAGGATATAAGGGAAGAGGTAGACCAAAGAAAAGATGGATAGACTGTGTGAAAGATGACATGAGTAAGAAAGGAGTGAATACTGATATGACGGCTGATAGAGGGGAGTGGAAGAGGAAAACATGTTGTGCCGACCCCACATGAAGTGGCATAAGGGCAGGGAGATGATGATGAAATGCGAAGGTAACCCTGATTGTTTGTTTTTTACCTTTACACGACTAAACGGCTGAATAACTTTAATCAATAAATATCAGTGCCATATATCATCCCCCACATTGGGGTTGAAATTATGAGGTACTTACTAGCTTTCATAAAAATGCGTGAGGTGTTCTACATACTTCCCTGCAATTGGCTTTGTAGCTTTGACACTGCAAACAGAGTAATCTATCTGTATCGCCATGAGCTGCGCAGGAGCTATTTCGTCCCTATATCACCCTTTACGTCCAACCCCGCTGAAAGGGTGTCCCTTAATTGTTTCGGAAGGTACTCATATTAAATCTGCAATGTCGTACACCTTCGGCCGAGAACGGATTTTGATTAATATTTTGTTAACGCTAGATTACAACGGTCAGGTTTATGGTTCGCTTGAGCCGAAAAGGCTAATTGGAGTGGTGAGTTCAAAGAGTTCGCCGATGCTATCCACCATACTATAAGACAACATGGACAATAATGAATTGGGACACTGATAATTTTAATTTGAAGATATTTTTCAATCTCACTTCTTCTAATGATTTGAGAGCTTAGCTCTTGTCGGTGTAATGATGCAATTTCCTCCATTCGGATCTTTCCAATGCGAGCTCTTTTACTTCCTTATACGACATGACTTCCTACTATCCTACTAATATTATAAATGCGAAAGTTTGTGAGGATGTTTGGATGTTTGTTATTCAATCACGCCGTAACGGTTCAACCGATTTCGTTGAAACTTGGAAAAGATAAATTTCTTTACCTATAAAACCATATAGGCTACTAACTACTAACCATGTAGGTACCACACGATCGAAGCCTCGGGCGGAAGCTAGTGTCTCACTCACTTTTTGAATTTTATAATAGTTTCATCTTTTCATTTCTTCCACAGCCACATCATTCATCATCATCATTTCAGCCGTAGGACCTCCACTTAGTATATAAACAATCACGTGAGGGGGATTTGCCTATACTCGCCACGCTGGGCATGCGGATTGGCGAGCGCTTATAAAGCTATTCTAGATAGGGGACGCTCTGTTTTGAGAGCACTAGTATAGCATTCGAACCCACGACCTGTTGATCGGAAGGCGGGGCCACTACCACCACTCCACCAGTGCTCTCCTTGTGAAACATCAGTACGCTAATAGTCTGTGCTGTTGTCCGAACACAAGAAACAAAAATAAATTGTGCATTCCAAAATTTAGATTACAAAAAGTAAATGGGTCTTTTATGGGGAATATGGTAAGATTTTATAATAAACTTCCGGTAAACACGACGCAACTTCCTATTAGAAGATTTAAAGTGTACAAAAAGAATAATCTTATTAAGAAAGCGTACTATAAACTAAATGATTATTTAAATGATAAAACCGTATGGCCTGAAGTCGCTCTGCCCCTCGACAGCTAAAATGCAATTTTGCAGTGTCTTTACAGTTTTTGCTTGCATCATATTTTAAGTATTATTTAATTATATAAGCATTAGGTACATATTTCATCAAGTGTAGCGTGTGCTGCCCTTAGATCATTTGTTGAAGCTCACATTTGTCTTCATTTTTTTTTACATTTTTATAAACTCTTATTTATTAAGGATTATAATTAGATTACTTTTCTCTTGAGCCTCACCTAGTTCGATCGGCACCACAATGAAGCTTTAAATTCCATTTTGTGAAAAAGGATCATCGAAAAAAATGATAGGCACCAAGCCGTGTTTGTTGCCTGATTCTTCTAGGCTTGGTCGCGAGGAACAGGCATAGCTTCACCTAGTTTCTAAGACGTTTCAAAGTGATCCTAGTGATTTTTGACTTTGACTTTGAACAGCTATAGGTCATTTTAGTCTAAAATTTGACAGTTTACCCGAATGTTATTTGTCGCAGACATTTTATTTGTGACAAATAGCCAGGAATTCGGATAAGATTTAGCAGAGTAATTTATCTGGCTGGGAAAAGTGATAAAAAACTCAGTTTTCGACAGAGGAAAAGTTTGGCGCATAAATTTATACTAAAAAGTATTTTTTCCGGAGGGCACTTCGGAGGAGCAAAATGATTGAGTAGTAAGTACCTACTTTGTTGTCTATTCTTCAGACTTTACTGCTTTTTTACTGTTTTTCTACTTCTGTCAAGGCAGGTGTAATAAGTTATTTTACAAGATAAAAGGTGTTTATTTCAATAAAATCACTAGGATCACTTTGAATCGTGTTAGAAACTAGGTGAAGCTATGCCTGCTCCTCGTGATCAAGCTTAGAAAAGAAAAATACTGAACTGCACGTTCACCGCGTCCGTTTTTGATCGAGCCAGCAAAGCGAGCGAAGATCTCTCAAACTTGGATGAATAAGCGTTGTGTGTATATTTAGTAGAGCATAACATTTAAACTTTCAAACTGATCTGAATGGAAATAAGTAGGTGAACAGGTTGTACTATCTAGATTTACTGGTAAGAATGAGTCCGGAATTTTCGTCCCTTTGTTATATTCCGGTTTCGCTGAACATGTCGTACAAAGAGACAACTAGCAGGAAAATCGGTCTTAAAAACATATTTGTTGGCCCTCTGTTATAGTCCGGTTTCGTTGCATAGGTAGGCTAGTCTTCTTCTTCCATAACACACACAGAATCAAGCGTGTTGCCCAGTGTTTTTTTGTTGATTTTTTTTGTGTTTTTTTTACCTTATAAAATGTTTTACTTGTTAAGTTTAGATAACTGATCATATAACTATCTTATTGTATTCTAACGGGGGAGCCTAAACTCCACGACACAGGTTATCCTAGTGTGGAGTTTAGAGATCCTACCTATCCCTTGATTTGTATATTTTGTATAATTTGTATAATTAGTCCTAAGAGACCAACAGCTTGAAAATCAGTCTGAAAAAAGCAACTGTTGCAATTGTTGCAAATCTGTTAGAGTCTGGTTTGGCTGCATAGTTCCTAAGAACTAAAGTAAATACACTATCAGCTAAAAAATATGTCCGAAAAGAAAGAACTGTATGTCTTCTGCTATAGTCGTATAATTCATAGCATTATCACCTTGTTTCTCAGACATTTCAAAGTGATCCTAGTGATTTTATTTGAATATACGCCTTTTGACTTTGACTTTATACGTCGTAAGATAACTACAGCTTGAAAATCCGTCTGAAAAAATCCAAAGGGCGCTCGGTGGAAAATATTTCCTTTTCGTTAGAGGACACTACTAGATAATAAATATATATATATGTATATATAATAAATATATCCATTTATGTAAAATAATTTAAACATTCTTTATATTACAATACCCAACACATTCTATACCCAACAATACCTACTCGTAATTGTTATAACTACTTAATTCCTAAAAATAATAATTAATAGATATTAAGTATTTGTTGCACACTTACATAACGAAAGTACTCAGCTTTGTTGTAATGGCATCACTACTCGACGAAAGAGACTAATTATCGCAACACAGGATATTCCTAGGGTGGGAGTTAGTGTTCTTGCATATTATAATTTGTCTTTAACCCATTTATTTTTGTAACAGTCATGGTACCTTCCTACTTACAGGATTTTATCTAATAATAATAAGTATTTTTTTTGTCCATTCAACTTTTGTAACAATAAATAAACTTTGAAACTTTAAAACACACAGCAACCGTGTTCTACAAAACACCCAACGTTCCCAAATAACAAACCACCTGGAGCAAAGTTAAAATCGGCAAACTTTGCCTACAGTACATCAACCTCAAAAACCCGTAGCCGTGCCATCAATAACAAACTTGAGCAACCTTCATTTAAGACCAGTTGATTGTAATAGGGTAGCACAAAGTAATTGTCAACAACTGTTTCGCTTGCCCGACTTTCAGAAACGGCAAAGATTAGAACCTACAGAGGCCAAGCTTCATAGTATGCTATCCTGAAATGTGCTTACTTTACACTTAGTCGTTCTTACTTACTCTGTCTGGCGGAAGGTAAAGGAATGCCACCGTACAGGTTTATTCCTAGTTTGGGTACCTATGTCTCTCGAACTTTCAAATGAAAATTATAAAGTAAAACCAATGTATACCTAATCTGTACTTTATGACTATATATACTTATAATAAATATCTTATCTTATCTTATATGTATGCTATCCCGAAATGTGCTTACTCTACACCTATTTGGCATTAAAGTTTGTTCTAAGAATTTCGGAAATTCGTCAGCCAAGCGAGCGAAGCCGCTGGCACAAGCATAACGTTTGAAAACCAAAGCGACAATTTCATTTTTCAGTTCTTTTAAAGTGTTAGCGCTGGATTAGTAGTAGTGGTAAAGCGACTAATTTGATGAACAAATGAAACTCAATCTAAATTACTTCGGGATACGGCTGCATTTACAGAACGCTCTCCACAACGTGCAAAAGCCTCACATCTCTGATTTCAGTTGTTAATAAAGTTTAGTTTCAATTTCCTAACGAAAAGTTAATAGTTTACAAAAACCCTTTTAGAAATTAACTCTCAGATTTATAACAAACTCGTATCCTGTTTTTCTAACTTGGCTTGTCAGTAAACTTTACGCAAACATTTCCATGTAACGTTGTAAGAAGTTTCGCCTCTGCTCAAACAATACTCTGTCTGTGCCTAGAGGGCAGGGCACACTAAACCACGGTAAGGTATAGTGGGCATTAGTTGGCAAATTGCAAATACGTGTTAATTTGAATGGGGTCTCACATCTTAAATATATCTGAGGCCCGAGGCCAAAATGCTCGTGAGTTAATCACTAGTCACTGTTGAGTGGTGAAAGTTAATTGCCACCGCTGCCTCGCCGAGGTCAACGACTATCGTTATTTCATATCAATATTAAAGTGAGACTTTAACTACAGAAAGAAAATTAAAACTAATACAAGTAAATATTTACAAAATACACAAGAAACAGTTAAGCTATCTAAAGACCGTTTCAAACGATCTATAGATCACTAACAGTCGGAAGCGTCCCAAAGACGCTGGCGGAATTGTCACGTATTTTAATAAAGTTATATCCAATTCTATTTTCATTGCGGCCAAACAACCACAACACCCAGGGTAAAGCAAATTGTAAATCTTAAGAGAGACAGTTTGACAATCGCAATGCAATAATGTGTCTCGTGCCTTTGACGTTACCTACGTTATTGCAGTTTGAGAACCACAGATCTTGATATGTTTAACGTTATACGTTTTGGTCCTACGAAACTGCTATTTATTGTTTAGGGACGTTGACACAAGAACCAATGTCACTGATATAACTCTCAGGATTAGCAAATTGAAGTGCCGGCAAGCAATATAGATCGCAGAACCGACAACCGTTCGGCAACCACGAACCGGGTGACGCAGTGTTGGAAGGCCTCCCGATGGACCAATGACATTGTTAAAGTTGCGGGAAGTCGGTGGATGGAAAAGGCTCAAGACCGTTCATCATGGAACTCTTTGGGGGAGGCTTATGTTCTAGCAGGGATGATGATGATATTTTAACACACTGAAGCTCTAAATTCCATTTTGTGAAAAAGGATCATCGAATAAATAATAGGCACCACTTTGTTGCCTGATTCTAGGCTTGGTCGCGAGGAACAGGTGTAGCTTCACCTAGTTTTTAAGACGTTTCAAAGTGATCTTAGTGATTTTATTGAAATAAACGCCTTTGACTTTACAGAAGGAGGGTAATGTAATACGAATCATTTCCCTAATCCAACAAACATTCGTCTTACCAGCTTTTAAAATAGAAATCCTGCAAATACCTTTAACCTATCCACCCTGACGTGACGGCCATTCGTTTTACGTAAAAAATAGCAGGAAATACCCGAAATGCCCCCAGGTCCGAGACTGAGTGGTGGGATAAATCATTCGAGGCCCGGCTTTGAACCTGCTATAAATACATCAGGTGACAATTTATTTTAAACCGATGCTAAGCTATTCTGTCGTACAAAAAAAACAGCAATGTATTATGTATTAAACCTAAAAGTGCATTATCGTCATCATCATCAATTCTATTTGTTCGGGGTGTTGTGGGACTGTGGTACTCGTAGTTTCTGATGATCATTTCCATGACACTGGGAATCCTAGTGTGGGGTGATGGCTATGTATGTGACAGTAAGCTCTACGTTCCATTTTGTGAAAAAGGACCATCGAAAAAAAATTATGGGCACCAAGCCGTGTTTGTTGCCTGATTCTTCTAGGCTTGGTCGCGAGGCACCTATAGGCACCTGATAGCTTCACCTTGTTTCTAAGACGTTTCAAAGTGATCCTAGTGATTTTATTTAAATATAGACCTTTTGACGTTTACTTTGACAGTTGGTGTTTTTTTTTAATATTTAATCAGCATGGGGAACTTAGAATACTGGCCATAGGCTTATCCCGAAACGGGCTTATTCTAGGAACAAAAAGAAAAATATAATCAGGTTAAAACAAAATGATTTTTTTTAAGTAGTCTACATTTTTCTCGAACGCTTTCAAATCAGCAGCTTTTTTCTTTTTAACAACTTGATAACTTACTAACTTGTTCATGCGGCTTTGGTTGCGTGTTACTTGGTGTACTTAACCTAGATTAAAAGTAGCCTATATTATGCTTTTCTCGGAAAAGAACTCTGTTTGTTGCAAGTTTCATAGAAAACGATTGAGCCGAAACGTCGTGATTGAACCACAAACATACAAACCAAGAAACCATAAACGGCTTACGATAATATGTCATTCAATTTTTTTTTCATCATGATCATTATATCTACTGAATTAGTAGTCTAATCTAATTCTTTCACCGACGGTCATAGGCCCTTTTCAGAGCCACCAGACCTTAACCTTGTCATTCAACTAATATTAGATGACTAAGAGAGAACCAGTGATACGACAAGCAAGCGAGCAAGAAACTGAATAAAGTCAATT
The DNA here is from genome assembly GCA_947579855.1 of Anticlea derivata. NCBI lineage: Eukaryota > Metazoa > Arthropoda > Insecta > Lepidoptera > Geometridae > Anticlea > Anticlea derivata. Next base: position 9,714,462 of record OX388276.1, on the reverse strand, counting down.
TTGAGTTTACCTTTTAGGGGCTTGCGATATGGTTAAGCTATATCGCGCGCCCAACAAACTATACTATTAATAAGTAGGCGTAATAAACATTTTGAAATAAATTTGTAATACTTTTTAGGTGCTATATCGCAAACCGTTTGAACACTTACTCGTAACTTGCTGCTGACTAGTCTATAATGGAATATTCTGTATGGAAACAAGGCTTTGTTTATATTCTATGTATATATTTTTTTAATAAACGTTGGTAAATTTGAAAGTGCCATTAAAACTCCCAGTGGCGTTTAAACCCTAAAACATTAATACCTACTCAAATCATTTTTATTGAAAAACTTAGTCATTTGGGGCACAAACCATTATACTAATGGTGGTTTTGGCCCAGTAATTGGCGGGTAATAGATTTATAGAGGCCCGGATAAGGGCGAGTGTCCTGAACTAAAGTTCCTTCTGGGTTCTATAAGATGCGCCAACCGTCATAACGGCAGTAAAAACACTGTGAATATGACTTTCATTCATGGGCTGACATACATCTCTGTGCATAGGTACGTGACGCGGGCGCCATATTCGATCGGCACCACACTGAAGCTTTAAATTCCATTTTGTGAAAAAGGATCATCGAAAAAAATGATAGGCACCAAGCCGTGTTTGTTGCCTGATTCTTCTAGGCTTGGTCGCGAGGAACAGGCATAGCTTCACCTAGTTTCTAAGACGTTTCAAAGTGATCCTATTGATTTTATTGAAATAAATGCCTTTTGACTTTGACATAGAGCGCTTTCAAACTAGAAAAAAACTATGTCCTGCAGTGGAGTTCTTCAGGCTGATGATGATGATGAGTATGACATCAAAATGATTTGTATGGACAGCATCAATGTACATACATTTTTAGCCATGCCTATTATTGTGCATAAAAGGAGCCTCTAAGAGGCGCGCTTTAATCCATTCACTCATTGATTCTTTCACCGACGACGGTCATTGGCCCTTTTCAGGGAAAAATTATAGGCATCAAGTCGTGTTTGTCTCCTAGGCTTGGTCGCGAGGAACAGGTGTAGCTTTACCTAGTGGCTAAGTCAAAGTCAAAGTCAAAAGTCAAAGTCAAAAGGCATTTATTTCAATAAAATCATTAGGATCACTTTGAAAGACGTTTCGAATTGATCCTTGAGATTTTATTAAATACGAGCGTACGCCCGCGGCTTTGCTCGCGAGATATCTTCATAAAAAGGGGTAGTTTTGAAAATACGTACCCTGAAATACGTATTACATTATTTGAAGACAAGTTTCAGATTATAAAATATTATAAATGATAAAAAGTTTGTAAGGATATTTGTTGCTCAATCACGCCGTAACGGCTCTACCGTTTTCGATGAAACTTGAAGTAGATAGAGTTCTTTACCTGGAATAGCATATAGGCTACTTTTTATGTAGGTACGTACTTTTTATGTTCTTTTACGTGAGCGAAACCGCGGGCGATAGAATTTTAATTTATCTGTATAAGTATTTTATGCCCGTCTTCGACGGTACCGCTTTTACAGAAACCAGGGCTTAAGAACTTGGCTTCGAAGTTGGAGCCGTAGCTAACTTTGCTGGGACAATTACGCAGATTGATAAGATGGACTGAATGGTCTTTGTTATCTTCTTCGTAGTTGTTAGTTTTTCTTACCACACTGAAGCTCTACATTCCATTTTGTGCAAAAGGATCATCGAAAAAAAATGAAAGGCACGCGCGCCGTGTTTCTTCTAAACTTAGTCACAAGGAACAGCCCCACTGGTGGGGTGGTTAGTAAAGTGGTTGGGAATATATCAAATTATCCAGTATTCCTTAAAAAGAAATAAAATAAACCATAAAATCAATGTATGATATCAGAAAACGACTAAGTTGGTATTTTAGTTCCAAATTCACAACTAGATGTCGCGACTAAATTTGCTTGGATTCTAGAACGCGCTATCGTAGCGTTTCGCCGCACGGAAGGCGCGACCACCGTTCCTCAAACATACAAACTGCGCCAAGTTTCGCTCGCTCGAATCAAGTTTAATTCTGCCGCGAATTGAGATCTCGCGATTCTTATTTTTGAGGTGCTGAAAAGGGCACTAGATATTTGAACTTATTTTTAATAACTTTTTTACTTATCCTTTGACCTTGAGTTTAGTTATTTAGTTTTACCCTCGTTTCGAAAACAAGTTCACTGTCTGATATTATGCTTGTATTGAGTATAATATGCTCTGATATTAGTATTTCAATGACAAATGCCCTGCCCATGCTTATTCTACACCCGATTGACAATAAAGTTTGTTCTACGACTTTTAGAAATTCGTCATTTTTCATTGAAAAAACTCTATGCGAAAATCAGCTGTTTTGGGGTCAAACTCAATGAATCAACTGTTTTAGGTAGCAATCTTGATTCCGAACTTTTTGTACGTTTAGTTATTAGTTCTAAAGATGATGAAAATACCAAAATCAGCTAATTTGAGAAAGTTTTTTTTCACTTTTGTCACTTCTTTTCGTTGATAACCCCCTTTCGGGATGGTATACATGTTATGAATCACCTTGTATACAACAATACGAGAGCTTCAAACGCCACGTCAGACTGAAAATAAAGAGTCATCTACACTTATTATTCCTTTGACGACACATGCCCTGCTTTTAATGATGCGAAAAGATACCATTGTTTTTTGAGAGCAATAAAGACACGTGTACACGATTCGTGTGTGAAATAAGCACGAATATGTTTGGAATATCAGTATATTCAGTATCATGAAATTATACATGATAATATGTATACTATCCCTATAATATGATTTGGGTACGATTTTTCCTAACGTTTAAAAGGAGACAAAATACTCCCATAATGGATTGGATTATTTTATAAGATAGGAGTTTTTTTACTGTTTTAATAAAAATAAAATATTTTATTTTTTATTTATCACACAAAAACTTATTTCTATTATGTTAATACTAAATTAATGTAGATGGAGGCTGGGTACCTACATACCTGTTTTGGACTGAAAAATAAATAGATGTAGGTACAAAAATTTTTATTCGTCCCATTTACATACAAACCACCCGCTTGAAATAGCAGAGCTCAGTGAGCCCTGGCGCTTACAACAAACCGAAAATGTTAAATAGCTGATAATTCTGAACGAACTATTAAAATATCCGTCAAAGAGAAAGTTGCGGAACTCGAAATTACGAACGCTGAAACGAAACAGCCACAATATAGGGACAACAATGATTTAGAATTAACGAAACAGACACAAAATTATTAAGGAGAAGAGTGAATGTGGCGGATTTAGGAGTAGCGGTAGGCCAAAGAAAAGATGGATGGACAGTGAAAGTTGATATTTCGGCCGAGAGATGTTGAGTTGGAACTCTCAACATAAATGAATTGAAGTTCACATTATGGCGACAGTCCAGTCTTCATTTTGAGGTAGGTACTCCTCCACAGCATTGGTCTCCACACACAGTGGACGCGGGAGATGTAGAGCTGGAAAATTGTACGTGAGAAATAGCAAGTTTTTGGAGGAGGTAGGGCACAGCGAGATTTTCTCACTGTTAATTGGAGCAGTCCACCTGGTACCTCCGCCTTACAGAAGATCGCAGCCAACTAGCATTATCTGTTTCAAATAGTGTTGTGTTCCTGCGGTGAGTAAGGTTGCCAGAGCTCTTTAGGGGTGGGGGGGTTCGGCGTCGGCAACGCGTACGTGATGCCTCTGGTATTGTAATCGCTCATAGGCTACGATAACCGCTTACTAAAAGGTGGTAGGCTTGTTTGCCACCTTAGTTATTTAAAAAAAAGCAAGTACGACCCATCTCTAGTCTTTGAACGTTTCAGTAGCCTTATATCCGTGTTAAGTCACAATTTCCACTCTGCAAAGCTGCGACTCGGGACAAAGCCGCACTATCTATTGTTTAATTTTTAACAGCCGCTGTTGCCTTTTTAACCGACTGCGCGTTGATGTGGTAATGCTTTGTTACAGTTTTGTTGGACATTTTCATTTTTGTGGACAATGGCAGAATTTGATTGTACCTACAGCTTTAGTTCAAATAACATATTCCAACGGTGTGCGATATGTCACCTGAGATTTAGGAACTTGGTGGCGTAGTGGACGAGTGCTTGTCTGAGACGCAAGGGTTCGATTCCTGCTGCTGGACAAATGTTTGCATTATCTGCAAATATTTGTTCCTGGTCTGGCTGTTGTGATACCATAGTACCTTCTCGTAGTTTCTGATACCCACAGGTACACAGGGAGTCCTAGTGTGTCAGGACTGACTATTGGATGTTATTTATTTGTTACCGTTCAAACGTCATAGGATAGTAAATAAAAAAGTGCCAAAATAATGACCATATATTTTACACCACGACATACAGGCTACCATTTCTATCGGCCTGTCAGCTCAGACGTTCCCTCGGAAGGTCCAAAGCCAATAAATACTAATAGGCCCTTACTCCAGCCACTGACCGTTCTGTTTCTAAGTATAGCAGACGTCGAAGCTTGTTTGGTCCACTGAAGTATCGGGAACACTTTGTCTGCAATAAATTGCAATACACAATCCTATTTCTAAGATGGCGGAACTTGCCTAGACTAGGAATTCGATTTTTTTTAATTCATCGTTCTTCGGTGTCACTGGTAAAGTTTAAGCAGTGCGGCGAAGAAAGTTATTTTACAAGCTTATTTCTTTAACAACCTAGTTTGTTAATAAAAACAATATTTTTCCATGTATATTTAATTTAAAAAGAAAAGTTGGTTTTTGTCGTCCCGGCTGAAGAATAGGCCCCTACATATCTACATACTGGATGTCGTAAGAGGCGACTAATGGGAAAAAGCTAGGGGATGGGCAGCAGCGTCCCCTATTTTAACTAAGATAGCTCTAACTACGCTCATCGTCCCGCGTGCCAGCCCAGCCGGGTCAGTATGGGCAAATTTCCCCCACATAGTAGGAAATCATTCTGAAAATTTGTGGGGAGGTCTATGTTCAGCAGCGATTGAAATTATGAATGATGATGATGATTTCAAGTGGGTCAGTAGCGTAGCGGTCAGCGCATCCCCAGGGTGACCGAAGGTTCTATTCGCACCTTATTACAGATTTGGGGTAGTATGAAATCTTGTAAAAATCATTTTTTCTTGTTTTCAGATATGAATGAGTTGCTGAGTTTGGCAGACAGTGCCGTCTAACAATCATTTGGTGAGATATTTTATATGATTATTTATATGAAATTATGAACACTTTACAGGTTAAAAAACTAAGAAGAGCATTTGTACTCAAACACTCCGATCTAGTCCGATGAAAAACTCTTGCCCAACGCACAATTGGTAGGGGCACGTTGATAATATGTTGCAGCCATGTTATGTTGTATGTTGTGGCCTTCAGGCATCCTTTAATTCCAACCTATGGAAAAAAGTAGAACATTTATTGAACAGTCTTGGGTTTTTAATGAATCATCATCATCATCATCAGCCTGATGAAGTCCACTGCTGAACATAGGCCTCCCCCAAAGAGTGCCACGACGAACGGTCTTGAGCCTTCTCCATCCACCGACTTCCCGCAACCCTCACAATGTCGTCGGTCCATCGGGTGGGGGGCCTTCCAACACTGCGTCGTCCGGTTCGTGGTCGCCACTCGAGAACCTTTGTTCCCCAACGGTTATCGGTTCTGCGAGCTATATGGCCGGCCCACTGCCACTTCAACCTGCTAATTCTGAAAGCTATATCGGTGACCTTGGTTCTTCTACGGATTTCCTTTTAATAAATGCGGGTAAAAAATAACTTAGCCACTAATAAAATTGTTCGTCTTATGTAAGTAACTATAAAACCTTCGTGACCGGATTGAAAATCTCTTGTTCATACCATGTTCATACCCACACATAGAGTCAAGTCGACTTTGATGGATGGAAGTACATTTTCTCGTGAAATGTAAACAACTGATTCGGAAATTATGTTTCTTCATCGTTATTGCAAAAGTTAATAGAGGGTTTTTTATGTAGATCGACCGATTTGAGTCTTAAGAACGGTTTTTCATAATGGACCTTCAAGATGAGCAGAAAGGGAGAGCACTTTTTTTATACAATTAAGGTGGCGAACAGGCTTACGGCCCACCTGTTATACCTGTGGTAAGTGGTTGCAGTAGCCTATGAACGCTTGCAATACCAGAGGCATCACGCACGCTTTGCCGACCCCGAATACCCCTACCCGTTTAAGAGCTCTGGCCAATTTACTCACCGCAGGAACACAACACTATTTGAAACAAATAATGTTATTTGGCTGTAAGACGGAGGTAGCCCACCTCCTGCTCCAATTCATTGCGAGAAAATCTTGCTAGGTCCTCTTGCTTAGATTACACCTTATTATATTTTTGATGCAAATAAATAATTTAATTAAATCATTTTTGGTCGACGCCGCCTGTGATAAGAGAGCTGGCTCATTCCTTGCACAAAGAATTTCTTTGGCAATTCAACGCGGGAATGCAGCCAGTGCTCTTGGCACCTTGCCGCATGACCAAAATTATTTGTTTATTTAGTTTCTATTTTATTTTGTAATTATTTGATTTTATATTTTATAGTATGTATTTAGTATGTATAAGTGTATATTTTTGAAAAATAAATAATTATATTTTATTCTATCAAATTATTAATAGACTTTTAGACTGGCCTCATAGCTCAGTTGGTAGTAACTCTGCCTTCTGCGCTAGAGGTTGCGGGTTCGATCCCCGCACTGCACAAACATTTGTGACTAACACAGATGTTTGTTCTGTGTCTGGGTGTTAAATATTAATCTATTATGTATATCAGTCTCTGGTACCCATAGTACAGGCTATGCCTAGTTTGGGATCAGTTGACCGTGTGTGATATGTCCGGAATATTTATTTATTCAGTCAAAAACTCCAAATTCCTGATCCAAAAATCAGGTTTTCACATTCCATCGTTAATGATTCCGAAGCACGTGTCCCGCCAAGGATAAGCCTTACCCGCCCTTGGCCTGAAACTAATTACGATAGTTGAAAAGTTTCCAAAATGTCCCATTCTACGGCTATAATATACTCGCGTACGTAATAAATAATGCCCACAATAAAGGCCCGTTACAATGGCAGTGTTCCCCGTCACGCTATTCTGGAACGGGAGATTGTCACGAATACTGAATGCTGTTTATCGCCGAAAAATTGTCCCTTACGCTAATCATCGTCACTGTCACCCTATGTTAATCCACTTGCTTGCTGACCAAGTTGAGGTAAAGTTTCGCATTTTAATATTTGCAGGACTAGCTTCAGTATAAATTCGAACGAAGTCTTCGAACGAAGGTAACAACTAGTTGTTAATAAAGCCGAAGTTGCTTACCTGGTTATTTTCACAATATCACGAATACCTAAGTTATTTCATTACAAGTTACGCAAAGCTATTGTTTAGCCAAATAATTGGAGTCCACTGTAAGACCAAAGTCTCCCTTTATGCCACGGCAAGTCTAGACTTTCGAGAGGTCAGTAGTAGATAATAGAGTAAAGTCGCCTTTTAGACATTTAGATTATCAAAGCATAATAGTACTTACATGCTCTTGTAGTCTAGACTCTCTAACTGAACTTAAGAAGCCTAAACAACTTCAAACTGCTTATAAGTAACATAGCTAAAAGGATGTGGAATGATTGTTTCGATTTTGATTTGTAGAAGACTTGTTAAATTTGATGATGTAGATCGCTAATTAAATTGTTGCTAATTCCGGTCGTTAACTTTAAATGATACGCAACTTCAGTTGGACCGTTATTCAATGTTCTCCTTATTAAGGCTTTTTTTATTCCACATAAATTACAATTTATACAGAGTCAGGTGGAACTTTTTACTCCCTTACAGGACGCTATAGTACCTGGGACATGTTTATACATAGCATTTTCATATTTGTACTGGAAAGGTACAGTCATGGCATCTATTTCTTTAAAGTTATATTATAAAATATTATGTTTAAATTTATATGTTTAGATTTTAAGTGCATTTATATTCCTTGCTTAAAACATCGCTTTGGCTTTGCTGTTATGGTGTTATAATTATAAATAACGTAATGATTTTCTGGGGCCCATGCAATAAATTGCTCGAACTTTCCGCCTCTTCCTGTTGTTTAATAGTCAGAAAGGTCATTGCGATAGCTAACGGGCCGATAAAGTTAGCGAGTGATTATAATGAGAGGGTTAGATAATTACATCCTTACTAACGATCTATTCCATCCTGAACTAACTTCAGACCCCAGATATGTTCTGAGACTTCAAGTTCTCATCTCATAATAAGGTCAAAGGTCAATCGATTGACCTTTATTAACCTCTGTTACACCTACAGCCCCTTGAGGCCACAATCACGCGATGGGGTTGACACCACACGCTATGTTCATATTTTTTCCATTAAGTATAATTGTTTGGTCTCATGCCTCACTAGGGTAAAGATTACGTTTATTTTTATAACTTCTAGTCCCTATGAGTTCTTTATGTGTAAATTATTATAAAATATAAAACTGTTATGGTTAAGTGCAGTTCCCAAAAGATGTTTAAATTGAACGATCAGGGTATGTAAGACATCCTAATATCCTATAATCCTACTAATATTATAAATGCGAAAGTTTGTGAGGATGTTTGGATGTATATACAAATATATTAAGTAAGTATATGGATTGCAACTCAGTACAAATTTCAGCAGTTATTGCAAATATTTCGAAAAAAATTACAGGCACCAAGCCGTGTTTGTTTTCTGATTCTTTTAGGCTTGGTCTATAGGAACATGCGTATCTTCAACTAGTTTCTAAGACGTTTCAAAGTGATCCTAGTGATTTTATTGAAATAAAAGCCTTTTGACTTTGACTTGAACTGTCCCTCAGTGGAATCGAACCTGCACCTTTCAGAGGTTGCCTAAAGTAGTAAGTAGACGTTTAATTCTGGGTAAGCTAAGTTGTTTGCAAAGTGAGGGAAAATTGAGTTTATATTTTGAGAGTCTTAGCGTTGGCCTCATCTGCTTTAGAATTATAAAGGCCTACCTGCAGCTGTGGTGAGTTAAGTGGCGACGAAAAGTTGACTAAGTAATGTTTGCTTGTCGTGACAGTGCTTCTTTCTTGGTCATCATGCATCAGGGCAATGGCTACGACTATTGGAAATTCAAAAATCAGCTGTTTTGCGGTCTAATCAGTTCAATTTCAATGAATCAGCAGTTATAGGTAGTAATCTTGAAGCCGAACTTTCGTACGTTTAGTAGTAGTAATAAAGATTATAAAAATACCAAAAACAGGTCATTCGAGAAAGTGGGAAAAATTATTTAAAAAAAATTCAAAAATTTTGATGTTTTCTTTTTCGCGAAAGTTTATATTTTTATTGATAGAATTACCCCCTTTCGGGATGGTATACTACATGTTATGAATCTTGTTTATACTGCCACTTCAACTTGCAAATTCTGAGAGCTAAAAATAAAAAATAAATATTCTGGACATTTCACACTGTCAACTGATCCCAAACTAGGCATAGCCTGTACTATGGGTACCAGTGACTGATATATATAATATAATAGATATATATTTAACACCCAGACACAGAACAAACATCTGTGTTCATCACACAAATGTTTGTCCAGTGCGGGGATCGAACCCGCAACCTCTAGCGCAGAAAGCAGAGTTACTACCAACTGAGCTATAAGGCCAGTCAGCTAGGTTCGTTTATGGATATCCTCGTTTCGGGTTTTATCACGTTTATGTTCAGGAACTCGTGCTCACCTGCGGCTGCGGCTGACAGCAATAAACAACAAAAACGGTGTCCAAATTAGAGATCCTTATCGAAATGGTTGTATTCTGTTTGTTCAATAGCAGATTGAGATTTGTAATTGTTCAAACAATTTAAAATTTGGTTTTCGTATGAGCGATTGTTCGATTGTTTAGATTAGGTGGGCCATCCACCCTTTTTCATCATCATTTCAGCCGTTCGACGTCCACTGCTGAACATGGCCTTTCCCACAGACAGAGCAAATTCCTCTTCATGGGGGGGATTTGCCCATACTCACCACGCTGGACATGCGGGTTGGCGAGCGTAGTTAGAGTTGACCTTTTAAACGAGCATGAAATTGTATGTAGCATCATAAATTATATTATTAATTTATTTTATCAAATAAATATTAGAAAGTCATTCACTTCATTTGTTACAAGTTTTAACATTTTGATCAACACTTATTTTATAACACTTTCAACGCTATGCCGGACAATGGTGCCTGGCAAGATTATCACACGACCAGTCGAAAACATCCATTTTGCCAAATTTTGTCGATGTATTTTTTTGGTGTAATGAATAGATTGATAGAAAAAACATGTGTTGTATTCAATAATTCGCTGAAAACCAGCGCTGGGTGCACACATCAGTGTGTATCCAGCACAATGCTGAGCGGAGGCCATGTTTTCCAAGAGCTCTGCTGCGCACAATATCTTCTATCATTTAGCATTTAATTTCTTTTATTTTATGTGTAGTAGTAGTTCTTAAGGAAAATAAAAATCTTTCTTTCTTTTCTTTTTCTTTCAATACTGGCCCTGTTTTATTGCTTTATACCGAGATATTGTGCGCCGGCCAGCATTGTCCGTCGTGGCCTCTGCGGATGGAAAACCCGAAACTCCGTTCCAGGGGGCCGCGCGGTCAATGCGTGTCCCCCACCCCACACACGCCTGTCGCCTCCCGCGCACTCGTTCTCTCGTAAAAAATAGGTAAAAAAAATTGTAAAAAAGAGGTTAAATCGGTTTGTTTGTATTTATCTCTGGAACTACTGAACCGATTCTAAAAATTATTTCACTAATGCAACTAAGGTGGCAAACAATCTTACAGCGCACCTGTTGGTAAGTGGTTACCGTAGCCTATGGACGCTTGCAATACCAGAGGCATCAAGCACGCGTTGTCAACCCCGAACTCTCCTCCCCTTAAAAAGCTCTGGCAACTTACTCACCGCAGGAACACAACACTATTTGAAACAAATAATATTATTCAGCTGCGATCTTCTGTAAGGCGGAGTTACCTCCCCAGGCGGGCTGCTGCAATTTAGAGCGAGAAAATCTCGCTGCGCCCTACCTCGCATATGTTTTACCTTATAGTTTTTTTTTCTTAATCATTGTTCTGTTTGTTTTCAAAATAAGTACATATTTAAAACAACAGTATTCGTCCTTTAAAATTTGAATGCTATTCCATAATTAAATCTTTATGCAATGTTTTTTATACCTCACTGTACTGATTTTCCCATCTTTTCGCGATCCCTCTGACAACCTTAGTTATAGCTGATTCGAGCAAGAAATAAAATAAATAAAGACGTTTATCGTTCGCTGGGTGGCAAGAAAAATTACACGATTTTATTCACTCGTAGATTTCTTTATTATAAATTGGTATCCATTAACATTGTTTATTCTTCGCGAGTTTACTTTGGATGGTTTTTCGCGCTTTATTGGGAAAAAATATAATAAATGACTATGGAACGTGTTAATCCTACCATTTTCTTTGTAAGAGTTTATATTTTTAGTTCATATTTTGCCTTTGAGGAGTCAAATAGAGCAGAATCTCATACATTATTCATATCGTTATCCCACGCATTATTAAAAATTTATTATAGTGGTTATAGAGATAGTTTAGTGTCTGGGATAAGAAGTATAGATTCTTAAGGTATGTAAAGATTTTTAATCGGGTACTAAGTACGCAAGCTATGACAGCTAACGTTTATTTTTTCTAGCGTATGTATATTGTGTGTTCTTATGTATCATTTCAGCCGTAGGAAGTCCACTGCTGTGAACATCGCACGAAATAAGCCTCTAAAAAGCGCACTTTAATCCTTTCACTACACCGGTTCCTTCACCGACGGTCATAGGACCTTTTCAGGGTCACTATACATCAACCTGCTCACTGACCTAATACAGGATGACCAAGAAAGAAACTACAGATTTTCAGGTGGAATTCCTATCATGTTGCCCATACTCCCCACGCTGGGCAGGTGAGTTGGCGAGCGCTGTTAGAGCTACCTCTAAATAGTGAACGCTGCTGTCCATCCCCTAGCTTATTTTCCCTAATCGCCTCTCATTCACGGGGAAGTAGATATGGGGCCTATTCTTCAGCAGGGGCCAATGTATAGGGATAAAACCTACAAAAAATCCCACTTGTTGTCCCCCAAAACCAACTCGTATTTATTTCCAACTAAATATTTGCGGAAAATGTCGCCTATTCACACTTTTTCCGCTAGAACGTGACGAAAATACCTAAAGACCCATCTCTGAATTTATTGGGACATTCTTGAAAGGTGGATCCTAAGACTCATGGCACCTGAGTAGGATGACTCGGCTAAGCACTAAATGCTGACATGGGTGGAACGAGCTGTAGGTTGAAAGAAGGGGTGAATTGTTGTTTGCATAGCAATTGTATTTTGTTTTCCAAGCACGAATTACTCACGATACCACAAGGTGTATATGCGTTCCCGAAAGGTGTTTATCCTACACACAATTGGCAATTAAAGTTTGTTCTACGACTTTTGGAAATTCAATAATTTTTATTCAAAAAACTCTATGCCAAAATCAGCTGTTTTGGGGTCAAATCAGTTCAAACTCAATGATTGTGATTGACAAACTGTTTTGATTGGATATTTGATTAATACAGATTGCAGAATTATAGTCGGTTTATTCTGATACGCTAATCAAAACATACCCCAGTTTTTAGTTTTTTCTAATCACTAGTTAAGTCTAAACCAGGGTCTTGGGACGCTCCCTATCTGGATCGTTTGCTACGGTCTTTAGATAGCTCAACTATTTCTTGAGTATTTTGTAAAACAATTGTTTCTTACTGGTTTCCTATGTTCTCCTTCACCGTACTTACTTACATCTTTCGAATAAAAAGTTCATTGTTGGCTGGGTTCGAACCCACTACCTTCGGACTGAAAGTCAGGGAACCTCCCAATAGGCCAACACGGCTACATATTATTTAAATTTTTACAAATTAATTTAAAAAAATTAACATTGTTTTATTACATTATGATTGCATGTAACGCCTACGTTACACAATTTTTTATTTAACTTATGTTTAAGAATATCTAAGTATATTTAAGCTTTAAATGTAAACGGGCAATGAAGATAAATATCAAGGAAAATTACGTGAGCCTAATTATGTAACCCTTTAAAGGGCCTTTTAATAATTAACGGCCCACAAATAGAAGTCACACTTTGATTAACAACCTCCACATATCTCGCCCGTCTAATAAACCAACCTCAGTTAGACAAACTTTCATAAATTTATCTCATTTAGCGTGATAAAGTTCTCTCCTAAATAATGTGCGGTCACCCTACTGTCCTTATCACAGAGTATGGAATTTTTTGCGACGACTACTCGATAGAGGCGAAACTGTTATTTTTTATCCAAGATTTAACATAAGGATTTTTGCACTAAAACGGGGTGTATACAGTGGTAATAGTGATTTGTGAGTTTATTTATTTCTCGAAATTTTGGCACAGTTTCATGCGCCATGATCACGGAGTAAACTGAAGTCATTGCGGGTCGGTCTTAATGTCATTGGCAGACGAATCTGTCTATCTTCACTCTCACTCCTTTTTTACGTAATGATACTAGGTAAAATAAATAAATTCACAATTCGTGACATCTCGTTTTTATTGAAAATAATGTTCATAGCCAAGATAGTTTCAAAAATTATATCACTATTTTTGTTCCTAAAATATATTAAGTATCAGCTAGAAACAATTACTAAACAACGAACTAATAAAGGCGAAATTACTCTACAAAATATGACTGATGAATTAGGTTAAAAGGTATAATTAAAAGCTGAATGAATACGCAATAAATCAATAATAACGTGACTGTACCTACCAAAGTAGCTGAACAATTTCTGTATTATGGACGACGACGTTTCATTGAATCTATTTGGGCTTATAGTTTAATTATTTCTAGTTCTATTTATTTCAGAAAAGAAGAACAAATCAACGAATTTATGTATGTTTTTGGATTTTTGTTGGCATGTTTGTATCTTTGTGTATGTTTAAGGACAACGGTATTATGTATTAAGCAAGCGAATTACACCATCTAAGGCATTATCACATAACAACAGATGAGATTGCGGTCAAACATTTGCTTAAATATAAAAAAAGATTTTCGCAAAGTACACAAGTACTAGCTTGACTAGGTAGCTTAGGACCGTTTTCTTTTGAAATGATAATCCTTATTTTTAGGAAGACCAAAAAGGGGATTGTTTATTTCGGAAGCGTCTCTACGTTGCCGTCGGTAACAAACTTTCGCACTCTTTGATAACTTAAGTCCCTTGAGATATGAGAGGAAGTGTCACCACGTAGGCCTTTTTTATCTCCAGCTATCGTCAGATTTCTCATTCTTGGGGAAAATGTTTCCCTCACATCCATAACAATGAGCAATTTAGACAAGAGCTTTGGATTTATTAATATAATGTTTACCAATAATTTGATAGAGTGCTTAGATTATTATGAATCTCTTTTATGAAAGCAACCATGCTGACTACAAACTGTCTTAATTTCAAAGTTTATGTTAAATTGAATAAATAAATGACACCCAAAAGTGAAATACATAGTCCTGACCCCATACTAAGATTCCCTGTATTGTATAAAAAACTACGAGTAGATACCATGGTACCATAACACCAGAACCGGAATAAATTTGTATTTGTAGATCACGGAAACATTTGTCCCGCAGTAGGCATCGAAACTCTTGCGTCTCAGACGAACACTCGCCCATTTCGCAACCGAAATCAAAATTGAAAAAAAAAACCACACATATTGATCATGCGGTAATGTGCCAAGAGCACTGGCTGAATACCCTCATTGAATTGTCAAAGAAATTATTTGCGCAAGGAATGAGTTAGTCCTATTGTCACTTCTTGATTAAAAGTGGTGTTAATTTTTTAATAGTTTTTTGTTTTTGGGCCCCAGGTTTCTAAACCAAGCGGCGTTAATATGTAGTAACTGAAGAGGACGGATCCGCTCAGATCCTTGAAGATGTTGGTTGATACAGAAGACTCAAGACTGGTTGTCTCTAAAGTGGATTTCAACTAACCCACCTGTCAAACGGATCTTAGTCTCCGTGGACCACGCAACCCAGGTCACCTTAGCCTTTATTTAAACAGGCTACAATGAATTTAACTTTGCAGCCATGTCTATCTGTGTTTTAGTGAACGAGTTATGTAAAATACGTTGAGTAAGGTTTCGGAACGAACACAGACATGAAAAAACAGATAAATTTAATAAAGAGATTACTTTTGCTTGTCAGAAATATAATTCAATACCGTCAACCGTATGTGACGGTATTTGGTCGTGATTATAGAATTACTACTAAATAATACAAGAAAAATTTAGTGTAGATGTAAATATACTTTTTTTACTAATAATCTTAGTGATCAATTAGTTTTTGTACTTAGGAATTGCGATAATAGTAATACATCACATTGTTTCATACAGTTGCTATAAAATAGTTCTTTGATTTTACTCGAAGTTTTCATCCACAAATGACCCAAAATATGGGCTTTCGATAGTATAACTAGATTGTTTATTTTTCCGGAGAAATGTTACTATTTACAATAATAAAATCTTTTTATGAGTTTTTTTTTATAATGATGTTTTTGTCGCTGCGCCGCCGACGCTCGCATGAAGACTTTATCTGTAAAAAACCAAAGCTTGAGTGAATTTTCAATAATAATATAGTTAGTATTATCTTGTTGCAATTAAAAACCACTGCAGTCTTATTAAAAGTTTTCTTCATAATCGTTGTGTACAGCCCATAACTTTCGAGCACACCATTCCACAAGGGGAGTTTGAGCATAATATTGTTTGGAAATTTTTTACACGAGTTTGTGTAATAACAGATGTGAGCAGCTAGCGGTGTAGAGCTCACAATATTTTGCTATCGAGAACATTTTTCTAAGGGTTCTGTACTGGAATAATTGAAACCGCGGGTAGGTAGTAGGACGGACATATAAATAAACAAATAAATATTCCGGACATATCACACACGGTCAACTGATCCCAAACTAGGCATAGCCTGTACTATGGATACCAGAGACTGGTATACATATTTAACACCCAGGCACAGAACAAACATATGTGTTAATCACACAAATGTTTGTCCAGTGCAGGAATCGAACCCGCGACCTCTAGCGCAAAAGGCAGAGCTACTACCAACTGAGCTATGAGTCAGTCTAAACTCGATAAACCGACAACCGGAGAATAAAGGTTCTTAAATTACTGATGACCCAGATGACGCGTAGGAAGGTTTCCCACCCGATGGAACGACGACATTGCGAAGTTTGCTAAATGTAGCTGGATGGAGAAGTGCTACGATATCAGTGAGTCTGAATTGAAGATACTATCGTTATCGTGACAGTGAATGAAAAAACACTAACTGTAACAACAATTTTTAAGAAAATAAACTAGTGCAAATAATTAATATTCTAGTTTTTTTTTCAAAGCTTTTTACCTACAGTTTTCACAAACGGACTAATAACTTTTATTAAACTCTTTATTTTTACTACACTCACAAACTTCAGAAGAATCTGGTTCTTACTGAACTATCATTAACTCTGTTTTTCTTAATAAACTTTATGATAACAAAACTACTTTCCAACTCCTTTTCCAATTTCCGTACAACAATATAGATTTCCACCTCACAGCTCCTAGTCTAAACATTACCCGGCTGATATCCGACTAGCGAGTTGAAATTGAATTGAAATTGAACGGATTTTTAATGGATTTCTTGAGATATTGAACCACCGCTGGTAAGATTTTACCGTTTTGATTTTTGTGCTGTTTGTGTGCATTTCAGCTTGAAGGATTAATGAAAAAGTAAAATTTATTTTTCTTTCAAAACATGATATGATAAAGTTGATAGATTATGAATGTTTCCTGGCATTTTTGATTTACAAGTACAAACGTGGTGGCCCCGGCTGAAGAATAGGCCCCTCCATATCTACCTATCCACGGATGTCGTAAGAGGCGACTAAGGGAAAAAAGCTAGGGGTTGAACAGCAGCGTCCCTCATTTTAACAACGATAGCTAACTGCTAACTGCGCTCGCCAACCCGCATGCCCAGCGTGGTGAGTATGGGCAAATCCCCCCACATGATAAGGGCTCTGTCTGTGGGGGAGGCCATGTTCAGCAGTGGACATCGAACGGCTGAAATGATGATGATGATGATGAATGCTATTTTTGCATGCAATGCATGCAGCAAATACTGAATTTACTCCCTTTGCCTTTCTATTATTATTTTAATGTGTATCCTGCTCTTTTTCTAATATTTTTTCTTTGTAAAGGCAATAAATTTTTTTTTTTATTATTATTTTTTTTTACTGTTTATACTATACTGTTATTTGACATTTAATGAATAAGTTACCAATTATTATTATTATTTAAATGTATGTAAAACAAGACATTTGCAGCGCCCTACAGGGTACATGTACTTACTTAAGCTACCCTTACACCTAAGCTGTATCCATGTACATGTTGGCAATAAATGAATATGAATATGAATATGATGATGAAGTAACATTATTCGATTCTAAACTTTGTTCAGAATAATATGAAGTCTTGTATTATTTAAACACTGGAGGCTAGGATTCGGTATATTGTGCTAACATTTTCTAATAAATCCAACGCTGAAAATCTTTATTAAAAACTAGCTTCCGCCCACGGCTTCGCTCACGTGGTACCTTCACATAAAGCCTATATGCTATTCTAGGTAATGAACTATATGTATTCCAAGTTTCAATGAAATCGGTTGAGCCGTTACGACGTGATTTAATAACAACCATACAAACATCCTCACAAACTTTCGCATTTATAATATTAGTAGGATTATCAAAAATGTTTGGGAAATTCTTATATCTTCTCGTCGTAAATACCTAGGTACTGTAGTTACCCAAGACACAGACAATCGTTGGGATTTTAGATTCTCGAACCGGACGACGCGACTCTTTGTAGGATGGCCCTCCACTCGATGGACCGATGACATATTGAAGGTTGTTCAAGCAACCTTCAATATGTCTGATGTAAAAGGTTCAAGACCGTTCGTCGTGGTACTATTTGGGGAAACCCATGTCCAGCATTGGACTTCTTCAGGCAAATTTTGATGAAGCACCTTCTTTTGGGTAGTTTCTCCATTCGAAAAATGCATGTGCGCAGTAGCACGCGCTAAAAAGATGACGGAAACATAGCGAGGAAACAAGTTAATATTACTAAAGCGGCGATATGCTCGCAACCTGTCACGTATGGAATATTCACAACTGCAAAATGTGGTCAGGAGATCTGGGATGATGTCTATTATTCTTGGTGTTTTTTATGTGGTCTCTAATACGCAATTATCAATAACACTATTATAATGTCCGTACTTACATTTATAGGGGTGGGTTTATTCTCCTCATTCACCGCCCGCTTCTCAGTAAATGAACTACATGTTGTTCTGTAGGCTGTGGGGCACTTAAGTTCATAATAACATAATTTTCCAAGAAAACGTTGCTTTGTAATGTTACCACGTGCATAAAATTATGAAGATGTAAGAAAATATCAACCAATAACACTGATATTTTAAGTCGCTAAATATTAATCCACTTACACATTTATATGGAATTTTCCTTTTAACTTAGAGTTGATGAGGATCTTCCAGGGCGGGTAGAGAGTAAATTCTAAGCTCAGACAATCTGAAAGAGAATGTCGTCTCCTCCTTAAATTTAAAGTCCTTGCTTATTGTTTATTTCATCATCATCAACAGCCTGATGAAGTCCACTGCTGTACATAGGCCTCCCCCAAAAAGTGCTATGACGAACGGTCTTGAGCCTTTTCCATCCACCGACTTCCCGCAACTATCACAATGTCGTTATTGTATAAAAAGGAACACGTATGTCGTAACAATATCGTCGGTCCATCGGGTGGGGGACCTTCCAACACTGCGTCGTCCGGTCATTGTTTATTTAATCCATCCAAAAAAAAAAAGGTCCACTTTCAGTAATTATAATAAGCATTTAAAGTTTATACGTCATTTAACAGTTATTTTCCTTGTTCCAGAACCCCAATGCGTCGCTGGCCTGACCACCATCAGGAATGCATCAACACGAGGCAATGACCAGCATCATCGCAAAATGGCTCATAAACATTGGACGACATGGGTGAAAGTCGCATTACTACCCCTGACTCTCCTCGCCACGACCGTTGCAGACTTCACCACCGAGTGTCAACGACCTTGCGACTGTCGATGGCAATCCGGGAACAAAGCAGCCATCTGCTCCAATTCAAGCCTCAAAACTGTACCTGCTAACCTCAGCAACGATGTACAGATACTAGATCTCTCGAACAATAATTTGCAACAGCTCCATCAGGAAGCCTTCAAAAAAGTTGGACTGAGTAATTTAAAGAAACTTTTCCTAAAGGAGTGTAGCATAGAAGTTATTCACAAAACTGCGTTCGTGACTCTCGCAATAATGATCGAGCTAGACTTATCCAAGAACAAAATCCGGCACTTGCACCCCGACACATTCAAAGGCACAGAGAAGTTAAGATTGATAAACTTAAGCAATAACTTGATCGATAAGTTCGAGGACGGTCTCTTTAGAAACTTGAAATTTCTGCAGAAAGTAGAGGCGAGCAACAATCGTATAGTTCGCATCGGGACGAAGGCGTTCGTGAATCTACCGCAGCTGAAGATTCTCAGGTTTGACGGGAACAACCTGAGCCATATGAAGCCGGAAACTTTGATGGCGCTGAGAAACTTATCCGGGCTGGATTTACACAACAATCCGTGGAGATGTGACTGCAATCTGCAGACGTTCCGGGATTGGGTGATCAGTCACAATCTCTACACGCCGCCGACGGCGTGCGCTGAACCGAGGACGGTGCAAGATAAACTTTGGAACGAGTTGGATTCGTCGAACTTTGCGTGCCGGCCGACGATACTCGACCCGGCGCCCGGCGCGACGGTTAAAAGTTACGATGAAAACGTGACGCTAACTTGCAAAGTCGTCGGGAACCCTAACCCTGAAGTCTCGTGGCGGTTCAACGGGAAAATGATCGAGATGAAATCGTTCGGGGAATTGCGATACACTGTCTCAGAAAACACAATGGATTTGATTCGATGGGTCAATCTAACTATTATTAACGCTCGGTATAGCGATAGAGGGAATTATACCTGCGTAGCGGAGAACCCTGGTGGACGAGATGAAAAAACTTTAGCTCTTGTGCTGTCTAGATACGGCCCTGGGACTATAGCTGGTATGGATACAAACTCCTTTGCCATTTTAGTTGGGTGTTTGACAGCAATAGTTATAATTTTCGGAGCTGCATTGGTCGTATGCTACTTTACGACGCAGAACAGCGAAATAAAAAGACTGATTAAGAATGACGCGAGGTCTTCCAACGGTGAAGTTCTGATCGAGGGCTCAGTGGCCTCAGAGATGGAGAAAGGGGCTAAGATCGAGGTGAATCCTGTGACGAAGCCTCCTAGAAAGTATGAACCGCTGCCTTCCCTGACCAGCCAGGGTACAGAGATGTCGGAGCTGAATAGGACGCTATTGGAAAATGAAACTGCGTTAGGTGAGTGTGCCAAGTTTACTTATAGTATTTGTAATGGTTACTCAAGAAATCAAAACTTAATCAATCAATTGCGATCCCAATAGTATGAGGAAGCGAAGCACTCGTAGAGTAAAAAAGTAAGGTCTTATTACGTCTATTCTAGATGATTTATACAGTGTCAGTGGAACTGATAGGAATTGGCTCTGAAAATCTGTGGGGGAGGCAATGTTCAGAAGTGATGGACGTCCTACAGCTGAAATGATGATGATGAGCAGAATGACACCCATGCTTAAAACGGGTTTTTATGTAGACAAGACGCAATTGGACGCGTCGCGCCACAAAACGTAAAGTGTAGGATTGCGGTGCTGTTCCATCCGTTTAATGCGGTAGAGCCTACTATTCTACACCATTTTACGATCTGCCAAGCCCATAGTCCTACCATCTTAATGTAAATTTCCCTCCAAAATATTCAAATCACGACTTTACCTTGCCTTCATTTGCATCATTTTTCCGCGACGTCAGCACAAAGAGCTCGGAACAACTCAGAGAACAGTAAAAATTCATTTCATTTCAACTTTTTCATGTCCTGAGTAATAGCTAACTCTTTGACATTCAAACGTAGTATTCACAGTAAAGTTTGAGCATTCTAACAGCGAATTTTTGCTAGGATGACAGTCCATCTAATTAGAGTAGATATAAAGGAATTTGATGCGAGGAAGTTGAAGAAACAAGATCACTAACACAGCTGACTTAGCTCACAGAATACGAAAGTTGAAATGGCTGTGTGCAGGC
Organism: Anticlea derivata; assembly: GCA_947579855.1. Classification (NCBI taxonomy): domain Eukaryota; kingdom Metazoa; phylum Arthropoda; class Insecta; order Lepidoptera; family Geometridae; genus Anticlea; species Anticlea derivata. The sequence continues at coordinate 9,693,132 of OX388276.1, read as the reverse complement.
TTAAGCTCGTAGACCAACAACCGTTGAGAAATTTCACTGAGAAAGGTTCTCGCATGGCAGCCTCCTACTCAATGTACCAATCACATTGTGAAGGTTCTTGAAAGTCAGTGTATAAAAAGGCTAAAGACAGTTTGTCGTGACATTCTTTGGGGGAGGTCTATGTCCAACAGTGGACTCTACAGGCTGATGATGATGATGACAAAGGAATTTGTTGCGAGTAAATCGAAGAACCAAGATCACCTTAATTACTAACAACTCTCAGAATAAGCAAGTATAAATGGCATCTCCAGCAATTGAATTAATCTCTTCTTTACAAAATTTTCACTAAAAACGGAAAATTTACCATGATATTTTGTGCGTTTAATTGTTTCCTGTTACTTGGGTAAAGTTTAATGCGCCATGATCACGGAGTTAACTGAAATCTTTGCTGATCTTAATGTCATTGGCAGACGAATCTGTCTACACTTACTCTCACTCTTTCATTACAAACGATACTACTACTACTAGTCTTATTCTCACTCGCAACTCGATCTCGACACACCACTCTAACGGTGTCAGGACGTGTCATCGGAACCTCATACTGTCGGTTCTCTTTTTGGTAATTGGGCTAAATAAAGTTCGACACGCATACCACTATGTTAAGAAGTCTTGCCTGAACAACATTGAGCAGAAGCGAAAATGCTCTTGAATTTTAAGCATCTATTCGACAATTTGGGGAATTTATGAAACTAATTTTGTGGGATATCGTATCCCTCTCATTAGCCTTTATTGTAATAAGTCTAGCTTCAGGCTCAGTAAGCATCTGTTATAGGGCGTTTTTTAATTGCTCAGTGTTCTTCACAACTAAGTATTAAAAAATTCATCAATATTGAAGTCTTATTAAATCCTCGTTCGAATGTAGAGTTTCTAGGCTAGAAAATACGATTCATCATCATGATCAGCCTCTCTCGATGACTGTCATGACGAACGGTCTTGAGCCTAATCCATCCACCGACTTCCCACAACTATCACAATGTCGTCATTGTATAAAAAGGAACACGTATATTACATACTTTTTGATGTACCTCAACGCTTGTTTTTCCACAGCGTCCACCGAAGACTCCGTGCACCAACACGAAGTAGAACTGGCGAAGATATCGCAAGAAACCCTTCTAATGGACCGTCTCACTCAAGAACACCAGGCATACCCACCAGACCTCCTCTCGTTTCCGCTCAGAGGGTCCCAAGTCTCTCCAGGCACCTCCCAAGTACACCACAGCGCAGACAGTCCAAAGTCACCAGGGTACAGTGTGACAGCCATCAATAATATGTACAGGATACAGGCTCCGCACCAAGGGTCCATTCCCGTCATGAGTCCTAAGGGTTACATGACGCTGCCAAGAAGACCAAGAAACCCTGATCCACAGGTCTTTTCCACGTTAAATGGTGTCATCCCTTACTATGACACCTTTAACATGAAGTTGTTCAGTCATGGAGGTAACTACTATAGTCTGAACAAGAGTGAGATGGACTTAGGTCCAGTAAGGAAGTCGTCACATTTCCGAGACTCTGAAGAGTTAGAGCCGGCTCCATCTCCAGCTCCAGGAACGCCTCACGCCACCATACCCCGGAACAGCTTGAGTTCTCCGAATATACACAATCAGTTGTTAGCCCTTCAGAGTATGGCGAATCTAAAGGCTTCTGAGAGACCCTTGAAGGTTTTGCTGATGGAGAACGAAAGCATTCTTTGTAACCCTAAGGATTTGCGTATAAATTACAGTGTTAGTGGTACGTTAGGCAGACGGACTGCTCCAAAACCACCTCCTAAGCCTAAGAAGAGGAACGTTTGTGACGTGAAAGAGGCGTTTTTGATGACCAGTGACAACGCCACTCAAGTTTAGTGACCTAGAACAATTAAGGCGACTATCTATCAATGTGGAAAAGTGAGATTTGTGTCAGACAATAAAACCTTATCGACGGAACTATATCCATCGTGACAAAGGTAAAATAAAAATTGGTTGAAATGTGGTGGATAATTGGCCTATTTTTTTTTCAAATTGGTGATAACAATAATTAGAAATATTGTGTCTTTTACTTTCTTGTATTTGTATGTTCACTACTCCTATAACTTAGACGAACGGTACTAGCTGACGCTCGCAGCTTTGGTCGTGTGGCCGTTGCTGCTGTTTCCCGTTGAAGAGAACCGCTTCACGGCTTCAATATCATCATCAGACCTCATCTCCAGTTTAACATGTTTTTGACATTTCATGCGAAAAAACGTGTTAATATGCCATAATACAACTTTTTTATTGAAAGTCATTAACCAACCAGCTATTTAGGCGTTGTCTGTATATGAGTCAGTCAAGCAGGACCTTTATTCTTATTATTATTGATTGCGGTCTAGCCTTGAAATTCATACTATTGGCCCTTTCTTATAAGTAGTAATTGTAATAAAAAGCTTTTCAAAAATATCGTTTTAGAACATTATTATTATTTTGAGAGCATTATTTTCAATTATTATTGTTAAAATATAATAATATTTTATTAATGTGTTAAAATATTGACTGTATTAATTTAGTTTATTATACGCTTTAAATTAACATTCGAACATAATTAGAGGCTCCAATTAGCGCTATTACCATAATTTCCATGGCAAATGATTTGAACGTAAAGCGCATATTCATTCATATTGAAAACAGGTTCTTGCCACCGTTTACCGGTACAGATTCACATTTTAGTGAACCTGTAAACGGAGAGTGTGCGGTTGTGCCATGTTGCTGGTCCTTTCTTTGGTACCCTTCATTGGAAAGAAAGAAAAGAAAGGGATAATAATAGGCGTCGAAATTTAGTGACCCTCTAATTAGTGTGAAACCCTCTCAGGTTTGCGGCAACCCACGGTGTTGTTTATTGTAGTAGTCAAATTTTCGAAAAATACAGGTATGTGCCTGAACTATAGTTCCATGCCAAAATAGTACAGTTAAATCTTATGTTGACTGTTAGTTGAGATTAACTGTACAATTTTGACAATATGTGACATAGTTTTTGATCTGATTATACATAAAATGTGTACTGTAACGGTAAGCGCTTGCTTGCTTGTCGTGTCACTGATTCTTTCTTGGTCATCCTATACTAGGTCAGTGACTAGGTTGAGGTATGGTGGCCCTAGAAAGGGCCGATGAAAGAATCAGTGTAATGAAAGGATAAAAGTGCGCCTCTTAGAGGTTCCTTTTATGCTTTCAGGCTCCTGAAAACCTGTTTTCTGTGTGAATACGGATGTAAATTATTTAAATTTGCACAAAATGAATTGAATTACGTGTTTAATTGCTATCTTACTTATTTTATTAAAACTTGGTCGCTAAGGATTGGCCTCATATACAAGCTCAAAGTCACACAACGGGCTATGGAGAGAGCTATGCTCGGAGTTTCACTACGTGATAAGATCTGAAATGAGGAAATCCGTAGAACTAAGATCACCGTCATAGCTCTTAGAATTAGCAAGTTGAAGTGGCAGTGAGCAGGCCATATATTTCGCAGAACCGTTCGGGAATAAGGTTCTCGAATGGCGGCCACGAACCGGATGACGCGGTGTTGGAAGGCCCTACCCGATGGACTGACGACATTGTAAAGGTTGCGGGAAGTCGCTGGATAGAGAAGGCTCAAGACTGTTCGTCGTGGCACTTTTCGGGAAACCTATGTCCAGCGGTGGACTTCCTCAGACTGATGTTGAGGATCACCATAAATTGAATTAAACGAATAAAACTGATATTGATAATGTTTATACATTCTGATTGGTGCTTACGAGTATTGTTGCCATTTAAATAAATTCAAACGCTTATGTTAATATTAATTTATGGAGAGTGCATAACCTACTTAAATAATTACCATTTTACCTACACGGTGTTTTTTATTTTTAATATGACACTTATTTTATTCTTTAGACACAGTACAAACAGTGTGTATGCCATACTAGACGACTGCGTTATAAGGAGAATAAAAATAAACAAAAAAAATATTTTGATGATTTTTTTACGTTTGTTGTCCAAGAAAAGATGGATAGATTGTGTGAAAGACGACATGAGTAAGAAAGGAGTGAATACTGATTTGACGGCTGATAGAGGGGAGTGGAAGAGAAAAACATGTTGTGCCGACCCCACATGAAGTGGGATAAGGGCAGGGAGATGATGTTGTCCAAGGTTAGGTCATGTAAACGCAGGCATTTAATTGGCCAAAAAAGCACCCTGTTCGAAGAGTTTTGTGAAATTTATTCTGAGCCTGCGAAAGAGATTATAATAAGAAATAATTTTATTTGAAAAGTCACGCCTTTTAAATTATTTTGTAATTTATTATAAGTTACCAAAACAAGATGATTGTTTTATTCTAAAAAAACATACTCTACTGAATTGTTTTAAAAAATTGTGCACTGTCAATAATTATATTTTTATACAGGGTTATTTTTAACATGCGGTAACCTCTGAAAACTGTATACCTATTCAGATCTATTAAACGATGAGAAAATGTTTTTGCTAAAATATATATCAAAAAATCTTCGTAGTAAAATGATTACAGTTTTTGCGATGGAAACGAACGCATAATTTTCGTTAAAAAAAAAGATTTAATATCATGTGTGACTAAAATAGACACTCCTCGGAGGCCCAAATCGGTAATGTTCGTGAGTTACTCACTTGTCAACGGTCAGTGACGAAAAGTCAATAGCTTACCGCTTTTATATGATGTCACGTAAAGCGTCCTTACAAAAACAGCAACCTATTCACTTTTAACTACTCACGAACATGCGGACACGGAACCTCTGTTTATTTATTTGAAGTATGGTATAGTATGGTACTCTTTGGGGGCGGCCTGTGTCCAGCAGCAGTGGAACTCTACAGGCTGATGATGAAAATGATCTGAGGTATTGCATGATTTAAAAACAGCCCTGTATACTGGTAGTAATAGGACACGTAGACATTACATAAATTCCATTTATCGTAAGTAATAATGTACATAATGATATAGCAAAATATTTGTATAAATTATATTCAAGTTTATCATCAAGATGTAAACATTTACTAATAGTTGAATATTCTGTTGAGTTGATAAAAAAAATATATAACCGCTTTTATTTACTAGTTAAATTATTATAATAATTTAATATTGTAAAAATGTAAATAAATAATCAATAGCTACTACATACTGTTATTTAAATAAAATTTATTAATAATCTGATAAAAAAATGAAAAATATGATTGACTTAGGACTTATTGAGACATGTTTTAGAATACGTAAGCTAAGTTCCTAAATTGTTTAGTTCTTTTCAATAATTTATTATTTATTAACTTTGCAATGATATTACCAATCTAATATAAACCAGATATTGGTGTCGATTTTGTTGTTGCATTTACATAAACAAGCGAAATTCGCAAAACTAAAGCGATGCTTGTCATTTCGATCTATAAGAAAGAGAGCAACATTTTTAGTGCTGTCAAAGTAGATTACTATAATAATTAATAATTCATTTATTTGCGAAACACAGGTATAAGAGATGTCAAGAGTTACAGAGTACAGCCATGTTCCTACTTTACAGCATCCAAATTCCATGTTAGTTATTACTTATGTGTAATCAACCACAGAATTGCCACAATTGTGTTGTGAGACACCGAATGGACAAAACCGTTCTTTTAGTAAACCCGTGTGGCTCTGTTGTATGTATGAGTTCTGAAATATGTCTAAAAAGTGATAAGTTTGAGCGGCTATGATATGTAAAAGGAGAGATTTGGACGGACCAATAGCGGAGTGCAGTGAATGAATAAATTAATAAATAAATAAATACAATTTGACAAAACCAGTTTGTTTTATTTATATAACTAAAACCAGCCACACGATGACACGCATGAAGTACACGCTGACCACGATTGACACGACAGCTACCATCCGTGTCCCTGTCCCGCTCATCGCCAGCTTGCCCAGCTTTCGTGTCAATCGTTGGCGGCGTGTACTTCGTGCATGTCAATTTGTGGCTGGCTTTAAGCTATCAATTTTCATTTTAAATTTCCTCCTCTATAGTGGGGGTCGCATAAAGTATATTCATGGGTAACTCACTGAATAACTCTCAGCTCATGTTCGAACCGTACAGAACCGCTTACTGTAGAATAGACGGTAGTAAACGGCGGTTAGTGTCTATAGGTACCCTTTTGAGATAACATACATAGGTACATAAACTACCATTATCTAAGCATACATAATTATGAAGGCGAATAAAGATGTCGTCACCGTATCTTTCCGTGTCGTATCGTGTCGTGGCTCGTGGATGAAGGCTCTAACCTCTACTCACGTTTTACCCACAAATCCCGCCGAAGCATCAGATTCTCCCTTCCACCAGCCGTGAACATGATACGGCGTAAATATTTAAAATGGCGTGCCGTATCAGCGCTAATTACACGTTGACAAAGGACGGGGCAATTTTTACACAGACAGGTCACTTTTGTGTCGACAGTGAAATGATACCTACGGTTCTCTGTGAAATGGGTCAGCGTCACAGAATGCTGATTAGTTTGTACGACAGAACTGGGGAAGAAAAGCAAATGTCAGTGGATGAAACGTAAAGGTGCGTCCACATTTGTGTCATTTCAACGCGCCGTGGCTCCGTGACCGTAACAGTTAGGCGTGACAAAAACATAGTGTGGACGGATTTTGACACGCGGACATGTCACACGAGCTATTGCCACGCAGCGATCTACTTGGCCGTGGTGGCCCCGGCTAAAGAATAGGCCCATCCATATCTACCTATCCGCGAATGTCGTAAGAGGCGACTAAGGGAAAAAGCTAGGGGATAGGCAGCAGCGTCCCTCATTTTAACAACGATAGCTCTAACTACGCTCTCCAACCCGCATGCCCAGCGTGGTGAGTATGGGCAAATCCCCCCACATGATAAGGAATTTGCTCTGTCTGTGGGGGAGGCCATGTTCAGCAGTGGACGTCGTATGGCTGAAATGATGATCCACTCATAGGCCCACCAACGAAAGCAAGAACATTTCCTCGTGACTGGTTCACACTTAGCGTAGCAAGTACCGTAAGATGTTACGGAGCTACGGCGCGATGAAATGTCACAAATGTGGACCCACCTTAAAAGTCGTGAAGCGTCTATAACTTAGCAGCGAGCGGGAATTAAACAACTTGCTTGTCGTGTGACTGATTCTTTCTTGGTCATCCACAGGTCAGTGACCAGACCAGGTAGAGGTATGGTGGCCCTGAATAGGGCTTATGACCATGAAATAATCAGAGTAGTGAAAAGATTAAATTGCGTCTCTAAAGGCTCCTTTGTTCCTTCCGGCATACCGGCATGTTCAAGAGATTCTTGGACATGCCGGTTTACTACTGGTACACTTGCTTGCTTGCTTGTCGTGTCACTGACTCTTTCTTGGTCATCTTGTATTAGGTCAGTGAGCAGGTTGAGGTATGGTACACTCACTACTGCAAAATGTTTGGACGTACCTCTGAGCTTTGAAGATGTCTAAGGGGGGTACCCTTAGACATCTTCAAAGCTCTGATCGCCTGAATGGTCTACCATGCTATGGGATAAAACTCGTGTACTCTAAAGGCAACTGAAAGTAGGAACTAAAAGCTTATATGCATTAGGAAAATTTTATACAGTCAGGTTTACCTCCCTAAAACAACAGTCCTACATAAAAAGCGAGGCAATTTTTCTTTCATTTTGTGCATAAGTAATATAGTTTCCGAGAGAGTTTGGCCGTGGTGGCCCCGGCTGAAGAATAGGCCCCTCCATATCTACCTATCTACGGATGTCGTAAGAGGCGACTAAGGGAAAAGCTAGGGGAAAGGCAGCAGCGTCCCTCATTTTAACAACGATAGCTCTAACTGTGCTCGCCAACCCGCATGCCCAGCGTGGTGAGTATGGGCAAATCCCCCCACATGATAAGGAATTCGCTCTGTCTGTGGGGGAGGCCATGTTCAGCAGTGGACGTCGTACGGCTGAAATGATGATGATGAATAAAGTTGGCTCTGTTCAGTCCTATGCATGATGTGAAAATATGCAGGGTTATCCATTTTACTTGCTTGCTCTGTCGTGTCACTGATTCTTTCTTGGTCATCCTGTATTAGGTCAGAAACCAGGTTAAGGTATGGGGACCCTGAAAAGAGCATATGACCGTCGGCGAAAGAATCCGTGTGGTGAAAGGATAAAAGTGCGCCTCTTAGAGGCTCCTTTCGTGTATATTATGTCACGTCTTCGAATATTTAGGTTCTAGGACGTGCCGGTTTCCTAACGATGTTTTCCTTCACCGTTTGAGAGCACTAGTATATCGCGCATACATTTTCCGAAAAATCTATTGGTGCACGGTCAGGATTCGACCTGTGCATCGGAAGGGGCCACTACCATCATCATCAGCCCACATTAGTCCACTGCTGGACATAGGCCTCCCCCAATACACGGCACTGAGCCCGGTGTTCGGCCCTTCTCATCCACTTACTGCCCGCCGCCTTTCGTAGGTCATCGCTCCACCTAGCCGGGGGGCGCCCCACACTACGTTTAGACGTGGTATCCACTCAAGAACTCGTTTTCCCCAACGGTACTCGTTGGGGTAAAGGAGTAGCTACCACTCCACCTGATATTCAGCCAGGTATATTTGGTTTGTATATCTTCTTTGGACCGTACTTTAACTTTGGTTGACTGTAGGTACTTAGGATGCTTGGGCTGACTGTACATATTATGAAAGGTTTTTTTTTTTTTTTCAGGAACACAACACTATTTGAAACAAATAATGTTATTTGGCTGCGATCTTCTGTAAGGCGAAGGTACCTCCCCAGGCGGGCTGCTCCAATTTAGAACGAGAAAATCTCGCTATGCCCTCCCTCCTCCAAAGAAGTTTTTACAAGACATCATTAAAATGAGCCAAAATACATCCAAAGCAAACAAAAAGCAATTTTTCTAATTTAATCCCGTCAACAAAAACAAATTAACACAATTATGTCATCCCCTGCGGTATGCGAAATGATCTCGTTACCTTTTGTGGTATGATTTATAACTTCCGAAGACTTCATAAGAGATATGCTTTTGTACTACGGTTTCTGGTATTTTTTATAAGGGTTTTGGTTTAATGTATGAGTATAAAAGTGGAAAAAGCGTTGGCCTAGTGGAAGGTACACCAACTTTCGAACTGAAGATCGTTTTAATAATAATAATTCATTTTTTTTAAGGCATCTTAGTAACCTACATGTACAGGGCCCATAGATATAAATACCTTAAAAGTAAAATAAATATAATAATACCTACTTAAAAAATAATACTAGGGCTTATCCTTCCTTGAGTTTTGACCAATGAGTTTTTCATTTCCAAAAAACCTGGCATAGGCCATTTACAGGACCACCAAACCTCAACCTGGTCACTGTACACGAACCAGATGACCCAGTATTGAAAGGCCCCCCACCAGATAGACCATCAAGACTGTAAAGGTTGCGGGAAGTCAGTGGTTGGAAAATACTGACGACCTTTCGTCATGGAACTCTTTGCGGGAGGCCTATGTCCATCAGTGAACTTCAGGCTGATGATGATGATTATGAGACAAAATACCAAATGCCGTTTCATAATGAGTTGGTAGCACAATTCTTTAGGGACTTGAAAAGGGGATTAAGTACCTACAATTATAAGAAGTTACGGGGGCAGGTAAACTCTTGGGTACAGTGGTATATACCCTGTTATTATTTTATATCAAAAAGTTTTGATACCAGTGTTTATTGAACAATTGCACTTAGGAAATTATCTTTTTATGATTGTGAGTCATCGTCATTTTCAGCCTGATAAAGTAGACTGCTGAACATAGGCCTCCCCCAAAGAATGCCACGACGACCGAACTCGAGCCTTCTCTAGCTACCGACTGCCCATAAATAAATGTAGAAAGGAATTCTGACAGGCCTCATAGCTCAGTTAGTAGTAACTCTGCCTTCTGCGCTAGAGGTCGTGGGTTCGATTCCCGCACTGGACAAACATTTGTGTGATGAATACAGATGTTTGTTCTGTGTCTGGGTGTTAAATATATATATATTATGTATATCAGTCTCTGGTACCATAGTACAGGCTATGCCTAGTTTGGGATCAGCTAACCGTGTGATAGGTCCGGAATATTTATTTATTTAATCTAAATTTTCGAATTTCAACCTCTAAGGGGGTGTAGCGGGGGTTGAAGTATGTATGGTAAAAAATGAAGTTGAAACGAAGATGCGGGGTTTTCACTCATCTTGCATAAAAGCTGCTATAATATATACCTATACCCTTTAAGACACGAAGTAGGTATACACTTCCTCATTAACGCTAAACAACCAAAGTTATATACTAAAAAAGACTCCAATCTCTTAAATTTACTCGTAATTGACGATCAGTTAACAGAACAGTAAAATTCTTAACGATTTCTTTTAATTAAAATTCCCTTTTCTTAACTACAAGTTTTTTTATTCGGTCGCTTAGGTCCATCATAAACTTTAATGGCGCTTAAATTTAAATTGGTCATTGTAATTTTTTATGGGGTTTGAAGATTATTTTTTGATTGGGTTCAACATTTTAGGAGAGTTCTCTGGTATGTATTATAACCGTGCAGTGCACTTTAAGAAGTAGGTATACGTCAACCTGGTCACTGACCTAGTACAGGATGACCAAGAACACATCACAACACGAACTCTGCTGCGCACAATATATATATTTTTTGTTACCTAGCATTTAATTTTAATTTTATTGTGTATGTAGTTATTCGTAAGGAAAATAAAACTTTCATTCATTCAAGAAATAATCAGTCACACTGCAAGCAAGCATGAAGAAGGTAAAAAATAAAAATAAATCTATGTACTATAAACATATTGCCTCCTTCTTTTTTGGAGAAAGTAATAAATGCAATAGACTTGGTAATAAATTACTTTTTTTTCTTCCTTTTTAGGTTTATTTTTTGAATAAAAAACAAATGTAATCCATTACGGGTACAACATTATAACACCCTACTAGTCATGGATAGTCCTGACCCCACACTAGGATTCTCTGAGTTGTGAGTATCAAACTATAAGTACCATGGTACCCCAAAGCCCGGCCCCCACTGTTGGGTATTTGTTGTCCCGTTGAAACGCACCCCTTGCATCTCAGACGAGCACTCACCCGCTACGCCACCGAGGTCGTAATCCTTTCAAATAAGTGATAATACACCTTCGATTGAGAATATTTTGTATTAAAGCTAGTCACGTGCGGAAAAATAATATATGTATTCCAAGAATCACGGGACTCTTGACAGTGTCTCAGAAAAGCGGGTTAACTTATAGAAGGTACTGGTTCTTTTACAGGCTCTTTGTCAGTAACAGTAGCTACGCGAAAAACTCATACTACTCGCATGAGCCATCTAACTCAGACCGCTCCCTGCGAATTTCCGGAGCGCGGGGTGTAAAGTGCAGGAAACGGGCAGCAGGCGCGTTTGAATGCATGTAGGTATGTTCATGTTGTTAACACTGACCGTTCTCCCCTGTTAACATTAAAGGAGCGGTCTGAGTTTTTATGGTTCACCAATAAGCCCTGTATCTTGCACATTGATTGAAATGAAATTTTCTCTTGTTTATCCTGAGAATATGAAATCGTTACGTTGCTGATAACCATCGCATAACCTAACCCAAAATTAATCAAATTTAAATGGTGCTTATTTCAATAAAATCACAAGGATCACTTTGAAATGTCAAAAACTAGGTGAAGCTACGCCTGTTCCTCGCGACCAAGCCTAGAAGAATCTGGCAACAAACACGGCTTGGTGTCTATATTTTTTTCGATGATCCTTTTCAAAAAATGGAATGTTAGCTTTAGTCTATAATATGTACCTACTAGACACCTGGCATCTTAAGGGTATCTTCCTTTTATAATACGCACTATGTAGAATCGAATTGCATCCCTTGAACACTGACTAGAGCCGCGTCAATTAAGTAGGACACTCCAAACAACGTGTGTTGGTGTCATAAGGTATCTACGATGAACCTATTGAGCTCCGGTATGCAATGACAAGGCTATTAGTGCCTATGCCTAGGCCACTGTTCACAATTCTAGTCACGCGCCCGTATGACTGCAATAAGCTGACATTGGGACGCCTACCGACGTGTCGGCTAGACTGGGCCGTTTGAAGTAAATCTAGATTATTTGGTCGATGGCTTTTTGAAAGGTATTTTTGGCAGCGGAACGAAATATTGTTGTGATGCTTGTAAGTCACAAGCTGACTGGCCCGCAACTTCATCGACGTGTTCAAGTATGTTCCTACCTTGCCTCTTGTCACTTCATACACTTGATTTTTCGACCCCGTGTTACGTGTGTACGGAAGCCTGAGGCGTAGTCGTACTCGCGCTTAAAATTATCTTTTTCAAAATGGACTATCTCCTAAAAATTAAAAAATAAATAAATCAATATTCCGGACATATCACACACGGTCAACTGATCCCAAACTAGGCATAGCCTGTACTATGGGTACCAGAGACTGACATACATAATAGATATATATATATTTAACACCCAGACACAGAACAAACATCTGTGTTAGTCACAAATGTTTGTCCAGTGCGGGAATCGAACCCGCGACCTCTAGCGCAGAAGGCAGAGTTACTACCAACTGAGCTATGAGGTCAGTCAATTAACTTTAAAGTCAAAGTCAAAGTAAAATGTATTGCTTGAAACCTCGGTAAATACTATTAATTATTCTGTGGTAATGCCACGGATAGAATAAGCGCGCAGCTGTCACAGATTAGAAAATAGTTAATCCGGACCTAAGCCAAGCGGCGGTTTTTCATCCGACTTCATTTACAAATACCTATTGTGTTTTCTGAATTAAAAGTTATTACTATCACAATAAAATATTTACACGAGACGATAGAGTTGCTTTCTAATTGTGAAATAATTTTTAAGATAGCATAGTTTATTTGATAGTTTATTTTAAGAATCCGATCAGTAGTTCCCGAGAAATTCCCCCCTTTTAGCAAAAATTTGCCTCTGTTCCGCCTAAAATGGTTTACCTAATAATGAGCTAGTATCACAATAGATAGACTCTTCTTCTTCCTGCCCTTGTCCCACATTATGTGGGGTCGGCACAACATGTTTTCTTCTTCCACTCTCTTCTGTTAGCCGTCATCTCCGCACTCACATCTTTCTTACTCATGTCATCTTTAATACAATCCATCCATCTTTTCTTCGGCCCTCCTCGAGTCTTATATCCATGCACATTCATACCTAACGCTCTTCTCGTTACATGACTTTCATCCCTCCTCATGACATCTATTTTAGTATCACAATAGATAGTATAGTTTAGAATACAGCTAAGTAAGTGACACTGGTGCCTATCGCCGCGCATGGCCGGCTTTGAATCGATTAGCGCATAATTTCCCTGTGACCTGACTTGATTTTCCATTGAACTCAGGGCTCTCAGCACTATAACGGGCGATTCTGAATGGCGAGCGTTTTTTTTTTTTTTTTTTTATGTTATACGGATGCAAACAGGCTTACGGCCCACCTGATGGTAAGTGGTTACCGTCGCCTATTGACATCAGCAACACCTGGAGCATTGCTAATGCGTTGCCTACCGAACCCCTCCCCCCCTAAAGAGCTCTGGCAACCTTACTCGCCGCAGGAACACAACACTATTTGAAACAAATAATGTCATTTGGCTGCGATCTTCTGTAAGGCGGAGGTACCTCCCAGGCGGGCTGCTCCAATTTAGAGCGTGAAAATCTCGCTGTGCCCTACCTCTCGTATAACATACCAATAAATGGTTTATTCACATAAAAAAATTCAAAATTATAGAACCAGCGCGATTCGAAACGGCACCTTAGCCTTAAATCGGCCGATGCCTTCGAATGACGCTGGGTTAAAAAACTTGAATCGAACCCGTTAATTTTCCAATGCTAAAAGATCATTTTTTAGCTTTAATTTAACCTTTCTAGACCGACTTATGTTCGTGGTGGCCCGGCTGATGAATACGCCTCTTCGTATCACGTGGATGTGAGAAAAGGAGAAAAACGCCCGAATACCCAAACGTCACTACTAAGTAGTACTCAGTGGCGGTTTGTTTTCTGGATTTGATTTTATTATGATTTTTTTAATTTTTCCTTGACTTTTCGTTTCGGTAGAAGTAGTAGTAGTAGAAGTAGAAATCATTTATTCACACAAACTGTACACAACAACAAGAACAAAAATATGACACACACAAATACAAAAACCATAGAGGTGGACAGAAAGAGAGAAAACAAGTGTAGGTATGTGCGTGGAAAGCGCTGCCAAGTACAGTAAGTATGAAAAGCCCTGAGCTCAGCATGTGCTGCTAACGAGTTAACAGCGCTGATTTTCAGCTCAGGGCTGCAGTTACGTACGATCTGGTAACTAAAATAAACATGCGACTATATAATAAGACAACAGAATATACAAAGAGGTCTACAAAAAAAAAACAATAAACAGAGGGAGAATAAATACAAAAATATAACTCATAAATAATATAGAGTTTAATTATTATATTACATAAAAATAATATACCTAGTAGGGTATCATCATAAAAGTGCTTCAATGAAAAAGAGAATAGGCCACATTTTAGTAAAGAAATTAAAATTAAAAAACACAGCAGTTGCGAAAAAATCTATGCCATCAGGTACTCGATATTATTATATTTTTTTTAATATAATAATACCATAATAAGTACCTTGTTAAGCTTTGGAATTGTACCTTAACAAAAATATTGCACGCCATAACATAGCAGAATATATTGTCCATAAATATAAAATGACAATAACACCTCTGTCTGTACATCTACATGTCTTTCAAGCAATAAATTTTTACTTAACTTTACTTTGAGTATTCGAATTAAATCTAACGGTCCCTCACAAATAAGTAGCCTTTACCTAAGAGGATGAGTGTAGAAGCGTTTCAGAATTCGGGAGTAAGCGAAAGAAGCTAAGGGATGGGTAGCGTCCCCTATTTTAACAACGATAGCTCTTACTACGCCCGCCAGCGTCGTGAGTGTGGTCAAATTCCTCCCACAAGATCTAGAAATATGTGGAGATGCCTATGTTCAAGACTGAACGTCCAATGGCTGAAATGGTGAGACCGACTGCTTCATAGGTGCTTTTGTTAAAATTCAGAGTAACTTTACTCCAGACGAAGTGCAAGCAACAACTTTCTTTAAGTAAATACCTGCAAGTTAAGTTTAAGTAAGTATTTCTTAAGTGTCAGCGTTTCCTGTTCACTCCTCAAGAAAATAAACTAAGCATTTCGCTTCCACCATCTCCAAACGACTAGTGTGCTCTGAGCACTGGTTTATGACACTTTCAGCGCTTTTTAGACATGCATTTTGATATGCATTTTAGATAACATAATTATTTAGCCATCAGAAATGTCTTGGTTATAGCCAAGGTTATAGACATGGAATATGTCAGTTATCGCACAGTTGCACTGAAAAGGATAGTTACCTACCTACTTTATCTCTTTCTTTTTGCTTGTGTATTTGTTTGTTCTTATACTATTTTTCTACTGTGTGTGTATGTGTCAAATAAACTAACTCTTATTCTTATTCTTAATATTTTTTATCTAAGATTTTGTTTGATATAATTTCTTATTCTCAATAAAGTCAATTTTGACTTTTATTATCGAACAATAGTCGCTAGTCCAATCTCACTAGTGGCCAGTTGCTAATATTAGCAGCGAGTAAGTTGCCACATACTGATGTCACCAGCGCTTTAGGGACAGCCTTAAGCAGCTTCTAAAAGCTAAGTCTGACCGAAGCATTAGATATCTGCGATGGGCTCGCTAGTGACTTGACAGCGGCAGAAACCAGTGCTAGGGGTAAAAGACTCCTGCCTCCGACGTGTTTGTCACCGCAACAGAACTTCACCATAACTTTGCAAATGAAGAACCCTTGGATCCATTTATTTTGGGTAAGTAAAGCTGCGTATAAACAAACTTTTAATTCGCTTGTCGTGTCACTGATTCTTGGACATTCTGTATTAGGTCAGTAACCAGGTTGAGGTATGGTAGCCCAGGGCCTTTAACCGTCGGTGAAATAATCAGTGTAGTAAAAGATTAAAGTGCGCCATAGAGAGGCTCCTTTCGTGCACATGACTTTTTCTCTTATTTGTGTCTCAAAAGCTCTTAGCATTCCAGATTTCAGAATTATGAGGTAACTGGAAGTACCCTAGAGATTTTTCATCTTTGCCATTTCGATACAAAAATTAGACATTCATTTCCATATCTTTTTAATCCATTGAGCTAGAAACTTGATTTTTATACGGAACTATAAAGCTCACAGGTTTTAATGTTAGACTACGGTATATATTTTATATGGGCCGTAGTTTTTAAATATTTAACATCTTGTACTAGACCAATATTGCCTGAAATAAATGGTTATTATTATTAATATTATTTAATAGTTGGTTTTAAATTAAAAGTTGATACCTTTAGCTTTTTCTGAGAAAATTAAATAGGATTTTGACATGTCCGAGACAGACAGAAAACAAACGGAACGCTAATAAAATGGCAAATTTCATAAAATACTAGCTTTACAAAAAGTTTTGCTAGATAACATAAAACCAAATTTAATAAAAACACGTTAATAAACACCCTGTTTACAAAGGCGCCATAATTATACAGGATGTAGAAGTTGTCGCCTTTGTCCGCGACACGCTCGCGCTTGGTAGAACTTTGTGCCATTAGATTATTTTTCAAAGTTTCAGGTAAAATAATATAAATACGGTAACTAATCATCATTATCATCATCCACAGCCTGAGGAAGTCCACTGTTGGACGTATGCCTCCACTAACGAGTACCACGACGAACGGTCTTGAGCCTCCTTCACAATTTCATCGGTCTATCGGGCCCTTCCAACACTGTGTCGTCCGGTACGTGGTTGCCATTTGAGAACCTTTACATCCCAACAGTTGTTGGTTCTGCGAGCTGTATCCCCACTGCAACTTCAACTTGCTAATTCTGAGAACTATGTGAGTGACCTTGGTTCTTCTACGGATTTTTTTGACTGACCTTATAGCTCAGTTGGTGGTAACTCTGCCTTCTGTGCTACAGGTCGCGGGTTCGATTCCCGCACTGGACAAACATTTGTGACTAACACAGATGTTTGTTCTGTGTCTGGGTGTTAAATATATATATCTATTATGTATATCAGTCTCTGGTACCCATAGTACAGGCTATGCCTAGTTTGGGATCAGTTGATCGTGTGTGATATGTCCGCAATATTTATTTTATTTTTATTTTATTTACTCGTTCCGGATTTTATCACGTAGTGAAACTCCGAGCATAGAATAGTCCATAGCTCGTTGCGCGACTTTGAGCTCGTGTATGGGCCAATAGTTATCAACCAAGTCTCAGTCAGTCAACTCGCAGGCGTTTGCTCATAATCTGATAAAACTCATATCAAAATCCAGGAAGCCCAATAAAATAGCGAAACCCAATATTTACTCTCGACATTACCCGACCGAAATAAAAAGGTAGTAAGACGTTACAATAAATTTCTGGTTGACGACACTCATAAGACACGTGTCGCCAGGGTTGCCACGATGATGTATTGTTACAGATAAACGAAGTGGCCTCAGCACTAGTTCGATCGTTTTCAATCATTAGTGAGTCGGAAAACTCAGTTACTAGTACATTTTTGGGGAGGATGTTATGTTCTTTTCAGTTCTTGATGATGAATATAGATGTCGCCGCCGCATCTGCCCAAACTGAGGCTAAAGACTCACGAAACGGTTTACACCCGCGCCCGCCGTAGTTGCGGGCCCGCAGCCTTTGTAGAATACAGATATTTATGTAAAAAATTAAAGCACATTTCACGACGCGTTTTACGCCCGCGGCGTGTGCGATTGTTTGCGGGTTCCGCTGCAACGGCGGCCATCTTGTACCGGCGGGCGCGGGTCGCGGTCCCGCAGCCGCGCGCTCTGCGATCGGATGGCGGTCATGGCGGTCTGGAACTCAACTGATCGTTTAACCGCCCGTCTTGCGATAATCAACCGCCAAGTCTGCGAGCAATAATCGCAACCGCGACGGCTGCGTAACCGCACAAAACACCAATCTCGTGAGTTTTGAAAATAAAACTCCATTCCGCCACCGCGGCGGGCGCGGGTGAAAACCGCTTCGTGAGTCCTAAGGCCTCGTCCTAATAGAACGCGACTACGCGACCAACGCAAGATCGCGCGAACTTTATTCATACAAATACGCGATCAAACATATGAGGTATTTACTGAGTGTCCTAATCAAAACTCGCGCGATTAGTTCACGCTGTCATACATGTTTACATCGCGCGAAAAAAATCGCATCGCAAATTCACGCGAATCGCGTTCTATTAGGACGAAGCCTTAGGCTAAGGATCGCAGAGCGCGCGGGTGCAACTCGCCGCGGCTGCGGGACCGCGACCCGCGCCCGCCGGTACAAGATGACCGCCGGTGCAGCGGGACCCGCAAGCAATCGCACACGCCGCGGCCGTAAAACGCGTCGTAAAATTCGCTTTAATTTTTTAGACATAGACATAGACATAGACAAACATTTATTCACAAACTTGGCACACAATACAAGTCACAATAAAAGCAAGACATAGAGAGCGAAAAAAATGAAACAAAGACAGAGAGGTAACACACAAAAACTTATAAAAAAGAACACGTGAAATGTTATTGTGCGCCACAGCAGCAAAAAGGTCTCGGCTCAGCATAAATGCCTTACCACTGAGGAGTAGTTAGGCGCTGGTATTCTGCCGAAACCGTTATTTATAGTCACTTGACCTTGTGAGACTACTTCTAATTTGTGGAGTGTTATAAATAAATTGTTGTGGATAATATATATTGTTATGTATTATAAAAACATAATATATGACTTATACATACATTATTATTATTAAATATTTTAAGAAGGATTATTATTATTCAAGATTCAAGATTCAAGATGTTTATTTGCAGAAATACAATATTTTACATAAATATCTGTATTCTACAAAGGCTGCGGGCCCGCAACCACGGCGGGCGCGGGTGAAAACCGCTTCGTGAGTCCTTAGCCTTAGCCTGATGTCCCCGTGACAGTGAGCGCGCTAGTGTTTTTTGTTAACAGAGGCCAGAATTTGACATTTCGACGGACTCGCTAGCAGCTTTAAAATGCCAGCAACTAGTGCTAAAGATACTGGTAAATGTTTTATGACAGGCAATTTTGTACTACCTACTTGTACCTTAAAATATTGGGAATATGCGGCGCGGTATCAAAATAGTTAGGATAATGTGATCATACATCATGGCTTAGCGAATGGTTATAGCCATGACTGATAGGCTTAGCGTACTTGCCATTAGCGGTCACCTATTAATCAACAAAATTTTGAATTAATCATATAGGTACTTGTTCAAGATTCAAACCTTCGCGCGCTTATTAGTTTTTAAGTCGTAGTGCCTACTGTACCTGTTTTTGTTAGCTGTTTTTTTTATATTACATACATAGTCCTGACCTCACTATAGGATTCCATGTGTCGTGGGTATCAGAAACTACGAGTACCATGGTACCACAACACCCAGACCCGGAACAATTTTGTTCCGCAGTGGGAATCAAACCCGCACCTCTTGCGTCTTAGGCGGGCACTCGCTCGCTACGCCATCGAGTCATATTAGAAGAAAAGTAGGAAGTAGGATCAAATAATTAAACTGTGTATACCTGTTTTCGTATCTCTACCTGTATCGGCCGAGGCGAGGAACATACCAAAGTTGTTTAGCGTACACCCATATTTAGGGGAGAGTCGCGGGTTCGATTCCCGTCTGAGCCGTTTTTTTTTTCTTTGGATTTTTAATGATATTAACGAATATCTGTTCCACCGTTAGTTTTTATTAAATGGAAAAGTTTCATCAAAATTAAAAGTTTCATCAGGGTCCATGATGCCACCATAGCCGTGGTGGCTCCGGCTGAAGAATAGGCCCCTCCATATCTACCTATCCGCGGATGTCATAATAGACTATTAAGGGAAAAAAACTAGGGGATGGGCAGCAGCGTCCCTCATTTTAACAACGATAGCTCTAACTGCGCTCGCCAACCCGCATGCCCAGCGTGGTGAGTATGGGCAAATCCCCCCACATGATGAGAATGAAATGATGATGATGAACGTATATCTGTTCCACCATTAGTTTTTATTAAATGGAAAAGTTTCATCAAAATTAAAAGTTTCATCAGACTCCATGATGGCACCTTGGTTGATCACAGTGGCAGCCCTACTCTTCAGAATATTGTCAGGAAGAATTTACGGGCTCGCAATCAGACGTAGTACGTTATTACAACTCATTCCGACATTATGAGGGAATTAGACGGAATCATCTAACGGAGCGTTACGACTACTGAAGGGTACGGAATTCTGAACTGGATAACGATAGCCGGGAGAGGATCGATTGCGTGGTTGCCGGTTAAAAAGTGCTAGGTACCCAAAACTATGAAACCAGACGGATACTAACCAACCTGCATCTTCTCATAGGGCACAGCGAGGTACCTCCTTAATGTTAACTAATCTAAATATTGTTATTTTGCTGCGATCTTCTGTAAGGCGGAAGTACCGCCCAGGCTGGCTGCTCCAATTTAGACCGAGAAAACCTCCTACAAATCATTGCGTGTGCCTCAATTTTATTACTGTTTTCAGTCAATAAATTCTAAGCCCCTGTAAATTCCTCCCGAAATATTTGTCGATCGCACAAAATATAGCAATAAGTCACCCTCCAGACACCATTATTTATGTGAGTAACACGCTCATTGGTGGCTCAATTGCACATCAAATACTTCTTAAAACAGTACCGTAACTAAGCTACAATAATATTAAAAAATAGGTAAAAAATTTGTTTAAGGGGGTAATCTCGGGAACTACTGAACAGATTCCAAAAAATATTTCACTAATAGGAAGCTACACTATCCTTATGTAACGTAGAATACATTTTATTTTGATAAAAATAACTTTACATTCCGTGTACTCAGAATTCGTAAATCAAGTCGGATGAAATCGCGAATATCGCGAAATCTTCTTTCGGGGCGAACTACTAGTAACAAAATAAATGAAATATTAAATTAATATTAAATATTCCGGACATATCACCCACGGTCAACTGATCCCTAGGCATAGCCTGTACTATGTGTACCAGAGACTGAAATACATAATAGATATATATTTAACACCCAGACACAGAACTGTGTTAGTCACAAATGTTTGTCCAGTGCGGGAATCGAACCCGCGACCTCTAGCGCAGAAGGCACAGTTACTACCAACAGAGCTATGAGGTCAGTCGTAAATGAGTGAATAAAGCAATAGACGTATGTCAGGATCGTAGCAAGTGGAAAGCTGTGGTCTGCCTACCCCTCTGGGAAATAAGCGTGATTTTATGTATGTATGTATTAACCCTGCAGTGGGTGAAGTCAGGCTATGGATGATGATGATGTATTAACAAGTTAGGCATTTGTTTTAAAAAATATTTTAAAAAATACCTTAAAAATAATGTCAGTCATAAGTCGGTTTTGGGGCAGGGAAAACATATGAACTATACCAGATACAGATACCAGAGTAGAATGCTAGGGTATGATTACGTGCTTAGACATCCTGGAAGATTTTTTCTACCAGCAAAGTCGCTCTACTGCAACTACAGCTGTGCATTATGCTGTGCCAATTGTTTCGATACAATCGCGAGATTTATTTATTGCCTCTTTCCTATTACTGCGTCGGTTCATTTCTTATTTGTCAGCTGAATTAGTCTTAAATCTTAGCTGGTGAAATGTTTTTGGAAGGAAAATGGTATTCAGGTTGTTTTTTAACGTTCCGCTCATCTGGAAAAAAGGAACCCTTAAAGGATCACCTTGTTGGCCTTCCGTATGTTTACCTATCTATCTGTATGTCTGATTGTCTGTATGTCAAGACCTTTTTTTCAGGAACGGCTAAAGATTACTTGAAATCTATACCTACCAAATATAAAGGTCAATGAGCCCTTAAAAAACAAGCTTTTAACAAAATGCATGCTGCAATGATATGCCAAGGAAAGTATTTTTTTTGTATGCAACTGGAAATGAAAATACTATTGGGTACTTCCAGTAATCTCACAATTCTGAAATTTGGAATTATAGGAGCTTTTATGACATGTGTAAAAGAAAAAATCCAAAATTTAGGAATTTTGGCTTTTTTAACCAGTGGATAACCAAATCAGTTCAGCCGTTACGGCGTGTTTGAATACGCCGTAACGGCTCAACCGATTTCGAAGAAACTTGAAATATATAGTTATTTATCTAGCATATAAGTTTCTTTTTATACAGGTAAACGCGAGCAAAGCCGCGAGCTCAAGCTTTAAAGCCTTTAGAAGTACAGATCTTGAAACTAGGAAAAGCAAAGCTAAGGTTTTGTCATTGAAAATTCTTCGCGGTACAGCTGCTTGTCTTCCAGATCCGAAGTTTAAAGTCAGTCGAATTAGGATCCGTGAATCAAACTTGTGGGAAACCACACCTGACTATTGAGACCCCTATTAGGGCACCACAAGATTACAAGCTCACAATTTCACTACATGCCAACTCTAAATCTAATTCAAGTTGGTAAGCATACTCAGTATTTCCGTATTCATTTCATTTATTCATTGAAATCGCAGGGATTATTTTGAAACGTCTTAAATCTAGTTGAATTCACGATAAATTATATAAATAAGTTTAACATCTTTTTTAACAATCGATTTGGACTATATTCAATTCAATTCATTAATTTTAAACCATAGGGAACACTTTGTTTACGTAAATTAAACTTTTAACTCTTTAAGCTTTAATTTTTTTCACATGTAATTAATTATTCAGAATATAATACTAAAATTAGATCCAGTACATATGTAGTATATTTGCAGCTGTATAGAGGCTTTGTCATATTATGTATTGTGTAATTAATAACACACAATATATACTACAGATGATTATATTAATGATAGAACCGCAAGGCCTGATGTCGCTCTGCCCTTCGACAGCTATCATTTTTGAATGTTTTTTCTTGCCTTATATTTTAAATAGTATTTACCTTTTTCTAATTTATTTTAAACTGATAACCCACACTAAAGGAATACAATGATTTTTTATAATATCCCAAAAATTCGACGCCTACGGGATTTGAACCCGCAACCTTGAAATGAAATTTTAAAAATAAAGTTGTTCATGTTTAGGAATCTTTAATGTCATAATGGCTTAATATACATATAAGAGATACTGAAAATCAGCGCTGCACCGGCCACTAGGCTGATGCAGCAAATGCTGAGTGGCAACCTTTTTTTCGTCACTTTGTATACTAATTTTGACAGTAATTTAAGTTTAAAAATTATTATCTCATTATGTGACGGGAAATAAATTATTTTCTTTCTTTCTTTCTTTCTTTACTTCTCCTAGATACGGAGATGCTCTAACCAACTAAGCTATGGAGACACTTCCAGACGGAGCGAATATCTTTAGTACATCCAACGGCTCAAAGCACCGTAGCGCTCCCTACAGAAGAAACTATTGTTTACAATCTGTTCAATGACTAAAGCTACTTTAAGTTCATTGACGAGAGGTGACGCAGCTCTACTTAAAATACGAGGGGAACAATAAAACCAACACAGCTCAGTTGGTTGACAGGCCTCATAGCTCAGTTGGTTGACAGGCCTCATAGCTCAGTTGGTTGACAGGCCTCATAGCTCAATTGGTTGACAGGCCTCATAGCTCAGTTGGTAGTAGCTCTGCCTTCTGTGCTAGAGGTCGCGGTTTCAATTCAGTGACTAACACAGATGTTTGTTCTGTGTCTGGGTGTTTAATGTATGTATATTATGTATATCAGTCTCTGGTACCCATAGTACAGGCTATGCCTAGTTTGGGATCAGTTGACCGTGTGTGATATGTCCGGAAAAAAATCACTCACTCCATTACAAATCGAATAGGTACCTAGCCTCGCATCTAATTGTAGAACATCAAGAACTACCCAGGTTTGAGAATCAGCCCGCAGTTCGAGGAAGTTTGTGTTATCGCTGGCATTGCAGACCGTGGCTTGAATACCTGAATACCTGTACGGTAAGGTATAGATATTGTGTGATGATTTCTCATCGTACGACAATCACAAACAGGACATTAGCACGAGTTTTTAAAAAAATTCTAAACTACCATATAAAATCGTTATGTTTTTGACCACAATATCGTTCTAAAATCGCCATAAAGTGGTGACAAAGGATTTTTGGCATAAATATCATCGTAATCATTATTTCAGCATTAGTCATAGATTTCCAGCGCGACCGGCATTGTAAGGAGCGGTGATTTGCCAATCATTTGGGGTGATTTGCCCATGCTCGCCACGCTGGGCTGGGCATGCGGGTTGGCGATTGCAGATAAAGTTAGTGGTGATAGAGAACGGAGTCGTCTCTTACGACATCCACGGAAGGGCCTTTTCTTCAACCGGGACCATTACGGTGGGCATAAATATAATACTAACTAGCTGACTGTTTAGTCATAAGACGTTACCACTTCGTAGCGTAGCTACAGAGTCTACAGTATAGCGGCTACACCGTAGATACTGATGCTAAGCGTAGCACTCTCTCTGTCTTATTTTATGTTTATATTGTATGTACATTATCTTTCTTTCTTTATTTTATTAATAACTGCTTGTATACTACGGTGAGTAAGGTTGCCAGAGCTCTTTAGGGGGGGGGAGGGGTTCGGCAGGCAACGCATTAGCAATGCTCCAGGTATTGCTGATGTCAATAGGCGACGGTAACCACTTACCATCAGGAGGGCCGTAAGCCTGTTTGCCTCCGTAAAACATAAAAAAAAAGAAAACCTATTTAAGTATGAATTATTGTTTTTATATCGTAGGTTCCATCTGGTCTGAAAACCAGCGCGTGAAACGGCGCTGGTTTTCAGATGATGATATAGTTCACAGCACCGACGAACGTTGGGGAAAAATAGTTCCCGATGGCCTGACGACATTTGCAAGGTTGTGGGAAGTGGATGGAGAAGGCTCATCGTGGCATTCTTGGGCGCCACGTTCAGCCGTGGATTTCATCAGGATGATGCGTATGATGATGGTAAGAAAAATGTCAAGGCAGACTATTAAAGGGTTTGATAAGAAGTATTTTTTTGTACAGAAAACCTACATGGTTCCCTTGGGATGAACTGTTTTCAAAATGTATTTCTTAGTACTCCCTACGCAGTAAGATAAACACAATAACTTATTTTTTTATATTTTTAGACTATCCAAACTTCAAGTCTCTACGACGTTACGTTGTCTTTCAGTCAATCAGATTTATTTATTGACTAGTGACAGCCCGCGGCTCCACTCACACGGTACCTGACCGAATAAAAAGTATCCTATGTCTTTACTCAGGTCTAAAGCTATGACCGTACAAAATGTAATTACTTACTTTTACTTTTACATTACTTTTTAGGAGGAGATAGGGCACAGCGAGATTTTCTCGTTCTGAACTGGAGCAGCCCGCCTGGAGAGGTACCGGAGGTTCGGGGTCGGCAACGCGTGCGTGATGCCTCTGGTATTGCAAGAGCTCATAGGCTACGGTAACCGCTTACCATCAGGTGGGCCGTAAGCTTGTTTGCCACCTCTGTTGTATAAAAAAATCGAAAAAAATCGGTTCAGCGGTTTCGTCTTAAAAACGTAACAGACAGAGTTACTTTCGCATTTATAATATTAGTTTGGATGATTTTTACTGAGTTAAGCTAGGTATACAATTACTGTTGTGGTGGTCCTGGCTGACAAACAGGCCCCTCCATATCAAACTGCCTAAGGGATAAAAGCTAAGGGATAGGCTGCAGTGTCCCTTTTTTAACAACAGCAGCTCTATCTAACTGCGTTCGCCAACCCGCGTGCCCAGCGCCAGCGTGGTGAGTATAGGCAAATTCCCCCACATAATAGGAAGTCGCACTGGAAATCTGTGGGGGGTGAATGTTCAGCAGTGAACATCCTGCGACTGAAATGATGATAATGAATAATCATGCTTTTCACTGATTGGTTGGCTTTGCTGCATTCAGTAGACACGTAAAAATATATTTTTAAATTGATGGAAATCTCAATCCCTGCCGGGTTCCATTTGCATCAATATTAATAATTTTGAAGTAGAATTTAAAAAATAAGCTGGGTTTCTTTTTTGATATGAAATACAATAAACTTTATTTCAGGCAACATTATCATAATAATAAATGGTCCCTAGAACTAATACATTCCTAACAGTAATCCTACTTCCTACAAATTGTTATATCCTACTTCCTATCTTTGACTTTGAGGTTATAGCAAATAACGCCCCGGCAAAACTTGCCTTACTCTTCGGTTTGCCGATTTAAGGCGAAGATGCGGGTTCGAATTCGAAAGGTTCGATAATTATCGACAATAAATAAATATAAATAAAAATATTCCGGACATATCACACACAGTCAACTGATCTCAAACTAGGCATAGCCTGTACTATGGGTACCAGAGACTGATATACATAATAGATATAATATATATTTAACACCCAGACACAGAACAAACACCTGTGTTAGTCACAAATGTTTGTCCAGTGCGGGAATTGAACCCGCTACCTCTAGCGCAGAAGGCAGAGTTACTACCAACTGAGCTATGAGGCCAGTCAATAAAAAAACAATTGACACGGCAGGCACCTCTTCAGTGAAAGAGGAGCCTCTAAGAAGCGCACTTTAATCCTTTCACTGACAGTCTTCATACCTCAACTGGTCACTGACCCAATACAGGTGACCAAGAAAGAATCAGTGATAGGACAAGCAATCAAGCAGTGAAAATCATAAAGCACAAAAGCTCACGCGGTTACGTATCTCCACAAAAATTGAGTAACTTCTATCGAGCCAAAGTTTCCCAAACTTCCCGATGAATAATGTGCCCTACGTTTACATCCTAAATTTTCATCAAAAGAAACTTCGAGAAGGAACTTTTGTTTTTGTCGTTACCTGTTTTAGGGGCTTTTTGTTCAACTTACGGCATACGAATAATTAATGTTACCTAAACTTAGTTATGTAAGAAGTGACGACCGTCATTATCCTCACGCAAAAACTAGCAATTGAGATTTTCAAAATATAACATACAATTAGCGATCATAGGCGACGGTAACCATTTACCAACAGGTGGGCCGTACGCTTGTTTGCCACCGATGTAGTATAAAAAAACAAAGTTGACATTCATCATCATGATCAGCTTTGTACGAGTCCACTGCTGGACATATTGACTGGCCTCATAGCTCAGTTGGTAGTAACTCTGCCTTCTGCGCTAGAGGTAGCGGGTTCGATTCCCGCACTGGACAAACATTTGTGACTAACACAGGTGTTTGTTCTGTGTCTGGGTGTTAAATATATATTATATCTATTATGTATATCAGTCTCTGGTACCCATAGTACAGGCTATGCCTAGTTTGGGATCAGTTGACTGTGTGTATAAAAAAAAACATAGGCCTCCCCCAAAGAGTTCCATGACGAACGGTCTTGAGCCTTTTCTCATGATGTTTGACTCACCGTTTTCAACAGAACAGAAAAATTTATAGGTGCACGACTGGGTTCGAACCCACGATTCTCGGTTTTAAAGTCGCGGTACCATAAGTGAACATAAAGATCATTTTGAAACAATAGATATATACTGGCCTCATAGCTCAGTTGGTAGTAACTCTGCCTTCTGCGCTAGAGGTCGCGGGTTCGATTCCCGCACTGGACAAACATTTGTGACTAACACAGATATTTGTTCTGTGTCTAGGTGTTAAATATATATCTATTATGTATATCAGTCTCTGGTACCCATAGTACAGGCTATGCCTAGTTTGGGATCAGTTGACCGTGTGTGATATGTCCGGAATATTTATTTATTTATTATTTATTATTTATTATATGATTGATAAATCTTTATTGTACGGAAAGAAAGAAAAATAAACTAGTGAGAAACCACAAATATTACGTACAAAGGGCGGCCTTAAAGCTAAAAGCGTAATACAATAATTTTACATGACATTATCGCTTTTAGTCTGAACGCGGCTTTACGGCAGTTATCTGACGTTCTCTGTTTCGAGTTGAGTTTGGAGCTTGAAGTTGAGTTAATAGTACAATTGTTATAAAAATGGTTCCGTACATCAAAACTTGAACTTGTGTAATCAAAATTGATGGACTCTGAATTTGCCCTAATTAACGGCACAATTAATTGTGCCGTGGATTAGTCCAAGTATAGAACCAATCAAAAGACGCCTAGGTAACGTGATTTTGAAAAGATTCTATTGACTAAGTTTCCAACAAAGGAATAAACTTGTCAAAGTCAAAAGGTGTTTATTTCAATAAATCACTAGAATCACTTAGAAACGTCTTTGAAACTAGGTGAAGCTACGCCTGTTCCTCGGGACTTCGTTGATTTGTGGATAATGAAGATGTTTTTGAAAAGTTACAAAACTCATTTAGGACTTTTTTTCGCTGCATTGGTCGTAAGATACCAAATTAAAAACTGTCCGAAAAAAATGATTTAATTTGACCACAATCTCACCTGATGTTAACTGACGTTTTGGTCTACGGTGTAGCACGTTTGCTTAGAAGAAACCTATTCACTCTGCTCTTGAAGACACCCAAACTATAGGTATTTGGAAACACAGACGCCGGCAATGAGTTCCACTCTTTGGCTGTCCGCATTATAAGGTAGATGTAAAGCGCTTAGTGCAGCTAGGTATGTCAACCATGAATGGATGTCACCATGAAACAACAATTTTTTTAGAGGAGGCAGGCCACAGCGAGATTTTCTCTTTATAAATTGGAGCAGCCAGCCTGGGAGCTACCTCCACCTTACAGAAGATCGCAGCCAAATAAAATTATTTGTTTCTAATAGTGTTGTGTTCCTGCGGCGAGTAAGGTTGCCAGAGCTCTTTTGGGGGGGAGAGGGTTCGGGGTTGGCTATGCGGACGTGATGCCTCTGGTATTGCAAGCGCTCATAGGCTACGGTAACCGCTTACCAACAGGTGGGCCGTATGCTAGTTTGCCAAATCAGTTGTATTAAAAAAAAACTATGATATGGTTTTAGTTGAAATTATTCATTATAAACGTATACCAAGTGCATAACTTCGCAATTTCATTAGCTACGAGCTACGAGCCAACCGGACTGCGATTGCTAGTCGCGACACGTACAACTAGAGGTGGAACAAGGGAAGACAGAATTGAGTTTGAGAATAACAGATTTCTTCGATAAATCGCATTGGTACCTGTAATCTGTTCTGCTGCAGTCTGAACACTACCTGACTATCAAGTTCCATACTATGTATGTAGGCCTCATATCCTACTAATATTATAAATGCGAAAGTTTGTGAGGATGTTTAATAATAATGATATCTTTATTTCAGGCTAATTGCCATATTATGACACAAACATGTGTAATATGGCATGGCCCATATTAATAAATACCTTACAGACTAACATACATATAACAGATGTTAGCATTGCCATCCAGCGTGGCAATTCCGCCAGCGTGTTGGGGACGCTTCCGACTGGTAGTGATCTGGATCAGTTGAGCTATCTATAGATCGTTTGTAACGGTCTTTAGATGGCTCAACTGTTCCTTGTGTATTTTGTAAATATTAACTTGTATTCGTTTTAAGTTTCTTTGTGTAAATACAGATGTTTATATGTTTGTTATTCGATCACACCGTAACGGCTCAACCGATTATAAAGAGTTATTTACCTAGGATAGCATATAGGCTACTTTTTAGGTAGGTACCACGAGAGCGAAGCCTTGGGCGGTAGCTAGTAGAACATCAAAAAGTAAAATAATACTATGTTAACATCTCAGTAGCAAAGTGAGAGGTGTAAGTGGCCCAACCTTCCGATCCACAGGTTGTGGGTTCGAATCCCGGTCGTGCACTTATGTATTTCCCATTCGGAAAATGTATGTGCGCCATACCTAATTTAGTGCTCTTAAATGGTGAAATAATATTCCGGACATATCACACATTGCCAATTGTTCCCAAACTAGGCATAGCCTGTACTATGGGTACCAAAGACCGATATACATAATAGATATATATTTAACACCCAGACACAGAACAAACATCTGTGTTAGTCACAAATGTTTGTCCAGTGCGGGAATCGAACCCGCGACCTCTAGCGCAGAAGGCAGAGTTACTACCAACTGAGCTATGAGTCCAGTCAGAGAAAGAAAACATCGACAGGAAACTGGCTTTGCTTTAGTTATTCTCAATAAGCTGCTTCTCTGGGTAGGTACCTAATGATCTCTTCGGGGAGTGTCATACTCTAACGATGTAAAAGTAGACTGTAACTCGACTCAGAGATATAAATCATAGGGCTACTTAATTCTGCTAAAAATAAAATAAGGACTAGCCTAAGGGAGAGCTCACAGCACTGTTGCTGCAACAGCTCGCGAGCCTCTTTAACAGATTGTATTACAAAATGTCTATTGTTGCAGTAACTGTGGGCCGAGCGCGAACAATTCACGAAAGCGTTACGCTAGCGATAAACTAATCCCACGTATGCAACGCATTATGACGTCAGTTAAGCTATTCGGTAATAATATTCGTATACGAGTATAACTCCGAGACGTGTTGCCTCGCCGAGCATATATATCTATTATGTATATCAGTCTCTGGTACCCATAGTACAGGCTATGCCTAGTTTGGGATCAGTTGACCATGTGTAATATGTCCGGAATATTTATTTTTATATAACAGAGAGAGTTCGAGTTTCCAGTACACTGCAAGTCCATTGTTCATGATGATGCCTCGAGAGAGGCAAAACACGTGTCGAATTCTTTATAGTTTTCTTGTGTGGATTGTTACAAAATACAAGGTGATTCAAAACATGTTTACCATCCCGAAAGGGGGGGGGGGGTTGTTCTACAAACAAAAAAGAATTAGCAAAAAAAATTATATGTGATATATGACATTTTTTCAAAAACTTTTTCAAACTATCTGTTTTCGGTATTTTTTTCATCTTTATAACTAATAACTAAACGTAGGAGAAGTTCGGAATCAAGATTGCTACCTAAAAAAGCTGATTCATTGAGTTAAAACTGATTTGACCCCAAAACAGAAGAACCGAGGAACAGGCATAGCTTCACCTAGTTTCTATGACGTTTCAAAGTGATCCTAGTGATTTTATTGAAATAAAAACCTCTGACTTTGACTTTGAAAACAGCTGATTTCCACATAGAGTTTTTTCTATGAAAAATGACGAATCCCCTTTTGGGATAGTATACATCACGAATCACCGTATTGACCTAGCTCTGTCTGTGGGGGAGGCCATGTTCTGCAGTGGACGTCGAACGGCTGAAATGATGATGATGATAATTAGCCTAGCCTGATTTGACTGGCAAAAAAGATTTAGTAAACAAAATGAGATCTTAGATAAAATCACTAAAGGCAAGTGTCTTAAATCTATTTAAGTTTTATAAAATATTTTCGCATTTTTATCAAGAAAAATACACAAGGTAAATATTATTTTGTTTTTACTTGAAAGTGTGTGTAAGTAAGAATCGTATTTTTAGACTAGACCAATCAAGTAACTTTGAGACAACAAACGACAAGTAGGGTTGAAACCTTGGGGCCCTTGGGGCTGGTGGATGTGACCAATGACCGAAGGGCTGGTGCTTACCTCTGACAAAGGATCGGTATAGCGATCCAACGAGGTAACGTCCGTCGCCAGCCTTTTGGGCACACTGCCTGTGGTTTGGTGATCTGAAAAAAAATACTATGTTTTCTACAAGTTGATAATGTACTTTTATGTGAATAAATATTATAAATACTCTAAATAACTTTTTTTTTCACATTATTGTCCGGCTATGAGAAACCATGATACCAACACGCAGACCCCCTATATTTACAAGTTATGGAAATATTTGTACCATTACAGGGTCAAACCCGCACCCTTTTGTCACCGAAGCACTCGCCGTCACGACACGGATCGATTATGACAATAACTTTTTAAAATTACCGTTATATTTTTTGCTAGCTTGCGCCCGGCTTCTCTCGCGTGGTACCGAGATAAAAGTAGCCTATATGCTATTCTAGGTAAAGAATGAGTTCTTTTCTATTCTACTCTAAGTCCAAGTATTCCAAGTTCCAAGTCTATTCCAAGTTTCCTATAAATCTGTATAGCCATTACGGCATGATTTAACAACACACATCCTCACAAAATTAAGTATTTATAATACTAGTAGGCTGCTAATGGCCGTGGTGGCCCCGGCTGAAGAATAGGCCCCTCCATATCTACCTATCCGCGGATGTCGTAAGAGGCGACTAAGGGAAAAAAGCTAGGGGATGGGCAGCAGCGTCCCTGATTTGATCAACGATAGCTCTAACTGCGCTCGCCAACCCGCATGCCCAGCGTGGTGAGTATGGGCAAATCCCCCCACATGATAAGGAATTTGCTCTGTCTGTGGGGGAGGCCATGTTCAACAGTGGACGTCGAACGGCTGAAATGATGGTGATGATGAGTACTAGTAGGATTTAAAGCCGCGTTGGCCTAGTGGGAGGTACCCCGCCTTTCGATACAAAGTTAGTTTTTATGTTTGAAGAATTTAAGTTCGCATTATTAAGGAAAACATCGTGAGGAAACTAAATAGTAAGATATTATGTGACTACTGTTTTATATTACATAGATTTAGATTAGATTATTATTATAAGACATTAGCTAATTTGGAGCAGCCCGCCTGGGGAGGTACCTCCGCCTTACAGAAGATCGCAGCCAAATAACATTATTTGATTCAAATAGTGTTGTGTTCCTGCGGCGAGTAAGGTTGCCAGAGCTCTTTAGGGGGGAGGGGGGAGGGGTTGGCAACGCGTGTGTGATACCTCTGGTATTGCAAATGCTCATAGGCTTCTTTAACCGCATACCAACAGGTGAATGGCCGAATGCTTGTTTGCCACCTCAGTTGTATAAAAAAAAACAAATTAGGTACACTCGTCTTCATTTAGAAGTCTAATCGTCGAGGTTGTCCCCAACACTAGCGTCTCGATGGACCGACTTAATATCAGTACTAGCTGCTAGGTCTTTAGCACAAGTTTGGCGTCATTCGCAGCTGTCTTAAGTGATATGAAAAGCTTTAAGGCCGCCCAAAGGTCTCCATGGTAGCTGTTATAGGCCTCCAAAGCGGTAAATGTCTTAGTGGCGGATCCACCAATTCATTTGTTAATACATAGGTACATATACGGTGACGAAAGCCACGCATAGCACAACAGAGTCGCTGAAAGGCTAAAATAAATTCCTTCTCATTTTACAGGATATTTGCGTTATATTCGCTACCGTTCCGATAACGTTAGATGTCGGTGCTAAGGTTTCAGTACTCCCAGCGAGCTACTGTTTGTGGTGTCAGCAAAAACGACCACTTAAAGCTTATTATACAACGATTTGAGCGTCTGCCAGTGTAAACGTGGCTTTATTTGGATTTCGACTAGGAATTGTAAAGTCTGGCTTTTATTGATATTGCCTAAGTTCTATTATACAATAGAGTTCAGAGACTGTATATTCTTACTTAATATTTACATTTAAAAATGAAAATAATTTTACAACAGTCTGGGGGTTTATTGTAATCTCGCATTTTTTGACATGACGGCCTCTCGACTAAACGGAACGATGATCTAATAACGGTTGCTGGGAGCCGTTCCGTGCCGTAGAATATCAGACGCTCTGCAAATCTATGGAGTCTATGTTCATCTGTGGACATCCTACAGCTGAAATGATGGATAAAATTAGCAAGTCAGGGAAATCTTCAAAAAAACTAGTACAAAATAATCAAGCATTTATTAATGGGCCTCATACACAAGCTTAATGTCGCGCAACGGGCAACGGGGAGAGTTATAAACAGGCCATAGCTAGCTGAATCGACAAACGCTGAAATGCCGACCACGATCCGGATGACGCAGTGTAAGAAGGTCCCCCACCCATCGGACCGATGACATTATGGTTACAGGAAGTAGCCGGACGGAGAAGGCTCAAGAATGTGTCGTGGTACTCTTTGGAGGAGTCATTTGTTCAGCAGTGAATACGATGACGATGAACATGATACGGGATCAAGCGAGCATATCCGCAGGAAAAGCTTGTTCTGTATAATCTAGCGTGCATTTCCCAGGAACTTTTGTACATTACGACAGGAAGTTATGATTTTTAAATGTAAATTTCCTTTACAACTTGTATAAAATATGTTAATCGTATGATAAAAGTTCGCAAGTTCCCCAGATTAGAATTTTACAAGTCAAAATCGAATTGTGTGATAATATCTGGCACGTTTTAAAGGGAATTCTGAGGAAATTAGGTTTGAAACATTTTGAAGACAGTATGGATTTGGGAATAAATGATTACCTACCTAACTAAGTTTCCTTCGATGGTTTTATGTTAGTTTTGTCTACTTACGCTTCATAGTTAGTAAACAAAAGCTTCTTAAATGCCCCTTATCAGAAGCGGGCCACATAGCAATTACCACGATAACACTTAGCGTGATGGTTTAGAAGTCATTACCTTGTAATAATGGGTTTGGACTGCAGAGTAACAATAGGACACAGAGCACATACTCGGTTAGATCATCATATATATTTTTTTTATATACAACTGAGGTGGAAAACAAGCAAAAGGCCCACCTGTTGGTAAGCGGTTACCGTAGCCTATGAGCGATTGCAATACCAGAGGCATCACGCACGCGTTGCCGACCCCGAACCCCCTACCCCTAAAGAGCTCTGGCAACCTTACTCATCGCAGGAACACAACACTAATTGAAACAAATTATGTTATTTGGCTGCGATTTTCTGTAAGGCGGAGGTACCTCCCCAGACGGGCTGCTCCAATTCAGAACGAGAAAATCTCGCTATGCCCTACCTCCTCCTAAGTTTGCCAATGTTACAGGTGTTTCAGTATTTGGTAGAAATCCGATGCGAAGAAGAACGATACACGACAGAGAGAAGATAGGGATGTCAATTCGCCGTAAACATTCTGATTTATTGTGGGGTTTTTTTGCCAAACAGGTTAGGTTAGACTTTACACTTACACTTTAGAATGTTGTGTTCAAACGGGGTTTCCGAGGGTTACAAAATGTTTTGCCTTATTCAGCAGTAGCTAATAGATAAGCGCTGTGCAGTCAGTGTCATTGCTTCATTTCTACTCTTCTTTTCAAGCCTCAAGTTTTCTTACAACCTTTGTTTTGTTCATACTAAAGCCATGTTGCCTTGTAGTACTCCGACTTTCGACCCGGAAACCAGTATTCTTGGATGCGGCGATGGTCTTGCAACCTGTCACGTATGGAATATACACATCTGCGAGATTTGGGCATCTACCAAAAGTTTAATATCGCCTGGAGATCAATGCCCCAAGCACTAATAATTCACGATATTGTTACGCTTACAATACTATAGTAAACGTCAAATATTAGCATTGGCTAATATTTGACGTTTACTATAGTATCGTAAGACCTCGGTGAAGCTTGAAAAGTTTTATTTTTAATTGTCCACTATGAAACATTTGCTATCAATGCTATATCATATTGTTCGCGGTCACTGAAAGGGTATATCTACGATACTTTAAAAAAAAAAAACAAAAAAAAAAAAAAAAAAACCGGCCATATCACACACGGTCAACTGATCCCAAACTAGGCATAGCCTGTACTATGGGTACCAGAGACTGATATACATAATAGGTAAATATCTAACACCTTTATCATCCTTTATCTAACACTTTAGGATGAAAGTCGTGAATCCTTCGTTCATACTTTGAACGCCATATTGTACATTATCGCTCTGAGCACTTTTACTATGAGGGGACTTATAATATTGTGGAGAAACATGCCATAATTCCCACTTATTTGTTTTTATATGAGAATGAATTTGCGTATATTGTTTTTATGGGCGAGGGCCATCAGTGTATAGGTAATTAAGGCTGCAGAGGCATGCTGGTTTTCATATTTTAAGGCGCTACTTTAGCCTGGCTTAGGGGTGCTCCTAGGCCGGCAATCTCCTTTGCTTGGCTTTTTTTTATACAGCTAAGATGAATAACTAGCATACGGCCCACCTTTTGGTATGTGGTTACCGTAGCCTATGACCGCTTGCTTCCAGAGAATTCCAATGCTTTCAGAGAATTTAATACAAAATAGGGAACACTGTGTTGGAAGGCCCGACGATGGACCGACGACATTGCGAAGGTTGCGGGAAGTTGGTGGATGGAAAAGGCTAAAGACTGTTCGTAGTGGAACTCTTTGAGGGAGGCCTATGTCCAGCGTTGGACATCTACAGGCTGATGATGATATACAAATAGGCAGGTTAATAAAGGACCAATAGCATAAAAGACGCCATTAAAATTTTTAAGTCTCTACTAAGAATTTCTGGCTGACAATACAGGCTTTGTCGTCTTTTGTTGGGCATAATTCATTTTACACAAAAGCTTCCATTTTACACAAATTCCCAGAGAAGCCTATATTTACTAGCACTCTGTACATATTTATTTTCAACCTGGCTATAAGATTGTATAGCTAAGAAGCTTTAGTGATTGTCGAAAAAAAAAACAAGGACAATCGATAAAAATTATAGGCCCCAAGCCGTGTTTGTTGCCTGATTCTTCTAAGCTTGGTCGCGAGGAACAGGCGTAGCTTCACCTAGTTCTAAGACGTTTCAAAGTGATCCTAGTGATTTTATTGAAATAAAAACCTTTGACTCTGATTATGATGATGATAACTAGGTTGCGCAATAACTTGTTTTAAAGTCTTTCGGAAATTTGAGAATAAAATGAGAAAGTGATTTTGGATTCAAACCAGTTTATACGAAAGTTTTAGGTTTGTAAGAAATATATATCACTAGGTTCCTCCCGCGGTTTCGCTCGCATGGTACCTACATAAAAAGTAGCCTATATATTATAATATTCTAGATAAAGAACTTTAACTATTCCATGTTTCAACGTCGCGTCGCCTAGGCCCCGTCAGAAAACCAGCGCCGCACCGTACATATTATGTTTGGTGCAGCTTTATGCTGAGACGGGACCCATTTGCCCCACACAACGCATCCTACTTAGCCTAACACTTATCCACTACCTACTTTTTTTATGTTTTCCTACTGCGTTGTGTATTAGGTACCTATAAGTATTTTCTATGTACCCACCTACCTACTGTACCTAACTGCGTTGTGGGTCAGATAATTAAATTTTCTTTCTTCTTTCTTTCTTTCAACGAAAACAGTTAAGCCGTTACGGCGTGATTTTACAACAAACATCCTCCTCACAAACATACACATTTATAATAATAATAGGAAGTAGGATTTTCTTTTTGTGTCTAGATTACTATCTAGATATCAGAACGCTTGTTGTCCAGCAGCGAGGTGGGCAGACGATATCGCAAGCATCGCGGGCCGCATGGATGAGGCTTGCACAGGATAGAGGAGAATGGCACATACAAGGGAGGCCTATACCCAGCAGTGGGTGAAGTCAGGCTATGGATGATGATGATGTTTAGCAGATTCATTCTTTTTGCATGTACAATATAGATACCTTTCGGGATACTATATTAGTTACAGACCCTGTACAGCCAATAAGTTGGTTTCTAAGTACCTATAACATTAAGGCGCTATGAGAATCATAATAAACTGTCGAGTGGGCGGAGTGAAGAAAATGACAGCGCTACGTACTATAATTGAATGCGGAAAGAGATAGCAAGCGTTAGAAGGCGCTCGAAAGTAATCGACGTAAGCGACATAATAAGAAAATATTATCTTCAAAACTAAGTATTTAAAAAAAGTGTCTTGGATTTAGGTACCCAAATTGTCTAACACAATATTTTAAAAAAAGTTATTTATGATTGATAGTTTCTGAGTATTTTCGAAAAAACTTTAAAAAATAAATCTATCGAGAAAAGTTTTACCAATCGCGTTTCTGTCTTGGATTCAGGTAAATAAAATGCTCATATTGTCTTTGTCAAAAAAATCAAAACTGTGCGTTTTGTGGTTATTGAAAAAAAACAGTTCAAAAATCAGAAAACAATTTAACCCTCACTATAACTGGCACACTGACTGACAAACAACGCAGAGCTTTAACCTAGAGATTTTTGGGGAAATTTGAAGGGTACTGTGTCTTTTACAGTGTGTAGGGGTGTAAGGAAGGAATCCTCAAAATGTAACCTCTGAGGGGTTGCTTTGAGGGTGCAGTGGGATTTGAAGTTTGTAAGATTAAAATAGACGCGAACAAAGACGCGAGGGCTTTCACTAGTTCTTTATAAAAGTCAGTTAAAAATAATCTCGACTTCAACTTGAATTTCTTCGCAATTAAAAAGAACAATAAAACTGAGCAACAACGGTCGTCATAATTTGAGCTAATTTGATACAAGTCATAAAATGTGCCATTTACAGTGTCCTTTACGAGGGACAATTTAAAATGTCCTTTACGAGGGACAATTTAAAGATATATACATTTGCATTTTCAGAATTGTACAATAGCCATCCAGTCCTGTGAATGAAATACGTATGTTTAATAAGTCAAACACAGACACAAAAAGATGGTGAATCTCAATAATTGATGACTTAAAGATTTCAAAACAGTCATTTAGTAGAAAGAAAGAGCATTATTTTGTCCAGAGCAACAAAATATTACAAAAAGTGTGTAGGTTGCCGGCGTCTGTGTTTCTGAATATCTATAATTTGGGTGTCTTCAAGACCAGAGTGAATAGGTTTCTTCTAGGCAAACGTGCTACACCGTGGACCACATCATTACTTAACATCAGGTGAGATTGTGGTCAAACGCTAGCCTATTTTGTATTAAAAAAAAAGGTACAAATCTACATCAGAACATATTATATTACAGAATGTGTTGCATGGAGCCAAATAGTTTCCTATCTCAGCATAAGCTGCACTAAACCCGAAAATGGTACGGTGCGGCGCTGTAGTAGAAGAACCAAGGTCACCGACTTAGCTCTCCGTATTGGCAAGTTGAAGTTCCAGTGGGCAGGCCATGTAGCTCGCTAAAACGACAACGGTTGAAAGAAAGAATATCGGAATAAAGAAGTGTTGGACCATCCACAACCACCGATGGACCGACGACATTGTATTTATTGTCTGAGCTGCGGGAAGTCAGTGGATGGAAAAGGCTAAAGACCGTTCGTCATGGAACTATTTGTAGGTTACCTTTGTCTAGCAGTAGACTTTTATAGGCTCATGATGATGACGATGGTGATGATAACAAGAGCTCACTATACTTTAGTCCTTCCAAGACCAGTTTTATTGGCATAAGCCTATAAAAAAACTTTTCGTTTAAACCTTCTAAATGAAAATCAGTTCGGTTCAGCTGTAAACGGTTTCACAAATTTTCTCTATAAAAGTAAAATTACCACAAACACGGAAGTTCGTGGTTATTTACGAAATATTTTGTGCCCGCGCCATTTTGGTGGCGGCCATTTTGGACTTTTAGTTACTTGCACGGAAAGTTTGTGTCGCGATGTTTGTGCTCTTGTATATTGTAAGAATTTTACTATAATCATCATCATCGTTTCAGCCGTTGGATTTCTAGAACGAATTCGTATACTGTTGCGAGAGGGCATGCGGGTTGGCAAGCACAGTTACGACAGCCGTAGGACATCTATTGCTGAAATTAGACGCCCCCCATGTCTTGTTTATCAAGATATGGGGAACGCCTAATTTCAGCCTTTTACCATATCTCTAAATCTTGGCGGTCTGAACTCAACGGCTCCCAGAAACCCTTAATAGGTTTTCTTTCCATCTAAGGAGGGCCGATTAAATTGTTCCCATATATTCCTAATTATTTGGGAAGATAAACATTCCTAAATTATGGTATATAAGTGAACATAAAGAATGGACTTAAAATTAAGGAATGAGTAAACGTGTGACCCACAACATCATCCACGGATTTCTTTTCAAGGAATGTTGGTAGGTACTTTTCTTACTTATTTTTCGAACAGAAAGACTCATTTGTACACAGCCGGGATCGATAGTCGGGGAACCTCCCACTAGGCCAATACGACTTTAAATAAAGCTTCATCGAAAATGTAATACGAATTTTTAAACCCGGTTTGTAAACTAAATGCTACCACGTCATGTCTAGATATTAAAATCTGTATTCCACGTTGCTTACAGTCGGCAATCAAATATTATACTTCCCCTACAGCACCGGCCGAGAGCTCGGCAAGCAACGTCGGGCGCAAACACTATACCGACGATAGCCAACGAAACGAAAATATTTACTATAATTTCACTAAAAAATTCTATAAAAAATACTATAAAAAATCACTATAATTTTTCTCGTTGATGCATCACAGCTCTTATTTTTACCCATTTTTAATAAAAAAACAATAAATAGTAACTTTTCGTAATGAGTTAGAAATGGCGGCAATATTTACAATGCGATTGACAATTGTGAGAACTGTATTTCAGTTTAAAAAAATCATATTTCGAACCAAGTCATACAATGTTTCTAATTAGTTGTCCATTCTGCCAGTCCTAACGATATTGATACTTTTTGTTTCACTGATATTTATTTTAATTGTCGTCTTGGTTGTCAAATATTATTGCTTGTAATTAAACTAGAGATATTAAAGTACATTGTAAA
Source organism: Anticlea derivata (assembly GCA_947579855.1). Classification (NCBI taxonomy): domain Eukaryota; kingdom Metazoa; phylum Arthropoda; class Insecta; order Lepidoptera; family Geometridae; genus Anticlea; species Anticlea derivata. Next base: position 9,652,594 of record OX388276.1, on the reverse strand, counting down.
GTAGTGAAAAAAAATTTACCTCGTATTAAATGCTATAATAATGTTAGTTACTTTATAAAAATGTCAGGTGACTAGGTGTTTCTAATTAGATGACCACCACTGTATATATTAAAATCTGTATTCCACGTTGCTTACAGTCAGCAATCTAATATTATACTTCCTCTACAGCACCGGCCGAGAGCTCGACAAGCAACGTCGGGCGCAAACACTATACCGTCGATAGCCAACGAAACGAAAATATTTGCTGATCATTATAAAGCACTAGCGTGCGCCTGAGGCTTTGCTCTCGTGGTACTTTCATTTTTTTTCTTATATTTTTCTATTTTTTTATAAAATAAGAACCTTTGAGATAGTATACTAGTTACGGAACCAGTAACAAATAGGTCTCATCTGTTATTAATACTTAAACTTGTTTGTTTAGGGCCTTTATGAGAGCCCCTTTCGCATTGTTGTAAATCAGACCTTACACAGGACCAGGGTCAAATTGGATGCAGTTAAAATAACTAACAAGAGACTAACCCCCGTACCCGCCATCATCAGGCTGATATTTTTATCAGACGCTAAAAAAGGAGGACTTTTTTATGTTTGTACTTCGATTACTCCCGTAAAGAATAGTCCGTTTACAATGTTTTTTTCTATTTTACTTATCCAATACTTTGTGGTCACCATTCGAGAACCTTTATTCCTTATAAATTGTCAGTTCTGCGAGCTATATGGCCTGCCCACTGCCACTACAACTTGCTAATTCTGAGAGCTATGTCGGTGTCCTTGGTTATTCTACGGATGTCCTCATTTCAGATTTTATCTCTAAAAAAACTCCGAGACCTATCTTCCCCTGTATATACCTACATACTTATCATTATAACAATATTTGTATACCATGTCTCAATGCATTAATAAGATTGTAATAAATCTCATATCCCCGAAGATAATTCCATATCAGTTTGATAGTAGAACCGAGAACACATAAAGTACAATTTTGGACAAACTAGAGTTTACTACGTAGGTAAAAGCTACGGCTTCGTCAAAAACGGTGCCATGTTCTAACGGTAGCAATATAGCGGCGATGGGGTAATCGCCAACTACGGGCGATTGGTTCATAATGGCGGGTTCTCACGTGCGATTTTCGCTGTTCTAGTCATCAACAAAATTGCTAAGACCCCGTCTACACAGTTGATGAAAACCTACTCTAGGTTTCTACTAAACCGAAATTCATGAGGAACGTGATGATGAGAGTAGATAGAGCAACAGAGGTAGGTATATCGGGATCGTAGCAAGTGGAAAGCCGTGGTCTTTGCCTACCCCTCCGGGAAAGCGGCGTGATTTATGCATGATGAAAATCTCACGCAACTTCATTTTGTTTGAAAATGTTAAAAACAATACACTTTTCAGCTAGCCATCGCCTGCAACATTGCCGCACGGAAAAATAGAGAATATTAAAAATCGACCCTGTAAACCCCACATCACGAGCATGGGTATATTTCCTACAATTCTATGTAGACTAATCCTAATTCCTATTTTTTTTTCAAAAATTACAAATGTTCTACAACCAACAAAAATCCCATGTAATCTTCTTAGGGTTTGTATTCAATAGGGAACAGAATGTGCTCTAACATGACGCGCTACACAGAGTTTACGTGACGCGGCATTGTTACGCACTGTCCCACAATGTCGCGCGCATTTCACTGAATATTCTGAAAGAGGTAGGGCACAGCGAGATTTTCTCGTTCTGAATTGGAGCAGCCTGCCTGAGAGGTACCTCCGCCTTACAGAGTATCGCAAGCCAAATAACATTATTTGTTTCAAATAGGCAACGCGGCAATCGGCAACGCGTGCGTGATGCCTCTGGTATTGCAATCGCTCATAGGCTACGGTAACCGCTTACCTACACGTGCCGTATGCTTGTTTACCACATTAGTTGTATAAAAAAAAACTACATTACGCGGTACATGTGACACTGACCTAGTGTAATTGGTTAGGGACATTGTCCAGGACATTCACGTACCTAATGTCCCGCTTCAAGTCCCGCGGCATTTTGGTCTATTTGTCCGCTAGTGAAACCAAAGCTTTAGGTTGGCTGATACCGCTGTACAAAGGCGGGCATAAAATGACCGCTGCTTCTTAGAAATTGGGGCTTAAGGAATGGAATATAGTTTCAGGGACTACTAAGACTGGGAACGAATTTGGGAAGGATCCAATTTTCAATGAGCTTCTATACATTTACGAGTCGGTTGCTACTCCGTTGCTTTTACATTAGGGAATAGGATCGCCAAGTTGGGATCTGTGTGTATCTTTGCCGTAAAATAACGAGTGAACTGGCGTTTTAGGGGCGAAGAAAATACTCTTACTCAGGCAATGAATAACACATGTGAAAGAATTTATTTCTGGCCAGTTTTATAAAATTCTCCTAAAAATATTAGACTTTGTTACTCTCGACTATTCATCATCATCATCATCATTTCAGCCGTACGATGTCCACTGCTGAACATGGCATCCCCCACAGACAGAGCGAATTCCTATCATGTGGGGGGATTTGCCCGTACTCACCACGCTGGGCATGCGGGTTGGCATCCGCAGTTAGAGGTATCGTTGTTAAAATGAGGGACGCAGCTGTCCATCCACTAGCTTTTTTCCCTTAGTCGCCTGTTACGACATCCGCGGATACCTATCTACCTAGATATGGAGGGGCCTATTCTTCAGCCGGGTATACCACGACTTTTACAGGCTTACGGCCCAGCTCACGATAAGCGGTTACCGTCGCCTATTGACATCTGCAAAACCTGGAGCATTGCTAATGCGTTGCCTGCCCTGGAGAAATCTTTTTGTATTTTTCTTAAAGCTCTTCATGTTATAGGTTAGCAGGAAAACCTCGGAAGGAAGCTCATTCCACAATTTGCACGTATGGGGGAGAATGGATCTCGTAAAGCAAGTGGTTCGAGATACCCACGTGTCGATGAGATGTGGATGAGCCTTATTCCGGTGACGCGAGGTCCGATGGTAGCACCTCGATGCGGGTATGAGGTCAAATAGTTCCTCAGAACACTCACCATTGTAAAGCCTATAGAGCACACAGAGCGAGCCAATATCACGGCGCTGGCTTAAGGGCTTCAGATTACTAGTGAGCTTAGGTTCGTCGACAATTCTGACGGCTCTTCTCTGAAGGGAGTCGAAGCGGAGGAGCTGATACTTGGGGGCTCCGTGCCAGAGATGAGAACAGTATTCCACATGTGGCCGAACTTGTGCTTTATAAAGCAATAGGCGCTGAGTTGGTGTGAAATACTGTTTGGCACGGTTAAGAGCTCCAAGTTTTTTTGAAGTTAAATTTAACCTTAGCTTCGAGGTGACTCCCATTCTGGACCTCGTTAGAAATGTCGACACCGAAAATTGAAATACTCGCGAAGACAGAGAGTGGAATGCCCTGGAAATGCGGAGTTAGGTTGAACGACTATTACTATATTGTAAACATTAGATCTCTAGGTACTCAAGATCTTTGGAGATGTTTACGTAGTAGTTGCGACACGCCATGCTTCATTCCCATTAGTAGTCGGTTTTGCGAGCTCTATGGCCTGCTCAAAGCCACTGCAACTTGTTAATTCGGAAATTCTTCTTCTGATTGATTGTTAAATATTTAGAGATACAAAAAAAGATGAGGCTTATATGGATGATAACAATGTCATAAGGTCTGGCGGCGTTTACCTCGGACAAAGGATTATAATTGCCAGCCGAGTATAGGACGAGGTAATCTCGGTCACCGGTCTTTTGGGCATACAGCCTGACAGTGGTACACATGAACTCTGTAGACACAGACAGGTAGGTGGACACCTATAGTAGTCATATATTTATTATAAGTATTCATATATTTAAGTATAGTTTAGCATCAGTTTTATATCGAAGCTGTTACTGATATGGGAGACGACGGAAGATCAGCGCGCTACTTACTCACAAGTCTGCGGCGCATTATGCTGAGTCGTTCTCCCTATTACATCTCCGTAAATAATAACCGCCATTGTCATTTAGGCTTAAGTACCACTTATTTAGTGTCATACCTTAGACTCTTTTTATACTCTTATAATAACGTAAGCCTAAACAGAAATTGTAACAAATATTGTGTGTGGTTACAAATAAAAGTTTTATCGTTCTATAGTCGTAGAAATTTCATAAGGTTAATATGAAACAGATTTTTATATTGTTTTTGCTAAATAAAATAAAAATTGTTTACCTCATAATAGGATTTTCTCCTAAGAGAATGCGGTTTTTTGTCTTCCGGTCTACTCACACATTGCCATGTCTCATTATTTTCAAACACCCACGCGTTCAGAGGCCAGTTTTTGTTTTTTTTTTATCAACAAAACAATACCCAGTTCCGCCTTAGCATCTTAATAAGCAATGGCCGTTTTTTGACGGTCGTAATACAACAGAAATATGAAAAACATCAAAACTGATATCATAAATTACTTTTCGGATGCTTCATGACCTTTGTGGCGCGACGACTAACTTTCTGAGTGGGATGCGAAAGAAGCGGGTTCATATCTCTCTGAAGATTGTTCTATTTGTTCGGAAAGTTGGGATAATTGTTTCAAATCTGTGTGATTGTTTTTGATATTCACGACACTGGGGCTAGATGCGGCTTAAGAATTGGTACCTACCAAACTTCAAACATCAAACTTCAATATTCACTTTACAATTCAACGCGGGAATGCAGCCAGTGCTCTTGGCACCTTGCCGCATGACCAAAATTATTTGTTTAATTAGTTTCTATTTTATTTTGTAATTATTTGATTTTATATTGTATAGTATGTATATAGTATGTATAAGTGTATATTTTTAAAATAAATAACTCAGATTCTTTACACATTAAAATTGCATACATCATTTTTCATTTTTTTTCGAGAACAAAGGTTCTCGAGTGGCGACCATGAACCGGAGGACGCAGTGTTGGAAGACCCCCCCACCGATGGACCGACGACATTGTGAAGGTTGCGGGAATTCGGTGGATGGAGAAGGCACAAGACCGTTCGTCGTGGCACTCTTTGGGTGAGCCCTATGTTCAGCAGTGGACTTCATCAGGCTGATGATGATGATGACATCATTTTGAAATTTCTGACCACCGCTACATAACGGCTGTTATATGACGCTCGCTCGCTTGTGAGAAATCAAAAGCGTAGGGAAACATCGTATCTATCACCGAGTTTTGTATAACGGTACCAATTTGAAAGAACGACGCATCTTCATTTAGCCTAGCCGTGTGAAATTGAATTTATGTGACAGCCCGTCTACAGGAGAATTCCCGTTCTATTTCGACGAATACGAGAATTCTGCGGCTATGGGAGGAGCTGTAGCGGGCTCGGTCGCCATATCGAGGGCAAAATTTTTCACATTGTAGTATGAAATCCTTGCCATTTATAAAATGAAGTCAAGGGACTCCTTACAAAAAACAAAGGAGCCATTTCATTCTGGGCCTGGTCCATGTACACTACATAGAAATATTAGGAAAAAATAGGAGATTACAAGAAAAATACAATTTCATTAATTTGAAGACAAATGCGATGGTACAAGAATAGTTCTTCTGGTAAGTTTTTTATTATATGAACACTGTTTGAAGGCCGCCATGTTGGCTTATAATTGGCGTTTGACATAACATTGACATATTTTTCATGTCATGTTGTTTGATTTGATGTTTTTGTTTTGTTAGATAAATGTAGGTTGTCAAAATGATATTTCACGCACGTCCATCCACCATATTTTTGTAGCGCTGTGTGTTGCTCTCTTTGTCGAAGAAAATCTTAATGTACTTTAGAACGAAGTCAATTTTAATAAAATAACCAATTAAATACGTTTACTTTATTGCTTAGCCATATTTTAGAGTAGTGTACACAGTGCAGGCCCAGGCTCCATATATTGATGAAACGTCTCTTTTAATAAAGTTACTCTTAGGAGTAAATCGCTATTTGTTCTGATTTGAACCAAGCGTTTCATATAAACCGGGTCTTGAATTTTTTACACAAATTCAAAGTATTTCCAAATTTTCCCAATATAACAACTTATTACAAACAGTAATTTTAAGAAAATAACTAGGTATGTACTTTCAAAGCCTCAAATTGAGTAAAATCAATAACACTTAATTCTTTGGGGTGGGTAGGTTTTGTTAGATTTTGACTTACGATGCGAAAGTCGTGACTTCGAATCCCGGTATGCGCAATAACACGTGGAAATTTCAATATGATTGCTCAAAACACTTTTCGACTGGGGGAAGTTGTAAACAGCCCCTAGGGATTCATCCACACATACAAATGATGTTGCCGTAACTGCTCGCGGGCGGATATAGATGTGAACGTTCCCTTATATAGCTCGCAGAACCGACACCCGTTGGGGAGTAAAGGTTCTCGAATGGCGAACACGAACCGGACGACGCAGTGTTGGAAGGCCCTCCACCCGATGGACCGACGACATTGTGAAGGTTGCGTGAAGTCGGTGGATGGAGAAGGCTCAAGAACGTTCCTCATGGCACTCTTTGGGGGAGGTCTATGCCCAGCAGTGGACTTCATCAGGCTGATGATAATGATGATGATGAACGCTTTCTAAGAAACCAGATACCAAAATTCATCTCAAAAAGATTTACCTACATGAGAAAAGTAGAACGTTGATATCTCTGCAGAAAAATGTCTCTGTTTTCATTTTTGTCATTTCAAAGTGAAATTAAATGTATGACATTTATTGTAATTACGAAACATTTCCTTCAAACGTCTGCTGTCCGTTATTGTTGGGATTTTTTGGGCATTATTTATTTTTTAATAACGCCTTTGGAGATTATATGCCCCATGAAAATTTACCCTGGCATTTTTAGTCTATAAATATTTTCCCCTTCACTCACACTGACTCAGCCTGACATTATTTTCATAGAAATACCTGCAAGGGCGGATCCAGGGGGTCAACACGCGGGTTTCGCCACGATGTTTTCCTTCACCGTTATGAGCACGTTACGAGCATTTTGTACTCATTAACGAGTACAATTTTTTTTTGAATTGAAAATCCGTTGTTGCTTTGCTGGTATTCGACCCTACGACCTTTAGTTCGAGAGTCGAGGTATCTCCCACTTGGCCAACACGGCTTCGTCATTTTCGATAAGGCTTACATATTTGAGCATTTTCTACAGTACTGTTAATTTCTATCAGCTAAACCGTTACAAAGTAAAATCAAGATAATCAAATTAACCGTTTTAACTGTTAGTTAAAACTGTAAACATTACCAGATTTAATTACTGCAACTTTACTAGAGTGCTTAAGTGGATAAGTCGTTGTTATCTGCCCCTGAAATTCATGGCTTCCTAATGTTCAGGATCTATGAGGAACTTAATAGGAGAAGGTAAATGAATGAAAAATGAAAAATATATTTATAACAAGTTAGTATTCTTATCAGCGGCGATGGGCTTGCTGCCTGTCACGTATGGAATACTCACTCACTGCTACAAAATGTGGGCATGTGCCAAAGTGTTTGCACAATTTTTTTTTTCTTACGCTAATCTACATAGTTAAGACGTTGTACTCGTAGTTTCTGATACCCAGGGAAGACGGGACAAGACAGGACCAGGAGTGCTATTGCGTAAGCGAAATGGTAATAAAGTTCGCAAATATGTGGATAAGTTTATCAATTTAAGCGACATCTGAAGTTTTTCAAAAATCAGAAAGGAAGCTAAGTTAGCGTTGGTTAGAAGCTAAGTTAGCGAGTCGAAATTTTTGGGATATTATAAAAAATCACAAAAAGCTAAGGTCTGGAATTTTTTCCTTGTCAAGTATGGATAGCCATTACGCTTACATCACAGGATAGGGAGTCCTAGTGTGGATCCCAGGACTATGTATGTGTACTATATGTGTTGGGGGTTCCGATTTTTTTAACCCTTGAATAAATGTTTATAGAAAACTGCCGTATCCATCGGCTCCTTCACTCCACGCAATGTTACAACTTGAAAACGCCGCCCGCCCGAACTTATTTAATTAGTATTCTGCAAATGAGGGGGTGGGGGGCTGTGACAATTTAAATACAACCCCCGGCTTAATTTTTCGTTAATCGCCACTAAAGTCTGCGAATTATGCTTGTTCACGCTTCTCGCGAATTTATGCTTAGGATAAGGCTGCGGTATTATTGCAATAACTGAAATACTGAAATTCAGAACTTATGTTTTGAGGCTTCAAGATGTGGATGTCATAGCAGCGGCCGCGGTTTAGCAGTGACCACGATTTTAAAAAGTAAACAAGTAAAATTAATTTTGAAATATAATTTAAAAAATCCGTTAAGTTCTTGTTATTACCTAGAAACTCGTATTTTATAGCCTTTAGCACTGTTTCGCTAATATTTATAATTATTAATGGCAATAAAGTTTGTTCTACAGCTTTGGAAATTCAACATATTTCAATAAAAACATGTGCTGTTTTGGAGACATGAGTTCAAACTCAAAGAATCAGATAATTTAGGTAGAAATCTTGATGCCGAACTTCTCGTACGTTTAGTGATTAGTTATATTGATGACAAACAGACCATAAACACAAAATAAGAAAAAAATCGTGGAAAAATCTGAATCAGGTGGGCATCTAAAGGATACATGATATAGCTTTATATTACGGGCCATGTAAGCTAACTCTGTAAATGCATGGCAGTGCAGGTTCGCAATGTATTACGTGATTACGTGTCAGTCAATGTGTCATTCCTAGAATGGTTTTGCACCAATCAAACACAGAAGGGCATTTAATTACTCGTTTTAATTCTGTGGCAAGAACGCATTGCGATACTGCGATACCAAAGACAACATAGGGGCAGAATTTATCATATTATTTATCTTTGCTGATACTGGCACATGTAACAAAAATGTAATTTTGAAAATTGTTGGCACATGGTAATGTTTAGAAGTAATAGGCTAGCATGATATGAGCATGAGAAGGGATAAAAGTCATATAACGAGAAGAGCGTAAGGTATGAATGTGGATGGGTATAGGAAGAGCTTAGATGAAGAAGAGAGAGCTTATTATCTAAGAGGAAGAGTAAAGGAAGGTCAAAGAAAAGATGGATGGACTGCATTGAAGATGACATTAGTAAAAAAGCAGTAAGTGCAAAATGACGGTTAACAGAAGAAAGTGGATGAAGAAAACATGTTGTGCCGACCCCACATTATGTAGGACAAGGGTAGAAAGAAGATGATGATGATGGGTACATGTAGAAACCATTTTGTCCATAATACTGTAAAGCCATCACGAATAACTCAACTGTATCAATTAAGATTCGATCACTGTGGCGTCGTCCAATAAAAAACAAACAGGCCGAATGGGACACCAATTTAATTAGTCCGTATACGCAGGAATGGGTTACGTGTGTAAAGGAATACGGATGCTTTTGCGATGAATGTGGGCTCAGTTTTGCTCGCTCACGTGTGGTTATGGGAACTAATTGCTTCATACGATTTTAGCTCTTGCGTGCGTATTAACGGTTTATATATTCTTTTCTCAACATCATCAGCCTGTACAAATCCACTGTTGGACATAGGCCTTCCCTAAAGAGTTCCATGAGGAAAGGTGTTGACCCTTTTCCATCCACCGACTTACCGCGACTTTAACAATGTGTTCGGTCCATCAGGGGGCACTCCGTTGGCCAGTTCGTGGTCGCCATTCGAGAACTTTTACTGACAAACGGTAGTTGGTTCTGCGAGCTATATGGCCTGCCTACTGCCACTTCAACTTGCTATATCGGTGACCTTGATTCTTCTTCGGATTTTGTCATCTAGTGAAACTCCAAGCATAGCTCTCTGCATAGCCTTTTGCGCGACTTTGAACTTGGGTTGGGTTCAAGTCTCAGTGCCATATGTTATCACTGGCAACAAGCACTGATTGTAGACTTTCGCCATAAGGCTCTGCGGTATCTGCGAAGAAATGACAAAGTTTACCAAACGCTGCCCATCCTATTTGGATTTGCCGGTTGACTTCTTTGTCGAAGTTGGACCTACCTATTTGAATCGTCTGACCCAAATAAAGTAGGTATTATAAAGAGTGTGTACCTACTATTTTTGTCTATTCTTAGTGATTTACATGTTCAAATATTCTGTAAGCACCATTAAAAATATAGCTTAAAACATGCATAAAATACTAATTAGTATCTCTTAACGAAGTAATATATTATCATTACAGTCTAAGTTTTACCCAGACAAAAACTTTTGGGCACGACAAAATGATAAATAATATTTCGTACCTATTTAATTAGTGTTTTATTTTACGTTCTCATGAGTATTTAATTAAATTGCTTCTAACGAGCTACTTTTTTACACGCGCAAACTATCATCATCATCATCTTCCTGCCCTTATCTCACATCATGTGGGGTCGGCACAACATGTATTCTTCTTCCATTTCTCTCTATCAGCCGTCATCTCAGCACTCACTCCTTTCTTACCCATACCCACTTTCACACAGTCCATCCATCTTTTCTTTGGCCTCCCTCTACTCCTACTCCATCCACATTCATATCTAACACTCTTCTTGTCACATGACATTCTTCCCTCCCCATGACATGCCCATACCACGCTTACCACTCCTCAGCTTTTCCGTCACTGCCGCCACCGTTATACTTCCTGTTTTACTCATTCATTATCTTATCCATTCTGGTCACTCTACAAATCCATCTTAACATTCCATGTACGAGTGAAAATCATTTTTAAAGTTATAGTCATTGGTATTGACCTAAAGATAAAGATACCTAATAACCTAAAGATACTTTGCCTAGTCGAGAAAACTGTTTTGACAGGAAAACGATTATTACTAGGAAAAACAGCATTATCGATATACGGTCAACAGGTTGTAGTTACTATCATGATTAAATAATGTTTACTAGTTTAATCAGTGGCTGTAAAAAACGTGTTTCTTTCAAAATGGCGTAGTCCAATGTAATTATACCTACCTCTTTTACTTGAGTAGCCAAACTCAAAACGTTTTTATTTCTATATCACTAGGATAACTTTTTTAGAAACTAGGTGAAGCTATGCCTTTATGCTATTTAGGAGGAGGTAGGGCACAGCGAGATTTTCTCGTTCTGAATTGGAGCAGCCCACCTGGGGAGGTACCTCCGCCTTACTGAAGATCGCAGCCAAATAACATTATTTGTTTCAAATAGTGTTGTGTTCCTGCGATGAGTAAGGTTGCCAGAGCTCTTTAGGGGTGGGGGGGTTCGGTGTCGGCAACGCGTGCGTGATGCCTCTGGTATTGCAATCGCTCATAGGCTACGATAACCGCTTACCAACAGGTGAGCCGTATGCCTGATTTCCACCTCAGTTGTATATAAAAAAAAATGCCTGTTTCTAAATTATCAGTAATCCTTGACTCTTGCCATGTCATGACTCTTGCCATACTCTGAAATAGAATCATCAGCTCAACCATATAGAGCACAAATAAACGGTAATTAAATCCGGACCCGTGACATCCATTAATCATTCCTGAATTGATGATAGGCAGTTAATGGACGTTGACCCTATTTGTAGTCTAGATAGGCTGGAACTAAATAAATAAATATTCCGGAAATATCACACACGGTCATCTGATCCCAAACTAGGCATAGTCTGTACTATGGGTACCATAGATAAAAATGTAACACCGAGACACAGAACAAACATCTGTGTTCATCACACAAATGTTTGTCCAGCGCGGGAATCGAACCCGCGACCTCTAGCGCAGAAGGCAGAGTTACTACCAACTGAGCTATGAGGTCAGTCAATTACGGAGATACGTTCAAAAATGCATGAAAATAGTAGTATTTAGTATGGTAACATTCTTTCTACGTAAGTACTGTTCATATTTGATCGATGAACGAAGCGAGCGAATCTCTCAAACAATCTTGGGCGAATTGGTGTTGTATACTAATTTTGATAGTGCAACCTATTGACCTACTAAACTCCATACAGATCTGATTGACGGTGCGTGGTCTCCACTTCTGCCCTTTCCAGCCCCAATAATGGCCGCTATATTAGGTTTGTTGTATAACGGGCGATAACTCTCAGGATATCAGAGCCTACCTAATTTCACAGTTGATTACGAAATCCAATTTAAACTACACTTATCTGCTGAAGTATCTGTAGGTTATCGGATAAAGATGAAATATTACTAGAGTTTCAGTTTTCAAAGGGATCTGAAGCTATTAGTGAATTCAAGGAATAATGACGGGAGGATAGGGTCACAGGTGGCAGACTAGTGCAAGTTAATTGTTGTGTTTTTAGTTACAGTTTTTTTTTTTTTCTGTCATCTTGGATTCTACATTGTCCCATTCATGTTCAATCCGCAAAGCGGGGATACTAGTAACCATAGAGATAAAAATGTTTTTTTTGATTTCATACTCTTTGTTGTTGACATTCAGCAGGATGTTTTTCACTAAACAGGTTAACAATGACTTTTTTTGTAAGACGAACTGTAAGAAATCTCTGTATAAAAGAAATAAATACATCAAATTGTCGTGTTATTTGGTCCTCAAGCCATGGTATCATAAGCAAACTTTGTCATTTACCAGAAAACACGTCTTTTGATAGCGCAATGAAAAATTAACTGGAGCGAAGCACAGACCAACAAAATCTTTGCAATAAACAACCTATGGTGACATAGAGTCAATTATGATCAGGGGTTCTTTTAACAAACTATTCATTCAATTGCAGTCCATACGCAGCTAGATATTTTTCATACGTTTTTGTTATCTGTTATTGAATGATGATAATGAAATTAAACCTCAGTATGGTTTCTAACAAGGTTGTTAACTAACAAGGTTCTGAAATCTAACTTTCATATTTATAACGATTTTCTTAGCACTTTTTACTACCACGTGTTTTTTAAACTGCGCTGTCTAGAATCCGAAAATGCGTGGAAATATATATTATCTCATAATAATTTCAGCCGTAGGACGTCCACTGCTGAACATAAGCCTCCCATTACAGTTTAATACGTTAGGTCAATTGGTCCTGTTCTTAAATGTCGTGTCTGAACCTTAAAGCGCATCTCTTTAGAATGATAATCGAAGTTTCAAACTGGATTTGTCGAAAGTCCAATTGCCTGAGGGTTGGGTTGTTGCCCTTACGATTCTCATTGTCATTTTAAATTAGTTTGGGCTGGTAGCTTCGGTATCTTTTACTAAAACTGTGGCAACTCTATCGGAGTACCGCACGAAACGTCTGTGTATCATGACAATTGTATTTTTTTTTGACAATTATGGTGATAAACAAGCATACAGCCTACCTTAGTGGTTTTCGTAGCCTATTAACACATTCAATACCAGAGGTATCGATACCGAATCTAAGACAATTCTTTGTCTGTAACTAGCTTGTGCCAGCTGTGCCAGTGGCTTTTCTCGCGTGGTACCTACATAAAAATTTGCCTATGCTATTCTAGGTAAAGAACTCTATCTATTCAATCCTCTTAGATCGTCTGACAACCTCCTCCTTGATACCCCTGAGCATAGCACTTGTTTTCGTGGCAACTCCTTCTCCGTTGTAGCAGTAAGAATTTGGAATAAACTTCCGTATAATATCAAAAAAGTTGACTCCAAAGATTCATTTAAACGATTAACTCGTGAACATTTTCTTAAGAACATCTAGCATCTACACTACATGTTAATAAAACACTGTTTTGTACTATCTGTTTATCTATTGCAGTGTATTATATATATATAAATATAGTGTATGGTTATATAAAGTATAGTTTTTAGTTAAGTTAATCAATCTGACGTACGCCAACCTCCTGTTTCTACCCAATCAGGCTGGCTGGTAGATAATGCCTTGGCATTCAGCCCACCTTTTGTACATTGTTTTTTGTGTGCAATAAAGATTAAATAAATAAATATTCCAAGTTTCATCTAGTCACGCACATGTTGTTTTTTTTTCAGTAACTGTTGTGGCAAACAAGCATACGGCCCACCTGTTGGTAAGCGGTTACAGCCTATGAGCCGTTGCAATACCAGAGGCATCACGAACGCGTTGCCGACCCCGAACCCCATCCCTCCCCCCTAAAGAGCGTTGGATACCGTATTATTCCTCAATTCCTCGATATGAATGGTTTCGAAGCTCAATACTCCAGTAAAATCGAGAAGTTCTGTATCGCATGTCAGAATGTAAGTAGGTAGCTATTAATTCACATCTCAAACTTTACAAGATTTTGCGAAACCACGCGCGTATCAAGTCGACTTAACTCGCGTAAAATTCCTAGGAGAAGTTCGGTGGAAACTTGTTGTCATTAGCGTTCGGATCCGACCCCAATTTGCATTGTAATGCCGAGATTCTTGAGTTAAATTATTTTATTTTAGGCTTTGAATTTTCCATTTCGGACGCTGAATGATTTTGTTTCTGGGTTAAGGAGAACGAATGAATTTGCAATGAAGCAACGGATAACTTTAAAATGATTTAGTTTAATTAAATATTTAAACACTTCATCATTTCAGCCGTACGACGTCCACTGGTGAACATAGCCTCCCCCACAGACAGAGTTCCTTATCATGTGGGGGGATTTGCCCATACTCACCACGCTGGACATGCTGGTTGGCGAGCGCAGTTAGAGCTATCGTTGTTAAAATGAGGGAAGCTGCTGCCCATCCCCTAGCTTTTTTCCCTTAGTCACCTCTTACGACATCCTAGGGGCATATTCTTCAGCCGTGGCCACCACGGCCAACTTACTCAGGGAAACTTACTTTAAACAAAAATAAATATTATCATATATGGTGTTAAATATGTATCTATTATGTGTATCAGTCAGTGTAAAACAGGCTATGCCTAGTTTGGGATCAGTTGACCGTGTATATGTCCGGAATATTTATTTATTAATTTATTATTTATTAATTTTAATAATGTATGTATAAGTCATATATTATGTTTTTTATAATAGGTACATAACATTATATATTAACCATAACTATTTATTTATAACACTCCACAAATTTGAAGTAGCCTCACAAGGTCAAGTGACTATAAATAACGGTTTCGGCAGAATACCAGCGCCTAACTACTCCTCAGTGGTAAGGCATTTATGCTGAGCCGAGATCTTTTTGCTGCTGTGGCGCACAATAACATTTCAAGTGTTATTTTTAATAAGTTTTTGTGTGTTACCTCTCTGTCTTAGTTTCATATTTTCGCTCTGTGTGTCTTGCTTTTATTGTGACGTGTATTGTGTGTCAAGTTTGTGAATAAATGTTTGTCTTTGTCTATGTCTATTTATTACACTTACTCAGGGAAATCCCGTGGTGGCGCCGGCTGAAGAATAGGCCCCTCCATATCTACCTATCCGCGGATGTCGTAAGAGGCGACTAAGGGAAAAAAGCTAGGGGATGGGCAGCAGCGTCCCTCATTTTAACAACGATAGCTCTAACTGCGCTCGCCAACCCGCATGCCCAGCGTGGTGAGTATGGGCAAATCCCCTCACATGATAAGGAATTCGCTCTGTCTGTGGGGGAGGCCATGTTCAGCAGTGTACGTCGAACGGTTGAAATGATGATGATGATGATGACTCAGGGAAATCCAAGCAACGCAAGCCTTGCTCCAAGGATCCGTTCCGCTGTTGTGCTGATGGTGGGTGGTGGCCGCGGCGATTATGGGGTGAGGCGCTGCTGATGCGGTGCTGAGGTTATAAGTGTGCGCCAACCTTGAACCTGCTCTTTCAACCATCTACATTAGTCACTACTCTTCTTGTCGTTTCACTGATGCTTTCTCGGTCATCCTGCATTAGATCTGTGACCAGATTCAGTTATGGTGGTCCAGAAAACGCCATCGGTGAAAGAATCAGTGAAGTGAAAGTATTAAAGAACGCCTCTAAGACCCTTCGTCCATGACGCTACGCAAAAGTGACGGTACTCATTAGAAACTAGAGTTGCGGACTGATTGGAAACTCTGAATCGTCCACGACGCTACTGGAATTTCCTGAAACTCAGTCACTCAGTACACGATTTTATGTAAACAAAGTTTTGTAAACGAAAATAATTAACATGACTAGTGATCATTCGGGCGATGACATGGAATTATTACTTCTCCAGTCACATAGACGTCAGAATCACTTATAATGACTGTTTATTCGTTCATTTTTCACACAGTTTCTCGAAACCAGTCGCCTGGCGACCAGCATGTCGAGTCGCCAGGTGACTAGTTAAAAACGCGTTCCTTTTGAGTAGTGTCATGGACGGACGCGCATTGAAATACTAGTGCTATCGCAGTCAGGCTACTCATAAGTGACTACAGTTTCAGTCGCGTTCCTTTTGAGTCCCTCCGTGGACGAAGGGGCTCAGAGGTTTCTTTCGAGCATAATTAGTCACTCTATCAAGATGTTTTGTACAGCGTCAGGTAGAAACTTTAACCTACGCCACTAACGGGATACTGTTTAGCCTGAACATGTTTAGTTAAATGCAGGAGAAGACTACATACCCCGGCCCTCTATCTCATATGCCCGTCAGCCTTGTCTACAAGAAAGACATGGTCCACGCGCGCGGGGGCTACAAAGCGTTCAAAATCTACTTAGCTCTACACAAGTCGTCTCAAGAATAAGACGACATCAATCAACCCTAATTCCCATCCATAGACCTACATAATGAAATTTGCAACGTCAGTTAAATTACGCGGGCCAGTGACAGGCGTGTCCGGCCCAGCTGGCCCGTGATTAATGCCCGCGGCCCAGACTTACTGTTACGAGGCAATACAGTTTAGATTACTGCATTCACTGCGTTTTGGACATGCATAAATTTCACTTCTATCCTATTTCTATCCTATAAGAAATTTTGAAAAACGTGTGTGACGCGAACGCGGGAGTGTTGGAGCGCGCGGTAGATCTTATCACAATGCTTTTGCCTTATTGCCTTACTTGCTTTCTGATACCCACGCCACAGGTAATCCTAGTGTGGGGTCAGGACTATGAATGTGACTGTTGGGTGTTAATTATTAATGTTTCGATTCGTCTCTAGAGAATCTTCTTCAGAGGTTCCTAGTTCACGAAATTAATGAGTTCTCACTTTTCGACCGTTAAAAAAGTTATAGATTACTAGTTTTTTTAGGCACCCTAGCACCTCTGAAGAAGATTTCGTCGCGGGTTCGATTCCCGCACTGGACAAACATTTGTGTAATAAAAAATTATGTTTGTTCTGTGTCTGGGTGTTAAATATATATCTATTATGTATATCACTTTCTGGTACCCATAGTACAGGCTACGCCTAGTTTGGGATCAGTTGACCATGTGTGATATGTCCGGAATATTTTTTTTATTTATTTATATAGACTGTTAAAGTATGGGAAGGTTCATAAATAAAAAAACTAGTTAGTAATGACTAAGGAGAAGAGGAGCGTAGCGGGTCCGTAATCGAGATGACCTCTGTCAATAAATCAATACAATACAAATTCTTTATTTGCAACATTACAAGTTTACAACATAATATGTGCCTACTTAGGTGCAGCAAAAAAAGGGTAACAAACACAAATTATAGTAGGCAACTTATAGTTAGTAGGTACACTGTTGCAAACAGGTCCCAACTTAGCGTGTGCAGATTGTAATAACTTGCGCTGGTCTTCCGTTGAGGCCTTTGAGACCGACAAGTTCTAAAAAAAAAAGGTCTCAAGGTCCAATAAAAATCACACACCACAATCGAGATGCGAATATGGTGTGTGATTTATTGACAGAGGAAAGATTATAAATGTTTTAGAAACAAATTTTCTCGAGTATTTAATGAGCGCCTCCTGTTCTGCGTATTTTAATAAAACGTTACGCGTTCATTTAAATATTGACATCGTTTAAAATTATGCTCCCGGCGTAATTAAATTTAACCTGAGTTTAATTTATGCATTCGCCAAGTCGGAGACGCCATTCTTCCGCCCTTAGATCATTTGCTGAAGCTACATAAACTAACACAGTCCCCAATTGATAATCTTCTTTGGAGGTCGGTAAAAAATATATTAGTTGTTGAAAATTAGTACATATTTTATTCTTGGAGCCCTGTAATGACAGATGTGGACAACTATCCGAACGAATGCACTGAATGTTGTTCAACCAGTTAAGGCCAGCTACCCATTATAAACTTTCAAATCCTAATTACCAGGCGGAAAAACTTAAGGGTAAAAGTTTGATGCTCAGTCATCTTAAGGGGCAAAGACTTGATTTCTAGAGAAACGGCTGAAAGTATATAACGGTCGTAATGTAGATATATAGCCAGCTATCTTTCTAACAAAAGTAGTAATCTGAATCGTCTTGGATTTGTGGTTAAAGATATTTATTTCTCAAAGAACAAAGTTCACTTATAGAGAATACAACATTTAGCTATTTCATGTAAGTACATATTGTACTGGTTTGGGTCCAGTGATGTAACAGTTACAGACGTGTCTTAAATAAATAAATATATAGATAAAGAATGGAAGTATTTTTTAGTATATGGTCTGTTAATCGTTTTTTGAATATTGATAGACTGGTGGCTTCTTTAACAATATTAGGTAATTTTAGGATTTCAACCAATATTCGTTTCAATTCTTTGACAAGTTCGAAAATCACCATCGCTCCTTACACTACGGCCGTCACATGTCGGTCGCTATTTTTAGGAAAGTATAGCTTAGGTAAGTAGAGATATAAATGAGCTCATCCCAGCGGGGAAACGAGGGCCGATCGACCAAACGATCGGGCATTAAATAAGTGCCTGTGGACGGATAAGGAGCAGTCTCTACAATACGACCTTAATAATGATAACTTTATTTCGGTTAACTTAAGAATAGTGCAGATCGTAAATACTAATTCTAAGACCCATAAATATACCTTAACCTAAAACGTATAAAATACCTATTAACTCTAAAGCCTATTTTAGGGTGACGTGTGATTCTTGGTGTCTCGTGTCAGGCAGCCGATGAACCGACGATCTTTTTGAACTTGACACCGTCAGAAGCTTGTGTCCTTGAACAAACGAGCTGTAACTTATATTATCTAACCGCCGGCTGTGCCACCGATGTCGTTACTATAACGCTGGTTTTACGTGACGCCAGAGAGCGTAGCGTCGACGCGACGTCCCCTTAACCGGCCTTTCTTAGATTTTCCTACAAAGATATTATTTGAATCGGCATAGTCTTTGTTTAAGCGGTATAAGTGTAATCGGGCCCTACAATGCTTCATAAGGCTTCATTTGTCTTAACGGGGGGCCTAAGTGGTGCTCCAGATATGCCCAGATAATATAATGAGCCGGAAGCATAATCCTTAATGGCTGCTGTATAATAGGCACTTCCTTTTGTAAATAAGCACCTAGGTGAATAAAAAAAAATGTGTTTGACTTTTTTTAATTTGAATTTTTAAAACTTCTTTGATTCAGGCGTGACTTTGCTAAAGTCCGTTCTAAGATATTAAATCTATCTGTTCAGTGCTCGGCGAGGCAACACGTCTCGGGGTTACCAGCGCACAGCAAGTCAATTCTTCCTGATGATGGCTCACAGAGAGGCGGAACACGTGTCGAATTCTTATTAAGTTTGTTTGTTGAACTTATGAGGAATAGATTAGCGGAATAGAACCGGCGACGGTAACCACTTACCATCAGGAGGGCCGTAAGGCTGTTCGCCTCCGTATAACATAAAAAATAATATATCTACTAGCTGGTGCCCGCGACTTTGTCTGCGCAGGATTAGTATTTCAAGTAGCTAATAGTCATATATTGGACAATTCACACAATATCTTTATAAATTGTAGCCTATGTGTTATTCTAATGTATTAGCTATATTATTGTGAAGTTTCATTAAAATCCATTCAGTTGTTTTTACGTGAAAGAATAACAAACATCCATCCATCCATCCATACTTACAAACTTTCGCGTTTATAATATAAGTAGGAAGTGAAGGATGAGTAGGATGGGATAGGATGAATTTCATAGGTTTTTTACCACTTAGTGGTAGAGTAGATTACCACTTAGTTGGTTGCCAATAAAATAAGCTCCTTTCCGATGATACTATTTACGGAACACGCTGTACAAAAAGGCAGCAAAACAAAGTTACTAAAAATTATACGGTAAAAACTCGGCCCTGTCACTTTAGCAAAATGCAATTTATATACGCGAAATGTAATTTTTGCGCCCTCGGGTGGCTATTAACACCAATTTGCTTAGCCCTCTGAATTGATTACGCGATTTTATAAACACTGACAGCCATCGCGTTCATTTTGTGCTGTTTTTCATCATCATAATCATCATTTCAGACGTAGGACGTCCACTGCTGAACACGGCCTCTCAAACAGGTTTCCAGAAAGAATTTCTATCATGTATATGTCCATACTCATCAAGCTGGGCAAGCGGGTTGGCGAGCACGGTTAACAGGTTTCTTTGTGGAAATAGGGGCCGCTGCTGCCCATCCGCTGCTTTTTACCTTATTCGCCTCTTACGACATCCACGGGTAGGTAGATATGGAGGTTGCTATTCTTCAGCCGGGGCAACAATGGCCAAGACTGTTTGTTATCGACTTAAAATAAAAACAAAAATAAAAAACGCGCATAATTTCTTGAAGAAGTCTAAAGGGTGTAGGCATGTGCACGTCCAAATATTACATTTCATATGCTCACATTTTGAATTTCAATAACGACAGGTTGCAAACCTATTGCCACCTAAAAGAATACATTTTTTTTTCGCCAGTAGGACGTTTAGTGACCAAATCGGTGACGTTTTGAAAAAAGGCCAGGTCCAGAGTACCCTAAATCGACGAGCATGTATGTGGAAGGTAATGAGAGCGAATGAAGCAAAAGAGATCAGGATCGTACAAAGTGGAAAGCTCTCTGCCTACCCCTCTGTAAAATAAATGAAGGTATGTTTGTTTGTTGATAAAAAAAAACACTTTTGGGATATTTTTTTTTTTTTTTATACAACAGAGGTGGCAACAAGCTTACGGCCCACCTGATGGTAAGTGGTTACCGTAGACTATGAGCGCTTGCAATACCAGAGGCATCACGCACGCGTTGCCGACCCCGAACCCCCTTCCCCCCTAAAGAGCTCTGGCAACCCTACTCACCACAGGAACACAACACTATTTGAAACAAATAATGTTATTTGGCTGCGATCTTCTGTAAGGCGGAGGTACCTCCTCTCTAAATAGTAAATAGTAATATAAATATTATGAATCACCTGCAAAGCAAGGAACTACTCGTTCAACAACCGCAGGTTCTAATATCGTGTACATGAATCATTAAGGCCCGTTCACACTACGGCCCGTACTCCAAAACAGTTACTCCACACTAAATCATAGCTCAGTTGGTAGGACTAGCCTCATAGCTCAGTTGGTAGTAACTCTGCCTTCTGTGCTAGAGGTCGCGGGTTCGATTCCCGCACCAACATTTGTGTGATTAGCACAGATGTTTGTTCTGTCTGCGTGTTAAATATTTATCTATTATGTATATCAGTTTCTGATAACCATAGAACAGGCTATGCCTAGTTTGGAATCAGTTGAATGGGGGGAAAAAAACATGTTTTTAGGGTTCTGTTCCTCACTTTGAAAACGTAACCCTTATAGGATCACTTTGTTGTCGGTCTGTCTTTCTGTCTGTCAAGACCCTTTTTCTCAGAAACGGCTAAAAGGTATCAACTTAAAATTTAAACCAACTAATTAAGTTCCGTGAAAATATGGGAATGAATGTCAAATTTTTGTTTGGAAATGGCAAATATGAAAAACGATTTCGGAACTATCTATTATGTATGGTTTTTGCGTCTACGAGACAAAGTTATATTTGCAGTATACAATGAACTACGTGAGCGACTACACTTGGAATTAGTGGGAGGAGGTAGGGCACAGCGAGATTTTCTCGCTCTAAATTGGAGCAGCCCGCCTGGGAGGTACCTCCGCCTTACAGAAGATCGCAGCCAAATAACATTATTTGTTTCAAATAGTGTTGTGTTCCTGCATTGAGTAAGGTTTCCAGAGCTCTTTAGGGGGGAGTGGTTCGGCAGGCAACGCATTAGCAATGCTCCAGGTATTGCTAATGTCAATAGGCGACGGTAACCACTTATCATCAGGAGGGCCGTAAGCCTGTTTGCCTCCGTATAACATAAAAAAGGTATAACTGCGTTATAGCTGCAACACAAGGCTTTATTGCAGCTATAACGTACTAATTGTCGCGTAATGTATTAGCTCGGTGCACTTGTTCAGCCGTAAATTATAATTTATAACATGTCAGCCAAATGAAGCGATTGGACGCGCGAGATTTCGCGTTCCACGGTCCTGGGGAGCAGTCTTGATACTTGTAATTATTACAAGTACCTATGTTCAGTTTTGACGTCATCATTAGGTACAATCAATCGGTATGAAAGTGCGCGATTCTGTCAGCTGTCACATACGTCAAATTAATGAACAGCTGAACTGTAATTGGCTACTCGAGGTCATTCACCTTAGCATTCAAATATTCAAATTTTCAAAATAACTACGTTAAAACTATCGATTTGAACTATCGTCATTCGAAGACAACTAACTGCCCTTAGCAGACCACAAATTTATCGTTTTCGCTTTGTCTTTCGTAATTTTCTCGGACTTTCTAGTCAACCTTTTTCGTTCATCAAATTCATAATAAAGTGCATCAAATTGTGCCCAAGTGTGTCATTAGCAAGAATCTTCCACCAACACTTCGTGACCGTTCCCGGAGTTGTTCGACGTGCCGTAAGTACCTGACGTGTCTAAAGGGATATTTCGACTTGAACTGAAGCACCGAACCTTGCGCGCCAAGTCAATTTCGGGGAACTACGCCAACGGAGAATCCAGGTACGTGGAACATCTTTGCTACAACACACACATAATTTTATCGTTTCGCAGGATACCAATTTGTATGCACTCAACCCTATCGTGTCGTTTGTCGTAACTCTAGCTTAATTAAAAATACAGTCCACTAAATCGCACAACCTACTTTTAGTAAGAATTTTAATTCGCATTGTAACTTCTAATGGATCCAGTCTTCTTCTACTATAAATAATAAATAAATAAATAAATATTTCAGACATAGCACGCACAGTCAACTGATCCCAAACTAGGCAGAGCCTGTACTATGGGTACCAGTGACTGATATACATAATAGATAAATATTTAACACCCAAACACAGAACAAACATTTGTGTTCATCACACAAATGTTTGTCCAGTGCGGGAATCGAACCCGCGACCTCTAGCGCAGAAGGCAGAGTTACTACCAACTGAGCTATAAGGCCAGTCTACTACTACTATCGTTTCAATGTTTCCACTAAAGTCCAAGCCCGTTCGCCAGTTCGCCCAGTAGGAGGTCACTTTTATTCCTGCATATTCGGTAGCTTGAATCAGGTGCTCGCACTTTATTTTCCCAAGCGGACTGCTCAAATTAAGAGCTAGAAAATCTTGCTTTTTTTAATTTTTTTATATACAACTGAGTTGGCAAAAATGCATACGGCCCACCTGTTGGTAAGCGGTTACCGTAGCCTATGAGCGCTTGCAATACCAGAGGCATCACGCACGCGTTGCCGACCCCGAACCCCCTTCCCCCTAAAGAGCTCTGGCAACCTTACTCACCGCAGGAACACAACACTATTTGAAACAAATAATGTTATTTGGCTGCGATCTTCTGTAAGGCGGAGGTACCTCTCCAGGCGGGCTGCTCCAATTTAGAACGAGAAAATCTCGCTATGCCCTAACTCCTCCAAAAAAGGCTGATGATAATGATAACAATAAGGTTTAGTTTGGAAGAGCTGTGGCTATAAACTTCCGTTGTTGGCAACATCTACAGGGGACAGAAATATTAATAAACCTAGAGCTAAATATCGAGTCTGGATAGCTGGTATGAAGCTAATAAAACTGTCAAGTACCAAGACATCTCTGTCGCAATAAAACATCACTGGTGCCTGTAGCACCAGTTCCTTTGAATCTCACATCATTTCTCAAAAGTCAAATATTTAAGCAATGTTACAAACTTCTTTTAGGTTTACCATACTGAAGCTTTTTCTTGTTAGTTATGTTGTCACTGATTCTTTGTTGGTCATCCTGTATTAGGTCAGTGACCAGATTGAGGTATGGTGGCCCTGAAAAGGGCCTATGACCGTCGGCGAAAGAATCAATGTAGTGAAAGGATTAAAGTGCGCCTCTTAGAGGCTCCATTCATACACATATCACTGTCTTCGATTTTTTGGTTCTAGGACATGCCAGTTTCCTCACGATGTTTTCCTTCACCATTTGAGAGCACTAATTTTGACTGTTCAAAGTCATTTTTTGAACTTACAAAATCTGTGTCACCTCCCGTTACGGATCAGTGTCAGCTTTGTACACCGCCGTATTTTTGTACACAGCCGCATTTTTGTACACTGCTGTATTTCTTTTTGTACACCACCGTCTTATTTTATATGTTTATCCTGTATATGTCCATCCAAAGGTTTTCTGGAAGAGATCGCTTTTAGCGATAAGGCCGCCGTAATATTTGTTGTGTCTCCCTTTGCTATGTTTCTTTGTGTACAATAAACAGTTTATCTATCTATCTTTCAAAAGCTAAGTGTGACCGACGCATTACTCCTATATTTCACGCACAGATTTGCAAGTGCATCGGATGAAACTAGTGCTAGCTCCCCATTTCACTTGCAACTGGTCGCATTCGTGTCACTGGCCGTCCGCTAGGAATTAATTACTACAGTAATGTTTAGACATGCTACAGACACGGACAGACAGACGGCCAATTTGTCTAATAATACTTTGGAGTGAATATTAAAAAGGATAGGGAATTATTTGAGGGACCTCGGTTTGTGTTGTTAGGTAGTAGTGTGCATTTAAGCTGCCTACCAATGTACCCTAGCTCTACTAAAGAACCTTTTTATGAGAGAAAAATAAATGAGTTTATTATTATTATTGTGTAGTATTGTAGTTATTTGATTGGCCTCATAGCTCAGTCGGTAGTAACTCTGCCTTCTGCGCTAGAGGTCGCGGGTTCCATTCCCGCGCTGGACAAAGAACACAGCTTTTTGTTCTCTGTCTGGATGTTAAATATGTATCTATATTATGTATTTCAGTCTCTGGTACCCATAGTACAGGCTATGCCAAGTTTGGGATCAGCTGACCCTGTGAATATGTCCGGAATATTTGTTATTTATTATTGTATAACATTTATTCGTCATAATATCTTCTCGTCGCAGATACCGCATATTGTGACCTCGAACCGGGTGACGCCGTTTTGGGAGCCCCCCACCCGATGGATCGACGACTTCGTGAAAGTTGCGGGAAGTCGGTGGATGGAAAAGGCTCAAGACCGTTCATCATGGAACTCTATCTGGGGGAGTTCTATGTCCAGCAGTGGACTTCTACAGGCTGATGATGATGATGATGGTGGTATTTCTATTGCAAAATAAATACTCTTTTCTTGGGTGATATGGCTGACGATAACAGGGAATATTCATAAAACTTTTATTCCATTGTAATCGTAGGTACATACTAATTCCGTTGATTAAATAAGTACCTTAGAAAGTTGATTTAACACAGAAACAAGGAAAATGTGCAGCGGGCTGGCGCAGCGGCTCAAATTTATTACATTTCCGCCATTTTCAGCTAATTACAGACGGCTTAATATATTAATTTAATACTTCGGGTGGTCGGGGATTAGGTAGAGAAGCTGGATCACTCTGAAACGTAAACTTTAGATCGTGGATTCAAACTCGATCATGTACCATCGAGTTTTAAGTTAGAAACAATTTTTCAAAATTGTAAGTGTGCACACACACAAACGCTCACACGCGCAGAGACACAGATAATATAGTTAAGTACCTACATAGTTTGTCTTTTCACCCGACTACGTTTATGCTCTTATTTATTAGGGATTATAATTAGATTACTTTTCTTTTGAGCCTAGTTCGATCGGCACTACACTGAAGCTTTAAATTCCACTTTGTGAAAAAGGATCATCGACAAATATTATAGGCACCAAGCCGTGTTTGTTGCCTGATTCTTCTAGGCTTGGTCGCGAGGAACAGGCATAGCTTCACCTAGTTTCTAAGACATTTAAAAGTGATCCTAGCGATTTTATTGAAATAAATGCCTTTTGACTTTGACTTATGTAAGTATGTAACCCATTCTTTGTTACCTCGTACAACCAAATGTATTGAAGTGATTTCAACAACTGATACGTCGATAAATTCACCTCGATCCAGGTATAT
Organism: Anticlea derivata; assembly: GCA_947579855.1. NCBI lineage: Eukaryota > Metazoa > Arthropoda > Insecta > Lepidoptera > Geometridae > Anticlea > Anticlea derivata. The sequence continues at coordinate 9,626,476 of OX388276.1, read as the reverse complement.
ATGACGTTACAGAAAATTCAATAGTTAGAAAGTAAGTAGATAATAAACACAATAATTTTAGGTGCACTTACATCCAAATAGCATAAAACCGTCTAGAGTCGAATAGCATTGCATTCAAAGGATGAACATTTCCTTCTGTCCACGAGAAAAAAAGTATCCTTTGTTGTTGATGATGCCTCAGGTACTGCGAGAATGATGGATGAAAGTCAATGTATTTTATTTTGATATTTTTATAATAATTAATGATTGGTGTAACTGGCGAAAGCTTTTTTTATACAACTGAGGTGGCAAACAAGCATACGGCCAACCTGTTGGTAAGCGGTTACCGTAGCCTATGAGCGCTTGCAATACCAGAGGCATCACGCACGCGTTGCCGACCCCGAACCCACTCCCCCCCTAAAGAGCTCTGGAAACCTTACTCATCGCAGGAACACAACACTATTTGAAACAAATAGTGTTATTTGGCTGCGATATTCTGTAAGGCGGAGGTACCTCCCCAGGCGGGCTGCTCCAATTCAGAACGAGAAAATCTCGTTGTGCCCTGCCTCCTCTTAAATACTGCTGTACTAATAAATAAATAAATAAATCCTGGAGTGAACCAGCTATTTCCTTATTCTGCTGAAAGAAGAGCATGACAATTCTTCTGTTTGTTTCATTTATTTTGTAATTATTTAATGCTGTTAAGGAGGTCCTGGATTTAGGAGCTCGGATAAACGCAAAATATGCAGGAAAATATGGACAGATGATAAACAGTAACCGTACCTTCCACTGGGCAAACACGGCTCTCCCTAATTACATAGCCGGAAACACTCTAACAAACTCACTGACCTACTCTCACCTACTCTATGGATAACAATATTATCATCATCAGCTTGAGAAAGCCCACTGGTGGACATAGGCCCAAAGAGTGCCATCACGAACGATCTTGAGCCTTCTCCATCCACCGACTTCCCGAGAGCACTGGGTGATGGTAGTGGCCTCGCCTTCCGATCCTCAGGTCGTGGGTTCGAATCCCGATCGTCACCAATAGGATTTTTTTTCGTTAAATAATGTGTTCTAAACCTGACTCCCAAACGATGAAGGGACACAGTGAGGATATCGGAATGTAAGGACCTAAAAATTATGAGACATGTGACATGTGCACGAAAGGTGCCTAAGAGGCGCACTTTATTGCTTTCACTGATTCTTTCACCGACAGTCATAGGCCCTTTTCAGAGCCCCTATACCTCAACCTGGTCAAAGACCTAGTACAGGTGATCAAGAAAGAATCAGTGAGACGAGAAGCATGCAAGCAACTGCTCTGATTCTATCATCCACGACGAGGATCATAGCCTCTTTTCAGGGCCACCAGGTCACTGACCTAATACACGCTGTCCATAAGAATTGGTGACATGACAAGCCACCGATTTCCTACAAACTTAACAATTATTTATGAGGTCCATCGCCATTTGAGAATCTTTATTCCCCAACCGTCCGTTCTGCGAGCTAGATGGCTTGGCCACTGCCATTATAAAATGCTTATTCTGAGCGCTTTGTTGGTGACCTAGGTTCTTCTACGGATTTCCTTGTTATATATTTCATCACGTAGTGAAACTCCGGGCATAGCTCTCTTCATACCATACACCAAAACCCTCATCTCATTCTCAAGGACCCTGTATCCACAACGTAAAGTATTTCCTAGTAGTTCTTTTAGAAATCTGTTTATTCCCTGTTTGGTTCGCTTATTCTTCAACTATCTATTTCAAATATCAGCCGCCTTTGCAGATGACTTTGACAGTCTAATGGCAGAAGACAGTTCAAGATATTAACAAACATAAACCCCGAGATGTGATAATGCACAAGTGATCTATATTCCGTACGGCGAAAGTTGAAATTCGTTTAATACGTGCTCATGTGAGCCGCAGGAGTGTGGTAAAAACAAAGTTATAAAGGTAGAGTGGAAGAGAAAGCGAGAAAAAGCTATATAAAAGTTAAGTATTTTGCCCATTTTCTGTACACAACAGGTGTACAAGTACAGGAAGCGCAAATAATTCAATAGATAGTGATTCATAACATGTATACCATCCCAAAAGGGGATTATTCTATCAACAAAAAGAAATAATACAATCGAAAAAAATATATATATATTTTTTTTATTTTCTGGTATTTTTATAATCTGTAGAACTAGTAACTAAACGTACAAGAAGTTTGGAATCGAGATTGCTACCTAAAACAGCTGATTCATTGAGTTTAACCTGATTTGACCCCAAAACAGCTGATTTTCACATTTTCACAATTTTCACAATGAAAAATGACGATTTTCCAAAAGTCGTAGAACAAAATTTATTTCCAATTGGTTGTAGAATAAGCCCCATTCGGATAGAATACATATTAAGATGCATTCATAACCAACTAGCTCCCGCACGCGGCGTAGCTCGCCGCCTATGGTACCTATATAAAGCTAGCCTATATGCTATACGAGGTAAAGAACTATATATAGGTACTTATTGCAAGTTTCAACGAAATCGGTTGAACCGTTACGACGTGATTGAACAACAAACATCCAAAAATACTCACAAATTCATGTGAAATTGCGCTGAGAAGCTCGCATTTGATGGAAATATGACATCATAATAGACCCTGAACAGTTTTACGAAATTAACTTGTCTGTCTAGGTTTTCAGTCATATGCCAAGTAGATGAATTTACATTAGGCGTACAAGTTAGTTTTTTTGTTCCATCGATGAAAGGCGTCCAATTACGCCCAATTACAAAAATCTGCATAGAGAAACGCTTTTCATCATCATTTCAGCCGTACGACGTCCACTGCTGAACATGGCCTCCCCCACAGACAGAGTGAATTCCTTATCATGTGGGGGGATTTGCCCAGACTCACCACGCTGGGCATGCGGGTTGGCGAGCGCAGTTAGAGCTATCGTTGTTAAAATAGGAGACGCTGCTGCTGCTTTTTTCCATAAGTCGCCCCTTACGACATCCGCGAATAGGTAGATATAGAGGGGCCTATTCTTCAGCCGGGGCCACCACTTAATTTTAATTTAGTCGATTTCGAAGTCGAAGAGAAACGCTTTTACAGCAGCTTTTAAATACTTTTATCTTCTCGCTCGAACCAGCGCCACACCCTTAAGCGTTCGGAGGGTAAATGACGCCATCTTCCAGCGGAAATTATCAGCTATGCGGCAAATGGGCTCCCGATATCGCTTATCTGTGACTACCCGCAAACGCCTCGCGTGCTAGCTCTATTGAATGTTTAGGTGCCACGGTTCAGCAGATAGAGTGTATTGCTTTAGAAAAAACAACGCCTTTGTAGCAAAATGTGTCTAGGGCAGCTTCTTCATTTGCTATTTTGCGGTCTTTTCTTTACCTATAATTTAATTTTCAGAGACTCACTTAATTTCATCGGCATCACATTGAAGCTCTGCTTTCTTTGATTTCTAAAAGAACTAACCGTCAGTTTTCAAAATTTACCTACATACGACAAGCAAGCAAGTAAGCAAGAAGTACCTAATTGGCCAGTAGACAAGTAATCGACTCCCTGGGCTGTTCTCAGTTTAACTGATCCATATAATCTAAGTAACAGCTTCCGAATTTGCGTAAACGCTCGGAGTTGGAGCCAGCCGCACCGCTGGCTAAGGCCACTTTCACCAACACGCTAAACGGCCTGTAAGCTCTGCTGAATATTCTTATATTCGTTTGCTTGGTCCTGTTTTGGGTACCATGGCATTTGTGTTTTCTGATAATCACGGCAAAGGGTATCTGAGTCCCCATTTTCAGACCTACGTTTCTGACGATTGGGTATTTACTAGATATTTTGTTGGCTCTGTGTTAACACTAATCTACGGTGTGCCCTAGGGCAGCATTTTAGGACCTACTGTGTTTTAGAATAACATAAATCAACTGCACATAACATGATAATGAGGTATGAGTTTCTGGTCTAGAATCTATAATCAATTTAATTGTAAAAATTTAATGATCAAACTTTCATAAGTATTTGCAATATTACAATGTTTTTTTTTTAATTTAAGTAGGTACCCAAGAGTTCCATCTACAATGCATCTTCACATCTCCCGTCCACATAACGCGAAGGTTATTTGGAAGATAATGTTTTTTTAGAATTAAGTTCGCCTTTGTAATATGCATTAAAGATTTAGTTTGTATCAACCTCTCTATAAGTAAGAAAGGAGTGAATACGAAGATGACGGCTGAAGGTGAGTGGAAGAGAAAAACATATTGTGCTGACCCCACTTGAAGTGGGTTCAGGGTAGGGATGATGAATTGAAAATAATTTTATGATACATTGGACTTTGTCTTTGTCGATGGTTTAACTAACTGCTAGAAAATGTTGGCAAACACCAGCCTAAGCTTGAGAGCTGGATCCCTCTTCTAGCTAAGCTTTGAATACTGAATTTGACGATGCTAAATTCACTTTGAGGTGTGTCGCAGGACACAAGAGCTAGCGGCTTTGTACAATACTGAAATTGCGAGGGCAAAATTCGCATATCTGATTTTTTCCGGACTGTGTGTGAAAATGTGCGGAAAAAGTACTAATAAACGTTATTGTAGCCGCACTGAGTCCGGAAAAATCGGGTTGGTGGATTTTGCCTACGCAGTATTTTTTTGCGATCAGGAATCATCTTTTAGTTTATATAGTATACAATATAACCTGTAGAAGTCCACTGCTGAACATAGGCTTCCCTCAGAGTGCCATGACGAACCATTTTGAGCCTTTTCCATCCACCGACTTCCTGCAACTTTCACAATGTTATCGGTCCAGCGGGTAGAGGATGGACCGACGACAGGGGGTCTTCCAACTCTGCTTCGCCAGTTCATGGTCGCCATTCGAGAAATTTTATTTCCCAACGGTTGTTGGTTCTATTATTAATGTCTTCCATCTATCCTACTTAATGCGAAAGTTTGTGAGGATGTTTGGATGTTTATGGTTCAATCACGCCCAAACGACTGAACGGATTGGGATGAAATTTGTCACAGAGATAGATTATAGTCTGGAATAGCATATAGACGCGAGCGAAGTCGTGCGCGGAAGCTAGTCTATCATAAAATATTAATTTACTAGAGAAAAGACAAGAAAGGTCAATAATGTGCATACATTTAGTTCATAGTTCACAGTTCATAGTTATTTATTTCATAAAACAAGTCATTGTATGTGGAAATTATAAAATACACAACATAATATAACATAAACAAAACAAAATAACAAAATATTCATAACTAATTTAACCACAATTACATACATCACTATTATACATAAAAAAAAGTCCTACATACAAGATAAATAAATAAATGTCAAGTTGTGTTACAAAAATGTTCAAATGTCATAGTAGGTAACAAAATAAGAAGTCATACAAATCTAAACTGCTTCGGCATTTCTAATAAGCCCAATCATTAACAGTGTTTTAATGGGATCTTATTAAAAATGCCCGCTTCAACCCAAACCTTGCACAGTTGTATCGTGGATCCAAAACGGATTAGGTCCGCGTGGTCCACACCCGCATACGCCGGGCATTTAGACGCACCAGTTTATTTGCGGCTGTATAATGCCATTAGGTGGTAATTCCGTACGTTCGTTATACTTTCGTTTAAGTATTTTCACTAAGCATCATAATTCGTTCAGAATAAACCAAAGACGCTTACTTTAATTAATAATATCAATTGAATACTCTCACTGATAAGAGCGTCAATTTTTATCACTTGAGTATAAGTTTCTTATTTAGTCTCCTTTTACGTGTTACATTTTTCAATTTCTATAATATAGAAGAAATACTACAGAGCCAGAAAAATCCCTTGAGCTACCACTCGACCTTCGTAATAACAGACACTTAATTTTAGTTGTTTTTATTAACGAAAGAAGATTGTCGAAACAGGTGTATAAGGAGAGTGTGAATGGAACCGTTGGAAGGGGAAGACCTAGGCGTACGTTTAGCGACCAAATCGGTGACGTTTTGGACAAGGGCCAGGTCAAGAGTACCCTAAACCGACGAGCATGTATGAGGAATGTGATGAGAGTGAATGAAGCGAAAGAGGTATGTCAGGATCGTAGCAAGTGGAAGGCCGTGGTCTCTGCCTACCCCTCTGGGAAATAGGCGTGATTTTATGTATGTATGTATTATTAACAGCATTTGTAGTGGGTACATGCTTATCTATAATCCTGAATCCTTCATTCCTAAATGCTCTGGCGATGGACGCATCAGTTTATTTGCGGTCACCGAATAATGGCATTAAGTGGTACTGGGAGAATTCGACTAATGAGTTTTGACCACGTCCTTTTTATACTAGATTGAAACTGTGATATTTAACAGTATTTTATTAGCACGATTAGAAATAAAATATACCTACGCCTTTGCAATGCATTATTTGTTGCAAATAGTGTTGTGTTCCTGCGGTGAGTAAGGTTGCCAGAGCTCGAAGAAAGGATTCGGGGCTGGCAACGCGTGCGTGATACCTCTGATATTGCAAGCGTTCATATAACCACTTACCAAAAGGTGGGCCGTATACTGGTTTGCCACATTATTTGACGAATATTCAGAAACTGTAACACTCAGAAACTGTATACATTTTAGTATACCATTACCACGACCATAGTTTCCGAAAAAGCATATTACATCGTGTGCAAATCTACATGTAACCGTTCTAACTTAAGCCAAATTACAGTTACACGATGCTACAGGATAATCTGCTAAGTGTCAGGTAAGCTGAATCGAATTGAAACTAGTTCAGTGAAATTGGAGAATTAGAATCCGAACGGCATGCTATTAGCTGGTAGGGCCCATCGAATTATTTTTTGCTGTTACTCCGATTTCAAACGTAATTTTATGTACATGACTGTAATTATTGGCATAGCACCCAACTATTATATAATAATAATAATAAGTTCATTTATTTCAGACAGGTCCATACAGAAATGCAATTTTAAAGAGCCAAAAAGAATAATTACCTAACCTAACGCACATTAAACATAGAGGATCTGGAAGCCATATGTACGGCATTCCATTTCCACACGACGGGACAGTCAACCGTGTCCAGTATTGTGACGAGGAGGCTATTGGGGCTAACTCGCACGCGGCGCATCAAGGAGGCAACTCGTTTCCGGATGATTGCGTGGAATCCATCTACACCTGATTCTGCACACATTCCTGACGCGCTACAGAAACGAGGCAGCCCCAAAAGCATCCTCAAGCCATTATTGTACTGGACGCGCAGGGCATTGAGAGATTTCAGTGTAACCCAAAGGTTTAAGGAGATTATAAACAAAAAGGCTGGCATTTCCCAAAAAAATAACACTTAATGAGAATAAAATTGTCTTACTCTTGTATTTGTACTGAATAAACAGTACCTTTAATTCTGATCTACAGAGTAAACGCCGAATATTTCAGAGGACAAATATCGTTAACAGCATAATAATGATGTGAATTACGTATATTTTACATTTTGCAGCTGCTTGCAATATATTATGCTAATGAATTTTGCAAGCTGTATCAAGGTTATAAAGATGACTCACGAAGTAAAAGAACGCCGAGCTTTTTCGAAAATTATTATAAAAAATTAGTTTATTTCATTCTTCAGAAGATACATTATGTATCTATGTTAAACGGCAATGTCTGGACTGGTCAAATTTATGCCTCATGAACTTCCGAACTAAATTCATGAAAAGGGCGCGGTACTTTGAATGTTCAGAAAGTATTTAAAATCATTATTATCAATGTTAATATTTTGAATCATAAATGTCGCAACATAATTTATGATTCTTCTAGGCTTGGTCGCGAGGAACAGGCGTAGCTTCACCTAGTTTCTAAGACGTTTCAAAGTGATCCTAGTGATTTTATTGAAATAAATGCCTTTTGACTTAGAAAAAAAAAAAAAAAAAAAAATAGTTGCAACGAGCTACTCATTTTCTGTTTGTTATTTTAAATAACAGTATTCTGTCGAACTGGGATGCGGGAAATGTTTTTTTTTTTTTTTACAACTATGGTGGCATACAAGCGTATGGCCCACCTGTTGGTTACCGTAGCCTGTGAGGGATTGCAATACCAGAGGCATCACGCCCGCGTTGCCGACCCCGAACCCCCCCACCCCCAAAAGAGCTCTGGCAACCTTACCACAGGAACACAACACTATTTGAAACAAATAATGTTATGTTTTGATGTATACTCCCAAAATCTTGCTCGCCGTATTCTCCGACCGTGTGTCACCATAAATAGTCTGTTTACCCTCGTTATCTGCGTCGAACACACGTAGAGTTACGATGCGTAAGTCTGTTATTACGTGGCGTAACATGACTACGGAACTACGGGACGCAACTAGAATCTAGTGATCAGACCCATTAGCTTAAATGATGTAAGATGAACTGATTACATATGTGCTTCGTCTTGTATAGCTATCAACATAATACGAGCTTTGTTATGCTCGTGGAACCTTAAGTGACCCCGAGTCGATTGATTTCTATTGGCCATTGTTACATTATTGATGTACATTGACAATAACATCATAACATCAATTACAGCTACAATAATGAAAACTATTGTACTAATAGGCGTTGATGTAGTCAGTATTAGTTTAGCTAACCACTTGATGATCACAAAGCGAAAAACATCATAAATGGTTGCCAGGGACGATCACCATCAATTGAGAATCCATCAGTCATATTTTAATTAACATAATAGGTTGTCATCGGGGATTTTTTTTAAACCATGGGAGGTACTTTGATAGTCTCTATAGATGACTTATACTGTTCAGATGTGTTACGTGAAGTAGATTTAAGTTCTGAAACCACTACCTAGGTAGGTATATCATTCTGGCATAATGAAAAAACAAGTACGTACAGTACCACATTTAAATTAGTGCCCAGTCTACTAAGACTTTTTATAAATATAACCTCGGTTAGGTTCTAAGATATTTATAAAAAAAACCACTTAAAACATATTTCAAGTGATGAATTGAACATTAAAAAAAATAGATGATAATTTCATGTCTTTTTTGCACCTATTGTCGGAATTCAAAATATAATAACTGCATACTTTGATGCATCAAAAAAAAACTTCAAACATTACCTTATAACCCGGAGTACCTCATTGCCAATTATAAGTGAATTATTAAATGAAAACGAAATATAGAGAATAAAATTTCAAATACCAAACCGCACATTGACGGGTTGATTTTTATTAAATATTGTATTTTAAATAACTGCAATTTTCTCGTAATTGGGATCACAACTGTAGTAAGCACATGAAGTGGGATAAGGGCAGGGAGATGATGAACTGTAGCAGCTCGTCCTGATTTCAACCTTAATTTAACTATACTTAAACAGAAATTTGAAAGTCCATGAATCGAGGGGCAAATCCACCTCTAACAGGCCTTAATATTTGATGTGATTCCTTAATGATGGTTGTTCATTCAACTTGTGGTCCAATATAATAATCTTCTCCATAATAAGAGACGCCAAAGTTGATACTTGTGATTGTTAGCAATTTCACTTATCAATAGAATAATATAAACTGATAAATGGTTACATGATGTCCTTTTCAAACAGAGTAACAACGTGGTGTCTTTTCAACCACAATCCTCTGAAAGAACACTGTATCACAATTATCGTCGTTATTTTTAGAGCAGTTGCGTTTATTTCTCCTTCTACGTCTTCCTTCGTCTTCGTCTCCTGATTTGTCTTCGTAATTTTCAAATCTTCCTTTTGAGCAACAACCTTTGCAGCAGTCACCTGGGCGATTGTTTCCTTCTGAACGGTTCCATGGTCCGAAACGTCCGAAGCGGCCGCGATGAGGTCCATGGCCATTTGAGCCAAAATGACCGGGAAGTCCGCACCGTCCTTGTAGTCTTTGATATCCGAAATTAAGATGTTCTTGGCACCTGTTGTGGTCTGGGCCTCCTCGACCGCGGCGTGGTCCACGGGATCTCCTATCTCCGCTACAATCACGATATTTGCAACAACGTTCGTCATTATCATCTCTGTCAGGGCTGTGAGGTTCTCTACGTTTGCAAAAGTCACCACAATCTTGACGAGTAAAATGAGGATGATGTCTTCTCTCCGGGCTGGGAGGTCCTCGTGGTCTTCCACAGGGTTGTTCCTGATCTTTTCTAATATGACAACAGTCGTTTTCTTCTCTCGCATCGCAGCAGCTACGTCTTTTAAATTGTTCTGGTTCATGGCAACCGAATGGTCCACGTCTAGGGCCACACTTTTCGATTTCCCTTTCAATTTCACGAAACATTCCTGGCTCTCGAGACCTCACAGGCCCACAAGGAGGACCGTCGCAGCCTCTGCGACAAAAAGGACCCCTACGGTCGTGTCCAAAAGGACCTTGATCACCTCTATTATCATGGTGTCCGACAGGTCCATGGTATCCAAAAGGACCCTGTTCAGGTTCGTTTCCAAAAAAACCCCTCATAATGGTTTGTCTAAGACCTTGAGTGTCAAATGTAGGTAGAGTTATGCCGCTATGGAGGTTTGGTCAATTGTTTTATAGTGACGAATTGCGCAATGTTGCAAAATACCTATCCGTACAAACAAAAATGCTTGTTTATCTGTCTGGTTGTAGTACCTACGTGCATGATTGTATAAAATTATTGTGCAATTTACTCTGTGGGTTGACAAAAAATTATACGATATCAGAAATTACTTTTTTCACCAGATTTGCAATACGAATATAGTTTTATACTTATTTTAAAATTTAAAAAGCTCATAGTTACCTAAACAACATAAACTTTTTTAAAAATTCATTCAAATTTCGTAAGACAATAACGTAAGTAGGTATTTCTCTTTAACAATGTGATTCATAAAATGACGTATATTATCGAAAGGGGCCTATCAACAAAATAATAGTATAAATACCTACCTATAAGCAAAACATTAATAATATTCAATTTTTTCAAATCTGCTTGTTTCGGCCTTTTTTCATTTTATAATTAAAAATCTGCTTGTATAACGAACGAAACTATCAACAAAACTATTCAAATTTTCCTGCAGAAGCAAAGTAAGTTTTCCGACTAATAAGTATACCAGGTAAAGCCGCGTTAAAACATGCACTTACACAAGCAACAATAATTCTGTAAATTGTGGCAATGTTTAGTCTTTTCACGAGCAAATTGCTCGGCCACAGGATGTATTTAAGTATGTTTAAATACATAATTGATGACAGTCACCATTTTGGTAAATTACGATAATGTTGTTGTCACACAACTACTGATCGAACTATGCTCATCCAAGGGCCAATGACCGTTGGTGAAAAAACCAGTGTGGTGAAAGGATAAAAGTGCGCCTTTTGAGGCTCCTTTTGTGCACATTTTACTTTGAACGTTTAGGTAGGACTAAAGACATGCCGGTTTCCTCACGATGTTTTCCTTGAGAGCACTAGTCAAAGTCAAGGTGAAAGTCAAAAATATAGCTAGCTATATATATTTAACTAGTAGATAATAGCAGACATAAATTTCCGAATGGAAAATCCATGAGCGTGCGGAGCCAACTCAACTACGCACGCAAAGCCACGCGCGCAAGCTAGTAAGTTTGTTCTACGACTTTGGGAAAATCTACATTTTTAATTGAAAAAATACTATGCAAATATCAGATAGACTTAGGCTCGTATTCAGAGACAAGACTCGAGCATTGATCTGTACTTAAATCTCGATTTGAGGCTAGATTCTAATTCTTGAACAGTATTTATGTATAGCTTCAATAATCACAGTTCATCTGAGTAAATGCTAATTCTGAAACGTCAATCAGACGAAATCGGTGCTTGAGTTTAGATTTGATTAGACATTAATCAAATGACATTTTCGTTCCGTTACACGTACTTTGATGCATATTTATACTTCACTTTATAGTTCTGTTCTATTTCCACCCTGGCTGTTTGAATTCCTGCGTAAAACGGATCGAAAATTATAAATAAATCAAAATGTAAACGAGAACATTTGAGTACAGATTTGAGACTCGATTCAGCTAAGTATTTTAAGTACCTATCTTGAATAAAAGCTATGTTTGAGAAGAGATTCAATACTTAAGTAGAGTTCAGCTGATCTGTGATTAAATCTAAGTTTGAGTCGTGTCTCTGAATACGAGCCTTAGTGTAGGTTCTGTTTCAATAAACTTGAATTGTAAACAAGCCATTATTTCATAAGACACTTCTAGTATTGTATGTGCTTGAAATTTGATTTGATTTGAGCTGTTTCGGGAACAATCAGTTCAAACTCAATTATGCAGATGTTTTAAGTAACAATAGAAAGAAAGAATGAAATACTTTTATTTGTAACCATAATACTTCTTACAATTTTGGCTTAAGTTATAAGTAGATACCTATATAATAAGAGTATATGGTATGGCACTAAATAAGAGGTACTTGAGCCTTAATAACAATGGCGGTTAATATTCAAGGTGATTTATAACATGTACCTATACCATCCCGAAAGGGGGTTATTCTATCAACAAAAAGAAATAATACTAGCGGAAAAAAAACATCATATTTTTCAATTTTTTTTAGAATATTTTTTACAAACTCTCTCAAATTAGCTGATATTGGTTATATTTATCATTTTTAAAACTAATAACTAAACGTACAAGAAGTTCGGAATCGAGATTGCTACCTAAAACAGCTGATTTATTGAATTTGACCTGATTTGACCCCAAAACAGCTGATTATCGCAGAGTTTTTTCAATGAAAAATGTCGAATTTCCAAAAGTCGTAGAACAAACTTTATTACCAATTGGTTGTAGAATAAGCCCCTTTCAGGATGGAATACATATTATGAATCACCTTGTATACGGAGATGTGGTTACAAATTGGGAGAACGACTCAGCATAATGCAATAACAATAAGGGTAACAAAAACACGGCATGGTGGCTATCATTTTTTTTTCGATGAACCTTATTCTCAAAATCCTAAGTACCTCTTTGCACCTTAACACCCTTTTGAAATACATGAAAGTCCTCTGGACGCAGTAAGCCTCTCGAGCTCTATAGAAGTGCTCTCTATACTTCGTCATACGGCTGCGGAGCTATAATCTCACAATCTTGACTTGACGGTTTCAGACGGATCGACAGCCGACACCCAACTTGGGCTAAGTTGAATCGCACGCTTGGAATAGGTGCGTCATTTCTACCGACTTCGAAAATGAAGGTCAATAAATAATAATAATAATAATAAGGTTATCAGTAACGTGTATTTTTTAAAGTATGTTCAGTTTACTCCAAAGGCTGGTCAGATTTTGAAAAGTTTCTACTCCAGCTTTTATTTAATACCTGTAACGAGATGCCTCGTGCAATTTCCGCCCATATAAAATAATACCGTGTAGGTGGACCCTATAATGTTAAGTTTTGCGTGAGAATTGGCAACATTCAGGGATCGTGCCGATGCCGCCATCGCACGATCAGCCAATCGTAACACTTCGCGGTAGCGCATTCCTACCAATAAGGTAGGGAGATTTTATGAAAAGTTAGACAGAAAAAGTCGCCATCTTTTCTTCATGTTCTGTTGTCGAGAAAACTTTCTGTGTGCATTTTTAATAATATTGTCGAGTCTCATTACCAATCCTGTAAAACTAGTAATAAACTTTTGTGTGAAATGAAATGAGTGTTTTAGTCATATTATATACCTGATTATTTTTCATTTGAGCCTCCATATTCGATATCGGCACCACACTGAAGCTCTACATTCCATTTGATGAAAATGGTTCAACGAAAAAAAAAATGATAGGCACTGTTTGCAGAAGCCGTGTTTTTGTTAACGTTATTGTCACCTAAAACTGGATAATTGAATTTGAACTGATTTGACCGTAAACAGCTGATATTTGGATTGTGTTTTTTCAATGAAAAATTTCGATTTTCTCAAAGTCTAAGAACAAAACAGTTGGCAAGTTGGGTATAAAACAAGTCCCTTTCAGGATATCATACATAATAAGAATCAACTTATAAAATAGAGTACCTTTTTTTATTATTTTATACGGAGGCAAACAGACGCTTACGGCCCTCCTGATGGTAAGTGGTTACCGTCGCCTATCGACATCAGCAACACCTGGAGCATTGCTAATGCGTTGCCTGCTGAACTCCCCCCCCCCCCCCTAAAGAGCTCTGGCAACCTAACTCACCGCAGGAACACAACACTATTTGAAACAAAGGCAGTACCTTAGTTAGGCAAAAAATTAGTCACAAAATCTTATGTTGCACCCTAACTTGGCGCATAAGCCCAGAAAGCGATGCGGTTTGGTGTCTCCAGTCGATAACGAACCTGTTTCAGAAGAACTAACTGTTCCCTAATCTACGTCCCACAGCCATACTAACTTCTACCTTGACTGGCCTCATAGCTCAGTTGGTAGTAACTCTGCCTTCTGCGCTAGAGGTCGCGGGTTCGATTCCCGCTCTGGACAAACATTTGTGTGATGAACACAGATGTTTGTTCTGTGTTTGGGTGTTAAATATTAATCTATTATGTTCATCAGTCTCTGGTACCCATAGTACAGGCTATGCCTAGTTTGGGATCAGTTGTCCCCGTGTGATATGTCCGGAATATTTATTTATTTATCTGCGACAGAGTAGTACTAACTGTTTTTTAAGCTATGGATCAGTCCATAGCTTAACAAACAGCTGATTGGCAAATATAAGTTTAGACCTTGGCATCTGGAAGAGATCGCTTACTTAGCGAAAATACCGCCCATCCTACAATCCTACTTCTTCTTCTTCTCGAGTCAAAGACTCCTTCAAACTCTAGTCGACCAGTATTTGGCAACCTCAATGGCCCTATCTGTTGCATCGTTTAGATCCTCCCAAGTGCAGGTGGTCGTGCACAGTAGGCAGGAAAGCAGGTGCCGCATGTCAATCCTACTAATATTATAAATATGAAAGTTTGTGAGGATGTTTGTAAATTCGACATTTTGCTTTCAAAAAACACTATTCTAAAATCATCTGTTTTGGATCATCATCATCATCATCAGCCTGTAGAAGTCCACTGCTGGACATAGGCCTCCCCCAAAGAGTTCCATGACGAACGGTCTTGAGCCTTCTCCATCACCGACTTCCTGCAACCTTCACAATGGCGTCGGTCCATCGGGTGGTGGGGGGCATCTATTTTGGATTAAAGTACATAAATATTACACTGATTCTTTCACTGACAGTCATAGGCCCTTTTGCAGGGCCACCATAACTCAACCTGGTTAATGACCTAATCCTGTATTAGGTCAGTAACCAGGTTGACCAAGAAAGAATC
Source organism: Anticlea derivata (assembly GCA_947579855.1). Classification (NCBI taxonomy): domain Eukaryota; kingdom Metazoa; phylum Arthropoda; class Insecta; order Lepidoptera; family Geometridae; genus Anticlea; species Anticlea derivata. The sequence continues at coordinate 9,611,262 of OX388276.1, read as the reverse complement.
TGTGACACGACAAGCAAGCATCTGTTTTTCGTAAATAAAAAAAAATAAAAATAAAACCGGACATATCACACAGAGTCAACTGATCCCAAACTAGGCATAGCCTGTACTATGGGTACCAGAGACTGATATACATAATAGATATAATATATATTTAACACCCAGACACAGAACAAACACCTGTGTTAGTCACAAATGTTTGTAAAGTGCGGGAATCGAACCCGCTACCTCTAGCACAGAAGGCAGAGTTACTACCAACTGAGCTATGAGGCCAGTCAAAAAAATCTGTTCAAACAAAATTATTCAGCTGTTTTAGTTAGCGATCTTGATGGATTTAATTCTTGTGCGTTAAATATTTATTAAAATTGATGACAAAAAATGAAAAAATAAAGAACCCTGAAATAAATAAAGCAAATTTTCTTTTTTTTTTTTGCTTTTACTTATACCTGTTTGTTGAGCTCTTTAGGGGGGAGGGGGGAGGGGTCGGCAACGCGTGCGTGATGCCTCTGGTGTTGCAAGCGCTCATAGGTTACGGTAACCGCTTGCCAACAGGTGGGCCGTACGCTTGTTTGCCACCTAAGTAGTATAAAAAAAAAAAAAGTTGATAGATTAAGACCTTTTCGAGGTATACTAGAAAGGAGCACGTTTTACACAGTAGTTCTAAGTAGGTACTTCAAAGTAATTAAATTCATTACACATCCGGTAGTCGGGTAAGTGCTTTTATCCAATGGCGCATTTTAATTATCGGATTGCGATGCTCCTGGCACTTTCATTGTCACCAGGAGTGATTTATCGTCAATGCGGCGATGCACTTTGATTTACACCACATCTTTTACACAACCAAATGGTACTTAATGTACCTTCCGTCTTGCAGCATTTTTGTATACTACTGAGGTGGCAAACAAGCATACGGCCCACCTGTAAGCGGTAACCGTAGCCTATGAGCGCTTGCAATACCAGAGTCATCACGCACGCGTTGCCGACCTCCCCCTAAAGAGCTCTGGCAACCTTACTTACATTTCTACTACTCACTAGAACTCACATCTCCCGGGGACATCAGTATGAGCTGGTGCGGCGGCAGATTCGGCCGAGGATCTCAAAAATCTTCTAATAGTACTTGATGTCCAAAGTTGTACTTTAATACGATTGAGCTAATTCGGAGCGATTTCAGGCATATTTTGGGAGATGCCTATACCTAGCAGTGAATATTTCAGGCTGATGATGTTGAACCATTAATTCAGACAGGCCACGTAATTTTTATATGGCTTTTCAAAAATCGGCCGCACAGCCTTCTATAGTGATTGTGATAGGTTACCAACGTTTTGGTTATTTCTCTGGAGACCAGCCCCTTATTCGCTAAGAAACTCCACCAAACATAACTACTAGAATATAATACAAGGGCCCTAGAAAGGGCTTATTCTTCAACCAATAGGTAATTAAGTCTGTTCTACGAGTTTTTAAAATTCGATATTTTTCCTTTGAATAAATAAATAAATAAATATTCCGGACATATTCACACGGTCAACTGATCCCAAACTAGGCATAGCCTGTACTATGAGTACCAGAGACTGATATACATAATAGATACATATTTAACATCCAGACACAGAACAAACATCTGTGTTTATCACACAAATGTTTGTCCAGTGCGGGGATCGAACCCGCGACCTCTAGCGCAGATGGCAGAGTTACTACTAACTGAGCTATGAGGCCAGTCATTCGGTCAGAATAACGGTTATGTTAACAAAAATTAGCTTTTGTGTGGACATTTCAAACATATATTAGCTCTTTTAGGTAACAAATATTAAAATTAAACTTCTCATACTTTTAAAACTTTCGGGAAAGAAAGGATTTTTTTTAATTTTAGTTTTCTTTTAAGAATAAGCCCTTTTCGGGAGAGTATACATGAAATGAATCACCTGTTATAATAAAAACTAGATTGAATCTTCAAAAATTAAACGAACTGAACCAAAAATTGCTGATACTGTCAGTTTTTCAGTTTTTCCGATGACATTACGTTTTTGCGAAGCTTCTTAGTGAATATGGGGTCACTTTTATTGATATTATCACTGCGATGCCGGAGCTGGATAAATAATAATGAGTTCCGGATGCCAAGATTTTTATGAGAAGGTAGAGAGAGGTAGGTCGCCATGTTATAAATAATAAAAATGAAAATTTTTCTTTCAGACAACTTAGTATAAAAATATTTCAGATCCAACTTGACTGGCCTCATAGCTCAGTTGGTAGTAACTCTGCCTTCTGCGCTAGAGGTCGCGGGTTCGATAGCCGCACTGGACAAACATTTGAAACTAACACAGATGTTTGTTCTGTGTCTGGGTGTTAAATATATATATCTATTATGTATATCAGTCTCTGGTACCCATAGTACAGGTTATGCCTAGTTTGGGATCAGTTGACCGTGTAAATATGTCCGGAATATTTATTTATTTATTTATTTTTAACTACACTAATATTATCATCATCATCATAATCATCAGCCGTAGGACGACCACTGCTGAACATTGCCTCCCCCACAGATTTGCAGAGAGAATTCGTATGACGTGGGTACGCCATGATGAGTTGGTAAATAAAACAAAATCATAGTCATCGAATTGATAACTTACCTTCTTTTGAAGTTGTACAAAAAAGGATTTGCTTAGTCTGGTCGTTATCTCTAATCTTCATTAAAAATTGCGTTCGTTTATTTATTTATTATTATTATTTAGTCATTTATTTCATTTTTATAATAACTAATAATAAAATAATTCCATACAATAACATTTAATACAATTACTTATAATTTTATTAGATGTCATGTCAGCAAAGTACATGTACAAATACAGGGCCCATAGATATATATACCTTAAAACTAAATATTCACACTTGCATATTATATTAGGGTTTATTGTTCTTTGGCGCATCCCTATAGCGTCGGAAAACTATTCCTGCAGGCCAAAAGTCGGGAGAGAGGAACATGTCGCGAAGTTTCGCAGGCACCTTCAGCCTGTATTTAACATAGCTTTAGATATAAAATTACAAAAATAAAACCCTACCCTTTGCACACTTTACAACCGCTTGTAAAATATCTAGCAGTTTATTAAAATATCTCACTGAACTTTATTTTATACACTTTTTTTTTTATTTAAAACCAACAGTCACATACATAGTCCTGACCCCACACTAGGATTCCCTGTGTCGTGGGTATCAGAAACTAAGAGTACCGTGGTACCACAACACCCAGACCCGGAACAAATATTTTCAGAACATGCAAATATTTGTCCTGGAGCGGGAATCGGACCCGCACCCCCCCTCGAATCCGAACATCGAACCCCTTGCGTCTCAGTCGGGCACTCGCCCGCTGCACCACCGAGGACGTCGTTATATTCGTCGTTCTATTTAATGAATAGAAATGTAACAGAGACTTTCAAGATTATCACTATTAAAGTGGGACAGTTGTGCAAAATTCAAAGGAAAATTACAAAGATAGACAACTATTTAAGTAATTTTCAATGCAGCGAGAGACGATAATGAACAGTTATTCACAGCCTGATGATTTACAAATCTATATTAAAAGAATTATATATTTACTCCTTGAGAAAATTCTAAAACAAATTACTTTGCCTTTTTGGCTCTTCCGATTAAATTTTATTAATTCATGACATTTTATGATACCTACCTATCTATTTAAGTTAGCTTTAATTTTTTGTTAAAATTTATCATAATAAAAGAGATTATTTTAGTTTATATTTCAAGAGTTTAGTTTTGTTAAAGTCAAGAGTTTTTTTTGTTTTTCTTCCATTGAGCGCTATTTAAGTTTCTGTTTATTTTTTTTTTGAGAATGCTATAGTGCACTTTTATTTTTATGTATATCAGACCCTGTTTTTATGAAGATATTTTATATATTTTTGATTATTTTAATTGGTTAATATACATAATGTTTGTGCACTTTCAACAAATAAATAAATAAATAGATATTATGAAGCCAGTCGTAAGAGAGCACGTTGGCTAACAAAAATCCTTAGTCTACAACGGAGGTCTTCTGGAGTTCATCTTCATAAAATTCCATCACTAGAGATAGTTAACAATCAAGCTCATACAAAATTTGTGAGCGAGCTGAGCTGAGCTGAGGTGAGCGAGACCATCCCCTTAAATAGAGGAAGGTTACGGGTTTTGATCTCGTCCGAATCGAAAATGTATGGGATATTATAAAAATAGTATTCTCTCTATGGTGCTTTGGATGCAACAATGATAACCTGTCAGTGCTGACAATAACAGCCGTGACGAATAACAGTTAGCCCTCAGACTTTTTTTTTTATTTTTTTTTTATACTACTGAGGTGGCAAACAGGCGTACGGCCCACCTGTTGGTAAGCGGTTACCTTAGCCTATGAGCGCTTGCGATACCAGAGGCATCACGCACGCGTTGCCGACCCCGAACCCCCCTCCCCCTAAAGAGCTCTGGCAACCTTACTCATCGCAGGAACACAACACTATTTGAAAACAAATAATGTTATTTGGCTGCGATCTTCTGTAAGGCGGAGGTACCTCCCCAGGCTCCAATTCAGAACGAGAAAATCTCGCTGTGCCCTTCCTCCTCTAAAACTCCGTCAGTAGTTCCTCAGAGAACTGATGGGACCTCTGACCTATGTGGCACTACACAGTTTGGATTAAGTTTTTACAGTTTTATAAGAGTTAATCCGGTTAAGAGCAGTTTACGCGACGTTTAACTGCAATCTAAAACTCTTAAACAAGTTCTGGCTAGTTTTTACCGCTGGACGTTTGGAATGTATCCAAATTGCCAGCATTTGAAATAAATTTAAAATATTTTCGTGTAGGTATTTTTGATAAAAAAAAATATGAAATTGTTTCTGTTTATGCAATTTCATTGGAGATAATGTTTTATATTTTCGAAACGTAGCTGATTGAAAAAAAATCTACGTACAAACTTTGTTTAATTATAATATCGTCAGTGTATAACCGCCTGCCGGAGCATATAATATCGGCACCAATCTCGCATAATTAAAATTAAATTAAAGTTATGGCTCGTCGAGATAGCGTTCTATAATATCGAAGACTTCAATGCAAAATGCGATAGGAAATTGATTTTATTCTGCTAGCATCATCATCATTTCAGCCGTGCGACGTCCACTGCTGAACATGGCCTCCCCCACAGACAGAGCGATGTGACTGATGATCCTCCTTATCATGTGGGGGGATTTGCCCATACTCACCACGCTGGGCATGCGGGTTGGCGAGCGCAGTTAGAGCTATCGTTGTTAAAATGAGGGACGCTGCTGCCCAACCCCTAGCTTTATTCCCTTAGTCGCCTCTTACGAGATCCGCGGATAGGTAGAGATGGAGGGGCGTATTCTTCATCCGGGGCCACCACGGCCATTATAATCTGCTATTCTATACATAATATACTCTCGTGTAAATTCTCATTTCAGAAATTCTTTGAATTCTAATTATTCATCATCTAACTCCAGATGGGAGATACCACAGAGCCTCAAGCCAAAAGTCTAGTCTGAGACTGAGACTTTGTCGCTAACTATTGGCCTCATTCACAAGCTCAAAGTTCGGAGTTTCACCGCGTGATAAAATCGTGTTCATGTTTTACAATCGTGTTGTACTCAGGTCTCCACAAAATCTAAGGGATCTATTTTGAAAGAGGTTGTATTGAAAGCTCATTCCTGGGCTAATTTCCGTAGGGAGGTGTGCTGCCTTACAAAATGTTGCATACTCTGTTGTCTGTTGCCTCTCGGCTGTGGTTTACGATGTAGAGTGAATAAATATTGAAGCTAATATTATGTATAAACAAGAGTGTTGTTTTTTAAAGTATGCAGTCGTCATCATCATCAACCTATAGAAGTCCACTTTTAGAATTAGGTCTCCCCCAAAGAGTTCCATGACGAACGTCTTGAGCCTTCTCTATCCACCGATTGCCCTTACTACAAACTACGACTAACTTTTACAATGTCGTCGGTGCATCGGGTGAGCCTACCAACACTGCGTCACCCGGTTCGTGGTCGCCATTCGAGAACCTGTACAATATGTCTAGATTACTATACATCGTGATTTTTGAATCACTTTTTTTTCTAGAACAAACCTTGTGCAGACTTATGTTTTATTTACTGAATTAAAGAAAAATACGTCTTTTTCAAACCCACGTACTTCGGATCGAAAGCGGGGGTACCTCCCACTATGCTTATGCCAAATAAATAAAATTAAACAAACAATGCACTTCTTGTGGTGGCGCCATCTGGTGAAACATGGTGAAATACGATTAAACCAGTCATGGTCATGGACACGACACGTCAGTGGGCCTGGCTGCGAAAATGTTGCAAATATCTTGCGCAATTGGTAAAAACACATATGAATTGATTAGTATACTAGCTTCCGTAGCTAGCGTACCTACCTGTTCAATCACGCAACGGCTCAACCGATTTCGATAAAACTTGGAATATATAAATTTCTGTACACAGAATTGCATATAGGCTACTTTTTATGTAGGTAACACGTAAGCGAAGCCGCGGGTGGAGGCTAGTTAACACATATACGCTTAGACTGGATAGAATGTGTGCGTGTTCTGAATCTTCGGTCATGGCCGAGGCATGCCTCTGACTTGACTTCCCCTTGGACATCTTCAAGAATCTGATCGCCTGGAGATCTGAGAGTTGTCTAACACACTTGGGGTTAACAATAGTGATGTTGTTTCTAGAGGTGGTTCGTATTTACGCAACCAGGTTTTTAAACCAGGTTCTCGCATCATACTATACGTAACTGGTACGACTTCACGATACTTAGACGTATTAAAAATACTCGGGTGCGGCGCGCAAGTCCACCGCGCACCCTAGGACGCGGCGCGCCTCGCGGTCGCAACCCGACCTTCCGTCTCGCGGCGCGGCGCGCCCTTGGGTACGCGGCGGACTTGCGTTGTGGAATTGCGCAATGGACTTGCGCATTGGACTTGCGCAGTGGACTCGCGCGGTCAAGTAATACTTTCAAGTATTTATTACCTGGTTTTAGAACCTGGTTCATGTAAAATACGATACGTTACGGATCTGGTACGCGAAATAGCAAGTACGACTCATCTCTAGTTGTTTCTATTTCTCATAAATTACTGCGCGACACGGACAAACGAAACAATGAGCATTAAACTAGACGTCATTGCGTCGCGGACCGTGAAATGCGATGTCGAGGCATTACAGCTCCTAACACACTAGCTTATAGCTTAGAGAACTTCATCATTTCAGCCGTACGACGTCCACTGCTGAACATGCCCTCCCCCACAGACAGAGCAAATTCCTTATCATGTGGGGGGATTTGCCCATACTCACCACGCTGGGCATGCGGGTAGGCGAGCGCAGTAAGAGCTATCGTTGTTAAAATGAGGGACGCTGCTGCCCATCCCCTAGCTTTTTCCCCTTAGTCGCCTCTTACGACATCCGCGGATAGGTAGATATGGAGGGGCCTATTCTTCAGCCGGGGCCACCACGGCTAAATATCGCAGCCAAATAACTTTATTTGGTTCAAATAGTTTGAGGTGAGTAAGGTTGCCAGAGCTCTTTTAGGGAAGGGGGTTTCGGGGTAGGCAACGCGTGCGTGATGCCTCTGGTAATGCAATATTTCGTAAGCCACGGCAACTACCCACGAACCTTTTTTTGCAAATGAAACATTAACCCCTTACTGGTCTCATAGCTCAGTTGGTAGTAACTCTGCCTTCTGAGCTAGAGGTCGCAGGTTCGATTCCCGCACTGGACAAACATTTGTGTTACTAACACAGATGATTGTTCTGTGTCTGGGAATTAAATATTTATCTATTATGTATATCAGTCTCTGGTACCCATAGTACAGGCTATGCCTAGTTTGGGATCAGTTCACCGTGTGTGAATGAATAATGTCCGGAATATTTATTTATTTACATCCTTGATTATGAATAAGAGAATTAATCTTTCATGGTACACAACGCTGGCAATGTGCATCAGTAAAGCTACTGGTACACGACACCGAGCCGTTTTGATCCTATACATAATAATAATAATAATATAATAATATAATAATATAATGCTTTATTGAGGACACAATGTAAGACATGTACTTATACATAATATAAACACTATAACAACTTGTCCTACAATCGGCGGTCTTATCGCAAGAAGCGATTTCTTCCAGACAACTAATCTAATGTAGATAAGCTATGCCAACCGTGATAAAGTCAATGACATGAATATTCACCATCCCCCGAACTAGCGTAGAGCTGTATCTCGGGGGGCTGGTGTCCATCCCTATACAGCTCGCCGCACTCAGCATCTGTGTGTCACGACAAATCCCTGAGCTAATCACGGATTAGGTAATGCTTACTGCACCGTTGCTCTGTGTGTAGTGTGAATAGCATGATCTATTAATTTGGGTACAGCTAGCATCAGTTTGAGGAAATTGAGCTCATTGTTATTGTTACATACATTTTGTTTTTTCCATTCCATTTTCCATTCCATTTCCAAGATTCCATTTAAATTCAGTTTAGGTGGAAGCTAGTGGAAAAAGCTGGTATATATGAATATCTGAAGATTTAGGCGATTTAGGGAAAATGTTAGGGGATGGGCAGCAGCCCCAATAGCCTATCCCTATCAACAATAGCTTTATCTGCGCTCGCCAACCCCCATGCCCAGCGTGGCGAGTATGGGCATATCCACCAAATGTCGTGGTGGTCGTAAAATAGCGCTGATAGTAAGTCCATTACATCTATTCAAGATGAGATAATCAGCGTCAGGTGAAACTTTTTACTCACTTAAAGGGTGCTGCTGTAGTGCCTGCGTGTTTAGAGGTAGGTTTCATTTCAGAACATTACAGCTATAATGAAACACGGTTAGCATGGTATGGGCATGTCATGAGGAGGGATGAAAGTCATGTAACGAGAAGAGTGTTAGGTATGAATGTGGATGGATATAAGACTAGAGGAAGGCTGAAGAAAAGATGGATGGATTGTATTAAAGATGACATGTGTAAGAAAGAAGTGAGTGCGGAGATGACGGCTAACAGAAGAGAGTGGAAGAAGAAAACATGTTGTGCCGACCCCACATAGTGTGGGACAAGGGCAGGAAGAAGAAGAAGACAGCTATAATGAAACATATTTCACGAAAATACAATATTTGGTGTAATGGCCACAAAGCCAAATAATCCTGTCATCTCGATATCAAAAGTACTTACGTGCCGAGCTCTGAACCCAATACCTAAGTATCTTACAAGGTGCTTTCACACTATAACTTAGGTACCTACTTTTTTTTTTAATGTTTATATGTTGTACAATGTTATTTTTAATACGTCTAAAAAACCTTGTTAGGTTTATCTAACCTATATTATGGCACGTATCCTATCCTACAAATATTATAAATGCGAAAGAGGTTGCACGGATATTTGGTTAAACTTGGAATAGATAGTTTAGGAGGAGGTAGGGCACAGCGAGATTTTCTCGTTCTAAATTGGAGCAGCCCGCCTGGGGAGGTACCTCCGCCTTACAGAAGATCGCAGCCAAATAACATTATTTGTTTCAAATAGTGTTGTGTTCCTGCGGTGTGTAAGGTTGCCAGAGCTCTTTAGGGGGGGGAGGGGTTCGGCAGGCAACGCATTAGCAATGCTCCAGGTGTTGCTAATGTCAATAGGCGACGGTAACCACTTACCATCAGGAGGGCCGTAAGCCTGTTTGCCTCCGTATAACATAAAAAAAAAAAAAAAAAAAAAAAAAAAAAAATCTTTAGGTACTATTGTACCTAAAGATTAAGAAGCTAATCTTTATCAAGGTACCATGCGAGCGAAGATGCGAGCGTAAGCTAGTTGAGGATAGCACCTAATTTCTTGGCCAAACGTGGACTATAACTTAGCGCTAAATTTTCTATTCTGTTGTTGCATTTTACAAAACTAACGAATTTTTCAGCAATAAAAGCTTGCCTAAGCTGAGCTTGCTAATTATTAGAATTAGAATTATTTATTTCAGTTAAAACAGCAAGCTTACAGTATATACCAAAGTTCCTACTGTCTAAAATTAAAACTTAAAAGTACTCTTAGCGAATTAAATATTATACAATTTTTATCTTTAAAGATGTCGACATGTTGGACCTCAGCTTGTTATAGCCACCCTTGTCGTTTCTATGTTATAAGAAAGAGCCGGCAACATTTCTTGTGCTTTAGTCAGCCGCAGCAAGGCGGATAAACGCGTCTGTCGTACGCGACCCACGGAAGTGCACCTCCACCCAACGTTTTGCGATCTCCACAAAATATAGCACGCAGTCTGTAACCAGCCTTAATTTTAGTACCTGTAAGTACGTACTTACTGGTACTTGGAACGAAACTCAAGGATAAAAGAATCCTCGTAAACGTCTGATCGATTTATCTTAGGAAACCTCAAGTACCTAGCTACCTATTACATGCGATTTTTTCACGAAATTCTACTATTGTACCTAGGTATAAAGGTAAGGTCTCGCCAATGCGACAGAGTGTCTGAAGCCATGTACGTTACGGTTAACATGGAAACCGTCATCATCAGTCTGAGACACTGACATAGGCCTCTCTCAACGAATGCTACGACGAACGGTCAACGGATGCGCAGCAAGGAAACGTATGATCGCGAACAAGAAACAGTAACTATAGACCGACAATCAATCATCAAGCGCTTCATACCACACACATTTTTCCTTTTGTGAACAAAGCCAAAGTTGGCTCAAATGTACCTGACAAGTGTAAAAAGGGATTGAAAACAAAATTCCGATAAGTTAAGTATGTTTATACAAAGCCACAACGAACTGCTAATCCCCGTAATCCTTTCAGATAAACCGGAAGTGGTTCTGTAAATAAACCTTCAATACTTTTCTTTGCGAACAAGTCCGTGAAAAGACGGTAAAAGGCTGGATATAAACGGAAAGCTCGGCAGTCGATGTTTATTGCTCAAGCAGTCTAAAATTAGATGTCTGAAAATAGACGGACAGTACATTCTATTTTTAATGCTTAAGCAGTCTAAATCACGTAAGTCATCACAATCATCATTTCAGCCGTAGGAGTTTTATTTGTAGCCTATGAGCGATTGCAATACCAGAGGCATCACACACGCGTTGCCGACCCCGAACCCCCCCACCCTAAAGAGCTCTGGCAACCTTACTCACCGCAGGAACACAACACTATTTGGAACAAATAATGTTACTTGGCTGCGATCTTCTGTAAGGCGGAGTTACCTCCCCAGGCGGGCTGCTCCAATTTAGAACGAGAAAATCTCGCTATGCCCTACCTCCTCCAAGTTCTCACTGCTGAACGAAGGCCTCCCCTATAGATTTCTAGAGTGACTGATCTTGTGCAGCCTATATTAAGTTCCATGGGAGGCCGTCCTATGCTGTGCTTTCCAGTGCGAGGTCCCTACTTTAGAATTATTCTGCGCATCGGCTGGATACCAATAAAAGTTTTGTTGACTATGTAGGACAGGTCATGCTATTGGTCTTATTTTAATATTAGGTTTAGACACATTCGTACTAGCTACGTCAGTCAGTCAGTCAGTCAGTCTGCTAAACAGTCCTTTTATAACCAGCCTTAGTTAATAAATCCAATGAAATTCCAATGAGAGGTTAACAAACAGAGCCTTTCTCGACGTGATTCGAATGAAAATGTTCACGCTTTGATTAAGACGAATTAAGAATTGCTGTTATGCTATGACTTTGTGCCCGCGGTTTTGCTTGCGTGGTACTTAGATAAACAGTAGCCTATCTGCTATTCTAGGTAAAGAACTCTGTAGACTGAAGACGGAAGACCAGCGGACCTGCGTGGGTTATCATCATCATCATCATCATTTCAGCCGTACGACGTCCACTGCTGAGCATGGCCCCCACAGACAGCGAATTCCTATCATATGGGGGGATTTGCCCATACTCACCACACTGGGCATGCGGGTTGGCGAGCGCAGTTAGAGCTATCGTTGTTAAAATGAGGGACGCTGCTGCCCATCCCCTAGCTTTTTTCCCTTAGTCGCCTCTTACGACATCCGCGGATTGGTAGATATGGAGGGGCCTATTCTTTAGACGGGACCACCACGGCCTGCCTGCCTGCCTGCGTGGGTTGAATGGCGTAATTTAGAATATTTCGTGCTTACGGCATGGTACGTTATACTACGTAGCGTATATGCGTTGCAATCATACGTACAAAGGACCAACCTATAGACCAACCGCTTCAAACATTTGACCCGCAGCGGGTATTGCACCCGCACCCCTTGCGTTTCAGACGGAATTCACCCGCTACGCTACTGAGATCCTCGTATCCTTTCCTATTATTATTATAAATGCGAAAGTTTGTCAGGATGTTTGGATGTTTGTTGTTCAATCACGCCGTAACGGCTCAACCGATTTCGTTGAAACTTGGAATATATAGAGTTCTTTACCTATAATAGCATATAGGCTACTTTATAAGTAGGTACCACGCGAGCCACCAACCCAGGGTCCTTCTCCGTTACTTTAAGGAGTTGGGCTGGCTGGGGTGAGGTCAGCAGGGGGACAACGCACAATACACCCCAACGCGGGACGTCAGTGCAGATCTTATTCCCCCACTTAGGCTCGTATTCAGAGACAAGACTCAAGCATTGATCTGTACTTAAATCTCGATTTGAGTCGAGATTCTAATTCTTGAACAGTACTTATGTATAGATTCAATGATCACAGTTCACCTGAGTAAATGCTTATTCTGAAACGTCAATCAGACGAAATCGGTGCTTGAGTTTAGATTTGATTTGACATTAATCAAATGACATTTTCATTCCGTTACACGTACTTTGATGCATATATATACTTCACTTTATAGTTCTGTACTATTTCCACCCTGGCTGTTTGAATATCTGCGTAAAACGAATCGAAAATTAAAAATAAATCAAAATGTAAACGAGAACATTTGAGTACAGATTTGAGACTCGATTCAGCTGAGAGTAGTTTAAGTACCGTTCTTGAATAAAAGCTATGTTTGAGAAGAGATTCAATACTTAAATAGAGTTCAGCTGATCTGTGATTAAATCTATGCTTGAGTCGTGTCTCTGAATACGAGCCTTAGAATTAGAATTAGTACCACGCGAGCAAAGCTGCGGGCGGAAGCTAGTGTAACATATAGTATGTCATCCATAAACTGTACTCTAACATTCACCAGAGTTGCGTCATAAGAGAAACTTGTCTAAAAGGAATTCAATAACTTAGTGCTACAAGTTTTCCAACAATAGTGAAATACAGTGAACTGCTACAAAGTTTTATTAAAATCGGTCCAATAATAGATTTTTCTCGAACTCCGCTTATAGGTTCAATTGCAAAAATCTTTTTCAAATTTCAATGCTTTGGCATAGTTTAAAACTGACCTGGAGCTGATAATAATGGTTTAATGATAGTCATTTCAGCCGTTCGACGTCCACTGCTGAATATGGCCTCCCCCACAGACAGAGCAAATTCCTTATCATGAGGATTTGCCCATACTCACCACGCTGGGCATGCGGGTCGGCGAGCGCAGTTAGAGCTATCGTTGTTAAAATGAGGGACGCTGCTGCCCATCCCCTAGCTTTTTTCCCTTTGTCGCCTCTTACGACATCCGCGGATAGGTAGATACGGAGGGGCCGGGGCCACCACGGCCTATTTTTATAATGGTTTGAAATTGATTCAGCAACATGTTTCAAAAATCACACTAAACCTTTCCATCTTATGGCCCTCCATCTGTCCGTCTCTCAGACTCTCTATCCTATCTGTTTGTGACCTTTTAAAATCTAAATGGCTGGGCTAATTTTAATGAAATTTGTTGTTTAGACAGCCTATACCCTGAGGTCACCTTTATTCGAATACCACGCGAGCGAAGCCGCGAGCTGACGCTAGTTCTCAATAACGATAAATCGTAATGCATTGAATAATATGCATTGCAAATTAAAACAAATTAAATTTTAATTGCATAATCTTTGTGCGCTTTATTTAAAGCTCACACTAGGTAATATTTAAAACATAACACAACCAAAAAAAAACCTGAAAGTATTCAGGACCAAAACAAATTACAGACTAATAGATCCACTTATCACAAAGAATATCAATTTGGGCGGTATTATACCCTCTGCAAAGATTCCATTTCAGTGTTATTAACTTTTTTCCCTCAGTTCATAACTCCCGGTCGCAAGATCTATTGAAACTCTGACACAGTAGAAAGTAAAACAGAGAAACAGCTTCATAGTTTCATAGATCAGATCTCCGTTTGATTTCAAGTTTCATTGATCAATTCTAAGCAAAGCGCTCAAAAATTTATAAAAAAACGGCCACATCTCATTTCTCTAACCGGCGCTGTCACAGTATGTATCTTTTTCAATGCAGCGAAAACTAGCAGCGATAATCGCCGGTGCAATGTTTGTCACGTGCAGCTGTTTTACTGTTTTTGCTGGTGTGTAGCATGTTTGCCTAGTAAAGCTATTAAAAATTTAGCATTTTTTATATCTCTCTGCCTTTATCCTACTGGGGGCGGCACAACATGTTTTTATCTTACCTCTATCAGCCGTCATGACAGTCACTCCTTGCTTACTCATGTCGTCTTTCACACGATTTATCCATCTTTTCTTTGGTCTACCTTTCCCTTATATCTTCCACATTAATATTTACCACTCCTAGTCTTCGGTTTTACGGTACCGAAATACCACTATCTACTATAACTTCTAATTGGCTATATTTATCTATCGAAATCAATTTTGTAAGGGGACTAATTACATAGTCAAAAAGTCGTAGTGCCTGATATCGTGTAATTAGGTGATTGATTGACTGATAAAGTTATATCGAATGTAAAGTCCTTTCACAAAAGAAGTCCCACGGCAATTTTATCGGAACTAAAAGAAAGAAAGAAAGAAGGAAAGAAAAGACATTTATTTGTGACGACAATACAACAATGAGACACACAGAAAAAATAATAATAACAATAGAAATGTTGAAAAAACAAAAACAACAAAAAAGGAACAAAAAACACAGGCAAATAAAAAATAAGACAAAAGGTACAAGTTGTAAGAATGTGTGTCCTAGCATCCAGTCCACGCTTCGTCACAAATTGTAGTCCAACTCAGCATTTGTTTTGCCGTGTTGGCAGCACAACGCTGGTCTTCCGTTGGACCCATGCAGTAAAAAAGAACACAACACTATTCAATAAAAAAGTACATGGCAAAGTTACATACGTTCAACTAGTAGTTGTTTTGTTACACGAAGACTGCAGCGCCCACATACTTCTTTCGTAAAAGGACCTTAAATATCGTTCAGTCATTTCTCATTCGTGACTGATGGAATTGACTGACGTCTTACGCACGTATAACTTTGCCTGTTCGAAAAACAAAATACAGAAGAAGCTGTCTTTCTGTGAATCACATCTCTGTCTCATACCTCGGACTCTATTGAAGAATTGGATTTTATTTTCCAAACACGAGCGATATTAGTTTCAAAGTATTTCCAATTAGGGTCTATTGTTCTTTCATTATGAACGGCTCGTGAATCGCTCGATTGCTTTTTGATGGATGGATGTTGTGTACTCTGCTTTCGAAAGTTCATAGTACATATTGCGTACATGTATGATACGAAGAGTGGATACTGATTAATATTTCATCAATCAAAAGTTTTGTTTTCTTTTTAGGGTTCCGTACCTTATTTGGCAAAATGGAAACCATAAAGGATCGATGTGTTGGCCGTCTGTCCTTTTTCTACGAAACAGCTTGAGGTATCATACTGAGATTTTCTGCAGGAAAAAGATCAATGAACAATGACTGTGAAATTTTCTAGTTAACCCACTAAAAAAGGTGATTCATAATATGTATGTATCGGTCCCCCCTTTCGGGATAGTTCCCGAAAGGGGGTATTCTACACCCAAAAAGTTCCTTCTACGACATAGGAAATTCAACACTATTCATTGAAAATCAACTGTCAGCTGTTTTGGGGGTCAAATCAGTTCATACTCATTTATTCAGCTGGTTTAGTTACTAACCATGATGACGTTCTTCCCGTAGTTTAAATAATGACTTATAAAGTTGATAAAAAGACCAAAAACAGCCGAATTAAAAAGTTTTTTTTTAGTTATGTTAATTGAATAATTAACATAACTAAAAGAAATTAAATAGGCACAGGGGGCCTATTTAATTTCTTTTTTTAAATCACAATCAGTCTTTATTTAGATGGTTCTAGTACCTAGTACGTGGACCTTTATTTATTCAATGAGTTGTAGTAAATTAGGCGAATGGTTAGGAGTAAAGATGCGAGTACAAAAAACACTAGTCCCAAATAAAAGTTGTACACAATCAGAGTAATGCTTGTGATAAACTGACGATTCGTATTCTTCGCAAAATTGAGCGCAATCCTCTAAGTATGGTGTCGTAGTAACCAAACCCAGCTTATAAAGGTAACAGCTGTTCTTCTTCCAATAGCAAATTCCGCCGTAGGCCAAGACATGCTCCTGGAGATTCGGAAGACGTGATCACCTCCGCTAACGCAGAGGCGATCCTGTTTGGTAAATGCAGAGATTTCACAGGATTAAATTTCACATTAAAAAAAACACCGGCATATTGTACTCATCTATATTTTCGCTCGTAATCAAGTGACATTAGCAAACGTTGACATTTGTGACGGATAGCTTTCCGTTCGCAGAGTGCGTTCAGAATACACTTACAGACTAAATATTCTATAACCAAACATTCTCCCGGGCAAAGGACAACTATGGTCCTTTCTTAAAATTAAGAAAATTTAGAGACTCTTGATTTGAACTCTATGCAAATGACTCTACTCTTCATTATATAAGACTCTACAATGACTCTACTTTTCATTAAATAAGACTCTACAATGAATCCACAAAACAAAAAAAAAAGCTCTACATTTGAGACTCTACTTTGAAATTCTAGGTACATAGGAAAAGAGCAAAGTTCAATAAGTTATATTCTAGGGATATTAATCTTTCCGGAAACCCAAATTAAATCTTAACTTAAATTAAATTACATACTTCTACATGAATAAGTACTAAAGGAATAAAAGTTTACAACTAGGTACAAATTCAGGTTCAGTTAGTAGAATCATCCAGGGGTAAAGGACTCAATTTTGAGACAGGGCGCTTGAACAGCTGATTCTTATATTGCAAAGTGACAACACGAGTGATTCCATCAGCACCTGGATGTTTCTCTATAATTTTTCCTAAAAGCCATTTTCCCGGAGGCAAGCGTTCATCTTTCACCAGAACAATTGTTCCAACATTAACATCAGGCAAATGTTGGGTCCATTTAAATCTTTGTTGAAGAGTGGTGAGATATTCAGATTGCCAACGAGACCATAGGCTCTGAACTAATCTTTGGACTAATTTCCAACGATTCAAACGATTGGGAACTTCAGTAATATTCTCTTCTGGGACACCTATTAAAGGTTCACCTATTAAGAAATGACCCGGAGTGAGAGGGGGTTCATCTAAGGATGAGCTAATCAAAGTGAGAGGTCGCGAATTAACACAAGCTTCAACTTGGGTTAAAAGAGTGGCAAACTCTTCAAAAGTTAAGTTGGTTTGACCTACAACGCGTTTTATGTGATTTTTGACTGATTTTATACCAGCTTCCCAGAGGCCGCCAAAGTTCGGTGACCCCGGAGGGATGAAGTGCCAGGTTGTGCCATCATTTGCTAGAAGTTGGGAAATCTCTTGGGTAAAGCTAGTTTTAGCATTTCTAAAGTTAGTTTCTAATTCTCGAGAAGCACCTACAAAATTGGTACCACAGTCACTCCACAGATCACTGCAGTGACCGCGTCGCGCTACAAAGCGTCGAAAAGCCGCAATGAAAGCTAAGGTAGTCAAATCACTCACTAACTCTATGTGAATGGCCTTTGTGACAGTACATACAAAGAGGCAAATGTAAGCTTTACTAGTACGGTTGCATCTACCAGAGTACAGTTTCAAGTTGAATGGGCCACCATAATCAGTACCACTAGTTAGGAATGGGCGAGATGGTTTGACTCTATACGAGGGTAAATCACCCATGAATGGGGCTTTAGGGGTTGCTCTATACTTAAAGCAAGTCATACATTTATGAACAATCTTTTTTACAAGAATTTTGGCACCAACAATCCAATATTTTTGTCTCACAATATTCAAAGTAAGTTGGTGTCCACCATGTAAACAACGAATATGGGCATCTAAAGCAATTAATTTAGATAAATGACAATCAGAAGCCAGCAGTATAGGGGATTTCATATCATAGGGAAGTAAAGCATTGGTTAACCTTCCACCTACACGCAGGATCCCATGGTCATCCAGTACAGGATTCAGAGTGTGAATTTTACTAATTTTAGGTATAGCAATTTTCTTATTTAGGCAATGAATTTCCCTTTCAAAACTTTGTTTTTGAGACATTTTTATACACACATTTAGAGCATATTTATGTTCATCAGCAGTTAAATAGGTTTGAAATTCAATTTCAGGTATCATGTTTTTAATTCTTTGAATTTTCAGTTTACACATTTTCACAAATTTCAAACAATAGGCAGTGACACGGATCAGTTTCAATAGAGTTGAATATTTATTTAAATATTTCTTGGTTTCACTTTCATCATGTGTTACAAGTAAGCTAGATACTTTTATCTTAGATTCTAAATCAGTCTCAGGTATTACAGTATTCTGATAATCAATATTTATAGATTCTTTTAGGAATGTGGGACCGGACCACCATATATCTGACAAGTCTTGAGGTCTAATACCTCTTGAAGCACAATCAGCGGGATTGTCTTGTGATCTCACATGGTGCCATTGGCTACTGTTTGTAGTTGTCAAGATTTCTGCAGTACGGTTAGCAACAAAAGTTTTCCAAGTATTTGGATTCTTTCTCAACCATGACAAAACTATTGTTGAATCAGTCCATGCAAAAACCTCACGAACATCAAGACTATGTTTCACATCATGCAATAGTTGGGCAAGTAATAATGCACCACAGAGTTCGAGACGGGGTAGTGAGACTTGTTTGACAGGAGCCACTTTAGTTTTAGCTGTTACTAATCTTACCTGTACATCAGTCTCGGTGATCACTCGGAGATACACTACACTAGCATAAGCAGCACAAGAAGCATCACAAAATCCATGTAATTCTACCTTTGTATTAGTGTGACAAGTTCCTAACCAGCGTGGTAGTTGGATGGGAGTCATTTGAACAACACTATCAATGTAACTAAACCATAGGTTTTTCAATTCATCAGTTAAAGGTTCATCCCACTCCAAGCCAGCTAACCACAGTTTTTGCATCAGGATTTTAGCTACTACTATGATAGGTGCTAACCAACCTAGAGGGTCGAATGTCTTGGCAATGGATGAAAGTACAAGTCTCTTGGTTATCACTTCACTTCTATGAGAGTCAGTGTCAATTTTGAGTAAAAACACATCACTTTGGGGGTTCCACAACACACCTAATGCTTTTACCGATTCATCTAGCTTAATATTTACTACACTGGGGAATACCTTAAGGGCATCAGGGATTTGATTCAAAACAGCTTCACTATTTGAGGACCACTTGTGTAGAGGAAAGCCGCCCTTCAGAAGGAGAGCAGTCAGCCGCTGTTGGAGAGTGATAGCATCACTGTCTGAACAGGAACCAGTAAGTACATCGTCCATGAACATGGAATCTCGAATAATATCAGCTTCAGCAGGGAAGTTTTCTTGCTCATCATCAGCTAGTTGATGTATGGTTTTGATGGCAAGGTATGGAGCACTAGAAGTACCATAACTGACAGTCAGGAGACGATATTCTTGTACGGGATCATTGATATTTTCTCTCCAAACAATTCTTTGGTAATCTGTATCCCCTTTGTTTATGTAAATACAACGATACATATGTTTTATGTCTGAAACTAGACATATCTTGTGCCTTCTCCATCTGGTAACTAAGTCTCGCAGGTCTGGTTGTAGAGCAGGGCCAGTCAACAATTCATCGTTCAGGGAATTTCCATTTTCAGGTTTAGCGCTGCCATCGAAGACAACTCTCAGTTTTGTAGTTATACTGGACTCTCTCAAGACTGCGTGGTGGGGTAAGTAATATACTTTCTTTGGTTTTGTTTCTGTGTTGGGTATGTTTTCATTATTCAATGTTTCTGTTTCAGGTTTTGCAGTGACCAGTTCCATGTGTCCCAGGCTTTCATAGTCTTTCATAAACTTTGAGTATTGCTCTTGTAAGTCAGGTTTGTACTTGAACCTTTTCTCCATTTGAAGCAAGCGTTTCACAGCCATGGATCTAGAATCACCCACATCAGGATTATTTTCAGTTGCAAAGGGTAAACGAACTTCATACTGTCCATTTTCGAGTCTTCTGTGTGTTCTTTGATAGTATTCCTCACATCGGATATCCTCCTTTGATATTGGTCTATTTGTGGTTTGGTGAGGCTCTTCTAGCTCCCAGAATTTTCTCAGTAAATGGTCAACTTCAATCTTTGTGTGTAAAATCAATACTTCATGGGGTAGTTGTCCATTTTGTGTAATTTCCCCTGAGATCAACCAACCCAGGTGGGAATTCGTAGCTAGAAGTGAATTGTGTTTCTTGATGCCTTCCAAAATCAATTGTGCATGGATTTTTGTTCCTAGGAGCAAATCAATAGTTCCTCTTCGGTTGTATTCTGGATCAGCCAACTTGAGTGTGTCAAAACAAGTGAATTTTGCAAAGTTTTGGGTGGGCAAAGGTGAAGTTATTCTCTTCAGGACATATGCCATCAAACAGAATGAAGTTGTTCTGGTGTGACTTGGTTGAAAGTTCAGGTTGACATAAGCTTTTGTTCTTCCCACTTCAGTATTTTGCAATCCAGTGACTAGTCCATCAATGTATATTCGTTCAAGATTCAGTAATTGGGTTGCAGCTTCTGTGATAAATGATGCATGAGATCCTGGATCAATAAGTGCTCTCAAAACATGAGTATTTCCATCTTTGGATTTGACAGCTATGTGTGCTGTAGCAATAAGTGCTTGGCTATCATTCATGCCAGTGCTCATACTAACTACAACATTCTCTGTGGGTTTCTCAGGTTCAGTACTCATTTCC
This sequence comes from Anticlea derivata, assembly GCA_947579855.1. Taxonomy (NCBI): domain Eukaryota; kingdom Metazoa; phylum Arthropoda; class Insecta; order Lepidoptera; family Geometridae; genus Anticlea; species Anticlea derivata. Next base: position 9,590,217 of record OX388276.1, on the reverse strand, counting down.
TTTGTGTCTGCCTGGTGAAGGGCTGTATGGTGACGTTTGCCACATTTCTTGCAGCTTGTGCTTTGTTTGCATTGAGCTACGGTGTGACCTTTGATTAGGCAGTTGAAGCATATTCCTTTCTTCTTGATGAATTCATATTTCTTGGGTATATTCAATTGTGCAAACTCAGTACAGTAGCACAGGTAGTGGTCTTGAGTACAATATGTGCATGATGGTTGTAGCTCGGTGTGTAGTGACTTGATCTGTTGTTGGTTCGGTTTATACGTATGGGTACTTGTCTTAGGTTTGTTTTCTTTAGGAATCTGAAGCATTTCCATTGTGCGGAATCGACTTTCTAAGTAGTTCGACAAATCTTGAAAAGTAGGTGTCTCTTGTGATATCCCGAGCTGCTGTTCCCAAAGTTTATGGGAGTCAGCGTCCAATTTTGATACAGTAATATGCACTACGATTGCATCCCAGCTAGAAGTGGGGATCTGGAGATTCTCCAATGAATTTAGGCATTCTTTTGTAGTATCAAGAAGTTGTTTCAAAGCGCGCGGACATTCTATGTTTAGTTTCTTTTGAGACAAAAATCTGTTCAGTATTGTATTCATAATGACTCGTTTGTTGTTAAATCTGCCTTGTAGTGTATCCCATGCCATGGTATAGTTAGCATCTGTCACGGAGAAATGTTTGAGCAACTGTTCAGCCTCACCGGACAAGCTGCATCTGAGGTATTGATGCTTTTCTACCTTTGTGAGAGATTCATCGTTGTGTATTAGCGACGTGAAAAGATCTTTGAAGTTGAGCCAATTGTTGTAGTCACCATCAAACTTAGGTATTGCGATGGGTGGTAGTTTGACCCTTGGTTTCTTTTCACTACAAGTTTTGGGTTCTAAATTTTCATGTGCAGATTCTTGCGTTAAAGTGTTCCTACTTAGATCAAAAAGACAATCTTTCAAGTGTGATTTTAGTTCCAGATAGATTTCTTCGGTTTGATCATAATGTTTTTCCATATTTGATAGATTTTCAGGCGTGGTATTGGCAACCGTTTCTTCATAGAGCGTCATGTACTTATTCCAATTTTCTTCAGTTGACTCTAATCGAGTTTCTAAATATCCACGTGTGATCCGTATTTTAGGGCTTTTCTTTACATTGGATAGTAATTTCTCGAGTCGTAGACAAAGACTTTTTTGTGACGCAGTTGGTTCCAACATTTTGGAAATAAATTGAAAAATCTCACCGAATATCAGCACCCACGGTATATTTCATAAATCCGGCTCGAAGGACCATTAAATGTTTGGTAAATGCAGAGATTTCACAGGATTAAATTTCACATTAAAAAAAACACCGGCATATTGTACTCATCTATATTTTCGCTCGTAATCAAGTGACATTAGCAAACGTTGACATTTGTGACGGATAGCTTTCCGTTCGCAGAGTGCGTTCAGAATACACTTACAGACTAAATATTCTATAACCAAACAATCCACTCATCAAACCCCGACATATTAAACACACTTCACGTACCGCACGGACCCCGCTGGCGGGGTCAACGACGTCCCTGCGTTTTCGCCCCTTCAAGGTGATGGCCTCCTCAAAAAACCTAACTCTGGCAACGGCTTGTTGCCCCAATCTTACCTTTTCACGGATGCAGCGCCCTCTGCGTGCTTGAGTATATACCAAGTCTCAGTGCCATTAGTCATCACTGGCAACACGCACTGGCCCCCAATTCTACTAATTCAATGACTTGAAAATGATGATCGCATGATAATGATCGCACCATTATCTTTCAGTTACGATTGTCGCCAGCTTCGTTGCTTTGATTTCATTGGTTCATTAGTTCCACAATGACTGCCATTGATATACGACTGTGATAGCAGACTACCAAAAGTGTCAAAAGTGGCCATTTTGCCATTGAACCATTGTCATTTTGAAGCCATTGAATTAGTAGAATTGGGCCCCTGATTGTAGACTTTCTCCTTGAGGCTCTACGGTATCTGTGACGAGAAGTTGTGACGAAGTTTCACAAACGCTGCCCGTGCGAGTTGGATTCACACATTTATTTATTTATTTCCGTATTCTGGTAAACAAATATTTATGATCTTTGTATCTTTGCAATCCGCTCGAATGGGCATTAAGCTAGAGTTTGGTGTTTGCTTGGTCAAAATGAGATTAAAAGTTTCCTATCTCATTTGTTGTTGTGTGTTTGTGCTGCTTTCTCGATACGCTGTGCTATCAGCATATGGATTTCGGAGCTTTGTCTTACGAACGCATGTAAATCTTTGCGAATGTGATTTGACGGTCTGCTGATCCAGATTTACAAGTAAGGGTGTTTATCTGATTGTTGTACATTGGCAGCGCGTGGATTTGCCGATATTGGGTTTTTCTATACACTATTTATCTAGATAGTCATATCTTCTGATATAGAGAAAAATACTATCGGAAAGCCTATGATTGAATGCTCTTGTGATATTTGTTCGTTTGTAATAGGATTATTAGCTCTACTCGTAGGTATGTTCGAAAATCGATATTTTTTGAAATGATTTTTAAACTGCGTTCGCTTGAATTTATTTTTCAACCAACTTCCATTAGCTCTGTATCCCTTTATTAGGTTTTAACTTGATAACTAGCTTGCGGCTTCGCTTATGTTGGACCTAGATTAAAAGTAGCACATTATATGCTATTGTAGGCAAATAACTCTATCTATTCCAAGTTTGAGTTTTATTCCTAGTAGAAATCGGCGTGATTGAACCACAAACATCCTCACAATCTTTCGCATTTATAATTTAAGTATCTAAGTAGGTATTTATTGATAATTCTTATTTATGCTATCCCGAAAGGGGCTTATTTTATCAACAAAAGGAAAGAATATTACCAAAAATTACCAATATTTTCTTAATATGTTGTATAATATTTTTTAACCTTACAATCAACGTGATTCATATCACCTTGTATTTTGAGATTCTAAATTCTTTTGATGTTTTTGTTTCTCCTGATTTGAAATGGGTGGTAATAGAAGACCGGAAAAGTGCCAAAGGGCAAAGCCTTCCGGTGCTTTGTCGCTGGGCTTTGTGCTTTGTCGCTAGGTAACCCTTTTTTTGGACCATCATTGTCCTCAATAGTTTCGTATCAAAATTCATCACAAATAAATATGCTGATTTATCTTTCTAGATCAGTAAATGCTCAGGTTACCCTAGTTTGGTTATGACAGCTCTGCTTAAGCGACGTAAGTAATTATTTTCATTATGTGTTTACAAGAAAAAGAAAGCGAAATTCTATATTGGAAATGGTCACGACGATTAGATAGAGCCTAGAATTTAGTTACGGAACGACGCGACACGTTTCGTCAGTCGATAGGTATAGCTCGCAGAATCGACAACCGTTGGAGTGTAAAGGTTCTTGAATGACCACGATCCGGGTGACGGCGATGCAGTGTTGGTAGGCCCCCAATGGACTGACAACGTTAAAGTTGCGGGAAGTCGGTGGATGGAAAAGGCTCAAGACCGTTCGTCATGTAACTATTTGGAGCAGGTCTATGTCCAGCAGTGTAGTTACTTCAAAAGGCTGATGATTATTCTTCTTGTCATGTCACTGATTTTTTATTGGTCATCCTGAAAAGGGTCTGTGAGCGAGCATAGGTGAAAAAAACAGTGTAGTGAAAAGATTAAAGTGCGCCTCTTAGAGGCTCCTTTGGTGCAAAGGCTGATGTTGATGATATGAATGAATGATTGTTTCTTCAAATTTCATATCTGTAACAACATGAAAACTGACTCTGTTGTAAAACCCGTGAATATTTGAGGGGAATAAACCGGCTCAAATGGGGTGAAATGCATTTTGCCGGGACGACGACGCTTCTGAATGGGAAATTTTAATGAATTCTTGCCATCTTCTGGGCAAAGAACTAAGGGATCTGGAAGTGCAAATATTTTTTCAGATGTTGTTGTTTACTTTCTTATTTTATATTAATTATTGGGTTATTTGTAAAATGCACAACCCTGAAAACAAATAAAGGTGAATTAGTATTTTAACGGCTGATTTTCTGCCACTGGGGCAGAGAGGTTCAACAAAGGAGACCACATACCGAATAGCGCACATTAAAATGGTCCCCCACTAGATAGAAAAACGACCTAATAATTACTGGGAGCCGTTTAGGCGTTTTTCGCAAAATTTTGCCTAACATATTAGCTATTACGGAACAAATGTTAGCAGTTTTTTTATACTACAGAGGTGGCAAATAACCTTACGCCTTCCTGTTGGTTTCCGTAGCCTATGAAGACCCCGAACCCCTTCTTCCCCCTTAAAGAGCTCTGGGAACCTTACTCACCGCTAGAAGTAGGAACACAAAACTATTTGAAACAAAATATGTAATTTGGCTGCGTTCTTCTGTAAGGCGGAGGTAATTTAGAGCGAGAAACTACTGTGCCCTACCTTTTTATTTATTTCAGTCCAGTCCATCCAAAGGTTGCCTGGGAGAGATCGCTTTTAGCGATAAGGCCGCCCATTGTATTGCCTTGTTATTGTGTTAATCTCATGTATTATTACAGTGTGGTGATCAATAAAGTGTTATCTATCTACCTTCTCCAAAAACATAATGCAAACATTTGCCCCGCAGCGAGATTCGAACCCGACCGGGAGTGACGAGTGCCCGTCTGCACCACCAAGGCCTTGAGTCATACTTGGTTTTTGCCACTTCCAGTGTCAAGAGAACAGTGTCTCCCGCGAAGCAGGTAATTAAGTGGGAACTGTTTTAATGAAAATTATTATTGGCACAGTGTCCAAATGTTTCCTTGATAATGGAAAATTCTTAGATTCACCACTTATTTACGCTGAAATTATGATGCGGCGTTAAATTGTTTTTTACTTAGAGTGCTGATGGTGGTATTGGCCTTTCGATCCAAAGGTCGTTAGTTTGAATCCCGTGTACGTTTTTATTTTCACATGACGCGCACTAATCGTACGCTTTAGCTAGCACGTAGCACGTAGCTTTTTTCCCTTAGCCCCCTCTTACGACATCCACGGGTAGAAATGGAGGGGCTTATTCTTTAGCCGGGACCACCACGGGCATGAAACTAAGGTAATCTGCCATTTTAACGTCCTAACGTTATACGTAAATAATGTTGATCCAGAGAGAAGATTTATGATGGCTATTTAGTTCATATACGTCAGTGTAGTGTATGCACTAGGCACAAAATTTCATAATGGTTTAATGAGTTTGAAAGTTTATATAATGGTCTTCGTGACTGTACGTACTTTGTTTCAACACTGTGGGGATGAGCGGAGATCCATAACTAATTACGAAACTATTGTCCATTTATCTCTACCAACCCACAGTCTTGAGGAAACAGCTGTGGTCCTGCGTCGGTTGCCAACCCAAACTCAACACCAAACCAGGCTGGGTTGGGCTATCCTAGTCCACACTTGACTGAGGAAACTTTTTTTATACAACTGGGCAACGTGCGACGCTGTGTTGGAAGGCCCCCCCACTGGATGGACCGACGACATTGCGAAAATTGCGGGAAGTCGGTGGATGGAGAAGGCTCAAGACCGTTCGTCATGGAACTCTTTGGGGCAGGCCTATGTCCAGCAGTGGACTTCAGGCTGATGATGATGTAGATGATGAAGGTAGCAAACTTGCTTACGGCCCACCTGTTGGCAAGTGATTACCGTAGCCTATGAACGCTTGCAATACCAGAGGCATCACGCACGCGTTGCCGACCCCGAACCCCCCTCCCCTTAAACTGTGGCAATCTAACTCACCGCGTGAACACAACACTATTTGAAATAAATAATGTTATGTGGCTGCGATCTGTAAGGCGGAGGTACCTCCCACGGCGGGCTGCTCCAATTAAGAGCGAGAAAATCTTGCTGTGCCACAGTTGACAAGTTGAAGTGGCAGTGGGCGGGACACATAGCTTGGAGAACCGACGGCCGTTGGGGCATTCTAGGGAGTTGGTCAAGATTCTAGACTAGAATCTTGACCAACCGCATCTTGAAATATTATTTTATATGGCATGTCGCACGTCATTTAGACAAGGCCTAACTTTGTTGATTTGTTGTTACCATTATGAATGCTTCGGCATGGAACAACCTTGCTATTTTATTTTATACTACGTCCGTTTTGGACACTGAGAACTCAGTAACAATTAGTACTCGTAGAACAGTGCACTTCCCAAGTTCGAACTTGGTCAGTCCGTTTGGGGAACAGAGGGATTCTCAAATGTCTCCAAGCGTAATCTTATTCAAATGTACCTTTGAGACATTTGAGAATTGTTGCTCTAACGATGTAAAAATGCACCACTTGACGATTCTTTCTTGTTCATCCTGTACTATGTCAGGTAGGTGGAGGTATGGTGGCCCTGAAAAGGGCCTATGACCATTCTGTGAAAGATTCTGTAAGATTATCGAAAAAATGAAAGGCACCAAGCCGGGTTTGTTGCCTGATTCTTCTAGGCTTGGTCACGAGGAACAGGCGTAGCTTCACCTCGTTTCTAAGACGTTTCAAAGCGATCCTAGTGATTTAATTTATATAAACTTTGACTTTAATAAGCCTCTAAAAAGTGTCAGCACGAATGGTCTCCATCTTAACCGATGGACCGACGACATTATAAATAATTTTGCGGCGCTCAAGACCGTTTCGTCATGGCACTCTTTCGAGGCCTATCTCAAAATTACAATTTATGGGTATATTTCTAATTCACAGTCGATTCGAAAGCGTCAAAACCTCGAATTAAAGTTAAATTTGAGAGACAAAAGAATGATTAATATGTAAAGATTTTCAAGGCACTAATAAAATTTATTCCTACTACAGATTAAATTAATACAGAAGTTTGCCGCTTAGCTATCATTACACCTCATCCCAAGTTTGCGATATCACTTACCGAGCTCCACATAGGGGTGAGAATTTGCATATTTCTTAAGGGTCGATATACACGATACGTACAATATGTGGCATACTATGCGATTTAAAGTGAAGGTAACATTGAAAACACCAAAATATAAGACCAAAATGGCTCCCGTCGTACCCTTATAAAAGAAGCCTATGTCTCTCTCTATCGCCATGGTGGCCCCGGCTGAAGAATAGGCCCCTCCATATCTACCTATCCGCGGATGTCGTAAGAGGCGACTAAGGAAAAAAAGCTAGGGATGGGCAGCAGCGTCCCTCATTCTTCTAGGCTTGGTCGCGAGGAACAGGCATAGCTTCACCTAGTTTCTAAGACGTTTTAAAGTGATCCTAGTGATTTTATTGAAATAAATGCCTTTTGACTTTTGACTTTGACTTGACTTTTGATTTGTTCTCTGTCTGTGGGGGAGGTCTAGTTCAGCAGTGGACGTCGTACGGCTGAAATGATGATGATGATGATGATGTCTCTCTCCGGCGTCCCCAAAATATTTCTAGAGCGATATCATACAATGAACTACGTGAGCGACTGCAAATTATATTTCAGTAGTAGGTACTGTGAATAACATACCAGTGTGTCACAGCCCCAACACTCACCGCTCGGATGTAAACTTTTAGTTTAATTGGAATTTTCCCATCGCCTGAAAGTTTCAGGATCAATTTCCAATTCAGCGTATTTCCCGTGCATTCTAGGTACTACGAGAGATTCTAGGTTAAGACGCTGTCAGTTCCGAAGACATGGTTTTAAAAGCAGTTTATCGTAATCCGTAGCTTAGCACAACAAAAAAATTGTTGGCGGTCGTTGCAAGTAAAGCCGTAGTCTCTGCCTACTTGATTTTGTGTATTTTATTTGCTGTCAATATCATTCAATGAACTACGTGAGCGACCGCAAGATATAATTATGTAAATCATTCCAGAAATCCCCACCAAGCTGACCCACTGGTGGGGATTAGTGGAATATTGAAATAAAAATAAAACTACTTAAATCTTTTTATTCTAGTAATGAATTTTTAGACTGTAAAAGAGACGTTTCATTAATATATGGAGCCTGGGCCTGCACTGTGTACACTACTCTAAAATATGGCTAAGCAATAAAGTAAACGTATTTAATTGGTTATTTTATTTAAATTGACTTCGTTCTAAGGTACATTAAGATTTTCTTCGACAAAGAGAGCAACACACAGCGCTACAAAAATATGGCGGATGGACGTACGTGAAATGTCATTTTGACAACCTACATTTATCTGACAAAACAAAAACATCAAATCAAACAACATGAAAAATATGTCAATGTCATGTCAAACGCCAAATATAAACCAACATAGCGGCCTTCAAATAGTGTTCACATAGTAAAAAACTTACCAGAAGAACTATTCTTGTACCATCGCATTTGTCTTTAAATTAATGAAATTGTATTTTTCTTGTTATCTCCTATTTTTTCCTAATTTTTCTATGTAGTGTACATGGACCAGGCCCAGAATGAAATGGCTCCTTTGACTAATGATTACTAATACTAAAATCTAATTTAATTCATGTAGAATGTGCAACTAATATAAATATAACTCATAATCTTGACTGTTTTTAACTATGACTCTATATTCTAATCTTATTATCTCTCTATATTCTAGGTAACTTAATTTGTAATCATAATGACATTGTTTATAATTTTAAAAATTTCGTATTTATTAATTATTGTAATACTAAATAAAACATTTGCATGCTTGTGTAGCAAAAACATGTGCCCCCGCTTACTGCATAAGAACAGCGATTATATTGAATTACCATGTTTTAGCAAATAATCTAATTACATTTCATTTATTTTTTCGTAGATTTACGCTCGCCACGCTCACCACTGAGGACGACGTCTCTAACACAGTGGCGCAGCGGGCGAGTGCCCGGCTGAGACGATAGGGTTACGGGTTCGATTCCCGCTGCGGGACAAATGTTTGCATAATCCGCAAATATTTCTTCTGGGTCTAGGTTTTGTGGTACTATGGTACTCGTAGTTTCTGATACCCACAACACAGGGAATCCTAGTGTGGGGTCAAGACTATGTATGTGACAGTTGGGTGTTATATTTTATTGAGCACAACTTACTAATTTGTATGCGCATCTGGAACGCGTTAGCTTTATGCGCTTAAGATAAATGCACTTTACGATACCAATAACACCAATTATCTTAATTACGCATAACCAGTAACACCATCTTAATACTTATTTAATACGATACTGATTATGCAAATTGGTATTGATAAAATAAAATTACAAGTGATTAATGATTTTAGTTAATCGCGTAGAGTCGTAGGTATATGATGATTAGACGCAGACTTTAAAAGTGTTATATGAATACAAGGCGAATGTATGCTATCCCAAAAGGGTCTTATTCTACACCCAATTGCCAATAAGGTATGTTCAACGAATTTTGGTAATCCAACATTTTTCATTGAAAAAACTGAATCATCACTTTCCGAGCCTGATTTTTTTTATGTAAATAAATAGTGGCCGCGGCCGGCGGCGCGGCGCGGCGACAAAAAATGAAATAGCTGCAAAGCTAAAATGCATTCTAGTCTCTAGTAACAATGAATAAAATGGCCTGAGCGGCGTGGACCTAAGATCAGCTTGACATGTTTTTTCTGCAGGGCTATTTTATTTTCAAAATGGCTGCCTATACCAAAAAATAACTTGAAAATTCAAAAATATAATTTTTTAAGCCCAAAGGAACAAAGAAAAACAATAATTCCATAGTTATTTACATTTATTTACTAAACATTATAACAACACAAATAAAAAAGTCCGCTTTCCGGAGCTGATGGTACAAAAATGGCGTCACATCTTTTTAGAAAACTTTATATCACAGAATTAAACCTAAGGCAATGGGACGAATAAGTCACCAGCTCTTCTGGCGCCTACAACAATTCCCTCCCAGGTCTCTCTGCAGACGTGTTCGATATACCTGGGCTCGAGATGGAATCCTTGGAAACCACCGCTAAGGCCAGGCAGTTCGTAGGTATAAGCCAGAGGGACACCAACAGAATGAGCGTAGTCCTCTGCAGCTCCGGCTGCTCCGTACCCAATAACTAAAACGGAGTTACCGACGACATAGTTGGGGAAGTAACTGATTTTATTATTGTGGATGGCATCAGCCATGGCGATGCCGACAGTGTGGAGCGCAAAGGCGTTGTTGGAGAGAGAGCCATCGTGTCCCCATGGGTACAAGATCATGCTTCCATAGCTGTGCATGGTCAGGTACAGAGCCATTCTGTGGAGGTTTTCTAAGATGATGTTGCGGACGACCTGGAATAAAATTGTAACATTACTGAACTGTTCGTGGTTCCAGGTGGAAGAGGAAGACTGATCATAATCAACAACAACAGGAGATGTTCTAAGAGTGTCTTTACTTATAGGGCGCATTTTAGACGCTTGTGAGCTGGTTTATGCAGCCATAATAACAGTAATCAATTTATGACACGCGTTGACAAGAAACGCAGTAATAAACGCCCAAAAGTTAAAACCGATGAACATAGATGTGGTAACATAGATAAAGCTAAAGATGTGTCACAGAAATTATTAGGATCTGACTTCCCCCCGAAAAACAGCCATGTTTTATCGCTAGTGTGAAATAAACGAATGATTATCCTGACCTGAGTTTCGATCTCGGAGAAGGGGCGGCTGCCAGCGAAGACATCCGAGCAGGGGTTGGCGCTGGTACCGACGGTATTGAAGAAAAAGTCGTAGTTCCTGTTGCCGTCTACTCCGGGGCAGAGGTTACCGAGAGAATGCTGGTCGGTGGAACGAGTCTTGCGCCAGAATCGGCTCTGGAAGAGAAATTTAAAGTAAGAATAACATAATTGAGGTACTATACATTTAAACGTTACCCAACATTATCGAATTTTCTAGAAGCAAGCAAAAGCGCCATCTTTCGTCAATAATATACTGAGTAGTAAACATAAAGCATGATTTTTTTCTGATTGAAAGCACTATTGGTGGAGCTAGCAATTTATATTTCGGAACAAATTAGTTCTAACTCAATTTTTAAGCTCACTGTTTTAGGTAGCAATTCTGATGTCAAACTTTCGTACGTTTGCATATATAGATTAGTTATAAAAATGGTAAAGAGACCAAAACAGCTGATTTGAAAAATTTCGGTACAGAAATTTGGGGCCCAATTCTACTAATTTTATGGCTTCAAAATGACAATGGTTCAATGGCAAAATGGCCAATTTTGACACTTTTGGTATTCTGACAACACAGCCGTATATCAATGGCAGTCATTGTGAAACCAACGAACCAATGAAATCAAAGAAACGAAGGTGACGACAATAGTAACTGATAATGGTGCGATCATTATCATGCGATTATCATTTTCATGTCATTGAATTAAGCAAATATTTGCAAATATTTTTTTTTTTGTTGATATCCCCTTTCGGGATAGTTTACTAGTTATGTACCCAGAGGCCTACGATGAAGTAAGCTATTCTAAGGTACTCACAATAAAAGAGTATTTGTAACCATCAGGGTTGACCATGGGCAGAATGATCCAGTCGAACCTCTCCAGAAGATCAGGTTCTGTCACATCTTCAACCAGTTTCTTAATTGCCCACGTTACAGTAGGGGGCGAAATCCATTCCCTGGAGTGGATCCCTCCGTCGATGAAGATGACTGGTTTTCTGGAGTCTGCGAAGTTGGTGGTGGAGATCTTCAGGTATTTGATGGGGCGACCTTCAAAAGTGGTGGCGGGCTGGACCAGAGTCACTAGATTGGGGTAGCGGGCTGCGATGTCGTCTAGGTACGCGTCAATCTGAGGAGTTAAAGTATATATTTTTTGGATATTGATACATGTACCCGTGACAAGAGAGGGTCGTCAGAGCAATGGTAAAAGTAAGTATCAGTGACACGATATGCAAGCATGGTCTTTCGAAGGGACTAATGACCGCTCACGGTGAGAACCAGCATGGTCAAATGATAAACTGGTGTTTGGTAATATATTTTTTATGTTTCATTGGTTTATTATGTGGATTGGTAGATATTGCGCTTTTTAAAGTACAAATTCATTGGAACGCCTTTGAACCTGTGACCTTCTTTCAGTATCGTTATCAGCAGCAATATAAATCCGATTATAATCACTTTATCTTGTTGTTTCTTTACAATGACGTGCAATATTTTTAAATCGTGCAATTGTCAAATTAATTAATCAAGAGCATATGCATAATCTCTAATGATCGAGGATATTTCCAACACAATAAAACTGGTAATTTAAGATAAGTGTCTTTGTTATAAAACGTCTGTTAATTTTATTTAGTCGTAAATAAATTAATTTTTATTTATTTACGACTAAATTAAATTAACGGACTAAAAAATAAAAATAAAATTAGTCGCAGTGAAACTCCGAGCAATAAATCATAGGAAATACGTAAAAGAACCAAGGTTAAATTAGTACAATTAACTCACCACTTCCAACTCCTGGTAGTTGTCGTAAGGTAACTGTCTGCCATTTCTGGCTCTGGTCTCGTTATTTCTGGCTTCGATGAGAAGGTCATCGAAGTCGAGAGCACTGGGAAAAAATATTTTGTAAAACATGATTATAAATCAGTAAAACTTTGGTAACGATAGAAAACTATTTTAAAGCAAAGCACACTTCAGCCTAACTTCGTTTTGTCGCAATTGCTGTTACATTTGTTTTTTTTTTGTTTATTTTTTCTCATTATTCAGACTTAATCAAATCAAAAGTTTTCAATAAAAACACTAGGATGACTTTGAAACTTCTTAGAAACTAGGTGAAGCCTGTCCTTGAAGAATCAGGCAACAAACACGGCTTGGTACCTATAATTATTTTAAATGATCCTTTCCCACAAAATGGAACAGAGCTTCAGAGTGGTGCCGATTTAGGATAGGCTCAAAAGAAAAATAACCACTTAGATACAAGCCTTTGAATAACAGGGTAATTTTTCAAACAGAATGTTGCAAGAATCAGACTATCCTTTAATTTTTATTCTTTATTCTTAATTGCGGCACGAGGCGACGCAAACTAGTATTATATAAATCTCCTATAAAATAACAGGTTTCCATGACTAGCCACTTACGCTTTAACATCATTACTGTGGATCCTGTAGTTCACATCATTCTCTTCCAGAGTCTTCACAAACCCGTCCAGGTGTTCCGGCTTCACGAGCACCACGCCCTCGCGTTCAATGATGGGGTGGCTGATGATATCCACCTCGAATGCTTCGGCGATAGCTCCGATGGACTTGAGCTGCTCCTGGGTGGTAGGCCTTAGGTAGAAGGACTTCCATCTAGGATAGAATAAGAATTAAAATATCTCTGGTATTGCAAGCGTTCAAGAGGTCGGCTGCGTAAGCTTCTTTGCCAGCTTAGTTGTTTAAAAAAAACTTTTTTTTTGTTTTTTAATAATAGTCTACGAGCAATGTAAGTTCAACACTGAGTCAACTCATAAACTAAACTTTTGAACTGAGTAGAAGGTTAAAAGGATACATTATGTCCCCATAAAGACATATTCCCATAATTTTTTAATGATATTATCATATTTACGTCTCTCTTCGGGTTTTTCCATAAATGTATTATTGTTAGATCCAGTAACCTTCGAAAGCCGTGTTCAAACGGTATGCGATATATAGTTTGATATACATAATAAGATTGAAATTTATAACAAAATTTTATCTTTATTTTGAGTTTGACATTTGATTGAGGTTGTGCGATATAGCTCAACTATATTGCAATTTCCATATCTCTAAAAGATAAACTCAAAATTTACTTTATTCAGTAGACGTAAGAATCAGTTTGAATTAATTTTAAATGATCTATAGCACGCTATACACGCTTTATGTACGTATAATCAGTCTGAACTGCAGTTGTCTCCATCCCACTAAATTAGTTTGTAGCTTTGAGGGAGGGTGACACCAATAGATCTTTTAAAAGGCTTGGCGCTCGCAGTTCTTCTTGATTGTTTGAAAATACAAACAAAACTTTATCTTAAACAGCTTACCCTTTATATTGCTCGTGCTTGGCGTAAGCCACAGCAACAAAAAGAAGCACCAATCCCAAAACCTTCATCTTGGGAACTAGTTCTGTGAACTAGAGTATCTTATTTTTATAACGTTTCTAGAGATAACTGAAAAAATTGATAACACTAACTTGAAATAATCGTTATCAATTGATACCTAATGCCGCTGCTGTACTGTAGCTTAAGTGTGATTATAATTATCATAGCAGAAACGCGAAAGTTTGTGAGGATGTTACATTGTTTGGATGTTGTTACAGCTTCTTCAGGCCCCTCCATATCTACCTATCCGCGGATGTCGTAAGAGGCGACTAAGGGAAAAAAGTACGGGGATGGGCAGCAGCGTCCCTCATTGTAACAACGATAGCTCTAACTGTGGATGCCAACCCGCATGCCCAGCGTGGTGAGTATGGGCAAATCTCCCCACATGATAAGGTATTTGCTCTGTCTGTGGGGGAGGCCATGTTCAGCAATGGACGCCGAACGGCTGAAATGATGATGATGATGATGATGTTACAGCTAAACCAGTTTGGATGAAACTAAGAACTAAGAAGTGTAATTCCTAAACCGCATCCAAAAAGTTTCCCGCTCGCATTCCCAGAATATTTTTTGCAGATTCCTTACTTTTGTCACTAACACATTTAGGTACCAACAAGATTAAGCTAAGTATAGTAAACATTATTTGCTCGCGACATTAGTTACAACAAGACTCAGTCAAGCATGAACAATTAATCATATCGTCTTATTTTCTGACTGTACCTACTTCGAAAGCAAGCGAAAATGAAAAAATATTTTATATATCAACAGGTGTTTATTTCAATTAAATCACTAGGATCACTTTGAAACGTATGAGAAACTATGTGAAGCTACGCCTGTTCCTCGCCACCCAGCCAAGGCAATGCGTTCGGTTAATCTGAAGATTTTTGTCGACAATAGCCAAAAATCACCTTGGATGAGATTGAGAATGATCCAATGGTTTGCCAGAACCCTTGAATAGTGTTGCAACAGGTTTTTCGTTTCCTTGGTTCCAAGTATCGCTCCCCCCAAAGTCAATCCTGGCTATCCCCGTGGATTAGAATAATGCTTATCAACCATTGTTATTAGTCCTGTTGTATTCAATATCGTATATTTATGGGATCCCTGGATCCCTAAGGATCTTAGACGATCGTAGTTCCCCAACTTCCCCTAACTACAACTTGTAATGTCGATAAATTAATCTTCACGTAAAATTAATTACATATATCTCACGAGACAGATTAATCCGTTTGCATTTAATCACATAAATAATTCATTTAGGATTAGACAACTTTGCCAATAATTTTCTTGTACAATTTATATCCGTAAGTATGTATTTTTGTGCCTACAAAATTATTAGGCAATTTTAAAAACGGGTTTTACTCACATCTATAATATAATGTCGATAAGAATACCGACAATTTTCGATTCGACTAGAGAATCTTCATCAGGGTGAGTATAATCTACCGCGCGCTCCGACCCTTTTGCGTTCGCGACTCGCGTCGCACTGATATTAAAAATTATAACGAGTGGAGCCACAGACAAATCTTAGTTATTCGTTTATAATCAAATTTACTTATCACTGCTAAGGTTTTTTGGATTAGCCATAGATAACCAATGGATTAATAAAATGGCTAATTCAGTTTTTAGTTATTAGTGTATCTGAAACGTGGGCCATAATGTTGAGGTCTATTCTAGGTCTGTGCTTGGTCATCTGTGTAATTGCGAAACACGAGCTTTATGATGGGTAAGGTGTTTATTGTTCCTCATTATACTAATTTCAGCCGTAGAACGTTTTGAAAATATTAACCATAGATTTCCAAAGCGACCGATTTTGTAGGCTGGCTGGCTGTTAGGCTCCAAAGAAAATTAAACATGTATAAAATAAAAACTTTAAAAATGTGAAAATAAGGCAAATAATTAACCTCAGCAAATGTTTTAAGGGCAGTACACGCTACTCACACACAGCATTTATTGTAAAATTACAGCTGCCGAGAAGCAGAGCGACATATCGCCGTGTCATATTTTATTTCGATTATTCTTTCATCATCATCATTTCAGCTGTTCGGCATCCACTGCTGAACATGGCCTCAGACAGAGCAAATTCCTTATCATCTGGGGGGATTTGCCCATACTCACCACGCTGGGCATGCGGGTTGGCGAGCGCAGTTAGAGCTATCGTTGTTAAAATGAGGAATGCTGCTGCCCATCCCCTAGCTTTTTCCCTTAGTCGCCTCTTACGACATCCGCGAATAGGTAGATATGGAGGGGCCTATTCTTCAGCCGGGGCCACCACGGCCAATTATACTTTATGTACACTTTAAATCTTCATGCAATCACCAAATTCTGTTTTCATATTCCAGCCACGCCCTCTACGATGTCTCCGTGTCATTCGCTGACCAGGTAGATGTCCTCAATGAGCTGAGCAATAAGCTAAACATTGACGTGTGGTCGGATGCTGTCCCCGGTAGATCAGGCAAGATCCTAGTGGCGAAGAATCTGAGGGAGAGCTTCCAGGAGGCTTTGAATGACGCCGGTATCGAGTACAGTGTGGAGGTGGAGAATATTAAGGAGTGAGTCCTCATTATCATGAGATCCAGTTTTTATTGATTAATGTGCTGATAAATAATCAAAGTCAAAGTCAAAAGGCGTTTATTTCAATAAAATCACTAGGATCACTTTGAAACGTCTTAGAAACTAGGTGAAGCTATGCCTGTTCCTCGCGAACAAGCCTAGTAAAATCAGCCGACAAACACGGTTTGGTGCCTATCATTTTATTCGATGATCCTTTTTCACAAAATGGAATTTAAAGCTTCAGTGTGGTGCCAATCGAACTAGGTGAGGCTCAAATGAAAAATGATCTAATTTAAATCTATAATAAATAAGAGCTTATGAAAAGGTGAAAAAAAAATAATAAGTAATGAACTTCTTTCTCAGGAAACTGGACCTAGAAGATGCTCTCCTCAAGGATGCTAGCACCAGAAGCAACCGAACAGCTGACGGCAGTCTATCGTTCGACACTATCCACAGTTATGAAGTGGTAAGCCTGTATTTTTAGGATTAACTCAAGCTCATGGACGTTTCCAGAATTTTATAATCCTTTTTGATTTGAGACTTCAACTTCAAACATCGAAGTAAAGAGCAAGACGTTCGATTCTTACTCGCACCTTCTAAACCAAGACTGTAGAGTCGATGTTTAAATGACTCATGATGATGATGAAACTCCAAACAGCAAACATCAAACTACAATCTTCAACTACAAAATTCAAACATCAAATATGATGGCATAATCTGCAAACCTTTGATCCCCATCAGGGTGTTGTGGTACCATGGTACTCGTAGTTTCTGATACGAAGGAGTAAGGGATTTTAGTGTGAGTGACATAATAGGTTTTTTTTGCTCCAGGTTGATGCTTACTTGGAGGAGCTGGCCAGCAAGTACCCCAACACCGTGACCATCGTAAACGCTGGCAAGAGTTTCGAAGGCAGGGACATCAAATACTTGAAGATATCTTCTGATGGGTTCCAGGTAAATAATACAGGTGTATAATACGACCATGGAAAACATTTTTTTTAAACAATTAAACTGGCAATCAAGCTTGAGCACGCGTTGCCGTACTCACCACAGGTACACAGCACTAATTGACACAAATAACGTCATATGGCTGCGATCTATAATTTTTGTAAGGTAGAGCCCCTAAACGTTTTTTTAGTCCCCTTTTGGTCCGTTATGTCTTTAAATCAAAATCAAATCAAATCAAAAGGTCTTTATTTCAATAAAATCACTCGGATCACTTTGTAACGTCATAGAAACTAAAACTAGGCTAGGCAGCTATGTACATAGGCTAGGCAGCTATGCCTGTTCCTGGCGACAAAGCCTAGAAGAATCAGGCAACAAACACGGCTTGGTGTAATTTTTTTCGATGATCCTTTTTTAATCCTTATCAATCCCAAAGCCAAAGGGTTAAATTTTTTTATTATTTTTGAACTGGTTTTTCTCAATAACCGCAAAACGCACAGTTTTGATTTTTATGACAAAGTTAACTTGAGCATTTACCTAAATCCAAGACAAAAACGCGATTGGTAAAACTTTACTCGATAGATTTATTTTTTTAAATTCGGTCCTCTGCAACAGTTTTTTCAAAAATACTCAGAAACTATCAATCATAAATAACTTTTTTTTTAAATATTGTGTTAGACAATAGCATTGGGTACCTAAATCCAAGACACTTTAAATACTATTTTTTTTTAAATACTAAGTTTTTAAGATAATCGATATTTTCTTATATGTCGCTTACGTCGATTACTTTCGAGCGCCTTCTAACGCTTGCTATCTCTTTCCGCATTCAATGATAGTACGTAGAGCTGTCGCTTTCTTCACTCCGCCCACTCAATAGTTTATTATGATTCTCATAGCGCCTAATAGAAAATATTGATAGTACAAACTGTTGACCTACTAAATTCCATGCATATCGGATTGACGGTTCGAAAATTATGCTCTAACAAATATATTTTTTATTTATTTATTACACAAAAGGAATACAAATGAATGGTAGTAAATATCTTAAAATCTATGTTAGTGTTGTCTAGACGTTAGGTTCTCGATATTAAATGTAAGAAAAATTGTAAACAATCTTTACTTATTTTCTATGAAGAGCGAGCGCATGTAAAGATAACACCGTCACAGAACAGCTAACAGTATGTACCTAGTGCATAGGCACAGCAAAAAATAAAACCCGTCAGTTGAGTGGAAGCATAATAAGCCAATGCAGTGGTGTTAGTATGCATTACTATCGCTACGCGTGTGTGAGTGCGCTTACGACTTACAGGATGCTCCGTTTATAGCTTTTAAAATTTATTAGAAAAAGGAAATATTTTTTAAAATGATTTTAATATTATTTTTATTTATTTTATTTCTAATTTCAATGGTAATTTGTTAATTAGATAGGGAATTATATATTCAGAAGTTCTTTTACCATATTCGTTACTATATTTAGGTTTTTGTAGTTTTTTATAAGTGATGCTTCTAGTAAATAATGAACATCAACGCCGAATCGCCCAAGTTGTTAGAGAGATCTTCGCTCCAGTCCTCAACTTACGAAGTAGCAGGTCAACAAATTATCATCTGAACAAAACAAATAATGCAAGCGCCTGTACTAATTTGCATAAGAATAAGAAACGTGGGAGAATAATATTTTCAGTTCTTTGAGACGCAACTTTGAGGCGTGGAATTTTTAAAGCTACTTTCAGGCTATCTATCATTCGCTCAGTTTGTTGAAAAATTAGTTTTAAGCCTCGTTTATATTTTGTGTTTCACATTAGATAGAGGGTGTGCTATATACGTATATACACACGTGTGTTTGACGACCTCGGTGTTGCAGCGGGCGCATTCCCATCTGAGACGCAAGGGGTGCGGGTTCGATTCCCACTGGGCGACAAATGTTTGCATGATCTTAAATAAAATATTTGTCGTAAAAAATATCTCTAATATTTGTTCCGGGTCCGGGTGTTGTGGTACCATGATACTCGTAATTTCGTTAACTCTCTACTACAACATGTAGGCATGTGCTAAATGTTCGGGCATGCCTACGACTACCCCCTAAGACTTCTTTCTATGATACTCGAATCTGCTATTCAGACTATTTTTTTATTTGACTTTTTAACCATCAGAGCAGAAAGCCAGCCGTCTTCATAGAATCGCTGATCCATGCTCGCGAATGGGTGACCCTCCCGGCGACACTGTATGCTATCAGGAAACTTGTGATTGACATCACTGAACACGACCTCGTGAGTGACGTCGACTGGATCATCCTGCCTATTGCCAACCCCGATGGATATGTCCACACCCATCAGCAGGTAACCATTGTACATATTTTCATATTTCGTTTCTGGTAGACGGGAAGAGGTAGACCAACGAAAATATGGATGGATTGTGTGAAAGACAACATGACTAAGAAAGGTGTGACGGCTGATAGCGGTAAGTGGATGATAAAACATGTTGTACCGAACGCGACCCCAGATGAAGTGGGACAGGGCAGGGAGACGATGATGATGAATTCATTTTTTGTGTTCAGAACATTTCATCATCATCATCATCATCATCAGCCTGTAGAAAGCACCACAAAAGAGTGCCACGACGAACTGTCTTGAGTCCTACATCCTGCCATTTCTACATGCTAATTCTGAGAGCTTTAACTGTGAACTTGGTTCCTCTACGGATTTCCTCATATACGATTGTTGTTCACGGCATGATCAATCCTAAACAAGGATATCCATAGAAGAACTAAGTAACTAAACAAAATAAAACTTTGAGACTCACTTTGCTCAATCTTTGCAACCTTACTTGTTGGGAAGGTTGAGCAATCGCGGAACGATGTATAACAATTTGGTCATTTCGCAGGCTCGCTTCTGGAGAAAGAACCGCGCAACCGGCTTCATGGTCGGAGATTTCTGCATGGGAGTCGACCTCAACCGCAACTTCGACATCGCCTGGGCCCAAGCATCCAGCAACAACGCCTGCTTTGACACTTTCCACGGCAGAGGGCCCTTCTCCGAGCCCGAAACCGCAATCATCAGGGATATCTTCGCTGAGTACGGCAGCAAAATCGAACTGTTCCTTGACATCCACAGTTTCGGCAGCATGATCCTGTACGGCTACGGCACCGGCCAACTGCCCCCCAACGCTCTAGGAGTCCACGTTCTCGGTGTCAACATGGCCCAAGCGATCGACGCGGTCAAATGGCCATCCAACTCCAACTACATCGTTGGTAACATTATGATGGTTTTGTATGCTGCTTCGGGTGGCGCCAGTGACTACGGTATGGCTGTTGGCACCCCGTTTTCATACACCTTTGAGCTGCCATCGTATAGGAACACGAATACTATGAACGGGTTCCTGGTGGACCCTGACTTCATTGAGCAGGCTGGGTTCGAGACTTGGGAAGCTATTAAGCTTGGAGCGAGATTCGTTGCTTCTGAGTTGAGCAGGAAAAACAAGTTGGTCAACTAACTTTTATGGAATTTAGATTTTTAGTGTAAATTATTCTAAATGTTAACATTTTTACATCGCTAATTATAGCAAGCGACAAAATATGTGCTATATAATTGTAGTCGCTTATATACCTATAGTTTGTAAAATATGACTATTTGCCCTCACAGGGTCTATGTACCTACTTTAAACTACAACAACACACCATCTAAGCTGACTATTGTACCATGATTATAAATAAATGAATAAATGAATGAATAGTTGAATTAAACACGCAAACTCAAACAGGTTATTTTATTTGCATAAGTGACTCCATAATATTTCCTAAATATTCAAAAAACTAGGTAATAGTACATTATGGTACGAGTGTGTAACGTTGATGATTACCGCCGAGGTGTCATTAAGACCCACGCCTGACGGGTCGGTCTTAAGAGCCGAGGACGGTAATCATCAATACACACGTGTATCATACGACGTTTTTCAACACACTTGAGAATAAAATAATACTAAAAATAACTGAATGCATGATTGTAAAAACTCCCCTCCGACCAAATGCAAAAGTTTCGGAAAATCAATAAAAACTATCTGGTGTAAAAAAACTGTTCTAAATAATTTTTTTTGTATGTATTTAAATGAAGTAAAACAAAAGAGGCCACATGTTTATTTTTTTTATCATAAATTCCTATTAGTTTTGATATAAGGATCATTTTTCCATCATAAAAAGGAATTCGAAAAAAGTGGTCTGAGGGGGGTTTTTACAATCATGCTCAACTGTAAAAAGGAGTTGTTATTTTTTTTTGCAATGGCGGGAAAAACTAGTCTGTTTTCCTATGCGCGTGCAACTTAGGTACAATGGCGTTCGGCCATGGACTAAAAGAATGAGTATTTTTTTACTTTTGCGCATGATCTTTTTTGTATAGAAACTTTTTTAAGAACAAAGCAACTCAACCAATAAAATAAAACTCACGTTTGTTAATAGTACCAATGGAAAAGTCACAGTTTGATTACACGTACCTATCATTATGTGCCTAATTGCGGCACAATTTTCCACCCTCTATACTTATTTCTTATAGGTACTTACCACAGAAGACTTATGCTTACTTCAGAAAATAAAACTATGAAATAATGTCTACGTGATGTACTAAATCCATGAGGTAGATACGTACTTATCACTTTGCTAAAAGCACTTTGCCCTTAAAATAACACTTAAATCCCGCTACACAATATTCCAAGGAATCCTCTGCACTACAAAAATACATCGGGGGAATTTTTGTTTTTCGATTCAGGTAGCAATAATGGAAGTTGGATGCCTCCGTGTCTTGGGAGAGAGGAAAGGGGGGTGTGCCGGAAAATATTGCCTTGAGGAGAGACGTGACACGGCAAGTGGACAGTAGTTCTGTTACTAAAGGGCTGGGAAGTGTCGATTATTGTTTATTTTGATTATTCGATGAAGTTTACAATTCGAAGTAATCCTTTGTTGTTTGTAATGATATCATTAAAGCCCCTCTATGTCTACCCGTGGATGTTGTAACAGGTGTTGAGGATAGGGAAAGCTGCTTCATGTAAACTCCCAGGTTCAGAAGTAATGTGCTTTTAATAGGAAGCTAATAATTAAACAATTTATATTTATGTAAAAATGAGTAAAATCAGAGGATCGGCGGACGTGTGTCGTCGTTAGCTCGACAGCCAAGTGATGCATTTTGGGTGCGGGCGCGGGGGGCGAGGATGGACCGGTTCTTCCGTATATGTTTGCCTAAACAATCTCCGCCTCCTTGAAAGTGAAAGATCCTCTTCTTATCAGGGAAGATCCATGAGAGGACAAATTCGATTAATTGCTCTTCTCACGATTCCCTTGTTGGTCATTATATCTGCTACGCGGCATGCACCGTCAGATCCTCGGTACACCGTCGTGGTTCTTCCTAATGGCCACTTCATAGGCGGGCTGGATTCGTCTCTAATAAGAACCAGCTGATTAGGCTTGATGTCAGGTTGTCTATTCTGCCATTTAGTTCGCTGTTGCAGCTCACATATATACTCCTGGCTCCATCGGCTCCATATGTGCTGCCTAGCTTGCTCAATTCGGGCGTATCTGTGGAGACGGTTTGGATTAACGTCTTGTAGATCAGGGGCAGGTAGTGACGTGAGCGGTCTCCCTACTAGGAAGTGCCCTGGGGTCAATGGACAAAGGTCATTTGGATCGGAGGACATAGGAACTAGCGGTCTCGAGTTCAAAATGGCCTCTATTTGGCAAAATAATGTAGTGAGCTCCTCAAATGTGAAATGAGCGTTACCTGCGACCCTTTTTAAATGAAACTTAGCCGACTTCACAGCTGCTTCATAAAGCCCACCAAAATGGGGCGAGTAAACTGGCGAAAATTTGAATTTTATGCCTTCATTGACTAAATCTGACACAGCCTCAGAACAGTTTTTGACAAGTGCAGCAATTTCTCGGTTTGCACCGACAAAATTGGTGCCGTTGTCGCAAAATATCTCGCGAGGTTTTCCTCGACGAGACATAAAGCGGCGCAAGGCCAATATAAATGCTTCTGTGGTTAAGTCACTCACAAGTTCTAAATGAACAGCCTTAACCTTGAAACAAATGAAAACACAGAGATAGCATTTCATTGTTCTAGCGCCGCGACCCTTCTTATTGATAATAATAAATGGTCCTGCATAATCAGTTCCCGTTATTTCAAATGGAAACCCTGGTGATAATCTTTCTGAAGGTAAGTTACCCATAATCTGTTTCGCAGCTGTTCCTTTCAGTCGTTTGCACAGTAAACAATTCTTACTTACTTTTCTAGCTAAACATCTGCCACCGATAGGCCAGTACTGTTCTCTGACGACTGAAAGAAGCAACTGCGGCCCTGCATGCATTAATTTCTTATGAAAATATGTCATCACTAGCATTGCATAATGGTGTTTACCATTTAATACAATTGGATGCTTTTTATCAAAATTATACTCTGAGTTATCTAACCTACCACCTACACGAATTATGCCTGTCTGTTCATCAACCGTAGGGGTTAGATTGTGCATTGCAGGAAAAGCTTTAAAGTTGTTTTTGTAAATAGAAAAACTTTCTAGCTGTGAAAACTGAGCCAATTTTAATTCACTGTTTTCTAATTCTTCCACAGTCAAAGGCCCGATTATCTTCACCTTTTTTCTGGCAATATGAATGAATCTAAAAACATACGCGAGTATACGACGTAGCTTAGTAAAACTTGAATACCGATCAAATTCAATGAGAGATTTAGGATTCCCATCAATATTTGAAAAGTGAACTCTTACTTCCGGTAAGTTTATCTGTGTATCACAACGCTGCTGCTCAGGCCACTGATCTTGTGCATTTCTAAGGTATGTAGGCCCTTCCCACCACAACGACAAGTTTGGTACTTCTTCTGGGTACACGCCGCGCGATGCAAGATCGGCTGGGTTCAGCGATGAAGGTACGTACATCCATACGCTATTGTCTGCACATAGCTCATTGACCTCAGCTACACGATGCGACACAAAGGCGCTTAACCTGTGCGGAGGAGTATTCAGCCAGCCCAATACAACATTTGAGTCGCACCAAAAATATTTATTGTCTACTGAGCCACGCAGTGACTCTGTGACCTTTTTACATAAACGAGCGGCTAAAACTGCTCCACACAGCTCAAGTCGGGGTATTGTTGACGTTTTGAGGGGGGCTACTTTCGATTTAGCACACAACAGTCGTACTGTTATTTGCCCCAAAGCATTACTCGAACGCACATAAACGCACGCAGCGTATGCGTTCATTGATGCATCTGAAAAAGTGTGTATGGCTACTTTAACAGGATTGGCGCAGAAAGCTTGGCGTGGGATGGACAGGTTCTCAATATGTTTCAAATTAATGATTACCTTTTGCCACATATCCGCTATATCCTGAGGAATCTGTTCATCCCATCCAATCTTCTGCAGCCATAATTTCTGCAAAATGATTTTACACGTAATAACGCATATACTTAATAGTCCTAGTGGATCAAATATTGTTGATGACACTGATAAAACTATTCGTTTTGTAATCAACTGACTGGACTGATACCTTTTCAGTGATTTTTCTACCGCTATAATTATAGAATCAGAATTAGGATTCCATTCAATACCCAAAGTATTTGTGACACCTGAAAGTTTCAGGTTTTCTTGTTGGAATTCTTCGTTAGATTCGCTTGATATTAAACTCAACAGTTGTTTAGAATTACTTTTAATCTTTCTTAAATTGAAACCTGCTGATGCAAGTTGTGCGTTAACGCCTGTATATATTTTAATCAGTTCATTTTCAGCAAAAATTCCTGTAATAATATCATCTATATAGAAGTCGTGCATCATTATATCGGTTATCAACGGCTCTGTGCATTCGAGCGCTAGTTGCACGATACATCTGGTGCTTAGGTATGGAGCGGACGACGTACCATAAGTCACTGTATTTAATTGTAGGTACCTTATGGGTTCCCGCTCGTCCTTTCGCCATAAGATCATTTGCAGGTGTCTCTGGCTTTTATCTATATCTACCTGTCTATACATCTTTTCTATATCTCCAGTATATATGTATGTATGTTGTCGTAATCTGATTAAAATAGAAAAAATATTATCTTGAAGAGTAGGTCCAACCATCATTATATCATTGAGTGAGAAACCTGATGATGTTTTACACGAAGCATCAAAAACGACACGGCACTTTGTGCTTTCACTCTGTTCCTTCAGTACAGGGTGATGTGGCAAAAATACTGCATTATCAGGTCTCTCAATCGTTGATAAATGACCAAGAGCTTCGTACTCATCTATAAATTCTGTATACTGGGTCTTCACGTCAGGCTGCCTTTGAAAACGTCGCTCTAATGATTCAAATCTTTTTCTTGCCATATAATAAGAATCTCCTAATATTTCTGGCTTCGCTTTCAAAGGCAACTTGACGCAGAACCTCCCATCCTCAAGCCGTCGAGTGTGCTGCACGAAATGCCGCTCGCATTCTGCCTCCTCCTGAGACATGACGGGCTTTTGAGGAACCTCTTCGAGTTCCCAAAATTTGGTAAGCTGACTTCGAATTTCGTGGCTAAAATTACATACAACTTTATTTGGATTCTGAGTAACTTTACTACACATAACTGGACCCGATATTAGCCAGCCAAACACTGAATTTTGTAAAATAGGCAAATCGTTACCTAACTTAATTTGTTCTGGACATAATATGTCCCAGAACACTTCTGCTCCTATCAACATATCTATTCTTGCAGGCACGTGATAATTCGTGTCAGCAAGTGTGACATTTTTTGGTAACTTTATTTTAGATACATCAACTTCGTGACTTGGAAGTGAACTGGTTATGTCGTTGATAACAAATGCATTGACTGACGTGCTAAATACATTTGAGCGCGACTGTACTTTGATGCTACAGCGCTGTAGTGCTTCGAAAGAGATACTGTTAATCCCTGTTACACAAACCGACTTCACTTTTTCAGTTTGAAGGTTCAATTTGTTTTTTAAATCTTGACTAATAAATGACGACTGGCTTCCGCAATCTAGCAGGCAGCGTGCTTCTATAAAATCATTTGAGTTAGTACATGCTACTTTGACAATAGCTGTAGATAATAAAACTTGATTCGAAATGCAAGTTGATAATGAAATCGGACTAGAAACCAGAAGCTTGTTCTCTGCAACTGGCTTGTCAAAATGTAAAAGCGAATTATGCTTGTGATTGCATATTTTGCAAGATATAGCTTTGCATTGTGGGGCTAAATGTCCGCTACGGAGGCAGTTAATGCAGTACCTATTTTTTACGATCAAATTAAACCTGTCTGCCGGTGACATTGCCAAAAACTGCTTGCAATAGTAAATTAAATGTTCACTATCACAAACAACACATTTAGAGCTATTTTTGTTGCCCTCGCAACTGGTAGCAACAAACGACCTTTGTTGCTTCTGCATGCGCTTATATTGCTGCTGCTGCGGCTGTTGCTGCGATTGCTGCGGCTCAGAACTTTTGTCGCTGCTACTAGCTGCTGTAGCTTCAAGTACGTCTGCTCTCAAACGTAAAAATGTATAAAATATTTCTAAATTAGGTATATCAGGTAAAGACCCTTTATATTCTTCCCATTTCGTGCTAGTAACACTATTTAATTTGGTCGAAAACAAATATATTATTAGAGTGTCCCAATTCTCCGTTTTTTCCCCTAATGAATTTAATGCTCTCAAATGTTTCGCAATATGGTCGGCAAGAAAACGCAATGAACTTTCTTCATTTATATTCGGCGCATCTAACAAGGCTTTAAGGTGAGTACACACTAGCTTACGTTTGTCATTAAAACGGTCACACAGTAACTTCCAGGCGACTTCATAGTTACGGCTCGATATTTCCAATGACGCGATCACAGTGGACGCGGATCCGGTAATTGCACTTTTCAAATATTGATACTTATTTATACTTGCAATAGACTCATTATTATGAATCATAGAAGAAAACGTATCATGAAATTCTAACCACTTCGATATGTCACCGTCGAAACTAGGAATTTTAATTTGAGGTAACTTAATATTCGTATTTTGAATGGTTGTATTCGAACCTGAACTTTGCGCGTCTGACTCAATGCAGCTCTGATGTTTTTCTAATAATTCTTGAGCTTCAGCTATAGATTTATAAAACCTACTTTCCACGGACTCCCTTTCTATCTGATTTTCTAAACTTTCCTGCTTAATTTCTATACTAGTCTGAATAAGATCATACTCTTCAAAAATACTTTCTAATTTCTTCAAACGCGTTCTTGTTTCATGGCATTTTAATTTACTGATAGTAGGTAATGGTTTCAATTCATCTAAGTATTTTTCAAAAGTAGTTAACCTCCCTTTTATAGAAGACCTCTTAGCTTTTAGATCTTTTACCTCATCTGTGGCAGTCATTGTAATGAAGGCAAAAAATCAACTGTATAGATACCTTTACTCCAAGCAAACCATAAACAGCTGTGATGTCGAGCTATTACAATAGGTATGCAATTCCGGGCTCGAGCAAGGTCAGCGACCGGCCGATAGATAAGAGCGCATTAAATAGGTTTAGGTACTGATCGTACTTGCACTCATCTGTTCAACCTGGAATTGAAACGAATTGCAATTAATTTACTTTTAAAGATGTTATATTTTTTATTATTTTGTAAACGGGATTAAATGAACTTATTGTAGATACTTTACGTACGTAATATAATAAGGTACTTTCTATTTACGTACTGAAATGCAAAATATATTATGAGGGGAACACAATAAGTGATTTGGTGCACTTGCAATTAGCCAACCAAATCAATAAAGTTAAAGAATAAAATAGATGCGCTGCATAAAATAGCAAGCTAAGGATTATAGTGCTATGCAGAATGAAAAGATTTACTTTTATCGTAAACTTATTGGGAAGGAAAAATACGATATTTGCCACTGTCCAATTGCATCAAAATATTTAAATAAGTAGCAAATATTTACATAGCTTACATAGGCATAAGTATGTAATAATTTTATATTGTTTTGTAGCTGGAGTAACGCAGCACAAAGCACGGGCTTGATGGAAGCTTTTGCGAGAAAAAATATGACAAAAAATAAAATGGTTTGAAACTCGAGCAAGCTAGACGAAATGAATTAGGGAACGGGAATAAGATAAGGAGCGGGCCAACCTTCCTTTCAAAAGCCAACCACTATCACTTTCACTGCAAATTCCTTTCTTCTTTGTTCCAAATGTTCCAATATTGTTCCAATCCAATATTCGCCGTTGCTGTTCCAAAAGTCGTCATCAATTCGCCCGATGCAAAATGTCCGCCGTCGTTGATTGCAAATTCGTGTTTTGTAGTCAAACGGTCGCCAAACTTGTTGAGGATAGGGAAAGCTGCTTCATGTAAACTCCCAGGTTCAGAAGTAATGTGCTTTTAATAGGAAGCTAATAATTAAACAATTTATATTTATGTAAAAATGAGTAAAATCAGAGGATCGGCGGACGTGTGTCGTCGTTAGCTCGACAGCCAAGTGATGCATTTTGGGTGCGGGCGCGGGGGGCGAGGATGGACCGGTTCTTCCGTATATGTTTGCCTAAACAACAGGTTACTGAGGGAAAAAAGCCAGGGGATAGGCATCAGCGTTCCCTATCAACAATAGCTTTACCTGCGCTCGCCAATCATCATGCACAGAGTGTACGGGCAAATTCCCCCTAATTATTGTTTCTGGAAATCTATGGGGAGGCCTTTGTTCAGCAGTTGCAACGTACATAATGTTTATTAATTATTTTTATAATAAAACTTACCTACTCACGTTTAACTCACTTTGTACACAACACTACCGCTAAATCGAGGCGTTTCTGGCGAGACACATAGATGTACTTCATCCAACAAATGTCACACGGTGAGAATGTAGAAAGTTTCAGGATTTATCATTTAGTTTGCTGCCCAAAAGATTTTATTTGGGACAATTTTATAGATTTTGTAGGTAACGTTTTAAAGCTCACAGAAATTGAGGTTCTCAGAAAAAATTACACAGTCTTAAAAACAAGAATGTTTCTAGTGTCTTGTAAAAAATCCAAATAAGAAAGCAGTACCTACGCACGCGCACTAACATTATTTAGTTATATGAACAAACAGATTCCGCCTGTGGTTTCGCTCGCGTGGTACCTACTAGGGTTTGGTCCCGGGAATTCCTGGTCCTGAAATACCGGGGAATTCCCGTTTTTTTTTGCCAATTTAGGAACCGGGAAATCATAAATCGTTTCCCGGTTCTTTCGGGAAATTTCGGGAAAAATATTTTACGTCTAGGCGAAAGGTTTAAACTATCATAGCTTAATATTAACCAACCGCAATTACTTTTGCATGTCGCAGGTTCTGATCAAAAGGATAGAATAAAGCTATATCACTGTTGATCTGTTTAATAATTTAAGCATGTAAGGTAAGGATATTGTTGATTTTTATGCAAGAAAAACAATGTAAAATTTCATAAAAAAACTGCAAAGAAGCATATATGCTATGAAAGAACTTTACCCATTCCAAGTTTCAACGAAACTGGTTTAGCCGTTACGGCATGATCGAACAACTAACATCCAGACAATATCTAAACATAACAAACAACAAACTTTTTCTCATTTTTATAATAATAGGATTAAACCTTATTAGAAGGTTAACGTTAATATTATATCTGTTACCAACAAAGCTCAGAACCGGTTAATAACCTTTATAAACCGTGCGTTTATGCCGTGAGCTGTATCTACTGCTGCAGCGCGTTAGCGCATAGCACAGTGAAACTTCGAACCTCAAACTTCAATATTCATTTATGCATTGAAATCTTAAGGATCATTTTGAAACGTCACAAATCTATTGAATTCATCCTGTTACAATTTTATATTGTAGTGGTGGGAGAGCGTCAAGGAAATAGTGAATAATTTTAAATTTAAACCGGTTAATAAAACGAAACACATTCAACATTTACCCTGCTGTTACCGTTGTATAGAATGAAACCGAAAATAAAAGTTCTAGTTTATTAAGAGCGTAATAACGGTTCTGAGCCCTGCTTATCAAGATTACCGATTTAAACCGGTATAAAGTTAATTCAAATGAGGATTCAGTCACGTCTACCCTTAGCCTCTATTGTTAATTTTTATAGAGTTTATTATTATAATCAAATTCAAAACAGCTCAAGTATGGAAAAAAATAATTGATTCCCTAGGTCGAGGGTATCAGAAACTACGAGTTCCATGGCACCACAAGACCCGGGACAAATATTTGCAGATCACGCAAACATATTATGCATGTCTCTGGTACCCATAGTACAGGATATGCCTAGTTTGGGATCAGTTGACCGTGTGTAATATATCTGGAATATTTACTTTATCTCTCGCAGAGGGCTTTAAACCCGCACCTCTTGCGTCTCAGATGGGTACTCGCCCGCTACGCCACGAAGGTCAAATCACTATCACACTGCACAAGCAAAAGTTTACGTAGTGTGATAGGAAAATTCTATTATTTTCAAAAAAAATGCTAATACATTTACTAAGCGGTCAACTTTTCAAATATTGTAACTTTAAGCTAAGCCAATATTATCGTAGAATATTAAAACTGAAGCCTTATAAAGATGCTCCTTCCTACATGGGCTATTAAATTGCTCCATTTCAGGGACGTGGTGCTTTGTCGTCAACAAAATCCCAAAAAATTTAATGCAACAAAATTACTTCCACGAGATTAACAATTTTCGGTCAATGTACAATTCAGTCTAGATTTTGATAACTTTCAATTTGATTGTGAATTAATTCCGCCAACGTCTTATGCACGCTTTCGATAGATCTGAATCAATTGAGCTATCTATCTATAGATCGACTGCAACGTTCTTTAGATAGCTCAACTATTTCTTGTAAAATAGTCGAAAATATTTACTTGTATTATTTTACATTTTCTAGATAAGTAGCTTATATTATGAAATAATTACGTGAATTGATCATGAGATATTGCACAATATTGCTCCAAGGAAAAACCAGGCAATAATATTGTTGAAAAATTGCTTGTGTATGAGCATCCTTACAACGGCGAGGATTTCAAAATTAAATCCCCCATTATGTTCGGGTGTCGGGTCCACATCCAATTTAAATCTTAGAGTTTGAATGAAAAAAATGCTGAGAATTTGGGATTTGCTAACAAATTATTTTTTTGAAATTAGATTCTGTTGAATATTAGAACAAAGACTCATGCTCAAGTTCGTATAGCCTAGCCGTATATTATAATAACTACATATTATACTTAAGCAGAACTATTAACAAAGACAAAAGAGATTTTTAGAGGAGGTAGGGCATAGCGAGATGGAGGAGGTAGGGCATAGCGAGATTTTCTCGTTCTAAATTGGAGCAGCCCGCCTGGGGTAAGTACCTCCGCCTTACAGAAGATCGCAGCCAAATAACATTATTTGTTTCAAATAGTGTTGTGTTCCTGCGGTGAGTAAGGTTAACAGAGTTACATGGTATTATTTTGTTTGTCTACATAATTACTATGTAAGTAAAAAAAAATGTATCTGTTCTGTTCTGACCTATCTAAGCACATGTAAATATGTCTAAAGATTAATAAATTGAAATGAAATGAAATGAAATGAAGCTCTTTAGGGAGAGGGGGGTTCGGGGTCGGCAACGCGTGCGTGATGCCTCTGGTATTGCAAGCGCTCATAGGCCACGGTAACCGCTTACCAACAGGTGGGCCGTATGCTTGTTTGCCACCTCAGTTGCATAAAAAAAAAAAAAAATAGGATAGGATATAGGCTTCCTTCCTACTATAGTACCTACCTCCCATGATCTGTGCCTACATACCTAAGCTTTTGAATATGAATGAATTTAATTGTAATATCAATGATATTTAAGGGCGATTGTAATGAATTTAAAATAAAGACTCACTCACTAAACGAAATCAATTTAATCCTAAATCCCTGCCTGCTGTTGCCACAGCTCTCCACACATCTTCTACTATTCTTCTTATACTTACTTCAGGTACTGTAACCCCGTCACTCTCTTCAGCTTCCACGCCTATATTAAACGTATATAAAACTCTATTATACCTCGCAAAGTCTACACTGGTACCAGATTCTCTATCACCTGTCGCTATTGCTCCTGATTCAAGTGTATAATCTTCTAAAGCGTCAATTATTTCAAGTCCTTTTAAGTAATGTCGCCTGAACAATCCACTAGCCGCTTTCTCGTATCTCCAAGGGTATGTGATGAATTTACCGCTGTTTTGCAGGGATATGTAAAGTCTAGGGCTGTATTCTTCGATTAGGTGTCGGATCATCTGGGTCTCGATTTCAGAGGCAGGGTTGGTTCCGGCGTAGAGGTGGCTGCATGGGCTGGAGCTGGAGTCGGAGACAAGCCAGTCGATAGCAAAGTTCCTATCGAGGTGGACTCCGGGACAGATGAAGCCGAGGTGGCTGCGAAGGCTTCTCGACTTGGTCCATAGTCTGAGCTGAAGAATAATGAAAAAAAATTTTTGTAAGTACGTTCGTACGAGCCAGCAGTTAACTCCTAACATTCGATCAAAATAATAATAATAAATTCTTATCTCCTAAACACTTATTTGAAGAAAAACACATATGTATAGAATTTTGGGAATAACTGTTTGATTATATTGATATATTGCCCGTCTGAGACGCAAGGGATATGGGTTCGAGTTCCATTGTAAGACAAATGTTTGCATGATCTGCAAATATCAGTGGGATCAGGACTATGTATGTGACTATTGTGTGTTATTTACAATTATATGTATAGATAGATTAAATCAAATTCAACATACATTCGTATGAGTGTATTCGTAACCATCAGGATTCAACACAGGAACAATAATCCACACAGCATCATCTAGAAAACTCCTATTATCATCTTCTAGAAGTCTGTTCACGACATTTAAAGCAGAAGGTACTGTTATCCAATCTCTTGGGTTTATAGCAGCTTCAACCACTGCTACTGGCTTGTCAGTCTCGTTCCCATTGGTCAGTTTGATGTATACCAAAGGTCTGTTCTCTTCCGTCTGACCATACACAACTAGATCTAACTTTGTGATTGTTGAGTTGGCATAGATTTCTTGTAAGGAGAACAGATGATCTAGAATCTGGAAAATGTATATTCATTATTATTATTATTTCAGCCGTAGGCCTCCACCACTGATTTAAAAAGCGACCAAATTTGCAAGCGGAGATGGGCTTAAAACCTGTCACGTATGGAATACTACTGCAAAATGTGCACAGTTCCAAAATTGTTGGACGTGCCTCTGAATAACCCTCTAAGACATCTTCAAAAATCGGATCGCGAGCTTTGAGATGTTTTCTCCTTCATGCTTAGGGATAAATAAGATCAATCAATTGTTTCAATAAAATTGATTGATTGATTGTTGTACGGCCTGGACCCAACGGTTCCTAGCAACCTTCTTTAAGTCATCTTTCCATATAGTGGTAGGCTGTCCAATGCTTCTGTTTCCGGTGCCCATTTTATTAATAAGACCAATTTATGAACAGGATTTATTTCTGAAGATACCTTTCGGTTGCGTAAGCTCAATTTCAAGTTTGAAGTTCATTAAATCTTGAACTTAATCAAAATTTTATTAACTGAAAAGTTTGTATTGCTCGTTAAAAACGGAAAGCTTCCTCGAGCAGACACTACACAGAGTAGTTTCTTCTTCAGGAAGCTGTATATCAGAAAAGCAATTAGTCAGAGGCAGGTAATATGCTATTTTTTATACGTCTAATGTGGCAAACAAGCATACAGCCCACCTTCGTAAGCGGTTACCGTAGCCTATAAGCGCTTGCAATACCAGAGGCATCACGCACGCGTTCCTGACCCTGAATCCCCTCCCCCCCCCATAAAGAGCTCTGGCAACCTTACTTACCGCAGGAACACAACACTATTAGAAACAAATAATGATATGTTATTTGGCTGCAACCTTCTGTAAGGCGGAGGTACCTCGCCAGGCGGGCTGCTCCAATTTAGAACAAGAAAATCTCGCTGTGCCCTACCTCCTCCAAAATGACCGTTTCAACTTGATGGTCAATCAAATCTGCAGTCTAGTAACTGTAGTTAATGTATGTGATATGGTAAGTAGACAGTCAAGTAACTACAGTTAACTAGACTCTCTACTTACCACATTGTAGCTATACCTAGTAGGTAACTTTACCGTCTACTTACCACTTCGTATCTATAGTAACTGTCAAAGTCAAATACAGTTTTGACACTATCTTCGTTTTCCTCATTGTCCTCGTCTGATCCTGATGATTGTTGTTCTTTTTGAATAAGGTATCTGGAATTATAATAAAATTTATAAAATAAATAAATAAATAATGACACCCAACAGTCACATACATATTCCTGACCCCACACTAGGATTTTCTGTGGCGTACGGGTTGGTCGCGTACCGTGCGGTTTCAGAGGAACTTCCTCCCGCGAACACTCAGGTTGTGGAATGATCTCCCTGCTGAGGTTTTCCCTAAGGACTACAGTATGGGGTTCTTCAAAAAGGGCGTTTTGAACTTTTTAAGGGGTCGGCAACGCGTGCGTGATGCCTCTGGTATTGCGGGCGTACATAGGCTACGGTAACCACTTACCAACAGGTGGGCCGTATGCTTGTTTGCTACCTTAGTTGTATAAAAAAAAAAAAAAAAAAATGTAGATGTGAAATTGTAGGCATTTAAAAATTTACGAACCAACTGGATTCGAACCCGCGTCTTCGCCTTGAATTTGACGATGTCGTCAGCGCAGCATACTCATAGTTTCTGATGCCCACGCCACAGAATATCCTAGTGTGGGGTCAGGAATATGTATGTGACTGTTGGGTGTCATTATTTATTTATTTAATGTTGAAAACATTGTGCTTACTCGTAAACATCTTCAATAAAAACATCTTTCTCAACTCCCATCTCCTCCAGTTGTTCCTCGAACCAGTCAGCATGAGATGGAGGGACCATGGCCTTCCCCACCACGTTGTACTTCACGCAAGGCTTTCTCCAGAAATCTATTACATCACTTTTTAGTTTGTACAGGTAATCTTGTTGAGTTGCATTATGGAGTTTTACATTGTAAACTTTAAACCTGCAATTTTATAATTTTATTTATTTAGTTGAGGCACCAGCAGGAAAAGCAAAAGCAGGAAAGAAAA
This sequence comes from Anticlea derivata, assembly GCA_947579855.1. Lineage (NCBI taxonomy): Eukaryota > Metazoa > Arthropoda > Insecta > Lepidoptera > Geometridae > Anticlea > Anticlea derivata. The sequence continues at coordinate 9,554,675 of OX388276.1, read as the reverse complement.
AAGAAGACAAAGACATTAGGAAAACCGTGAAATTGATTTTTTCATTGAAAAAACACTACGCTAAATCAGCTGTTTTGAGGTCCAATGAAACAAACGAACACAATTATTCAGCTGAATCTTGATGACAAACATCGACTACATTTTACGATAAAAAATACCAAAAACACGTGATAAGAACAATTTCGGACAATCCAAAAAGAAATATTATTACATATATTGATTTTCTTTCGTTTTATTGATAGAATTAGTTGCTTTTGGGATAGCATACATATTATATATAACCTAGTAGATTGACTTACCCGATATATTCCTCATTTTTGGACAGAACACACACAAATAGCGCAGAAAAATATAAATAATGACGCATATTATTTTCTACATCAAACTCGCTGGAGGCTCGATCATAATTAAACAAACATACATTTCAAAATCTATATCTTAATGCGATATAATCGTAATCTTCTCTTGTACCCTGATAAATTAAATACCTATTTCTTGTTGCTCCAATCCTATAATCTTAGGATACATTTTATCTTAATAATAACTTATAATTATTATAAATACTATACCAAGTATTATATATGGCCGTGGTGGCCCCGGCTGAAGAATAGGCCCCTCCATATCTACCTATCCGCGGATGTCGTAAGGTGCGACTAAGGGAAAAAGCTAGGGGATGGGCAGCAGCGTCCCTCATTTTTTAACAACGATAGCTCTAACTGCGCTCGCCAGCCCGCATGCCCAGCGTGGTGAGTATGGGCAAATCCCCCCACATGATAAGGAATTTACTCTGTCTGTGGGGGAGGCCATATTCAGCAGTGGACGTCGTACGGCTGAAATGATGATGATGTCTATTGTAAATGCGAAAGTTTGGATGGATGGACTTTTGTTACATAATCACGCCAGCACAGTAAAACGGTTCTGGATGAAATTTGGCACAGAAAAAGATTAAAGTCTGGAATAGCACTTTTTATCCCGGAAATATATATATATTTTCCGGACATATCACACATAGTCAACAGATCCCAAACTAGGCATTGCCTGTACTATGGGTACCAGAGACTGATATACATAATAGATAAATATTTAACACCCAGACACAGAACAACCATCTGTGTTCATCACAAAAATGTTTGTCCAGTGCGGGAATCGAACCCGCGACCTCTAGCGCAGAAGGCAGAGTTACTACCAACTGAGCTGTGAGGCCAGTCAAATATGTGGGATAGATTTGTTTTTTTTTTAACAGAGCAAGGGATTGACATGATTTTTTGCATAGTGATAGTTTAGGGGTCAGAGAATGACATAGTATACTTTTATGCCCGGTAAAAATTCACGGTTTCTATGGAATAGTATAATTATAAATGCGAATGTTTGTTGATGTTTGTTGTTCAATCACGCCGTAGCGGCACAACCGATTTCGATGAAACTTGGTATAGATACAGTTCTTTGCTTAGAATAGCATATAGGCTACTTTTTATCTAGGTACCACGCAAGCGAAGTCGCGGGCATAAGCTAGATATCTACAAGTCTTATAATTTATGACGTAGCTGAATTAAATTGTGATAACCTTTTAATGTTAATTATAATAATATTGCAATAAGCGATTAAATTGATGATTAAATAAAAATCATCATCAGCCTACACACACAGGTACTACAGGTACTAGCACAGGTACATGCACCCACCTACTATAATGTTCATTCCTTTCTATAAAATATCAACCTATCCCTGCCAACTACTTATTTTTATTTTATTTTTTTTATTTATATTTTGTCTGTATGTTGCCTGGGTAGGTGTGTATTATAAATATTATATTATTTTCTTCAATTGTCTATGCCTGTAAAGACCTGAAATTGTATATATGGGACGAATAAATCGTTTTTCTTTCTTTCTTTCTTTAAGCCTGAATAAGTTCACTGCTGGACATTGGCCGCCCAGAAAGAGTTCCATGACGAACGGTCTTGAGCTTTTCTATTCACTTCCTATACCAATCACAATGACGTTGGTCCATCTGGAGGGGGGCCTTATAATAAGGGCGTCGCCGGGTTCGAAATAAAATTAAAATTAAAAATTGGTAATTATTATTAACTACCAGTACGTACTTACAAATATTTTACAAAATACATAAACAAACATTTGAGTTACCTAAAGACCGTTACAAACGACCTTAAGATAGCTCTACTGATCCAGACCACTACTAGTCAGAAGCCTTCCCACTGGGAATGGAAAAAACAGCGTCTTGGGAATCCCAAGACGCTGTCGGAATTGCCACACTGTTTGGCCCACAATACAAAATTAACAGATTTCGTTTATTTTAATAGCGTTAATTAATACATATTTAAGTTTTTGTGTTATAGCAAATCGATTAATTAGGACTTTTACATACTATTCAAGCTTTATTCCATTAACTATTTTCTCTTCAAACTGTGTAGTTTCAATTACCGTACAAATCCCTTGATACAGTAATCTGTATTTTAATGAAAATCCAATTATAAAGCTTCACGTTGAAATAAAGCTAATAAAACTTTCAGTGTATTGTAAAATAGTTTAATGTTTTCTGAAACCAGTATTCAAATCATGGCATTCTAGATGGAATTTTCGTTATAACTTATAAGCTACAGTAACTGTACAGCCTGAGTGGCGAATTAACAAATTTCCCAAGTATAGGCTGTTATAGAATTAGAGAATAAAATATATAGAAATATAGAAGTTCGCGCTATCTTTGAAAGTAAAATGAAAGGGAAAAGTCATCGAAATATATCTTTTAGACATCTCTCGGCAAGACATCAGAAAACCGTCTTACAAAAACCATTCTGGTTCGGCTAAAATAGTTAGGAAATAATTTATATTTTAGTTAATAAACAATTTACTTCACGCTATTTCTTTGTCTAAAATTGTTCCTTGCATACCTAGCTCCAACCTTGATGCCTTCCCAAGTCTCAAACCCAGCCTGTTCAATAAAGTCAGGGTCTACCAGGAACCCGAAGCCACCAAGCCCAAATCTATGTCCAGGAAGCTCAAAGGTGTAAGCGTAAGGAACTCCAACAGATTTTGCGTAATCCGAAGCACTACCTGACGCCTCGTATAGAACTAAAGCGACATTTCCGACGATGTAATTATCGTTCCATGACATCTTGACAGCATCTATGGCTTGGGCCATTTGAACTCCCACTAAATGCAGAAACAGGGCATTCTGTGGTAAGTTTCCCATTCCATATCCATAGAGGATCATGCTGCCGAAACTGTGGATGTCTACGAATAGTTCCATACGGTCCTGGTGCTCTAGGAAGATGTCTCTGATGATGGAAGTTTCTGGTTCGGAGAATGGAGCTCGTCCGTGGAAGGTGTCCCAGCAGACGAAGTTGCTGCTGGCTTCGGACCAGTAGACGTCGAAGTTTCGGTTTAGGTCCACACCTTCGCAGACGTCATTGATCATGTAGCCGGTGGCGCGGTTCTTTCTCCAGAAACGGTTCTAGGACATCAAAAAGATTGTTAAGTCAAAAGCATCTAAGTACATATGTATTAGGTAAAATGGGTGATAGCGTACTTAAGCCTGTAGAAGCCTTCGGTAATTGACAGTCAGTGATTGCTATACAAATCAGACATCGCATTACCATCATTATCTCCCTGCCTTTTATCCCGCTTCATGTGAGGTCGGCCCAACACGTTTTTCTCTTCTACTCACCTCTATCAGCCGTCATATCAGTGTTCACTGCTTTCTTTCTCAGCGCTTTTTACTTTCATACAGCGCCGTCATCAAAATGTGACAGGTTCTTTAAAAGGTCGCAAAAGTCAGTCAGAACTGCATGATCACCACAATCGCTGCTCTTAAATAGCCCTATTTAAGAGCAGCGATTGTGGTGATCCACTACAGGTTTTTAGATAGTTAGAAAGTAGAAAAATGACAGGCGTGTCTCCAACTTCAGGTATCTAATGCAGGATGACAAAGATAGAACAAGTGAATAAGCAAGCAAGGACTACACCATACAGTTTGAGAAGCCAACGTGCTATAACGCGATTGCGGTTTCTCATAACTTCTCACCTCAACGTGCGTGTGCACGTAACCATCAGGGTTGGCGATGGGCAGCACGATCCAGTCGATATCTTGGACGAGGTCCTGGTCAGTAACGTCAATCACCAGTTTGTGGATGGCGTAAAGGGTCGCGGGGAGCGTCACCCACTCGCGAGCATGGAGAAGGGACTCTAAGTAGACTACGGGTTTGGATTCATCCTGGGAAAAAAATCAGTTCATATAGCTTCATAAGAATGGTGACCAATAAAGCCTCAGTGCCATACGAGCCTAACTATGAATAATATAAGGTTAAAGTAGGCTCAGGCTTTGACTCCCAGGCATGGTAGAAATACCATCTCCTAGATCTAGGTGTATAAGAGAGGTCCGTCAGGGTAATGCTCAGAAACCTGGAAGTTTGAGGTGGAAATCTTCAGGTACTTGATATCTCTTCCTTCGAAGCTCTTGCCTGCATTAACCAGCGTCACCGTCTCAGGGTAGGCTTCGGCGAGCATGTCCAAGTATGCGTCAACCTGAAAATAAAAAATACGGGATTGAAGGCTGGATGGCATGACTATGGTGCTTTAATGGTGGTATGTGTTGATCTTAATACCTGGTGGTAAGTGTAGATCCTGTCAAAAGGAAGGCCATCAATTCTAGATCCGTTGTAAGCCTTCTTCGAAGCTTCAGAGAGAAGCTTCTCCTCCAGGTCGAGGAGTCTGGAAACGAAAGAATTTGATGGTTTTACTGATGCCCTGGTATATTCTCTACTCGGAAACAGCAAATGGTTTTTCCTTAGTATTCAGAGTAGCAGCTCATCTACTTAGTCATGACCTCAACGACTAATATAAGGACCCCTTGGTCCCACCACATACCCATCCCTTTCTCCATAAGTTACGGTCGTCGGTCCATGCATGGACCTAATAATATCTTTTTATCATCATGATATTCCATAGTTTGATAAACATAGGACAAACAGTGGATGGGTGACCGCTAGTGGCTAAAGCCACTCTGTTCAAAACAGTATCTGTTAGAACAGTGCTCTCTGTTAAAACAGAGGGTACGTCCCGGTTATAAATTTCACTAAGCCTCCGACGGAGGCCTTCGGCGGCCCAATAAATCCGTCGCGATAAATAACCACTAGATCACACGAAATTAGTACTACGATAGATACTTCAAAAATCTTACTCTTGAACATTCTCAGTTTCAACTTTGAACTCTACTCCAATGCTTATAAGCTCATTTTCAAACACTTTCTTCTTCTCTTTCTCCACTAGGACCGTTCCTGGACGGCCAAGGATGGCGTGGGCCCAGATATCCAGGTCGAGCTTGGATTCGACATCGTTGACAAGTTTAACTTGGTCTGTGGACTTCACGGTGACTTGGTAGAGAGCGTATCTGCAAATTAAAAACAGCCGTCAGGCATCAGTAACTATGAGTACCATGGCACCACCATATACAGTCGCAGACCCAAATATTTGCAGATCATGCAAACATTTGTCCCGCCACGAGGACCAAACACCCCTTGCGTGTACCCCCGGGCCCGTTAACCCACGCCGACATTAGCAAAATCATCTTCAGCCCGAAGAAGTTCACTGCCGGACAAAAGCCTCCACCAAAGCCTTCTCAGCGACTCCCCTCCATAACGTCATCGGGTGGGAAACCTTCCTTCACCGCATGGTCCGGTTTCTGATCACCATTTGAAGAACTATATTCCCCAATGGTTATCGGTTCTTCGAGCTATATCGCCTGCCCACTGCCACTTGCAAATTCTAAGAATAAGTGCTTGTCAGTGGATTTTGGTTCTTCTACATATTTCCTCGTTCAAAGCGCAATTAAACATTGTAAAAGTTGCGGGAAGTCGGTGGATGGAAAAGGCACAAGACCGTTTATCATGTAACTCTTTGGGGGAGGCTTATGTCCAGCAGTCATAGCTTCACCTAGTTTCTAAGACGTTTCAAAGTGATCCTAGTGATTTTATTGAAATAAAAACCTTTGACTTTGAGTGGACTTCTAAAGGCTGATGATGATGATTAGAAAGCGCAATAAAGGTACCTATCAAATCACTAGATTAATAATATAGTTATAAAATAGAAAAATACTCACGACTATAATTCCCAAGCTTGGTGAACTCTCAGACATCGTTATTACCTTTTATAGTTTATTTTCTCTACATTTTAAGATATTTTAATATTTCACTTACCCATCATATAGTTCTTGTTTTGCAAAAACCGAAAGGAAAAAAACAGTAAAACAAATAAACAAACGCATGATGGCTTCTACTTTGGCTACTAATTAAATAAATCTCATTAGCCTTCCCATTGACACCTATCTTATCGCGATCACTCCATCATTATTAGCTCACCCGAAATTGGAATATCCTAGATAAGTGGTATTATTTATTGAGATAATGCATATAATCGTAGTAAAAACGAATGTGGATGGATATAAGGTAGGAGGTACACTAAAGAAAATCCCTTGCGATATACCATCTGAAATTTATATCATTGACCTGTACAGAATAAAGTTAATTTTAAGATTAACTTTTAGGGGCTTGCGTCCAATATCGTTCACCCATCGTCAAAAGACAAACTCTTACTTCCTTTAATTTAATCAGTCTTTAATCAGTCTGGGGATTAAAAAAATTCTTTACTTACCTCCCAGCCCATCCTCCCAGCAGCATGTAGGTATGTACTGTTTAAGATATAGTCTAATAGGTATAATGTAAAAAATATATATTTTAAGTTCTACTTTATAAAATAGATAAAATACTTCTGAATTACTTTTCATAATAAAATGTATATTAAATGTAATATATTTATCTTATTAAATTTAGTTTAAATTATTATGTCATGTAAAATTTAGGTGAGTTTATCAATATTCTATTCTAATGTAAATAAGAATAAATCATTAATTTAAATAAATGATATTCCAATTTAAAATTATATATATAAGATCATAGACAATGATTAGATTCAGATATTATAGTTACTTGCAGCCTTTTGGATATCCCCTCATTTTTCTTAATTATTATTAAACTTAATCGTATATTCAATATTCTTTAGCTATCCTAACTTATTTCTTAGTACCTACCCTTCGAACAAATGCTTGAAACTGAGAAAAACTCCTGGAGTTTCTGTCAGAAACTGTCAGAAGATACGAAGATATAAAAAGATACATTATAGCTACCGTGTGTGGTCTCCTGACGCTTTCTATGGAAAGATGTAATGAGATGTATCGTGCTATAATATACATTTTTACATTATAGCTGCCGTGTGTGACGTGCTTTATGCTATTAATAATATTCCATTAACTACACAGTTATAATCTAAACTGTAGCGCATAACATATATTAAGTTTTAGTATAATAGTTTGTTTTATTTTCCATCAATTATTAATAAGACTTTACAATAAATATTAGAACACATCGATTAGGATGCACTCAAAATCACGATCGTTTTGGTACGGTCCTTCCAAAAACAATTTGTATGTATGTATGTCTGTTTAGACTACTTGTTACTACTACAGCACCATACCTTTTCGTTCCCCAAAACGCAACGATAGCGCGTTCTAGAAACCGGCAAGATTTACTAGCGACATCTAGTTGTAAATTTGGAACTAAGATCACACCATAAGAAATATGATTGTTTCGACACTAACTCGAATTACTATTTTGAATTAAAAGTGATGTTATGTAATTTAATGCATTACAAATATGCTTTTTAGCTTATATATGTAACTGTACAACTTTGATAATAATATTTTGATTGAACTCTTATTTACATGTCATAATCCTACTAATATTATAAATGCGGCGGTTTGTGCGGATGCTTGTATGTTTGTAGTTTTTCTATGAAACTTCTCAACCGATTTCTATGAAACTTGGAATAGATACCTAGATAGATAGATTCTTTACCTAGAATAGTATATATAGGCTAATTTTTATCTTGGTACCACGCGAAAGAAGGTGGTTCTCAATTCGGCTGTATTTTAAAGAATGAGATTGTGCTCAAACTCATGTCACCACTAGTCCAACACAGCTCCATTGTTATTTCTGTTAAAAGAAGATTTCAAGTATTATGTACTAAGTACCTACTCTGAACAATCACTTTATTGTGTTTTTTTAGAGTTTCTTTCGAGTAAAGGCTTAAGAGAAATTTGATCAATTGTAAAAAGGAAGCAGTACAATTTTTGTAAAAATGACCCTGTAATAAAATAAAGCATCAATTAATTGCCGTCTATATCATATTTCATATACAATATTGTTTCACGTTGGTAATAAAAATGGTGTTGGTAACAAATAATTTTTCGTGAAATGAACCCCGCTGGGGCACGGCACTACATGTAAGCTTCACCGTTTGAGAGCATTAGTACCTATACCAAACATCCATTGGTGCACGATCGGGAATGGAAACCACGAGGATGTCGAATAGAAGGCGCCCCGCCACTCCAGTGCTGTTCCAGTTGATTCTTTGACAATAAGGGTTGTTTTTTGTTCAGCACGGTCAATATTCGGATGGGTGCTGCCCTACTACCAACGCACTTGCATCGCGTTTCGTCCCCAGCAGTCGGCTACGACGGAGACCTTAAGATAGTGGTAGCTGGTGGGGACGTATTTAACGTCCCCACCAGCTTGAAAACGAACTTCAAGAGCACAGAAAAACAATCCATTAGCGTTAAAAACTTCTGGAGAAAACAACTTGGCACCTTAGCGGCTGCGGCTACTGTCACACCGTGTTGAACACTTTGCAGTTAGAGATTCTTTACCAGAAAGATTAATTGAAAAATTATTCGTCTTCTTCTTCTTCTTGTCGTGTCACTGATTCTTTCTTGGTCATCCTGTATTAGGTCAGTGGCCAGGTTGAGGTATGGTGGCCCTGAAAAGGGCCTATGACCGTCGGTGAAAGAATCAGTGTAGTGAGAGGATTAAAGTGCGCCTCTTAGAGGCTCCTTTCATACACATGTCACATGTTTTCGAATTTTTTAGGTTCTAGGACATGCCGGTTTCCTCACGGTGTTTTCCTTCACCGTTTGAGAGCACTAGCTCACATACATTTACTGAATGAAAAATCGATGTGCATGACAGGTTTCGAGCCCACGACCTGTAGATCAGAAGGCGGGGCCAATACCACCCCTCCACCAGTGCTCTCTCGATTGAATAATTTAGATATAAAATAAGATTGTCAGTCTTATTTTAAGTATGTAGGTATTTACTATTTCGTGACGCACCCACCTGGTTTCCGGCGGAAGATCAGCGTTGTGTTCGGTGGTACCAAACGCAACATCATGCTGAGATTGATTGATCTGATTATAAATACTTTGATCCCTAGATATGTTCGTGTGTATTGTGTAGTGAACTTTGTTTATATTATTTTCAGTTTTGCTGTCTGTGTGTCGCTTATTTCTGTCCTAATGTGCCGTTATAAATAAAAACTTTTCTTTAATTCTTTCTTTCTGATTCAGGCGTGACTTTGCGGAAGTCCTTTCTAAGATATATATAGATAAACAAACATCTAAGACTATACCGCTAATGCAGACGTGTGCACCTCCCGCACAGCCCGCAATAAAAATCATGCGAGCGGCGTGAAAGAATTAGAATTATTTATTTCAGAAGGTGCAATCGTCTGCATTTTGTTGAGCTTACGACGAATAGATTAGCGAAATATTAGTTATATTTGTTTATCTATCAAGTATCTCATAACACATTTATTTACTGTTGATACGATTGAAAAAAATGGGGAAACAATTTTATTCATTAAACATAGAGTCGTTTTTTGTTTTGTTTTTAAAACGTAATTATTACGACTTACTTGTTTTTTTTTTTTTTTTTTTTATACAACAGAGATGGCAAACAAGCTTACGGCCCACCTGATGGTAAGCGGTTACCGTAGCCTATGAGCGCTTGCAATACCAGAGGCATCACGCACGCGTTGCCGACCCCGAACCCCCTTCCCCCCTAAAGAGCTCTGGCAACCTTACTCGCCGCAGGAACACAACACAATTTGAAACAAATAATGTTATTTGGCTGCGATCTTCTGTAAGGCGGAGGTACCTCCCCAGGCGGGCTATTATTATAAAATTGATTCAACTTTCGGGAATCTCATCTTTACGGCGAGAATATCTCTCCGTCTACGGGTTACTTAATAAAAGGGTCATCACAGGCCACCCAGACGAAGATACTTGTAGGCAGACTAATATCTTGAATCTTGTTCATTTTAGTGTAAACCCGGCCCCATTCATCGCCAAGTCGCCCAGCGCTTTCATTATAAACGACATATTCATATTAAAATTTATGGTCCAACTTGGAATAGTTAAGACGATGCAATATAACTTGTTTCCATTGTCCCGTTTTAGTTGGCACTTTTAACCCCGCCTTTAGCTCGTAAATATGTTTTGAGAGGATGAATAAATACATGGCCGTCTTTTTGCGAAGTTGGTGGCGATAGTTTTGAAGATGTTTTGTTGTGGGCATACTTTTTACTGTTTTTTTTTTTTTCAAATAAAAAATCCATTTCTGCGCATCCAGGATACAACTCCACGACCTCCGGATCGCATGACGTACCTCCCACTACTTTATAATTGCAACCTACCTATTTAAGGTTGTAAGTCTATTGTGCACGAAAGAAGCCTTGGCTTTTCAGGGCCACCATACATCAACCTGGTCACTGACCTAGTACAGGATGACCAAGAAAGAATCAGTGACACAACAAGCAAGCAAATCTATAGTCGCTGATATAAAGCCAGGACCAACCAAATCACCCATCTAAACAGTGGCGGATTTGCCCTAAGGCATTTGCCCGGATTGGGCCTAGGGCGGCCAGATATTAGGGGCGGCAAATCGTGACAAAAAAAACAATGATGATAGCAAGAAATAAATCAAATGCAAAGTAACTAAATATTTTAAAGGCTACTCCATAGACTTATTACTACTAGCTACAGTAGACATGCAGCTTCGAACAGATTACGTCGTTTCTGATTTCAATTTATATAAAGTTGGCAATAAAGTAAATTCATTATGTACCTAGTCTATAAGATGGGTGCTCAGAAAGGGGCGGCACATGGCCTGGGGCCTAGAGCGGCCAAGACTACAAATCCGCCACTGCATCTTAATTTCAAACATCGCTTACACCACACGTAAGTGCGAATGGGGCAAAATGGTCGTTTCCGGGCCATAGCCATCCGGCCCAGAACCCGCACTTGGATTCCCAAATCCTGGATCCGCCGTTAATGGATCGGGAGATTGCGTGTTCAGATTCTACTTTCGACAGAGCAGTATCAATGGCTATTATGTAAGAGAATTCACAAAAGAGACGTTTCATCAATATATGGAGCCTGGGCCTGCACTGTGTACACTACTCTAAAATATGGCTAAGCAATAAAGTAAACGTATTTAATTGGTTATTTTATTTAAATTGGCTTCGTTCTAAGGTACATTAAGGTTTTCTTCGACAAAGAGAGCAACACACAGCGCTACAAAAATATGGCGGTTGGACGTGCGTGAAATGTCATTTTGACAACCTACATTTATCTGACAAAACAAAAACATCAAATCAAACAACATGACATGAAAAATATGTCAATGTCATGTCAAACGCCAATTATAAACCAACATGGCGGCCTTCAAATAGTGTTCACATATTAAAAAAACTTACCAGAAGAACTATACTTGTACCATCGCATTTGTCTTAAAATTGATGAAATTGTATTTTTCTTGTAATCTCCTATTTATTCCTAATTTTTCTATGTAGTGTATATGGACCAGGCCCAGAGTGAAATGGCTCCTTTTAGAAGAATTAAACGTTATACAATGCAATTTTAAATTCGTTGTTTATATTGAAATTCTCGCTTTATGGTGATTTTTTCCGCTTTACAGAACGCGGCAAATATATTTTTATCATATTGTGGAATAAATGTTGCGCTGCGGCACAAATGTTTGCATGATCGGCAGATATTTGTTTCAGGTCTGGGTTTTTTTGTACCATGGTACACGTAGTTTCTGATACCCACGACACAGGGAATCCTAGTGTGGGCTCAGGAATATTGTGTAACTGTTGAGTGATGTTTATTTATTTTTTCCTAGCTTCTGCACGTGGCTTTGCTCGCGTGGCACCTAGATAAAAAAGTAGCTTTTATGTTAGGTATTCCAGGTAAAGAACTCTATCTATTCCAAGCTTCATCGAAATCGGTGATTGAACCACAAACATCCAAACATCCTCACAAAAGAGACGTTTCGTCAATATATAGAGCCTGGGCCTGCACTGTGTACACTACTCTAATATATGGCTAAGCAATAAGGTAAACGTATTTTATTGGTTATTTTATTTAAACTACCTTCGTTCTAAGGTACATTAAGATTTTCTTCGACAAAGAGAGCAACACACAGCGCTACAAAAATATGGCGGATGGACGTGCGTGAAATGTCATTTTGACAACCTACCTTTATCTGACAAAACAAAAACATCAAATCAAACAACATGACATCAAAAATATGTCAATGTCATGTCAAACGCCAATTATAAACCAACATGGCGGCCTTCAAATAGTGTTCACATAGTAAAAAACTTACCAGAAGAACTATTCTTGTACCATCGCATTTGTCTTCAAACTGATGAAATTGTATTTTTCTTGTAATCTCCTATTTATTCCAAATTTTTCTATGTAGTGTATATGGACCAGGCCCAGAGTGAATTGGCTCCTTTTGGAAGAATTAAACGTTTTACAATGCAATTTTAAATTCGTTGTTTATATTGAAATTCTCGCTTTATGGTGATTTTTTCCGCTTTAAAGAACGCGGCAAATATATTTTTATCATATTGTGGAACAAATGTTGCGCTGCGGGACAAATGTTTGCATGATCGGCAAATATTTGTTTCAGGTCTGGGTGTTGTGGTACCATGGTACACGTAGTTTCTGATACCCACGACACAGGGAATCCTAGTGTGGGCTCAGGAATATTGTGTAACTGTTGAGTGATGTTTATTTATTTTTCCTAGCTTCTGCACGTGTCTTTGCTCGCGTGGCACCTAGATAAAAAAAGTAGCCTTTATGTTAAGTTTTCTAAGTTATATCTATTCCAAACTTCATAAAAATCGGTGATTGAACCACAAACATCCAAATATCCTCACAAACTTTCGCAATAAATAATTTTAGTAGGAAGTCGCATAGGATTTACAGGTGTTGTGAAGTGAAAACATTAATAAACTGAACGTATCAATTTAAAAGAGAAGTCTCTATACAAAATCTTGAACACAAGCATTTTCGCCAGATTTTCCACAATATTTGCAGCACATCCAAAAGGGTATTTTTATACTATCATAAACTTACAAAGCAACCCCAACCCCTAGATCAAAGAACAGGGAAGAATAGAGCTCGTCTGGAGTGCTCGACAAAGGACACTAACGTTGTTTACCGGCTTTGCTTGTTCGTTAGCGGAACTGAACCGTAGTTTTTTGTTTGGACAGTGAATTGTTTTTTAAGAGATACAGTTGGGGGCTGGTGCTATGGCACAAGGCAGAATAAAATTGTGTGTGTATACAAAAGTGTAGTGTGGGTGTGTGTGTTGTGTACATGGTGTATGTGAGTGATTAATAAGGTAACAGCGTATTGAGTGGTAGGAATGAGGAGGTTTTCACTTAGTAGGTACCTACTGTTTTGCGAAAATATTGTGAGAATACACCTAAGTAACGGTGACGCATACCTAGATCCCATTGTCCAATCAAATAAAATCAAAAGGTTATATAAATAAAATCACTAGGATCACTTTGAAACGTCTTAGAAACTAGGTGAAGCTACACATGTTCCTCGCGACTAAGCCTAGATGAAACACCAACAAACACTGCTGGTGCCTAACATTTTTTTCGATGATCCTTTTTCACAAAACAATCCGTAAGCGATGAGCGCCGACACGCAGATTTTATACATCTCTTCAAAATTCCCCTCGTCAACTCACAAACGACAGCATGGCAGCTGGTTCATTGCATTGGCGAAGACAAAAATCGACCGAAAAAAAATTGTTATTAAAGCGAAGCGTGCTACGCTTTTTGAAAAAAATAAAAAGTTTAGATGAGGCCATAGAGATCAAATTACCATGCCAGGCACCATTATAGGCACCAAGCCGTGTTTGTTGCCTGATTCTTTTAGGCTTGGTCGCGAGGAACAGGCGTATCTTCACCTAGTTTCTAAGACGTTTCAAAGTGATCCTAGTGATTTTATTGAAATATACGCCTTTTGACATTAACTTTGACATGTTAGAAGAAAAAAAAAATTTCTCTGTGTTCTGGCTGTTTTCTCTTACCTGTATCATCTCTGTGTACTGAGCCTGTATCGGAACGCAATCCATCAAATTCGAGACAGCCGATAATTACTGAAATCGATATGGATGCTATGCTATGGCAGAATAATAGCTTTATTTTGTTAAACTAAGTTAGGCCATCAATACACGGTTTATAGGACACCTAGTTAGGGCTGGTACATTATAGTACGACAAATCGCATGCTGTTTTAACACGGCCTAAGCCCCTTTCGAGATAGTGTACTAGTTACGGAACACTTCAAAAAGGAGGAGGTTCTCAAGTCGGCTGTATTTTTTTATGTGTATGTATGTTACTTGATATCTCCACCAATACTAAACCGATTTTGATCATTCTTTCGCTAGTGTATAGAGTATGATCCCGGGGTGGTCCCATATTCATTTAATTCCTGGCGGATTGCTACTTGTCCAGTAAAACTTAAAAAAACATCATAATCTCTTGAAATCACGACTTGCCGAATTTTTTTTTTGTCGACTGAGTGACGGTATGGTTATCCCCGCGACTTCGTTCGGTTGCTGCTATTTTTACATAAACTTAGGGGTTGTGTGTCGGGAATTCCTTTCTGTGCACCCATACGTTATAACAGGAAGCTACCCTCTCTCTCTTGGGATTTTGGTTAGGCTCTGCGTTGATTTTCAAAGAGAATAAAACCACTACGTTTGATTGTCATTCAGTCAGTCAGTACCGTATGAGTTACCTATTATTGATGATGAATGGATGTCATACTTACTCTTGTTTTTTATTCGAAAGTGTGGGTGGCCAGTGTCGTCCTCAGTAGGTAAGCAAAACGCAAAAAGGTTGATAACAAAAAAAAGAGTTTGATATTAATCATGTAAATATTCAGGAATTTGAAGTCGGCTTTTAGTTTTTGTAAAAAATATCTTATATAGTCTATGTTTTCATGTTTTCCTTCAACTATTTTCAAATTTCATACTTCCGCGGCTCTACATTCAATTGTTTTTGTTTCAAATAGCCTCAAACCAGTATATCCTGAGCTGTTCTATTCCACCCGTAAACCAATAGGGGAATCGTTCAATGTTCAATAACAATGCCATTTTATTTCAATCATTCTCTTTTAGTGACGGGAATTTCATATTGGTTTTGCTCTGATTTGTTTGAAGAATAAAATATAGATAAGTTGCATCAAATATGGTACTTACTACCTAACATTTTTAACTGACTACCCCTTACTGTATGTAGGTAGGTTTATGATAAAGAGTCTGGTACAAGTTCGGGCAAAGTCGGAAAATTATGTGTTTTCTATTTACCTACATGTCACATGTCTAGACATGTGACATGTTTACGAAAGGAGATTTATGATTGAGTTAGGTAATACGATTTTTCCCGAAATTAGCAGATTATTGCAAAGTGGTTTTTCAGTGCAAAATGTCGAATTTGCACTGAAAAAACACTGCACTTTCACAAAAGTCATGGAGCAAACTTTATTGCAAATTAATAAAATAAAGACTGTCAAGTGCGAGAACTCGCGCCCTGAAGGTTCCGTACCATTGGTCGTGGGTACGAATCCCGGTCGTGCACCAATGGTCGAGGTAAGAAAATAAAAATTTTAAGTGTAGGAATTAATAAACTTATATTTGCGGTCTCTCACGTAGTCATTGTATGACATTGACCGCAAATATAACTTTGTTTCCTAACAAACTACGAAATTCCTCAATTTCAGACTTTTTCCTTTAATTGTGTTACAAAAGCTCCTAGCATTCCAAATTTCAGAATTGTGAGGTAACTCGAAGTACCCTAGAGGTTCTTTTTAATGCATTAAACTAGAACTTTGATTTTTATACGGCACAATAAGCCTACAGACTTTAATAGGTGGTATAAATTTCAAGTTGATACCTTTAGCAGTTTTTGAGAAAAAGGGTCTTGACAGACGGACAACAAAGTGATCCTATAAGAGTTCCGTTTTTCCAAATGGTACGGACCCCTAAAAATAACACCCAATAGTCACATAAACAGTCCTAACCCCACACTAAGATTCCCTATGTCGTGGGTATCAGATGCTACTAGTAGTACCATGATACCCCAGCACCCAGACCCGGAATAAATATTTTCAGATAATGCAAACATTTGTCCTGCCTCGATAATCGAACCCTCTGGCATCCGCATCTACAGTATGGGGTTCTTCAAAAAGGGCGTTTTGAACTTTTTAAGGGGTCGGCAACGCGTGCGTCATGCCTCTGGTATTGCAAGCGTACATAGGCTACATAGGCACTTACCAACAGGTGGGCCGGATGCTTGTTTGCTATCTTAGTTGTATAAAAAAAAAAAATCCGCAGGACACTCGCCCACGCCACAGAGGTTTCCAAAGCAAATCTATCATTCTCTTTCCAGATTTTTTCATGAATCTTTACCGGGAGTTTCCTGAGGGATTGCACTCCGCCAGATTTAATGTTGGACATAAATCTGTTCTAGTTGGGGTCAAAATTTATGGATCTACTCGTAAATGTTAGTACTCATTGGACCATTTACGTTTATTTACTTACGTTAGTTTATTTAATTTTCGTTAGGGCCGTGTGGCATAGTCGAAGTAGCCTCGTCATGTCCTAGAACCTAAAAATTCGAAGACATGTGACATGTGCATGAAAGGAGCCTATAACAGGCGCATTTTAATCCTTTCACAACACTGATTCTTTCATTGACGGTCATAGGCCCTTTTCAGGGCCGCCATACCTGAACCTGATCACTGACCTAATACAAAATGACCAAGAAAGAATCAGTGACATGACAAGAAGCTGCAACCAATCTATTTTGGAGGTTGACATAAACATATTTAACACTACAGAGCTAGGTAGCCATTAGATTGGCGTGGCATTTTATGGGCCTAGATGCAGCAATGGGGATCTTACAGCTGGTGAAAACCAATGCTGAATGTCTGTATGTCTAAATGCTTCATCATCATCAGCCTGCAGAAGTCCACTGCTGGACATAGGACTCCCCCAAAGAGGTCCACGACGAACGGTCTTGAGCCTTCTCCATCCACCGACTTCCCGCAACCTTTACAATGTCGTCGGTCCATCGGGTGGGGGGCCTTCCAACACTGTGTCGCCCGGTCCTCGTCTAAATGCTTGGTTTGCTCTTTTACCCATTCACCACGGATTCTTTCTTCAACGTAAGGCTTTTTCAGGGTCAACTTGCTTCAAACCGATCCTTGAAATGGCGTTATCTGATAAAAGATTAAAATGACCTCAATGGCATAGCGGTAAATGCGTTGCGACGATAAAGGTGCGTGTCCGAGCATCAGAACAAATACTTGCTTAATCTACAAACATTTTATTTCGGGTCAGGTTGTCGTGGTATCCTGGTAGGTAAGTAAGTAAGTAATTCAGTAGGTAAGTGAATCAGGTACATTTAACAGTCAGTTCATAAGAGAGATAGATTCTGCCACTTGGGCGTACAAACATTTAAAATAACATTTCAATTATTAAATCATGCATTAATTTAGTTATCTGTCTTTATTACAGGTTGGTAGCCTTCTCGTTTTTTCTAATACCCAGTGTTTTACTGATTTATTATTACTGTCAGGGTACGATCGCAGTCACGGACGAAAGCTAGGCGCGCGCCTGACCACTGGGCACAGATACAAAGCCGTCGGTAATTGCGCCGTACTAACACAATTTGCGACCAACTGCCGACTTGTCGGTAGAGGGAATTGCATAGAGCTGATACAACAAATTGGAAAATAAGAAAACGCTTTTGTGTATAAATAATTAATTATTTCATTATTCAAAGTACATAGTATCAAAAATTTGCAGATCATGCAAACATTTTCACCGCCGTTGGAATCAATCTCTTATTCGGTTCAGTCCGAAGATCTGTAGACAAACTACCGTCACGTCCACGTCACGTAAAGTCACCGATATAAATAAATAAATAATAAATAAATATTCCGGACATATCACACACGGTCAACTGATCCCAAACTAGGCATAGCCTGTACTATGGGTATCAGAGACTGATATACATAATAGATATATATTTAACACCCAGACACAGAACAAACATCTGTGTTAGTCACAAATTTTTGTCCAGTGCGGGAATCGAACCCGCGACCTCTAGCGCATATAGCCCTATGTCCAGCAGTGGACTTGTACAGTCTGATGTTGAAGGTGGTTGTAGCATCTCCATATTGATCTCTTAGATTATGCAGCGGAGGTTTGTCTGTACGTACCGCACCTCATATGCACACGGGGAGCAAACGCAACGGAATGGAATAAGTTCGTTTGTAGTGGCCCTGATGAAGGATGTCATAGGCTACCCGAAGGCCTATGTCAAGGCGAATGTGTTAGGAGAGACAGTTTGTCCACGTGTCGCACTTTGTTGTGATCTAGCGGCAGCCTACAGCTTCGCTCGGTTAAAGATTTGCCTATGTTCTTTGTCAGGGTCCATACCAAATTTCATCAAAATTGGTTCAGCCATTACGTCGTGAAAGTTAAACAAAGAGAGATACGAATAACAAAATAGCAATTGTAAGTGTGTAGTAATGTTAATTTTTTTATTTTTTTATTTACAGTTATTTAGTAACTTGTAACTATGTACTTTGTTGTATAAAGGTTTAGTTCATCGTCATCATTTCAGCCGTACGACGTCCACTGCTGAACATGGCCTCCCCCACAGACAGAGCAAATTCCTTATCATGAGGGGGGATTTGCCCATACTCACCACGCTGGGCATGCGGGTTGGCGAGCGCAGTTAGAGCTATCGTTGTTAAAAAAATGAGGGACGCTGCTGCCATCCCCTAGCTTTTTTCCCTTAGTCGCCTCTTACGACATCCGCGGATAGGTAGATATGGAGAGGCCTATTCTTCAGCCGGGGCCACCACGACAAGTTTTAGTTACTTTTCTTATAATTCCACTATTATAATCTACATTCAACCGGTACAGTCAGCATCAGAAGTTGATACTTTTTTGAATCTTTAATCACCGTTATACTCTTACGTTACATGATTAACTATTTATTATTATATAATTTCGTTGTTATTGACTATTTTTTATTATAAAACACTTTCAAACTTCTCAGTTATAGTTACTTCAGAGTCCTAAAAAAGGAAAACGTTCCTTCAACTTTACAAGAACATACGTGAATAATTCCCGTATTATAAAATGGTAAATTTTCAATTATCTTATCAGCATTACAAGGTGATTCATAACAAGTATACCATCCCGAAAGCAAAAATCTGATTTTCGCAGAGTTTTTTCAATGAAAAATGTCCAATTTCCAATAGTCGTAGAACAAACTTTATTGCCAATTGGGTGTAGAATAAGCCTCTTTCGGGATTTCAAACATATTATGAATCACCTTGTATACTGTTGACTATACTGTGTTTGTATACTTTTGATGTTGACTATACCGTGTTATACCACTCTGAGGGATAAGTGGTTGCAGCACTTGTAGCTGCAGTAGTAGAAATATAATTAGATCTTCTACATTCCACATCAGCACAGCATTTGTGAAACTGCGAGATAGCCTTTGTACTCTTCAACACTTCTGTGCCATTGCACGCAAATGGCCGCACACATCCCCTGTAAAAATAATTTGGAAGTACAATTAAAAAAAAAGATCATCATAGTCGATTTTTCAGATTTTTCAGACGATTAGATCCTTGAAGATGTCTAAGTGGGTAGTCAGAGGCTCGACCACACATTTTGGTAGTTACATGCCTTCGTTTTGCAGTAGCGATTATTCCATATCTGACGTTCGCTCACGAAGTTTTCCTTAAAAAAAACGTTTTTGCGCACTTAAATACTCATTGGTGCACTACAGTTCGAACCCACGACCGTCGGGATACCTCCCACTAGGCCAACAAGTTTATTTTTATTTTTCTTTGATGTGTTTCTGGATAGGCAACAGGAACACCAAGCTGATTAAAATGAACACAAAAAGGGTAGTAGGTACTGTTATTCGCTGAGTTTCATGGAACAGCTCCTCCATCACGCAACTTTTGATAGCCTGAGCCAGTGCCATGAACGTACCTAGGCAAGTTCTCCCCAAAAATAGTGCAGATCTTCCTCAAGTACCAGGTGTCTTCGACCCCGAAGACAGTGGATCTAGGACCCAGCTCTATTAGAGGGGTGACGTCGATGCCCAGTTGGGAGAACATGGATGCTGACTCTCCTGCCAGGGAACCGCCGCTGCTGACGCAATCGCGGAACCTCTGAGGGTCGATGCCGGACTCGCAGAGGCATATTTCACTGGGCTGTTCTGGTAAATAAATGGACTATGAGACCCAAAGACTTTGTGACTATCATCATCTTCATCGTCCTGCCCTTATCCCACGTCTTGTGGGGTCGGCACAACCTGCATTCTTCTTCCATTTTCATCTATCAGTCATCATCTCAATGAGTGAGCGGACTACTCCTTTATATATATAGATTAATTTTGTTTGTTTTGTCTAATTTTATTTCTTCACCTATCTTATCTTTTAACATTTTACTTACCCATTCTGAGTGTGAATTTGCTTAAAATAAAATGATTTTATTATTATTATATTATAATATCCAATTTTCCATCCATCTTTTCTTTGGCCTACCTCTACACCTACATCCATCCACATCCATCTACTTTGAGACTATGGTACATACAAGAAAATAATCTGAACAACTTGTAGCAATTCTCATCCGGTTTTGAAGACCTGGGTGGCGTAGCAGGTGAGTGCCCGTCTGAGACGTAAGAGCATGCAACTCGGTGCGAGACAAATGTTTGCATGATCTGCAAATATTTATTCCGGGTCTGGGTGTTGTGGTACCATGTACTCGTAGTTTCTGATACCCAGGGAATCCTAGTGGGGTCGGGACTATGTGTCTGTTGGGTGTTATTTATCTATTTATTTATCCGCATCCGCCTCCGTGTAATTTCCACTACTCTCTTGAGGGCAATCTTTTCACGACTAACGATCACACTAAGCAAGTAATTAAAGAGTTTGTTCTGAACGGATAACTAGCAACGGAAAAAAAAAATTAAAAAAGAATTGTGCCTACAGCTAATGCGGCAAATAAGCATACGGCACCCCGTACCCTATGAACGCTTACAAATACCAGAGGCGCAGTGCGTTGTGACTTGTGTGTGTATGTTTATTTGTTAAAGCTTAACTTTTGAATCTTTAATCCCATCTCCATCTCGCAATGCAGTTTTCTATGGAATACCGGAGCGGGGGACCTAGTCTGCAAAGTCTGTAAATGCTCTTCTGGAATAAGACCTCACTTTCACGTAGGTAACTCAAAATAAACTAAATTCACACAGAAGCCAAAAACCAAGAAACTAACTAACTAACTGAACTAAATTCAACAAGGATATATAAAAAACGTTAGGATCAATTTTTACAAATTTTAGATGATATATCGCACGTCGTTTGAACATGGCTTGACGCTATATAGATCATCTTGAATAGATGGACTAAGGCCTTACATAGAATAAGTACTTAAACTACTTAATTTGCCCCACACAACGCATACCTACTCAACCTACCTACCGCCTCACCTAACTACATGTTTTTGTTTTTCTTATTGTGTTTTTTTTTATAACTAGGTTTAAGTATTTTCTTTCGTTGTATCTTCCTACCTACCTACCTACTTACTGCGATTGTGGGTCAAATAAATAAATTTTCTTTCTTTCTTTCTTTCTTTCTTAATTGTACTACCTATTCGAAAAAATATGTGTGCGTTCATCTTTATTGTAGGTATCTGAGTTGCGCAAAGTAGTTATTCCTATAATTTTTACAAAGTTCTTTGAAATATCGATAAATGATAACATAGCTATCTCTGTTTACCAAGCTCTGGTAATAGTTTATCTATGTATACTACTAGGTACTCGTAGGTATGTTATTATGCAGGCAGCGTCGGACTTGCCATACAGTCGAGGTGGCGTTTGCCAGACGGGCCCCAGTTTGCGCGGGCCCCCACGGGCCTGGCTTGCGCGGCTTGCCACAAGCCAGGCGTTAAGGCAGGATAGCCTACCGCTGAGGCAAGATGGTGAATGCTACTAACACGACCCCATCTCGCCTCAACCAGGCGGAGGACTGCTCACAGGGGAGTTTTTAGTGGGTTCGAGCCCCACATACCCCTATCCGCCACCCCCCATGGCGGAAAGGAAATGCGACGACATTTTCCCCTTTTAAAAAAAGGATAGGGGCCGCTAGGTCCTAGAGGGCTGAGTGGGAGTTGGCATCATGTTTTTTTACACTCACTTGTGAGCGTGATCCACATGTTTATGTATGGAATCCGTAACAGTGCCTCTAGCGGACCATTACTGTGCCCCATTTTGTCCATACAAAAACACGTGTAACGTGCTTGTTCCCACGCACGAGAGAGAGTGAAAACTATTGTGCCAACTCCCACTCACCCCCCTGTTCTTGCGAAATGGATGCAATTTTTTTTTTTATAAAATGTGAAGGAAAACAGGCTTACGGCCAACCTGATGGTAAGCGGTTACCGTCGCCGTCGCCTATTGACATCTGCAACACCTGGAGCATTGCTAATGCGTTGCCTGCCCTGGAGAAATCTTTTTGTATTTTCTTGAAGCTCGTCATGTTATAGGTTAGCGGGAAAACCTCGGAAGGAAGCTCATTCCACAACTTGTACGTATGGGGGAGAGAGGACCTCGTAAAGCGAGTGGTTCGAGATACCCACGTGTCGATGAGGTGTGGATGAGCCTTACTCCTGTGACGCGAGGTCCGATGGTAGAACCTCGATGTGGGTGAGCTAGATCAGATAGTTCGTTCATACAAATAAAGAGAAATGAAAAGATAATTTGCACTTGAGCAGGCCCTTTGTTCTCTTTGTTTTTTTATATTTCATTATTTTCATATTTATACATATTTTCATATTTACTTATAGAAACCCATCTTTTTTTTATGTTATACGGAGGCAAACAGGCTTACGGCCCTCCTGATGGTAAGTGGTTACCGTCGCCAATTGACATTAGCAACACCTGGAGCATTGCTAATGCGTTGCCTGCCGAACCCCTCCCCCCTAAAGAGCTCTGGCAACCTTACTCACCGCAGGAACACAACACTATTTGAAACAAATAATGTTATTTGGCTGCGATCTTCTATAAGGCGGAGGTACCTCCCCAGGCGGGCTGCTCCAATTTAGAGCGAGAAAATCTCGCTGTGCCCTACCTCCTCCGAAAATACCAAATTCCAGTCTCGGGCTTGTGGGGATCTACCAGAGTCCTTCCGTCTCAGTCCGACCCTGTATGTAGGTACGGTATCGACTTTTCATGCATGTGGAACGTTTAGGAAGTTATTTTGTTACACGTGTCAAAGAATTCTGTAATTCTGTAATTCCTTATTGCACACAAAAACATGATACATAAATGGTTTTTTCAAAAGTCATGTACATAGGCAAGCTTAACCCTAACAAGAGTTTTCTTCCAGGAAACCTTTGACAAGAATCAGCGATTAGACAAAGTGACTTGAGTTTTACAGAAGTTGATGACTTTTCTGAGTTTAGAAATGAATTTAACTCGAGTTCAATTAATTTAAAAGCCGTGTTGGCTCAGTAGGAGCTTGCCCAACTTTCGATCTGTAGGTCGTGGGTTTGAACCTGGCCGTGGACTAATGAGTTTTTCACAAACCCGTGCTTAAACGGTGAAGGTAAGCATCTTGAGGAAACCAGTTTATGCTGGCATCATGTCAGTTTATGCCGAATATTCGGACATGACTCTGACTATCCCCCTTAGACATTTTCAAAGATCGTGGAAGGAAAACGAGGAAGAAGAAGACTAAGAATAAGTAACACGGTGCCCTATAAAAGAGAAGATTGCCGTCATGTGTGGTACTTAAGTATAAGGAAAGAGCTCGCATTAGAAAGAAAGAATAGAGGAAATTGCGTCATTACACCGACAAGCTCTTAAATTTAATAATGATAATAAAATCACTTTTGAACTATTTTCACTGTAAATTAAAGTTTTTCTATGAGAAAAACCTTTATCTAGCAAACCTGACTACTAACGCCATCTAGTATGACATCTATGAACTAACCTTTTGATATCCGTAAGACAGATGGCGCTACTGATCTAAAGAGCACCTACATCTACCATCGAAATACATGGAGTTCCATAAATTAGTACCTGTATAATTCGTTATTTGAAGCGTAGCAGCTGCCATAACTAAAGGCCATAGATGATATAATATGATGATAATAGCCGCGAAAGATATTACCTATCATTTCTAACCGACATCAATTGTCTTAGGCCTTGAAAGTAGTGTAAGTTTTGATTTAGTCTCATCTCATAGTTGACAAAAATATCAGTAAGGTTTGAAATAGTTTGAATTATTGAAAGATGTACATAACGTTATGTTGTAATTGATTGAAGGTCGCCATGCCAACTCATAGGTGCATATATTATGAATATTTATCATCAAAGCATTCTAGACATTATTTTCAAAATTAGTGCGATAGCAAATGTCAGATTGTTATACAAGCGAATATAGTCTTTAGTAAGCTTTAACTTGCAAATGATATTCAACCTTAGGGGGGTCCGTACCAAGATCAAACACAGCTTAGTTAAATATTATTTTTATTAATACGTTCACACACACAAGTTCACAGGTAATGCTAGTCTCGGGTCAGGACTATGTATGTAACTATTGGGTGCTATTATTATTATGTATAAATAAGACGTGCAAAACCGGGACGTATGTAGTTAAATCTCAGTACATAATAGACATTCCCCCATATATTATGCCTTAGTAATGTGCGATTTAACATGAATGCCGTGAATTTGCGATGCAATGTAATGGCAATGCAGCCGACACCCGTGTGTTGGACCGAACAGCACAGAACTGAGAATATAGGGCTAGTGGCTGCCCATGACTTCACTCGCATGGACCCGGGTAAAACGTAGCCTGTTATATAATGTTATCGCTCTTTTTGTATTAAAAATTCAATTTAAATTATTAAATGACTGAAAGTCATCAAGATGAAATAAAAATCATCTCTTTTCACGCGCGAAGTTTAATGTATAACTGACTTTAAAAAAGGTGGGGATTTTGAGTTATGAGAAGGTTTTTTCATGTACCTACCTACACGGATGGCTCAGGTTACCTGTTAGGTTTTCCATAAGCGTTTTCGTGATGAACCTGAAATGATCTCATATGAATTTAGTCTATTAAAACTTAACTTTAATTTATCAATATATTACTTCTACATAAAGTAAAGAAAGTGAAATGGAAGAAGAATAGATGTTGTGATAAGCGCAGGAAGATTATGATGAATGGTTTTTAAAATAAATTGAGGGCACAACATCGCTTTGCAAGATCCCGCCAAAAAGTCTTGTCAAAAAATTAATTAAATAACTTTTTTATTTTTAAAGTTGTTTGCGATGCTAGCTCAAAAATTCAGTTATAAAGTGCCAACTTAGGAACACTATACCAAGCTTTTACCAAACACTAGTCTGCTTTAGCTATGCGATACTAGTGATGTACTATGGATTATCGATATTAATTCACGCTACGTGGAGTCAGCTCCATTCTCGTAAATGGGATATTGGCGAACACAGGTAGGGATGGGTATTTATTTAGCTGAATCAATATGTCAGATCTACGGTAACTTGATCATAGCTCAAGCTCTGCGTACGATGTTCATTAACCTCTGTAGTTGAACTACACTTTACTTTATAACACTAAGCAATTGGCTAAAATGAAGTAACGCACAAAGAACAACCTAAAGAGAGAAGAATTTAGATTTCTGAAATTTGTCTAGTCAACTCCAACTAAGGTGCTGATTCTGTTGTTGCAATTTTCTAAACTAACTTTGTTGTTTGATCTATGAGAAAAAGACGGCAATATAATAAGAGCTTTCAAATAAAATTTTATTAGAGCTTTCAAATGAGGATTGTTTAGAATTATGAAAAAGCGGACTAGATCACTGCCTAAATTAAGTAGGTAATTCATAAGCCCTGCTTGTGTTCAACGAAAATTACGACACACTACGCATACCTATATAATATCTAATTCTACTTAGTTCTTGTTTTCTCAATTCATAATACATAAATGTATTGAATTGAAACTCTGGCCATCACTACTTACCATTTTACCTATGTTTGCTAGTTTTCGTTCCGTCCGTTACATACAACTTGATGTCTTCATAAAATGTTCACAAAATATCGCTGCTTTCCGGCATCTTTATAAAATATCGATAGTCACGTCGCATCACTATTTCAGCTCCGGGGAGTCGGGTAATGCAGGTATCGGAGGAAAATATATCTTCATGTAAGAGCCTGGATGGAGAAGCTTTTGTTACAATATGTAGAGTGGAATTTCTTGGTAATGTAGGTTATTCATAATCACAAGGCCCCGTACCACTTAGTATCTAGTAGTTTAGCATCTTATAATATATATTCCGGACATATCACACACGGTCAACTGATCCCAAACTAGGCATAGCCTGTACTATGGGTACCAGAGACTGACAAACTTAGATATAAATATTGTACACCCAGACACAGAACAAACAACTGTGTTAGTCACAAATGTTTGTCCAGTGCGGGAATCGAACCCGCGACCTCTAGCGCAGAAGGCAGAGTTACTACCAACTGAGCTATGAGGTCAGTCAATCTTATAGTTTTATATCGAAGCTATCTTGGGAGACGACGGAAGATCAGCGCGCTACCTAGTCACAAGTCTGCGGCGCATTATGCTGAGTCGTTATCCCAGTTTGTAACTACATCGTACATATTAACCGCCATTGTCATTTTTGGGCGTACCTACTTACAAAACAGCCAATCTTCATACGTGTTTTATTTATCGGATTTCCAAAAGTCGTGGAACTTCTATCATCAATTGGTGCAAAATAAGCCTTTTTCGGGATAAAAATATTCCTGATGTAGCGCCATCTATCTCAAAGGAACAGAACTACAACAAAACGTAGCAACCTCCACGAACCTTTGCTCTACGAAAACCTTACCTCTATAGAAGAACCTCTACCTACTTGTAAGAGAAAAACTAAAGTTTGAACCACGCAGTGCGTCATTTTTCTTTGGTTCCTAACTCGGGTAGCAGTAGATTATGCCTATCTTTTACCTTCTTTACTTACACAACATTTGTTCAAGTGTGCCACCGAAGCACAGATAACATAATACTATACGAGTAGTTGAAAAGTTTGAAAAAATAGATATGAATGGGATCATATCTATTGTTTCAAACTTAAGGCATAATCTACTGCTTAGTAACAACCTTTTCAAGCCTCCAATTACGGTAAACAAGGCTGTTAACCTTAGTAGGTAATTTAGAACTCACTATGGTAAATTATAGATAATCTAGGTACCAAAAAGAATATAAAAATAGGCTTACCTACGACTCAGATATCTAGGCTAAAGGCTTTCACGACAAGTTCCACGGCAGTAATTAGAACTAAAAAGAAAGTGTGTCATAATCATCATCATGAGCCTGTAGAAGTCCACTGCTGGACATAGGCCATGACGTACGGTCTGTTTGACAAGAAATATGGAATACTCATTACTACAAAATGTGGGCATGTGCCAAAATGTATAGACTCTGACTACCCCCTCAGATATCTTCAAGGATATGATCACCTGCAGATCTGAGAGGTTGTCCATCCCGAAACATCGAATTTCTAAAAGTCATTTTTTATGGGATGTAGGGCACAGCGAGATTTTCTCGCTCTTTATTGGAGCAACCTGCCTGGGAGGTACCTACGCCTTACAGAAGATCGCAGCCATATAACATTCATCATCATCATCATTTCAGCCGTAAGACGTCCACTGCTCAACATGGCCTCCCCCACAGACAGAGCGAATTTCTATCATGTGGGGGATTTGCCCATACTCACCACGCTGGGCATGCGGGTTGGCGAGCGCAGTTAGAGCTATCGCTGTTAAAATGAGGGACGCTGCTGCCCATCTCCAGCTTTTTTCCCTTAGTCGCCTCTTACGAACTACATATAACATAAGATAACATTATTTGATTCAAATAGTGTTGTATTCCTGCTGTTAAAGTTGCCAGGGAGGGGGGATTCGGGTCGGGGGGAAACGGGCAACGTTGGCGGTCGGCGGCGTGCGTGATGCCTCTGTATGGTATTGCAAGCGTTCATAGGCTACGGTAACCAATTACCAACAGGTGGGCAGCAAGCTTGATTCCCAACTTACCTAGTTGTTTTAAAAAAAGTCATAGAACATTATTTATTGCCAATTTAGAGAGCACTGGTGGAGGGGTGGTAGTGGCCCCGCCTTCCGATCCACAGGTCGTGAGTTCGAAACCTGTCGTGCACCAATGGATTTTCCATTCGGAAAATTTATGTGCGCTATGCTAGTGCTCTCAAACGGTGAAGGAAAACATCGTGAGGAAACCGGCATGTCCTAGAACCTAAAAAAAAATCGAAGACATGTGACATGTGCACGAAAGGAGCCTCTAAGAGGCGCACTTTAATCATCACTACACTGATTCTTTCATCGACGGTCATAGGCCCTTTTCAGGGCCACCATACCTCAACCTGGTCACTGATCAAAGACAGGATGACCAAGAAAAAAACCAGTGACACGACAAGAAGAAGAATTGCCAATTGGGTGAAGATAAAGCCTCTTTCGGGATAGCATACAAATTATGAATCACCTTGTATTCCGCCTAAACGTTTAGGGCTCGAATTTATACAAATTCTTGGTAAATTGTTTGTCGCATTTATACAAGTCAAAATAAAGTCAGCGACACACTTCTTCGCTGTCACGTCTCCTTGAAACTTGGAAACAATCACCATTTGAAGGCGGCAGACGATTCCGCTACATTATTCCACGATCAGAGTGTTAGAACAAACCATGACCCATTCATATGCATGGTAATTGAACCAAAAAGAAAGAATATTAACGGAAAGAAAACTTTTTTTTTTTTATGCTATACGGAGGCAAATGCATAGCTAATGTGTTGCCTGCCCTGGAGAAATCTTTAAATCTACTTTAGATTAAAACATTTTTTTGTAAAACTTTATAAATTAGCTGTTTTTACTATTTTTAATATTTTTTATTGCTAATTACTAAACGTAGGAGAAGTTCGGCATCAAGATTGCTGCCTAGCCTGATTCTTTGAGTTGAACTAACTCGATACCCAAACAGCAGATTTTTTCATAGAGTGTTTCAATGAAAAATTACGTTTTTCCAAAAGTCGTGGACTAAACTTCGTTCCCAATCAGCCAGGCTATTGCGTAAGCGAAATGGTAATGAAGATCGCAATTTTAAGGATGATTTTATCAATTATAGCGACATCTGAAGTTTTTCATGAAAAGGAAGAAGCTAATATCTTGAAGTTTTCCCTTGTCAAGTATGGAACGTTCTAAATGTGGCTAAGATTGTTAAAATAACCTTTAAAGTTACGAACTTCATTGCCATTACGCTTAGGCAATTGCACCACTGGTGTAGAATAATCCCCTTTCCTGATAGCATAAATATACATATCACCTTGTATCCAGCGGTATCGGTTGTTCTTTTTTGCTATGCATGTTATTTATGTTCTTGTTTCCGTGCTTACGCTTCATGTCATAGCTTGCTTCATATTACTCTCAGAATCACCCTTTGCAAAATGTCAAATCTTTCTAGCAAGTTCTAGAAAGTAAGGCGAAGTTTGATTGCATCCATCTGAGCGTAAAGTGGTTTCTTTGATTGTATGAACGTCTTCCGGTGGGTATGAACGCTTACGAATGTTGAATTTGATGTGTGATTGAAACTTTGTAGTTTTTATAAATTATAGCGTACTTTTCTATTTTAATTCGAAAGTGTAGCTATAGGAATTTATGACGCAAAATAAATATACATAAACAGTATAACATAATTCCCGGGTCACTAGTTATTTCTTGATCACAGTGCTTAGGTTTAGTGACAAGTTGACAAGTTGACAAGCAGGAGGTAGGTATAAAACAGCGTCTAAAGGAGACTATACTATGGCGAAACGGTATGATATTTTGTACCCACTCGTTTCTGGCGCTTTGGCGCCGCGCCGGGCGCGGCCACTACAGGGACTCGCTCGCACATCACGCGCATAATGACTACTAAATTTTACCTAACCTAACTATTTAAATTTGGGCAGTTAAGTGACCGCCTTTGCTCCCTAAAACAACCGGTGGCTTCGAATTATGGGGCTGTGCAATATCGGCTTGATAAAAATCATCACGTGTCGATAATACGCTCCAATAATCCGTGTCATTGGCTTTGTTTTACAGGGCCGAGCTATATTCATTATCAGGCTGTGCACGAAAGGAGCCTCTAAGAGGCGCACTTTAATCCTTTCACTACACTGATTCTTTCAGACAGTCCTCATAGCTCAGTTGGTAGTAACTCTGCCTTCTGCGCTAGAAGTCGCGGGTTCGCGCACTGGCCAAACATTTGTGACTAACACAGATTGTACTGTGTCTGGGTGTTAAATATACAGTGGTGGTCATCTAATTAGAAACACCTACCTGGGTTTTTATTTTTATTGCAAATTCCCTTTCGAACTAATTTTTAACGTATCATTGAGTGTTCCTGCGTATTAAAATCGATGTATCGGATATTATATTGCATTGTTATAGCATTTTAATAACAGAAAACAACGGTTGTTTTTCTAAAACTGAAAGTTATATTAATAACAAAATAAAAAACGAGATACAAACCGGACAACTAATTAGAAACACCAAAAAAATCATTACTTAAATCATTTTTAATTTGAACAAAACCCCAATAGTTTTGAAAAATACTAAAAATACTACATCCTTAGACAATTAGTATTTGGTAGGGTAGCCTTTATTATCAATAACAGCTTTGCAGCGACGCGGCATTGATTCAATCAATTTATAACAAGTTTCTACAGGAATACTTCTCCAAGCGTCTTCAAATGCACTGTTAAGTCCATGAATATTAGTAACGTGTTTCTGCGACAGGTTGGTCTTTATAACACAACAAATTGTGCCACAAATTTTCTATGGGATTTAAATCCGGACTATTGGCAGACCACTCTAATACTGTCACGGATTGTTCTGTAAGAAACGCTTTAACGCTGCGTGCTGTGTGCATTGGGTCGTTGTCATGCTGAAATATCCAAGTTACTGGCAAATTTTCCTCGGAATATGGAATCATTGTCTCTTCCAAGATCTTTTATTGATCCATTTGCCCTTCAATCTTTCTCACGGGACCAATCCCGTACCCTCAAACAGAAACATCCCCACACCATTACATTTCCACCACCGTGCTTAACTGTCTTTTTAGTGTACTTGTTATTCAAAGCCTCGTTTATTGGTCGTCGTACATATCGTTTTCCATCGGAATTAATCAAATTAATTTAAGTTTCATCTGAAAACAAAACTTTTTTCCATTGATGAATAGTCCAACTGCCATATTTGCGAGCGAATGCTAGACGATTTTCTCTATGTTGCCTGGTTTTCTAGCGATCCTTCCTAACAATTTTCTTTCAACCAACCGTCTACGAACTAGTTTAGTGGACACGTGTCGAGGATCGTCTTCTGAAAATACCTCTTTTCTTATAACATTGGATCCTTTAAAGGGGTCCGCCTTAGCTAATCGAAGCATAAGCCTGTCTTCTTGAACTGTAGTCTTCCTGGGCCGAAGTTTTCTTGGCACGTTATCTGATGTTCCGTGTAGTTTGAAATGTGCGAGGGCGTTAAATATCATCTTTACGGAACATTCCAAATAATCGGCGATCTTTCTGTAACTCCATTTTTGTTTTAAATGAAAATTCACTATAATTTTTTTCGTTGCTGCATCACAGCTCTTATTTTTACCCATTTTTAATAAAACAACAATAAATAGTAACTTTTCGTAATGAGTTAGAAATGGTGGCAATATTTACAATGTGATTGACAATTGTGAGAACTGTATTTCAGTTTAAAAAATCTAATTGCGAACCAAGTCATACAATGTTTCTAATTAGTTGTCCATTCTGCCAGTCCTAACGATATTGATACTTTTTGTTTCACTGATATTTATTTTTATTGTCGTCTTGGTTGTCAAATATTATTGCTTGTAATTAAACTAGAGATATTAAAGTACATTGTAAAGTAGTGAAAAAAAAATTACCTCCTATTAAATGCTATAATAATGTTAGTTACTTTATAAAAATGTCAGGTGACTAGGTGTTTCTAATTAGATGACCACCACTGTATATCTATTATGTATATCAGTCTCTGGTTCCCATAATACAGGCTATGCCTAGTTTGGGATCAGTTGACCGTGTGAATATGTCCGGAATAATTATTTAATATTTATTTCATCGACGGTCATAAGCCCTTTTCAGGGCCACCATACGTCAACATGGTCACTGACCTAATACATGATGACCAAAAAAGAATCAGTGAAACGACAAGAAGAAGAAGTAGAAGGCTGTGTAGTATCGGGCTGTCTGTAGGTACATTATAGTTTCTTTACACGACCGACCGACGACAGCCAGGCTAGGAAAAACAAAGCATACGAAAATAAATAAAATTGTTATATACTTACTACCATTTATGTTTATGCATTGCCTTTGATTTTCAATAAGGAAAAACATGCAGCCATACAAATTGGTTGTTCTTTTTCCTGAAATGCCTTTCAAGTATGTTAATGAGCTTGTTTCTCCGCCCTCGAGCTTAGTTTTTCGTTCAGATAAATAAAATATACAGTATTCGAATCCCAGCCGTGCACCAATGGACTTTCTCTCTCAAACGGTGAAGGAAAATCGTGAGGAAACTGGCATGTCCTAGAACCTAAAATTTTGAAGACATGTGCACGGAAGGTGCCTCTACTCCTTTAATCCTTTCAGTAAAGTAAAGTAAACATATATTGCTTGAAATACATGTAGACAGGACATGTACAGTTTGAATTTTTTTCACTGCACTGTTTCTTTCACCGAAAATAGTATAGTATTATGTTATTATTTTGTTGATTTAGGAGCACTTATGCTCAAACGTAGCATCCATTTGGGAAAGCACATCCTCAGCCCAATGGAGCTAAAGCAACTCACCCCAAAGAAAATCCTTCAGTTTTTAACAGCTGCTGGGCTTTGCGGTGAACTTTAAAGGCCCTGTAAAGGGGCTCCACAAATAAAGTGGCGATCACAATAGGCCAGTTGTGGCCGCAGTGACACCATAGCCACAAAAAGAAAATAAAAAAAATAGTATTATGTTATCTGTGACCGACAGTCACAGACTTTGCAGGGCCATCATGGAAGTAGGATATTGATAAGTAGATACTTACGAAAAACAAGGACGCGATGGAAATTTTACCTATTTGGTAAGTAAACCGTGTTCTCAAGTTCTCGCTGCAGAATCTTAAAGCATTGTTCAGTATATTTGCTAAACCTGCTCCGTGGAACACGGAAAACTTCAATTTGATTAGAATGCGCTTAGTTCATGAGCGCAGCGAATTTCGAGGCCTGCATAAGAGCTTGGCCACATCACCACAACGCCCGCACGCACGGCCTGGCAACGTTTTATATCGTATCTTAAATAGTTACAAGCATCGCGCGATTAAGCGATTTTTGTTTAAATTATAATTTCATCGCGCGATGAAATCGTGTCGCATCATTGCGCATCGCACGAGCGATGGCCAATTACGACGATGCCAACGCCTACCCATCGAATACAGAAAAAAACAGAAATGACGTTAGATGAAATTTGTACGAGCTAATGTGTCGCTAAAAAGCATTGCGCATCTCCCGTGCGCATCTTTTTAATGTTGCAAGTTGGGAAACGATTTACCAATTTTGGGGTAATGTTTATATGTTGGGTATACGTTGGGTACCCGATCACTAATACGGATTACTACACTTAGCCACTAAACCACTGCGGTGCATAACAAACGTGTGTTACATGCAGCGCACTTAGTTTCGCAGCCCAACAACCTTTCTTTACAGCCGAAAACCGCAGTCAATTGCGTCCTATTTATCACCAATAATTATACGCATTATCACATTAACCAATTATTTGAGAAAACGAGATAAGACTTGAGAACGGACGCATGAAATGTTGACGACGTGTATGGATGGGCTGAGATGGAGGACGGGATTGCAAGCTGGCAACATTTTTTTTTCAGTGTATGAAATTACAATTAATTAAATAATTAGTGATTACGGACTATAAATGTGCTACTTAGAAATGAAATGTGATCTCATCTTTATTCTTAACACGTCCAGTTTAATTTTATCATGTTGGAACAGCACACGATGGCATATTTTTATTTTTTTTGTGACTCCGGACGATTCGGCGACCGGCGACTGACTGACACAAACTACTCTCTACTCAATGAGAGTAGTTTTAGTTGTGACAAGATTCACGCGTGCTTTCTATTCTGGTTTGTTTTGTGTTCGATGCGCCGAAAATTATTGCCGTGAATTATTCGTGCTCGGGTCACAGGACTTAGAATCTTTTAAAAGTAGGTACCCGTGCCAAAACGGTGCGGGTTTTTTTATACAAAGAAAGTGGCAAACTATCTTACGTCCTTCGAATAGTGTAGTACCTAATAGTTAGGTATGTCCTTACCTACCCACCGCAGGAACACAACACTATTTAAAACAAATAGGTAATCTAATGTACAGCCACGGAAGAGGCCAGGACCACATCGGGTCTGCGGGCCGTGCTCGGAAGCGGCTCCCAGACACCGCCGCATACAGGGATACTGAGAGAATGTTACCAACGACCCAAAGTCCTGCTTCGCTATTTTAAGGAGCTGGGCTGGCTGGGGTAAGGTTAGCATAGGGGGACAATGCACAAAACACCCCACAGCGGGAAGTCAGTGCAGGTCTAACCATCCCCGATTAGAATTAGAATTAGAATAGGTAATCTAATTTGGCTGCGATGTTAATATTATTGTGCGAGTATGCAAGGGAAATCGCTTCTTTTAACAAATTATAGCCTCTACTTTAGCCAGTACAAGTGAAATACTTTGTTTTTCAATTTGTACTGAACCCCAAACCGAGTTACCAACTTCTAAGTAAACATTTAGAAGGGGGTGCAGAGTTAAATAACGATTTAAAGCATTCTCAACTTAATTGATTTAAGAACAGAGCTGGTTTTGTTGTCGGGTTTTTAGGTCAGGTTGTTTGTTGTGGTGTTAACCTTTATAGCAATCAGCGAAAAGAGAGAAAATAAGTTAGTTGAGTCTAAGCTTCTGAGCCTCGATCATCGTCGCCGAGTAGCCAGCCTATCGGTCTTTTATAGGATACATTTCGGAGAGTGTGCGATTGAACTCTTTGATTTAGTCCCCCCATCCCCATTCCATCATCGGACAACCAGACGCACGGACACGCGACATCCGTTCATGGTTGATATACCACCTTGCCGCACCAAGCGCTTTGCGTGTACCTTTATAATGCGGACAGCCAAAGAGTGGAACTCGTTGCCGGCGTCTGTGTTTCCGAATACCTATAATTTGGGTGTCTTCAAGACCAGAGTGAATAGGTTTCTTCTAGGCAAACGTGCTACATCGTAGACCACATCATTACTTAACATCAGGTGAGATTGTGGTCAAACGTTAGCCTATTTCGTATAAAAAAAAAAAAAAAAAAAAAAAAGGAAAGGAATTTAGAAATAGAATAAAGACGGTCAAGTGCGGGAACTCGCGCCCTGAGGGTTCCGTGCCATTGGTCGTGGGTTCGAATCCCGGTCGTGCACCAGTGGTCATGGCCAGAAAATAAAAATTCTAAGTGTAGGAATTGACAAACTTATATTTGCGGTCGCTCACGTAGTAATTGTATGACATTGACCGCAAATATAACTTTGTTTCCTAAAAAACTTCGAAATTCCTCAATTTCAGACATTTCCCTTTAATTGTGTTACAAAAGCTCCTAGCATTCCAAATTTCAGAATTGGGAGGTAGCTGGAAGTACCCTAGAGGTTTTTCATTTTAGCCATTTCCATACAAAAATTATACATTCATTGCCATATCTTTTTAATGCATTAAGCTAGAGCTTTGGTTTTTATGCGGCACAATAAGCCCACACACCTTAATAGGTGGTATACATTTCAAGATGATACCTTTAGCCGTTTCTGAGAAAAAGGGTCTTGACAGACGGACAGACAGACAGACAGACGGACAACAAAGTGATCCTATAAGGGTTCCGTTTTTCCAAATGAGGTACGGAACCCTAAAAAGGATAAAAGTTGGAGAGATCGGCGCAGATCTCTAGGAAATCAGATCCTTGAAGATGTCTAAGGGGAATCAGAACATAAACATTATGTGTAGAAGGTGATTCATAATATGAGTACTATCCCGAAAGGGGCTTATTCTACACGCACAATCTAAAATAAACATGATATTATGATAGTTTATGGAACCGAGTCCCAACTTTAATCGCACAGAAGAAAAGTTGTTTTAAGATTAGAAAAAAAATTACAATTTTTTGTTTACTTAATCTCAATATTTTCTAAAAATGTTTGCATGACTGCAAATATTTTGTTCCGGGTCTGGGTGTAGCAGTACCATGGTACTCGTTACTGATACCCACGGATAATCCTAATGTGTCGGAACTATATATGTGACTGTTAGGTATTATTTCAGTGAGCTTTATCCTATAAAATGATTTAGAAAAAATATAGTGTAGCATACGCATCAGCTGAAATGGAGATGATGGCTTTCTGCTCTGGGGAGACCTTGAAAGAAGGTCTTACGGTTTACGCTTGATAAAAACGATGTTCAAGTCTAGGCTAGCGGAACAGCAGTACCAATATATGCAGGTAACCTACCTTGGACTGCAACCAGCCTCGATGAGCTTCCTTTCCGATTGTCCATGAGCTGATAATGAAAGGATGGAGTAGAAGGGTTCACAGTTCACACAGATATAAATAATGAGATATATTACACGCGAAAGTTCGATAGGTTTTTAAAGCTTTTGGCGGGCTTTCACGATATGGCGCGATGCGCGTGCGGTTCGATCGGCGGTCACGAAGCTTCCCTTTCCGGCTGTCACTCCAAGCTTTGACGTGTAGGTACACTGCATGACAGCCAAAAATATTGACGTCTCGATACTGCTGCATTTTGATAGACTAGATTTGAACATCGCTATGTTGAATTAGATAAAGATGCGTTTAGTTTTTGTGGTAACGAAACATATAGAGTACTCTCATAGTCATACTTTTTCAGGTTCCTTAGTTGTAGTTGTATCGGGATCTTCCCCACCTGAGGAGTGAAGAACATATTTTATAATCAACTCAAATTAGTTCAAACTCTATTATTCAGCTGTTTTAGCTAGCAATCTTGATGTATTTCTTGATGACCTCGGTGGCGTAGCGGGTTAGGTCTGAGTTTTTAGTTTTTCCAAATGAGGTACGGAACCCTAATGATAGTTTACCAGGTGGACGGACAATCTCCGCCCCCGTACCATGTATGCGGTTTTGTTTAGACGGTGACGTAAGTTGACAGTTTCAAAGGTAAGGTTCAAAATCGTGTTGAATAGTGCTGACTCGCTCGCATTTGAATGACAGTGAGACGTCATGGCGAGTCCAGTGACCTTGAAAATTTGTAATAGAATATAACAAGACGTGACCAATGCATCGACAAAGTAATTACGGTCAAGTGCGAGTCATTCACACACCGAGTTTCGTGATAATTTTATAATGATAAGAATAATGCGATCAAACGTATTGTATTCGTCTCAATGTTCTGTAATTAACGTAATTGATCGGTCAAGTGCGAGTCGTTCTCATTCGCCGAGAGTATCGTTGATAAAGAAGCCATTTCATTCTGGGTCTGGTCCATGTACACTACATAGAAAAATTAGGAAAAAATAGGAGATTACAAGAAAAATACAATTTCATTAATTTGAAGACAAATGCGATAGTACAAGAATAGTTCTTCTGGTAAGTTTTTTTCTATGTGAACACTATTTGAAGGCCGCCATGTTGGTTTATAATTGGCGTTTGACATGACATTGACATATTTTTCATGTCATGTTGTTTGATTTGATGTTTTTGTTTTGTCAGATAAATGTAGGTTGTCAAAATGACATTTCACGCACGTCCATCCGCCATATTTTTGTAGCGCTGTGTGTTGCTCTCTTTGTCGAAGAAAATCTTAATGTACCTTAGAACGAAGTCAATTTAAATAAAATAACCAATTAAATACGCTTACTTTATTGCTTAGCCTTATTTTAGAGTAGTGTACACAGTGCAGGCCCGGGCTCCATATATTGATGAAACTTCTCTTTTGAATAATGTAATGCTTAATTCATAATCATTTATTGTAAACATAGGTTAATACAGATGTCGCTTAAATAAAAGGATCCTCTATGCTGCCGACATAATTTGGTGTACAATAATAAGAAAATAATAAAAAAGATAGTAATGAGTGCTCAAAAGCTTAAGAAACAAAAATTAAAAATACTACCTATATTTTAACGTATTATATTTTTTAAATAAAATATATTTGAAAAACACATTTTATTTGACTGGCCTCATAGCTCAGTTGGTAGTAACTTTGCCTTCTGCGCTAGAGGTCGCGGGTTCGATTCCGCGACCTCTAGCGCATGACAAACAAACATTTGTATGATGAATACAACAGATGTTTGTTCTGTGTCTGGGTGTTAAATATTCATCTATTATGTATATCAGTCTCTGGTACCCATAGTACAGGCTATGCCTAGTTTGGGATCAGTTGACCGTGTGTGATATGTTCGGAATATTTATTTATTTGAAAATTAACATACTACATAGAACATTACATAAGTACATGGTTTTTATAATTACACAAAATATTTTACAATGTTTTTTCGTGTTATGCTGTAGAGGTATGGTAATGGTATTTGAGGTATATCAGGATCGTAGCAAGTGGAAAGCCGTGGTCTCTGCCTATTTCCAAATATTTCCAACAAAAAAAAACACACCTATTTCCCAGAGACCCCTCTGGGAAATAGGTGTGTTTTTTTTTTGTTGTGTGATTTTATATATTATGTATGTTATGCCGTACATTTTTTGCCGTAATCACTAGCTTACGCCCGTAGCTTTGCTCGCGTGGCACTTAGATAAAAGTACCCTACACTATTCTAGGTAGTTTCATAGAAGTCGGTTCAGTTTTTTTTTTTTTTTTTATACAACTGAGGTGGCAAACAAGCATACGGCCCACCTGTTGGTAAGCGGTTACCGTAGCCTATGAGCGCTTGCAATACCAGAGGCATCACGCACGCGTTGCCGACCCCTCCCCCCTCCCCCCTAAAGAGCTCTGGCAACCTTACTCATCGCAGGAACACAACACTATTTGAAACAAATAGTGTTATTTGGCTGCGATCTTCTGTAAGGCGGAGGTACCTCCCAGGCGGGCTGCTCCAATTCAGAACGAGAAAATCTCGCTGTGCCCTACCTCCTCCTTATTACGGTGTGATTGAATCACAAACATCCGAAAACAAACTTGCGCATTTCTAATATTAGTTGGATAGCCGGATGGTAGCCTACAATATGTAGGTAAATATAAAACTACACAATCCTTTAGATTTTAAGTTTAATCTTGACTGTAAAAAGGGTAAGTAAATGTTTATTTTTACTACTCACACATACAAAGA
The DNA here is from genome assembly GCA_947579855.1 of Anticlea derivata. Classification (NCBI taxonomy): domain Eukaryota; kingdom Metazoa; phylum Arthropoda; class Insecta; order Lepidoptera; family Geometridae; genus Anticlea; species Anticlea derivata. Next base: position 9,514,886 of record OX388276.1, on the reverse strand, counting down.
CGTCTCGACTGACAATAAAGTTTTGCTGTTTACTTTTTACTTATACGAACCCTAAAAACTGTTGTTATAAAGATTCGCCTAACAAAGGTCGTCTGTTGACACAGATTAACCGCCTCTCAGTGATAATACTCTGTGGCTAATGTCGATAATAACTGTTTAATAAACTGTAGCTAATGGCGATAGTAACTCTACTTTATACTGTGGCGCAGTAGTACATTCAGTACTCGCGTTGTCACCGTTCAGCACACTTGTATTTTGTTATTTAAGTTAGTACTAGTTTTAGTGATTATTTTAGTTATGTGAGTATTTATCATCATATAATATTAATAGAGGGCTATTTTTAAAACACGCGAACTCTATTTTTTTTCTTTTAGAATTTATAGTAAAATCTAATAATAGGGGAATTTTTATTTTTTTTACATAATAAAAAAGTTAAAAATTAAAATAACTTTATTGTTTTTTCCATACCTACAGCATAGAATGTTGTTAGTTTTATCATAATTATGGCGAAAACTAAGCGTTTTTCCTAATTTGCGTCTGAAATCTACACTTTACTTCTTATAATAATATATATATCTTAAAATTAATACCTACGTTTTTTTATTTAAATCAATTAATTGACATTAATACACATTTCACAAATAACCCTGTACAGTTATGTATATCTGATATATTTCTATAAAATAAGTCTTTTATTATTAGAATTAGAATTATTTATTGTTCTTGTTTTATCAACTAGATATTTATAGACAAAATAAAAAACAAAATATCTCAATTAAAACTAATAACTTAACTATTGATGAATCATCATCATCATTTCAGCGGTACGACGTCCACTGCTGAACATGGCCTCCCCCACAGACAGAGCGAATTACTATCATGTGGGGGGATTTGCCCATAATCACCACGCTGGGCATGCGGGTTGGCGAGCGCAGTTAGAGCTATCGTTGTTAAAATGAGGGACGCTGCTGCACATCCCCTAGCTTTTTTCCCTTAGTCGCCTCTTACGACATCCGCGGATAGGTAGATATGGAGGGGCCTATTCTTTAGCCGGGGCCACCACGGCATTGATGAATAGTTATTCAATAATTAATTAAGATATTAGATTTAATTGACATAGGTATTATTTTATCTAAATGCTCAGTTTATTTATCTAAATGATGAGATTGAAGAGAAAATATCGTTGACGAGAATAATTAATTACGTAAAAAACTGCAGTTTACAAACATACCAACATACGGTTGATTATAGTCCGGTTTCGCGGCAATGGCCTGGCCGCACCAACAGTTCAAAAATCCGTCCAAAACAACTGAACAAATACGGCTGATGACCCTGATCAATTATAAGTTGTAATAAGACAGTTATAAGTTGTAGTAGTGTAAGACAGCTCCCGAATGAAGGTACTTGAAACTACCAAAAAAAACATCGCTATATTAAATACTAGCTTCCGCCCGCGGCTTTGCTCGCATAATAACTACTTAAAAAGAACCCTATATGCTATTCTAGGAGGAAGAGGAGGAGGTAGGGCACAGCGAGCTTTTCTCGTTCTGAATTGGAGCAGCCCGCCTGGGGAGGTACCTCCGCCTTACAGAAGATCGCAGCCAAATAACATTATTTGTTTCAAATAGTGTTGTGTTCCTGCGATGAGTAAGGTTGCCAGAGCTCTTTAGGGGGGGAGGGGGTTCGGGGTCGGCAACGCGTGCGTGATGCCTCTGGTATTGCAAGCGCTCATAGGCTACGGTAACCGCTTACCAACAGGTGGGCTGTATGCTAGTTTGCCACCTCAGAGGTATAAAAAAAAAGAAAAAAACTAGGTAAACAACTCTTTATATTCCAAGTTTCAACGAAAGCGGTTGAGCCGTTACGGCGTGATTAAATAACAAACATTTAAACATCCTCAGAAACTTTCGCATTTATAATATTAGTAGGATCTTTTAAGGACGACTTAGAAGAATAATGTATGAATTTGTCAGTCAGCAATGTACGTCGAGCATTGAGGATGTCAAAGGCGGGCGGGAATCATTACCCACGCGGCCGGCCGGCGTGATTGAACAACAAACATCCAAACATCCTCACAAACTTTCGCATTTATAATATTAGTAGGAAGTAGGATATTCCGATCAGCAGTTTGGAAGCAATTAATGTATTGAGTATTGAGCTAGTACTCAATTACAGTCGTCTGCTGCACTAACATGTACCTATACAAGTACATTTTATAATTTTGGAAACTGTTGTTACAGATGGAAAGTTGAAAATGACACATGTTGATAGGTATATATTTTTTGAGTTTTTATTGTGTACATCATTTTGAAAACTATGAATTGTATACATTTTAGAGGCGCCCACTGTACATCAATGTTAAAATTCGTTGTAAAAATCAACAACCCCTTCAGATAAAAATATACAAAATTTTTGAAAGTACGAGTTCTTTCAAAATTTTTAATTCCTCCTATTTTTTGGAGACGATTAAAAATAACGGCCTATTTTGAATAAAATCGCTAAACTTACTTGTAAAAACCTGAAATGGCTTTTATATTAATTCGCACGATAAACCTACTACTTTAAATTATCCTTAATTCCAAACTAGTTTTAGAATAGGCCTTGAAAACTAGTTTGATAGGCAATAGGCCGTGTACAGCCTATCTAGGGTTGTGTACAGGTGCAATACCAGTTACTGGCAAGCCTACGTGCCAAGTACTGGCATTCTATCTCAAAATGGCACTCAGTACACATGCTTGTTGGTGGTATACCAATCACTGGCAAGCCAGCGTGCCAAGTTATGGCATTTTATATCAAAATAATACTCAGTACACATGCCTGTCGGTGGCATACCAGTGACTAGCAAGCCACTGACTTGCTTGGCGTGTCAGTGGTTCTTTCACGGTCATCCTGCATTGAGGTCAGTGAGCTGGTTGAGCTATGGTGACTCTGAAAAGGACCAGTAACAATTGGTGAAAGAACCAGTGTGCCTGGACTAACCCTGGTATTATTAGTCGTTAATTATTTGACTGACATCTGGCTCATATAATTTACATATAAATTTCTGTCGAATTTAATTATATTTTTGTAATATCACCTTATTCCTCTCACAAAACATTTTTTGCTAGTATGTTTTTTAATTTATGATCTATGATATTTTTGAAGAAAAGCATAGAATTTTGGGATTTACTGTTTTATGATGATTGTATAATATACCTATAGGTCGCGTCATGTAAAAAGAACGCTGGCGGTGAAGCTGCGCAATGGCGATTTATCGGTCTATTTGGTGGTATGAGGTGCGGAGAACCAATGGCGCACCGGCAAGCATGCGGCGCGTGACCCGCCCGCCCCGCGCCGCACCTCATACCACCAAATAGACCAATAAATCGCCATTGCGCAGCTTGACCGCCAGCGTTCTTTTTACTTGACGCGACCTATAAGATGCGAAAGAAACTCAGTATGGTGTTAATATTTATCTATTATGTATATCAGTCTCTGGTACCCATAGTACAAGCTATGCCTAGTTTGGGCTCAGTTGACCGTGTGTGATATGTCCGGAATATTTATTATTTATTTAAAGTGTGTCTATTCGTAACGTTTTCACGACTAAATTGCTGCCTAATAATGCTGACGGGACATATTTTAGTAGCCTATACCATCCTCTCAGGCTAGTTTTTCCACTCGGGTTTTCCACAGGAGAATGAACAATACGCGCGGAGCTGGCTATACTGCGGGTTTCCTCAAGAGGTGTTCCTTCAACATTTTGAATGAATTAATCTGAATCTGAATCCTTGAGCATGTGCATGGACATAGACTACTATTTGTCCAAGTAAAAGGGCCGCCGCTTTAAGTGTTTTATGAAACCTCATATGAAAACATAACTCGAAAAAGCGCCTAATTTTTTCACGCCTTTGTCTGCCTAAGTAGTTTTTTAGGTAATGTTATAAATGCGAAAGTTTGTGATGCTGTTTGGATATACGTTCCATTACGCTGTAATGGCTCAAACGATTTCGATGAAACTTGGTATACTCGTAGATAGAGGTATTGACCTAAAATAGTAGCCTATATGTATTATAGGCTACTCTACATTTGGGTTTCACGCGAGTGAAGTTGCGGGCTCCAGCTAGTTGTAATATACAGGAAAGTTTGGTGTCAGTTGGGTTCAGTCCAATTCCATAATGCTTACATTTTGTCTCGCCTTTCACCACACTGGCTATTTTAGGTAAGACCTTTTATAAGGTCATTATGCATCAAACCAGTCGTTGACCCTACTACATTGACAAGAATGAGCCAATATGACAATGATTATGGTAATAATTACTACTGCCATTAATATGCATTTCAATAATAATTAATCGAAGGACAATATCATATATTATTACTATCTAGAATGAAGTTAATTAGGACAAGGCGCGTCAGTTTTCAAATTTTAATTCGTTCTTTGGTTAGTAGTGTCTTGGTCAACCCACGTTGGGTGACCGCTTGCTTGATAGTCGTGACACTGATTCTGCCATGGTCATCCTGTATTAGGTCACTGACCAGGTTGAGGTATGGTGACCCTGAAAAGGGCCTATGACCGTTGGTGAAAGATTAGATGCTCCTTACGTGCACATGTCACAAGTCTTCGAATTTTTAAGACATGACATGTCATGGGACATGGTGGGGCCACTGCCACCACTCCACAAGATTTTTAAGGACGATGTAGTTTTTAAATTTTGTTTCATTTATAACTTCTTCCTTTTTTGATGACATGGCACTGAAACTAAGTCGCTAACTATTGGCCTTATTCCCAAGGTCAAAGTCCGCAACGGGCTATGGAGAGAGCTATGCTTGGAGTTTCCAGCGTAATAAAATCCAAAATGAGGAAATGCGTAGAAGAACCAAGGTCACTCAAATAGCTTGTAGAATTAGCCAGTTGTCATGGCAGTGGGCAGGCCATATAGAAATCCACTGACCAAATCCGCACCCGCAGTTTCACTCGCATGGCACGCAATATGCTATTCTAGGTAAAGAACTCTATATATTCAAAGTTTAATCGAAATCGGTTTAACTGATACGGTGTTATTAAACCACATAGGTATCTACATCCAAACATCCTCACAAACTTTCTTATTTATAATATTAGACTTAAGTACTACAAATCACTATCTACATATACCTCCAAGCCAGGGCATAACAGTCTTCTATTTTAGGTATAGAACATTATCTATTCAAAGTTTCAACGAAATCGGTTGAGCCGTTACGGCGTGATTGAACAACAAACATCCAAACATCCTCACAAACTTTCGCATTTATAATACTAGCTTCCGCCCGCAGCTTCGTTCGCGTGGTACCTACACAAAAAGTAGCCTATATACTATTCCAGACTATAATCTATCTCTGTACCAAATTTCATCCAAATCCGTTCGGCCGTTTAGCTGTGATTGAACCACAAACATCCAAACATCCTCACAAACTTTCGCATTTATAATATGGATAAGTAGAATAGGATAGTAAGATTAGACGGATGCATTTTTGTGGTGACGGAGATTATCACCGCTACATTACGGACGTCTTGACGGCTACCGCAAGGCTAGTACATCTCAGTTGTCAATGTGACTTCCGTGTTTACGACTCAACTGACTTCCTCTGTTCCACTTAGTAGTTGAATTTGTACAGTATTGCCGTAAAATGTTTACAAATAAAGCGTTTACGTTTCCATTTTGTAGTATTTTAAATACAGGGTGAGTCGATTGCTGGTATTGATGAATTTATATATTTAAAATTTTGAAGTGGTTGTAACAACGATAACACACATTTATTTATTTATTATCAAACAAAGAACACAAAAATGCATAAAAACTTCATCATCATCTTGTAGAAGTCCACTGCTGGACTTAGGCCTCCCCCAAAGAGTTCCACGACGAACGGTCTTAAGCCTTCTCCATCCACCGACTTCCCGCAACCTTCACAATGTCATAAAAACTTACTTTTTCATAATTACTGAAAATAAATTTCAACTTTTTTTATGCAGAACTTATCATTTTCATCATCGAGCTTTTTCTATTAGGTACTCTAGACTTCGCCTAAGTGGCCCCTAAAAAATAATGATCCATGCGATTTCAATGAATAAATTAATAATGAAGTTTCAAGTTTAGGAAGTTTATACTTCATATCAGTATACAAACATCTGGAGCAAAATTCAATTCATAACCAACTAATAAATACCAGTTATAATCAGTGGCGCCACGTGCCGGGTAAAAAATTGCAAACCAAGAAACGGAGTTCAGTCTAAAGTTCATATAAGCAGGCCGAACTGACGTCTTACTGATACGGGACCACGTGTCTGGCCCGTGTCTCGTCTAAAACCCAGTTATCTTGAACGGAAACCGTCATATTAGGCGCGTAACTTTTCAATATTCAGTATTCACACATCCTGTAGCTCTACATTACGTTTTGTGAAAAAGGATCATAGGAAAAAATGGTAGACACCAAGCCGTGTTTGTTGCCTGATTCTTCTAGGCTTGATCGCGAGGAACATTTTGCTACATGCTACCTATATCTCCGTGAATCTTTATCCGATCTTTATTAAAATGTATATACATAGGTACTAAATAACAGCAAATAGTCACATACAATAGTCCTCAGTCCACTAAGGATTCCCTATTATTATTTATTAATTCATTTATTTCAGACTATAGTAAAGTTACAGGTCTTATTTAACTTATTCTACAGTCCATATCAATATATACCTTAAAACTAACATACATACAATATAATGTCATGGGTATAACTACGAGTACCATGGTACCACAACATCCAGACCCTGAACAAATATTAGCAGATCATGCAAACATTTGTGACGCAGCGGGAATCGAACCCGCACCCTTTGCGTTTCAGACGGGCACTCGCCCGCTACGCCATCGAGGTAGGATAACAGGAGTAGGAATAATAGGATAGAAGGAATTATGACATTGCACGCCGTTTTTTTTTTTTTTTTTTTATGTTATACGGAGGCATACAGGCTTACGGCCCACCTGATGGTAAGGGGTTACCGTCACCTATTGACATCAGCAACACCTGGAGCATTGCTAATGCGTTGCCTGCCGAACCCCTCCCCCCCTAAAGAGCTCTGGCAACCTTACTCACCGCAGGAACACAACACTATTTGAAACAAATAATGTTATTTGGCTGCGATCTTCTGTAAGGCGAAGGTACCGGAGGTACCAGCGAGAAAATCTCGCTGTGCCCTACCTCTCGTTTTAACAAGGCTTTATACAACGACGTGAGCCACTTTTATCCAACTACCATCGTCTCTGTACGACAAGGTACGAAGCGGCAAAAAATTGTTTGAAATAATATTCTACAATTTCCAACATAAACCTAGATATGTAACCTTGACAAAAGAGATTATAAATACGTTGGCTAGTTGAGTAAAGCCTTTTTGTGCGTCCATCGGTACGAGGTGTATCAGACTAATAATATAAACTAGCTGTTCCCTCGCGGTATCACTCGCGTGGAGTCACTGTATAGAGGCAGCAGATCATCATCATCATTTCAGCCGTAGGACGTCCAATGAACATGAGCCTCCCCCATAGATTACCAGAAACAATCAATTATTTTTTTTTATACTACTGAGGTAGCAAACAAGCATACAGCCCACCTGTTGGTAAGCGGTTACCGTAGCCTATGAGCGCTTGCAATACCAGAGGAATCACGCACGCGTTGCCGACCCCGAACCCCCCCCCTAAAGAGCTCTGGCAACCTTACTCATCGCAGGAACACAATACTATTTGAAACAAATAATGTTATTTGGCTGCGATCTTCTGTAAGGCGGAGGTACCTCCCCAGTCGGGCTGCTCCAATTCAGAACGAGAAAATCTCGCTGTGCCCTACCTCCTCCTGAATAAATTTGCATTTGGGGGGATTTGCCCATACTCGCCACGCTGGGCATGCGGGTTGGCGAGCGATAAAGATTTTGCTGTTGATAGGGAACGCTGCTGCCCATCCCCTAGCTTTGTTTCCCTATGTCGCCTCTTACGGCATCCACGGGTGGAAATAGAGGGGCCTATTCTTTAGCCGGGGACACAACGGCGAGATAGCATTGTGTGTGGTTACAAACTAAAGGCTTTTTCTTTCTTTCTTTCTTTCAGATACACGCCTTTAACTTTTGTTCAATTACTTTATATTTATATTTCTTTTTTGCAGAATGTTTAGGCAAATTGGCTGTGTACTTACAATACTACTAATGGTGCATTCGTTAGAGGGAAATCCCATCACAAATGAAGTCCTTTGCGATCATGAACTGGTATTTGCAATGGTGGTAAGTGACGTCACCATTCATAAGCCCAATGACCAGGTTGGTCCTTGAACTAGTGACAAAAAAGAATCAGTGTTTTGGAATAATTTAAAGTAGCGAGAGTGGATTTAAAAAAAACTTGTTAAGTAGAGACCTAATGAGAGACCTATGGTCTTTTGTTGGTCACCGAAACCCGTGAATGTTTGTGTGTGCGTCATTTCTAATAGTAAGGTACATATCTAGGTATTTAGATAATTAACAGGATAACTAACTATGTGCAATATGTGCATGCGTTATACCAAAAGACAATTATTTCTAAGGAAAATCCTACAAGCATTGAATACGATAATAACTATTATTGAAATCATAATTGAGATAAAAAAATAGGTATTATTTACACACTAGCTAGATGATTGACAAAACACGTGTTCAAAGACGACGTGTGTGAAAAACGAAATGAGTAAGAAAGGAGTGAATATTGACATGACAGCTGATAGAGGTGAGTGGATAAAAACATGTTGTGCCGACCCCACATGAAGTGGGATGAGGGCAGGGAGATGATGATGATGATTTACACGTGTTCAGGTGGAACCTTATACCGCAGATACCGCTGAGCCTCAAGACGAAAGTCTACAATCAGTGCGTGTTGCCAGTGATGACTTATGGCACTGAGACTTGGTCGTTAACTATAGGCCTCATATATAAGCTCAAAGTCGCGCAACGGGCTATGGAGAGAGCTATGCTTGGAGTTTCACTACGTGATAAGATCCGAAATGAGGAAATCCGTAGAAGAACTAAGGTCACCGACATAGCTCTCAGAATTAGCAAGTTGAAGTGGCAGTGGCAGGCCATATAGCTCGCATAACCGACAACCGTTGGGGAGTAAAGGTTCTCGAATGGCGACCACGAACCGGGCGACGCAGTGTTGGAAGGCCCCCCACCCGATGGACCGACGACATTGTGAAGGTTGCGGGAAGTCGGTGGATGGAGAAGGCTCAAGACCGTTCGTCATGGAACTCTTTGGGGGAGGCGTATGTCCAGCAGTGGACTTCTACAGGCTGATGATGATGATGAGGTGGAACCTTTAACTTACTTACTGGACGCTGCCTAGGACATGTTCAGATTGAGTAGGCTTGCCAAGCAAGTCTTGACTTAGCTCATACTTAATTGTCGTGTCACTGATTCTTTCTTGGTCATCCTGCATTAGATCAGTGACCAGGTTAAGGTATGGTGTCCGTGAAGAGGGTCTATGACCGTCGGTGAAAGAATCAGTGTAGAGTGCAACTCTTAGAGGCTCCTTTCGTGCACAAGCTCCTAGCTTCCTAGCTCATGATGACCTTACTTTCAGGTGAACAGACATGGAGATAGGTCACCAGATGCGGATGAGCTGGCCCTCTCCGACCAGCAGGAGAAGATCAAAAATATCACGTACATTGAGGGTCTCGAAGGTCTTACAAATGTGAGTATTTTCCACTCTTACTTAAGAACCAAAAACAAATCAGTTTTTTTTTTCAGATTATTTAGATATACCTAATGAAAGCGGCTATGAAGTCCAATTGACAATAAAGTTTTTTCTAAGAGTTTTGGAAATTCGACATTTTTCATTCGTCAAATCAGTTCAAAATCAATCAGCTGTTATAGGTAGCAATCTTGATGCCGAACGTCTCGTACGTTTATTAATTAGTTTTACATATTATAAAAACACGTAATTACAGGCCTCATAGCTCAGTTAGTAGTAACTCTGCCTTCTGCGCTAGAGGTCGCGGGTCCGATTCCCGCACTGGACAAACATTTGTGACTAACACAGATGTTTGTTCTGTGTCTGGGTGTTAAATATATATCTATTATGTATATCAGTCTCTGGTACCCATAGTACAGGCTATGCCTAGTTTGGGATCAGTTGACCGTGTGAATATGTCCGGAATATTTATTTATTTAATTTGAAAATGTTAGGGGATTTTTTTTTCAAAATATTTATGTTTTTTTGTTGGTAGAATAACCCCCTTTCGGGATAGTATACATATTATGAATCACCTTGTAGATATGTAAATTATGTACGTAAACACCCGCACAAAAATAATTCAAATCAATTTCAGTTTTTTTGTATGAATATGTAGGTCAGATAAGCATATTGAGTTGAACTTGACAGGTAGGTACCTACTATCTGTACCTATTATTTCTAAATTATGCACATGCATGCATGCAAAGTAGTTTACTACACGTGCTAGTTGTATAAAACTAGTAGCACACTCATCCTTTACATCTTCGGATTGAAGTCAATTTTAGGTCCAAATTGAGTTTTTTTTAACACTGGCAAGATTGACTGTAAAAACAGCAGATGCCATAAAATGAATGAAATGAAGATTTATTATTATTATTTTTTCTTATTTATGTAGCCAAACTTGAAATATTGTACTTTTTGACTTTTTTGTCTAAACACGAAACATGTCAAAGGATTAATAAATGAATTGAATTGAACAAAATAATATTTAAGTTTTTCCACAATCGAGTCAGTAGTAATTTATTGGTAAAAATTGTTTACAGGTCACTCGATACTACATAATAGTAGTCTTAACAAAAATTAAAAATAATAATAATAAATTAATAATAAGTCCCTAGTTAAGAAGGTACAATAAATATTTTTTATAATAATCATAGGAGTTGTTCCTATGATTATTATTAAATTTAAATTATATATCATGAATACTAGGTACCTACATGGACCACCTACCTCACCTGATGTTAAGTAAATAAAAAACCCACCCATCGACATTTTTTATCATATCAAAAATGAAGCTAACTTTTTAAATGGCCTAAAATGTTTAGTTATCATAAAAAGCCTTGAAAGTGCGTTCTGCTTTGTAGGTAGTTTATCGAAATGAACACTTTTTCCTGTTGTTTTTCTCCGCCCTTAGCCTTGCCACTAATTGATCAACGTGATCATCACGTAACTTGATCATGATCATGTCCATCGTGACGTAATCATCAGTTTCTTATCATTTTGCAAGCAAGGCCGTAGCAAAAACTAAACAGCGACCTTTTTTGTAAAACTAACTCAATCAGAACTGATTCATACAAAAATGACCTTATTATCCATCTTTGCAATTGAAAATCATGTGGTTGTGTACATGGCTTGTTTTGTATTTATTGCCTTTATAAATAAGGCCTCATTAGCCGTGTTCAAACAGCCTGCGATATGTCATCTAAAACTTATTCTAAAACCTTACTTTTTTTTCAATAAAGTACATTTTGAGTTTGGCTTTTATGCGGTATCGCTATATAGCTATAGGTACCACAACCTCAAAATATGTCAAAGTCACAATAGATTTTAATTAGACAAGGATCATCTTCAAACGATTTGTATATGACATATCAAGGATATATCGCATGCCGTTTGAGAACGGCTTGATAAGTTCAATAACTATTTGCCAAGGTGCAAGTCATTCTTGCAAAAAGCTGCTGTTTTGGTTTCAAATCAGTTAAAACTATATTTCGCTGTTTTAGCTAACAGCTAGATCATCATCATAATCAGCCTGTAGAAGTCCACTGCTGGAAATTCCGTTCCAGGACGAACGGTCTTGAGCCTTTTCCATGTACCGACTTCCCGCAACTTTCACAATGTCGTCCGTCCATCGGAGGGCCTTCTAACACTGCGTCCCCGGTTCGTGATTCCCATTTGAGAACCTTTACTCCCCTTCAGTTGTCGGTTTTGCGAGCAATATGGCCTACACTGCGTCTTCAACTTACTAATTCTGAGAGCTATGTCGGTGACCTTGGATCTTAATTTCCTACGAATTTCCTCGTTTTGGATTTTATCACACCGAACAAAGCTCTCTCCATAGCCCAATGCACGACTTTGAGCTTGTGTATGAGGCCAATACTTAACGACCAAGTCTCAGTGCCATATGCCATCATATGCCATCACTGACAACACGCACTAATTGCAGACTTTATTCTTGGGGCTCAGCGATATCTCCGACGAAAAGATATGATGAAGTTTCCCAAACGCTGCCCATCCGAGTTTGATTCGTCGGTTGACCTCTTTGTCGAAGTTGGACCTACCTTGTTGAATCGTCTGACCTAAATAGTCACAGTGGTGTACACATTGTATACAAGGTATATTTTTACTCCCACAGGTGGGCAAATGGAAAGCGTACCAAATAGGAAAGTTCTACAGGAAAAGGTACGGAGTCGAAAGTCTGAACCTGATCTCCAATTTATACCTTCGGGATGAGGTGGCCATCCGGAGTACGGACAAGGAGCGGACTAAGATGACCATCCAGGTACGCAGATAAATAAATTATAAATAATATCCAGCAATCACATACATAGTCCTGACCCCACAATAGGATCCCCTGTGCCGTGGGTATCAGAAACTACGAGTAGCGTGGTACATCAGCAGTCAGACCCGGAACAGTCCCGCAGCGGGAATCGACCCCACCGAGATCGTCAAATTATGAAAACAGAATACCTTTAAAATCATGGACATGCTGGTTTCTCCGTGCTGTTTTCTCCACACTGGTTCTCTCACCAACAGCCACATACAGAAGATTTGGAATTGTTTCCAAATAGTGCTGTTTCTCTGCGGTGAGTAAGGTTGCCGGAGCTCTTTAAGGAAGGGGGTGGGGAGGGGGTTTCGAGGAAACAAATAATTTAATTTGGCTGCGATCTTCTGTAAGGCTTTTTCCTTCTTGCATTACCAGGATTGGGCAAGTGGCCGACAGATAACTAAGCCATAACATGTGTAAACTCCCATATCAGGGTTGACCTCCGTATTTCTTCGTGCAGATGGCGATGGCTGCTGCCTACCCGCCGGAACCTGAGCAGCAGTGGGACGAGAATTTGGGGAAGGTGTGGCAGCCAGTGCCATATACAGCAGTACCACTTTCTGAGGACTATGTGAGTGTCCTTAATTTTAAAGATATTTTTGCAAAGGAGTCATTTCATTCTGGGCCTGGTTCCATGTACACTAGAAAATTATGAAAAAATAGGAGATTACAAGAAAAATACAAATTCATTAATTTGATGACAAATGCGATGGTACAAGAATAGTTCTTCTGGTAAGTTTTTTACTATGTGAACACTATTTGAAGGCCGCCATGTTGGTTTATAATTGGCGTTTGACATGACATTGACATATTTGTCATAGTGTACACAGTGCAGGCCCAGGCTCCATATATTGATGAAACATCTCTTTTGCCAAGGAATCCGTGAAAAGCGAAACAGCATCAACAGCACCGTCTTCCTGCCCTTGCTTGCTTGCTTGTCGTTTCACTGATTATTTCTTGTTTATCCTGTATTAGGTCAGTGACCCGGTTAAGGTTTGGTGGCCCGGAAAAGGGCCTATGAAGTTAAAAAAAAAGTCAAAGTCAAAAGGCATTTATTTCAATAAAATCACTAGGATCACTTTGAAACGTCTTAGAAACTAGGCGAAGCTATGCCTGCGACAGATATTAGGAAGAATACATTTTGTGCCGAATCCCCTGTCCATTGGAATGAAAAACACATGTGGGGTAAGGAGATCTATCTTTGTGAAAATACGGGATGCTGCTGCCCATCCCCTAGCTTTTTACCCTTAGTCGCCTCTTACGACATCTACGGGTATAATAAGGACTTAACAAATGGCGACACAATAGACTAGTTGTGGCCGCAGTGACATCATAACCAAATAAAGAAAAAAAAATATGGAGGGGCCTATTTTTCAGGCCTTCAGTCAAGGCCAATAGGTAGGTAATTATGTATCTTCAAATCGATTTCTCTCAACTCTTAATAGCAGTAGGGAAAAAAAATTCTATTTTAAACGTGTTCGTGTATATTATAAAACATAAAGCTATAAAAAAAATTTCATCACCCGAAAAACCGGTTTTTTTAAATCTCTTGCAATTTATTTGATTGTGCAAGATTTTTTAATTGCGCGAGCTCTCATCACAATAGCATTTGCTAAAAATAGTTAGTCACGTTTTTTCGCAAAAACTATGAGAATTCGGAATATCAAACTGTGGTTTGGTAAAATAACGGTGACCGTCATACAAATGCGGACTTTAACATTTAAGATCGAGCGAGCGAAACGAGCTAGGTACATCGAACAACTTGGACGAACCGGCGGCGTTGGTAGTTTATTTGTTAGAGATAACTTTAGAACCTGCATAGAATTTAGTAAGTCAGTTTGATTGTACTGTCAAGATTAGCTGTTAAGATTTGAGTTAATTCGGCCAAGGGGGTTGAATCGGTTGTGGGGGCTGCGATATCGTTGAGCTATATCGCTATCTGTTCAACTCAAAATTGTCTTTAATCAGTAGATGTAAGGTTAATTTTGAAATATATTTTGAACAAATATTAAAAAATAATAATGATAGCATATCGAACGCCATTTGAACACGGCTTCATCAATGTATAACGTAATTTTTTCTTAATTATAATAATAACACATATGGTCCTGACCCCACACTACGATTCCCTGTGTCATGGTTACGAGTACAATGGTACGTACCACAACACCCAGACACGGAACAAATATTTGCAGATCATGCAAAGCTTTTTCACGCAGCGGGAATCGAACCCGCACCACTTGTGTCTCAGACGTGCGCACGCCCTCTACGCCACCAAGGTCACTTCACTATGCTCTCATCACTGCTCTTTACTATCGTGCATCAACTCTGTTCCATAATGTCCGTCAAATGACGTCTGCTGCTATCTAGAGGACGTACTTTTTGTACTCTTACAAGTTCAACAGGTATTTAATTTGTTTGATGTTGTAAAATCTTGTTGAGGTGTACATAATTGATCTGTAACCACAAATGAACCAGTATTAAAACCCACACGCGTGCCTTATTTTTTATTGGTATACATAAATAAATAACACCCAACTATCACATACATAGTCCTTACACCACACTAGGACTCCCTGTGTCGTAGACTACGAGTACCATGATGGTACCACAATGCCCAGACCCGGGCCAAATATTTTCAGATCATGCAAACATTTGTCACGAAGCGGGATTAGAACACGCACCCCTTGCATCTCAGACGCCCGCTGCGCCACCGAGGTCCTCAAAAGAGGCGCACTTTTTTATGTTATACGGAGGCAAACAGGCTTACGGCCCTCCTGAAGGCAAGTGGTTACCGTCGCCTATTGACATCAGCAACACCTGGAGCATTGCTAATGCGTACCTGCCGAACCCCTCCCCCTCTAAAGAGCTATGGCAACCTTACTCACCGCAACCTTACCTAACCTTACTTTAATCCTATAGCTACACTGATTCCTTCTTTGTTACAACTTGCTAATTCTGAGAGCTATGTCAGTAACCTATTAAATCGGTGTAGCAGTAGTCGATGAAGTGATAGTCTACTCGTATCTTGATTTTAATCCTTGCGGTTCATATTACCTCCCAGTTAAAAAGGCAATTTCACAATCCGTGTACAAAAGTAGGTAGATAATCACTTGTATGTAAGTACCTACACAGTTGTTAGTTCAACGATATATTATTACGGAAAGTATTTATTCGCTTAAATTAAATAATAAATAAATAAATATTCCGGACATATTCACACGGTCAACTGATCCCAAACTAGGCATAGCCTGTACTATGAGTACCAGAGACTGATATACATAATAGATATATATTTAACACCCAGACACAGAACAAACATCTGTGTTCATCACACAAATGTTTGTCCAGTGCGGGGATCGAACCCGCGACCTCTAGCGCAGAAGGCAGAGTTACTACCAACTGAGCTATGAGGCCAGTCAAAATAAAAAGGAAAGGTCTACGACTTATGAAAATTTGTCATTGAAAAGTAAGATATCGTAATGAATCGTATGTAGGTACACAGAAAGTTTGGCAAAATAAAAATTAAAAAAAATTTGCAGAATATTGATGTCTTTTTTTTCGCTAAATTTCTTTATTTTTAACCGACTTCAAAAAGGAGGAGGTTCTCAAGTCTGCTGTATTTTTTTTTTGAGTAGAGGTAGGCCAAAGTAAAGATGGATGGACTGTGTGAAAGTGGATATGGTGAAGAAAGGAGTGAGTGTTGAGATGACGACTGACAGAGGGAAATGGAAGAAGAATACATGTTGTGCCGACCCCACGTGATGTGGGATAAGGGCAGGAAGATGATGATGTGTGTATGTTACTCGATATATCCGCCAATACTAAACCGATTTTGATAATTCTTGCGCTGGTGTATAAAGTATGATCCCGGGGTGGTCCCATATTAATTTAATCCTGAGGGATTGCTACTTGACCCGTAAAACTTAAAAAAACTTCATCCTCTCTTGAAATCACGACTTGCCTTTTTTTTATCGACGGTGGTATGGTATGGTTATCCCCGCGACTTCGCTCGGTTGCTGCTATTTTTCGTAAACTTTAACCTTGTGTGTCAGGAATTCCTTTCTGTGCACCCATACGTTACAACAGGAAGCTACCCTGCAAAGGAGCCATTTCATTCTGGGCCTGGTCCATGTACACTACATAGAAAAATTAGGAAAAAATAGGAGATTACAAGAAAAATACAATTTCATTAATTTGAAGACAAATGCGATGGTACAAGAATAGTTCTTCCGGTAATGTTGGTTTATAATTGGCGTTTGACATGACATTGACATATTTTTCATGTCATGTTGTTTGATTTGATATTTTTGTTTTGTCAGATAAATGTAGGTTGTCAAAATGACATTTCACGCACGTCCATCCGCCATATTTTTGTAGCGCTGTGTGTTGCTCTCTTTGTCGAAGAAAATCTTAATGTACCTTAGAACGAAGTCAATTTAAATATAACAACCAATTAAATACGTTTGCTTATGTATGCTTAGCCATATTTTAGAGTAGTGTACACAGTGTAGGCCCAGGCTCCATATATTGATGAAACGTCTCTTTTCAATGTCTTGGGATTTTGGTTAGGCTTTGCGTTGATTTTCAAAGAGAATAAAACCACCACGTTTGATAGTCAGTCAGTCAGTGCCGTAAGTTATTATTGATGATGAATGGATGTCATACTTAGGTACTTTGGTTTTTTATTCGAAAGTGTAGGTGGCTAGTGTCATCCTCAGTAGGTAAGAAAAACGCATAGAGGTTTATAACAAAAAAAGAGGTTGATATTAATCTTGTAAATATTCAGGAAAAAGTCGGTTTTTAGTTTTTGTGAAAAATGTCTTATTGTTCATAGAATAAACCCCTTTCAGGATGGTATACATGTTTTGAATCACCTTGTATACAAATATCAAAACAATTGTTTTTAATGGCATATTAATATCTAATCTATTAAAGATATCAGAGTTCAAGTTCAAGAAGATTTCATGATACTACTTTAAAGTTGGGTTATTATGTAATAAAACGTGTTATTATTTTATCATAATATGATTATCTCAATTCATGTGCTTTTAAATAAATTATGTAGGTGACATGAATATGAATATCTATCTGTCTAAGTAGGTATGCCTTATCAAGTAATGACCTCAAAGCTAAGCAAAGGTTATAAGTACCAACCTACCTATTATAATAAAGACTGTCATGTGCGAGAACCCTAGAATGGATAAGATAAGGAATGATTATGAGTAAGAGGAAGTTTGAAAGTGGCGCCATTGACGGAAAAGCTGAGGAGTAATCGGTTAGCTTAATATGGGCATGTCATGAGGAGGGAAGAATGTCATGTGACAAGAAGAGTGTTAGATATGAATGTGGATGGATGTAGGAGTAGAGGTAGGCCAAAGAAAAGATGGATGGACTGTGTAAAAGTGGATATGGCGAAGAAAGGAGTGAGTGCTGAGATGACGACTGATAGAGGGAAATGGAAGAAGAATACATGTTGTGCCGACCACACGTGATGTGGGATAAGGGCAGGAAGATGATGATGATGTGTGAGAACCCCATACCGTTCCGTACTCATTAATTACACGGGATCAGAAAAGCAAAAAAATCCAGGCATGTGACAAACTTATATTTTGCAGCCACTCACGTAGTTTATTGTATCTTATTGACCGCAAATATAACTTTGTTGTTGTATTAACATCGAAATTCCTAAATTTTAGACATTTTCCTGTAGGTATATAAACCACAAAAGCTCTTAGCATTCCTCTTAGAATTGTGAGGTGACTGGAAGTACCCTAGAGGTAAAACAACCATCAAAATCGGAGCAGCCGTTACGGAGGAAAATATTCGCTGAATAAATAACCTTCTCTTAGTATTTCCATTTATATTTTATAGCTAGCTGGTGCCCGCGACTTCGTCTGCGCAGGATTAGTATTTCGAGTAGCTAGTAGTAATTTTTTGGATAATTCACAAATATCTTTATAAATTGTAGCCTATGTGTTATTCTGATGTATATGCTATAGGTATTATTGTAAAGTTTCATTAAAATCCATTCAGTAGTTTTTACGTGAAAGAGTAACAAACATCCATCCATCCATACTTACAAACTTTCGCGTTTATAATATTATATAGTTGGAGTAGGATAATTTACCAAGTTAACTAACATTTTTTTTCTATAAAACGTTTACCTACCTTGATATAAAATGTCTAATAGAGTCATGCATGGAGCAATTTCATTCACACGTCGTGTAAGCAACACAGAAAGACTCAAAAATTCAGAGGTATAGGTAATTAACCGTACCTACTTAAAATTAATAACAACAATAGATAGGTATGTACCTTCTTATTTTTAATTTATTGTGTATCTATTAGGTTAATAACCCGATTAACCCATCATCATCATCAACAACCTGTAGAAATCCACTGCTGGACATAAGCCTCCCCCAAAGAGTTCCACGACGAACGGTCTTGAGCCCTTTCCATCCACCGACTTCCAGCAACCTTTACAATGTCATCGGTCCATCGGGTGGGGGCCCTGATTAACCCGTACCTATCAAATTAAAACAGAGGCTGTAAAAATGTAATAGTCTGCAAACTTCAAAGTTAGTGAGTTATCAATTTACACTTTTCGACTGTAGAAAGTGAATAGATTAAAAAAATTTGGAGTCTTTTTGTGACACCATACAAAAACAAACACGGTTTTTTCGATAATACGTACTATACGTAGGGTACCTTAGTACATCATTATCATCATTTCACCCGTAGCACGTCCACTTCTGAACATGGCCTCCCCCAGAGATTCCAGAGCGAATTCCTATCACGTGAGGGTAAATTCTAATAAAATAAAATGTTTTGGAAATTGGCATCCAGATTTTCAGTAAAAAAACTAGGTTGAATGAAACAAATAATGTTATTTGGCTGCGATCTTCTGTAAGGCGGAGGTATCTCCCCAAACGGGCTGCTCCAATTTAGAACGAGAAAATCTCGCTGTGCCCTACCTCCTCCTTAAGTACGTTTACTTACGCACCAACGCATCGTCATTCTGCTTTTATCCTACATCATGTGGGGTCGGCAAACATGAGTTCTTCATCCATTTCTTTCTATCAGTCGTCATCTCGAGTATGAATGTAATTTATTTTGCAGCTCCGCTTCTACACCAACTGCGATAAGTTCACCGAACTCATGGAGGAGGAGAAAGGGGCAGCACTCGTCGAAGAGTTCAGGCCGTACGATGACCTAATTCCTCTGCTGCTGCAGAAGACGGGACGGAACTTCACAGAGAACCCATTGCTGTTCCAGACTTTCTTTGATCTCTTGAAGAGCACGGTGAGTATCAGAATCCACCATGGAATTCGTTACACATCATAAGTTATCTTCAGCCTGTAGAAGTCCACTACTGGACATAGGCCTCCCCACGGACGGGCTTGAGCCTTCTCGCTCCACCTGCTTCCCGCAACCTTCACAATGTCATCGGTCCATCGGGTGGGGCCTTACAACGAACCTTTACTCCCAAACGGCTTTCAGTTCTGCGAGATATATGGCCCACCCACTGCCACTTCAACTAGGACATCTAATATAAGTGCGTCCTAACAAGTTGGGCATGAATTTATAATGTTATAAAGGGCTTTTCCCACTGCAACGTTCCATACCATGACCATATCCGTATCGGCAAATGCAACAAATATTCCTTGTATAAATTAATATGAAACAAGGTCCACTAGACCGTTCCGTTCCCGACCAACACCGTGGCGTGCTATGCTACCCAAAATTATACAATGACGATGACATCATTTTTGTGTTTTTTCAGCTGAGTCTTGGACTGGAGATACCAGACTGGACGAAGCCTCTGCTGCCGCGGCTGAACGAGGCAGCAAGAATGGCCTACCTACTCTACTTCAGGAACGATGAGATGAAGAAGATAAGTGGAGGTAAAGCCGCAGTAGATTCCATAATCTTTGGGATTTGCTTAGGACCTTAACATCACGATCTCGTAGAGAAACACAAGCATAGCCATAGCGCGCTGAGTGACCTTGAGCTTTATAATTAGGAGCTCAAGTTTTCAGCTCATACACACGATAACTGACCTTTGCCACATTCTCCAAAAACCCAAGAAAGTAGGTACCAACATTTGGACCACGCAATACATTTGGCTTTCTTTAATCGTCGCTCGTGAAGAGAGTTAAAAAAACTCTATTTTAAAGCCATTTCTGTTATAAGATTGTCCAACTGATATCAGTCTGAGGGAAGATAAAATTTCTTCTCTACTAAATACGGAGATAGAGAGTTAGATAGAAAGATAAAATAACTAGTATGATTCATGTTTTACGGAGGCAAACAGGCTTACGGACGGCCCTCCTGATAGTTAGTGGTTACCGTCGCCTATTGACATCAGCAACACCTGGAGCATTGCTAATGCTTTGCCTGCCGAACCCTTCCTCCCCTTAGGAGCTCTGGCAACCTTACTGCAGGAACACAACACTATTTGAAACAAATAATGTAATTTGGCTTCGATCTTCCGTAAGACGGAGTACCTCCCTAGGCGGGCTGCTCACTTGATCGTCGCATCACTAATCATTTCTTCCCAACCTTGTCTAGGTTAGTGAGCTTCAATAAACCCCATTTATTTTTCCAGGAGTATTATTAAACAACTTTATCGAAGCAGCGGTCGACATCATCTCAGGCAAGCCGGTGTCCCAACGGCTGCGGCTGTACTCCGCGCACGACTTCAACGTGGGTGCGCTGATGATGGTCTCCCAAGTGAGGAGTGACAACAGCATCCCGGAGTATGGCTCCGTGTTCGCGCTGGAGCTGTACCGGGCCAGGAATGGGGGGGATTACACCGTTCTGGTACGACATTTACCACACTCCACATTCACTGACCGTTTCATTTCATTTCATTTATTTATTCATTAACAATTTTTTATAATCGTATCTGAAATAACTTAAAATTAGAATACAATAATACATTAAAAATAAAATAAAAAAATTGTCATGCATTAATAATAATAATAAAAAAATAAAATGTCAATTGAAAATAAATATAAGTAGATCAAAACATAAATTAAACATTTTAAACATTAATACTACCTGTCAAAAAATCCTCTACAGAGTAAAATTAATACTCCTCGTAACAACAATTCTTTAAATTTACATTTGAATTTAAGGGGACTCTCCATATTTTTCAGTTCAGTTGGCAGTGCGTTAAAAAGTTTGACAGCTTGATATCTAGAGCCCATGCATAACAACATTGAACTTATAGGCCATAGAGGTGCGCCAAGGTCTTTTCGTTCATCATCATCATCAGCCTGTGGAAGTTCCCTGCTGGACATAGGCCTCCACATGCAAAGAGTTCCATGACGAACGGTCTTGAGCCTTTTCCATCCAACGATTTCCGTCGTCGGTCGGTCAACGGTCTTTCCGTAGGGGGGGTCTTCCAAAACTGCGTCGCCCGAATCTTTTTTGTCATTCGAGAACCTTTATTACCCAGTTGTCGATTTTTTTTTATACAACTGAGGTGGCCAACAAGCTTACAGCCCACCTGTTGGTAAGCGGTTACCGTAGCCTATGAGCGCTTGCAATACCAGAGCTCCCCCCTAAAGAGCTCTGGCAACCTTACTCACTGCAGGAGCACAACACTATTTGAAACAAAAAATGTTATTTGGCTGCGATCTTCTGTAAGTCGGAGGTACCTCCCAGGCGGGCTGCTCCAATTTAGAACGAGAAAATCTCGCTGTGCCCTACCGCCTAGAACTCGATTTTCGGTTTGTAATCATACTAAGATAAAAATCTGGTCTTCCACAGCCCGTCTACCTCCCAGCAGCCGGCAGCTCCTCGCCCCAGGAGATGCAGATAATCGGCTGCGAGCCCCGCTGTGACTTCGTGAAGTTCCAGGAACTGACCAAGAAGTACAGACTCTCAGAGAGTGACTATTACAAGATGTGCAATATAAGGACTGAGCTGTGATGTCTTTGAGTGATATACAAGGTGATTCATGTATACCATCCATCCCGAAAGGGGGTTATTCTATCAACAGCAAGAAATTATATTAGCGATAAAACATCATTATTTTCATTCTTTATTCTTTATTGTAACACAGAAAACACATACAAAAAACAAACTAAATGAAAGGACATGTACAAAGGCGAGCTTAACCCTAAAAAGTTTTCTTCCAGCAAACCTTTTGTTTTTTTTCACAAATCTTCTAACAAATCTATTTTATCATCTTTATAATAATTACTAAATGTACAAGAAGTTCAGAATCAAGATTGCTACCTAAAAACAGCTGGTTCATTAATTTTCAGCTCATTTGACCACAAAACAGCAGATTTTCGTAGAGTTTTTTCAATGAAAAATGTCAAATTTCTTATAGCCAATTTGTTGTAGAATAAGCCACTTTCGGGATGGCATAGGGGTACATATTATGAATCACATTGTAGTGCCGTTGCCGCGTTGGAGAGGAAAAATGTGTGTTCAATGAAACATTGTGTTTGATACAGACAAGATCCAGAGGGCTGAGTCCGTAATCTTAGTGAGTTACTCACTTTTCACAACAAAGTCAAAGTCAAAAGGCGTTTATTTCAATAAAATCACTAGGATCTCTTTGAAACTTTAAAAACTAATTACGCCTGGTCCTCGCGACCAAGCCTAGAAGAATCAGAGAACATTGCGGACTTTGGCCTCTGGCCTCGAAAAGGTGATGGTCAAGCATCTAAAAGGCCGTAGATACTTAGGTAGATACATTTAGGGTCTACCTAAACAGAGAAAAGAAGAACTACAAAGGGGTCCGTACCTTGTTCACCAACTTCTCCGTCTGTGGTCAGTCCTGAATGATTGATTGATGACCACCATACATTTTATCCTCGCCATCTAGGTTCCAAACAAGTGTAGAAGCTTTGATGTTTTAAGTATTAATAATCATAATATCTAGAATCCGATTTTATCCCTTAAAAGTTCATGCCTAACTTTTTAGGACGCACTTAGCGATGATTTATGACGTCATAATAGACGTAGTGTACAGTGGTAAGTGCACGTATGATGAGCTATTTAAAGTGAATCACACGTGCTATTGAAGGGTAAATAGGTCGGAATTAAAAAAAAATGTTACCATTATATTTAGGTAAAATAATAAACACGGTCAAGTGCGAGTAGGACTCGCGCCCTGAGACATCCGTACCATTACGAGTTCGGAATATAGACATCCCAATTCCCAATTGTGCGAAGTTTCTCAGTAGAATTGACCCTGGGGCCCAATTCTACTAATTCAATGGCTTCAAAATGACAATGGTTCAATGGCAAACTGGCCACTTCTGACACTTTTGGTATTCTGCTAACACAGTCGTAAATCAATGGCAGTCATTGTGAAACCAATGAAATCAAAGAAACGAAGGTGGCGACAATCGCAACTGATTGATAATGGTGCGACCATTATCATGCGATTATCATTTTCAAGTCATTGAATTTGTAGGTAGAATTTTGAGGCCCGTTTGATATGTTTTTAAAATATAGGTTTTTCCACAGTTTTTTCTGGATTTTATCAATGAGTTTATAATTTAACCTTCATTAGTGTGAAAAGACCAAATTTCAAGATTGTTGGTAGAAAATTATATTTATATATGATCAGTCAGGGACAATAAACTTAAGTATTTCATATTAGCTCAATACCTCAAGCCGTTTCTGAGAAAACCGGGGCTCGCTTGACTGACGGACAGACAGACGGACAACATGGTGATCCTATAAGGGTTCCATTTCTTCCAATAGGAGGTACAGAACCCTAAAAGTTAGTCTCGGTTTTAAGTTTTAGAGTAACTAGCTAAAAAGCTGTCTGTGATAGGTACTCTAAGAAAAATATAAAAATCTACTTACAGGCCATAATTAAATTATGAAAAATGTTGTTGGTTATTTTATTTATCTACTAGTACATCCTTAGAAACGTAGGTACTTAGGTAGGTATATCTCACGACGTTTGATCACGTGATCTACATCTCATCATCATCATCCTGATGATGCTACACAGTTGAACAGAGGCCTCCTCCATCCATATGATATTCTAAGAAAATAACTATATATATCCAGTTTCAACGAAATCGGTAGGTAGAGCTGTTCTGGCGTGATTGAGTAATAACCATTCATCCATCCAAACTTTCGCATTTATAATAATATATATAATATTATAAACGCGAAAGTTTGTAAGTATGGATGGATGGATGGATGTTTGTTATATATAGATGATAGATAGATAGATAACACTTTATTGATCACCACACGGAAATAATACATAAGATCACAATTACAAATTTACACGGCAATACAATGGGCGGCCTTATCGCTAAGAGCGATATCTACCAGGCAACCTTAGGATGGACTGGACTGAAAAGATTAGAGAAGGGGCAAGATGGTGTATCTTAAATTATGAAGAAAATGATTAACTCTTTTGTTGCTCGTTTGTTACTCTTTCACGTAAAAACTACTGAATGGATTTTAATTTAACTTCACAATAATATAGCATATACATCAGAATAACACATAGGCTACAATTTATAAAGATATTGTGTGTATTGTCAAAAATATGACTACTAGGCTACGGTAACCGCTTAACAACAGGTGGGCCGTATGCTTGTTTGCCATCTCAGTTGTATAAAAAAAAATACTAGCTACTTGAAATACTAACCCTGCGCAGACGAATGTAGTAGTAAGATTTATATAATACCTGCCACATTTTATGATGCCAATTATAAAAACTGAGTACCTACCTACACAAAACATTCAGTAAGAAGCGGGGCTCATTTTTCACAGTCAACGGTCTAACAAAGGTTTTAGGCTCCCAAATCCGTTAGCAAGAATCACGTGGGTTTTCCAGAAAATTACAGCAAAATATTATGATAACAAGTCCTAATTTCAACACATTGAAGCCCTGGGAGCCTTGCTTGACGAGGGTCCTTCGGTAGGTACGCAGGTAGGTATGATAGGCAAATTATAACAAATGCGACGGGTAATCACACACCCTTGTTAAATTAAGCAGGGTTGTATATAAAATGGTGCAAGAATTTATTTCGTTGCTTGCCTTTATGGTGAGTAGAGATGAGTCGTACGTACTATTTCGCGTACCAGATCCATAAAGTATCGTATTTTCAGGTTCCAGGTTTCCAGGTTCAAAAACCAGGTACTAAATACTTAAAAGTTAAGTTTACATCGGCCGCGCGAGTTCACTGCGCAAGTCCACTGCGCAATTCCACAGCGCAAGTCCGCCGCGTACCCAAGGACGCGCCGCGCCGCGAGACGGACGGTCGGGTTGCGACCGCGCGGCGCGTCGCGTCCTAGGGTGCGCGGTCGACTTGCGCGCCGCACCCGAGTATTTTTAATACGTATAAGTATCGTAAAGAAGTACTAGTAACGTATAGTTTGATGCGAGAACCGGGTTTAATAACCTGGTTGCGTAAATACGTACCACCTCTAATGATAAGTACATAGGTAGATCTTCTCCTTCACAGTTTCTCATAGCACTACTAAATTACAGCAAAAAATCAAATAAATAAATTTTTCACTTAAATTTTCCGAACGGAAAACCCATTGGCACGACCAGGATTCGAATCCACGACCTGAAGATCGAAAAGCGGGTACAGTCCTCTCATTAACTGTGGGATACTGACGTAGAATGGCACGAAATGAACCTACGACCATAACTAGTTAGTCAGGGCCCAAATTTGAACCTTAATCTTTATAACTGTCGATTTACGTCACCACTTAAACAAAATCCCAAAGTGAATAGTACGTGGGCTTTCAGAAAACTGGTATCTTTAACAAGACAGGTAACTGATAACTAAAATGGATGTAAGGCGCCTGGTAAAAGTGCGATAGCAACTAACATAAAACGTCTGTAACACAAAAAGTAAAGGCACTTTCTTTAGAATTAAATTACAGTTCTAGCTCTTTCTAGATTCCTTTTTATTATCTAGATACCTTGTGCCGACGACATTGTGACGGTTGTGGGGAGTCGGTGGATGGAAAAGGCTCAAGACCGTTCGTCGTGGAACTCTTTGGGGGAGGCCTATGTCCAATAGTGGACTTCTACAGGCTGATGATGATGGTCTAGATATCTACCTACTTAGATATCTTTGAGTAGGTAGTTAAGTATAATTATTTTTAAAGTACAAAGGTAATATACCTTTGTACTTTAGCCTTAGTTATAATACGTAGCCTTATGTAATACTACCGCTTAGCCGATGGATCTAGGCAAGCTGTGAGATTAGAATTTTGATGCGCAGTAGATTTTTTAACTAAAACTGCCCCTCTGAACGTACGTAGCCTACCTAATTACCTATCTACAAATAGGAAATCAGCATTATTGATCCGTAGGTAGTTAGATACACCCGGGCCTGTTTTACGCTCGCCCTCAGTTTTACCTGACTTTACGAGGTGGTTAGACATTATGTATTTTTACTCCCAATAACACTAAAAAACTTCGTAAAAATAAGGCTTTTATAAACTTTACGGTTATCGAAAGGTACTCGATGAAAAACGGAATGGTTTTCCGATAATTCAACGTGATAAACTGTTTTATAGTTAGGTAGGTAGCTTGTCGAAGTTGAAAATTAATTAAATCGTTTTTTATATTATAATTTAACACCCAGCAGAAACAAACATACTCCTAAGCCCACACTAGAATTCCCAGTCATGGGTATCAGAAAAGACTACGAGTACCATGGTACCACATCATTTGAAAATTCATGCAAATATTTGTCCCGCTGCTGGAATCGAACCCGCACCACTTGCGTCTCAGAACGGGCATCAAATTTAAGTCAAAAGGTGTCTACCAGCGAGGCCGGCCAAATGAATGCTAAGCAGATACGGTAGATACGGCTGAAATCACAAAATCACACTGTTAAGGTTGCGGTGGAGAGATGCTCAATTTAGGGTAATTACAGATTGGGCGCATTTTTCGGCATGTCTCTGACTAACCCCCTTAGACATCATTCAGATTCTTGAAGATCTGATCGACTACCATACTTACTGTGTTTTTGTCGTACTGCAGCACACGCAAACTTGCCTACCTAAGATACCTACTTTTTAAAAATTGCTCTTTATTATTGATTATTTATACCTACCTATTGTATGTACTTTAGTTTAAAATTGTTTATCTATGTTAATTGTGTGTGTCTGTAGTGCCAAATATTTTTTTTATCTATCTATCTACCATTCTTGGGGATAAAAGTCGTGAGTGAATATCCAACAGCTACCTGAAACTTATAGCAGGGAGGCTGGACACAGACTGCATCTTTATGAAGCGCTGCACCCAGGTGCACCATTCGTACCGATGATGCAGTGCACATAAATCGGTGTCTGTGTGTAGGTGGTTATTAAGTTATGGGTGTTATTTAAATTATGTTTTCCTTTTTAAAATTATATGGCTGTAATAGGGTGTAAGTGAGAGCTGAAATCAAATACTTGAATTGAATTGAATATGATAAATTACATTTTTATGAATGAACCCGCGACAATACCGTTTCGCTTGCGTAAAAAATAGCATATTAGGTATGCTATTCTAGGATAAAGAACTCTATCTATTTCAAGTTTCATCGAAATCCTTTGAGCCGTTACGGTCGGATTGAACAACAAACATCCAAACATCCTCACAAACTATCGCATTTATAATATTAGTAGGATTAATAGGAAGTACAGTTAGCTGCAAAGAGATCTGTCCGTTTGCAATAGTTGACACTAAGCCTAAAAATGGCCACCACTTATTCACATAACGTATTTAACCATACTCAGAGCAAATGAAATGAATTGGGAAAGGTAAGCTTTATTATCATTTTAAATAAATTATTTTTATCCTAACCGGTAACTTGGGTCCTATAAATTCTATTGTAACCCACATCTTGTTCGTGCTGGGCTTTGAGTGACCCATACATGACTTTTGTGACTTAAAGAGAAATGAGAAAGCAAATTTTAAAATGACTATTTTGACTTTACCGAACTTAGATTTTGCAGAACTTTATTGGCAGTTACCTAGTAACTACATAACTATCTAAAATAAAAAAAATATTCCGGACATGTTTTTCTTTTCATATTTAACTATGTAAACAACAGCGTTGGACAAACCCCTATGAGATGGAAAGATGACCTAATAAAGCCGTTGCGTTACTGCTAGGGCTTGCGAGTATTCGAAACTGTAGGCATTCGAATAGTATTCGACCATTTTTGGGTGGTATTCGAAATATTTAAATGCTAGTTTTAACAATCATTACTGCAGGAAATCATCACAAGACCGCGTAGGAATGCTCCAAAAGGGCTTACGGTGAACCTTAGTCATCAAAACCACCAAATATTTAAAAAAGTATGCATCAAATAAAATCCGGAAATTTAGTTCACTGAGTTATTTCCCGTTTAAACATTAAGAAAGTGCAGATTCACGAAAGTTGTTATAGTAATAATGCTCAAATTGTAGAAAAACTAAAATTACCTAGTTTAGTGAAGTTTCAATTCGGCTTTCTCTCATACTTGACATTATTCGAATATTCGAATATCGCTATTACAAATATTCGAATAAAAAAATGTGTCGAATATTCGATTGCAAACCCTAGTTACTGCAGGCTGATGATGATGAATTAATGTATTCAATGTTTAATGGGTATCATGTATTCTGTGCACAGAAGGAGCCACTAAGAGGCGCAGCTTAATCCTTTCACTACACTGTCTCTTTTACCGACGCTCATAGACCCACTTCAGGGTCCCCATACCTCAACCTGGTCACAAATATAAGCTGACCAAGAAATAATCAGTGACACGACAAGCAAGCAAGCAATGGGTATCAAATGCAACGATGTCCTAAAATATTTTTACCTATTATTCCAGCATATAAAAAGAATACATAGCTTCGCTATTTAGAAGCGATCTGATTTAGTGAGATAAGAGCATAAATTACGCAAATATCTACATTTTGGGAGCGGCTAAATTACGGTCCGACGAGTCCCTTGGGTGGGTTAGCCCTTATTAGGTAGAGATTTTGGATACGAACGGGGCGATTTTCCTTTCAAACTACTTGATCTGTAGGTGCCCATTGAGAACAAAGCCAAATTATTCGAGTGTAGGTACGATCATTGTAAATCAAACAGTATAGGCATAAGCGTAGTATTTTTTTTAATTATGCTTGTTATGTTCTAGGGCTCAGAATAAGCAAGTTGAAGTGGCATTGAGCAGGCCATAGGTATAGCTCGCAGAACAAACAACTGTTGGGGAATAGCGTTTCTCGAATGGTGAACACGAACCGAGCGACGCCGACGCAGCGATCGAGGGCCCGATGGACCGACGACAATGTGAAAGTTGTGGGAAGTGGGTGTATGGAAAAGGCTCCAGACCGTTCTTTATGGCACTCTGGGGTCTGGGCCTATATCCAACAATGGCCTTCTACAGGTTGAAGATGATGATGTCTATAAACGCCTACTAAAATATTCATAGCAAGCGAAAACATATATTCACTATAGGTAAAACATTATGAAGTCATCTGCGGGGAATGCTCTTCTATAAAGGATTATTATTTAGTGAAATGCGCAAAACCTCGGACACCTCAACTGATTTAAATTGCGGTAAATGTATTTATCACGTAAAATGATAATAAAGGTGTCGTTTTAGAATAATAACAAATACGCGGCCTTAGCGAAACGATCAAGATCAATCAACTTGCTTTCAGTTGGTGGTAATAAATACGATGCGTGTGTTCTCTGGACTCTGAGGCAGAATACCTAGGTGCTTTGTTAACTTTCGCTATTTTGCTCCCTCTACCCAAATTAGCATTTATAATAGGTACTTAGATAGATATAGAGGTAGATCCTACATACCAGAACATAACATTAGAGGAATTGAATAAAATTACATATAATCAAAATAGGTAGGTAGGAACTCATATCTAAATATCGTAACATTTCTAAAATGTCAATCTGACCTCGTCTCCTGAGACTCCTTTCGTGCACAATCCTTGTGCAGAATCCCCCTTGCGACAATCACTATCATTTCTTTTGTTGCTGTCTCAAATTAGTTTTGTAGTGAAGCTACAGCCTATTCTGTGTTCGTATCTCCTTTTAATATTTTTAGAAATACGATAAGCATAAGGATAAGGCTGACATTCAATACGCTTGCGGTTAAAGATTTGAAGAAAGATAAAATGTTTTCTTGAATGAATTGCTTTTTGGAAATCATTCAATGTTCGAAAGTTTTTAATGATCTTTGAGATAAGATTGTGAAGAAATTGATAGGGAAGCCAATGGTTTAGCTGAGCCAATGAATAATTGAGAGCCATGTATTGCTAGTCCATAACGTTAGAGACGAAAAAATCAATCATTGGTAGACACTAGACAATCCTGTCTATTACATTATGTAGGAGATATCAAAAAAGTAATAATTATTGGTTGATTGGTCTAAATTGGTAAAAGGT
Source organism: Anticlea derivata (assembly GCA_947579855.1). Lineage (NCBI taxonomy): Eukaryota > Metazoa > Arthropoda > Insecta > Lepidoptera > Geometridae > Anticlea > Anticlea derivata. Next base: position 9,483,895 of record OX388276.1, on the reverse strand, counting down.
AAAACCATGGTAAAACTAATTCCGAATCTCTAGGTAGCTCTAGGTAGTGGCATGGGGCTACAGAAAAATACCAAACCCAAAACTGTTCACTTTCCAAATCCAGACAATTCATTTATGAACTTGTCAGCTGTCGGATCGAGTTTATTATTGTACAAAATATCTATGGACAAAAAACCGGCAAGGCAGGTACCGCCCCTCTCATACACAAGTACCATGAAGTTAGTCGCACTTTCTGCCATGAACCTTTGCTCACCGTAAACCTTGCGGCCAACTTAACGCGTATAGCTAACAAAATGCAAAACTCCGTGACTTTTAACTAAACAGGCCCTTTATTGACATTCAAAATTTACTTTAAACACGCACAAAACCTTAATTTAACAACTGTAACCCAAACAAAATGTACCTATTTACAAGTCCAAGCAGAAGTTATTTGACTTTGTTTATAGTGGTGAGTGTACTACAACCTGGCTAAGTTGAAGAGCGCAACAGTTTGTTTCGCGCCTCTAGCCGCGTGCGTTTTATTTTATTCTGTCAGCTTATACTTGTACGTCGGTCGGCCAGTCACGCGTTGAGTTCCGAGGAGTCTCCGCGTCTCGTTCGATTTTCTTCTCGAAAACTTTTGAACGTAATCGATCGGAATATGTAAAAAGTGCCGAAATTGTCTCGAAAATCGTATTTTTGTGTGCGGAAGTGTTGATTTTGAGTGCAGAAGTGGGTTTAATGTAGTTTTGAGAGTGTTTCTTGGTGCATTCTTTGGTGATTCATCTCTGTGTGCCGCTGCTGTTACAAGAAATTGTTGTCGCTCTGAGTTGCTCATAAAATAGTAATGTGGTCTGAGTGAAGTGTTTTTTTTTGGATTTCATACAATGGACAACGGTATCAGGACAGTCTAGCAAAAGGTGAGTTTGCATAACTTTGTTTGGACAGTAGATAAGGCATCCGTATTTTGTAGTAAGACCGATATCGATCGAACTAATCTCCTATCATTTTTCTTGTCTTCCTAAATATTTCGAAGTAGTCTAGTATCTAAGTAGGAATGCGATTGTAGGTTGAGTTGTTTTAAAGGTTATTCAATTAATTCATTTTTTTTTAAATCATCCTGTCAGTACTATCGATATTAATAGGTATTAATATAGGTACCTACCTAATATTACTCGTCCAAGGCTACATGCTACCATAGTCCACTTCTCAATTATTGTTCTTATATAGGTACCTACTCGTACTAGTATGTGCCGAGGTAGCCCGTGCCTTCACTATCGTTTACACATATAATACATACCTATCTACCAGCTTACCGTAACCTATATAGATAGATACTGGCACTGGACAGCGGTTTAAAGTAACGCTGTCTCATCATCATCAGCCTGTAGAAGTTCTCTGCTGACCTAGGCCTCCCCAAAGAGTTCCACGACGAACGGTCTTGAGCCTATTGCGTCCACCGACTTCCCGCAACCTTCATAACGTCGTCGGTCCATCGGGCGACGGCCTTTCAACACTGCATCGCCCGGATCCTGGTCGCCATTCGGGAACCTTTACTCCCCAATGGTTGTCGGTTCTGCGTGCTATATGGCCTGCCCACTGCCACTTCAACTTGCTTATTCTGAGAGCTATGGTGTTAGCTAGACAGTGATTCTTCTAGGCTTGGTCGCGAGGAACAGGCGTAGCTTCACCTAGTTTCTATGACGTTTCAAAGTGATCCTAGTGATTTTATTGAGACAAACGCCTTTTGACTTTTTTTTTGATTTTGAGTATTGCAGCTAAACTAAAACAGTCGCGTCTAATCTGATATATTATCCGTAAGTGGCCGGTATTATTATCCGTAATTTAGTTATCGGCGTTGGATTACCTGGGGGAGCTATTTTAAGAAGGGGGGAAAGCAGATACACAGACACTGTGGCCTTTATTGAGCGAAGCGAGGGAAGGATATCTCAAACAACTTGGGCGAATCGGTGTTGTATGTTTATTTGTTGGAGCATAACTTTTGAACCGTCAATACGTGGTGCAATTGTGTAAGCGTAATGGCAATGAAGATCGTAACTTTAAAGGTAATTTTAACAATCTTAGCAACATTCAAAACGTTCCAAACTTGACAAAGGAAAACTTCAAGACCTTAGCTTCTTTCTTTCATGTTTGAAAAACTTCAGATGAAGCTATAATTGATAAAATCATCATTAAAATTGCGATCTTCATTACCATTTTGCTTACACAATAGCCTGGCCGATCTGCATGGAATTTAGTAGGTCAACAGGTTCTACTATCAAGCGCTGTCCAATTGCCTTTCGCTCCGAAGCTTCAATTCTTAATGCTTCTGGTCATCAATCCAAATTTCGAGGTGCTCTCGTTGCCTGATCCTCTGAGGACGGCGCGACGCCGACGCCACGATGTATCCTAAAAGAATATAGGTACCTAATTCAAAACGACGCCCAAACGCCAAAACGCAGACCGCCTGGGGAGGTACCTCCGCCTTACAGAAGATCGCAGCCAAATAACATTATTTGTTTCAAATAGTGTTGTGTTCCTGCGGTGAGTAAGGTTGCCTGAGCTCTTTAGGGGGAGGGGGTTCGGGGTCGGCAACGCGTGCATGATGCCTCTGGTATTGCAATCGCTCATAGGCTACGGTAACCGCTTACCAACAGGTGGGCCATAAGCATGTTTGCCACTTCAGTTGTATAAAAAAAAAAAAAAACAAGACTGAAATTCCCATTTATAGCTCAGCCACCCCACCTCAAATTACTCGAGAATTTAAAACGAAAACGCTTACACCAAATTATAATGATACTTTACATTTCCAAGATTCGTAAAATGATCCCTTCAATTACGTTACTAAAAGAGCCAATCAGAATAATTGGAAACTTTGCGTCAGCAAAAGGGCACTGCTTCACTATTTTGCTCTTTTTGAAGTTAAAACACGCCAATCCAATCTAGAGAATAAGGTGGGGTCTAGAGTATAGCGACCTGAGATACCCAACTTAAATTTCGTCCGATCTTGTGCGGCACCTAACGGCACCCAGTTAAAATATTTTTCGGCAAATCTTGAAGTCAAGTGATGGATGATATAGTACAGTTTTTTAAGGTTCATAGAAGCACTACATACCTGCTTATCTCACATATTTATTTACGGGACCGCGTCGGTTATTTCCCTTAGTGATAAAAACACCTAAATCGGACCAGCCGTAACGGAGTACTTAGGTAATCGGTGTTTATACATGGCCGCTGAATACATAGGCATATAGCTCTTTCCTTTTTTTAATTCTAAAAGTCGCATTGTCGTGTCTGTTGCTCTTGCCTCAACCCGTCTTTAAGCAACTGCTCTGTCGAAGTGTCCACCCTTATTTCCGGTAAAATCTCTCTTGCCCGTGATCCTTCCTACAGCCCAGGTTTTACAAAAAGCGGAGGCCTTAACACAACGGTATCTGCAGCGGTGTGATCAGGTATAGGCAGCGATTTTAACGTCATGCATGCATGACGTTAAAATCACACACGCACGTAGGAAGGCCCCCCACTATATGGAAAGACGACCTAAAGGATGCTGGTATCCGGCGGGTGGCGCCTGTTTTTCTGTATTTTGCTTTGTAAATCTATAGGGGGGCCTATGTTCCGCAGTGGACGTCCTACGGCTGAAATTATTAATTTGATGATGGCTGATGATTTTACGTAGGAAGACCCCCACTATATGGAAAGACGACCTAAAGGATGCTGGGATCCGGCAGGTGGCTCCTGTTTTTCTGTATTTCGCTTTGTAAATCTATAGGGGAGGCCTATGTTCCGCAGTGGACGTCCTACGGCTGAAATTACTGATGATAAAAATACAACTGAGCTTCTTTGACTGTCGTAAATCGCGTAGGTACTCCACAGCTATCTGTCGGCCGCCATGGAAGTCACCGCTTCTAAAGAAACCTCTTGTGTTATCGTGGAGTTGGAGCTGGCTACTTTTCGTTTTAAACTCGATTTTCGCCTTTGACTACTCGTTGGCGATTGTTCCGATGTCTATTTTAGCTTCTTATTACGTCTTGCTGTAAAGCTGTATCCAATGGATAGATTGTGTGAAAGACCATGAGTAAGAAAGGAGTGAATACTGACATGACGGCTGATGACTGTAAAGCTGTATTCAAACGGGCTGCTATGTGATTTTTTAAAATCTTTTCAAAATTATCCTTACGTCATTTGACTAAGTCAATTTTGAATTTGACTTTTAGAGCCCTTGGATATACCTATTAGAGTAGGTATATCGCACGCCTTCAAATAACAAACTCAAAATTGACTTTAAACAGTACTCTCTTGCTTGTCGTATCACTGATTCTTTCTTGGTCATCCTGTATTAGGTCAGAAACCAGGTTGAGGTATGGTGACCCTGAAAAGGGCCTATGACTGACGGTGAAAGAATCAGTGTAGTGAACAACCACTCTGTACAACCACGCTTTGATCCATCAAGCCTGAAGAAGTTTACTGATGGACAAAGGCCTCCAGGCCATCAGTGAACTTCTTCAGGCTGTTGATAATGAAAAAAAGAGGTACCTGGGTGAATATTATCTTTGTGATGTCTATAAATTTCGTTTAAGAGCAAGCGAAAGAAACATTCCTTCATAAAACAACTCAAACTAAGAATCCAAATAACATCGAACCGGCCGGCCAGGGTCGACGACGACGTCCCGTCCTTACGTTTTCGCCCTACCGGCGATGCCTTCCTAAGAAAACAACTGGCAACGCGGCAGCCGAGGTCTGTACCTAAGCGGTGTCCTTGAATTTGCAGTATTGAATTGAATCAATAGATTACCTTCTACCTGTCGCAGGTTTCAACCTTACTTTAGCGAATTTACGGAGAAAATTGATCTAAGTTTTCGGCATCAAAGTTTGTCTGTATGAAGCTCAGATTTTGCTTTGATAATATTAACCCATATTGTTTGAATATATTTTTCCCCAAATTTGTAAAAATTATAATAAACTCGCTTCCGCTCGCGGCTTCGTTCGCGTGGTACCTAGATACAAAGTAGTATATGCTATTCTAGGTAAATACCTACCTACCTACCGTGATTGAACCACAAACATCAAAACATACTCACAACTTTCGCATTATAATTTACATATATAAGTATAATTAGTAGGATAAATAAATAACACCCAACAGTGACATAACATAGTCCTGAGCACACACTAGGATTCCCTATATCGTGGGTATCAGAAACTACGAGTAAGTACCATAGTACCAATGTACCACAACACCCAGACCCGGAACCAATATTTGCAGATCATGCAAACATCATGGAATCGAACCTGCACACCTTGCGTCTCAGACGGGCACTCGCCTGCTACGCCACCGAAGTCGTCAAAGTATTAGAAGATTAGGTAGTTAGGTACTCTATTCGAATTCAAAAAATATTCTAACCGATTGTTATCTATCCTGTGCTTTTATTCTTGTACCTAAATCGTAGTCTATGATTAGGGTCCACTGTAAAACTATAATATAGTTAACTTGGTTATTACCAACGTGTAGACTAGGGTAAGCTAGGTTAGGCTGGGCTTCTTGTAATAATAGATTCAATTTATTCGTCTGATCTGTGCAACGTTGTACCGAAAGCCTCGTTAAAATGGATGCCTGCGACCAACACGACTTCGAAGTCCATGGCATAATAGTTTAACTTTACTATAGCGAAGTAGCACTAACACAGGCTTGGTCGCGTAAAAAAAATCTTGCAGGCATCAAAAGGTCGATTGCATCCGGACGAGTTCATATCGTCTAGATAAAAAAAAAACGCATGAGCTAAACGCCTTAATCGTAAAAAGCCTTGGTTGTAAAATGACTTGGTTTTAAAATGAATTTGTTGTTAAAAGGTGATGGACAACCAAGAAATAAATATCTATAATAATTCTCAAAAATCACATCAAAATCAAAGCCTTGAATCATTTATAAAAATTAGGTACCGATCTTGGTTTTTCAAGGTTTTGGTTCTAAAAAGTCTAGCAGTCTTTTACAAGGTCTTGGTTGTAAAACTCTTTGTTGTAAAAGGTATAAGTTGTGATATAGGTAGGTATTGGGTTGCAAATGTTTTCGCAAAATCCTGATCTGGTAGAGAAAACTTCTTGGTTGTATATGAACTGTATATAACTTCTGTTATAATGAACTTCGCAATGAAGATCATCATGAATTAAATACGTTCTGATTGGTTGCAAACTCAATTATTATATTTATTTTCTCTTAACACTTCATAAGTAATCCTGATAACTTCTTTTTCTTTTATCATTATAAGCTTTCTCAGCATAGGATTCCCGTCATCTATTTCTTTTGTCACAGCAGATAATAAAAATGTTTTTTTATGACGGGCCCTCTAGCTGGACTTTTTTGTTACTCTTATATACTAAGTTGTGGATAATGTTGTGGACTACATTATTAATAATTTGTTGCATATGAAATTATGTACCTACTACTCACTGTATCTTACATATATAATGTAGTTGTTTGTTGTTAAATAAATAAATAAACTGATTCGTCTCCTTAAAGATCTTTATCTACAATCCGTCTGCATTTGGCAGACGCTATCACGTTTTAGTCGCTTGGTCGCTTTGGACGGAACGTAGTTTAATGAACGCATAAGACTTTCTGTGCCATTCCAAAATGTCCTTTCTGTCCTGACAAAGAAAGCTTCACCATTGTTTGAGACACCTAGTCCTGTAGGTAATTGGAAGAAGGTTGTGTTACAAAGGAATTACAAGACTTATCTATTGCGCGTTAGTACCTACTATACTACCATTTGATGATAGGTTTTTGGATTCGTAGTTTTCTTTCTCTCACTTCGATAAAACACGTTTTAAAGATAAAATCTTATCTGAGACTAATGGATTGTTGTGTAGGACTGTAGGTCTTTCTGAATGCCTTGGGTATGATTATACTCCTATATATGGCCTGGCCTCATAGCTCAGTTGGCCTTCTGCGCTAGAGGTCGCGGGTTCGATTCCCGCACTGGACAAACATTTGTGACTAACACAGATGTTTGTTCTGTGTCTGGGTGTTAAATATATATCTATTATGTATATCAGTCTCTGGTACCCATAGTACAGGCTATGCCTAGTTTGGGATCAGTTGACAATGTGTGTTATGTCCGGAATATTTATTTATTTATTTATATCATCATCGTCAGCTTGTGGAAGACCACTGCTGGACATAGACCTACCTTAAAGAGTTCCATGACGAACGGTCTTGAGTCTTTTCTAACTACCGACTTCCCGCAATGTCGTTGGGTCCGTTGGAAGGCCCTTCCAACATTACGTCGCCTGGTTCGTGATCGCCATACTCTAAATATAGGTATTCTAAAAGACGGTATATTTTTGTATTTTTCTTTGTTTAAAATTTCAGTCCAACAATGAAACTTATAAAAATATGAACCGCTACCTTCACTAATAAGACGAAACTGTTTTGTGAGTGCAGGATTGTGTTCAGTCGAATGTGGTATATCTCCGTGCCTAATTATAAAATACTGGAACTTTCCACAGACACGGTTACGTAGCTACGTAAAGACCTAATAGTAGATCAGCGATACATCTTGTGACTCTTCAGCCTCAGGAGCTTAGTGTGCCTGAGGGATTTGGTGATTATTTTAGTAAGTCTCAAATACCTACCTACCCTTTTATTCATAATCATCATTTCAGCCGTAAGACGTCCAATTCTGGACATAAACCCTAAATACAAGGTGATTCATAATATGTATGCCATCCCGAAAGGGGCTTATGCTACAACCAATTGGCAATAAAGTTCGTTCTACGACTTTTGGAAATAAGATATTCTTCATTGAAAAAACCCTATGCGAAAATCAGCTGTTTTGGTGTCAAATCAGGTCAAACTCAATGAATCAGCTGTGTTAGGTAGCAAGCTTGATACCAAACTTCTTGTACGTTTAGTTATTAGTTCTAAAGATGAAAATAATACCAAAAACAGCTAATTTGAGCAAGTTTGTCAAAAAAAATAATTAAAAAAATGAAATTAAAATATTGATGTTTTTTTCGCTAATATTATTTATTTTCGTTTATAGAATTACCCCCTTTCGGGATGGTATACATGTTATGAATAACCTTGTATATTACATAAATTTACAGCGCGACCGACCTTGTACGGCCTACACTTAAACAATAATTTGGGGGGATTTGCCCATACTCGCCACGCTCGGCATGCGGGTTGGCGAGCGCAGATAAAGCTTGTTGATAGGGAACGCTGCTGTCCATCCCCTAGCTTTCTTTTTCCTTAGTCGCCTCTTATGACATCCGTAATGGATTCTTCAGCTAGTGCCGCTTGTGCTTTGCCGTGGTGGCTACCACGGCAAGTTCATAATCACTCTCAACTTTATCATCATCATCATCATCATCATTTCAGCCGTTCGACGTCCACTGCTGAACATGGCCTCTCCCACAGACAGAGCAAATTCCTTCTTTTACGATATCCGCGGATAGGTAGATATGGAGGGGCCTATTCTTCAGCCGGGGCCACCACGGCCTTTTCAACTTTCAACTTTATCGAATCGATAAAAAGATGACCATCTCTATCATTTGTTTAATAAATAGAAAAGGACAGGGCGAGAGTTATACAATACAATAACTTTATTTCAGGTAACAATAGAATAAAAAACAGATGGAATTTTTCTTACACTACGGCCCATATAGATATATACCTTAAAGACTAACATACATATTAATATAAAACACAATTAATTGCCACGTAGAAACTGCGACGTGGGACGCGAACTGTCATTGGCTGTAGGTATCCGCCCGCGGAAGCGACGGAACACAACACCCTTCGGCCAGAGATCTTCTTTTAGGTAGGTCGAAAGATGTTCGGTCGGTACCCTCACCACAAAGGAGTTGAAACTGACTCTGTGGCGGGACTCCAACCGTTCGACCCTCAAATTATAGAGTAGGTGATTATAAACAGGAAGGCTAGTATGTTTTAAGCCGTGTTTAAACGCCGAGCGATATCTCAACTACCTACCAAAATAGATTTTCAAATGATTCTTAACGTCTACTGAATAAAGTTCATTTGAGTTTGACTTTTAGAGGCTTGCGATATATCGCCCGCCCTCAAAATTGACTCAAAACGGACTTTAACAAGTAGACGTAAGGATTATTTTGAAATGAATTTCGTACGTCATTTGAACAAGGCTTTAGTGTTTTTTTTGCAATCTAACCGACTGAACCCGATTTTTCATAAAAGGTCATCCTAAAAGTAATGAAAGCCATTAATTTTGTGTACAATATGAACATCAACGGGATATGGGTGCCCCGGGGTGAAAGGTGAAAGGCCGCTTGTAATTAGAAAAGTTACCTTTTCAAGGGTTTGGAATGTAGACAGCGACATTACACTGTGCTGGCCAGCACACAGGCCTTTTGGTGGGCACAATACTTTGATTTCTGAACAGCGACGTATTCCCGTCCAAAACATCTCAGTGCCTCAAGACTCAAGAGAAACTCAAGACGAAAATATTTGACCAATCTAAATGCGACTGAGACAGTTTGTGAGAATGTTTGTGGTTAAATCACGCTCAAACGGCCGAACGAATTTGGATGCAATTTGACACGGAGATAGATTACAGTCTGTAATAGCATATACCCTACTTTTTATCTTCGTACCACGCTATCGAAGCCGCGGACGCAAGCTATTATAACATCGTAACTTCTTCATCATGTGACATTCCTCCTGCATGACGAACCCATACCACGCTAACCTGTTTCAAGAGGAGGTAGGGCACAGCGAGATTTTCTCGTTCTGAATTGGAGCAGCCCGCCTGGGGAGGTACCTCCGCCTTACAGAAGATCGCAGCCAAATAACATTATTTGTTTCAAATTGTGTTGTGTTCCTGCGGTGAGTAAGGTTGCCAGAGCTCTTTAGGGGGGAAGGGGGTTCGGGGTCGGCAACGCGTGCGTGATGCCTCTGGTATTGCAAGCGCTCATAGGCTACGGTAACCGCTTACCATCAGGTGGGCCGTAAGCTTGATTGCCACCTCTGTTGTATAAAAAAAAAAAAAAAAAAACCCTGTCGTTTTCAACTTTTCTTATAGAATTAATGAAGCCATGTAAACTCGATCGGTAGCTGATTCATGCAATTATGAAGAAGCTCTAAAAAGGGAGAGAAGTACTCGGTGACGCATGCGCATGGTGACGAAGTTCGCATTAAACCACAATTTATGAATGGCTTTGATAGGTTAGTTTATTGCAACATCATTCGAGAGAGCACTGGTGGTAGTGGCCCCACCTTCCGATCCTCTGATAGCTCTGGCATCCAATTCTACTAATTCAATTATTTGAAAATGATAATCGCATGATAATGATCGCAGCATTATGCTTCAGTTATGATTGTCGCCATTCTTTGATTTAATTCCTTCATTCTTTGGTTCATAGGTTTCAGGATGACTGCCATTGATAGCAGAATACCAAGAGTGTCAAAAGTTGCCAATTTGCCATTTAACCATCGTCATTTTGAGCCATTGAATTAGTGGAATTGGGGGCCTGTACGCAAGCAGCTATGACGATAAACTGACTTAGTCCATTTATCTTGATGACAAGTCCAAGAAATCCAAAACTTTTTCTCGTGTAATAAACGCCTAACAAGTAACAGGCGTTCATGTTTTCCGGTAATAACTCATAACTTACAAGTTACGTTAAAACTAGCTAAGTTACACACAAGTTAGCGGAGTTTCCTCAAGAATTAGTAGAATGGTGTGAATCTCAAGCTTTCGTTCCTAAAATACTTTAATAATGATTAGTCTTTTAAGCTTTTTAAGCTTTTTGGAAGGCCCTTTTTAGGGCCAGAATACCTCAACCTGGTTACTGACCTAATACAGTGTGACCAAGAAAGAATCAGTGACACAACAAGCAAAGATCCAATATGGCGGCCTACAGTCGCCATATTGGATCGATATCGGTGTAGAATATGTACCTTCTGGGATAATATACTACCTACATATTATGAATCACCTTTTTGTAAATCGTAAATACCGTAGACATTTTTATAGTATCCACGATACTAATAAAGTTGAAAAACGCTTACATTGCTATAAAGTCGATGTAACGTTTGACGCTTCATTGGAAACCGGTAGTTATTGTTTAGACTTTATATGAGTGCTCGGTTGGTAACGTTTCGGCTGTAAGGCGGGATTTGCCCGGGGCTTTTCATAGTTGAGAACGTGGTTCTAGTTAATGCAGAAAATGTAACGTAAACTATAGTTCGGTAGCGGCATAATTCATCTCATACCTGCACCTAGGTGAACGCGCCTTTTGAATTTCAATTTCACGTGTAATGACTAATGAGATACACATAATATACTTTCGTTTAGCCACAATATTATCTGGTGGCAAGTGAAGAGGCTGAGGATGATCAAATAGGTTTAGAAGACTATAATAATAATATTAATGAATCCCCATATTTTTATGCAACCGAGACCCGTTCAGTGATATTTGGTGAATTCTTCAGCAAAGATTTCCTCGGTTCAAATAGGCCAGTCAAATCAATACCTACTAATAGAATTGTCCACGCACACATTGCTTGTTTTCACTTCGTTATAAAATTGCGGCTTCCATTAATCCCCGGAATGAAATGTGTGATAAACCGGGAAGTTTTTACTTCATTTAATCCCGTTCCAATTATCTCCGTCTCCAGAATCCCACCGGGTTCGACTTTAATCAAATGGCTGGCGGATCAAATAAATGGAGTTTTTTTTTGAAGTCGACATTACTGGGTTTTATGGAAAGGTAATTTGGTTAGGTGGCGAGCTGCGATACTCGTGAAATCATTTGGTTCCAACAGGGGAATGGTCGGCTAAAGCAAAGTCTACCTCTAGAGCAAATCTAGGCTTGGTCGTGCAGAACTGGCGTAAATTCAAGTTGATAATTACGTTTCAAAATGCGATTTTAATGAATAAAGGACTACCTATTGAAGTCTCGAACTCATTTTTTTAGTAGTAGTGGCCCCCGCCTTCCGATCTGCAGGTCGTGGGTTCGAATCCCAGTCGTGCACCAATGGATTTTCCGTCCGAAAAATGTATAAATAAATAAATAAATATTCCGGACATAACACACATTGTCAACTGATCCCAAACTAGGCATAGCCTGTACTATGGGTACCAGAGACTGATATACATAATAGATATATATTTAACACCCAGACACAGAACAAACATCTGTGCTAGTCACAAATGTTTGTCCAGTGCGGGAATCGAACCCGCGACCTCTAGCGCAGAAGTATGTGCTCTATACTAGTGCTCTCAAACGGTGAAGGGCAACATCGTGAGGAAACCGGCATGTCCTAAAAATTCGAAGGCAATTGACATGTGCACGAAAAGAGCATATAAGAGGCGCACTTTAGTAATGTTCTAACTGAGTTTGACTTTTAGGGGCTTGCCATATCATTGAGCTACGGCGTGTGAAAATTTTTCTTTATTCAGTAGACGTAAGGATCGTTTGGGAACAACAGGGAAGGGACAACAACGCTGTGTCCAACCAAAACCGGAACGACTCTAGCGGGACATCTGCAGTACTCTATTAACATGATGCCATAACTTTCAGAAGCTATGTAGCTATGTCATAATACTTGCCAACTTGCCAAGCCTCTGTGGGCTCAATGGTCTATCTCAAAAACTCAAGGAGCACTTTAAATAGACGTGCTTAAGTGGCGATGCGCCACCCCTCCGAAACTTTAGATTTTGCATCGAATAAGCCCCAATTTGCGATATCAGCTCGCGATCTATAGCCAAATAATGAACCAGGGGTATTGAGTGGGGCAAAAAATCAGAAGAGTTGGGATTTTGAATCCATAGCACCAATTTGTTCACCCTAGCACATAAAATCTAGTAATTCAAAGCTTCTTTTATGGCTTACAATATCATCCAGTAGATAAGTAGGGCTTTATTCGATCTATTCTAGATGATTTATAAGCGTCAAGCCGCGTTCAAACAGTGTGCGATATATTATCTAAAACGTATTTCAAGATTATCCTTATTTCTACTAAATAAAGTCAATTCTGAGTGATTCATATCATGTATACCATCCCGAAAGAGGGTTATTCTATCAACGATAAGAAATACTGTTAGCGAAAAAATCATCAATGCTTTTTTTTTATACTGTTATCATCATCAGCCTGTAGTACTGTACCACTGCCTCCCCCAATGTTCCACAACGAGCGGTCTTGGTCCTTTTCCGTCAACCGACTTCACGCAACCTTCACAATATCGTTAGTCCATTGGGCCTTGCAACACTGCGTCGCCCGGTTCGTGGTCGCCATTCGAGAACCTTTACTCCCCAACGGTCCAGTGCCACTTCAACTTGCTAATTCTGAGAGCTACCTATGTCGGTGACCTTGGTTCTTTTACGGATTCCCTGTGTTCCTCTTTAACTGTACTGGCAAGGGATTAACGTTCAGCCATTGCAAAAGTGCACTAGCGTGGAAGATTTTGCAATGTTCGATAACCGCACCCATTGATACCAGTTATCTTTCACAGTAAACATTTTTATCAGCGCCTCGCACAGCTCATTACCAGAATAGTTGGTTTGTTGTCAGCGTGATCTCTCGAGTAGTATTTAAGACAAGGTGTGGGACATATAGGTAGGTTCTTTTATTAGTTTATTTTGGTCTATGAATACAATTTTAAACCTCGTTTTCAGACACACACTGTTATTTAACACGTGCTTAAAACGTGAATAGACGTGACTAGTTTGAAAAATTTCATTGAACTCTTTGAGTTTTTAACTTAGACCACACCACGTCGAGCACTCAAGAATCTACCCTCAACTTTTAATTTATCTTTCACTATTTTATTTTTATCTGTATTGCCCTAATGTTTTAATTGTCAATATACCTTGTTTTAATTATGGCCTAAAGTAACTAAGGAAGAGCGAGGCCTCCTAGTACAAGTATTATATACTTAAAAGGAGGCTCCGAAATATTGTATAAGATAATATGAACTTAGTGAACGAAATAAAAACATTTGTATTTGTATTTGTTGTATTTGAATGAAAACACCTTGGTGAAAACAGTAAGTATTCTTAAAGCGTCGATGTGCTTGCCACCTGTCATGTCTAGGATATAAAATTAGCCCAGTTTATCAACCTCCCACTAAGCCAACACGGCTTAACTTATCCAAGCAGGCAAGTCGCTTAAGTTATCCGACGTAGGTACGACGAACGATTAGCCAAGCTACAGCGAGTGCGGTGCCTTTCGCTGAACATTACCCACCTTCTGACCAAGAAAGAATCAGTGACACGACAAGCAAAGCAAGTTAGGCCGAAACCAATTTGTCGTATCCAACCCAGCTGTATCAATACATTGCGTGTGACACCTCGTAGGTAACTTTTATCAGTTGATATGACGAGTCGGCATGTGAAATGTTGCCGTAAAAATACGACATATTTTACATACATACGCGCTATCGAGTAGGTATTAAATTTGTTTGATATTGATTTGCTGATACTGATATCATCATCATCATTTCAGCCGTAGGGTGTCTGAACATAGGCCACAGTGCCAATTCAAAGCTTTTTTTCCCTTAGTCGCGTCTTACGACATCCACGGGTAGGTTGATATAGAGGGGCCTGTTCTTGTAGTACTTATAAATTTAAGACATTACTCAATAATGAACTTCGCAATGAAGATCATCATGAATTAAATACGTTCTGATTGGTTGCAAACTCAATTATTATATTTATTTTCTCTTAACACTTCATAAGTAATCCTGATAACTTCTTTTTCTTTTATCATTATAAGCTTTCTCAGCATAGGATTCCCGTCATCTATTTCTTTTGTCACAGCAGATAATAAAAATGATTTTTTATGACGGGCCCCTCTAGCTGGACTTTTTTGTTACTCTTATATACTAAGTTGTGGATAACGTTGTGGACTACATTATTAATAATTTGTTGCATATGAAATTATGTACCTACTACTCACTGTATCTTACATATATAATGTAGTTGTTTGTTGTTCCTAAATAAATAAATAAAAAAAATAAAAAATATTCTTCAGTCGGGGCCACCACGACACGCCAGATATTAGTGTACCTAATCTTCAAACAGACATACATACATACAACGCCAACCGTCCAAGCTGTTAAATGTGAGATTTTCGCTCACTCGATCCATAACAATTCTCTTGTAATCTCCAAAAATAAACAAGAAAATTAGTAAACCGGTCGCTTCATTGAAGTGAACTTTGAATTTTAAACGTTTGAGTTTCAAAGCGAAAACGGGATTAAAAGTTATTAAATTAATTTGTTGAGGAGACAGGGCTAAGCTGAACAAATAAGTGGGATATGCTGAATTTCCTAATTAACATCTAAAATCAATATAATATAAACTTTAACGTTACCGACTGACTGACTTACAACGCACAGACTAAACCAGAAGTCATAGGAGTGTGAATTAGGGTAGTTTCCTGTTGTAGTAAAGGGATGCACTACGAAAGGAGTTCGTGACACTTACCCCTAAGGGGGTGCGGCGGTTGAAGATTGTATGAAAGTAACATGACGCGAATGAATTTGCAAAATGTGGGCATGTGCCAAATTCTCGGAATGCCTATGACTACCTCACTTTTTTACTTCCTCATAGTTTTCCAGCGGGACCGACCTTGTACGGCCTGTACCCAAACAATCATTTGGGGGGATTTGCCCTTACTCGCCACGCTGGGCATGCGGGTTGGCGAGCGCAGATAAATCTATTGTTGGTAGGGAACGCTGCTGCCCATCTCCAAGCTTTTTTCCCTTAGTCGCCTCTTACGACATCCACGGGTAGTAATGGAGGGGCCTATTCTTCAGCCGGGGCCACCACGGCGATCAATCGTTCACATCAATCGCTGTGTAATAAAATACATTGCTAATTTTGTATAGTCTTTAGCCGTGTTTCGTAGAAAAACTACTCGACATTTTAATTTAAAATTTACATATCTGAGTGTTTAGGCTACTTGCTGAATAACTTTTACTAAAATAAACTTTAATTGAGACGGGATCTCCGACTTTAAAACATTTATCAAGTTTCATATTTCGCTCGAAGTTTTAATTCGTTCAACAGATTAGGTTGCAAGAAGCCCAAGTCGCTTAATTAAGGGCATTGATCAATTTAATCATTTTCAATTTTATGAACAGCGTCGGTCAAGTGAACGACCTCTGGAGGGATGTGAGGTGCGGGTTCGATAACGTACATAAAATAACAAAAAAATGAAAAAAATCTAAATTTACTTGGTACCTAAACCGCGTCAGTCTGTCTGAACGAAAAACTACTGAACGGATTTTCATACGGTTTTCATTCATGGAGTGATTCATGAGGAAGGTTTAAATAAAAAATAAAAAAATTATAAAGGTTTTGTGTAAATATGAAAAAATATGTCGCGTTTGGCTCTCTACTGCAAAGTGTGGGCATGTGCCAAATGTTTGGACGTGCCTTTGTCTACCCCCCTAGTAAGTTTTAAAGAACTAAGAGGATGTCTACCATGCTTAGGAATAAAAGTCGTGCCCCTTTTTATATATTTTTTTCTTTTTCAAGTTTGTTTTTTATTCAACTAATGTGGCAAACAATCTAACGGCCCACCTGTTAGTAAGTGGTTACCGTAGCCTATGAACGCTTGCAATAGTTCTGGCAACCTTACTCACCGCAGGAACACAACTCTATTTTAAATCAAATAATGTTATTTGGCTGCGATCTTGTGTAAGATGCCTTGGGTGCTTTATAACTCCAAAAAGTAGGCACGCACAGTGAAGCTTTTTTCGATGCTTTATTTTTAAAATACCTAGGTACTTAGAGTGATCACTCAGAAATGGGTTTACGTTTTGCAGTAAGTACACATTACGGTAGTAGGTACGCAGTGCGACACTTATGGTCGTAAGTCGTAACTACGAGTAACTATTGCAGCTACGGCATTATAAAAGGTATCGTAAAAATATAACCATTATAGCGGCCACCATTATATTACGGTAGAATTATATTTATGAAGTACCTACTAGCTTCTGCCCGCGGCTTCGCTCACGTGGTACCTACATAAAAAGTAGCCTATATGCTATTCCAGACTATAATCTTTCTCTGTACCAAATTTCATCCAAATCCGTTCAGTCGTGATTGAACCACAAAACATCCAAATATTATAAATCAATAAAACTTAGTTCACTTATACCTTGTAATATTCGAATACTCTGGATAAAGTTACAATATTAATGTTTCAATCACAGAATCGTGTTCACCAGTCGCTGTCCCGTCCGAGAATGCCAGCCTTCTTCCTTCTTCTTTTCATCTTTTCGGTTGGCACCACTGACATTCTCTTCCGTTCATAATTTGTAATCTTATGACTATTTAAATAGAATCAATGAATATCTATTCAAATATCGTAATAATAATAACCAATAATATTTATAAATGATTTTACATTTAAATATACCATAATCATTAACAATTCTACCAATAATATTATTTATTAATAAACAAATATACATTTTTACTAACAATACTAACGAATCATTACACAAATATTATCACACTAATATATTAGGATGAAATGCAAAAGTAACTTTTTCTCCCTGTGTAACGTTTTTACGACTAAATGGCTGAACCGATCTTGATGAAATTTGGTATGGATGGATATAGCCTAAATCCTAAGGAAAGACATCTTTATATGACCTATTAATTTCTATTAAATTTGTGGGGAAACAAACGTCATGTCAGTCTATGAGTGGAGTGGATTGATAAGCATTTTAGCCCCTAGTTTTTTCCCTTAGTCGCATTTTACGATATCCACGAGTGGAGGGGCCTATTCTTTAGCCGGGGCCACCACGGTCATAGATATATATCCGACTAAGAGTACCAGGGTTATTCTTGCCTGGAAGTTATCCTTACTAGACAAGTCGATCAATGATTATTCAATGTTTGCGACAGTTTCGCTAGCGATTCAAAAACGCTTAAGCTGGTGCTTCCCCTCCTGTTCTCATTATCTCGAAGTCTAATCAGGTCAGGTGTTCGGAACCGCCACCTCCCGGGATTGTAATTTGTAATCTTATTAAACGAATACTTTACTAATTTATTTTTTGTCGCTTTCAGTCTTGCTTCTCGGGCTTTGGAGTGCGCGGCGCTTCTTGTAGCGAAATCAAGGAAACGTGTGAGGTGAGGTTCAGAATTTTCAAGAATTTTTTTCGAGCTTTTCTGAGTAATTGAAAACTTGGACCGTTTTAATTAAAAAACCGGTCCATATTATTATAATGCCAGGATCACCATCATCATCATCAGCCTGTAGAAGTTGCTGCTGAGCATAGGCCTCCCCCGATGAGTTATATGACGAACGATCTTGAGCCTACTCCATCCACCAACTGCCAAGAAATTTCACAATATCGTCGGTCCATCGGGTCGGCCTTTCATCACTGCGTCACCTGGATCTAAAATAGAAATAAAAAAAAATACATTCTGAGGTGCTAATTTAGCTCAGTCTGCTGTATAATGCTGTCTGTAATGAAAAGGCGCGTACTGTACCGATAATAATTGGATGTCTTGTCCAGTTCTCTGTCTGGGGCCGATAAGACCTTGACGATCACGAAATATTGGAGCTGATTTATCGGAAGCAGAACTTACAATAATCGACAACCGTTTCTAATGTTCTCCCATCAGTAGCGAGTCCCACGCAAATAAAATAAATGTAGCAAATGTCGGAATAGATCCGGCTAAGTGGGAGGATAGGGTGGGGACCCGGAAAACTTGAAGAAAACTTATGTTCATGGTCACTACAAAGAAACCAGTGCACTATTATCTAAAAACATTCATCATTGCAGCTGTAGGACGTCCAATGCTGAACATGGCCTCCACACAATGTGGGGGAATTGCCCATAATATAAACCACGTTGGGCACGCTTGTTGGCGAGCGCAGTTAGAGCTTTGTGAAAATAGCAGACGCTGCTGCCCATCCTCTAACTTCTTTCCCTTAGTGGCCTCCTACGACATCCACGAGTAGATAGATATATACATATATGGAGGGGCCTATTCTTAAGTCGGGTCTACCACGGCCACTGACACTATTTTCCGAATTTAAAATCCATTGGCAGCTAGAATCAGAAGGGGTGACTACCAAGAAACCATTGCTCAATGAATCTAAAAACATTCAAAAACTTGGCACATCATATTACACATTACCATGAGCCAAATACCTCAGGGCCTTAGACAAAAGATATTAAGTCGGGAACTAAGTTATAGCTCCAATATCACAACAAAGGCCCACAATGGCCCGGACTAGTGTAATGTGGGCCACAATGGATAATAAATAGTGAGAAAAAGGAATGGGAAGTATTTTTGTTATTGTGGAGTACACTAGTAACTGTTATGAGTTTTACGGTATATGGGACAAAGAAATGCGTTCTTTTTAATACTAGGTAGGTATTTTATTTTAAAATGATCCTTACATCTTCTGAATAAGGTTAATTTTGAGTTTAACTTATGGGACCTCGCGAAATCGTTGAGCCCCAATTGTCAAACTCAAACTTGACTTTGTTCAAAAGAGGTAATGATTATTTTAAAACGAATTACATAACACATCGCATGCCGTTTAAACGGCGGAACTTT
The DNA here is from genome assembly GCA_947579855.1 of Anticlea derivata. Lineage (NCBI taxonomy): Eukaryota > Metazoa > Arthropoda > Insecta > Lepidoptera > Geometridae > Anticlea > Anticlea derivata. Next base: position 9,464,344 of record OX388276.1, on the reverse strand, counting down.
TGGTATAGTAAGTAATCAGCTTTGCTTAACTAAATATGAAGCCACTTATAAATCCTTAGAACGATATATCAGGTATGGTGTTCCACAGGGGAGCGTACTTGGACCATTACTTTTTATTATATATATAAAAGACCTACCAAAGGTATTAAACCAACCCATGACACTGTTTGCTGATGATAGCACTGTGACTATAAAGTGTAATGACATTGATTCCTATAATTCTGACATTAATAATTCCATAACATCAATAATTTCCTGGCTTGACAACAATAATTTAAAAATAAATAAATATAATGCATTTTAGTAAAAGAGCTCAAAATCCAGCTGACATAAATCTAGAATTCCAAGGCTATAACGTTAATCAGGTTGACTCTACAAGATTCTTAGGTATACAAATTGACAAAAAATTAAATTGGAAAAACCACATCGACATTCTTAGTAGGCGAATTAGCAGCTCAGCCTATGCCTTATACAAATTATCATCTACTGTTAACATAGAATCATTAATCATAGCGTATTATGTAATGGTTGAATCTGTACTCAGATATGGGATAATTTTTTGGGGAAATTCAACCGATAAAGACATTATCTTTAAAAGACAAAAACGATGCATGAGATCGATGTTTAAAATACAAATTACTGATAGCTGTGAGCCACTGTTATTAAAACATAAGATTCTGACACTTCCGTCCTTATATATTATCAGGTGGGTTGTAAGCTTGTTTGCCATACCAGTTGTATAAAAAAAAAAGTTAGAAACATTTTACGCGTGTGATTCCAATATTTCCAATACGTAGCGATGATGGGCTTACAGCGTATTTATTTTTTTGTCAAGATTTTGCAAAGATCTGAATAACTGACTCGATTTATTTAAAAAAAACCTTTTCTTACTTGTGATTTTTCTGTAATTAAGCCTGCGATCCTGAAAATCCACTGGGATTATGCAAATAACTGATACTGATATCGACGAATTTGTTAAAATAATCCCTGATTTAAGAACTTCCGCATTTTAAATCTTAATAGGTAAATTGGGACGAGATCTTAAGCCAACCAACGGCGTAATTCCCAAAAGAAGGAAAAATATAATTATTATTGAAGTGTGTGAACCGGCGATATTGATCGGCATACGATTAGTGACCAAATCGGTGACGTTTTGGAAAAAGGCCAGGTCAAGAGTACCCTTAACCGACGAGCATGTATGAGGAGTGTGGTGAGAGTGAAGGAAGCAAAAAAGGTATGTCAGGATCGTTGCGAGTAAAAGGCTGTGACTCTGCCTACCACTCTGGGAAACAGGTGTTATTTTATGTACGTATGTGATCCAACGTAATCCTTCTAGGTATAAATGAGAAGTTTGAGGAATTTAAGATGTTTGGATATTTGTGGCTCAATCACGCACAAACAGCTCAACCGATTTCGATGAAAGTTGGAATAGATTATAGTTCTTTACGTAGAATAACTTAAAGGATTCTTTTATCTAGATAGGTACCTACCATGCGAGCGATGCCGTGGGCGGAAGGTAGTTTAAAGTAATTCTTGACTCACTACGCAGCCATAATTATAACAGGTGTTTTTGAAAAACAGAGTTTAAAACACCTTAGCTCTCATTGTGAATTCTGAGAAAGCACTTTGTGCCAGGGATATTTAATGGGTCACGATTTGTTTAAAGTTACGGCGCTTAAAGGTTGCCTTTCTACTAAACAGACTATTATACAAGGTGATTTATAATATGTATACCATCCCGAAAGTGGCTGAGAAAACTAGATTAGCACCATTCATTTTCATCGGCTAATATTTATTTGTCATTTGCTATTAGGTATATATCGTAAGCGCAACGCTATCGTGAATTAATCGTGCTTGGAGCACTGACAGTGTTAACAGTGATTTAAAAACATCTTTTACGAACGCACTATAGAATTTTTTAATCTTCTAGCTTCTACATGCGGTTTCACATGCGTGTTGTCATAGACCGCAATCCCTATAGATTGCGGTCTATGACAGGTAGGTATAGGTACTTTGTTGCTAAATAAATATTTTTTCATTCGTGCTTGGGCCACAGATTTCTACATGATAAGTGTTTATGAGCTATACACGCCGAAATAGCGCCTAATCTAAATTATCCGTTGCATTTTAAAAACACGTACAAAGAAACGTTATATTATCTCACCGAAAATTCACGCCCCATCACGAAAATATAAAAATGTATTGAAAGCTCAGAGTTCGGAAAATGGCGGCTGAATCACCCCCTTTCCGCTTTCATAAGCTCTGTATCGCGATTGGACACGTTTATGTCTTGTAATATTTGCTGGGTATTTGCTTGCGGTACTTTAACATGACTTTCATTTAAGTCTGCTGGTATTGTAAGACGCTTCGTGTAAGAACATAGTTTAGTATTTACAAGAACGATGTTTTCACTGGAGCTAATAAAATAATCTGTTAGTTGAAAAAATCGCAAACTAAATTTGAAGGCTTTGATGTTTTCAATAGTCCAGTTATGACATCGTCCATGACATCAGAGACCTAAAAAATCATAGTCAATAGTCAAAAAGAAGATGTTGTGGTTTTAGGACTAATAGAAAAAAGGGTGTTATAAAAATAAGAAAAGTGAAAGATTCGTCCCAGAGAATAAAATGGGTAGAACAGATTGTAGAAAGATGGAAATCTGGCTTTTTCCAAAGCCCAAATAAATAAACATCTGTGGCGTACCTACTCCACCATCCTTCACACCTGTAACATAAATTAATCATTTCATTAACATTGCATTGTATAAACATAATTCACTAGCTTAAGCATTTAATAATAGGAAATATTGTACTTACAAATATTGTAATGTCGGAAGGCAGTCGTGTGTGCAACGTAAATAATCGTATCGACTAAATGTCTTACAGTCCGCTATGAACCTAGTTGCATACACGCTGAACGCAGCCGCGCGCGTGCGCGCGCCTGCGCTCACCTTCTGACAGACGGTGCCTAGCAACTCGGTGAAAAACATCTTGGCTCGTATCTCTACAAATTATTTATTTAAATCTAACTCTATTGCTATCTGTATTCCTGTATTTCTTATTTCATTGTGTTTATGCTGTTTCCAAAACTTTGTCTTTGTTGTATATACAAAACTAAAGTGAGTGGACTTTATCCCGTGTTTTATTGTGCTGCAGCAGACCTCACCAAACACTAGGATAGTCACTACCACCACACATCCTAAAGTCACTCTCATAATCAGGCTCTACAATAGGATACCGTCTCGGGTATCAGAAACGAGTACCACGGTACCGCAACAACGGTACCAGGATTTCTTAGCAGATATATAAACATTTGTCCAGCCGCGCGGGATGAAACTGAGTCAACCATTCCCATTCTTCTATGCAGGAGTTTATTGTACTATTTCGCTCTGCATAAAGTATAAATAAAAAACGTTAATTCGGTACTGCCTCTTCGTGAATTTATAAAGACCTCTCGAGTAATCCGAAAAGATATTTCCATGAAAAGATATCTGAAAGAAGCGGTAAACGCAATAGCATATTTTATTTTTTATTGCTGTGTCAGATACCGTATAGCTGAGGGAATAATATCTAGGTCACTCAAAGGGCGACTGTCTTATCTCACGACTTCGCAATTTGTCGGAGCGACTCGCGTCTAGAAATCGAGGACGACAGTTCTTAACTTTGAATATAATGGTTTTGTTTTACCGTATCAACAAGCAAACCGCAAAGAGGTTATTCGAATTCTCAGGTATTCCCTTCGGTCCTATTTCCATCTTATTTTGAGTAGGCACTTAATATCGTTCAAGATATAATTCATTAAGTAGCTTCATCTTTATTTTAATTTCTATTCTAGCTCTAACAAATTCGAAATTATTGGATACGAAATTACACAAAAGACATAGGTACCTCTTTTGCTTCATTTACTCTCATCACATTCCTCATGCATGCTTTTGACCAGGCCTTGTTCCAAAACGTCATCTATTTGACCACTAATTATTAGATTTAAATACACAATTTCTTTCTTTTAAATAAATATTTTTTACAAACAAAAGAGTATTTCATGACAGACAACAGAAAACTAAAAATTGTAACAGTCTTCAATAAAATTTCTATGCGAACGTGTTGCAAGTGGTTTGTTGGAATGGAACCCACTGATGTCCCCTCTCTGATGCCTCTCCCTTCTTTGATACACAACTCTCTAAGGTCAAGTGCTGTCGAAACACAAAAGATGAGGGTATCTTTTGTGTTTCGACGACGCACCTCGCCGAATCTCGTGTTTTCTTGGTATGTGTTAATTTTTTGTGTGTTGTGCGCCATTTCCATATGCTGTGTGAGCAAAAACGTTGGTCTTGCGCCAGCTGTTCCTTGATAAGCTTTTCTTACGGTAACCTCCCGATAGAGATAAAGTAAACTGAGTCCCTGGAAAGTCTTTGATAAGGGAATAAACTGCTTGAGACCTTATTAGGTTTACTGCAAATAGGAACGTGCTAAAACCGACACGCTAAACAGAGGCACTTTGATGTTGGCCCAGTGAGTATAATCGTTATATTCAAATTCTTTATTATCAAGAGCGGAAAAAAAGACTAAACTTGAATCTGTCTGTTCATTTAAATCGTAGGAATTTTTTCGAATTGTCTGCGTCATGTTTTCTAGGAAGCGACCCTTGTCGTTTACTTTCGTACGTAGACGAGTAGTTGTTATGGACTACGATATCAATCGGCAAGATCATCAAGGCGACGATGGATCATCGACGACCGAAGGTCAATTGTCTCCACCTAGGAAAGCTTTCATGAAGGTTTTGAAAACCGTGGTACAGATTGTTTAGGGTTTTAATAGATCAGCAAGTTAAGCAACATTTAGTGCGGTCACCGGGTTATTAAATAAAAATAAAATGTATTTTTATTTTTCAGCGGTAAATCATCTTTAAACGACTGTAAATTTACAACGACCCCAAATAATGATTTATACTAGAAAAATACTTCTGTGGATTGATTATCTGAACTTTTAAAAGCAAACATGTCATTATACCCACAAACGCCCAGAATGCTTACCAAAAGAAATTCTACCTCTACACAAAATTTTTACCTCCCGTAAATAAGCTAATTACCTCAATTACGTCGGAACTACAGTGAAGTGTAGTTGAGAATACCAGAGGGTCCGGTGTTCGAAACTTTGCGTCCCACAGTAAATTCCCAACTTGGCACATCAGGCTGACGTCACTTTAAGTCAGCTTGCAGTAGCTACCTAAATAACGAGGGTTTCCGTTGAAAAATATATTTTATACAAAATTAAATACTGCTAATTCATTATCATCATTTCAGCCGTAGGACGTCCACTACTGAACATAGGCCACTCACATAGATTTTGAGTGATTTGGGGGATCATTTGGGGGATTTGCCCATACTCGCCAAGCTGGGCATGCGGATTGGCGAGCGCAGATAAAACTATTGTTGACAGGGAATGCTGCAGCCATCCCCTGTTTTTGTTCATCAGTCACTTCTTTCAACATCTACTGGTAGTATGTAGGGGCCTATTCTTCAGCCACCACGGCCAAACTGCTGTTACATAAATAGCAATCGAGAGCAAAATGAGCCTAAACAAAGTCAACTATCCGGCATCGAGGAATTTTAGTGTCTCATCTTTCGTCTTCCTCCATCATCTGATCAGCTCTAACTCACCGGATCTCTTAGTGTCATTGAAATGCCTCGAAAAACACCTGCGCAATTTCGTTTGGTGAACATGACCATTATTTTTTAGTCTTGGGACTTTCAGTGCAAGCTTCAACTTAACCTCTCCAATTTCTTATTCAGTTCCCACTTCAGTATTCAGCCCGCAGGGTATCAGGTGCGAAAACCTTACATTCTCCAAGTTATTTGCGTGATGCTTATTTGGGCTCCGTACGTAATTTGCATTGAAAACTTCGCTATTTGCATTCGGCATGGAGTAGAGTCGACTAATGTCCGGGTTTTGAAGAAGTCCGGTTAATAATCTACGGGTGGGTTTTTGAACCTTGATATTTCAACACTACTATTCACTTACCTTATCGGGGACTATCAAAAAGTAAGAACATTAAAATTTTGATTAAGGTGAGGGTTAAATTATTTTATGATTTTTGAATAGTTTTTTCTCAACAACCGCAAAACGCACAGTTTTGATTTTTATGACAAAAATAACTTGAGCATTTTATTTACGTAAATCCAAGACAGAAACGCGATTGGTAAAACTGTTCTCGATAGATTTATTTTTTAAAGTTGGGTCCTCTGCAACAGTTTTTTCGAAAATACTCTGAGACTATCTAACAAAAATATTTTTTTTTTTAAATATTTTGTTAGACAATAGCATTGGGTAACTAAATCCAAGACACTTTAAAAAAAAAATAGATAGTTTTTGAGATAATCGATATTTTCTTATATTTCGCTTACGTCGATTACTTTCGAGCGCCTTCTAACGCTTGCTATCTCTTTCCGCATTCCATTACAGTACATAGCGCTGTCACTTTCTTCATTCCGCCCACTCGACAATTTATTATGATTTTTGTATCCTCTTCATAATCATCAATAACATTGGCTTGGCAATGACAATTGACAATTTGAACAAAATTCATCTTAGCAATAACAAGCCACTTTTCCTCTTTTTGGTTGTCCAATGCCAAATTAAGTTCATTTCAGTCTTTATTTACTGTCCACGCAAACCGTATTTTTCCGACTTTTTGAATTTGTCTCATCTCCATTAGAGTATACGTTGAGAATCCAATACTATACGAATCTTATTTCCATCTCTGGAGTTTATTTCAATTCTTTCTTCTTTATGGGAATATTGAGATCGAATTTGGGCTCGCTCGACCTACCTACCATAGCTTATTAACAAGCATGTAAACATTTTTATATTTCTTTTAACTTGGAAAAAATATCGTTTATCGTAATTGGATAGACCTTTTCTCAACGCTGTTTTTGAACCTCGGTAAAGAACGCAAAAACATTTTCAATTGTTTGCACCCACAACCAAACTACGGTTCTTCAGAAGCGGTATCGGTTGGAGGGCCTTGCAATACTGCGTCACCTGGTTCGTGGTCGCCTTTATTCCCCAATGGTTTTCGGTTCTGCGAGCTATATAACCTTCCCACAGACACTTCAACTTGCTTATTCTGAGAGCTAGCTCGGTGATCTTAGTTCTACGGATTTCCTCGTTTCAGATTATACCGCGTAGTGAAACTCCGAGCAAAGCTCTTTCCATAGCCCGTTGCGCGACTTTGAGCTTGTGTATGAGACCAATAGTTAGCAACTACGATCTTTACTTTTGCTACGATCGCCATTAAAGGTTCTACAAAAGTTGTCATTACGTGGAAATTCCCGTTTACAAAATGAAAGAGTCAATTCTGCGAAATCTCAAAAGGATTTGTTGACAAGCTCGGACTTAATCTGGGCAAGTTTGGACACCTCAGCTTAACGCGAGTTGACTTTCGGAAGCCATCAGCGTGTTTGGGAATAAGTTGCATCAGGGATACTGAACCGGACTACTTTTTGGAGGAGGTAGGGCATAGCGAGATTTTCTCGTTCTAAATTGGAGCAGCCCGCCTGGGGAGGTACCTCCGCTTTACAGAAGATCGCAGCCAAATAACATTATTTGTTTCAAATAGTGTTGTGTTCCTGCGGTGAGTAAGGTTGCCAGAGCTCTTTAGGGGGAGGGGGGTTCGGGGTCGGCAACGCGTGCGTGATGCCTCTGGTATTGCAAGCGCTCATAGGCTACGGTAACCACTTACTAACAGGTGGGCCGTATGCTTGTTTGCCTCCTCTGTTGTATAAAAAAAAAAACTAACTAACTGACGAACCGGGCGACGCAGTGTTGGAAGGCCCCCCACCCGATGGACCGACGACATTGTGAAGGTTGCGGGAAGTCGGTGGATGGAGAAGGCTCAAGACCGTTCGTCGTGGAACTCGTTAGGGGAGGCCTATGTCCAGCAGTGGACTTCTACAGGCTGATGATGATGATGATGATGAGGGATACTGAACTAGGTTCTCGTATTAAAGGGTGGTTCACGTTGAGTTTGTACCATTTGGTCACAGGCCCGTTCTGTCATTGATAAAAATCTAGTACCGATCAGTCACACATTCTAAAAAATAAATTATAAAAAGGTTTGGCAAGCGCAGTAAGATCTATCGTTGTTAAATTAGGGGACGCTGCTGCCCATCCCTTAGCTTTTTCACTTAGACGCTTCATACGTCATCAATGTGTAGGTAAGGTACCTAGATATGGAGGGGCCTATTCTTCAGCCGGGGCCACCACGGCCAGGCATCAGTGGAGTCTATTTTTGTCACTTAGAGATAAATTCTGTCATTACTTTGATTACATTTGAAATTAACGACCTCGGTGGCGTTGGGGGTGATTGCCTGTCTGAGACGCAAGGGGTGCGGGTTCGATTCACGCTGCGGGACAAATGTTTGCATGATATGTAAACATTTGTCCCGGATCTAGGTGTTATGGTACCATTTGACTCGTAGTTTCTGATACTTACCCACTAAACTGCCTAATACGAATAGTGTGAGGTCAGGACTATGTATGTGTTGAGTGTTATTTATTTATATTTATTTTCCTTCAAAATTCCCTTAAATATAAATATCTGTATTAATATGTGTAGAATGCTCTCCCTCATGTAATTCATGATAGTCCATCTGTCAATGTATTCAAGAGAAAAGTAAAAGAGCACTACCTTTCCTTGTAAAATCATCTGTATTATATTATATTTATGCATATATATGTATATATATTTAGTTAACTATATATTTTTACAGGTAGGTATTTATTGTAGTAGTATTATAATGTATGTATGTTTATCTTCATTTTTAGGTGTTTTAATAGGTTTAATAGTATTTTTGTAATTAATGTTATTTACTATTAACCATATTTGTTTAGGTACATGAACCTCCTTCTATAATCACTTCTCTCTAGCCTCAAAGGTTTGCTGGAAAAAACTCTTTTTAGGGTTAAGCTCGCCTTTGTACATACCTTTCTTGTTTATTGCTGTAATCTGTGTTTTCTTGTGTATAATAAAGAATAATCTGTTTCAAATCAAAGCAATAACATGGTTTTTGAAATCTGTTAATAAATCTTAGCTAAATATTTGCACTAGCTCGGGTTTCGGATCGAATATGATATTCGTTTATTACCAACATTCCACGCACTCACTCACCTCGCAGATTGAAATTACAAGTACTTACGAGTACCATGAACATTTATTGTGCTCTAACTTCCGCCTGCGGCTTTGCTCGCGTGGTACTGAACAAAAATTAGCATTGTGTAGGTCATTTTATTGCTTATTCCATTTTTTTTTCCAAATAATATAAAATAAATCGACCAAGGGGTTGTTAAGATAGGTCCAATAAAAAGCTTTGTTAATAAATTCCAAAACAACTTCTATTTTTCTTCTAGGCCGTATGGTTTTTGAGATACAACGCAACTAGTAAAATTAAAAACCAATAAAACGTGAGCTCCCATTTGGTAAAATTTAAATGGCTACTATGTAGTTCAGGTACGATTGGATCCTAGTTAGAACATGCTAAAGATGCGATTTTCAAAATGTATCTTAATTGAGCCTCAACGGTCATCGACGCACCAACTTTTACCAGACATTGTGAGTTCGGGGCGAACTCAGTTCGGCCCTTTTAACCTATAGTGCCCCATACGCCCGCCATTTTGTTTGCCATTAGGGTCCAAAAACACCCATCTGAACCCAAAGCTTACCAAACTTGATAAAACTATTAACACGTTCATCAATAACAATAAATCTTCGTAACCCGGTACTTTCGACCCCATCGACCTCCTTCCTTTACTTTATCTGACGATATCGAGGGTTAATTACTCCACATGGCTGTGTCTGTACAGTATACAAGAAATAAAAATAGTAGGTACTCAGTAGTAGGACTGAGCGGTTTCGTCACTAGGTCTCGAATGGAAAGTGTGCACCAAAGAAGCCTCTAAGAGGCGTAGGTACTTTAATCTTTTCTCTACAGTGATTCTTTCACTGACGGTCAGCCCTTGTCAGGACTACCATACCTCAACCTGGTCAATGACCTAATACAGGATAAAAAAAACTATTGAGTCTGTTAAGTTTTGCCTGGCTAGCCCCCGAACTCACGACAGTATGACAATTTGACAGCATTGTGTAGCTTAGCTACTGGTTCCCCAGGGCTTACTGTGCCCAAATGTTTGCCCCAATCGGCTTTCAAAATCCGCAAAATATAGACCTTTTAGCACATACCCTAAAACTACGGTCCATACCCTGGTCGTGCACAAATGAATTTTCCATTCGAAAAGTGTAAATGCGCATAGTGATCTCAAACGGTGAAGTAATAATCGAAAGATTTGTGGATTATTGTGAAGGTATTTGTTGCTGGTTCGATTCTCGCACTGGACAAACATTTGTGTGATTAGCACAGACGTTTGTTCTGTGTCTGGGTGTTAAATATTTATCTATTATTTATATCAGTCTCCAGTCCCATAGTACAGGCTTTGCCTGGTTTGGGATCAGTTGATCGTGTGTGATATGTCCGTAATATTTATATATTTTTTTTAATCAGGCCGTAACCTCTGAACGGATTGAAATTTTGCATGTACCTACCCATGTAAATGTACCCATGGCCGTGGTGGCCCCGGCTAAAGAATAGGCCCCTCCATATCTCTATCCGCGGATGTCGTAAGAGGCGACTAAGGGAAAAAAGCTAGGGGATGGGCAGCAGCGTCCCTCATTTTAACAACGATAGCTCTAACTGCGCTCGCCAACCCGCATGCCCAGCGTGGTGAGTATGGGCAAATCCCCCCACATGGTAAGGAATTTGCTCTGTCTGTGGGGGAGGCCATGTGAGGCCAGCAGTGGGCGTCGTACGGCTGAAATGATGATATCAGTCTCCAGTACCCATAGTACAGGCTATGCCTAGTTTGGGATCAGTTGATCGTGTGTGATATGTCCGTAATATTTATGTTTATATTTTTAATCAGGCCGTAACCTCTGAACGGATTGAAATTTTGCATGTAAACCCATGTAAAAAATTGTCTGGAGTAACTTAAAGACTACTTTTTACTTCATTAACATGCGAGCGCAGCCGCCCTATGTAAAAAATTGTCGGGAGTGATATGTCCGTAATATTTATAATCAGGCCGTAACCTCTGAACGGATTGAAATTTTGCATGTACTTACCCATGTAAAGAATTGTCTGGAGTAACTTAAAGACTACTTTTTACTTCATTAACATGCGAGCGCAGCCGCGGGCGTGAGCTCGTAATAAGTAATTCATAAATCAAGCAACATTTCCCTCGCAAAAAAGCGCAAACTAAACAATGCTCTCTCAAACTCAGCATTAAAACCAAGGCTTTATCCTGATAGCGGACTGTTGTTATTTCAGCTCAACCAGATCTATCACTTCCGCTCGGTTTGAATTGGAATATGTGCTTTGTTGCGCTGAATGTAAGATTATTATAGCGTGACCATCATCATCATCTTCCTGCTCTTATCCCACATCAAGTGGGGTCGGCACAACATGTCTTCTTCCATTTCCCTCTATGAGCCGTATGTGCTATGTTGCGCTGAATGTAAGATGATTAAGGCGTGACCATCATCACCTTTCTGCCCTGATGTTATACCATACTTACCTACCTACTTAAATAGGTTATAATAATGATCCCTTCTCTTCATCGCCTGATAGCGGCTGATGGCTTCCGAGGATCAAACCTGCTGTGACGACAGCAGACATTTTATGGCGAGGCTGAAAAGCAGCGTAGCTGAGCCCTCGACCATTTCACCTGTCTACCTACATACATACCAAAACTTGTAAATTACCAATTGTATCTTTATAACTGTGTGTAGGATTCTTGGTGAATAAATGCCCTTTTATTTTATTTTATTTTTATCCCTCATTATGTAGGATCGGCACAAAATGTAATCTTCTTCCATTCTATGAGCCGGCATCTCAGCACTCTCCTTTGTTACCGATATCCACTTTCACACAGTCCTTACATCTTTTCTTTGGCCTACCTCTACTACAATTCACATTCATATCTAACACTCTTCTCGTCACATGATATCGTTCCCTCCTCATGACATTACATTATTCCTCCTTCCCTCCTCGCCATGTAGCGTAGAATTCGCAGTAGCAACCTACCTATATAGTTTTTATTTTATTTTATTCAATTAATTCATAAATCAGATTACAACCGTTATAGCTCAATCAAATACAAACATTGCTTAGTTCAGATCCAGTTCAAAATCAATTATGCGAACATGACGCGATTTACTGTGTTGCAAGGTTATGAACTAAATAACTCTACAAATTACAATTAATTTACAAAGAAAAAGAATTCTCCAGGGCATGCAACGCATTAGCAATGCTCCAGGTGTTGCAGATGTCAATAGGCGACGGCAACGGAGACCGCTGTCCATCAGGTGGGCCGTAAGCCTGTTTGCCTCCGTATAACATAAAAAAAAAAAAAATGTTGAGTCTCTATAACAAGATTTTGTGGATATTGTAATACATAGTGTACCTACGAGGATAAAAAAGAACACTCTACAGGGATGTGTTATCCAGAAATTGGTTACGAAATGACGATCACTTGACCGGCCATGCATTGTGGCAAATGCATGGCCTTGGGGCACCGACTTGCGACCTTCCAAATCTTACCATAATGTATAGTTTTTTTCCTGTTAGTACTTACCTATTTTTGCCAATTATTTATTTATTTAACCTTAAATAATACGGTTTGTTTCCCAATTAGGTACATTACGTAAGGATAGAATTAGATTAGGCGCACTTTATTCTTTCACTACACTGATTCTTTCACCGACGGTCATAGGCCCTTTTCAGGGCCACCATACCTCAACCTAAGCACAGCCCAATACAGGAAGACCAAGAAAGAATCAGTGACACGACAACCAAGCACAGGGAATCCTAGTGGGATTCGAACTATGCGTCACATACAAGTTTATTTTATCTGAGTGAGAATTCTTTACACAACTATTATTGTTCTGTAGCTCAACTGACCGGGCAGATACTGGTCACACCGGTTCCCTGAACCCAGCCGCAAAAGGCCCTATGCCTATAGGACAACTATTCAAATTCCACCTCTAAATCTGAACTTTTAAAGCCTATTTTGGTCTGAAATTCTATGATAAACAGAATGAGGTTTGTGGATTGGAATTTCGGTCGTATTTTAAGGTAGTAAGGGTGAATTTAGGTTGGGTTGTTGGAGGATGGTGATTGCTGCCCGCAGGCCGGTCTTGTTGCGGCCATCTATTTCCAGTTCAGCAAAAACTAAAGTACCTAGTCACAGAAGAAATACTTACCTACTGCCGTACTGAATTTTTACTAATAAAATTAGTCAAAAGACTGTGTTGGCCTGGGAGATACCTTGACTTTCGATCCGAAGGTCGTAGATTTGAACCCGCTTAGATTACTATTAAATATACTAATTTCATTGTATCTCAAAAATCATACCCAAAAAGGACCTGTATATCTAAGGAATACCTTGGCCGATTTAACTCATATTCTTACCAGTAAATTTTGATAGTACTGTTACCTACTTAATTCCATGCAGATCGGATTGACAATTCCAAAGTTATGCTCTAACAATGAACATACAACGCCAAAAAGTTGAATGAATGAATGAAAATTCTTTATTGTTAACCAAATAAAAAAACCAACATAAACAGTAAAGTCCAAACCAGTGAGACCAAAACTGTACAATGGCCGGTCTTATTCCAAAAAGCGATCTTTTCCTGGCAACCTTAGGGTGGACTTTGAAGTTGTTTGAGAGATCAGTTATTCTCTATTTTAAATCTAAACTCAACTCAATAAAGTTCACTTTACTTGGACATCTGGTTAAAGTGACCCACTCCAAGTTCTCAAATTACGAGGCCATTGTTTTGTATTAATGAGAGGTTTCTTTTGTTCTGGAACTTCAGTTCTTGTTCGATAGGCTCGTTGGGATTGAATGCGCTTTTTTAAAAGGTCAATTCAGCGGTCTAGTGTTTTGCTGTGTTTTAGCTGCTTTATTTGATCAGCAGAAAGGCACGGAACTCTGCAAGGCTCGTACTTTTAGTTTGTCCACCGCCGCCGCGGCGCCGTCACCGAGGACGATGCTCCTACCGGTAGGAGCATAAGGACATATTGGTCCTCGTGCTCCTACCAGTAGGAGAACAGAGTAGTAGCATGAGGAAACCGTCGATATGACGGCGCCGAAGTACCGACTACCGATACATAATTAACTATACTGAGCCGAGGCCATTTTGCTGCTGCAGCACACATCACAACATTTTATTTTAATGCTCGTGTTTTCTTTGATGTAATTGATTGGTTTTAAAATGCTGTGCAAATGTGTGTTTTAGTAACAAATAAATGAATGTCTTGTCTAACTATCGTTTGTCAACCGCCGCCGCTGTCACGTCGAACTGTAGGTCAATATTTTGATATTAGCGAACTCTTTCGATCGTCCGAACTGGTTCTTACCCTAGCATTCTTAGTAAGCAGTTTATTTATTTACTCCCCTCACACTTAAATCAGGCTGACATTATTATTATAGGAGCTCAATTGTTTTGTAATGTCCTCACGACGCATAAGATCATTTGTCCACCGCCGCCGCGACGTAGTCTCCAAGCCGTATTTTATACATCATGTTTCTGACAGCCCGAATGTTTGGACTCTTGTTGGTATCACGTTTTCACGGCTGAACAGATTTTGATACAAAATTGTACAGCTGTGATTGTGCCCGCTTTTGTTGGAGTGGCAAGTTGAGCCGATGCCGGTTTCTAGTACACATACATTCCGACTAAAAGATAGAAGCGTTAAGTAAACATTAAAACAACAGTTCAAACACTAAAAATGTTTTAAAGTGATTTCATTTACTCCCGTTAAAAGCTAATACCACTTAAGCCGACACTAAACACTTGTTACAGACCTGTTAATTGTTACAAAGACTGGAGTTTTATTAAAAAGGCGGTAGAAATAATTTCTTCTAACGATCTGGTTTTTCATTAAGATATTTTTAAGCTGAACCTCAGAGTAACTAGGTAAGCTGGGAGGTGGGAACGAGAACCGTTTACTTAATTTCCTCAAGTCTAATATCACTTTCAAATTTTCACAAAAAGGTCAACAAAGATCTTTGTTGTTTGAGGAAATTTCATTTTCCCAAAACCTAAACTGCCTCACCTTAAATTGTAATTCGTGTCAGTTTGTTTACAGTCACGCTGACCGTCGTCGTTGCAGCGAATAAAGTTACATGATTACACAGTGATGACAAACGTCAGCGCCACTGACCGCGCGGTGCTGACGCGCTACTACAAGTGTGAGCGTGTGAGCGTGTGTGAGCGTACGTAACCGAGTTTTGTAACCAGTTAAGTAGGACTATGTTTATAGGCCTGTATTCAGCAATGGACGTCATCAGGCTAATGATGATGATGATGCCTGCGGAAGTTAAAACTATGTCTCGTTACCGGCTTCGCTTGCAGTCCGGGAGCGATCAAGCGCAAAGTGTTTTTTTAACGACATACTTACCATAGAGATGTCGTTAAAAAGCACATTTGAATCAAAATCGTCTACATTGTAGAGATACCTATGATACTGTAGGATCTTAGTCTTGCGCGATGAAATTGCTCGATTCTCAGCAATTTCTATGAAATTTTGACGTTATAAATTGCTTGGAGTTGTCGTTTCGTTAATCATTCGTAGAGGTTACTCAGTGTGTCCATGGAATTGCCCGTGTAGATACTGACAGGTAGTACGGTGGATGTTTGTTAAGGAACGCTGCTTCCATCCCCTAGCTTTATTCCCTTAATCGCCTCTTACGACATCCACGGGTAGTAATGAAGGGGCCTTTTCTTCAGCCGGGGCCGCTACGGCTGACAGTAAAGAGTATTTTGTTATCTGTCTAACCCGGGATTTAAAAAAAACGCCGAAGCGCAACTTTTTATTGCTTTAAACTGTGCTTCAGAGACATGATTGTTGCAACTATTACTCAAAAACTGAAAATTAAAACTTCACAATTTCGCTTCGCATTCAATTATTCCCGCGCGTCGAAGCGGTACATAAAACTTTAATAACTAACTTTAGGTGGCAAACTGTACGGAACTACTTTTATCCGCTTTTGCCACACACTCTAGGCATATTATTACACTGTGTGTTGCCATAGTACAGACTATTGCGGTGTCGCAACTGCTAATTGGAGCGACCAATCTGCCCCCCTATCCAATAATAATAGGCGTCAGACGGGCACGCGCCCAATCCACGACCTTCGGATCGAAAGTCGGGGAACCTCACACTAGGCTTGTTTATTAAATGTAAATAATGTTGACCTTCAATTGTTTAGCTAATCAGTCGCTTCGCCGTCACTCCGTCCTTCGGCGCTGACTCCTTACCAAAGCTATCACAACAAAACGTGAATATACTACAAATATCTATCGGTAAAAAAGTCGTGGCTCGCGCTTGGCCGTGTCAGGACTCGGGACGTGCGTGTCTCACTGGCAGAGATATTGTTCGTTCAGGACATTTCAAGGAGATTTACTCCACGTGTATCGTGTCTGATGCGAAGAAAATCTTCTCGAATTGTTTCAGTGGCCTCCTTTTTCCGCCCACCTTCGTGATTTGGTCGAGTTTACTGTGTCAACATTTCGTCCCTCGACGTAACTCTTGACTTAGTATTTCTTGGCTCGTGAAGATTTTTTTCTATATTAATTTTGATTTATTTCGATTATTTTCTATTTATTTCGATATCCTTAAGCATTATCCTGTTTTGTTTCATTTTTGCGCTAACTTAAGTAAATCCTGAAATAAACCCTTAAAAGTCTTACTCAAAGTTGGCTTTATTCGTGACGATCATTATGAAGCGAATTTTAGAAGGCATAATATCGGAAGTCGGAACTCGGCTTAAATCTTGCCTTGTGAAAATGTCATTAATTCACAACTAGCTTCCGCCCACGACTTCTCTCGTGTGGTACCTACATAGCCTATATGCTATTCTAGGTAAAGAAATATTTATATTCCAAGTTTAAACGAAGTCGGTTGAGCCGTTACGGCGTAATCGAATAACAAACATCCACTATCCTCACAAACTTTCGCATTTATAATAATAGTAGGATATTATTATCTTATCATGTGGGGAATTTTGCCCATGCTCAGCACGCTGGACACGCGGAATCGCGAGCGTAGTTAGAACTATCGTTGGTACGCTGCTGCCCATACGCTACCTTTTTCGTTTAGTCGCCTCTTACGACATTTACGGGTTACGGGTAGGTATGGAGGGGCCTATTCTTCAGCCCGGGCCACCACGGCCAAAATTAGATGGAGGTTGTCTAACCCATTCCTTTTTTTTGAAGTTAATTTTGTAATTGAATTTTTGGTTTTCCATGTGAACCTGTCTTTAAATGGTGTTAAGGTACCTACGTTATACCCTTTTACTATGGCAGCTTTGGCATTTATGTAGTCTTTTGTAGTGGAAATCCTGCTGTGAACTGGATTTATAGTTAAAGCGCTTATGGAAATGAAACTGAGAGCTTTTTATTATCTGCTCTAGGTGTTAATCTAGTTATGCTCATGGTCTGTATCCCCGAGAGTAATTAGTATCATTATTTATTTTTTTACCTAGAGTTTCAAGTTTCGGATAGGAATAGAACATTATTTATTTGACAAAAGAAAACAACCTTGGAATTAGGTACAATAATAACAACAACAAGCAGATCAAAGTAGGCAAGTAGGTATCGTTGTGCCAAGTAGTCCCTTCTTCTTCCTCCCTTCTGCATGGCTGTGGGTCAAAAAGGTCCCATCTCAGCATAATGCTGCTCCACACCGTTTAAATGGTGTGTAGCAGCGCTGGTTTTCAGGTTGGTTAGTGCTGGTGACCTTACGGACGGAAGAAAACATGAACCAAAACAGAACAAGATTCCTGTGACTCTTACAATTACGATAACATAGGTATAGATTCATATATAGGTATTTACAGAATCCGCATAAAATTAGCTTGAGCTGGTGTGGCTTACTGTAGTGGCGAAGTTTTTAGGACTATTGGAAGCTGTGTCGCTTCGTGTCTTAACGATATATAGCCTCCATATTGACGTGCCTCCCGAATTAGCTAGTAATTTGGTGACCGCGATGAAGGTTGCTTTAACTTAAGCTGATTTATTAAGAACGACCAAGCTACACAACGCGCTTCAGTGTTTTCGTCGGTTGTCACTGGCATAATAAGCTATGGCAGACCATTAGCTTAACGGTAAGATAGCATCGAAGCTGTTAGATAAAATGCAAGGAAATCATTAGAATATAATTATTTGCCATAAAAAAAGTAAACGGGTCGTAAAAGAAAACTTCAATACACATTTTCCACTTTACTTGGAAGGCTCAATATTAAATTCTTTAAAACAATATCACCTTCTCGTAAGCCTGTTACAGTCGGGACATAAGCCTCTAAGGCCTAGAACTAGGATACCCGGAGCGATAAGCGGCGAGGGAATACTCCCTGACCGCCCAAAAACAACTTTTTTCTTAGACCCGCAAATCAAAACTGTTTCTTCTGTCCATGATAAATTAATGGCCTCGGTGGCGTGGTGAGCAAGTGCCCAACTGTGACGCTAAAGTTGCTGGTATGATCCCCGCGGGGCGGACATTTGCACAATTTCTTCAAATATTAGTTCCTGATTTCGGTGTTCCAGTCTGCTCTTAGTCTCTGATACCCACGACTAGGAGATCCTAGTGTGACAGGACAGATTTTAGGTTCAAATTCGCGTAAAATAGTGCTGAAACGCTTGGCAATAAGACGCCGTGGTAGGGCTCCAGGTTATGGTGTTATGGGCCTCAAACGAGCTCCAAGTCTGGCCTCTAGCTGTAATGATTTGACAATGCCACTTAAATCTTTACTGCATTTTACATGTTTCTTCTTTTCTCAGTGCTTACCTGCTTCGCTTGTCGCTCCGCTAATGAAAAATCCATACCTAATTATCCTCAGCTCTGTTTGTCTCCGAGATGGGAAAAGTTTAAAAATAAAACAATATGGCACGGAATTCAATTCCTGAAATTTTCCAGGCAGTAAACATGAAATTTTCCAAATGAAACTGAAATTTTGTGCTTTCAATAAGCCCAACAGTTTTCAGCGAAATTCTAAGATATATCACTACCGATATAAACAGACATTAACAATGTAAGGAATATTATTCTGGAAATCTGAAAAGGTTGATAATTTGGGAAATTTGGGATAAAAGCAAACTTTCACCTGATTCGTTGTCCAATGTACATTAACATCGTTCAAACGAGGCTGAAATCACAGTTTTATTTACCAAAAAACCCTTTAATGTCTGGACCTCAAGAGGAAAAAACGGTACTTATGTATATATGTCAAACTGGTCCTAAAGCCTCACCGCACAACCATTTGAGTAGTTCGCCATCTCGTACCGAAAAGTCGGACTATTCGGTACGAGTTGACGAATGCAAAAATCATTCTCGCTCGACTCGACCTACCTACTTTTTTGATATAATAAATAAATATTCCGGACATATCTCACACGGTCAACTGATCCCAAACTAGGCATAGCCTGTACTATGGGTACCAGAGACTGATATACATAATAGATATATATTTAACACCCAGACACAGAACAAACATCTGTGTTAGTCACAAATGTTTGTACAGTGCGGGAATCGAACCCGCGACCTCTAGCGCAGAAAGCAGAGTTACTACCAACTGAGCTATGAGTTATAGTAAAAGTGCCGTGATTCAAACCGACGACGTTCTGATCGCGGGTCTAGATATCTCCCACTTGGCCAACACGGCTTTACTTGCACGTGCACATTTTATTATATGCTAAAATTCTATGATATTCCATATCTCTTATTGTAGCTAGATTTTATATTGCAAAATTTATAACAGCCGACGTACAAATATGACTAGACTATAATCTCTGCGTCTGACTCATAAATATTATTTGTGTTTTACGCTGTTTGCTCTCTGTACAAAATGATAATGAAGAATATTAAATATGGTGAAGTTAGGGCAAAGTTCTTCGGCTTCAGTTACGACGAGAAGTGGGAAATGAATGCGTGAATGATAATAAATTCCATGTTGGTATGTGGTACTGTAGATAGCAAGGTCTTTATTTGAAAAGGGTCAGTATTTGGTTTGTGGTTACTTTGTTTACGGAGTAAATAATTTGTTCTAAATTGGGTTTTGTACTATTTTATATCGGACAACCGACGACTGTTGGGGCAGAAGCTTCGAAAGAACTTGCATCGAAAAGCGCAGCGAGGGATGGTCCACTATACTATGGAAAGACTTAGTAAGGTTTCTGGGAGCCATGTGATGGCCTAATACATGGATGACCAAGAAAGAATCAGTGATACGACAAGCAAGCAGTCACATGTCCCACAGCAAGCACCTGGCAACTAACCAACTTAATTAAAGCAAGTTTGATAAAAGAAATGTATACTAGTAATGCGAGGAA
This sequence comes from Anticlea derivata, assembly GCA_947579855.1. Lineage (NCBI taxonomy): Eukaryota > Metazoa > Arthropoda > Insecta > Lepidoptera > Geometridae > Anticlea > Anticlea derivata. Next base: position 9,443,899 of record OX388276.1, on the reverse strand, counting down.
CGAATTGGAATAAAACTTTCCCCTACAATAACCCAGACTATGTAATCTGAATAAGGTTCTGGGCGCAACAGCCTTCGGTAACGTCTTATTGAATCTAAACTACCTAATCATTGCCCGTAAAGCTAGGGTTCTCTGAGGAACGCTGACCGTCATGACAATGGAATATAGCGGAGGAATGAAAAAGTTTTTTTGGAATAGGTATTTACATTGTACAATCTGTGTCACATTGAAATGTGACAAAGATTGTACAATGTACAACCTGCGACCGGAATGCGGCAGTTTGAAAATTGACATTGTTACTATAATATTTATAATACTAGCTTCCGCCCGCGGCTTAACTCACGTCCAACCGGGATAAAAAAGAGCGCGAACCGAGCGAATATCCCTCAAACAACTTGGACGAATTGAAGTTGTATGTTTGTATGTTTATTTAGAGCATTAATTTCGTGAATCCAATCTGAATAGAATTTAGTAAGTCAACAGATTGTAGTATCAAGATATACTGATAGGAAAATGAGTTAAATCGACCAAGAGGTTGCTAAGATATAGGGGTTCGTAAGGGGGTTTTAAATAAAAAAATATACCCAAAAACATATATAATTTACAAAAATATATAACGTGAGCTCCCATTCTTCCAAGTTTCAATGAATTCATAGTTCATACAGTTCATTCATAGTTTGAGTACCAACTTTTTCTAAGTTTACGGTTCAGCGCTATATGGCTTACACGGCTGGTAACGGCCGCCGCGTCTTAGCAAACAAAAGCTTTGGGCAAAGTTCATAACACAGGGAATTCGCCCAACTATTTCATGTCTCTATTTTTGGGGCGATCGTGATCCGTTTGTAGATCTTTGTATCTGGATTTTTAAAGCACACTTACCCTCTTACTCATAATCAGTTCCTAAATTTATCGGCCATGCTCTTACCTTATCTTTTTCTAGCAGTAAAGCAGTAGTGAGTTTTGTGTTTGACATTTGATGGTGTGCGATATAGCTAACTAAACGATATCGCAAGCTCCTAAACGTCATACTTATAATCAGTTTAGCACAGAAAGATAATTTTAAAATAAATTTAATAAGACATCGCACGCCGTTTGAACACGATTTTATTCATAATCAGTTTAAAACTTTTTGCTAATATTCGTTCTTCTTGTTGATAGAAAAAGCCATTTTGGGATAGTACCTGTGCTAAAATATAAATAAATAAATAAATATTCCGGACATTATCACACACGGTCAACTGATCCCAAACTAGGCATAGCCTGTACTATGGGTACCAGAGACTGATATACATAATAGATAAATATTTAACACCCAGACACAGAACAAACATCTGTGTTAGTCACAAATGTTTGTCCAGTGCGGGAATCGAACCCGCGACCTCTAGCGCAGAAGGCAGAGTTACTACCAACTGAGCTATGAGGCCAGTCAAAGAATACTACTTATGTCTCTGTTGTTGGATACTGATAATATTATACGTGGTCATTTAAAAATATACAGAAATAGATCAATGATTTTGGCCTAATTTTTCCCCCAATCTGAAAGGAGGCCGGTTCGTATACCCAGTTTTTATTCCTGTCAGTCATCCCAGAGGATCAAGGGTAGCACTCGTTTGAGCGCATTGGAAATTTTGCGAGACCATCACATACGTCAAATTTCAAGCAAGGCCTTTGTAATTTAGTGTTCCTACGAGTAGGTGAGTAAGGTTGCCAGAGCTCATTAGGGGGGAGGAGGGGTTTCGGGGTCGGCAACGCGTGCGTGATGCCTATGGTATTGCAAACGTTTAGGCTACGGTGACCACTTACCAAGACGAGGGCCGTAGGCTGGTTTGCCACCTTCTTCTTCTTCTTTCGTGTGGATGGTTCAGGGGGACTTAATCTTTTTTGACCAATACACCGCCACAGCTACAGCATAATCATCAGTATAATCATCATTTCATCAGTAGTTGATATACCTACTGTCTTCCTCATAAAAAATCTATATGCTTTATCTATTCCAAGTTCCATTGAAATCGGTTGAGCCGTTACGGCGTGATTGAACAACAAACATCCTCACAAACTTTCGCATTTATAATATTAGTAGGATTTACTCGCTATCGAGTTTGTTGTGTCATAATGCTAACTCTAGAGCTGCCTCCTGCCACCCCTAGCCGCAGAGGATCTGTTCAGCCTGTCATTGATTAATGATCGTGTAATCCCGCAAATGAACGAGAAATAAATCTGTCATAATTCCGTTACATATTATATTTTTTTGTTACAGGTATGGGCGACTAGTATATATTACTTGTAAGTAAAGAAAAACTTAGCAGCATAGTACAATATTGTTAGCTTATCTACTCGGGTATAAAAAAAATTAATAAATATTCCGGACATATTCACACGGTCAACTGATCCCAAACTGGGTATAGCCTGTACTATGGGTACCAGAGACTGATATACTTTATAGATAAATATTTAACACCCAGACACAGAACAAACATCTGTGTTTATCACACAAATGTTTGTCCAGTGCGGGGATCGAACCCGCGACCTCTAGCGCAGAAGGCAGAGCTACTACTAACTGAGCTATGAGGCCAGTCAAGTTGTATGTTACTACGGTTAAAATTTAGGCAGTTTGATCTCTATTTTGACAAATTGAAAATGGCCTACATGAAAAATACAAAAAAATAAAAAAATACATAAATCCAGGTCAAGAGTTCCCTATATGAGGAATGTGATGAGACTGAATGAAGCAAAAGATCGTAGCTAGTGGAAAACCGTGGTCTCTGCCTACCCCTCTGGGAAATAGGCGTGATTTTATTTATGGATGTATTATCCAGGGCAGGCAACGCATCAGCAATGCTCCAGATGTTAAAGATGTCAATAGGCGACGGTAACCGGTTACCGCAAGGTGGCCCGTAAGCCTGTTCACATCAGTAAAACATTTAAAAAGAAAACATCCTTGAACTCGACAAATCAAATACAAATTTGATATATTTTGTCAGAAAACTTGGTTACTGTAAGCATGGCTCGGTTTAATACCTATCTTCTTCTTCTCCTTATTCTTGTCGTGTCACTGATTCTTTTTTGGTCATTCTGTATTAGGTCAGTGACCAGGTTGAGGTATGGTGACCCTGAAAAGGGCCTATGACTGTCGAAAGAATCAGTGTAGTGAAAGGTTTAAAGTGCGCCTCTCTAAAGAGGTTCCTTTAAACCTTTCACTACACTGATTTGTTACTTTCGTGCACTTGTCACATATTTAACATTCATGGCTTCTGTTAGTCGATGCAAAAACAAACGAGGTGTTGTATTACGACCTACATCGACATTAACTAATGACTCGACATGACTCTCATGGCATCGAGTCGACATTTCTTGTTTACTCGTAATTTAATACAGCGGATTTGAAAATTCTATTATGCTACGGTATATTATTATTACCATCAAACAATGTAGAATATAAGTTAAGTCTACAAGGTGATTCATAATATGTATTCCATCCCGAAAGGGGCTTATTCTACAACCAATTGACAATAAAGTTTGTTCTACAACTTTTGGAAATTCGTCATTTTTCATTGAAAAAACTCTATGCGAAAATCAGCTGTTTTGGGGTCAAATCAGGTCAAACTCAATGAATCAGCTGTTTTAGGTAGCAACCTCGATTCCGAACTTCTTATAAGTTTAGTTATTATTCTAGAGATGATAAAAATACCAAAAATACAAAAAATTAAAAAAAATGATGTTTTTTTCAATAGTATTATTTCTTTTTATTGATAGAATAACCCCGTTTCGAGATGGTATACATGTTATGAATCACCTTGTATACGAGGTGATCCTAATTGTCCTATTAGTAAATGAAAAAGTTTGTGAGGATGTTTGGATGTCTGTTGTTCAATCACGCCTAAACGGCCGATCGTATTTGGATGAGATTTGGCACAGAGATAGATTATAGTCTGGAATAGCATAAAGGCTACTTTTTAACTAGGTGCCTCGCGAGCGAAGCTGCGGGCAGAAGGTAGTCATAAATAAAACTCGAGTACCAATCCAAACCGCAAACATGGCTACAGTACAAATACGGCTATCTCCCTCGCACAGAGCAGATGGTCACAGTTGCACCTGGCCATTGTCATTCCGTTGAATCACATGAATCCTGCGCGGGCGCAGATACGACTGCATTTTGTTATCTTTGAGCAGTACATACCTACACAAAAAGCCTGTAAACTATTCTAGAACTCTTTATATTCCAAGTTTCAACGAAATCGGTTGAGCCGCGTGATTGAATAACAAATATTTCCACCATACAAACTTCCTCACAAACTTTCGCATTTATAATATTAGTAGGTTTTCTTTGCTCAGGGTTTTCTCACTGCACTATATCAATTTCAATTCATTGACATTTGAATTGTATTTCATTGAGACACGTCTCAATTATTCAGTAGCCCATAACTGTCATTTGATTGGGACAGCGAAACCCTTTCATCTTTACATCGTTCACTTCAAAAATAGCCCTTGGAACCCGGGCATAAGGTACTATTAATTTGGTTAAACATGGTGAACCTATTTAACATACGAAAATAGACCGTAACACGCAGGCATGTCCTACAATTTTGACTGGAAAATTTTGAAATCCTTGCTATATTGGATTGCTAAAATAGCTTCTAAAGTCATAGATATAGGGTTCGTTATGTAAATTGGCTATCTTGCAACGGGTATGCAACTAAGGGGTCGTCTAAATGCAAACTGGCCTAGACAGATGTGCCAAATTGGAATTAATTAAGAGACAGTTCTGTGGACGGATAAAGTGACGTGGATGGAAGGACTAATTGGATAAAGGAGTCAGGATTTTCGTAGAGTCATAGGTATTTACGTAAGAAAACACTCTTTTTAATATCTAGTTATGTGTATTTATGTTTTGTATAAGTACACAAACACACACACACGCCGGGTAAACATACCTACACTGTATAAACAAAGCTCTTTCATATGACACCCCACTTCCTGTATTTTATGTTTTTAAACCCCCTTTATTTTATGTTTTTAAACCCCCTTAGCCGTGGTGGACCCGGCTGAAGAATAAGCCCCTCCATATCTACCTATCCGCGGATGTCGTAAGAGGCGACTAAGGGAAACAAGCTAGGGGATGGGCAGCAGCGTCCCTCATTTTAACAACGATAGCTCTAACTGCGCTCGCCAACCCGCATGCCCAGCGTGGTGAGTTTGGGCAAATCCCCCCACATGATAAGGAATTCGCTCTGTCTGTGGGGGAGGCCATGTTCAGCAGTGGACGTCGTACGGCTGAAATGATGAAACCCCCTTTTGGATCTTTATATCTTAGAAACCCCTTGGTCGTTTTAACTCATATTCTTACCAGGAAATCTTGATAATACAACCTGTTGACCTACTGAATTCAATGCAGATCGGATTGATGGTCCGAAAGTTATGCTCTAACAAATAAACATACAACGCCGATTCGCCGAAGCTCGCTTCGCTCGTTCGATCAACTCAGAACGAAAATTTGGATCTTAAATAGAGACTCATATATCAGCGTCAGTCGAAACTATTATTAGGTCATAATTACACAGTTATGATAACAAATGATTTGTTTAATTTGTAACTGATAGTACGATGACCCCATTAGGGATATCTCGGCCTAGATCGGTTTGCACGATTTTAGTAGGTTAATATCTTATTTTGGGCAATTTACTAGGTCATGAGGTTGAAGCCGAGCTGGCCCAGTGGGAGGTACTCCGACTTTCGCTGCTAAGGTCTAGGTTTCCCTGTGCACCAATGGGTTCTAAGAAAAACATCGTGGGAAATTAGTTGGTTTATACCTCACCAAATACAGGATGCCCAAGAAAGAATCAGTGACACAACAAAAAGAAGAAGTTGGTCTTGTAAGCGGCGATGGGCTTGCAAACTTTCACGTATGGAATACTTTAAATACACTAAATTTATTTTATTAAATTTACTTTACACTAAATTTTTTTTTTTTTAGCGAACTAAAAACTAAATTTAGAAGTTGGTCCAAAAAAACCATTGGAAACCAAAACACACAGGGTAATTCTGAACACAGACATTTATAAATATAAAAAAAAATACATTAAGTTACACGGAATTTCCCAATTATCTATAACAATACACTTGTAAACATTCCCTTCATAGGATGTTATTAAAACACCCTCCAAATGAAACATTTACTTGAAAAGGCTCAGAACCATTGTAAAGCTAAATTGGATTCGGTCTTTCCACCTCATATTTTTCTTGCACAGATAATATTACCGAAGCTTATATTGTACTAGCTCCCGCCCGCGGTTTCGCACGCGATTTTACAGTAGGCTTTTAGAAAGTGTGACATGTATTGATAACAACACATGAAGTAACGTAGGTAATTAAAATGGTTCACAAATAAATACCTATTGATATTTAGGTTTTGAGTACCTAATTATTAAAAGTAAGAGAAGTTTAACAACAACATTACTAGGTTACAGTAGGTACCTAAAACAGCTGATCTTGAGTTTGAAATGAATTAATCCCAAAACAGAAAATTTTTGAGTGGAGTTTCTTGTCAATGAAAAATGTCGAATGTCCTAGCCAACTAGCTTCCGCCCGCGGCTTTGCTCGCGTGCCTACATAAAAAGTAGCCTATAGCCTATATGCTATTCTGCTATTCTATTATAAGAACTCTGTATATTCCAAGTTTCAACGAAATCAGTTGACCCGCTACGGCGTGATTGAACAACATACATCCAAACATCCTCACAAACTTTCGCATTTATAATATTAGTAGGAAGTAGGATAGGTTGGCCGTGGTGGCCCCGGCTGAAGAATAGGCCCCTCCATATCTACCTATCCGCGGATGTCGTAAGAGGCGACTAAGGGAAAAAAGCTAGGGGATGGGCAGCAGCGTCCCTCATTTTAACAACGATAGCTCTAACTGCGCTCGCCAACCCGCATGCCCAGCGTGGTGAGTATGGGCAAATCCCCCCACATGATAGGGAATTTGCTCTGTCTGTGGGGGAGGCCATGTTCAGCAGTGGACGTCCAACGGCTGAAATGATGATGATGAGGATAGGGTGTGGAATAAGCCCCTTTCGGGGTAGCACTAACGTACGGAAAGTTCAGTAAAGTTTGACGGCTTGTGTTTCTAAAAAAACAGGGTTTAACTTGAATAAATACAATCAGATATGTTCTAAGAAATGCACAAATACAGCATGTTGTTACTCGTGTTTCGTGCTACTGCAGTGACCAGCTCATCTTGACACTTAGCGCTTTGAGCATTCGGCTTATGGACAGCTCAAGCAGCACTGGACTTCGTGAGCCAATGTACGTGGTTCGAGTTTAAATAACTGTGTATTAAAATATTTTAAACAAGCTTTCGCCCGCGTATAGCATTGACTTTTTAAAATTGTCACACTCATCACCATCATCATTATTTTAGCCATGAATGTTAATTTTATCACCCTTAACCAATAAATAAATAAATAAATAAATATTCCGGACATATCACACACGGTCAACTGATCCCAAACTAGGCATTGCCTCTACTATGGGTAACAGAGACTGATATACATAATAGATACATATTTAACACCCAGACACAGAACAAACATTTGTATTCATCACACAAATGTTTGTCCAGCGCGGGAATCGAACCCGTGACCTCTAGCGCATAAGGCAGAGTTACTACCAACTGAGCTATGAGGCCAGTCAATCCTACTAATATTATAAATGTGAAAGTTTGTGAGGATGTTTGGATGTTTGTTGTTCAATCACGCCGTAACAGTTCAAGCGATTTCGAGTTCTATACCTAGAATAGCTATAGGCTACTTTTTATCAAGGTACCACGCGAGCGATTCCAGCATCGGGATTTCTGAATATCTGAGTTTGAACTGATTTGACCCCAAAACAGATGATTTCTGAATTGTGTTTTTTGTATGAAAAATTACGAATTTCCAAAAGTCGTAGAACAAACTTGATTGCCCATTTCGTGTAGAATAAGCCCCTTTTGGCATAGTATATCTACTTAATACGAATCACCTTGTATATTACAAGACATATGTGGATTGACGAATTTTTTCTATATACTTTTTATTAGGCTTGACATTATGTAATTTGAATTTATTAATTGAAGATATATGTTTGTTGTTTCTTAACTTAAAATTAATTTTATAAAATGTTTGATATGTATAATAATAATAATTTAAAGGATAGAGGTACACTATTGCATTAGGTGCTCCTGTAAAAATAGTGTTACTTTTCGTATAAATAAATAAATAAATAAAAATAAAAAATATTATTGTGTACAGACAGTGATACCGACAGGCAGTTGTAATATAAATAGCAATTTATTTTATTTGCGTTTAATAGTATAGGTTCGTGACGTTGATTTTCTATGTTTTAATTTCTAATTGTCGTTTTAAAGCAATGTCGTGATGTTTGCTTCGTTGTTTATTCCGGCTTTGCTTGCTCAACCTGTTATACATCACCATCATTATCATCATCAGCCTGTGGAAGTCCACTGCTGGACATAGGCCTCCCCCAAAGAGTTCCATGACGAACGGTCTTGAGCCTTTTCCATCCACCGACTTCCCGCAACTTTCACAATGTCGTCGGTCCACCGGGTGGGGGCCTAGTTACCTAGAATATACCTAGCATATATGCTACTTTTTATGTAGGTACCACGCGGTACCAAGCCGCGGGCGGAAGCTAGTAGGCCCACATGCCCAGCGTGGCGAGTCCATACTCGCCACGCAAATCCCCCCAAACTATTGTTTGGCTGTAGGCCGTACAAGGTCGGTCGCTGTGAAAATCTGTGGAGGAAGACTCTCGTCAGCAGTGGACGTCATACGGCTGAAATGAGGATGAAAAGGCTGTTGGTGAGAAAACCAGAGGCTCCTTCATCACCGACCAGCCCTAGTCAAAGCATTTTGAAAGGCCAATCATTAGTTCGTTCGGGTACAAAGCCGTGGGGTGGGAGCTAGCGCCTAATTCTTTAATCCACGTTTTGTTCCCAAGTCATATTAGGCTTGGTTTTGTATAAACAGGCGAGCTCTGACTCTGCCTAAATTGTTTAGGACCGAGGATTTCGCGCCTTTTTCGGGGTTAAGTGTTTTTAGTGCCTCGTTGTTTGGCTCTAATTTGGGGAAGCTGAAGCCCTGATTCTCTAAAACATGTCAACGTCACTTGTCGTCCGAAATATAGGAACAATTTGCGGTGTGGTGTTGAAAAGGAGAATGGGCAGAAATGTATGCAGGCTAGACCAAAGATCAAAAGGTTGCACCGCAGCCTTCACTCGCAGTAGTAGAGTATTCCATGCGTGATAGGCTGCAAGCTGCCGCTTTAACTATGAACCTTCTTCTCCTTTATTCACCGTTTTATTACTGCCTTAACATGCTGATTGTTCCTTGGGAATCCAAATTTTGGTTCGCTACAAAGATTTTAATTTTCCCCAAAACTTAGAGCCAAGAATTCCCCGTTTAAGAACGTATTTATAAAGTATCTAGTCGCCTTAATGTCTTTTATGTTTACAAAGCACTTGAGCAGGGTACATGTAACTTGGTCTTAAGTTTTGGATTAAAAATTAAACTTCCCCTAGCGACTCTAAACAACGATTTGGGTTAAGAAGTAAATAAGGAATCCTCGAAAAGTGAGCAACTTAGTGACACCGTAAAAGATAATTGTCTCTGGCTTTCCCAGTCGGCAAAATATTTTAAGTCAATTTGACATTCTAACCCGTACCATCAACTTAGGGCGTGATTAGGCGGTGACGTAATACAAATACAAATGTTTTATTTCTTTAACTTAAGTAACATAGTTTTAACTGCAGTTGATACCTCCTTTTAAGTATAAAAATACCTGTATTAGGAGATATCGCTCTTCTATATCGTAGTTTGAGAATAACTTAGAGGAAATACTAAAACATTTAAACATTAACAAATGAGGTAAACACTATAGTTTTGTTGTACCTACGTAAGTTGACAGTGTTAAAGATTTATGGTTCAAATTCGTGTAAAAAAGCGCTGAGACGCTCGCATTTGAATTGCAATAAGACGTCATGATAGGGCCAATGAGATTTGTTTGAAACCGAGTAAAAACAATAAGCGATACCTATATCTTTTAAAAATTATAATTATGTCCACCGAATAAAATCAATTTTGAGTTTGAGGGGTCAGCGATGTCCTTAATATACCTACTTACCTACCTATATAATTTTACTTCTACTTCTAGTTCTACTTATTCTTATTTTATTTTATTAAATTTTTTGATCTACCATTCCTACCTACCTACCGACATCGACTAAAGAACGCGAGAAATGCAGCACACTACGATCGTGAGATCGCCGTAAAGGGTTCCATCTGAAAACCAGCGCCGCTACACTTCGTGTGCGGCATCAATGCTGAGATGGAACCTTTTTTGGCTCACGCATGCATCGGTACGGACTAATGAATACCCTAGTTTTGTTACTTCCTACCTACTTTTGTTTTGTTTCCTCCCTACCTTTTGTATTGTAACCTGTACCTTATGTCTTTATTTTTTATTTTATTAGTTTGTGCTGTGCTTGTGTGTCCAAAATAAATGTATTTTCTTTCTTTCTTTCTTTCTTTCTTCTTTCTTAAGCTATGAATGCATATAATACGTACAAAACTAGCTTCCGCCCGCGGCTTCGCTCGCGTGGTACCTACAGAAAAGTAGTATATGCTTTTCTAGATAAAGGACTTTATCTATTCCAAGTTTCAACGAAATTGCCGTGATTACGGCGTGATTAAATAACAAACATCCAATCATCCTCACAAACTTTCGCATTTATAATATTAGTAGGAAGATAGATAGATAGATAGATAAATTGTTTATTTGACACACACACAAATACAGCACAGACAGAGATAAAAGCAAACAGAAGAAACAACAGCAGATAACAATCACACAAAATAAAATAAAGCTTAGTAGGTAGGCAGGTTAACAGTGAAAAAAGACGAATACAAGTAGCAATACAACATACACAAGAGAGACAGCTGAGCCATCTAAATACCGTTACAAGCGATCTATAGATAGCTCAACTGATCCAGATCACTAACAGTAGACACAAGAGAGAAAAGCAGGCGCCTACCTCACCCATCAAAGGAAGGAAAGGAAGGATTTTGAAATACATCATGTAATTTTACTCACCGTTTGTACCAAGCTAAGGAAAATTTCACATGTTTTTTCTTTTATCCTGACAAGTTTGGGTTTTTGGGCAGCATTTTCACATTATAACAAAGAAAACCTGCCAAATAAATAACTTAATCAAATTCAGGCACGCTGCACTTTACCGCGAACTTTCCCTTCATCCACAAACACTTAAGTGGGGCATAAATACCCGAGCATTGGCGATAAATTCGCATCTACCCTCAGTTTTGTATAACATTCCCTATTTAGGGGCGCACTATAAGTCAAGTCCTAAGCAAAGAAGGGACTGCGCCCCATGAGAGGTTCTGGAGGGTGAATTTATGTAAAAAAAATCTGTAATCTTGGATATGAAATTCTAGGATCATTGAGACTTGTAGAGTTACCATAAATATCCCTAGACATCGTTTTGTCTACGCAAGACTAGACATAAATCATGTTTTGGTGTAATAAGCCTGTGGATGTAAAAGGTTGAGGCAAGGGTCCTAACTTATACAGTGGAAATATCGCTGCTTTCGACATCAAAATTTTAATTTTAGCTAAGTTTCTGTAGGCAAAATGTTGTCTAGGGTAACCGTAATAGGCCTGCTGTACCCAAGTCGTAGACTGTACCTTGTAATCTTCATGTAGGTACAATTATCTCAGAGGTAAGGAGATTAGTGTGTATGTGAAGAGGACACGTCACTTTCTCTTTCACATAGATTAACCTTTTGACTGCCTTGTTTCCAGACACAATAGATTTTCTATAGTGCCTCCATCAGATCCTTAAAAAAGCTGTCTGCAAAGGTTAATGTTTTAAAATCAAAATTCACCAGAGATATCACTGTAAATCACATATTTTTATCGTGCAGCGAGTGTTGAATATTACGCTTGTGGGACCACATTCTATCGTCTTTGTCACAGCAAAATCCCATATCGTGTAACGATAAAACCGACTCATGCAATCCATTTACAATGAAAACATTCCTTTATTTTCGCCCTAAAAGAAACACTCCATTGCAGTCGCTGAACTTGAATAGGGCCAAATTGATAGTTATCTGAGACTGTGGATCTCAACCTTGCTGAAGAAAAGAGCACTTTAATAATTGCCGCATCATTCATCATCATCAGCTCATCCTGTCTTCGATACGACACCTCTCTTCTTCTATTTCCCTATTAGTCTCTAATCCATCTATATTTGTTGTAGCCTGCCTCTACTTCTTCTTCTTCAATTGGACGGCAACATCATCATCACTCACAGCCTGTAGAAGTTCTCTATTGGGCATAGGCCTCCCTCATAGAATCCCGTGACGAACTTTTCCTTCCACCGACTTCCTGCAATTTTAACAATGTCGTCGGTCCATCCGCCCGGTTCGTGGTTGCTATCCGAGAACTTTTATTCTCCAACGGTTGTCAGCTACAAGTATATCGCCTGCCCACTGCCACTTCAACTGGCTAATTCCGAGGGTGTCAGTGACCTTGGTTCTTCTACGGATTTTGTATTTAATCACGGAATGAAAAACGTACTATTTTTTAAACTCGCATAGCTCTCGTCATAGCCCGTTGCGCGATATGGTTATCGTAGTGTATTTTATTTAAATTATTTTAGTGCAAAGATTCCTTAATTTAAAACATTTCGACACAGACGCTGTTTTTCATCAGATTTTTTGAGGAGTAAACAAAGTGACCCAAATTCAAGCAATTCTTTACCCAATTTACTCTATACCAAAACCCGAAAGGATCGGAAAAGTTTAAGAATTGCTGCCTCAGTTTTTGCGGTCCCTTTGAGGGTCCATGTTATGTGTCTGATATCGATACTCCATGGATAGATTCATTGGGGTTCTGATTTATTTATCTATCGGATTTTGTACAAAACGCCATGATATTACTCGACTGGGTGGATATATGGCCGAAGTTCGACGACAACCTCGGCACGGGTGGGGAGAGCCTGGCGGGGGCATCTTGCGTCTCAACGCAAGCTGGTTCGATGCCCCCGGGTGATCAGCACATATTTGTTAGAGTATGTACCTACCATGGTACCACTAGATTTTTTGATACACACATACGGAACACAGGGAATCTTAGTGTGGGGTCAGGTATTTTTATACACCCGCGGCACGAATGTTTGAATTATCTGCAAATATTTGTTGTGGTACTGATATACATAATAGATAAATATTTAACACCCAGACACAGAACAAACATCTATGTTAGTCACAAATGTTTGTCCAGTGCGGGAATCGAACCCGCGACCTCTAACGCAGAAGGCAGAGTTACTACCAACTGAGCTATGAGGCCAGTCAAGACCATTGGTAGGTACTCATTCGAGTTTCTGATACCCCAGATGGTAGGTATTTTGAAACAAGTACGTCGGAAGGCATGTTATAGGAGTCGCCAAGTCATGACGCCCAATATGCCATACCTCATAGACGATCTTTGTAGTACCTATTTAGGTACTTACCTGGTACCTACAGTTACTTCCAATTTGTCTCCGAATTCCAATTACGAGGCAGCCCCGTGAGTACTATCAATTATGGAATTACATCATTGGATTACGCGGTGTTTAGTTAATTGGTGCTTAATTACGTGTTAAGCCGGGAGCACTTCGTTTGTATGTAATGGCCCATTTTGTGCGATTAAGTTATTTGATAATGAAATAATTTGTTTGTTTGGGATACTAAGTGGCTAAGCAATAATGTTGCTCCTATACGCAACTGGTGGCGCCGTGGTCGTCCCGGAAGAATATGCCCCTCAATTACTGTTACAAGTGGTTGTCGTAAGAGGCGACTAAGGGAAAATAGGTAGAGGATGGGCAGCGTTCCCTAACAACGGTAGTTTTGTCTGCGCTCCGCATGCCCAGTGTGCCGAGTATAGGCAAATCCCCTCAAATGATTGTTTGGCTGCGGGCCGTACAAGGTTGGTCGCGCTGGAAATCTATGGCCTATGTTCAGCAGTGGACGTCCTACGGCTGAAATTATGATGATGATGATGTATGCCAATAGAGGGCTACGGCGCTTAATCATTTCACACACTGGTTCTTTCAACATCCGCCACTTGTGACCGAAAGAAGAGAGATAACTTGTGCCGCAATAAGCTAATTAATCGCTCGCCAACCCGCATGGCCAGCGTGGTGAGTATGGGCAAATCCCCCCACATGATAAGGAATTCGCTCTGTCTGTTGGGGAGGCCATGTTCAGCAGTGGACGTCGTACGGCTGAAATGATGAAAATGATGAAGCTAATTAATAAAAAAGTCGCATTTTCTACCTGTAAAATGTTGCCACGTGCCAAATATAATGTTTGGACATGCTTCTGCCTACACCTTATTTTCAAGTTTAGAGAGGTTGTCGCCTTACTGTGGGAATGAAAGCGTGATTATTTCTTTTTCTTTTTGTTTCATTATTATTTATTCATTCCGTTTCATTTCACATAGAATATATCTCCTAAATTCAGCAGAAAAAAATCTTCCATTTGTAGTACAATTGAATCACGAGATCTTGCCAATTATTTAAAGTAAAAAGTCCTTTTTAGAGGCTTCCATTTCTTTTAATGTTACGCCGTGATAAATCCAATTTCTTGAGTCTCTTTGCCGTGGCGATGCCCCGGGTGGGTCTAAAATAGGAAAATATACTGATAGAGTGGAAAGTGGTCTGTCTGGATGTACTTGAAACTTTATATTATCATCAGCCTTGTACTTGCGAAGAGTGTCTTGCTCTTTATATTTCACTAGCGACCCGGCCCGGCTTCGATCCGTTATTATGAAACTGGGTTTAGACTAGGACTAACTAAACCCTGGTTTTGTGACGTTTTTTTGTTTTTTTTTTGATCTGATACATTTGACATTATGACATAAATAAAGCAACTGTATGAAACGAAACGTTACCATATTTTGTAATAACAGGCTTTTAGCAGGCAGTAAAGCATGATTTTTTCTTCAACAATCATCGTCATATTTCAGCCAAATATACACAAAACCTTAATGAAATATACCTCCCCCATGAATCACTTCGTTTATTGGTGAAAACCGTATGAAAATCCGTTAAGCCGTTTTTGAGGTTATCGCGTTCAGACAGACGCATATTTTTCGGACGGACTTTTAAGCTGTTGGACTTACAGAAACTTAGCTGAGAACTTGGAATAGATAAAGTTCTTTACCTAGAATAGCATACTTTTTATGTAGATATCACGCGAGCGAAGCCGAGGGCAGAAGCTAGTATAATATAAAAATAAAACGTGAGTTGTTGGTAAACTTTCAATGTCTTCTTAGTTCAGGTTAGATTCGTTATTTATAAGTTTATCATAATTTTGCCTCAAAGATTATTGCATATTGGAGATTATCGCTTGCGATAAGAAATTCCACCACCAAGCGATTATTGCCACACGTCGGAGAATCTCTCCATTTAAATAGATCTTCCCCTAAATCAGCCCGAGAGATAAACTATCAAGTGCGACGAAATTTAAAGTAAAAGCAGAAGTAAATTTAGCAAAATTATATTCCGTATAGTATGCATGACGGGAATCTTCTGCGCTATCTTATGCTCAGCCGCTTTCCGACTTTACATAACTTAGGGACTGCAGATCGGCTACTTTGTTGCGATTTTTATGCGACCCAAAACTGGACTGTCAGCCAGACACGAACTCAAACGGTGAAGGAAAACATCGTCAGGAAACCGAGGGAACCTAAAAGTTCGAAGACATATGACATGTGGCACGAAAGGGATTAAAGGGGATTAAATTCATTTACCGCCGGTCATAGGCCATTTTCAGGGCCATACTTCAACCTGATCACTAATAAAATACAGGGTGACCAAGAAAGAATCAGTGACGTGACAAGCAAGCAACTAACCTCATCCTGAAGCTTTACATTCCATTTTGTGAAAAGGATCATCGATAAAAATGATAGGCACGCGCGCCGTGTTTGTTGCCTGATTCTTCTAGGCTTGGTCGCGAGGAACAGGCGTAGCTTCACCTAGTTTCTAAGACTTTTCAAAGTGATCCTAGTGTTTTTTTTTTGACATATCAAACACGGTCAGCTGGTCCCAAACTAGGCATAGCCTGAACTATGGGTGCCCGAGACTGATATACATAATATTTAACACCCAGACACAGAACAAACATCTGTGGTCATCTCACAAATGTTTGTCCAGTGCGGGAAACGAACCCGCGACCTCTAGCGCAGACGGCAGAGTTACTACCAACTGAGCTATGAGGCCTGTCTGAAATAAACACCTTTTGAATTCAATTGAGATATTGTCCTGTTTTTACGGAAGCTAAGTCCGACATGGTCTGTTGCCCGTCTGCGGAGCCCGGTAACTCGCCCGAAGTACGTCAGTTATGCTGGCAGCTGCAACGAGTTCCGAAGTAATTCCAATTCCGACCTTCAGCTAACTGATGCTCGCTGACTTATTATGAGTACTAGCTTCTGGGGACGATCGTCACAGCGCCTATTTTCCTGGCTCTGATCTTTATCTATCTAGGAATGGGTTGTTCTTGTTAATTATACAAGGTGATTCATAACATGTATGTCGTCCCGAAAGGGGCGTAATCTACAACCAATTTGCAATACAGTTTGATCTAAGACTTTTGGAAATTCAACTTTTTTCAAAAATCTGTTGTTCACTGACTAGTACTTCTAGGCTTGGTCGCTAAGAACAGGCGTAAATTCAACTAGATCTAAGACGTTTAAAATTGATCCATGCGATTTCAATGAAAAAATGAATATTGAAGTATTTTTATTTTGATTGGCTTATTTAAGACTTCGCTGTCGTATCGTATTTAATGTGCACGAAAAGAGCCTCTAAGAAGCGCACTCTAATCCTTTCACTACAGTAACACTTTCACTGGCGCTCATAGCCTGTATATACCTCAACTTGGTCACTGACCTAATACTGTATGACCAAGAAAGAATCAGTGACACGACAAGCATGCAAGCGTAACGGTATCGTGAATTATTCGTGCTGAGAGGAGACCACAGACTCGATCTCTGTGAACTTCAGCACGTAAATTCCCGACCTATATTGAATAATGTAGATTTGTAGGGCCTCGTAGATATTTTTAGAGCAAGAGCTTAGCAGCTTTGGTTACTTAAAATCAGGCCCGTATTTTTTTTTACAACAAAGTTGGCATCAAGCTTACTGCCCACCTGTTGTGTGGGTAAGCTGTTACTGTAGCCTATGGACGCTTGCAATACCCTTGAACCGCCCACCCCTAAAGAGCTCTAGCAACCATACTCACCGCAGGAACACAACGTTTGAAACAATAATGTTATTTCGCTGCGATGTTCTGGGAGGCGGAGGTATCTGCCCAGGCGGGCTGCTCCAATTTAGAGCGAGAAAATCTCGCTAAGCCCTACCTCGCCTAAATGTAGCGCTAAGCCGTGTTCAAAAGGCATGCGATATGTCCATGATATGTTATATAAAATTCGTTTCAAAATGATCCGTACCTGTACAGGACAAGGTCTGAGTTTGTTTTATCAAAGTTAAGTTTGACATTTGAGGGTGTGCGATGTAGCTCAACTATATCTCAAGCTTTCTGTAGAAAAATGTTTTGGTTCTAAGGTTAAGCCGTCATATTAAGTCAATAACGTTCGCCGACTCTCAGGGGCCCGTACATCAAGAAACACGTCTCGGCTTTGTGGCTTGTGGGCACAAGTAGTTCAGATTAGAGCCACAGATCGTGGAGTACAGAAAATAAAGTACCTAAGTTTGTATGAGCTAGGGGCTGGTGAATTAAATTGACAGTCCTTAAGATTTAAGGTTCAGAACCATAATGATTTTTGGTCTGCATCTGAATAATAATAACAACCATCAGTCCCATACCCCCACTAGGATTCCATGTGTCGTGAGTATATTGCACCTACCACAACATTCAGACCAAGAACAAATATTTGCAGATCATGCAAACATTTGTCCCGCAGCGGCAATCGAAACCGTACCCCTTGCATGCCACCGAGGTTGTCTAGTATTGTTCGCTCCGAACTAAAATATTTTAAGAGCAGGAGGCATTGTGTACAGCCCGTCGAGGAAGTACTGCCACCTTGCCTATAAATTCTATAACTTCCGGTTCTATAATTTCCGGTTTGAAGGGTGAAATTAAAGGCGCATGAGAATTACCAAAGCATGTCTCAGGGGTCGGCAACGCACGCGTAATGCCTCTGGGTATTACAAGCAGCTATAAACTACGGTAACCACCAACAGGTGCGCTGCATGCTTGAAAGTCTTGTGTAAACTGAAGTTGAGAGCCCTTGTGTCCGCAGGTCGTGAGTTCGAATCCCGGTCGTGCACCAATGGATTTTCCATTCGGAAAATTTATGTGCGCTATACTAAGGTTCTGAAGGAGAACATCGTGAGGAATTCGGCATATCCTAAAACCTAAAATTCGAAGACATGTGACATGTGCACGAAAGGAGCCTAAACGAGGCGCACTTTAATCCTTTCACTACACTGATTCTTTCACCGACGGTCATACGCCCTTTTCAGGGCCATTCTACCTCAACCTGGTCACTGACCTAATGCAGGACTAAGAAAGAATCAGTGTCACGACAAGCAAGCAACTGAAGTTTGCCTCCCGCGTTGCCTTCACTGTACGTACCTACACACACTAAAGTAGGGTACTACGTATAACGTGTCGTAGGGCATTTATCCTACTTAATTATGTAAAAGGGATGTTGAAACAAATCTTGGATGTTCCGCTTATCCGGAAATTTCGGGAATGTTCGAGAGTTTCTTGTTACGCGAGCATAAAACGTTATGGGGACTGTGTCAGGGTTGTATGTGTTTCGTGGGAATTGTGAATAAGATGGATTGTTGTTTTTGTCTTCATCATAATAATTTCAGCCGTACAACGTCCACTGCTGAACATGGCCTCCCCCACAGACAGAGCGAATTCCTTATCGGGGGTTTTGCCCATACTCACCACGCTGGGCATGCGGGTTGGCGAGCGCATTTAGAGCTATCATTGTTAAAATGAGGGGAATAAAAAATTGTCTTACATTGCAGGAATTTCTATTGTTTTGATACTTGAATAACAATTTAGATATTGGTAGGTATTCATCATCATCAGCCTGTAGAAGTTAACACTGCTGAATATAGGCCACCCCCAAAGAGTTCCACGACGAACGATCTAGAGCCTTTTCCATCCACCGACTTCCCGCAAATGTCGGTCCCGGCCAAAAAATACGCCTCTCCATTTCTATCCGTGGATGTCGTAGGGGGCGACTAAGGAAAAAAGCTAGGGGATGGCAGCTTTCCTTACTATCTTGTTATGGTCATTTGGTCAGTAATGACGTCACAGCATTACGCACCTAGCCTTCGTTATTTCGAGCATGATCGTTAAGATCATCGTGGCTTCGCCGTAAAAGCCTTGCCTGCGACGCCGACGGTACCAGGTTTCAAGTCTCAGCATCTACTACTTTTTCTATTTTTAAACGTTTGTATTTCTTTATGCTATGCATTCCAATGTCTGTCTCTGTAGCTCTAATGCAGGTAGGTAGGTAAACTTACGAATTAAGCTACGCAGTAGAAATAAAATGTAAAGAAGTGCAGTGCAAGTGCATCGAGCATTTGCAATATTCCTTTGGACGGTGCACACGCACTTCCGTGATCGAGAAATGCAATGTCATTATTTTGTAAATTTATTGTTTTATAGTATTTTGATTGCTATGTTTTATAAGTTTTGAGTTGTGCTTTATTGTGATCCTAGGGCCTTTGGAAACGCCCTGTCATGTACGATCATAAGTAGATAGCACTGAACTCGGCCATTTACATGGAAATTCTTCATCTTTGGATTGGAAGGGTTCCGTCGTCCACCCTGTAAAACCCTCCTGGCGCCCTCTTTTAGAAATAAATTAGTTATACAGTATTTGCAACTGGGTATTTCATTATCTTGACCCGTAACAAATAGCGCCCAACGTTAAATATCGTACCTAAAGATTGATGAAATACTCAGTACCTACCTAACCTAGTATAATTATTCGGATTGCATTTAGACAGCAAGATAACTAATGCAGAGAAAAAATTAGGTATATTGGAGTGTTTACCTTATCATTTCGTTTTGTATGTAAAACAGGTAGGTACATACACCTGTTAGGTTAACTATCTTAGTACTAGTATAATTATAGTGTTGTATGATATTTCTAACTTTGGTAAACTATGATTAAGTAAGTATTACCATTTAGGATTAAGCTCATAGGTCAGTTTATTTTTATTTAGTTGTTTATGTTTATTTTTATTAAGTGTTATAAATCCTTTTAATCATAATAAGAAAACTAGATAGGTACATATTTAAAAGAGCTCGACCGATGTAAGGACATTGGAATTCATAAGTAATAAAGTCATCATCATCATCAGCTGTACTGCTGGACATTGGCTTTTCCCAAAGCGGTAGTTGTAGTAGTAAGGACATTGGAATTCAAAAGTAATAAAGTCATCATCATCATCTTTCGTACTGCTGGACATTGGCTTTTCCCAAAGTGGTAGTTGTAAAAATGGATCCTAATTATCTATTAAAAGATGAGTTAGACTTTGAACTTTCGTGCAGGGGTATTTACAGTAAGAGCGTGGTTTCGGTATTAAAGAAATTACTAAAGGAATTATTAGGCACGGAACAGACCGGAGAAACGTCTTATAAAATAAAAGCTCCGCGCCAAAGTATAGAGAATCCATCATCAGAATTAGATATTTGCGCCAAGAAAATTAACATTCTGGAGCAGTATATAGGAGAGATAACAGACAAGCCAGATAAGAGCCTATTTAGGAGACTAATTTCGAGACTTTACCATGTTCGTAACAGATTAGAGTTCATTATTTCAAAAACTGATGAAGATGTTAAACGGCAGGTTGACTTCAAAAGTAAAACGGATAAGTTACTGGAAAAATTAGAAGAACATGATGAAGCCTCTGATGAAGGAAATTTGACTGTAGCCGACAAAATGATGCTACAGGAAACTTTAGGTGATGTGGGAAATCAAATAATAGATAAGATTGAAAACGCTTCAAATGAGTTAGATAATCGCTCGTTAAGGAAACAGTCCAGGATTTTTAGGACATCTACTGTCGAGGATAACGGGCTTAAAAGAAAATTAGTTCCTATTAGTCAAATATTCAGGGGACAATAAATATAGCGTTAATGCATTCATTGAACGGGTTAATGAACTGAAAGATGCGCGTAATGCTACTGATGATGATCTTTGGCGATGCGCGATTGATTTTTTTCAGGGTGATGCTCTTATATGGTATAGAGCGAATAAAGATAATGTGACAAACTGGGACGAGTTGGTAATTCTTTTGAAACGTACGTTCCAGTCACCCTTTTATCAAGATGAATTATTGAGAGAAATACATGATAGAACGCAAGGTAAAGATGAGTCTGTAACAGTTTACATGGCGGTGATGCAGAACATGTTTAAGAGGTTACCGGTGGAACTTCCAGAACGTGAAAAAATCTATATAGTCTTAAAAAATTTACAACCATACTTTCAAAGAGCCATCTGTAGAGACGAATTTAACTCGATCTCGGATCTCATAAATGTCTTACGCATCGTTGACAGGACCAAGATGAACTGCGCACGATTCCAGGAACCAGTTAATGTCAAAAGCAACTTGGAGCCAGATCTCGCTTACAAGAAAACTGTAAGTAATGAGGTATGTGAAGTCGAAGATCCTCAAGAAGTCAATGCCATGTTGAGCAGCAATAGAAGATGCTGGAACTGCAGAGAACTGGGACATACATTCAGGGGGTGTAAACTACCGAAGCAAAGACTATTCTGCTATAAGTGTGGCAAATTCGGTAACACTAAACCAAATTGCTCATGTAAGGGAAACGAGCAGAGGGAAAGTTCAGCAGCGGCCAAATGAATTTTTCCCTAGATAGAAACAGCGAGGAGTGGCAGGAGTGGCTGCGAACAATACACAATTACTTTACTTATGGGGAGGTGTGTCCATTAGTCATTAATAAAGCAAATGACAATAGGCCATACATAGAAATTAAGATATTAGACAAAGTTATTGTAGGTATGTTAGATAGCGGCGCAAACCGCTCCATTATAAACACGAAATTTGCGAATAAATTAAAAGCACTTGGTCTTGAATCATATAGTTTACATCAAACACATGTGGCCACTGCAGATGGTGTAAGCCATAGGATATCAGAAGTTTTTGATGTTCCAGTCAATTTCGATAACCAATTCCATGTAGTATCGTTAAGGGTGATGAGTAGCTCAGTACATGAACTAATATTAGGTAAGGATTTCTTTGATACGTTTGGAATTTCACTGAAGTTTAGAAATGCATCTTATATCGGAAACGATGTCACTTGCGCTTCTAATGCACCAATAATTATTGCTAAAGAAGATTTGGATGAGTCCCAAGAAAGGCAACTTAATGCGGTCATTGAAGAAATGAATCATACCATTGGGTCAGGCTTAGGAAGAACGCAGTTACTGAAACATACGATTGACACAGGAAACAATAAACCGGTGCGTCAGAAACAGTACAACTTTTCACCAGTTATAAAGGAACAAATAGAGAAGGAGCTAGATGAGATGCTTGAAAAGGACGTTGTGGAACCATCTTACAGTGCATGGTGTTCGCCAGTGCTAATTGTTAAAAAACCTAATGGTGATAATAGATTATGTTTAGATAGTAGACAATTGAATAAAGTAACAAAGAGAGATTCTTATCCTTTACCACGAGTATCAGCCATTATTGACAATTTGAAAAACGCTAGATTTCTTAGTACTATTGATTTAAAGTCAGCCTTTTGGCAGATACAATTAGATGATGATAGTAAAGAGAAAACAGCCTTTGCTGTGACTGGAAGAGGACTATTTCACTTTAAAGTAATGCCATTCGGCCTAGTAAATGCTTCACAGTCCCAGCAAAGACTGATGGACATTTTATTTCAGTCACACGAGGATAAAATTTGGGCATATTTAGACGACATTATTGTGTGTTCGGAAACCTTTGAAGAACATTTAAAACTATTAAATCAGGTCACATCTACTCTAAAAAATGCCAACCTTACTATAAACGTTAGTAAGTGCAAATTTGCAAGATCAAGTTTGAAATATTTAGGATACATTATCGATAGAGACGGCCTGCGTACGGACCCAGAAAAAGTGACAGCTATTTTAAAATTTCCTAGACCCAAGAACGTCACAGAACTTAAAAGGTTTATCGGCCTGGCAAGCTGGTATAGAAGATTTGTAAAAAAATTCTCGTTGGTGGCAGCGCCCCTGCATAATCTAACTAAGGGTAATAAGAGAAAGCCATTCGTTTGGACGAAAGAGGCAGAAGAAGCGTTTATATCTCTAAAAACCCTACTCACTACAACTCCCGTTATGTCATGTCCGGATTATTCCAAGCCATTTATGATGCAATGCGACGCATCAAATGAAGGGATAGGAGCCGTGCTGTGCCAGAAGAATGAAGACAGTGAACAAGCAGTGGCGTTTTTAAGTAGGAAACTTACGGACACTGAAAAAAGATACTCTGCTTCTGAAAGGGAACTATTAAGTGTAGTGTATGCAATTGAGAAATTTAGACCTTATATTGATGGGGTACATTTTACAGTGGTAACCGACCATAGCGCACTACAATGGCTACATAAAATGAAAGATCCGCACGGTAGATTAGCTAGATGGGCAATGAAATTGCAGCAATTTTCCTTTGACATAGTTCATAGGCCAGGGAAAGCACACACGGTGCCGGATGCGCTGTCTAGAGCCACTGCAGACTTGAATATACTAGAGATAGCAGAAAAACACAAAAATGAATGGTATAGATCTAAAGTTCAGCACATAATTGGATCGGAGCAAAGTAGTAATAATACAGAATGGAGAGTATGCAAGGGGTTGCTTTACAAGAAAATATACATGAAACAATACCCAAATGAAGAAAACTTATGGAAATTATACATTCCCGAATCTTTACGACATGAAATTCTGCAAACTTGCCATGATAATCCTAAAGCGGGGCATTTAGGGATTCGCAAAACACTTTATAGAATAAAAAGAGATTATTTTTGGCCAAATATGTTACATGAAGTTAAACAATATATAAAGAACTGTGAAATATGTGCCACACATAAGGTAACTCAAAATCTACCTTTTGGTCAGATGGGACATCATCGGGAAGTCTCGGCTCCTTGGCAGATTATTTCCTTGGATTTAATGGGTCCATTTCCAAAAAGCAAGAAAGGAAATATGAATTTACTGGTAATCACGTGTTGGTTTAGTAAGCTCGCATTGCTATTCCCATTGCGCACTGCTAAGGCGGATAAAATCTGTGAAATTGTTGAAACCCAAATTTTATTATATGGTGCCCCCCAAGCAATAATAAGTGACAATGGCAAACAGTTTAATTCAAACTTGTTTAAGGAATTAGCATCTAAATATAATTGTAGGCTATGGTTTACACCAAACTACCACCCGCAAAGTAATCCGACAGAAAGAGTTAATCGAGTAATATGGACAATGATATCTGCTTACATCAAACAAAAGAAGCATAACGAGTGGGATATAAATTTAGGTGAAATAGGGCACGCCATTAGGACTGCAGTTCATGAAACCACTGGTCACACACCTTCGTATCTGTTCTTTGGTAGAGAAACAGGGGTCTTGGATTTCGGCATACCATGTGAAACAAACGGCGAAACTCTAAATGAAAAATATGAGGTACGTTTAGAAAAATTTATTAACCAGTTACACGAACGAGATAAAATATACCAGCTAGTACGCAGTAGGCTTCGGGAGGCTCATAATCAAAGTCAAAAAATATATAATCTAAGGCGAAGACCTGCCAACTTTGAGGTAGGAGAAACAGTTTGGAAAAAAACTAAATACCTATCCAATGCTGGTAATAAATTTATGGCAAAATTAGCACCTAAATTTGAGAAAGCCATCATAATGGATAAAATTTCAAATAATATTTACAAACTAAATAATGTACATGGGAAAGATATAGGTATGTGGCATGCGAAAGACTTGAAATCATTATGAGGAAACAACATAGACATATTATATTATATTTACAGATATGATATATGCTATAGATAGTTTTAAGGTTTTTATACGGTTATACATATATTAATAAAAAAAATGTAGATGCATTTTTTTTTCCTGGGGAGGAGGATATTTGTTATGGTCATTTGGTCAGTAATGACGTCACAGCATTACGCACCTAGCCTTCGTTATTTCGAGCATGATCGTTAAGATCATCGTGGCTTCGCCGTAAAAGCCTTGCCTGCGACGCCGACGGTACCAGGTTTCAAGTCTCAGCATCTACTACTTTTTCTATTTTTAAACGTTTGTATTTCTTTATGCTATGCATTCCAATGTCTGTCTCTGTAGCTCTAATGCAGGTAGGTAGGTAAACTTACGAATTAAGCTACGCAGTAGAAATAAAATGTAAAGAAGTGCAGTGCAAGTGCATCGAGCATTTGCAATATTCCTTTGGACGGTGCACACGCACTTCCGTGATCGAGAAATGCAATGTCATTATTTTGTAAATTTATTGTTTTATAGTATTTTGATTGCTATGTTTTATAAGTTTTGAGTTGTGCTTTATTGTGATCCTAGGGCCTTTGGAAACGCCCTGTCATGTACGATCATAAGTAGATAGCACTGAACTCGGCCATTTACATGGAAACTTAGATATTGTGCATCTCACAACCTGAGATAGATACGTTTTATAATCTCCGCTAGCAGCCGGCTTCTTTGGATTGGAAGGGTTCCGTCGTCCACCCTGTAAAACCCTCCTGGCGCCCTCTTTTAGAAATAAATTAGTTATACAGTATTTGCAACTGGGTATTTCATTATCTTGACCCGTAACAGTAGGTATTACAAGAGATTCTTTCTTTAACAGCACTACCTTTTTGCACTTTTGAGCCACGAACGAACGTTCCACGACAAACGGTCTTGAGCCTTTTCCATCCAGACTTCCCGCGACACTTTGTTTTAAGTTGATAATTTTTAAACTAAGTTAGTTTCTAGATGATACATATATATCACACAGTTTAAACTTTACTAGCCGAGTCAACGATCAGATATCACAAACACGAACATTAGAATAACAGTCACAGATTCCTACATAAAAAAAAACTTGACTCGCCAAGAAGCTATGACGTACTAAAACTAAACATCGTTTCTATGGGTTCATTTTATTTGTATGTATGGTAATGAGCTGTTTCCTGCGGAGATGCATCACTGACTCATACATATGGCTCTGATACAAATACATGAATGGATATCAACTGATCACTGAGCCAAATGCGGAGTAGTCTGCCGTAAGTTATTTCTGTGTGCTTTGAAAGTACAACTGGAGTTCTTTGTGTTATTATGTTTGTGATTGAAAGTATTATTTTTAGTCAAAGTCAAAAATGAGAGGATGCTTTCAGTAAAAGACGGAAATCATTATCTTTTTTAAAAACCATAATTTATTTTTAAAATATACACTTATACATTCTATAAACATACTATAAAATATAAAATCAAATAATACAAAATAAAATAGAAACTAATTAAACAAATAATTTTGGTCATGCGGCAAGGTGCCAAGAGCACTGGCTGCATTCCCGCGTTGAATTGCCAAACAAATTCTTTGTGCAAGGAATTTATCTTTTACTTTGTCAATATTGTAACTGAAAGTAAAAAAAGAAGGTTTTTTATTTAAATCAAAAGAATCGCTTTGGATCTTAATCCGTGTTCTAACGGCATGCGATAATCCATCTAAAGTTCGTTTCAAAATGAGCTTTACCTACATCTAATTCAAATCAATTTTTAGTAAGACTTTTTTAGTGGCTTCCGATATCGTTGAGTTACTAGCTTGCGCCCACGGCTTCGCTCGCGTGGTACGTGGTATAAAGTCTGTTTTCCCGGACGAGTACAATCTAGGAGTCTTCAAATCTAGAGTGAATAAGTTCCTTCTGGTAAAGCGTGCTCCATCTTAGGCCACATCTCACTTGCAAAAGTGAGCTGGTGGTCAAACGCCTAACCATCTCCAATAAAAAAAAAAAAAAAAAAAAAAAAAGGTAGCCTATGAGTTATTTCAGACGATAACAGACTTGCGATTAGTGTGTTTACGTTAAAACTGACGGAAAAATCAGGCAACTAACATGGCGTATGTGGCAGACATTTTTTTCAATTATCCTTTTCACAAATTATATAGAGCTTCAGTGTGGTGCCGATCGAACATGGTGATGCTCGTATTCAAAGCCAATTTCCAGCCAGATGAAAATAATACGTTCCGGTTCTAGGTGTATTGGTAATGTACTCGTTATTTCCGATTCCACGATGCAATTCTGAATGGGATATTGGGATTTATGTGCCTGTTTGATGTATTATTCATTTCAAAGACAGACATCCTTATAACGAATTATTTTGTTTCAGGTATGAACACTTTTGAACTGTTAGTGATACGTCGTGGAAACCTATTCAAGAAATTAGTAAGTAAATATTTATGTAAAAAGTTTTAACTTAAATGACCTACCATTTTATCATAAATTCATCTAATCATACTATGCAGTATTATCCACTTTAAAAAGAACAGGCTTGTAAACTTAAAGCCAATTTATTTTTAAAAGATTTCACATAAAAACCTCATCAGTTCAAATGGAAAGTGTTATCTTAGATGTAGAAATGCGCAGTCAACAACCTTTGAGAACCTTTTATAATAATGATCATTCTTCAAAATGAATTTCGTGCATGACTGTACATTTATACGACACAAAATATAGACGATTTTAGAGGGATAAGCAGCAGGCTATGGTGTAGTGAGAGAGTATGAACTGCTATCACGGTTAAGAAACGCTTCGTTGCGCTCAGTCCTACGTTATGTTAGGTAACTCATGTGTCCATTAGTTTTGTTTGTATCTGTTCACTTTTTTCTTTTGAGCCTCACCTAGTTCGATCGGACCTAAATTCAATTTTTTACAAAAACAATTAAAAAAAAAAAATATATAATAAAAAAAAACAAGGATCATCGAAAAAAATGATAGGCCCCAAGCCGTGTTTGTTGCCTAATTCTTCTAGGCTTAGTCGCGAGGAACAGGCATAGCTTCACCTAGTTTCTAAGACGTTTCAAAGTGATCCTAGTGATTTTATTGAAATAAAAACCTTTGACTTTGACTTGTGGAAATCAGCGCAACTTTGTTCGTTCGTGTGAAGTTAGTTTCATGCAAACTTCGACAACCACCGCACCCTGTTAGGGGCTAAGTTTCAAGAATAACTCGCATAGTGCACCCTGAACTACAAAAAGAAGCAACTCTCGATATTTCATTCCCTTAGAGCTTCTTTTTTTTTATACTTCTGAGGTGGCAAACAAGCATACGGCCCACCTGTTGGTAAGCGGTTACCGTAGCCTATGAGCGCTTGCAATACCAAAGGTATCACGCACGCGTTGCCGACCCCGAACCCTCTGCCCCCCCTATAGAGCTCTGGCAACCTTACTCATCGCAGGAACACAACACTATTTGAAACAAATAATGTTATTTGGCTGCGATCTTCTGTAAGGTGGAGGTACCACCCCAGGCGGGCTGCTCTAATTCAGAACGAGAAAATCTCGCTGTGCCCTACCTCCTCCAATCTGGTAGGTATATACCTACCAAATATAGTTACTATACTCCTACCAATCATAGGTAGGTATATACAATTCTCTAAGAATTGTATATACCTACCTATGTTTATGTATATCCTCTGGTATGTCATACAAGGTAACCATAGTATGCATGCTATCCCAAAAGGGGCTTATTTGACACCCAATTGGTAATAAAGTTTATTTGAGGTATGTACGACTTTTATCGGTGGTTTATCATTAAAAAAACAATACGCAGAAATCTGTTTTGCTAAATAATTGGGCTCAAATCAGTCATCACTTCTCGTAATTTAATAAATAATTAAAAAAAACATTAAAAAATAAATATTTTTGCTAATATTCTTTCGTTTTGTTCATTGAATTAAAGTCTTTCTAATTCCTATCATCTCACGAAACAAAAAGTACGGAAATAGTCATCTTGTTTCAATTGCGCGAATTGTCGGCGTCTTGGACTCACTATAATGGTGGGCCGACCACACTCCGACAGTGTCGGATGCTGATTTCGATTTAAAATTTATAGGACACCGGGGCCTAGTATATTCCATGTTTTATGTACTTGTACGCATGAAGAGCAATCTGCTCACGGTTCTTATCTTAAAAAAAATCAAACCAGTCCTATGATGGAACTATGAATACTGCGAATGACCTCTCTCTTATAGCTTGCTTTATATTCTCTTAGGAAAATGTTCTTTACTATTTATGGCTACTCGGTTATGAATACAATGCCATTGTGTGTATTAGATTAAATAAATTAGAATAATTCCATTAAATTACTGAGTAAATAAATCAATCTATCAATGAATGGTTCTTGGACCTTGTCTATTTATTTGGCCTCTTTAGTTGTAAATGGTGCGCACTATGTAATTAAGATAAAGTTATTATGCAACATATAATACAACTACCTTGACTCCGCGGCTTCGCGCGCGTGGTACCTTCATAAAAAGTAGCCCTTTATGCTATTCTAGATAACTTTATCTATTCCAAGTTTCAACGAAATCGGTTGTGCCGTTACGGAGTCGGCGGCGTGATTGAAATGAAATAAAATGAAATGAAATAAGTTTTATTTGACGAACACAGACAGAAGACAGGAAGAAACAAAACAATAGGTTAAAAATAGGGAAACAAAAAACAGGACAGCAACATAAAAGTATTGATTGAACAACAAACATCCTCAAAATCTTTCGCATTTGTAATATTAGTAAGATAGTAAGATATATTATACATTTCATGCTTTTTTTCCGGAATTACTATAAATAAATAATAAATAAATAAATATTCCGGACATATCACACACGGTCAACTGATCCCAAACTAGGCATAGCCTGTACTATGGGTACGAGAGACTGATATGCATAATAGATATATATTTAACACCCAGACACAGAACAAACATCTGTGCTAGTCACAAATGTTTGTCCAGTGCGGGAATCGAACCCGCGACCTCTAGCGCAGAAGGCAGAGTTACTACCACTGAGCTATGAGGCCAGTCTACTATAAATATTATTTGATGGTGACGTTATTTTTAGGACGCCTGAAGGCCTCAGATGTGACCTAACGACTTTTAAACCCGGGACCAATATCCGTGTCCTCTAACGCACGGAAATTCATTTGGTGACAGCGCCGAGTAGCTAAAAGGGTTGGTTATTTATAAGTACTAGGTTTTGTGTATGTTAATTCTTGATTTAGCATTTCTACCCTTCTACCCTTATGAAAAAACATTAGAAATGAACGTTAAACCGAGAACTAACCTTACACAACGCTACCGGGCTTTTGAATAACGGGTCTCTGACAACAAGACCCACACTGCCATTTTCCAAAGTCTAAAGAAAATCCCCAAATTATTTTAAGCCTAGGATTATGGAACCTTAATCTTAACGGTGTACCCTGCAAAATTAATATATTGCTACACGTATCCTTGTATTGTAAGGGGCCCCGACTACAATCTATCTTACGACTTGCCGACGAGGGGAGAATGCAAGCGGCCAGAATGATTCTAAAATATATTTTGATGTTACTAGTACATTCTTGATAATCATGGTTTAGCTAGTAACCAGCTTGAAGGTAGCTAGAGAGAATTTTCCATTTTATAGCTTCGAGAGTTAATCGGTTTTCCAGTTCAGCTTTGTTCCTATGAGGTCTGACTGAATACAGCTGTGTGGAAGACATCTAAAATCAATTTTGGATAGTTAAGATATTCAAGTTGAAAAGTATAAGTCAAAAAAAAACACCTAGTAGTCGAAAAAAAAACAGCTGATTTGACCACAAAACAGCTGATTTTTGCTTTGAGTTTTTTCAGTGAAAATTGTCGAATATAATACTAAAGTCGTAGAATAAAATTATTGCCAATTGGGTGTAGAATAAGTCCGTTTCGGGATAGAATACTTTATGAATAAAGTTGCACATGAGCGCAAAAAAAAAAATGTAAAGGCACACGCCACCAATGTCATAACGTCAAAGTTTCAGAGGTTGCACGCAAAAAATAACTAGTAAACGTCGTCGTTGAAAACTTGTCCGTTTTGTAGTCGGGCTAAGCGTGCGTGCCTGCGATCTGTCTCTTGACTTGCCCACGCGGGGTGAATGCAAATGGCAGTGCCGGGACTACTTTACAATAGGGGATGTAGCTAGGGAGGTATGGGGAGGTTATAAGGGTCAAATGAACCCCGAAAACGGGCTTTTTTCGGGATGTAATGCAGTAACACCACAATTTTTAAGCATTAGGGAGATATTTCATCAAGAGTAGCGTGTGCTTGCTTGCTTGTCGTGTCACTGATTCTTTCTTGGTCATCCTGTATTAGGTCAGTGGCCAGGTTGATGTATGGTGGCCCTGAATAGGGCCTATGACCGTCGGTGAAAGAATAAGTGTAGTGAAAGGATTAAAGTGAGCCTCTAAGAGGCTACTTTCGTGCACAGCGTGTGCTGCCCTAAGAACATTTATTTTTGGACACCACAACAAACACTAGTAATCCCACGTAAATATCAACAATGTCACAATCATCATCACCCTAAACCAAGTCTCTCCCAACGTGAGACATCATGCCCAATCATATCAAATCAAAACGTGTTTATTTCAATAAACTAGGATCTCTTAGAAACGTCTTAGAAACTAGGTGAAGCTATGATACTCAGCTTTGATTCTGCCCTACCACCATCTGATAGAAAATCGTTTGCCCAGATTTGTGGCCACTCCACAAAAAACCTATTATCCTGGCTTCCATCCTGACCCTGGCCAGGAGGACACAATGCGTAGCGTGATATAAAATTGATACGTGCATTTCCATATTGTGGCGTATTTTTGCTGTGATAAATGTGATATCCCATTTTGGTCGGTAACTTTTAAGCTCAGGAATTATTTATTTGCTGTTGAGGCTCTATATATTTGCTTTCCTTTTTTGGTGATATTATACGAGTAAAATAATGTGAGTAGACTGCACCGATGTATTTTCTATTCTGCAATATCATCATCATTGACTGGCCTCATAGCTCAGTTAGTAGTAACTCTGCCTTCTTTTTTTTTTTTTTTTTTTTTTTTTTATACCACTGAGGTGGCAAACAAGCTTACAGCCCACCTGTTGGCAAGCGGTTACTGTAGCCTATGAGCGCTTGTAATACCAGAGGCATCACGCACGCGTTGCCGACCCCGAACCCCCTCCCCCCCTAAAGAGCTCTGGCAACCTTACTCATCGCAGGAACACAACACTATTTGAAACAAATAATGTTATTTGGCTGCGATCTTCTGTAAGGCGGAGGTACCTCGCCAGGCGGGCTGCTCCAATTCAGAACGAGAAAATCTCGCTGTGCCCTACCTGCGCTAGAGGTCGCGGGTTCGATCTCCGCACTGGACAATTGTGTGATAAACACAGATGTTTGTTCTGTGCCTGGGTGTTAAATATTTATCTATTATATATATATATATATCAGTCTCTGGTACCCATAGTACAGGCTATGCCTAGTTTGGGATCAGTTGACCGTGTGAATATGTCTGGAATATTTATTTATTTATCATCATCATTTCAGCCGTAGGACGTTCACTGCTGAACATAGGTATAGGCTTCTCCCATAGATTTTCAGCGCGATCGACATTGTACAGCCTGCACGCAAACAATCATTTGGGTATTTTAATGCGCACTTATATTTTCACCGTGGTGGCCACGGCTGAAGAATAGGCCCATCCATTACTATCCGTAGATGTCGTAAGAGGGGACTTAGGACAAAAAGCTAGGGGATGGGCAGCAGCGGTCGAATATCAACTATAGCTTTATCTACGCTCGCCAATCCGCATGCCAAGCGTGGCGAGAATGGGCAAATCCCCCCAAATTATTGTTTGGGGCAGGCCGTACATGGTCGATCGCACTGGATGTCCGACAGCTGAAATTATGAATGATGATGAAAACATTGCAAGGAAATCAGTAAGTATGTATACTTATAGGCGGCGATGGGCATGTGCCAAATTATTTGAACGTGCCTCTGACTACCACCTTAGACATCATCAAGGATGTTATCATCTGGAGATAAAAGTCATGAGTTTTTATTTCTACCTACTACTTTTTTTCGACCTATTTAAGTCTTTCGACTGTAAATTCTACGTCCTTTGTGTAGAAAATATTTTCGATAAAAATAACTTCAAGAACGGAACAAAAACAAGTAGATAGCTACGAGTAGGTACAGGTCTAGTAAAGAAATCAATCCTCCTACAGAGGAACTAAATAATTCCATTCGTGATCCATTTCTGCGTTTCTAGACTTGGCATACACCCGTATTTATCACAGTTAGGTACTAGATAAAGTTATAAAAGGCATATAAACGGCTTATTTCACTTACATTGACCTAAGTACATATTGCGACGAATCTAATTCGGATGGGCAGCGTTTGGGAAATTTCATCTTATCGTCGCAGATACCGCAGAGCCTCAAGACGAAAGTCTACAATCAGTGCGTGTTGCCAGTGATGACATATGGCACTGAAACTTGGTCGCCTCATACACAAGCTCAAAGTCGCACAACGGGCTGTGGAGAGAGCTATGCACGACCGGGATTGAACTCACGACCTTCTCATGGAAAGTTGAGAAGCCTTCCACTGGGCCAACGCGGCTTTTATGATGGAACATTGCAGAGTGTGTGCAGTGAAACTTCTGTTCGTAAGCAAAGATTTATTCTGTGACGAAAGTTAGGAAATAGGGGCACATAAATTTCTATGCAGCCTCGTTAAACCTTGGTTTCTTAAGAGGCGGTGCTATTCATATGATACATCACTGGTTCTTTCTTTGTCATTCTGCATTAGGTCTGAGCAAGTTGAGTTATGGTGGCCCTGAAAAGCGGCAATGACAGTTAGTGAAAGAACCAGTGTGGAAGGGAGTTCTATTTGAAACAAATAATGATATTTGGCTACGATTTTCTGTAAAGCGAAGGTACCTCGCCAGACGGGCTGCTCCAAATTCGAGCGAGAAAATATGTGCCCTACCTTGCCTAAAACGTTATGGCGTTATTTAACGTACGACACTATAAAAATGGAGGCTTTACCAACCCGGTCGGCTTCAGGTGAAACTTCCTGTGGTTTTCAGGGGTTGCGAAGGAAATTCGGTTTGTGTATTGTCGAAAGTTTCAGGAAAAGGTATTTGAAAACAGCGCATGACACTAACTTTTTATTCGGGCAGTAAAGCGTGAAAAATGGAATTCATTTTCAGAAAACATCAAAGATGGAAATGATCTGATATTGTTTGACCGTATTTGTTGGGATAAATTTAAACGAGCGCTTAGCCCTATGTTATTTGTACATCAGAGGCCTCTTTCTACCCCACTTACACATCTTCAAAGATCTCCAGTGCTATTGCGTAAGAGAAATGAGAATGAAGTTCACAACTTAGGGGATGGTTTTAGGTGGAAGTAAAGATGACCCTTGTCAAGTTTTACACGTTTTGGATATGAGTAAGATTGTAAAATCCTCAAAATTCCGAACTTCACTGTCATTTCGCTTACACAATAGCAACCCTGATCTGAGAGGATGTCTACCATTCTTGGAGACAAAGGTCGTGAGCCTATTTCTTGTTCTTGAATCCACCGTTTCGTGTATTTGTAACTAAAATGCAAATATTACGACAAATCAACTGTGAAAATTGCGTTGACATGAAACTATTGAGATAAGATTGAAGTTTATATTTAAGTGAATAAAAAAAAAAAAAAAAAAAATTATATAACTATCTTGTGCCCGCAACTTCGCCGTGTTATTCTCTGACCCCTAAACATAACTAATAAAAAAACATGTCGGTCCCTTGCTCTGTCAAAAACAAATTCAAAACTATCCTGCGGGAACTGTTAATTTTTCCGGGATAAAAAGTAGCCTATGTGCTATTTCAGACTATAATATATCTCTATGCCAAATTTCATCCAGATCGTTCAGCTGTTCTGGCGTGATTGAGTAACAAACATCCATCCGTCCACACTTTATATATATTAATAGTAAGATTCAAGCTAGGGCTGCAGTAAATACAGGGCGTCCTCACCTTGGATAAATAGTATCGCATTATTTGATTGCAGTTGACACGCGAATAGATGGTAAGCGATTCGGCCTTGCGACTGATTGCCTGTTAAAATGCCATTAAGTAGCTGTTGGTACTGCCACGAGGGAGGGAAGGCAGCTGGTGTACTCCAGCCTGGATTGCTTAGTCCTATTACTTTTTATTTTTGTACAAAACATTTATTTTTCCGTTATTTTCGTCTGGCCTCATAGCTCAGTTGGTCAACTCTGCCTTCTGCCCTAGAGGTCGCGGGTTCGATCCCCGCACTGGACAAACATTTGTGTGATTAACATAGATGTTTGATCTGTATCTGGGTGTTAAATATTTATCTATTATGTATATATCAGTCTCTGGTACCCATAGTACAGGCTATGCCTAGTTTGGGATCAGTTGGTCGTGTGTGATATGTCCAGAATATTTATATTTTCTTTGTATACAAATAAGGTGGCAAACAAGCATACGGCCCACCTGTTGGTAAGTTGTTACCGTAGCCTATGAACGCTTGCAATACTAGAGGCATCAATCACGCCTTGCCGACCCGTTAAAAAGTTCAAAACCCCTTTTTTGTAGAACCCCATACATACATGTAGTCCATAGGGAAAACCTCAGCAGGGAGATCATTCCACAACCTGAGTGTTCGCGGGAGGAAGTTCCTGTGAAACCGCACAGTGTGCGACCAACCTTACTATCGTGCAACGCAAACTTATGCTAGTATCTCGGTGTTATTTCTGTGTGGTAATCAATAAAGTGTTATCTATCTATCTAGTATCTCAAAGGTAGGGGGTAAAGTTGATAGAAATTAGTTCATTGAATTTATAAGGATGGTGTTCATTCGTCGTAAATTCTACAAGCTTAATTTCGCTCAGAGATAGAAGGGCTTTGAATGTCATTCATTGAAACCACAAAAATCGTTTTGAATTACAATTTGCCTCGCTTGAAGGCGCCCAAGTTATAATGTTCAGTAAACGGAGGTTCATGTCGTCATGGAGTCTGCACACAATAAAGGTATATTTGAATTATAATTCTTGGAAATAATTCAGTTAAATTGCGGGTCGCAGTGCGAAAACACGAGGTAGAAAAGTAAATTCGAAAAGTTTTTTAGTAATGTTTATCGCGATTTACTGTGTACCTTCGAATTATTTCAAACGGAAAAAAGTGAAAAGCATGAGAAATTGAAATGTTTTTTTCCAAATATGATTTTTCCAGGAACAAATTTAAGAAAGCGGGCATAAAGAATAACTGCGACGAGAATCAATACATCTCTCAAAAAAACAGGATACTAGAGGTGCGTCCCGAATTGAGATCTCGCGATGTCTGATGAGAGTTAGTGCCTCGATAATCGTTGGGGCAAATTAAGATTTACTTTGAAAATAGCATCTTTGGCATTTTATAAATTAATATTTAATCTACGAAGTCATTGAAACCTTACCACTTAAGAGCTCACATTGTATTACACATTATAATTTTCACAAAAAACATGTGCTAGAATAAAAATCGTTTTGGATTGTATGAACAAACCTGATATACCTACATAGATACCCCACTTCATGTATTTGTATCACTATCACCCCCTATTTTACCCCTATATCTTAACAATCCCTTGGCCGATTTAACGCATATTCTCTACAAGCAAATATTGATAGTGCAACCTGTTGAACTAGTAAATTCCATGCAGATCGGATTGACGAAAGTTATGCTTTAACTAATACACACACAAACATAACGCCGATTCGTCCAAATTGTTTGAGAGATCTTAGCAGACTTCGCTATAATGGCCAATACAATAAAAAAAATGTCCTATATTATCTTTGCTTCTGGCTAGGAATTTAGTTACCGTTGCCTTTCCTCGATAGCCCCTTGTACACTTTTTAAACAATTGTGAATCGTTTTTCTTGAAGTAACTTAGCAGTTTTCAGTCAGCTGTGGCTCAGGGTAATGCCCACCACGTGTTCAGTTATCGCAACGCCATCAGATGAGAAATGCCCTCTAAAATTTTATGAAGCCCTACTTTTTGGATATTATTATAGGCAGGGTCACTGCGTTCGGTCGACCTGACTTCTATATTTACCCGACTGACGAGAAGGAAGAAGGGTAATGTTTTGTCCTTTGTGTCTGTGGTTATTTCTTGGTTCATTTTTGGTCTGCTTAAGGTGAGTGACGGTGAGGTCGCGTAAGGCGCTCTTAAGACTCTTTCGTTCTACTTACCTTTCGTACATTTGGTGAGCCCACAGTATTGTAACTACTTGAATCATGGTGACAACAAAAAGAGTGTTCTTGTTAGATTTGCAGAATGATGGTTTTCCAAACCACAATCTTTTAAAAATACTGATACCGATCAGTATAAATATAGAAACGGGGCATTAAACGCGGTAGAGTGAATAAGTTCCTTCCGGTAAAGCGTGCTCCATCTTAAGCCACATCTCACTTGCAAAAGTGAGATGGTGGTCAAACCCTAACCACCACCAATAAAAAAAAAGGTAGCAACTTAGAAGGAAGCAGACAAATTGGTGCATTCATGATTCGAAATAGGTCACTTGTAGACAG
The DNA here is from genome assembly GCA_947579855.1 of Anticlea derivata. Lineage (NCBI taxonomy): Eukaryota > Metazoa > Arthropoda > Insecta > Lepidoptera > Geometridae > Anticlea > Anticlea derivata. The sequence continues at coordinate 9,406,139 of OX388276.1, read as the reverse complement.
TTTTGCGAGTTAATTGAATGATGACAATTGGGAACGGAACTGCCTATTCTGTTGCCAAGATAACCCGTATTTTCTATTTTATTTATGAAACATGGCAAGGAAGCTGAATAAAATCGAAATATTTATGCTAAAGTGTTTTCATGTTGTTTTTATGGAAAGTATAGACATTGTTTTGTATGTGATAGTTATTACGTTTACCAAAAACATAGATATAAAAATAAAAAAGAATTTCTGTGCGGCACTGTATTCCTTAAGCTATCTTGATGTCTAACTACTCATACGCCTAATAATTAGTTACCTATATAAAGATAGTAATTAAGTGTTCGGTAAATAAAAATAAGTTATTTTTGATAATGTTTATTATTTATATTTATAGAATAAGCCCATTTCGTGATACAGCACAAGTATAGTTAGTTACACACATCTTCAAATAGCTTGCCGATAAATCATGTAAAAATGTATCGACAAATCCTAGTACAAATAAATTGGGTTTTCCCAAGGTTGTAGGATAAATTTCTAATCTGATTCTATAAGAATTAGATAGATAGATAGATAGATAGAAAATTCTTTATTGCACATAAAAATAGTACAAAGGCGAACTTAATGCTAAAAAACATTATCTTCCAGATAACCTTTGTGTTTGTGGACAGAAGATGTGAAGGTAGTGCACAGGAGAGGGACCAATTGAGATCATAAAAACGAAAATAAAAGGAGTTATGATGCTAATTACTTACTAAAATTTTTAAAGAAATAGGATTTTTAATACATACTAGTTTAAAAATAAATAAGTAAAAAGAATTACAAGAGATATCCTAAAGATTATATTACAGCCAAGAAAATATTCAAAGAGGATTAGCCATTAGGGATTAACATGTTTAATAAGTCTATTAACAATGGTTGATACACATAGGTAGCTCTTAGAATTAGCAAGTTGAAGTGGCAGGCTATATAGAATAGAATAGAATGATCGTTTATTTTAGCAAGAGATTACATGGCCGATTAGGTAGTGAGCACAAAAGTATACACATTTAGACATACACTATAACTTAAAATATATTACATAGTTTAGGTATACCTAGGTACATAACATTATTATATTTGTAATAATAACGACATTGTTTTTTAATTATAAAATTTTGGTATTTTTTTAAATTATTGTAATCCTACTATACTAAATAAAACATTTGCGTGCTTGTGTAGCAAAAACATGTGCGCCCGCTTACTGCATAAGAACAGCGATTATATTCAACTACCATGTTTTAGCAAATAAACTGATTCATTTCATTTCATTATATTAAAAAGTTTAGGTATATCGACTCATGTGTCCGAATGCAAAAAAGGTGTTCAGCTCAGCATTAATGTTGGGTGTGTATAGCTCTACTCTATAGAATAGAACCGACAGTCGTTGAGGAATAAAGGTTCTCGAATGGCGACCACGATGAAGGCCCCTCACCCGATGGATCGCCGACATCATGAAGGCTGCGGTAAGTCATGGCATTTTTGGGGAAGCCTATGTTAAGCTGCGTTCATCAAGCTGATGATGGTGATATTATGAGTTAATATCGTATACAACAAGACAAAAGCAATCCGATTAGGGTCGTTGTAACTAATTATCAGGCCGCGGTTAGGTTAACAGCCATGATTGGGATAATCCTTTGGTGGTGTGTTTGTGGTATACGTTAACAGGCCGTTATAATAAATAGCTTCTTAATTATGCAAGTACCGAAGTGTTTCGCTTTGTCTCTTGACGCCCCCAAGATCAAGAATTTAATATTTATTACTTAAAGATTTGAGGTCTGTATTAGGGATAGTTAACTAGCCTGCGCAAGTGGCTACGGTCGCATGATACATAGATAAAAAGCGTTTATGTAATTCTGCGTAAATAACTGAAAGAATTCCAAGTTTCATTAAAATCGGTTGAGCCGTTACGGCGTTATTAAACCACAAACATCCACACAAATTTTCGCATTATATAAAACTAGCTTCCGCTCGCGGCTTCACTCGCGTGGTACTTATGAAGATAAAAAGTAGCCTATATGCTATTCCAGACTATAATCTATCTCTGTGCCAAATTTCATTCAATTCCGTTCCGCCGTTTGGGCGTGATTGAACCACAAACATCCAAATATCCTCACAAACTTTCGCATTTGTAATATTAGTAGGATATTTAGTAGAATACTCAATACATTTATTGCTTTCACGTGGTTATAGGTGGTTACAGATATTAGGTACATAGTTAGAGAGTTTCTCAAGTGAACCCTGTATTGTTATGGCAACGAGGAGACTGGCTGAGGTTTTAATAAGTAGGAGGTATTAAAAAAAAAAAAAAAATATTTTATTTGGAACAAAAACAAATTTTACAATTTATAAACAATAGGAACACGTTGAAAAACTGCATTAGTTAAATTAAAAACTGTATCGCAGTTTCCAGCGCCCGCCTCCCGTTTACAGTAATTGATACAATAGTTGGACTAATGCTCCAATGAGACATAAGTACATAACAAATGAACATATAAAAGTACTTAATTATAATAAGATCTATAAAATGAGTGACAATAGGGCTACGTCTATACAACCAAATATTTTTATTATTTTTTAATTGTCGTGGGCAAAATGAGCTTGGTTGAGAGAATAGGAAGAACCTATATGAGCCCAGGTTTGAGTGTAAAGAGTATAAAGTGTATTGTGTGCGTGGATGTGTTTGCGTGCGTAGGTGTGTTTATGTGTGTGAGCGTGGGAGTGTGTGTGCGTGTAAGTACACACATAAGGCCTTATTACATCTATTCTAGATATTTTATACATCGTCAGGTGGAATTTTTTAACTACCTTACAGGACGCTGTAGTGCCTGGGTCATGTCTTAGATGGAGTAGGCTTGCCCAGCACATGTACCATACTCAAAGCTTAAACAAACGGAATAATTGAGATTGAACTGATTTGAACCAAAGTTTTTGCATAGTGTTTGTTAGCGACGCGAACATGTACTTACCTTATGTTACCTACCTGTATGTTCATTTGTTAATTGTGACAGGAGCGTGAGGGGCACGCGGGGATAGCCCGCTTCTAGAAAAATCTACCCGATCAGTCGAAATTAATGCGAGCCGCGCGTGCGTCGCACGCTCCTGATTTTTTTTGTAATTTGCTTAGTGCTAATAAGTTCTCGGTAATAAATTTAGTTTGCTCAAGAAAGTTGTGTTTAGCGTATTTAATCACCATCACCTGGCGGCACTGGCTTCAGTGTTAATACAATGAAAAATGTCGAATTTCTAAAAGTCTTAGAACAACTTAGTAGGCACTATTGGGTGTAGAACAAGCTCCTTTCCAGATAGATAGCATACATATTATAAATCACCTTGTATAATCTTTGTTTTATAGTAGTTTTGCAAAGGGCTTGTAGAGACAAAAGAACCAACGTGGTGAATGGAATCTAAGTAGCTATTCGACATCACTAATATCGGATCTCACCTAATCCTGTTTGGACGGATAGGCAATCTAACGCGTTAATTGGATTAACGGTTTAGGTAGCTAAGCAGTTGCGGTCTAAACTGAACTGAAGTCAAGTGAAAATAAACCTTAATTTCTTTAAAACGCTGACCGTCATATTGTAACGTATCTTCCGTTACGCGGTCCCTTTGATTAGGAACCTTACCACGAATTACATTCGTTACGCTCAACTCTTCAACTATGAGTAATTTAAGTGTCTGTAGCACACTCCTTGACTATGAGTTATTGACGTTCGCTGTTTTTGTGTCACACTTGCGGATTGGTGGTGAACAAGCCTTCCAATTCAAAAATAGTGTGTCCCAGACTGTGCCTGCGCGTGAAGATTTTGTGCATATTCTTTTAATATTTAAATGACGTTAGCTCTTGTGGGTTTACTGATGCAATTTCCTCCATTCTGATCTTTCCAATGACAGCTCCTTCATCTCCTTATACGACATGACGGCAATCTTCCCTTTATCTGGCTCATGTTATTAATTCTTGGTCTTCCTCTTCCTTGTTTTCCTTCTACCTAGCATATTCTGCACGGAGATATGTACACAAAAGGGGCCACTACAGCCTTTAATCCAGCACGTTTCTTCCACCAATGGTGACTGGCCTTGGTTATTGGCCCTTTTCAGATACACTATGCCTGGTTACTGACCTAATGCAGGATAACCAAGAAAGAACCAGTGACTCGACAAGTCGTATCGACGCTGTATAACGGCCACCGCTTCCTTGGAAATCTAAGTTCAGGTCTGACCTTTCCTATACGTGACGTTGTTCTTGCTTCTAATACATGACCTTTCGACCAGGTTAAAACAAGGTTGACGCCTACACACGACATCCTATGGTTATCTTTCACTAAACTTGATACGTATAAACACCGTAAGGCTGAAAGTACCTATATACGAATGAAAGTATTTCCAGTGTTTATATGAAAACTTGACATTGTTTGCTTAAATACTAATTGTTTTAAAAAATAGTGATGATTGTGTGAATACTAGAAACAAAGATATACTCGCTGTGCCCACGTTTGTAAATCCTTTAAAGAGAAACGTGTAACATCTATAACAAGGTCCCAAGCGATGTGCTAAAGTTATCAATTAGCAAAACTAAATTAAGCGAAAACTCTGTAAAAAATCTTATCACAAAATATCCGAATGTTTAGATGATGTTATAACTTCTCAGTTTAGGAGCAATAAAACATTATTTTCACAGAAACATCTTGTATTCCAGCCATAGCCCACAATCAACTAACTCATTGACTTTTACATATAACCATAGATAACAAATCATACATAACAGATGTCAAAAAAGCTTAGCACTGAATATTCTCCAACACGATTATTAATAAAGTTGTAAAAGGGTCATTTAAAAAATAACTAAGCCCTGGCTTCTTGCCTGCATCTTCTAGGTTTGGTCGCGAAGAACAGCCGTAAATTCAAATAGATTTAAGACGTTTCAAAATAATCCATGCATTTAAAATGAATAAATGAATATTGAAGTTCGAAAGGAGACTCTAAAAGGTACACTTAATTTCACCACACTAGTCATTTCGAGGTGAATAAGGCCACAAAGCATACGAGATACTATCTCCGTGTTAATCGGTCTTTATGTTAGTAGTGATCCTTATGTCCAAGAAGCCTTACACATTTTGATGATACTGTACCTTCTGAATAAGTAATCCGTAATGCCTTGCGTTCCTAAGCAGCCTTCGTGATATGAAGACTGTAATATAGCAGACGCAAACATCAATTATTGATTTGAAATAGGTAGGTATGTACATACATACTACGAGTAAGTATTCTATGCAAATGAAAAAAAGTACCTGCCTCATAAAAATTGTGTTCACCTAGAAATATATATACCTACCTATACTCTCAAAGGTGTCTAGAAATTGTGTCTAGAATAAGCCAATAGGGACTTAATCTACAAACTATACCACTTATACAATTTTTTTTTAAATTGACTTAATGTGCATGAAAAATCTGCTGTTTTGGAGCCAGATCAGTTAAATTCATCAGCTGTTTTATGTAGCAAAAGAGCTGCTTTCAAAAGTTTCGGAAAAAAACGATGTAAAGATAGACGAAGCGATTTCTGAAAAACAAGTACTTAGGCGAACTAAATGCTAGTTAACATTTTCTTCCAGCTAACCTTTTGAGTGTGTAAGAAAGGTTGGTAGTGCTAAGATAACAAAAATGAATAAGAGATTGAGGTAGATAAACAAATTGCCTATAGGTATAACAAAATAATATACGCAGTCTCTATTTTGAAAGTAGCTGATAAAGAAGATTCTAGTGCAGTTTTGATTACCTAATTGCATAATAACGGTCGTAATGACGACGACCGTTTCTTAGGAAACCAAAGATGCGATTCCATTATTCAGCACGTAATCAGTTACCAAAGTACTATGTTGGGGGTTTAATGCGTAATCAGACTTTACTGCCCAGCCTCATTTTAGATTTTGGGGTGCATTCATGATTTGGACGAATGTTTTGGGGGAATCTTTAAGACTTTTGTAATAGGTTTGGTTATTAAGAAACAGTGGAGGCCTTTTAAATAAGTAATTAAATGAAGAATAAGGGTAGTTGAAGGGTATTTTGTTTTGATTATAGAAGGTGATTTGTATTGTGTATACTATTGACTGGCCTCATAGCTCAGTTGGTAGTAAATCTGCCTTCTGCGCTAGAGGTCGCGGGTTCGATTCCCGCACTGGACAAACATTTGTGACTAACACTATTGACTACTATTGACTATTGACTATCAATACTGAAATATTAAATACTAAATTATATTTTGACAGCTTTACAATTATGAACTGTCAAAATTTAATATCCATGCAACCAGGGTTCGATTCTCGAGATTATGCGTTCTAGAATACGACATCAGTAGAAAACCGTTAGTTAATCATCTGTTCATGACAATTTATGAAAACTCACTCAAGTGGAGAGAGAGATAAGATCTACACAATCTTAGATCACGATCATGGGATATCGACATCTTTATCTAATTTCTGAGAATAGCTCCCCAGATAGATATTAACATGCCCAACACCTTAGACAGTCACGTACTAAATGCAGGATCACGTAGTAATTTCCCACGTGTTACAATTGCTCTGAATGCATTTGCTGGTCAGTAGATAGCGATTCTGGGTAAAATAGATAGCTCACTTGTCTTGCAAGAGAGCCAGTATTAGGGGTTGCAGTTTCATAGATTCTCAATTTCGAAACTGACGTTTGAAATTGGCCTCATGAGTTTCGAAGTTTCGGAATTTCGAAAATGGATTTAGGATCGAAAAATTAAGAAAAATAAGACTTTTTGTTCGATGTCGATGTGTATTTAAGTAAAAAAAGGTACATATATCCAAAAAAAATTCTTAGTACCCGCCGGAAAACGCACAATAAAGGCAAAATTTTGTTTTAAATGTACTATTTAATAGATTTCACTTCATTTTCACTTTTATCTAGCAGTTTCGAAATTTCGAAACTGGAAACGCCAATTTCGAAATTGTAGAACATGGCAAAATGGTCCGAAATTTCGAAACTATGAAGCTTCGAAATTTCGGAATGCACCCCCTGGCCAGTATTGTTCAGTTTCTATAGCCAAAGGCTGGTCAGTAATAGAATTACGAAGGAAGAATCGAGGTACCTAATGGATTAGTTCACCTAATCCAACTAATATTATAGATACATAGATAGACACCATAAACTTATAAACATTAACACAAAAACAATAAAAACTAAATTATGTGATACAATGAGCGGTCTTATCGCTGAATAGCGATCTCTACCAGACAACCTTTGGATGGAGTGGACTGGATATGATTTGATAGGGTATATAATAGTATATCAGATGAAATTAAGTATAATATTATAAGCTTCCGCCCGCGACTTCGCTCGCGTGGTATCTATAAAAATAAATAGTAACCTATATGCTATACCATATACACTAACTAACTATAATCTATCTCAGTGCAAAATTTCATCCGAATCTGTTCTGCCGTTTAGGCGTGATTGAACCACAAACATCCTCACAAACTTTCGCATTTAATTGGGATCTATTTTTCTCGCACCGATATCGAGTTATAAAATGTTACTTTCATGCAAGAAGGTAGGTTTCTTAATGCGGTTGCCATGGCGACGTAATCCCCTTTATTTTAGCTTCCCCTCCGTGCAACCCCCTGCATTTATCCGGCAGCCCTTGGGATAGGATTGTTTCAAATTTACTCCGATCTGTAACATGAACTTGAATATTTTGAATGTTCTGTTTTTTACCTGACTCAAAACATTTCATGATTATCCAAAGGATTTCCCCAGAATTTAAGCTTTTTCTTGGTGGTTTGGAAATTTCACTATCCAATTTACAATATTCCTTTCAATTAAATTCAATTTAAAAAGTTTTTATTGCAATATTCCACTTAGGTCTACTTTCAAACGTCTGAGAAACTAGGTGATGCTCCTCGCGCTCAAGCCTAGATGAATCAGACAAGAAACATGGCGAGCGTGAAAATAATTTTTTTCGGTGTTCCTTTTCACAAAAAGCGATTTTTGCCGATCGTTTGTTCCTTCACACAAAAACCGATTTTTGCCGATCGAACAAGGCGACACTCAGAATGACTCCCGCTGCGGGACAAATTGCATGATCTGCAAATCTTTGTTCCGGGTCTGGGTGTTGTGGTACCATGGTACTCGTAGTTTCTGATACCCACGACACAGGGAATCCTAGTGTGGGGTCAGCACTATGTATGTGACTGTTAAATAAAACGCCAGCTCATGTTACAATACGGTGTAACATAGTCCAATGTCAAGTCGACGAAACGACGAATTTGTCTATTGAATACCGCCCCATCAAACCCACCCCTGAAACTGCAGTTTACACCCCCTGATGGCAGCATTATGCCGTTCGCCACGCCATAGCGTATTATTTGATGTTTTTATATTTCTTTACGTGGTACGATTTGGAGAATTTATGAAACGTAGACGTAGACGTGTAGGTAATAACTTTGCTTATTTAGGTTGATGACCTTTGTAGATAGGTAACGGTACCTCGTACGTTATGTTAGATCCTGCGATCCTCTGTTCTTTTTACTACATACAGCTTGGTAAAAAAATCACACATAGTGCGTCCAAGTAATTTGTTTTTTTGAGCGAGCGAACGAAGATTTGGGAACAGATTTGACGAACAACTTGGGCGAATCGGCGTTTATGTTTATATTTTTGTATGTATATATTTGTTAGAGTATAACTTTCGAACAGTTTATCCGATCTGCATGGTATTTAGAAGGTCAACAGATTGTATTTATTATTATTTAGGTATTTTATTTTCAAAATCTTAGGAGAATCTTACAGCTAGGTTTACGCAACATCTGATAAAATATATATATAAAACATGCCTGGGAAGACCAGTGCAAGATTAATAATATTATAATGATTAATATTATCAAGATTTCCTGGTAGGAATATAGATAGCATAGATATTAAAAATCACTTTGATGTAGACAAACTCTGGAAACGGACGCAAGAACCGACCGACTTTCATAGTTGAAAGCTTAACGTGCCACTTGCTCATTAGCGGTCACCCATCCATTTGGTGACCGCGCTGAAAGTTGCTTCACTTAGCTAAACTATTAGGAGCGCTTCGCAGTTCACATTCTCAGATAAAAGAAGCAATTTACATGTAGGCCAAGCGTTATCTTAACTCGGGTTAGCAGTAATTATTCAATTATGCTTTAGTTTCTTGAGTTACAATACCGTCATAGGACGGCCGTAATGTAGAGTATACGAAATAAAATGCGTGGGAAACTTATTTTCCTTTTTATTATAAAATTACAGTCAGAGACACAACCGCTAGATTTGGATGTTAAGACAGAAAGTACGAGAAAAAATTGCCACAACACAAAAAATATGTTATATTATAACAAAGGTCAAGGGTTGAAACAATGAGTTTTGCACACATTTGTGTGCAAGTTACCAAAATATTTGGACTTACCTCTGTCTATCCCCCTTAAACATCTTCAAGGATCTGATCAAGTGGAGATTTGATAGGATGTCTATTGATTGGGGATAAAGTCGTTAGCCTATTTCTTTTTTCTATATAAATATAAGCCACTTTTAAATCAAAAAAGTGCATTTAAATGACGGCCATCACACGACGTTCATCGTTTTTCAGAAAACCATAGCATAAAGAAAGCGGCTATCTTATCGTCAGCGGGTCCGAATGTACACAATTTGTATATATCTTTGAGGTTTTCGACTCTTGCACGTGCATGCATAACCGTTCAGCGCTCTGGGGTACAGGAGACCCCTAAAGTTAAATGACCAAATCAAATACCTAATTTCGGTTTTTTGGCGTCTATGTCAAATAAGCGGAAATGCTATCGATCCGCGATTGTGCGAATTGCCAGTAGATAGAAAGGTAGGTATAAGGTAGGTAATAAGAACTTAAAACTATTTTTCTTATACACATGTATTTATTAGGGATTGCAGAATCGGGTAGTTTTTAAGGAACCGGGAATACCGGGAAGCTTCACATAGGGAACCGGGAATTCCCGGGTATTTCGGGAAATTTCGGGAAAAATATTTTACGTCTAGGCGAAAGGTTTAAAGTTAAACTGTCATAGCTTAATATTAACCAACCGCACATACTTTTGCTTGTCGCAGGTTCTGATCAAAAGGATAGAATAAAGCTATATCACTGTTGATCTGTTTAATAATTTAAGCATGTAAGGTAAGGATATTGTTGATTTTTATGCAAGAAAAACAATGTAAAATTTCATAAAAAAAAGTATGTGCGGTTGGTTAATATTAAGCTATGACAGTTTAAACCTTTCGCCTAGACGTAAAATATTTTTACCGAAATTTCCCGAAAGAACCGGGAAACGATTTATGATTTCCCGGTTCCTATATTGGCAAAAAAAACGGGAATTCCCGGGTATTTCGGGACCGGGAATTCCCGGGACCAAACCCTAGTATTTATAGCAACCGTAATTCGTGATTTTTCTGTTGACCAATATTTTAGCTCAGATCACGGGGTAAACTAGTAAACAAAATTATTGTAGAGATTATTTATTTGTAATAAATATTATTAAAATGAGTAATAGTTTATTCAAATTCAGTAGAGTTTGTATGTAAAGTAAGAAATTCAATAAATTAAATTGTTTTATGACGTTTCGAGAGTACATTGCCTCACACACAGGTCACCAGTTCAGTAATAATCATTAAAGTTTAATGGGTAAGTTACCTTTAGGGTTTAACTCTCACATTTGTGTTATAATAGTTTATTTAGTTTAATAGACTAAGTCTAAGGCTAGATTTAAATTCTTTTACGAATAAGTCAACTTAAATTAACACAAGTGTTAATTTGACTTTGAGGTCAAAATAAAACTTCATAATAATGCAATTTCAAGCTTCACTGATTAGATTAGATTGCCTCTTTGGCATTTGTAACCACGAATTGTAGTAAATTCTCAACGAAATGTAGAAATTCTGCTTAATTCTTTGAATTATAAATGCAAAAGTTTGGATGGCTGGATGGATGTTTGTTACTCAACCACGCCAGAACGGCTGAACAGTTCTGGATGAAATTTGGCACAGAGATAGATATGGAATAGCTCATTGGCTTAACATAATACTTTATATCCTCGTAGGTACCACGGAAGCGAAGCCGGGCGACAGCTAGTAATAAAATAATACACAGCAACCCAAATATTATTCAAACAACAAACTATCCACCACAATGACGCAAAAATTACAAAGCTATTATTCAATTACAAAAAGATTAAAACCAACATGACACACGACCTCGAACTAACCATAAAATTATACGTTTTATGGTCAAAACAAATTATTTCATAATAGAGCCATATGCTCTGAAGGTCAATATGACCGCCCACGGCAATTTACGGTTAACTCTGTGGTACAAAGAGTTGATGTTTATTTTTAAACCGCTTGTGGCGTAACTTGCCTAGTCAATATAGATTACTAAGATAAAGTACGATCAGTGGCGTTCAACGCGTTCACCAAATGGATGGGTGACCGCAAGTGGCATTTGCCGACATCGGTGGCGTAGTGGGTGAGTGCCCGTCTGAGGCGCAAGGGATGCGGCTTCGTTTCCCTTTACGGGACAAATATTTATATGATCTGCAAATATTTGCTCCGGTTGCTTGCTTGCTTGTCGTGTCACTGATCCTTTGGCTTCAGCAGTGGATGTTTTACGGCTGAAATGATGATGATGATGATGAACTGAGCGTTTATACGGTTATTGATTGATTCTTCCAGGCTTGGTCGCGAGGAACAGGCATAGCTTCACCTAGTTTCTAAGACGTTTCAAAGTGATCCTAGTGATTTTATTGAAATAAATGCCTTTTGACTTTGACTTGACTTTGACTTTGACTATTCCGAAAAAGTCATTTAATTCTGCTTTTAACTGTTCCTAGTTTGTGGTTCAAAGATAAGCTGGACTTATCGGTCACTGTTATTGATTTATGCTTAAGCTAATACTGTGTTAGTCAGTTGAGTTGAGTCACAACAAATACTCACAAACGTGATACCACCAGCCACAAAGAGGAAATGAATACCTACAACCTTGTAGGTATAATCGGCATTCCTGTCCTGGTTGTCATAATAACACCCAACAGTCGCATACAAAGTCCACAGTAAGAATCCCTGTGTCGTGGTTATCAGAATCAACGAGTGCCATGGTAGACAACACCCAGACCCGGAACAAATATTTGCAGACCATGCAAACATTTCCAATGTGTCCCAATTTGATTATTTTTCACTCAAAATTCCAATCACAACGACAAAAGATGCGAAACGTATTTCATCACAATCGCTGTTTTTGACAAGACAATCGTCGTGCGTGAGTGAAATTTCGAGGGAAAATTTGACAGCTGAAAAGGATTTTTGACAGAACCGCGGCTTAGTTCGGTTCAGTTCAGTTCAGTTCAGTTGGCCACCGGGACGGATAAGCAGAGGATTTTGCCACCGGTCAGCGCACACTAGCAGCTTAGATATTTATTGTAGCATTTAGTGCTTCAATGAAGTAAACTTACTTCATTGAAGACCAATAACTTTGATAACGATACTGAATCCCATAGTCACTTGGGCATTGTTCTTCAGTATTTTTAAATTTTACTTCCAGGTTAGGTACTCTATTCTTTTTTTCCCTTTTTGACTGGCCAGTGGCCATGGCTCAGTTGGTAGTAACTCTGCCTTCTGCGCTAGAGGTCGCGGGTGTCGATTCCCGCACTGGACAAACATTTGTCTGATGAACACAGATGTTTGTTCTGTGTCTGGGTGTTAAATATATATCTATTATCTGTATATATAAAAGAACAAGGCCTCAACGTGCGATCAACGCACAGCCCAAACCGCTGAAGTTATAAAGCTGAAATTTGGACAGTAGCTGCCTTATATGCCAAACACATCCTCTAAGGAGGGATTTTCATAATATCAACTCCTAAGAGGGCGAAAAGGGGTTAAAACGTTTGTATGAAAAATTGTATTCCTTGAACCTACAGATTTGAAACTAACTAAAAATAACAGATATAAGGAAAAAATGTATTTTAAGAATTTCAAAACTACCCATTAAATGGGTGTAATGAGATGTCAAAGTTTGTATGGGAGAATCTTAACGCAACGAGAGATTTATCTGAAACTTGGTGCAAATACTCATAAAGTCAAATACGGAACTACGGACTTTAGGGTTTTTAAAAACTGCCCCTTTTTATCAAGACACCACGCGAGGAAAGCCGCGGGCGTACGCTAGTGTATTATGTATATCAGTCTCTGGTACCCATAGTACAGGCTTGGCTAGTTTGGGATCAGTTGACCGTGTGTAATATGTCCGGAATATTTATTTATTTATTTATTTATTGGACTAGCCTCATAGCTCAGTCGGTAGTAAGTAACTCTGCCTTCTGCGCTAGAGGTCGCGGGTTCGATTCCCGCACTGGACAAACATTTGTGACTAACACAGATGTTTGTTCTGTGTCTGGGTGTTAAATATATATCTATTATGTATATCAGTCTCTGGTAACCATTGTACAGGCTTGGCTAGTTTGGGATCAGTTGACCGTGTGTGATATGTCCGGAATATTTATTTATTTATATTTATTTATTTATTAATAAAACCTTTATCCATGATGAAATTAGACAATTTGTATCTAGTAGGTATAATATCCCTACACTTCTTTTCAGTCTGTGTTGTTTTTCCAATTCAAAATTCAATTTCTAAGTTTAATCAATTCAATTGCCATAAATCTACGATAAAGACAATCAAACCAAATCGCGTTTTTCTCTTTCCTCCCTCATTATCGGACCAATTAAACATTCTTGTTACTCACGACAAAGCATTATAGAGCTTTCCCAGAGAGATACGCTAAAAGGAAAACTGTTGAATAAAAGCTTGGTATAAAATTGTTGGTTTTATAAAGATTTTTTGTTGTTGAAGAGTTTTCGACTTCAGAGGACATTGGCGAGGAATTTGAACGACGTTATTGTGTAGCCAGGGTTTTATACAAAATGTAGCGTTATGTAGCGGTTTTAGTACAACTTCAGACTTTTGAACTTTGTAATTTTTTATGTTTTTCAAACACCAAATGTTTTTAGGGTTCCGTACCTCATTTGGAAAAACGGAACCCTTATAGGATCACTTTGTTGTCCGTCTGTCTATCTGTCTGTCCGTCTGTCAAGACCCTTTTTCTTAGAAACGGCTAAAGGTATCAACTTGAAATATATACCACCTATTAAGGTGCTAATAATATAGGTGGTTCCTCCTAACACTAATTTTATGTATGAAAGTATAAATAAATAAGGTCTGTGGGCTTATGGTGCCGTATAAAAATCAATGCTCTAGTTTAACGCATTAAAAATATATGGCAATGAAAAATATAATTTTTGTACGGAAATGGCTAAAATGAAAAACTTCTAGGGTACTTCCAGTTACCTCACAATTCTGAAATTTGGAATGCTATGAGCTTTTGTAACTCAATTAAAGGGAAAAGTCTGAAATTGAGGAATTTCGAAGTTTTTTAGGGAACAAAGTTATATTTGCGGTCAATGTCATATAATGACTACGTGAGCGCAAATATAAGTTTGTCAATTCCTACACTTAGTATTTTTATTTTATGACCATGACCACTGGTGCACGACCGGGATTCGAACCCAAGACCAATGGTACGGAACCCTCAGGGCGCGAGTTCTCGCACTTAGACCGTCTTTATTTTTGATGACGTTAGAAAACAAAGCCAATTGGCATGGCCTGGACAAAGTTTGTTCTAGTATACACGGTGTATATGAAGTCAAAATTTACATTCTGTACTTTTCATACATTCCCCATAAACTATGCGATATTTTTTAGGCGTTGGCGTAAGTTGAAAGTCTCAAAGCTTAACCCTGTTATTATGAAACTGGGTTTAGTCGAGGACTCACTTTACCCTGGTTTTGTGACGTTTCATATCATACGCTTAACATAAAGCAACGACGGCATGAAATAACACGTCAAAAAAACCCGGGTTTAGTTAGACCTCTTCTGAACCCAGTTTCATAATAAATTGGTTTGGGTTCAAATTCGTTTAAAATAGCGCTGACACGTACGCATCAGCATGGCAATAAGAAGTCATGGTAGGGTCTAATTCTAATCGGGGGTGGTTAGACCTGCACTGACTTCCCGCTGTGGGGTGTTTTGTGCATTGTCCCCCTATGCTAAGCCTACCCCAGCCAGCCCAGCTCCTTAAAATAGCGAAGCAGGACTTTGGTAGGGTCTATTGTTTGAACTAAATTTATTTAGATGCATAAGAAAGGAACTCACTTTTCATGCTCGTTTGGCAAATGTATGTACTAAGTTCACTAACATAACAACAAAAGAATTATAACAACCAATCGTTTAGCAACATAATCATAGAAATAGCTAAACTTAAACCGTAGTTTCAAAGCTAATAGTTCTAAACTGTCTGGTGCGTAAAAGGGAAAGTTCTGCCCCTAAATCGGTAACGACAAACTTAGATTTTATGACGCAACTACACGAACCGGTAAAGCTGGTTTTACACGGATCGTCTCTCAACCAGTCTTTACACTTTCGGTATTTAAATCCAGCTTCCATATCAAAGGTATATCTTGGTCCATCAAGAAGGTTCAGTATGAGGAAGTCTGAATCTGCAAGAGATAAAGTTTTCTTCGAAATATACATGTCGTCGATTTTAGAGTAAGCAAAACTGCATTTACGGTTTTTCACAAAACTCTTCACGGTCTTGTTATAAAACCCAGTAATTTTCCAAAAAAGAAAAGCAGAAAAACCAACACCTAGTTCGAGGAACATCTGTAGCATGTGCTTCCCTTGGAACTTTGAAGTTTCTATTTGTCTTTTTTCCAATGTTTACAAGCTTTTAGTTTATAAACAAGTACCTGTTTTTTTTTTCGAGTCTTAACTTCCTCGATCGGCACCACACTGAAGCTCTACATTCCATGTTGTGAACACGATTATCGCTATATGCATTAAGCCGTGTTTGTTGCCTGATTTTTCTAGGCTTGGTTGCAAGGAACAGGCGCAGCTTCACCTAGTTTCTAAGACGTTTCAAAGTGATCCTAGTGATTTTATTGAAATAAACTCCTTTTGACTTTGATCTGATCTTGTAAAAATATAAAGGCAACACATCTTAAGTGTTTCTTTATTCCTTAGATCTTGGAAATCTACAATTTACGCTAACAACGGTATCCTCTCTGAGGCTGTCAAGCACACGACCACAACGCTATAAGCATTGTGGCTTTCCTAATAGAATTTCTCGAGAACAAAAAAATATTTGGTTTAGCTTAGTCTCATATTGACTTGTTCATAAATTGGCCCCATTCCTAGAAAATATCTCAAATATCAGGATTGTTTTTTTTTTCGTACCCTTCTCCCCATAAAAAGCTCTGGCAACCTTACTCACCGCAGGAACACAACACTATTTGAAACAAATAATGTGAAAATAATATGGCTGCGATCTTCTATATGGCGGAAGTACCTCCCAGGCGGGCTGCTCCAATTTAGAACGAGAAAACCTCGCTGTGCCCTACCTCTTTACCCAAGTTAAACATGACAACAATAATGTCCTAGCCGCCTTAACCCATATCAAACAGCTACATTACCATATCGACGTTGTTTATCCAATTACTATGCACCCTAGTGTACCGAGTATGCAGCTATGCACATTATCCGAGCATCTAATACGTCGCCAGACCATTTGAGTGGTATCGTACGCTATACTTAGCACGTATGGCGACAATTCGAATCGCTTACGTAAGTGTAGCTGAGATTATCATAGGTATCGTTTTATTAGCATGAGTATTTGTATCGTCTAGTTAAGGATACGTTCCACTTCAATTCTTAATAAAAGCTTCACGATGTTTCCTTTCAACGTTTGAGAGTAATAGTATAGTACATATAAATTCCAGTATGGAAAATCCAATTCAATTCTAAAGGTGTCTAGCACATATACATTTTCCGAATGGATAATCCAATTCATTATTTTTGAATAAAATCACTAGGATCACTTTGAATCACTGGTGCACGACCGAGATTCGAACCCTGAGGGTATGAAGACGGAGCCACTACCACCATTCCACCAGTGGTCATACGGGTACCATGAACAAAGCCGCTAGCGGAAGCTATCTCTCTACATAGTGGGTATGTGTGCGTGATACCCGAAAATACTTCCGCGCTGACTGTGATGGAAGCGGTTTGACCTCTCAAAAGGATCACGCTTATTAAAGAGGGGTCAAGCAAGATGGATGGCTGGGGTCCGTTGCGGTGGTCGCAATACAGAGCCGCGGATAAAAGCATGTAGCAACAATGGTGTTTCATTGTCTACTTCGTTGTACGGTTGCCAACTAGGTACATAAATAAAAATACACATGTATGAAATCTCGAAGCTAGTAAAAAATAAAACGAACCCCTTGCGCCTCAGACGGGCACTCGCCCGCTCGCTTGCTTGCCGTGTCACTGGTTCTTTCTCAGACATCCTGCAGTAAGGTCAGAGGGCGGCCTAGTATCAGTAGTCCGATGATTTAGTCCGATGATGCTGATCAATACAGATCATCAGACTACTGAGCCTTTCAATCCGATATTTACACATTTCGACTTTCCCAAAAAAAAATATGCATTAACTTCAGTTTATTTTTTCCAACAAAAAAAATGTGTGTCCTTAAAAAAAATAGCAGGGTGAAGTATGTCCATCGAGGTCGTCAGAGAGATGATGACCCAAAATTTGTTACCAAGACAGAACTAGCATTGCCATCCAGCGTGGCAATTCCGCCAGCGTCTTGGGGACGCTTCCGACTGGTAGTGATCTGGATCAGTTGAGCTATCTATAGATCGTTTGTAACGGTCTTTAGATGGCTCAACTGTTTCTTGTGTATTTTGTAAATATTAACTTGTATTAGTTTTAAGTTTCTTTCTGTAAATAAAAATATCTACTTTAGACAGAACCGTGAAAAATATCTAGAGTTTGTAATAATCCTCATAAAATGAAACCTGCTCCGCTCTTACCCCTAACTTTACACACGTAGCTCCTATAAAACAAACAACAGCCACGCCACATTACAGCAATAATAACTTTTGCGATCGTATTCAATGTGTTCGCGGACGTGATCGCTTCGTGTGTCAGGAGAATTTAAAATAAATAAAATAAATAAATATTCCGGACATATCACACACGGTCAACTGATCCCAAAATAGGCATAGCCTGTACTATGGGTACCAGAGACTGATATACATAATAGATTAATATTTAACACCCAGACACAGAACAAACATCTGTGTTCATCACACAAATGTTTGTCGAGAGCGGGAATCGAACCCGCGACCTCTAGCGCAGAAGGCAGAGTTACTACCAACTGAGCTATGAGGCCAGTCAAATTGGCAATGCCATCTGGGGAATTACCTACAAACGGCACCCATCCTATCCTACTAATATTATAAACTAGCTTCCGTGCGCGGCTTCGCTCACGTGGTTACTACATAAAAAGTAGCCTGTATGCTATTCTAGATAAAGAACTTTATCTATTCCAAGTTTCAACGAAATCGGTTGAGATGTTATGGCGTGATTGAACTAGATTGAACAACAAACATCCTCACAACTTCTACACACATTCTAACAACTTGTACCTTTTTTCTTGTTTTTTATTTGCCTGTGTTTTTTGTTTCTTTTTTGTTGTTTTTGTTTTGTCAACATTTCTGTTGTTATTATTATTATTGTTTTTTCTGTGTGTCTCATTGTTGTATTGTCGTCACAAATAAATGTCTTTTCTTTCTTTCTTTCTTTCTTTCTCACAAACTTTCGAATTTATAATATTAGTAGGATGCGAAAGTTTGTGAAGATGTTTAGATGTTTGTTGTTCAATCACGCCCTAACGGCTCAACCGATTTCGTTGAAACTTGGAACAGATAAAGTTCTTTACCTAGAATAGCATTTAGGCTATTAATCTTCATAGGTACCAAGCGAGCGAAGCGGCTGGTGGAATCTAGAGATAATTTTAGAAAAGGCAAGTGACAAGATCGAAAGACCATTTTAGAATGGGCCTGGCTAAACTTTCGAAGTCGCCAAATAGGACTCTATACTTAACAATTCAGAACACGGGGTTCTCATTAACCTAAGTTTTCTTCCAGAGCTTTTCAGAGGAACCTGAATTGGGTTTAAAAGGACGCGTATATGAGAATTATGTATGTAAAATGAAGTTATTCAATTCAATTCAAGATTTTGCAAACTTTGACGTACCCTTAACTTTGAGCTTTAGGCCTCGTCCTTAATAACTTTCCAAAATTTTACTCTTCATTCATTATTTGGACCCTCAGACCTTACCCTGTGTGTAAGGGGTTCCATTAACAACTTCCGGAACCCAAGCCAACCTCACCGGCTCGTGGTACACC
Source organism: Anticlea derivata (assembly GCA_947579855.1). Classification (NCBI taxonomy): domain Eukaryota; kingdom Metazoa; phylum Arthropoda; class Insecta; order Lepidoptera; family Geometridae; genus Anticlea; species Anticlea derivata. The sequence goes on along the minus strand of OX388276.1, from coordinate 9,386,752 downwards.
CTGGCTTTCAGCGAACGAGGCTCTGTCGGTGTATGGAAAGGGCTCAAGACCGTTCGTCGTGGAACTCTTTGGGGGAGGCCTTTGTCCAGCAGCTTCTACAGGTTGTTGATGATGACCTGACCCTACACAGGCAACACGACCCAATAAACCAGTTATGTAATAAAAGAAAAAGGCTTACGACTTTTGAATCGTTCGTCAACTTACACCGAAAATCTCGTACTACAGTACTCTGGTGTCAGTTGACGAATCGCAAAACTAATATTATTTCCGTTCTGTCATTAGGCCAACACGGCTTAATAACCTTCACAAAAATGATCTTCACCCATTATGTGGATTCTAAGAGCTGACCCTAGACAGACAACACGACAGATCAATAAAAGTTATGTAATATACATAATACAACGCTCTAAAACGTGACTATCACCCGTAACAGGATCAGATAATCTGGCTCGAAGGAACATAAATAAAATCAAGATCGAATAACTCTCGCAGACCGTTTTGAGATATTGCGATATTGTGGAGTTCATAGTTTGTTTCTAAGAGTTTCTAGTTTCTAAGAGATGTCGTTTATACAAGGTGATTCATTATATGTATTCCATCCCGAAAGGGGCTTATTCTACAAGCATTAAGTAATAAAGTTTGTTCCACGACTTTTGGAAATTCGACATTTTTCATTGAAAATACTGCGGATGCGGATATAAAATCAGTTATTTTGGGGTCAAATCCGGTCAGCGGTCAATAAATCAGCTGTTTTAGGTAGCAATCTTTATTACTAACTTCTTGTTCGTTAAGGTATTAGTTTTAAAAATGATAAAAATACCAAAAACAGCAAATTTGAGAAAGTTTGTGAAAAAAAAAATGAAAATATTGATGTTTTTTTCGCGATTATTTCTTTTTGTTGACATGTTATGAATCACCGTGTAGAGACTGAACCTGTTTATCTGTTACTGCAAGTTTTGTATCATATTAAATATCTTTAATCAATTCTCGAGCTTTGAGCTTAAATAGGTTTCATCTTTATCATAATTTCAGCCGTAGGACGTCGACTGCTAATCATGAGCCTCCCATAGATTACCAGAAAAAATCATTTGGGCGATTTGCCCATACTCGCCACGCTGGGCATGCTGGTTGGCGACGCAGATATACCTAGCTATTGTTGTTAATAAGGAACGCTTCTGCCCATCCCCTAGCTTTTTTTTGCGTTAGTCGCCTCTTACCCGTTAGCCCCGGCCGTAGAATAGGCCCCTCCATTACTTCCCGTGGATTTAATAAGTGGAAAAAAGTAGGGGATGGGCAGCAGTGTTCCCTATCAACAATAGCTTTGTTTATTCTAGCCAACCCGCATGCATAGCGAGGCGAGTATGGCCAAATCCCCCCAAATGATTGTTTGGGAGCAGGCCGTACAAAGTCAGACGCGCTGGAAATATATGGGGGAGGCCTATGTTCAGTAGTGGACGTCCTACGGCTGAAATGATGTCAGTGATGAGGTAGTGAATCCAGTAGCCACTAAGCAAGTTTACAAACTAAAGTTGAAAACAATGTCCCATAACTTGCTTGTGGTAATACAAACTTGCCTACCTCTCTGACATAGTAGTAGCTTTCAAAGGCACCTTTTGTGAGTCACAGGTTAAGTTTTTATTTCTTATGAAACGTTGAATGTCATATGACGGCCGTGAAGTCCGCTATACATGCCAGTTAAATGCTCCAATCAAATCCTACATCCTACAAATATTATAAATGCGAAAGTTTGTGAGTATGCTTGGATGTTTGTGGTTTAATCACGCCGTAACGGCTCAACCGATTTTCATGACACTTGGAATATATAGTTATTTAGCTAGTATATAATATACTGGCTTTTTGACTAGGTACTACGCGAGCGAAGCCGCGGTCGCATGCTAGTAATTGATATATTACTGTCCCGGCCATGTAATGTTTAAGTGATTGGCGGCTCAAAAAATTGCAAAAAAATAAATAACTTTACTTTACGACGGTCATTTGCTAAATAAATGATAGGTTCTAGGCAGCAGAAAAGAATTCCGAAGATATTTATATTTTGAATTATTAGATATAAGTATGTCAAAAACATGTGTTTTGAAATAGTAAATTATAAGAATTATAAACGTAGGGAAAGTATATATTTTGCGGACTTCAATATTATAACTTCAATATTTTCAATTTATTTTCTTAAATAGCAATAATGTGGTTGTCCTATCCAAATCACATGACCTATCTAACTGTCACCGAAACGAAAACCTAAGCAATATACAACTTCTGCTAAGTTTGGGGGCCGAGATGGAAATAAGGTCGAGATGGGAATAACTGGCACCAACAGGCTATACTTTCGACATCTCAAATAGCACTTCAATTTATTACCCTAAACATAAAGAACAAAAAGGCAGGGATAAATACAATAAGCGACAAAAGGACCAGATGACCCAAACCTATGTCTCAACGTTTCGCGCAAATTATTGGGAATACATCCATAAAACTAAGCCTAAGGCAGGTAGGGTCTGGGAATAGGGATACCTAGTTACCAGTGAAATTGTCCGGCTCATATATTTGACGGGTAAAATGTGTCGGTCCGGCTTATACCCAACTGCCCAGTTGGGTAGTGTTTTTCGGGTGTATTTATGTTTGTATCTTTCCTTTGGCTCGTTCTATAGCCATAACGGCTTGATAGATTTGGTTAAATTGTGTCTTTGGATTTGTCTATATCACAAGTGATATTTATGATGAATACAATGTCAAGAAATCCAATATGGCGGCTATACACCGCTGTATTCGATTTCTTTTGAAACAAAACACGATAAAACCTGATGGATTTTGAAGGATGAGATGGCAGTCTAGCGAGAGTTCCCAATTGGGCCCAGGTTTGTGGGCCCAGTTAGTAACTTAATAGAAATTATGCTATAGTTTGGGTGCCTTTTAAGAGCAGCTTTGGTGCTTCTATGAAAAACTTACAGCTTGAAATCTCACGTTTGAATAGGTTGTCAGAAAGAGTCTGCAATGAACACAAATCGCTCAGCTGTTAATGCAGTAACGGTCACCCATCCACTCAGCGCTTCCCTCATCATCACCTTCTGAAACTAAAAAATGAATCTATCCGGCCTTTTCATATATTACCAGTAGGATCGCCATCTCTAGCTGCAGGTACGGTCTGCGGCGGCACTTGGAACTTTCCAGAAAGATATCAATTTATGGGCGAGGGTTTATAGCTATAGTAAAAAAACTTTTCGGACATTTCGATATTTTAGCTTTAAGCGCCCGGGAGTGTTGTGGTGTCGATAGTTTTGGCAAGGTCGTATTTAGAACGGAAACCCTTTCGTTATTTTTTTAAAACTTTATTTACTTCGGTATTTGTGTTTAAGAAACCCCATATTCTGGATTTTATCACGCAGTGAATCTCGGGGCATAGCCCGTTGCGCGACTTTGAGCTTAAGTATGAGGCCTATAGTTAGTGACTGTCGCAGTGCCATATGTCATCACTGGCAACGCGCACTGATTGTAGACTTTCGTCTTGTGACTGTGGTATCTGAGACGAGAAGAGATCCGTTGAAGAACCAAGGTCATCGCCATAGCTTTTAGAATTCGCAATTGAGGTGGCACTGGGCAGGCCATATAGCCGACGACGTTGTGAAGGTTGCGAGAAGTCGGTGGATGGAGAAAGCTCAAGACCATTCGGCATGGAACTCTTTGGTAGAGGCCTATGTTCAGTGGAATTCATCAGGCTGATGATGATGAACCCCATATTTTGCTTTAATCAATCCAAAGTAATTTTCTACTTAGATGCTATCGAAACACGAAACATTGAGTGAGCGTTATTCGAGGAACGACTACAGATATAATTTTCGTTCCTATCATTGTATTTACCTGTCTGGCATAAAATAAGCGTCTATCGTTTTAATAGAAAGCTTTTTAACTTTGCTCTTTGATGTCTGACTAATTGGTTAAGTAAAGTATAAGTGAAAGAGAAGTTTTATCTTCCATAGATTCCAAGAGTTCTTGCTCAACCAGTCGTCTTAATAAAGATAAAGAACTAAAGATAGTAGTGTTGGGTAGCTTAGCAAATGTGATGGCACTTTAGTATCGATATAGCTGTTGAGGCTGCCACGATTTTGTAGTACCTCAGAGATGTTCACACAGACCAGGACGGATGGCTTTCATGCCATCGTCCGGAAAAAGACCGCTTCTCTGATGAGCAGGGTTCGAGGCAGCGACAACAGTATCCTAAAAACAGTTGCGGAGCGATGTACTCTCCTAGTTGGAGTCATTTTGTGCGGAGGGTGATCAACCTGTGAACCTTGTAGCTCAGAATGACTCAGATTTTTCATATTGTAAACTTTCAAACTCTAACAATAGTTCTTAGTTGACCGAATAAAAAACTTTTTACACTACGTTGATATACATCGAACAGCACCGCTGTTGCCCGTCGGTAGACAAATTTCCGGTCAGCTGTCTAGGTGCTCAGGTCCCTATCTTTGGGGGTTTATCATTCATAGGTATGCCCAAAAAGAACATTAGGCACATGCCCACATTTTGCAATAGTTAGCATTCCATACGTGACAGGTTGCAAGTTCATCGCCGCTTATAAGAACACAATTCTTGGCCGAAATAGTCACAAGTCCATCGACTTATTTCTAGCCTATCACTATTTTATCGATCTACCTGGCTACCATCTAGTGTCGTGCAAATCCCTATGGCCTTTGTATCCACTAACCGCCCACAAACATTTAGTTTCTCTGCACCACTGTAAGTTTTTCGATATAAAGGATGATCCATCACCTAGTGTCAGTATGGGGACGTCTGAAAGGGGTAAATAAATTTGTTGTACCACGTCGATTTTAGTGTTAAGACAAAAAAGGAATTCTTAGATAATCATAAAAACGCTAGAAAAAAAAGAATTCATATATGATCATAAAAACGCATGGTACTCAACACGGACTTGGCCACTAAAAAAAATATTGAATTATATTATTACAAAATTGATAGTGCAGGTCCTTGGGAATAAATGTTGTTGTAGAGTTGTGATGACATGTAATAATAGTATTATGAATAAATTCTGTATATCTGTAGTCTTTTTCGAAAAACCTATGAATACATTTATTTTTGCTCTAAAATCAACGACAAATTCGAACTTTTTTTTCTCTCTTAAAGTTTCAGCCTACCACAAACTGACCCTCCTTGATGGACCACTCTGTATACTACGATTACGTGGGGTAAAGTTCAATGCTTTTCATTTTATATTTTCTTCGGGGTGATATTAAAATTTTACTTGAAACTTTTACTGTGAGCGAAGATAAATATGTAGGTTGCTGGCCTTTTGCTTAAAGTACCTGCTTAGTTCTTATTGGAGGGCCCGCAAAGTATTTGCTTTACTTTGTCTACGTATATTGCCGTTTTCATTATTTTCTTTGTAATGTTGTAAGTAAATCAGAGATGCACCCAAAACTAGCCTGTAGAATGCCCCTTTTAAGTTAATTTTTTTTCTTAGAAGAACATGAATTTCAACAATAAACAGAACAAAGATCTTAGCTGAATTTAGGTAGGTACTGAACACATTGATAGCTGGACCTTATGATGTCCACTGTGAAACATAAGCCTTCCCTATAGAATTCTAGAGAATAGGTATTTCTGAATTTACTGAAAATGTATGTGAAACAATAGCTCATCGAGATGAATGTGATACAACTCCAATGTTCTGTAGTTCTCCACAAACATGCGGGATGTAGGTCACTAAGCACCATGATCCGTTTGTTTTCACTGGCTCGATGGAACTGATAAGTAGAGCCAGACTCTACTTATCAGTTCCATCGAAGAACTATTTTCACAAAAAAGTAGACCTTGTTGGAATTTTAGCTCTGAAACGGCGCTTCCTGATATAAAGATATTTTAGGTCAAAACTGCACATGTTTTTTTAGAATTCAACAGTTAAACGCCACTGAAGCTGAAAATAAACTCCCTAAAATGTATCGAATAGACCTGCCTCTGTATCGGAGCTGTGAAAATGTCATCGGATCTGCGAAGGGTATCCGCCAGTTTATTTCCCCATTCCATGGAAATGCTACCAGCTGTCGTGTTCGCGATGTAATTGCCTGCATAACCCCCTGAACGAAGCTTACATTTCTGAAATATGAAACTGATGCCTTACTGACTGATTGGGTGACAAAGCGCAGCTTGAATTGTTAAGGCTAATCTTACTTCGTCTAAGGAACCTCAAAGACGACTTACTAAACTCAACCTTAAGGATGCGCATTGAGGGTTGTAAGAAAATGCAGCAGTATGCTGCAGCTACTACAATACTGCCTGTTTTACCGAACATCAGGAAACACACTTTCAAGAAGCAAGCACTTTATTTTGATCACACATCGCTTTGCAAATCGTTTGTGTTTCCTGTACCTTGATATTCTCAGTAGGTAATCCTGATATTTAGTAAAAACAGGCAATATTGTAGTAGCTACAACATACAACTAAAAAAATAAATGCTCTAACTTATCTGCAATGTTATTTTAACAAGTTTGCGCCAAAACTATATAACTTGTCGTATGTGTAAGTAAGAATGGAGAGAGCTATGCTAGGAGTTTCACTACGTGATAAGATCCGAAATGAGGAAATTCGTAGAAGAACCAAGGTCACCGACCATATAGCTCGCAGAACCGATAACCGTTAGGGAGTAAAGGTTCTCGAATGGCGACCACGAACCGGGCTACGCAGTGTTGGAAGGCCCCCCACCCGATGGACCGACGACATTGTGAAGGTTGCGGGAAGTCGGTGGATGGAGAAGGCTCAAGACCGTTCGTCGTGGAACTCTTTAGGGGAGGCCTATGTCCAGCAGTGGACTTCTACAGGCTGATGATGATGTGTAAGTAAACCTTGCGGAGAAGATCTTGCCAGAAGAGTTTAGCGCCAATTCGAGCGAAATTGAATCGAAATCAAAGAACTTTTGTGACGCACTGCCGTACTATTATAGAACAAACTTTTCAAGGAGCTATACAACAGACTACCTTCATATATTACCTACCTTCAGCAAACAGCTGGCCCCTTCTGGAGAAAGGCAGCACTGGACTGAACTCATTTGAAAGAGCTAAAGTAGTTCTTTGCCGATAGGCACTCTGAAATAAGAGATATCTATATGTATAGTGATGAAAGAGGAAATGTAAAACTTTCAGAAATAAAGGCTTATTATTATTTTTTATTTATTTTTTTATTGGAGATGGTTAGGCGTTTGACCACCAGCTCACTTTTACAAGTGAGATGTGGCCTAAGATGGAGCACGCTTTACCAGAAGGAACTTATTCACTCTAGATTTGAAGACTCCTAGATTGTACTCGTCCGGGAAAACAGACGCTGGCATTATTAGATTTTTTATGTTTCTCATGTAAGTAACGATTGTTATAAATGAGAAATACTAAAGATTCATTAAAACTGACTCCTTCCAGAGAGATTTAGAGAACGTTTGTTAGCGGGGTGATGTCCCATCACCATCTATTGCCATTCGATGTATGTGACTTAGAGAGCTGGAGGAGGTAGGGCACAGCGAGATTCTCTCGCTCTAAATTGGAGCCCGCCTGGGGAGGTACCTCTGCCTTACAGAAGATCGCAGCCAAATAACATTATTTGTTTCAAATATTGTTGTGTTCCTGCTCTCCAGCTCTTTAGGGGTGGTGGTTTCGGCAGGCAACGCATTAGCAATGCTCCAAGTGTTGCTGATGTCAATAAGCGACGGTAACCACTTACCATCAGGAGGGCCGTAAGCCTGTTTGCCTTCGTATAACATAAAAAAAAACCCTTAGCAGCTAAGCCCTTACATTAGCTCTGCTTGAGGCTTTGATTTGGGCTGAACTTAGGCTGTACTCACTAGTATCTCTTAGTAGCCTGAGTCGAAATATAGTCAGTTGCTAATGCCATAAATTAACATCACGCCATTGAAAACACTGGTCAATATTTGCAACTGATTTGCTAGCTATTCCAAAACGTCGGGCCGTAAGGACTGTATACTGTTCCACTTCATCTACCTGTACGTAACTACCAACCCGGGTGCCCGTGAGAATTGAACAGTCCATACGAAAACCCACCCACACATCTATCTAATAGAGTTACCTCCGCTGAGCTTATGGAGGACTGTCCGGCCAAAATTGTTTGTGGTTTGAGATCTCAACAAAGTCTCACTGACATCAGACTGTATTTTTTTAAATAGAAATTGACCGTATATCCTACTTCCTACTATATTATTAATGCGTAAAGTTTGTAAGGATGTTTGTGTTTCAGTCACGCCGTAACGGCTCGACTGATTACGATGAAAGTGGGAACATATAGTTATTACCTAAAATAGCATTTAGGCAAATTTTTATCTAGGTAACAAGCGAGCGAAGCCGCGGGCAGAAGCTAGTAAAACATAAATTCGAGCCCAAATCTTAAGGACTTTGTCTCTTTCACTTCATATCAACGTAATTTTGCTATCAAAGTCAAATGGAACACCTATTTTAAAAAGCTATAAATCCCTTAGAAATCGAACGATCTCTGTATATTTTATTTTATTTTATTTTATTTTACTTTATTCGGAACAACAAACAGTTGATACATTGAAATCTTACTAATAAGTTTTATCTAACAAAAAAAATATGAGTAAATGTACAACCCACTACGTTATCCTCAGGTTACTTAAAATATTAGGAGGTTGTTGTTGTGTTAGTTAAGGTGATGAAGTGCGTGAAAATGTAGCATTCATTGTACGTTTATTCATTTATCAGTATGCATATCAATTTCTTTTTAAAACTAGATTCTGACAATTGGAATAGATCAATGTCAATAAATTTGCTATTATATGTGTCGACGATGCGACGCAGCGGTGAGCGCACTCCAGCATTGGTACGACAAATCCGTGTGTGAAATAAGCGGCGCACGCGCACCGCCCGCCGATGCACAGTACGAGGCACTATGTAACATAGACTATTTACTAATTGCGGACAGTCATATTTGTTGTGGCACAATCCATATAGCAACATGGCTTGAAGAAGCATGCGTCTTGATTTTAGCGTTACCATTTTGTACTTACTAAGTAGCTCTTTATAGGACAAACTATTGCCTTTACATCTGTAGTTCATAGAATTCAAAAACTTTCTTTGCACACTTTCGATTTTACTACTGTATTTTTCGTAAAGCGGGTCCCAGATGGCACAAGCGTACTCCAGCTGTATAGGGTAATTTTTCGTCCGGCCATTTTGTCCGGTTTTTATTGTTTTTTAGCAGCTCTAGCTATCCATAATGAATGCTAAGCCATGCCCGTGTAATTATAACATTGATACCTTTCATTACAAGTCAATGGGGCGGCGACGACGGATTTATAGCCATTGAAATATGGATGCGATGGCAAGCTGTGACGATCTATCATATGTATTTATTATGGTATCTATATATTTATGTATTGAACTTATTTATTTTTAAACTAGTATGTATTAAAATCCTATTTCTCTCAAAGTTTTAGTAAGTAATTAGCATCATAACTCTTTTTATTTTCGTTTTTATGATCTCAATTGTTCCCTCTCCTGTGCACTACCTTCACATCTTCTGTCCACAAACACAAAGGTTATCTGGAAGATAATGCTTTTTAGCATTAAGTTCGCCTTTGTACTATTTTTATGTGCAATAAAGAATTTTCTATCTATCTATCTATCTATCTATCAGCCCTTTGATGGCATTGAAATGTGTTTGTGTGATGTAGGCTTGTTCTTGCTCGGCCAGCCGAAGGATCACTCCGAACTAGAGCACTGGTGGAGTGGTGGTACTGGCCCCGCCTTCCGATCCACGGGCCGTGGGTTCGAATGCCGATCGTGCAGATGTATTTTTCATTCGGAAAATTTATGTGCGCTATACTCTCAAACGGTGAAGGGAAACCTCGTGAGAAAACCGGAATGTTTATAGGTATACCTCGGTATGAAGATACCGAAGAAAGAAACCTTGAAGAAAGACATATAGGTACTATCACCAAAATTTTCGCCTTACCAATTTTGAAACTGTTTCACTTGTACACGGCTAAGTAAGCCTGTCCGGCCCATCTCTTTATTAATTGTGATCCTTTGAGGGTAAACCATTCATTTTATGACTTTGATTACCCAGTCTGTTGTTCAGTTGCAACCAAAACAATATGAACATCTGTTAGACAAAAACGGTACTTTTTATGATTATGCATTTACGTAAGCAAGGCACAGATCACTTCACGCAAAATACACACTTAGGGTGGTAAGGCGGAATTTTTGGTGATAGTACCTACTACTTTTATACTGGTACAGCCGCGGGCAGTCGCTAGTGACAATATAATTTAACCTTGGAGCTTCAGTTTATACACATTTTAGTAGGTACATAATCCTTTTACGTTAACCTAGCTATATTTTACGGCATATAATAAACAGTCTTATCTGCAAGTGTAATTAGGTTTAAAATACAGCGTTGCAAATTTATAGCTTTCTAAGGTCTCGCAAAATTCAGGGTCCAAATTCTCCAAAAAAGGAGAGCTTTACCTTTAAATACTGGTAAGGTTAGAACTTTAGTGACTCTGTCTAGCAGTGTTCAGCACGGTTACCAAGTGGATGGGTGACATTATGTGGCACGCTGCAATATTATAGCACCCTAAGGTTTCACAAAATTTTGGAAACCGAAAATCTACAAGGTAACTGGTCATATATGTGTTAACCCGAAAAGGGGCTATTCTATCAATATATCTTGACATCAACAAATAGCAACATTGATTTTTATAATATCCCAAAAAATTCCCGTCGGGGTCGAAAATTTTAGGGATATTATAAAAATCATAGTATTCCCTTAGTGGGGGCTATCACTGTAAAAAGCAACAATACTAGCGAAGAAATACCAAAATTTTAATTACTCGTTTTTAAATATTTTTGAATTAATCCGTTTTTGTTCTTTTTTTCATATAAACTAATGATTAAAAGTGCGAGAAATCATCAAGATTGCTACCAAAACAGCGGTATAAGTGAGTATATAAAAGTGCAGCCTCAGATCACCCAGGTTCCCAGATACTTTACAATTTATGATATGACCACAGACTATATACTACATGAATACTGCAGGCACCATAGATATGGGATTGGGACTAGGGTGTTTAATGACGCACTGCAGAGATTAAGAGAGACATTATTTCTTAGATACTTTATCGATGCTCTCGCTTGGGCTGACTGAACCTATTTATGTACCTATTTACCTAGCTACCTACCTACTTCACCTTACTTGCTTACCTGTTTTTCGTAAATTAAACCTGCCTACCTATGTACTACTTAATAATTCTATTTGTATACCTACTTATCTACCTATATACTTTTACTTCTACTTCTAGTTCTACTTATTCTTATTTTATTTTATTTATTTTTGATCTACCATTCCTACCTACCTACCGACATCGACTGAAGAACGCGAGAAATGCAGCACACTACGATCGTGAGGTCGCCGTAAAGGGTTCCATCTGAAAACCAGCGCCGCTACACTTCGTGTGCGGCATCAATGCTGAGATGGAACCTTTTTTGGCTCACGCATGCATCGGTACGGACTAATGAACACCCTGTTACTTCCTACCTACTTTTGTTTTGTTTCCTCCCTACCTTTTGTATTGTAACCTGTACCTTGTGTCTTTTTTTATTTTATTAGTTTGTGCTTGTGTGTCCAAAATAAATGTATTTTCTTTCTTTCTTTCTATATGAGTGATATGTCCGGAATATTGGGATCAGTTGACCGTGTGTTATATGTCCGGAATATTTATATATCTAATAATGCGTAATTTTCTAACGGACTGTAGGATAAAGCTTGTTATCTGCGCCTTGTTATCCTTCCGAGGGATATGATAGCCTTATATGAGGACATGAATTTTACATGATGTCCAGCTTTGATGTCTGTCATTTGCCCTGAGCCGTTGTAAATACGTGATTTTGCGGGGTTATAGGGTTTACTAGAGTAGCTGTCCACCCGGGTTTCGCTTCGAAGCCGCGCGCGGAAGCTAGTAGCCTATAAATAAGATATTCGACATTATATACTGATATCAATAGCTATATCTTGAAAACAGATATTTAATTTGAATTCTTCTTTTCAGATGTGAAGTACCTGATGAAGAATACTTTTTTAATCAGAAGAGAATAAGGTAAGAATCAAAAGTCACGTAGTCCTGACCCCATAATATAATTCCCTGTGTCGTGGGTGTGTACCACAACACCCAGACCCGGAACAAATATTTGCAGATCATGCATACATTTGTAGTTTTCCGCCTAGGGTCAGTTAAATAAATAAAAATATATAAATATGTTATCGGTTAACTGTGTCCACTGAATACAGTAAGCCAGAAGTTCACTAAGGTTTTTGTTACTAAACCGGTATGTCCTAGAATCTAAAACTTCGAGGCGCACTTTAATCCTTTCACTACACTGATTCTTTCACCGTCGGTCAGACCTACTGACGGATATGCCCTTTTTAGGGCCACCATAACTCAACCTGGTCACTGACCTAATATAGGGTGACCAAGAAAGAATCAGTGACTCAAGCAAGCAAGATTTCTAGGGGCTTACGATATTTTTAAGCTATGTCGCGCTCTCTCAAATTTCAAATTCAAAATTGTCTTTGATATGTAGACTCAGGTTCATATCGGAAAAAATTTCAAATGATATATCGCTTGCCATTTGAACGCGGCTTCAGACTTATGAGTAGTTATGCATGACACAATGCGATATTACGTAGGCCGCATCCTAGATGGTATTGCAGCTTTATCGGGCAGTGGTAACCGCTTAACACCAGTCTGGTACCTACTTTAAAACATAAAAACACTCCTGGGAAGACGGGAGAAAAGAAATAAAACACAGGCGTCGCTCTTCAATGGCGGAAAAAAGGTCTTGTACACTTATGTAATCTCCTTTCGCTCAGGTTCTTCAAATGCCCATGATGTAGTCAAGTACTTGCGCCGTTACAGATTGGGCAGATTATCGGCGCTTGTTTGTTCTGTTCAGGCTTACATTACTAAACAGTAAAGCGGAAACCTTATGGTTCTTCTTGTCGAGTCACTGATTCTTTCTTGGTCATCCTGTATTAGGTCAGTGACCAGGTTGAGGTATGGTGGCCCTGAAAAGGGCATATGACCGTCGATGAAAGAATCAGTGTAGTGAAAGGATTAAAGTGCGCCTCTTAGAGGCTCCTTTCGTGCACACAACCTTATGGTGAGACTTGTCGGTCTGCAGCTGCACTTGTGATTCCCAAGCTGCTAGCAGTGCTATCGATAACCAAGAGAAAAAAGACATTTATTACGAATTTTTTTTTTATCTAAAAATAGGTTCGAAAGGGTACTAGTTAAAAGATAAATCTATGCTTGTTTTTCCATGCCCGTAATTTGATTCTGATATGATAACTAGATGTCGCCACAGGGCGATATGCATTTGTGTGTTTCAAATGCTTGCCTAGTCACGCGCGTCTGAAATTCGCGTGCAGTTTAGCGTTTTCTTGTGCACGAGTTGGTAAGTTGCAATATGTATAAGTTGCGTGCAAACGCGCCGGAATAACGTTTAATCTGTATTAGTTAAGGGCACTCCAACACCTACCTATTTATTCATGGCACATTTGAAGTAGCTATAGTGTGAAAGTGTAACTCGAACTCAAACCAAAGTTGAGTGTTGACAATTTTTGCTCCACTAACCTATATCATATTTTCAGACTTTTCCACATCGTCCGACACGATGATCTATTTAACGTTCACGATCAGAACACAAATGTTATTGATATTTTCAGAAGTAGTAAGTATTAAATCCTTTATAAGTAGTTAATCATCATCATCATCAGCCACTACAAGTCCAATGCTGGACATATGCCTCCCCAGGAGTGCCTCGACGGTCTATTCACCGACTTCCCGCAACTTTCGCAATGCCGTTAGTACATCAGGGGGGGGGGGGGGGGGGGACTTCCAACACTGCGTCGCCCAGTTCGAGTTTGCAATCCGAGAACCTTTATTATTAAAAACGATAAAAACGACCTTATTCAATAAAGCCCATTTTCGTTTACTTTTAGCGCTGGCTATTTTTTATCAGCTCATTTACAAACTGTTTTTTTATCAAACTCACTAGCATTAACATAGTTTCGGCAAGCCTTTATGATGTAAAACAGCTCGGTCTTAGCCAAACAATTTTGAAATTCCGCCTAGGTAGGACATGCATGACCTATTTACGAGAATACCCGGGGGCGTTCGATAGTGAGTATACATTTGCCCGAAAACTGAACCCATCCTTTCAAACTACAAAAGGAATTAATACCATTACCTACCAAATTTACCTATACAGCCTTTAAATGTAAACTTTATATCTTTAGTCGCTAATCATGTTTACCTCAAGTATTAGACGGATAATTCGTAAGTAATTTTCTAAGTATTATCATAAACGATCTGCCTGCGTCTGATTTCCCGGAAGAGAACAATCTAGGAGTCTTCAAATCTAGAGTGATTAAGTTCTTTCTGGTTAAGTGCGCTTTATCTTAGGCCACATCTCACTTGCAAAAGTGAGATGGTGGCCAAACGCCTAAGCACCACCAATAAAAAAAAAACAAGCATTGTTTATATAATCTTAAATGAGGAAATCCTTAGAACCAAGATCACCGACATAGCTCTCAAAATAATTATCAAGTTGAAGTGACGACCTTCGGATCGAAAGTTGTGGAACCTCTCACTAAGCCAACACGGCTTGTGGGACGGCTTCTAAATAATGTAGGGCTGAAAAACTAGCTAACTTTAATGTTTAGTATTAAAGTTTAGCGGTCCTATCAGGGGTCACGTTATGAAGTAGGTCATAATCATAATGTCTACATTTAGTCAGGGTTCCCATCATCGAAATCAGTTAGTGGGAATTTAGAATAGATTAGAATAATTATTTATTTGCAACAAAATAATGATAATAATATTTAAAGTAAAATAGAGTAGGTATAACTGGCCTCATAGCTCAGGTGGTAGTAACTCTGCCTTCTGCGCTAGAGGTCTCGGGTTCGATTCCCGCACTGGACAAACATTTGTGTGATTATCACAGATGTTAGTTCTGGGTCTGGGTGTTAAATATTTATCTATTATGTATATCAGTCTCTGGTACCCATAGTACCTACTTGCCTAGTTTGGGATCAGTTGACCGTGTGTGATATGTCTGGAATATTTATTTTATTAGCTGGTAATTTTTATTCCCATAGCATAATAATTTTCATAGCAATTGCTGTTAAAGACTGGTTGTTTGCTCCTCAAAATCCCCCTCACAACGACTAGAAATACGGGCTAAAACAGTTTTTACACTTACTCATTCGTTTACCTTTGACACCAATCCATTTAGTTTTTCGAACAAAAGCCTACGAAATACAATAGACCTTCTGTACTACACTTTCATTGCGGCGCCATTTTTACCCAACTACGGAGAGCAATGTGTTTAACAGTATATGTATGTATGTATCATCTTCTGTGCCCTCGTAGCTCCTAAACTACTGGTCATACTTTGACAAACGAGTTGTCAAATGAAGCCTCTTTGGTCCAGATATCATAGGCTATATGACGTCACTCTTAATTCAATATGGCCGAAAAACTCGGCTATAACATTGATGAGCGTTTCCACTCATAGTGCACTCAAGTGTTAAAAGTTTTCACTCTATATTGAGACTAAATAAATCATGGAAAGTGAATGAAAATGTTTTGTAGTTAGTAAATCACTCAAAGTAATTAGTCTTGGAAACGCCAGCGGTTTGTGATGAATGTTTTGTTGGGCTTTGCCTAAGTTATAACAGCTAGCAAGTTTAAATGTTGAAAGGAAAGAAACGACGTTTTTGTTACGAAATGTTGTTGTTACTTTTTTTCTGAATAAATATATAAATAAAGAGAAATATTGTACCGTCTTCACAAATAATGGCAGTTTACCACAAATAGGACAAGAGCAGGAAGATGAGATTACTGATGGATGATACATGTATAAATAAGATTTACCGACACTAATAAATAAGTTGAAAAGTCTGGTGCACAGAGGCCTAGCAACTAGTTAAAAACTAACTAATGAACAACCATAAACCAACGAAGAATCAAATCGCTTATACCATAAACCCTACCGACCCTTGTTTGAACATCTCTGTTCAGTGTTTGTCCGATGAATTGTCTGCGCCCTAAATATTTACATTGTTATTTGGAACACATCACGATAAATTTAATTAAATCTTAAGCTCTACACGGGCTTAGTATCGTTAAGAGTCCTGCCAACTAGTTAGTTCTCCTTGCCTGCTGCCTGCACTTGCGCTTTCAACCTACCTTCCAACTGTCTCAACAAAAGGAGGTTATTCTGGTGCTGAATTCATTCCTCACTCTGGTTCCTTTGTCATCGGTTGCACTCCTATCCTGGTTTATAATGCTCGGAGTTTCACTACGGGATGCTCTCTTGCTTGTCGTGTCACTGATTCTTTCTTGGTCATCCTGTCACCCTCATCCTAGTCACTGACCAAATTGAGGTACAGTGCCCTGAAAAGGGCCTATGACCGTCGGTGAAAAAACCAGTGTAATGAAAGATTACAGTACACTTCTTTATAACGTTTAATAAACACACGAAAATGTTTAAAACATAAATATAATACAAAAACTCGTCATAATATAAAATTTAAATTTAATATTAAAATTTGACAAGTGCTATTCAAAAACACTCACCAAATCAACGAAACTTTTTATCCAACTCTGATTAATGGATGGTCTGCTATCGTCAGTCGATTTTCACAAATTTACTGGACGAATTCTGTGCTTTTTGCTTTAGAAAAGCTTCGAACTTGTTTTTCGTCCTTCGCTTTCAAGCCAGCAAACAAGAATTCTATTCAACCAAATCTCTTATGCGAGGTAGGGCACAGCGAGATTCTCTCACTCAAAACTGGAGCAGCCAAATAACATTTGGCTACAATTAATTGTTTCAAGTAGTCTTGTGTTCCTGCGGTGAGTAAGGTTGCCAGTTGGCAACGCGTGCGTGATACCACTGGTATTGCAAGCGTTCATAGGCTACGGTAACCACTTACTAACAGTGATGCCGTAAGATTGTTTGCCACTTTAGTTGTATAAAATCTTCTTTATTACACTTTAGTTGTAAATTTACCGAATATTATTCTAAACAAAAAATAATTATTATTCTTAATTCAGCTAACATTCAAAAAAGTTATTCCGGGAAATTCCGGAAACACAGTTAGCCTAGCTCTTGCCCTTCCAACGTTCCCATTCACACTCGCCGTGTAGACCTGTTTCATCAATCCTCTTTCGTTCATCCTCTCTACCATGTCCTTCCTCAGGGTTAAAGCTATGTCTGGCCTGATTCCAAAAAGTCACCGATTTGGCTACTAAACGTACGCCTAGCTCTTGCCCTTCCAACGTTCCCATTCACACTCGCCTTGTAGACCTGTTTCATCAATCCTCTTTCGTTCATCCTCTCTACATGACCAAACCGTCTCAGCATACCTTTCTCAATCAAAGCAAACTACATTGTATATATTCATAATGTGTAGCGGCAATAAGCTGAGACAATGCCTGTTTTGGCTCACACAGGGTGACTAAATAACAACTAAATATTGGAAATGCACATACATTTAGGTGTTGTAGTTTGTTTTTTTTGTGTTATCTGCGTTAGATCTATCTCCCTTTCTTTTATGTGTCTTCTGTCTGTGTTTGTCAAAATAAACATTTCATATCATTTTTGATTTCATTGTAAAGATTTCAAAGTATTACATACGCTACCATGAGCATATGGAGCGTGACTTCATGCAAGTACTCTGTTATTCCATATGATAGCTTCTCCAGAGTCGACATTTACGACCTGTGTGGCAGAAAAGCAGCTGGTGCATTTTATATTCTTTTTATTGCCTTGAACCATAATTTCAAGTACAAATGTAAACCTGTGTTTCGTCTGTCGAAATTCCTTGTTTGTTCTGTGGAAAGTTATGTATATGATTTTCGATTAAGGTAACACCGTACCAACGTACCGTACCCACCGCATCGTACAATTCTAGCGTGACGTGTCAGTGAATTACTTTGCACCCTACGTCACGTAAATACGCACCATCTCTAGTTTCGTGGACCTGAAAAAGGCTTAGTGACCAATGATAAAAAAACACCGATTAAATGGTTCAAAGTATCTCTTGGAGGCTCACGCAAAGAGCGGTGGGATATACAAATAATCTCTATAAATATTTAAGCTCTTAAAAACGTTTTACAACAAGTAAAACCGCCAACAAACAGTAGTTTAAAACACTTTGTTCTTTTGTATCAAATGTCCCGGTTCTCGGAAAGTATTCCTTTCAACAGCAAGGGTATCCTTGCCCAAAGAAAACAATGCTGTAATATAGATCCACAATTTGCGCGGGTATTGTGTTGCGAAATAATATTCCTTGTTTCTCATTCTTTCTTTTTACAAAAACAATAAAAAATAATTTCGTTGAATGTTTGAGTTCCAGTTTACTCGACGGTTAAAAACTCGCATTAGTGCTTACCAGGCAGTTCGATTGTTAGTTTATTCATTGATAGAGCGAGCGAAGCGAGCAAAGGTCTCTCAAACATTTTCGGCGTATAGGCGTTTTATGAATGAAATGAATGAATGAATGAAAATGCTTTATTGTACACCTTACAAATTGAAAAAACAGAAACTAAAACTAAAGACCATAAATGTACAATGGGCGGTCTTATCGCTAAAAAAGCGATTTCTTCCAGACAACCTTTGGATGGAGTGAAGATAAAAAATTATTTACTCGAGCATAACTTTTGACCCGTCAACCCGATCTGCATTGAATTTAGTAGGTCAACAGGTTGTACTATAAAGATTTGCTGGTAAGAATATAAGTTAAATCAGCTAAGAAGTCTCTAAAATACATATGTAAAAAGGGGTTTTCAAAATAGTTTTAAAAATACCTACATAAAGTGGGGGGTCACATGAAAGAGCTTTGTTCATACACTCCAAATCTGTTTTAGTTTTTATTCTAGGTTTTTGAGATATAACGAAAACAATTTTTGCAAACCAAAATAACGTTCCCATTTGGCCCCCAGCTCCCATTTGGTAAAGTTTCAATGATTTCGTAGTTCAGATAAGATTGGTTATTAGTTAGAGCAACCTTTTTTTTTTTAAAGTTCTTTCACATGGCCTTCACATAACAAAACAAAAATCCCTCTTCCTCGAACTTTGTGTTGGTTTTCTTTTAAGTTCTTATATAATGCAAACAAGCATTACACTATCATTAAAATATTACATTATATTCTCTTAATAAATAACCCCATTGTTCTATAGCTTACGTAAGATTTACCGTGCCGACGAATATATGGGAATGAATACCTATAAAAATATAAGGGTTTGGTGTAATGGTGATATTTGTTTTCTGTGAGGCAGTTACGGGCAGTTTCTTTGGATGGTATGGTAATATCTTTTCTATTTGTTTCGAGGAATATTAGAGTCAGTACCATTACATTTCTAGCGAGGATGAACAAGAGCATTGCTCCAATGGAAAATTCTATGCTGACATTTTTTATTTATCTTATTTTAATACCTGAAAGAAGATATGGGCTAGATTGTGTGAAAGAGGATATGAGTAAGACAGGAGTGACTACTGACATGACAGCTGATAGAGGTGAGTGGAACGGAAAAACATGTTGTGCCGACCCCACATGAAGTGGGATAAAGATGATATTTGAAAAAAAACTAGGTTTATGAACTAGGTAATCATTTTCTGAGAACTTAATTCATATTTGGGACGAGTCGGACGGTTTTAGTCTGAAGATGTGTTCCAACGACGTGCGATATGTTATCTAATAGAGCATACTCGCCAATCTCTAGTCCTGCTACTCAAATGTTTCGTACAAAGGAACACAATAAATTATTACCTATTAGCTTGTCTGTTTGTAAGTACATGACCAAATCCTTTGGCTGCCTAATTTACATTTGTCCTCATATGCATATTGCTTTTAGCCCTCTTTTTTATCCGCTTGTTGGTACAGCCAAATGTTTTACTGCACGACTTTACGACTGTAGGTTACCGTTATTTTATTTAAAAGTCATGCTTACTTTTCAGTTCTACTTCATGTCACTACGATATAGTAGACATATGAAGAAAATTTAGGTATTTATTTTTCCTAATGAAAAGGACGATGGCATACCTAATTCCTTTTTAAACAATTCTTGTCGTAAAAGTTCATCATCATCATTTCAGCCGTAGTACGTACACTGCTGAACATAAGCCTGCCCCATAGATAACCAGATACAATAATTTGGGGGGATTTGCCCATACTCGCCACGCTGGGCATGTGGGTTGTATGTTGTGTTGTGCCTGCAACATGTTTTAGATGGAGTAGGCTTGCCCAACATCTATACCACCCTCTCAGCCTAGTCGGCCTTATCCACAGGAAAGACAGAGTCAATACGTGTGGAGCTAACTAAGCCACGGGCTTCATCACGATGTTTTCCTTCACCGTTATGAGCACGTGTTAAAGCGCACATATTTTTTCGAATAGAAAACTTTATTGTTTGGCCGGGATTCGAACCTACGACTGTCAGTCTGTCTTTGTTCCATATTTTTGCTCGTATTTATATAACTGTTTCTTGCTTCTATTGTGATGTGTATTGTGTGCCATGTTAGTGAATAAATGTCTGTCTATGTTTATGTATTTCCCACTTAGGAGGGGGTAGGGCACAGCGAGATTTTCTCGTTCTGAATTGGAGCAGCCTGCCTGGGGAGGTACAGTACCTCCGCCTTACAGAAGATCGCAGCCAAATAACATTATTTGTTTCAAATAGTGTTGTGTTCCTGCGGTGAGTGAGGTTGCCAGAGCTCTTTAAGGGGGAGGGGTCGGCAACGCGTGTGTGATGCCTCTGGTATTGCAAGCGCTCATAGGCTACGGTAACCGCTTACCATCAGGTGGGCCGTAAGCTTGTATGCCAACTCTGTTGTAAAAAAAAAATTAAAAAAAAAATAACTTAGCAAACACGGCTTTTTCTACCGAAGTTCATCATCATCATCAGCCTGTAGAAGTCCACTGCTGGACATAGGCCTCCTATGACGAACGGTCTTGAGCCTTCTCCATCCACCGACTTCCCACAACCTTCACAATGTCGTCGGTCCATCGGGTGGGGGGCCTTCCAACACTGCGTCGCCCGGTTCGTGGTCGACATTCGAGAACCTTTACTCCCCAACGGTTGTCGGTTCTGCGAGCTATATGGCCTGCCCACTGCCACTTCAACTAATTCTGAGAGCTATGTCGGTGACCTTCCGAAGTTGCTCGCTTTAGAAATAAAATCAGACGCTTAGTAACCCAGCATCCTTTACAAATACGCCCCTGTTTCTCGCAGAATCTAAACTTTCTTTGCATATCGGTTTATAAAAGGCCCATAACTCACTTCATTCAAAACAAGCGGTGGCCTCAATAGATCAATTTAATGGGATTTCCAAACAATAGTCTATTTGCGGATTCATAATGGGTGAACCGTTTAAGAAGTAGGGAAGCAGGTTAAGTGAGTTTCATTATTGCATCCTTCAAGATGTAGATGATTGAAATTCAATTAGGGTAATCTTCCCCTTGAGGTTTTATTGCGAGCCGTGTTGGCCTTGTGGAATATTTTTTTATTTTTTATTCTTATGTGGCAAACGAGCTAAGGCCCACCTTTTGGTAAGTGGTTACCGTAGCCTATGATTCCCCGAATTTCGTTCCGAAGGTCGTGGGTTCGAACATGGTAGTTCCCTAATTATTTTGTCTAGTCTTGTTTAATGCGCATAACACGTGCTTAAACGGTGAAAGAAATTATCTGAGGAAACGCTTAAGTATTTTTAGTGCCCTAATTATTTTGTCTAGTCTTGTTTAATGCGCATAACACGTGCTTAAACGGTGAAAGAAATTATCTGAGGAAACGCTTAAGTAGTTTTCGCCGATTCTTAAAGCGGCGATGGACTTGCAGCCTGTCACGTATGGAAAATAAGGGCTTGTGCCAAATGTTCCGTCTTGTCTCTGACTAGCCCCTTAGATATCTTCAAAGATCTGATTGCGTGAAGATCTGAAAGAATGTCTATTTCATTTTAAATTGCTAAACACTTTTCTCGTTGATATATCAGATAAAAAAAAAATATATTACGGACATATCATACACGGTCAACTGATCTCAAACTAGGCATAGTCTGTGTGGGTACCAGAGACTGATATACATAATAGATAAATATTTAACACCCAGACACAGAAGAAACATCTGTGTTCATCACACACATGTTTGACCAGTGCGGGAATCGAACCCGCGACCTCTAGCGCAGAAGGCAGAGTTACTACCAACTGAGCTATGAGGCCAGTCAAAAGATTAACTAGTCTATCAGGCAGCAGGCTAGAAGGTACATTATGCGTAGTCATTATTCATTTGGATGGGATATATTATTTAACCGACTTCCAAAAGGAGGAGGTTCTCAAGTCGGCTGTATATTTTTTTTTTGTGTGTATGTTACTCGATATCTCCGCCAATAGTTATCCGATTTTGATGATTCTTTCGCTGGTGTATAGAGTATGATCCCGGGGTGGTCCCATTTTATTATAATTCCTGAGGGATTGCAACTTGTCCCGTAAAACTTAAAAAAACGTCATCATCTCTTGAAATCACGACTTGCCGAATTTTTTTTTGTCTACTGTGGTATGGTATGTTAATTTCCGCGACTTCGTTCGGTTGCTGCTATTTTTACATAAACTTTAAACTTAGGGGTTGTGTGTCGGATTCCTTTATGTGCACCCATAAGTTACGCTACCCTGCAAATTTCATACTCGTAGGATTTTGTTTAGGCTCGGCGTTGATTTTCAAAGAGAATAAAACCACTACGTTTGATTGACAGTCAGTCAGTACCGTGAGAGTTATTTATTACTTATTACTGATGATGAATGGATATCATACTTACTTTTGTTTTTTATTCGAAAGTTTAGGTGGCCAGTGTCATCCTCAGTAGGTAAGCAAAAGGCAAAGAGGTTGATAACAAAAAAAGAGGTTGATATTGATCCTGTAAATATTCAGGAATTTGAAGTCGGTTTTTAGTTTTTGTAAAAAATATCTTATATTGTATTAGACATAGGTACACATTACATAAAACATTGCCAATCTTGTTATTGTACAGAATTTTATAAAATCTTGAAAATAACATAAAATCTGGCCAATTTTGTAAAACGACATAAAGCTCTTTTATATTGTAAACAATAAACTTAATTCTCACCTCACTGGTTCTCACAAAAGAAATGCTTTGAACTTGTAGGTCTGTATTGTTTGGCTCAGTCGTTATTTTTCTTTATTAGTTACATTGTCCACCTTTCCAAGGTTTGAAGTTATTACTCAATGCTTGAAAGGATTTTCGAGGTTGGCGACCTGTATGCTAATATACTTCGATAGTCTTGCTATATTACTTTTGTAACCTTTTATACTTACGAGTTCGTGTTTGCTTTGTTGCTGTTGTTTAGCCAGCAGTGATTTTGTACATCCTCCATTTGATTCCAAAATTTGACGTCGTTTTCGTAATCAGTGCCCTCAAATTACTCGAAAAATGTACCCATTCCTTTTTCGGAATGACTATTGCATCCGCCATCTTGGATTTCAAAATGGATTTCAGTCTCGTGATCAACCCCCCAAATTACTCGAAAACGACACCCATATCGAATTTTAGGTTGTTTTTTCGGGAAAAGGAGGATTTCGGATTTTCTCTTACCCTCATTCACATCTCATCGATACGTGGGTATCTCGAACAACTCGTTTTAAGAGATCATTTCTCTCCCATACGTGCAAATTGTAGAATGAGCTTCCTTCCGAGGTTTTCCCGCTAATCTACAACATGAAGAGCTTTAAGAAAAATACAAAAAAATTTCTCCAAGGCAGGCAACGCATTAGCAATGCTCCAGGTGTTGCAGATGTCAATAGGCGACGGTAAACGCTTACCATCAGGTGGGCCGTAAGCATATTTGCCTCCGTATAACATAAAAAAAACCCTCCATGAGATGGTATCAAAGTTTATCCCCCCCCCCCCCCCCCCCCCTTTACCCGCATGAGAGAGACGTTGAGAACAATTATTATGCCACACTCATTGGCATAATAATTGTTCTCAGTAGTCAGTAGTAGTCTAGTTTTATTACTAAAAAAGCATTTCAAAAATAACTTATTTGTGGAAGTTTGACTGACAAATTTTTTTAGGCTTAGTAAATGATTTTTATTTTCTCTAATAACATTGTTTAGTGTAGTTAATTAAGATTTGTTCACCATATCTGTAATCAAAATAAAACAAACCCTCTCGACCATTTTCTCCTTACAATTAGTAGATTTTGGCTCCTGTTTTCTTAGAAACGGTGACTGTCATTTTAAGACCGTAATACAAGGCGTTTCACCTTGTATACAGAAATTGATGAAATGTTGGTGTACGGTTATATTCGTAGAACCGACAACCGTTGGCGAATAAAGGTTCTCGAATGGCGATCACGAACCGGACGACGCAGTGTTAGAAGTCCCCCCACCCAATAAATCCAAACGAGAGTAAAAGTTGTGGGAAGTCGGTGGATGGCGTAGGCTCAAGACCGTTCATCGTGGTATTCCTTGGGGGAGGCTTATGTCCAGCTTAAGAAATGCTTTGAAGTTGTAGTTTTGTATTGTTTGTTTCAGTCGTTATTTTTCTTTATTCGTTCGTTACGTCAGGCTTATGAAAATGATAATTAACTTTTTCATATGGCGTCATTGTTCCTCTGAAAAGCTTTATCTTGGACACAGAAAAAATACCAGTAATACGGTTACAAATAAAAGTACACAACGGTCTAATTAACAGACCCTTGCAATTAGACTAATTAATTAAAGAAATACTATGTTAAGCTGAAGCTATTCTGAATGTTGTAAGCACGATATTCTTATTATGTATTTGATTTGAACCGTATCATCAACTTTTTTTTAGGCGGTGATGTAAGTTGACAGTATGAATGATTTATGGTTCAAATTCGTATCACCGTCACCGTCACCGAGAAAACATCTATGTTGAGCAGTGGACGTCCTACGTCTGAAATGATGATGGTGATTATTGTAATTTCTTGATAGGTATTTCAGTTGTCCTAAAAGCAGATACAAACAGCAATAAAACAAAATAAACGAATACATTATGAAAGGATATGTCCAAAATTCGAACCCCTTGTTTATCAAAGCCAGCCATTCTAGCAACTGTACATTTTCGCAGCCCAACGCAAACAGCGTCTCGGTAACCACGTGTGCTTTTCGGGCTCCGCGTTTAATGTTTACTTAAACAAGTTCCGCTACCAGATGATGCCGGGGTTCCAAGACACTAGAAACAGTTATTCATGTTCTCAAAAGTAATGAAAAAAAATATATTTATTTGCAGCAATTACATAGGTAGGTACAGACTGAAAATAGTTATCAGCAGTTTAGGTTACGATTAGTAAATTTCTGATTACGAGGCGATAAAAAGATACAATACAGCGTTCTCCACACTAGGCAAGCCTGTATCGTGAAGACCTATCCTTATGCTTAGCTAAGATTTATATTTACTACCTCAGTCTACCTAGTATGAGAAATGTTTTCTCCTTTACATCTAAGGCGAATTATAGAGAAAAGGCGTAAAGCGAAGGTAAGGTGAAGGCATCGTGCCGCTTCAAAAAGTTGACATACAAAATGTTGGAAAGCGACACGTTGTGAATTATACACAAAAAAAATTATTAGCATTATTTAGCAGGCGTGACTTGTGCGGCGCGCAAGCGGCACGTTTTTTTCTTATAGGACGACTAGAAAAATGCCTGACGATTGTGAATTTAATGCAGAGTTGTGCCGTCTCTTCGCCTCTTTGATATAATTCAAATCGCATCCGTGCCTTATCTGTCCCACGCCTGCGCTGCGCCTCCACCTTACCGCCTTTTCTGTATAATTCGCACCTAAGACAAACTTCTCATTGTTTTTAAGATGTATACAACGTATCTTGTAACTATTTTTTATGAATATATTATGTTACTGACTGGCTGGCGGGACGAAACGAAAGTTGCAGTTTGTATGAAAATAGCATCACGCGAATTAAGTCGCAGGGATTTCTTCTAGTTATAATCCAGTTAGTTTTTGGATGAGGTAGCACACTGCGAGATTTGCTCGTTCTAAATTGGAGCAGCCCGCCTGTGTACCTCCGCCTTACAGAAGATCGCAGTCAAATAACATTATTTGTTTCAAATAGTGTTGTGTTCCTGCGGTGAGTAAGGTTGCCTTAGCTCTTTAGGGGCGAGGGGTTTTGGAGTCGGCAACGTGTGCGTGATGCCTCTGGTATTGCAAGCGCTCATAGGCTACGGTAACCGCTTACCAATAGGTGGGCCGTATGCTTGCTTACCACCTCAGATGTATTAAAAAAACCATGCCCAATGCCCGCTTCTAACTGTAACTTGGGCCACACCAGCCATGTGCGATGATGTGTTATCCAAATACAAATACGCCTATTCGAGAGCATGTCGCTTCGTTCATACGTAACGTCTAAATTCAATTGGTTAAAAAAATAACCCATGTTTTTGTGGGTCAAACTAACCCAAAAACATGTGCTATTTTTTATTTAACTGGTAACGGTATACTAGTTATTTTCGTAATCATCATCAACATCAGCCTGTAGAAGTCTACTGCTGGACATAGGTCTCCCCCAGCCAGAGAGTCTTGAGCCTTTTCCACACTTCTCGCAACCTTCACAATGGAGTCGGTCCATCGGGTAGGCAACACTGGTTCTTTTAACATCTGTTAAAAATTTAGCTATTTCGTTGTAGCTATGACCCGTATACTAACAATGTATTATGTACGTAGGCATCTTTATTTAAATCTCCCTAGAGTGAACGCAAAATTACGCTTGAGATTCGTATTTATGTTCTTGCCTAAGTATGTCCTTTACGAGATATTCTTGCCTGCCTGCCACATCGGTTATTTGCTCCCTTCAGCGTGCGGTGAATCATATGCAGCTATATCACATACTTTGCGTTTCCAACTGTGCCAGCTAGATCGCCTCAGTACCTTTTAAGCAGGCAAGCTTTTAAAATTGAGGGTCAAACTTTGACCAAGACCCAAAATATGTTTTTATGTTCCTTTCGGGGGGAAACGTCGATCATTTTGAGTCTATATTCACTGCATCAAAACAAAAATTCCAATCAAACATAAGTATTAATGTGCAAACTGTTGCTCTATAAATAAACGTACGTGAAACGAACTATACACGTTTTGATTTCAGGCATGGTATCTATATGCCGTTCTATGCCCTCTGTATGGCTTATTTCATAAGAAAGTTTTGCTATGTTTGCTACGGTTGAAGCGTGATTCTACCGCAAAGTTTGACGATCACTCCTGGAGCCCCCTAAGCTGGTGTAATATACGATGCTCTAGAAATGCAAGCCTTCTAGCCTGGCTGTTGACCACAATCCTCCTATTTATATCTAGCTCACTAAAGGCTTTACTCGCGCGTTACATCTTTGTCCATGCAAAGTTTCATCGAATTAGAACGATCCATTTTGTCGGTAACAAAATATTTAATGAATTTGTTTGAATTGTTTTGAAACTCAAAATATATATTTTTCTCTTCTAATTGCGACAGTGTACATATTACGTTTACGTCGTTCCGAGAACTTGCACTCCGCGATCAACTCGCTCCCGCCCCCTGTTTGCTCTTAACACCTGTCGCACTAATTCGGGTCTTCGGGCACCCATTCGTCGTATGGTTGAGTCCTATAACACAGATTTTGAATCTATTGCAGATATCTTCGCTTGTAGTACTTATAAATTTAAGACATTACTCTATAATGAACTTCGCAATGAAGATCATCATGAATTAAATACGTCCTGATTGGTTGCAAACTCAATTATCATATTTATTTTCTCTTAACACTTCATAAGTAATCCTGATAACTTCTCTTTCTTTTATCATTATAAGCTTTCTCAGCATAGGATTCCCGTCATCTATTTCTTTTGTCACAGCAGTTAATAAAAATGTTTTTTTTTTTTTTATGACGGGCCCTCTAGCTGGACTTTTTTGTTACTCTTATATACTAAGTTGTGGATAACGTTGTGGACTACATTATTAATAATTTGTTGCATATGAAATTATGTACCTACTACTCACTGTATCTTACATATATAATGTAGTTGTTTGTTGTTCCTAAATAAATAAATAAAAAAAAAAAATTATGTACCAGAGTGTCGTGCCCGTGTCCATCATATTCGTGAGCTCCTCACGTGTCAACGGTGATAGATAAGTGATCATTGAATAGCTTGCCGTTGTTGTATGGTGTCACGTAAAGCGCCCCTACAAAAACCGGCATGCTATTTACTCACTTTTACACCACTCACCGGTGACTAGTGAGACGGATTATTTAAATGCGGACTTGCTACTCAGATCTTTTGAAGCTCCCGGTGTAACCACTAGTCGATAATAAGTCGATTAATAGATCGGCTAATTGAGCAACCTTCAGCGTGGTCACTGTTACTGGACTGTTACTGTTAATGCTAGCCCTACTGTTTTTACGGACTCGCTAGCTACTCGATTGCGTCAGAAACTAGTCCCTAAAATACCTAAGCTTCAACCAAAACAAAACCAAGAGAAGAGCAACAGTCTGAAACACACAAAATGCATTAAAGTCTGAAAGGGGAATCCGTAGCAAAGTTAAGCTATATTCAAACCATTCACATGCAACCGAGAATTCTATGCTATGCGCATAGTTCTAGATATTTTTATCATCATCATTTCAGCCGTAGGCCGTCCACTGCTGATCATTGCGAATCACGATCCTCAGTCATGAGAAGAACAACGAGAGAAGGAGGACAATCTCCAGGCTATACACAATGGACCCTCAAGCAAACAAAAACTCGTTTTTCGATAATCATTCGATGAAGGTTAAGCTTTTTTATCTTCTTTCGATAATCGCATTTCGAGACGATGAACTCTGTCGATGAAAGGCTTTAGCAACTGTAAAGGTTCTTAGCGATTACGAATCCAAAAACGTATTAGGATGGGATTCGAACCAATGACCTTAGGACCAGAAGGCTGGGGTGATGGCTACCTGCAGTGCACCGATTGACACCAGAGCGGCATAGCCCCGCCCTGAAACAAATGCTCAATTTATTTGTTCAGAGCCGAGGCGATGCCGATAAGATGCTTTTTAGTAGAATTTTAAGCCCTTGGTAATGCGCTCATATTTTTTTCAGTACCAACGAAGTACGAGCTTTTATAAAACTTTCCGCGATACAAAACTTTTATAATCTGTTTACCCCATCAGCTTTGAATTAATTAATCTCCCTTTTTAAGAGATAACGCCGGTATTTTATTCATTAATTAATCCGAGTGCCGTTGTTGGAGGTTATACCATTCATTCATATTAAACAAACGTCATGAAACTCTAAATGCGACGACCGAAAGGTTGCTTTCTTGCTTTTCGTGTCACTGATTCTTTCTTGGTATCATAATATGACATGTGCACGAAAGGAGCCTCTAAAAGACGCACTTAAATCCTTTCACTGACTCTTTCACCGACGGTCATAGGCCCTTGTCAGGGACACCATACCTCAACCTGGTGACTGACCTAATACAGGATGACCAAGAAAGAATCAGTGACACGACAAGAAGAAGAGTGAAATCCTAAAGCTACGTAGACCGGAATAATGCGCATAAAGTGCAGTATTCCATAAAGGTGACAGGTACAAAGAAAGAGAGAGAAAGATAATACGTTTATTTGTACTACAATTTCAATGAAATTTTTCAATTTCAATCATCTTTTGACATATTTACATGTGCTTAGATAGGTCAGAACAGAACAGATACATTTTTTTACTTACATAGTAATTATGTAGACAAACAAAATAATAACATGTAAACAAAAACTACACAAAAACTATACACACAAACTAGTTTTGTGAAAACGGCTGGCAATGAATCGATTTAGAAGTTTTTAGTTCGTGATCTGCAATATATCTGGCTATTTATATCCTGAATTAACGAAACAGGCGTCTAAGGCGAGTTTTAATGGGTCCGTTGGAAGATGAATACGTCGGCGTAAGATCCAGGATCAGATTTCATAATTTTCAAAATTATGCCTCAATACAGATAAAAAATAAATAAATAAATATTCCGGACATATCACACATTGTCAACTGATCCCAAACTAGGCATAGCCTGTACTATGGGTACTAGAGACTGATATACATAATAGATATATATTTAACACCCAGACACAGAACAAACATCTGTGTTAGTCACAAATGTTTATCCAGTGCGAGAATAGAACCCGCGACCTCTAGCGCAGAAGGCAGAGTTACTACCAACTAAGCTATGAGGCCAGTCAAAGATGAAGATATTATGTACATGACACAAGGATCGCAGCAAGTGACAGGTTGTGCTCTACCCTTCACGGAATCTCTAGACGCCAAGCGACGAGCGAAGCCTCGGTTAAAAGCTAGTCATACATTTCATTCACATCATAACATCATGTTATTAATTGGCGGATGTACCCATTTTAACTCACCACACGTAAACAATCAGCCTACTCGCGGTCAATGAAGAGTTGCTTTTTCAGATAGGACCTTGCAATGTCATTAGCACTGTTTCCTAAAATGCGGTGACGTCGTATGGCGCCTGAAAAATAACTGTGTAATAACCCATGTATGACGGAGCATCACTTGAGAACAGTACTATCGATTTTGTCAGGACACGGTTTGTATGAAAGAAAATGTTTGGAAAATCCACGGGAAAAGCCGGAAATTTGGACAGTTATTGAACCAAATTAAACCAATGGTTGGGAAAGAGTGATACTGAAAGCAGTTCATTATAGCAATATTATTATACCTACCTATGTATCCTACCTATCCTATAGGTATTTGCAAATAATGCAAATATTTGCCTTTTTTACTGAGCTGTTGAAAGGAATATTGATAACTGCGTGAATTTAAACTTGTTTGTTAAGATTGTTTGTAGATAGTACAAACAATCGGATAATTATCTGAAACGTCATGTTCAAGATAGGACTATACTCGTTCTAGATTATATAGTTCGAGATGACATAGGCCTGTTTTCTCCCGTAGGCATGTATACTTGATATAACTCAGCCAGGTGTTATGCCCCATCTGCACCTTGTTCTATGCCACTCAATCAATCGGCCCTGTTGACGTCCAACAGGACCAACTGTTTACAGGAACACTGATTTGTTCCGATGATTGGTACGTTTTTAGAACGTGTGATGGGTCAAGCATTTTTGAACTCTATGCACTTTCAATAGAGGACGTTTTGGGAAGAACTTACTTTTAGAAACGGTCGAGTGACATGACAGGTCCGCAACCTCTTGAATTTTGAACCGTAGTTAACTGCTTTAAGGGTTATTTCTATAATTTTTACTGAAAACACTGCAAAGCGCATTTTGAATGTTATAATAGTGTGGTAAAGGTGAAAATTGAATGGCAATCGGAAAGTAAACAATGGTGAATTAATTTGCCTTTAGGTTCAGATGTCTGTCTGTCGATCTGCAATGTGGGTTTCTTCTTACATTGCCAGCACTGGCATTCAGCGCCGACGGACGGAATGAATTGAAAATGAACCCTATTCACTTTAAGATAGGTACGGTTGGAATCACAAAATTGCTTGCGCGAGGCGCTTCGAGCCTCATTTTAATTAAGTTTGAGAATCAGTGGTTTGGCCACTACGCTGCTGTGTTCGGCGCTGATCCTGGTACGTTGTTTTTTTTTTCTTAGCACTATTTTTATATAAACCTTTTGAACTTTTTTATTTCATATCAAAATGCAAGCGTGTCAGCACTATAACACAAATTTGAACCTTAAATCTTTGAAACTGTCAACTCACGTCACCACCTAAACAAAATCGCAAAGTTGATAGGGCTTTGTCATAAAACAATTTAACCATCGTGTCGCTTTATTAATATCATCTCAACTTCAAAACTGGGTTACACTTACAAGGTTACAAGTAAAAGTTCAGCTCTAGTTAAAATGGTTATCCGAACAATGTATCATATGTCCACTGTAACCTGATCTCCCAGCTACCCATCGATAAGAAAATGCGCATCTCAAGATAGCCCGATCGATCTAATGTTGTTTTTATTGCTTCATCATAAAAACCGCGTTAAAACTCGTATATTGGAGTATTAACCACCTGAGGGGTATGTTTTATTACTTTCTGGGGGTTTTATTGGATATTTTGTCTTTTGCGATTAATATGAGTCGCTATTAAACAGTCTTAAATAATAAAGTTAATAATAAAGCTGAAGAATAGCCCCCTTCATATCTACCTACCCGTGTATGTCGTAAGAGGTGCCTAAGGGAAAAAAGCTAGGGAATGGGCAGCAGCGCTAAGCATGCCCAGCGTGGTGAGTGTGGGTAAATTCCTCCCACATGATAGGAAGGCGCTCTGGAAATCTGTGGGGAGGCGTATAAGATGGGTAGCGTCCCCTATTTGAACAACGATAGCGCTAACTGCGCTCGCCACCCGCGTGCCCAGCGTGGTGAGCATGGGCAAATTTCTCCTAGATTACTGGTTTTTGTAGGCGCCCTTTTAGTGACTACATACAAAAAAGGTAATTAGAATTAGCATTGCCATCTAGCGTGGCAATTCCGCCAGCGTCTTGGGGACGCTTCCGACTGGTAGTGATCTGGATCAGTTGAGCTATCTATAGATCGTTTGTAACGGTATTTAGATGACTCAACTGTTTCTTGTGTATTTTGTAAATATTAACTTGTATTAGTTTTAAGTTTCTTTCTGTAAATTAAATTGTGGTTTCAAAAAAAAGGTAATCTATACACATTTCACGGTGCACGAAAAGAGCCTGTAAGAGGCGCACTTTCATCCTTTATCCAGACTGATTCATTCACCGACAGTCATACGACCTTTTTAAGGCCACCGTACCTCAAGCTGGTCACATAATCAAGGTACCAAGAAAGAATCAGTGACACGCCAAGCAAGTTTGTGCTGTGCTTGTGTGTCCAAAATAAATGTATTTTCTTTCTTTTCTTTCTTTCTTTCAAGCAAAGCACGGTCGAAAAGTGAAAAGTGAGAACGCACCGACTTCCAATACTTCAATCTAATCACTGTTTTATTTATAATTGGGTTATACAATCGTACCCTCTATTAATATTAAGACTATTAAAAACTTCTAACTTACTATGACTAACTAATATTAAAAAACTATAAAGGTCTAAAAAAAAAAATATACTTCATATGTCTCGTTGTTCTCGTTGTGTGGTTAGTGCAAGGTCTTTTTGATACACCTTGTATTCACTCAACTCGTAAACAAGTGCGCTCGGCGTATTTTAGCTGACTAAGCAACTGATAAGAGCGGGTGCCGGCCGCTGGTTCTTGCCAGTAACAGAGAACGATGCGATGTTTAAGTTATCTACCTCATAATTATCTCTTAATTTTTTGAGTTTCAAATGTTTTTATTATGTACCTAGATTAAGCCTACTTTAGTCATGCATGTTCAATTAAATTCTTAGTTAAATTTTATGAACGTACTATTAGCGTAAACGTAGGTAAACTTACTAAGGAGAACTGTACGCGCTTTTGACAAGCCCCTATGGGCTTTTTAAGTGTGTATCAAACATGTTTTATACTTTCTTAAAATAAATAAAAAATATATCTATCTTGCTTTATCTAGAAGGCTGGTGGATGAGACCAATGACCGAAGGGCTGGTGCTTACCTCGGACAAAGGATCAGTATAGCGATCCAACGAGGTAACGTCGCCAGCCTTTTGGGCACGCTGCCTGTGGTTGGTGATCTGAACTCTGTTTTCTACTTGTAGTCGTAGTCGTAGAAAACAGAGTTCATTTCTAGTATAATATTATTTTAGTTTAATTTACAACTGTTGTTATTATTATTATTTTTCTGTTACTTTTAAATGAAATAAAATATAATAAAAAATAAAAAAATAAAAAATACGCAGAGAAGAAGAAGACCCATAGATGATTTATACTTGTGTTTCTCGTAGAAAACCACGGTATCGTGAAGGCACTACGGCAAAATGTTAAATAGGACAAAATCACTTTCTAGATCTACAATGATTGATGGAACTAAAGAGACGCTTTCACTATAGTTCGGTTATTTTGAATCAGTGCTGTAGTACCTACTACCTAGGTAGCCATTTTGTCCGTTTCATAGTTACCTTAGTCTATATCTTTTAAATCAGCTTGCTTCTATCGTGTCACTGGTTGTTTCTTAATCATCCTGGAAGGTGAAAAGGAACAATGACCGTCGGTGAAAGAACTAAATGTTATTTGGCTGCGATCTTCTGTAAGGTGGAGGTACCTCCCAGGTAGGCTGCGCTAATTTAGAGCGAGGATATCTCGCTCTGCCCTACCTCGTATCACTTCATAAGTACATAAGGACATTTCAAACTAGCAAACGACAGAATACCCTATTTTATTTTTATCGCATCCCGTTGCAAACAAATAGGAAGTTCCAATTATACAGCATATTTGCAATTAAAACCGGCACTCGAACCTGCTACCCACTAATTGAAGAGATATATGTGTCACAGTTTTGGCGCCATAACGATCTTTCAAACGGTGAAGGAAAACATGATGTGGAAACTGAATGAAGCTTTAATGGATCCTTTTGTAACCTGGTTCTTCCACCTCTGATCCTTCCGCACGTATTGACAAAGTCTTTTTTTTTTTCTATGGACAAGTATGACTAGGCTAAGCGGATGGTATTGGCGCTGGGCAAGCCTACTCTATCAAAACAAACTGTGCCACTGTGCCATGTCCCACTACTTTAACCCTGAGGATGGTCATTTTTTTTTTATACAACAGTGGTGGCAAACAAGCTTACGGCCCACCTGATGGTAAGCGGTTACCGTAGCCTATGAGCGCTTGGAATACCAGAGGCATCACGCACGCGTTGCCGACCCCGAACCCCCTTCCCCCTAAAGAGCTCTGGCAACCTTACTCACCGCAGGAACACAACACTATTTGAAACAAATAATGTTATTTGGCTGCGATCTTCTGTAAGGCGGAGGTACCTCCCCAGGCAGGCTGCTCCAATTCAGAACGAGAAAATGTCGCTGTGCCCTACCCCTCCTAACATAAGATACTTTTTATCCGTACCGCGCAAGCGAAGCCGCGACAGCAACTAGTACTGAATAATTACGGAATTAGGGAGCTAAGCAAGCCAAACTTTATGTCATGGTCTGCCACATTAGTCATAGGTAATTTGTATTGCTGCGGGCACAATTATTGTAATAGCACTAAATCTATCCACATGATGGTAATCAGTGAAATACACGACTACATAATATGTAGTAGTGTATATATTATATGTGTGATATATATATTATATCATGACATGTACAAACATATTAGGTTTCCGTAGCGAAGAACAAAATAGGCTCACGTCTTTTATCCCTAAGAATAGTAGACATTCTCGCAGATCTACAGGAGTTAGGAGAAGGAGGTAGCCAGAGGCATGTCCGAACATTCGTCACATGCCCACGTTTTGCAGTAGTGAGTATTCCACGCGTGGCAGGTTGCAAACTCATCGCTGCTAAGAATTCTGGTTTCATCACGATGTTTCCATAACCGTTTTTCGTTTTAAATTGCACGACCGGCTTCGAACCGACGAAATTCGGACCGAAAGTCGGGGAACCTCTCACTGGGCAAACGCGGATTAAAGAAAACTAAGTAATTGCAAGTAGTAACTAGTTCACTGAATGGGATCGATTTTCACTTACAATGTAGTTCACTGCTGTGCCAGATAAAGTGCTTCCTGGACGCTATTTTACCCAAACTGCCCAATATTCGGTTCTCTCCTCGTTAAAATCGCATAGTGGCGTTCTACTTGGCAGAGATAATGTCCACTCTACACTTTGTCCTAGGAAAACACAGTACGCTTTCTTAAAAAGTCATACATTAGAAGGTTTTATCTCAGACTCAAGCGTTCAAACGGCATACGATATATTGTTCATGTCTAATAAAATCGTTTCAAAATGATCTTTATCTCTACTCAACAAAGTCAATTTTGACATTTGTGGGTGTGCGATATAGCGCAGCGATGATGTCACAAGTATCTAAAAGTCAAACTCAAAATTTACTGTACCGATTCAAAAGACGTGAAGGATATTAAAATAAATTTCTTTATTCATACTTAGAACATTATTTGTTTCAAATAGTGCTGTGTTCCTGCGGTGACTAAGGTTGCCAGAGCTCTTTAGGGGGGAGGGGTTCGGCAGGCAACGCATTAGCAATGCTCCAGGTGTTGTTGATGTCAATAGGCGACGGTAACCACTTACCATCAGGAGGGCCGTAAGCCGGTTTGCCTCCTAATAACATTAAAAAAAAAACTTGTATTCTTTTTAGTTTTCTTTGACAGAGTTAATTATAATGACTGTTTCTTTATTGTAGGTATCCATGAACCAAATGAGTACCGTGGTTGTGGCTTCACTGCAAACTTCACGACTCAGTGATTTCATACAAATTTTGGCGTCACAATGGAATCAACATTGCGCATCCAACAACCTACATGATATCTATTAGGTTAAATTGTATCTTGTAATTTAAAACATGCAACGGCATGTGTTGCAAAGCCACGTTGGCCTAGTGGGAGGTTCCCTGACTTTCGATCGTCTGAGGATCGTTCGGAGGTCGTTCGTTCAAACACGGTCGTAAACCAATTCTTTTTCGAAAAGTTGACATGCACATTAATACGGGCCTATAACCGTGAAAGAGAACATCATGAGGAACCCAGTAAGTATTCTTATAAGCGGCGATAGCCTTGCAACCTGTCACGTATGAATAAAGTCTAAAATTGAAAATGTTTGATGTTTTTACCCCAAAAATTTGACTAAGTAATATTAGCGGCAATATAATAATAATAAATAAATAAATATAAATATATTCCGGACATATCACACATTGTCAACTGATCCCAAACTAGGCATAGCCTGTACTATGGGTACCAGAGACTGATATACATAAAAGATAAATATTTAACACCCAGACACAGAACAAACATCTGTGTTAGTCACAAATGTTTGTCCAGTGCGGGAATCGAACCCGCGTCCTCTAACGCAGAAGGCAGAGTTACTACCAACCGAGCTATGAGGCCAGTCATACAATGAACTACGTGAGCGACCGCAAAATATAGTTTGTCACTTCCTACACTTGGAATTTTGATTTTCTGACCCCGGGTACGAATGGTACGGAACCCACAGGCCCGAGTTCTCGCACATGATCGTCTTTATAATTTATATACTCGTATTGACAACGCTCTTGCAACCGACGTGCTTCGCAGTGAGACTAAATTTGTCTCTGAAATGCGGGATTCGATCCCATTTTCTGCTCGAGTGAAGACAGCACTTGTTATCGACTTGGCACAAAGTACCCTGAATTAGAAATTATCACTAGCGTCGACATCGGCAATGTGAAAGATCTATGTGTAGAGGCTCCCACAAATTTTGATTTCAAGCCTTCACGCATGATCAGTAAATATTGGTGGCGTTGCGAGTGCCCGTCTGAGATGTAAAAGGTGCGGGTTCGATTCCCGCTGCGGGACAAATGTTTGCATGATTTCAAATCAAATCAAAAGTTTTTTATTCGGACAATAGGTACAATTCCAGGTTCCAGGTTCTCAAGTCGGCTGTTTTTTTTTTGTGTATATGTTACTCGATATCTCCGCAAATAGTAACCCGATTTTGATGATTCTTTCGCTGGTGTATAGAGCATGATCCCGGGGTGGTCCCATTTTAATTTAATTCCTGAGGGATTGAAACTGGTCCCGTAAAACTTAAAAAAACGTCATCATCCCTTAAAATCACGACTTGCCGAAATTTTTTTTTGTCGATTTTGGTATGGTATGGTAATTCCCGCGACTGCTATTTTTACATAAACTTTAAAATTAGGGGTTGTGTGTCGGGAATTCCTTTCTGTGCACCCATACGTTACCCTGCAAATTTCATTCTCTTAGGATTTTGGTTAGGCTCTGCGTTGATTTTCAAAGAGAATAAAACCACTACGTTTGATTGACAGTCAGTCAGTCATTACCGTAAGAGTTATTACTTATTATTGATGATGAATAGATGTCAAACTTACTTTTATTTTTTATTCGAAAGCTTAGGTGGCCAGTGTCGTCCTCAGTAGGTAAGCAAAACGCAAAGAGGTTTATAACAAAAAAAAAGAGGTTGATATTGATCTTGTAAATATTCAGGAATTTGAAGTCGGTTTTTAGTTTTTGTAAAAAATATCTTATGTTAGTAGGTAATAGGTAGGATCTGCAATTATTTTTTTCACAAAGAGTTCCACGACGAACGGTCTTGAGCCTTTTCTATCCACCGACTTCCCTCAACTTTAGCAACGTCGTCGGTCCATCAGGTGGGGGCTACCAACTCCCGGTCGCCCGGTTCGTGGTCGCAGTTCGACCATGTTACAAGGACGATACTATATGTAATTACAAGTTACCAGTATAACTAACAAGATACCCTTTGTTACAGGTACGGTACAGCTGATTGCCTCCAGCGACCCTTGACATACGGTAATACCTGTAATCCCCTATCTTTAGCCCGATCGCTGGCAGAATCTCATACTTACATTCTGCTGAAGGACTTTCAACTTTAAACTAATGATACAAGGTATAAATAAGCTCGGAGATCGGTTGAGGAAGATGAATTAGCTTTGTTACAATGTTCGACACATATTCGCGGATATAGCGTTATTTTCAAGGAGTAAGAAAGCGAAATGGATACGCTTTTTGCAATACTAGCTTGTACCCGCGAATTCGCTCGCCTGGTATCTAGTTTTTTTTTTTTTTTTTTTAATTAATAGTAGTAGGATAAGGTTTTTGAGAAACTCCAATAAAAAAAGTATTTTACCTATGCAAGACCCTTGATTGTAGATTTATGCTAGGTCGCTAGAGGTATTATTGAACTGCAAGTATTGCGAAGCCGTGCCTTAACTGTACCGGTACTAGAAGTGCATACCTGTGCTGAAAACCCTGTTTGCATAAATAGATACTGTAAATAAATTATCTCTAAGTATGTACTTGATTGAAAAATATTGAAAAAGGTCCCTCATATTTGTCACCATTCATACCACCAACTTTGCGATTTTGATTAGGCGGTGACGTTAATTGACAGTCTCAAAGATTTATGGTTCAAATTCGTGTATAAACCGTGTTGATGCGCTCACATTTGAGTGGCAATAAGTCAGTTATGTCAGGGCCCCATTATGTGTACAAGTCATTATGAAAACCATTGTTTTGATAGATGCACTCATCAGTCATGGAACTGTGAGCACAAAATACTGTCATTGTTTGTTAAATTAACTTTTTTACCCGACTACGGCTGCCGAGGGCCTATACGCTACCCTATGCGTGTGCGCAAGTCTAAAGGTGCACACTGAGAGGAGACTCTTGTGACGAGGATCTTTGAGGCATGAATTGATGTGTACTGGTTGATCAACCTTGCATGAAAAATAACATCTTTCAAATGCGACC
This sequence comes from Anticlea derivata, assembly GCA_947579855.1. NCBI lineage: Eukaryota > Metazoa > Arthropoda > Insecta > Lepidoptera > Geometridae > Anticlea > Anticlea derivata. Next base: position 9,347,274 of record OX388276.1, on the reverse strand, counting down.
CGAAATTTAGAAACTTTAGTATTCGCTAACGTATTCACCTAGAATCAGCAAAACGTCCTATTTCGCTATAGTTCAAGATGACATTATGCCTTTATAGTTTTTTTTTTTATTCAAGTTATAGGCATTTATTCAGAATATTAAGTATAACAAATTAAGAAATAATCCTAAATATACTAAACTAATCTAAATAACTATTTAACTAACGACTAAGTACTAATAAAAATGAGACTGAATTTTTTACTTTACTTTATAGATCAGAATGACTGTGCCATATCCATTTTTCTCACTCCATGGCGTATTTCGTACCGGTTTAGCGATCGTGATGAACGAGCCTCGTTCAGGACTATCCACGGAGGTCATTGTACTTTGTACTACATTACAATCTGTGGCACTGACACTGTTGCATGATCTGTGACGGCCAGGTGCTTCCGGCGTCTTTGGCCTCGACCAGATATAATACGGATTTATGCTGTTCAAACCAACGTAAAGTCAAGTCAAAGTCAAAAGGCATTTCAATAAAATCACTAGGATCACTTTGAAACGTCTTAGAAACTAGGTGAAGCTACGCCTGTTCCTCGCGACCAAGTCTAGAAGAATCAGGCAACAAACACGGCGCGCGTGCCTAACATTTTTTTCTTAAACGGGATATTTACCATAATTTGTGAGTTTTTCATGCGCCATGATCAAGAAGGAAACTGAAATATCGGTGAACAAATAAACTTATAAATCGTGGTAAATATCCCGTTTTTAGTGAAAATTTTGCTATAACAGTGTTTGCACTCAAAATATGTTTATATACATAATACAAGGTGGATGGAGAAAGCTTAAGCATGACCGTTCGTCATGGAACTCTTTGGGGGATGCCTATGTCCAGCAGTGGATTTCTGCAGGCTGATGATAATGATGATGATGAATACAAGGTGATTCATAATATGTTTACTATCTATCTCGAAAGGTGTTTATTATAGACTCAGTTGGCAATAGGTTAAGAAATTTAAAAAAAAAAAAAAACATTAAAAAACACCAAGCATAAATCAGGTATTTGGGGTCAAATCTGTTCAATATATATTTTTTGTTGGTAGAAAAAGCCCCTTTAGGTAAAGTACACTAGTAACGGAACATATTGTATTTAGTGAAATTATTATCCTTATTAATTTTTTCATGGATACGCAAAATATTATTGTTATTAATTAGGCCATTAATTAAATTGATATTGAGCTAATAAAGTTCAGTGGGTAATTATGTACTGAACTGATTACCGCGAAAATTTAACACGCAGAATTTTGTTTGATTCGCGAAATAAGCCCCAACCCACATGCCCAGCGTGGCGAGCGTGGGCAAATCCCCCCAAATAATTGTTTGGATGCAATCCATGGGTGCAAGGTGGTCGCGCTGGAAAACTATGAGGAGGAATATGTTTAGCAGTGGCCATTCTACGACTGATAGAAAACATGAAATGATGAATCGTCAATAGGCAAATTCGATTCCTTTACTCCCGAGCCTTAATTAATAATAACACCCAGCAGTCCGCTACATAGTTCTGACACCACACCAGTTACCAATCATCATCACCATCATTATCATCATCAGCCTGATGAAGTCCACTGCTGAACATAGGCCTCCCCCAAAGAGTGCCATGACGAACGGTCTTGAGCCTTCTCCATCCACCGACTTCCCGCAACCTTCACAATGTCGTGCGTCCATCGGGTGGGGGGCCTTCCAACACAGCATCGTCCGGTTCGTGGTAGCCTCGATAACCTTTGTTCTCCAACGTTTATCGGTTCTGCGAGCTACATGACCGGCCCACTGCCACTTCAACCTGCTAATTCTGAAAGCTATGTCACCAGATACCTGTGTCATGGTTATTAAAAACTACTAGTACCACAACGCCCAGTTACATGTTGCATCCCTTATTAGCAAAACCCAGGTGTTTTTTTTTTTATTTTTTTTATTTTTTATTTCTGTACAAGTAGAGATGATTTGCCGTAAGACAAATAACAACGGTTCCCACACTAGCCTGGGCCTGTATCGTTTACCATCAGGCTTTAAGTTTTGTTAAGGCGTTGACGTACACGTACGTGACAGTCTCAAATATATTTGGTTCAAAATCGTGTTAAATAGTGCTGACACGCTCATATTTGAATGGCAATCGCCCGAATACTGAAACGTCACTTAAATTATAAGTGGTAATCTAATTGATGTTTTGGTATAAAATTCTGAACGATAATGGCGTCTCAAATAATGAAGACCATCTCAAATAGTTAATTAATACTTAATAAATAATCTGCATGATAATTAATTAAAAATAATTGTAATTGGACATACCTATGTTATGCAATTTAACGCTAAGGGTGAAATAAATGAATATGAATATAGTTAAGTGACGTTTCAGTATTCGGGCGAATATGACGTCAGTACATAACAATACACTGTAACGTTCTACAACTTTATTGTTAGTTAGTTATGTAAGTTTCTATAAATTAGTGAACAATCCATTTACGTTTGTTACACATAAATAAACTTTTTATACTTTTATACTGGACTCATAGCTCAGTTGGTAGTAACTCTGCCTTCTGCCCTAGAGGTCGCGGGTTCGATTCCCGCACTGGACAAACATTTGTGACTAATAGAGATGTTTGTTCTGTGTCTAGTGAGTGATAAATAAATATATATTATGTATATCAGTCCCTGGTACCCATAGTACAGGCTATGCCTAGTTTGGGATCAGCTGACCGTGTGTGATATTAAAAATTCGCACCTAAATACGACGTCAGTACATACCAGTTACTTAAAAGAGTAGAACTATCTCAAATCCATTCCAATTACCTGAGCTATGCAGCATTCGTACCATAATTGCATCACATTGCTACGGAGTATGTAATATGTAAATTTGATCCGCGGATCTCGCCGGATCTAGGGGATGAGACAAACAGAATAACGTATGGCCGGCGAGCGTCTTGGGGTGCAGCCAAAGTGTTAGAAGATTTTTTTTTGCAAATTTGAAGTAAAAATAACCCGAAACGCAAACTATCTTCAGGTCAGATAAATTTACTTATTTAATTTGAGAAACAAAAGTTTAGTGTAGATCTCGCTAAAGACTCGTCAGATTATCAATTCAGCTTTCTGTCAAAGCAAAACGCAGGCGTGTTTTTTGGAATGACTTCCGACAACTCCCATAAAGATATAGTACCTAGTTAGCGTGAAAGGAAAAGGATATTTTCTAGATCCACTAATATCGTCGACTTGCGAAATCGCTAACATTCCGACCACAACTCTACATGTTTCGGTTTTACACTCGTACCCTGAATATATTGAAATCTGAAATGTCTCCTACAAAATATGAGGTGATACCGTTCGGGATCAATGCTAGATCCAAAATGGCGGAGTTGCGAATGTTGAATGGCTGATGAAGTTGATTTTATTCGACTACGCAAATGGAACGTTGTTGTTTATTGAATTCAAGAGGTTTGAGTGTGTGATAGTATTGTATGATACAGGACTTGCTCTCACGCTAACGTCATACGGACACAGGATTATAATCTACTAACTTTGCAGCAGTCACGTGACATAAGCTAATGCCATTTCCATATGAACCTTAATACACAACGGTTGTCGGTCCTATATGGCCTGCCCACTGCCACTTTAACTAGCCAAATCTGATTCTTATTATATGGACATGGTGCTTCTACGGATTCTCTCATTTTGGCTTTTATCACACAGTAAAACTCCGAGCATAGCTCTCCCGATAGCGCGCTGCGTGACTTTGAGATTGTGTAAAAGGACAATAGTTAGCGACGAAGTCTCAGTGCCAGATGCCATCACTGGCAGGACGCACTGATTGTAGACTTTCGGCTTGAGGCTCTCAGGTATATGCGACGGGAAGACATGACGAAGTTCCAGGACGACTTCCAGGCTAGATTCAAACAGCAAAAGTATCCCAACATATTAACGTACCTCTATAACAAACTTAAAATAAAAACTAAGTTTTATTTTCGTGCGAAAAAAAATCGATTTGTTACGAAACACTAGAAAATTTAACGAAATTGGGTTCATTCGAAGAGAAAAAAGTGTTAACATCTCTTTACAAAAGTTTATTTTAACAATATACACTTATACATACTATATACATACTATAAAATATAAAATCAAATAATTACAAAATAAAATAGAAACTAAATAAACAAATAATTTTGGTCATGGATTGGCACTGGCTGCATTCCCGCGTTGAATTGTCAAAGAAATTCTTTGTGCAAGGAATGAGCCAGCTCTCTTATCACCGGCGGCGTCGACCAAAGTTGGTATAATTTTTTTGAAGAGATTTTTTGTACCTTTACAAACAATATTAACTAACAGTAATTTCGAGAGACAGTAATAAAATATTATTGTGGTCTGTTAGCGTTTTTATTATGGAAATGTTTTGAAATTGCCTACGACAAACAAATTATTCACAGTGTAATAGTAAACAAGAAACTTACAAATGAATGGACGCCTTGTTTGGAAGAAATAGTGTTATGTGCTTGAAGATGATATATGATTCGCCTTTGCCACGGAATCACATGGGCTGACTCGGACATTATATTATGATTCGTTATGGCGCTACAGAAGATTTATTATCTGGGCTATACGCAGTGACTTAATATACTAGTTGTTCTCCCCGAACTGAGATCTCGCGATATAGATAGCTTGTGCCGTTTTGCGAAGAACTCTTCCCCTCCCTAGTTTTATTTTTTTTGACAAGGCTTATATAATCTTTAGTTGTTGTGTGTCTAGTCTTTAATTATTTTTAATATTTTAATTAGTTCATAATGACATTCTTTTTCTTCTATTTTTTATTATTTTTTTTTTATTTAATTAAATTTTATTAAGATTGTAAATTAAATATTGCATGCCTAGATATAGGTAGAATACATTGATTCAATAGTATATAGTAATTGACATCTTTATGACATGTATTTCAAGCAATAAATTATACTTTGACTTTGACTTTAGTTAGCAATTCGAAAGTATAACGTGGATACACATGAGTTCTATGAACCCTTAAAAAGGTTCGAGTGTTTAGGCACTTTGTTTTCAATTAACTTTTTTTACCTAACTTGTTCAAATTAAATAAATATAAATAACACCCAACAGTCACATACATAGTCCTGACCCGACAATACTAATTCCTTCTATCCTGGGTATCAGAAACTACTACCATACCTGTAAAAAGCTGTAGGAATGTCTATGGTGGATTCCTATGCCTTTTAGCGAGTTGGTGTTGGTGCGGAGCGAAAGGAAATTCACTTGTTTCGGAAGGTATAAATTATAATGGTTCAAAAATGGTAAAATGTTTCTTAGGCGCTAATTGGTTAACACTAATAAAATGTTAAAAATAGTAATATGGTATTTGAGCACGCGAGTGTCTCAAATGGTGAAAATTCGCGTACTGACGAAAATGTCAGTTTGTGTGAAAGTGCGCTGCAATTGCATAGCGATGCAAAAATTCACAATCGATGATGGGTTCGGATTATTCCGAACAATACCACTGCCATACTACTAGTACCATGCTACCACAATACCCAGACCCGGAACAAATATTCGCAGATCATGCAAGCATTAGTCCCGCAGCGGGAATCAAACCCCTTGCCTCAGACGGGCACTCGTCCGCTACGCCACCGAGGTCGTCAAAAAATAGTTAAGTAGTTTAGTTAATGAGTACCTACTGACGCTCTACTTATTCAGTAGGTAGGTATAACGTTTCTGCAATATGAGACTGAGGTCGGGTCAATTATGCGCCCGATAGCCGAGCCGACATACTTGTTGATTACCGGTGACCTCGACTGCACTCTCTAGGAGTTTCCATGTCAGCGAACTGGGTGGAAAATTTATTTTAGGGATAATTTCGTTTTTAAAAGAAATGAAACATTAAATATCCTCACGACTTTTATCCCCAAGAAAGATTGGTCAGATCTCTAGGCGATCAGATCCTGAAAATGTCAGGGGGGACGTCAGAGGCATGTTCAAACTTTTTTACAGTGTCTTTGGTATTACATACGTGATAGGTTGCTAGCCTACGCCTAGGTATCTTCCTACATTTGGCTACAATTGCTACAAGTATCATGCTACATTTTATGGGGTGACCTAATTTCGTTCCAAATTCGCTGCTGTTCGCTCAGATTACGTTTGTACTAACGTAATCTGAGCAGTACCTAGCATCCTAGATAGGTGGGTAGCTTCTGTGCTTACTTGTAAGTACCTACTAGAAGTTGGACTGCAGCCTACAAACAATGCAGGCAACGTATGATATGAAGATTGGGTATGATGGTTCGGTTGATAAAGTACGAATAACCCATAAATTCACCTACTGAGCTGCCAAATTTGATTACCTACGATCCCATCATCGTATCAACGGTATTCAAATTTACATTACGTGGGCTTCCCAAGGAACCGTAGCACGAGTTTGGACTTTATAGAGTAGCTATTGAGCCCGTTGACGCCCATCCGATAACCAGATCAGGATGGCAATAAGACTGCTAGTTAATAACTAATATCAAAACCTCCAGCACGCATACATACCCCTGAATCTACTACTAGTCGTGGGCGTCAGAAACTAAGAGTACCAAAGAACCACAACACCCAGACCAGGGACAAATTTTTGTAGTTTCATTAGTTCGGCGCGGGGATCAGAAACTGGTGCTAAGCTTTCACCACGCTGTCTGAGGCTGGGTTTCGAATGAGGAAAAGCGGCGAATGAGAGATATCGTTTGATCAAGTGGATATGGGCCAATTGACCTACTTTTGCACCGGACTTTATTAGACGTACTTACTCTGTATACTAGATGAGGCCGCGGTCTATGAACCCTTGAACTCAACAGCAAAATTGTGGCTTTGTCAGCCAGACAAGAGGTTCAAAGAGTACGTAAACTGCGTCCCTGATGCGCAGAATTCGGGACAGCCGCAACAGCATCATGAGGACTGTGGCAGAGAGACTATCATCTCCACTCTGGAGGTGTTTTGTGATGAGGGTGATCAGTAAAGGAAAATACTTCCTGCATTTATTACCCTCAGCACAGCTGTTTTCTGTCACAGTTCTGTTTTATTGTATTTCTATTTTATTGTCTTTAAAAAATGTGTTTTAAATTTTATTTTGTACAACTAAAGTAGCTACAAGCATACGGCCGCCACAGAATACAATAAAACAACTAGGTAGTACATATTTGTACTAGCAAGCGTAACTAAAAAAATATGCAGTTTTAGGTAAAATTATTTTTTAGAATTGTTTTATTTCATCATGCAAACATTTGTCCCACCGCAGGGATCGAACGGGCTAGCCCACCACGCCACCGAGGTCGTGAAAATAAATGGTTCACCTCTAGGTATGCTGTTTCTGTTTTGTGTTGATGTGAGTAGTATTGTTCATTTATCCTTGCAAAAGGTTTATTTAGCGTAATGTCATGGGTAGGCCATGTTAGTCTAATTAGGTCAACGAGCATCACGATCCTGGGGATTTTATTTTTTGGGAAACATCAGTACATTTGTTATTTTAGATAAAAATACAAAGTTAACACAGAAACCAGTACAAAAAAATTTTACGTGATTAATTAATGTTAAATTAATAAAAAAAATATGGAAAAGATACATGTACCTATAAGAGAAAGGAGTTCTTTCTACAATTAGTCGTCCTGTTCGAGAACCTTGATTCAAGTAGGTATTTCCTACGTAAAAAACATTGATCTTAAATCACTTCAACGCATTGGTGATGGAACCTCTCCAGACCACTTGTACCATCAGCCAGTTCCATTCATGGTACAACTGGCACCTGTTCCTGTACGAAAAAACGAACATCCATGTACGATCTTCAACATTTATAATAGCTGAATAGATAGATTTTTGATGACGGGCAGTTCTATTGTCCTCTGTCTGAGGGGGTCCATGAAAGGAATGCTGTGGAATTAGGTTAGTAGGAAACTGCCTAAGGTGAGAAATGGGGATATTATCATGGAACAACGGAAAGCCTAAAAACCGCAGTCCGCAATATCTCTCAAGTCACAACCCCATGTTTTAAACTACATAGTTCTGTTTCACTAGCCAGGCATTAAAAGGCACTTTGCCTTTCGGTGTGTTTGCTATAGCCGTATTGGCCTAGCAGCCTGACTGGCCTCATAGCTCAGTTGGTAGTAACTCTGCCTTCTGCGCTAGAGGTCGCGGGTTCGATTCCCGCACTGGACAAACATTTGTGACTAACACAGATGTTTGTTCTGTGTCTGGGTGTTAAATAGATATCTATTATGTATATCAGTCTCTGGTACCCATAGTACAGGCTATTCCTAGTTTGGGATCAGTTGACCGTGTGAATATGTCCGGAATATTTATTTATTAATATTTATATATATTTATAGAAGGTACCCCGACTATTGATCCGAAGCTCGCGAGTACGACCCCGGATCAAACTAATGATTTTTTCTGTTCGAAAAAGTGCGCATTAACATGGTGCTTAAAGCGGTGAAGGGAAACATCGTGAGGAAACAAGTACCTAAGTATTCTTATAGCGGGCGGTGGTCTTGCAACCTGTCACGTCCAAACCTACCCCACTTATGATAAGAATAAAACAACTCGTGGCACTCTTTGGGGGAGGCCTTTGTCCAGCAGTGGCCTTCTTCAGGCTGATGTTGATGTAAACTGTGCAGTTGTAGCCTCCAAGAGGCGCACTTTAATCTTTTTTCTAGACTGATTCTTTTACCGAAGGTCATATGCCCTTTTCCGGGCCGCAATACCTCAATCTGGTTACTGACCTAATACAGGATGACTAAGAAAGGATCAGTGAAACGACAAGCATGTAAGATATAAGTGAATCGGCGGCTATATAAATAAGCTTAGCTTTGTAATGCGCGCGGTGAAACGCAAGTCAAGTTAAATGCACGTCCCGAAATAGCCGAGGCGACTGTGACCACGAAACTGTCAAAACGTGGACAACTCGTTCCGGTATTTAGAAGATTTTCAGCCAACAAAAACGGTTCATTTTAAACCCTAGTTTCTTATGAAATAGTAGCTGTTATATACGGAGCAAAGACACGGTGACCACGAATCTGACAGGGCACTGCATACTTCATATCACTGTGGATATGTTACAGCTACATTTATATTTTTGGTAGCTAATATTTGTTTTCATAAAGCCATTATGACATAACAAATAATTATATTTTTTAAAAATTACGTATGGACGTGTTTTACTTTTAATAGAAATCACTGAATAGTTTCTAAACTGACTTTTAATAATTATCGCTGTTTATTTTTATTTCTACCATAATAGATTTGTGTTTCCAACGACTCGCGCGTAAAATCAACTACGAACGGTGTTATGTCTTCACCTTTATAGAAAATCTGAGGCATATCGCTGTGTTAAAGTGATCCTAGTGATTTTACTAAAATAAACACCTTTTGACTTTGACATTGCCACTTCCTCGCCGCGTCGCAGATTGACAAAGAAAGCCGCCGTCACTCTTCAAATATCCGGGGTTCCTATTCAGCTGGTTGATAATTTCCCTCAGGTCTGCTAATCTCTTGGTGGAAATGTAATAAGGTTCTGCCCGTCAGCACGATTAGTATGAATCAAACAGGACAGATACCGGAATTCCGAGCGTCCGTCGAGTGAACGCGTCTTGAAATTGCCAGCATAAAGCTATGCTTTGACTGACTGAATGTAGCAAACAGCGGCGGGTAAACTGTAATCGAATAAAATGCTCCCTACCTAGCGCTTTGGTAACGTCAGTTTAATAATGTTTTTCAAAAACTCGAATTGGAAAATAAATAGCGTAGGTACCTCCCTAGGTGCGCTGCTCCAATTTAGATCGAGAAAACCTGGGATAAAATCTTTTAAAATGCCAAGTCAAGTGCACGAAAGGATGATCTAAGAGGCGCACTTTAATCCTTTAACTACACTCATTCTTTCACCGACCGACGGTCATCGGCCCTTTTCAGGGCAACCATACCTAAACCTGCTCTATGACCTAGCACAGGATGACGAAGAAAGAATCATTGACACGACAAGCAAGCAAGCATGGTCACCCGAAATTTTACCCGGAACGGATGTGACGCATGGTCGCCATTTTTATGTTGTTTTGCGCGTTGAAAGTTACACAAGCCTGCACAATAGATTTAAAAACATTACTGCGGCTGGATTTTGCGTCTACCTTTTTTGAGCAGACGAAACTCTTTTTGAATGGGTCAAGTGGCAGGGAAAGTGAGGTGTGTAGGTTTGATTCCCGCCTGAAGAGGGTTAGGTAGTAGGAAAATAACAATAGATAGATAGATAGATAACACTATTGATCACCACACGGAAATAATACATAAGATCACAATTACAAATTTACACGGCAATACAATGGGCGGCCTTATCGCTAAGAGTGATCTCTGCCAGGCAACCTTAGGATGGACTGGACTGAAAAGATTAGAGATGGGGCAAGATGGTGTATCTTAAATTATAAAGAAAATTATTAACTATAAACAGAATAAAGTAGGTAAACAATCCCAGGTGTGGTGATTTTTTGGCGAATTTGAAAGAGCTTCTTCTTGTCGTTTCACTGATTCTTTCTTGGTCATCCTGTATTAGGTCAGTGAGCAGGTTGAGGTATGGTGGCCCTGTAAAGGGCCTATGACCGTCGGTGAAAGAATCAGTGTAGTGAAAGGATTAAAGTGCACCTCTTATTTTTTTTAAGAGGCTCCTTTCGTTCACAATTTCCTTTTGATAGAGCTGCTTGATTATAAGCTGTGGGCGCCAGTAATAATGTTGGTGTTATATTCTGAGAATAATAACGCACATGGGATTCGTTCTTATCAAAGTTAATAGCTAACAAATTGCTATTAAGGGAAGTCTCAACCGTATCTAAATTACATAAAACTAGCCTAGCTTCGCAGTCAGCCATAGGAATAACACGCAAAATCCTAGAACATGAAATTGAAGCTTAATGTAGGGGCAGGGACTGAATAACCGGAATATAAAGGTACCTTTAAATAACGATATGACGTCATACCGATAAATTCCGGCTACCCGAATATTTCTCTACCGATAAATATAACGGTACCGGAAAATCTGGCTTAGCAGTTCATTTCGGTTTATTTCGCTACCGGTACCTATAACCGAAATAAATAAAGGTTTATAAAGGTTTTCTTTAATGAAACGCCGCCACCCCGCCCCCGCGGTTCGACTGTCCTAGCGAACTAGCCGCGGCTCAAAATTTCGGTACCGAAATCTACCGGTATGAAATAACGGTACCGTAATGCCCTACCGGTAAAGCATAATGGTACCGAAATGTTTTAACGGTACCAGTACCTATAACCTCTACCGCTTTCAGTCCCTGTGTAGGAGTGCACTAAGAAAATAATTCCAGAATCTTAACCCATAAGGGGGTGTAGCGGGGGTAGTAGTTTGTATAAAAATAGCTTCACGCGAACTAATTCGCGTGGGTAATCAATCACAGAACAACCTCGCGGTGTATTTAATTAAATAAATAATCAATAAATAAATCAACATTATTTCATTTAATAGAGCTGGCTCCTATTTGGCCCAACGGATTAGCATTGCCATCCAGCGTGGCAATTCCGCCAGCGTATTGGGGTCGCTTCCGACTGGTAGTGATCTGGATCAATTGAGCTATCTATAGATCGTTTGTAACGGTCTTTAGATAGCTCAACTGATTCTTGTGTATTTTGTAAATACTTACTTGTTAGTTTTAATTTTCTTTCTGTAAATAAAGATTTGTTTATTGAATAAAAAAAAACTAAACAGTAATCAGTAAAAATGGTTAAAAATATACGAACCTCCTTTTTTTCGTCGGTTGTAAAGCAAATCGAGCGAGTGAAGGATCGCTTGCTTATTAGCTCGCGATTTCCCCAGGCTCCAGCGCAGTCGCCGAGCCAATTTGCAGCTCAGCCAGCTCACGTCATCTAAAACAATGAACATCTTGGAACGGGGGCGTTGGGAGTGGCTATTATTTAAGTTCTGTAAAGCCAGGTTTCATACGAACCAAACAGTTGTAAGTCTTCAGCCAAATACGGGTATCTCAAACCACTCTATTTTTGAGATCCTTTCTTCCCCATACGTGCAAGTTGTGGAATGAGCTTCCTTCCGAGGTTTTCCCATTAACCTACAGCTTGAAGGGCTTCAAGAAAAATACAAAAAGATTTATCCAGGGCAGGCAACGCATTAGCAATTATCCAAGTGTTGCAGATCTCAATAGGCGACGGTAACCGCTTACCATCAAGTGGGCCGTAAGCCTGTTTGCTTCCGTATAACTTAAATAAAATAAAAAATCGATGATACATGTTTGTAAACAAACCTTAAATTATCGGCGTTGATTTTTTACAGAAACATTTAAGAGAGGGCACAGCGAGATTTTCTCGCTCTGAATTGGTGCAGCCCGCTTGGGGAGGCACCTCCGCCTTACAGAATATCGCAGCTAAGTAACATTATTTGTTTCAAATAGCGTTGTGTTCCTGCGGTAAATAAGGTTGCCATATCTTTTTAATGCATTGAGCTAGAAACTAGATATTTATTCGGCACTATAAGCTCACGGAACCTAATAGTTTGTATAAATTCAACAGATAGACGGACAGGACTAACGGTCACCCATCCATTCAATAACCTCGCGGAACGTTGTTTATCTAGTGAAAGGAGGTGGGTCCTCTCATGTAGTAGGCTATAGAGTAAGGTAGGTACATTAGAAAACAACTGTTTTCACGCCTACGGAACATTAGCGCGCAAAAAAACAAAATTTTCCTTGTTCAAACCTTTCCCAAAAACATCTTACAAGTAAGGGTTAAACTACACAAGAGCGCACTCTTCATCACGTGCATACTAACGGGTGTTCTTAGAATTAACTAAGCTAACATTCCTTAAAGGAATTCCCTAAACTCAACCCCTTAGGGCGTGCAGCGTCACAATCTTCAAATGCCCCTTTGGAGATTGTTTGATTATAACATCACACTCCTGATGGGATGACGCATTGCTGAAGCGTACTTGAACAATATCACAACCCTACACCCTTACTGACTTCGATATTTCCTTACTACCCTCACGTTAGTCTCAAAGGAAGTAAAAACATCCCTAAAATACATGTCACCATAAGAGCTTCCGATCCTTAAATAACCGTTTAAACCGTAAACGATCTCAATTCATGTCATATACTCGTAGGTGACCATTAGGCCCAGTATCCACTGACGAGCAGCCGTAAAATCAATTGATAGTAGCCCTAAGGTCCAATTTTATGTTCCAAAGCCTCGTTTAGATTTTCAAAGATGCGATTCTCGAAAAGAGATGCTAATAGTGGAATTGTGTAACCTACACGTACGATCATCGTTGTCATCATGTTGAAAACCAGAATCGCCTCGTCCACCTCGCTCACGTCACTAGTTCTTTTTTGAACATCCTGCATTAGGTCAGTTACCCGGTTGAGGTATGGTGACCTTGAAGATGACCAATGACCATTGGTGTAAGGCTTTTGAGGGGCTTCGTTCGTGTACATGTCGCATATCTTCGATTTTATAGGTTCTAGGACTTGCCGGCTAACTCACGATGTTTTCTTTCACCTTTTGAAATAATAAATAAATAACACAACAATCATATACATAGTCCTGACCTGTGTCGTCGATATCAGAAACTACGAGTACCATGGTACAACAACACCTAGACCCATAACCCCTTGCGTCTCAGACGGGCACTTGCCCGCTTCGCCACCGAGGTATTGAAAGCACCAGTAATAAGCATTTACCGAATGAAAAATCCATTTGTACACAACCGGGATTCGAACCCATGACCAATCATGCTCAATCAACTAATATAAACAAACGCCCTTGGCGATAATCACCTGGCGATTGCTGGCGATTGCCTGGACAAGGGACGTCAGTTACTCAGTAATTCTACCGTGACGACCGCCCCTTGTAATCAAGGCACAAGGCATTTGTTCACAAACAAAAACAACTCAAAATCACAAATCCTTATCTTCATTTAAACATTTCAAAATTCCGTCACGTAAAGGACCATAATGTCCCGCCCAATACAGGGTCCTGTCCCTGAAATTAACAAGTCCTGCCAAGTCTGCCCGCTGATTACTTTCCGATATCCGCTATTAAGCTTGCCCCCAAATATTGCCATCGATACACCGCCTTATTAATAAAGCTACACTCGGCCCATAATACAAGTTAAATAGACATTTCTTTACCTATCGCATGATCATATTCATTATTCGTGACACGATTTTAAAGCCATAACGTACATACCTAGCTTCCATCTCGTAGTTCCTATTAGGTATGTAGTAGGTACTTTAATTTAGTTTATTTCCTACGGTTTGAATACGCAGGCATTAGATAGGGCGCGACGGGCAGCAGTCTGGCAGTCTCGAATCTTTTTGATCCGATCACCTTACTAATCGATTGCGAGTCAACCGGGTCATTAGGAATGATCGACCCAGCTGTACTACAAACACTTTCGTTTGCCAGTTCGTTACTTTTTAACATTAACAAATCTTACATTGGATAATTCGCGACTCGGTCGTGATCGGATCGCAGTGATTCGATCATTCGCGATCGACTCTGTACTATGTAGGGCTATTTTATTACATGGGAAAGGTTTCCGATCGGGATCATCAGCTTTTCTCAAACCAGCTCTAATATATATCGGAATGAACATCACTGATGTTTTAATCTCTTGTTATAGAGTTTGAGTCAAGCTGACGCTTACGATCGGAAATCTTTCAGAAGATATTTTTTTTTCATAAAAATTTAAATGAATATTAGGTTCAGTGTGACACTAGTCTCCCGTTAATTAATAAACTATCGTCAAACGCCTAAGCTACGTCCAGTTGAGTTTTTATTTTATTAATAACGCACAACTAAAGGTATACAAACTTCAAAATACATCGCAACATAATAGTTATTTGTAAGCAATTTTTCGGGAATGGAATAACAAATACGCATTTGGAGCGTCAAATCGACCTTGATTCACCTTTCATGTTCCTTTTTAGTGTGGAAACGATGTTGAAAGAGATAAATTGTAAAATAAGATAACGAGAAAAAATAAAATAACACCCAACAGTCACATACATAGTCCTAACCCCACTCTAGGATTCCCTGTGTTTTGGTACAAATGTTTGCAGATCATGCAAACATTTGTCCTGCACCAACATCAGCCAGCTGTTCATGGGCCTCCTTCAAAAAGTTACTTGTTTGTTGTTGTAATAACCATGGGTTAGACCATGAGCCACCACTTTGGTCCAACGCAAGTTGGCGTGGGTTCTAATTCCAAAGATGTCAGATTCAACCCATTATTTTTTACCCAAACCACCATTATTTGCAAACTAATGAACAATACTGCTAACAAGCTGGATTCGTTCATTCTAGCATAACCCCAGAACGAAAAAGGAACTTTCAACATTGAGTGGAACCACAGGGCTGTATTAGGGACTACGGTATAGGGGGCAAGGGCTATGAATTTTCGCCCCCACGCCATAGAAATCAATACAAAAACATAGGCATTGTGGCTGTGAGTAGCTTTACAAAATTGAGATTAATAAAGCTTAAAACACTTACTTTCCGTTCAAACGTATTCCATCTATTTTTTGTAAAGTTACATAGATACAAAAACAAAAACTCACATCACTGCAAACTTACGAATAGTAATCATAAGTTTACAGTGATGAGTACAGTACAGAGTTTTCGTGTTATTTTTAAATAATTTAAAAATGTTTTATAATTCTAATTCCTTTTAAATCTCTCTAAACCGAGATATTTTCTGTACAAGAATGGAGAAACCCTATCTAATAAAATTAGATGCTTGCAAAGCCCAAGAGAAGTCATCTTGTCTCCTAAATTAAGTGAAGGCACTAAAATTTAAATTCTTATGAGTCGTCTTCGCTTTCCAATTAGGTCATGATCTAGAATTCATGGCTCCTAAAAATACTACACTAGCTTTAAAACTCGATAAAATTTAAGCCTCATTCTTTAACTTTAATGCGTTTGTTACTAGTGGAATGCCCGTGTCTTTGTCCGCTAGGAACAATTCATTGCGATCTTGAAGTTACTTATTTGTTCGTATGTTTGGGGCAATTGTAATATCATTAACGATCTTGCTTAGAAACCTGGATATTTATCATTCTTAGGTACTACAATCATGGCCCCTTTTCAAAGAAATAAGAGTAAAATTCTACTCTTTTGCACATCGGTTCTGAATTTTCTAGGGAATGCTAGGAAATAGGGCAGGAAGAGGTAGGGCACAGCGAGATTTTCCTCGCTCTAAATTGGAGTAACCCGCCTGGGAGGTACCTCCGCCTTACAGAAGATCGCAGCCAAATAACATTATTTGCTTTAAATAGTGTTGTGTTCCAGCGGTGAGTAAGGTTGCCAGAGCTCTTTAGGGGGGGAAGGGTTCGGCTAGCAATGCTCTACGTGTTGCTGATATCAATAGGCGACGGTAACCACTTACCATCAGGAGGGCGGTAGGCTTCATTTTATAGGACTAGAACTTTGCTTTTTTCAAATAGTTTCACAAACAGGTTTCAGTCAGTCAGTTGTAGTTTAATTTTTGAAGGAAATCAAAGGAGTAATAACTTTTATTTAGAGTCGATAAAACCAATCGAGTAGATGTGATATCCTTCGGTTTATTGACTGAGTTTAATGCAAATTCTAAAATAACACCGCAGTTCAAAAGCCTCTGGTTGGTTTTTGATCTCTAAAAACTCTATACATAATTTCAATGTGGCTGTTCTGATGGTTATTTTATTTTTTTCACGTTACATGATGAAGTTAGACAAGAAACGGTACTATATAATAGGTCTCTGTTATAGGTTGTCCTAAAAGCCTATTTGTAGTATGTAGTTCTGTAATATGTAGTACTGCCGTGGTGGCCCCGGCTAAAGAATAGGCCCCTCAATATCTACCTATCCGCGGATGTCGTAAGAGGCGACTAAGGGAAAAAAGCTAGGGGATGGGCAGCAGCGTCCCTCATTTTAACAACGATAGCTCTAACTGCGCTCGCCAACCCGCATGCCCAGCGTGGTGAGTATGGGCAAATCCCCCCACATGATAGGAATTCGCTCTGTCTGTGGAGGAGGCCATGTTCAGCAGTGGACGTCGTACGGCTGAAATGATGATGATGATGAGTATGTAGTTCTCGATATTTGAAGCTTTATCGATGTCACAATGATAAGTTGATCTTCTAGCTACTTATACGATAGAAAGAAAAACTATTTATTTTTCCCGCAAGTTCACTAGGTATACTGTCCATTAAGTTTTGTAGGTGCCAACACAATCAACACGTAAACAAAAAAAAATACACTAACCACAAACATATATAAGTATGGTACAAGAAACAAATAACAGTAGGTACCTACGTGTAAGTATGTCTCGGCATAAGCTGCATAATATGCATTTGCATCATAGGTGTTTAATAGCACACTCGTGGGAGTCTAGTTGGCCTCTGAACCCCTTTGGCCCTTCAGTTTTCTTTTAGACGCATTTATAGAAGACACATAGATTTGAATGTCATTGTTTAGAGAGTCATAACTCCCAGACATACCTACCTTATAGTAGCTATAGTTTCCCCATAGTCACCTGAGTCCGGCCCAGTCCTCTCCATCCATCGCTTGATCAGTTTGAGGAACAATGACAGTTGTTATTGTCCGTCTAATGGAAGTGCGGGATGAACCGACAGGGCATGACGGTACACGTGGAGAATACTGACTAGTTGTTGCTCGTGACTTCTGCCGGGTTTATGTAACTAATTGTGAAGTTTTCCGTACCTCTTCAATTTGACTGGCCTCATAGCTCAGTTGGTAGTAACTCTGCCTTCTGCGCTAGAGGTCGCGGGTTCGATTCCCGCACTGGACAAACATTTGTGACTAACACAGATGTTTGTTCTGTGTCTGGGTGTTAAATATATATCTATTATGTATATCAGTCTCTGGTACCCATAGTACAGGCTATGCCTAGTTTGGGATCAGTTGACCGTGTGAGATATGTCCGGAATATTTATTTATTTATTTATTTTAATGCAGAGTTTTTCGATTTTTAATTGGCTTGCTCGCGAAGTACAGAAGTAGCTAAACCTAGTTTCTAAGAAGTGTTAAGTCGTTAAGTAGTTAAGTCAAAGTAATCCTTGCGATTTTATTGAAATAAACACATTTTAGATTGACTAATAAATAGGTAAATAAATAAATAACACCCACCAGTCCTGACCCTACACTAGGATTTCCTGTGTCGTGGGTATCAGAAACCATGTACGAGTGCCCTGGTACCACATCACCCAGACCCGGAACAAATATTTGCTGATCATACAAAAATTTATCCCGCAGCAGGAATTGAACCCTTGCGTCTCAAACGGGCACTCGCCCGCATCGCCATCGAGGTCTCCCCTTGTTTTAAATTTTCATTGATTTGTATAATACATACCTACCTACCGAATTTACTGCTAAAGGTACTTGGAGAGTACTTCTGTGCAGTCGTAACAAAATGGGGACCATTCCAATAATCGATCCACGCCTGGGATTCCCGGCGCGAACAAAGACATCAATACCTGTGATTCAGGGGGTTTCAGACGGGTGAAGTAAATGCTCGTACTAAAGGTAGGTATTTGTGTAAGGAAAATGGTAGTGGGAAATAAAACTATGAAGATAACGATCTTTTCATTAGGCAAGCAGGCGTAACTTCACCTAGTTTCTAAGACGTTTCAAAGTGATGCTAGCGCTTGTCACTGTTTAATGAAACCATAATTCTTTTCAATAGACTTCCTTTAGAAACCGGATATAGAATTAAAATGCATTCGCGCGAATAGCTCGCTTTCTGAAGCAATGAGAGTTATGACGGTGTCGTAATTCAGCCGTAACGTAACCCCTTGGAAGTTATTATGCGAACTTTGCGTGCGGAAAGAAAGGGGAAATCTCAAAAAGCCACTTAAAAGTCGGAAAGAAGTCGGATAGAAGTTTTGGATTTCGGAAACGATACAAACACCTATTCAAACAAGATTTTGAAACATTCAATCTCATAATTATCTATTAGCGAAAACAAAATTCAATAAGAAAAGATTTTTCCCCGATATTTTTCTGTCACCTGTTTTTTTATAACCCTTTAGTATTCGATTTTTGATTTGGCCGTGGTGGCCCCGGCTAAAGAATAGGCCCCTCCATATCGACCTATCCGCGGATGTCGTAAGAGGCGACTAAGGGAAAAAGCTAGGGGATGGGCAGCAGCGTCCCTCATTTTAACAACGATAGCTCTAACTGCGCTCGCCAATCCGCATGCCCAGTGTGGTGAGTATGGGAAAATCCCCCCATATGATAGGAATTCGCTGTCTGTGGGTGAGGCCATGTTCAGCAGTGGACGTCGTACGGCTGAAATGATGATGATGATTCGATTTTTAGGAGCTTGCGAGATCGTTGAGCTCCATCGCATACGTCGAACTCAAAATTGACTTTGTCACCTGAGATAAGGATTTTGAAATGAATTATGACATATCATGGACATAGGTATCGCATGCAGTTTAAACGCGGCTTAATCACTGATAAAGCAATCGGCTCGAAAAAGGCCGCGGATTTATGACTCTAGTTTTCAGCCGGACCTGCTTCAAAAAGCCGGATCATGGCCAGCTCTAGCTCGCCGAGAATTCTGCGTAGATTTTCATCAGACTTTATGAAGATGAGAGGGAGATGCGATGTCATTTGGCTCCATGAGTGATCTTCGCCGTTTTTCAGCGTTATTCACACAATGTAGGTAGAGTTTCAAGTGAATTACCTTCTAAATACTTGGTATCCTGTAGCTCTGGTTTCTAAAATACGGCGGTTGTGGTTAGAGTTCTCTTTGTTACGGATGTCATATGTACTATGAATAAAACTAATGAATAAAGAAATGGGCTGGACAGACTTACTGTGCAAGTGAAAGAGTGTCAAAGTAAAACTTAGGGCATTTTTCGGGTGGAAAAATGCCCTAAGTATTACTTTGACACTCTTTCGCTTGCACAGTAAGTCTGTCCGGCCCATTTATTTATTCATTATGGTGAAGATAAACAAGAAAAAACTAATCAGGTAACTGGGATTGCGGTCCCAGTTTTGTAGTGGGCCCAGTCGCCTGTATCCTCAGGAAAACATCGTGAGATGTTGTACCTACCTAAAAGGCGACTAAGAGAAAACATGCCAGGAAATAGGCAGAAGCGTTCCCTATTCTCACAAATATAGCTCACCAAACCGCGTGCCCAGCGTGGTGAGTATGGGCAAATCCCTCCATATGATAAGAATTCGCTCTTAGCTCTGGAAATCTGTGGGGGAGGCCATGTTCAGCAGTGGACGTCCTACAGCTGAAATGATGATGATAGTGAA
Organism: Anticlea derivata; assembly: GCA_947579855.1. Classification (NCBI taxonomy): domain Eukaryota; kingdom Metazoa; phylum Arthropoda; class Insecta; order Lepidoptera; family Geometridae; genus Anticlea; species Anticlea derivata. Next base: position 9,326,938 of record OX388276.1, on the reverse strand, counting down.
TATGGTGATTGCTGTGTTATATAAAGGTCAATTACGTTCGTAGCTTTTTAGAAGACCGTGCCTTAAACCCGTTCGTTACCTTCCCTTGCGAGACGGGACATTCTATTACATACACGAAGGTATTGCAAAATGTCTCATTTCATTCTACGTTTCAGTGCTATATTCGCAGGGAGGCATCCTTTCACCGCACTGGTCCTATACTAAAGTTGTCATTCAGTGAACCTCGGTGGCGCGGTGGGCGAGTGCCCGTCTGAGACGCAAGAGGAGCGGGTTCGATTCTTGCTGCGGGGCAAATGTTCGCATGATCTGCAAATATTTGTTCCGGGTCTGGGTGTTGTGGTACATGGTACTCGTAGTTTCTGATACCCACGACACAGGGAATCCTAGTGTGCGGTCAGAATTATGTATGTGTCTGTTGGGTGTTATTTATTTTATTATTTTTATTTAATGGCACGTGTCCTCGAAATAATGTATCTCATGATCCCAAATGCATCAAATTGTCCCGTGTTGTATCTGGGTAAATTCTACTAATATTATAAATGTGAAAGTTTGTGAAGACGTCTAGATGTTTGTTATTCAACGGCTCAACCGATTTTGATGAAACTTGGAATATAAAGAGTTCTCGACCTAGAATAGCAAATAGGCTACTTTTTATGAAGGAACCACGCGAACGAAGCCGCAGGCGGAAGCTTGTATAAATATAAACAGACAGTGTCCTATTAAACAAAAGAGGCATCGATAACAATTCGCGCTATGACTCCTTGATGACACAGACTTACGAGAATAGCTGTCGTACTACAAGCTGAAAAACAGAGTCAAATTACGAATTAAACTTTGCGGTTAATTGTTTATCGAATTAGTCACTTTGCCGCTCACCCTTAATCTCTGGATAGTAGAAAGGGTCTAAATTGTCTTTGATAGTACTTGTCTAGTCATGAAGAATAAATGAATTTTAAAGTTTGAAATTACCAACTTGAAATAACTAATTATTAGTACAAATCAAAGTTTTGATGCATTGATTAGATTTTGTTTTGTTTTACCGCGAAAAAATACAAATTCGATATTATCCGGTAAAGTAAGTACGTAATGTAAGTAATTTAATTCATTACTTTTTTGTAATAGAAGAATGAATAGAATAGAATGATCGTTTATTTTAGCAAGAGATTACATGGCCGATTAGGTGGTGAGCACAAAAGTATACACATTTAGACATACAATATTACTTAAAAAATATTACATAGTTTAGGTATACCTAGGTACATAACATTATTATATTAAAAAGTTTAGGTATATCGACTCATGTGTCCGAATGCTAAAAAAGGTGTTCAGCTCAGCATTAATGTTGGGTGACGTAAATGACGCAGCTGTTCTCGTTTTGCTGTGATCTACTGAGACATTATTAACTTTCCGATCTATTAACCGACTTGGGACAGAGTAAATAATGTTTTATCATTCAGCATAACGGGGTTGTGGTAATTAACTGGGGACTTAAATATCGACGTTTTATTGTTTTGCTTATAGGGCTGGTTATATAAAGAACAAACGATTCAAAATAAGTGATTTCAATGAATAAATAAATATTGAAGTTTGGAGTATGTGGTCAATCACATCGTTCTTCGTAAAAGTTTTGAAAATAAAAAAGTTGAAAGATGAAGTTTCATCTTAAAATGCACGAAAGGAGCCTCTAAGAGGCGCACTTTAATCCTTTCACCACACTTATTCTTTCACCAATGGTCATAGGCCATTTTCGGAGCCACCATACCTCAACCTGGTCACGGACCTTATGCAGGAGGACCAAGAAAGAACCCGCGACACGACAACCAAGCATCTTATAGTTACCAGGAATGACCTGATGGTGCACCAATGGATTTTCCATTCAGAAAATTAATGTGCGCTTCCTAGTGCTCTCAAACGTTGAAGGAAAACATCATGAAAAAACCGGCATGTCCTAGAACCTAAAAATCCGAAGACATGTGAAATGTGCACGTAATTGGCGCACTTTAATCCTTTCATTCACAAATGGCTATATACCGTTTTCACCCTACCACAACCTGCTTACTGACCTTAATGCAGAATAACCAAGAAAGAACCAATGACGCGACAAGCAAGCAAGCATTGTATAATTAGAAATACTTTACATAAATACATATTGCTGGTAGTGGAAATGAAAATTATTCACATCATTAATCAAACAGTGAAAGTGATTATTTAAAAAGATGGCCTTTAAGTTGCGTGTTGGAAAGTGATAATGAAGCTTATTGTGGTGTTTCACCTAATAGTTAGGCCCTTCATACATAACGATACTCGCAAGAGATACGATACGATACTTCAGTCGTATGCCAATATTACCGTGCTAAAGATAACCGCCGTAAGCAACATTTTCCAAAATTGAGGTAGTAGCCGCCGTAAGCCGCGGAATTGCCGTATCGAGATCTATAACTTTTACTTTGACAAAAAAAGAGCCTCTAAAGCCTATTTTCGATTTTAATAAGCGCCCTGTAACTACGTGTTTTTTTATACCTTACGATAACTGTCGCATGTGCACATACTGCTGTTATTTCAACAATAACTCGAAAATGGCACAAAAGTGTCAACATATTGTGTTTTTGAGGAAAACTTGCCATTTCATGATTTAACCTACCATACGGCTAATATGAGCTTAATTTTCATTATGCTCATATTAGCCGTAAATTTTTCTAAAATTATAAAAATAAATAAATAAAAATCCCAGAACGAAAATCGACAAAAACACGGTGTTTTCATGCTTAAAGGTCCCATACAATTAACCAGTGGAATGTTTGCTCGAGGGGGGTGTTCAACAAACGATTAGTTTTATGCAATTTACTCCTAAAAAAATAATAATTTATTTACAGAAAGAAACTTAAAACTAATACAAGTTAATATTTACAAAATACACAAGAAACAGTTGAGCCATCTAAAGACCGTAACAAACGATCTATAGATAGCTCAACTGATCCAGATCACTACCATTTACTCCTTAACTATAAGTCTAGGCTCAAAGTACAACAGAACAATGTTAGTTTATTTTTGAAATAGCAATCTAATGGTGTAGTCAGATTTAGATGATCAGACTTAGTCTCACTTCCATCACTTAAAATAAAATAAATAAATAAATATTCCGGACTTAACACCATCTGACATCGGTTTTGAAGAAGATCCGCTAGGAGTAAGTGCGTTTTACCGCAAACGCCGTGGTACTGGAGCTTGGACGAGAGAAAGCTGTGAACATCGACGTCAAATGCTTTCGATAGGTCGCAGCACAGGATCGCTAATTGCTTGCTGACTATACTTGGGGCCAACCTATTATATTGGTAGTAAGAGGCATGTCCAAACTTTTGCACATGCCTAATTTTTGCATCGTGAGTACTCCATAAGTGACATGTTGCAGGTGTTTTATTTTTTTAATATTATTTAGTGCATATAATCAGATTATACCTCACCCCATCTCTCTCTCTGTTCAAGAGAGATCTCAATTCTCCACGGAGTAGAATTTGATATTCATGAAGTGCCGCCCCCTCAGGTTTCAGTTACGGAGGTAACAAGGATATTGATATCCTATGGATTTGCATAGGAAGGAATGTTGGCGAATATGTTTAGTGACGACGTTTTTATGGGGAAGATTCGGCTCTGAGGTTCTATCCCTGGTATTTTTAGTCGTTAAATACTTTTATATCTCTCACTGACATTTTTATTGAAATTAGAATTGAATTGAATTTCATAGGGGTTCGTTTCCCGCTGCTTGACAAATGTTTGCATTGTTCCGGGTCTAGGTGTTGTGCACAGTCACCTCTAATAAGATTTATGCCTGTCATAATTTTATATTGTTGCCACAGTACATACTGAACTTAAAGATTTATGTAGAAATATCTCAAAAAGGGAATCCTTTCTATCAATTTGTGCCAATTTCAACTTTACTCTGTACTTACATGATTCTCCTTCTTCTTGTCGTGTCACTGATTCTTTCTTTGTCATCCTGTATAAGGTCAGTGACCAGGTTGAGGTATAGTGGCCCTGAAAGGGCCACTGTACCTCATAGACACCTCTCGAAGACATGTGACATGTGCATGAAAGGAGCCTCTAAGAGGCGCACTTTAATCCTTTCACTACACTGATTCTTTCACCGACTGTCAATGGCCCTTTTCAGGGCCAACATACCTCAACCTGGTAACTGACCTAATACAGTATGACCAATAAACATCAGTGACACGACACAAAAGCAAATGTATTGAAGTGATGCGTTCCCAACCAAAACACAGCTAAAAGATTCCCCCAAAGCTTCATATGAGTCAAGCTTTCGCTGGTAAATTGGTTCGATCCACATCAAGTACACTTAGCACGTATTTATAACGCTATCGAACGGTTCATTTATAAATAACTAGTGGCTGCCCGCGGCTTTGATCTTCGATACCCGACCGGATAAAAGTATCCTATGTCCTTCCTCAGGGTTATAGATTGGGGTTCCCGGAACGCAAAAACCGAATAAGCGTCCCATAGTAGCACAGTACACGAAAGGAATAATAATAATAATTATTATTATTATTTCACTACACTGATTCTTTCACCGACAGTCATAGTCCCTTTTCAGGGCTACCATACCTTAACCTGCCGATACCTGCCACTGACCGAATCCCGACTAAGAATACTATGTTAGTTTTGTAATATCCCAAAAATTTCGAATTCGACGGGATACAGGATAATATAGGATGACCAAGAAAGAATCAGTAACACAAGCAAGTAGCGCAGTTGCTTTGATAGGGACCAAAAACTCGAGCTTAGGTTTCAGGAAGCACTCCACTCGCCACGGCTTCTGGAACAGGGGGATTACTGCTAATCCTGAGCCTCTGTTCAGATTAAGATATCGGGGACAGTATTGCTGTGCACAGTAGCTGGTACAAGTTTAAATAAATATGAAATGTAGTTGGTTAGGAGGAGTAATTGACACGACTGTAGTAGGTAGAATACTGAATGTTTATTGAGTAAAATCATTGTTGTTAATTGTTGTGCACCTCATCAGTGCCAGTGTGGTACAGCGGTCGATCAGCTCGGTCACCACGGATTAAAAAGAAATATGCATCAAAGTACGTGTAACGGAACGTAAATGTCATTTGATTAATGTCAAATCAAATCTAAACTCAAGCACCGATTTCGTCTGATTGACGTTTCAGAATAAGGCATTTACTCAGGTGAACTGTGATCATTGAATCTATACTTAAATTCTGTTCAAGAATTAGAATCTCGCCTCAAATCGAGATTTAAGTACAGATCAATGCTCGAGTCTTGTCTCTGAATACGAGCTTAAGAGGCGCACTTTAATCCTTCCACTATACTGATTATTTCACCGACGCCGACGGTCAATGGCCCTTTTCAGGGCCAACCTACCTCAACCTGGTAACTGACCTAATACAGTATGACCAAGAAAGAATCAGTGACACGACAAGAAAGCAAGTGTATTGAAGTGAAGCGTTCCCATCCAAAACACAGCTAAAAGATTCCCCCAAAGCTTCATATGAGTCAAGCTTTCGCTGGTAAATTGGTTCGATCCACATCAAGTACACTTAGCACGTATTTATAACGCTATCGAACGGTTCATTTTTGTATTTTTTTCTTATGGAAGATTCTATAAAATGTTAATTCATTTTACTTATCTCTAAACACTCGTCATTGAGTTACGTTGTGCGTTACGTGTGTGCCTACACTACACCTTTCCCCCTATTTTTTTTTTTTTTTAGTTACACTATTTAATCTAAAGGTAATACTATTCAAATCTAAACATTGCAACAACATTTTGCAAATACAATTTTATATTTACAAATAAATGATCATTGTTGTCTGATCTTACAATTTTTGCCTACGCACTAGTTATGTTAGGTAGAATACTGAATGTTTATTGAGTAAAATCATGCCCTTTTATACTAGAGATTTACCTCTAATTTTAATTAATTATATTCCTTATCTTTAGTAACTTGATATGCTTGTTTATATAAATCAACGCACCTCTGTTTTCTTATGGAAGATTCTATAATATGTTAATTAATTTTTTTTTTACAAATAAATATTCCGGACATATCACACACGATTAACTGATCCAAAACTAGGCATAGCCTGTACTATGAGTACCAGAGACTGGTATACATAATAGATATATATTTAACACCCAGACACAGAACAAACATCTGTGTTCATCACACAAATGTTTGTCCTGTGCGGGAATCGAACCCGCGACCTCTAGTGCAGAAGGCAGAACTACTACCAACTGAGCTATAAATATTCCGGACATATTCACACGGTCAACTGATCCCAAACTAGGCATAGCCTGTACTATGAGTACCAGAGACTGGTATACATAATAGATATATATTTAACACCCAGACACAGAACAAACAACTGTGTTCATCACACAAATGTTTGTCCTGTGCGGGAATCGAACCCGCGACCTCTAGTGCAGAAGGCAGAGCTACTACCAACTGAGCTATGAATTTGCTTTACAGCTGATAATAACTGTGCCATTACCAGAACTGAAGACAAATCTTTAATGACCTATGTCAGTCATGAGGAGGGAAGAATGATATGTGACGAGAAGAGAGTTAAATATGAATATGGATGGATATCTCACTAATTATGAATGCGAAAGTTTGTGACGGTGTTTGGATGTTTGTTGTTCAATCACGCCGTAACGGCTCAACCGATTTCGTTGAAACTTGGAATAGATAAAGTTTTTTTTCCTAGAATAGCCTACATAGGCTACTTTATATGTAGGTACCACGCGAACGAAGCGAGGTGTGTAAGAAAGGAGTGAGTGCTGAGATGAGGGCTGATAAAGAATATGGTGACGAGGTACTACTAGGCCAACACGGCCCAGTTAATAAGAAAACATCTGCGATATTAGATCAGCTAAACAACCTATTAATCCATTGGTTCCTCAAACTAGACTAAACACACATTCAGATATGTGCAAACAAAGCCTAAATTCCATCATGTGTAAACAAAACCTTTCATTCCATTTAATTTCATCCATCAATTATCACTTTTCAACATCTCGGCCTCATTCCCGCCTTCGCTAAGTGCCTTTACAGATTTGGCTTGTTTCAGCGCGTTTCGTTTTTGCGCTCACATCCTACTATCCTATACTACTAATATTATAAATGCGAGTTTGTGAGGGTGTTCGTGGCTCAATCACGCCGTAATGGCTGAACCAATTTCGATGAAACTTGGAATAGATAGAGTTCTTTGCCAAGAATAGCATATAGGCCACGCGCGCGACACCAGCTAAGGCGTACATAAAATTATGCTTGTTTCCTAAAGGGGTAGGCAAAGAGCACCACGGACTTCCACTTGCTACGATCCTGCACCTCTTTCGCTTCATTCGCTCGCATCAAATTCTTCATATGCTCTCCAATTTAGAGTCCTATTGACTCCAAAACGAGCTTGGAAACGCTTATAAAACGCTCAATTTGTAAAGGGACTAAGTGGAATGCAAATGCAACCGCCACTAACTCGATGTTACGATATTGCTAATGATATTGTGATGGCTCGAAGTGTTATGATACTTAATGGATCTTTGACTGGCCTCATAGCTCAGTTGGTAGTAACTCTGCCTTCTGCGCTAGAGGTCGCGGGTTCGATTCCCGCACTGGACAAACATTTGTGACTAACACAGATGTTTGTTCTGTGTCTGGGTGTTAAATATATATCTATTATGTATATCAGTCAGTGGTACCCATAGTACAGGCTATGCCTAGTTTGGGATCAGTTGACCATGTGTGATATGTCCGGAATATTTATTTATTTATTTATGGATTCAGCAAATTAAACACAGAACTTTGGTAATTAGGATGGTACCACGGAATTTCGTATAATATGTGGCTATTTGAGAATCGTGCCGTGGTGGCCCCGGCGGAAGAATAGGCCCCTCCATATCTACCTATCCGCGGATGTCGTAAGCGACTAAGGGAAAAAAGCTAGGGGATGGGCAGCAGCGTCCCTCATATTTTTAACAACGATAGTTCTAACTACGCTCGCCAACCCGCATGCCCAGCGTGGTGAGTATGGGCAAATCCCCCCACATGATAAGGAATTTACATTGTCTGTGGGGGAGGCCATGTTCACGTGGACGTCGTACGGCTGAAATGATGATGATGATGATTTGAGAATCTCCAATCCCTTACAAATAAATCTTAAATAGTTTTGTAGTGTTTGTGTCCATTGCATTGAAGTACCGTTTCAAATTCGAAAGAGACGAAATACGGTGATTCTAGTCCAGGGATACTATTAGGTACATATTTTTTTTACTGAATGAAGTCAGATATGCCCTATAAATGTTATATGAAATAAAGTTGATTTTGAGTTTGAATTTCAGGAGCTTGCGATATCGTTGAGCTATATCGCACACCCCCAAATGTTAAATTTATTTAGCAATTTACCAAACAACATAAAAGAATGTGAAAATTTGAATGCCTTTAAAAATAAACTTAAATTACACGTACATACTCTGTAACAATACATACTATGCTTTCAATGCTTACCTATCTAATATTAAGTAACACTAAAATAAAAACATACCTATTTAATAATTACCTAAGTACCTACCTACTGGCCAATTTACTGTTTCGTTTTTACAAATTTAATAATAAATCATGTATTATTTAGTTGGTTAACACTTCATTTTTAATGTTAATTAATTAGTTATAATTTAGGTTAGATACCAGAGGCTAGAATATTGTAAAACTTAGATATATTCGCTCATTATGTATCTCATTTTAAGTAAACCCTGTGTTTGTATGAGAATAAAGTTCTTTAAACCTAAACGCAAAATTCACTTTGTTCAGAGATTAGGATCATTTTGAAACGATTTTTATATGACATATCAAGGACATAGCGCGTGCCGTTTAAACACGGCTTCATACAGATGAAGTTCATTTGCAAATTCTTGCACAAGCCTTCCATCATTAGTGAAGACATAATTGTCAAATTTTATACAAGCCGGTTTGACTTCATTCTGTATAAAAACCATTTAATTCGAAAAGCTATATTTGAACTCGTAAACCAAAAGAAAGAGGTAAATATTGATTGTAGCAGGTTAGGGGAAAAAATGTTTGAATTAAGTATTTGGTTTCTACATTTTTAATCTGTTTGATCAAGTTTTCAATTTCTCGTCTCTTTGAAGAGTCATTTACTGTTGATTAGAATTGATGGAAGGGTTTATTAATAAAATGACTACAGACCTTATGCAGCGACTGGTTGGAATTGATTCAACGCTGCTTTTAAATTGTAGGGCGGAGGACGACTAGGTTATTGTGGATAAGACAATCCTATTAGGGAGGAGGTAGGGCACAGCGAGATTTTCTCGGTCTGAATTGGAGCAGCCTGCCTGGCGAGGTACCTCCGCCTTACAGAAGATCGCAGCCAAATAACATTATTTGTTTCAAATAGTGGTGTGTTCCTGCGGTGAGTAAAGTTGCCAGAGCTCTTTAGGGAGGGGTTCGGGGTCGGCAACGCGTCCGTGATGCCTCTGGTATTGCAAGTGCTAACAGGCTAGCTGTATGCTTGTTTGCCACCTCAGTTGTATAAATAAAAATTTAAAAAAAAAGACAAACGACCCTTTGCTTAAAACTGTACTAAAAGCATTAAAACTTACATTTAAATCAAACACTCAGTTCGTATTAAAAAATATTGTAAGGAAATTTTCAGTTTCCCCGATTCTGTACTTGTATTTTTTTTTATCACGCTCTCGTTTCTCTAGATAATTTTCATAAATTGTGTTATTGAAACTAAAACACTACGAATTAATATCGAAACGGGTTGGTTCTTTTACACCCAGTTCGCAATAATGTGTTGTTTTAGGGTCAAATTATTACAAAGTCAAATTAGTCTGTATTAGTGAAGTTGTCAGGTGGCCAGGTCTGCGGACGGAGTTTTTAGGTCTTTAGTCGCTTTTTACGACATCCACGAGCACTTCAGCCTGGGACTAAAAGTAAACAATATACATCTTTGTTCTTAAATTACGTTGATTAATAATCAACAGCGAGCTCATAAACGGCTATGTAAACGTATCCACACTGCTCCAAAGCACGGAACCCATCCACTATGTAACAGGGGTCAACATGAGTGAACCCCTGGCGCTCTTCGTGGAATATGCACGGAGTAACGGGCATTGTACGGTGCTGAATGAAATTCTTTGTGAGATAAAAAGCTAGGAGCCAAAGTTGAATATGAATTACTTGCAGATATCGATAGAGCTGTTCTTCGTTGTTTTTACAATCCTGAATCGTGTATTGAGTATTTTTTATAAGCATAACGACATGCTTGTTTGTAAATAAATAAAATAATAAATAAATATTCCGGACATATCACACACGGTCAACTGATCCCAAACGAGGCATAGCCTGTACTATGGCACAGATAACATAATACTATACTAACTATGGGTACCAGAGACTGATATACATAATAGATAAATATTTAACACCCAGACACAGAACAAACATCTGTGTTAGTCACAAATGTTTTTCCAGTGCGGGAATCGAACCCACGACCTCTAGCGCAGAAGGCAGAGGCAGAGGCAGGCAGACTGATCTATGAGGCCAGTCAATATTCCGGACATAGGTTTGTAGGTACCTCATCATCATTCTCAGACTGAGGGAGTCCACTGCTGGGCATAGGCCAAGGAGTTCCATGACGAAAGACCTTGAGTCTTCTCCATCCACCGACTTCCCGCAACTTTGACAGTGTCGCGGGTTCATCGGCCTACCAACACCGGTCCGTTGTTCTACGGATTTTATCACGCTGTGAAATAAATAAATAAATATTCCGGACATATTCACACGGTCAACTGATCCCAAACTAGGCATAGCCTGTACTATGGGTACCAGGGACTGATATATATAATAGATAACACCCAGACACAACAAACATCTGTGTTTATCACACAAATGTTTGTCCAGTGCGGGGATCGAACCCGCGGCCTCTAGCGTAGAAGGCAGAGTTACTACTAACTGAGCTATGAGGCCAGTCACTCTGAGCATAGCTCTCTACATAGCCCGTTGCGCGACTTTGAGCTTGTGTATGAGGCCAATAGTTAGCGACGAAGTCTCAGTGCCATATGTCATCACTGGCAACACGCACTGATTGTAGAATTTCGTCTTGAGGCACCTATCGGTGTATGTAAACAGATTTATTAAAATTTTAAAGAAATTTTCGAGCGAGGGAGGCAGCGGGCAGTTTCTAGTGTAAATGCTCAAGTGTGTGTGCTGGTTGGACCGACATGATTTTTTGCATGGATATAGTTAAAGTTGATTGGCTAATTCTACTTATCCGGGTACCAAGATAGCGTATTCGCAGGCGAAAGCCAGTTTTAAGGAAAATTACACTATCAAAGAACGTATTTTTTTTTTTTTACAACAGTGGTGGCAAACGAGCATACGGCCCACCTGTTGGTAAGCGGTTACCATAGCCTATGAGCGCTTGCAATACCAGAGGCATCACGCACGCGATGCCGACCCCGAACCCCCTTCCCCCCTAAAGAGCTCTGGTAACCTTACTCACCGCAGGATCACAACACTATTTGAAACAAATAATGTTATTTGGCTGCGATCTTCTGTAAGGCGGAGGTCCTTCCCCAGGCGGGCTGCTCCAATTCAGAACGAGAAAATCTCGCTGTGTCCTACCTCCCCCTAAAACATATCTTTGAACAATTCAATAAAACACGCGAAAGATGAAAGTTACACGAATAAAATACGTAGGCTTTAGGAATTTATATCAAGGAATGTGCACCATTGAACACAGTGGGCGAAGATTCCCATATCATAAAGTAGGTACACACTTCAGAACTGTTTTCAACGCTCCCTTAGGCAGAGCGACAATTTCATACGCATATATCACATCGGAACGCACTTACTTTCGAATTGCTGAAATTTTGAACACACCCTTACTCAGTAATTATCGCGTAAGGAAGTGGGGAGGAGCGGGGCGCGGGGTAACGAGTTCCCAAATCCTTGCGAGGGTTCTAATTGTGTTTTTGTAGTAAATCCCGGTTTTACACAACAAAAATGGTATAATTATGCAAAGAGGCAAAAAAAGGCGTGCGTATCTTAAATCTGAATATAGCCGTAAATAGAAGAATTCCTTATAATTATAGGGATTTGGAAATACCTTGAGGAAATTTGTTTTTATCTGGTTTAACTGTAACTTTTGTTTATGATACTTGTTGTTTTGGACTCCGAGAAAATATTTAAGATTCTTATTTCTTTGAAAATGTAAGGTATGGGGAATATGCAAAATAACTTATGTGTATTCCATGCGATGTTATAGGCCACTATATCTATAATGTTACCCATATATTTTCTGTCATCTTTACAGCTATATAAATCTACTGACTACTGAAACTATCAAATGTTATAACAAATACCCACGTCGTTCCTGAGATTTTATATCCCACATTCATTAAGCCATCGCACGCGCGTTGTAAAACTGCTTTAATACAACTTCAGACGATTCCAAGCACTTAACCGTCCGTAACCTGAGCTTTACGGCTGTTAAAATACATAAAACGATTGCATTCAACACCACTTGAAGTTCTAACTACCGTGCGTGTTCAAACACCATCTATTTAAAGCGCTACTTTTATTGCTACCAAATCTACAACGTGCTTTTTGTTTGTTTCAGATTGTACACAATGTGGAGAACATTCCAGACGTTTTTACTTCTCAACTCGGCCATAACAATATTGGCAGATTTCACAACCAACTGCCCGAAAGAATGCAATTGCCTCTGGGCCAGCGGCAACAAGCAAGCGGACTGCTCTAACGCCCACATTCAAGACATACCCAAAACTCTCAGCACAGAAATACAAAATCTTGACTTAGCAGGAAATGATTTGTACGAAATAACCAGACACGCCTTTCACGACGTCGGCCTGATTAATCTGAAGAAACTAGTGCTGCGGGAATGTAAATTAATAACTATCCAAAAGAACGGACTCAGTGGCCTAGCTATCATGATTGAGCTCGACTTGTCTAAGAACGATCTAAAGATTCTGCACTCAGACACATTCAGAGAGACAGTTAAGATAAGATGGATACTTCTAAACGATAATAAGCTTGAAAAATTAGAAGACGGTCTCTTCAACAACTTGCCGTTCCTTCAAAAGGTTGATCTCAGCAATAATCATATCGTAACTCTCGGAATGAAGACATTCATGAACGTTCCTAAACTGAATATTCTAAGACTAGACGGCAATAAGCTCGAGCACTTGAAGATTGACACGCTGGGTGCGCTGACTTCTTTATCTAATTTAGACGTTCACGACAATCCATGGAGATGCGACTGCTATTTGCAGCCTTTCCGAAATTGGGTTATAAGCAAAAACTTGTACACATCACCCATTTTCTGCGCAGAACCTCCTAAAGTTCACGGGAAACTCTGGAAGGAGTTGGACTCAAATGATTTCGCCTGCAGACCTAGCATCATATATCCCTCGATTAATACAGTACTGAGGACTTCAGATTCCAACGTCACCATATCCTGTCATGTAAATGGGAATCCCTTACCGGATGTCAATTGGGTCTTGAATTCCCAAATTCTCGATGAAGTAAACAGATTTCAAGGCGAAATAAAATACCACATTACAGAGACCAATGAAGAAAACAGTAAATGGGTTAACCTGACCGTATTCGATGCTGGCAGCACTGATGATGGAGATTATTTATGCGTGGCGAAAAACGCTGGAGGTGTTGAAGAGAGGAAAGTCACACTGGTCGTAACGCAAAGTTCTCCAGGGATCGTTCCACCTAGTGGCATGGACAACAATATGCTGCCAGTTCTGATAGGAGTATCCTGCACTGCTGCTATTTTGTTAATCATTCTGGTCATACTATGTTGGTGCTGCTGCTGCAAAAGACGATCTTCTGAAAAGAAAAAGGCAGATAATTCAAACGGAGAAGCCTTGATAGAAGGTTCCGTTATACCGGAGATGGAGAAGAGTCTGATTACTGCAGTGAATCCTGTGACGAAGCCACCGAGACGATACGATGCTCCGCCCTCCTTCGTTAGTGGAGCCACTGAGATGTCTGAATTGAACAAAACATTGCTGGACAATGATTCTGTTTTCGGTAAGTTCATCATTAAAATTATTTAATGTCTGGATGTGCCTACGGCTACCCCCTCAGAAATCTTCAATGATCTTGTGCCTGGAGATCTGAGAGTTGGCCTACTTTTATAAGGGCTTATAGTCGTCTTTACAATATTTATTTATCCTTTAAATATTATGGTAACAGCTGATGATGAATACTATATTTTTCAACAAAAATTAAATTCTACAAAAATATTTTGAACTTTGTCGATAAGAAAAGTATTGTTATGAATAATCTACCTAACTTTTATGTAAACAATGTGGTGCAAAATGTTTAAATATAATTTTATTATTTTCTCTGTTACAGCACACAACGACGATGAGAAACGATCGCTCGGATTCGATCATCCAAACAAGCGGTCTCAAGACACACTCGACGTGGAATATGGACGTACAGACGGACGGGCCTATCCTCCGGATCTCTTGTCTTTCCCTCCTAGAGCCGCCCAGATATCTCCTGCAGCCAGCAGCGCTTCCACCGTTCCCGATACTACAAGACTTCCCCCACAACTCAACCCCGTGAGTCCTATCCACTCCCCAATCTATGGCATGACCAACAATCAAAATCTGTTCAGAACTCTACCATACTCTCGTTCTCAATCACCCTTTACAGCCCCTATTACTCCCAATCCTGTCGTCACCCCCCGACAAGGATACGTCACGATCCCAAGAAGGCCACGAGTACCGAGCTGGTCCAGTACAGCGAGCACGCAAATCTTACCGAGCAGCGAGGCTCAAGAACCCTTGTATGATAACCTGGGGTTGAGGACAACAGCCGATGGTAGTTCAGTGCTTTCCCTCAATAAAGCAGGCTTGGAGACTCAGTTTTCCCCAATGAGGAATAGACCTTTACCAGCTACTCCCACCGTTTTTCAAAGTCCTCATCCGGTTTTCTACGCTCCAATCGAAGAGCAGGAACCAGCGCCGTCTCCAGTTCCTCAATTCAACCCACGGAACAGCATTGTGTCGCAACTCTCTGCGCAGCTTTCCACCCCAGGTCCACAGGAACCAGTGAACCGAATGAGCTGGACTGCCAAGAACACTTCGACGCCTACACACCAGCCTCAACCTGAACCACGGAAAGCTCTGTTCAGTGACCGAAGCGACACTCAGTCACAAATTTCTGATAACAGCACGTTGAGTCGAAGAGGCAAACCTGAAACCGGATCTTTGAGACGGAACCCGATACCCAGAGACAACAAAGACGAGATCAGCTCACCTGCGAAGGAACCTTCACGAGAGCTTAACGTATCTCTGAACCAATCGGGGACTTTGGGAAGAAGTGGGAAAATACCACCGCGACCTCCGCCGAAGCCGAAGAAAAAGCCATCCACGGAAGTGAGTCCCACCGAGCCTCTTTTCGAGGACGAAGGGGAGGACGGTACGGAAGTGTAGTAGAGACCGTTACCAACCAAAGTGCCAAGAGCTTTTAGTGTAGGTAACTCTCGTAGTGATAAACAGACACTGCCCAAAAACTCTAAGTGTGAATTGTGAAGTGATGAACGACATTATGTTGATGATTAGTTTCGAGGTGCTCGTGTAAATAAACGATCGTGCTAGATTTTTTACCTATTGCGTACAATTATGGACCATTTTTAAGAGTTTTACTATCATTAGAATTACATCATGAAATACAAAACTGTATGATATTTCAAGGTATTTATTCCAGGTACTATTTCGTCGGTATCGCTTGCCATATAGTGGCGTCTCTTTGACCGTTTTCAAGACTGATTATTCTAAATTGAAATCCTTTTTTTGACATTCCTATGTGCATTCTCATCATTTTGACTTCGCTTCGTCAATAGGTTTGGTAGAATTAATTAGATGATGGAAAGATCGAACGGTTTTGACTTTTCCACTATTGATGATGTCAATAGTTTGAAAAGTCATGTGATTGTGTAGCTTTTTTACTGTGTTGCATAGAACTACATTTTGTATTTTATGTTTTACATTAGTTATTTCAGTGATGTCTGCGCTTGTCCAAATATGGTTCATAACATTTGTTTATATATAATAGAAACTCTTTCAATTCAGTGTTTGTTTACCCCGTTTTGATGTTCAACCAAGGCTGCTAATGCTGTTATACTTGTTTATACTTCAGTTTTCATAACGGCATATCTTTTAATGCCTACAAATAGTTCCTAGATGCAGTTGCGTTGTTAAATATAATATCATAATAAGCCGTGTCACAAGATGACATAAAAAATTTAGTAAAGCATGTGGTACTTTATTAATCTTTATATATACGGAACTGTACGCCATTTAGAAATACGATACGATATGATCAGAAGCTCAAGTATGAGCAAATTGATAAGAAATCGCTCTGGAAATTTGTGGGGCATGCCTATGTTTAGCAGTTGATTTCCTACGGCTAAAATGAGGAAAATGATCAGAAACTCAAAGAAGAGCCATTTTATATTCATACATTCTACTTCTCTGACACCTACGGTTTACATCACCTCGTGATTATGTACACATCATTTGTATTTATTATCATCATCAGCCTGTGGAAGTCCACTGTTGGACATAGGTCTCCCCCAAATAGTTCCATGACGAACGGTCTTGAGCCTTTTCCATCCAGCGACTCTCCGCAACTTTCAATGTCGTCAGCCCATCGGCTTTCAAAAGGGCCTTTTTAACACTGCGTCGCCCGGTTCGTGGTCGCCATTGGAGAACCTTTACTCCACATGGTTGTCGGTTCTGCGAGCTATATATAATACACATGCTCTATTAAGTGACTCCGAAACAGTGCTCGAAAGCATTAATGCAATTTTTTAGACTATTTTTTTTTAAATTCAGTTTAAGTTAACTGGTGCTTATTTTTAAACATTATTATGTGTCTATTTATTTTTATGTAATCAGTGTTTAAGTTAAGTGATAAGTACATGACAAGATAAAGGTTATTATGAGAGTTCAATGAATTTTAAATGTATCAGATCAAAAAATATTGTCTTAAATAATCTAAAATGTAAAGACGGACTGTTTAAGTTTTATCCGTAAATGATATTATTTTATTAAAGGATTTAAGAGAACAGAATCCAATGTAAGGGACTTTAAGGGTTTTGTATTTGCGAAAATCGTATCTGTAGTACAGATATATATGCCTGCTTGTATACATTTCGTAATCTTCAAAATGGTGCCACAATACAGACGAACATGGTAGGTACACAGTTAAGCTGAAAACGGCACAGGAGAGGGTAGGGTGATCATATTCTAGTTTCATTTTGAAATTGTGAAATGGATAGATTTTTGTGCAGCCGACAGAATATTTTTAAAATTCCCTCATAAAACAAGTTTTTTCCAAGTGCTCGTTTTGATGACATTCCCATACAATTTTTGTGTCATAGTTTCTTTGTTGGTCACCGTGAGATAGATCAGCCTGGATGAGTTTTGATTATGTTAATTTATTCCAGTCAACTAAAACATTAGTAACATAAATGCATTTGAGATGAAATCAGAACCTTTTTACGAATTGACATTACAATAGGCTAATTACAAAAACCTTCGCAAAAAGAAGAATTGCTTGAAATATTTTTTCGAAGTTCTCGACGCGCTCACAGTTGATTCGATAGCGCAAAAGCTCGTTCTTAATAGTATATTAAGAACGAGCTTTTGCGCTTTTGCCATGTAAATTCACTTTGAAAGTGTGACATTTTAAGTTATTTTCATTTTTATTGTAGAACCAGTTTAAATAGTATTAAGTGCTGCTGTGTAAATAAAAACATTATTATGAAAGTGATTAAAGCTATATTTCAGTAACAGATTGTTTTCTTTGTGACATTCCTGTAAAATGCTAAAAGACCTTTAGAAGACTAAAAGTCCGCCGGCAGTCCTGTGTCTGATCGGCCTGCCGGCCAAGGTCCCTAATAACTCATCATCATCAACACCCTGTAGTAGTGTAATGCTGGGCATAGGCCTCACCCAAAGAGTTCCATGACGAACGATCTTTAGCCTTTCCACTTTGAACAGTTTTCTAATAACTAGGTGTTGCAGATGTCAATAGGCGACGGTAACCGCTTACCATCAAGTGGGCCGTAAGCATGTTTGCCTCCGTATAACATAAGAAAACCAAATTGATTCTGTTCTCGTCTGTAGAGTTGTTAGGGTTACAAAATGTTATCCCGTTCATGTGTTATTTTTAATTTTTTCAACCTCTGTTTGGGGATAATTTTGTACCTACAGATCTGAGGTTCTAGTGTGTTCTCGTATAGGTCGCGTCATGTAAAAAGAACGCTAGCGGTCAAGCTGCGCAATGGCGATTTATCGGTCTTTTTGGTGGTATGAGGTGCGGAAAGCAAAGGTCGACTGACGAACCAATGGCGCAACGGCAAGCATGCGGCGCGTGACCCGCCCGCCCCGCGCCGCACCTCATACCACCAAATAGACCGATAAATCGCCATTGCGCAGCTTCACCGCCAGCGTTCTTTTTACATGACGCGACCTATAAGTTCTCACTTTTCACATATCGACGGTGAAAAGTGTATAGATTACCGTTTTTCTACGGAGTCAAGAAGAGAGGCGCCTGCAAAACCCCAGTTATCGATACACTTTTACGGTCTGAAAGTGAAAAGTGAGAACTCACATTAGGGCCTTGGAGAGATCATTAGGATCACTATTCGAGTACCTACTATGATATCTCAAATGCGGTTCACCCCTACGTTTAAAATTTAATTTGCCGTGATCAATCAACTATCTAGTGGTCGAGCTGACAGATGGTCCAATCTGGGTCATCGGAATCGTCATGAGTTTGAGCTCTGTTTTTTGGAAAAAGGTGACCGTTATTTGTAGTAATGCACCACAACGATGGTGAACAATAAATAAAGCCGAATCGCCTATGCCTTCGCTTAATATCTTGGAACCGGCTGATCACATTTTGATCAATCTTACTAAAAATGTTATCCGAAATCCCGTCTTTCGAATAAAACAAACGGTATTGGAAACGGTTCAGTCGTTCCGGAGCTATGATCGAAAAAAACCGGAATTAAGGATTTGTGGCGTCACCGTTATATTATAACCGCCTTTTCAGGAAAGCACTTTAACCGTTATATGGCATGACACTGCAAAAAACAGGATACTTGTAAATGCAAACAACTGCTTTAAAACAGGTTAAACGCAATGCGACAAAAATCACAGATCCATTTTACTTTACAATTCCTATGTCGGAGAGCGCTGGTGGAGGGGTGGTAGTGACCCCGCCTGCCGATCCACAGGTTGTGGGCTCGAAACCTGTCGTGCACCAATCATCATCATCATCATCAGCCTGATGAAGTCCACTGCTGAACATAGGCCTCCCCCAAAGAGTTCCATGACGAACGGTCTTGAGCCTTTTCCATCCACCGACTTCCCGCAACCTTAACAATGTCGTCGGTCCATCGGTTGGGGGGCCTTCCAACACTGCGTCGTCCGGTTCGTGGTCGCCACTCGAGAACCTTTGTTCCCCAACTGTTGTCGGTTCTGCGAGCTATATGGCCGGCCCACTGCCACTTCAACCTGCTAATTCTGAAAGCTATGTCGGTAACCTTGGTTGTTCTACGGATTTCCTCATTTCGGATTTTATCACGCAGCGAAACTCCGAGCATAGTTCTCTCCATAGCCCGTTGGGCGACTTTGAGCTCTTCGTGCTTCGTGCACCAATGGATTCGGAAAATGTGAACTCTCAAACGTTGAAGGAAAACATCGTGAGGAAACCGGCATGCCCCTAAATTCGAAGACATTTGATGTGTGCACGAAAGGAGCCTCTAAGAGGCGCAATTTAATCCTTTCACTACACTGAATCTTTGATCGACGGTCATAGGCCCTTTTCACGGCCACCAACACTCAACCACCAAAAAAAAGGCAAAAAGTCTCTCTGCAATAATTATCGGCCCGTTTCAGTGCTTCCTAGTATAAGTAAGATTCTTGAAAAATACATTGCTGAAGAACTCATTAATTTTATTGCTGATAATAAACTCCTGAACTGTAGACAATTTGGATTCCAGAAAAAGAAATCTACGAGGCAGGCCATTACGAGGCTTATGCAAGATGTACTTGCGGGCTTGGAGAAATCTCAGAAAACCTGTGGGATTTTTTGTGATCTCTCGAAAGCTTTTGACTGTGTTTCGCATGATATACTAGTTAAAAAATTAGAACACTATGGTGTGCGAAACAACGAAATGAAAATTATTAAATCATATCTACAAAATAGAGAACAGGTCACAGAATTAAACGGTTTTAGATCAACTCGAAGTAAAATTAAATTAGGTGTTCCACAAGGATCAATATTAGGGCCCTTATTATTTTTAATTTATGTGAATGACGTGTCTGTAGTTTGTAAGGATAGTAATATTGACATAATCTTATTTGCTGATGACACTAGTTTAATTGTTAAAGACAAATGCAGTGTTGGTTTGAGCCTTAAGCTAAAAGAAATCATACCAAATTTGAAAGAATGGTTTTCAGTCAACAACCTGCTCCTTAATGTGGACAAAACTCATATGGTTCAATTTAGCCTAGGAAATAGTTATAATTCGTCTCATTCGCATATAGGTAGTGTTCTGAAGGAACTTTCGTTACCAAGAACTGACCACATGAAATTCTTAGGGATATGGCTGGACTCTAAACTAACATGGGCATTCCATATTGAAGAGTTAGCAAAAAAACTGAACTCAGCGACATACGCTATAAAAAAAATTAAGGAACTAGGGGGGTTAAAAGCAGCAAAAGATGTGTATTTCGCATATTTTCACTCATTGATGAGCTATGGAGTGATGTTTTGGGGTACAGCAGCTGAATCAAGTAAAATATTTATACTTCAGAAACGCTCTGTTAGATATATCTTAGGTTTAAAGTATAGAGACTCTTGTAGAGATAGGTTCAGAGAGTTGAACATTATGACCATGGTTGGTGAATATATTCATCAAAATATTGTTTATATACGAGAAAATCTAAGTAACATGACATCTAAATTCGAATCTCATGGATATAATACTAGAAATAAGGAAAATATTGTAGCGCCTAATGTTAGACTGACAAAAACTTTAAATAGCTTTGTGTGTATGTCCATAAAATTGTATAATAAAATTCCAAATGACATTAGAAATAAACCTGACATTGAATTTTTTAATTATATAAAAAGACATTTGTTGCTCAAGAGTTACTACAGCATTGACGAGGCTTTGGCTGATAAATTTATATTTTGTGGTGACTGAATTGTAATTTTAATTTATAGGTTTCTTTATGACATGTGTAATTTATTTTTTATTTTTTTTGAATTTATTTTATACATTCCTTATGAATTTATTTTATTTGCATAGCAATGTAACTACTATATTATTTTTGACATATCTAAGTGCATGTAACATGTGTATAGAGGAAAATAAATGATTATGATTATGATTATGAACCTGGTCACTGACCTAATACACGATGACCAAGAATGTATCAGTGACACGACAAGAAGATCAGAGCCTTTAAAGTAGTAATAAAATGCTTTATGAAACTAAAATCTCATGTTTAAAGCAGCTTTTCCACAGGTATGCACCTTCATTATTCAGTATTAGCAGACTATTTAATACTACATAGTATTATATAGTTGTAATTATTCAGCAACAGTAGGTACTTAGTACCTACCTTTAATTCATCTGCAAAAGATATAAAATATTAAATATTTAATAGTTATAGCTAACTTGAAAGAAAACAAATTGTAAAGAACGGGCTTCTTTGCATCTTTAAGTCCTACAAAGCCTTTACAATCCTAAAACCTAGAACACAAAGGCATCTAAAACATTTAAATAAAGAACCTGAAATATTTTATACTAGCTTTCGGCCGCGAGTTTGCTCGCGTGGTTCTTAAATAAAGAGTAGCCTATAAGTTATTCTAGGTAAATAACGCTATCAGTACCAAGTTTCTTCGAAATCGGTTGAGTCGCTACGCCGTGAACCATAAACTAACGAACATCCTCACAAACTTTCGCAATTATAATATTCGTGGAATAAAAACAATACTCCAACATCCGTTTTATTTAGGATCCTATGCTGCTGTAATAAAGTAGTAAATCCCTTGTAAAAGTTCGGTTGGTTGGGTTTAATCCAAAATTACTTGCATTGTACTCATTTATTGCGGTTTATTATTTCACGAAATTGGAATTTGTATTTGTGTTGTAGAAGCCTTTATTCCGAATGTGCACCGGCTTAATTCAGTTATAAATTATAATCAAATATTTAACTTTAAAGATACCTACATAGAGTGTACTTTTGCCTGTAGGAACAGAGTTGGTGTAGGTTACAATTTATGTCCTGTTATATGAAGAGGATTGTTCCTACCTTACATTAGATGAACCATTTTTCACTTCCTCATGTCCATGAGGATCAGGTGAGATGGGGGAGGCTGCCATAATCTAGCATCGTTTGAAACTTTAACATGGCATGTCGCATATAGTAATGAATACGGTAACCACTTACCAACAGGTAAGCTAAGTAAGGTAAGCTCGATTACCACCTTAGTAGTATAATAAAAAAAAAAGCTATCGGGCCGATAAAATTAGCGAATGGTTATGAATAAGAGGGTAATTGTACGTACATTTGCGACGGCGAACGGTAGCACCGTTCCAAAAATTGTAATAAATAATGCTCGCTGCCTTTTCGCAATGCTCGAAAGTCAACCGATCAATTTTAAACTTAATTTCGTCTGCAGTATTTTAAGCCCAATTCGGCTATTTCACAGCTGAAGCCTTTAAGATTTACCGGCTCGCCTCTGCTACTCGTTAATGGATATTCCCACTATCTCCTCTTGCCCGCACTTCCCCTCGTCCATAGTTTCCAACTGCTGCCAGGACTTTGTGGCTGACTGGCGAGATTTAGCGGCAAATCATTAGACTTCCGAAAAATGGTGGGAAATTCTGACTGCTCAGCTATTCGAAACTTCAAAACTCACCCAAGTCCTCTTAGGGCATTCTTTGAGGAAACTTAGTTATGTAGTTTGCATTGCGTCGCCTGCATATGTAAAGAAAGATGTCGCTGCTGGCTTAACTGATTGATGCTGAATAAATCACGAGATCAATCATTTTACGAGAGGTAGGGCACAGCGAGATTTCTCGCTCTAAATTGGAGCAGCCCGCCTGGGAGGTACCTCCGCCTTACAGAAGATCGCAGCCAAATATCATTATTTGTTTCAAATAGTGTTGTGTTCCCGCGGTGAGTAAGGTTGCCAGAGCTCTTTAGGGGGGGAGGGGTTCGGCAGGCAACGCATTATCAATGCTCCAGGTGTTGCTGATGTCAATAGGCGACGGTAACCACTTACCATCAGGTGAGCCGTAAGCCTGTTTGCCTACGTATAACATAAAAAAAAACACCCTATTTAATTCTAGAAGACGTTTTCATAGGATCATTTTACTTGATTTACACATTTTTGAGAGTAATTTTTTTTTAACAACTAAGGTGTCAAACCAGCTTACGGCCCACCTGTTGGTAAGTGGTTACCGTAGGCTATGAGCGCTTTCAATACCAGAGGCATCGCGCACGCGTTGCTGACCCCAAACCTAGCCGAAGGGCGTTGACTCTACATGCACCTAGGAAGCCGAAGTCCTTATTCCAGAAACTACTAGAATTGCACTCTTGAAGCATTTTCTGATACTTTTTTAAACAAAGAACAAAGTCTATGGTATTTTTGTACCGCTGCGTGTTCATTCTAAACTGTATTCTTTATTTTTGTTTTTGATTGTGTACCTTTATGGATTAAATTGAATTGAATTTATTGGAGTGGCCAGGCTTGATGAAATTCAGCCACATCTAGCAACTCTCGCTAAGCTGGCAAGCGAGCTTCCCTTGTAGAATGTTGGCGGAAAAGTGCAAACAATCTACAAGGAAGGGGCTTAAGTGATTCCGACGGCTTTGTGCGATGAAGTGAACTGACGCAGCAGCTCGGTTGGAAAATTGAAATATAAGAGGGAACAATCAATATACTTATTTACCTTAAATAATGTTCTTGTTCAACAAGGAACCATCGTCAGTCTAGTCTCTCCATCGTCTTTCTGCTCGCCCCAGTTTGTCTTGTCTGTGACGTTCGTAGATCTCGATTTAAAAACGACTTCTCCATATTGGTTATTTGTTTTTTAAATTGTCCCTCATGTGGGAAAATTCCAAGATTTTGCAATATCTCAAAAAATGTAACCTAAACGTAACGTAATGTAACGGAATGACCAAGAAAGAATCTGTGACGATAAGCAAGCAAGCTTACAGCTCCAATCCAAATGATTACCCTATCTCTATAATTGAAACATTTCCGTCTCAAAGGAGTTCTGTGAAAGTCATTTAGAATTAGACCAGTTTCTTTAAGCTACACAGCTTTCAGAGGTACCTGCAGTTGGCAAAAGATTTAACACAAAACCGAGGAGACATTTTGAACATTCTCCTAGTACTGACTGTATTGGTAAAGCTGGTGAATAAAACTCTTAGTAAGCTAGTGAATAAAATACAGAATTGAATAGAAACCACATACTACCACAGGCGCTGCTGTAACCACGCATGTAATTGCCGTCATTAGTGACGTAAGAACCGGCCTAGGGACCGGCACACATCCCATTGCGACGTCGGACGTTGCCGTCACACGATATGACTTCATAGTTCTGCTTTACAAACGCCTGCATTATCAAATTGTTGCCACAATCCTAAAAATAAAGATGTATACTGCAAAAATTAGAAAATGATATATATAAGTATCAAAATATGACATTTTCAACTTAACCTACTAAATTCCATGCATATCTGATTGACGGTTTGTAAAGTTATGTACATAAATATATATATATTCAAACATACAACGCCGATTCGTCCCAAGTTTTTGAGAGATCATCGTTCGCTTCACTAGCTCGATCAATAATGCTGAAATTCAGTTAAAGTGCATTTTAAAAGTAATAAGACGTAAATCCTATTTCTAGAACAGTTCGAACAGTCGTCGCTCGCTTATGCTAGAGCTAGTAGTCTACGTAGTAGTAGTACATAGTTGTTAGAATTAAGTAAGTAAAGAAATTAAAATGATATAAGTGCAGTAATAGGTATGATAGGTAGAATTAAGGTACATAAGGTACCTACATTAGTTTAATTATTAATGTCTATAGTGAGTTAAGTTAAAGTTAGGATTTAGGAATACGTTTACATAGTTTGTATGTGTAGTGTGTGTGTGTGTGTGTGTGTGCGCGCCTGAACACTAGTCTTTTTTTTTAATTCAAACTAGTTTCCTATCGCGAGGCAAATTTGCAAACTATGATAAAGTCAAAAAGTCTGCGGGCCGCCGCGCCGCAGGTGAACGATGACACCGCCGACGGTGCTGCTGCCGCCGCCGGCGCTGTTGACCGACGGTGCTCCGCTGTGGTGATGTGCGCCGGCCCTAAGGCCTGATAGGTCGCATGTGTCCACAGAAACGTTGTAGGTATTTTGAAATAGGTACTTTCTACTGGACTAACACGAACTAATAGGTAGAAGGCTCTCAAATCAATCGGCAAAAACCACTTTGAAAATTGATAATTTCTCAAAATTGGCGAGCGAATCCAACAATGGATAACAATGATAAATTATGCTAGTATCACAGAGTGGTAAATTGAACGTATAGTCCTAAAAATATTTTTTAGGACTTTATTAATTCGATTTTTCTACATAAATATAATGAATCGCTAAATATGTTGCTAAGCACAAAACTCAATAACAGCTCGGCCAAATTAGCAATTTTTTTTAAATATTCTTTGTAGTAATGTTCTTATGAAGAGAAACTTTTTAAATATGCATATAATAACGTAAAAGCCCTTCTTTTCTTTTTCCCATACAAACTGTTCCTTGCTTCAATATAAACATTTCAGGCCAAAATATTATCGTCAAATACTATGCGAGCTATATAACGTTAGGATTTGGCATCCTTCGTCGATTCTTGAAGACGCTATACGGTGAATTTGTGTTATAAAAAGGCGGTCAAATGCTAATAGGGCTCGCGCCCTCAGGTTTCCGTCCGTACACACCTAACACGGGGTCGAAAAATCAAGATCTCAAGTGTACGAAGTGACAACAGTCAAGGTAGGAACATAATTGAATACGCGGGAAATGTTGCGGGCATATCAGCTAGTATAGAAATACAAATATGCTCATTACTTTTATCCTTGAGAATGGTAGACATCCTCTCATATCTCATCTCGGCATGTCCGAACATTTGGCACACGCCCACATATCGCAGTCGTGAGTATTCCATACGTGATAAACCATCGCCCATTGCCGCTTTACGAATGCCTACTGGTTTTTTTTAAAATATTCCGGACATATTACACACGGTCAACTGATCCCTAACTAGGCATAGCCTGTACTATGGGTACCAGAGACTGATATACATAATAAATATATATTTAACACCCAGACACAGAACAAACATCTGTGTTAGTCACAAATGTTTATCCAGTGCGGGAATCGAACCCGCAATCTCTAGCGCAGAAGGCAGAGTTACTACCAACTGGGCTATGAGGATTTATTTATTAAACTGTTCTGACAGTTCATTAAGCAACGGCAGAATGATGTATTTAGGCAGCCTAAAGATACCTTTACCAGAGTCGACCACAGCTTATACCAGCTAACTTTTGTAAAGGATTTAGTCTTTTTCTTTGTAAGTTCCCTCCGTGTTAACTGGGCAAGTAATACAGGAATGTAGGCAGTCCTTTCACGGCTTTGAACCCGAGATACTCACTAAAGTTCTTAAGCTTGAAGCGTGACAAACTCCCACGAGTAGGTGTTGTCACTGTCATTGCTCAATATTCACCTTGGATTTTACAGACAGCCCCCTATGAAGGGGATGCATGAACGCAGATGAAACAGCGTTGAGAAGTCACGCTACTGCACAACGAGCACACTACCTTGGGACATCGGGGACGCCCAGAGAGGCCAGCGCCGGCATCATTGTGCTGCTAGCTTTCCTGGAGGACATCGGGTGGCTGAACTACCAGCTTCCACTCATCTCAAAAAGGGCCCCACCAGCGGCCTAGTTGCGTAAACCGGAACGTTTGCCGGCTCACTAAGGACCAAATAAGATCGTCACGTTGACGGCGGGTGTGGGTGCTGGCGGCGGCGCGGCGATGGACCGAGGCGGTCCGATACGGTGCCAGGGCGCTAAGCGTAGGTATGCCAACTTCGGCCTGTAGCGGTTAAGTAAGAACCAGCAAATGCCTAGAGATCATGCTATAGGCTCTCTACTTTACCTTTACTCTGATGTTGTAACTACAAATCTAATATACGAAATTGGCGTATGTTATTTCGCGAGTAGACTTGTTCTGTTTTGATTAAAATGAGTTTATGTTGTAAATGGGATACTGTTTTGTTATACAAGGTGATTCATATTATTCCCGAAAAGAGCCTAATCAAGTTTGTTCTACGATTTTTGGAAATTCATCTGTTTTGGGGTCAAATCAGTTCAAACTCAATTATTAAGTTTTGGGGAACAATCTTGATTTCGAACTCGAACAAATCAACCTACCCGTGGATGTCGTAAGAGGCGGGAAAAAATAACTACGGGAAAAAAGGGGGGTATGGGCAGAGCGTTCCTTATTTTCACAAAGATAGCGCCAACCCAGCGTGGCAAGTATGGGAAAATAGCCGTACAATGATAGGAATTTGATCTGGTTATCTGCAGGGAGGCAATGTTCAGCAGTGGATGTCCTATGGCTGAAATGATGATGATGAGGAATACCGAAGCTGGTGGTATGGTGGCCCTTAAGAGGCATAGGCCCTTTTCAGGGCCACCATACCTCAACCTGGTCACTGATCTAATGCAGGCTGACCAAGAAAGAACCAGTGACACGACAAGCAAGCAACAACAGTAACAGCTTCGGTACTTCGCTGACCGTCGGTGAAAGAATCAGTGTAGTGAAAGGATTCAAGTGCGCCTATTAGAGGCTCCTTTCATGCAAATGTGGTGCACGAAATGTGTGTTGTAAATATGCGAATTATATAATGAAATTATAGAATTTATATAATGAAATGAAATAAACAAAAATGTAAGTTTTCCACCTGTTTTCAACCATATTTCATAACGGGCGAATAAAGCTTTGCAAAACGAGTTTTTCATTCCATACGAGCCGTCATAAGCAGCTAATGTAGAAATCTCCAGCAATTATTTACCCGCGAAGTATGGAGCACGGGAAAAATTAAATTAAATCCTTGTTAAATGCTTTATTTGACTTTGTTTTGTAGGACCTTCTAGCCGCGTTCAAACGCCGTGCGCTATGTCATCCAAAATTTATTTCAAACCCATCCTTGCGTCTGAATAAAGTTAACTTTGAGTTTGACTTTTAGGGGCTTGCGATTTCGTTGAGCTATATAACGTGCACTCAAATGTCAAACTCAAAATTGACTATAACCATTAGACGTAAGGATCATTTTAAAATACATATATTCTAAACACATTTTAGGTGCATATCGCACCCCGTTTCAACACGGCTACAGTGAGGAACACTTATTGCCACACGGTTCTTTCACAAGACGGAATTGTACTAGACACTGAAAAAACGAACAACTCCACAAACAAACTTATATTGCTAAAGTTAAGGTCGTTTGGTGTAAATGGACCTTTACATTACCCACCGACGAGAATGTATGAGGAATACGATGAGAGTGAATGAAGCAAAAGAGGTATGTCAGGATCGTAGCAAGTGGAAAGCCTCTCTGCCTACCCCTCTGGGAAATAGGCGTGATTTTATGTTTGTATGTACATTACCCACCGACTTCCGGTAACTTACACAATGTCATCGGTCCATCGGGTCCCCCACAGATTTCTGGAGTGACTTCCTATCATGTGGGGGGAATTTACCCATACTCACCACACTGGGCACGCGGGTTGGCGAGCGCAGTTAGAGCTATCTTTGTGAAAATAGGGGACGCTGCTGCCCATCCCCTAGCTTTTTTCCCTTAGTCGCCTCTTTCGACATCCACGGGTAGGAGATATGGAGGGGCCTATTCTTCAACGACCGAATCTGCTAACAAGTTACCATTGAAGAGTAAACTTTTTTTTCTTGTCAAGACCACCTAACGCACACACACTCCCACGCTCACACACATAAACACACCTACGCACGCAAACACATCCACGCACACAAAACACTTTATACTCTTTACACTCAAACCTGGGCTTATATAGGTACTTCCTATTCTCTAAACCAAGCTCATTTTGCCTACGATTATTAAAAAATAATAAAAATATTTGGTTGTATAGACGTAGCCCTATTGTCACTCATTTTATAGATCTTATAATTAAGTACTTTTATATGTTCATTTGTTATATACTTATGTCTCATTGGAGCATTAGTCCATCTATTGTATCAATTACTGTAAACGGGAGGCGGGCGCTGGAAACTGCGATACAGTTTTTAATTTAACTAATGCAGTTTTTCAACGTGTTCCTATTGTTTATAAATTGTAAAATTTGTTTTTGTTCCAAATAAAATAATTTTGAATTTTTGATTTGAGCGCTCTTAGAATAAAACGAAATCACACCCCGAAAGTTTTCAACTCAAAAATAATTTTCCTTTCAATTCCAATAAAAATAACAAGGGAATGAGCCCGACACCATTATGAATAAATTACTAAACTCCGGAATAGGAGTTTTTCAACCGTTGCCCAACTTCCAGCATAACTCTATTTTAATTTGCCTGAACTAAAACCTGATTCGTGCCATTGTTGGAGAAGAAGTAACAGCGAATAAAACGGGCAAGTCATAAGTACTACCACGCCCTGAGGGTTCCGCACCGTTT
Organism: Anticlea derivata; assembly: GCA_947579855.1. Classification (NCBI taxonomy): domain Eukaryota; kingdom Metazoa; phylum Arthropoda; class Insecta; order Lepidoptera; family Geometridae; genus Anticlea; species Anticlea derivata. The sequence continues at coordinate 9,297,040 of OX388276.1, read as the reverse complement.
CTTGGAGAATTTCAGCACTATGTTAGACAAGCCAACTGCATTCAACTAAACGCATAAAGCATGGTAAATTGTGGATTCTTATCTAATATTTCTAGTTATAATACCACTCGTATCTATGGTCATTACATAAGCACAGTAGATTGACATCTTATTGCCATTAAAATTCAAGCGATTTAGAACAATTTACACGAATTTGAATCATAAATATTTGAGACTGTCTACTTACGTTACACAGCCTAAACAAAATCGAAAAGTTACGGGGCATAGCCAGGTTTTGGGATTCCAAAATACCTCCAAAATACCCCGCACGGTGAAATATACAATTAGAAAGTAGATTGCATTTATAAATATTTATTACTGAGGAGAAATTCAAAAAGAACAAAGTAGAAACAAGACAGCAATTTTGACACTAATAATGTCAGTGAGGGGAGTGAAAAAATACATTCCACAAATAACGTCAGGGTTAGAATCCTGTGTTTGTACAAGACTGTGAGGTCATTGACATTTTAGTTAATTGCAACTAGTGGTATTATTTAAAATGTTTAATTCAAGCCGTCTGGGTAAAAGGTCTCGACAGGCTGACAGCCTGACAGACAGACTAACAAAACCTAACTATAGTGGTAACCAATCGACCTTCGCAGTCTCGTAGTTTACCCTACAATAGAGCATAAGGTACTTTTTCGTATTGAGGAGTGGAACCCTAAAAGCAGTTATATTTTAAGCCCCGGCAAATTACGTAGGTATAGGGAAAAAAACAAGGATTTTATGACTGAACTATGACACTAAAACGTTGATTAAAATAACCAAAATCGGAGATTTGCTTGCTCTAGTTCCACATCACGTCCCACTTACAAACTTAGTAAAGGTATTTTTGTGTGGGAACATTTTTGAAAATTTACTTGATAATTTTAATAATTAAGCGCTATAGGGCGTTTTCGTTTGCGTGTTACCTGAACAAAAAGTAATTAGCCTTTGTCAGGTGGCCCCGCATTCCGATCCACAGGTCGTGGGTTCGAATCGCGGTCGTGCACCAATGGATTTTCCGTTCGGAAAATGTATGTGCGCCATGCTAGTGCTCTCAAACGGTGAAGGAAAACATCGTGAAGAAACTTCGAAGACATGTGCACAAAAGGAGCCTCTAAGAGGCGCATTTTAATCCTTTCAGTTCACTGATTTTTTCACCATCGCTCATAGACCCTTTTCAGGGCCACCATTACTCAACCTGGTGACTGACCTAATAAAGGATGCAAGCAGGCAAGCCAGGTTATGGATTACATCTACTGTTGAGGAGTAGGTACTATAGTGACTTAAAACTAGTAGGTATCAACTACTTATCTGTGGATAAGCTTGTACGATACACTGAGCTCAGATATAGCCCGAAGCCACTTTTCATGTCCCCGACTACCCGCATTTCAGAAAATCCTCTATTATGGAGCGTGCTTCTGAAATGTTAACTCGCTGAAGTTAGAATCAGCGTAGGAACTTGTTTCCTCAGTTCAGCAATGGCTGCCACGTGGATATAAATACGTGGCGCAATACATTGACCCAACTGTTTGGAATTACAATGCATTGCAAAGCTACAGTTTCGTAAAAAACAGTATTGTACTCGTATCAGCGATACACACGGGTAGTGAGGTTTTTATTCAGTCTATGTCAAATGAGCAGCACCTCGATCAAAATATGTATGAAACAAACTAGAACCGCGGTTTTTCGGAAGTTGCTCCTTACTGTAGGTAGGTATCTCGTTTTAAAATTACAGAGAATAAAATACCGTCATAAACAACATGATTTATAATATTCATACTAAATTTTTTCCCACTGAGTTTATTTGGATTGTAATAGTACATTTCTTACTTCGCTTCCCCTTTATTTATTGCTATATTCTAGCCTTCTATTAATATAACCGGGCATGATGCAAACGATAGCTCTAACTGCGCTCGCCAACCCGCATGCTCAGCGTGGTGAGTATGGGCAAATCCCCTCACATGATAAGGAATTTGCTCTGTCTGTGGGGGAGGCCATGTTCAGCAGTGGACGTAGAACGGCTGAAACGATGATGATGATGATGCAACTCTTCTCAACCTCCCCGGCACCGGGGCAGAATCCGGCGAACTTCTCTCGCCCATGGCACTAATCCCTAAAAACGAGATGCATTGGTGCTTGTCAGCCCAGAGCTGTTCCATGCTCTTGTATGTGGTTGAAGCCTTATCTGAACGAGTCTGGCGTACGGCGCTGAGAGCGAGATGGTGTCTCGTGTGCCGTGAAATGGAATCCCTCAGGCTGTTTTTACGAATATCTACTAGATAAATTTAATAAGAAGAAATTTAAGGAGCGTAGGATTAAATTTGTACCTATAATAGAGATTCCAAGATGAAAATTACTATTGGTTCGCCCCGAACTGAAATCTCGCGATGTCTAGTGATAATTGGTGTTTCGATGATCGTTGAGGCACATACGGCGTCATTGGACAACAAACAACCAACATCTAAACATCATAATTTTCCACCGATTTTTTTTTCAATTTAGTTTTGGTATTTAATTGAGTGCTATTATAATATTAATGAATTTTTAGAGGACGCATTGTAATCATTGTTAATTTTTAATTTGTTATTTTTTTTTCTTTTTAATACGATTTTGACATTCTTCTATTTTAAATTTTAGTTATACGATTTTTGACATTCATTTATTTGTAATTTTGCATGCCGACTATGGTAGAACATAATTGAAACATTATTTATTTTATGACCATTGTTAACCTACATTATGTTCAAGCAAATAAATTTATCTTTATCTTTATTTAATCATCTAAGTAATTATTAAATGTTCGTGCATGAAAAGAGCCTCTAAGAGGCGCACTTTAATCATTTCACTACACTGATTTTTTCACCCAGGTCATGTGGCAAACAAGCTTACAGCCCACGTGATGGTAAGTGGTTACCGTAGCCTATGAACGCTTGCAATACCAGAGGCATCGCGCACGCGTTGCCGACCCCGAACACCCCTCCCCATAAAGAGCTCTGGCAACCTTACTCACCGCAGGAACACAACACTATTCAAATTAGTTCAAATTCAATTATTCAACCCAAAAATATACATACATACATAAAATCACGCCTATTTCCCAGAGGGGTAGGCAGAGACCACGAAAACAGTTATTAAGTAGGCTTTTTAAATGAAAAATTACATATTTTCAAAAATTCATTATGTATATGCATGCTATCCTGAAAAGAGCATAGTCTACGCACAATTATCAATAAAGTTTGTGTAGTACATGAATTATGAATCTTTTTTTTTTTATACAAATCAGGCTTACGTTTGACCACAATCTCACCTGATGTTAAGTCATCCTACTAACATTATGCTCGTAAATGCGAAAGTTTGTGAGGATGTTTGGATGTTTAGCTGTTTGGATATTTGTTGTTCAATCACGCCTAAACGGCCGAACGGATTTGGATGAAATTTGGTACAGAGATTGATTATATTCTGGAATAGCATATAGGCTACTTTTTATTTTTATAGGTATGTACTACGTGAGCGAAGCCGCGGGCGTACGCTAGTCTCGTATAAACCCGTAGCAAACAGTAGTGAAGCACGCGCCAAGAACTCCAATCTGCTTGCCAAATCTAGGTACAATTCTCTACTAAACTAAGTGAAACAGAGTGAGTTAGCGTTAACAGCTAGTTAGTTGCCCGTTTTGTGCTTCTATCGAGCGCAATACAGTCGATGCGGAGATAGTGATGCGTCTGTTGATGAGAGCTTTGTCGATAGTTCAGTTGTTATGGCGATAATACTGAAAGTTAAGTCAATTATGAAATAGTTTGTGTAAAATGCTAGCGTTTGTTCACGGCTACACGGTATCCAGATCAAGATCTGGATACCGTGTAGCCGCGGACAAAATGTTATAAATTAATTTGTTAGTTGATTGTCCATTCCGGTAGGTAATAAGTATTATCTATGTAATCTAATTATCTAATAAAATTATAAGTAATTGTATTAAATGTTATTGTATGGAATTATTTTATTATTAGTTATTTTTGACCTTTATCATAAAGATATAATTTTTTCAATATTTTTATTTCATTGTCAATCTTAAGCTAAGAATTAAAGTGAATTTGTTAGCTAATAGGTATTTATATAAATCGATTATTATGTAATGACATGTAACTCTTTTTTGTTATCAATAAATGAACTGAACTGAACTGAATTGAACTTTATTAAAATAGGAACTTAGTTTTGTGTGTATATACAAAGCAATGCAGCAAGCAAGCATGTATAACACAATTAAAATTGTTTCGATGACACATTGCTGTATCCTGCAATCGATTTCAGCATTATTTGAGTAATGGGGCTGTACTGAAAACGGGTCACCTGTTATTGCCGAAAATCAATTTAGCGTTGCGATATCATCAATTAACTTGTTTGTATAAAAATGATCGATATTTGTCATTTGAATTTTCATGCTGTTAAGATGATTTGCTTTAAGTACCTACATAAAGGCATGTCATGTATTGCGCGCGACGCATTGCATGAATAAAGTGGTTCTATCTGCAATGTTAACGCGTGCCGTGTGTAACTGATTCTTCTAGGCTCGGTCGGCTTCACCTAGTTTCTAAGACTTTTCAAAGAGATCCTAGTGATTTTATTGAAATAAACGCCTTTTGACTTTGACTGCGTCGCCTTTACACTGTCACAACCTTTAGGCCGTGTACAAACGGCGTACGTTAAGTGATTCAAAATTGATTTCTAAACGATCATATGTCTAAAGGGCGCCTTCGCTGCGCCCGCGCCGCCGTTTGCGTGACGTATTTTCTTATAAAAACAAGATTCTTAAACGGTTTTGATAAGATACAGTAATAAATTATATCAAATACAAACAAAACATAAAATACAGACATATCTGTAGGTAATATTTTTTATGACTTAAGTAAGTAGTAAGAATACTTATTAGAAGTGGATAATAAATATTTAATTTTAAAACCATAAATTAGTAGTATACCTAATGCTGTAACTTCTAATGAACATTACATTTCGTGTGACACACGGGTGTTTTAAATAACTAACTTATAATATTACCTATAGATAACTAACATTTACGCTTTGTAATAAGATTTTAGGATATTAGGTACATGCAACTTTGTTTTTTTTTTGTGTCTGTGTAAAATTTAAAAGTTAAAGTATAGAAGTATTGTATAATTAAGTTTAATATAACGTTATCTTTTGTTACCTTATAGGGCTGTCATAAACATGTTGATTAAAAGTCCCTCTAAATAAATGAATAAAAAAAATAAAAAAAACTTAGAAATACGGTTTTCATTTTGTAAAAATTATGAATCAAAGTTCGTGTACCTCATGGTTTACCTCATCATAAGCCTGATGCAGTCCACAGCTGAACATAAGACTCCCCCATAGATTTTCAAAACAATCATTTGGGTGATTTGCCCGTACTCGCCACGCTGGGCATACATAACATACTTCATCTAAATCCAGAATTTTTACAGTACCTATTATGGCTCTTTCTAATTAAAGGGGTTACTCGTTAATTACACTATCAATAAGCTTTGGGAACCAAAAAAAAATGTTTTTTATATTGTGTTTTCGAGATTTGGAAATCAAAGAAAATATCACATCAAAATGTCAGTTTATGTTATTATTATTATTATTTCTGGACTTTACTTAAACAATTAGAATTCTTGAATATTATATTGACATTTAAATGCTTATATTAATGTAGTTAAAATTTTCAATATTAAGTAAATTTAATTTATTTATGCAATAATAATTTGTTGAATGTTTTCTGATAATATGTCACATGAATAATTTTAAATCTGTTTTTATGGTTACTAACATAGTTTATAGGTAGATAAATGTACTAACAATTATGGTGAACAACAGAAATAAATAAATAAAATTAAATTATTAGCTAGTAGATCTCGAGGATATTGAGATCTTGAACGATTTGGTAACCAGTTTCACCTACACAACCTTAATGCCGCTAGCGGTACTAGCGGTCACCCATCTACTTGGCGACCGCGCTTATCACGAACGGCTAGGCAAACTCTCTCAACTTATGTGTGTTTATTCTAATCGGTTAGAAAACAATGGTCGTCGATCTCGGCGACAGTATGTCTCCACGTGACGGGGCGTTATTACGAAGTCTGTATAAATCATGCAGTGAACGTAATTAAATGTTAAATCATTTTTATTCACAACTTGGAAAGTTACTCAAAGAAAAATTATTTAGTTCAGGCACGTTATAAACTTAGCATACTTTCCTTTACGCCTGGTTTACACGAAACGAGTTACTAAAGTGCCGTCGTCTTTCCAACTAGTGGGGGGCCGCCCTACGCTGCACTTTCGGGTGGGGGTTTTCGGACACTGCGTCGCCCGAGTCGTGATCGCCATTCCAAAACCTTTAATCCACAACGGTTATAGGATGGCCAGCCTATTCCCACTTCAACTTGCTTATGCTGAGAGCTATGACGTTGACCTTGATTCTTCTACGGATCCGCATTTCGGATTTAATCACGCAGTGAAACTCCGAGCATAGCTCTCTCCATAGCCCGTTGCGCGACTTTGCGCTAGTGTATGCGGCCAATAGTTAGTGACCAAGTTGCAGTTCCATATGTCATCACTGGCAATACGCACTGATTGTAGACTTTCGTCCTGAAGATCTGTGGTATCTGCGACGAGAAGATATGGCGAATTTGGCTGTCAAGCTAAGTGAAGGAGCTTGTATTAATCATGAATTAATCTTGTAACTAATCTAAGATTCCCTGTGCCGTGGTTGTAGATAATTACAGGTATTATTACAGGTACCAGTCATTCGAGTACGTTCTCAAATTGCGACCACGAACCGGGCGACGCAGAGTTGAATGACCCGATGGACCGACGAGATTGTTAAGGTGTACTATTCCGCTAATCTATTCCTCGTAAGTTAAACAAAATGCATACGCGTGTACCTCCCATACCGCGTGCAATAAAGCCATGCAAAGCGTAGAGCACTACGCTCTTGGATATTTTGAATTTGATGTAGATGTGATTGAGCCATAAACCACACTGATTGGTACTAAAGTTATGGCTGCCCAATAACTCCAAAGTTATAACTAATCACAGATTAAACAATCCACAGTTTAACGAGCTATAAACATAGTAGATCAACAAGTAAGTTGATAGCCAGCGTCAATGTTTGACTTTCAAATCATGCCGTGGCTTTATGCCATGTTTGAGAAGCGGCGGGGTTACATGGGTATAGTAGGTATGTCAGCGAAAGGCCGTTATACCTGACAATAACATATGATTTAAGTATACAAGATGATTTATAATATATATACTATCCCGAAAAGCGTATATATACCTGTTCTATCAACCAAAAAACAAATAAGTCAAGATTATTTTCCGATTTGGCCGTGGTGGCCCCGGCTGAAGAATAGGCCCCTCCATATCTACCTATCCGCGAATGTCGTAAAAGGCGACTAAGGGAAAAAAGCTAGGGGCAGCAGCGTCCCTCATTTTTTAACAACGATATCTGTAACTGCGCTCGCCAACCCGCATGCCCGGCGTGGTGAGTATGGGCAAATCCCCCCACATGATACGGAATTTACTCTGTCTGTGGGGGAGACCGTGTTCAGCAGTGGACGTCGTACGGCTGAAATGATGATGATGATGATGATTTTCCGATTTTTTTGCAAACATTATAACTAGGATCACTAGGATCACTTTGAAACGTCTTAGAAACTAGGCGAAGCTATGCCCGTTCCTCGCGGCCAAACCTAGAAGAATCAGGCAACAAACACGGCTTGGTGCCTATAATTTTTTTAAATGATCCTTTTTCACAAAATGGAATGTAGAGCTTCAGTGTGGTAACGATCGAACTAGGTGAGGCTCAAAAGAAAAATAATCTAATAATAACCTTTATTAAATAAGAACATATACCAATGTGATAAAAATGACAAATGTGAGCTTCAACAAATGATCTAAATATAGTTGAATTAATTTTTACGACATGTAATTCTTCCGTAATTCTATCGGGCCGATACCCTAAGTTACGTCCGCTTGGATCGCGATAACCACAAACACGTAAGCGATGATTGCCTTCATCAAAGGATAATATCATCATTATCCTAACTAATCCAAATGCGAAAGTTTGTTTGTTTGTTTGTCTTTCACGTAGCAACTGATCGACGTTTTAGTATGGGATATAATAAAAGAGCCGAAGAGTGGCATTATAGGCTACTTTTTCCGGGTACCGCGTGTACGATGCGCGGTATCTTATCGACTTAGCCAAGTTATCACTGTGTTTTCTAGCGAACAAAACTTTAGATGCGTAACAGATTTTTGTTCTGTGTCTGGGTGTTAAATATATATCTATTATGTATATCAGTCTCTGGTACCCATAGTACAGGCTATGCCTAGTTTGGGATCAGTTGACCGTGTGAATATGTCCGGAATATTTATTTATATTTATTTTATTTATTTAACTAATTTAAACTGTCCTAAAAATCAGCATCTTCCTTGTTTTCTTTACTCAATCATGTCGAAATAGTACAACTAATGACAGTTTCACGGTGGAACTGTTTCGTAGGACTAGTGACACCAAACGATTTCGTTTTATTCGACTCGAAGAAACCAGGATAAAAAAGTACTTTTTATACAAAGTCATTCATAATAATATGTATATTACCCCGAAAGGGGCTTATTCTACACCCAATTAGCAATGAAGTTTCTTCTACATTATTTCAGCCGTACGACGTTTACTGCTGAACATGGCCTCCCCCACAGACAGAGCAAATTCCTTATCATGTGGGAGGGTTTTGCCCATACTCACCACGCTGGGCATGCGGGTTGGCGAGCGCAGTTAGAGCTATCGTTGTTAAAATGAGGGACGCTGCGGCCCATCCCCTAGCTTTTTTCCCTTATTCGCCTCTTACGACATCCGCGGATAGAGATATGGAGGGGCCTATTCTTTAGCCGGGGCCAGCACGGCCTGATGAAAGTGAAGAAATGAAGTTTCTTCTACGACTTTTTGAAATTTGCAAAAATCTGCTGTTTTGGGGTCAAATCAGTTCAATTATGTTTTAGGTAGCAATCTGTAATGCAGATCTTCTTTATTGCTGCTCCTTTCGCTGATATTTTTCCTTTTGTAAACCCATGTTTTGGAAGATGAAGTTATAGGGACCCATGTGATGGAGAAATTTCAATGACGGAGCCAACACTAAATAAACACATCTTATACCTTGTATAATTACGTGCTTAAAGCAATTAAAATACCAATTTCCAAGATTTAAGAGGAATCTAATTAACCTTAAAGACATCCAGGATGCCACGAAGTAGGTAATCATTAGGAAGGGAGGTATAATTAATTTACCCTAGGGGGCAAAAATCTTAACGCCCCATTCTATTCATCTATGACAAACAAAAATACTCATTATTACCCTTAGAGCAACGACTAAACACGTTGTAACAGATGTCAGTTTAAAGCTTAAGCCCCTGGTATCCTAAAAAACGGCGCACGTTATATCATAATCATCATGATCATCATCGTCATCCTTCTACTGTTTATCCATCCTGTTTGACCAGCTGTAACCCATGGCGCTGTAAAAGGCTACTGAATTACAACTTACAGTTTTCCCTATATACCTAAGTATAATGACGGCCGAATATTTTTAGAAAATCTGAGTTAGATAGTAGGTAAAGATAGACGCATACATATCACCGTACGGCACCAGTTTTGCTAAGTTTACGATATGTAAAAGTCTAATATTACCCAATAACATCGGCGATGCTTGAAATCTTTTAATTTTGATTGGCAAATTTTAACATTTGCTATCGTATCATAAGCGTATCTTAAGCATCGTGAATTATTCGGCCTCTGATCGGTGGCATCGCATCGCATCGAAAACAAACGCCGATTATACGTATCACAACTCACGAGGCGAGGCGATGCCGATACAATGTTGATTAGTGTGCGTTGCAGTATAGAGTTTCATACATATTCAATAACTTTATTTCAGGCAAACTATATAATAACAAAATATGAAAGGAGCCATTTCATTCTGGGCCTGGTCCATGTACACTACATAGAAAAATTAGGAAAAAATAGGAGATTACAAGAAAAATACAATTTCATTCATTTGAAGACAAATGCGATGGTACAAGAATAGTTCTTCTGGTAAGTTTTTTACTATGTGAACACTATTTGAAGGCCGCCATGTTAGTTTATAATGGGCGTTTGACATGACATTGACATATTTTTCATGTAATGTTGTTTGATTTGATGTTTTTGTTTTGTCAGATAAATGTAGGTTATCAAAATGACATTTCACGCACGTCCATCCGCCATATTTTTGTAGCGCAGTGTGTTTATCTCTTTTTCGAAGAAAATCTTAATGTACCTTAGAACGAAGTCAATTTATATAAAATAACCAATTAAATACGTTTACTTTATTGCTTAGCCATATTTTAGAGTAGTGTACACAGTGCAGGCCCAGGCTCCATATATTGATGAAACGTGTCTTTTGACTTAACTTACGACGGCCCATATACAAGTATAGGTATTCCAAAAATATAAATCTAATATGATCTGCCTGCGTCTGTTTTCCCGAAAGAGTACAATCTAGGAGTCTTCAAATCTAGGGTCAATAAGTTCACTCTGGGAACCATTAACAATAAAAAAAAAGAAAAAAAAAATAACACAATTCAATTGCCACGTAGAAACTGCAATGTGGAACGCAAATTGTCCATGGCATTACATGGAATCGACAAAATACCATACCCTTCGGCCAGAATACTGAACCGCTTGAGTCGAGGCGATGTCTCACTGATGCCGGGTTGATATGAGTGCGTCAACATTGGAGCGCATCCGTCACCGTCCAATTAAAAGTTAGATACGCTTTGCATCGTTACTTGTGTTTAAGTGTTTTATATATAGCTTTGCTTGAGTTTCTGGAGTACCTACTTACAGTGAGCTTAGTGGAATAGCTGCGGCAAACTGAGAGTGGCAGATGTTTGTAAGTGGCTTTAGTTTTTATGAAAGTTATTACGTGTGACTTACTATCACCAAAAGGTCCGCCTTACTAAGGGTTTTTTTTTGCGTGAAGAAATCTGTTGACACCTACTGCCACCTTATTTATAAATCCTGCCACCATGCACCATGGATATGCGAACGTATTACGACTATATTGGACACCCTTTGTAAAAGGCTTGGGGGCTATTCACGTAAGTAAACTTCAACTTAATCTCAGTACAAGTGTCACTGACGTTATTATTATACCTGAAATGCATAGTTAGTACGTCAAATCAACGGATATTTTTTTTATGATTTGAAAAACCAACAGCTTTGTTGCATACAGTCTGTTAAACATTGTTTGTGGTTATCGTAGCCTATGAACGCTTGCAATACCAGAGACAATACTCGTCTGAACAGGCGTGATGTTATCTATATATGCATATATATACGTGAATTGCGCCTTTGCGCCTTTACTCTTAAGATTATTCTAAACCGGCGAGTATGTATGAAGAAAGTGATGCGAGTGGTTGACTGATTGACTTGTTTGACTGATGATGATAAATCGTATAATGACTGATGGAACTGACTGACGTCTGCATAAGTGTCTCACGGACCTCTTCCAACAATTTTGAGTAAATCTCAACAAAACTTCCCATAAATATTTCCCGCTATCAAAGCATCAGTCAAACAGGGAACGACGTGACGTTAATAATAAAAAGCGGACATAATTGGAAAAGTCCGGAACGAAACAAACTTTACCATAGAATAAGAACGCTTTATAGAACCGAAACTTTTGTTTTATATCGTCGAAACATCCATATAACTATAATAACGAAACAACCACGTAACTGAACACGTAACTAGAACTGAATGAAGCTCATGCTAATCGGCTCATTGAGTGGTATAAAAAAATATAATATCTACAATACTCTGCCTGTATAGGAAGATTTCTTAGTAGGAAATATTTATGATACCACATTACCACAAACATAGTAGCTACACAATTAAATAGATAACAGCCACATGCATAGTCTTTATCCCGCACTAGGATTCCCTTTGTCGTGGGTATTTGATCACTAACATCCAAACAGACAAACACCTAAACATCCTCACAAACTCGCATTTTATGATAGGATTCCTACAGATAGCCACGTTTCGCAGACAAGTAGCATATTATAGAGGGTCGAAGGAGTATCGCATCTAATAGCAACGCATTTTATTAACAAACAAGTTTTATTTCCTGGCCTGCAAATATTTATTGAATGCTTCCTAATCAACAAGGAAGAAAGGCCGGTAACAAAAATATTACGACTTTATCCTACTTTCTGACCCGTTCTTGTAACAGCGATAATAATAGCGAAAAAAGGTAACTTGTTTCATCTATTCTAGACGATTTTGAGAATGAAACTGCTCCAATGCAGAGGGCATTGGAGCACAGCGACGGACATGGCCGAATACGTCACTCACCTTCGATTTGACAATGGTATAGTCATATGCTATAAAAACTCTTGAATGGCCACCACAAACCGGGCGACGCAGTGTTGGAAGACCCCAATGGACCGACGACATTGTGAAGGTTGCGGAAAGTTTTTTATATTATTTTATTGGAGATGGTTAGGCGTTTGACCACCTCTCTCCACATCTCACTTTTGCAAGTGAGATGTGGCCTAAGATGGAGCACGCTTTACCAGAAGGAACTTATTCACTCTAGATTTGAAGACTCCTAGATTGTACTCATCCGGGAAAACAGACGCTGGCAGATCGTTCCACTCTTTGCCAGTGCTTATAATAAAGGTTGATGGTGGATGGTGGAGGTGGATTTAATGGTGGATTTTGTTGATTCACATTTTCAAGTCGGTGGTGGATGGAAAAAGCTCAAGACTATTCGTAGTGAAGGTTGGGGGAGGCATATGTCCAGCTGTGGACTTCTACAGGCTGATGATTTTGATGATAGTCATAATGGCAGACGTCCTTAATGGCAGGGGTCCTTGGTGCAATGTTCAGAGACCTCAATAACATCACTCAACAGGTGGGTCTTAATATGAACATGAGTAAGGCGAATAGAAAGAAAGAAAGGACATTTATTTATAATAATCGCAACCATGCTGGTATTTAGGCCTCATAGCTCAGTTGGTAGTAACTCTGCCTTCTGCGCTAGAGGTCGCGGGTTCGATTCCCACACTGAACAAACGTTTGTGTGATGAACACAGATGTTTGTTCTGTGTCTGGGTGTTAAATCATATATCTATTATGTATATCAGTCTCTGGTACCCATAGTACAGGCTATGCCTAGTTTGGGATCAGTTGATCGTGTGTGATATGTCCGGAATATTTATTTATTTATTTATAATAATATTTTGAGAACGATACCATACAAGTTGTAAACTATGTCTGTTTGAGCTAGAACTATGGCATGGACATTGACTGACCATTGACCTGGTAAAGAGAAAAAAAAAGAACCAGTGTGGTGAAAGTGTTCCTTGTAAATAAATGTTCGTTGTCTTCGAATTCTTTCGAACGATTAGATTCACGTAAATCACGCTAAATTTCCCTGTATTTACCAAAACAAGTTATCAAAGTCTCGTAAATTTCCGCACCTCCAACATGCATTAAACAAATCCGATAACCGGACCCCCATCCGATATCGTAGAACCCTCCGGAAGTGTAGGCTAATGAAGTAAACGTACCCCAACCTCCCCTGGCTGGGGATATCGGGGGAAATCGATCAGGGCTTTTGTTAAAAGTCATGTCGATTAGGTAAACAACGTATATGATTGTAAATACTTACTTAAGGTTTAAAAATTTGGTGGCGGTAGGGCACAGCGACATTTTCTCGTTCTAAATTGGAGCAGCCCGCCTTGGTATATACATTTTTATATCGAGAAAAACTAAAAAAAAACTATTTTTTTGAATGCAGATCTTATTTTTTTCAAAATCGAGCCCGTAACTCCCAACATCACTTTTCACTCACGATTTCGCCTAAGTGGTCCTGAAAAAAAACTCACCCTTTATACCTCCGCCTAACAAAAGATTGCAACCAAATAACATTATTTGTTTCAAATAGTGTTGTGTTCCTGCGGTGAGTAAGGTTGCCAGAGCTCTTTAGGAGGGGTACGGGGTCAACGCGTGCGTGATGCCTCTGGTATTGCAAGCGCTCATAGGCTACGGTAACCGCTTACCAATAGGTGGGCCGTATGTTTGTTTGCCACCTTAGTTGTAAAAAAACCTAGCTTTCCTGCTAGTTCGGAACAAAGCTTCAAGAATTATCGAAAGCAATACATCAATGTTTCAAGAATTCCTCTCCAATTTCATGAATAAACTAACATACAGAAGACCAATTCAAGCAGTTGATTCTGTTATTCCGTGATTATAGATGTAGCTATACGAGAAACTTGCATTTATTTACGGCAACATAGTGGATCAAAAACAGAGCATGTTTGAAAATGTCGCGGACGTTACTTACTTTGACGTTACTTACTCGCGGCCATTGGTATGTTGTTATGTCAAATTACTACAAACTCAAACTCAAAAGGTATTTATTTCAATAAAATCACTAGGATCACTTTGAAACGTCCTATAAACTAGGTGCAGCTATGCCTGTTCCTCGCGACCAAGCCTAGACGAATCAGGCAACAAACACGGCTTGGGGCCTATCATTTTTTCGATGATCCTTTTTGTGTGATCGGAATGGCTCAATAAAGTGGCACGTGTAGGATCATCTTACGGTATTGAATCCAACCGCTGTGGATACTCTAGGGACCCATTTAGCTTAGGCCACGCATGGCCACGTTAGGCTAGACAATACATAATTCTTGTATCTTCGGTTTATCATTGGCCCGTGGAGTCCCACTTCTGGGAATAGATCCTTCCTCTGATGTTAATAATCTTTTATCTCATCCTCCTCTTTAAATATTTGTAAACTACTTACAGTATCATTCGAATTAGCAATTTTGAATATAGGAAAGAAATCAAAAGTGTGATGTCTTTGGGAGATAAGGAAATAAATTTTCATGACTATAAACCTACCTACGTGACCTACCGTTTCACTACGTGATAAGATCCGAAATGAGGAAATCCATAGAAGAACTAAGGTCACCGACATAGCTCTCAGAATTAGCACGTTGAAGTGGCAGTGGGCAATCCATATAGCTCGCAGAACCGACAACCGTGGGGGAGTAAAGGTTCTCGAATGGCGACCACGAACCGGGCGACGCTGTGTTGGAAGGCCCCCCACCCGATGGACCGACAACATTGTGAAGGTTGCAGGAAGTCGGTGGATGGAGAAGGCTCAAGGCCGTTCGTCATAGAACTCTTTGGGGGAGGCCTATGTCCAGCAGTGGACTTCTACAGGCTGATGATGATGATGATGAAAACATACCTATACAGTGTCAAGTTGAACTTATCCTGACTGGCCTCATAGCTCAGTTAGTGACTGGCCTCATAGCTCAGTTAGTAGTAACTCTGCCTTCTGCGCTAGAGGTCGCGGGTTCGATTCCCGCACTGGACAAAGATTTGTGACTAACACAGATGTTTGTTCTGTGTCTGGGTGTTAAATATATATCTATTATGTATATCAGTCTCTGGTACCCATAGTACAGGCTATGCCTAGTTTGGGATCAGTTGACCGTGTGAATATGTTCGGAATATTTATTTATTTATTTATTTATTTATTTATCCACCGGAAAGACATGGTCTGATGGGCGGAGCTGACTAAACCGCCGGTTTCCACACAATGTTTTCCATTAAAAATTTAAGAACGTGTTAAAACACATTTTCGACTAAAAGTCCATCGGCGCACTGCAGGGATCCGAACCCATGACCTTCAGATCGAAAGTCTAGGTACCTCTAACATTGCGCAGCTTACCTACAAATAGCTACTTAACAGTGCATTTGGATGTCATATGCAGATGCAATAGCTCGAACGGTTATCCATTGTCCCGCAAATACGGCGTTATGATAAGCATAAAACATTCTGGAGAGATAAGTCACTCAACATGTAAGTAAGATCGGTCCTTTGGACCTATCATGCCGTCGAGAAAAGAGAAGAGGGCTAGTAGCATTAGCAGTTAGCACAAAGAAAGAAAAGAAAGAAAAACTATTTATTCGTCCCATAAGCACAAGTTCACTTTACAGGCATAGACAATTTGCAGAAAAGAATATAATATTTTAATACGCACCTACCCGGGCAACATACAAACTAAATTTATTGAGAATAGCCCGTTGCGCGGCTTTGAGCTTGCATATGAGGCCTATAGTTAACGACCAAGTCTCAGTGCCATAAGTCATCACTGGCAACACGCACTGATTGTAGACTTTGTATCTGCGACGAGAAGATATGACGAAGTTTCCCAAACGCTGACCATCCGAGTTGAATTCGTCGGTTGACCTCTTTGTCGAAGTTGGACCTATCTACTTGAATCGTCTGACCCAAATAGACATAGTGGTCTACAACTTAGTTAATAATTACTTATCAATTTAAATAAAAATCAATTGCCACATGTAGGTACGGAGCATCACTTGAAACTGGATCAACCGATTTGAGTTATTTACTTTTCGTTGTGTTCGTAATTGTCAATAAATGTTTATGATTGTTGTTACCATAATCATATTTGCAGATCTTTCAAACATTTGCCCCGCAGCGGGAATCAAACCCGCATTCCTTGCGTCTCCGATGGATGCTCGCTCGCTGCGCCACCGAGTCAATCCATCCTACTAATATTATAAATACGAAAGTTTGTGAGGATGTTTAGATGTTTGGATGTATCGATGTTTGTCGTTCAATCACGCCGTAACGGCTCAACCGATTTCGTTATGTATAAAAACTTTTTATGTAGGTACCACGTGAACAAAGCCGCGGGCGGGAGCTAGTAGAAGCTAGTATAAAATATGTAGGTATTTATTACCGAGGTTTCGCCATATCTCCCCTATTTTTGAATTCACTGCAACCGATCTAACGGATTACCTTATCGACCCCGACCTAGACTAAATGCGTCCCCAGGGTTTACCTGCGGACTGGATATTCAATTCCATCATTGATACTAGTAGAACGTACGACTTTGTCCGCATGGAGAGGTTTAATAAACAGTCCTGAATACAAACTATAATTCAACGAAAACTCTTCTGAAACCGGAGTAAAGGCTGACAGATGTTGTTCCGTGGTAAGCGCGATTCAGGATTTTCACTATAGATAGATAGATAGATAACACTTTATTGATCACCATACGGAAATAATACATAAGATCACAATTACAAATTAACACGGCAATACAATGGGCGGCCTTATCGCTAAGAGCGATCTCTGCCAGGCAACCTTAGGATGGACTGGACTGAAAAGATTAGAGAAGGGGCAAGATGGTGTTTCTTAAATTATGAAGAAAATAATTAACTAGTTCGCTGTCAGACTTTTTTTTTTGGCGGGAACTTGAGAAAGTGATGTTGTGCTCTCAATTTATTTTACAAAACTAGTGTTAAATTGAATAATATTATGAGATTATGGTGGTGTTTTGCGTAATATTGTTTGAGTAAACCGCACGAGTGAAGTGAAATGAAATGATTGCGTGTATCGTCATTTTTCGAGTTGGCGCCTAGAGGTCCCATATGGTTTTAGTAAAATAGCCACCATCATATCTTACTAAAACTGAATTTGACTTGACTTGGCGGTGACTTGAACATGACTAAGAAGTAAAATGAAGAAGAAAGATAAAAATAACTACGAAGAAATATAAACGTAAGACTTGGCGGTAAGGCCTAGATGCCACAGCCAGCCCAAACGGGAAAAAACTTCAAAAAAAAATAATTGTTCGCTTTCTCTTCGCTAGATACCGCAAGCACAGGTCTCTGCTCTACCGTTGGAGAGAATTATCCTATTGGGGATGCCCAAGCCTTGTAGTAAGCCTTATGGCGGCCTATAATCTCTGTTCCAAGCAAATAGCTCAAACGACCGTCATATCATCATCATCATTTCAACCGTCAGACGTCCACTGCTAGACATAGGCCTCCCCCATAAATTTCCAGAGCAGTAACCTTTATTAGGTCGTCGTATCTAGTGGGGGGCATTACTACCCTGGTATTCTTTATTTTTCACTCTACTTACAAAGCACGGTGAATTTTGAGAAGAAATCTCAAAATAACATAATAATTAGGAAAGTAATGTCAGCCTGATTTCAGTGTGAGGTGAGTGAAAACTTTACGACTAAAAATACGGAGATTAAACCCGCTCCGCTAGTGAAAATAAACATTAAACCCAACCTCATCCACAAAACCACAATAACACTGTTTCAATTATTCCGATCATTACCTTCGCCCTAAAACGCGTGTTTCTACCCTTTTGTGTCGTTCTGTGAAAGTGCCGTTCTGCTTTGTGTCGTTTCGATACAAAGGCTGAAATGATCACTAAGGTCTCAGTTCCGTTGGAGCGGTCACCGTCATAATATACGAGCGTAATGAAGAGGTGTTACGGGTTCCAAACAACGCAGTTCGGAACCAACGCCAACCTCACCGGCCCGCGGAACAAAGTCAAAGTCAAAAGGCGTTTATTTCAATGAAATCACTAGGATCACTTTGAAACGTCTTAGAAACTAGGTGAAGCTACGCCTGTTCATCGCGACTAAGCCCAGAAGAATCAGGCAACAAACACGACTTGGTGCCTATCATTTTTTTGATGATCTTTTTTCACAAAATGAAATGTAGAGCGGTTCAGTGTGGTGCCGATCGAACTAGGTGAGGCTCAAAAGAATAAAAACGAATAAAAGTCTTTAATAAATACAACTTAGACAAATGTGAAAAAAAAATGACAATTGTGAGCTTCATCAAATGATCCAAGGGCAGAACAAAATAAAAATAAATAAAATAAAATAAATAAATATTCCGGACATATTCACACGGTCAACTGATCCCAAACTGGCATAGCCTGTACTATGGGTACCGGAGACTGATATATATATAATAGATAAATATTTAACACCCAGACACAGAACAAACATCTGTGTTTATCACACAAATGTTTGTCCAGTGCGGGGATCGAACCCGCGACCTCTAGCGCAGAAGGCAAAGTTACTACTAACCGAGCTATGAGGCCAGTCAAACAGAACAGGCTACTCTTGATGAAGTGCACCCTGCTGATCAACGAACGAGGCTCTGGCGCTCCATCAACCCGCAGTGGCCCAGCGTGGTAGGTTTATTGTCCAACATCAGGATCGTAGCAAGTGGAAATCCGTGGTATCAGCCTACCCCTATGGGAAACAGGGGGTTTACTATATACTAGCTGGACTCGCACTTTGACCTGCGTCATGTTGCAGGTATTTTTGTTTAAAGCATCTCCGCTATAAGTCCGCCATAATAATGACAACCGCTGCTTTTATATAACTAAGCTTAGTCACTTACCTACCTTCAGCTATTCTGTGTTTCCATGAAAATATTATTATTTAAAATGGCTCCCAGAGTTTCCTTTCATGGAATTTCATCATCTCGCCATAATTAAAGCTAAATAATATTGTAGTGGACACGGTGTTGCCACATTTCTGCTCAGGTGGGGGAGTCATTACGCTTACTAATTAACTGTGGTTGATGTTGCCAAGGCAAATAGGCCAGGAAATTAGAGTTTTGGGGAGAAATAATCAACTTAATTGCTTGTCATGTCACTGATTCTTTCTTGGTCGTCCTGTATTAGGTCAGTGAGTAGGTTGCGGTATGGTGGCCCTGCGATATGGTTTTTTTTTTTTTTTTTTTTTTATACAACAGAGTTGTCAACCAATCTTACGGCCCACCTGATGGTAAGCGGTTACCGTAGCCTATGAGCGCTTGCAATACCAGAGGCATCACGCACGCGTTGCCGACCCCGAATCCCCTTCCCCCTAAAGAGCTCTGGCAACCTTACTCACCGCAGGAACACAACACTATGTGAAACAAATAATGTTATTTGGCTGCGATCTTCTGTAAGGCGGAGGTACCTCCCCAGGCAGGCTGCTCCAATTCAGAATGAGAAAATCTCGCTGTGCCCTACCTCCTCCTAAATGTGTGGTGAGTTTAAGGTTTATTTTGATTCTTAGAAACTCTCTTGCACAATGCACTTATAAATTTACCATTCGGAAAAATATGCGGTTCCTTTAGAGGAAACTCGCCCTAGAACCTAAAAATACGGTCACTGGCTCTTGTCATGTGGATGACCAAGAACGACCCTGTCGCACGATAAGTAGTAACCATTAGTAACATCAAATAATAATAAATAAATAAATATTCCGGACATATTACACACGGTCAACTGATCCTAAACTAGGCATAGCTTGTACTATGGGTACCAGAGACTGATATACATAATGGATATATATTTAACACCCAGACACAGAACAAACGTTTGTCCAGTGCGAAAATCGAACCCGCGACCTCTAGTGCCGAATATTCAAACGCTATTTCTATGGCCCAAGATTGCAACCACGGATTAAATCCAAGCGGACTCCGGCCGTCGAATTTCTCCTAAATCACAACTTCCAGGGGGCGTAACGAACACTCGTCACTGAATACAGTCAGGTAGGTATATAGTGCCAAGTAAAACACAAGTTATTCTTAGTGAAACCGTGTTCAAACGGCGTGCCATATGTCATCTAAAATACGTTTTTAATTTATTTCAAAATTATCCTTACGTTTCTTCATCATAGCCTGTAGATTGTAGAAGTCAACTGGTGGAGATAGGTCTCCTCCAAAGAGTTCCATGACGAACGCTCTTGAGCCTTTTACATCCACCGACTTCCCGAAACATTAACAATGTCGTCGGTCCATCGGGCGGAGCCTTCCAATACTGCGTTGTCCGGTTCATGGCAGGGCCTGAAAGCGGTAGAGGTTATAGGTACTGGTACCGTTAAAACATTTCGGTACCATCATGCTATACCAGTAGGACATTACGGTACCGTTATTTCATACCGGTAGATTTTGGTACCGAAATTTTGAGCCGCGGCTTGTTCGCTAGACAGTCGCGGCGGGGTGGCGGCGTTTCATCAAAGAAAACCTTTTTAAACCTTTATTTATTTCGGTTATAGGTACCGGTAGCGAAGTAAACCGAAATGAACTGCGAAGCCAGATTTTCCGGTACCGTTATATTTATCGGTAGAGAAATATTCGGGTAAACGGAATTTATCGGTATGACGTCATATCGTTATTTAAAGGTACCTTTATATTTCGGTTATTCAGTCCCTGGTTCATGGTCGCCATTTGAGAAGCTTTATTCCTTAAGGTTGTCGGTTCTGCGAGCTATATGGCCTGCAGAAATAGCAATATAATGCTACTGTTAACTCACTATTGCAGTACGGAGCTGAACTGTGGGGGCGCGCGGCCGACTGGTAGCGCGCTTTCCGCATGCAGAAGCGCGCCATACATGCAATGGTGAAGATACCACAGGACGTCTCCGCAAAACCTTACTTTAAAGAGCTGGAAATACTTACCCTTCCTTGCATTGTGATATTCCAGGTATCAGTGTATGTTAGGAACAACTTGCAATTGTTCACTAGGAATAGCGACGTCCACCAGTACAATACTCGGCAAGCGGACGACCCTACCACGTACTCTCGCGAAGTCGGGGAAGTTAACGCGCATAATGGGACCGACAGTGTACAACAGTCTTCCTGAAATTGTTACGAACGCAACTAGCCTAGCATCCTTTAAGAGCAAATTGAAGCACTGGCTCACTGACAACAGCTTTTACAGCTATGAGGAATTCATAGCCTGTAAAAGTGGCTAAATGTATCTAGCTAAATAGATACCTAATTTTTTTGTATTTTTTGTACTCATAATGTTTGTAATTTATTATTTTGCGTTTCATTTAATTATTGATTTATAATTTGATTGAATTTATTATAATTTGTATTAATATTGTTGTTAATTTATATTATTGTATGTGACTTGAAATTAATTTATCAAATATTGTGACGTGTTATTCATGAAATGAACGAAATAAATGATTATTGATTATTCAATACCTATGTTAATGACATCAGTGTGAGGGAATAAATAATACAGTATTTTTTTTAGGATAAGTATGGCTTTTATTAGATATAGACCTAAGTATTATTTAATATTTGTCATCCGATTGAATGTATACGTTAATCCAATAAGGCTTGTTATAATAGACTGGCCTCATAGCTCAGTTGGTAGTAACTCTGCCTTCTGCGCTAGAGGTCGCGGGTTCGATTCCCGCGCTGGACAAACATTTGTGTGATGAATATTATTATCTATTATGTATATCAGTCGCTGGTACCCATAGTACAGGCTATGCCTAGTTTGGGATCAGTTGACCGTGTGTGATATGTCCGGAATATTTATTTATTATTATTATTTATTATCTTTTTAAGCTATATCCAAATTTAAAAACTTTATTAAGCGTAATCTCTATAAAAACTTATCACAAAATATCCGACTATTTAGATGACAAAAAGATTGGCACTGAATATGCTCCAACGCGATTACTTATAAAGTGGTAAAAGGATGTTAAAAAACACAAGCCATGGCTTCTTGCCTGTATCTTGTAGGTCAAAAATCAAATCAAAAAATCCAAAATATTTTTATTCTCATTACAAGGTAAACAGATAAATTGGGTTGGGAACTCTTCTGTTAAGTTGTTATAACCTGTGTTAGAAGAGTCCCCTCTTTTCTGTGGTATGTAAATACACTTATCAAATGAACATACATTATGTAGGTTGAGTCGTTTCAGAATGATCCATGCGATTTCAATGAATAAATGGATATTGAAGTTTGAAGTCTTCTCGTATTTTTCATCAAAACTGATTCAAGCAAACGCGTTAAACAATCTTGTTGTTCACGAACTTTTGAACTTCAAAATTTTCCTCTTCCCTTACCACAACAATTTGGGAGAATCGATTATTCATTATCAGTGTCAATGTGAATATTTAGCGTCCCAAATGAAATAGACTAAATATGGTGCGATAATAAAACTTCTTTGACGACAAAGGGCCAATTAAAACTTCGCTTGCTCCGGTTGCTGTCCTATTATGGCCCAGTGTGGGCCACAGAAGGGTAACTGCCACAGTAAGAGTTAACATCTGTCCATTTTGATTCGTACTAAAGATGCTTTCTTGTCGCATCACTTGTTCATTCTCGCTCATCTTATATTAGGCCAATGACCAAGGCTAGTGACCTTTGGTGAAAGATTAGCCTCGAATTCGGCCGTTGGACGTCCACTGCTGTCTGTTCAGCTGATAGATGGCCAGCCCCATAGATTTTCAGAGCGACCAATCTTGTGCGTCCTGCACCCAACGCCCTAGCAAGCCTTCACTAGATTGTCTTTCCATATATTAGGGGTCCGCCCTGCGCTTCGCTTTTCGGTGCGTGTTGTCAACTCTATAACTTTTCTGCCTTAGCGGCCATCGGTTCTCCGAGCTATGTGCCTCACCAACTGCTACTTCTGCTTGCTAATCTCTAGGCTATGTTAGGGACTTTAGTATGTCTGTGTACGGTTTTCTATTCATGTCTGATTCAATATTATATAGAAACACCAATCCAGCCCTCTTAATAGCTTTCTGAGCGACCTTGAGCTTTCGTATGAGGCTCACAGTGAGATAACAAGTCTCTCTGCCGTACGTCATCACTGGTCAAAGACTTTCGTCTTGAGGCACTGAGGTATTATGGACCCTTACTTCGCGCTTAGTTGGTTCACTTATCTTTTTTGCACTGTGTGAACGACGAAGTAATAAATGCAATTTATGGGAATAATTCATGCATATTTCAATTTTGGTTTAATATATTCTTGTAAAGCTTTTGTCCCGAAATTTACACTTCGTCTTATTCCATCGCAAGTTCTCGCAAGTGACTTTGGGAACAGACTTCACAAATTGTATGTGTTTTTGAGAATAGCGTTGCTGAATCAACAACTATTCCCTGTATTGTACAAGGTGATTCATAATATGTATTATATCCTTAAAGGGTCCTTATCCTACACCCAATTAACAAAAATGCTTTTGGGGTGAGATTACCCCTGCCATTCTTAGGCTCGTATTCAGAGACACGACTCAAGCATAGATTTAATCACAGATCAGCTGAACTCTACTTAAGTATTTAATCTCTTCTCAAACATAGCTTTTATTCAAGAACGGTACTTAAACTATTCTCAGCTGAATCGAGTCTCAAATCTGTACTCAAATGTTCTCGTTTACATTTTGATTTATTTATAATTTTCGATCCGTTTTACGCAGAAATTCAAACAGCCAGGGTGGAAATAGAACAGAACTATAAAGTGAAGTATAAATATGCATCAAAGTACGTTTAACGGAACGAAAATGTCATTTGATTAATGTCAAATCAAATCTAAACTCAAGCACCGATTTCGTCTGATTGACGTTTCAGAATAAGCATTTACTCAGGTGAACTGTGATCATTGAATCTATACATAAATACTGTTCAAGAATTAGAATCTCGACTCAAATCGAGATTTAAGTACAAATCAATGCTTGAGTCTTGTCTCTGAATACGAGCCTAATTTTTATCTCCCTCACACTGAAATCTGACTGAGTGACGTATTTCATCGTAATTGCTGTCAAAGATTTTTTATGACGCCCTTTTCCTCTCTCGACTGTTAAAGATACGAGCCTAGGTATTTTTCGGCAAGATTTACCGAGCCTGTCATGTTTACGACTCTCGCATTCGAACTTCGAAGTCATTGTAAGGAGAAAAATGGGAAGAAATAACTAGAAAATAATCAAATTTGACAGCATTTTTGATGATTAATGGCAAAAGTACGTTTCAAACCACCATGGTCTTTGATCTAAGTAAAAAAAAAACAGCCACACGACTTCTATCCTCAAGCATGGTAGACCACCTCCCAGATCTCCAGGGGATCAGATCTTTGAAGATGTCTAAGGGGGTAGTCAGAGGCACGTCCAAACATTTTGACACATGCCCACATTTGGCATCTGTATTCAATACGTGACAGGTGGCCAACACAATCTCTAAGAAGTTGAAGATAAACCAGTAAAAAGATGAAGTTCATTTATTTAAAAAAAATTGTTTCAGCCACATGGTTTATCTCCAAAAGGGCCTTTTTATCAAAACAAACAAGTTTTTCATAAAATAAAGGGGACAAAATATTATTATGTTCGATGTTATTTTTCCGAAAAAACCGTGTCGGCATAGAGGGAGTTGCCTGGGTTTTCAATCCTAAATTCGTGGGCTCGATTCCCGGTAGTACACCAATGGATTTTTCTATACAAAAATTTACGTGCACATTAACTTGAAGAAAAACATCGTGAGGAAACCAGTTAGCGGCGATGGGCTTGCTATCTCTCACTACTGCAAAATGTAGGCATGTGCCAAATGGACGTGCTTCTGACTACCCTTAGACAACTTCAAGGATGAGCCTGGAGGTCTGAGAGGATAGTTCATAGTTCATAGTTCATTTATTAATAACGGATAATAGTTACATGTCAAACACAGATTTATATACTGTAATCCTTACATAGCATAATAATTATCAATAATCGATTAAATATAATAATATAATATTGAAGTCAAAATGAACACAATCATAATTAAGACAAGAAATAAATAAAGTAAGATTCACACTCATATTAAAGAAATAAAAATAAAAATCAATTAAGAATTGGGATTGGGACCATGCTTGGAGATAAAAATTCGTGAGCCTTTTTTTATTTATTTTATTTTCCCAATAGATTATTGGTTCTTCGACTATTTCGAAACTAATTACAGTTCCAGACCTCAGCTTAGTCTAGGCACGTATCTATAGTTAGGGATGGGGCTGTTTAAAATAGTCCTTTTTATAAAGCACTCTGTATCCCTTCAGCACACATTTTAGTGTTCCGTACACTTACATCACAATTTAGAATTTTGGAATGCTAAAGAGCTTTTGTGACAAAAATAATGGAAAAAGTCAAAAACTGAGGAATTTTGAATTTCTTACCCCGCGTAATGCTACAACTAAGGTGGCATACAAGCTTACGGCCCACGTGTTGGTAAGTGGTCACCGTAGTCCATGAACGCTTGCAATAAATAATGGGATCCCGCACGTGTTGCCGACACCGAAGAGCTCTGTCTTATACTCATCGCAGGAACGCAACACTATTTGAAACAAATAACCCCGCATACATTTTTAATATTTCAAGACCGGGCTTGTCCCACCACTAGTCCCAAGGTTTTTGTCGTGACAAATTCGTTGTCAAGCTGCTAATTACTGTGCTGATGGTAGCCGACAGTGCCTAATTTATCTGCGGTACTTTAAGCTTTGCTTAACGAAAATGGAATATTACTTTAATTTGTGACCTCTTTCGCTTTAAGTTCAAACCCGTTATAATTAAAACATTTTTTTTGTACACTACTACGTTAAATGAAACTGAATAGTTAACGTAGATAGTCCATTTTTTATTGTCATGTTTTATTGAAATAGAACATACTAACTAATTTTAATCAGAACTAGCTTGCGGCCGCGGCTTCGATCGCGTTAAGTTAAAAAGTAAGTGTTCAGCCATTACAACATTGGCTAAACATCGTCACAAAATTTCGCATTTATAATATTAGTAGGATAGTAAGATTTCCATTTTGATTTTGTATGTACCCTAATTGTATCTACTTGCTCTCTGCTCTGAAGCTTAACATGATGTTGATGATGATTATAATTTTACACCTTTAGTTACCCATTTTCGCTATAAATTAATCTGAATTATAAATGTGAATGTTTCTGAGGAAGCCGTAGTTTAATGGAGGTAGTAGGATTCCTTATTAAACCGCAACTTCTTCAAAACTCAACCTCTACGGGTATAAAGTTTGAGAGAAAGAACTTGAACCAATCCGCGGCCGTTCTATACACATAAAACAATGTTTAATCAAACTATCGCTTCCGTGAATTATTTCCGAACACGGAAATGGGACTGTTTGTAATTAAAACTGTTTTCTTACGCCTTTAGGAGCTGTTCTACGATTACGCGTGGCTGTAATGATCTGTTTTGTGGGCAAGTCACGGTATTAATAGAGAAGCGTGTTTAGTTCACAGATAAGTCAGGTGTAGAGATGCCACGGCCAAGCTTCAATAAATAAATACCTACCTTTTTTGTAGCGTTTTGGAGGAGGTAGGGCACGAATTTTTTTAGCTCTAAATTGGAGCAGCCCGGCCGTGGAGGTACTTCTGCCTTACAAAAGATCGCCGCCCAAATTGTTTGTTTCAAATACTGTTGTGTTCCTGCGGTGAGTAAGGTTGCTATGGGAGGGTTCAGAGTCGGCAACGTGTGCGTGATGCCTCTGGTATTCGAAGCGTAGCATAGGCTGCGGTAACCACTTACCGACAGGTGGGCCGTTAGCTCGTTTGCCACCTTAGTTGTATTAAAAAAACATCAAGATGGCGTGCAAGCGTGCAAAATTAAATCTAGACTAGTCTGTTTTTATTCTATGCCATTTTAATTTCTTACGTTTGATATCAACTCAAAGACGCTCTCCAGTGGTAATAAACTGATAAGAATCCACTTTGATCATTTATGACGGTAGCCAGAACACCTGGTAAAAAAATGTAATGCTTTGTCTTTCTACTAAGCGACGAACGTCTTATTACAGCCGCTACTTGCTAACTTTGTTGTGCCACTGATTTATTATTATTATTCTGGTCTGGTCGTCGCACCAGTCGACCACGAACCGGGCGATGCAGTGTTGGAAGGCCCCCCACTCGATGGACCGAAGTCCACTGGGAATAGGCTCAAGACTGTTCGTCGTGGAACTCTTTGGGGGAGGCAAAGAGTTCCACGACGAACAGTCTTGAGCCTTTTCCATCCGCCGACTTCCCGCAACCTTCAAAATGTCGTCAGTCCATCGGGTGCGGGGCCTACCAACAAAAGGTCGCCCAGTTCGTGGCTAGCTAGTAAATAATACATAGAATAGTCTTGACCGCCATGCAGTCACCGTTTCTTAAGAAACAAGGGCAGCTGAGTAAGTATTTTTAAAAGCCCCAACAACAAACTCAGGTCCTTTATTCAAGTGAAAATAAGCATGAAGATTAATGATGTGTCCAAAGTACGCAATACGATATCCATTCATTGAATGGCATGGGCGTAAAAGTGGGGAAAGATTGTGTTTTTCATACATAAATAACACCCATAAATAAATAACACCCAACAGTCACATACATAGTCCTGACTCCACACTAGGATCACTAGGACACACCCTGTGTCGTGGGTATCAGTAACTACGAGTACTATGTCTTATTTTATTAGAGATTATAATTAGATTACCTTTCTATTGAGCCTCACCTAGTTCGATCGGCACCACACTGAAACTTTAAATTCCATTTTGAGCAAAAGGATCATCGGAAAAAATGATAGGCACCAAGCCGTGTTTGTTGCCTGATTCTTCTAGGCTTGGTCGCGAGGATCAGGCATAGCTTCACCTAGTTTCTAAGACATTTCAAAGTTATCCTAGTGATTTTATTGAAATAAACGCCTTTTGACTTTGACTTATGGTACCACAAAAATTGGGACGGGCACACGCCCACTGGGTTTTGGCTTCGATTCCCGGTGGTTGATCCATGATCTGCAAATATTCGTTCCGGGTCTGGGTGTTGTGGTACCATGGTACTCGTAGTTTCTGAACCCCACGACAAAGGAAATCCTAGTGCGCGGTCAGGACTATGTATGTGACAGTTGGGTTTTATTTATTTATATAAAAAGTCAAGGTTGTACAACCAGACCCGAAATACACAAGGATTTACTTCTTATTGCTAAGTTGCGAATTTAACTGCCGCAAGCCAAATCCCAGTGACTATAATACACGCAACTAACTGAAACAATTTAGGCTCATAATACCTCGTATTATTCAATTTCACCACACAAAATTAATTTATTATTATGTCATGTAAGTTAACAGCACAAAGCTAGGGCGGGCGCGCCGCCCAATCCATTGAGACAGATTTGCATTTGACAAATTTTTTCGTCGACCCAACCCCGGAATTAATGATTTCGCGTGACGACCCTCCTGATATAATTGAGCGGAAAATATACATTTTTGCTGTAAGGTTGGGGTGGGAGTTGTAGCGTAATTTAAGCTCTTTCAAATATCTACATACATACATAAAATCACGCCTATTTCCCAGAGGGGTAGGCAGAGACCACGGCTTGACACTTGCTACGATCGTGACATAACTCTTTCGCTTCATTCACTCTCATCACATTCCTCATACATGGTTTAGGTTAAGGTCGACTTTGCGCAACTTTCTCAATATCGTCAGTGATGAAGTAATGGGGCATTCCAACACTGCGTATTCAACATACACTTATAGTGATTTGTGATTGATTGACCCAAGTCAAATATGTCAAAATAAAGAAATGGAAGACAGTATTTTTTTAGATCAGTTCAAACAGCGTGAGATATGCCATCCTATTTTTTTTTCAGTATGATAATTTTGAGTTTCACATGTCTTTGGTTTGACTCAAAATAAAAGACACCCAGCAAAAGTGAGATGCGATTAGATGTCGTTGAGCTATGTATGTTAAATAGCACAATAAACATTGATTAGTATACGAGACATACTTTTATTTTATTTTATTTTTTTATTGATAATGGTAAGGCGTTTGGCCACCAACTCACTTTTGCAAGCGAGATGCGGCCCAAAATGGAGCACGCTTTCCCAGAGTGAACTTATTGACCCTAGATTTGAAGACTCCTACTGTTATACTGCCGGCCTCCATCTATAATGGTAGGTACTAATGGTCTAATGAGATAAGTTAGACCTAGTTGTACCGTCAAAGGTACTAGTGGTACAAATCCGTGCCAATAATTGTACCATCATAATCTAATGTCTAGACAAACCTAACATAGGTTTTAAGACATTTACTACCATTCATTTGTATTCCTTTTGTGTAATAAATAAATATATAAATATATATAAAATATCAATCATGGTACTCAATGGTCCGGAGGTCAATTTATTTTCATGTGAATCATTTTGAAATAAGTTGATACGTAACAAATTGCAAGATTAGCAAGCCGTTTGATAATGGCTACACAAAAAGTGAGCAAAAGCTTGTAAACGCTCTCAAAAGAGCCACACCCCACATACCCGGAACAAACAGCCTGACGGAATTGGAGCCTCTCGATGATATTTATCTTTTTGTGAAACATTTTAAGGGTTGGAAAATTTCCGCGCGTCTAACTTCCTTTGCTTTTGAAGATTGTTTCTTGATCTTTCACTGTTGATTTAGATAAACGTTTAAAGTTGCCTTTTCTGAAAAAACAGCCAAAGCTATTGAAGTTAGAGAATAAAATAATTATTGAAAGGATTAAGTCTCCACCTGAAACCTAACTTTACATTTGATTCACGTTTTTAATGTACAATTTTTTTAAGGCTATCTTCTGATGTGAGACTGATAAGATGTCAGTCTTGCTCTACGTGAAGTAAGTTACTTCAGGTAGAGCACTGGTAGAGGAGTGGTAGTGGTACCGCCTTCTGATCCACAGGCTGTGGGTTCGAATTAAAATGGAAAATTTATGTTTTATATACAGGTGAAGGAAAACATCGTGAGAAAACCGGCATGTCCTAGAACCACAAAATTCGAAATATGACCTTTTACTACACGGATTTTTTACTACATTTTCACTGACGGTGATAGGCCCTTTTCAGAGCCACCATACCTCAACCTGGTCACTGACCTAATACAGGATGACCAAGAAAGAATCAGTGACACGACAAGCAAGCAACGTCTCCGCCCAAACTAGCTACGAGTAACTCGAGTTAGTTAATGGTACGGTTGGTCGTATCGAAAAAGTGTTACATTTTAAATTAAACGTAATTAATTTTGATTTCGCGTTAATCCACAAGCTTCCAGGTAATTAACGATTTGGCTCACTGCCAGTAGTAGCTCTATATCTGCATTAATTCATGCCGGCATTTAATTAGGCACGTTTTGAGCTATTAGACAACAGTGGTGATCATTTAGGGTGAACTACATACACTTGCACGACAATAAAGGTGTTTTTGAAGTTCTGCGAGTAGGTGCCATCAGCAATCCACCGTGGCACTTTTGAAACTGTTTCCATGAAAGCAGCCCGCCTGGAGAGGTACCTCCGCCTGACAGACGATCGTAGCCAAGGGCCTATTGGTGAAAGAATCAGTGTAGTGAAAGGATTAAAGTTTAAGAGGCCTTTCGTGCCGTTAGTGGGCCGTTTGCTGCGTTAGACCTATAAAAAATAGTGAGCGATTAATTTGATGACTGATGTGATGAATGACTGATGAATGATTACCTAGTCTATTATCTCGCTTAGTCAGTTCCGTACGTTTGATCAGTGTTTCATGTGAATAAGGCAAGAGACTGAAAGGATGGTATAGGTTCAGGGCAAACCTACCATCTACACATGTGCCAGGCACTAGAGCGTCCCCCTGACGAACAAATACTTGTACCTACGAAATCTTCTAGAATTTGTAGTATATGTTTATAAGGCCTGACTACAACAAAGGCTCTAGGCTCGGCTCGTCTCGGCATTGTCTGAGACTTATCCATTTTCAAGCCTGTCTTTTCTGTCATGGATTTCGTAAAGGTAAGCTAAGATTATGTAAAACGGTTTTAAGCGTGATTATTGTTGTTCGGAGATCTTGTTTTTAATTCAGATTTTGGGACTATTTATTTTCTTTAATGGAGAAGGCTTAAGACCGTTCGGGGTTGGTGGCAACTTGTGTCTTAGTCGAGTTAAACTGAACCAGGTTCTGCCTTTAGGTACATTCTCAAATATTAGGTAGAAAAAGGCATTTGAAACCGCAAAAAGCTGCTAGTGCACAATAAAACTGATGTTTGTAAATAAAACAGCTACGTCAAATCTAATATGAGACGGTTGTATCCGAATTCCGTAAATCCAATCCCAATGACAATTCGCAGAATTTATTGCCGAACAAACTTGTGCTATTCGACGTGATGTCGACGTGATGTTCCTTATAACGATGGAATAAGGTCCTTTATTGACATAGAGGTGGGTTTAACGCGATCTATCAAACGTTGAGTGGGATAAATCTCGAGCCAGCTGGTTCTAATCGGTGCCCCACGTTGGGCGCCAGTTTTGGTTTCCGCCGCTTTTTTGGCGCATGCTGGCCGAACGAATGCAATTGAACGTGTGAATTTAGACGAAGCTACCTTTTAGCTTTTTGAGAACGTCCATCTTTGTTTCAATGTGTTTATTTGTGAAGTATAAGCGTTTATTAGTAATTATTTATTACTAGTGGTTCAGCCCAAATACTGAGATACCTACTAGAATAGTGAGATCTCGCAATGACTGGTAAAAGTTGGTGCTTCGATTATCACTGAGGCACAAATTAAAATAAACTTTGAAAATCGCATCTTTAGCGTGTTCTAACTAATATTATCCAATCTTAACTGAACTACGCAATCTTTGAACTTTATCAAATGGTAGTTCACGGTAATATTTATATTGATAAAAGGTAGACTCTTTATTTACAGAAAGAAACTTAAAACGAATACAAGTTAATATTTACAAAATACACAAGAAACCAGATCACTAGCAGTCGGAAGCGTCCCCAAGACGCTGGCGGAATTGCCACGCAATGCTAATTTATATTGATTGATTATATATAAAAATTACAGTTTATTCTAGTAAGTAATCTAATATACTTATTTATGTTTATTTACTTATTTAAGTATTTATTATCGGTAATTTACAACTTCTTTTTATTTTATTTTTTTATTTCCTTGAACCACCCATTCATATATATTTATTTTGATATTATATTGACGGACCACGTTGTCTCGCCCGCGTGATGTCACCCTGTTAGGTCCAGTCTGAAAACCAGCGCTGCTTCCCTATTATTTTCGGGAGTGGCATAAGCAGAGACTTGGACCTAGTTTGGCCGCACAGTCGCACTAAGAAACATAATATTTCGAATTTCCTATATTCGATTGCTGTCACTGAGCCTAATGTCAATGTTTCATTCAGTTCAGAGATTAATGTAATATTTCACGTTGAGGGTGGGACCGAAGACAAAGCCTAGTATAATTTGTGATTAAACGAACTTACCTGTAAGTAAAGTTCTATCATAATTATTTTGTTAACCTGCCTACTTATTTGTTATGTATGTGATCATTTTTATTATATATGTGATTATTCTTGTGTCTTTAATATTTTTGTACTGTATGTGTGTGTCAAATAAATAAAATCTTATTCTTATATATTGACTTTTGGACTTCCTCATGTCGCTAATAATGAGGAACACACAAAATTTTTGAAAAAAAATAATTATTGATGATAGATTAGATGATGATGATGATAATGAGGCAAGTAGATTGTACGGGTACATTACGTGCAACGGGCTCATTAGATTAGATTATGCAAGAATAGTCGTTACTCTTTATAACATAAACTCCAATTTACCACGCCAGACGAAACCACAGGCACAATCTAGTAATAAAAAACATTAATAATTTATATCCATCCAATTAAAAACAAACACCATCCACAAAGTGGATCCCTTTATCCAAATCCCTTATCATAGTAGGTACTTATAGAAGTACCGTGCATCGGACCAGCACACTCTCCCTACTTTCCCTAAAGGTGAAGTTCCGTGCGTCGCGTCTATTGAGACAGACGCAACGCGATGACAAAGACGCGACAATAGCACTATGAAAATGAGTGACGTCGCGCTTCCGAACAATGACATTGGCCGCACGCAAATGGCACAAGCTTTTATTCACTAGCTTGCGACTGCGGCTTCGCCTATTTGGTACCTAGATAAATAGCTCATATGCTATTCCAGGTAAAGAACTCTATCTTTTCCAAGTTTCATCGAAATCGTTCGAGCCATTACGGCGTGATTGAATCACAATTATCCAAACATCCTTACAAACTTTAGAATTTAAAATATGAGTAGGATTGTATCAAACGAAGCTTATAGAATCAAATCGAGTCACATCAGTCGGATCGGAAATCTTGGGAATGGTTATATAAGATTTTTCGGAATATTTAATATTGGATTTTGTAACTTTTATATTTTAATAAGAGGAGACCC
Organism: Anticlea derivata; assembly: GCA_947579855.1. Classification (NCBI taxonomy): domain Eukaryota; kingdom Metazoa; phylum Arthropoda; class Insecta; order Lepidoptera; family Geometridae; genus Anticlea; species Anticlea derivata. The sequence goes on along the minus strand of OX388276.1, from coordinate 9,263,036 downwards.
CACTTAGTAAAGTATATATGAATAATAATTATACGACGAATGAACGATCGTAAGATTATGTCGCAAATGAAGCGTCACTCGGAAGTCCACCTTAACAAAACTTCAAACAGAAATAGCCCCTATTCGGACGATATAAGGTTGTATACGAAAAGGTGAATTGGCTGGCAATTTAAGAGGATTACGGTAGACATTTATAGTGCTATAAATTGGTTGCATCTCCTCACAAAACTGCATTACTGCATTTCCCCAGCGGCATCCCCTAGGCCCCTACTTACCCTCCCTGTATCGGCACGTGTCATATTTTATTCGGGCCATATTGTGGATTGAACACTGGCACGTATGATGCATGTATGCTACGGTCACGTTAGGATCAATTTCATTTTGACCAGTTCAGTGAAATGGAGGTAGGGCACAGCGAGATTTTCTCGCTCTAAATTGGAGCAGCCCGCCACAACATTATTTGTTTCAATTAATGTCGTGTTCCTGCGGTGAGTACGGTTGTTGTACGGGAGTTTTTTTTTTAATGTTATACGGAGGCAAACAGGTCCACCTGATGGTAAACGGTTACCGTCGCCTATTGACATCTGCAACACCTGGAGCATTGCTAATGCGTTGCCTGCCCTGGAGAAATCTTTTTGTATTTTTCTCAAAGCTCTTTATGTTGTAGGTTAGCGGGAAATCCTCGGAAGGAAGCTCATTCCACAATTTGGACGTTTTGGGGGAGAAAGGATCTCGTAGTAAGCGAGTGGTTCGAGATACCTACGTGTAGATGAGATGCGGTAAGGTGCGGTGAGTATTTTTCGGGGGCGGCAACGCGTGTGTGATGCCAATGTTATTGCAAGCGTTCATATGCTACGGTAACCACATAACAACAAGTGGGCCGTAAGCTGGTTTGCCACCATAGTTTTATTAAAAAACATTGAAGTTCGACGCAGATGTAAAATTCGTAATACTTATTTCAGAGGAGTAATTTTCTTGTGCTTGCTATTCGATAACGTCAGAACTCAGATATGTTTACATTATACAAGCCTTAGTATACCTACAAGGTGATTCATAACATGTATAACATCCCGTAAGGGGGTTATTCTATCAACAAAATAAAAGAATATTTGCAAAAAAGAATTAAAAAAAAACAGATTGCTCAAACTTTCTCAAATTAGCGGTATTTTTATGATTTTCATAACTAACTAGCGTACGCCCGCGGCTTTGCTCGCGTGGTATCTTGATAAAAAGAGGCAGTTTTGAAAAACCCTGAAGTCCGTATTCATTATTTGCCTTTATGAGTATTTGTACCAAGTTTCAGATAAATCTCTACATGCGTTAAGATTCTCCCATACAAACTTTGACATCTAATTACACCCTTTTAATGACATTTAATGACACATTGTGTTGTTTTGAAAATCTAAAAATACAGATTTTCCCTATTCATACATTATTTTTAGTTAGTTTTAAATCTGTAGGTTCAAGGAATATGACTTTTCATACAAACGTTTTAACCCCTTTTCACCCACTTAGGGGTTGATATTTTGAAAATTCCTTCTTAGTGCATGTATTTGGCTTATATGGCAGCTACTGTCCAAATTTCAGCTTTATAGCTTCAGCGGTTTGGGCTGTGCGTTGATCGAGGAATCAGGCCTTGTTCTTTTATATATACAGATTAAGTACTTATAACTACGAGAAGTTCGATATCAAGATGCCGGCTACCTAAAACAGCTGATTATTTAAGTATGAATTGATTTGAACCCAAAACAGCAACCCAAAAAAGTCGTAGAACGAACTTTATTGCCTACTAGCTTCCGCCCGCGGCTTCGCTCTCGTGGTACCTACATAAAAATAGCCTATATGCTATTCCAGACTGTAATCTATCTCTGTACCAAGTTCCATCCAAATCCGTTCGGCCGTTTAGCCGTGATTGAACCACAAACATCCAAACATCCTCACAAACTTTCGCATTTATAATATTAGTAGGATGGTAAGATAGGATTGGGTGTAGAGTGTAGACTAAGGCTCGTATTCAGAGACACGACTCAAGCATATATTTAATCACAGATCAGCTGAACTCTACTTAAGTATTGAATCTCTGCTCAAACATAGCTTTTATTCAAGAACGGTACTTAAACTACTCTCAGCTGAATCGAGTCTCAAATCTGTACTCAAATGTTCTCGTTTACATTTTGATTTATTTATAATTTTCGATCCGTTTTACGCAGAAATTCAAACAGCCAGGATGGAAATAGAATATCACAATAAAGTGAAGTATAAATATGCATCAAAGTACGTGTAACGGAACGTAAATGTCATTTGATTAATGTCAAATCAAATCTAAACTCAAGCACCGATTTCGTCTGATTGACGTTTCAGAATAAGCATTTATTCAGGTGAACTGTGATCATTGAATCTATACATAAATTCTGTTCAAGAATTAGAATCTCGCCTCAAATCGAGATTTAAGTACAGATCAATGCTCGAGTCTTGTCTCTGAATACGAGCCTAAGCCTTTTTCGGGATAGCATATACATAGTATGAATCACCTCGTAGGTATTTTAAGGCTCGTATCATTAATCGTAGTGAGTGGAATTCAGTGGGGAAATTTCAGAAAAAAAACTCAATTTGACAGCGATCTGAATCAGTTACTGTTGAGCTATTTATAGATCCTTGTTTAGCGATCTTGAGACAGCTAAAAAATACTTGTGTATTTTTTATTTTGTTTTTAAGCAAAATATTTGAGTGTATCCCATCTGGCCCGGTGACTTGGCCCGGCGCCGGGCCACATGGGAAAAAAAAGTTTTAACTGGCCCGGTGATGTGTTTACCGGGCCAAATGACACAAATCAAGTGCCATCGTACCCGGTAAGGTGAGAAAAGAGGATACGCCTCGTAATTTATGAATTATCAGTTTGAATTATAAGTTCAGTCCCTTTCATAGGTAGATGCATGTATTTAGTATTTCATAAATTACGAGGCGTATCCTCTTTTCTCACCTTACCGGGGACGATGGCACTTGATTTGTGTCATTTGGCCCAGTAAACACATCACCGGGCCAGTTAAAACTTTTTTTCCCATGTGGCCCGGCGCCGGGCCAAGTCACCGGGCCAGATGGGATACACTCAAATATTTCACATAGCCTATTTGTCGTACTGCAGCACACACAAAATTACCTACTCTAAGATACTTTAAAAAAAAAATCTTTTGATTATTTATACCTACCTATTTTATGTACTTTAAAATTGCTTGTCTATGTTAATTGTGTGTGTCTGTCCAAATAAATTATTTATCTATCTATCTATCAATAAGTGACTTCAGAAAATACTCCTCGAAATTAAAAGGTACCAACTTGCCGGCTTCAGTTAGCAAAATTAAAATGAAATTGAAAAGTTCTACAACTTCTCAAAGATGCTTGGCAAAACACCAATAAGTTTTTCCAACTTCCTCAAATAAAGCCAGATGAAAACTGAAATCAACTGAAAAATAAAATAACTATCGGAAACACTTCTCAAGAGCTGAAAATATTGCTCTGAGGAAATCGTATTTTCTACGGTTAGGGCTTCTAGACATCCGGTTTCTATCTAGATTTAGATAATCCGGCCTTTTTCATCATTATACGGTGGACTTCCAATGCTGGATAAAAGCTTTAGCCAAAACGCATCGACGAACGGCCTTGAGTAGCCTGCTTCCACAATTTATTGAATTTTATTCACGATATCTAAGGCACTACAGCGTCCTATAGGTGAGTAAAAGTTCCACCTGACGCTGGTGTATAAATAAAAAAATTATAATAAATATTCCGGACATATCACACACGGTCAGCTGATCCCAAACTAGGCATAGCCTGTACTATGGGTACCAGATACCATCATCTAGAATAGATCTAATAAGGCCTTACGTACAAAGACCACTCTTGCGTTATCTGCATCATGGTAACTGGACTGTTAGCCGGATTTGCTCAAGCTTTGCCACGTGTGGAAACCCTTGTTTTATTGTTTGTTGCAGCGACGTCGACGTATCTCAGTGTTTGTTCCTATAACGACGTCCGTGCAAATACAATTGAGATAAAAGTTTAATTTTACAAGCTTTTATTGAACTTCCGGTTTATTCTACTATACCTAATAGATGGAAAGCCCCGGCTGAAGAATAGATTCCTCTAGATATACCTACCCGCGGATGTCTTATAGATCGAATTGAGCTTCCATAGATTGTTTGTAACGGTCTTTAGATAGCTCAACTGTTTCTTTTGTAGTTTGTAAAATAGCTGTGAATATAATAAATAAAACAAATATTCCGGACATATCACACACGGTCAACTGATCCCAAACCAGGCATATCCTGTTCTATGGGTACCAGAGACTGACATACGTAATAGATAAATATTTAACATTTAACACCCAGACACAGAACATACATCTGTGTTCAAATGTTTGTTCAGCGGGAATCGAACCCGCGACCTCTAGCGCAGAAGGCAGAGTTACTACCCACAGAGCTATGAGGCCAGTCGAATTAAGCTTCGATAGATCGTTTGTAACAGTCTTTAGATAGCTCAACTGTACTTTTAACTGTAACTTTTTTTTTGTACTTGGTGAAATAGCTGTGTAATGGTATTAGTTTTAATTCTTTCTGTAAATATGGAGGTAATTGAATCATAACCTATACGCGAAGAATATTGAATATTGCAAGTTTCCTCTTCTTCTTCTTCCAGCCCTTGTCCCACATTATGTGGGGTCGGCACAGCATGTTTTCTTCTTCCACTCTCTTCTGTTAGCCGTCATCTCCACACTCACTTCTTTCTTACTCATGTCATCTTCAATACAATCCATCCATCTTTTCTTCGGCCTTCCTCTAGTCTTATATCCATCCACACTCATACCTAACGCTCTTCTCGTTACATGACTTTCATCCCTCCTCATGACATGCCCATACCATGCTAACCTATTACTTCTCTACTTTTCCGTCACTGGCGCTACTTTCAAACTTCCTCTGATGTACTCATTTCATATTTTGTCCATTCTCGTCACTCCACACATCCATCTCAACATTCGCATCTCCGCCGCATGCACTCTTCTTTCATCCGTCCCTTTGGTTGCCCAAAACTCAGATCCATACGAATAAAATAAAATATTGCACGTTTCCGTGGATATAAAACTTGAAGTGGCTTTTGTGGTGTAAACACGTGAATGCGAGAATCGCATAGAGATACTCGCTTGAGATAATCTCCAGACAGGTCACAGAGCGTGCGATAAACTAAATGTAAAACGGGCTTTAGTCCTGCTTTATTGTTAACTTGCTGTAACCGCGTCGGTGGACTGTTGGTCGGGAAATGTATACCTACTCGCAGAGTAGGATAAGAGCTATAGTTTTTAATAAAATTGGTAAAAGGAGCCATTTCATTCTCGGCCTGGTCCATGTACACTACATAGAAAAATTAGGAAAAAGTAGGAGATTACAAGAAAAATACAATTTCATTAATTTGAAGACAAATGCGAAGGTACGAGAATAGCTCTTCTGGTAAGCTTTTTACTATGTGAACACTATTTGAAGGCCGCCATGTTGGTTTATAATTGGCGTTTGACATGACATTGACATATTTTTCATGTCATGTTGTTTGATTTGATGTTTTTGTTTTGTCAGATAAATGTAGTTTGTCAAAATGACATTTTACGCACGTCCATCCGCCATATTTTTGTAGCGCTGTGTGTTGCTTCGAACGAAGTCAATTTAAATAAAATAACCTATTAAATACGTTTACTTTATTGCTTAGCCATATTTTAGAGTAGTGTACACCGTTCAAGAAAAATTGTGACCTAAATTTGACAATCTCAGTGGCGTAGTGGGCGAGTGCCCGTCTATGACGCAAGGGGTGCGAGTTCCCGCTGCGGGACAAATTTTTGCATGATCGTCAAATATTTGTTTCGGGTCTGGGTGTTGTGGTACCAGGGTACTATTATCTAAAAACACACTTGCGCGTTACTAGTACCGGAGTGACACCCTTCCCACTCTAGTGAGAGTCTAGAGTAGGTAATGTCCCTGCGATCGTGAGGTCTTACTCCACAGGTCCTATCTGAAAACCAGCGCTGCTACGCCTCGGCGGAGCAGCAATAAGCTGAGATAGGACCTTTTTGACCCATGCCACTGCAGCGTAGACATTTCTCGCCATAAGTAGGTATCACCAGTTGGCACCCACTTTATAGGTGGGTTAGGCGCCTGCTTTTCTGTTAATGTGTAGTTTATTAATGTTTTTTTTTTAAGTTCACTGTTAGCCTACCTACCTACTAAGTTCCTAAGCTGTTTGTTTATAGTGATTGTAACCTACTGTTGTTTCTTCCGATTGTTTTTATCTCTGTCTGTGCTTTATTTGTGTGTGTCGAATAAATGCTTTATCTATCTATCTATCTATCTACTCGTACAGATACTGATACTCGACTGACTGTTGAAAAAAAAACACTTCAGACACGTTTTCTTTTTTAAATTTTGTGTGTTACCTATCTGTCTTTGTTCCAAATTCTTGCTCTTATTTATAGCTTACTCTTGTCTCTATTGTGACAAGTATTGTGTGCCAAGTTACTAAATAAATGTCTGTGTATGTCTATGTCTAAAAATAAATCAGTCACTGCCGAATTGAGAAAAATTGGTGCCGTAGAAATGCCCGTAAACGATCCACGCGTGCCTTTTGATAGAGCCTGAGCCGACAATAACCTTTTGAAATCATAGGAGTACAAACCGACGCGTAACATCTCCTTTGATCTATAGGGGATGGGAAAATTATTTTGTGTAGCTACGTTATCCGAGGATCAATAACTTCACTCGCATAGTAGCCGGATAAAAAGATATATCCTATTCCAGTACCTAATGTAACAGCAAGTTGCAATTGTGTTGTGTTGTTAGGGGCTTAATCCATTATCTAAAATAAAGAATATTAGCAGTAAAAATCAAATATACTATTTTAAAGATTTTTTTCCCCGATTTTTTTCAAATTATTTGTTTTTAACTTAATATTATTATCATCTTAGTAAGTAATTAGAATCAAGAAGTTCAGCATCTAATCATAAACAGCTGTATAATTGAATTTGAACTGATTTGACCCCGAAACAGCTGATGTTTGCACAATGTTTTTGCAATGAAAAATTTAGGATTTACAAAAGACGAAACTTTATTACCAATTGGGTGTAGAATAAGCCCTTTTCGGGAAAATATACCTACATAATATTATGAGCCTTCCGTGAAAATCCTGTCAGACGTTACGGAGCTGAATGGTAACAAACACACACACACACACAAACTTTCAACTATGTAGGATATAGGAAACTAATGTTTTTATCTGAATTTAAGTAGTAGTAGCTGGTGCCCGCGACTGATTCGAATCTGCGCAGGATTAGTATTAATAAAAATAAAAATAAATATTCCGGACATATTCACACACGGTCAACTGATCCCAAACTAGGCATAGCCTGTACTATGGGTACCAGAGACTGATATACATAATAGATAAATATTTAACACCCAGACACAGAACAAACATCTGTGTTAGTCACAAATGTTTGTCCAGTGCGGGAATCGAACCTCTAGCGCAGAAGGCAGAGTTACTACCAACTGAGCTATGAGGCCAGTCAGTATTTCGAGTAACTAGTAGTCATATTTTGGACAATGCACACAATATCTTTATAAATTGTAGCCTATGTGTTATTCTGATGTATAAGCTATATTATTGTGAAGTTTTATTAAACCCATTCAGTAGTTTTAACGTAAAAGAGTAACAAACATCCATCCATACTTACAAACTTTCGCGTTTATAATATTGGTAGTAACTATTAATCATCATCATCATTTCAGCCGTACGACATCCACTGCTGAACATGGCCTCCCCCACAGACAGATCGAATTCCTATCATGTGGGGGGATTTGCCCATACTCACCACGCTGGGCATGCGGGTTGGCGAGCGCAGTTAGAGCTATCGTTGTTAAAATGAGGGACGCTGCTGCCCATCCCCTAGCTTTTTTCCCTTAGTTGCCTCTTACGACATCCGCGGTTAGGTAGATATGGAGGGGCCTATTCTTTAGCCGGGGCCACCACGGCATAACTACTTCTACAACTATGTAGGATATAGGAAACTAATGTTTTTATCTGAATTTTAGTAGTACTAGCTGGTGCCCGCGACTTCATCTGCGCAGGTTTAGTATTTCGAGTAACTAGTAGTCATATTTTGGACAATGCACACAATATCTTTATAAATTGTAGCCTATGTGTTATTCTGATGCATAAGCTATATTATTGTGAAGTTTTATTAAAATCCATTCAGTAGTTTTAACGTAAAAGAGTAACAAACATCCATCCATACTTACAAACTTTCGCGTTTATAATATTGGTAGTAACTAATAGTAGGATTGTATACCAGGCCAATTACTGATTACAAACTGGCAGTATGTAATGAATAAGGTAGATATACTAGCTTGTTCGTAGAGAAGAATATATTTTTCTATTATTACAAAATACCGAAATAAATCGTAGCAATAGACATTCTTTTTGCCGATTACGTATGTAAATTCGTAGCTGTAGACGCTACGAGTGTGCTACGACTCCGCTACGCCGTAGACCGTCTACGGGATCGGAATACAGATAATATAGAAAACAAACGAATCCGTTGAAAATCGAGAGCTCACAAACAAGTTTCACAAGTACAGTCGCCTGTATTATGATGTATAAATTTGATAATTTTCAAAATGATGCCACAATAGAATAGAGTCGAAAAACGTTTATTTTGTTACCAACACAATCAGACTTATCTTATCAAATATAAAAATGAAATTCAATTTCATGGTAACAAAAACACAATACAGGCAGACACACACACAGGAGATGCACACAGTATCTAAAGGTAAAAAATGTCACACGTTAAATAAATAAATAACATCAAACAGTCGCATACTTAGTCCTAGGATCCTAGGTCCTAGATCCCACACTAGGATTCCCTGTGTCGTAGGTATCAGAAATTACGAGTGCCATGTTACTAATTTTTGCAGATCAGCCAAACATTAGTATTCCCATTCCATCATCGGACGGTGGGTCTGGTTAGACGCACGGACACGCGACATCCGTTCATGGTTGATATACCACCTTGCCGCACCAAGCGCTTTGCGTCTACCTTTATAATGCGGACAGCCAAAGAGTGGAACTCGTTGCCGGCGTCTGTGTTTCCGAATACCTATAATTTGGGTGTCTTCAAGACCAGAGTGAATAGGTTTCTTCTAGGCGAACGTGCTACACCGTAGACCACATCATTACTTAACATCAGGTGAGATTGTGGTCAAACGTTAGCCTATTTTGAATAAAAAAATAAAAAAAAAAAAATATTGTCCCGCAGCGGGAATCGAACCCCTTGCATCTCAGATGGGCACTGGTTGGCTACATAATTGTTTTGTATGTAAATCTTTACGTTTGGGCTGTGTCATCATTTTTAAAATTATATATAATATGTATACATCTTAGCGGAGGCGACTGTACCTACGTGAATTACGAAAGAAATCTTAGAAGCGGTGAAAATAAATTGGGCCTTTATTTTGGCCGCTTGCTTGTGTCACTGGTACTTTCTTGGTCATCGTACATTACTGTCAGTGACCAGTATGAAAAATGGTGTCCCTGAAATGAGCATAGGTGAAAAATACAGTGTGGTAAAAGGGCTATTAGAGTCTCATTTCGTACTCAAATCACATATCTTTGAATTTTTAAGTTCTAGGACATGCCAGTATCCTCACGATGTTTTTCTTTGTTTGAGAGCTCTAATATAGCGCATATCCATTAGTGTTCGACCGGGACTCGAACCCACGACCTGTGGTCGGTATAACTTCAGTGGCAGTAATAAGAGGAGAGAGAGGAGAGGAGAGGAGGAGGTAGGGCACAGCGAGATGTACGCTTGTTTGCCACCTCAGTGGTATAAAAAAATAAAAAATAAAAATAAGTTGGCAATAAAGCATACGGCCTAATGGTAAGTGGTTACCGTAGCATGGACGCTGGCCATACCAGATGCACCACGCACGCGTTACTGAAACTTTTAATTCTCGCTGCATCTCCGCTACTCCAACGGTGTTTTATTTTTACTGGAAAACCTCTATCCAGTTACTACCTGCCTCCACCTGCTCTTGCAGGGATTCAATTAAAAATTCTTCCGAGAAAACAATTACATGAAATCAATCTTCCTTCTTTCTTCTTTTTTCGAGTCAATCTCGTGCCTGGAAGTAGCACCTGTAGATTTAAGGCTAACTCTGGCTAGTCTGGGATAGTTACGCAAGAAACGTAAGAAGTCAGACAGAAGATCGCAGCCAAATAACATTATTTATTTATTTCAAATAGTGTTGTATTCCTGCGGTGAGTAAGGTTGCCAGAGCTCTTTAGGGGGTGGAGGGGTTCGGCAGGCAACGCATTAGCAATGCTCCAGGTATTGCTGATGTCAATAGGCGATGGTAACCACTTACCATCAGTAGGGCCGTAAGCCTGTATGCCTGCGTATGAATTATAATATAAAAAATTGAGCGTAGTTGCCATGGTGATATGAAGTTTTTATGCCTACAGAGATGTAACCTCGGAGAACCGACGGTTGGGGCAGAAATGCTTGCTGTTCGTTTCACTGATTCTTTCTTGGTCATTCTTTAATAGGTCAGTGACCAGGTTGAGGTATGGTGGCCCTGAAAAGGGCCTATGACCGTCGGTGAAAGAATCAGTGTAGTGAAAGGATTAAAGGAAAATCCATTGGTGCAAGACCGGGATTCAAACCTACGACCTGTGGATCGGGAGGCGGGGCCACTACCACCACTCACTTCGCTCTCAGAAATAAATCATTTCATTTCATTTCAAAAGGCTTGCGTCGTTCAGTTCGTGGTCGGTAACCATTCGTGAAACTTTTTTCCCCAACGGTTGTCGGTTCTGCGACCTATATGAAAGTTTATGTTGTACATTACGTCCCAGCCATTGGCACATAAAATGGTGGTATGTTTAATTTAAAAGGCTTTTTTTCGGCATTACATAGGTACATTTCCACAGCCAGCTACACAGTTCGCCCCCAGGAGGCCTTCCCTATTAGAGGATCGTGATAGGAACAAAAGTTTTAGAGCCTTCTGCAAATGACAGGACGTTAGGGCCGGGGCCAGGATTGATTTCCGGGAGGGAATTTTACTATTTTATAGACCTACATAGCCGTTTTAATAGGTTTATTGATCTCGTACATTTTGATAATTATTTTGGATGTTGAGTAATTTTGGTATCTGCAAGCTTAGTCTGCATGTTAATAGATAATTAAATGGGTTTGATCTGATTTTACCTACCCCAAAACATCTGATTTTGGCATACCTATAGTATTTTTTCAATGAAAAATATCGAATTTCGAGAATATTAGGTAAGTATGTGAAAGAAAATCTGGGAACGGACGCTTCATTCTGTGCATCATCTGATGCACAGAACTGTACAACATTGCTAATTAAGTTTAGGTGCTAATATTCTAGGTGTACATAAGTGTACCTAGAAGCGTACCCGACAAACACATCCAAATATTTTGCACTCAACTGTAAACAAATTACACTCGAGTGCAGCTCGTAAATGTCATCGACAGTTCGATGCAACTGACAAGCTGTAACTCAGCGCGTCTGTGTCGAATGGCCACTTGCGAATTGCGCCCACTTGATAAATAATTATTGCTCTCAGTGGAAGGCTATCTGGACCATGGACATTTTGTTGGCAAATTAACTATTCAATTTTATATGTTGCCTCTCTAAATTTCTGTCTATTAGATGTTCGGAATAGCGCGTCTACCTACTTGTTTAGAAAAGTAGGTACCTACGTACTACTACCTAGCTCACCTGTACACCTAGGTAATAAAACTAAAAATCCCAAGTGACCATTTTGGATATCCAGCTCAGGAACTCTGCATAATCTGCATTCTAAAAAAATGTAATGCATTGCAAAAATATTATTCCTCCTAATTTCCTTAGAAGAGTCATCTATCGGACGATCGTAATTGCAGATGCATGACACGTAACGCCATCTATTGAGGACTATCGTAATGAACGTTACTATTGTTGCCATGAATGTTACTTACATAGAGATGTCGCTAAAGTAGTCGCTAATAATATAAATAAAATAAAATGCAAGTAAAAAATAAATTATTTCTGAATAAAATGAAATAAACTGCTAATACGTAAAATTTTAAGGTTAAAACAGTACCGTAGTGCTACGAAACTGTTTTAACCCTATAATTTTCGATTATTACCGGTTTACCGATTTATACTACTGCTCAGTAGTATAAATCGGTAAACCGGTAATAATCGAAAAGACGAATAGCTACAGCCCTATTAAAAAAAAAGTTATACACAAACAACATGGTGGATCAGCTGTTTTCATTTTTCTGAAGGCGTACATAATTTGTTTCTTATAAGAAGAATTGTAATGGTTTCATAGCCATGTGTGAATTAAAATGGGCTCAATCGCATCGGTGCTGCAATGGCATTGTCAAACTTGCGGCCAAATCAATCCTACAGAGAGTGTGAAGTGTCTAAAATGTGGAACAAAACGAGTATCGACTCATGACAGTGGGAGTTTACCAGAAAATTGCAGGGAATCGACTCCGGAACACACTTTACGTACTGGAAAAAGCGAAGGGACCACCCCTGGTTCTGCGCCTATCATTATTCCAGCTGAGAAGCCGATTTCTAAGTGAGTTTTGTTCGTTTATTGTCCGCCGACCATTGTTGGGTAGGTAGTATTGATTTTCGCCACCCGTAGGTTATTCTTTCTTTGTATTTTATAGGTGCGCGGTCGTGCACATTAGAAGTTCATTATCGAAATTAACTGTTGGCGCGTGTTTCTGTGTGCATTCGTGTCAGGTTTTGTTAAAAACATGTAGTTATTTGATTACCAATGGAAGTACAATAGAAGGTGATTGTCAGTTGGTACAACAGAACATATTGATTGGAACCAATTAACTTAAACTAAATTGTTACTTACAATTTAGTTTAAACTCTGAATAAATGAATATAACTCTATTAGAGTTTAGGAAGCTGCTAATTGTAAATCAAAGACATCAGAAATTACCTAATGCAATTTTGCCTTTTGCTACAATCTTGACAACCTCTATTGCTTCATCCACTCTCATCACATTTTTCATGCATGGTCATTGGTCTAGGGTACTCTGGCTTGACTGGCCATTTTCCAAAACATTACCAATTTGGTTCAGCAAAGTACAATCGAAGTCTACACGTTCACACAGCCCTATTTTCACAGTCCTATTCACACTCTCGATCTCAAGGATCTTTTTGAAACATTTTATATCTATTTGAATTTATGCCTGTTCTTCGGGACCAAGCCTAGAAGAAAACATATTTTGGTTATTTTTTTTAAATAATTCCTTTACCAATAACAGCGTAATTGGTATTCGAGTTGTAGCATATTCAGTCCCAAGTTTTTTTGTCATCTAACTAATCGGATATTCGTATATAGTATTGATATAGTTTAATATAGGATTTAAATTTCCTAATTGACAACTTTAGCATGTTGCTGTGTGATATTGGGTGCTTATTTAAGTGTCTGTCTGTAGCGGATGGTCGTGTGTGGGTTCTGCCCCGGAGGCGTCGCGCGCTTGGCGCTGCTCATGCGGGCTCCGCAACGTGTCCGCTGCCTGGCGATGTGCGGCCTGCGACGCCATCGCGCCTCACGCGCCTGTGTACCGGTAAGTACCATATACCTGAGGCCCATACCTGCATTGTAAAGCTAGTTAATCAGAATAATTGATTTTTCCAGATCAATGTAAAAAAAAAAAAAAGTTTGTAAAGGTGGTGATTCACTGAACCTAAGCATTTTTTGTCTGCTTCCAGGCTCTCGGATGATGAGGATCAAGCTTCAGGGATGACGGACAAAGACAAATCCTCTCATGGTAAGTTATTTAGAAAACAAACTAAATTAATGTAAACATTATTATATATTTCTTATGTAGGTAATTTGCTGGAAAAGGTACTCCCCCTTATTCATAATTCCCTGTCGTTTCTAACAATAAACTTATTTATTTGTGTACACGGAACAGTATAAAACCAGTGAAACAACAAGGTGGTAACACAACCTCATAAAAAAACTCTTTCAGATCACACTATGATAAGGTCCAACACTCTGGCAGTACCCTCATACAAGCCTGCTAAATACTCGGACGGTAGACCACTGAACCTTGACCTTCAGGCACTGAGACTGTCCCCCACTCAACTGGCGGACACTGCGCATGGGGTCACTAGGTCACTGTCGCATGGATCGGTGATAAATCAGCATAACTGGTGGAAAATTGATGAGCACAGGTAAGTTGCAGAATTGGAGTTGAGCACTGGCGGAGAAGTTAAATTGGCGGTGGGCAGGCCATATCGCTCGCAGAACCGACAACCGTTGGGGAGAATTTATTTCTATAAAATCACTAGGATCACTTTGAAACGTCTTAGAAACTAGGTGAAGCTATGCCTGTTCCTCGCGACCAAGCCTAGAAGAATCAGGCAACAAACACGGCTTGGTGCCTATCATTTTTTTCGACGATCCTTTTTCACAAAATGGAATTTAAAGCTTCAGTGTGGTGCCGATCGAACTAGGTGAGGCTCAAGAGAAAAGTAATCTAATTATAATCCTTAATAAATAAGAGCTTATAAAAATGTGAAAAAAATGAAGACAAATGTGAGCTTCAACAAATGATCTAAGGGTAGCACACGCTACACTTGATGAAATATGTACCTAATGCTTATATAATTAAATAATACTACCTTTGTAGATATACCCCATAGGTCTTCAGTGTTTTTTATATTGAGGGATTTAAAGGTTTTCACAATATTACCCGCATTAATGTAACTAAAACTAAACTCAGTCTCACATTTAGCAACACTAGCTTCTAGAAGAAGGGACGCTCCAGAATCTGAAGATTTTAACGACTGGGTTACAATATTAGGTATACTAGAGAAAAAACTGTCAAAGGCATTCGCCACTTCAATTTTCTTAGTTAAAACACTATCATTATTAATTAAATTGATTTGTTTATTGAGGGCTTTTGATTTGCCTGTTTTTGATTATTTATTAGTTTCCAAGTAGCTTTAATTTTATTAGAAGACTTTTCAATTTTGTTTCTTAAGTACAATGATTTGGCTGCATGACAAGCTTTTTTAAAAGTTTTAGAATAATTCTTAACATGTAGTATAAAAGTAATGTCGTGCAGCTTTGACTCCCTATCAGCATATAGTTCGTACAATTTATTCCTGCTTTTATAAATGCCAGGTGTAGCCCAGTCAGCAAACCCGACGCTAACCTTAACTGTGCTTGTTTTTAATTTAAAAATTTGTTCGTGTTCTTTATTTATTAAATTCGATAAAATGGTAAAAAGGTCGTTTGGATCATCCATGCATGGTACAAGGGACATTTTGAGTTCAATACAAGCCTGAAACTTCTTAATATTACTTTCTGTGATGGGTAGGTACGTGAATTCCTCAGGTTTGTTTCTTAAATTACATGTAAATATGACACTATGGCCGTAATGATCTGAGCTGAAATGTTTAATTACTGATTTAGCGATTGGTACACAACTGCAATAAACATTGTCTAAACAAGTGGAAGTGGTTAGTGTCACCCTTGTTGGTTCCACAAAGAGATGATTTAAATTAAAACATTTAAATAAATTAAGCAGTCGTTCAGATAACGGATGGATCGGAATATCTATATTAAAATCTCCGCAGACTATTAAAATTTTATTACATGCAAAAATTTTGAGCAATACATCTTCCATAATGGATTCAAATAACGCGAAGTCTGCGTCGGGAGGACGGTAAACGCTCACAACGATATGCCGCTCTAGCTCAACACACGACAGCTCAATGCTCCTCTCAATAGTGAGATTTACAATATCTTTACGTTCCTTGCACTTTATGTCATTTCTAACAATAATTAAAGATCCGCCCCTAATGGCGTTCTTACGTTTATATGAGCTAACAATATTAAAATTCTTATAATAAGGGAGCAACTCAAATTCTAATATCCAGTGTTCAGTAACACACATAATATCTACATTAAACTGATTTAAAAATAATTCTGATTCTAATACTTTGCTGGGTAGGCCTTGCATATTTTGGTGTACTACATGTAAAGTGCCTTGCTTACCCATTGTCGACGTGGTCAGTTTAAATGCTGGTCAGCTGGCCCTACTAATTTTGTGCCCTCATTAGTACTACTACTAACTACGGACTCGTCTGTAAACTGTGTTATATTATTTATAACAGGATCAAAAATATTGTATGCTAACAATTTAGCAATCATCGCCTTATTACTCCTACTCAAGTACAATGTACTTCCTGTCAAAATAAAATTACTAATAAAATTATTAGTATCAAAAAACAAAACGTCACTATGACGACATGTCAAGTTATATAATATTAGGTTCAGGTTGAAAATATTCTGCTTCTCTTTGGCACTCAAAGAATCAGAATATGGGAATGCACATAGAATTAGTTTTCCTAATCCTAGATCTAACTTTTCTAACAAACTTTCTACTAGGTTAATTAAGTCTAACCGCTTGACACCACTGCTCTCACCTAATTGCACTATCAAAGTGGTGTCCTTGTCAAGACAATCGTCACTTCTTATACAGTTTGTTAAGAAGTTTATGGGGGCATTCGGAAAACAGTTATTCATGACGGTCTGCCCTAGTTGATCGCTAAGCAACAATCCCATCCCTGTGCCTATCTTGTCTGAATACAGCACAGTCTTCCGGGTCTGCCGACAGGCTTTTGGCTGTCTAACCGGTGGCTGAGTGGCATGCACAGGCACTTCAATCAGTACAGGGAGTGTAGGCTGTAAGTGCACCTGAGAGACATCTGGTGCCACCTGTACTGATGTAGTTGGTGATGTGCCAGAGGGGAACAAATCACACATGGAAGGGTCTGTCTGTTCTCGAATTGCGACCACGAACCGGGCGTCGCAGTGTTGGAAAGCCCCCGATGGACTGATGATATTGTGAAGGTTGCGGGAAGTCGGTGGATGTAAAAGGCTCAAGACTGTTCGTCGTGGAACTCTTTGGGGGAGGCCTGTGTCCAGCAATGGACTTCTACAGGCTGATGATGATTATGACTGGTGGAGTGGTGGTTGGCTACGCCTTCCGATCGTGTGTTCGAATCCCGGTGCACCAATGGATTTTCTATACGGAAAATTTAAGGGCGCTTTACTAGGAAACATCGTTTGGAACCGGCATGTCCTAGAACCTAAAAACTCGAAGACATGTGCACGAAAGGTGCCTCCTTTAATCCTTTCACTACACTAATTCTTTCACCGACTGGCATGCTGTTTTCAGGGCATCCATACTTCAACCTGGTCACTGACCTAACAAAGGATGACCAAGAAAGAATCCGTGACACGATAAGCAGGCATCACGTAGGATAAAACGCTTGAAAGCCGTTGAATGGCTCCCAGCAACATTTATTAGGTCGTGGCATCATCTAGTGGGGCCGTTGAAGGCCGGGGGCTCCCAGTTTTCGTTTATTAAAATGATCTTTAATTGGTTTACAGATCAACAATAAACAGACCCTCAAGCCTTATGGTATCAGAACGGTACGGTATCAGCACCCAACACCCAAGAGAATCATTCTTACGAAGCCTACATACAGTCACGCGCAAACCCAAGAAATGCGAGAGCAAGTCGAACTGGGAACTCAATTACGTTAAAGAATACCAACGCGAGCAGAGTAAAGCTCTACATTTGAAGAAGTGGGCTTGCTACAAGTGCACCCTAGAAAATAGTGGGATTAGGACGCATTGCGAAGCGTGTCTCTCCCCAAGAAACTTGCCCATGGCCCGAATCCCCAACGCGAGGGGACTGAGTGTCACCACACTTAGCAGACGCGAATGCATGAACAGGGACGGCGCAGCCTCGCTCCCAACTACAGGTGGTGTGATGATAACAGTTCCTGACTGGCCGCAAACGGGCAATACGACTTTGGGTAGCTCGTTTAGGAGATCCATCAGCGCCCAGAACTCTCCAGAAATCAGACCGACTTACAGAAGATCGTTCTCCGAACACACCAGCGCAGAACGTCCGGTCGGTAAAGTAATATCGAGTAGAAGAAGCCTTAATGATTATCAGAAAAGCCTCGCTACGTACTGCACTCTGAACAAGGATAAAAAGGAAGAAAAGAAAGTTGATGAGAACAACTTGGAGATTGACAAAGAGTGCAGTTGGGACACAAACGCTGAAGGGGTTATATACGCATTACCTAACAAAGGGAAATACAAAGATCTGAATCTTCAACTACAAGTCAATAACAACGGTACTAGGTACTCGTATGTATCGGTACAGGATACAAAAACCGTTATGAGTAATTCCCAAAACGAGGCTCTCTACGTCAATGACTTGAGTGATGGGGACTATGCGAGGATAGATGAGCTGCTTGGTGCAGAGAATTGCATATCTCCCGTGACTGATCATGTGTTGAGGACTACTCATATAGGCGCGGTGCCTAAGGACCCGTCTACAAAGGTGTACAATATGCTGCCTTCGGTGGGGAAGGTCAGTCATCCCAGGGAAACTTCGAAAGCGCCTTCGCAGCAGCCTGGGTGAGTTTTTATGGTACTATTTGTTTCTTAGATGTACTGTAATGTGAGATTTAGAGAACTCTGCGTATTACCGGGTCCTACAATATCTGGCTGTACATTATCACCACGTAACTAAGACATTATATAGCCTGATATTACGAAACCATTTCGGTTCTGGTTTTCGCTCGCTCGCCTTGCTCGTTAGTTGATCACAAACTTAACCAACTGAATGCGATCTGGGCGGATAAGTGAGTTCAACCTTCGTATTATCGGGCGGTGTATTAACAGGATGTACATATTGTCATTTATTCATTGAAATGGCAAGGATCATTTAAAACATCCTAAATATAGTTGAATTTACGCATGTTATTCGCGACCAGTCATAAAAGATACAAGCAAGAAACCACGGCTTGGTTATTTTTCTCAACTTTATTAATAATCGAGTTGGAGCATATTAAGTCCCTAACTTTTTGTCATTAAAATATATAAAATATATAATATTCGGATGTTTTTTAATAAGTATGTAATGCACATTCTGATAGAAGTTGCCTCTTACTAAGTATTATTGGACTGTGTAATGTCTGGCTGTACATTATCTGCTCCCAAAAGTTCCACCGGTTTTTGGGAGACTGTATAAATCATCTTGAAGTCATTATAAAGCCCTTACTTATACCAGATTCTCTGGAATTTCTTTTTATTCATTCAAATGTTTTTTTTTTATTTTTTCAGACTTGAAACCCGTATGTGGCAGTGTACAGAGTGTTGGTTCGCGTACAATGCGTGGTGGGCGCGCGTTTGCAGCGTCTGCCGGGCCGCTAGAATGCCGCACGCAGCTGTCACGCATCATGACAGGCAAGTGATGATTTAAGGATTTTATCCACTATAACGGATCGTAATATGAACGAAACGGTATCGGCACAAGCAAAATTTAAATTGTACAAATAAATATTAAGGTGAGGGTTAAATTTTTTAATGATTTATGAAGTGTTTTTTCTCAATAACCGCAAAACGCACAGTTTTGATTTTAATGACAAAGATAACTTGAGCATTTTATTTACCTAAATCCAAGACAAAAACGCGATTGGTAAAACTTTTCTAGATTTATTTTTTAAAGTTCGGTCCTCTGCAACAGTTTTTTTCAAAAATACTCAGATACTATCATAAATAACTTTTTTTAAATATTGTGTTAAACAATAGCATTGGGTACCTAAAATTAAGACACTTTAAAAAAAAAACTTAGTTTTTAAGATAATCAATATTTTCTTATATGTCGCTTACGTCGATTACTTTCGAGCGCCTTCTAACGCTTGCTATCTCTTTCCGCATTCAATTATAGTACGTAGCGCTGTCACTTTCTTCACTCCGCCCACTCGACAGTTTATTATGATTGTCATAGCGCCTTTAACAATGCCCAAAAGAACGTTCACGTCGAACGTCACCGACCAACACGAAAGCGAATTATCTGGTATCTGTATCAGGTCAGTGACCAGGTTGAGGTATGGTGATCCCGAAAATGGCCTATGGCAGTCGGTGAAAGATTTAGTGTAGTGAAAGGATTAAAGTGCGCCTCTTTAAGGCTCCTTGTGAGCACATGTCTTCGAAATTTAGGGTCTAGGAGATGCCGGTTCCCTCACGATGTTTTATTTCACAGCAGAGTCCGTTATGTGCCTGATAATTTAAGTATGAAAATATGTTACGTTTCAGCACAAGACAATCCACAGAAGCAAGTGGAAGCAAAACTCCCGAGCTGAACCGAAATGAACCGAGGAAGCTGACAGTGCCGATCGCATCGCTTGACCACGATCTGAACAGCGACGAACTGTTATTTGCCGTTGGTAAGTCAAAAAAACTAGGAAATCCAAAAAGCCCGTTCACCGACATAGCTCAATGTCAAAAGTCAAAAAGCGTGTATTAATCACTAGGATCACTTTGAAACTTCTTAAAAACTAGGTGAATTATAATGAGAATTATTTATTTTAGTTAAAACAGCAAGCTTACAGTATATACCAAAGTGCCTACCGTCTTAAATTAAAACTTAAATATAATCTTAGCGAATTAAATATTTTACAAATGCTATCATTAAAGATGTCGACATGTTGAACCTCGTGTACATAGGCATTTAAAAGTGTGAGAGCTCTTAGCGTTGGCGCATTATGAGCGTGACAAGTTCGCGGCGTGTGGCAGGCGAACAGTTGATGTCGACGGCGGCCACAGCGCACGTAATTCAGGCACACATAGTGGCATCATGCTCAAAGCGGTCGGATTATTCACTTTGTTTCGCTACGCCTGTTCCTCGCGACCGTGCCTACAAGAATCAGGCGAGCTCTCAGAATTAGCAAGTTGTCGTGGAGAGGCTTGCCGTAGGAATAAAGGGGATAAAGGTTCTCGAATGGCGATCACGAACAAGACAACGCAGTGTTGGAAGGCACCCCAATAGACCGACAGCATTGTTAAAGTGGTGGGAAGTCGGTGGATGGAAAAGGCTCAAGACAATTCCAGCAGTGGACTTCTTCGGGCTGCTGATGATGAAGTTTCCATCGATCGACAGGCCTCATAGCTCAGTTGGTAGTAAGTCTGCCTTCTGCGCTAGAGGTAGCGGGCTCGATTCCCGCACTGGACAAACATCTGTGTTAATCTATTATGTATATCAGTCTCTGGTACCCAAAGTACAGGCTATGCCTAGTTTGGGATCAGCTGACCGTGTGTGATATGTCCGAAATATTTATTTATTATTCGTCAGTCACGTTGTATACGTTGTTCAAGTGTTGATAGTTCCATGAGACGGTGATCGTAGGTAGGTTTTTAAGGGATGGTTGATTTTGTTACAGATTCAACCCCATCAAGTACGAGTACTCCTGAAACCTGGTCGTGCGCGCGTTGCACGCTCGTCAATGAAATGAACGCGGCCATATGTGCTGCGTGCGCCGCGTCTAAACCTCAACCACATCCTTACTGGTAAGTAACATAACCCCAACCCCATCTATACTGGTAACAAATCAGCGGGTTGCTGATTTGTTACCAGTATGGATGGGGTTATTATTGGTAACAAAACCACAACCTGCTCCTCTTTAGTAACAAATGAACCGCCCGTTCTGCTGATTACAAAACCCCAACCTGCTTCTTTTTGACAACCCATCCTTATCAGTAACAAACAAATACTTAGAAAGAGCTATTATCTTCTTCCGATTCTGTGACCTACAAAAACTGTAGGCTGATGAAATAGAACCCGCAACTCTTGCACCTGAACCAAGCACCACGCCACCGAGGTCGTCACTCACATCCTTGTTATCGTTGTTGTGTACGAATGAAGCCCCTACGAGGTGCACTTCAAACCTTCCACCAAACTGACCATTTAACAACTAACCCATTTTATTTACCTGCTTGTGTTTTCTGTTATGTTATTGTTTAGTTTCAAAATGTTGTGCAAATGTGTGTGTTTTAGTAGCAAATAAATGAATGTCTATGTCTAACTGGTTCTTTCACCAACGGTCATAATCAAGGGCCTATGTCCTTATGCAGGATGACCAAGAACGAACCATTAACACGACAGCTAGCAAGTAACAAAACCACGGACACAAGTTTTAGTAACAAACCCCCCATTGGTAACAATACTACACCCTTGTTTCAGGTCATGCACATCATGTACACTACAGAACCCGTTATCTGCTAACTACTGCCTCGCATGCAAAACTCCTCCCGTTCCGAAGCATGGGATGTCCAATGTTGACGGCAATTGCGGAGCCGGCGCAACAGGTATTTTCTTATTTATTTACCCACGATATATCGGAAAAGGCAACACGAACAATACATACATATAATGTGTTTTGGGTAAAGAAGTGATGTTTTGTGTTTGGCCGTTATGTCTCAAACAGGTCAAACAATTTGCGTCAGTCAAAAAGCAATCAGAACCCCTCCCCCCTAAAGAGCTCTGGCAACCTTACTCACCGCAGGAACACAACACTATTTGAAACAAATAATGTTATTTGGCTGCGATCTTCTGTAAGGCGGTTGTACCTTCCCAGGCGGGCTGCTCCAATTTAAATCGAGAAAATCTCGCTGTGCCTTACCTCCTCCTAAACATGTGTTTTTGTGTGTGTCAAATAACGTTTTCTATTCTATTATTTCAGCTAACCGCAGTCCTTCGCCTAGAAGGAGCGCAAGACTAACCCCAGCTTTACCACGGCGCGGCTCCAGACATAAAACTCCTCCACCAGAACCCAAGTACGTATACACAATACAGGAAAATTTACTTAAAAATAAGCGGTAGCGGTAAGCGGTTACCGTAGCCTATGAGCGCTTGCAATACCTCCTATTACTTTTATAATTTCGACCTTCACTAAGGAAGAATTCCGGCCGCAGAATGTGCTGTTCGGACGTTTTCGCGGACGATTACCGGTCGCAGCACATATGACGACACGTCGCCGTTGTTACGTGGTAGTAAATAGGCTTATTTTATGTATGTTAGAATAAGGTATAGGTATATTTTATATGGGCTGTATTTTTTAAATATTTAACATCCTGTACTAGACTAATGTTGCCTGAAATAAATGGTTATTATAATTATTAATACCAGAGGGTACTACTACTTAGGGTACAATATTTTGTAAACTAGGATTTTAAAAAAAAGTTCGGCTAAGTATGATGCAAATTTTGATGCAATTGTTTTCATTTATTTATTTCATAAAGAGTACACTATTTTTACAGGGGCACCTAACGTAACAGTGTACAACCCATACATATTCATATCAGTAACAAAATAAATATCTATAAAATATCAAACATTATAAAAAGATTAATTTGAATTCATTCCATACTAATTAAGATTAATAATAATAAAATATAATAAAATTCTACAATTAACAAATTCAAATTACATGTCAAGCCATTTAAAAATAATAAATAAAAAATTCGTCAATCAATATTTATGTAACTACATTAAATTTACAGATCAGAAGCACGCACCAGCAACGCCAACGCGAACGCAAACGAATGGTCGTGCTCAGAATGTACGTTTGTGAACGCAGCCGCTGCTGTGTCGTGCGACATGTGTCAATCTGCTAGAGCCAGCTGGCTGCCGGCCCAGCGACATCCTAAGGATATGGAAGACGAACGTAAGTATTACTTTGTATAGCGAGCAACGAATGTCGTGCTCAGAATGTACATTCTTGCACGCTGCTGTTTATGTGTCATATGACATGTGCCAGTCTGCTAGAGCCAGCTGGCTGCCAGCCCAGCGGCATCCTAAGGATATGGAAGACGAACGTAAGTATTACTTTGTATAGCGAGCAACGAATGTCGTGCTCAGAATGTACATTCGTGCACGCAGCTGTTGATGTGTCATGTGACATGTGTCATATGACCTGTGACATGTGCCAGTCTGCTAGAGCCAGCTGGCTGCCAGCCCAGCGGCATCCTAAGGATATGGAAGACGAACGTAAGTATTACTTTGTATAGCGAGCAACGAATGTCGTGCTCAGAATGTACATTCGTGCACGCTGCTGTTTATGTGTCATATGACACATATGACATGTGCCAGTCTGATAAAGCCAGCTGGATACCGGCTCAGCGGCATCCGAAGGATATGGAAGACGAACTTAAGTATTGCTATGTATAGCGAGCAACGAATGTCGTGCTCAGAATGTACATTCGTGCACGCAGCTGTTGATGTGTCATGTGACATGTGTCATGTCAGAGTCTGCCAGAGCCAGCTGGCTGCCGGCCCAGCGGCATCCTTAGGATATGGAAGATGAACGTAAGTATTAATATGTGGTACAAAAAGGAAAGTTATAAAAATACACATAAAGCATGGCAGGAAGGCATAAGATCACATAGCCAAAATTATAAAAAAAATGTGTCATTGGTTTTATAATATCCCAAAAAAACCACTCGGGTGGGAATCGAACCCACGATCTACTCATCCCATTATAAATCCCATCCCCATAATTATCTAGGTCCTGGATTCAACTTCCCCCTTTATGATATTGAAACAATACAGACTTGACGGTAGTCAGGCGGCGAAAGTAGGATTTGACTTGGACCATTTCTTATGTTAGCCTGCGGCAAACGGCCAATCGGTTACCGTCGTCTATTCACATCTGAAACACCCGGAGCATTGCTGATGCGTTGCCTGCCGTGGAGAAATCTTTTTGTAATTTTCTTGAAGCCTTAGAGAGAAAGAAAAAAGATTTTCTCGTTCTAATTTGGAGCAGCCCGCCTGGGACCTCCCCAACTTATCCTTACAGATGATCGCATCCAAATAAATAAATAAATATTCCGGACATATCACACATTGTCAACTGATCCCAAACTAGGCATAGCCTGTACTATGGGTACCAGAGACTGATATACATAATAGATATATCTTTAACACCCAGACACAGAACAATCATCTGTGTTAGTCACAAATGTTTGTCCAGTGCGGGAATAACATTATTTGTTTCAAATAGTGTTGCGGTGAGGAAGGTTGCCAGAGCTTTTTAGGGGGAAAGGTTTCGGGGTCGGCAACGCGTCTGGTATTGCAAAAAAAAATAAAAAAAAATGCCCTTCATGTCGTAGGTTAGTGGTTCTTTAAAATGATGGTCTACTTTGTTGCAGCGGACGGCTCTGATGGCGAACGGCAGGACAGTATGCCGATGGAAATACTGCGACTGAGCGAGGAGAGCCACGCGTGGACGCAATGGCAGGAGGTTCTGGCGCAGTGTGCCGCGGTAAGTGGAAATAAAAACCTGGATATTAATCCGTATTCCTGGATTTATTTCTGTGTAAATTGGTATTTTGTGTAATTGGTATTTCACAGGCTGCATTCACTTCTAAACATAGGTGTTTTCGAATGGTGCTTCTTCTCAGCTACTCAAACATAGTTTGTCAAGAAACTGTCTTTATACAACATAATCGTGAAAAAGTTACTGCTGGACATAGGCCTCCCCCGGGGTTGCATGACGAACTTCCCGCAACCTTCACAATGTCGTCAGTCTATCGGGTCCAAGATCCGAAATGAGGAAATCTCAAGAAGAACCAAGGTCACTGACATTCGGTTTCAGAATTAGCAAGTTAAAGTGGCATTGGGCCAGCCATATAGCTCGCAGAACCGACAACCGTTGGGAATAAAATAATACCGTTGGTCCGTTTTTGGAGGAGGTAGGGCACAGCGAGATTTTCTCGTTCTAAATTGGAGGTACCTCCGCCTAGAAGATCCCAGCCAAATAACATTATTTGTTTCAAATAGTGTTGTGTTCCTGCGGTGAGTAAGCAGATCTTTTTAGGTTTGGCCGACTCGATGGACCGACAACATTATGAATGATGCGGGGAGTCGGTGGATGGATAAGGCTCAAGACCGTTCGCTATGGAACTATAGCCAGGACTACGTATGTGACTGTTCACCTAGTTCACCTAGCTTCACCTAGTTTCTAAGACGATTCAAAGTGATCCTAGTTATTTTATTGAAATAAATGCCTTTTGACTTTATTATTATTTTAATCTTTATTGCACACAAAGAAAACAATGTACAAAAGGTGGGCTTAATGCCAAGGCATTATCTACCAGCCAGCCTGATTGGGTAGAAACAGGAGGTTGGCGTGCGACAGATTGTTTAACTTAACTAAAAACTATACTATGTATAACCATACACTATATTTAAATATGTATATATATATATATATATATATAATACACTGCAATAGATTAACAGATAGTACAAAACAAGTGTTTTATTAACATGTAGTGTAGATGCTATATGTTCTTAAGAAAATGTTCACGAGTTAATCGTTTAAATGAATCTTTGGAGTCAACTTTTTTTGATATTATACGGAAGTTTATTCCAAAGTCTTACTGCTACAACGGAGAAGGAGTTGCCACGAAAACAAGTGCTATGCTTATGACTTTGACTTTGTTGGGTGTTATTTATTAACTATTTATTTGTTTTTGTATATTTTTTTGTATTAAGCCTTTTTTTTCCACATTTCAGACAGGAGAGCAGTATGTAGACGAGTCGTTCCCCGCATCGGCCCGCTCGCTGTACTACAGCGGGGCGGGGGAGGCGGGTGCGGCGACGCGCTGGCTGAGGCCGCATCACATCAACGTGGACGCCGACCCGCGCCTGCCCTGGGCCCTCTGCCGGGACCCTAGGCCCGCGGACATCTCGCAAGGTAACCATTCCGATCGAGAAATCAGTGGTGTAACTTTGAGGGTAATTTTAACTATCTTAGCCACATTCAAAACTCTCCGAACTCGACATGGAAAAACTTTAAAATCTTAGCTTCTTCCTTTTCATGTTTGAAGAACTTCAGATGTAGCTAAAATTGATAAAATCATCCTAATAATTGCGATCTTCATTACCATTTCGCTTACGCAATAGCCTGGCAGAGGTTAATTGTAGCGGAATTGAAGCAGCTATGTCTCTGAATGTGTCGTTATCATTCCTGCACATGGCGTTGTCATTCCTGCACATAGCGTTGTCATACTTGCATATTACATTGCGGTTTCTGCATATAACCTTGTCATTTCTTTCTGCATATGAATTTAGCGTTGTCTTCTCGCTATATTGATGACATCATTGATGACTTGAGGGACTCAAAATACAAGAGGCTCCATTGCGTCCACTGAAGGCACGAGTACCTTTGCGTCTGTAAGTCCGCCATCTTGATTACGTCACTAACCGCTGGCTTGACGTATTATACTGACTCTACACAGAAAGCTCGAAAGCGGTGTTATTTTTATATTATACCTATGTTTGTGTGAAAGTGATGTTAACTTTATTATAGCCTGAAATAAAGTTGAAATTAAATCAAAAAGCTAATGATAGGTTCCTACTTACATATCCTATCTTACTTATATTATAAATGCGAAATTTAGTTAGGATGTTTGGATGTTTTTAGTTCAGTCACGCGCCGTAACGGCTGAACCGATTTCGGTAAAACTTGGAATAGATAGAGTTATTTACCGAAAATAGCATATACTTTTTATTTAGGGAGCACGCGAGGAAAACCCCGAGCACTGGCTAGTGTTTTGTAACTATGAGGAAAAGTCCTTAGCCTATTTCTCTACATAATTTCACATATTTCAGGTGTTCTCGGCAACTGCTGGCTATTGTCCGCTCTGGCGGTCTTAGCGGAACGTTCGTCGTTGGTACGCGGCGTAGTGGTGCGAAGCGAGCCTCGCGTCGGCGCGTACCAGCTTCGACTGTGCAAGGACGGACGATGGCTTACAGTAACCGTTGACGACCTGCTGCCTGCCAACAAGAAAGGACATTTGGTTTATTCGCAGGTAGGTAACCGGGCGACGCAGTGCTGAAAGGCCCCCCCACCCGATGGACCGACGACATCGTGAAAGTTGCGGGAAGTCGGTGGATGGAAAGGGCTCAAGACCGTTCGTCGTGGAACTCTTGAAACTTGGGGGAGGCCTGTATCCAGCAGTGGACTTCTACAGGATGATGATGTACCAAAACGCAGTGTAGGAAAGTTAATGGACCGATGACGTGATGGTTGTGGGTGGATGGAGAAGGCTTTGGGGGGCCTTTGTCCAGCAGTTGACTTCTTTAGGCTGATAATGATGAAAGTAACAAAAAAAACATATAAACTTATCAACACATCAATCGTGTGGAATCCATTTAAAGAAAAAGAAAGAAAGAAAGAAAAAACATTTATTTTGGACACACAAGCACAGCACAAACTAATAAAATAAAATAAAAAAAGACACAAGGTACAGGTTACAATACAAAAGGTAGGTTCAAAAGGTACATTTAATAATCTTATAAGCGGTAATGGGCTTGCAAACTGTCATAATAAAACGCCAATAATGTTGAGGAGTAGCATGTTTGGCTGAGATGCAAAAGGTTCTGGTTAGATTTCTGCAGCGGGACAAATGATTGCATGATCTTAAAAAAATTGGTGTTGTGGTACCTTACTTTAAGGTACTTGCAGTTTCAGATACCCACGATACAGGGAAACTTAGTCTGGGATGAGGACTATGTGCTCAGTTGGTAGTGACTTTGCCTTCTGCGCTAGAGGTCGCGAGTTCGATCCCTGCACTGGACAGACATTTGTGTGATTAACACAGATGTTTGTTCTGTGTCTGGGTGTTAAATATTTATCTATTATGTATATATCAGTCTCTGGTACCCATAGTACAGGCTGTGCCTAGTTTGGGATCAGCTGAACGTTGCTGATATGTCCGGAATATTAATATTTATTTATTTATTACCTTCCTATATTTGCAGGCTAAGAGAAAACAGCTATGGGTGCCTTTGATAGAGAAAGCGGTCGCGAAGCTACATGGATGCTATGAAGCCTTGGTCTCGGGAAGAGCTATTGAAGGTTAGTCTTTAGATAAATGTCACTATATGTATTATATATATATATATGTATATATATATATGATTATCTTGATTTATCTATTTAATATACCTACTTTATTCTGTATAAACAGCTATTAGCTATAAAGCTAATTATTTTCTTCATAATTTAAGAAACACCATCTTGCCCCATTGTATTGCCGTGTAAATTTGTAATTGTGATCTTATATATTATTTCCGTATGGTGATCAATAAAGTGTTATCTATCTATCTATCTATCTTTAGCATCATGTCCTTGGTCTTGCCTCTGACTACCGCTGCTATAAACCAAACAGCCATATAATTCCAGGGTATATAATATTAATGCTATCCTTAAAGGGATTTAATCTAGTTTGTTCTACGAGTTTTGGAAACACCACATTTTTCAATGACAAACCCCTATGCAAAAATCTGCTGTTTTGAGAACCTAAAAATTCGAAGACATGACGTGACGTGTGCACGACAGAAGCCTCTTCACACTGGTTCTTTCTCCAACGGTCATTACCCCCTTTTCAGGGCCAACTTACCTCATCTGCTCACCAACCAAGAACGACCCAGTGACACGACAAGCAACGTAACTCGTCCCAAAAACTTTTTGTTGAAAAACGTCGTATGTTGCACGTGTGTATTGATGATTACCGTCCTCGGCTCTCTTAAGGCCCTCGCCTAACGGATCTCAATGGCCACTCAGCGGTAATCACCAACTTTACACACTTGTACTTTAGTGTACTTTTATGTACCCCTTGTTGTATTTCCAGGTCTTTGTACACTTACGGGGGCGCCCTGCGAGTCTGTGTCCTTGCAAGCGGGGGGGACAGGCGGGGGGACGGGGGGCGGAGCGCCCTTGGAGCAGCTGGACAGAGACCTGGTCTGGGCGCAGTTGCTATCTTCGAGGCAAGCTAGCTTCCTGATGGGGGCTAGTTGTGGCGGCGGGAACATGAAGGTATGTTGTTCTTTCATGGTCACTGTGCGTTAGGTCATTGTCTGGATTGAGGTATGGTGGCACTGAAACTGGATCTAAAAAGCACTGACAGAAGGAACTAGTGTGGTAGAAGGATTAAAGTGCGTTTCGTAGAGGC
The DNA here is from genome assembly GCA_947579855.1 of Anticlea derivata. NCBI lineage: Eukaryota > Metazoa > Arthropoda > Insecta > Lepidoptera > Geometridae > Anticlea > Anticlea derivata. The sequence goes on along the minus strand of OX388276.1, from coordinate 9,233,063 downwards.
TTTTTTGGGCCGACCACCGTTGGAGAAATCATTTTCTCGAATTGCGACCGGGAACGCAATGTTGAAAGGTCCCCCACCCGATGTACCGACGATCGATGGGCTTGCAACCTCTCACGTATGGATCATTCAATACTGCTAAATGTGAGCATGCGCATATTTGCGGACATGCCTCACAACTACCCCCCTCAGACAATCTTCAAGGATCTGATTGCGTGGAGATCTAAGAGGAGGTCTACCATTCTTGGGGTTAGTATTGAGCCTATTTGTTTTTAAATTTCAGGTGGATGAAGAGGAATACCAACGCCTAGGCCTTCGCCCACGGCACGCATACTCCGTCCTTGACGTGGTAGAACTATCCACGCCCCCCACCCCCACCCGCCTTTTGCGCCTACGCAACCCCTGGGGGCACTACACGTGGAGGGGCGCGTGGGCCCACGGCTGTCCACGATGGACCGATGAGATCAGGAGGGAGCTGCATCACGCGAGGAGTACGGATCATGGAGTGTTCTGGATCCAGTTCGACGACGTTCTAAAGTGAGTTGCCCGATTGCGTTGTTTAGTCGAGAGCACAGTTGGCGCGGCGGTAGAACACTTACCTTCCGATTCAAAGATACGAAGGATCGAATCCTGTTAAACCAATTGTAGATTTTGCATTCGGAAAATGTTTCTTCTCCAAACTAGTGCTCGCAAATAGTGATGGAAAACATTATTGAGGAAAAAACTGTCGACTTTCTTTTAAAAAATAATATTTACGACCCTAAACCTTGTCATGGAAGCTGAAAATATCCTCTAAAACGGTGATGGAAAACATCGGAAGGTAAAAACACGCCAAGATTCGTTTGACGCCCTGAATGTTGCGTCAAAGCGAACAAATAGTGACCATAAAATAAACAGTGCCAGTGAGGACGTTTGTTGTTCAATCAAACACGCCGTCACGACTCAACCGATTTCGACGAAACTTAGAATAGATGGAGGTCTCTACCTAGAATAGCATATAGGCTTTTTATTTAGGGATCACGTGAGCCAAGCCGCGGGCGCAAGCTAGTCAGGTATATCCCAATACATAAATACATACATACTTAAAATCACGCCTGTTTCCCAGAGGGGTAGGCAAAGACCACGGGTTTTCACATGCTACGATCCTGACATACAAAAGTCAAAGTCAAAAGGCATTTATTTCAATAAAATCACTAGGATCACTGTGAAACGTCTTCGAAACTAGGTGAAGCTATGCCTGATCCTCGCGACCAAGCCTAGAAGAATCAGGCAACAAACACGGCTTGGTGCCTATCATTTTTTTTCGATGATCCTTTTTCACAAAATGGAATTTAAAGCTTCAGTGTGGTGCCGATCGAACTAGGTGAGGCTCAAGAGAAAAGTAATCTAATTATAATCCTTAATAAATAAGAGCTTATAAAAATGTGAAAAAAATGAAGACATATGTGAGCTTCAACAAATGATCTAAGGGCAGCACACGCTTCACTTCATGAAATATGTACCTAATGCTTATATAATTAAATAATACTTAAAATATGATGCAAGCAAAAACTGTAAAGACACTGCAAAATGGCATTTTAAACCTCCACCTACCTCTTTTGCTTCATTCACTCTCATCACATACCTCATACATGCTCTTCGGTTAAATCCCAATGTGAAATCTAATTCGTTATTTTCAGATATTTCGACTGCATAGATATCTGCAAGGTGCGAGTGGGATGGCATGAAGTCCGATTAGCGGGTATACTGCCGCCTCTCTCATCCACGAGGCATCTAACGTGTTTGCTACTCACAGCCACACAACCGACTGAAGTAGATTTTACACTCTTTCAAGAGGGGCAAAGGTACAAAAATACTAGGTGATTTATAAAATATGCTATTCCGAAAAGGTATTGATCTGCACCCAATAGGCAATATAGTTTGTTCTACGACTTTTGGAAACCCTTTTTTTATTGAAAAAACTATGAAAAAATCAATAGAAAAAGCTAGAGGATGCTTTTTCATCCCAAACACGCTAGACAGTTAGTGAATTAATTTAAGTAATAATTATCTGTGCAATTAACTTTTTAGGCTTTGAAAATGATATTGAAATGCTTGTTTGAATTGAAGGCCTCATAGCTCAGTTGGTAGTAACTCTGCCTTCTGCGCTAGAGGTTGCGGGTTCGATTCCCGCACAGGACAAACATTTGTGTGGTGAATATGGATGTTTATTCTGTGTCTGGGTGTTAAATATTTATCCATTATGTATATCAGTCTCTGATACCCATGGCTATGCCTAGTTTGGGATCAGTTGACCGTGTGTGATATGTCCGGAATATTTATTATTTTTTATTATTATTATTTTTCAGGAATTCAGCGAAAAGTCAACGGTCCCAGCTAGATCTATGCGTTGTGGTGTTCAGAACTAAATCTGGGCCGAGCGCGCAGATTGGTAAACTTGTTGCGCACAGTAAACGACAAGTAAGTTTAATGAACTCTTTACACGTTACAAACAGATAGACGACGCGGCTGAATCGATCGTGATGAAAAGAGACGTTTCATCAATATATGGAGCCTGGGCCTGCACTGTGTACACTACTCTAAAATATAGCTAAGCAATAAAGTAAACGTATTTTATTGGTAATTTTATTTAAATTGACTTCGTTTTAGGGTACATTATGATTTTCTTCGACAAAGAGAGCAACATTCAGCGCTACAAAAATATGGCGAATGTCAAACGCAAATTATAAACCAACATGGCGGCCTTCAAATAGTGTTCACATAGTAAAAAACTTACCAGATGAACTATTCTTGTACCATCGCATTTGTCTTCAAATTAATGAAAGTGTATTTTTCTTGTAATCTCCTATTTTTTCCTAATTTTTCTATGTAGTGTACATGGACCAGGCCCAGAATGAAATGGCTCCTTTGGTATGAACATAGCCTCGGGCAGGTATAAGTACTGTATACAATTAAGAAGATATACCTTATAATGCGCAAGAAGGTACTTTTACATGCTAGTCAGTCAGTGTCAGTTTCTAAGTGATCCTAGTGATTTTAATAAAATAAACACTCTATGAATTTGAGTCAATATTATTAATTATTATAATATTGACTGGCCTCATAGCTCAGTTAGTAGTAACTCTGCCTTCTGAGGTCGCGGAGGTCGCGGGTTCGATCCCCGCACTGGACAAACATTTGTGTGATAAACACAGATGTTTATTCTGTGTCTGGGTGTTAAATATGTATCTATTATGTATATCAGTCTCTGGTACCCATAGTACAGGCTATGCCTAGTTTGGGATCAGTTGACCGTGTGAATATGTCCGGAATATCTTTTTTTTATTTTTTATTATTGATCAAAAGCATGGGGACCACGAGAGAACCTTTTGACCACATTATCTTCATACCTATGCCCACCTTTGACGCTGCCCACTTTTGACACCATTGAAGCTCCCATGAAAACCTCTTTGACGACCTCGGTGACGCAGCGGGCGAGCGCCCGTCTGAGACGCTCGGGGTGCGGGTTCGATTTCCGCTGCAGAACAAATGTTTGCATGATCTGTAAATATTTTTTCCGAGTCTGGGTGTTGTTGGTTCTCGTAGTTTTTGATACCCACGTCACAGGTAATCCTAGTGTGGAGTCAACACTATGTATGTGAATGTTGGGTGTTAATTAGTTTTGCTTTAAATTGCCTGTCTCCCGTGACGACTTACCTAAACTTACCTACATTTTGATAGGTATGATTATATAAATAACATAATTGTAACTATAAATACCGATAACCGTTGGGGAGTAAAGGTTCTCGAATGGCGACCACGAACCGGGCGACGCAGTGTTGGAAGGCCCCCCACCCGACGGACCGATGATATTGTAAAGGTTTCGGGAAGTCGGTGGATGGAAAGGGCTCAAGACCGTTCGTCGTGGAACTCCTTGGGGGAGGCCTATGTCCAGCGCAGTGGACTTCTACAGGTTGTTGATGATGATGATTTGATTTAGGTCCGCGGCTTCGTGGGCTGCCACAAGATGCTAGAGAAGGGCTTCTACCTCGTGGTGTGCCTCGCGTTCAACCACTGGCACACGGGGCTGGAGCTGGCGGCGAGCGGCGCCTGGCCGCGGCACGTGCTCGCCGCGCACTCCTCCAAGCCGCTGGGCGTGGCGCGCCCGCCGCTGCACAAGCACATCCTCGCGGACGCCATCATCGGCCTCACGCTCGCGCGCGGCCAGCGGCACGAGGGCCGGCAGGGGATGACCGCATATTATCTCACCAAGGCAAGACTTTCGGCCCTACCTTTTGTCAAAAAAGAAATGTTACAAAGTTGAAACGGGTGTCAAAGGGTGTCAACTTGCCCCACAGAAAAAGGGGTGTCAAAGGGTGTCAACCCCTTTTGACACCCCATATACCTTTTTTAGCACCCCTTTGGCTTCCCTTTGACAACCTTTTGAACCTTTCTGTCCTTCTTTGCATAACAAAAGAAATATTAAAAAAGTTGAAAGGGGTAAATAAAGATAAAGATTGTTTATTTGCTTAAACACAATGTAGGTGTAGATGTTAATAATATTTAGATTCAATCATGAATCATCAATCTAAAATTAGCATGCTAATCACACACACAGGCAGGGCAGGCAGGGTGTCACATGGTGTCAACGTAATAACTTTTTTAACACCCCTTTTGCTTTCGTTTGACCCTATTTGACCCTTTGACAACCGCTATGATCACGTTAATCTCCTTTGTGACCCTGTAAGACCTTCAACCCATATGGATGATTATAAAAATATTATTTTCCTACTGAATTATGTATAGAGATACTTATTTGGCCCCTATTTTAGGGCCCACAAAAAATACCACTGTATTTTATTTCCAGGGTTGGGCCGGCCTAGTGGTGATGGTGGAAAACAGGCACACGGATAAATGGATTCACGTGAAGTGCGACTGCCAAGAAAGCTATAACGTGGTCTCTACGAGAGGCGAACTGAAGACTATCGACTCTGTTCCTCCATTGCATAGGCGAGTTAATTTTACATATTTCGCATTGGTTTTTCGCATCATCCGTGTGTTTTACATCATTTGACTTTGACTGGCCTCATAGCTCAATTGGTAGTAAATCTGCCTTCTGCGCTAGAAGTCGCGGGTTCGATTCCCGCACTGGACAAAAATTTGTGACTAACACAGATGTTTGTTCTGTGTCTGGGTGTTAAATATGTATCTATTATGTATATCAGTCTCTGGTACCCATAGTACAGGCTATGCCTAGTTTGGGATCAGTTGAACGTGTGTGATATGTCTGGAATATTTGTAAAAAACAAAAAAGATTAAGCTGTATTCAAACTGCTTTCGATTGTCACCTAAAGTTTTTTGTAAAATTATCCTTATGTCTTGTGAATAAAGTTAATTTTGAGTTTGACTTTTAGGAGCTTGATATACCCAAATGGTTAATTTGAACTGATTTGACCCCAAAACTGCTAAATTTCAATAGAATAGGTTGATAGATTTTTTCAATGAAAAGTGTCAAATTTCAAAAGTCGTAGAATAAACTTTACTGCCAATTATTTATTTATTTATTTTAATCTTTATTGCACACAAAGAAAACAATGTACAAAAGGTGGGCTTAATGCCAAGGCATTATCTACCAGCCAGCCTGATTGGGTAGAAACAGGAGGTTGGCGTGCGACAGATTGTTTAACTTAACTAAAAACTATACTATGTATAACCATACACTATATTTAAATATGTATATATATATATATATATAATACACTGCATTAACAGATAGTACAAAACAAGTGTTTTATTAACATGTAGTGTAGATGCTATATGTTCTTAAGAAAATGTTCACGAGTTAATCGAAATATTAGTTAATCCAATTGGGTGTAGAGTAAGCCATATTCGGGATAGCATACATATAATGAATCACCATGCAAATTCTTACATGATCTGCGAACCACATTCGCAGATCATACAAACATTAATCCCACAGCAGGAGGGAATCGAACCCACCACACCACCTCAATAATGTTTCTTCTTTCCGCAGACAAGTGATAATAGTGCTAACGCAACTTGAAGGCAGCGGCGGCTTCAGCATAGCGCATCGGTTAACCCATCGGCTGGCGGGCGGCGCCAGGCTGCAGGACTGGGCGCCGGGGTCCGACGCACCCCGCCACCAGCCACCCCTAGCCACCACACTGCATGCCTTACACGCCCCACGGCTCATAACATAGACTTTTACTGAAAATAATTTTCACTAAACCGGGATATGTACCATGATTTGTGAGTTTATTTGTTCCCCGATATTTCGGCACTGTTGCATGCGCCATGATCAGTCAACGGAGTTTTTAGTGATAATTATGTTCATCAGCATGATAGTTTCAAAAATGTTACTGCCCAGGCTGTCGATAACCTAAACTAGTAAGTCGCCCCTTATATAACATAGACTGGCATCATAGCTCAGTTAGTAGTAACTATGCCTTCTGCGCTAGAGGTCGCGGGTTCGATCCTCGCACTGGACAAACATTTGAGTGATAAACACAGATGTTTGTTCTGTGTCTGGGTGTTAAATATTTATCTATTATATATATCAGTCTCTGGTACCCATTGTACAGGCTATGCCTAGTTTGGGATCAGTTGACCGTGTGAGTATGTCCGGAATATTTATTATTCTTTTATTACTTCTACTGCCCAGGCTGTCGATTCTGTTTCAATAACCTAAAAAGCGAGAACTCACACTCGGCAGTTCGGCGCGACCCACTTTGTCGCCCCGAACTGCCTAGTGTGGGTTCTCACTTCTCACTTTCGACCGTGAAGTGTATAGATGGTTTTTGTGGGCGCCAATTTTTTTGACATACAAAAACTGTAATCTACAAGGTGTTTCATAACATGTATACCATCCCGATTATTACATTATTCTATCAACAAAAAGAAATAATATTCGCGAAAAAAAACATCAATATTTTTAAATTATTTTTTTGATTTTTATTTCACAAATTTTCTAGAAATAGCTGTTTTTGGTATTTTTATCATCTTTAAAACTAATAACTAAACTTACAAGAAGTTCGGAATCAAGGTTGCTACCTAAAACAGCTGATTCATTGAGTTTGACCTAATTTGACCCCAAAACAGCTGATTTTCGCATAGTTTTATCAATGAAAAATGTCGAATTTCCAAAAGTCGTAGAACAAACTTTATTGCCAATTGGTTGTAGAATAAGCCCCTTTCGGGATGGAATACATATTATGAATCACCTTGTATACACTTCACGGTCGATTAGTGAAAAGTTATGACTCTCACTCTTTCTCACTCTTCGACCGTGAAAAGTGTATAGATTACTGGTTTTTGTGTGCGCCCCTTTTCGTGACACCATACAAAAACGGAGAGAACTCACTAACTTTGCAGACTAGGACATCTGGTATCAGTTGGTGCTTCGATGATAATTGAAAATCTTATCTTTAGCATGTCTATATTAAATCCAACCTTACCTGAACTGCGAAGTCATTGAAATTTTGCAATGGGAGCTTACGTTTTATTGCTTTCCAATGTTACTTTATCGCTGTTCTTTGTTTTTTAAAACTCGCTGTTGGACCGCTTTGTCTTAGCAACCCCTTAGATTTAACTCGTATTCGTACCTGCAAATCTTAATGCAACCTGTTGAACTATTAAATTCCATGCAGATCTGATTGTCGAAAGAACAATCCTGTTTGTGAAAACTATGTTAAGTATGTAAATTTTTAAACCGCAACGCGCGCTTGTTTTCTCTGGTATTGCAAGTCCATAGGCTACGGTAACCACTTACCAACAGCTGAGCCGTGTGCTTGTTTGCCATAACAACGAAAAAAATTGGCTATGTAAATCCACCTCCGCGTGGTCGTGCTTCGGACTTAGATGTTGGTCCCAGCTAGGATTCTTCTTGACGTGTCACTGATTCTTTCTTGGTCATCCTGTATTAGGTCAGTTACCAGGTTGAGGTATGTTGGCTCTGAAAAGGGCCTATGACCGTTGGTGAAAGAATCAATGTAGTGAACGCATTAAAGTGCGCCTCTTAGAGGCTCTTTTCTTGCACATGATAGCTATGATAGCGAAGGCGGCCTAAAACCTCATTCACCCATGTTGGCCACTAGGTCCATCATCATCCTGATGAAATCCACTGCTGAACATAGGTTATACGAACTAACTATCTGTTTGTGTTGATGAAAGTCAATACATAATATTATATCGTCAATACTGCCTTCAGGGTTACATTGTGCCCGCTATTTATATGAATAAGACGATAGAACGCTTGAGAAAAACGTTAGTTAAATGAAAACAACAAAAATACGCGTTTAGCATAGAATTAGGAAGCGAAGACTTGAAATAATGTAAAATTATTTTCACTACATATCCCGAAAAATGATTGTTTTGTTGACAAATTCTAAAAGTTCTTAGGTATATGTGAAAATAATTTTATTAGATTCCTTCTGATTGATAATAATAAACACATAAATAAGTTGTTAATATTTTTTCTACAACACTAAAATACTCGTCTAGATTCGTACGCTATATACACTGCTGGCCAGAGAAAGTGTACACATTTTGCATTACAAAATATGTAGGCTTTCTCTAGACGGTATCCAGTTCTGAAAGCCTGTGTGATGAAATATGCGATTAGCGTGCACTAAGTGTTATTTTTTGACAGAAAAAGTAATTATAAGTCACGTTTATAATTAGCGAGTTAGTTTAGTTATAATATAAATCGTGTAAATTTTTTCATAAAGTTTTTTAATCATAATCATTGAAGATAAATGTAGTGTCTATTTACTTTTTCTTCCGTAATAGTTTTTATGAATATCTATGAATTAATGTTATATCATTTTAATACCTGAATCTGTACTTGTGTTTTTAATGCACAATTCGTATAGTTTTTATTCGCTTTATAGATCTGTTTAGCATTATCTTTCGTCTCTATTTCCGAACAACATAAAAAAAAGTATTCTGGTACAATTATATTCTGGTAATATCTACCACTATGGTAGATTTTTCTAGCTTTATAATTTATAGTTAAATTGCAATTAAAAGTTGCGTGTAAGACATTGTTAACTAAGACACGTATGGATTTAAATGCAAATTCATTCCATTAATACTCGTTATTTATAATTAATTTATAAGATCCTAAAGTGATTAGAATTTCTTGCCATATTTATTTGTTAATTATAATAATTTAGTAAGTTTTAATTATTATAATTATTTATTAATATTATGGCCTATAAAATAAGTGCAATATTTTACAATGTTATTGACAAGTGTGTGTACACATGCTGGCACAATAATTGCGCACTGTAATAAAAAGGTAAAACTTTTGCAGAAATGATCGAATTCAACAGACCGCCGTTGGCTCATAATTGAAAAACGCTGTTCAAAGGAAGTATGCAATTCAATATTGTTTCTTATAAAATTTTGCAATTTAATTCATAATTAATTAAGTAGTTTGCTTATTAAAAATATATGAAACTATTTTGAATTCGTTTCTCTTAGAGTTTAAATTATTCTTCTAATCTTTATGCTATTACAATAATAATAATCGAGGCTTGAATTACAAAATTCGTTGACATTTAATATTTTCACATTAATAGTTCTAAGATTTTATAGTTTTACTACTTGTGCCATAATTTATTTTCAAGTTTAAAGCACATATTATATCAGATTGATGTAATCACTTAATTTTATAATACCTTTTTGTTACATAAAACGAAACGACAAAAATATTTTTTTATCTTGACCAAATCGAATGGTTTCTTTGCCAAAAGTATAAAATATTTTTCTACAAAAAAAGTGAATGTAAAAGTCAAAACAAAACATATTCCTTGCTTCATTAAAAAAATATCTGAGAGGGGCCAAGACTGCTTCTTGTGTGGCCACAAAAACGAGATTGTATCTAAAACATTGCAAGCAAGTGTAAAATTCTTTGTCTACTCTTTATGAAGGAACTTTTTTAACAAATTTTAATTGAAAGAACGTTACAGATGTTGCACTGAACTGTACCTACGTATTGTGGTATTTTGATATCACATTTGTTTTCTCCAATATTTTTTGTAGCATTAAATAAACGCTTATATTACGTGTTAGATTAACGTGAATGCATGTTACTACTATTTAATATAAGAGTATGTAAGGAAATAAATTATTATTTGAAACATGTTTTTTTTTAATACTGATAAAAGAGTCCCTAGAATAGATAGTAGTCCCTACATAATCAGTCATAATAGATACCTACAAAGGTTAATAATCAGTAGCAAAATTCGTCTTTGGGGAAGGACAAGGCTATCTTTTGTCTCAAATGATAATCTTGAAGGGGGTGAAATAGGGGTTGAATGTTTGTACAGGCAATCCATAATTCCTCTATTCAATCAGTTCAAACTCAATGAATCAGCTGTGTCGAGGGTATCAGAAACTACCTAAGAGTATCTATCACGAGTACCTACCACACCCAGACGAACGACGACGCCATAAAACAGCTAGTCTACCCAAAACGTGATAACAAATCCCATTTACAACCACGGTAATATACAATTATCGGGGTTATAATTAGAAGCTAAGCAGTGTATATAAGGTGACTCATAACATGTATTCCAATTCCATCCCGTAAGGGGGTTATACTATCAACAAAATGAAAGAACTTTAGCGAAAAAACATCTCAAGGTTGCAAGAGCTCTTTAGGGGGAGGGGGGTTCGGGGTCGGCAACGCGTGCGTGATGCCTCTTGTATTGCAAGCGCTCATAGGCTACGGTAACCACTTACCAACAGGTGGGCCGTATGCTTGTTTGCCACCTCAGTTGTATAAATAAAAAAAAATATATATCTTACAAAAAAAAAATCCCACACTTTCTCAAATTAAGTACCTGTTTTTTTGGTATTTTTATTAGTATCTTTGTAACTACCTAATTACTAAACGTACGAGTAAATCGGCATCAAGATTGCTTCCTAAAACAGCTGATTGACTTTCAACTGATTTGACCCCAAAAAATATACTTTCACATAGAGTTTTTTCATTGGAGAATGTCGAATTTCCGTCGTAGAAAAAACTGTTTTGCCAGTTGGATGTCGAATAAGCCCTTTTCGGGATAGCATACATATTTTGAATCACCTTATATAAACTTTCGCCTCTTTCATGATGACGAGGCGACACTGAAGACAGGCGTGGTGCAGATACTGACATGCATGTTTGAGGGGTGTGTCCAAATGGGTAAAAAGAAAGAAAATAAATTTATTCAACAAATAAAAAACAGACAAAAATTTATATTTTAATAGGTACCTACGCAACGCAACAGGCGGTTACGAGTCCTACAGAATACGAAATTTGAAAGACAACGCGGATTCAGCTCTTCGAGGTTCGAAAAGTATTTACAGAATGAGCCTGCTGCTATAACAAGAGGTCGAAACATCGGTAATGTTCACTCCGAAACGGGTTTAGAGCTTGGTTGAGAAAAGCTAAAGTTTCCGATCGGAAATCATTCCAATGTTTTCAAATAGCCCTGCTGATTCAGAAACCAGGTTAAATTAAGTAGTTTTTGTATTGGCAGTGGGCAGTTCGCAGAACCGAAAACCTCGGTTCTGCGTAAATAAAGGTTCTCGAAAAGCGATCGCGAACCGGGCGTTGCAGTGTGAGCATTGGAGGCAAGGCATTTGGGGAGGCTAATGTCCTGCAGTGGACTTCTACTGGCTGATGATGATGATGAAGAAGAATGTTACGATGTCGGGACTGGGCAAAGTTGGCTTTTATCTCATCACCATCACCAACTACAGCCTAAACTCTTGTTTAGGCTGTAGTTGGTGATGGTGCCATTTGGTGACCATTGCTCCCCCAGAGAGCCACGAAAAAAAAACAAAAAAAGGCCGAGGTCATTAGTTCATACGAGCTCAGGTAGGTAAGTAAATCTACTTACCCACCTACTTAATTAGGCGTGAGTTAAAAATAAATTGATGGAATATTGGGTAAAGCACACACGCGTACTTACCCGCCTCCGCTCGTTCACTATAGCAGAGGCCTGAAACTGAGCGATGAAACGCGTGTTTAGTTCATGAGAAGAGCGTGGCCATACACGGCGCGATTAGTATGTGCGCTGACGCAGTCAATTTATGATGGACGTTTTGATGTTTTTGGTAAGAAAAATATCTAAACCGGGTTCCGTAGGTATACATGTTTTCTTTGCAATCACTAGGTTCCAGGTGTTTCATACCACTTATACCAAAAAGAATCTCACCTACTCTGGGCTAAAATCCGGGAACTTTGAAACTGATCCTTACCTTAACCACAGATAACATAATACTATACTTTTTTTATCTTTGTCAATAAATTTTATTTACAGAAAGAAACTTAAAACTAATACAAGTTAATATTTACAAAATACACAAGAAACAGTTGAGCCATCTAAAGACCGTTACAAACGATCTATAGATAGCTCAACTGATCCAGATCACTACCAGTCGGAAGCGTCCCCAAGACGCTGGCAGAATTGCCACGCTGGATGGCAATGCTAATTCGCTGGGCCAAATAAGAGCCAGCTCTCGGGTCACGCGTCGCTTCGATCAGTCGTCCTGATATCTTTTTGAAAGCCCGGAGGGCCCCGTTTCCCCACACACCCAGGGTCTCAACCCTAAAAGGCTCAAATATGTAAGCCCTATCAAGACTAACATATTTGCGCCTTTTGAGATCCTCTGCCGAATCTGCCGCCGCACCGCCCTAACTGATGTCCCCGGAAGATGTGTGCGCGCTAGTGTATCAACACAAGTAGCGTCCCACACCATAGGCCTACCCTTCTCCCAAGGGACCAAAGTCATATTGTCAGGCCGCTTACCATCATCATCATCGTAGCAGACCATTCGGTTCGAGAATGGCTGGGACGTTAATACTGGTAAGAGCCTGGCGAATGATGTCATTAAGGCTAGCGTTAAATCTAGGCGGGATATTCTTCCGGCAGCCCTAGTGCACGATAATCCGTGGTGACCGAGCTGATCGACCGCCGTACCACACTGGCACTGATGAGGTGCACAACAACGCGCACCCAACCGAAGACAGGTTGCAAGACGGAAGGTGACAGAATCCATTAGAGTACCAATATTATGTGAAGGAAGTGCTTGCAGCCAAAGTCCTGACTCCCATTTAGAAACGGCTAGGAGACGGGCACGATCTGCGGAGCATGAACACGTTTGTAACAGACAATTCCGTGTCAACTCGCACAGAGGCCCGTCCCATTGCCGTTGAGATGAAAGAGACCGGGGAGGAGCAGTATTAGGGCAAGCACTATGCCAAGCGTTTATATATTTATACTATACTAGCCTTTACAGAATAAAATAGATTGGAGTATGCCTTTGAGGGGCGAGCGATATCGTAGAGCTAAATCGCTCAGCCCCTCAATGTCCAGTTCAAAATTAACTTTAATCAGTTGAAGTAAGAATCATTTTGAAAACATCAAAACATCGCGGTCATTTTGAAAACAATTCAAGATGACCGCGATGGTCGACGTTTGAACTCCTCTGAATGTACGCCGACGATGTACCTATCGCCCTATCTAAAGATAGTAAACCTATCTACTTATCTCATATCCTCATATTGCTTAAACATAGCTAACAGAACCCCAAAAACTTCCTAATCACCATTATTTATCAATAATCGCTCGCCAAAAACTATAAATATCTGCACAACCTTATTTAAAGCATTGTTTATCAATCGCAAGGTTAACTTTTATAGCAAAATGTTGAAGTTGGCTTGTGTGTTGTTGACGATCGCCTCACGAGGGTTTGGAGACTCCGTTACTGACGGGACCACGCTCTTGCAGACTTTTATTGTAAGTTAAGTATAATACGACTATTTTATTGTACCTACATGTGTAGGTACTATGTAGTTAGGTATGTGTTTAGGTTACTATGTAGTATAAAAAATATTATCTAACTAATTCTATAAAAGCCGTTTTGTCTAGTTTTTTAACCAGAGGGGGTAAACAATATCCAAGGTCAAGGTCCAAGGTCAAGGTCAAGGACAAGGACAAGGTCCAAATATTTGCGCACATTTTGCAGTAGTGAGTATGAGTATTCCATATGTGACAGGTTGCAAACGCAAAGCCGCTTATAGGAATAGGTACTGGTTTCCTAACGATGAACATAAAGCTGTTAATGCGCACTTAAATTTTCCTATTTTTCCTCATTTTTCATTTGTGCACGACCGGTTTCAAACCCACGACCGTCGGACCGAAAGTCGGGGTACCACCCACTAGGCCAACACGGCTTACGAACATAACCAGTAACAAACAGTAAATAATGTATTTCAGATTCACCGACATGGAGACAGGACCCCTGTGGAACAGACCATCGCTCTGACCACGGACCCTGACGCGGTAGAAGCTGCCACTGCGCAGTACGGGTATGGACAACTGACAGACGTAAGTAAAAAAACACCTTACAGGCCGATACATAGTGCCGAAACTGCAATGGGATTCCTTTGGTATAAGTGACCACGAAAACCATTGTAGGGACCCTGTAAGTGTGAATGATACTTGAGCCATGAGTTTTGGATGGAAGCGAGAAGTATGAACTTCAGTTACTAAGCGACCTCGAACAAGTGTGTACGTATCCTAAAAATAGAATAAACTTTTATATCAAATTTATGTGGTATTTAGTAACTCCCAGTGCAAACTTAGAACTTTAATATAAGTAGGATAATAGAACTTATAATTGGTGACTCCGTGAACAATTTGAACAATAAAGTGAAATAAAGTTTGCATTGGTTTCATAGACAGTTTTTATAAAAGTGTAAGTAAATAAAGTGAAAAATGAATGACCAACCGATATTTTTTGAGAGCAGTGACAAGGTACTGCAAAGTGACGGGACAACTGAAAATATGTCTCAATTAGCTGCAATCACAGTTTCTTCCCGCATACCAGACTTTTGGAGCGAAATGCCTAGATTGTGGTTCGCTCAGGTTGAGAGTATTCTAGCGTCGCAAAAACAAAGTGATGAGACCAAATACAATCTGGTCGTTGCGAAAATGGGACGCGAAGCACTTCAACAAGTAAGTGATATTCTCATATCTCCACCCGAAAATCACAAGTACCAAGTTTTGAAAGAGCGGCTACTACAAGTCTATGAAGAGAGCGCTGAAAGGCAATTCCAAAGATTAGTAGGTGAGATAGAATTGGGATCTCAAAAGCCATCCCAATTACTACGTCGTATGCGAGATTTGGGCAGAAATGCAAAGGCGTCAGATCAAACTCTGCATAGTTTATGGCTTGCGCGACTTCCAGCGAATGTTCGAGCGGTACTTACTGTAAGTCAAGACCAGGACTTAGAAAATTTAGCTAGAATAGCGGACAAGATTATAGAAAATATTCGTGGAAGTGAGATAGCTGAAGTTAGTACCAACTCTACCAGCAGCAGCCAGTTTCCTATAGCGGAAGTTCTAGCGCAGATGCACAAACTCAATATGGAAGTGGCATCTCTTCGTGAGGAAGTGCAACAACATCGTCGCAGTTCTTTTCGACGAGGAAATAATCGTGGTCGTGGCGATTTTAGGAGCAATTCAAGACCAAGATCCAAGTCAAGGACAAGGGATGACCCGAACTGGTTATGCAAATGGCATTATAGATATAGAAACAAGGCAAGGGAGTGCGAAAAGCCTTGCGCTTGGATATCGCCAGCGGAAAACTAATGGAGGTACAGTCTGTCGCGATGGGAGATTTTGTACCAGGAAAAAACCATCGCCTAAGTGTTTTTGATAGGGAAAGTGGTATAAAATTTTTAGTAGATACGGGTGCAAACGTATCTGTCATTCCAGTGTCGGTGAAGCAAAAACTATCGGGTGAGTGCACTAACTATAAACTATATGCAGCCAACAGTAGTGAGATTAAAACCTACGGTACTAAGACTTTTAACTTAAATTTAAGATTGCGTCGTCCTTACCGTTGGACATTTATTATTGCGGATGTAAATCAAGCTATACTAGGTGCTGATTTTTTGGAACATCATAATTTGTTAGTAGATTTAAGAGCACGTAAACTAATTGATAAGACGACTAATTTGAAAACTTTTGGAAAAATTGTAGAAACGAATGATTACTCTGTTAGCACAGTAGACATTAATCATCCATTTCTAGATTTATTGTCTGAATTTTCTGATATCACTAAGCCCGTGTCATTTAATGATTTAGACCGAATATCTAGCAACGATGTATATCATCACATCGAAACGACAGGCAAACCCGTGTACGCACGCGCGCGACCTCTTCCGCCGGATAGATACCACAAGGTAAAAGAGGAATTTAGGTTAATGCAGGAAATGGGAATATGCAGACCGTCTAAGAGTGAGTGGGCCAGTCCACTGCACATAGTAACTAAAAAAAATGGAAATATTCGACCAGTAGGTGATTATAGACGTTTAAACGCTATAACCAAGCCGGACCGATACCCTGTACCGAGACTTCATGATTTTACTTACATTCTGGCAGGTAAAAAGATTTTTACAAAAATTGACATAAATAGAGCTTATCATTACGTGAAGGTAGCACCTGAGGATATTGCGAAAACAGCCGTAATCACGCCATTCGGATTGATGGAGTATATTCGTATGAATTTTGGGCTCAAAAATGCTAGTCAAACATTCCAGAGATTTATGAATAACGATGTGCTAAAAGGATTAGATTTTTTATTCAATTTTATTGATGATGTAATAATTGCTAGTGACGACATTGAACAACATAAAATGCATTTACGAAAAGTATTTGAACGATTTCAGAAATTCGGTATTACTATAAATCAAGAAAAGTGTGAGTTTGGTAAGTCCAAAATTGAATTTTTGGGTTATGAAGTTTCAATCGACGGAATTCGACCCCTGGACCATAAGGTCAAGGCCATAGTAGAATTTCCTCGACCGGAAACTATTGAACAATTAAGACGATTTTTAGGAATGATCAATTTTTATAGAGCAAACATACCCAAAGCTACTAATTATCAAATCATTTTGAACGAATATTTAAAAAATTCGAAGAAAAATGATAAGACAAAAATTGTATGGACGGACAAAGCGATGGAAGCGTTTGAACAGTGTAAAGTGAGCCTTAAAAACGCAGTAATTATATCTCATCCCGTGCCCAATGTGCCGTTATCTCTGATGACGGACGCGTCTGATAAATGTGCAGGGGGAGTTTTACAACAATGGGTAGAAAATGCATGGTTACCATTAGGATATTTTTCAAAGAAGTTTACAAACGCTCAACAAAAGTATTCTACGTATGATAGAGAATTAACAGCAATTTTTATGGCAGTTAAACATTTTCGATTTCTTTTCGAAGGTCGTGAATTAATCATTTTCACGGACCATAAGCCATTGACATATGCAATGAAAAAGGTGGAAAGTAACAGCGAAACACCCAGACGTACAAGACAGCTATTATTCATAAGCGAATTTACAACGGATATAAGGTACATAAAGGCCGAAAGCAACAACGTAGCTGACGCGTTATCGAGAGTTGAAACAATATGCTATCCTACGTCCATTGATTACACAGAATTAGCATCAGCTCAGGAATGCGATTTGGAATTGTCAAAATTATTAAGTGAAAAGAATGATAATATTTCTCTAAAGAAAATTTTCATTCCCGGTAGCGATAGAATGATATACTGCGAAAATTCAACTAGTGTATGTAGACCGTATTTACCTGAAAGTTACAGAAAATTAGCATTCAAATCAGTTCATGAATCTAGTCATCCAGGTATTAGAGCAACGCGAAAAATGATAGCGCAACGATTCTTTTGGTCAGGTATGAATCGCGATGTTAATAAGTGGGCAAAAACATGTATACAATGCCAGAAATCGAAAGTAGGAAGACACACTGTATCTGAATTACAGCAGTATCCTGAAGCTAAGCGATTGTCACATGTTCACATTGATATTGTAGGACCGTTACCACCCACGAAGGAAAATTATAGATATCTAATAACAATGATAGACAGATTTACACGATGGCCAGAAGCTATTCCTGTTAGCGAAATAACAGCGGAAATTGTCGCAAAGGTATTTTATGAAAATTGGGTTACACGATTTGGCATTCCCGAACGTTTAACTAGTGACCAAGGTCGGCAATTTGAAAGCAATTTGTTTTGTGAACTTTTAAAGAGAATAGGTATAAAAAAGAGTAGGAGTAGTCCTTATCGACCACAGAGTAACGGAATAGTCGAACGTTGGCATAGGAGCATGAAACAGGCTTTAACAGCGCGACTTATGAACAATACATCATGGAGTGACGAATTACCTACAGTCCTACTTGGTTTACGTGCGGTAGGTAGAAGCGATAATGGCGTAAGTCCCTCAGAATATGTTTACGGTACAACTCTTCGTTTACCTGGTGATTTTTATGATATCTCAGATAATCGAAGCGTTGGAGAACATGTATTTTTAGATCAGTTAAGAAATCATATAAATAATTTGAAACCAGTTTCGCGAAAATTACGGGATTCACGCACATTATTCGTACATAGTGAGTTAGATAAATGTGAAAATGTTTTTATCAGGAATGATGCAGTACGCAGACCATTGACATCACCGTATGATGGTCCTTATCGTGTCATTAAAAGGAAAAATAAAGTATTTACAATCCAGTTACCCAATAGAACAGTGAATATATCCATAGATAGGCTTAAACCTGCATTTATTTTAAATGAGCAGAGTAGTGAGCAAGCAGAGGATAATTGTAGTAATATAGGTAAAAAGTGTATTGTAGAATCTAAGACTAGTATTAGTGAAGAAAATACAAAAAATGATGTTGAAAAAGTAACAAAAAAAGGTCGTAAAATAAGATTACCAGTAAGATTTAATTGTTAAAATTATTAATTAAAGTTCGTCAAACTGTAAGCAATGCATTAAATACGAATTATTTCAGAAAAATATTTTTGTTTAGTTAATTGTTAACTTATTCCATTCTATTTTTTGTATTTCAAGAGCGAAATCAGTATCGATCACATTTCTAAGGATTGGTTATTATCGTTATCGTATCCGTAATAGGATCAGCTCTCTAAATATTTATGTTACAAATAGTCCGATAATAATGAAAAGTGAGGCGGTATTTCAATCCACACTTCATCGAAGCTAGCTAAGAGCAACTTGAACCAAGTGTTTATTGAAATGTGTGACTCTTTGTTCTCAAGTGCAGTAGGTGACGAAAATATATTTTATTTGTTTATGGTATCTTAAGTGTATTGTGACTTTTATATTTCTATTGAATAAGTTTATGAATGTTATTGTGACCATATTTTTGTGTTTCTAGGATAAGATATTTTTAATTTTTTGAAAATTTATTGTGTAAAATTTGGGGGGTGTTATGTAGGGACCCTGTAAGTGTGAATGATACTTGAGCCATGAGTTTTGGATGGAAGCGAGAAGTATGAACTTCAGTTACTAAGCGACCTCGAACAAGTGTGTACGTATCCTAAAAATAGAATAAACTTTTATATCAAATTTATGTGGTATTTAGTAACTCCCAGTGCAAACTTAGAACTTTAATATAAGTAGGATAATAGAACTTATACCATGATAAAAATACCTACCTAGGCCATAAAAGGTGTATCTATCCCGAAAGGGAATTATTCTGGGCCCAATTGGCAATTAGGTTTGATCTACGACTTTTGAAAATTCGTCCCTTATACCTTATACCTTATTGCAGTTGTATGGTTACCATTACCACTTACCATCAGGCAGAGCATCAGTTACTTGATACTTATAAAAGCTCCTTAAGCAGCTAGCTGCTAGCTTGCTTGTGGTGTCACTGATTCATTCTTGGTAATCCTGTATTAGATTAGTGACCAGGTTTAGGTTTGGCCCTGAAAAGGGCTTATGAGCATCGGTGAACGATTAATTGTAGTGAAAGGATTACAGTGCGCCCATTAGGGGCTGCTTTCGTGCAGATGTCACATGTCTTCGAATTTTTAGGTTCTAGGACATGCCGGTTTCCTCACGAAGAATATTTGTTATATATTGGCCGTGGTGGCCCCGGCTGAAGAACAGGCCCCTCCATATCTCATATCCGCGGATGTCGTAAGAGGCGACTAAGGGAAAAAAGCTAGGGGATGGGCAGCAGCGTCTCCTATTTTAACAACGATAGCTCTAACTGCGCTCACCAACCCGCATGCCCAGCGTGGTGAGTATGGGCAAATCCCCCCACATGATAAGGAATTCACTCTGTCTGTGGGGGAGGCCGTGTTCAGCAGTGGACGTCGTACGGCTGAAATTATGATGATGATGATTGGTACACGACCGGAAGTAAACCACGACCTGTGGATTTGATGGCTCTACCACCACTCCTGTGCTGTGTTTCTAGTAGGTAACTAGAAACACATAGCCCGTAACTCCTAACATCACTTTTCAATTACTCTCACGGTTTCCGACTTTGCCTAAGTGGCCCTGAAAAAAACCTCACCCTTTAGGTATATATAATTAAAAAAAAACAAGGATCATCGAAAAAAATGATAGGCTCCAGCCGTGTTTGTTGCCTGATTCTTCTAGGCTTGGTCGCGAGGAACAGGCATAGCTTCACCTAGTTTCTAAGACGTTTCAAAGTGATCCTAGTGATTTTATTGAAATAAAAACCTTTGACTTTGACTTTTTAAAAGAACCACTTTCTTTTCCAGGTTGGCAAAAGTCGCGCCTACAAGCTAGGACAGTACATCCGCCAGCGCTACTCCTCACTCCTGTCTCCCCAATACAACAGATCAGAGATATACATCCGTTCCACTGACTCCACTCGGACAAAGATGACGGTTCTGACTGCTATGGCCGCCGTGTACCCCGCGTATGACCGCAGTTGGAGTGTCCAGATCAACTGGGTTCCAGTGCCTTATACCACCGTGCCTGTTAAATATGACTTCGTAAGGGACCATTTTTTTTATATATTTATCATCCACACCACATCGACACGTGGGTATCTTGAACCACTCGCTTCTCGAGATCCTTTCTTCCAAACGTGCAAGTTGTGGAATGAGCTTCCTTCCGAGGTTTTCCCACTAACCTGAACCCTTTCAAGAAAAATACAAGAAGATAGGAGATAGGAAGATTAGGAGGAAGTAGGGCACAGCGAGATTTACTCTTTCTGAATTGGATTAGCCTGCCTGGGGAGGTCCTCCACCTTACAGAAGATCGCAGCCAAATAACATTATTTGTTTCAAATAGTGTTGTGTTTCTGCGGTGAGTAAGGTTGCCAGTGCTCTTTAGGGGGGAATGGGGTTCGGGGTCGGCAACGCGTGCGTGATGCCTCTGGTATTGCAAGCACTCATAGGCTACGGTAACCGCTTACCATCAGGTGGGCCGTAAGCTTGTTTACCACCTCTGGTGTATAAAAAAAAAAGATTTCTCTAGGGCAGGCAACGAGCAATGCTCCAGGTGTTGCAGATAGGCGACGGTAACTGCTTACTATCAGGTGGGCCGTAAGCCTGTTTGCTTCTGTGTATCATAAAAAAAAGTGCACTAGCAAAGAAAATTCATAAAACGATAAAAGATATCTAAAACTAATAGACGAATAAAGATACGAGCTTAATAGTGATCTGATAATCGGCGTGCGATGATGTCCTCTGAAAGTATTTCAAGATTATCCTTACGGCTACCGAATAAGGTCCATTTTGAGTTTGACTTTTATGGACTTGCGATATCGTTTAGCTGTAACGGGTACGATACAGCTCAACCTCTGATGTCAAATTGAAAATTGACTCATCTCGTAAGGATGTAGGTAATTTATTTTAAACATTATATTAGGTGACATATCGCAAGCCGTTTGAACACGGCTTAAAAATACTAGAAAGATTGTACTACTCGTAGAAGAAATTTCAGTAGAGCTAGTAGTCAAGCACGTCCAAATGGCCACGAACACTTTGGCATTCGCATTTCGGACAGTTTACAAATCCATCTCCGCTTCTTCAAAACTTTCTACATCATTTTTAAACCAGCCGATACCATTTTTTGTTACAGAACTTAGCCAACCTGAACTGCCCTAACTACATAACAACTTACTACCTCTCTATGTACTCAAGTCCATCTAGTATGGACCAGTATGCTGACGTCATGGAGGTGTTAGCTGATGCCAGTGGCAGCAGTATGATCAAAAGCTTTCCTGCAGTTTCTTACGGATTCTACGATGCTTATGTTAGCCAGGTGAGAACAGATCTAGTTTTGTAATCCTACTAATTTATAAATGCGAAAGTTTTTTTTTTTTATACAACTGAGGTGGCAAACAAGCATACGGCCCACCTGTTGGTAAGCGGTTACCGTAGATTATGAGCGCTTGCAATACTAGAGGTATCACGCACGCGTTGCCAACCCCGAACCCCCTTCCCCCTAAAGAGCTCTGGCAACCTTATTCACCGCAGGAACACAACACTATTTGAAACAAATAATGTTATTTGGCTGCGATCTTCTGTAAGGCGGAGGTACCTCCCCAGGCGGGCTGCTCCAATTTAGAACGAGAAAATCTCGCTATGCCCTACCTCCTCCAAAAGAATGCGGATGCACGCTTGGTTCAATCACGCTGTAACAGCTCAATCGATTCCGATGAAAACTGGAACATATAGAGATCTTAGCATCTATGCTGTATTGCTTATCTAGGTACCACGCGAGCGAAGCCGGGCGCAAGCTAGTTAATTGTTAAAAGTTAATTGTACGCCGTACTTCAATTGATTTCAATGAACTCTAAAGTGCAGTAAACGGTTTAAGTAATAAGGTAGTAACTCCATGTTTATAACTCCAAATAACTCTAATAACTTATTTATTATTTATTTACTTAATTAACACGGTTGAACCATTTAAAATGAAATGCACTTTTTAACACCATATCTGTACTTTCAGGAAAGTTTAGGAATACCATTGAGTGATGAGATTGCCGCGATCATGCCTCGTCTCAAAGAAGCCGCCGGTGCAGCCATGGACGTCATCTTCGCAAACGATGACGTCAATTTGATGGCTGGTAAGTTGACCTGTCTTAGCGTCAGCATCCACGGCCCTTAAATAAGCCACAGCTGGCTGTAAAACTCGATCGCCCTTTAATTACTTCATAATCACTCACTAACTTTATCGGCTCGCTCATAGTATGTCGGCCTTTTTCGTTTGTTTACTGTTAGAAAAGGAGACAGGGCGAGAGTTATCCATAAAGTTAGTGACTGCATATCAATAAGAGTCTATTTGTCTTTTGTCGACACGATGTTTCCCTACGCCCCCGTACGTGCCAAAGGGCATTATCATTGCGCTTACCAGGCTGGATCAGCTCATACAAACTTACTATCTTCAGGTGTACTGCTAAACGAATTCTTCACATACGCTTCAAGCATCATCGCCGGAGACGACACGCCTCGCGTCAGAGTCTATTCGGCCCACGACATCAATGTGTTCTCTTTAATGGCGGCAGCAAAGATAACTCCTCGCCAGGGAGTCCCACCGTATGCTTCAGTTTTCGCGCTGGAACTGAGAAGGGTGGAAGAAACTGGACAATATGTTGTGCTGGTAAGTAAATTAATCCTACAGACTGCGCCAGTTAAAATTTGTAAATGAGGGTAATGATGAATTATACTCATAATCATCCTCATCATTTCAACTGTGAGAAGTTATGAGGTTCTTTACAGGCCACACTAACACTTTAAAATCTTACGAAGGCAAAGACTGGTAGACCTTACAAACCATAATGTATTTGCTATTTCACAGGCTGTCTACAAACCTGACCCTGACGAAGCCCTGGTTTACCTGCCTATAGCTGGCTGCGAAGCCCTCCTCTGTGACCTGGAGCAGTTCCAAGAACTGGTCTCCGAGAACTTGCTGGATGAGGACACGTGGAGAACGGAGTGCGGTTTCACTGAGGACCTCGTGATTGATGACTCTTCGATCGCATAAGACTGATTTTAATAATAATTATGACGGTGAAGCTATAAAAGGTTTTTTTTAATCACATTTAATATCCTAAATTACGAAAATAAAGTCGGGTCTTGAATGCATTTGCCATAGTTCTGTATGAAAAAAACACAAATTTTCAGATTGGAGTCAATCATTGTACTGCTCATCATCATTTCAGCCGTACGACGTCCACTGCTGAACATGGCCTCCCCCACAAACAGAGCAAATTCCTTATCATGTGGGGGGATTTGCCCATACTCACCACGCCGGGCATGCGGGTCGGCGAGCGCAGTTAGAATTATCGTTGTTAAAATGAGGGACGCTGCTGCCCATTGTACTGCTACTAGCAGCGCATTTCATTCAATTTCAATTTTCATATCTCAATCGTAGGTAGGTACCTACTCACCTTTACTTACCTTTAACTTATCAATATAGTTATAATACCATATTAGGTAGGAACTTAGGAAACCTTGGCGCCACTAGCGTAGGAAGATCTATCAATCACTAATGAATGGTAATTTTTAAGGCATACGTTCATACAACCTTACAGATAGATAGATAGATAGATAAACTCTTTATTGTACACAGAGATAGAAAATAACAAAAGGGAGAAACAAAAAATATTACGTACAATGGGCGGCCTTATCGCTAAAAGCTATCTCTTCCAGACAACCTTTGGATGGACAGGATAAACAGATCAAATAAGACGGAGGTGTACAAAAAGTTTAACACTACAATACGTACTATAAAAAATAATAATATACTAATACATAAAAGGAGGAGGTAGGGCACAGCGATATTTTCTCGTTCTGAATTGGAGCAGCCCGCCTGGGGAGATAACTCCACCTTACAGAAGATCGCAGCGTTGTGTTCCTGCGATGAGTAAGGTTGCCAGAGCTCTTTAGGGGGGGAGGGGGTTCGGGGTCGGCAACGCGTGCGTGATGCCTCTGGTATT
Source organism: Anticlea derivata (assembly GCA_947579855.1). Classification (NCBI taxonomy): domain Eukaryota; kingdom Metazoa; phylum Arthropoda; class Insecta; order Lepidoptera; family Geometridae; genus Anticlea; species Anticlea derivata. Next base: position 9,208,254 of record OX388276.1, on the reverse strand, counting down.
GCAAGCGCTCATAGGCTACGGTAACCGCTTACCAACAGGTGGGCCGTATGCTTGTTTGCTATCTCAGTTGTATAAAAAAAAAAAACCTAAATTTTACCTAACTATTTGTAAATATACCTAGAGAGAGATAAGATTATACCTACTGATAATTCAAAGACAAGGACAAGTAGTGACCATACACCATAGTTTAAAAAATATTTAGGGATTTAGCAGATCGAATAAAGCACACAGCACTTGGCACGTCTTTGGCAGTTTTATTCATGATAAAGGGCCTACTATGACCTCTTACTGCTATTCAAAGCGAGCTTGTCAGCACTATTTTACACGACTTTGAATGCATATTTTTGTTTTTCAACTTATGTCATTGCCTAAACAAATACGAAATGCTGATAGTAACAGTGCAAGAGGTGGTAAAATATCTATCTACAATAGTCTTTACCAAGCAATCGTGTAGTGTAGGTGAATCCAGGAATACGGAAAACAGTTCTAGCAAGGACAATTTCCTAGTCGGAATGAACATCTGACGAGGCTTCTTTATAATGTCATGGACTAAGATGGTCACTAGATGTGGCCTAAGCATATTTACCATCAAATTGAATAGCGAATAATACCTACGAAAATTACTTTTCCTTATCTAAGTAATTAAACTTATTCATATTCATTACCTCATTTTATATAAAATTATATGGTGAATTTGACTGGCCTCATAGCTAGGTTGGTACTCTGCTTTCTGCGCTAGAGGTCGCGGGCTCGATCCCCGGACTGGACAAAGATTTGTGTGATTAACTCAGATGTTTGCTCTTCTTTCTTTATTTTTTCTCTTTGATTTTTTCTCTTAGTACCCCTGGATGTCGTATGAGGCGACTAAGGGAAAAAAGCTAGGGGCTAGGCAGCAGCGTTCCCCTATCAATACTAGCTTTAGCTGCGTTCGCCAACCCGCATGCGAGGCGTGGCGAGTATGGGCAAATCCCTCCACATGACAAGGAATTTGCTCTATCTGTGGGGGAGGCCATGTTCAGCAGTGGACGCCGTACGGCTGAAATGATGATGATGAAGATGATGATAAGCTAACATGTCAAAGATCTGTCAGAGAGCCATTGAAGTAAAGCGCATCCACATCATTCTTTCGTAGTCGAGACAGTGGCATGAAATCCTCAGTTTTCAGTGCAACGTTGTTTGCAAACGAGCCCCGCCTTCCGATCCACAGGTCGTGGGTTCGAAACCTGTCGTGCACCAATGGATTTCCCATACGGAAAATTGATGTGCGCTATGCTAGTGCTCTCAAACGGTGAAGGAAAAAATCGTGAGGAAACCGGCATGGCATGCCCTCTTCTACGATTTAAGAGCTTAGCTCTTGTCGGTGTAATGATGCAATGTCCTAGAACCGGCATGTCCTAGATCCTAAAAAATCGAAGCCATGTGCACGAAAGGAGCCTCTGAGACGCGCACCTCTCAGAGCACTGATAAAAGATATGAAACTACTGAGTAGGTACTAAGTTCGTGAGAGTTATCGCGAACTTAGACCTTACCTACTAAGTTTAAAAGTGTCACTTCAATTCATCCTAACTTCACATACTCTAAGTAAAAAGGTTCCTAGGTAGCGGTCGCCGGAAATGACGTCCTGATGGCACTGACTGCATAGCGAGCGTGCTTCCGCCTACGCTTACTGAGCGTTCACAAGTAGATTGTGTTTCTTACTAAGAAGACAATGAGAGATAAGATTTTAATGCCCCAAATGGTTTAAGAATTTTATTTTTATTTTATTTTATTTATTTAACAAAACCAACAGCACTTAATCTAAGATACAATAAAAAATTTGATGCTAATTCTTACGGCCGGTAATGGATTTATATTTTTTAGAAAAAAGAAATAGTAGATTATGCAACAAGGGCTTAAAGTAGTGTATTATGTCAAGGGCGCTATATTGAACCCCGAGAACGAGGGATTTCTATGGTATTGTTAAGGCAAGAATCCTGAGTACGAGGGGTTCAAGATCGCCCAAGACAAATACACATATAAGCCCGCGATGCATACTCTACTTTTTATACTTCCTGCGAGGCAATTGAAAACAATAAATAATAAATAAATCTGCATTCATTACCTTAGTGCTACGAATAACATTGAGAATTAATATCTCATAAAGGGTAACAAATTAAACGATGCCTGAACTAGGCAAACCTGTGTCTCAGGCGGTAAAAGGCTAAAATTAATAACTAAAGTTGGTACTTATGAATATTCAAATTAAATAACTTAAAATCTGTAGCCTATAATATGCCATTGACGAGCAGGTAGTGTTAAAATAATATAATGGACAGTCAATGCGTCAAGTTTAGAAAAATTTACATTATTTTAGTCCTCCTCCATAAACTTTAATTATCTCGTTTAAATGTTCCTTTAGCATTATGAAATATATCAATTGAATAGAAGTCCTATGTTCTTTGAAGTCGATTTACTATAGAGTTTTGCGCATAGTTTGTGGATGAGTTCGCAACGGCGAAAAATTTGGCATGTCTAGTGCGAGTCTTTGGTGTATATGTATATACTAAGAATTTTATTGGTAAGTTCAGGACAGTCTATGTATCCATTACAAAGCCCATGTAATTTGTGCGATGGATTTATTTAAAACTAAACTATCTAACCTAACGGGTTTCTATTTATTTCTACTCTAATTTAAAAAATAACCTAGGACTTATACATTCGACTCGTACATTTACTTATCTTATCAGTGGCACATAATTTTATGAGTTTTTCTAGATAAGATTTAGAAAGTCTAGTTAATGTTAGTATTTTTCACACAACTCACGTATCCTCTCGGTTCATCCCAAAGGAATTTAATCTACAACCTAAATCTGTTTAGACTGGCGAGTGCTGGAAAGAAATCTATTTTATATACGAATGTGGATGGATGTAGGAGTAGACGTAGGCCAAATAAAAGATGGATGGACTGTGTGAAAGTGGATATGGAAAGGAGTGAGTGCTGAGATGACGACTGATAGAGGGAAATGGAAGAAGAATACATGTTGTGCCGACCCCACATGATGTGGGATAAATGCAGGAAGATGATGATGATGATAAATAGTATAATAAATTGACGAACACGGTGGCGTAGCGGGCGAGTCGATATTTTACACATTAAAAAAAAACAATGAAATCGGACCATCAACTACCGACCGATCGAACCCGCGACCTCTAGCGCAGAAGGCATAGTTACTACCAACTAGGGGTTGCAGTTTCATAAATTCTCAGTTTCGAAATTGACGTATAAAATTGGCCTCATGAGTTTCGAAGTTTCGGTATTTCGAAACTGGATGTAGGATCGGAAAATTAAGAAAAATAAGACTTTTTGTTCGTTGTGTATTTAAGTAAAAAAAGGTACATATTTCCAAAAAAAAATCCTTATTACCCACCGGAAAACGCATAATGAAGGCAATTTTGTTAAATTGTATAACTAATAGAATAAATAGGTGGACTAACCCGCAAAATTTTGTTTTAAATGTACTATTTCATAGATTTCACTTCATTTTCACTTTTATCTAGAAGTTTCGAAATTTAGAAACTGGAAGCGTCAATTTCGAAATTGCAGAACATGGCAAAATGGTCCGAAATTCCGAAACTATGAAGCTTCGAAATTTTGGAATGCACCCCCTACTACCAACTGAGCTATGAGGCCAGTGACACGACAAAATGAAGATTATTTATTATTCGACCTTTCTGTCTGTGGTCATCATTTCAATGCATTAATAAACCAAGCATTAGAAATGTATTTCGCGGAGAAGGTTATTTCCTCGGGGTATCCATCTTGGGCGAATCGTATCTTAGAAGTTCAGACGTGTGTATGTACAACGCTGCATTACGATGTTGTTTTTTATATAACTATGGTGGCAAACAAGCTAACGGCCCAACTGTTGGTAAGAGGTTACCGTAGCCTATAAACGCTTGCAATACCAGTCATCACGCGAGCGTTGCCAACCCCGAACCCGACCCCTTAAATAGTTGTAGCAACCTTACTTACCGGAACGCAACACTATTTGAAACAAATAATGTTATTTGGCTGCGATCTTCTGTAAGACGGACGTACCACTCCAGGCGGGCTGCTCCAATTTAGAATGAAAAAATTTCTTTTTTTTGAGCCTCACCTTATTTGATCGGCACCACACTGAATCTACATTCCATTTTGTGAAACGGGTCATCGAAAATAATTAAAGGCACGCGCGCCGTGTTTGTTGCCTGATTCTTTTAAGCGCGAGGAACAGGCGTAGCTTCACCTAGTTTCTAACACGTTTCAAAGTGATCCTATTGATGTTATTGAAATAACATATGTGCAATATTTATTTATTTATATAATTAAACACCTTTGACTTTAAACATCTCTACAAACTTAATCCAAGATTCAAGATGTTTATTTGCAGAAATAAGTGTTACAGAGAGGTCTTAAAGCTATCCAATAAAGGAAGTCGGCTCACACTTGACATAATGCAAGAAATAGGTGCAACCTTAGAAATAAAACTCTAGTTTCACGTCCATTTGCTCTAGCCACCCTTGTTTGGATGGGTTCATGCTATGAGTAGGTAACCTACGTAAAAATACAAAAACATCTCTCAGAATAAGTATTCTGAGAGATCTTTTTACTTATTCTATGGATAGATAGATAGATAGGTAGATAGATAAATTGTTTATTTGACAAACACACAAATACAGCACAGACAGAGATAAAAGCAAACAGAAGAAACAACAGCAGGTAACAATCACACAAAATAAAATAAAGCTTAGTAGGTAGGCAGGTTAACAGTAAAAAAAGACTAATACAAGTAGCAATACAACATACACAAGAGAGACATCATGAGCCATCTAAATACCGTTAAATATAAATAATAATAATAAATCACTAACAGTAGACACATTTACAAGAGAGAAAAGCAGGCGCCTACCTCACTCATCAAGTGGGTGCCAACTGGTGGTTGATACCTACATTTCATGTGGTATCGTCTACGCTGCAGTGGCATGGGTCAAAAAGGTCCTATCTCAGCTTATAATAGGCCATAAAGCTCCTAGAATAGGGGTATAAAGGTTCTCGAATGGCGACAATTAACCGGGCGACGCAGTGTTGCAAGGCCCCCTAACCGATGGACCGGCGACATTATTAAAGTTGTGGAAAGTCGGTGGATGGAAAAGGCTCAAGACCGTTCGTCATGAAACTCTGTGGCCTATGTCCAGCAGTGGACTTCTAAAGGCTGATGATTATGATGAATTATAAAGTTAGTCATTTTAGGATTGAATATTTAGAATCTTTAATAATCTGTAATAATATTATGTGTTGATTTAGTTTTTTACATACCTAACGGTTTGGTTATGTGTAGTAAACAAATAAAAATACTTTGCCGTCGTTTTCTATCTTGAAATTTAACGTAATATTGGTAGAATTAAGCAAAAAATGCGAAGTATTACTTAAGTTAGGCTTTTATCCTTTGAGCCTACTCAAACAAGCGTTTTTAACATCATCGGTGGGTACGAGTATGTCTTTGTCTCGTACCGTGGAGAATGTACAACCAGTTTCTTGGTTCCTTCAGTGATAATACCATCCCTTAGTAGCGTCGGGTTCAACACTTGTCGCGCTTACGGAATAAATCTTTACGAGGTGTCATCTTCACCGTAGTTTGAAAATAAAACTATGAAAATTAAAGTCTGGTCTAGATGTATGTTTTATGTAAAATTCTACTATTCTACTAATATTGTTGATACGAAAGTAAGTGAGGTCGTTTGGATTTTTGTGGTTCAATCACGCCGTAAATAAAAAAGTTTAAAAGCCACTGAATAAATATAAATAAATACACATAATAAGTATATACCCTCACCCCTCACTGGGGTTCCCTGTGTCGTGGGTACAACTATTGTGGTTAATCTATCGACAGAGCTCTCTTCAAAGACCTCTTAGTTCTTTTATTTTGATCTTTGCCGCTTTCCGAACGGCAAATTAAATGCATTTTGACACGGTCCATCTTATTGAATAGTTGCAGCAACTACTTGCGAAACCGTTCATGAAAATATTTCCTAAGCAAAAATTAACATTTCATTGTCTATGAGAAATGCGAGGCGCAACTACCTGTAACACACTAGTTCTTTCAACGTCGGTCGAAAGAGTCTACCTATCATAGTTTATTATATTTGTTGGTATTTAAATCCATTCCATTATCATCCATTATCATCCAATCCATTATCATTTTTTTTATATAGATGGATAGAAAATTATTTATTTTGCACATACAAAGTTGCTATAAAGCATTATCTTCCAGATAACCTTTGCTTTTGAAATAACTTAACAGTCGCTAACCGTTCGTAAAAACTAAATAGAAAGCACCATATTTTTTAATAAGCCTGGTTGGCCTGATTTGAGGTACCCCGACTTTCGATCTGAAGGTCGTGGGTTTGAACCCAGTCGTTCACCAATGAGTTTTATGTTCGAGTTTTATAATATTATTAGGATCATCATCATCATTTTAGCCGAACGACGTCCACTGCTGCCCACAGACAGAGCGAATTCCCTTATCAGGTGGGGGGATTTGCTCATACTCACCACACTGGGCATGCGGGTTGGCGAGTGCAGTTAGAGCTACCCTTGTTAAAATGAGGGACGCTGCTGCAAATCCCCTAGCTTTCTTCCCTTAGTCGCCTCTTACGACATCCGTGGATAGGTAGATATGGTATTACATATTAGGGTTGTTTTACATAAAACTCAATAAGTTCTTTGGATAAAAAATTAAGAACCACTTAGTTTTACTGTAAATTGCAAGTAGTATGTAGGTAATCTATACGAAATGAAAGTGTACCGAATTTATGTTAATAAACAACTTTTCAATGGCGCAAATGTTGCCACCACGTGCCAAATCACAAAATTAATGTCGATTTTGTATGGACTAGTAAGTAGGTACCTCATTTTGTTTGTTTCGGTTGGGAAAGCCCGGTTCGGGGTTTGATTCCAAGGTTGAGTGATTTCAATTTGATTGAATGTCGAACGGTGAATGTTTTTAATGAGAATCTATACACAACTCTCGACAGGGTTCCGTATCAATGAATTATGTAGGACTTATGGAAATAAGCTCTTTTCAAAACCCCGGCAGAGGATTGGCCCCTCCGTTCTACCTACCCGTGGATGTCGTAAGAGGTGACTAAGGGAAAAAAGCTAGGGGATTGGCAGCAGCGTTCCCAATTTTAACATAGATAGCTCTAACTGCGCTCGCCAACCCTCATGCCCAGCGTGGTGAGTATGGGCAAATTCCTCCACATGATAGGAATTCGCTCTGGTAATCTGTGGGGAGGCAATGTTCAGCAGTGGACATTTTTCGACGTAGGACGTAGAGCAGTCTTCAAAATTCCACAACTCTACATGGTATAAGATGACGCTGAAGAGACGACAGTCCAACCGAAATGATGATCAAGTGACTTTCAAAAACCATTGGCTGGTCAAAGTCAACTCACGAATCCAAATCGGATGTGCAGCGTTTGGGAAACTTCGGCATATCTTCTCGTCACAGATACCGCAGAGCCTCAAGACGTAAGTCTATAATCAGTGCGTGTTGCCAGTGATGACTATGGTACTGAGACTTGGTCGTTAACTATTGGCTATTGTGTTTGAACCCAAGCTCAAAGTCGCGTAGCTGGCTATCGAAAGAGATATACTCGAAATTTCATTACGTGAAAAATTAAAAAATACCGTAGTAGAACTAAGGTCACCGACATAGCTTTCAGAATTAGCATGTTGAAGGCAGTTGGCACAAGTCGATGGATGGAAAAGGCTCAAGACCGTTTGTCATGGCAATCTTTGCGGGTGACCTAAGTTCAACAGTGGACTTTATCAGGCTGATGATAATAATGGTGAGGTAGTGTATCGCACGCCGTTTGAGCACGGCTCAAACATCAACTAGACGTCACCACCACTTCTTCTTCTTCTTCTTCCTGCCCTTGTCCCACATTATGTGGGGTCGGCACAACATGTTTTCTTCTTCCACTCTCTTCTGTTAGCCGTCATCTCCGCACTCACTTCTTTCTTACCCATGTCATCTTTAATACAATCCATCCATCTTTTCTTCGGCCTTCCTCTAGTCTTATATCCAGTCACCACCACTACATATACTATTAAGTCCGGAAAGAAGATAATCCCATCCTCAGACTGGTCACGCAGGGTTCACTGACTCCTGTTTTTATCGAGCGAGTTTGCCCAAGCCGGTGGAGTGGAACTGAAGATCGTCACACGAGACGCTTTCGTCATCCGGCCTTGGGGTTCGGCAGACGGACGGAAAAAACGCCGCCTTAGGTTTCCATCTTTGAATTTTTTTGATAGGGCAAAGACGGTCAAGTGCGAGAACTCGCGCCCTGGTCCCCGTACCATTGGTCGTGAGTTCGAATCCCGGTCCTGCATCAGTGGCCATGGTCAAAAAATAAAAAATTTACAAACTTATATTTGCGGTCGCTCACGTAGTCATTGTATGACAATGACCGCATATAAAACTTTGTTTCCTAAAAAACTTCGAAATTCCTCTATTTCAGACTTTTTCCTTTATTTGTGTTACAAAAGCTCCTAGCATTCCAAATTTCAGAATTGTGAGGTAGCTGGAAGTTCCCTGGAGGTTTTTCATTATAGCCAGTTCCATACAAAAAATAAACATTCATTGCCATATCTTTTTAATGCATTAAGCTTTGATTTTTATACGGCACCATAAGCCCACAGACCTTAATCTAGCCTTTTCTGACAAAAAAGGGTCTTGACAGACGGACAGACAGACAGACAGACAGACGGACAACAAAGTGATCCTATAAGGGTTCCGTTTTTACCAAATGAGGTACGGAACCCTAAAAACTGCCTTTTATTTAGTTAATAGCTTGAATCCGCGTCTTCGCTCGCGTGGTACCTAAAAGTAGAGCTAGGTATGCTATTATAGGTAAAGAACTCTAATGTTCCAAGTTTCATCGATATCGGTTGTTATTAAACTACAAACATTTTCACAAACTTTCGCATTTATAATATTAGTAGGATTGTGTGTATTTAGTTACAGACTAAAGTTAAACATTGTTGTTATTCAAAAGATTTTTTTTTTTTAAATAATTTCTAAGAGTCTATGTTGCATCTGACTAGAGACTCAGTTTACGATATTAAACGCTCGTTTGCAAACAACGTTGCACTGAAAACTGAGGATTTCATGCCGCTGTCTCGGGTACGAAAGAATAATGTGGATGCGCTTTTACTTCAATGGCTCTCTGACAGATCTTTGACATGTTAGCTTATCATCATCATCATCATAATTTCAGCCGTACGACGTCCACTGCTGAACATGGCTTCCCCCACAGACAGAGCGAATTCCTTATCATGTGGGGGGATTTGCTCATACTCACCACGCTGAGGATGCGGGTTGGCGAGCGAAGTTAGAGCTAAAATTTTTTGATTAAAGATGACAGCTGGCAGAAGCCAGCTGTCATCTCTGCACTCACTTATTTTTTACTCTTGTCATCTTTCATTCAGTCCATCCATCTTTTCTTTTGGCCTTCCTATAGTCTTATATCCATCCACTCTTTACGTTACATGATTTTCGGCCCTCCCAAGCCCCTCATCAAATTAGATATACGGCCTTTTGAGAGGTTTGCATAATCTTTTTTCCATCGGTAGAACTGAAAACCCTTTTTAAGGCCTCTCTTTCGCGGTGAAATGAACATATCAAGCCTTGTTTAAACGGCGTACGATATGTCATCTAAAATTTATTTTAAAATGTTCCTTAAATCTCTACAGAATAAAGTCAATTTTGAGTTTGACTTTTAGGGGCCTGCGATTGATCTATATTGTAAGTACGTCCTTAAATATCAAAGTTAAAAAGGATTTTCATCAGTACCGACACGTAAGGATCATTATGAAATACATAAAAAAAAATATTTGATGACATATCGCACGCTGTTTGAACACGGCTTCACGCGGTGAATGCACCACACAAAACTCCGAAGGCAGATCCACACAACTCTTTAACCGCGACAATAATCGACACCGCAAAGAATAGTTTACAAAACAATATAAATAATAGTATTTCAAGCTATGAGCGACAGTTTAGATCGCGCAACCGTGGTGTTAACCCACCTATTAATAAATGCCTCCAAAATGACCGCTAAATTCGCGATTCTAAGCACCTTACTCATATGCTGCAACGGGCTCAGCATAGGAACTGTCAGTGATCATGTGAATAAAAGTGAAACAAGCATCGGAGACGTCTTCCCGGATTGGGTCCCTTTCAAAAACAAACACGGCGACGAACTGGGAGACTTTGTTCCAGTTAAAAACAAGGTCAAAAAAAGGTTGGCAGAGCCTATGAACTTTATTCTTAAAGCCGTAGCTGAACCAGAAGGCGAAGACTATTACGACAAAGGACAGGGAGGAGGTGATAGTGAAGATAACTACGAAAATAAAGAGTGGTCGGATCTTCATAGACCTGCAGAAGCTATCGATAACAATAAACAGGTGAACCATTCTGAGCTATCTGAAATAGATGGGGTGATTGATATTTTGACAAGGAAACCAGCTTATTCTATAGCTGACGCAATCAATAATGCTCGTAAAATAAATTTTGAGATGGCAACAGATGAGCCTGATGAAGAAGAACGTGAAGAAAGCCCCAATAATATTCCTACGACAGAAGAAACTCAAACAAAAACAAAGAAATCAAAAAATAGTGAAGAGGATGTTGATTACGAAGAAGGCAGCTCAGATAAGCCGAAAATAGATCCAGTAGAGGATGTTAGTGAAAGTGAAGCCAGAAAAGCGAAAATATTAGACGCTGTTGACGAATTGAAAGTTCGTCACGCTGAAGAATCAAGGGCTATTTCTGAAAAAGTAGAAGAAGAAATGCACAATGAAGAATTCGAAAGAAACAGACTGCATCCAGTTAAAGCCAGAGATAAATACGGAAATCGTAAGAAATATCAGCAAATCACTCCCGATTACGAAGAGTACGAAGACAAAAACGCGTCTTTAGAAGAAAAATATAAAGTACGTTCGATCAAAATAGAAACAACATCACAGCAACCAAAAAGAACAACACTGAAAGATAAAAATAAGTACGTTAACTCAGGCAAACTGTCAGTCTTCAAAAATCCTCAACTCTACATGGTATATGATGACGTTGAAGAGACGACAGTCCAACCAAAACTAGGAACACAGAAGTTTTCATCTCGATACATTTCCTCTCCACCAACAGACGAAGACGGTGAGAGAATATCACTTGTCCCTGAAGACTCAAAAGAGGGAGAACCTACCTTATTCTTCCCAAAGAAGAGAAAGAGTAGGAGACGAAGGATCAAAACCACTCCAGCCCCAGATTCTCTGATCGCTGAAACTGTGACAGAGAGCTTGAAGCATATCACTGCTATTGACACTACTGCTGCTGATACCAGAACTGACACAACTTTAGACACAGCTCCATCAGCTACTGGAGATGGTGGGACAGTTTCTGGCAGTGATGTGACAGGTTCAAGCGCTGATTTGACAGGATCTGACGATACGACAGGGGTTGATGTGACTCCTAAGAACAGAAATGGCGTGATTGATGCTGTCCCTGCATCTTCCGATCATAAGAAAGAGAAGAGTGGGGACTACCACAGTGAGAAGGGTAAGTTATTTTTGATTTCCTATTCTGTTGGGTAAGGGTTTCTTACGCAGCGCATAACGAATAAGACGTTATACATTTAAAAAAAATGTCACATGAAGTTCTAAACATAGATGCAGCCAACAAAATCTCAAAATATATGTAGATACCTAAAAGTTTACAACTGCTTATTGTGCCACTGGTTCTTTGTTAGGCGTTCTGCATAAAGGTCTTTGAGCAGGTTGAAGTATGGCCCCGAAAAGGACCAGTGACCGTTGGCGATAGAACCAGTGAGGTGAAATGATTAAAGTGCGCCGCATAGATGCTCCTTTCGTACACATAGCACATGTCTTCGAATTTTTGGGTACTGTGTGTGTGAAAAATTCACCTATATGATTTTATGACTTGCTGTTTATTATTAATTTTACACATTCCCCAAGTCTTTGTTAAATTAAATTAAGTAGGAATTAGAATTATTTATTTCAGTTAAAACAGGAAGCCTACAGTATAAACCAAAGTGCCTACTGTCTAAAATTAACTTAAACATACTCTTAGCGAATTAAATATTGTACAAATGCTATCATGTTATCAGATGTCGACATGTTGGACCTCGAGTACATAGGCATTTCAAAGAGTGAGAGCTCTTAGCGTTGGCGCATTATGAGCGTGACAATACATTTGGTAATACATTTTTGCCGCCCTTATTTTTGTGTTACCATTGAATAAAGAGGTAGAAGTTTGCGGTACTGTTTAATGTAAGGGAAGAGGGAAAAGTCATCGGAAAAATATATTGTAGACTTCTAACTGTAAGAAATAAGAAATGATAAGAAACGGTTAAATTTGCCCTCCTAAACATAAGCCGCTTTAGTCTTGACTAAACCATTGTAAATATTTTATATAATTTTCCCACTATTTACCTACATCTAAAGAATTGTGTCCAACAGACCACCTCCCTGTCAAAGATATCATAATATCACCGTACCTTTGCCAAAACCACGTTTATTCCCAAAACAATATTCGATTCTCCTCCGAACTCTACTTGCTAAGGGACTTTGGACTACAACACGTTGTCATAAGGTAGAGCAAATCAGAATCAGACGTATAACTCTGCAATGGTGCAGACTACCTTCCCTAATTTCATTGACAGGGTCTGAGGTGGGTGTCTCAATACGATATTTGATCATTATTTCGAATTTTTGATATGAAATAATTTACCTGTAGCACAATAACACGGTCGGTGTATTCTTTTTTCGAAAGGAGCCTCTAAATGCCTCACTTTAATCTTTTCACTGCACTGATTCTTGCACCGACGGTCATAGGCCCTTTTCAGGGCCATCATACCTCAACTTGGTCACTGACCTAATGCAAGATGACCGAGAAAGAATCAGTTACACGACATACAAGCGCTAGCAAACTTTGATCACACTTAGATCTTTATAAAACTTGGTATGGAATCCCGGGTTCCGCCGGAGCGAAACCGCGGGCAGCCACTCCTGTGTCCATAAATTCAAAACTTTGACTTGCAATAACAGCTTTTAAAAAACTTCAGCCATCTCGTGCTAGGTACTTGGACCTGTGTAAGTATTATTTATTGATATACAACATGTTCCGTTACTAGTATACTTTCCCGAAAACGGATCTATATTATTCTATCACCAAAGAGATAAAATATTAAAGAAATAAAAAAAAAATCTGGTTGTTTTTGTCATTTAGGTTTATCGTCTATGTTACAGTAATTATTGAACATAGGTACAAGAAGTTAGGCATCAATAGCTACCTAAAACAGTTTGAAAAACAAAACAGCTGATTCTTGCAGTATTTTTAATGAAAAAAACATTCCAAAGTCGTACCAAGAAGAAATTTTGTTATCAGTAGTATACAAGGTGATTCATAATATGTATTCCATCCCGAAAGGGGTTTATTCTACAACCAATTGGCAATACAGTTTGTTCTACGACTTTTGGAAATTCGTCATTTTTCATTGAAAAAACTCTATGCGAAAATCAGCTGTTTTGGGGTCAAATCAGGTCAAACTCAATGAATCAGCTGTTTTAGGTAGCAATCTCGATTCCGAACTTCTTGTACGTTTAGTTATTCGTTCTAAAGATGATAAAAATACCAAAAACAGCAAATTTGAGAAATTTTGTGAAAAAATATTCAAAAAAAAAAAAAAAATGTTTTTTTTGCTAATATTATTTCTTTTAGTTGATAGAATAACCCCCATTAGGGATGGTATACATGTTATGAATCACCTTGTATACTCATATTATAAATCAATATACATACATTAAATATACAGTGTTTAAGTGTAGATTTATACTAAGACATTGTAAATATAATTAAATTAGCTAACACTAGGTATACCAATAAATGGTTTCGTAAGTTGATTGACAAGCATGACCGACTGTAGAGATGCATTATCACTCGGTAACGTTTAGGTCCCTATTCTACTAAAGCGTACATATTTACGCATTAATATTTAAACAGATACCATGTTATTGCAACCTTCCTTCACCTCAAGTGAAAATATTTTCAGGGACCTACAACAAAATGTAACAAACACATTTCATTTATTTGAAAAACAATGAAATACGACTTTGCATACAGAAAAATAAAAGACACACGGTGTTCGGTAAAATGTATAGTAAGCCAAAATGGTTCTATTCTGGCAATAACTTCTGCTGTAGGTACGACTTTTGGAAATTCGACTTATTTCCATGAAACAAGAATCTGCTGCTTTGGGGTCAAATTAGATCAAACTCTAATCAGCTCATTGTACAGTACAAAATAGATCTGTAAACTATTCTCCTCATTAAAAGTCTAAGCAATGAGTTAAAGCGAAATAATGCGGAAATTAATGCAGCTGCTTTAGTGGAACGCATGCCTAAGCACGACATAGAGGCTTTAGAAAACTTTAAATATTAAATTTATCGGAACGAATTCTACATTTGGGCCATTTTTATTACTAACAAGTTGACCAAAAAGCGAATAATCGATTTTTGGAACCTTTTTACACAAACTACTGCTTTTTGTATACGGAGTTCTTTAGTGCATTTATCTATGGGAACTTAGATAAATAGGCTAAAGACTAGCCAAACAGGCACTTCCCCTCATAGCCCATTTACACTCGCATGCGAGTCGCGAGGCGAGCTGCGAGGCGAGCCGCGAGACAGGAGCGTGAAAAGGCGCTCACGGCTCGTCTCGTCATTCGCAACGCTCGCGTCCGAAGCGGTTTTTTGGTCACGAGTCAAAGGACCTCGCGACAAACGCGAGCGTGGCGTTGAACTCACCACGAGCTTGTAAACAGGAAGCTCATTAACCATCGATCACGCGAGGTGCGAAGCGAGTCACGAGACGAGGGACGAAGCGCGAATGTAAACGTACTATCAGAGAATTGGAACATGAATATATATGATCTGCATCATCAGCCTCTAGACGCCGTGGTGCCCCGGTTGAAGAATAGGCCACTCCATATCCACGCACCTACCCGTAGATGTCGTAAGAGGCGACTAAGAGAAAAAAGCTAGGTTATGGGCAGCAGCAGTGGTGAGTATGGGCAAATTCTCTCCACATGATAGGAAGTCGTTTTGGAAATCTGTGGAGGAGGCTATGTTCAGCAGGGGACATCCTACGGCTGAAATGATTACGTATGGAACACGTTGTAGCTTGAAGCAATACTGGAGACCACGACACAAAACCTCTCTAAAATAAAAGTTTCAAAGTTAAAAAGTGTATAATAGCGTTGATGATTAACTAACATGAAATAGGGTCCTACCATGACGTCTTATTGCCATTCAAATGCGAATGTTACAACAAAATCTTTTCCACAACAACTTTTTTTTTTTTTTTTTTTTTTTATCACACACGGTCAACTGATCCCAAACTAGGCATAGCCTGTACTATGGGTACCAGAGACTGATATACATAAAATATATATATATAACACCCAGACACAGAACAAACATCTGTGTTAGTCACAAATGTTTGTCCAGTGCGGGAATCGAACCCACGACCTCTAGCGCAGAAGGCAGAGCTACTACCACTGAGCTATAAGGCCAGTCATAATTCTAATTTAGTTTTATTTTTTCTTTAATTCTATCCTACTAATATTATAAATGCGAAAGTTTGTGAGGATGTTTGGATGTTTGTTGTTCAATCACGCCCAAACGGCCAAACGGATTTGGATGAAATTTGGTACAGAGATAGATTATAGTCTGGAATAGCATATAGGCTACTTTTTATGTAGGTACCACAAAAGCGAAGCCGCGCGCGGGAGCTAGTGTTTAATATCCTTCTGGTAAAGCGTGCGTCTTAGGCCACATCTCTCTTGCAAAAGTGAGATGGTGGTCAAACGCCAAACCATCACCAATTAAAAAAAAAAAAACATAATATTTTCATTCTATGAAATTTAAATAAATATGTTTGTTCATCATCATCATCAACAACCTGTAGAAGTCCACTGCTGGACATAGGCCTCCCCCAAAGAGTTCCACGACGAACGGTCTTGAGCCCTTTCCATCCACCGACTTCCCGCAACCTTTAGAATGTCATCGGTCCATCGGGTGGGGGGCCTTCCAACACTGCGTCGCCCGGTTCGTGGCGTTAATATGTTTGTTGATATTTCCAAATTATGTAACTATCATGGAAATTGTGTACCTTCATGTTATTTATCGATAGTATTGCATATTGCAAAACTGATTTAAGGTTGATTGCTTTATTGCAATTAGCTTGCGCCCACGGCTTCGCTTGTGTGGCACCTAGATGAAAAGTAATTGATATCCTAACCTAAATAAAGGACTCTATCTATTCCAAGTTTCATCGAAATCGGTAGAGCCGTTAGGGCGTGATTGAACCACAAACATCCTCACAAACTTTCGCATTTATAATACTACCTTCCACCCACGGCTTCGCTTGCGTGGTACCTACCTGCTATTCTATATGCTATTCTATGTAAATAACTTAATCTATTCCAAGATTCAACAACAACAAACATCTAAACATCCTCACAAACTTTCGCATTTATAATATTAGTAGGATTGATTCTTGGGCATGCTGCCAGTTGGCTGATGTTTTCCTTCACCATTAGAACGTTCCACTGAGCCCATTTTAATTTAGGAAACATGTTAACTTTCAGCAAGCAACCCCAAGTCCCAGTTCAATCAATTTGTTCATAAACTTCGATAGAATAAAAAGGAATATCAGGTATAAAGTTAGGTTCAACTTTTATCAATTATGTGGTTACTTTATGAGTACTTCGAATGAGATAGCATTCCAAGTGCTCATCACGTATCCGTGGGAAGAGGAAAGTTACCAAGCTTTTAGCAAAAGTACGTACCTTTAGAGCCATTGCGTAGCTTTATGTTAACAGAACTTTATGTTAACAGCTTTATGCTGGCCGTGGTGGCCCCGGCTGAAGAATAGGCCCCTCCATATCTACCAATCCGCGGATGTCGTAAGAGGCGACTAAAGGAAAAAAGCTAGGGGATGGGCAGCAGCGTCTCCTATTTTAACAACGATAGCTCTAACTGTGCTCACCAACCCGCATGCCCAGCGTGGTGAGTATGGGCAAATCCCCCCACATGATAAGGAATTCGCTCTGTCTGTGGGGGAGGCCATGTTCAGCAGTGGACGTCGTACGGCTGAAATGATGATGAATGATGATGTTAACAGATCTTTTTTGTTTTA
This sequence comes from Anticlea derivata, assembly GCA_947579855.1. Classification (NCBI taxonomy): domain Eukaryota; kingdom Metazoa; phylum Arthropoda; class Insecta; order Lepidoptera; family Geometridae; genus Anticlea; species Anticlea derivata. The sequence goes on along the minus strand of OX388276.1, from coordinate 9,190,954 downwards.
GCTAAAGTTATAGCAAGGATAATTATCAAAAATTCTAAATGCCCGATGAATTTATGGAGGAGGTAGGGCGCAGCGAGATTTTCTCGCTCTAAATTGGAGCATCCCGCCTGGGAAGTACCTCCGCCTTACAAAAGATCGCAGCCAAATAAAACTAAAGTAAAGTAAAGTAAAGTAAAAATATTTTTATTGACATAATAAACATTTCACAATCTTATTTGTATCCATAGGCTTCTGAACTAGTTTTAAACTGTATTTCAAGAGCCAGTGGCTTCTCCTAGTTAATGTAAAACTAAAATTATTATGTCTAAAAAAAAATTGGAAAGTAAGTAAAAATTAAAAGTAATAAAACTATTAGTTTCAATAGTGTTGTGTTCCTGCGGTGAGTAAGGTTGCCAGAGCTCTTTAGGGGGGGAGGAGTTCGCAAGGCAACGCATTAGCAATGCTCCAGGTGTTGCTGATGTCAATAGGCGACGGTAACCACTTACCATCAGGAGGGCCGTAAGCGTGTTTGCCTCCGTATAACATTTAAAAAAAACATATTTTTTCCATTGTTGAAATACCACAAAGTTCAAGCTATATTTCCTGTAATCAATCCTTTTTTGGAGCTCTGTATCTACGTACATACGTATGGCGTCATGGTTATCGTAATCGGCTACAACTATCAAACTCCCATTAAGTTCTGTACACGATGGAATTAAAATTTTATATGCAATAGAATAGAATATAACATTATTGTACACCAAAAGAAAAATACACAATCCAGGAATAAAAAAAAAATCCGGATATATCACACATGGTCAACTGATCCCAAACTAGGCATAGCTTACTACAAAGTTACTATGGGTACCAGAGACTGATATACATAATATATAGATACATATTTAACACCCAGACACAGAACAAACATCTGTGTTCATCACACAAATGTTTGTCCAGTGCGGGAATCGAACCCGCGATCTCTAGCGCAGAAGGCAGAGTTACTACCAACTGAGCTATGAGGCCAGTCAAATAAAAAATTATGTGGCAATGGGCGGCCTTATCGCTAAAAGCGATCACTATCAGGCAACCTTTGGATGTAATCATCATCATCAGCAACCTGTAGAAGTCCACTGCTGGACATAGGCCTCCCCCAAAGAGTTCCACGACGAACGGTTGTGCCTATCATATGGGGGGGGTTGGACCATAACCCACCACGCTGGTCCAGTGCGGGTTGGTGGGTGGGACGACAGAGCCTCGTTCGCTGAACGGCAGGGTGTACCACGAGCCGGTGAGGTTGGCTTGGGTTCCGGAAGTTGTTAATGGAACCCCTTACACCCCTTGGATGTAATATGCCGGCTTAATCTGCTATTTCGAGAGCTGTTTGGACGCCCTTTAAGACGATAAATAGACATAGTTTCAGAATAACGTTGTGGATGAATTTAATTATTTATTCAGTGTTGCCAAGCCGTTTTCAACCAATACCAAATTATAGCATTCATAGAAAAAGAGCTGATACGTAACACATTGATTCTAAATTAAATTTCGGGCTTCAGAAGTCGTGACAAATCGCGAAATTGGGGTTTACGTAACATATCCGTGGCTGAAAGTGATAAGGTAGGTAGGTAGTTTATTACGCAAAAGCAGTGAAATATTGCGAAATAACGGATTTAATTTACAAGTGTAGGCAAAGCATGTAGACTTTGAGGTTTCTATTAGTGGCTTATGAATGTCAGTTGTTGTATGGGCATGTCATGAGGAGGGATGAAAGTCATGTAACGAGAAGAGCGTTAGGTATGAATGTGCATGGATATAAGACTAGAGGAAGGCCGAAGAAAAGATGGATGGATTGTATTAAAGTGACATGAGTAAGAAAGATGTGAGTGCGGAGATGACGGCTAACAGAAGAGAGTGGAAGAAGAAAACATGTTGTGCCGACCCCACATAATGTGGGACAAGGGCAGGAAGAAGAAGAAGAATGTCAGTTGTTAAATTATATATATACATATATATATATACGTTTAAATTCAAATAACACATTCACGCTTTTTGAAAATAACATTAAATATATTATATATATTATATAAAATCGGATGGTTTTTTAAAAATTTACCAGAATCAACCGACAATGTGCTTGATAACATCTCTATACCTACTAGCACCAACTATCCCGAAAGAGGCTGGTACTACACCCAATCCTACTTCCTACTTAAATTATAAATGCGAAAGTTTGTGAGGATATTGTGGATGTTTAGGTATTGTTCAATCACGCCGTAATGGCTTTTTTTTTGCAACTAAGTTAGCAAACAAGCTTACGGCCCACCTGTTGGTAAGTGGTTACCGTAGCATATGTACGCTTGCAATACCAGACGCTCAACCGATTTCGTTGAAACATGGAATAGTTAAAGTTCTTTACCTAGAATAGCTAACTTTTTAAGTAGGTACCACGCGAGTGGATCCACCGGCGGAAACTAATCAGTAATAAAGTTAGATCTACGACTTTTGGAATTCGATATTTCTCATTGAAATAACACGATGCAAAAACCACCTGTTTTGGGGCCAAATCAGTTCAAACTCAATTATTCATCTGTTTTTGGTAGCCATCTTGATGTCGAATTCTCGAACGGGAAAAACGGCTAAACCAATTTTGATGGAATTTGGTAAAGTACATAATTAGGCTACTTTCTGTCGTGCGAGTGAAAGCCCGGACCGCCTGTCTAAATAAATAAAATAAAAAGCAGGAAATACTCCATAAAGAATTATCGAACCACGTCACCCTTCTATTCGTGATCTCCAACAATATTTTCTTTTGTGCTCCTCAAAAATGTTGATATTGCTTATAATTGCTAATTTTTTTACGAGCTTCCTTACTCAAGTCCAAATCCTGCTCTGCATAATGTTTTGGACCGATGTTCCAACCCGACCCACGATGGAGAAAGTCAGATTCGACTTACCTAAAGGATAAAGATAACTCGCGTAATCAAAAAAAAAAAAAAAAGTTCCGGACATATCACACACGGTCAACTGATCCCAAACTAGGCATAGCCTGAACAATGGGTACCAGATACTAAATACATACATAATAGATAAATATTTAACACTCAGACACAGAACAAACATCAGTGTAAATCACACAAATGTTTGTCCAGTGCGGGAATCGAACCCGCGACCTGTAGCGCAGAAGGCGGAGTTACTACCAACTGAGCTATGAGGCCTGTCAATAGTACCGTCTGTGTTGCCAGAGTGATACTGATGACACATGGCACTGAGACTTGGTCGCTAACTATTGGCCCCATACACAGGCTCAAAGTCGCGCAACGGGCTATGGAGAGAGCTAAGCTCGGAGTTTCACTGCATGATAAAATCCAAAATGAGGAAATCCGTAGAAGAACCATGATCACCGACATAGCTCTCAGAATTAGCATGTTGAAATGGCATTGGGCAGACTGAATACCTCGCAGTTGGAGAATAAAGGTGGCCGAATGGCGATCATGATTAAGCGACGCAGTGTTGGAAGGCCCATAACCGTGAAGGAACTTGGGGGAGGCATATATCCAGCAGTGGACTTCACAGGCTAATGATGATAATGATGATCTACTGATAAAGTCTTGCATGAAAATATTGGCCCTTTTTATAAATTAGCCCGAATACATTAACTAATTAAACTTTTCAACTTCTTTTCAATAATTAACTTTTCAACTTTTTTATTATTCGTAGCAGTTCGGTTAGTTAGGTAGCTGAATCGATTAGGCTCGTATCAGGGGACAGGTAAGTAGGTGACTTATGGCTCAACTTTCGTTGTGGATTGCAGATAGGATCGCCGATAATAAAGTAAAGTAATAAAGATAAACAATAAGGCTTGATATAAATTAAATAGTCAAGCGATAACGCAGCTTTAAAAGGTCATGCCTCGATGTCTAGCAAAATTGAAAAATACTGATGACAATTAGGATTAATTTAAATGGGACGCTATGTTCATAGAAAAGCGACGGCACGCGATATTTTCTCGCTCTAAATTGGATCAGCCCGCCTGGGAGGTACCTCCGCCTTACAGAAGATCGCAACCAAATCAAATATCATTTATTTTTTCAAATAGTGTTGTGTTCCTGCGGGGGGGGGGGGGGGGGGGGGTCCGGGTCTGCAACGTTTGCGTGATGCCTCCTGGTATTACAAGCGTTCATAGGCCGTAGCCTACCACTTACCAACGGGTGCTACTTCCATAGTGTAATGTCCTATGGTATCTTTCTTTGGGGGAATGCAGCAGATATCCAAGTCATATTTGTTTTACAAAATCGAGCAATACGTGCCATTTATAAAAAGAAGTCAAGGGACTCCTTGAGGGAACTTTTTAAAGAAATTAACATTTTAACTGTAACTTCACAATATATTTACGAAAACTTATTGTACACACATAAGCACATGGCTAGCTTTAAGAAAAAAAGTGATGTGCATAGTATTAACACAAGAAACAAAAATAAATTGTGCATTCCAAAATTTAGATTACAAAAAGTAAATGGGTCTTTTATGGGGAATATGGTAAGATTTTTTAATAAACTTCCGGTAAACGCGACGCAACTTCCTATTAGAAGATTTAAAGTGTACATAAAGAATAATCTTATTAAGAAATACTATAAACTAAATGATTATATAAATGATAAAACCGCATGGCCTGAAGTCGCTCTGCCCCTCGACAGCTAAAATGCCATTTTGCAGTGTCTTTACAGTTTTTGCTTGCATCATATTTTAAGTATTATTTAATTTTATATAAGCATTAGGTACATATTTCATCAAGTGTAGCGTGTGCTGCCCTTAGATCATTTGTTGAAGCTCACTTTTGTCTTCTTTTTTTTCACATTTTTATAAGCTCTTATTTATTAAGGATTATAATTAGATTACTTTTCTTTTGAGCCTCACCTAGTTCACACTGAAGCTTTAAATTCCATTTTGTGAAAAAGGATCATCGAAATGATAGGCACCAAGCCGTGTTTGTTGCCTGATTCTTCTAGGCTTGGTCGCGAGGAACAGGCATAGCTTCACCTAGTTTCTAAGACGTTTCAAAGTGATCCTAGTGATTTTATTGAAATAAATGCCTTTTGACTTTGACTTTGACTTTGGTGGGCCTACAGCTAGTTTGCCACCTTAGATGCATAAAAAAATTATAAATCTACTTTATAATCTTCATAGAACACTGACATCACTGACCATGACTACAGAATAAAATCTTCCGTGCATTGCCCTACCCTACAAGAATCTTCTTCCGATTTCAACCGCAACCAATTGAATAATTTAATGCTTTCGATGACGGCACGTAGAGGTAATTTTGTTTATTTCCCTATTGAATAAGAAACTTTGCGATAAAGCCGCTTATTGCTTACTAGCTTCCGCCCGGGGCTTCGCTCGCGTGCTTAGATGATATTCTAGGTAAAGAACATTATCTAATCCAAGTTTCAAAGAAATTGGTTGAGCCGTTACGGCGTGATTGAACAACAAATATCCAAACATACTCACAAACTTTCGCATTTATAATATAAAAGGGATTATTTCTTTGGTGCAATGCGTAGGTACCTAGATTGTGAAAGAACGTGGGCGAGAATTATATTACTCTTTCTTTGCTGCAGAAATACAGGTTTAATAGAAACCCACGTAAACTCGGCCGATGTCCTAGAAGTTATAGTTTTAATTAGGTAGTATTGAAGAAAAAGAGAGAGCTTTGGAGAGAGCTATGCTAGGAGTTTCAGTACGTGATAAGATCCGAAATGAGGAAATTCGTAGACGAACCAAGGTCACCGACATAGCTCTCAGAATTAGCAAGTTGAAGTGGCAGTGGGCAGGCCATATAGCTCGCAGAACCGATAACCGTTGGGGAGTAAAGGTTCTCGAATGGCGACCACGAAGCGGGCGACGCAGTGTTGGAAGGCCCCCCACCCGATGGACCGACGACATTGTGAAGGTTGCGGGAAGTCGGTGGATGGAGAAGGCTGAAGACCGTTCGTCGTGGAACTCTTTAGGGGAGGCCTATGTCCAGCAGTGGACTTCTACAGGCTGATGATGATGATGATTGAAGAAAAAAAAGCAATACTAGGAATATATATGTATAGGGTGATTCATAGTATGTTGGTATACTATCCACAAAGGGGCTTGTTCTACGTACACCCAATTGGCAATTAAGTTCGGTTTACGACTTACGGAAATAAGAATTTTTTCATTGAAAACACTATACTTAACTAAAAATCTGCTGTTTTGGGATCACTTTCATACTAATATAACTCAGCGTTTGACCAAGAAAGAATCAGTTATAAGACATAAATGTGACTTCGTCTTACTCATGAAGAGAAGTATGAATACTTACAGTGATTTCCTGGAGTTCATTTTGTTTAGTGTCAGGGTCCGAGAGACTGCGCAAACAGATTAGATTTGCAGTTGAACAGAGATAGATGCCATAGTACATATCAAACAGTTGATCAGCTGCGAACATGGCTGGCAAGTTTGATTTTAAGGTCACTATACAAAATGATTCTTAATATGAAGGGGAGGAATAAAATAAAATAAACGACTTTAGAAATTTTTTTTTTATTAAAACCTCTATGTAAAAATCTGCTGTTTTGAGGTAAAATAATATCAATTTCAAACTTAATTATTCAGCTGGTAACAATCCTGCATGTTATCCTAATGTGTAGCGGCAATAAGCTGACACCATGCCTGTTTTGGCTCGTTACTGTGTGTTATCTGTGTTACGTCTACTATACTATCTCCCTATCGTTATTCTATTGATTTATTGTATCTTCTGTCTGTGTTTGTCAAATCAATTTATTTTATTTTATTTTATTTCAATCCTGATGCCGAACTTCTCGAACGTTTAATAATTCGTTAATTTGATAATAAAAATACCAGTGGGCGAGTGCCCATCCGAGACGCAACGGGGAGCGGCTTTTTCATCGCTTATATTATTATTTTTGTCGATAAATGAGCCCTTTTCGCGATATACTAGTTAAAGAACATTTATAAGTAGTTATAGGTATAGCTAGAGTTGCAATACTGAATTTGTTGCTACTATGCTGGTTATGCCGTCTCTCCACAGCACAATCGTGGCGCCAAGAGTCCGACTACAAATTGCCTTATACCTACGATGATTTTTAAATAAAATTATCTTTATTAAATCTAAATAGCATTTATGGCTTTATACCTACATAATCATCATCATCAGCCTGTAGAAGGCGACTGCTAGACATAAACCTCCCCCAAAGAGCTAACTAAATCATAAATTTCACAACACAATTTTGAAGTCATCAGACAGGAATTATATTTATATTTGAACCTATTTAAACAACTCGTGCTGAGGTATGTCGATCACAAAATAACAAAGTTCATTTTGAATGAAGTTCAGACCGCAGCTGATCATTTATGTAATCGTCTCAATGAACCCCATTTAATCTAATCTGTTCAACGAAAGTGTGAAGAGAGAAAGTGTGTGGAATTTAATTTTGCGGCCTATTAAGACTTATTACGATATACTTTATATACTCTACTCTATACTCTACTCTACTCTTCTACTCTATATACTTTTAACTTACCTACTTGTATTCATGTGTTTGCTTAAACATTCTTCAACATCCTGACACAAATCCCAGCGCTTGGAGCAGGTTTTCGGGGGAGAATAAGAGCGCAAGAGACTGGTGGAATGGTGGAATGGATGGATTTTCTATTCGGAAAATGTATGTGATATAATTTGGCTGAAGAATAGGCCCCTCCATATCTACCTATCCGCGGATGTCGTAAGAGGCGACTAAGGGAAAAAAGCTAGGAGATAGGCAGCAGCGTCCCTCATTTTAACAACGATAGCTCTAACTGCGCTCGCCAACCCGCATGCCCAACGTGGTGAGTATGGGCGCATCCCCCCACATGATAAGGAATTTGCTGTCTGTGGGGTGGCCATGTTCAGCAGTGGACGTCGTACAGCTAAAATGATGATTATGGAAGGCAGGTATTTATTATAGTACGCATGAGTCGAGGTGCTAATTTAGCTCAAGGATACCCCTTAATTAATTATTTTTATTTTGGCAGGTGGCGGCCGAGAGCACGATTCAGAACATGAAGAGAAACACGAGGAACATGGGAAGAAGGCTTACGAGGTAAGAACACCTACAGATGTAGGTAACATAAGGGCGGACTATTGAAAAAATAATTTTAACGGATTGTTTTTTGGGTAACCTTTATTTCCAAGAAAAAATTGCGACTTTGCTTCACATTCAGCGCCATGTGTATCATTTACGATACACACTGGCAAATCCCTTGTGTATCTTAAAGATACACAAACCTTAGAGAGGACAAATGGAAAGAAAGAAAGAAAGAAAAACTATTTATTCGTCCCATAAGCACAAGTTTACTTTACAGGCAGAGAAAATTTGCAGAAAAGAATATAATATTTTAATACGCACCCATCCAGGCAACATACAGACAAAATTTATTGAGAATATAAATAAATAAATAAAAATAATAGCATTAATATAATAATAGACAACAAGCAGACAAAGAGATAAGTAGTTGGCAGGGATAGGTTGATATTTTATAAATGGGTGTGAAATATGTTTTTCTGACACTTAATAACTAAAAAAAAAATGTTTTTTTTTAAACTGGTGGTATTTGGCTTGAATGTCTTGGCGTTGAGTGTGTCTAGAGCAACCATACCACTTATGACGTAAAAGATATTTCTTAACACGTTTAGCGCCATGTGTATCGTTCACAATACACGGTGGCAAATCTCTTAGAGGGTTTAAATATGTTTTCAGAACACTTAAGAACGAAAATAATGTTTTTTTAAATCTGGTAGTATTTGCTTGAAAGCAGCAAAAAATCGCATTTAATTTTGAATACAAGTTCGATGCTGAATCGCGTTTGAGCGACTAGCTGCTTTTGAGGTATCAAGTAGAGGCTTGTTCAAACGGCGTGCGATGTATTATCTGAAAATTATTTCAAAATGATCCTTACGTCTAGTGAGTAAAGTCATAATACATGACATAACGCACGCCGTTTGAACACGGCTTAAAGCGTTTTCAATGTCAAAGCCTTATTCAATCGCTGAGGCTAGTATCCGAATAAATCGCGGATCGCTGATGCTAAAAGAATCGTATGTCCTATGGCCCTAATTCAACGCAACACTTCCACTCACAGCTTGAATGGCGGTCAAACGGCCTATCACATATTATTTAGTGTGAACATTATCGATAAACCATCGACAAATCTAATTAGTTTCGCGGTATTTATTGGCCATTACGTAATAAAACGTTTATGGTTGGGTTCCATCGTGTCAAGAGGTGGGATGTATCATGAATTATGGTACAACCATCGAACTCATATATATTTTTTATTCAATTAATCCCTTGATGTCCCACTTCTGAGAATATTCCGAAGGCAATGGTATTTATCTACTAATCGTATCTATAACTTTTAAAGAGCCAAATAATAAACTCAAAGAAAAAATCACTGATTTTTTCTTCATCATCATCAACCTGTAGAAGTCCACTGCTGGACATAGGCCTCCCCCAAAGAGTTCCATGACGAACGGTCTTGAGCCTTCTCCATCCACCGACTTCCCGCAACCTTCACAATGTCGACGGTCCATCGGGTGGGGGGCCTTCCAACACTGCGTCGCCCGATTCGTGGTCGCCATTCGAGAACCTTTACTCCCCAACGGTTGTCGGTTCTGCGAGCTATATGGCCTGCCCACTGCCACTTCAACTTGCTAATTCGGAGACTTTTTCTTGGTCATCCTGAATACCTGGTAAAGACCTACTCTAATCAGGTTAAGGTATGGTGACCCTGTAAAGGCTCTATGACCATCATCGGTGAAAGAATAACTTAAAGAGCCAAATAATAAACTCAAAGAAAAAATCACTAACTTTTTCTTGGTCATCCTGAATACCTGGTAGAGACCTACTCTAATCAGGTTAAGGTATGGTGGCCCTGAAAAGGCTCTATGACCATCATCGGTGAAAGAACCAGTTTGTGTGCCTTTTCGTGCTTATGTGCTTTCGTGCACATCATGTCCTCTAATTTTTTTAGGTGATGCCAGTATCCTCACGATGTGTTCTTTCACCATTTAAGAGCACTAGTATAGCGTAGGTACATAAATTATAGAATAGAATAGAATATGTATTTATTTCTCTCAACAAAGGTTAACAGTAATGGATGGGATACAGCAGAATATAAGTATTGTAGGTAGTTAAGTTAACCTGTTTTGTGAGAGACCGGTGCCTGAAATAGGTTTAAAGGACCCATTTCATTCTGGGCCTGGTCCATGTACACTACATAGAAAAATTAGGAAAAAATAGGAGATTACAAGAAAAATACAATTTCATTAATTTGAAGACTAATGCGATGGTACAAGAATAGTTCTTCTGGTAAGTTTTTTACTATGTGAATACTATTTGAAGGCCGCCATGTTGGTTTATAAATGGCGTTTGACATGACATTGACATATTTTTCATGTCATGCTGTTTGGTTTGATGTTTTTGTTTTGTCAGATAAATGTTGGTTGTCAAAATGACATTTCACGCACGTCCATCCGCCATATTTTTGTAGCGCTGTGTGTTGCTCTCTTTGTCGAAGAAAATCTTAATGTACCTTAGAACGAAGTCAATTTAAATAAAATAACCAATTAAATACGTTTACATTATTGCTTAGCCATATTTTAGGGTAGTGTACACAGTGCAGGCCCAGGCTCCATATACTGATGAAACGTCTCTTTATTTTGATTAAAAATATCAAATTGTTGATTGGCATCACATAGACGATTTCTTCAAATTTACAATTAAAATTGCAAAATCTATTCGACTCATTGATCTTTGAACCACTGTATGAAAATGTATGTATTTTTCAAAGCTTTCTAGCAAGAATATTAGGAACCTAGGATGTACCCTACATTGATTCTTTTAATGAAGGTTCGTATTTTTTTGTTAATTCATCTTTAAACTGATCAATCAACAATTTGGTTTTTTAATAAAAATAATAAGGCTCATAAAATTTGTTATTTGGCTTTTAATAGGTTTGGGTAACATTTTTTTTTTTAAATTTCAAATTCAAAAATTTTAAATTTCATTTTAATTAAATTTGTTAAGATATGTTGGTTTAGTATGCAGTTTTAGTTAGTTTATTTTATTACATACATTCGTTTATTTTATTAAAAAATTAAAAATGTTTATTTCAGTAACTTATAAATTGTTACAATCAGGGTTTGGAGTCCTTTTAAACAAATGTTTGCTTGTATTAGGAGATACCGCTCATTACATTAGAAGTTAACATTACCATTATTAAACTAATAACACCCAACATTCATATACGTAGTCCTGACACCACACTAGGATTCCCTGTGTCGTGGGTATCATAAACTACAAGTACCTACCATGTTACAACAATAACCAGACCCGGAAGAAATATTTGCAGATTACCACGCCACCGAGGTCGTCTAACCATTACCTCAATCACACAATCGACATTGCTCCATTGATCAATTTCAAAAACTTACGTGTCAGATGTATGAAGACTTGATGTAATTCGTCAAAATCTATTGCGCAGCCAATCATTTTATTTTGTCCTAGATCTCTTCTGAATCTGAACTCGGCATAACAGTGTCACTTAAATAGTTTAGTCACGATTTTAGGAAATGTCTAGATTGGGATAATTGTTTGAAATTTTTGTAACTCATTTGTACACCTGAAACTCGTTTAACTTACAGTGTAATACTTCTGTTACCATTCTTCTTCATCAAACACGTTCTTAAAACAGTGAAGGAAAACACCGTAAGGAAATCAGTTTTTATAAAATTGGCTTTCAGTTTGCTTGCAACCGAGAATGCTACTTACTGCAAAATGAGGGCATGTCCCGCATGTAGCGTTTGGACATGCTTCTGCCTATCCCTCATAGACATCGTGTTACGTCACGGTAACGTGAGCCAATTTATTATTTTATTATATTTTCCTCATTGAAAGGTGATTCTCCAAAAGCCAGATAGAAGAACATGGTTGCCCATCGAACAACTAGCGAGGAAATCCTGGTATTTACATTCTAGTATCGACGTAAGTTTATGTCTGTCACTTCGCCGAGATGTGATAATCCTACTAATATTATAAATGCGAAAGTTTGGATGTTTGATGTTTGTGACTCAATCACACTGTAACGGCGCAACCGATTTCGATGAAACTTGGAACAGATAGAGTTCTTAACCTAGAATAGAATCTGAGATACTTTTTATCTAGGTACCAAGCGAACGAAGCCGTTAGCGGTTACCATAGCCTATGAGCGCTTGCAATACCAGAGGCATCACGCACGCGTTGCCGACCCCGAACCCCCCTCCCCCTAAGGAGCTCTGGCAACCTTACTCACCGTAGGAACACAACACTATTTGAAACAAATAATGTTATTTGGCTGCGATCTTCTGTAAGGCGGAGGTACCTCCCCAGGCGGGCTGCTCCAATTTAGAACGAGAAAATCTCGCTATGCCCTACCTCCTCCTAAATATTATGTATTATGTTTGTCTGACCCTAAGTTACGAATGGTTAATCTGATCTGGGGTTTTCTGAGGTTTGGGGGCAGAGGTGTGCAAAGGATATGTGGGGTTCATAGCAAATTCGATTGCACTTGGAAAAATAGTTTATATTACATACATACATACATAAAATCACGCCTGTTTCCCAGAGGGGTAGGCAGAGACCACGGTTTTCCACTTGCTACGATCCTGACATACCTCTTTTGCTTCATTCACTCTCATCACATTCCTCATACATGCTCGTCGGTTTAGGGTACTCATGACCTCGCCTTTTTCCAAAACGTCACCGATTTGGTCACTAAACTAGTTTATTTTAAACCCTCTATTACTCATATGGGAGCCGTGTAGGCCTAGTGGGAGGTACTTTGACGTTCGATCCGTGTAGGTTCAAATATTGGTCGTAAAAGACAATAAATGCATGACACAATTTCTGACTTCCTAATTCTAAATATAATATGACATCACTGCATCGTTTATTAAACACCATTGTTTTGGGAGACAACGCGTATTGTTCTAATCGTTTAGACTGTTCAGTTTGTTATCAAAACACATCGGCAAATTTATTCATATAACAGTAACTGAACTAACTATTCCGCCGAGGGTCTCAAAAGGCGCAAAGATGTCTTTTTTTTTTATATTCCGGACCTATCACACGGTCAACTGATCCCAAACTAGGCATAGCGTGTACTATGGGCACCAGAGACTGATATACATAATAGATATTTTTTAACACCCAGACACAGAACAAACATCTGTGTTAGTCACAAATGATTGTCCAGTGCGGGAATCGAACCCACCTCTAGCGCAGAAGGCAGAGTTACTACCAACTGAGCTATGAGGCCTGTCTCGATAGGGATGTGTCTCGATGTTAGTCTCGATAGGGCTTAAATTTTGAGCCTTTTGGGGTCGAGACCCTGGATCCGTGGGGAAGCGGGGCTATCCGGGGTTTCAAACTGGCCTCATAGCTCAGTTAGTAGTAACTCTGCCTTCTGCGCTTGAGGTTGCGGGTTCGATCCCCGCACTGGACAAACTATTGTGTGATAAACACAGATGTTTGTTCTGTGTCTGGGTGTTAAATATTTATCTATTATATATATCAGTCTCTGGTATCCATAGTACAGGCTATGCCTAGTTTGGGATCAGTTGACCGTGTGAATATGTCCGGAATATTTATTTATAAAACAATATAAAAGCGTCTGATCGAAGCGACGCATGACCCGAGAGCTGGCTCCTATTTGGCCCAACGGATTAGCATTGCCATCCAGCGCTTTGGGGACGCTTCCAACTGGTCCGATCCGGAACAATTGAGCTATCTATAGGTAGATCGTTTCGTACGTTCCTTAGATAGCTCAACTACTTTTTGTATTTTGTAAATATTTACTTGTATTAATTTTAATTTACTAAACTAACTAAGCTAGACGACAACAATCGAGATCGAACCTTTTGATAATAATTTGTTTATGTTGATGTTACTCTGTTCTCTTTGTGCTTTCTTGATCTTAAAAAGCCTTGGCATAAAGAAAGCATTTTCTTCTGTAGTTTTGACCCATTAATTTTTCGTTACTTAAACCAGTTATGATGATAATTAATTTAAGTAACTGGTAAAATTATTTAAGTAAACGATAAAACTAGTAAAAGACTAACAGGTTCGTAGGGGAGTGAGAAAGGAATAAAAATAAAAATAAAATATTCGGATCCCAAGGGATCCAAAATTCACTAAAAACACAGGTTGACATAAATATAAAGCTAAAATTGACTGTAACCTGTAGAAATAAGGGTTAAAGTAGCCTGGATTGCGTGGTACCCGGGGGCCAAAATCGGCTTGACGGGTGGGTTCAAAAATGACCTATTATGACCAATTCCACTTGGACGTTTATGTAACAAAGAAGATAATTAATTTCTATCCGTCTTGGTTAATATTATTTTTGTACCAGGGGCACCATGAAGATACAAAGACCGCCAAAGGCCATCATGACAAGGATAATCACCTTGGCAAGTACGAGGACCACGGCGGTGTTGATAAACACCACAACGAGGAGTCCGGCCATTACGGCAAACATCACCACGAGGAACATGGCAAGAAACACGCGAAGGTATGCAAGCTTTCCACTACAACGTGATTCATAATATGTTTACCATCCCGAAAGGGGGTTATTTTATCAAAAAAATAAAGAATATGAGCGTAAGATAGATAAGAGATAAGATAACGTTTATTGAAATATACAATTTGTACAAAATTTCTTAGTAGGTAGGTAGGATTTAACACATTTAGGTCTGTAGGTTTATCTGCAGTTATTTGTAGGCAAAGGTAAGTACGAACATAGCTTTAACCCCACACTAGGGAACCCCTGTGTCGTGGGTGTCGAAACTACATAGGCACCTACCTTACCGCAATATTTTGTAATGAGCAAATTATGTTAAACATTCCTTATCAAATTATACAAATCAAGGGATAGGTAGGATCTCTAAACTCCACACTAGGATAACCTGTGTCGTGGAGTATAGCCTCCCCCGTTTGAATACAATAAGAAACATAAAAAAACATATTTTCTTTTTTCCAAACTTTTTCAATTAGCTGTTTCTATTTAGTATTTTTATCATCTTATCACATAATAAAACGTCACACGTCGTCGCCTATACGTGTGCAATAATTATATAATTAATAGGTGTTTTATATATTTTAGGTTAAGGTATATATTTCTATGGGTCTAAGAATTAGTTTTTTACCACCTGTGCTTTTCTTAAGTTACCTGAAATAGAATTTATATTATATTATTATTATATTATAATACTAATTAGGTCGATGATCACATTAAGGACGGGTTGAGGTATGACGGCTCTATGAACAGCATTACAAAAGTCTTTTGAACACAGGAAATACTATAATCTGTACTAAAATCACTGAAGCTTTCTTATAAATTTCATAAACTTGATTCATCCAATAACTATTAAGTCAAGACGGGAAACTATGTCTTATGTTACGACAGTGACCAGTGCGGTGAAAAGACATTTCATCTTCCTGCCCATATCCCACATCATGTGGGGTCGGCACAACATGTATTCTTCTTCCATTTCCCTCTATCAGTCGTCATCTCAACACTCACTCCTTTCTTCACCATATCCAATTTCATACAGTCCATCCATCTTTTCTTTGGCCTTCCTCTACTCCTACATCCATCCACATTCATATCTAACACTCTTCTTGTCACATGACATTCTTCCCTCCTCATGACATGCCCATACCAAGCTAACCGATTACTCCTCAGCTTTTCCGTCTTTTTCAAACTTCCTCTTACATACTCATTCCTTACCTTATCCATTCTGGTCACTCCACACATCCATCTTAACATTCGCATCTCCGCTGCGTGCAATCTTCTTTCATCCGTCCCTTTGGCAGCCCAACACTCAGATCCATACAATACGACAGGTCTTATGATGGTTTTGTAAATTTTCCCCTTAAGTTTAAGGGGCATTCGCCGATCACATGTGGTTGCTGTGACCTTTACCTTTTGTGATTTGTCATTTAGATATTTTTCTCTTTCACTAATACTTTTTCATCCCTCTCATTATAAACAACCTATATAGTACGAAGAGTCCGGCAAGCATTCCAAAGGGCACAGTACGAAGGGGAGCCACGACGTCCACAAGAAGGAAGAGTACGAGAAGAATGTGGAATTCTTCGAAGAGGACGGTGACTCCGCAGAAGAGGAGAAGCATGGGGGGTACAACCATGAACGAGAGCATTCTGAGGTACGGTACTTTAAAAAAAAATTCGCTACCTACTGACGGCCGTGGATGCCTCGGCTGAAGAATAGGCACTTTCCATTACTACCCGTGGATGTCGTAAGAGGTACTAAAGGAAAAAAAAGCTAGGGGATAAAATAATAATAATATATTTTTATTATTATGAATGTTCAATGGATGGTATGGGCATGTCATGAGGAGGGATGAAAGTCATGTAACGAGAAGAGCGTTAGGTATGAATGTGGATGGATATAAGACTAGAGGAAGGCCGAAGAAAAGATGGATGGATTGTATTAAAGATGACATGAGTAAGAAAGATGTGAGTGCGGAGATGACGGCTAACAGAAGAGAGTGGAAGAAGAAAACATGTTGTGCCGACCCCACATAGTGTGGGACAAGGGCAGGAAGAAGAAGAAGTTCAGCAGTGGACGTCCTACGGCTATACGGGATACGTTTTTGTTTTACACGATTATGGTGGCAAACAAGCATACGGCCCACCTGTTGGTAAGTGGTTACCGTAGCCTATGAACGCATGCAGTACCAGACTATCACGCACGCGATTGTGACCCTTTAATAAGTACATAACTAGAACCCCATACTGTAGTCCCTTACCTCAGTTATTATAAAATGATAATACTTCGTCGTAGTGTAGGTTAGCACTAAAAACAAATAACCTTCCAAAAGAAGTAATTTCATGACAAATCAACCGAGAAATCACTCAGTATTTTATGCATAAATTCGAAGGCTTATTTTGTAACTAAATCAAATTATTCGTCTTGAAAAAGTATCTGATCTAATCAATTTACTATAGAAAGTATTGAAACCTTGGTCTCGTCAATTAGTGCCGAATTTGTTTTAATAGATTTCAAAAGAAATTGTAAGAAAAATATATTGCGTTATTAACTGATAGAAACGCTAGAATACAAGTTGATTCATAATATGTGTATTTAGGAGGAGGTAGGGCACAGCGAGATTTTCTCATTCTGAATTGGAGCAGCCTGCCTGGGGAGGTACCTCCGCCTTACAGAAGATCGCAGCCAAATAACATTATTTGTTTCAAATAGTGTTGTGTTCCTGTGGTGAGTAAGGTTGCCAGAGCTCTTTAGAGGGGAAGGGGTTTTTTATACACTGAGTTGGCAAACAAGCATATAGCCCACCTGTTGTTAAGCGGTTACCGTAGCCTATGAGCGCCTGCAATACCAGAGGCATCACGCACGCGATGCCGACCCCGAACCCCCTCCCCCTAATCAGGAGGAGGGCGGGTAATAATACAGTAAGGTCGGTGGTACAAAAAAACCGTGTTGGCCTATAGGGAGGTTTCTGGACTTTCGGTCCGAAGGTCGTGGGTTCAAGCCGAGTGCTACTCTACAGCAAGCTCTATTCATTTCTGATGTTTGTTACTTCCAGGGTGGGAAGTTCAAGAAGGGCAACCTGAAGGCGGGACATCAGCACCATTCCAAGGGCGAGGCGGGACACTTCGGAAAAGGAGGCCACTCACAAGGGCACAAGGTATCTTTTCCTTAAAATCTAGCATGATTATGTAGCTTCACACGAGTGCTACTCAAAAATAAGCGTAGGTACATATGGTTTTGAAATAATTTGATACATACCCACTTACATACTCTTTTTTTTTAATTATCATAAATGTTATATTCAGGGTCCTTTCCTTCAAAGAAATGTGTTGTCAATGTGCTATCTACTCGTAATTGAAGGAGACGACGACTCTACAATATATTATTGTTTATTTTGTCAAAGCATGGATGTCTTTATTATAATAGAGAAATCAAATAGTTTTATGTCGGCCATTACTATTATGACGATAAAAAATTCGAGCCGTTTCGAGCAATGTACCTTATATTTGGTTAGGATTTTGTATAAACAGATGACATCATCATCAGCCTGTAGAAGTCCACTGCTGGACATAGGCATCCCCCAAAGAGTTCCATGGTGAACATGACTTTCTGCAACCTTCACAATGTCGTCGGTCCATCAGTTGGGGGGCCTTACAACAATGCGTCGCCCGGTTCGTGGTTGCCATTCGAGAACCTTTACTCCCCGACGGTTGTCGGTTCTGCGAGCTATATGGCCTGCCCACAGCCACTTCAACTTGCTAATTCTGAGAGCTATGTCGGTGACCTTAGTTCTTCTACGGATTTCCTCATTTCGGATCTTATCACATAGTGAAACTCTGAGCTTAGCTCTCTCCATAGCCCAGATGACATAGTCAATTGAAATCATAGGCTGGCCTTTGCAAGTTTTTCATATAAAAATGTCTTCTTCCCAGGGCCACAAGCAAGCAGCCGGCCACGACAGCCACGGAGAGCACAGCGCGCAGCACTTCATCAAACACGGAAAGGACAGCGGCAAGAAGTGGGTCTACCACCACGGCTCGCCAGCTCGGACCGCGAACTTGCTGGTCATTGACAGACGGGGGGACCAGATGTACCATGGCCCACAGTACTATGGCTAAATAAACCAAGAAAACAAAGTATTATGTTTGCTGAGTCCGGTCAGTTTCGGGACTCGGCGCCATATTTATTATATATAATATTTTTAAACAACTAAGATGGCAAACAAGCTTCCGGCACGCGTTGCCGACCCCGAACTCAATTTTCAACTTCAATTTCAGAGTTCTGAAAACCGTTCCTCAGGAACACAATAGGTACTATTTAAAACAAATAATGTTATATGGCTACGATCTTCTGTATGATATAGCTACCATTATCAAGCAGCATGAATGTATCGCCGAATACCGATAATGTGGCACCAGTATAAAAAATGCTCAACAAGGCTCATTAAAATTCCGCTATTTACGGCAACATTAAACACATGAAGACTACACGAAGCAAATCACATAAAATTACATAAAGATTTCCCTGCAAGGAGCTATTTTAGTAGCCTAGGTAGGTTATTAAAATAAGAGATAATAGAATTATAGATATAGAACACAATGGCACTCATACCTTCCAAAAAGCCAATTCTGATTTCAATGAATAAAAAATCATTAGTCAATAATAAGGCAAATGTGTTCACAGGCTGTCGTGAGATTGCTGAAGGGTCTACAATAAATTGTACTTAACATTTCATTATAATCATTTACTCCAAGAGACTTTCTAACAATAGATATTATTATATTTTATCATTATTTTATTTGCTCAGTATTTGTAAAAAAACTCACTCTGTATAATAATGGTAATATTTTCTACCTCAGTGGTAGTTATTTTACTTCTTACTTCTATTATAAATGCGAAAGTTAGGATGGATGTATGTTTGTTACTCAATCACGCCAGGAGAGTTCTGGATCTGGGTGAAATTTGACATACTTTTTATCCCGGAAAATTTAATTTTCCCGTGGGATAGATTTGTTTCAGTTTTTCACAGAGAATCGACATGTTTTTTTGCATAGTGGTAGTTTAGGAGTCAGAGAATGACATAGACTACTTTGTATTCCGGAAAAATGCATCACCGTCATTAATCACATTTTGATCCGACTGTCAGTTACACATCAATATTTTTACGCGAACGAAGTCGCGGGCTACAGCTAGTAAGAGTTTATTAAGAACTTGTCTAAGATTTTAGTTATACATATTTACGTAGTTTGTGTTTTAATTACAAGCCATTCTATTACATTAATTATAAGTATTTTATTTTATTTAAAACTGTGATTGTTTTGTAATTTTGTAAATAAATATATTAGATAAATATGTCTTTATTTGTACATAACATGTACATATCCCGACAGGAGTATGTTCTACACCCTGTCTATGATGTTTGTTCTACGACTTGGAAATACGTAATTTTTTATTGAAAAAACGCTATGCCAAAATCAGCTGTTTTGCAATAAAACCAGTCCAAACGTTTTCAAATTATTCAGCTGTTTTAGGTAGCAACCTTGATGTTGAATTTCTTGTACGTTTAATAATCCTACTAATATTATAAATGCGAAAGTTTGTGAGGATGTTTGAGGTTCAATCACGCCGCAACGCTAATGTATGTTCTTTGTTTTTTTTTTTTTTTTTTATACAGCAGAGTTGGAAAGCAAGCATACGGCCCACCTGTTGGTAAGCGGTAACCGTAGCCTATGAGCGATTGCAATACCAGAGGCATCACGCACGCGTTGCCGACCCCGAACCTTACTCATCGCAGGAACACAACACTATTTGAAACAAATAATGTTATTTGGCTGCGAGCTTCTGTAAGGCGGAGGTACATCTCCCAGGCGGGCTGCTCCAATTCAGAACGAGAAAATCTCGCTGTGCCCTACCTCCTTCAGCTGCGAGCTTCTGTAAGGCGGAGGTACCTCCCCAGGCGGGCTGCTCCAATTCAGAACGAGAAAATCTCGCAGTGCCCTACCTCCTCCAAAAATATATTATGCCTCTTTCTCTCATAGTGTTGATATATTATGCCTCTTTTGGTATAGTTTACTACATAGTTACAGAACACGTACCTACCAATGTATGATGCATGTAATAAGAGTATCATCACCAACCTGTAGAAGTCCACTGCTGGACATAGGCCTCCCCCAAAGAGTTCCACGACGACCGGTCTTGAGCCCTTTCCATCCACCGACTTCCCGCAACCTTTACAATGTCATCGGTCCATCGGTTACATCGGGTACGCAGTGTGATGAGAGTGAATGAAGCAAAAGAGGTATGTCAGGATCGTAGAAAGTGGAAAGCCGTGGTGTCTGCCTACCCCTCTGGGAAATAGGCGTGATTTTATGTATATATGTATGTACAGAACACGTTGTATTTAGGTAAATAGTGCCTCGAGCCTGCCTGCCTGCCATTTACGTAGAGTTATTTCCTTACAATCTTCAATCACCCGCTGCACCCCCTTAGAGGATGAATTTTGGAAATTATTTCCTTATTTCACAAATTGAATTAGTGAAATAGGGAAAAGTGACATTTGGAAAATTATTCAATTCCAACCTGCCAGACTTGCAGAAAGTATTTAAATGAAAAAGTTTCAAATTTAATACCAATTGTATATCCATTCATCACTTGTGTTGAAAGTGGAGACTGGAATAGGTTTGTAAAAGTTCGTCTCAAAAATTTTGAAAAGTTACTATAATTAGTTAACAATAAAGCAGTGTTCAAACGGCGTGCGATGTATCAATAAAATATTCTAAAACGATCCATGTCTACTGAATAAAGTCAATTTAAGTTTGACTTTTAGGGGCTTGTGATATTTTGATCTATATGAGCTATACATATAAGGCATGTCCTCAAAAGTCAAACTCAAAATCGACTTATTTTTTATAACGTCCCAAAAATTTGGAATCGATTTTGAACAGCCATTCGCGTTGAGAATTTAATTTAATTTAATCGCCATTCCTATAAGTTTTCTGCACCTTATAGGACTATGGCAAAGAAGAGCTAGATTTTCTCGTTCTAAATTGGAGCAGCCCGCCTGGAGAGGTACCTACGCTTTACAGAAGATCCCAGTCAAATAACATTATTTGTTTCAAATAGCGTTGTGTTCCTGCGGTGAGTAAGGTTGCCAGAGCTCTTTAGGGGTGGCGGGGTCGGCAACGCGGGCGTGATGCCTCTCGTATTGCAATCGCTCGTAGGCTACAGTAACCGCTTACCAACAGGTGGGCCGTACGCTTGTTTGCCACCAGTCGTATAAAAAAAAGGCTAGATTCCAGTTTTTTCTTTTCAAAATTAGACAAAATAATGCTGAAGCTGCTTATATACTCTCAACAATACATCCAGTAGGTGCATGCAATACATGAACGTAGAATAACGCTTGCACAACTGTCGAGCCTTTATTGCACCACACTTAAAGTGGTTACAGTCAGCAAAACACTAACCCTCAATTTTTTTTACATATTTTTAAGTCTCTTACGACCAATGCTGTATAACAACAAATGAGCTATTAGAGTAATAAATTAAAAATTCCACTAAACTGCAGTTCTTGCATTTCATTCTACAACGTTTACCAACTTAACTAAGTCACCCCTTATAAAAAAAGGAATTGGCGAAACTTATTGAGCTGTATGCATAATAAATCCGGCCCAGCCTGAGACAAACAAAAACTGGACGCCCCTCTCTAATGACCAGCTTTGTCGTTTTGGATGTAATATGGCCAGGGGCTTCCGAATTGGTTTAATTCAATTCAATTTTTAAAATTATCAAGCCTTGTTTTGGTGGCTATTATATTTTAACGAAAGCAATTTGGAAAATAAAGCGTTAATTTATTAATTTACTTAATTAACACGTTTAAACCATACATACATAAATGCATAAAATCACGCCTGTTTCCCAGAGGGGTAGGCAGAGACCACGGTTTTCCACTTGCTACGATCCTGACATACCTCTTTTGCTTCATTCACTCTCATCACATTCCTCATACATGCTCGTCGGTTTAGGGTACTCATGACCTGGCCTTTTTCCAAAACGTCACCGATTTGGTTACTAAACGTACGCCTAGGTCTTCCCCTTCCAACGGTCCCATTCACACTCGCCTTATACACCTGTTTCGTCAATCTTCTTTCGTTCATTCTCTCTACATGACCAAACCATCTCAGCATACCTTTCTCAATCCTCATCACTACGACTTCTTTCACCCCACAACGCTCTCTTATCACACTATTCCTCACTCTATCTTTCAAAGTTACTCCACACATACTTCGCTCTCATTTCCACTGCATTTATCCTACTTTGATTCTTTTACTGCCAAACATTAGTGTCGATACTAACACTCCTCCATGCACAGCCAGTCGTGCCTTTTTGGACACTTTCCGACTGCTGATAAAGGCATGTAATGCCCCATTCACTTGATTTCCAGCATCCACTCTCCTTTCAAAACCATTTACAGTAATTTTAGACAATATTACATTAACAAAAATAATAATTTTTTTTAATGAATTTTATGAAGAATATTTTATGCTTTTTTTCTCTTAAGATATTATAAGGATATTCAATAATTAACTACCACTTATTTTAGTTAGAGTCCATGACGATCACATTAGCTAATAAGAAAAATTCTAGAACTCAGTGAAGGATTCCTATGACTAGGTTAATTTGTTATTTTGTACGCCACATAGTGAAAAATACTGCTGGAGAGACAGTCACGTTGCTATCTCCACTTGTACATGCTCTTAGAATATTACGAATTCATGAGGAATCCCACAATAACATCTGCTCTGAAATTGGTTAAAGTTGGCTTTTTCATTTGGTGATGTTGAAATTATTTAGTTTAAGTGGCACTTTTGATGCAGTTATGAACTAAAAATGTGAACCGTCGTGTCACCGTAATTTGGTTGTTTAATATTTAGGTAAATTAAATGTAAGAGGGAAAAATAGGGGATGGGTAGCAGCGTTCCGTATAACAAGGTAGCTCTAAACGGGCTTGGCAACCCGCGTGTCTAGCGTGGTGGGTATGGGCAAATTCCCCCACATGGCCCCGGAGGGGGCCGATGTCATTTGCTTTATTATGCTATATTTACAGACCTCATAGCTCAGTTAGTAGTAACTCTGCCTTCTGCGCTAGAGGTCGCGGGTTCGATTCCCGCACTGGACAAACATTTGTGACTAACACAGATGTTTGTTCTGTGTCTGGGTGTTAAATATATATCTATTATGTATATCAGTCTCTGGTACCCATAGTACAGGCTATGCCTAGTTTGGGATCAGTTGACCGTGTGAATATGTCCGGAATATTTATTTATTTATTTTATATGTACTAGTATCGCATGAAAGGTCATTGAACCGGCTGTAAGAGCACAATGCAACCAGATACAGAACAAAAGGCTTTGAATGCTCAACTGAATGAAAACAGCATCTTCTGAAAGGCGCATGTTAAATGGAGAACAGTTCCTAACAAACTTTGCGATTGTATTGCGAACTGTACCGCGGGAATGCTGCGTCCAGTGCGTTTGTACACTGCTTTATTGTTTTATGGTGTGGGGACACACTGACTGGGAGTATAGAGCACGTGTTAAATGAACCAGGTATTAGGTAGGTGTTAAAATAATTATACGGAGGCAAACAGGCTTAAGGCCCTCCTGATGGTAAGTGACCGTCGCCTATTGACATCAGCAACACCAAGAGCATTGCTTATGCGTTGCCTGCCGAAACCCTCCCCCCCTAAAGAGCTCTGGAAACCTTACTTACCGCAGCAACACAACACTATTTGAAACAAATAATGTTATTTGATCTTCTGTAAGGCGGAGGTACCTCAAATAAGGCGGGCTGCTATAATTTAGAGCGAGAAAATCTCACTGTACCCTACCTCGTGTTGTGTTCCTGCGGCGAGTTCCTTAGGTTGCTAAGGTTGTAAATTACTTTTCTTTTGAGCCTCACCTAGCTTAAATTCCATTTTGTGAAAAAGGATCATCGAAAAAATGATAGGCACCAAGCCGTGTTTGTTGCCTGATTCTTCAAGGCTTGATCGCGAGGATCAGGCATAGCTTCACCTAGTTTCTAAGACGTTTCAAAGTGATCCTAGTGATTTTATTGAAATAAATGCCTTTTGACTTTGACTTTGCCAGAGCTCTTTAAGTGGGAGGGAGGTTCGGGGTCGACAACGCATGCTTGATGCCACCGGTATTATAATCGTAGTGATATTAGAACGATTGCATTTGTGTCATTCACGAGTTCCGTGTGTCCGCTAAAGCTTCCACATCGAGAGCCTCATTATTGTTTTACATCAGGACAAATCTCAAACAAACTCACCTACTCCAGTAGCACGCAATATCGTGCAAACACTTCACAATTTATATGTAAACCTAGAATGACTATGACGTAATACAAACTATATACTGACTATATATACTATATACTATATAATGACTATATAACTACGACTGGCCTCATAGCTCAGTTGGTAGTAACTCTGCCTTCTGCGCTAGAGGTCGCGGGTTCAATTCCCGCACTGGACAAACATTTGTGACTAACACAGATGTTTGTTCTGTGTCTGGGTGTTAAATATATATCTATTATGTATATCAGTCTCTGGTACCCATAGTACAGGCTATGCCTAGTTTGGGATCAGTTGACCGTGTGAATATGTCCGGAATATTTATTTTTTATTTATTTATATAATGTGCTTTATAGTCGCGCTTAGAACTACTAAGAGGGCTTATTGTACCTACATCCAATAAATATGAATGTTGTCTCTGATGCAACAAATAAAATTTGTTATTATCAATTTAAAAAAAATTCATTGAAAAATACTTTGCAAAAATCAGCTGTTTTGGGTTCAAATCAGTTAATAACTCAATTATTCAGCTGGTGTAGTTAGCAATCTTTATGACTGACAAAATTCTCGTAGGTTTAAATATCTTACTAATTTATGGATGTACGTTTGTTACTCAATCACGCCAAAACGGCATAACCGATCTAGATGAAATTTAGCACATATATAAATTATGGTCTGGAATAGCACTTAGGCTACTTTTTATCCTCGTAGATGTCAAAGAGATAAAACAGCTAATTTGTAAAAATATGAAATAAATATTTGAATATACGTTTTATCCCCGCAATTATTCTTTATTTTTATTGATTGATAAACCCCTTTTTGAATGAATCACTTTTTTGAACCGTTACTGCGGCCATTATCAAACAAATAACAATCTTTCTTTCAATTTCCTTGAAAACTATGAAGTAATACTCATCGAGAACAAAATATGACCTAAGTTTCCAATGAAACTCCTTTATGTTATTGGTTCCCCCATAAAGATCCTTTATTGGTTTATATTGCCCATCTTACTGTTTCTACTTCCTACTAGTATTATAAATGCGAAAGTTTGTGATGATGTTCGGTTCTTTGCATGTTTGTGGTTCAATCATCATCATCATCATCATCATTTCAGCCGTACGACGTCCACTGCTGAACATGGCCTCCCCGACAGACAGAGCGATTTCCTTGTCATGTGCGGGGATTTGACCATACTCACCACTCTGGTCATGCTTGTTGGCGAGTGCAGTTAGAGCTATCGTTGTTAAAATGAGGAACGCTGCTGCCCATCCCCTAGCTTTTTCCCCTTAGTCGCCTCTTACGACATCCGCGGATAGGTAGATATGGAGGGGCCTATTCTTCAGCCGGGGCCACCACGGCCTGTTTCGTTCAGTTCAATCACGTCCATCAAAATCCGTTGATGCACGACTGGGATTAGAACTTACGACGGGTCGAAAATCGAGGTACTCCCCTAGGCCAACACGGCTGAAATGATGATGTGATCATTGCCCAAAGTCTTGGTCAAGTTGTGTAATGAATTTAATTGCTATTGAGGTCCTTAGTTTAGAATTACACAGCAAATTGGCAGAGATGATCGTTAGTACAAAATATTATTTTACCTAGATACCTATTGTCAGTGTTGGCAACTGCACATTTTGTTTATAATACTGATTCTTCACTGACGGTCATAGGCCCATTTCAGCGCAACCATAGGTATGGTTGCGCTGAAATGGGCTATACGGCTATACGGGCTATATGACTATATGGCCTGCCCACTGCCACCAGTTCAGGTGAACTGGTGGCAGTGGGCAGGCCATATAGTTCGCAGAACCGACAACCGTTGGGGAGTAAAGGTTCTCGAATGCCGACCACGAACTGGGCGACGCAGTGTTGGAAGGCCCCCCACCCGATGGACCGACGACATTGTGAAGGTTGCAGGAAGTCGGTGGATGGAGAAGGCTCAAGACCGTTCGTCATGGAACTCTTTGCGGGAGGCCTATGTCCTGCAGTGGACTTCTAAAGGCTGATGATGATGATGAACTTGGTCTCAGACCTAACACAGATGACCAAAAAAAAACAGTGAAAGAAAATGTTTCAAAAGTGGTAAGGCGGGTTTTTTGGTGATAGGTACTCGTAATACACACAGTACATAGCTACACTGTGTACCAGTCCAACCACCTAAAAAATAATCGCTACAAAAGTCCATGCAGTTTAGCTTTTTTCCGGGATTAGCGCCCAATCGTCGGTATGTCCAAGCTTGTTAGGGAAATTTATTAGAGATTTCCCTACTTCGGTCCTGCTCTGTATTCTCTATTAAACGGCAATCTCCAAATCACGGTCGTGGTGTATAGAATAATATTACTGCATAGAGGGTAGAGTCCAACATGATATTTCTAAGACTTTGGGCCCAACCATAACGTTTTATTTTCATTCAAATGCAAGGCACCTATTATACAAGAATTTGAACCATAATTTTCAATTCTATGTGGACTACAGACAAATTTCTTGTCTGTAGTCCACCTCAGTTTGCCTGCCTGTAGTAAAACTCAGTTCATCTGACTGTACCACGGGCACTTTTTATTGCATGTACTCTACCTCAGTTCACCTAGCACGGGCATTGTGTATGGCTTGTAGTCCACCTCAGTTCACCTGGCTGTACCACGGGCATTGTGTATTGCTTGTAGTCCATCTCTGTTCACTTGGCTGTAGCCAAGGTGGCACAAAAAACTGTCCAGTGTGACAGTTTTTATTGCCTGAAATCCAGCTTACCAAATCGATCTTTCTTTCTTCCCTCCTAGGTATTTTTCTACTTATTTGTATATATCTATAGCGTCAATGGCGGTCACCGCTAATATAGAAATCCATGGTTTCGTCCCACGAGGCTATTTGTACGCGTAATTAGAAAATAGTTCTGTTCCGACCCACTTCCCAAAAGGTTGTTTTGCTGTAAATTGTGAAATTTTGCCTCTTATATTACGTACTGGTATGAATCTTTACGAATATGACAAATAAAAATATATTCTCATCTGTATAACGTTGTATCATCATCATCATCAGCCTGATGAAGTCCACTGCTGAACATAGGCCTCCCCCAAAGAGTTCCATGACGAACGGTCTTGAGCCTTTTCCATCCACCGACTTCCCGCAACCTTAACAATGTCATCGGTCCATCGGGCGGGGGGCCTTCCAACACTGCGTCGTCCGGTTCGTGGTCGCCACTTGAAAACCTTTACGTTACACGTTGTATATGATTGGTCAATTTGAGAATTGTTCATTTTGCGTCAGAACAGAACCAAATATTTGCAGAGCATGCCAACATACGCATTAATATTTGTAAGGTTATTATCATCATCATCATTTCAGCCGTACGACGTCCACTGCTGAACATGGCCTCCCCCACAGACAGAGTGAATTCCTTATCATGTGGGGGGATTTGCCCATACTCACCACGCTGGGCATGCGGGTTGGCGAGCGCAGTTAGAGCTATCGTTGTTAAAATGAGGGACGCTGCTGCCCATCCCCTAGCTTTTTTCCCTTAGTCGCCTCTTACGACATCCGCGGATAGGTAGATATGGAGGGGCCTATTCTTCAGCCGGGGCCACCACGGTTATTATTAATACTAGTTTTTCCCATAGCTGCCTACATCTATTTTTGTCCCATCTAAACGATAGCATCGCCTATTTAGTGCGTGATAACAAAACACAGTTCAATAATAACCACCGCAGTTCTGGCAACAACAAACGGTGACCTAAAAGTATTCCTGTAACGTTATCTACCACTTGTGGCGACACGTTATTTCCATAAAATCACTTCGCTCTGGTAGAAAAAGTAAAAATGTGACGTCATCTATCCGTGACTATAGCTATGTTGCCAAAAAATATTGGTTTCAACTTTATGTGGTTCGCCCCGAACTGAGATCTCGCGATGTCTCGTAAATTATCGTTCAGGCAAATTAAAATGAACTCAGTTCTGACATTGTCTGGATCTGGATCAATTGAGCTATCTATAGATCGTTTGTAACGGTCTTACGTCGATTAGTCCAAGTTTGAGAGATAAAATAAAATAAAATAAAAGGGCATTTATTCACGAAGAATCCTACACACAGTTATATAGATACAATTGGTAATTTACAAGTTTTGGTATGTATGTAGGTAGACAGGTGAAATGGTCGAGGGCTCAGCTACGCTGCTTTTCAGCCTCTCCGTAAAATGTCTGCTGTCGTCACAGCAGGTTTGATCCTCGGAAGCCATCAGCCGCTATCAGGCGATGAAGAGAAGGGCACAGATCATTATTATAACCTATGTAAGTAGGTAGCACACACCTATGTGTCGCTTCTCTCGTCGATCAATAAAATTAAAATGTATAAATCATCAATAAAATTAATGTAAAGTACATTAATTAACTGATTGATTTTTCATGTTTCATAATAATTATCCAGCCCTAATCTAATTTTAATGGGGTAATCAGGGGCACGTCTAAATAATTCGCAATGCTCAAGCATTGTAGATATTTTATCAGATCTCTACGAAACCAAGATGATACCGCCTGGGGGGGTACCTCCGCCTTACAGAAGATCGCAGCCAAATAACATTATTTGTTTTCAAATAGTGTTGTGTTCCTGCGATGAGTAAGGTTGCCAGAGCTCTTTAGGGGGAGGGGGGTTCGGGGTCGGCAACGCGTGCGTGATGCCTCTGGTATTGCAAGCGCTCATAGGCTACGGTAACCGCTTACCAACAGGTGGGCCGTATGCCTGTTTGCCACCACAGTAGTATAAAAAAAAAAATGATACCAGCTCAACATCACTTAACATCGTACAACCTACGATAAATCTGAAGTGAAGTGACGTCACTTGGGTACACATAAATTCTTGGAAATTCTTCACAAAGACTTCAAGAGGAGCTCAGCATCGTATTAGAAAGGTCGTGAGTACCTACGAGTCAGAACTATTTCTATAAATACTTTTTTCTTAAAACTTTGCCTATTTTTTATCATTTATCCTTCCATTGTATAAAATTAAATCAGAGAGAACTTTGTACTAACATTTGATCGTCATCATCATCATCAGCCTGATGAAGTCCACTGCTGAACATAGGCCTCCGCCAAAGAGTGCCACGACCAACGGTCTTGAGCCTTCTCCATCCACCGACTTCCCGCAACCCTCACAATATCGTCGGTCCATCGGGTGGGGGGCCTTCCAACACTGCGTCGTCCGGTTCGTGGTCGCCACTCGAGAAGCTTTGTTCCCCAACGGTTATCGGTTCTGCGAGCTATATGGCCGGCCCACTGCCACTTCAATCTGCTAATTCTGAGAGCTATGTCGGTGACCTTGGTTCTTCTACGGATTTCCTCATTTCGGATTCTATCACGCAGTGAAACTCCGAGCATAGCTCTCTCCATAGCCCGTTGGGTGAATTTGAGCTTGTGTATGAGGCCAATAGTTAGCGACCAAGTCTAAGTGCCATATGTCAGTCAGTAACATTTGATAGATCAATTAAAATTCAAGGATCTGATCACCTTGAGATCTAACCTAACCTACAACATGAAGGGCTTCAAGAAAAATATATAAAGATTTCTCCAGGGCAGACAACACATTAGCAATGCTTCAGGTGTTGCAGATTTCGAAAGGCGACGGTAACCGCTTACCACCAGGTTGACCGTAAGCCTGTTTTTCTCCGTATAACATAAAAAAACAGATCTGAGAGGATTTATTTCATGCTAGGGGATTATAGTTGTGAGCCATTTCTTTTAATACCTATTTCATTTTTTAAACCCATTTTTTTTATTCTAGTAACTATCTAATACGTTTCATGAAAATAACTAGAATTAAGCATCTACCATTGACAAAAAATTGTTCGCTGTCTGTACAGTAAAATCAGTTCTTATCGAAGCTCTCAGACATCTTAAGAACATTATCAGAACTGATGACCTATGATAGGTACAGTCACCACTAAAAAGTTTAATGCCTTTCAAAATTTTAAAATGTTGCTACAGTACTGAATGTTAAGATTTACACGGAAAAACCTCAACAAGTATGCGACTAAACATCAACTTATTCCATTTTCAACTTTATTCTGTACCTATCATCCATATGGGTATCCTGGCATTATTTCGAAAATTATGAAAGACATACTGCTTATTGAATGGCCTCTTAGCTCAGTTGGTAGTAACTCTAGAGGTCGCTGGTTCGATTTCCGCACTGGACAAACATTTGTGACTCACACAGATGTTTGTTCTGAGTCTGGGTGTTAAATATATATCTATTATGTATATAGTCTCTGGTACCCATAGTACAGACTATGCCTGGTTTTGGATCAGTTGACCGTGTGTGATATTTTCGGAATATTTATTTATTATTGAATTAGCAAGTTGAAGTGGCAGTGGGCAGGCCATATAGCTCGCAGAACCGACAACCGTTGGGAAGAACAGGTTCTCGAATGGCGACCACGAACCGGGCGACACAGTGTTTGAAGGTCCCCCCACCCGATGGACCGACGACATTGTGAAGGTTGCGGGAAGTCGGTGGATGGAGAAGGCTCAAGACCGTTCGTCATGGAACTCTTTGGGGGAGGCCTATGTCCAGCAGTGGACTTCTACAGGCTGATGATGATGATGATGATGATGGTTATTGGAGGTGATTGTACTTTTACTCTGAAGCATGGCGTAGGCCGTAGCCCAAGCTACGCCGTAGCACTGCTACGCTGGCTGTCACCTTTGTCACATCACAAGTGGATTTTGCTGAGTAGATTTTGCAAGAGGAAGCTATTATTGAATATTATTATTGAAGCACTTTTATGATGATACCCTACTAGGTATATATTATAACATACTTACTTAAACTCTATATTATTAGGTATATTTATGTATTTATTCCTATTTATGGCCGTGGTGGCCCCGGCTGAAGAATAGGCCCCTCCATATATACTACATCCGCGGATGTAGTAAGAGGCGACTAAGGGAAGAAAGCTAGGGGATGGGCAGCAGCGTCCCTCATTTTAACAACGATAGCTCTAACTGCGCTCGCCAACCCGCATGCCCAGCGTGGTGAGTATGGGCAAATCCCCCCACATGATAAGGAGTTCGCTCTGTCTGTGGGGGAGGCCATGTTCAGCAGTGGATGTCGTACCTGCCCTGAACTGAAAATCAGCGCTGTTAACTCGTTAGCAGCACATGCTGAGCTCAGGGCTTTTTATACTTACTGTACATGGCAGCACTTTCCTACTTGTTTTCTCTCTTTCTGTCCACCTCTATGGTTTTTGTATTTGTGTGTGTCATACTTTTGTTCTTGTTGTTGTGTACAGTTTGTGTCACATACATATTCCTGACCCCACTTTAGGATACCCTGTGTCGTGGGTATCGAGTACCATGGTACCACAAAACCCAGACCCGGAACAAATATTAGCTGATCTTTCAAACATTTTGTCCCGCAGCGGGAATCGAACCTGTGGCGAGCTACGCCGCCACTATCACTCCGTCGCCGCCAAATTCAAATACCTCTCAGTTGGCATAGCGACGAACAATGGAACGAATTGTTGATTAGGACGGACGACGGTCTGTCAGACTACTTTTTACTTTTACTCTGGTCGTGTGCTTCATCATGTTTGCTAAAATCTATTATTCTCTGTAAAATACCTTGTACTTATTGTAAATATTATACTGCTGTGAATAACAACTAAACTACAGGAATAACCTACAGGACGGGTATAGAGAGTAAGGTGCAGACCTTACTCTCTATACCCGTCCTGTAGGATCTCCACCAACCATAAACCCTTGCGTCTCGCCACTAAGGTCGTCAAATAAATAAAGTGGTATTGCCAAAGTGTATCTACAACATCTAACAGCGAAAACGACTATATTCTTCTCCTTCGCTCTGTATTTTTTATTTGTTATGGTGTCATTAATACTTTACAATACTATCATATTTCTAGTGGTGGTTTTATTAACAAGACAGTACAAATCAGCCCTTCTATCTATTATCTACTATCTAAATCTATCTACTATCTAGGAGGTGGCAAGTGTCAATTATCCTCTTTTTCGGAAAAAAGCAAGTTGTTTTGTCATAATGTGACAGCCATAATGAACGAAAAGACGTCAGCGCTACGAACGTCAATTATTTTATTGAAAACAGTTAGGTGAGGTCTAGTAGGTCTCTTTTGTAGTAGCTCACTTTTGTGAGGAGGTAGGGCCCAGCGAGATTTTCTCGTTCTGAATTGGAACAGCCGCCTGGGGAGGTACCTCCGCCTTACAGAAGATCGCAGCCAAATAACATTATTTGTTTTAAATAGTGTTGTGTTCCTGCGGTGAGTAAGGTTGCCAGAGCTCTTTAGGGTTGGCCTCTGGTATTGCAAGCGCTCATAGGATACGGTAACCGCTTACCAACAGGTGGGCCGTATGCTTGTTTGCCACCTCAGTTGTATAAAAAATATAAAAAAAATAAAAAAGTGAGTAAGGTTGCCAGAGCTATTTAGGGGAGGGGGGTTTCGGGTCGGCAACGCGTGCGTGATGCCTCTGGTATTGCAAGCGCTCATAGGCTACGGTAGCCGCTTACCAACAGGTGGGCCGTATCCTTGTTTGCCACCGTATCCATATATAAAAAAAAATAGTGGTAGGTTTCCCTGCCTTCGGAATCTCGAGTTTCGGCGTAACAACACTTGCCTAAAACGGTGAAGGAAAACATCGTTATGAAACCAGTAAGTATTCTTAAACCGGCGATGGCCTTGCCACCTGTCACGTATGGAATACTCACTACTGCATGTGGGCATGTGTCAAATGTTCGGACATGCCTCTGACTAACCCAGTTAGACATAAAGGCTCTTATCGCCTGAAGATCTGAGAGGATGTCTACCATTCTTGGGCGTAAAAAGTGGGACGCACAATTTTATGGTCGAGATGCGAACAGTCCCTTAGGTCGGCTAAGTTAAACAACCTTTAGTGCAGTCACCAGTAACCACTTGTTACTGTTACCAACATTAACAGTTGAACATTTCCATGTTTCGTAGGATGGGCAGAAAAGTTAAGATCGGGCAGAAAAAGCTAGGACGGAGGCCTTTGGGCGTTCATAAAACTGCAGCAGTAGCAGTCCGTAACACAGGTAAGACCTAGCACGGCTGCTAAAGTACGAAATAAATATTCCGGACATATCACACACGGTCAACTGATCCCAAACTAGGCATAGCCTGTACTATGGGTACCAGAGACTGATATACATAATAGATATATATTTAACACCCAGACACAGAACAAACATCTGTGTTCATCACACAAATGTTTGTCCAGAGCGGGAATCGAACCCGCGACCTCTAGCGCAGAAGGCAGAGTTACTACCTGAGCTATGAGGCCAGTCGTTATAAATATAAATATTGTACCAATGTAATCACAATTGATGACGTTTCAAAATTTTGTATATTGTATGGTTTTTGGTATTCATCATTTCAGCCGTACGACGTCCACTGCTGAACATGGCCTCCCCCACAGACTGAGCGAACTCCTTATCATGTGGGGGGTTTTGCCCATACTCACCACGCTGGGCATGCGGGTTGGCGAGCGGTTGGTTGGTTTTTGTTTTTTTTTTTTTTTTTTTTATGTGTTACGGAGGCAAACAGGCTTACGGCCCACCTGATGGTAAGTGGTTACCGTCGCCTATTGACATCAGCAACACCTGGAGCATTGCTAATGCGTTGCCTGCCGAACCCCTCCACCCCTAAAGAGCTCTGGCAACCTTACTTACCGCAGGAACACAACACTGTTTGAAACAAATAATGTTATTTGGCTGCGATCTTCTGTAAGGTGTTTTTTTAATTACACACGGTCAACTGATCCCAAACTATGCATAGCATGTACTATGGGTACCAGATACTGATATACTTAACAAACATCTGTGATCACACAAATGTTTGTCCAGTGCGGGAATCGAACCCGCGACCTCTAGCGCAGAAGGCAGAGTGACTACCAACTGAGCTATGAGGCCAGTCGTTATAAATAATAATAATAAAAATTCACCAGACTTGGCCGCTACTTTTTACGACCACGGTTACTATTACCTTGATAGCTTCAGAAGCTAAACTTTAAATTGTTGGACGTTATCAAGTTCTCTTGTCCCGCCCGCCCATAGTTGGGCGGCGCTTGGTTATATAAGGGCGGGCGGGAAGCAAGCGGCACAGTTCGCTCGGTGGCACGTCGGAGCGACTACCGGATACACGTGCGTTTACCCTGCAAGTTACCGATATATTTAGGTAAGTGATATATTTGATTTAGTTTAATTATGTTCATTGATATGGATAATTATAAAAGGAGGATTTTTTTTTGTGAAAAATAAACTTTTTACGTACTCTAGATAATATATATATTTTTTTTCCTGACTTAAATTAATCAATTTATTTTTCTATTCTTATATTATTATTATTTTTACTGTCTGACATTATTTAATCAATTTTATCAAGATGTTTCGAATTGTTGTCTTTTTTTGCATGTTTAGTTAGTTTATTATCTAATTTTGATTTAATTTATATTGTTATTTAAAAATTGCACGCCTGAACAGGCAGAATACATTGCGACTTTTATAAAATGTATAACATCTATAACACATGTATTTCAGGCAATAAAAAGTATGATTTATGATTTATGATAGTAGCACTAAGTGAACTACTGAAAACTGGAAATGATGTTCAAGTTAGTATGAAAAAAATAATATTTGTTCGCTTGTGGAAAACTTTGTCCTATCAAATAGTAAAATGACGAAAGAGGTAATGTTCGACTTAAAAGAAAATGTTGCAATCTTTATTTTTGACCGAACGCTGAGAGGACCGATTGCGAGGATGACTAAAAAGTTTAGTTTAGTTCACCTAGTTTCTAAGACGTTTCAAAGTGATCCTAGTGATTTTATTGAAATAAAACTTTATTTACAGACAGAAACTTTAAATTAATACAAGTTAATATTTACAAAATACACAAGAAACAGTTGAGCCATCTAAAGACCGTTACAAACGATCTATAGATGGGAATTAGCATTGCCACGCTGGATGGCAATGCTAATTCGCTGGGCCAAATAAGAGCCAGCTCTCGGGTCACGCGTCGCTTCGATCAGACGTGAAAAAAAAGCCTTTTGACTTTGACTTTGTTGCTAAGTTGACCGATCAAGAAGTTGACTGATTGCGAAGTTTACCGATTACGAAGTCGTAGAAAATAGTGGACGGTTTGCTAAGTTGGCCATAAGCGCACAAATGAAAAATAAGGTTTAATTATAGAACATACATAATATTACTTAACTACCTACCTAGAACGACCCACTTTTAGAATTGTTTATGATACTTATGTTCTCATGTAAGTGACTCACTGTCTTCATGGGAATAAATGAATTTAAACCTAAACTTTTTGACGACATTGTGAAGGTTGCGGGAAGTCGGTGGATGGAGAAGGCTCATGAACGTTCGTCGTGGATCTCTTTAAGGGAGGCCTATGTCGAGCAGTAGACTTCTACAGGCTGATAATAATGATGAAACCTAACCTACTTAAACTAAGTTTTTTTTAGTTAAAAATAAAACTAAATAAACATTTCGTGAAAATCATTGAAAATCTTAACTATAATCATAGTTATAAGTTCACTTTGTGACCAAGAGCTGCGTTTGAGTAAACAAGTTGTTTTTATAGAATGGTCTAATTGAATTATTTTCATCAAAACTTTAACAGACCGGACCTCCGAAAAGTTTTTAAATGTCACACAAAATTAGGCTTTATTGAATTGTGCGGTCAAGTAAAATTACTCATGGGAAGTTTCTTAAAATTAGGCACTCTTGTGCCGGAACATGCTTACAAAAGTATGATAATCATCTCATTTTATACAGAAATACCGAAACATGAGTTTAGTGAACGATTATCATGATATTACAAGTTTGTTTTTATAGTATAAACCAGCGACTTCGTTCGCAAGGTTTTTTTTTTATCTCTCCCTACGGCTACTTAGAAATCATTTGTAGTACTTGAATAGTTGCTACTATTTACCTACCGCTACAATCACCGCCACCATCACCGTCACCAAAAACACGCTTTAATGACTGTTATTTGCCGAGGTGAGTAGTTCTGTGTAACATCTCCTGACTCCATCAATACCATAATATTATATTATCATCGGACCTCGTCGGTTTTGCGAAGTTTCAGCTCAATCAGACAACCTGCTGAGGAGTTCCGTGGAACAGTATTTGTACAGTATATATTACTTAGTTTTTTGTTCTTTTATGTACTTTATTAGCCCAATCTATTGTATATTAAGATCAATTACTGTAAACGGGAGGCGGGCGCTGGAAACTGCGATACAGTTTTTAATTTAACTAATGCAGTTTTTTAAGGTGTTCCTATTGTTTCTAAATTGTAAAATTAGTTTTTTGTTCCAAATAAAATTATTTTGATTTTTTTGATTTTGACATCTCCATACTCCATCATCAGATCAGTTTGCAAATCTCTAATTACTTATCTCCTTCCTCATGGTGCACACTACCTCCATACCAAATTTCATTAAGGTTGGTTTAGCCGTATAATGAAAACGTTACAAACAGTATAACAGTTACTTTCACATTTCTTACATTAGTATGGATAAGGAAATTATTATTTCATGCAAATTGCTGACTAAATAGAAGTGAAATCAATGTGTGAAGCGATAAAATAAATGGTGTTCTTTTCACCTACAGAAGGTCGTAATAAAAATTGAATTGGGACATCGAATAATATGTTGTATTTGGTTATTCGAACCATGTACTGACTGACCTTATAGCTCAGTTGATAGTAACTCTGCCTTCTGCGCTAGAGGTCGCGGGTTCCATTCCCGCACTGGACAAACATTTGTGACTAACACAGATGTTTGTTCTGTGTCTGGGTGTTAAATATTAATCTATTATGTATATCAGTCTCTGGTACCCATAGTACAGGCTATGCCTAGTTTGGGATCAGTTGACCGTGTGTGATAAAAAAAAACGATGTTCAGTCAAAAAGTTTGATTTTTTATTATTATTATTCATTTATTTCATCCATCATGTCCATATTTAAGTTAAAAATAATAATTAATTAATTAATTACATAAAATCACAACACATTACACAAAATTAAAATAAAATCAAATAAAACACATTAAATAACATAAAATATAAAATCAAATCAAAAAATAAAAATATAAAAGCAATAACACTATACAATCAAAACCTTACAACCTTTGAGTCATCGTTTACTTGTCAATAAATCTTTAAATTATGCTATGTATATAGAATTTTTATTTTGCACCAGGTTGTGCCAGCGGCTTCGCTAGCACGGTGCCGGGTAAAAAAGATGGTTTATACTACTCTCCGGCACTAAAAAAAAAACACCCAACTGAAACATACATAGTCCTGACCCCACACTAGGATTCCCTGTGTCATGGGTATCAGAAACTACGAGTACCACCGTGACCCGGAACAAATAAAAAAAAAATATTCCGGACATATCACACACGGCCAACTGATCCCAAACTAGGCATAGCCTGTACTATGGGTACCAGAGACTGATATATACCTAATAGATATATATTTAACACCCAGACACAGAACAAACATCTGTGTTAGTCACAAATGTTTGTACAGTGCTGGAATCGAACCTGCGACCTCTAGCGCAGAAGGCAGAGTTACTACCAACTGAGCTATGAGGCTAGTCAAAATAAAAAATATTTAATATATATTTCATAAATATTTGAAGTTCATGCAAACATTTGTCCCGTAGCGCGAATCGAACCCGCATCCCTTGCGTCTCAGTCATTCGCACGCTGTGCCATCGAGGTGTTCGAAAGGTCTTAATCAAAACCCGTTTTTCCCTTCTCGTTTTAGTACTTCCTCCTTCGTAACTTTCTTTGTCGAGTGTTACAGAACAAGTACATAAAAAAATCTCCTTTTTTTAAAACATCTCCAACCTATGCCCTTATTATATCTATTAAGTAAAATTGTCCTCATATGAGCACACTGAACTCGCCCCTAGTAACCTTTGAACATTAATACTTACTTACTTACTTAAATTTATAACATAATGCAATCAGATATTTTGTAGGTACCTACTTACTCAAGCTCTTATCAGATAAGCAGAGTTCAAACGGCGTACGGCGGCGATATGCCATCTAAAATGTATTTAATATATATATTAAATTGACCTTTACATCTACTGGTAGAGTCAATTTTTAGTTTGACATTTGAGTGCATGAGATATACCTTAAAGGTTGCGGGAAGTCGGTGGATGGAAAGGGCTCAAGACCGTTCGTCGTGGAACTCTTTGGGGGAGGCCTATGTCCAGCAGTGGACTTCTACAGGTTGTTGATGATGATGATGATGATACAGCATAACGGTATCGCAAAACGTTTGAGAGGAGGTAGGGCACAGCGAGATATTCTCGTTCTGAATTGGAGCAGCCCGCCTGGGGAGGTACCTCCGCCTTAAAGAAGATCGCAGCCAAATAACATTATTTGTTTCAAATAGTGTTGTGTTCCTGTGGTGAGTAGGGTTGCCAGAGCTCTT
The DNA here is from genome assembly GCA_947579855.1 of Anticlea derivata. Taxonomy (NCBI): domain Eukaryota; kingdom Metazoa; phylum Arthropoda; class Insecta; order Lepidoptera; family Geometridae; genus Anticlea; species Anticlea derivata. The sequence goes on along the minus strand of OX388276.1, from coordinate 9,151,492 downwards.
TAGGGGGGAAGGGGGTTCGGGGTCGGCAACGCGTGCGTGATACCTCTGGTATTGCAAGCGCTCATAGGCTACGGTAACCGCTTACCATCAGGTGGGCCGTAAGCTTATTTGCCACCTCTGTTGTATAAAAAAATAAAAACCCCTTTAATTCAAACTCAAAATTGACTTTATTCAGTAGACGTAAGGATCATTTTGAATGTCATATCGCATGCCGTTTGAACACAGCTTAAGCGACGTTAAAACGCGTCACACAAGGCAGCTATAATGTAAAAATGTATATTAAAGCACGATACATCTCATTACATCTTTCCATAGAAAGCTTCAGGAGACCACACACGGCAGCTATAATGTATCTTTTTACATCTTCGTATCTTCTGACAGTTTCTATGGAAAAATGTAATGAGATGTATCTTTTTTTTTTTTTTTTTTTATATTTCAGACATAGCACGCACAGTCAACTGATCCCAAACTAGGCATGGCCTGTTCTATGGGTACCAGTGACTGATATACATAATAGATAAATATTGAACACCAAAACACAGAACAAACATCTATGTTCATCACACAAATGTTTGTCCAGTGCGGGAATCGAACCGCAGAAGGCAGAGTTACTACCAACTGAGCTATGAGGCCAGTCAAATCTAGCTATAATATACATTTTTACATTATAGCTGCCGTGTGTGAAAGGCTTCAGGCGCTTTCATAAAAGGCGTTTCGTTGGTGCGTCATCCCGAAAACTGTCACGATGTCTAGAAAAGAGCTATAGGGCGTAGCACTACCCGGCAACGACACGGCACCGGCATGGCAGTAGCAGGAGGTTGAATTTATGAAAGCCATGTGGAGTCGGGAGGTTGCCGTTCGTCGTGAGGGTAATTTTAAAAGAACATTTCCCTAAATGTCTCTAATGGCCCTATGTGACGGACCCACGTTTAGTGTCAATTTTGGCATATGCGAAAATTGGCGAGTCAAAGTTAAAAGCTTTTTATTTCATTCAAATCACAAGGATCACTTTGAAACGTCTTAGAAACTAAACGAAGCTACGTCTGTTCCTCGCGACTAAGCTTAGAATAATGAGACAACAAACACAGCTTGGTGCCTATCACTTTTTTCGATGTTCCTTTACACAACTTGGTTCTATAGGTAATTCATTTTTAATTGTACCATTTAATATTTTAAGGTTAGCGTGGTATGGGCATGTCATGCGGAGGGAAGAATGCCATGTGACTAGAAGAGTGTTAAATATGAATGTGGAAGGATATAAGGGGAGAGGAGAAAAGATGGATAGATTGTGTGAAAGACGACATGATTAAGAAAGGAGTGAATACTGATTTGACGGCTGATAGAGGGGAGTGGAAGAGAGAAACGTGTTGTGCCGACCCCACATGAAGAGGGATAAGGGCAGGGAGATGATGAATATTTTAATTATAAAATTACTTTTCGTCGTACATTGAAAAATTATAATCCAGGGAAGGCACTGACTACCAAGATACAAGTTGTTAAGACTTAGTTTGGTAGGTAGAGCTTAAATTAAGTGTATTAATTAATAATAAAGTAAATTTAGTGTAGAGCTTTAGCCAGGCCGCATTCTATCAAAAAATGTCTGTCAGGAAAATTAAATCATTTCTGTAGCTAGTTATGTTAACATAATATTCCAAAAATACGAATTCCTGATAAAGTTGATGGGGATAGATGAAAAGAAAACATTTTTGTGATCACATTTAGATAACTAATGCTATACATAAATATCGATCTGGGTTTTTTTATATAAATGTATAACTATGAAAAAATGTGTCCAAAGTATTTACTTTAACTTGAGAGATTTCTGTGTGCGGGACAATGTCATTTCAAGTTGTGTAGTATTAAGATTACTACAGTAACGGCACTTGAGAAAACTGATTATTGTAGCGATTGTTGTTTTGATAAAGTGATACTAAAATGTTGCCAATGTCTTCGTTTTGACAGCTGTTTTTGCATAGTGTTTTTAAAGGAAATAAAGGTCAAGTGCGAGAACTCGCGCCCTGAGGCTTCCGTACCATTGAATAGAATATATATTTATTTTTTTACAAAACCAACACCTAATTATGAATAAACAAACAATAACAAATAAATAAAAATAGGTGTAGGTCGAGCAACAAAATTGGCTCTGCCTCAGCATGAGTTGGTTGGCTAGCAGGCTAGCAACCAACGCTGGTCTTCCGTCAGAGCCTTGGTTGTCGCTACGGACCAACTACTCACAACGACGACACGATAAAAAAACAAGAAACACACTAAAATAATAAATACTAAATAAAAAAACACAGACTTATAATAAAAAAAAGATATAAACTCTACAAAATAAAATTAAATAATAGTAATAAAAAAATGTGCTAATGGTTTTACATTGGTCATGGGTTCGAATCCCGGTCGTGCACCAATGGATTTATAAACATTCTAAGTGTAGGATTCGACAAACTTATATTTGCGGTCGCTCACGTAGTCATTGTATGACATTGACCGCATAGTTGACAATATAACTTTGTTTCCTAAAAAACTCCGAAATTCCTCAATTTCAGACTTTTCCCTTTAATTGTATTACAAAAACTTCTACCATTCCAAATTTCAGAATTGTGAGGTAACTGGAAGTACCCTAGAAGTTTTTCATTTTTACCATTCCCATACAAAAATTATACATCAATTGCCATATATTTTTAATGCATTAAGCTAGAGCTTTGATTTTTATACGGCACCATAAGCCAACAGACCTTAATAGGTGGTATAAATTTCAAGTTGATACCTTTAGCCGTTTCTGAGAAAAATAACGAGACAGACGGACAGACATACAGACGTACAACAAAGTGATCCTATAAGGGTTCCGTTTTTCCAAATGAGGTACAGAACCCTAAAAATAGTAGAACAAAATTGATTGTCTTTGACAATTGACAATTTGGTGTAGCATGAGCCCCTTTAGACTTACTATACATTAATTTTAAGGTATAACAACCCTGAACAACAGCCGAAATTAAAAGAAAATTTAAAAAACCAACGACGTGACGTTAACGTTCACAAAGCAGCAAAACCTTAAACTCAACCCCTAAGACAGTGCCCTCAGGGGTTGAGTTTAGGAAGTGGAGCGGGGATTGAAGTTCAGACCAAAATTACTTCACGAAATCGAAGTCACGCGGTTTTATTATTATTTCATCATCATCATCATCAGCCTGTAGAAGTCCACTGCTGGACATAGGCCTCCCCCAAAGAGTTCCATGACGAACGGTCTTGAGCCTTCTCCATCCACCGACTTCCCGCAACCTTCACAATGTCGTCGGTCCATCGGGTGGGGGGCCTTTCAACACTGCGTCGCCCGGTTCGTGGTCGCCATTCGAGAACCTTTACTCCCCAACGGTTGTCGGTTCTGCGAGGTATATGGCCTGCCCACTGCCACTTCAACTTGCTAATTCTGAGAGAATTATTTACTCATTTGTTTTAGATAAAAAATCCATATTAGACAACATGTCAAGATTTAAATAAATTACGCTATAAAATAGCTTTACCTCTTTTGTTTACATAATAATAATAGGCTACAGCACAATCCACTCTTCACCATCCGCCGGTAATCCTTTTGTAGCAAATCTCTGTTATCTGATTCGAGGTAAAAAATAAAGCAGATTTATTTTCCTTTCTTATAAAATTTTCTAAGAAAGTAACTCTTAAACCATTAAAAGTAAAATACATAACAAAATAAGCATTAAGGATTTTTTTATACTAACGTAACGAGTAGGTTGTATATAACTCAGCCAAATGCTAATATTAATTTGATGTTTATTATAAATATGTCTACACGGTCTTTTACGGTCATTTTGGGTACCGCCCACATAATCAAACCTCAAATAGTCAAAGTCAAAATGCGTTTATTTCAATAAAATCACAAGGATCACTTTGAACCGTCTTAGAAACTAGGTGAAGCTACGCCTGTTCCATGAATTTATAGCCAATTTATTTTCATCAAAGTAACAGAATTTGCATTGAAGAAGGCAATTAAATTCTTCTTCGGTTTGTAATTACAGTAACATATGTAAATGTACTACGTCACCAAAGGCGGGTTAAACAAATACACCAAAATATTTTCTTAATGCTACCTCTCTCAACAATGTTCATTCTCTTTTTAACTAACACCGTTTTTTTTAACAATTCAATTCAATATTCATTTATTCATTTCGATCGCATGGATTAAATTTAGTAAGATAAATTCAACTCGATACCTACTTATTGAGATGTTTTGAAATGATCCTTGAGATTTCAATTTAGTTGAATTTACAAACTTTATTAGTAATCGAGGTTTAGCTAAAACATTCCCAAGCTTTTTTTGTCATCCAAATTACGGAAGTTAGTGTTCTAAAGTTAGATAAATGCCAACTAAACTACTTTAGAAAAGTTAAACAAATTAAGGGTAATTACTCTTAATTTGCTAAACTTTTGGCTAAACTGTTTTAGTGGAAATAAACTTAGGTATCTATAACTTTACCTTGCAAGCTCTAAAATAGTTTTTCATTGTAAACACGATTCTTTACAAAAGCAAGCATGAGTAAATTATTTCATTAATTTTAGTCCGGCTTGCGTCTGCTTTCTCGGAGTTTGAATAGGGGCCTCATTGTCCCAAGTTCATATCAAGCGGCGCTGTGACCATGAGTTTGGTCTACGGAAAACTTAGGCTCGGCGCCCAAAAATACACAAAAGTACGTAGCTTTAATATGTAAGGTATTTTTAACCTGGCATTCATCATCATTTCAGCCGTAGGATGTCTACTGCTGAACATAGCCTCCCCCACAGATTTCCAAAGCGACTTGTGGGGAAATATGCCCATACTCACCACGATTGGGGGCGGGTTGGCGACCGCAGTTATAGTTATCGTTGTTAAAATAAGGGAAGCTGCTGCCCGTCTCCTAGTTTTTCCCTTGTTTAGTCGCCTCTTAAAACATCCACGCGTAGGTAGATTGGAAAGGCCTATTCTTCAGACGAGGCCATTCACTGGCATTCACAGAAATAAAAAAAAGAGCCTAGATTTAAAAAACCGCGCTCTTTTAATTTTTTGTTTCAATAACATCACCTAACTGACATTATTTTCATCGAAATCTTTCTCAAAAACTCATTTAAAAATTTCTACGCGTTTGGGGAGCTCTATAGTCCGTTTCCTAATACATTCTTGCACTTACCAGACTTACCATAATAACTGAGAGTTAAATTGGCATTTGAAGACAAATGGCTTAACTTGAGCAGATTATGCTAATCCTGATTGAAGCACTTGGGAGCCAGAAGCAACGACTTCTACTAATAGAGATGATCAAATGGCGTACGACATTTTATCTAAAATTATTTTAAAATGCTCCCTAAGTCTATTAATTTGAACGAAATTGAAAACCAATTGGGTGAAGAATAAGCCCCTTTTGGGATAGCTTACATATCAAATTTGTATTCTACTGATACAGCGATGAAGTAACAAGAAAATATGTGGGCTGAGATTAAAAAAAAACATTATACTAATATAAAAAATGCGAAAGTTTGTGAGGATGTTTCGATGTTTGTTGTTCAATCACGCCGTGACGGCTCAACCAATTTCGATGAACCCTGTAATACATAGAGTTTTTTACCTAGAATATAATAAACGTGAAACGTTTAACTTATTAAATAGTAAACATGACCTTGATCTATTCAATTTCAGTATTCCAACTCTTAGAAATAAACTCAATATCACATTCTTTGACCGGTAACCCTCTTTGTACATCTTTCAGATCCTAATTAGTGACTAGCACTTACTGTGCTTATTGATATCGTGACTGTGAGTGACCCTTAAGGTATTAATTACTCAACTTATCTTCTTTTTTTGTCTGCCCGTTATCCAACTTGTATCTACCAGTGAAGACCTTTAAATGGCCTTAAGCTATATATTTAAGTTTCCAGAATGTTTTTCTCAGTGCCGATGGTTTTCCAAAAATAAATAAATAAATAATAAATAAAGGCTACTTTTTATGTACCATGCTAGCGAAGCCGCGGGCGCAAACTAGTAATTTCAAAACCAATCACACTATTTTTCGCAGTCATTTATATTCTCTTGCAACCTGAAAAGAGATTGGTATGTAGGCTGTACAAAATTAATATTAACAGCTGGGGGTGATTCGCGTACTCGTTATCTGTCAGGGTTGTCAATTAACAAAACCATTTTAACTGTAGAACTGTGAAACAGCCGCGTTTCAGAAGGACATTATTAACCTGAAACGTTCGCAATTTCACACTTTCATTTTGGAATCCTAATTGATACATAGCTTCGGTAATAACCATACGAAGCTCTCAATCGATGTGATAATTACATTGGCTGGCCTCATAGCTCAGTTGGTAGTAACTCTGCCTTCTGCGCTAGAGGTAGCGGGTTCGATTCCCGCACTGGACAAACATTTGTGACTAACACAGATGTTTGTTCTGTGTCTGGGTGTTAAATATATATCTATTATGTATATCAGTCTCTGGTACCCATAGTACAGGCTATGCCTAGTTTGGGATTAGTTGACCGTGTAAATATGTCCGGAATATTTATTTATTATTTATTTATTTATTATTTAAAAAAAATTACTTAATTTTAATTTATTTATTCACTTATATAGTGTATTATAAATTACAGATCTTATTATTTTACTAGGTGGTGGTATCTATAAAAAAAGCAAAAGTTCTTTAAAAAAGCCTTTAGATGTCTGTTGGACATAGGCCTTGGTCACTTGGACAAACGGTCTTGAGCCTTTTCCATCCACAGACTGCCCGCAACTTTCATAATTTTATCGGTACATCGGGTGGGGGGCGGTATGGGGTCACCATTCGAGAACCTTTATTACCCAACGATTATCGTTCCTACGAGCTAAATAGACGGTAATTCATAATGTGTATGCTATACTGAAAGGGGTTTATTCTACACCGTATTGGCAATAAAGATTGTTCTACAAATTTTGGAAATTCGTCATATGTTATGGAAAAAAACTCTATTCAAAAAGCAGCTGGAGTCAAATCAGTTCAAACTCAATTAATCAGCTGTTTAAGGTAGCAATATTGATGTAGAATTTCTCATGCGTTTAGTAATCCTATCCTAATCCTAATAATATTATAAATGCGAAAGTTTGTGAGGATGTTTGGATGTTTGTGGTTCAATCACGACTAAAAGGCCGAACGGATTTTGATGAAATTTGGCACAGAGATAGATTATAGTCTGGAATAGCATATAGGCTACTTTTTATGTAGGTACCACGCGATCGAAGCCGCGGGCGGAAGCTAGTTAGTTATAAAGATGATAAAACAACAACTAATTTGAGAAAGTTTAAGAAAAAACATTAAAAAAAAATTATAAAAATTGGTGTTTTTTTTGGCTAATATTCTTTTCTATTGTCGATAGAATTACCCTGATTTTCGGTATTTTGAAAATGTTATGAATCACCTTGTATAATAAGGGTTACGTTGAGTTGTATATATTTCAATAAAAATTTACGTATAAAATGAAAATTTCATTTTGATCAAAACATGGTTACCGCATCTGCAATCTAACCGTGTCGTGTGTCAGCAGGTGTTCCGCATATTATAATATCATTGCTTGCTCTCTTCGCATCTAAAAATACAAAGTCACCTAAATAATAAACTCCTCATTAAATTTGTTATAATACTTTGCTTGCTTGTCGTGTCAGTGATTCTTTCTTGGTCATCCTGTAGTAGCTCAGTGACCAGGTCGAGGTATGGTGCCCCTGAAAAGGGCCTATGACCGTCGATGAAAGAATCAGTGTAGTGAAAGGATTAAAGTGCGTCTCTTAGAAGCACTTTTCGTGCACATGTCATATGTCTTTGAATTTTTAGGTCCTAGGAACCTAGTACTTGTCGGTTTCCTCACGATGTTTTCCCTCACCGTTTATGAACACTAGTATAGCGCACATAAATTTTCCGAATGGAAAAATCCATTGGTGAACGACTGGAATTCGAACCCACAACCTGTTAATCGGGGGGCAGGCCACTACCACCAGTCCACCAGTGCTCTTAAAACAAAAGATTACCCTCCATCTGGGCAGCGAATCTTCACTACTAAGTTCAGGTACATTTAATTTTTTGATGAAATAAACCGTTTTATTTCAATAAATAATGTAAAATTGAAGTAGAGTCGATTACCACGACAGCAGACATTTTATGGCGAGGCTGAAAAGCAGCGTAGCTGAGCCCTCGACCATTTCATCTGTCTACCTTCATACATACCAAAACTTGTAAATTACCAGTTGTATCTTTATAACTGTGTGTAGGATTCTTGGTGAATAAATGCCCTTTTATTTTATTTTTATCCATGAAAGAACTAGTGTCGATTTAAATAACTACTTGTGTTATGTAACTACCACTTTTCAGTCTGCGTGTCATTATGTTGTTTATTACTGAGGTGGGGTGTCGGCATTATTTGATTCCGATTTACTCATAAGAATCAATTTCATACTCTTCACGTGACTCTCATGCGAAAGATTCAACGCTCCCGTGACGATGGTCAATATCGATACCGGAAGTCAATGAATGAGGAAGCGCATGACCGGAAATAGAAAATCTCATATTAATCCGGCTTAGGTGGAGCGAAATCCGAATGAATAGCAGTTTTTGGTATTAATTATCTACCATAAAGCCTTGATAAAGCGGAGTTTGGTTGTGTGCCATGATTAAACAATGAAACTAACCAAGTCACCATCATCATTTCAGCTGTTCTACTTCCACTGCTGAACATGGCCAACCAAGAATAATTGATTTATTTGAGATTATTTTAATTATTTTATTCTGTGTGTTGTGTTAAATTTGTCGACCTCGGTAGCGTAGCTGGGGAGTGCCCTTCTGAGCAAGTGGTGCGGTTCGATTCCAGCTGCGAGATAAATTTTTGCATGATCTGCAAATATTTGTTCCGGGTTTGAATGTTGTGGTAGTGGGGTTAGGACAATGTATGTGACTTTTGGGTGTTATTTATATTATAATTTTTTTTTTTTTTTTTTATACAACTGAGGTGGCAAACAAGCATGCGGCCCACCCGTTGGTAAGCGGTTACCGCAGCCTATGAGCGATTGCAATACCAGAGGCATCACGCACGCGTTGCCGACCCCGAACCCCCCCACCCCCAAAGAGCACTGGCAACCTTACTCACCGCAGGAACACAACACTATTTAAAACAAATAATGTTATTTGGCTGCGATCTTCTGTAAGGCGGAGGTACCTCCCCAGGCGGGCTGCTCCAATTTAGAAAGAGAAAATCTCGCTGTGCCCTACCTCCTACTAAAAACAGTTATGATACAGTTATAATAGAGATACATAATAATTGTCGATATTTTAATGGATACTTATTTATTTTCTACCCTTTGTATTGCTACCTTTATAAAGTGGAATTTAATTTATTACCATACCTAGGTGAAATATTTACAGTTTTAGACTAAATTATAACGTTATCCCACGTTCGCATTATTATCAACCAAATACAACCCACAACATTGATTTATGAGAATGTGTAACCTGGTAGGTACTACCTTGAAATTATTAAAGTATTTTCCACTAACTACAAGGTGATTAATAATATGAATGCTATCCTGAAATAGGTTTACAATGGCAATGTTTTTTCTATGCCTTTTGGAATTAAAAATTATTCATTGAAAAAACTCCGAAATAAGCTGTTTTGGGTCTTTACAGTTCAAACTCAATTATTCAGCTGTTTTAGGTAGTGATCTTGATGAAAAAAGGTTCTTCAATTAGCCGAAGCTATAATCGATATTAAGGCCTACGCACACCGGGACGGAATGGTAGAGGATTTTGCCACCGGTCAGCGCACACTAGCCGCTTACTGTAGCATTCCGACCGCCTAGATATCCCGCGACGAGCCGCGCCACGGCATGCCGCGTCACGCGAAGTGGTTAGCAGCGCGGGTGTGAATGTGGTGTGCATGTAGGTACCCCCCCCCTAGCACTGCCTCACACCGCGGCATGTCACGGCGTCCATAAATCATTTTAAGTTAGTTTCAAATATGTTGGTTCAAGGAAACTGATTTTTCACACTCTCGTTTTAACCCGTTTCGACCCTCCTAAGGGTTGATATTTTAAAAATCCCTCCTTATCTGATGTGTTTGGCATATAGGGCAGCTACTGTCCAAATTTCAGCTTTATTGCTACAGCGGTTTGGGCTGTGCATAGATTCCACGGCCTTGTTCTTTTATTATATACAGACAGATTCTACCATCGGACCTCGCGTCACCGGAATAAGGCTCATCCACATCTCATCGATACGTGGGTATCTCGAACCACTCGCTTTACGAGATCCTTTCTCCCCCATACGTGCAAATTGTGGAATGAGCTTCCTTCCGAGGTTTTCCCGCTAACCTACAACATTAGGAGCTTTAAGAAAAATACAAAAAGATTTCTCCAGGGCAGGCAACGCATTAGCAATGCTCCAGGTGTTGCAGATGTCAATAGGCGACGGTAACCGCTTACCATCAGGTGGGCCGTAAGCCTATCTGCCTCCGTATAAAATAAAAAAAAAAAAAAAAAAGATTACTACTAGATATGTTTGAATGTCAAAATTGTCCTGCTGTCCCTGGTGAGTAGGCCTTTAGTTACAAATGTATCAATAATTCAGCCTTTCCGAAATGTGTCAAATCAATTAATTACGCCGATGAATGAGGTATGGATGGCATTCGTATTCCGAGTATTGTGTGAATACTCACTATTAGTATGTCGTTAGTCACCAACGAAATGATTAGTGATACTGGCGTATTTGGGGCGGTTTTCAGGGTACCGTACCACATTTGAAAAAAACAGAACCCTTATAGGATCACTTTGTTGTCCGCCTGTCTGGCTGTCTGTCTGGCCCACGGTCCCCTGGTTTATTGTTTAAAATATAACGTTATCGTAGTACATTCGATGTATTAATCGTTGAGCCAGGAACGCTTGGATTCACAAACTCTTAACAAGTACTTTAGCCAAAAGACTGTATTAAACTTACGAAATCCCTTCTTGCAATTGCTAAATTTATATTAACCTTTGTCTTAAAAGGTTTAATTTTACGCTTTATGAACAAAGATTTGAAATAATTTGTGCTTTGATAATTATAATGAAGGGTTAAAAGTTTCAGGAAAAGTACGTATATTGTCTCGCTTGAACAGTAGTACCTGAAATCATTCAGTGTTTGACATCATTTGAATAGTTTATCTCTTATAAAAAAACTCTTAAAAATAATCTCTCATAAATAAGCAGGAAGCAGTTCTGATTTGGGTTTTAATTTATATAGGTATAAATAATTTATTTACAGAAAGAAACTTAAAACTAATACAAGTTAATATTTACAAAATACACAAGAAACAGTTGAGCCATCTAAAGACCGTTACAAACGATCTATAGATAGCTCAACTGATCCTGATCACTACCAGTCGGAAGCGTCCCCAAGACGCTGGCGGAATTGCCACGCTGGATGGCAATGCTGATTCGCTGGGCCAAATAAGAGCCAGCTCTCGGGTCACGCGTCGCTTCGATCAGACGTATAAATTGTAAGCTGTCATAGGTTCTTATGGCTACATCTACAGAGTGTTCCATATCCCAAAAGGGGCTATTGCAAAAAAAAGCAATGCTAATTTCAGATATATCGCGAATCTTTTAAATGGGCTATATTTCATATTTCTCTCATCATTATAAATAAATCGTTCGAGAAGTTCGATAAGATTGCTACATAAAATAGCTGAATAGGCTCTTATTAGCACCATAGTGACTGGCCTCATAGCTCAGTTGGTAGTAACTCTGCCTTCTGCGCTAGAGGTCGCGGGTTTGATTCCCGCACTGGACAAACATTTGTGTGACTAACACAGATGTTTGTTCTGTGTCTGGGTGTTAAAATATATATCTATTATGTATATCAGTCTCTGGTACCCATAGTACAGGCTATGCCTAGTTTGGGATCAGTTGACCGTGTGTGATATGTCCGGAATATTTATTATTTTATTTATTTATTATTTATAGTATATATTCAATTAAAAATTACTATCTTTCAAGACTCACTAAAGAATCTTTATTGCTTTAACTTTACTGGGTGTATAATAAGCTTCTTTCGGCATAGTATTTAATCTCAGCAGTGAATGTCTTACGGCTGAAAGAATGATAATAATGATGGTGATGGGTCTGATCCAATCTTCATCAGTCAAAGATAAAGATAAAGATAAATTGATACGCTTGAACATAATGTAGGTTAACAATGGTCATAAAATAAATAGTGTTTCAATTATTTTCTACCATAGTCGGCATGCAAAATTACAAATAAATGAATGTCAACAATCGTATAACTAAAATTTAAAATAGATGAATGACAAAATCGTATTAAAAAGTAAAAAAAAATAACAAATTAAAAATTAACAATGATTACAATGCGTCCTCTAAAAATTCATTATTATCATAATAGCACTTACTTACTTAAATTTTTTTAAATTTAGATCTAAATAAATTGTCACTCAGAACTTTATATGTTGAGGATATTTTATTATAAATTTTTGATGCCATACAGACTACGCTTTTTCGTAGCAAAGCTGTTTTGCAGTTGTGCATGCGAAGTCTGTTGTCATCTCGTCTGTTACGTTATGACGTCACCCATACGTGGAAACAGATGAGGATTCTGTCTTACAAACAACGCTATTTCAAAAAATCAATTCTAAAATAAAAAGGTCTGTAGCTCTAGCTAGCCCATCAGACACTGAATTTCCTTTTCCTGTTTCCGTTACCGTTTGAAAGACACCGCCTAAAGGAAACCAAGCATATTCATGTTTATGTTATTAACGAGTAGTACGCCCGTGACTTTTCTTCACCTGCTGTTATTTCCTTAAACACTTCAACTAATTCCTGGAACCCCATAAAGATTGCTTTCAAAGATAGAATAGAATATAATTTATTTGACACACATAAAAAACTCACAGAAAAAAACCAGTGACACAAAAACCTTAGAATTAGATGGGTAGTCCATACAATTAAACATAAAAACCTAAAAGCAAACAACATAATAGTACCTACCTAGGTAGGTCACAAATGGATCCAAAATCAGGATTATAAAACTAATGCTTTAGGCTGAGCGTTGAATTATTGGTATTTGAAACGGGTAGATACGTATTTAGCGTATCATATCTCGTATCTTTATGATCGTGAGTGAAATTTCAAAGGGAAATTTATAAAAACTAATGAAATTTTACAGCATTCTCCATGAAATTAATGGCAGGCTCTGTCAGTGTGAGTAGATCACTCTACTCACACTGACAGAGCCTGCCATTAATTCACAAACACTACGAATATTTGTTTATGTAATAAGCCTAAATATGTCCTATATGTGCCTAAGTATGTGTATGTTTATCTAAATATAGGTGAGTATTTTTTTTTATTTTTTTATGCAACAGAGGTGGCAAACAAGCTTACGGCCCACCTGATGGTAAGCGGTTACCGTAGCCCATGAGCGCTTGCAACACCAGAGGCATCACACACGCTTTGCCGACCCCGAAGCCCCTTCCCCCCTAAAGAGCTCTGGCAACCTTACTCACCACAGGAACACAACACTATTTGAAACAAATAATGTTATTTGGCTGCGATCTTCTGTAAGGCGAAGGTACCTCCCCAGGCGGGCTGCTTCAATTCAGAACGAGAAAATCTCGCTGTGCCCTACCTCCTCCTGAATACTTAATTCAATAAAAACAGATGAAAACCCACAGCCATAAACAAAAATACCAGGAACATTCGTCAGAATATGTTGCCCGGAATAAAGCCTCTCCTGTGAGTGGTCATCATTATCCCAAATGCAGTCAAGCGCCTATTCACGTCACCGTACTTCTTGGCATCATCTTGTTGAGTGCTTTTCATACGTTGATTACACCCCTTTTTCATAAGAGCCCTGTGGTAGCCCTTGGCTTTTGCTGAGCTAAGCGGCGTGATGGTAGGGTTGACGCGTTGCCGTGACACGTTCACAAAAACTTGAATGGGGTCCGATACGTTTATATTTAGATAACAATTCAACGCAAAAGTTCTAAGTATTCTACGTATGTTTGTACGCCCAAGTGGCAGAATCTAGCGATCTAGACTAGTCCTATGAACTGACTGTTAAATGTACCTGATTCACAAACAATAAATGAATTACTGATTCTTCCTTACTCACGGCTAGCACTTTAAAAATGTACTACTTTTAGGTTATATAGGTTAAACCCTGCATATAGCGGCGCCATCATAAGTGGCTGCCCTTCTTCTTCTTGTCGTGTCACTGATTCTATCTTGGTCATCCTGTATAAGGTCAGTGACTAGGTTCAGGTATGGTGGCCTTGAAAAGGACCTATGACCGTTGATGAAAGAATCAGTGGCTGCCCTATTCCAAGGGTGATCAAAAATCACTTACCTATCTTTTTTTCATTCTGTTGCGAATGTTCTTGCAGTAGGACGATCAGATTGACCGTAGTCGTCTCTTATATGTGCAGTTCGTACAGATTTGTTATTTCCGTAGAAAAAATTTAACGCATTTAGCGTTGGTTAAGTAAATTTCGATTCGTTTAGTAAATTTGTTTTTTTTTCCAGCACGAGTGATTATTTACAGCAATCTAATTTACAGCATTGTCAACTTAGAAACTCGAACCGGATCGCCTTTTATAACGGCGGCGGTAATACGGCCGCCATAAGCCGACTACGGCTTTTAGAAAACCAAAGCCATTTAGTGTCAGTGAAATGAAGTAAATATTTACAAAGGTCTTGGAAGAAAGAAATGTTGAACATTGATTGCGATTCAAAGGCTACAAAACAGACGTAAAGTCGCCATTACCTGGGACGTGTCCATTAAACTCCCATTTCTGGGAGACAACCCTAATTAGGTTAGGGAGTGGATCGAGCGGAACTCTTGGTGTTTTCTTGACTTTTACTTTTTTTTTTAGTGTTCAGTGCAGCCATGAAACTATAGAAGTACACTTTCCCAAAGAGGCTTATTCTGTCAACCAAAAGAAACAATACTAGCAAAAAACCAATATGTTTTTAGTGTTCTATTACCCGAATCAGCTGTTTTTGTTCTTTATATAAATAAATTACACCCAACAGTCACATACATATATAGTTCTGACCCCACATTAGGATTCCTTTTGTCGTGGGCATCAGAAACTACGAGTACCATTGTGCCACAATACCCAGACACGGAACAAATATTTTCAGATTATGCATGCATTTGTCCCGCAGGGACAATAAAACCCGCACTCCTTGAGTCTCAGACGAGCACTCGCCTGCTATGCTAAAGAGGTCTTTTAGTGGATGTTCATAAATTAAAATGCAAAATGATGACATTTAAACCTAAATTACCATTTTATGATCCATAAAGTGTACATACGCTAGTTTTAATGGTGATTCGGTTACAAAGATACCCGAGTGGACCCACATAAATAAATTAATTATCTGTGGAATATGATATTGATGGGTTGAGTTTATCCTCAAGAATATAACTAATGAACGGAAAATAGTCTTACGATGAGCCCGAACGAGAAATAAGAATTCAGTTTCAGATATAAAAATAAGCCAAGATATGAACTGGAGATTGCCGTCATGTCGTTTAAGGAAGTAAAGGAGATCGCATTGGAAAGATCAGAATGGAGGAAATTGCATCATAACACTGACAAGAGCTAAGCTCTTAAATCATAGAAGATGAACTGCTACGTGATGAGAGCCGTTACGGCGCGATTGAACCACAAACATCTAAACATCCAAACATCCTCACAAACTTTCGCATTTATAATATGAATGAATAGGATAATATAATATGATAGTAGGATTGTCATTTCAACTTGTTAATTAATAGATAAACGTCTCTTGAAATTAGGTATTCCTGTCTGGCCTTCCATTAATGTGTGTCCTATCAAGTTGTGTTTCGACAGACAGTCAGCTGATCGCTTCACTTCTGAACCGACGCTCATCGTCTTCACGTCGTCACGTCGCCTCATTGTCTGCGACCAATGAGTATTGACTAATCTACAATCGCAGTTGGCGATGTTGGTGTTGATTCTGGTAACTTTTTCCTAACTTAATTTGAGGTGGATGGGTGGCCTCGGCTGAATAGTCTATTGGATAATTGTCAAGAGCTTATGAATTTCGGATTCCTGGATTTTTTATGGAGATTATTTTATCTTATATACTTCGAATACGTTACATTTTAAACTAGGGTCCTTGTTATCTGAAGAATAGTCACCTCTGCCTAATAATAATAATAGGCTGCCCGACTGGATCCGTGATGCAGCTTCCACACCTATTTTAAAGAAAAAAAAATAGAAAGTGGCTCACTGACTTAGTGTTATATAATGTGAATGAATATTTAAATTTACCAATATTATAATTTAAAATTTTCATTTTTTTATTTCTAATTTAATTAATGACATGACATGTAATAATGGTATTACTAATAAATTCTGTATTCTGTATTCCTCTATATCTACCATATATACCCGTGGACGTCGTTAGAGGCGACTAAGGGCAAAACCTAGGGGTTGGGCAGCAGCATCCCCTTTTTTAACGACGATAACACTCACTGTGCTCGCATGTTAGGAAGTCGCTCTGGATATCTGTTGAGAAGGCAGTTCAGCAGTGGCCGTCCTACGGCTGATATGATGATGATAGTGGAATTAAAAAGTAGCTCACTTTACGGGTACTAATCAGGCATAGCCGCAGGCTGAGACTAGTTCTAATTTACCCTTAAATGTTGCTAATATTGCCCCACAGTCACAGATCACAATACCGTTTACGTTCAATGAATAAGTAATTTATTTACTCGATAAATAAACTACAAAGCGATTCTTAATTCCATAATTCTCATCAAATTATGTAATATGATAAGCCTACTAGTTATATCATCATCACCATCATCATCAGACTGTAGAAGTCCACTGCTGGACATAAACCTCCTTGTTCCGTTCCATGACGAACGGTCCTGAGCCTTTTTCATTCACCGACTTTCCGAAACCTTAACACGTCCGTCGTCGGTCCATCAGATGGGGGGCTTTCCAACACTGCGTCACCCGATTCGTGGTCGTTTTTTCTAATATACTTTTTTTAAATAGAATAACCCCCTTTCACTTTGTTACATTTCATGAATCACAGGACTTTGTATTTTTTTCTAAATTGATTAGCAGAATGTTCCCGGCGCGTTATTCGAAAAGAGAAAAAATATTTTAATTTTAAAGTAAACCAAAGGCCAATTTACTGGCACATATTATATCGTTACGAGTAAAGGCCTCCTCCATTAGAGGCCTTTACTCGTTGAGAGGTCCTTACGTAGAATAGAATAGGATTGAGAATTGAATTGAATTGAAGAAACGTTTATTCTACTACATATTTAAACAATCATATAAAATGTAAAAATGGAATTCAATAGAATAATGATTTAATCTAATACTTAATGCATGCTTTAAATATATTTTGTTGATTTTAATATTATATACTACTTAATTTTTTACTATTTACCATTTGCTTATGTTTTTATTAAGGAAATAAAAGGCTATAATAATAATAATAATAATAATTATATCGTTAAATTCTGTTTGAAATCGGTCGTACAATGACCATCCTGCGTGTGACAGTTTCAATGAATGTATTGTGTACACACTGTACTACACAGTGAACTCATTGCTTAGCACTAGCGTTTGCCTGCGGGTTAGTCCATTAAAAAAATGATAATGATCACATTAGAGAACAATTTGTTTTATTAACTTTATTTACAGGAATAAAATTAAAACTAATTCAAGTATATTTACAAAATACACAGCTGAGCTATCTAAATAGCGTTGCAAACGATCTATAGACAAGACAGCTCGATTGATCTAGATCGCTACCAGTTGGAAAGAGAAACAACCCCAAGACGCTGGCAGAATTGCCACACTGAATGGCAATGCTAATCCGTTGGGCCAAATAGGAGCCAGCTCTCGGGCCACACGTAGTCGCTTCGATCAGAACGAATTATTTCCTAATATTTTTTAAGCTCCAGGCTCCAATGCTCCAGGTGTTGTAGATGTCAATAGGCGACGGGAACCGCTTATCATCATGCCGTAATCCGTAAGCCTGTTCGCCTCCGTATAACATAAAAAAAAAGTTCCGTACCTCATTTGGAAAAAAGGAACCCATCATCGACAACGACATCATGCCACTTTTTTGTCCGTCTGTCTGTCTAATCCTTTTCCCAGGAAAGGCTAACAAAACCGTGGTTAATAATATCTATTACAAATTGTACCAAGCTATCACATCGAAATATCCCATTACGGTGGATTTGTATCTAGACAAATTGCGTTACTGGATCGGCCACAGTTGCAGGCAGGTACCTATTACATACTCTGCACTCAATCAATCCTCTATTTCGAGCTTTGATCAGAGATCACTGGTGTAGCGGGGTGTAGCGATCTTTTTTCGTATCATAAGAAGTAGGTTCATCACAAGATTTAACACGAATACAAATTAATAAAACTCAAACTCAAACTTTCTTTATTCAGTAGACATTAGGTTCTTTTTGATATAAATTTTGGTTAGAATCGCACGCCGTTTGAACACGGCATATCTCGATACTGGCTCCGGGCTCCAGCGTTCTAGTGAGCTTGGGTTCGTTGACCATCATCTTACTGCCCTTATCCCACTTCACGTGGGGTCGGCACAACATGTTTTTATCTTCCACTCACCTCTATCAGCCGTTATTCATTCCTTTCTTACTCATGTCGTCTTTCACACAATCCACGCAAATTTTCTTTGGTCTACCTCTTCCTTCCATAAATCCTTCCACATTAATATTTACCACTCTTCTAGTCACTTGACATTCTTCCTTCCGCATGGCATGCCCGTACCACACTAACCAATTGCTCCTCAACTTCTCAGCCACTTTCAAACTTCCTCTGATGTACTCTTTCCGTTATCTTGTCCATTCTAGTCACTCCACACATCCACCTCGACCTTCCAAGTTCCCCAGCATGCACTCTTCTCTCTCCGTCCCTTTGGTTGCCCAACACTCAGATTTACGGTACGACAGGTATTATGACCGTTTTCTAAATTTTCCTCTTAAGTTTTAAGTTTATCGCTTGGGTTTGTTGACTAAGCAAATAAAAAATATGGCGAAGCAAATAAAATCTTTTACGTTATATTTACCTTTAATTTGAGCATTATTTAAATTGGCTCAAACCGACGTGGGCGCGTCCATGACTCGTTAGAAACGTACAACCCAAAAAATAAATACGTACGGAATTTATTTGGCGTCTATTATCCCCGTGCCCAGTCTTTTTGACACGACTGTTGATTGAACCTAAGGGTTGTCTCACACGTGCCACAACCACACATATACCTTGTGGTGGCGAAGACAATGTTAGGGATGGACACCAGCCCCCGAGATCGTAGAGCTGTCTCTACGCTAGTTCGGCGGATGGGGAATATTCATGCCATTGACTTTGTCATGGTTGGCATAGCTTTTCTACATTAGATTAGTTGTAGGTTAGATAAGGTTGTCTGGAAGAAATCGCTGCTTGCGATAAGACCGCCGGTTGTAGGACTATAGTGTTTATATTATGTCTAAGTACATGTCTCATTGTGTCCTCAACAAAGCATTATTATTATTACAGTGTTCGGGCGCTCATTTTGTAGGTATTATTATGCTTATTTAGTACAATTTACACATACCAAATTTTGCCGTCATTATCGACCGCGTGGGTGATACCAACCACATCGAGACCACAACGCAACCACCAGCGACGACATCATAAACTAGCAGGCTGCCACATCGCAGATACAACCACATCGTCATTTTTTGTGTGGTGTGGTTGTGGTACGTGTGAATTCTTCCTAAGGTTTTATTTCGCTCAATTTATGTGATGGTATTAGAAAAATAAAGCTCTTTTGTGGTGTTTAATTTGATCCCGTTATCACTGCTTTTGTTTAAAGAAACACATTAACATTTTGAATTAAATAAATAGAAGATCGTGCATTCGAGAACTGAGACATTGGTCAGTAGGTTTATATTATGAAAAATAAATTTACACCAAGATTTTGGGAAACTGAGAGGTAACACATTTTTGTGTAATGTTTCAAATAGCCTGAAATAAAGATATTTTTATTATTATTTAAGTTTTTACATATTTTGTCACTCGCACGGCGAGGAGTTTACGTTTTTTCACGGGCTTTTGCCCAAACGAAAAATCGTTGACTATTGGTTATGGGATAAAAACTTACGGCAAGTGTTAAGAATTACTGCTTTTTTGTATGAAAGTAAGCTTGTTAATCAAGGGCCTGTAAACTAGTGTGTAAAGTGTATGGGATGACACCAGTAGACGAGATAATTATAGGTATGGTTTTGACAGTATCTACTCTCCACTGGGTTTTCTGTTCAATTGGCAAGTCTGTATATTTCGCAAGTTTTTCTGTGTGTTTATGCGAGAGTATGGGTGTTGTGTACAGCAATGTCAATTAGGTAAACAAGTTTGTTTCGTTTGTCGTGAAGAGTGATGTCAGGTCTATTGTAGTGGATGGTTTTGTCTGTTATAATGGTTCGGTCCCAGTATAGTTTGTAATTTGTAGAGTCTAAAATGATTTCCGGTACGTATTTATAATAGGCTGTTTTATCTTTGATGAGTTTATATTTAAGGGCTAGATATTGGTGAATTATAGAAGCTACTTGGTCATGCCAGTGTTTATAGTCAGTCTGTGTGATGGGTTTGCATGCACCTGTAATATGCTGTATCGTTTCTGAACTACTCTTCTGCCGTAGTCGGCAGTGTCGGCAAAGATCCGTTTCAAGGGTGTGATCTTGGATGATGTGTTTCCTATAGTTACGTGTTAATAATTTGATCTTGTATAGTCAGCATAAAACCTTCTGTTTCCGGAAACAGTTCGCCTTGCTTGAGCCATGTTTTCGACGAAACTTTGTCGATATTTGGGTCCATCAAATCGCGGCGATGTCTTTTGCAGCCAGGTGTTCAGTTTTTGCACTGCTGGCGTGATGATCTCATTTTTCTGTGTACTGTGATCGCTAAGGTTGAGTG
Organism: Anticlea derivata; assembly: GCA_947579855.1. Taxonomy (NCBI): domain Eukaryota; kingdom Metazoa; phylum Arthropoda; class Insecta; order Lepidoptera; family Geometridae; genus Anticlea; species Anticlea derivata. The sequence continues at coordinate 9,130,449 of OX388276.1, read as the reverse complement.
GCGTGAACTTTATATCTGCTTGTACTGTGTTTTTGTGGAGTTATTATTAATTCGCGAGCTGACTGAAATGTCCAAAAGAAGATTCTACTGAGACTTCCACTCAGGCAACTAAATGGACATTATTTAACACTTCATTAATTAAATATGCTACTTCTTGTTCCCAGATGGCCTCAGTGTCGTAGATATTTGATTCAGGAATCAAACCCGCGTTAAATGAACTTTAGAATTCAACAGATTTTTTCATTATAATTATGTTTTTTTTTTGCGAGGCCTTTTACCAATACTGTATAAATAAATGTTTTCGAAAGTAAGGATCATTTTAAAAATTATTTTAAAATGATCCTTACGTCTTCTGAAAAAAGTAATTTTTTTAGTTCGATTTTTTCCAAATGTCGAACTCAAAATTGAATTTGTTCAGTAGAGGTTAAGGGTCATTTTAAAATGAATTTATAGTATAACAAGGACATATCTCAAGCCGTTTGAACACTCACTTACAGGTTCATTGTACAAAGTTTGTCTGTTTGTTATACTTTGTACTCGCTACTCAAGAGCCTTATGGTGATAAATCTATGCTCATTGTTCGAGATGTTTCTTTCAAAAACAATTTCTCCCCAAGAGTCACATTATTTTCCGTCAAAAATAATGTGCCAAAAATAATGGCTGTCCCGTGAAGAAATAAGAGTTTCACCAACAGGGTCATTGTTGATTTATATCGGTATTCCTTTGAAAGCTGTCTCTCTATTCATTGGGAATATTTTTGTCCATTATATCTGTGACCTGTATACTAGTGAATAGTGGGAACCTTTTGATTCAGAGGTCGTGGGTTGAAGTATATACAATTAAGTAGATATTTCATCATATGTAGCGTGTGGTATTCAAAAATTAGCTCAAACTTAATCACTTTAGTAGGTAAGCTTTTATTTCATACTTTATTTATTTTCTTTTGAGCCTGACCTTTTTTGATCGACACCACACTGAAGCTCTACATTCCATTTTGTGAAAAAGGATAGTCGATAAATGATAGGCCTCCAAGCCGTTGGTGTCTGATTATTCTAGGCTTGCTCGCGAAGAACACGCGTAGCTTCCCTTAAAAAATATTTTTCTATTCATTATTCAAATCTTTTTTGTTTATTATTATTAAGTTCTTTGACTATTATTTTTACTGTCTGACATTATTATTAATTATTCAATTTTATCAAAATGATTCGAGTTGTTGTCTATTTAATTTTTTGCATGTTTAGTTTATATTATCAAATTTTGATTTAATTTATATTATTGTTATTATAAAATTGCACGCCTGAACAGGCAAAATACATTGCTACTTTACACATGTATTTCATGCAATAAAAGTATGATTTATGATTTAGTTTCTAAGATGTTTCAATGTTTTCCTAGTGATTTTATCGTAAAAAATAATTTTAGCTTTGATAAGCTTGCATTCGCAGCTTCGATCGCGTGGTACATAGATAAAAAATTGCCAATCACTATTTTATGGATGATGAGATTGAGACCCGATGAGATTGTCGATTTTGCCTAAACTTTGACAATGACAGGTAGGTCATTTTCAAAACCTTTTATTTCATTATGAAACTTGTAAAAATTATAAAATGTGTTCATCGATAACAACTATCGATAATATTGCAACGTAATCTCTAATCGCTCAGCACATACACAATAAAGAGAGTGTATGTAGAGTGACCTGTGGAGCAATCTTATTTAATATTGCATTCGTGTGCGTAAGCTTGTGAGTAGTGGCGGGAAAAGTAGGGTCGGGAACGATGACGACGATTCCCATACAAATGGAGGATGATAGCTGTTCTTATCTCTTTCTGTGTTCTGTGCTGTACTTTATAATATTGGTTAAATTCTGAAGGATTTCGCAGATAATATAGATAAAGTTCCTTTGAATGGAATTCGGTGTTTGTTTAGTTTTTAAAAACCTTACCTTATTTATTTATTTTATTATTATTAATTGTTGTGCGCATTAACACGTGCTTAGAACGATGAAGGTAAACATCGTGAAGAAACCCGCGGCTTAGTCAGCTCTGCACGTATTGACCTTATCTTTCCTGTGGATTGGGATTAGGCTGACTAGGCTGAGTGGATAGTATAGGTGCTGGGTAAGGGCATACTTCATCTAAACAGTAAACATATCCCAGGTAGGGGATCGTCGGGGGGCGTCTTGTAAGTAAAAATAGTTCCACCTGACGCTGCATAAATCATCTAAAATAGATGTACTTAACAAGTCAAGTCATTGAACCCGACCTTGTTAATAAAAAAAGACATTACTTTTATCTAAATTTTAATTACTTAAATCTGCGGTTGACATTAAAATCCTCTTTGTACCCGCGGGCCGAAGCTTGGAAGCAAATACTAACTTTGAAGGAAAAATGACAAATTTACTTTCCGGCCCTTCCCGGGGCTGCGCTGTTTGCTTAGGATAATGTTGGACGCAAGAAGAACCAGATTTAGGTGTTCAGGTTACAATTTACTCAAACTTTATGAAGTAAATATGGAAGAAAGTTGATATAATAGTCAGTAGGCTGTGTACCGTAACTAAGTACATTCGACGCGGTCAGTAAATGAATGTGACTGTTCGTGCTTCCGTGCTTCGGAGGCCTTTTGGCGGCCCTAAAACATCGCCCCCGAACATAATTCAGATGGTTATAAGCCGTGTACAAACGGCGTTCTATACGTCATCTAATTCAACTTTTCATGTTCAGTGTTTGCACGTTTGACAAATTACTTTGTATGTCCTTTAGAAAATGATGTCGGTCCTCATATTCCTGAAGCGAACAAAATTGACGATAACATACGCCACGATCAGTGTACCCACGGAAGTTAGGATAGTTTTTCTATCAAAACTTTACATATTAAAGCAGTGTTGAGCGTAGGTATATATAGCTTGAGGTATGCAATACCTTCTTGTGTACATTCATGCAATACAAAGTTCTATACAAGCTGTGCGATGGCGGATTTTGTGTCCTATTTTTCTACTAACAAGCTTTTCAGTCGATTGTAACGAAACGCAGCTGAACGATAGCTTTTGATCCGTTTTAGGTGTTTTGGTATTCTGCTACTGAATAGGTACAGTTTTGTACGCGGTTACAGTTACGTTACCAGCTAAAGCAAAAGTCATCTAACGTCAAACGTGCTCAAAATTCCACTGAAAATGTGACAAATGTATCCCATCTTACTATCCTTTAAATATTATCAGTGTGAAAGTTTGTGAGGATGTTTGGATATTTGTGGTTCAATCACCACGACGAACGGCGTCGCCTTTTCTATTCACCGACTTCCCGCAACCTTCAGAATATCGTCGGTCCATCGGGTCGCCTTCCAACACTTCGTCGCCCGGTTCTGCGATTTATATGGCCTGCCCACTGCCACTTCAACTTGCTAATTTTGAGAGCTATGTCGGTGACCAGTTCTTCTACGGATTTCCCCATTTCAAATATCACGTAAACTCCGAGCATAAACAAAGCAAGTACTTAAAACATTTAATATTATAATTACTACGGAACCTTTTTAGAGTAAATACTCTAAAAACTTAGCTGATTTCGCAGTATTTTAAATCTCGTGACAAACTTTTTTTTTCATTTAGAATATCAAGTTCGTTACCGTCCAACTCTTTAGGGAAATCAAGTGCTTACAAAAACACAATTTAACTTTTAAATGAATCGACCTTTTAACGACTGCGACTAAACGAGCACTTAAAGAATTGATGAACAAACTACGTAGGTAATTTACCTAGTTTTTGAATATTTTTTTAGAAGCCTTAATTCGAAATACTAGCGAAATACTTCTTAAATCTGGCGAAGGTGAAAGCTGGCACACCTTACAAGCTATACAGTTCTTTGAAAGTTTACAGGCCCTTTACAGGCTGTCTAGCCGTATTGGCCTGGTGGAAATAACCCCGACTTTCGATCTTAAGGTCGGGGCTGGAACCCGGTCATGCACCAATGAGTTTTTCTGTTCATAATATTTTTATCAAGTGCTTATAACGGTGAGGGAAAACATAGGAAACTAGTAGGTATTCTTATAAGTCGATTGGCTTATAACCCGTCGCGAAATGACGACTAGTAAGGCAAAATTGGCCGTGGTGGCCCCGGCTGAAGAATAGGCCCCTCCATATCTACCTATCCGCGGATGTCGTTAGAGGCGACTAAGGGTTAAAAGCTAGGGGATGGGCAGCAGCGTCCCTCATTTTAACAACGATAGCTCTAACTGCGCTCGCCAACCCGCATGCCCAGCGTGGTGAGTATGGGCAAATCCCCCACATGAAAAGGAATTTGCTCTGTCTGTGGATGGGATGTGTCATGGGAGGCCATGTTCAGCAGTGGACGTCGAACGGCTGGAATGATTCATCATCATGAAGGCAAAATGTTTGTGCCTCTGACTAACCCCCTTAGAAATTTTCAATGATCTAATGTCCTGGAGATCTGAGAGGTTTTCTATCTTGTTTCATAGGATAAAGGCGCGAGTCTAATTTTTTTCGTAAATTTATGAATCTTTTACTAATAATCTTCAAGTTTATTTTAACATAAGTGTTACCTCAAATAAGTTGATGTTAAGTCATAACTTTATTATTTAACCTCAAACCGCCAAGATTCAAACACAATAGAAAATCTATTTGTCTGATACTGATCAGAGTTTAGGCAAACTCAGACTGGCCTCATAGCTCAGTTGGTAGTAGCTCTTCCTTCTGCGCTATAGGTCGCGGGTTCGATTCCCGCACTGGACAAACGTTTGTGTGATGAACACAGATGTTTGTTCTGTGTCTGGGTGTAAAATATATCTATTATGTATACCAGCCTCTGGTACCCATAGTAAAGTCTATGCCTAGTTTGGGATCAGTTGATAGTGTGTGATATGTCCGGAATTAAAAAAAAAACTACTGAATCTCTACCAGACTCTGTATAAATCATCTATCTGTAGAATGAATGTAATTAGGCAAAATCAGGGCCTACAAATGAGGAAATCGTTCACCATTTTAATTTAACAGTAACTCCCTACCTCGTTTCTATTTATAGAAAGACATTCTACCCCTGACAGTGTGTTGAACGTACACACGACAGTATAATCTGCATGGTAATGAGATGCGATAAATCATTTTTGTTAAAAGGATGTCGATAAAAAAGAAAATTGCAAATGGCTTTTAAATCCACTATAATATTAAAAAAACTGGACCTGAAAATCCCGTAACTCTATTTATAGCATTTTAGGCTTCTTTGCAAGAAGACTGACATGAACGCTGTCTTATCGCACGTCATAGACGCAAGGGACTGACTCAAACATTTGTCCTGCAGTGGAAGCGGGTTCGCTTCCCACTGCAGGACAAATGTTTGAATGATCTGCGAGTAATTTTTCCGGGTCTGTGTTGTGGTACTCGTAGTGTTGAAACACACGACACAGGGAATCCTAGTATGGTATCAGAACGATATCGGAAGTCTCTAATGGGCAAACTCAAAATGACGTTATTTGGTAGACGCAAGAATCATTTTGAAATGAATTTCAGATGACAAATCGCACGCCAACCCTTCTTTTTTTTCACTCAACCTTTTTGGCTGTTATACAGGACCAGGCGCAAAAAATCTAAATTGTGTGTTTTCGCGATCTTTTATCAGCATAAAAGAAAATTTTACGGCTTTTATGTAGGAGTTAATGAGCGATAGGTACACCAGCGAGTGGCCAGATCCGAGATAGGACATGACTCCAGCTGATCGGTGATAGCGGGCAAAATGAATTTGGGGTGGAACCCTTCTGTCGAACAGATTTAATTTTTACACCGAGTAAAATTTTAAAGGTGGTTTTTAATAATCATAAGTGTATGGAGCTTGGTACTGGACTGTGTACATTGCTAAAAAATATAGATATATCAAAATTAGCGTGACAAAATCAACCAAAATGCATGAAAAATATGTCAATGTCACGTCAATAGTCAATTACAAACTAACATGGCGGTCTTCAAATAGTGTTCACATAGTAAAAAACTAACAAGAAGAACTTTATTGTAGGTACCATTGTATTTGCCTACAAATTCATGAAATTGTATATTTCTTGTAATCTCAATTTTTTTTCTAATGTTTTTATGTAGTGTACATAACCCAGACCCAGAATGAAACATCTCCTTTATGGTAATTCTATGTTGTTATATCTGTCGATGCATGCTTGTTTGTCGTGTCATATCCGTTCTTCGTCATCCTGCTGTATTAGGTCAGTGACCAAGTCTTATAGGTATGGTGGCCATGAAAAGGGCCATGACCGTCGGTGAAAGGATCAGTGTAGTGAAAGAATTAAAGTGTGCCTCTTAGAGTCTCCTATTGTGCACATGGCACATGTCTTCGAATTTTTTGGTTATAAGACATGCCGGTTTCCTCACGATGTTTTCCGTCACCATGTGAAAGCACTAGTGTAGCGCACATACATTTTCAGAATAGAAAATCCATTGATTCATGGCCAGGACCAAAACCTGTTGATTGGAAGGCGGCACCACTACCACCACTTTCTGTATTAAGATGAACGAATATCATCACCATGATCACCCTGCCACAACATAGTAGCTTCACCTAGTTTCTAAGACGTGATCCTTGTGATTTTATTTAAATAAACGCCTTTTGACTTTGACTTAACTTAATAAAAATAATAAATATATTCCGGACATATTCACACGGTCAACTGATCCCAAACTAGGCATAGCCTGTACTATGGATACCAGAGACTGATATACATAATAGATATATATTTAACACCCAGACACAGAACAAACATCTGTGTTAGTCACAAATGTTTGTCCAGTTCATCATCATCATCATCATCAGCCTGATGAAGTCCACTGCTGAACATAGGCCTCCCCCAAAGAGTGCCACGACGAACGGTCTTGAGCCTTCTCCATCCACCGACTTCCCGCAACCCTCACAATGTCATCGGTCCATCATCGGGTTCGGCATCGGTTTGTCCAGTGCGGGAATCGAACCCGCGACATCTAGCGCAGAAGGCAGAGTTACTACCAACTGAGCTATGAGGCCAGTCGATATGCTTCTCTCTTCCACACTAACCTCTATGAAATTGAAATTAATGAAATTTATTTGATAGACAACAGACTTAACAATAACATGCAATATTAAGTTTTATGTAATTAGTAACATAATGAACTATAATATTCCTGGATGGACAACATTGGTACCCAAACTAGGATTGCCTGTGTCGCCAAGTTTCATCAGTCATGACAGTATTCACTCCTTTCTTACTCAAATCGTCTTTCATACAATCCATCCTACATTATCCCTTATCTTTCCACAATTATATTTACCACTCATCTCGTCACATGACATTCTTCCCTCCACATGACATACCCATACCACGCTAACCTAATACTCCTCTATCATTTCGGGCTTTCCCAACAAATTCAGCCCAACAGTGAAAAATTTACTGAAAAGGCATTGTTATTCATGGCCAGAATACATTTGAATTTTACTAACGAATTATGTGAATTTTAGCTGAATTTTCATTAAAACAACAATAAAACAGCTATCGTTGAAGCTCAGGTGTTATAAAGTCCACAACAAATCGCTACAAAAGCAAAATACAGAACGTTGCATTAATTGTACCTACTACTTTGTTTAAAATTTGAATTAAAAACCTTTACTTTTGTGTTTCGTGGTGTAACTCCAGAGTAACAATGTACTATGTAGCTATGGAATGCGAACAAGAGCCGCCATATGCTGAAGCATCGTAAAAAAAAGTAAAACTTTTCAAGGAGATGTTTCATAAGTGTATGGAGCTTGGTACTGGACTGTGTACACTGCTATAAAATATAGATATATCATATATTTTGCACTCAACCTTTTTGGCTGTTATACAGGACCAGGCGCAAAAAATCTAAATTGTGTGTTTTCGCGATCTTTTATCAGCATAAAAGAAAATTTTACGGCTTTTGTGTAGGAGTTAATGAGCGATAGGTACACCAGCGAGTGGCCAGATCCGAGATAGGACATGACTCCAGCTGATCGGTGATAGCGGGCAAAATGAATTTGGGGTGGAACCCTTCTGTCGAACAGATTTAATTTTTACACCGAGTAAAATTTTAAAGGAGATTTTTAATAATCATAAGTGTATGGAGCTTGGTACTGGACTGTGTACACTGCTAAAAAATATAGATATATCAAAATTAGCGTGACAAAATCAACCAAAATGCATGAAAAATATGTCAATGTCACGTCAATAGTCAATTACAAACTAACATGGCGGTCTTCAAATAGTGTTCACATAGTAAAAAACTTACAAGAAGAACTTTATTGTAGGTACCATTGTATTTGCCTACAAATTCATGAAATTGTATATTTCTTGTAATCTCAAATTTTTTTCTAATGTTTCTATGTAGTGTACATAACCCAGACCCAGAATGAAACATCTCCTTTATGGTAATTCTATGTTGTTATATCTGTCGATGCATGCTTGTTTGTCGTGTCAGATCCGTTCTTCGTCATCCTGCTGTATTAAGTCAGTGACCAAGTCTTGTAGGTATAGTGGCCATGAAAAGGGCCATGACCGTCGGTGAAAGGATCAGTGTAGTGAAAGAATTAAAGTGTGCCTCTTTGAGTCACCTATTGTGCACATGGCACATGTCTTCGAATTTTTTGGTTATAAGACATGCCGGTTTCCTCACGATGTTTTCCGTCACCATGTGAGAGCACTAGTGTAGCGCACATACATTTTCAGAATAGAAAATCCATTGATGCAGGCCAGGCCAGGCCAGGACCCAAACCTGTGGATTGGAAGGCGGCACCACTACCACCACATTCTGTATTAAGATGAACGAATATCATCACCATGATCACCCTGCCCTTATCCCACTTCGGCACAACTTAGTAGCTTCACCTAGTTTCTAAGACGTGATCCTTGTGATTTTATTTAAATAAACGCCTTTTGACTTTGATTTAACATAATAAAAATAATAAATATATTCCGGACATATTCACACGGTCAACTGATCCCAAACTAGGCATAGCCTGTACTATGGGTACCAGAGACTGATATACATAATAGATATATATTTAACACCCAGACACAGAACAAACATCTGTGTTAGTCACAAATGTTTGTCCAGTTCATCATCATCATCATCATCAGCCTGATGAAGTCCACTGCTGAACATAGGCCTCCCCCAAAGAGTGCCACGACGAACGGTCTTGAGCCTTCTCCATCCACCGACTTCCCGCAACCCTCACAATGTCATCGGTCCATCATCGGGTTCGGCATCGGTTTGTCCAGTGCGGGAATCGAACCCGCGACCTCTAGCGCAGAAGGCAGAGTTACTACCAACTGAGCTATGAGGCCAGTCGACATGCTTTTCTCTTCCACACTAACCTCTATGAAATTGAAATTAATGAAATTTATTTGATAGACAACAGACTTAACAATAACATGCAATATTAAGTTTTATGTAATTAGTAACATAATGAACTATAATATTCCTGGTTGGACAACATTGGTACCCAAACTAGGATTGCCTGTGTCGCCAAGTTTCATCAGTCATGACAGTATTCACTCCTTTCTTACTCATATCGTCTTTCATACAATCCATCCTACATTATCCCTTATCTTTCCACAATTATATTTACCACTCATCTCGTCACATGACATTCTTCCCTCCGCATGACATACCCATACCACGCTAACCTAATACTCCTCTATCATTTCGGGCTTTCCCAACAAATTCAGCCCTACAGTGAAAAATTTACTGAAAAGGCATTGTTATTCACGACCAGAATACATTTGAATTTTACTAACGAATTATGTGAATTTTAGCTGAATTTTCATTAAAACAACAATAAAACAGCTATCGTTGAAGCTCAGGTGTTATAAAGTCCACAACAAATCGCTACAAAAGCAAAATACAGAACGTTGCATTAATTGTACCTACTACTTTGTTTAAAATTTGAATTAAAAACCTTTACTTTTGTGTTTCGTGGTGTAACTCCAGAGTAACAATGTACTATGTAGCTATGGAATGCGAACAAGAGCCGCCATATGCTGAAGCATCGTAAAAAAAAGTAAAACTTTTCAAGGAGATGTTTCATAAGTGTATGGAGCTTGGTACTGGACTGTGTACACTGCTATAAAATATAGATATATCAAAATTAGCGCGACAAAATCAACCAAAATGCACGAAAAATATGTTTTTCCATCGTTTTTTTTCTTACTTCTTCTTTCTCGGCAGTTGGGTAAAAATCAGCTGTTTTGGGGTCAAATCAGTTCAAACTCAAAGAATCAGTAGTTTTAGGTAGCAATCTTGATGCCGAACTTCTTGTACGCTTAGTGAATAAAGATTATAATAATACCAAAAACATGTAATTTGAGAAAGTAATGGAATTTTTTAGCAAAATTTTGACAAACTAAATGAAAGGACATGTACACAGGCGAGGAGGACATATTTTTCGCTTAAGTTCTTTTTTTTTTATACATCCCTTTCGGGATGGTATACACTTTATAAATCACGTTATGATCCTACATAGTATTTCCTATCGTTCAATTTACATCACTTCATCATAATCATCATCATTTCAGCCGTACGACGACTTCCACAGCTGAACATGATCCCAAAAATTTCCAGAGCGAATCCTATCATGTGGGGGGAATTTGCCCTTGTTCTCCAGCTGGGCACGCGGGTTGGCGAGCGCAGTTACAGCGGACGCTGCTGTCCATCCCCTAGCTTTTTTCCCTTAGGCGCCTCTTACGACATCAACAGTTAGTAATGGAGGGGCCTAGTCTTCAGCCGGGGCCACCACGGCAACATTTCATCACATATACTTTCTAAATCTATTTTAGTGTCCATTCAATACTTAAATGAATATTCACCGAGATTAAAGGTAGGTATCAGGTAGACTATAACAATCTGTGGAAGTTATTGAATAATTTGCAAAAATGTATCCAAGAAAAGCAAGAGCAAAGAAAAGTTTTGTCATTTTTTTGTGTTTACCTTACCTTTTTTTGCGTAAACCAGCCAAAAGTCAAAACAGTTTAACTTTTTCTAGGTTCTTGTAGGTATATTATCTTTCAGCTGTTCGCGAATAACTTTATGTTCAGCGAATGCCGTTCGTGATTCTATGGAATGATATTTTTGACGAGGGAGGGACTTATGGACGACAAAGCTAAAGCTAAAGCGCTGCATTAGAACTATGTTTCACCTTAAAAAACCTTAAACTGACTCTTGTAAACCCTTCTTCCATAAGTATAAAATGTTGACTCTACCATCACTGTATATTTTGGACACAGCTATGTTTTTTAGAATAATCAAAATCTCTTCGGTCAACCTACGGATAACGTGGTCCGCAATAGGCGTGACAACAATAAAGTCTGTCATATAAATAGGAAAACCGCTAAATATAAATGATGGATAAGAGTACCTTTGCTATGGCACCCTCCATATATAATAAATTACCACAATCTATAAGACTACTGCCGAATATGGAGTTTCAGAGAAAGTTAAAAATGATTCTTTCAAATATTTTATAACTGACAAAGATTTTTTGGCTTGACATTCGCTATTTTTAAGTTGTTTTTTATCCAATTAGTTTCACGTCCAATTTTTATTTTATTAAGTTTATTTCAATTGATATTATTTGTACAAAGATATTGCACATCGAAAATCGCTAGGAATACATTGACTCACATAATTATAGACATAAAACACCTGTACCTACATGTATTTCAAGCAATAAATAACACTTTACTTTACTTTACTTTACTTACTTTAAAGCTAGGACTACCAGGAGGGAGACAGCTGATTTCCCTCCTGGTAGTAGATAACAGTTCATACCTAAGCTTGGTCCTTCTTTTCATGACTCTTCCAGTAAAATAATATGATACTTTTATTTATTTTGCTAACTACGTCGCCTGCACACTCTTTTAAAAGTAAATGCTGTAAAGATTTAGCTAAAAGGTTTTTTCCTTTTTTTTTACATGCAAAAAATGTGGGGTGATACAGCAAAGTTGCTTAGATATCATCATCACAATTTCAGCCTTCACCCGCAAGCCCAGCGTGGTGAGTATGGGCCACACATGATAAGGAATTCGCTCTGTCTGTGGGGGAGGCCATGTTCAGCAGTAGACGTCGAACGGCTGAAATGATGATGATGAATTTCAGCCTTAGGATGTCCGGTTCGCCCCGAACTGCGATCTCGCAGTCTGGAGAAAATCGGGTAAAAAATTAACATACAATTTGAAAATCATTACCACTGTTTTCCTACGATGTTATGACAAATCATACAAATTACGCAATATTTACGCAATGCTGACGAATGGTTGAATGCGTAGGTAGACAATAACCACTATTCCAAGAACAACAAAGCAAAACTAGTAGTTACAAACAAAAGCAATACGAATCACACTCGCCACGCTTGCCGTTTTATTGTTTTCAATAGCGCCCACGTTTTATTCTATTTAATATAGAATGGGGTTGTGCGATTAGCGATAATTTTAACTCATTGCTTGACTTGTTATTTGTACAAAAATATAACTGCTCTACAGTTCGATACTTCAATATTCATTTATTTTTTTCCGTCCGGAACGTCCGGATTTTCTTTTTATTCATCGAAAGAAATTATTGTTCATTTTAAAACATCTTAAAATTAGTTGAGTTTATGACATAATGTTATGCTTAATCTATCAATAATTCAAACTGTTTCAAATCTTACTGTTATTTTTGTTAACTAGGAGACTAAATCAAAACTGATACACAATTGTTTTTGTCTAACCGTAACGCGAGGTTTACACGGGTGACTAAAGCCGCACGATTTTCGCCGCACAGCGAAAATCGACCGTCTAAATGGCAATTCGGCTGGGCCGCAGATGACTTAAGCCCCAAAGTAGACTAGCATCCGACTTTTGCCGCGCGGCGAGCGGCCGCATGCGGCTGGTGTCTAAAATCGACAGTGAAAATGTAATTCATAGAGTAATTTTGTATATGGTCAGTTGAAGGCGATCGCCCGTCGCATGAGGTTGTTCTGCGATGTGTTTTTCCGTTACGCTGTCAACATTTTCTTCGGAAACTAACAAGTCGCATACGATTTTTGTCGACGGGTGTAAATGGAGTGGCGATTCGATTTTTACAAGCGATGCGACTGGTGACTTGTCGTACGGCTAAAATCGACCCGTGTAAGCCCCCCATAACATGCAACTGAAACCGCGTGCTTAGAATTAACTAGGCAAGCTACCACGATGGTTTCCATCCAACACTAAAAGTAAAGAGGGTAAAGATGAACAGAGCTTACATTTGCATACTTTCTTTCATCTAGAAATACCACACAGAAACAGGAAGTTGTTTACAAAACCGTACGATTGAATTTTAAAGTAAGGCGTGCCTTTTGATCATAACCTTTCTTAACTCCAGCTTTACGAAACACAATCTTATGTATTAGCATGTAGAGTCGAAGGTATCTTGAGTTACCTACCTACGGTCGTTGACAGGAAGCAAAAAAAGCATGAATGACGTAAATGGTAGGTATGCAATGTTTCTTATGGTAAGATTTCCCAAACCACTCCTAGCGTTATTGAGCATGGCGTAGTTGGTATCGCATTGCCGATCCTAGGCAAAGATGTATGTTCGGATCCCATTGGAATCAAATTACATGCAGAATTTTTAATTTATTTGATTTGTTTATACTAGCTGTTAACCGCGTCTTCGTCCGCATTCATAATAACTTGCACCCCCTTTTTGGCCCCCTTTAGGGATGATTTTGCGAAAATGCTGAAACACGTACTTCTTTATTTCTTACAAAAGCCTAAATATGAATTTTCGAATCCCTAACTTGAGTAGTTATGAATTGCTCATACAAACTTTCAACGCCTCAAAGGTTATTTTTGGAGACAAATAAGACAAATGAGAATGTTGTAAAAGTCGGTGGATGGAAAAGGCTCAAGACCGTTTGTCATGGAACTCTTTGGGGGAGGCATATGTCCAGCAGTGGACTTCTATAGGCTAATGATGTTAAACAAAACACAGAAATGAATTTAAATAAATAATAAATATTCCGGACATATCAACTGATCCCAAACTAGGCATAGCCTGTACCAGAGACTGATATACATAATAGATACATATTTAACACCTAGACACAGAACAGACATCTGTTTTCATCACACAAATGTTTGTCCATCGCGGGAATCGAACCCGCGACCTTGAGTTAATACCAACTGAGCTATGAGGCCAGTCAAATGATGTCCAATTCATCATCATCATCATCATCAGCCTGATGAAGTCCACTGCTGAACATAGGCCTCCCCCAAAGATGATGATGATGATGATGATGTCCAATTAAACGCAGGCTAATGGTATTTTCCTTCGTAGCTCTGCTACAGCGTAGCTTCGTAGCACCTCAGCTTCTACACGGAAAACCTTAAAAGTCCTTTTGACGTAGGCGCTCCACGTACGCTTTTGAGAGTTCCTTTGTACTTTCACAAATTGAATAATGTCAAAGAGGGTTTCACATGTGCCATAAAGGCTCCTAATGTTTTTTGTACTTATTTGTCGGACTTTTCGAAATTGTTATCATAATGGAGTTAATGTAGTAAAATAAACTTATTTATAGCGGCGTTGGTAGCGGGGGTTTGACTTTGACGGATTTGTAAAATGCGCCAATAAACGAAATGTAAAAAAAAAGTATTGGTTAATTTTAAAACTTTCTTCTTAAGACGGAAGAAGTGCGGGTTTGATTGAATCTGCGGGACATATGTTTGCATTATCTGCAAATATTTGTTCCGGGTGTTATGGTGCCACGGTACTCGTAGTTTCTGATACCCACGCCACGAAATCCTAGTACGGGGTCAGGACTATGTATATATATAATAATATAATAATAATAATAAATATTCCGGACATATCACACATTGTCAACTGATCCCAAACTAGGCATAGCCTGTACTATGGGTACCAGAGACTGATATACATAATAGATATATATTTCACGTCGCAGTTTCTACGTGGCAATTAATTGTGTTTTTATATTAATATGTATGTTAGTCTTTAAGGTATATATCTATATGGGCCGTAGTGTAAGAAAAATTCCATCTGTTTTTTATTCTATTGTTGCCTGAAATAAAGTTATTGTATTGTATTGTATATTTAACACCCGGACACAGAACAAACATCTGTGTTAGTCACAAATGTTTGTCCAGTGCGGGAATCGAACCCGCGACCGCTAGCGCAGAAAGCAGAGTTACTACCAACTGAGCTATGAGGCCAGTCCAGTATGTGTACATATATGTATATATATGTACTGTTTGCGGTTTTTATAATTATTGTTAAAAAATACTGAGTACCTAACTATTTATTTACAAGAAAAAATAGTGACCACATACATGACTCACATATATACGTCGCACGTAGGTGCGTACGTACGGAGACAGGGTATTTTTTTAATCGTACATAGTAAAAATAAAATAATAAGAGCTTAATTTCCACACAAAAATATACACTACAACATAAAAGATAAATTGATTTTTAATATGGTCCGCCTTTGGCCTCCTCGGAGGATCTTCAATCCTCTTTATCGTGTGCTGCCATATTTTTCCAGCCACTTGGATGATCTCTTCGTTCCATCTTTTGAACGGTCTTCCTCTTTTTCTTTTCAAGGTTAAGGGTAGCCAGTAGGCAACGATGTGGGCCCATCTATTTGGCTTCAATCTCTGTATATGTCCTGCCCATTTCCACTTTAAGCTCATTATCCTTTTAACTACATCCTTATTTCTTACTAAGAATAGACAGGAATAAATTCGTTAATCGTAAACGAGCCAACAGTGTGTCAAAGAGGACAGAGGGGGAAAGGACACGCTTTGGGCGGGGCGAGGTGCTTGTGGCTATCGGCCCCAACTCTCACGTTTGTACTTCGGGCACTGTTAGCTTCATCATCATCATTTCAGCCGTAGGACGTCCACTGCTGAACATAGGCCTCCCCCATAGATTTCCAGCGCCACTGACCTTGTACGGACTGCACCCAAACAAACATTTGGAGAGATTTGGCCATTCTCGCCACGCTGGGCATGCGGCTTAGCGAGCGCAGATAAAGCTATTGTTGATAGGGTACGGTTCTGACTATCCCCTAGCATTCACGGGTAACTTAGCGTACTTTAGACGTCTACAGGCTATATTAGCACCTCGAATATTTCAAAATCAAAACTTGCAAAAATCTGCTGTTTGGGGCTAAATCAGTTTAAACTCAATTATAAAGCTGTGCAGGTCATCTTGATGTTGAACTTCTCGTAAATTTAACAATTAACTACTCATAAAGATGATAATAAGTCCAAAAACAGCTTATTTGTAAAAGATCGGGGGAAAATATTGAATAACTTGATTGATTTCCCGCTAGAAGTCTTTCTTTTTGTTCATAGAATTTCGGCATGGTAAACATTTATGATTATCCTTGTAGATAAACTATTTCAATTCAATTTTCGATTATCATTTGTCTATACAAGCAGGTCGTCATAACTCAATCTCCAAAGCCCTGGTAAATCTTGACAAGTTTAGGGATTCATTTGAAGTTCCAAATACCAGAGTACCTACTACAATACAAACGTTTCAGATAGTTTGGGTCGGCCAATAGTTCTGAAGGTGTATTTGTTAACTCAATAACGGCCAGGTAGTAGGATTGGGTAGCTCAGCACGTGTGCTGGCACTTTAATCGTTAATTATCTGTATGATATTATTAATAATAAATATTCCGGACATATCTATCACACACGGTCAACTGATCCCAAACTAGGCATAACCTATGGGTACCAGAGACTGATATAGGTACATAGTATTGATACATATATAACACCCAGACACAGAACAAACATCTGTGTTCATCACACAAATGTTTGTCCAGCGCGGGAATCGAACCCGCGACCTCTAGCGCAGAAGGCAGAGTTACTACCAACTGAGCTATGAGGCCAGTCTAAATATTTTTTCAATGAAAAATTTCCAATTTCCAAAAGTTGTAGAACAAACTTTATTGTCAATCGGCTGTCTACTAAGCCCCTTTCGGGAACATATAGGTATCTACTTATGTAAATCACCTTAGAGATAAAATAATTATAATAATAACGGACTGATAGCGAAGAGCCTCGATCAATACCTTAAGAGGCTCTCGCTAGACAGCTGGGTGAAGGGCCAGATACAGAGGGCGGTACTCCTGGACTCGGCACGCATAGTCAGGAGGTTCCTCTCTCTGCAGCCCTAGCCATCGACCGCTTGAGCCGAGCTTCGCGGTCGGTGGTTCTCCATTTTGATATATATTTTTTACTATAATAGTTGTTTTGATATTCTTTTTTGATATTAAGATGTACTTTTGTAGTAAAAAATGTATTTTATAAATGAGATTTTAATTAAATATATGTGAATAATAATAAACATTTTATTTCAGATAACTTAAGAATAGTACAGATGGTAAAAACTAATTCTAAGACCCATAGAAATTATAAAATACCTATTAATTATTTAAAACATTGTGACTACTGCGACGTGCCGATGTCGCAATCAGGGTGTCAGCTGACGACGGTGCACGGCGGTGTCCCCTTGCAGGCTACAATATATATTATACTTAACGTCGTGTTTGTACTGATTGGATGAAGAATTAACATCGGCAAATTGGACGATTATGAGCGTGATGGGCAGAAAATAGTTATACTTAATATTAGTAATATTGCTTATAGGATTATTTTGTTCTTATTTGCGGATTTTATTAAGCTGAGACGAGAGTGAAATAATGATAACATAACTATCTACAACTAACGTACATAATAATAATAAATATTCCGGACATATTCACACGGTCAACTGATCCCAAACTAGGCATAGCCTGTACTATGGTTACCAGAGACTGATATATATAATAGATAAATATTTAACACCCAGACACAGAACAAACATCTTTGTTTATCACACAAATGTTTGACCAGTGCGGGGATCGAACCCGCGGCCTCTAGCGTAGAAGGCAAAGTTACTACTAACTGAGCTATGAGGCCAGTCTCATCATCATCAGCCTGATGAAGTCCACTGCTGAACATAGGCCTCCCCCAAAGAGTGCCATGACGAACAGTCTTGAGCCTTCTCCATCCACCGACTTCCTGCAACCTTCGCAATGTCGTCGGTCCATCGGGTGGGGGGCCTTCCAACACTGCGTCATCCGGTTCGTGGTCGCCACTCGAGAACCTTATGTACATACATATACATAAAACTAATAACACCCAACAGTCACATACATAGTCCTGACCCCACACTAGGATTCCCTGTGTCGTGGTAACAGAAATTATGAGTACCATGGTACAACACCCAGAATCGGAACAAATATTTGTCCCGCAGCGAGAATCGAACTCGCACCCCTTGCATCTCGCCTGCTACCGAGGCCACCGAGGCTACCGAGGCCACCGAGGCTTATAACTTCCAGTTATAACTGGCTCCTGAAATACAATTTTAACTAGTTCAGGAGCTTATGGGTAAAATTAAGATTTTAATAAATTTATTACCCGTGTAAATAATATATTTTTTACTTTTACTTTACTTCAAACCTCAAACTAAAGGTGATTCGAGTGGGCTACAGACTCATCATCATCATTTTAACCGTAGGTCGTCATCTGCTGAACAAAGGCAATTTAACCATTTTATAAGCACATATTAATGCGCACTTTAATGTGTTTAATAGAAAATGAATTCGTACAAGACCGGATTCGAACCCACAACTTTCGAACCGGAAGCCGGGGAACCTCGCACTAGGCCAACACGGCTGCTTCAATACCTAATGGAATAAGTATAATTTTGCAAAAAAAACTATTCAGTGATCGACATTATTTTTGGTGTAGTAGGTAGTGTGGTAGGTAGCCTAGTAAGCCAAGAAAAAACAAGTAGCCTGATGATTCAGGGAAACTAAAATCATTGGCTATTTCGTATTAACAATGATTTAAAGCGTCTAGACTAGACCTTCTAATCCGCTTTATACAAGGTGATTCATAACATGAATGCTACCCTAAAAGGGGTTTATACTACACCCAATTGGCAATAAAGTTAAATTTACGACTTTTGGAATTCCAACATTTTTCATCAAAAATCAGCAATTTGGGGTCAAATCGGTTCAAAATTCAGCTGTTTTAGTAGTAGCACAAAATTTTAATAAATAAAAAATATATTTCGGACATATCACACACGGTCAACTGATCCCAAACTAGGCATAGCCTGTACTATGGGTACCAGAGACTGATATACATAATAGATATAAATTCAACACCCAGACACAGAACAAACATCTGTGTTCATCACACAAATGTTTGTCCAGTACGGGAATCGAACCCGCGACCTTTAGCGCCGAAGACAGAGTTAAATATATATAGTTAGTTATTTTAAATTTAAACTTCGCTTATGTTTCCTATTCCTACTAATATTTAATGCGCAAGTTTGGATGGATGTGTCACTTTAGAACGCCTGAACGGATCTGGATGAAAGGAGCCATTTCATTCTGGGCCTAGTGCATGTACACTACATAGAAAAATTAGAAAAAAAATAGGAGATTACAAGAAAAATACAATGTCATTAATTTGAAGACAAATGCGATGGTACAAGAATAGTTCTTCGGGTTAGTTTTTTACTATGTGAACACTATTTGAAGGCCGCCATGTTGGTTTATAATTGGCGTTTGACATGACATTGACATATTTTTCATGTCATGTTGTTTGATTTGAAGTTTTCGTTTTGTCAGATAAATGTAGGTTGTCAAAATGACATTTATTTTATTTTATTTTATTTATTTAAGGTACAAAAACAGTTAATAAACTAATACATGGCCAAAAACAAACTTATTAGTAAAAGTTAAATTAAATCTATTAACCCTAAAATTGTACACGACATTCAAAACAACGTTTGTTGCAAATAAAGTAAAAAATACACATGATCTAATTTCCAAAAGTATAAACAAAAGGCTTAATCTAATTCTAATTTAAGTTTCAACAAACTTGCTTTGAAACTCCTAATATTTTGATGAAAAATATCAAGCTCATTGGAAGATTTGTTATACAGTTGACACATACGATAAATTGGGTTATTTTGCGAGACATTATTACTGGATAGAGGAATAACAAACAGACGAGGATTACGCTGACCGCGCTTGGAGGTGGCAATATTCAATGTCAATAAAAGATCAGCACTAAGATCACCATTAGCTACTTTATGGAGCAAACAAAGATCTCTAATCTCTCTTCTATGTGATAAGCTGTCAAATTTGAAGTGATTTCACGCACTTCCATCCGCCATATTTTTGTAGCGCTGTGTGTTGCTCTCTTTGTCGAAGAAAATCATAATGTACCTTAGAACGAAGTCAATTTAAATAAAATAACCAATTAAATACGTTTACATTATTGCTTAGCCATATTTTAGAGTAGTGTACACAGTGCAGGCCCAGGCTCCATATATTGATGAAACGTCTCTTTTAGCACAGAGGTATATTATAGTCTGGAACAGCAAATAAGCTTTTTATTCTAGTAGGTACCACTTAACTAAAGACGTGGGCGGAAGGTCGTTACTTATAAAACCCTGTCCATACGAAGTGCGATATGTCCTCTAAAATGAATTTCTAAATGATCCTTATCACTACATTATCAAGTCAGTCCGAGAGGTAGGGCACAGCGAGATTTTCTCGATCTAAATTGGAGCAACTCGCCTGGGGAGGTACCTCCGCCTTACAGAAGATCGCAGCCAAATAACATTATTTGTTTCAAATAGTGTTGTGTTCCTGCGGTGAGTAAGGTTGCTGTTTAGGGGGGGAGGGCTTCGGCAGGCAACGCATTAGCAATGCTCCAGGTGTTGCTGATGTCAATAGGCGACGGTAACCATTTACCATCAGGTGGGCCGTAAGCCTGTTTGCCTCCGTATAACATAAAAAGGTGTTGCTGATGTCAATAGACGACGGTAACCATTTACCATCAGGTGGCCCGTAAGCCTGTTTGCCTCCGTATAACATAAAAAAAAAAAAAAACATTATCAAGTCAATTTCGCGAGTTAAAAGTCATACTCAAAATTGACTTAATCCAGTAGAGATAAGGATCATTTTTAAATACTTTTAGATGACATATCGCACAACGTATTAACACGGCTTGATGATGAAAATACCAAAAACAGCTAATGGAAAATCTGTCTTTTTGTTAAAATAAGCCCCTTTTGGAATATTATAAAAGTTATGAATCAACTTGAATAACCAATTTGAGTAAAAAATTAAATTTAGTAGAAAAAGACCGGATATACTATCCGTTTCACTTAAATGCGGACTACGTTTGAGGTCACATACGATTGTGAAAAAAGGTCTTAAGCCCGGGGATTTCGGCCAAAGTTAGTGGCGTAAGAAATGGGAATCTCTTTATGTTTGGTTTGTGCATTCATCGTGATAACTTGCGTTAGTTTAAGCTGTTTATTCGGGTAACTTTCTAAATAAATTGGCTCCTGAACGAAATGGAACTGTAGCATTATCATCACCCCTATCAACGGCCCGATTTTATTCGCTAGGGATGGCACCCTTCCACTAAACACGCTGTATAACGACAATTGTATTTCGATTTTAAAATTGTATATACTTCGGGAAATTGGCGTTTTATGGTTTGTTTGTATAGGTTGTTCTCTAATCTTTTCAGTCCAGTCCATCCTAAGGTTGCCTGGCAGAGATCGCTCTTAGCGATAAGGCCGCCCATTTTTATTTATATTTATATTTGTTTATTTATTCTCTCTCACAAAGGTTTCTGATAGTTAGACTTATAATTAGGTTGAGAAAACACATTGTTAACCTGTTTAGTAAGAGACTGGTGCCTGAGAAAGGTTTGTAGAACCTGTATTACAGGTCACCAGTGCTCCCACTTCGCGGATTGAACATCGTTGAGTGAGACAAAGAAGTACCTATATAGCTCTGAGAGGACAAAAATAAAACTTAAAACAAGAAAAATAAGACAAAAATTAAACAAAGTCCATTGTTTTGCCGTGTTTTGTAATGGTGATCTTATGTATTATTTCCGTGTGGTGATCAATAATGTGTTATCTATCTATCTATCTATTGTGTGAAAGACGACATGAGTAAGAAAGGAGTGAATACTGATATGACGGCTGATAGAGGGGAGTGGAAGACAAAAACATGTTGTGCCGACCCCACATGAAGTGGGATAGGGGCAGGGAGATGATGATGATGTAATTAGGTTTGTTTGTATGTTTATTTGGCCGTGGTGGCCCCGGCTGAAGAATAGGCCCCTCCATATCTACCTATCCGCGGATGTCGTAAGAGGCGACTAAGGGAAAAAAGCTAGGGGATGGGCAGCAGCGTCCCTCATTTTAACAACGATAGCTCTAACTGCGCTCGCCAACCTGCATGCCCAGCGTGGTGAGTATGGGCAAATCCCCCCACATGATAAGGAATTCGCTCTGTCTGTAGCCATGTTCAGCAGTGGACGTCGTACGGCTGAAATGATGATGATGATGATGTATGTTTATTTGTTAGAGCATAACTTTTGAACCGTCTATCTGATCTACATGGAATCTAGTAGGTCAACAGGATGTACTATCGAGATTTACTGGTTAGAATATGAGTTAAATCGGCCAGGGGGTTGCTAAGACATGGAGGCTCCACATCTCATCGACACGTGGGTATCACGAACCACTCGCTTTACGAGATCCTTTCTCCCCCATACGTGCAAATTGTGGAATGAGCTTCCTTCCGAGGTTTTCCCGCTAACCTACAACATGAAGAGCTTTAAGAAAAATACAAAAAGATTTCTCCAGGGCAGGCAAAGCATTAGCAATGCTCCAGGTGTTGCAGATGTCAATAAGCGACGGTAACCGCTTACCATCATGTGGGCCGTAAGTCTGTTTGCCTCGTATAACATATAACATAAAAAAAAAGCCCAAAAGGGGTTTTAAATAAAAAGTTTTACAAATGCTTTATTAGGGTATATTATTAAAGAACTCAGGTTTATAAAAGAACGGTCAACTTGATAATCATGCAATCTACCAAAACATGTGCCGTAAGGACTTTGGTTAGGGTTAGCCGTTTAACCGCCCGTTTATATGCTGATGAGCTTAGGGCTGAGAAGTAAAAACCACAATTCAGAATAACAAGTTTTACTACACAGTAAGCAACAATTCCTTATAATGAAGAGACATTTTGACGGATGATATTTTAGTAATTTGAATTCATCTCTACAGTAATTTGGTTTTAGGGAACCCTCACTATCTTTACCTAGATACCTTTTTACGTTTTATTTCTATTGTTAGAGAGTACGCTTTGGACTTAGATACACTTTGGACAGGCCTCATAGTTCAGTTGGTAGTAACTCCGCCTTCTGCGCTAGAGGTCGCGGGTTCGATCCCGCACTGGACAAACATTTGTGTGATTAACACTGATGTTTGTTCTGTCTGGGTGTTAAATATTTATCTATTATGTTTATCAGTCTCTGGTACCCATAGTACAGGCTATGTTTAGTTTGGTATCAGTTGACCATGTGTGATATGTCCGGAATATTTATTAATTTCTATTGATCTTAGGCCATTTTACCAACTTTCGACGCTTTTGTTGCAGGATGCTGCACAAATCCCTCCCCGTCTGCTTCCTGTTCATCGGAGCGGCTCTCTGTACCCCTGAACACGTCCAGAACGAGAGCCATGACCCTGGAGACCCGGGATCCTCTCACGAAGACCACGCGGCTATGGAGAAGAGATCTCCGCACTACAACTTTGGGTTAGGAAAAAGAGCGTACAGCTATGTATCGGAGTATAAGCGCCTACCGGTTTATAATTTTGGACTAGGCAAAAGGTGAGCTCATCATCAGCATTTCAGCCGTAGGACGTCCACTGAACATAGGCCTTCACAAAAGATTAGGGGATTTGCCTCGCCATCGCTACTCGCCACGCCGGGTATGCGGATTGGCTATGGCAGTTAGCTTTTGTTGATAGGGAACTCTGCTGCCCATCCCCTAGTTTTTTCCCTTAGTCGCCTCTTAGAGCGTCCAAGTGTAGTAATGGAGTGGCCTATTCTTAAGCCGGTGTTCTTCTTCTTCTATAGTATTCCCATAATGCGTTATACATCACTATAAAATAAAATATTTAGGTACCTACTAATAAATTAGAATAAAAATCAGAAAATATTTCATTAGTTACAAAGAATATCTTTAAAAGGTACAATTTCTTACGGCTTGTCCACCTCAGACGGTTAATAAAGAAGGTTAAAAAATATAGAAAGCCCAGCTAAAAATACCTATTAAATAACAGCCTATTGTTATACTCTTAAGGTTCCATTAGTAAAATTACCGCTCCTTATTACTGATCAAAGCTAAACTAAGGTGAGGGTTAAATTGTTTTATGATTTTTGAATTGTTTTTATTTTTATGACAAAGATAACTTGAGCATTTTATTTACCTAAATCCAAGACCGATTTTTTTTTCGAAAATACTCTGAGACTATCTAAAAAAAATATCTTTTTTTAAAGTATTGTGTTAGACAATAGCATTGGGTACCTAAACCCAAGAAACTTTTTTTTAAAAAAACCTAGTTTTTAAGATAATAGATATTTTCTTATGTCGCTTACGTCGATTACTTTCGAGCGCCTTCTAACGCTTGCTATCTCTTTCCGCATTAAATTATAGTACATAGCGCTGTCACTTTCTTCACTCCGCCGACTCGACAGTTTATTTTGATTTCTGTGTCGCCTTAAAAGCAAAGTTTCACTAATTTATCAACGTAATTCTAAAATAATTTTCCTGAAGGAGTTTTAAATCTGTGCAAGTTATATTATTTTTTTAGGAAAAGTTGAATAAACTTATATATAACTGCACCCCATTAGGTGTAAAATAACTATTTATAGTATTTCTTCATCATCATTATCATCATCAGCCCACATTAGTCCACTGCTGGACATAGGCCTCTCCCAACACGCCACTGAGCCCGCTGTTAGGCCCTTGTCATCCACTTACTGTCCGCCTTATTCAAAATTAGGGTTCCTTAACTCATCCAACGGAACCTTTAAAGCATCACTTTGTTGTCCGTCTGTCTGTGTCAAGACCCTTTTTCTCAAGAACGGATACAGGTATCAACTTGAAAAGAGACGTTTCATCAATATATGGAGCCTGGGCCTGCACTGTGTACACTACTCTAAAATATGGCTAAGCAATAAAGTAAACGTATTTAATTGGTTATTTTATTTAAATTGACTTCGTTCTAAGGTACATTAAGATTTTCTTCGACAAAGAGAGCAACACACAGCGCTACAAAAATATGGCGGATGGACGTGCGTGAAATGTCATTTTGACAACCTACATTTATCTGACAAAACAAAACCATCAAATCAAATAACATGACATGAAAAATATGTCAATGTCATGTCAAACGCCAATTTTATACCAACATGGCGGCCTTCAAATAGTGTTCACATAGTAAAAAACTTACCAGAAGAACTATTCTTGTACCATCGCATTTGTCTTCAAATTAATGAAATTGTATTTTTCTTATAATCTCTTATTTTTTCCTAATTTTTCTATGTAGTGTACATGGACCAGGCCCAGAATGAAATGGCTCCTTTATAACAAATACTTATAAAGGTCAGTGAGCTCAGAGTGCCGTAAAAAATCAAGCTTCTACTCAATGAATTACAAAGATATGGCAAATTATTGTATGGAAATGACAATAATGTAAAACCTCTAGGGCACTTCCTTACAATAAGCCGGAATGAGCGACATAGCTCTCAGATCTGCAAGTTTGTAGTAGGCACATGGGTCTCAGAACCGATAACCGTTTAGAAATTGGCCCCCCACCCGAATGACCAACGACATTGCGAAGGTTGTGGGAAGTCGGTTGATGGAAAAGGCTCAAGGCCGTTCGTCGTGGCAATCTTTGAGGCAGGCCTAGTCCAGGTGAGGCAGTCTTACCTGAAATTGAACTTCTGCTTATTATTCTAAAAAAAAAACATCTTCGAAAAAATTATAGGCTCCAAGCCGTGTTTGTTGCCTGATTCTTCTAGTATTGGTCGCGAGGAACAGGCATAGCTTCAGTGATCCTAGTGATTTTATTTAAATAAAAGCCTTTTGACTTTGACTTTGACTTTTCTTCATACTACCTAGGATTCGTTCTACGTGGTATTGCATTTAATTTAACACCCTGAGAAATGTCTTGCTGGAATGTCTCATTTAAGTCAGTCAGGATCAAGTAACTAGGTATGCTACAGTTTATAGAGTCTAATGAACTCAAATTGCCAACAGGTCTCGTCTTTACTCCTTCGGGCTTGGCAAGCGGTCCGTTGACGAGCAGCAAGAAGAGGAGGTATCTAACGACATCGATCAAAGCACCCTGACCGAGCCCTTCGACCAGTATGATGATTCTGAACGAGGTAAAGTATTTACCTACAACTCCCTTAACAACTTTGCGATTTTGTCGACATTCGTTTATAGTCCCAAAGATGCACAAAAGGAGCCTTAAAGTGGCGCACTATAATCCTTAGTAGAAAAATGCACTATACAAATATCAAAGGGCATGCCTACTCTAAAAAATGACACAGGTACTATAGCGTACTATAAGTGAGGATAAAAGTTCCATCTGTTGCTGAATTCCGATTTAAGTAAACTATTCCATGTCTTACAGCAACAAAATTGTTTTCACCAGGTTATGAGCAAGTGAAGCGCGCACGCCCATACAGCTTCGGCCTCGGCAAACGCTTCTCAGAAGACGAGTCTGAAGAGAAGCGTGCCAGAATGTACGACTTCGGCCTAGGCAAGCGTATGCCACTCTACAACTTCGGCCTAGGCAAACGCGCTCGGTCATACAGCTTCGGCCTGGGCAAGAGGTTCAACAAGTTCAATTTTGGTCTTGGCAAGCGGCAGAGGGACCTGCATAGGTTCAGTTTTGGACTTGGCAAACGTTCTTATGATACGGATGAGGACAGTGACAACTATTATGATGTTTAAATTGTTGTTTTGGGAATTTACGTGGGTTTCTTTAAATATTATCGATAAATCTCATTTATTTTCATTCCTTACAGATAATTATTGTGTCTTTCGGTTTATAAGTTCATCTGTATAATTTGGTCAATATTTTAAATTGCTTTTGAGTGATTTTTGTTGTGAAAAAACCAGCCAATTTTCACAACAAAAATTAAGTAACATTTACTTTGATCCTATCCACGTAAGTTCCTGAGCAAAAGTCTACTATTCTATTTAAGATCTCGGACTGGATTTATTAGTTTTATTTAGTACCTTTTGACAGTGTATTTGCCTAATTGTACTTATAAATTAATACAGAAATGCATAACTGCAATAGCAAGTTAGGATCAGCGGATAATTTATCTGTATCTAGAAAAATGTATAAACCGATTCAGTATTTCTGACAAAAATTAAATACCTTAGTAGAAAAATATTTTTTGTAATTTATTGTTATATTTAAATCGTCGTTAGAGTGTGAAGATTCTTGAAATGTTGCGTTTTAGAGTATTAGGTAGTTCCATAAAGTTGCGATTCGAAATACGTTATGTGAGTAGTCAAATTAAATATTTATATGGGTCATCATCATCATCCACATGCCTGACTTCGCCTACTACTGGGTATAGATAGGCCTCCCTTTGTATGTGCCATTGTTCTCGATCCTGTGCAAGCCTGATCCAGTTGCTGCCCGCGATACTTGCGATACCTTTCGTCTGCCCACCTCGCTGCTGGACAACCGACGACGTTCCGATATCCAGTTCTTGGACGCCATTCAGAGCCTTACTCCACCTGTCATCACCACGCCAGGTGTCCTGCCCAACTCCATTATGGCAGATAATTTAAATAGGTTGTTAATTTAGAAGCAAACATTTTCCGCAGTAGGTACAAAAGTTAGATTCAAGCATAACTTTTTCAATTACTTATTACATCTTTGAAAGTTGTGGCTAATTTAAAATTGTGATTGCCATCAACATACAGACTGGGTTTTTTTAAATAAACGTTTATACTTCACTGAACTCATAAATAATTATTAAAAATAAACATCTTTGTAAATGATTGGCTTGGCTTATTCTTTTTGAAGGAATGGGACAACAAACTCATTTCAATTAACATTAAGTTTATTTACTCAGAGTTATTTATAACATGCGCCATACCTTAGACGCCCAACTGCTTTAAATAATAGTCAATTGAGTAGATAACACAAAACAATGTTCTCGTTAATTAATGGATATAAGAGATATTACAAAGTTTCAATTTCAGCCGCAAATAAGGTGAAAACCATAAAATTACTAAATCAATTGTAAAAACGCTTAGTTTCCCCAAAATTATGTTGCAATTGTTTCAATCGCACTTTTTCTCGGGTTAATAATAATATTCATTTATTTCAATCAACAAATTGAATTTATAAGACATGTGTTATACCTACTACCCTTATTCATAATATCCTACGTTAGTTTCTACATTTAAATTATAATAAAAAAGATAGGATAGAAAGGGTTAAGAATGGCAACATTTTATGATGGAGATCTTTACATGACGTAACTTTTCCGTTTGCAAAAAAAAAACATAATCGATTCTACTTTCGATTTTGAACAATTTTTTTTCCGGGTTTATGCATTTTAAAAATAGCCCTGTACCTATACAACTTCTGACAGTTTGAATCGTAACTTTATGCCAAAAATGTATGTCTAAGTTATTTAGGAAATAGGCATAAGTTTATCTTTAAGACTTGAATGTTGTTTAACTAATATAATCAATAAAATCAATTAAAATTGATAAATTAATAATGAATGCATCATCCAATGTTATTTCAGTACCCACCTAGCTCCTTTCCTAACAAGTAATAGCATTTCCAGAAGCACAGGAAGTTACAAAACAATAAATATTAAGGCCATGTGACTAAATAGCGAATAGATATCTCGTGCAAAGCATTCTTTTATTTTTTATTTATTTTTATTGTTGATGGTTAGGCGTTTGACCACCATCTCACTTTTGCAAGTGAGATGTGGCTTAAGATGGAGCACGCTTTACCAGAAGGAACTTATTCACTCTAGATTTGAAGACTCCTTTGTCCTAAAAAGTGCGAAGACATGTCAAGTCACATGTCTTTATACACCTTAAGACAAGTTTTTCTTCACGGTTAGAAATAGTGCACATTCCGAATGGAAAATCCATTGCAGGACCAGAGTTCGAATTTAAGATCTTTGGATGAAGGCGGGTGGATCATTCCAGTGCTCTCTCATCTATTCTAGCCTAGCGTAAGCCCGCGGCTTTGCTCGCGTGGTATCTTGATAAAAAGGGGCAGTTTTCAAAAACCCTGAAGTCCGTATTTCATTATTTGACTTTATGAGTATTTGTACCAAGTTTCAGATAAATATCTCGATGCGCTAAGATTCTCCCATACAAACTTTGACCTCTCATTACACCCTTTCAAGGGGTTATTTTGAAAATCTAAAAATACAGTTTTTCTATCATTCACTATTTTTAGTTAGTTTCAAATTTGTAGGTTCAAGGAATACGATTTTTCATACAAACGTTTTAAACCCTTTTCACCACAGGAGTTGATATTTTGAAAATCCCTTCTTAGTGGACATATAAGGCAGCTACTGTCCAAATTTCAGTTCTATAGCTTCAGCGGTTTGGGCTGTGCGTTGATCATGGAATCAGGTCTTGTTCTTTTATATATACAGATGACATAAACAGAGTTAGGTAGAACTTTTTATTACAGTACAATTACAGGATACTGTAGTACCTGGGAAGTTATTTAGGTGGAGTAGGCTTGCGCAGCACCTACGCAGACAGGCCTCATAGCTCAGTTGGTAGTGATTCTGCCTTCTGCGCTAGAGGTCGCGGGTTCGATTCCCGCACTGGACAAACATTTGTGTGATGAACACAGATGTTTGTTCTGTGTGTTAAATATATAGGTATCTATTATGTTTATCAGTCTCTGGTACCCATAGTACAGGCTATGCCTAGTTTGGGATCAGTTGACCGTGTGTGATATGTCCGGAATATTTATTATTTATTTTATTTATTTACCTATAGGTACCATCCTCTCAGCCTAGTCAACCTTATCCACAGCTGACTAAGCCCAGGGGTACCTCACGTTGTTTTCCTTCATCGTTCTGAGCATTGCTATGAGCGCATAAATTTTTCGAATAGACAAATCCATTTGTGCATGACCTGGATTTGAACCTACGATCGAAAATCGAGGCACGTCCCACTAGGCCTCTACAACAATAATATACACAGTGTTTCATACTATGTAGGTACCTACAGTATACCGAAAGAGAACTTATTTTACACTTAATAGGTTCTATGAGTACAATATGACCCTTTCGGGACAAAATCAGGAGGATTTTCTGAATTTTGAGAGGAGGTAGGGCACAGCGAGATTTTCTCGTTCTGAATTGGAGCAGCCCGCCTGGAGAGGTACCTCCGCCTTACAGAAGATCGCAGCCAAATAACATTATTTGTTTCAAATAGTGTTGTGTTCCTGTGGTGAGTAGGGTTGCCAGAGCTCTTTAGGGGGGAAGGGGGTTCCGGGTCGGCAACGCGTTCGTGATGCCTCTGGTATTGCAAGCGCTCATAGGCTACGGTAACCGCTTACCATCAGGTGGGCCGTAAGCTTGTTTGCCACCTCTGTTGTATAAAAAATAAATATACATAGTTACTATGAATCTCTTTATAGAACCATGAAATAACTAGTAGAGTTGAACTACTAGAGAACAAATCAAAATAAATGTTAACCGTACAAACTTATGGTAAACAGTGACCTGGTTCTTGATTCTTCTACGGATCCCTAATTACTTATTAAATAGTACTTACATATAGAAAAACATTACCGCAAGTTTCTTTTAAAATACTTCACCCGTAGGCCATGATTTTAAACCAAAAATTTACCAAATGGATCTTAAAAATGAGATTGATGAAATTCTCAGTCAAATTCTAAGAAAAACCCTTATTCATTAATTAGCAATGAATAGAACAAAACATAATGTTTCTTGTAAAATAATCTTTAAAGTAGGTATCTTAGTTCCTATCCTATGTATTCTGTAGATAATTTA
This sequence comes from Anticlea derivata, assembly GCA_947579855.1. NCBI lineage: Eukaryota > Metazoa > Arthropoda > Insecta > Lepidoptera > Geometridae > Anticlea > Anticlea derivata. The sequence continues at coordinate 9,099,418 of OX388276.1, read as the reverse complement.
TTAATTTTATAGTAGGTATAGTCATCGACAACAAATTTAGAGTCAAAAGGCGTTTATTTTAATAAAATCCATCCGAGACATCATAAAATACTAGAGACCTAAAGGGGACAAAGTAGGGGGTGAAAATTATTATTAATGCGGATAAAGTCACGGGTAACAGCTAGTTTATAATATTAGTTGTAATAGTAGGATGTCGCACGCTGTTTGAATGCGGCTTCATTTGTCAGCAACGTAATAAAGTTTGTGCCGTGTGGACGCATCTAGATGGGAAGGAACATGATAAAGACCACATGTTCTTTCCTGAAGGTTCTATTATCATCCTTTTACAAGGAAAAACTTGTCAAATGACGCATGTCTGTGAAACTGAAAGGTTGTTTGTCACGGGGGCGAGACCGGATCGTGGGTTTTTGGGAAGAAAGTTATAGCTAGTCTGGAATTTTCTGGCATTTTTAGTCCCGTTGATTCTCAATAAGGAAATAATCGTAAGAAAAGCCCACGGCTTAGCTCCACAAGTCACCATGTCTTCCCTGTCTAAAGGGTTGATTAGGCTGAGAGGAAAGGTACCTACTGGGCAAGCCAACTCCATCTATTATTAAAAAAAAAATACTCCATCTAAGCATGTCCCAGGTACTACAGCGTCCTGTAAGTGAGTAAAAGGGTTCCAGCTGTTAAAACGGCTACAACAATACTAAAGCCGTGTTAAAACGGCTCGTGACATGTCATTCAAAATTTAATTCAAAACGATCCTTAAATCTACTGAAGTCAATTTTGAGTTTAACATTTACCTAGGGGCTTGCGTTGCGATATCGTGTTGGAATCGTGCCTCCCACCCGATGCAGGAAGTTGGTTGATGGAGAAGGATTGGTTCCGTTCGTCATGGAACTCTTTGGGAGGCCCATGTCCAGCAGTGGACCTTTGCAGGCTAATGATGATGATGATATCGTCATGCCCTCAAATGTCAAAACACAACTCAGTCTACTTGCTATGAATAAAATAATTCAAATGAGTCCTAAAAAAACACTTCGAAGCTACCGCACCTCCCGCACCTCACGCACCTCACGCACCCCAGCCCCGTTTCAACGTGATTTCATTCCTGTATTCCTCTAAAAATATAGGATTTGGTTGGTTAAGTTAGTAGCTAATCGGCTTCTGGGAAATTCGGGGTACGCTTTTTCGTAAAATATATGTGACATCTAGCTTGTTATGGTTAACAAGATGTTGATATTTAGAGAACGACCGTGCAAAATATATACGGAAAATGTACAAAAATATCACTATTTTGCATCATCATTGTGCACGAAAGGAACCTCTAAGAGGCGCACTTTAATCCGTTCACTACACTGATTCTTTCACCGACTGTCATATGCCCCTTAGATAAATATTATCTAAGATAGGCCCTTTTCAGGGCCACCATACCTTAACCTGCTCACTGATCACAGGATGACCATGAAATAATCAGTGACACGACAGGCAAGCATCATCAGTTCAGCGAGTGTCTTTTCAAATAATCAGAGGCCCGCAGGTGAATGGAGAGTTCCTTTAACCTTCTATTTTAATGATATTCGATTTTTGATTTGTTCAGGCTTCCCGGTAATTGCGGCCATGAGGTCAGGGGAGACTGAGAGGTCTCATCTCATTGTAATGTCTTCCACAGACCTTCGCTGTTTGATCGTTAATTAATTTATTGTAATTGCGGAAATTAAAACAAGTTTTGGAAGAATGTTGAGCAGAAAACTCGCTCTACTTTGTGTCGCTGGTTTTTTGTTGCCCATCATGCTTTAGGTCAGTGAGAAGCTTGAACAGTCTCCATCATTGATATCGCATTGTTTGATTTTAGCACATTAGTCGCGGCTAAGCCGATTATAACGTATTCCGTAACTAGGTACCTAGTAGGGAGGTATGTCTACCTACCTACTATTGATTCTATCGAAAGGTATTTTTTCCAAAAGACGATATTCAGACTTTGCCCCTATTCTTTCATTACTGCTGTTTTTGGTCTTTTATTATTTTTATATCTAACTATTAAACGTAACGAGAAGTTCGACATCAAAGTACACTGAGTGGGATTTTTAAACAAATTTATGTAGGTATATACTCTACCGACTTATGGAATGCCAGTGTATTATATAGTCTTTGGGAATGCCTAACTAGGTACCTCCTGCAAATTGTTTACAAAGCGTTACGCGTTGTCAGTCTAAAATAATAGTAGATTATGCAACAAGGCAGGTTAAAGGTTCTCGAATGGCGACCACGAACCGGGCGACGCAGTGTTGGAAGACCCCCCACCCGATGGACCGACGACATTGTGAAGGTTGCGGGAAGTCGGTGGATGGAGAAGGCTCAAGACCGTTCGTCGTGGAACTCTTTAGGGGAGGCCTATGTCCAGCAGTGGACTTCTACAGGCTGATGATGATGATGATGATGCAACAAGGGCTTAAAGTAGTGTATTATGTCAAGGGTGCTATATTGAACCCCGAGAACGAGGGATTCTATGGTTAACTCCTGAGCGGAGCGAGGGAGTTAAGGCAAGAATCCTGAGTACGAGGGGTTCAAGATCGCCCAAGACAAATACACATTTAAGCCCGCGATGCATACTCTACTTTTTATACTTTCTGCGAGGCAATTGAAAACAATGACTGTTAAGTAGAAAGAAATGATTTTTCTGGAAGTAAGTTTCCAACAATACCAGAGGCTTCAGATTGTATGCATTCTGGAGTCGAATCAAAATCACTTTCGTCGTCACTTGACATTTTTTAGAAGTTTATTTGAATCGAAACTGAATTTCGGTGTAGATAACAGCACAGCAGTTTGAGCGCTTGGCGCCTTTTTTTCTTTTTTGTAGTCTATTCTGTAGTGGTCAGTTCGACATTCGAATAAATCCTTCTTCGTGCGCGGGTGAAAATGAATTTCGTAAAAAGTTTTCATGTTTTTATTTTTTTTAATTTGTAGGCAGTGCAAAGAAAATGTTAACATACAGCCTAATGAGAATAATATCTCATTGCACCCAAAAAAATTTTAAACCAACCTCGATCAAGAACAACTACATGGGTTGCATTCCAAATTCAAATCACATTATGTCCCATGGGAAATAATGAAATTCAGTACAACATTATGACCCGGCTAGACCGTAGGGCTGTTATGACTTACTTTAGGAAAGGTTTGCATGACACATAATATGGCATTGACGAGCAGGTAGTATAAATATTTTATAACAGTACCTAGCTGACTGGCAGACAATATCATAGCCATAGGCATCGTTGGTCCTAGAAACGAAGAAAACAAATTGTTAAAATTCAACCCCTAAGAGGGTGCAGAGTTTTTGAAGTGTGAATGAAAAAAAATCACGCGAACAAAGTCGCGGGGGCATTCACTAGTAGGTGTCCATAATATGGTTGAAAATTGTCCAACTCGCTGTCAAAGGGCTAACTTTAGAGTGTTCAACTAGCTCCCTTTATCCCTTCTACTTAGGGTAAAACTTTTCATTGAAAGTGACCCACAAATAAATGCCTCCGACTTTAGTAATTAATGCTGATTGGTGGCCATGTACGAATAACTTTCCCATTCGACCATCACTTTATTACGCCCAAAGCCTGTTTTATTTAGATCTACTTTGACTTGCAAATAATAGGATTGTCCATTTAAAATCATTGTTCACAATTTTCATTCATGGATATAAATTTTACTAAAAACGGGATGTTTACCACGATTTGTGAGTTCCTCTATATTTCGGCATAATCTATCTAGTAATCCGAAAATCAGTGTTTTTGCTTTTATGCAATAAAATTCACTGAGCCATAGCCTATTTGTCGTACTGCAGCACACACAAACTTACCTACCAACTGTTATTTACTTTTTTGTTTATTTATGTTTGTAATTGTTTTACCATGTTACTTGTTACCATGTTGTTGTTAGTTACTGAAATAAACATGTTTAACTTTTTAATAGTTTTAATTTTTAATTTTAATTGTGTGTCTGTGGTGCCAAATATTTTTTTTATCTATCTATCTAATCCGAAGCGCAGAAGAGAGCGACGCCGCTTGATCCAGTGTGGTGCTAGGAAGTCTATTTGGAATTTTGATGGTGACTTAAAGCTTGAACTAAGTATAGCACCCTCCCAATTTCCTCAATTGGTTCACCTGGCAAGTACTACCTATCTACCGACTGAAGAACGCGAGCAAGCACACTGAGATCTGGAAACTAGCGCCGGCCGCTACACTTCGTGTGCGGCATTTAAGCTGAGATGGAACCTTTGTGGCTCACGCATGCACCTCGGCACGGATTAATGAATAACTCTAGAGCACTAACTAGAGATGGGTCGTACTTGCTATTTCGCGTACCAGTTCTAGAACGTATCGTATTTTAAGAGAACCAGGTTCAACAACCAGATACTAAGAGCTTGTCCAGAAAGGACGAATTCGCCGCGATTCTCTCGCGCGTATTACGCGCGACCGTTGCGTCCACAAGGTGCGTACCAACGCGCGAGCATTTAGGGTGTAATTCAGTACGAAATACGTGCACTCGCTCTAGAGTTCGCGCGTTAACTGGACGCAACAAGGCGTCCCTAGTATCTAGACTCACGCGCAATACGCGCGAACCAAGCGTCGAGTCTGGCATAGTGAACGCGATTTACGCGCGTATTTTGAATTCGCGCGATGTATTGATGTCTAGTATCTCACTATCGCGCTCTAAATAGTCGTACTAGGTGCGTATTGTTTGTTGCGAGAACCTGGTTTAAAAACCTGGTAGCGTAAATACGAACCTCCTCCAGCTGTTACTACCTACCTACTTTTCTTTGTTACCTACCTCTTTGTATCCAATAGTGTCTTCTCCGATTAGTTTATGTTGTTCTTTCTTTCACCTTATTCAACGGAATAAAACTCAAAAAACTGAACATAATCTTTATTCTTCAATAACAATAAGTATGTTAATATATTTAATAGTCTAAAGCGCAGAAGAGTGCGACGCCTCGCTTGATCCAGTGCGCCTGCGGCTTGTGGGTGGCGAGCTCGATGGTCATCACGTAGTTGGTGGAGTGTCCGGTGGTGGAGAGGGTGCCGGCGCGGACCAGCGTCTTGTACGTGGGGCACTCGTACAGCCCCTGCTGGAGCTTGTGCCCCTGCTCTGGCTTCATGTAGATTATCGCCATGTCTGGAAATTAATTACCTAAAATATTAGTTTTATTTTTATTCAACTAAGGTGGCCGTGGTGGCCCCGGCTGAAGAATAGTCAAAGTCAAAGTCAAAAGGCGTTTATTTCATTTTGAAACGTCTTAGAAACTAGGTGAAGCTATGCCTGTTCCTCGCGACCAAGCCTAGAAGAATCAGGCAACAAACACGGCTTGGTGCCTATCATTTTTTTCGATGACCCTTTTTCACAAAATGGAATTTAAAGCTTCAGTGTGGTGCCGATCGAACTAGGTGAGGCTCAAAAGAAAAGTAATCTAATTATAATCTCTAATAAATAAGAGCTAATAAAAATGTAATAGGCCCCTCCATATCTACCTATCCACGGATGTCGTAAGAGGCGACTAAGGGAAAAAAGCTAGGGGATGGGCAGCAGCGTCCCTCATTTTAACAACCATAGCTCTAACTGCGCTCGCCAACCCGCATGCCCAGCGTGGTGAGTATGGGCAAATCCCCCCACATGATAAGAAATTCGCTGTGCCTGTGGGGGAGGCCATGTTCAGCAGTGGTCGTCGTACGGCTGAAATGATGATGATGATGATGAAGGTGGTAAACAACTTACGACCCGCCTGTTGGTAAGTGGTAAAAGAAGTAATTATCATCATCAGCCTGTAGAAGTCCACTGCTGGATATAGGCCTCCCTCAAAGAGTTCCACGGCGAACGGACTTGAGCCTTTTCCATCCACCGACTTCCCGCAACCTTCACAATGTCGTCGGTCCATCGGGTGGGGGCCCTTCCAATACTGCGTCGCCCGGTTCGTGGTCGCGACTTTACTAAAGATATTAAACATCACGGACCTGTATGCAGTTCCTTAGGTCTGCTTTCTTCTAGCGACATTTCCCCCATGTTCCAGCGAGCCCCCTCTAGGTAGAGCCCTCGAACGCAACATCCGTCATCCGGCTTCTTTGGTGGTGTGGCCGCTAACGGCTGGAAACGATACGCATTTTGTTATAAAACACACAACTGTGTTTAACCTAGTAATATTATAAATGCGAAAGTTTGTGAGGATGTTTGTTATTCAATCACGCCGTATTTTTTTTTTTTTTATACTACTGAGGTGGCAAACAAGCATACGGCCCACCTGTTGGTAAGCGGTTACCGTAGCCTATGAGCGCTTGCAATACCAAAGGCATCACGCACGCGTTGCCGACCCCGAACCCCCCTCCCCCTAAAGAGCTCTGGCAACCTTACTCACCGCAGGAACACAACACTATTCGAAACAAATTATGTTATTTAGCTGCGATCTTCTGTAAGGCGGAGGTACCTCTCCAGGCGGGCTGCTCCAATTTAGAACGAGAAAATCTCGCTATGCCCTACCTCCTCCTAAAATTACCCAGAATAGCACACACTACTTTTATGTAGGAACCATACGAGCAAAGCGGCGGGCGGAATCTAGTTAATTATATTTTAAATTAAAATAAATAAAAAATAAAATAAATTATAGCTCAGTTGGTAGTAACTCTGCCTTCTGCGCTAGAGTTCGCGGGTTCGATTCCCGCACTGAACAAACATTTGTGTGATTAACAGATGTTTGTTCTATGGTAGGTGTTAAATATTTATCTATTAAGTATTTCAGTCTCTGGTACCCATAGTACAGGCTATGCCTAGTTTGGGATCAGTTGACAGTGTGTGATATGTCCGGAATATTTATTTTTATTTAATATAGGCTCACGACTTTTATCCGCAAGCACATTAGACAACCCAACCTCTCAGTCATTTAGTCATTTATTTAATTTAATTAGAACGGCGATTGCCAATTATACTAATTATTAATAATTTATAAACATACAATTAAAGAACATAAAACAAAACAAACATTAAATTAAATTAGAAATTACCATTTGAATAAAAGAAAGTCAAAATAAAATTATCCATTAGAATTATTATCTGTGGCGAGCTACGCCACCACTATCACTCCGTCGCCGCCAAATTCAAATACCTCTCAGTTGGCATAGCGACGAACAATGGAACGAATTGTTGATTCGGACGGACGACGGTCTGTCAGACCACTTTTACTTTTACTCTGGTCGTGTGCTTTATCGTGTTTCCTAAAATCTTCTATTCTCTGTAAAATACCTTGTACTTATTGTAAATATTATACTCCTGTAAATAACAAATCTGCACTCTCTCTCTACCCGTCCTGTAGAATCTCCACCAACCATATATCATTCATTCATCCCTCTCTCAGATCTCCAGGCGGTCAGATCCTTGTATGACAGCTTGCAAGCCCATCGCCGCTTACACCTACTTGTTTCCTCACGATGGTTTCCTTCACCGGTTGTTGTGTTCACTACGCTGATTATGTCGCGGACAGGAACTTTTCAGCGCCACCATACCTCAACCTGATCACTGACCTAATACAGGACGACCAAGAAAGAACCAGTGAGACGAAAAGTAAGCAGCCGCTTACCTCAAAAGCATACGACACGGTGTCTATGGCGATGACATGCTTCCTGGCGTAGTTCTGCAGCGCCCCCGTCAGGAAGGCTTGGGGGAAGTAGAAGCCAGAGATCCAGAAAACCTTGAAAAAGAGTATACCTTCTGTAATGATTCGTAACATATAAACTATGTCATATCTTCTCGTCGCAGATACCGCAGAGCCTCAAGACGAAAGTCTACATGTTGCCAGTGATGACATATGGCACTGAGACTTGGCCGTTAACTATAGGCCTCATATACAAGCTCAAAGTCGCGCAACGGGCTATGGAGAGAGCTATGCTTGGAGTTTTACTACGTGATAAGATCCGAAATGAGGAAATCCGTAGAAGAACTAAGGTCACCGACATGGCTCTCAGAATTAGCAAGTTGAAGTGGCAGTGGGCAGGCCATATAGCTCGCAGAACCGACAACCGTTGGGGAGTAAAGGTTCTCGAATGGCGACCACGAACCGGGCGACGCAGTGTTGGAAGGCCCCCCACCCGATGGACCGATGACATTGTAAAGGTTGCTGGAAGTCGGTGGATGGAAAGGGCTCAAGACCGTTCGTCATGGAACTCTTTGGAGGAGGCTTATGTCCAGCAGTGGACTTCTACAGGCTGATGATGATGATGATGATATAAACTATGTCGAAAGCTTCATAATATATAAACTACTAATATTATAAATGCGAAAGTTTGTGGGGATGTTTGGATGTTTAGATGTTTGTTATTCAATCACGCCGTAACGGTTCAACCGATTTCGATTTACTTAGAATAGCATATAGGCTATAGGCTTTTTTATGTACATACCACGCGAGCGAAGCCGCGCGCGGAAGCTTATTGTCTATAAAATTTGTTCTACGGATTGTGGAAATTCAACATTACTAATTTTTTTTTTTTTTTTTTTTATACAACTGAGGTGGCAAACAAGCATACGGCCCACCTGTTGGTAAGCGGTTACCGTAGCCTATGAGCGCTTGCAATACCAGAGGCATCGCACGCGTTGCCGACCCCGAACCCCCCTCCCCCTAAAGAGCTCTGGCAACCTTACTCACCGCAGGAACACAACACTATTTGAAACAAATAATGTTATTTGGCTGCGATCTTCTGTAAGGCGGAGGTACCTCCACAGGCGGGCTGCTCCAATTTAGAACGAGAAAATCTCGCTATGCCCTACCTCCTCCAAACTCATGGAAAAATAATAATTTTGTTTTGGGATCGTATCAGTTCAAACTCAAATTAATCTGTTTTATGTAGGAATCATGAAGTCGAAATGTTTGTACATTTAATAGTTGGAAAGACAAAACACAGCTGATTTGAAAAAGTTTCATGAAAAAAAATGATTAGATAATTTTTATGTTGACTGTTGACTGGCCTCATAGATCAGTGGTAGTAACTCTGCCTTCTGCGCTAGAGGTCGTGGGTTCGATTCCCGCACTGGACAAACATTTGTGACTAACACAGATGTTTGTTCTGTGTCTGGGAGTTAAAAAATATTTATCTATTATGTAAATCAGTCTCTGGTACCCATAGTACAGGCTATGCCTAGTTTGGGATCAGTTGACCGTGTGTGATATGTTTTTTTTTTTTTTTTTTTTTTATGTCGGTTGTCCCCGATACCTCACTACAACATTTATAATGCGGACAGCCAAAGAGTGGAACTCATTGCCGGCGTCTGTATTTCCGAATATCTATAATTTGGATATCTTCAAGAGAAGAGTGAATAGGTTCCTTCTAGGCAAACGTGCTACACCGTAGACCACAACGTCACTTAACATCAGTGGTGCAATTGCCTAAGCGTAATGGCAATGAAGTTCGTAACTTTGAGGGTAATTTTAACAATCTTAGCCACATTCAAAACGTTCCAAACTTGACAACGGAAAACTTCAAGATCTTAGCTTTTTCCTTTTCATGTTTGAAAAACTTCAGATGTCGTTAAATTGATAAAATCATCCTTAAAATTGCGATCTTCATTACCATTTCGCTTACGCAATAGCCTGGCAGGTCAGATTGTGGCGATACGTTAGCCTATTTCGAATATAAAAAACTTACCTTGGGAATGCCGGAGTCTGCCCAGCCTTGCATGAAGCCCACGCGCAGACAGAGATCTTTCGTCCACGCCGCTGCCAAATCATAGAAATTACAATGAAAAACCTACTAGTATCCTATTACATGCGAAAACTAATATGATAAATGCGAAAGTTGAAATTTGGCACAGAGATAAGATAGTCTGGAATAGCATATAGGCTTTTTATCTTCATTTCATTCTTTTTTTTCCTAATTTAAATTAATCAATTTATTCTTATATTATTATTATTTTTACTGTCTGACATTAATTATTCAATTTTATCAAGATGTTTAGTCTTTTTTATTTATTGCATGTTTAGTTTATATTATATAATTTTGATTTAATTTATATTTTTAATTAAAAATTGCACGCCTGAACAGGCAGACTACATTGCTACTTTTATAAAATGTATAACATCTATAACACATGTATTTCAGGCAATAAAAAGTATGATTTATGATTTACAGGCACTACGCGAGCAAAGCCGCGGGTGGAAGCTAGTATTTTATAAACCAGTGTGCAAAAATCTGCTGTTTAAACTCAATTACTCAGCTGTTTTAGTTTAAGGTAGAAATATTAACATCGAACTTGTCATACGTTTAATAATTAGTAAGAATGATAAAAAGACAAAAATTGAAAAAAAAAAAACAAATTTTCCGCTGATATTCTTTCATTTTTAGAGTATTGTGGCTTCATTTTGAAAATTAAAAATGTAAACCTACCTACTAAATGTACACTTATTAGTGCCGCAGCCAAACAGCGACCTACGTAGGTATTTCCCAAACAATAATTTTTTATTTTGGAATTCTACTTATCAAGTAAAGCAACCCAAATTGAACTCTTGACGTTGATGTCATTATTTGAGTCGAGAGCCTAATTTCACATCGCATCCGAATCAAGTATTTGTAGAGCGTAATAACGTCCACCTTTTTATTTTTTTCATTTTTTATAACTTGTCGGTCTCAAAGGCCTCAACGGAAGACCAGCGCAAGTTATTACAATCTGCACACGCTGAGTTAGTACCTTTTTGCAACAGTGTACCTACTAACTATAAGTTGCCTACTATAACTTGTGTTTGTTACCCTTTTTTTGCTGCACCTAAGAAGGCACATATTATGTTGTAAACTTGTAAAGTTGCAAATAAAGAATTTGTATTGTATTGTATAATATTAAGTAAATGCTTTTACCTATTCGTATTGAAAAATTGTGGTATAAACATGTCGCTGTGATAAATTGTGTCTTTCGTAGAGACATCGTCGTCGTAAAATTAATAAATAACACACATAGATAGTCCTAACCCCACACTAGGATTCCCTGTGTCGTGGGTATCAGAAACTACGAGTACCATGGTACCACAACACCCAGACCCTGAACAAATATTTGCAGATCATGCAACATTTGCCCCGCAGCGGGAATCGAACCGGGCACTCGACCGCTACGCCACGAGAACTGGTTTGAACGTAACTTTAGTTGTTTTAACTTACCCAATGGTTTCAAAGACGGATACGCCTTTGAGCTCCACATGAGAGGCACAGCGTTACGGGCAAGACTCGCCGCCATGTTTTCAAGTGCCTCCGACATCACCACTAAGCCTTTGAGGGCTTTTAGGAGGTCCCTGCAGGAAAGTTAAATAATATTCAGTAGTCATACCCTAAGACGGACACAGATATTTGGCGGACACGATTTATCCGTGATTTTAGAAGCAAACATTAGCAGCAGCATTATGCTGAGCTGAGTTCATCGCCATCATATCATAGAGAGTAAATAAGTATTCAATTATTCATAGCTAATCATATATGTATAAGTAGGCGCAGGCTTTAAAAAAATTATAGGATCTCTTTATCCCGAAGCATGGTAGGCATCCTCTCAGATCACCAGGCGATTAGAATATTGAAGGTGTTTAAGGGGCTAGTCAGAGGCAAGTCCAAACTCTTGGCAACTGACCAATAAAACACCGTGGGACATACTTGAGTGAATTACTGATGACGCCCAGCAATCGGTTGTATCTGATCGCTTCCTGCATCAACACGGTGTTCAGCGACTCTTTGTACGACACCGGGTACCTAAAAACAATCCTAATTAGATACCACGCCCCGTACCGTACCTGTAGAAAATATTATTACAAAATATCCGACTCATCATCATCATTTCAGCCGTACGACGTCCACTGCTGAACATGGCCTCCCCTACAGACAGAGCAAATTCCTATCATATGGGGGGATTTGCCCATACTCACCACGCTGGGCATGCGGGTTGGCGAGCGCAGTTAGAGCTATCGTTGTTAAAATGAGGGACTGGGTGCTGCCCATCCCCTAGCTTTTTTCCCTTAGTCGCCTCTTACGACATCCGCGGATAGGTTGATATGGAGGGGCCTATTCTTTAGCCGGGGCCACCACGGCGTATAACCGACTATTCAGACAAAAAAGCTTGGAACTGAATATGCTCCAACTCGATTAATAAAGTTTGTATAAGGATCATTAGAAAATAACCAAGCAGTGGATTCTTGCCTGAATTTTCTTGGCTTGGCTAGAACCGGCGTAAATTTAACTAGATGCGATTTCAATGAATAAAATGAATATTGAAGTTTGAAGTTCGTACCATCAACTTTGCGATTTTGTGTAGGCGGGGACATAATGTTGACAGTCTCAAATATTTACGGTTCAAATTCGTGTAAAATAGCGCTTACTCGCTCGCATTTGAACGGGAATAAGACATCTTTGTACGGTGAGGAAACGGTTCGTATACAGTGAAGTCGACGCTGAACGTGGACGTCCCACATATATTTCCAGAGCAACCGCCCCAGCAACCTTTATTAGTTCATATATCCATCTAGTGGGGGGCCGTTCTACGCTGCGCTTCCAGTACGTGGTGTCCACTATAGAACCTTTCTACTCCTTCTTCTTTACCATTCTTAGGCTCGTATTCAGAGACACGACTCAAACTTAGATTTAATCACAGATCAGTTGAACTCTATTTAAGTACTGAATCTCTTCTCAAACATAACTTTTATTCAAGAACGGTACATAAACTACTCTCAGCTGAATCGAGTCTCAAATCTGTACTCAAATGTCTCGTTTACATTTTGATTTATTTATAATTTTCGATTCGTTTTACGCAGAAATTCAAACAGCCAGGATGGAAATAGAACAGAACTATAAAGTGAAGTATAAATATGCATCAAAGTACGTGTAACGGAACGAAAATGTCATTTGATTGTCTAATCAAATCTAAACTCAAGCACCGATTTAGTCTGATTGACGTTTCAGAATAAGCATTTACTCAGGTGAACTGTGATCATTGAATCTATACATAAATACTGTTCAAGAATTAGAATCTCGACTCAAATCGAGATTTAAGTACATATCAACGCTTGAGTCTTGTCTTTGAATACGAGCCTTAATCATGTTGTTGCTTTACAAGGGAGAAAGTTTAAGATAGAAAAAGGTGAATCCTTACGTCTGAAGAATGTATTTTTGGTCTAGTGCTTTCGGTACTATAGCTAGTATCTCTTTAGCGGCTCGCTCTGTCATCTCCTCAGCGGACAGCCCGCCGCCGCCGCTCACTTCCTTCGGCTGGAGATTCTTTAGTGTATCTGTTTAAGATTAAGCTTTTTAGAAATGAATATGAACTGCCACATTTGATACCTTATGATCGATAGTTTTTGATGATTTGTTGGTAGAATAACAATGCAATAACACGCCTAATTTTCTGCTTTTTCTCTTATAATAAACGAATTATAAGAGAAAAAGCAGAAGTGCCCGAAAATATGGCCGTTTATATTCGAACGGTATTGTATTCAATGTAAATATTACTCAAATCAGTTAATAATTATGTAGAATTTACTCTAACATCAAGAGGGTTTAATTTTATTTATTTTATTTTATTCGGAAAACAAACAGTGTTAAATACTATTTAAATAACTTATAAAAGAAACTTAAAACCAATTATATGTTTTCGCATATAGAAACTAAAAGTACATGTTTGCCGGATATAAGAAAAAAAAGAAAATATACAATCAATAGCACAGTTGTACTTTTCTAAGCCTTTATACATGGTGATTCACACCATGTATACCATCCTGAAAGGGGGTTTATTCTATCAATAAAAATAAAGAAATAAAGCAAAAAAAAATATCAATATTTTTCTAAAAAAAAATCTATTATATCTTTTCCTAAACTTTCTAAAATTACTATTTTTTGGTATTTTTATAATCTCTATAACTAATTACTAAATGTACAAGAATTTCGGGTATTAAGATTGCCAACTAAAACAGCTAATTCATTGAGATTAAACTGATGTGACCCGAAAACAGCTGATATTTACATAGAGTTTTTTCAATGAAAAATGTCGAATTTCCAAGAGTCTTCGAACAAAATTTATTGCCAATTGGATGTGTAATAAGCCCCTTTCGAGATAGCATACATATTATGAAACACCTTGTAGGTATTTTCAAATGTTAGAACTTACTCAGACAAGTGTTAGTTTCGGCCATAGCGTAGCTGATGTTGGCGTTACTGTGCAGACCGAACAGAGACGGATCATCGTTCAGCGGCAGAGTGCGAATGTACTTCGTGTAATCATCCACGTTTGTTGAAGAAGGTTGCTAAGGAATTATAACAGGTAAAGTTTCGGTCGAAGAATATCATAAAATAATGAAACGCCATGAGTGCTTCAGAATGCCATGTGAGTATTCAGTATTCATTTATTACATACTTTTTTGTACATGTCATATTAACAAAAAACAGTATACATTGTATACAGAGTTGTATAGAATTAATAAATATTATATAATTGGAAACCAAAAATATGTCAAATAATTATAAATATGTCATTATTACAAAATAGATATATTAAAAATTAATTAAATCACTACCCTAAGACCGGTGGACTCATCGAACGAGTAGAACGTCTGCTCGACGAGCCAGCGCTTTAACCTGAACCTGAATATTGGTAGGCTAGGAGCCTCCGTGACCCCTTTAGGGAGACGGTTAAAGAGTCAAGTGCTTCAGGAATCAGGCATGTCCAGCTCCGCGAACAATGAAAGCAATCATTATGTTGATGAGATCATTTAGTGATAATCACCATCATCATCATGTATGGTGTCCCTGAAAAGGGCCTATGACCGTCGGTGAAAGAATCAGTTTGTTAAGGGATAAAAGTGCGCCTCTTGAGGCTCCGTTCGTCACATGTATTAGATTTTGTCCGAGTTGTAGGACATGCCGATTCCTCACGATGTTATCCTTAACCGTTTGAGATCACTAGTATAACGGACATACATTTTCAGAAATGGTGCACGACCGGATTCGAACCCTGTTGGTGATTACAAGGTTCGTTCTTTGTTATGTCATTTTTGTTCTTATTCTTTGTATGTTCCTATGTCCGTTCTGTGTTTTTGTGTGTATATCAATAAATATTTTATATTAAATATAATTATTATATATTGACTGACATATCTTAAATTTTACGCCTAGAATCGACGCCATGTAACGAATGACGCTGGCGCCGAAAATCTTGGGCAGATCAATTATTTTAATCGGTTTAACATTTAACGCTAAGACTTCTGATTAGGTACCTGTTTATAAGATCCATTTTCGTCGAAGAAAAACTTGTCGCTCAGTACTGCGGGCGAGTAGTAGTCGGCGAGTAGACAGAGCAGGCAGCGTCGGTCCCAGTCGTCCGTCACGCGGCCGCCATAGTTAATATGGCCCGCGGTGTATGTCAACATCTGAATCAAATATTTATTGAGTACTGCTCTGACTACCCCACCATGTTCGAGTAAAACACGCAGACAACTCCATAGTGAAAAAGTTCCTACAAAAAATATATTAGGTAAAGTGTTGATGACTGATAAATTTGAATATAATTGACGTATTGTATTAAAATTTTAACTCATTTATTTTATATTAAGTATATGTATAATTTTTTTTTCGCAAATAGAGGGGGGTTAGTGGATTTTTAAGTCTGTATGAAAAAAATATTTTAATGCAAATATTGATATGAAGCTTAAAAATCATATTTACAATAACAATCAATGAGATATGGGTGTCAGCGATGACTAAATAACCACGTTAAAAGATGTGAAAAAAAATTATTAAAGTTTGAGTTAGAACAAAAGTTAATTATAGTAATCTCATCTCATTTCTGTATACTGTGACTATACGTGAGTGAAACCGCGCGGGGACAGCTAGTATTAAATTAAGATTGCATACTAAACTAACCCTAAGAGGTACTTCCAGGTACTCGTTTAAGAACATGTGTAACTGTGAGATGCAGATGCGCAGGTCTCCGTCAGTGAAGTCGTAGGGGATGTTGAACCCTAGGGGGCCGAATTTGCGCCTCTCGAGCACTACTCCGTGGAACAGGCAGAGGGAGAAGAGGAGCCACTGGAAATTGAACGTTAGTTAGGTTGAAGTAAGGTTGAGATTGTAGAACAAAACTATAAATAAAAAATAAAATAAAAAATGTTTCTTTTTACACGGCAGCTAGATGCAAAGATGTAATGAGATTTATCGTGCTATAATATACATTTTTACATTATAGCTGCCGTCCAAATTAATTATGTCCAAATTGTGTACCACGATTCACGCAAATAAACTATTTCATTTCGTGTGTGACGCGCTTAAACAGGGTTCCGAAACCAGATTTAACACAAACTTTAAAATAACCTCCTTATTCAAAAATGACTAACTTTATCGTCTCGATAACAGTATGACCGCCTCTTTCTTTTGTTTGCTGTTAGAAAATGACAGGGCGGGAGTTATCGATCTGATAAAGTAAGATAAAGTATCCGATTAAAAGATTAACAAATATAAACAATTACTGTTACTTTCTACCTATTTCTACAACACTTTCTCTACATGTTTGAAACTTTTAGGGTTTTAAATATGTTTTAATAAAAGTTCTGTTGCTAGAATAACCTTGAAATTGGGAACTTTTGGCTCAGTAGAATTCATATACTCCGCGAAATCCGGCACTTGGTTCATGTATGCTTTCAGTAAGTTCGCTTTTATGCCTCTTGGAGGCTCCACTGTCATTTTGTAGCCTGGACAACACATCAAAATTTCATATACATCTTTTGCAGACGTAGGCCAATCGGGTAGTGATGAAAGAGCTAATAGGAACCAATGAAAACGAGTCAGACAAAAAATAGCAGTTTTTCATCTCTCCAGGGAGTAGTGCATGTCTTTCGCCACACTGGTTCCCTCTAGGACAACTCCTCGTTGTGACCACACAAGACAAATCGGATCGATGGTAACAACAAGCTGAGTCAGGGCCTGTTTGGCGGCACCAGACACAGAGCGAGACTGGTTGGCGCCTGCTGGTGAGGTGGATGCCTGCCTACTTTTACCTATGGGTAGGTACCTATGGGTAGGCGTCTATTAAGCTTGTTCTTTGTTATCATTTTTGTTCTTACTCCTTGTATGTTCTGTCCGTTCTGTGTTTTTTGTGTGTATGTGAAATAAAAGTTTTCAATTCTATTCTATCAGAAACTACGAGTATCATGAACCGGAACAAAATTAGCAGATATTTGTCCTGCGGGGATCGAACCTGCGATGAAAGTAACCAGATACAACAATTCCTCTGATATCTGTGGGATTTCGACGACCTTACCATTCTGTAAGAGCGCGACTGGGAAGAAAGGGGATGGCGTGGAAGTAAGCCACAGCCTGAAGTCTTTGTGCACCAGATCCGGCTGGATCTGTTCCACGTTCAGCTCGAGGACCGGCATCCAGGACGGAGATAAGTGGCAGTTCTGTAAGACAAAGTCAAAAGGTGTTTATTTCGATAAGGATCACTTTGAAACGTGTTGGAAACTAGAGAGAAACTCCGTCTGTTCCTCGCGACGTTCCTCAGATGTTACACTAGATGAGTGACCACTAGTGGTCACCCATCTATTTGCAGTCCGCCATGAAGGTTGCCTAACTAAGCTGATCTATTTAAACAACTAAGCAACGCTAGGACTGTTCGGCATAATAAAGACAATAATTTGAGACTAAATTGGAGAAGCCCGCCTGGGAGGTACCTCCGCCTTACCAAAGATCGCAGTACAATAACATTATGGTTATGTTCCTGTGGTTCCTGCCAGAGCTCTTTATGGAGGGGGTTTGGAGTTTCGGCAAAGCGTGCGTGATGCCTCTGGTATTGCTAGCGTTCATAGGCTACGGTAAGCACTTACCAACAGGTGGGCCGTATACTGATATAAGATTAGTAGGAAGTAGATGACTTATTGAAAACAAACGGGTGTTTATCGCGTAGGTACCTAATTTTATATTTTCCCGACAGTAGGAAATAGGATAGGTAGAAGAATCACGTAGACTACTGCACCTGGGCGGACTCATATTTGACGTTATTAAGTTTAAAAAGCCTGAGTATCTGCACTCAAAACTTAGCTTCGTCTCTGGTGAAAGGTTACGGTCACTAAGATCTGCACTTTCCTATCACAATCACAAGACTGCAGCTTTCAGGGGAAGTTTCAGATATGCGGCAACGAAGTGCTGGAATAATATTTCTCCCCCTATTCGCAATGTTAGCACTAAATACACATTTAAATTAAAGCTTAAAAGTTTGAATTGCAAAAGTAAATAGAGGGTGTTCCCAAGCACTTCGTATGCCAAAAATAGACAAAAATATTGTAAGCTCATTTTGTTCATTATTATTATTATATTTTTTCGCACTATTGTCATTAATTTATTGTATTTCATATTTTGTAATCATTGATAGCAAACTACACAATCACAACAACACAAATTCACAGCTAGGTACCTACGCATTGTTCGTTTGTACTCGTTCTGCTCGCTCTCGATCAGGTTTTGGCTGAAAATCAGTGTTTTTGTTTTTAGCAAAATATTTCACTGAGCCATAGCCTATTTGTCGTTACTGCAGCACACGCAAACTTGCCTAATCTAAGATACCTACTTTTTTTTTTTAAATTGCTCTTTTGATTATTTATACCCACCTATTGTATGTACTTTAGTTTAAAATTGTTTATCTAAGTTAATTGTGTGTGTCTGTAGTGCCAAATAATTGTTTTATCTATCTATCTAAGAAAACAGCTTTCATCATTTCAGCCGTACGACGTCCAGTGCTGAACATGGCCTCCCCCACAGACAGAGCGAATTCCTTATCATATGTGGGGATTTGCCCATACTCACCACGCTGGGCATGCGGGTTGGCGAGCGCAGTTAGAGCTATCGTTGTTAAAATGAGGGACGCTGCTGCCCATCCCCTAGCTTGTCGCCTCTTATGACATCCACAGATACGTTGATATGGAGGGGCCTATTCTTCAGCCGGGGCCACCACGGCCATAAAACAACTAAAACAGCTTTAGAGTGGTAAAAAAACAGCCTAGCGCTATTTGCTCAGGGTACGGCTTAAGCGTTTTAAATGTGGTGTTGGAGGAGGATGGAGCGGATCAGCTGGATGGAGAAAGTTACGAATAAAGAAGTTCTTAAATGAGTAGAAGAGAAAAAGCTTTCGATTAAGACCATACAAAACAGAAGAGGAAAAATGATTGGACATTTATACGACATGACAGCTTCTTAAAGAACATCATTGAAGGGAAGGTAGTGTTATGATTTGTAATTTAATAATTACTTTTATTTATTATTAGGCTGTTGCTGAAATGATTTATAATTTAAAAGTTATTATTTGACTTCTTTGCTGTTACGATTTTATTTAAATAAGCTGCTCAATTTATTTGCCACCGGAAATGTGTAGCCTTGCGAAATGTCATTTTTGTAGAAGGGATGGACGGGAATGAATAATAATGTCTTGGAGCGCTCGGGCAGTTCTACTTTAGCTCTCGAGCGGTGCAGTTCAGTAAATTATTGTTGTGTTGAAAGTGTTGGACTGTAAAATATACGATTATAACCAATCGGTGAGGTGATTTTTATTACATCAGAAGGAAAACGAGGAAGAGGAAGGCCAAGAATTAGTTACATGAGTCAGATAAAACAGAAGATTGCCGTCATGCCGTATAAGGAAGTGAAGAAGCTCGCATTGGAAAGGTCAGAATGGAGGAAATTGCATCATTACACCGACAAGAGCTAAGCTCTTAAATATAATAACGGCTTAAATGGTTTTTTTTATGTAATACGGAGGCAAACAGGGTTACGGCCCTCCTGATGGTAAGTGGTAACCGTCGCCTATTGACATCAGCAACACCTAGAGCATTGCTATTAAAAATTCCATTTTGTGAAAAAGGATCATCGAAAAAAATTATAGGCACCAAGCCGTGTTTGTTGTCTGATTCTTCTAGGCTTGTTCGCGAGGATCAGGCATAGCTTCACCTAGTTTCTAAGACGTTTCAAAGTGATCCTAGTGATTTTATTGAAATAAATGTCTTTTGAATTTGACTTTGATTTTGACTTTGACTAATGCGTTGCCTGCCGAACACCTCCCCCCTAAAGAGCTCTGGCTACCTTACCGCAGGAACACAACACTATTTGAAACAAATAATGTTATTTGGCATCTTCTGTAAGGTGGAGGTACCTCCTAGGCGGGCTGCTCAAATTTAGAGCGAGAAAATCTCGCTGTGCCCTACCTCCAAAAAAGAACCTTACCTGGAAGAAGACCCAATTGCCGAAGTCGCAGCCCAGCTTCATCATGGCTTCCGCCAGCGGCCCCTGACCCTGCCCCAGGGAGATGCTCTCGAAACGCTTGCCCATCTTCATCTTATCAGCGAACTTCATCAGATCTGTAATTATCACGATATTATCTTAGTGTGCACGAAACGAGCCTCTAAGAGGCGCACTTTAATCCTTTCACTACACTGTTTTTTTCATCGACGGTCATAGGCTACTCTAACCTGTGGAAATGAAGATCGCAACTTTAAGGATCACTTTATCAATAATAGCGACATCTGAAAGGTTTCAAAAATGAACAGGAAGATTTTAAGATTGTGAAGTTATGGCTTATCAAGAATTATCAAGTATGAAACGTTCTGGATGTCGCTAAGATTGTTAAAATAACCCTCAAAGTTACAAACTTCATTGACATTTTGCATACGCAATAGCACCCCTGGCCCTGGCCTAGTCTTGGTAGACTTGGCTAGGCTATTGCGTAAGCGAAATGGTAATGAAGATCGCAATTATAAGGATGATTTTATCAATTTTAGCTACATCAGAAGTTTTTCAAACATGAAAAGGAAGAAGCTAAGGTCTTGAACTTCTCCCTTGTCAAGTTTGGAACGTTTTGAATGTGGCTAAGATGGTTAAAATTACCCTCAAAGTTACGAACTTTATTGCCATTACGCTTAGGCAATTGCACCCCTGGACAATGACCAAAGACAGAATGACCAAGAAAGAATCAGTGACACGACAAGAAGAAGAAGATCTTAGTATCGACCCCAGGAAGAGTGGTTCAGCATCCTTCCAGGCCCCCAATTCTACTAATTCAATGGCTTCAAAATGACAATGGTTCAATGGCACAATGACCACTTTTTGACACTTTTGGTATTCTTCTATCACAGTGGTATTTCAATGGCAGTCATTGTGGAACCAATGGACCAATGAAATCAAAGAAACGAAGGTGGCGATAATCGTAACTGAATGATAATGATGCGATCATTATTATGCGATTATTATTTTCAAGTCAATTAGTAGAATTGGGGGCCTGGACTGTTTTAGAAACTGTTTAGTTTAGTGAAGACTGTTTAGTTACTAGGCACTTCATTCTGTTATACCTATGGTCATATATAACACGTGTTATGTTGCGTAGTTGTTGTTTGTTGTTTTTACGGTCACTGATAATCTACTTTTTCCTCCTTGGTTTCAGCTGAAAATCAGCGTTGAGTGCTAACACACCCAACATTAATGCTGAGCTGAACACCTTTTTTAGCATTCGGACACATGAATCGATATACCTAAACTTTTTAATATAATAATGTTATGTACCTAGGTATACCTAAACTATGTAATATATTTTAAGTTATATTGTATGTCTAAATGCGTATACCTTTGTGCTATATTTTTTTTTTTTTTTTATGTTATACGGAGGCAAACAGGCTTACGGCCCACCTGATGGTAAGTGGTTACCGTCGCCTATTGACATCAGCAACACCTGGAGCATTACTAATGCGTTGCCTGCCGAATACCTCCCACCTAAAGAGCTCTGGCAACCTTACTCACCGCAGTAACACAACACTATTTGAAACAAATAATGTTATTTGGCTGCGATCTTCTGTAAGGCGGAGGTACCTTCCCAGGGCTGCTCCAATTTAGAGCGAGAAAATCTCGCTGTGCCCTACCTCTCGTAAAACCACCTAAGCGGCCATGTAATCTCTTGCTAAAATAAACGATCATGCTATTCTATTCTAGTTGAACTGAGGCATTGGGTACCAGCAGCAGGGTCGGTTCCAGTGGAGAGTACGAAGATGATGGGCGCCAGGTTGTCGGACTCGGCGTAGAGCGCGGCCAGGTCGGCCGGCTGCGGCTCCACGAACCGCCCGCCCAGGCCCGTCACCACGAAGTCCTGCACAAACAAACAGTATTGGTTCTTTCACAGTGCACGCAGGCAAACTGTGGAACTCTATTCCCCAAGCAATCCGCGCCAGCCCTTCACTTGATGTTTTCAAGGCAAAAGTTAAAGAGCACTATCTCTCTCTGTAAATATTAGTATGTAGGTAGGTATACAAGGTGATTCATAACATGTATACCATCCCGAGAGGGGGTAATTTTTTGACATTTCTAAGTGAATTGTATTTATGCCTATGGAGAGAAATAAATGAATTGAATTGAATTACCCTATTAATCGATACGTTACCGTCATTTCACTCCTAACTATAAACCAAATTAATGAGAGTAGCGTACATGACTTTTAGGACTAGTCTAGTACATCCTGGTGTGAGCAGTCCAACCCACCGCTATCTCCGTCTCGCTCGCACAGCGCCCCCCCCACCATAACCACCGGCAGTTCGCTGCGGTAGCGCGATCTTGCAGCATTGGCGTTCTGACTTTCGACCTGAGCGGTCGCTAGTAAAAGCTGTGCTGGGAATCGCAGCCAAGGGACAGAGTCCCTATAAATTGTTAATGTTCTAGAAACCTTATAACAATTTTAGATATCCGGTGTGTGTAAACGATGGTGTTTTAAATAATTTTGCTGGTATGTAAGTACCCTAATTTTATTTGTGGTTGATATAACAGCTAAAAGAGATCATTTGCTCTTTTTTATGCATAATAATAGGTATCTAACCTGTTCTTAACGGGCTTGCCGTTTGAGTTTTCAAACTTTGTTCTTTATAATTATGTATTTTAGGGTATTATAATAACCCTATTTTTCAGACAAAATGAACAGGTTTGTAATGCTAATTATATTTTTGGTTGATCCAAAGAAAGAGATCATATTGCGCTCTTTCAATGCATATCTGCTATGTTCTTAACGGGTTTACCGTTCGATTTTTATATTTATTTTAGGGTAGTAACCCTATTTTTCAGACAAAATGTACAGGTTTGTGAATTTGTGCTTTTTTCCCGTTCTAGGTAACGGAAAATTATAAAAACCGTTGCTGTGTAATAAGTATACGTACGTACTTTTAATAGTGCCGGATACGGCCCAACGGTGTCAATGCATTTATATTTCATTTTGTTTTTAGAAGTTATAACTTTTCTGAAAATAAGTCCACCCACGAGGCGATAGCGGACTGAAGGTGAAAAAGAATGACGGAATTTTTAAATAGAGGTCGCAAATGAAATACAACCGTAAGTCAAATTTTATCGTGTAAAATAAAATATTTTTAATTAAGTGGTTCAGAGAAGCTATCCCAAACAGTGTGGTATTATTTAAGGGCCAGGATACCTGTAATCTGTATGCATACGTGTATGCTGATGTAGGCCCCCTTCGAACCACTTATTATTTTGTATTTCAATACTTCCTCATTTTGAAAATTATTTTAAATGATTTGTGCTGCTACCTTATGAAATTTAGGGGGTAGTTTCGGAAAGGATGTGCTGCGGACAGTAAAGATAATGCGCCTATGCATGTTGTTGGTAGCTACTACCCACAATAATGAAGTTATTTTGTCCGTAATATTTCAGCATAATAAGAAGCGAACTTGATGAACAAAATGTTTAATACACTCTTTATTCGAGGGTAGGTTCACAAATTATTAACATTTTTTCCAGTCATCTTGGTCTCCTATAGAGAGAATTTCAGATTTTCAGTGATAAGAGATTATGGAAGAGTAACTTTGCACAAAGTTTGGATCATAACTCAGTTGCTACCTGACAAAGTTTCTTATTTTGGAGAATTTTTCCATATGAACGGGACATGGAATCTGTTGGTGCTATTGCGTAATGTCGATATAGAAAGCAAACCAAAGATCGCCAGATCATGCGTTTCCTCCTACTCCCCTCGGGATAGGAAGGACAAGCACTATGTTGCTGTAATAACAAAGTTGTTACTTTATACGCGGTAGCCACGATTAAGTATGCGATTACAATGGTCAGTGTCCAGTATTTTGAGCATCGCCAGATCTCAAGCTCCCCATATTCTCGACGAGAAACGGGCAGGAATTACTGTGGTGGAAATAAAATATCTGTAGGTATGCCATAAACTCTGTTGGGAGCTAACTCTGAAAACGCAAAAGCACATACGATCGAAATATTTATCTAGCCAGCCAACTGGGGTGACAGCCATGGGCAGTCACCATGCAGTCACGAACATCGTAAAATAATGGGATACCTTGGGCGATAGTTCCCATTTTGCTGCGCGTCTTTGAAATGACTTTTTTGTACAGAATGATCAGGGCTACGTCCTACATTCTAAAAGATCGTGGAATGATTTTTGGCTCAGATGATATGAGACGTAGTCGATTGCTAAACATACCTAGAAGTTACTAAGTAGCAAAGTGTGATGAAATCTAACCAATCCTTCTTCAGACGTCTTGAGTCGCATCAGAATGCTAGGTTATCTGAATGTTCAGGTCATTCGAATTGTACGGTTTGGCCTGCCTACCCCGATTTGAGAATCAGAACTTCTAATACTTTTAAACCCTGGTAAAAATGCTATGGGCTCCGCCCAACATTGTTTACAAGACATTCCTCGTGTCTCAATAACATGGGGGGTGCTACAATCGTTTTAAGATTATGTAAAAGGGTTCTGCAAAAGGCAAGTGCACCTAAGGTATTTGTAACCTTGGTAAAAAGGCTATGGGCTCCGCCCAACATTCTATACAAGACGTTCCTCTTGTCTAAATAACATGTTGTGCCTAACAATTGTTAAGATTATGAAAAAGTTTCTGCAGAAGGCAAGTGCACCAAAGATATTTTTAGCTTTGGTAAAAATGCTCTGGGCTCCGCCCATCATTCTATACAAGACATTCCCATTGTCTCAATGACCTGTCGAGTTTTACTATTGCTAAGATTCTGCAAAAGAAAAGTGCAGTCAAGGTATTTTTAACCTTGGTAATAATGCTCTGGGCTCCTCCCAACATTCTAGACAAAACATTCATTTTGTCTCAATAACATTTCGAGTCTTACAAACGTTAAGATTATGCAAAACGGATCCGCAAAGCTAATTGCACCTTTCCTTTAACCTGGGTAAAAATGCACTGGGCTCCGCCCAATATTATATACAAAGCATTCCTTTTATCTCAATAACGTTAAGCTTCACAATGGTTATGAAAAAAGGTTTTACAAAATTAACGTATCTCTGGGGCATCTCTCTGTATAGCAAAAATCATCATCATGTTTGGCATTCAGAATTACCGAATCCTTCTACATTTTTGTGCCACAATTCATGAGACTAAGAAAAGTATAAAGTAAATATATGTTTCTTTAGCAAAATGACTTAAATAAAAATAACAACAGCAGAGAATAAGAATAAGAATACCAGTAGTCATAGGTACTTGGTTTACGTCTGGTACATTTATCGAATGGTTAAGGCTAGAGAAAAGACGAAATAATACCAGATAAAAACAATACGGTTCTAATTCATGGCCATTTAAACCTACCATACTTTGTTTTTTCACGAAGAACTAACCGTCTGTGATCGACAGGAAATCTACCAGCAAGGCGAAGTGGGCGCGTTCTTCGCTATGTGTCGATATGAAGGGCAGCACGTAATAAGCAAAGCTAAATTTTACACAAGTGTGATACGGGGGCGTGTGCCGTTATTGTGTTATTTTCACGATATAACATTAAAAGGCCTCATAATAGCCCTTATTGGATCTCGTGCAAGAAAATCTGCTTCTCTAAATCGGGAAAAATACTTCTTTAAGCAGTAGATATATCGTTGGTAATATACTTATTCACATTTACGCACGATCCAGAAAAAACCTAAACACCTAACGATCAAGAGTATATGGCAGCATGACTGAAAATAGTAATCGTGTATTGTACCTAATTAATATCGCTGGATATGAGGGTTATACAGTGCTGAGGCTACCTAGAATTGCTAAGCTTATCAAGGTCTAATGTTAAGTGTATTAGGCGCCCGCAGTTTACGGGTACAAGCTATTGGTTTTACTAAAACACAATATGGTTTTTTAACTGTCGTGGAATCTACCCGCAAATTTTTGATTAGATTTGCTTGATATTACACAAGAGTTTAGGAATGTTTGCATTAAGTACTATGTAAACACGATATTCATATAAAGTACCGAAACACGAGTTTTCGTACAATGCGTGTCGGTCGTGTCATCGGTTCTTATTCGGTAATTCGACATCAGTTCAATGACTAGGTTGAGGCATTGCCGAGGCTCCTGTTGGCTACGGATCCATAATCATGACGCATAGCATTATGTACTTACACTCATTAAGTATCCACTTAAACCAATAACAAAGGAAGGTACCTAAAACTTGGTACTATCCGAAATATTACAACCTTAAATATTTGCTTGCAAAGAATTTTGATCGAACAAACGCACTCTTAAGATACCAAGTTCATGCTACACAGTCCGTGGGATTATAATATATAACTGGACGCTCCTGAAATAAATCTATCCATGTTCATAAGACGGTTTATTCACGGCCAACAGCGTCACATAACTTGTACATAACCAGATTTTCGGTATAAAACTCACAGCCTATCTGATAGTAATCAACGTTGGCATGTTGTACGGAGTCTTTTATACTTTTCAAGATAAACGAACGGATCAGCATAATCTAAGATAATTTCAGTAATTTGTGCTCCTTTTTTATTGGCTACATGCATATATTACAAAGTTATGTTTACATCGAAAAATAATGGTTAGATCTGCCTATGTCTGAAGCTTCGAGCTCTCAGCGCGAAGGTGTTGATCAGCATCTGAGAGAGCAGGTTGGGTTTCTGAAATGTATAGTGGACGGATAGAGATTTTTCAAGTTCAAAGGTTTTCTATTGTTATATGATGAAAATATTTATAGAATACCATAAGTGTGTTTGTGAACAATGGTTTGGGAAATTGTTTGCTGTAGGTAATCACTACAACAACACCTCACCGTGCACTACAGTACATTCTTGCACTTACGCGTTTCTCTTTTCATGGCTTAATTGCTTAATTGCTAAGAATAAAAATAAACTAAGAATAAACTCGAATTTATTAATTCCTTGTTATTTTACCCGACTGCCATGGAGGGTAATATATTTTGTTTATTTAACCGTCTTGATCATATTAGGAAGTAAGCCTTATCGTGCAAGTTACGGAGGATCGTATGCTTACAATGTTAACAAATAGTTAACAAATCCATGCAATTTTGGGACATAATATTATAATATGCTTACAATGAGTCTAGTTAACAAATCCATGCAATTTTGAGACATAATATTATCATATTGATGGGACCCCGTTTTCTGCAATTTTGCAATAGTTAAGAACGGGTATGTTATGGTCAAGCTAAACGCTTGCAGTAAGATCTACAAACGGGTAGATGCTGCTTGCTTAGGTACTTATTGAATTCTATGCGCTTGTTGTAATAACAAATGGAGATAATGATTCTTCTAGGTATATTACTGAAAACAGTAAAGTTTGTTGAGATAAGCTAGAAAAAATGCTTGTTTATTTTGCAAAGTACTTGATGTCAATAAATGAGCCGCTTCATCGGGACCAGTTATGTTTCTGCAAATAAACTCTTAGTAAATCACATTGGCGGCACCATCACCACCAGGCGATAACAGACATGTCTCTCATTAATTTGGTTTATAGTTAGGAGTGAAATGACGGTAACGTATCGATTAATATAATGTTTTACCTACAAATAAAACAAATATTAATCATACTTACCTCATTTCACTCCTAACTATAAAATTCAATCCCTGCCCGGTGGCACGACACCGGCGTAATGAGAAGAACCAATGATGCAAGATCGCGCTACCGCAGCGAACTGCCGGTGGTTATGGTGGGGGGGCGCTGTGCGAGCGAGACGGAGATAGCGGTGGGTTGGACTGCTCACACCAGGATGTACTAGACTAGTCCTAAAAGTCATGTACGCTACTCTCATTAATTTGGTTTATAGTTAGGAGTGAAATGAGGTAAGTATGATTAATATTTGTTTTATTTGTAGGTAAAACATTATATTAACAAAAAAAAAATTGTAGCGAAAGAAAACATCAATATTTTCATTATATGTTTTTTTCACGAACTTTCTCAAATTAGCTGTTTTTGTATTTTTATCATCTTCAGAACTAATAACTAAACGTACAAGAAGTTCGGAAGCGAGATTGCTACCTAAAACTGCTGATTAATTGAGTTTAACCTGATTTGACCCCAAAACAGCTGATTTTCGCATAGAGTTTTTTCAATGAAAAATGACGAATTTCCAAAAGTCGTAGAACAAACTTTATTGCCAATTGGTTGTAGAATAAGCCCCTATCGGGATGGAATACATATTATAAATAACCTTGTATATTGGTAATGTAGGTATATATTTAATATTGTATAAGTAGGTATGCATTGTTTAAGTAAGTATGTATTCGTTATGTAGGCATATATTGTTTATGTAGGTATGATCTTGTGTCGTTTGTTTATGGTAGTTTATTTTAGTTAATTTACAGTTGTATTTTTCACTTCATTTATTATTATTTTTTTTCTCATAAATTGTTGTACACGTTGCATCTCCCTGTATTATCAAATCTCTCTAGCACCAAAGGTTTGCTGGAAGAAAATTATTTATTTATTTATTTATTAAATAGCACATGTATCAAACATTCAACAATATTAAGCTATGTAGACTAAGGACTGATACAATAGCCAATAACAGGCGAACACAGCATTGGTAGGGACAATTTTAACCTATAAAGAGTTTGCAAACTTTAAAATAGAAAATAAGGTTATGGAGATTAATCTTACAGCTAGGATAATCTCGTTACAATAAACTAAATTTATACAAGATAAACTGTGTACTTAAAGACTACCTATAGAAGTGTTGTAACATTTTATGATATCAATGTTATGTAATGTAATGTAATGTCAACTCTTGTTAGGGCTAAGCTCGCCTATGTACATGACTTTTGAAATAACCATTTATGTATCATGTTTCTGTGTGCAATAAAGAACTACATAATTACAGAATTTTATTTGATAAACTGTTTGTAAAACAGTATTTAATAGATCAGCGTTGTGATGGCCATGTTCAATGGCTATCACAACATAATGCTGAGTCGGACGCCATTTCGTAGCATTTAAGTTTTCTTTTTTTTTTTCTTAGTCTTAGGCTCGTATTCAGAGACAAGACTCGAGCAATGATCTGTACTTAATTTGAGGCGAGATTCTAATTCTTGAACAGTATTTAAGTATAGATTCAATGATCACAGTTCACCTGAGTAAATGCTTATTCTGAAACGTCAATCAGACGAAATCGGTGCTTGAGTTTAGATTTGATTTGACATTAATCAAATTACATTTTCATTCCGTTACACGTACTTTGATGCATATTTATACTTCACTTTATTGTTCTATTCTATTTCCACCCTGGCTGTTTGAATTTCTGCGTAAAACGGATCGTAAATTATAAATAAATCAAAATGTTAATGAGAACATTTGAGACTCGATTCAGCTGAGAATAGTTTAAGTACCGTTCTTGAATAAAAGCTATGTTTGAGAAGAGATTCAATACTTAAGTGGAGTTCAGCTGATCTGTGATTAAATCTATGCTTGAGTCGTGTCTCTGAATACGAGCCTGAGTTTGTATAGTTTAGTTATAAGGTGTTGGGTAATTTTAAGGTACCTAAGTTTAATAATGCTACGAATAAAAGTATTTTCTTTCTTTCCTTCTTTATTTATTCCTTTTTTTATTTAATGAAGTGGCAAACAAGCATACGCTTAGCAAGCGGTTACCGTAGCCTATGAGCGCTTGCAGTACCAGAGGCATCACGCACGCGTTGCCGAACCCGAACCCCTTCCCACCCTAGAGCTGTATTTAAAATGAGTGGTATTTTTTCAGGTTCCGTACCTCATTTTGAAAAATGGTACGGTACCCTCAGGGCGCGACTTTTCGAACATGACCGTCTTTATTTATTGTAAGCTAGTGAATGAGCCCAATAACTAGCGAACAAGTGCCATCACTGTGTTTGTTAACTTAGACTAGCCTCATAGCTCAGTTGGTAGTAACTCTGCCTTCTGCGCTAGAGGTAGCGGTTTCGATTCCCGCACTGGACAAACATTTGTGACTAACACAGATGTTTGTTCTGTGTCTGGGTGTGAAATATATATCTATTATGTATATCAGTCTCTGGTACCCATAGTACAGGCTATGCCTAGTTTGGGATCAGTTGACCGTGTATGATATGTCCGAAATATTTTTAAAATATTTTTTTTTGTTAACATACCATGTCAAATTTCAACACTTCAAAAGTAAAGTAAATGTTTTCTTTCTTTCTTCTTTCTAAATAGGAAGAAAGAAAACATGTTTATTTGCTCCACAACGCATACTAAACATTAAAAAAAAAACACAAAACAAAATAAATATTCCGTACCTAAAACACATAAAAGCTTAGGTACCTGTGTAGTTGTAGGCACAGTGAGGTAGGTACTTAAAGGTAGTAGGTAGGTGGTAGGTTGTGTAAATTAAGTAAATTAAGAATAATTTCAATGTAGGTAGGTACTTTTACAGCAGATACCTGTAATCCTGGCACCAGTTTGTCCGGTCTGAGACATTTAAGTACGAGAAGTTTTTGAAACGCGTCCAGTTGTGTATCTAACGGCTTGGGATAAGGCAGCCTGCGAACAAACAATACAATAAATTCAATACTTCATTACTTAACAAAAAAGTTAATTGATAAATAAATCTAAGACTCACTTAAATCATCATCATCATTTCAGCCGTACGACGTCCACTGCTGAACATGGCCTCCCCCACGGACACAGCGAATTCCTTATCATGTGGGGGGATTTGCCCATACTCACCACGCTGGGCGGCGAGCTATCGTTGTTAAAATGAGGGACGCTGCTGCCCATCCCCTAGCTTTTTTCCCTTAGTCGCCTCTTACGACATCCGCGGATAGGCAGATATGGAGGGGCCTATTCTTCAGCCGGGGCCACCACGGCCTCACTTAAATAATTCACTACAATTATAAATAGATGTCATTCATATCCAATTGAGTCCATTTGCTATTCTAGGTAAATAACTCTTATCTATTACAAGTTTCAGTCAAATTGGTTGAGCCGTTGTGGCGTGATTGAACCACAAACATCCATTATTATTTATTCATCTCCAACAATATTAGAAATCCTCTCTGATTTCCAGGCGAACGAAGATGTCTAAGAGGAAGAGTTTTTTTTTTATTTCAATAAAATCACTAGGATCACTTTGAAACGTCTTAGAAACTAGGTGAAGCTATGCCTGTTCCTCGCGACCAAGCTTAGAAGAATCAGGCAACAAACACGGCTTGGGGCCTGAGTCAGAGGCAAGTCCGAAAATTTGGCACATTGCCATATTTAGCAGTAGTAAGTATTCCATAAGTGACACAAGCCTATTGCAGCTTTCCTTCACCATCTTAATTTGAAAATCTATCTAATGCAGAGGGTAGTCAGATGCATGTCCAAACATTTGGCACATGCCACAATTTTGCAGTAGTCAGTAATACGTGACAAAAGCCCATCGCCGTTCTAAGAATTATTACCGGTTTCCTCATGATGTTTTCCTACACCGATTCAATTAGAATACTTACTTATGAGGGTTCCAAGCGTCGTAATAAGTTCTGAAGAACTTGGTCTGGTTGGCGAAGTCCTCGACGAAGGGCCGCATGGTGTCTAGGGATGCCATCTGTTGCATGTCCAGCCACATGCGCACCGACAC
The DNA here is from genome assembly GCA_947579855.1 of Anticlea derivata. NCBI lineage: Eukaryota > Metazoa > Arthropoda > Insecta > Lepidoptera > Geometridae > Anticlea > Anticlea derivata. The sequence continues at coordinate 9,067,538 of OX388276.1, read as the reverse complement.
CCATTTGGGCTCGGGATTCTCGTACTCCTGAAAAAAAAAGTCACACGACTTGTTCTATCAAGAATGGTAGATTTCCAGGCGATCAGATCTTTGAAGATGTCTATGGGGGTCGTCAAAGGTGTGTCTGAAGATTTGGCACATGCTCTAATTTTGCAGTAGTGATTATTCACATTAAATATATATATATTTTTATGTTATACGGAGGCAAACAGGCTTACTGCCCTCCTGATGGTAAATGGTTACCGTCTTCTATTGACATTATCAACACCTGGAGCATTGCTAATGCGTTGCCTGCCGAACCCCCCCCCCCCCCCCCTAAAGAGCTCTGGCAACCTTACTCACCGCAGGAACACAAAACTATTTGAAACAAATAATGTTATTTGGCTGCGATCTTCTGTAAGGCGGAGGTACCTCCCCAGGCGGGCTGCTCCAATTAAAAGCGAGAAAATCTCGCTGTGCCCTACCTCCTCCAAATACTACTAATATTATAAATGCGAAAGTTTGTGAGGATGTTTAGATGTCTGGATGTGTGTTGTTCAATCACGCTGTAACGGCTCAACCGATTTCGATGAAACTTGAAATATATATTATAATATTTATTTGCCTAGAATAGCTTATAGGCCGCATGGGGAAGCTAGTTATCCATAAGTGTTGGTTTCAGTTAAGAATACAGAATTAAGAATCAAAATTATTCTTTCTTTAGTTGACTTTTAAATTAATAAAAGTAATAATAATTTGTTTGATGGTATCCAATCTTTCCTGAGAAAATGCTCGCTTCGCTCCCTGGGGACTTGGAGATACCCAACTATACCTGGGCTATGTTGGCTCCGTTCAGCAGAAAGTTGAACTCCTCTATTCGAATCACGCCCTTGTCTAGCAGAATGCGGATGCACACGAGCAAAGCGAACAGCAGCTTGTGCCGTTCGAACAGACTGCGACACACATTCTGGTACAGTAAGAACGTGTAGTGTTCTATTATAATGTCGGTCCGCTCGATAATGTCCTCTGAAAATTATATATTTTGTTAGTTTATTCTATCGGGGTGTGAAGCGCTGAGTACGCGCGAGACACCAGCTGAAACTCGCTGGGAGTGGTCTGAGTAAATTGGTTTATTTATTGGTACTAACCATTAGGCTCTGTCTCGGCCATGCTCCGTATAAACAACTTGACGAACCACTCCAGCGAGTACTGGTACATGGGGTCAACGGCCGACATGCCGTACAGGCAGAAGAAAAGGATCTGCCCGCGGTTCGCTACGGGCACGTAGCCGCTGCGCGCAGAGTCTATTTCGATGGTTGTACGCTCAATGTCTTCTACTTTTATCTGAAAAGAAAGGCAGGGATCGAGTTAAAGGATCAAAGTCAATGGGCCAAATAATTTAAGGTATTACAGGGTGGCGGGCGAAAGAAATCAAACCTGCTCCTCGTGTGCCTTAGCTTAGCTTGCGGGAGCTGAAAGTTTCCTTCTTATAGTCAAAGGTCAGGGTCAAGGTCAAAGATCAATACAGGTCAAATATTTATAAGTGCTATGGAGAGCTATGCTCGGAGTTTCACTACGTGATAAAGCAAATAGAGGGTGTTCCTAAGCACTTCGTATGCCAAAAATAGCCAAAAATATTGTAAGCTCATTTTGTTCATTATTATTATTATATTTTTTCGCACTATTGTCATTAATTTATTGTATTTCATATTTTGTAATCATTGATAGCAAACTACACAATCACAACAACACAAATTCACAGCTAGGTACCTACGCATTGTTCGTTTGTACTCGCTCTGCTCGCTCTCGATCAGGTTTTGGCTGAAAATCAGTGTTTTTGCTTTTAAGCAAAATATTTCACTGAGCCATAGCCTGTTTGTGCAGCACACGCAAACTTGCCTAATCGAAGATACCTACTTTTAAAAAAAATATTGCTCTTTTCATTATTTATACCCACCTTTTGTATGTACTTTAGTTTAAAATTGTTTATCTATGTTAATTGTGTGTGTCTGTAGTGCCAAATAATTTTTTTATCTATCTATCTATCTTTATGATAAAATCCGAAACGAGGGAGTCTTAAAAGAACTAATGTCACTGACATAGCTCTCAGAATTAGCAAGTTGCATATTGTGCAGGCCATAAAGCACGTTGAATCGACAACCGTTGGGAGTGAATGTTCTAAAATGGCGCGCACGAACTGGACGACGCCGTGTTAGAAGCTCCTTTATCCGATGGACCGATGACATTGTGTTGCGGGTAGTTGGTGGCTTTCCACCAACTACCCGCAACACAATGTCATCGGTTCTTCCTTCTCTTTAGAAGGCTCAACACCGTTCATCGTAACACTCTTTGATGGATGACCACGTCCAAATTACTTACAATAATCTCAGCGCTCTTAATCTTGATGGCTTCTAGCGTGAGGATCAACGGCAGATCGTCCACGGGACTGCCTTCGCTGTTGGACAGCCCGTACAAGATGTCTGCCTGCATCTCTGCCAGTTGCGAGGCTAGTTGGGCACGGGAGACGATCAGCTGGCCTCTCAATTCTTCGAGATCAGGTCGCTCTTGGGCCACTACGATTGACAGCAGCTGTTCTGATAATCCACTGCGAAATACACAAAATGATAATTTTAAAAATAGTAAAAATGACGACCTCGGTGGCGGAGCGGGCTAGTGCCCGTCTGAGACGCAAGGGTGGGTTCGATCCTCGCTGCGGGATAAATGTTTGCATGATCGGCAAATATTTGTTCCGGGTTTGAGTGCTGGTACCATTGTACTCGAAGTTCCTGATACCACAGGGAATCATAGTGTCTATCATAAATATTTCTATCATAAATATTTTGAGCTGGCGACATTGCCGCAGTAAAATCTTAAACTATAAGTATATATAACTTTTCAGTTTTTTTAAGTATTATAATCTTATCTATTCTTAATTGTTTTAAGTGTCTTTCAAATGAAAGTGTACTCACCTGGGCACCAAAGCGAAGTTCACGATCTGGACCTTGACCGATGTTTCCGGTGTGTATTTAGGGTTAGGCAGCTTGCTTGTGATGTATAGACGGAAGCCGGGCATGAAGGGGATCAGAGAATCACCCAGTTTGAGCACCATTTGACCAGCTTGCTTGAAGTACTGACGCTGCAATAAGAAACCAATACATTTTTTATAATATCACCATTTTTCCATAATATTTTTATTTTATTTAACTTATTTACTGGCCTCATAGCTCAGTTGGTAGTAACTCTGCCTTCTGCGCTAGAGGTCGCGGGTTCGATTCCCGCACTGGACAAACATTTGTGACTAACACAGATGTTTGTTCTGTGTCTGGGTGTTAAATATATACAGTGGTGGTCATCTAATTAGAAACACCTAGTCACCTGACATTTTTATAAAGTAACTAACATTATTATAGCATTTAATAGGAGGTAATTTTGTTTTTCACTACTTTACAATGTACTATAATATCTCTAGTTTAACTACAAGCAATAATATTTGACAACCAAGACGACAATAAAAATAAATATCAGTGAAACAAAAAGTATCAATATCGTTAGGACTGGCAGAATGGACAACTAATTAGAAACATTGTATGACTTGGTTCGAAATTTGTTTTTTTAAACTGAAATACAGTTCTCACAATTTTCAATCACATTGTAAATATTGCCCCCATTTCTAACTCATTACGAAAAGTTACTATTTATTGTTGTTTTATTAAAAATGGGTAATAATAAGAGCTGTGATGCAGCAACGAGAAAAATTATAGTGAATTTTCATTTAAAACAAAAATGGAGTTACAGAAAGATCGCCGATTATTTGGAATGTTCCGTAAAGATGATATTTAACGCCCTCGCACATTTCAAACTATACGGAACATCAGATTACGTGCCAAGAAAACTTCGGCCCAGGAAGACTACAGTTCAAGAAGACAGGCTTATGCTTCGATTAGCTAAGGCGGACCCCTTTAAAGGATCCAATGTTATAAGAAAAGAGGTATTTTCAGAAGACGATCCTCGACACGTGTCCACTAAACTAGTTCGTAGACGGTTGGTTGAAGGAAAATTGTTAGGAAGGATCGCTAGAAAAGTACCACTACTAACCAGGCAACATAGAGAAAATCGTCTAGCATTCGCTCGCAAATATGGCAGTTGGACTATTCATCAATGGAAAAAAGTTTTATTTTCAGATGAAACTAAAATTAATTTGATTAATTCCGATGGAAAACGATATGTACGACGACCAATAAACGAGGCTTTGAATAAAAAGTACACTAAAAAGACAGTTAAGCACGGTGGTGGAAATGTAATGGTGTGGGGATGTTTTTCAGGGTATGGGATTGGTCCCGTGAGAAAGATTGAAGGGCAAATGGATCAATATCAATACAAAAAGATCTTGGAAGAGACAATGATTCCATATTCCGAGGAAAAATTGCCAGTAACTTGGATATTTCAGCATGACAACGACCCAAAGCACACAGCACGCAGCGTTAAAGCGTTTCTTACAGAACAATCCGTGACAGTATAAGAGTGGCCTGCCAATAGTCCGGATTTAAATCCCATAGAAAATTTGTGGCACACTATAAAGACCAACCTGTCGCAGAAACACGTTACTAATATTCATGGACTTAACAGTGCATTTGAAGACGCTTGGAGAAGTATTCCTGTAGAAACTTGTTATAAATTGATTGAACCAATGCCGCGTCGCTGCAAAGCTGTTATTGATAATAAAGGCTACCCTACCAAATACTAATTGTCTAAGGATGTAGTATTTTTAGTATTTTTCAAAACTATTGGGGTTTTGTTCAAATTAAAAATGATTTAAGTAATGATTTTTTTGGTGTTTCTAATTAGTTGTCCGGTTTGTATCTCGTTTTTTATTTTGTTATTAATATAACTTTCAGTTTTAGAAAAACAACCGTTGTTTTCTGTTATTAAAATGGTATAACAATGCAATATAATATCCGATACATCGATTTTAATACGTAGGAACACTCAATGATACGTTAAAAATTAGTTCGAAAGGGAATTTGCAATAAAAATATAAACCCAGGTAGGTGTTTCTAATTAGATGACCACCACTGTATCTATTATGTATATCAGTCTCTGGTACCCATAGTACAGGCTATGCCTAGTTTGGGATCAGTTGACCGTGTGTGATATGTCCGGAATATTTATTTATTTATTATTTATTTCGACGCACAGACACATTACAACCAAAGGAAAAATAATAATTATAAAACACAGATTAGAACTAGGTAGTAACATAAATATTATGTGCGTACAGCAAAAGTATTAACAGTAAACAACAAACATTTTAGCTTATATGGAAAAAAAAAAAGATTTTAAACAAGACGTAGATTGTTGTTGTAGGTTAATACATATATATTCCGCCGGACATATCACACAAGGACAACTGATCCCAAACTAGGCATAGCCTATGTATCATATGCCCATAAGTACTACGGGTACCAGAGACTGATATACATATCAGATAAATATTTAGTACGTAGTTAGTTACAACATTACCGTATCTAAGCGAGGGACACGGGTTCGATCCTGCCCAAGTCAGAATCGGCGTAACGACAGACTTGCTAAACAATTAAAACGGTTTTGTTATTTCGGTCGTATTAGAAAGGAAATAAGGTGAAGTTTCAATTGTTATTCGAATTATTTACTATGTTACTCCGGCCGTCTGCTTTGACCTATAGGGTTATTTTTAAATTTATCTTGAGAAGAAAAGAAATGGAAAATAAGCTCACAACTGTAAGCCCCAAGCAGGGCAGACATCCTCCTTGATGATGTTTAAGGGGGCTTGTCAGAGCCAAGTCCAAACATTTACCTTTAAAACAGGATCTAAGGCACTCCTTGATGATGTCTAAGGGGGCTTGTCAGAGCCAAGTCCAAACATTTACTTAGGAGGAGGTAGGGCACAGCGAGATTTTCTCGTTCTGAATTGGAGCAGCCCGCCTGGGGAGGTACCTCCGCCTTACAGAAGATCGCAGCCAAATAACATTATTTGTTTTCAAATAGTTGTGTTCCTGCGATGAGTAAGGTTGCCAGAGCTCTTTAGGGGGAGGGGGGTTCGGGGTCGGCAACGCGTGCGTGATGCCTCTGGTATTGCAAGCGCTCATAGGCTACGGTAGCCGTTTACCAACAGGTGGGCCGTATGCCTGTTTGCCACCTAAGTAGTATAAAAAATAAAATAAAAAATATTACCTTTAAAACAGGATCTAAGGCACTCCTTGATGATGTCTAAGGGGGCTTGACAGAGCCAAGTTCAAACATTTACCTTTAAAACAGGATCTAAGGCGGGGTCCAACTCCTGCCCCACATTTTCAAGCAAAATCGGCTTTCCGAAGCGCAATGCCGACTCGAAGTTCCTCAGTAGATCTCTGTCGTTGGGCTTGCACACCACTAGGCCTTCGAGTTTACCCTGGGAGGAAAATATTAATTAACTAGCTGGTGCCCGCGACTTCGTCTGCGCAGGATTAGTATTACGAGTAGCTAGTAATGACTACTAGCTACTCGTAATACTAATCCTGCGTAATTTTGGACAATTCACACAATATCTTTATAAATGGGGTCTTTATTTACAGAAAGAAACTTAAAACTAATACAAGATAATATTTACAAAATACACAAGAAACAGTTGAGCCATCTAAAGACCGTTACAAACGATCTATAGATAGCTCAACTGATCCAGATCACTACCAGTCGGAAGCGTGCCCAAGACGCTGGCGGAATTGCCACGCTGGATGGCAATGCTAATTCGCTGGGCCAAATAAGAGACGCCAGACGCCCTGATATCTTTTTGAAAACCCGGAGGGCCCCGTTTCCCCACGGACCCAGGGTAAAATATTAATAAATACCTATGTGTTATTTTGATTTATAAGCTATATTATTGTGAAGTTTCATTAAAATCCATTCAGTAGTTTTTACGTTAAAGAGTAACAAACATCCATCCATCCATACTTACAAACTATCGCGTTTATAATATTAGTAGGATTTGCGCCATCATCATCATCATAATCAGCCTGTAGAAGTCCACTGCTGGGTATAGGACTCCCCCAAAGAGTTCCACGACGAACGGTCTTGAGCCTTTTCCATCCACCGACTTCCCGCAACCTTCACAATGTCGTCGGTCCATCGGGTGATATACGTAGATTCTATATATTATCGTCATCATAGTTCACGTCCTACTTTATCCTACTAATATTATAAATGCGAAAGTTGCTATGTATGTTTGACTGGCCTCATAGCTCAGTTGGTAGTAGCTCTGCCTTCTGCGCTAGAGTTCGCGGGTTCGATCCCGCACTGGACAAACATTTGTGTGATTAACACACATGTTTGTTCAGTATCTGGGTGTTAAATATGTATATCAGTCTCTGGTACCCATAGTACAGGCTATGCCTTGTTTGGGATCAGTTGACCGTGTGTGATATGTCCGGAATATTTATTTATGTTTGGATGTTTGTGGTACAATCGACCGTAACGGCTTTAAGTTTGCGTTAAAATATTAATAGGATATAGATTGGAATAAAATAATGGCTACTTTTTATCCGGGTACCCGGATACCCGGGCACTCTAGTATATTAGTAAGAGTAAGGGGTACCATAGCTCGGATCCACTTGTTGGCCTGCGTCTGGGGGTCGATGATGAGCGGCCAGCGCCGTGAGTTCCACATCAACACGGCTGATTCCACTGACAGAGGGTCGCGGGGTAACCCGTACATCTGCCAGGTCCTGTTAACATATCATCATCATAATCATCATTTCAACAGTAGAATGTAAACTGCTGAACATGTGCCTCACCGCATGTGTCTGTTTTCCCCGAAAGAGTACAATCTAGGAGTCTTCAAATCTAGGGTCAATAAGTTCATTCTGGGAAAGCGTACTTCATCTTAGGCCACATCTCACTTGCAAAAGTGAGTTGGTGGACCAACGCCTTACAATAAAAAAAAATCATTAAAAAAACCATGGATTTCCAGAATGACCGATCTTGTGCATACCCAATGAAATCAACTGCTTCAACATAGATCGGAACTACACTACCTCTTATTTAGGTATTAAATCACGTCCTGTCTCCCTGTCGCCATACCCTAATACAGGGTCCACATGAGAAACCATATGTGAAAGCAATAAATGTATTATTGAAAAATGACGAATTTCCAAAAGTTTTAGACCAAACTTTATTGCTAATTGAGTTTATAATAAGCCCCTATCATCAACTTGCGGTAGTATGTTACCTAATTTGAACAGCGTCTCCTAAGACGGAAAGTGGAGTGGCGCCATCTGTGTGCGGTACTTCCGCTTCCTGCGAATGGAAAATGTGATCAAAACACGTTCATTTGCCTTGTTTAGTTAGTGGCTGACCTGAACAAACTAGCCCCTTTTTTTAATTTTGGACTGAAATCAAACACGCCTAAGAACGCTTGCAATACCAGAGGCATCACGCACGCGTTGCCGACCCCGAACCCCCTAAAAGAGCTCTGGCAACCTTCCTCACCGCAGGAACACAACACTATTTGAAACCAGGGACTGAAAGCGGTAGAGGTTATAGGTACTGGTACCGTTAAAACATTTCGGTACCATTATGCTGTACCGGTAGGGCATTACGGTACCGTTCTTTCTTACCGGTAGATTTCGGTACCGAAAGTTTGAGCCGCGGCTAGTTCGCTAGGACAGTCGCGCCGCGGTGGCGGGGTGGCGGCGTTTCATCAAAGAAAACCTTTATAAACCTATATTTATTTCGGTTATGGGTACCAGTAGCGAAATAAACCGAAATTAACTGCGAAAACAGATTTTCCGGTACCGTTATATTTATCGGTAGAGAAATATTCGGTTAAACGGAATTTATCGGTATGACGTCATATCGTTATTTAAAGGTACCTCTAAATTCCGGTTATTCAGTCCCTGATTGAAACAAATAATGTTATTTGGCTGCGATCTCCTGTTAGGCGGAGGTACATCCCAGGAAGCTTCTCCAGTTTAGAGCGAGAAAATCTCGCTGTGCCCTACCGCCTCCAAATACGATAGGACCACTTTGAAATGTCTTAGAAACAAGGTAAAGCTACCACTGTTCACAGAACAGTTGACCTGAGTAACCTTGTTGTGAAATTATTAGTTCGACAGTACCTCCATGTGGTGTATCCATTCGCCGAGCAATTCCCGCCGAAACTCTTCAGTGAATGGGGTAATGTAGCCGACAGCACCTGAAACCCAGAACACAATAAACAATAGGACAAACCTGGACACAAAAATATCCTAGACCGCCCCTAGTTAAGGACTTAAAAAATATTAGACATAACGTATTATAACGAATTATTCAGCTGGAGTTGTAAACCGTCGCTACAGGGCTACAGGGCTAATAGGACAAACCTGGTCACAAAAATATCCTAGACCGCCCCTAGTTAAGGATTTAAAAAATATTAGACATAACGTATTATAACGAATTATTCAGCTGGAGTTGTAAACAGTCGCTACAGGACTACAGGGCTAATAGGACAAACCTGGTCACAAAAATATCCTAGACCGCCCCTAGTTAAGGATTTAAAAAATATTAGACATAACGTATTATAACGAATTATTCAGCTGGAGTTGTAAACCGTCGCTACAGGACTACAGGGCTAATAGGACAAACCTGGTCACAAAAATATCCTAGACCGCCCCTAGTTAAGGATTTAAAAAATATTAGACATAACGTATTATAACGAATTATTCAGCTGGAGTTGTAAACCGTCGCTACAGGGCTACAGGGCTAATAGGACAAACCTGGTCACAAAAATATCCTAGACCGCCCCTAGTTAAGGATTAAAAAAATATTAGACATAACGTATTATAACGAATTATTCAGCTGGAGTTGTAAACCGTCGCTACAGGGCTACAGGGCTAATAGGACAAACCTGGTCACAAAAATATCCTAGACCGCCCCTAGTTAAGGATTTAAAAAATATTAGACATAACGTATTATAACGAATTATTCAGCTGGAGTTGTAAACCGTCGCTACAGGACTACAGGGCTAATAGGACAAACCTGGTCACAAAAATATCCTAGACCGCCCCTAGTTAAGGATTTAAAAAATATTAGACATAACGTATTATAACGAATTATTCAGCTGGAGTTGTAAACCGTCGCTACAGGACTACAGGGCTAATAGGACAAACCTGGTCACAAAAATATCCTAGACCGCCCCTAGTTAAGGACTTAAAAAATATTAGACATAACGTATTATTCAGCTGGAGTTGTAAACCGTCGCTACAGGGAGGCTCACGATCAATAAAGTCCCTGACTCTAGATGTGGTGTAGTTATTTAAGTTTAATATTATATGTATGTTAGTCTGTAAGGTATTTATTAATATGCGCCATGGCATATTACACATGCTTGTATAATATGTCAAGTAGCCTGAATTAAAGATATTAATAATTAATAATAATAATAAAAACTAGCTTCCACCAGCGACTTCATTAGCGTGGTACCTACATAAAAATTAGCCTATATGCTATTTTAGGTAAAGAACTTTATCTTTTTCAAGTTTCAACGAAATCGGTTGAGCCGTTACGGCGTGATTGAATAACAAACACCCAAACATCTAAACATCCTCACAAACTTTCCCATCAAAAATATTAGTAGGATAGGTTCACGGCTTTTATCCCCTGGAATACAACTGAGGTGGCAAACAAGCATACGGCCCACCTGTTGGTAAGCGGTTACCGTAGCCTATGAGCGCTTGCAATACCAGAGGCATCACGCACGCGTTGCCGACCCCTCCCCCATCCCCCCCTAAAGAGCTCTGGCAACCTTACTCATCGCAGGAACACAACACTATTTGAAACAAATAGTGTTATTTGGCTGCGATCTTCTGTAAGGCGGAGGTACCTCCCCAGGCGGGCTGCTCCAATTCAGAACGAGAAAATCTCGCTGTGCCCTACCTCCTCCGGAAATAGACATTTGTATAAGCTCTTATTTATTGCAGATTATTATTAGATTATTTTTCTTTTCAGCCTCACCTCGTTCGATCGGCACCACGCTGAATATTTTCCTCTTCCACTCCTCTATTAGCCGTACAGGTGAGACTTAAAAATGGGTGAAATAACTTACATGCACTGATCAAAATGTCTCCAATAAGATTGACATTAGCCACGTCCAGGTCCTTGATAGTTTTGATCCAACGCACTCTCTCAGACGACAAACCGTTCAACAGTCTGAAAACAGTGGAAATAAAAGATAATTCCTATAACCTGTGGAACATAAAGAGATGTGGGAAAAATTAACAATTGCGTTTGACACCCCGTTTGATTTTTATACGTATATAATGTATACTGAGCGCGAAAGTTCTAAAACGCTGGTTACACTCTATTTTTTTACTTTTTGACACAGTTGCTAATCATCATCCGTAGATACATGAAATACTTTTTTATTGATGTTCGATTAATATAACTGAGAACATCATAATTTAGTTAAATATGACTAGCCTCGTAGCTCAGTTGGTAGTAACTCTGCCTTCTGCGCTAGAGGTCGCGGGTTCGATTCCCGCACTGGACAAACATTTGTGACAGATGTTTGTTCTGTGTCTGGGTGTTAAATATATATCTATTATGTATATCAGTCTCTGGTACCCATAGTACAGGCTATGCCTAGTTTGGGATCAGTTGACAATGTGTGATATGTCCGGAATATTTATTTATTATTGTATAAATGCTACCCGAAAGTTTTCGAACACGCATCTTCGTCTTAAATCAGCAATGCGATAACAACTACTCCATGGATAGCTCAAAAATATCGCAAGCCGCTAGAAATCAAACTCAAAACTTACTTTATTCAGTTGACTTATGTATCATTTTGAAACGAATTTTAGCAGACGTATCACAAGTTGCGATACGTCTGCTAAAATTTTGAATTTAGAACGGCTTTAGACTGTTTGTTTAGTTACGGCTTTAGGCAGTCAGTCATCAGTCAATCATCAGTCAGTCATCAGTCAATCATCAGGCTGTATTCAGTCAGTCATCAGTTAGTGTGCGTACCTGTTAGCGCGGTCCATTCTCGCCATACACTGGTTGATGTCTTCCTCCATCTTGCGTTTCTCGTCTTCCTTCTCTTGCAAATAAGCGTTTAACTTCATGATGCCTTCGAGCAACGCCTGCATCTTCGCTTTAGCGTTCGTCAGTACAGCTGAATAAAATAAATAAATTACAACCAACAGTCACACAGATAGTCCTGACCCCACACTAGGGTTCCCTGTGTCGTGGGTATCAGAAACTACGAGTACCATGGTACCACCGATAAATATTTGCTGGTCATGCGTTTGTCCCACAGCGGGAATCGAACCCGTACCCCTTGCGTCTCAGACGGGCACTCGCCGTCTAAACCAGCGAGGTCGTCAAGTTATGATAAAATTTATTCAATACTAGCTTCCGCCTGCGGCTTACTGGCTGGTACTTACACAATCAATCTGTCTCTGTGCGAAATTTCATCCAGATCCGGTCAGCCGTTCCGGCGTGGTTGAGTAGACATCCATCCATCCAAACTTTCGCATTTATAACAGTAGTAAGATTTATAAGTAAGTGGTAAATGAAAACATTTGATGAAACGAGTAACTAACACAAAAAGACTACACAGAACTAATAAATAAATAAAATAAATATTCCGGACATATTACACACGGTCAACTGATCCCAAACTAGGCATAGCCTGTACGATGGTTACCAGAGACTGATATAAATAATAGATATATATTTAACACCCAGACACAGAACATTGTTTAGAAAATAAGTAAAGATTGTTTACAATTTTTTCTTACATTCAATATCGAGAACCTAATGTCTAGACAAACCTAACATAGGTTTTAAGACATTTACTACCATTCATTTGTATTCTTTTTGTGTAATAAATAAATATAAATATAAATAAATAAATAACAAACATCTGTGTTAGTCACATATGTTTGTCCAGTGCGGGAATCGAACCCGCGCCCTCTAGCGCAGAAGACAGAGTTACTACCAACTGAGCTATGAGGCCAGTCAACTGACCTTCGACCATAGCCAAGTCCTTGGAAGCCCGTTCCAGCGCCTCCTTCTTGGGCGCCACACCCTTGTTCACGTGGTAGAACTTAAACATGGCGTGTACCCACATACACAGGGATTGACACGCTTTCGACACCTGAGGAGATAAGAATCATCATCATCATGCTCCTGCCCTTATCCCACATCACGTGGGGTCGGCACAACATGTATTCTTCTTCCATTTCCCTCTATCACACTCTTTTTTTTTTTTTTTTTTTTTTTTATACAACAGAGGTGGCAAACAAGCTTACGGCCCACCTGATGGTAAGCGGTTACCGTAGCCTATGAGCGCTTGCAATACCAGAGGCATCACGCACGCGTTGCCGACCCCGAACCCCCTTCCCCCCTAAAGAGCTCTGGCAACCTTACTAACCGCAGGAACACAACACTATTTGAAACAAATAATGTTATTTGGCTGCGATCTTCTGTAAGGCGGAGGTACCTCCCCAGGCGGGCTGCTCCAATTCAGAACGAGAAAATCTCGCTGTGCCCTACCTCCTCTTAAAACTCTATCTTTCAAAGTTACACACACATACTTCGTTTAACTCTCTCTTGTCCAAGCGATCGTGAGGTCTTACTCCACAGGTCCAATCTGAAAACCAGCGCTGCTACGCCTCGGCGGAGCAGCAATAAGCTGAGATAGGACCTTTTTGACCCATGTCACTGCAGCGTAGACGATACCACATGAAATGTAGGTATCACCCACCAGTTGGCACCCACTTGATGGGTGAGGTAGGCGCCTGCTTTTCTCTCTTGTAAATGTGTCTACTGTTAGTGATCTGGACCAGTTGAGCTATCTATAGATCGCTTGTAACGGTATTTAGATGGCTCAGCTGTCTCTCTTGTATATGTTGTATTGCTACTTGTATTAGTCTTGTATTAGTCTTTTTTTACTGTTAACCTACCTACCTACTAAGCTTTATTTTATGTGTGATTGTTATCTGCTGTTGTTTCTTCTGTTTGCTTTTATCTCTGTCTGTGCTGTATTTGTGTGTGTGTCAAATAAACAATTTATCTATCTTATCTATCTATCTATCAGTCGTCATCTCAGCACTCACTCCTTTCTTAACCGGATATTCACAAAGTTCATCCATCTTTCCTTTTGCCTTCCTCTACTTCTACATCCTGAGGAGATAAGAACAATCCTACTAATATTATAAATGCGAAAGTTTATGAGGATGTTTGGAAGTTGTTCAATCACGCCGTAAAGGCTCAACCGATTTCGTTGAAACTTGGAATAGATTAAAGTTATTTACCTAGAATAGCATACAGGCTACTTTTTATGTAAGTACCACGCGAGTGAGCCCGCGGACGGAAGCTAGTATTTTCATAAAAGTTTCTATTTGAAAAAATCCGCCTTTCGATCCGATCGTGGGTTCGAATCCCGGGCGTTAACTAATGGATTACTTATTTGCGCTATACTAGGTGCTCTGAAACAGTGAAGAAAAAAAACATCGTCTGGAAACCGGCATGTCCTAGGACCTAAAAATTCTAAGACATGTGACCGACAGGTTGTAATGTCAGAAAGCGGATCAGACTACAGTCTGAGTGACCGGCCATTAAGTTTTGCGCAACCGTACCTAGACTTGACCTAATATACTTACGGGTACCATTTGTATTACCAAGCCGTGTTTGTTGCCTGATTTTTCTAGGCTTGGTCGCGAGGAACAGGCATAGCTTCACCTAGTTTCTAAGACGTTTCAAAGTGATCCTAGTGATTTTACTGAAATAAATGCCTTTTGACTTTGACTTTGACTTTCACCAACGTCAAACAATAAAGAATACTCCCAGGTCTCATAGCTCAGTTGATAGTAACTCTGCCTTCTGCGCAAGAGGTCGCGGGTTCGATTCCCGCACTTGACAAACATTTGTGACTGACACAGATGTTTGTTCTGTGTTAAATATATATCTATTATGTATATCAGTCTCTGGTACCCATAGTACAGGCTATGCCTAGTTTGGGATCAGTTGACCGTCCCAATATTTTTTTTATTTAATATGAATACTTTTTGAATCTTCTCCGGCTGATAATCAGGGTTGTTGATGAACCTCTTCAGGTTCTTGATCATGGCTTCCGTGATGGACTCCTTGTCGTACTTCATGAGGGAGTCCAGGAATGCGGTGGGGTCCGCCAGCATCTGTGACCCTGGCTTCCAATAGTTTAAGACTTTTTCACCAAACGAAGCGCCCGGTTCCTGATAAAAAAAAATGCCATCTTCATCATTTCAGCCGTATGACGTCCACTTAACATTGCCTCCCCATAGATTCCAAAGAGAATTCCAATCATATGGGGGGATTTGTCCATACCACGCTGGGCACGCGGATTGGCGAGCGCAGTTAGAGCTATGTTTGTAAAAATAGAGGCTGCTGCCCATCCCCTAGCCTTTTCCTTCAGTCGTAGTTAGTGTTAATCAACCATGAAAATATTTTTCCCGCCGCAGGGATTGAACCTGTACATTAAGGCGCTCATCCACCAAGCCACCGAGGTTGTTAAAGTAGTTACCTTGATGGGTTTGATATCAAAGACCACACACAGCGATTCTATGACAAGCACGACCCCGCCCGGCGGTTTTTTCAAGGCCTTCACTTCAACGATGTCGTTACGATTCAACTCTTTCAGCGCGTTTTCCGCGGCCTTCAGCGCTGGCAGCGCCTCGTCTGTACAAGTACAGAATGCATTATTACATTTATTTTTATAGTGATAACTCACACTAAAGGAATACCTACCCTACTAAGATCGCAGCCTAATAACATAATTTGTTTCAAATAGTGTTGTGTTCCTGCGGTGAGTAAGGTTGCCAGAGCTCTTTAGGGGGGAGGGGTTCGGCAGGCAACGCATTAGCAATGCTCCAGGTGTTGCTGATGTCAATAGGCGACGGTAACCACTTACCATCAGGAGGGCCGTAAGACTGTTTGCCTCCGTATAACATGAATTTTTATAATAACTTAAAAAATTAGACTCGGGCGGGATTTAAACTCGCAACCTTCCCAATGCCTACGGGGATGCTATTAACAAACAAGCTCTTAACAACTAAGCTCTTAACTCTTAACACACGGAGCCACTTCCCGTCCGTACGAAAATCTTTCGGACTTCCAATCGGCTTCAAAGCGCCAACAATACGGGGCGAACTACTATAATGTAGTTAATTATAAAGCTAGTATAAATAAAATGAATAAAAATAACCCCTAACAGTCACATACATAGTCCTGACCCCACTTTTTTGGACTGTGAGTGTATTTACTGTCGATTTGTGATAACTCTTTTAATATAATTTGATATTCGTTACACCAAAAAAAAATTTTGGTATAATGAATGATTTTTTTTTATAATTAGTTTACACATGATAATGTGCTCTAATAATATTACAATCTAGCCATACTGTAGGCTTATAAGTAATTTAACATTGACATAATTTTTTAAAATAACTACAACTAAGTATGTTTCCACTAACACTTTTCTTACTGTCTCTATTTAAGGGGAAGACACTTTGTTAATATATATCAAAAAATTGACGCCAAAGGATTTTAGGGCATTTCGTTTACAATATTTCGCATCGAATTTGGCTGAAGTAAAGGATATTATTGTTCAAGGTAAAGTGTATTACCCAAATCTCTTTGTGCGTCCTCTGCCATGGCGGTGGTTTCGGCGGCCATTTTTTCTGCAACTGCTTGTTCTTTCTCCACCTTGATGCGCGCTTCCTCTGCTATTGCCTGTCACAAGATAATATATTACCATCTTTTGTATAATCTTTACTTGTGTAGCTAACTAAGCAGCGGGTTTCCTAAGCCATTTTAGGCACAAGTGTTAAAAAAAACAAATGAGTTTATTTTCTTTCTTTCTTCTATCTTTCAAACGTAAATATTCAGCTGTTTTACTTACGCCCGAATACTGAAATGTCACATAACTATTTGAGATAGTCTCAACCGATATCGTTCAGAATTTTATACTCAAACATGCAAATTCATGTTATCACCACTTATTATTTAAGTGACGTTTCAGTATTCTGGCGTTAGCAATCTTAATTTTGACGTTTAATAATTAGTCACATAATCCATACACCCGGAAAACATGAGCCTCTGGGCAGTCGAGTAAAAAATATTTATTTTGAACTTATAAGATAGATACAATATTCCTACTAGTCTGTGGGTACAACTATGCCAAAACCATATATGTTTTTTTTTTTTTTTATTGATTATGGTAAGGCGTTTGGCCACCAACTCACTTTTGCAAGTGAGATGTGGCCTAAGATGGAGCACGCTTTCCCAGAGTGAACTTATTGACCCTAGATTTGAAGACTCCTAGATTGTACTCTTTCGGGAAAACAGACGCAGGCAGATCATTCCACTCTTTGGCAGTACTTATAATAAAAGTGGAGCAGAAACGTTTCGTTCGACACTGTGGTATGTCGACCAGGTAAGGGTGGTATTTACCTGTGCGTCTGCTTGTTCGGTGGTGGAAGGGGGAGGGAGGGATGAGGTCATGCAGATATTCAACAAACAACTGATAAGAGATAAACTGACCGAGTCTATGGCGATCTGGTCAATGACCTTCCTGGTCTCTTCGGCCGCTCTCTCCATCAACGGCTTCAGGTCAGCAAGCTCTATCTGCAACTGCTTCACTTCCACTTCTGTTTGGTT
Source organism: Anticlea derivata (assembly GCA_947579855.1). Lineage (NCBI taxonomy): Eukaryota > Metazoa > Arthropoda > Insecta > Lepidoptera > Geometridae > Anticlea > Anticlea derivata. The sequence goes on along the minus strand of OX388276.1, from coordinate 9,049,868 downwards.
CAGCTTGTTTAACCCTGGAGTGGGAAAATAATAATACCTATTATAAAACAAAAAAAGGCAGGGAGATGATGAGTGGGATAGCATTAGTAGTAAGTAGAGAGGAGGAAGGGCACAGCGAGATTTTCTGAGAGGAGGAAGGGCACAGCGAGATTTTCTCGTTCTGAATTGGAGCAGCCCGCCTGGGGAGGTACCTCCGCCTTACAGAAGATCGCAGCCAAATAACATTATTTGTTTTCAAATAGTGTTGTGTTCCTGCGATGAGTAAGGTTGCCAGAGCTCTTTAGGGGGAGGGGGGGTTCGGGGTCGGCAACGCGTGCGTGATGCCTCTGGTATTGCAAGCGCTCATAGGCTACGGTAACCGCTTACCAACAGGTGGGCCGTATGCCTGTTTGCCACCTCAGTAGTATAAAAAAAAAAAAAAAAAAAAAAAAGTACTCACCAGTCTTCAAAGCATTGCTCTCTTTGAGTATAGCCATCTGTTTCTTCTTGAACATGTCCGCGTAGGCGCCCAGCATCTCCATGTAGGACATGGGCGTCACGTAGTTCAGCCGGCTGAGGCGGGCCAGGAACCTCGCACTCGCCTCCACTACGCTTTGGTGGGCGAAGCAGCAGACAGACTGGGAAAACGCCTTACTTTTGTAAAGTTGTATTTATTGGTTCGTGAGATCACCCGTAAGGTTTGGCCTGAAAACCAGCACTGCTGCATATTGATAAGATGATTTTGTGAATTGAAATAATTGGATTTGCCTTAAATTGACGTAAAGATTTAAAAAGTTACAAATCTAATAGAATTTACGGGTGGAAATCATTGGAATTCTATTAGGCCTGCATAAGTTCGTGGTGATAACCCTAAAAAACAGCTGGTTTTGTTTATTAGTAAACATTCTACATCCAGAATGGATATGGTATAGATATAACATCGCCTTAGGGCTTATTAAAAAAACCTGTTATGATGTTGTTATCTTAATAAATAAATAAATATTATTATAATAGCGGCAATAAGCTGTGGCCATGCCTGTTTTGACTCACACAGCACGGGAGACTAATTAGTACCTACCTAAATATTAGACACATTTAGGTGTGTTTGTTAGAATTTAAGTTCTGTATCTGTATCTTTAATCTATTGTTTTTTGTGTGTCTTCTGTCTGTGTATGTCAAAATATACTTATTTCATTTCGTTTTAATGTTATAATCGTTTCATTGCCGTGGTGGTTCCGGCTGAAGAATAGCCCCTCTATTACTACCCGTGGATGTAGTAAGAGGCGTCTAAGGGGAAAAAAGCAAGGGGATAGGCAGCAGCGTTCCCTATCAACAAAAGCTTTATCTGCGCTCATCAACACTCTTTGCCTAGCGCTGGCGAGTATTGGCAATTTGCAGACCATGCAACCATTGTTCCCGCAATGGGAATCCAACCGGCACTCCTTGTGTCTTAGAACTCACCCGCTATGTCACCAAGGTCGTCAAACGATTGTTTAGGTGCAGGCCGTACAAGTTCGGTCGCGCTGGCCTCTGTCCAGAGGATAAATTAAAAAAAAAACAAATATTCCGGACATATTACATACGGTCAACTGATCCCAAACTAGGCATAGCCTGTACTATGGGTACCAGAGACGGATATACATAATAGATATACATATATATATTTAACACCCAGACACAGAACAAACATCTGTGTTAGTCACAAATGTCTGTCCAGTGCGGGAATCGAACCCGCGACCTCTAGCGCAGAAGGCAGAGTTACTACCAACTGAGCTATAAGGCCTTTCAAATGTACGTTCGAGGATAAAAAAGCCTATGAGCTATTCCAGATTAAAAACTATCTCTGTGCCAAATTTCATCCAGATCCTAATAGACTGTGTTGCACAACAGTAAATGGTTCTCACCACCATAGAGTCTATAACTTCATCAGTAGTGACCAGCTCATCCATGTTGTTGAAGAAATGCGTCGCCACCGACTGCAGCGCCGCCTTCGGCCATTCGCTGAACCAATCTATCGTGCAGCAATTCACGAGGGACGGGAACTGGCGCAGGCGGGCGCGGAATATCTGTACATAAATAAATAAATATTCCGGACATAGCACACACGGTCAACTGATCCCAAACTAGGCATAGCCTTTACTATGGGTACCAGAGACCGATATACATAATAGTTATATATTTTAACATATGTAACACCCAGACACCGAACAAACTGTGAAAAATAATACTAATGTATTAGCTCCCACTCCTTCAGAGTGATGGCCACCTCAAAAAACCTTCCTCCGGCAAAGAAGCCGAGGTACCTAAGTGGTGCCCTTGAAGTCGTTGCCCCAACCTAATTATCTCTCGGCCACAGCGCCCTCTGCGATCGCCATAGTCCAGTTTCGCTGCTTTGGTCATAAGCGACCAACAGCTTAAAAAAGCCGTCCAAATAAAAAAACATGTACTAGCTTCTGCCCGTGGCTTGACTCGCGTGGTACCCTGGTTTAATAAAATCATATTTGCTATTCCAGATCAAAAACTATAGCTTTGCTTAGTATTATCGACTAATCCTCCATACGATTAGGCTCCTCTCCATCCAAAGGTTGTCTAGAGGAAATCGCTTTCACGACAACTGTGCTATTCTAGACTACAATCTAAATTGATTTATATTCTATATCTAAATCTCTTTGCCAAATTTCATCAAGATTTGTTCAGCCGTTATGGCATGAATGCGGAAAAAACAGCCAACCATCCAAATTATGGCATTTATAATAGTAGTAAGTTACTTATTATTCTTATTTTACCGATAAATTTATTATACTAATTATTATTATATTATTATTATTTGATGATGGTAAATACCTCTCCTATAGGACTCATGACGACCACGATATGCAAGTTAGCCCGCACCCGCTTCTGGTAGCACGCGAACAGATTCGTCTTAGTGGCCGGAAGATTCATCTCCATAACAGCGTGACGGACAGACATGAAGATCTTGTCCAGGTCCTCTGCTTCGTAGATGTTGGGCACGTCGCCGGACGAGAGAATGTTGTTTAGATCCTCGAGGAAGGACTCCATTTTGATCTGCGGAGAATAAACAAGTTTTTTTTTATATTATACGGAGGCAAACAGGCTTACGACCCTCCTGGTATGGTAAGTGGTTACCGTCGCCTATTGACATCAGCAACACCTGGAGCATTGCTAATGCGTTGCCTGCCGAACCCCTCCCTCCCTAAAGAGCTCTGGCAACCTTACTCACCGCAGGAACACAACACTATTTGAAACAAATAATGTTATTTGGCTGCGATCTTTGCTGCGTAATAAGTTTAATGCTCTCAGAATTAGCAAGTTGAAGTGGCAGTGGGCAGGCCATATAGCTCGCAGAGCTGACTACCGTTGAGGAGTTAAGGTTCTCGAATGGAGACCACGAACCGGGCGACGCAGTGTTGGAAGGACCCCCACCCGATGGACCGACGACATTGTTAAAGCGGGAAGTCAGTGGATGGAAAGGCTGAAGACCGTTCGTCGACAGACTCAGACGAGATTCAAACCGGCGACCTTCCCCTTGTTACGGGTTCGAATCACGTTTGGGTGAGAAATTATAAAAACATATAGATAATGTCTGATAATGAAGCCGGTTCGATATTTTTTTTTCTTTAAAGCTCCACGTTGCTTGCTTCAAGTGTCACTGGTACTCTTTTGATCATACTGCCACTGCTCTGAGCAACAAACCAAACTATAGCACCGAGAAAAACTATACCTGAGCATCAGAAAACAGGAAGACGATGCCTCTATTTTCAGCTCCCGCCTTCATCATGGTCTGCTTGAGGTCGTCCCGCCACTCCGTCTGTCCGTACGCCTTCGTGATCTCTATCTGTATGCACGTCAGTTCAGCCATGTGAGACGCGAGGCGCGAGAGGGATTGACGACCTGAAAAAAATTCATCGATACAAAGTCATCTGACTTTGCCTCTGACTCTGACTTTGTATCGATTCAGAGTCAGAGTTAGAGTCAGAGTCAGATGCAGAGTCAGATTCAGAGACAGATTCAGAGTCCGATTCAGAGTCAAAGTCAAATAGTGTTTATTTCAATAAGATCACAATGATTACTCTGAAACATCTTAAACTAGGTGAAGCTAAGCCTGTTCCTCGCGACCAAGCCTAGAAGGATCAGGCAACAAACACGGCTTTGTGCCTCTTTTTTTCTATTTTTTTCACAAAATCTTAATGTAGAGCATCAGTGTGCTTATTGAACCGGCAGTGTTCTTGTAGAGGTAGTGGCTCCATGCAACATACTGACCTGAACCCCCCATGCCGAGCAGAAGTGCATTAGCCATGGGTTGCCGCACGATGCGAGCCACGCGGCACAAGTGGCCGGCCGCGTCATCAAACAACACCAGCTGCAATGGCACTGTTGTTGCCAGGTTGTAGTCAGATAGGTAGTGGGTTAGGATCTCGTCGAGCTGGAACAATGCCAAGACGCATAAATTATTGTCTACCATAGTAAGAAAAATAGGGATGCAAACGACCGTGAACCAAACTCGAATGTTTTTTACATTACTTGTTCACTAAGAACAAGCTATAATGCACTGTAGCGAGTTAAAGTGATCTGCCGTTTTTTTTTTATACAACAGAGGTGGCAAACATGCTTACGGCCCACCTGATGGTAAGCGGTTACCGTAGCCTATGAGCGCTTGCAATACCAGAGGCATCACGCACGCGTTGCCGATTCCGAACCCCCTTCCCCCCTAAAAAGCTCTGGCAACCTTACTCACCGCAGGAACACAACACTATTTGAAACAAATAATGTTATTTGGCTACGATCTTCTGTAAGGCGGAGGTACCTCCCAGGCAGGCTGCTCCAATTCAGAACGAGAAAATCTCGCTGTGCCCTACCTCCTCCTGGCTCGTCTGGTCCCCGGGACCAAGACCCGCTTGACGCTTGGGACTATTCTAACCACATATATTATGGGATAAGGTCAGGGAGATGACGATGATGATGAAGCACGATGAAGCCTACCTTTTTTTACTGAGACCTTCGTTTTACCACATCGAATATTTTAAGGGTCTGTTTCCCTGTACGTAGACAATGAACTTCATTGTGGACCGTACATGATGATGATGATATTGATGATGATGATGATGACGTTGACGACGACGATGTATCGTAATTATGAAAAAACGAGTAAGTTAAACGACTAAGTTGCTATTATTCCGTTTTACTTTATCTTTGGTTTTTGCCCTGTAACTGTGTTTTTTTTTAATTAAGTTAATGTAAATCGTATTATTTGTACTTGGCCTCCCGCGATACAGGCTAGTCCTAGGGGACCTCTAGTAACTTGTTTTTCTTGTCATTCTTATTTTTGGTAAATAAATTTATTTGTATTTTGTATTTGTACGATTCAAAGGAAACTGACCTCTTCTCTATCAGTGATCTCCAAGTATTTCTTATCATCAGCGCCGATGTCCATGAAATCTCCGAACAGCATCATTCGCCCGCCGACAACGTCTTCAGATTTTTTACCGAATTCCGTCTTTATCTTCTTGTTAAGTAAGCTGAAAGTACAACAAAACATATTTCATCTTTATCAATATCACACTGAAGAGGTACTGCTAGACTTAGGCGTCCCCCTGAGGAGTGCCACAATGAATTATTAATAATATATTTATTTCAGGCTACTCGACATATTACACAAACATGTGTAATATGCCATGGCCCATATTAATAAATACCTTACAGACTAACATACATATAATATTAACACTTATAATATTACATATAATTTGAATGATCTCGAACTTTCCCCATCCAAAGACTTCCCACATCCAAAAGGAATCTATCACCAAAAAGAAATAATATGAGCGGTAAAAATACCAGACCATTTTCGCAAAAATTATCGATTTTCTATAATCTTTGTGAGTATTAAACGTACGAGTAGTCGACATCAAGATTTCGACCTAAAACAGCTGAAGTTTGAACTGATTTGACCAGTTTTGATAACATACATATTATGAATCAACTTTTATACTTACTTCACAAACCACTGTCTATCTTCGTCGTTTACTAAACGATCCTGGTACACGCGCTGATGCTCGTGGTACCACAGCCTTATCACGTCGTCTTCTTCCTGAAATAATTGATCTAGTGAGAAAAGCGAACGATATTTCTGATTCCTTACTCAGAAATCTCGAACAAATCATCATTTTGTGTAATCATGTATTTTTGATTGACGATAACATTCAAACGGTTAATTCGTTAAAAGAGACGTTTCATCAATATATGGAGCCTGGGCCTGCACTGTGTACACTACTCTATAATATGGCTAAGCAATAAAGTAAACGTATTTAATTGGTTATTTTATTTAAATTGACTTCGTTCTAAGGTACATTAAGATTTTCTTCGACAAAGAGAGCAACAAACAGCGCTACAAATATGGCGGATGGACGTGCGTGAAATGTCATTTTGACAACCTACATTTATCTGACAAAACAAAAACATAAATCAAACAACATGACATGAAAAATATGTCAATGTCATGTCAAACGCCAATTAAAAACCAACATGGCGGCCTTCAAATAGTGTTCACATAGTTAAAAACTTACCAGAAGAACTATTCTTATACCATCGCATTTGTTTTCAAATTAATGAAATTGTATTTTTCTTGTAATCCTATATTTTCCTAATTTTTCTATGTAGTGTACATGGACCAGCCCAGAATGAAATGGCTCCTTTCCGAACAGATAAGAGAAATAGAATTAGTACCGGAGGTTTTTGAATGAATGGGGGGTTTATTGAGGTCAGTGGACAGGCCATGTAGCTCGCAGAACCGACAATCGTTGGGGAATAAAGGTTCTTGAATTGCGACCACGAACCGGGTAATTCTCTCCTTCCCAATCAAAGCATTGAAGAAAAGTTGTCATTGAAAAGGTACTTCCAATGATAAATTTAACCTGCTGCTTGTGGCAAAAAAACCAGCACTTTGCATCATAGTCACATGTTTTGTAATTAATCGTATTTACCTTGACATATTTAGGATCCATCATCAACATCCCCTGGAACACCTTGCTAAGGTCCCTCAGGTTGAAGGTGTAGTGGGATTTGGTGGGAGTAGGCAGCAGTTCCTCCACCAGCGAGTTGAAGATCTCTATGGATCCCTTGAGGAAGGGATGCTCGCGGATGGATACCTTCTCGAAGTTACGCGTCCACGATAATAGGATTGTTTTGAAGATACCGTACTGGGAGAAAAATTACCGTTACTTAATAAATAAATAATAATAAATAAATATTCCGGACATATAGGTCAATTCACACACGGTCAACTGATCCCAAACTAGGCATAGCCTGTACTATGGGTACCAGAGACTGATATACTTAGTAGAGAAATATTTAACACCCAGACACAGAACAAACATCTGTGTTTCTCATACAAATGTTTGTCCAGTGCGGGGATCGAACCCGCGACCTTTAGCGCAGAAGGCAGAGCTACTACTAACTGAGCTATGAGGCCAGCCAAACTTTTGCTGTCAGTTTTGAGCTCAATTATTTTAAACAATAATAAATAATTTTTGCAATATTTTTTTAGCCGTGGTGGCCCCGGCTGAAGAATAGTCCCCTCCATATCTACCTATCCGCGGATGTCGTAAGAGGCGACTAAGGGAAAAAAGCTAGGGGATGGGCAGCAGCGTCCCTTATTCTAACAACGATAGCCCTAACTGCGCTCGCCAACCCGCATGCCCAGCGTGGTAAGTATGGGCAAATCCCCCCACATGATAAGGAATTTGCTCTGTCTGTGGGGGAGGCCATGTTCAGCAGTGGACGCGTACGGCTGAAATGATGATGATGATTTTAAACGCATGCTGTGGTATCCTTTAATTAGTGGTACATAGACTTAAGTCCATTGTATTGATACTTACATTGTATTGTGTTATCACTTTTGGATATCCTAAATAAATAAATAAAATAAGTCAGCTTGTATCATCCTATTGATAAACGTGGTGGCAGTGGCGTAGCGGGCGAGTGCCCTTCTAAGACGCAACGGGTGCGGGTTCGATTCCCGCTGCGGGACAAAATGTTTCAAATGCAAATATTCATTTATCATATTTGTGGTCTGGTCAGGTCTGGGTGTTGTGGTACCATGGTACTCGTAGTACACACGATACAGGGCATACAATATTATTGTTTATAATTACTCGATGTCTGATATAAATGACATTATTATTATTATAGTAAAATGATGAGAAGAGCCGATCACCGGGCTCAGTGTATTGGAGGAGGCCTATGTCCAGCAGTGGACTAATGTGGGCTGATGTTGATGATGATCTAAAAAGGATCATCGAAAAAATGATATGCACGCGCGCCGTGTTTGTTACCTGATTCTTCTAGGCTTGGTCGCGAGGAACAGGCGTAGCTTCACCTAGTTTCTAAGACGTTTCAAAGTTATCCTAGTGACTTTATTGAAATAAAAACCATTTGATTTCATGAAACATTTTTTTTTACACAACTGATGTGGAAAACAAGCATACTGCACCTGGTGGTAAGCGGTTACCGTAGCCTATGAACGCTTGCAATACCAGAGACCCCGAACCCCCCTCCCCTAAAGAGCTCTGGCAGCTTACGGCAGGAACACAACACTATTTGAAACAAATAAAGGTTTTTGGCTGCGGTCTTCTGTAAGGCGGAGGTACCTCTCCAGGCGTGCTGCATACCTTGCTAGCGTATTCCATCTCAGTGAAGGAGACGTAGTGGAAGTGTCGCATCAGTCGCATGGTGACGGGGTTCCGGCCGCCGCCCGGGGGGCCCATGGCGGCCACGATTCCAACGTCCACTAGCATTCGGAACTCGCCGATGTTGGTGCGATCGTACCAGCCTGGAAACATGAACACGTATCCTACTAATATTATAAATGCGAAAGTTTGTGAGGATGTTTGGATGTTAGTTGTTTATTTTTTATATTATACGGAGGCAAATATCATGTCCAATGCTCATGTCGCACCTATGCCGGTAAATGTTGGGAACGGTACCATTCAAGTTTTAGACCACTATGTCTATTTGGGTCAGACGATTCAACTAGGTAGGACCAACTTCGACAAAGAGGTCAACCGACGAATCCAGCTCGGATGGGCAGCATTTGGGAAACTTCGTCATATCTTCTCGTCGCAGATACCGCAGAGCGTCAAGACGAAAGTCTACAATCAATGCGTGTTGCCAGTGATGACATATGGCACTGAGACTTGGTCGCTAACTATTGGCCTCATACACAAGCTCAAAGTCGCCCAACGGGCTATGGAGAGAGCTATGCTCGGGGTTTCGCTGCGTGATAAAATCCGAAATGAGGAAATCCGTAGAAGAACCAAGGTTACCGACATAGCTATATTTAAGAAACCTTATTGTGAAGGGAAATAAATCTGTTTTATTATTATTATTATAGCTTTCAGAATTAGCAGATTCTTCATCAGGCTGATGATGATGATGATACGGAGGCAAACAGGCTTACGGCTCTCCTGATGGTAAGTGGTTACAGTCGCCTATTGACATCAGCAACACCTGGAGCATTGCTAACGCCTGCCTGCCGCGTTGCCTGCCGTTTTATGAATCTCAATAGAAAAAATTGTGAATAGTGAAAATTTTAGAACCGCAGCTCTTCTTCTTCTTGTCGTGTCACTGATTCTTTCTTGGTCACCTGTATTAGGTCAGTGACCAGGTTAAGGTATGGTAGGCCTGAAAAGGGCCTATGACCGCAGCTCTTTAAATGTGTTACCGGAAAAGTCCATGAACTGCCTGAGCAGCTCGATGGGCGGCTGCGCGCCGTACACCTCGAGCGCGGGCATGTTGAGGTCGTCGATGAAGAACACCTGCCGCTTCGTGGGCGGCGGCCCGAACACCCCGCGCCGCCGCCGGTCCAGCTTGCTGTCTATCACGTCCTGCAACCATCACCATCATCATCACCATCACCAACATCATCACCATCAACATCACCGTCACTATTTCTAATACCATCAACATCACCATCACCACCATTATCGCCATCACCATCATCATCATCAGCCTGTAAAAGTCCACTGCTGGACATAGGTGAGCGTTTTCCATCCACCGACTACCCGCAACCTTCACAATGTCGGCGGTCCATCGGGTAGGGCCTTCCGGCACAGCGTCGCCCGGTTCGTGGTCGTCATTCGAGAAATTTTAAGCCTCAACGGTATCGGTTCTGTGAGCTGTATGGCCTGCGCACTGCCACTTCAACTTGCTAATTCTGAGAGCTATGTCGGTGACCTTGGTTCTACGGATTTCCTGGTACTCGAAGTTTCTAATATCCACGACAGGAATCCTAATATGGGGTCAGGGCTATGTGACTGTTGCGTGTTATTTATTTATATTATTAGTTTATTTATATTTTTATTTTTAAACTAGTATGTATTAAAAAATCCTATTTCTCTCAAAATTTTAGTAAGTACTAAAATCGTAATTCCTTTTATTTTAGTTTTTTTGATGTCAACTCTTGTGCACTACCTTCGCATCTTCTGTCCACAAACACAAAGGTTATCTGGAAGATAATGGTTTCCAGCATTAAGTTCGCCTTTGTACTATTTTTATGTGCAATAAAGAATGTTCTATCTATCTATTAGTGTAAAGTTACCTGTATCTGATTAGCCGATGTCCTAGCAGAGAAGACAATGAATTCGCATATGAACTTCTTGTGCAAGCCGCGAGACAGCTTCGACGAGATGGTCACCGTTTTGCCGGTGCCGGTGGGACCGACGCAGATCACGTGGTTGTAGTTAGCCACCTTGTAGCCGAGCAGAGCCGCGCTACGGACGTTGTCTAGGGTCGGCACTTCGATGTCTGCAAGGATACACGTCATCGATTTTTTTTTATACAACTGAAGTGACAAAAAATCATACGGCATAATCTTTTTTTTGTATTTTTACTAAAAAAATACAAAAAAAAAGATTTCTCCAGGGCAGGCAACGCATTTGCAATGCTCAAAGTGTTGCAGATGTCAATAGGCGACGGTAACCACTTACCATCAGGTGGGCCGTAAGAATAGAATTGAATTTATTTATTTGACAACACACACACACACAGTAGAAAAATGGTAAAAAAGATAACAGACAAAGAAACTTAACATAAAGACATAAGCATAGTAGGTACATAAGACATGGAGTAAGAAGGTAGGTACAAACATCGTAAGCCTGTTTGCCTCCATATAACATTTAAAAAAACCTGTTGGTAAGCAGTTAACGCAGCCAATGAGCGCTTGCAATACCAGAGGCATCACGCACGCGTTGCCGACCCCGAACCCCCTCCTCCCCTAAAGAGCTCTGGCAAACTTACTCACCGCAGGAACACAACACTATTTAAAACAAATAATCAGGGACTGAATAACCGGAATATAAAGGTACTTTTAAATAACGATATGACGTCATACCGATAAATTCCGGTTACCCGAATATTTCTCTACCGATAAACATAACGGTACCGGAAAATCTGGCTTCGCAGTTCATTTCGGTTAATTTCGCTACCGGTACCTATAGCCGAAATAAATAAAGGTTTATAAAGGTTTTCTTTGATGAAATGCCGCCACCCCGCCACCGCGGAGCGACTGTCCTAGCGAACTAGCCACGGCTCAAAATTTCGGTACCGAAATCTACCGGTATGAAATAACGGTACCGTAATGCCCTACCGGTATAGCATAATGGTACCGTATAGCATAATGGTACCAGTACCTCTACCGCTTTCAGTCCCTGCAATTAATGTGATTGATGAAGTTTACCTGCAAACTGCCACTCGGGGTCTACTTCATAAGGCTCCAAGTTGGCCATCCAGTTGTACCAATACGGACTGGCAGGCTCACCGTCCTCTGTCGGATCAGTGAACCCACCGTCGTGCAATCTGGCAAAATATATAATGTGTTTTTAAAACATGAAATACACAATTTTTTTTTTAATTTAAAATAAATTGATAAATTATATCTATTATTTAATATCTTTGTACGTAAGGACTAGAATGGACAAGATACGGAATGAGTACATCAGAGGAAGTTTGAAAGTAGCGCCAGTGACTGAGAAGTTGAAGAGCAAAAGGTTAGCGTGGTATGGGCATGTCATGCGGAGGGAAGAATGCCATGTGACTAGAACAGTGTTAAATATGAATGTGGAAGGATATAAGGGGAGAGGTAGACCAAAGAAAAGATGGATAGATTGTGTGAAAGACGACATGAGTAAGAAAGGAGTGCATAATGATTTGACGGCTGATAGAGGGGAGTGGAAGAGAAAAACATGTTGTGCCGACCTCACATGAAGTGGGATAAGGGCAGGGAGATGATGATGTAAGGACTTTTTCATGTATAATAGTGATGTAATTGTGGTTAAATTAGTTAGTAATTTGTTTGTTTGTTTTGTATGTGTTGTGTATTTTATAATTTCCGCATACAATGACTTGTTTTATGGAATAAATAACTATGAACTATTGTATTATACGCGAGCAAAGCCTCGGGCACAAGCTAGTTTTAATACTTTTACGTTACTGACTGACTTTGCACGTAAGGAGCCTCTAAAGAGGCGCACTTTAATCCTTTCACTACAATGATTCTTTCACCGACGGTCATAGGCATTCTTCAGGGCCCCCCACAATACCTCAACCTGGTCACTGCTCTTATACAGGATGACCAAGAAAGAATTAGTGACACGGCAAGCAAGCAACGTTACTGATAGACTAACTATCAACATAACGAATTATTTTATTCATATCAACTTGTGAAAAAATAACGTCTGTTTCCTATGGGAGTAGGAAAGAGAAATATACTCATTAGATTGAATTGGAAAGTGTAAGTGTAAAGCTCACGTGTAATCGTAAACTCTTCCTTCCTTAGGAAACAGCGGCTTCAGTCCGTTCTCCGCAGTGAGTTCCCGCATGAAGTCCGAGAAGATGGCACGACCGTTGTGGTCACACGTCGCCCCCACTGACCAGGTCACCGCCCACACCACCCAGCAGCCGACCAGTTTGGCTGGAATAAAGGTTCCACTATTATTTTTTCTATTTCATTTTGTTAAAAAATATAAGCCCCGGGTACACATGTTATGAACCACCTTGTGGAATAAGCCCCTTTCAGAATAGCATGCATATTATAAAACACCTTGTATAATCTCACTGCAAATAATTAGTACTCAATGGCACACTTATTATCCCGGCAACGTATCGGCATCGCATCGCCCCTAAACAAATCTGGTATTGCAAGCGTTCATAGGTTACGGTAACCATTTTGTAGTAGCACACCAACAGGTGGGACGTAGGCTTGTTTGCCGACCGTCTACAAACATGACCCGAGGCGAGGCGATGCCGATTAGAGTGCGTTACAGTATGGAGTTTACGAAAGTAACTCTCTCTATTTGTAAAGTTTTCACGACTAAACGGCTGAACGAATCTTGATGAAATTTGGTATGGAGATAGCCTAAGCTCTAAGAAATGAAATGGGCTGCTTTTTATTTGAGTTCCGAGCGATCAAAGCCGCGCTCAGCCACTTAGTTGGTGATATAGAAGAACTAACGCATGCAAGCAATGAATGGCGGCGCCGGCGGCGGCCGGTCGTCTTTTCCAGTAAGTGGGCGCAGCCTGTAGTCCAGGAGTTCCAGAAACTTTAGAACCTGATATATACAAAGTAAAATAAATAAATCATCATTATTTCAGCCGACGGACGTCCACTGCTGAGTTCTCTCCTATATATTTCCAGAGCGTCCGATCTTATATATCTTATGTAACAACTAACCTAACCCATATTAAGCAATAAATTACTTTGATTTGATTTGATTCTTTTTGACCGTCCTACACTGAGCTTTCCGGTCCTTTCTGCCCGAGCACACTGTTTCTTTTACCATCGGTCATTAGCCCTTTTTAGGCCACTATACCTCAACTATATTTACACTATACCTTATTATTATTAGATCAGGAAGAAGCCTGACTTAATAATAATAATAATAAGTTTATTTCGGGCTGCGCGACACATTTTTTTATTTTTTTTTACTTTTTGTGGCTATGGTGTCACTGCGGCCACAACTGGCCTATTGTGATCGCCACTTTATTTGTGGAGCCCCTTTACAGAGCCTTTAAAGTTACGGTGCGGCACATACAAACATGTGTATAAATACGAATGGCCCATATTAACAAATACCTTACTTATCCAGGATGACCAAGAAAGAGCCAGTGGTACAACTAGCAAGCCAGCAGTTGGAAAATTGAGGCTAGTAATGACGTGTATCTTAACAACCCTACCAGCGAGGAGTCCAGTGATATCACAAGTTCCGTGAGACGAGAACGCAGGATGTTCAGTGCGGGGAACAAGTACGCGGTGATCAGCCCAGGGAGAGGCTTGCGAATGTTGTCCGCGATCTGGAATAACAGGACATCATCAGACCATAAACTACTCTTGAATAGAAAGACTTGTCTTCTTTTTTTTACATTTTTATAAGCTCTTATTTATTAGGGATTATAATTATATTACTTTTCTTTTGAGCCTCACGTAGTTCGATCGGCACCACACTGAAGCTTTAAATTCCATTTTGTGAAAAAGGATCATCGAAAAAAATGATAGGCACCAAGCCGTGTTTGTTGCCTGATTCTTCTAGGCTTGGTCGCGAGGAACAGGCGTAGCTTCACCTAGTTTCTAAGATGTTTTAAAGTGATCCTAATGATTTTATTGAAATAAATGCCCTTTGACTTTGACTTGAAATAAAAAAAAAAGATTACTTACACTATACGTTTGGTAACTTACATGTCCCTTTTCAAGGATACGCCCTTTCAAACCAACCCCTTAGAGCTGGTCAGTGACCTAATACAGTATGACCTAGAAAGAATCAGTGATACGACAAACAAGCAAACATATCCCTTTATAGGTACCTAGTACTACGAGTATACAGTCCCCCGTCAGAAAACCAGCGCCGCACCGTACATAATATTATGTTCGGTGCAGCTTTATGCTGAGACGGGACCCATTTGCCTCACACAACGCATACTACTTAGCCTACCACTTAGCCACCTACCTACTTTTTTATGTTTTCCTACTGCGTTGTGCCTACCTACCTATAAAGTATTTTCTATGTACCCACCTACGTACTGTACCTACCTGCGTTGTGGGCCAAATAAACAAACAAATTTTCTTTCTTTCATTCTTTCTGTATACAGGATGCGTTTTTTATCAGGGCCACTTCGGCGAAATCGGAAACCGTGAGAGTAATCGAAAAGTTGTGTTAGGAGTCACGGGCTCGATTTTGAAAAAAAAAGATCATTAAAAAAGTTGAAATTTATTTACAGTTATTCAGAAAATGTAAGTTTTTTTTTTTTTTTTTTTGCATTTTTGGTTTCTTTGTTTGTTAATAAGTAAATAAATGTACTATAACCATGTGTCTAAAGTTGTTGGAACACCATCAAAAAAAACATTTTTTGAATTCAACAATATTTATTTACCGAAGGTTAATTAGTAAAAAAATTATTAATTAATTGCTTTGCTTGCACATAGTCCGACCTAAATAATAGATACAGTGGTGGTCATCTAATTAGAAACACCTAGTCACCTGACATTTTTATAAAGTAACTAACATTATTATAGCATTTAATAGGAGGTTTTTTTTTTCACTACCTTACAATGTACTTTAATATCTCTAGTTTAATTACAAGCAATAATATTTGACAACCAAGACGACAATAAAAATAAATATCAGTGAAACAAAAAGTATCAATATCGTTAGGACTGGCAGAATGGACAACTAATTAGAAACATTGTATGACTTGGTTTGAAATTTGATTTTTTAAACTGAAATACAGTTCTCACAATTGTCAATCACATTGTAAATATTGCCGCCATTTCTAACTCATTACGAAAAGTTACTATTTATTGTTGTTTTATTAAAAATGGGTAAAAATAAGAGCTGTGATGCAGCAACGAGAAAAATTATAGTGAATTTTCATTTAAAACAAAAATGGAGTTACAGAAAGATCGCCGATTATTTGGAATGTTCCGTAAAGATGATATTTAACGCCCTCGCACATTTCAAACTACACGGAACATCAGATAACGTGCCAAGAAAACTTCGGCCCAGGAAGACTACAGTTCAAGAAGACAGGCTTATGCTTCGATTAGCTAAGGCGGACCCCTTTAAAGGATCCAATGTTATAAGAAAAGAGGTATTTTCAGAAGACGATCCTCGACACGTGTCCACTAAACTAGTTCGTAGACGGTTGGTTGAAGGAAAATTGTTAGGAAGGATCGCTAGAAAAGTACCACTACTAACCAGGCAACATAGAGAAAATCGTCTAGCATTCGCTCGCAAATATGGCAGTTGGACTATTCATCAATGGAAAAAAGTTTTGTTTTTAGATGAAACTAAAATTAATTTGATTAATTCCGATGGAAAACGATATGTACGACGACCAATAAACGAGGCTTTGAATAACAAGTACACTAAAAAGACAGTTAAGCACGGTGGTGGAAATGTAATGGTATGAGGATGTTTCTCAGGGTACGGGATTGGTCCCGTGAGAAAGATTGAAGGGCAAATGGATCAATATCAATACAAAAAGATCTTGGAAGAGACAATGATTCCATATTCCGAGGAAAATTTGCCAGTAACTTGGATATTTCAGCATGACAACGACCCAAAGCACACAGCACGCAGCGTTAAAGCGTTTCTTACAGAACAATCCGTGACAGTATTAGAGTGGCCTGCCAATAGTCCGGACTTAAATCCCATAGAAAATTTGTGGCACACTATAAAGACCAACCTATCGCAGAAACACGTTACTAATATTCATGGACTTACAGTGCATTTGAAGACGCTTGGAGAAGTATTCCTGTAGAAACTTGTTATAAATTGATTGAATCAAGGCCGCGTCGCTGCAAAGCTGTTATTGATAATAAAGGCTACCCTACCAAATACTAATTGTCTAAGGATGTAGTATTTTTAGTATTTTTCAAAACTATTGGGGTTTTGTTCAAATTAAAAATGATTTAAGTAGTCAGTTTTTTTCTTTCTTTTTTTCATCTTTCAGTTTTAGAAAAACAACCGTTGTTTTCTGTTATTAAAATGGTATAACAATGCAATATAATATCCGATACATCGATTTTAATACGTAGGAACACTCAATGATACGTTAAAAATTAGTTCGAAAGGGAATTTGCAATAAAAATATAAACCCAAGTAGGTGTTTCTAATTAGATGACCACCACTGTAAGTATGGTTTTATTTATAAATTTTCAGTTTTAAAGGTGTTTCAACAACTTTTTACAAATTGTTATCCTACATTTATTTATTAATTATCAAACATAGAACACAAAAATGCAGAAAAAATATAATCAACATTTTTTTTTGCAAAATCTATTATTTTTTTTGATGCAGATCTTATGTTTTTCAATGTCGAGCCCGTAACACCTAACATCACTTTTCGATTACTCTCACATGTGACATTTGAAATGTGACATTTTTCATTGAAAAAACACTATGCTAAAAAACAGCTGTTTTGGGGTCAAATCAGTTCAAACTGGATTATTCAGCTGTTTTAGGTAGCAATCTTGATGTCGACCTTTTCGAAAGTTTACGAATATAATTTTCCTTTTGTTAGTTTAACCCTTTGTAGGTACAGCCACACACATACCTAGTCCTGACTCCATCTACACTAGGGTAGAGGAATAGTAAATCCTAATTCCGAGTCAGCATTAAGGCTCGTATTCAGAGACACGACTCAAACTTAGATTTAATCACAGATCAGCTGAACTCTATTTAAGTACTGAATCTCTTCTCAAACATAACTTTTATTCAAGAACGGTACTTAAACTACTCTCAGCTGAATCGAGTCTCAAATCTGTACTTAAATATTCTCGTTTACATTTTGATTTATTTATAATTTTAGATTCGTTTTACGCAGAAATTCAAACAGCCAGGGTGGAAATAGAACAGAACTATAAAGTGAAGTATAAATATGCATCAAAGTACGTGTAACGGAACGAAAATGTCATTTGATTAATGTCTAATCAAATCTAAACTCAAGCACCGATTTCGTCTGATTGACGTTTCAGAATAAGCATTTACTCAGGTGAACTGTGATCATTGAATCTATACATAAATACTGTTCAAGAATTAGAATCACGACTCAAATCGAGATTTAAGTACAGATCAACGCTTGAGTCTTGTCTTTGAATACGAGCCTAAGTGTGCAAGTCCTCACCGGTGGCAGGTTGGCCTTCAACCAAGCATTGACAAGTGGCTGGAGGCCGACGACCCTGGTGTCCAAGTAGACCATGCCGCAGCGGGACACAGTGGCAGGCGACGCCACCGCCAGGTCTGCCACTTCAAAGATCATTCGCTGACGATCTGTCAACTTCATAATTTCACCGCTGGAGAGGCAGAGTTTCTTGTTATCGTCCAATACCTGAAAGAAAGAGATCTCATTATTTGTTTCAAACAGTGTTGTGTTCCTGCGGTGAGTAAGGTTGCCAGAGCTCTTTAGGGGGGAAGGGGGTTCGGGGTCGGCAACGCGTGCGTGATGCCTCTGGTATTGCAAGCGCTCATAGGCTACGGTAACCGCTTATCAACAGGTGGGCCGTATGCTTGATTGCCACCTCTGTTGTATAAAAAAAAAAAAAAAAAACTTCATCAGCCCGAGGAATTCCACTGCTGGACATAGGCCTCCCCCTATGTCCAGCCTCCCCCTAAGAGTTCCACAATGAACGTTCTTGAGCCTTTTCCATCCACCGACTTCCCGCAACCTTCACAATGTCGGCGGTCTATCGGGTGGGGGGCCAGGATTGTGGTCGCCATTTGAGAACCTTTATTCCCCAACAGTTATCGTTTCTGCGAGCTATATGGCCTGCCCACTGCCACTTCAACTTGCTAATACTGAGAGCTATGTCGCTACCAAAGTTATACAGTATGAAAGAAGCATATGCGTTTTTTGGTTGCGACATGCATGCGTTGATACATTTTAAATAAAATAAATAAATATTCCGGACATATTCACACGGTCAACTGATCCCAAATCAGGCATAGCCTGTACTATGGGTACCAGAGACTGATATACATAATAGATATATATTTAACACCCAGCCACAGAACAAACATCTGTGTTTATCACACAAATGTTTGTCCAGTGCGGGGATCGAAACCGCGACCTCTAGCGCAGAAGGCAGAGTTACTACTAACTGAGCTAAGAGGCCAGTCAACTTCCTACTATCCTACTAATAATAAAAAAGTTAAATTAGTTATGATGTGAAAATGTTTGTCACGCCGAAACCACTGACCGAACGGATTGGAATGCATATAGTAAAGCCTGGAATAACATATAGGCTCTTTTCTCCAGGTAACATGCAATCGAAGCCGCGGGCACAAAGCTAGTTATTAATAAATTGACTTACAGTATTCATGTTCTCAATCCACACCGCATCGACCGGTCCATCGAACACGTACCACCGCCTGTCCGTGTCTTCGGCGGCAATGCCCAGTCGCACCAAACTCGAGAGGATTCCGTCAGTCCTGACACAAACAACAAAGAAATTATGAAGATTACCCTTTGTTTTTTCCGCTAGTATACATCAAAATGTCCTAGAGGAAGACCAGCGTGGGTAGTTATCAACCCGCATCACGCTGAGCTAAGGTCCTTTTTGCAGCATCATGCCAAGTTATAATTAGTTAAATTGTTATGTTGTGTTACACTCTCTTGAGGGGTCATACATATTTTTAATGCAAATATTGATTTGAAGCTTTGCAATCATATTTTAACAATTAATGAGATACGGGTGCCAGCGATTTATAAATAACCACGTTTGAAATTGTGAAAAAAAATATTGAAGATTGAGTTAATATTGAACAAAGTTAAGGGCGCTCCTTTCCCTATACTGTGACTCCACGCGAGTGAAACCGCTTGGGTATAGAGATGGGTCGTACTTGCTATTTAGGTTTAAAGAACTTTATTCTCATACAAACACAGGGTTTACTTAAAATGAGATACATAATGAGCGATTATATTTAAGTTTTACAATATTCTAGCCTCTGGTACCTAACCTAAATAAATTATAACTAGTTAATTAACATTGAAGTGAAGTGATAACCAACTACATAATACATGTACATATTATTATTATTCAATTTGTAAAAACGAAACAGTAAATTAGCCAGTAGGTGGGTACTTAGGTAATTATGAAAAAGGTATGTTTTTATTTTAGTGTTACTTAATATTAGATAGGTAAGCATTGAAAGCATAGTATGTATTGTTACAGAGTATGTATGTGTAATTTAAGTTTATTTTTAAAGACATTCAAATTTTCACATTCCTTTATGTTGTTTGGTAAATTGTTAAATAATGTAGCTCCCTCTGATAGTATTGTTTTTTTACCATAATTAGTCCGAGTTTTAGCTACTTGTAATTTAATTTTATTTCTGAGATTATATTTATTTTCTTTTAGATTTAGTTTAATGTTTGATTGAATGGAGTTTGATGTAAGTTTTTTGATTAATATGCATGTATTATAAATGTAAAGTTTCTCTATATTGAAAATATTAGTTCTATTGTATAATTCTTCTGTCGGCGTAAGATAGTCATAATGGTATAATACTTTTATTACTTTGTTTTGGGTTCTTTGAAGGGGGGTTAAATTTGTAGTAGAAGCTGTTCCCCAAATTTCGACCAAATACTCTATATGTGACTTCGCAAGAGAGTTGTAAATAATGTTACGCACTGTTTTTGGTATACATTTTGAAACTTTGTATAGTGCACCCAGTAAGGACTTTAGTTTTGCTTTTACATGTTCAATATGGTTTTTCCATGTCAACTTGTCATCAATCCACAGACCTAAATATTTTTCTACATGAGATTGCTGAATAATATCATTATTTATAATTAATAGAGGAAAAGAGGGTATTTGTTTATTTTTTGCACTAAAGATCATGAAAGAAGTCTTTGATGTATTAATGGTGAGCAAATTACACTTGAGCCATTCATTTAAAATGTCTAAATCAGTTTGAGCTACAGTTATTAAGTCATGGATACTCTTTCCGTAATAAAAAAGACAAGTATCATCGGCGTATAGAGTTAGGTGCCCTTGTAAACCTATTGAATTTATATTATTGATATATATGAGAAACATTAAAGGACCTAGTATTGAACCCTGCGGGATTCCATAATTGACACTTTCGACACTGCTAGAAAAGTTATCAATCTTGACTACTTGTTGCCTATTAGTCAGATATGAAGAAAACATATCTAGAGCTCTGTCTCTGATACCTATATTGTGAAGCTTTTGGAGAAGTTTGGGGTGGCTCACAGTGTCAAAAGCCTTCTTTAAATCGATAAAGATACCTAAGGCCAGATTTTTCTCGTCAATATTCGTTTTAATTTTAGTAACAAGATCAATAACCGCTGTGAGGGTGCTTGATTTAACGCGAAACCCATATTGTTCGTCTATTAAAAAGGTTTTTTCTACTAGATACGAATTAAGTCTCTTGTATATAATCCTTTCAAATATTTTTGAAATTATAGGTAACACTGATACCGGCCTATAATTGTTGGGATCGTTTTTATTGCCTGCTTTATGTATCGGACTAACTTTCGCTATCTTCAGAGTATCCGGAAAAACTCCATTAGCCAGGCATACGTTGATACAGCGCGTTAGTTCATCAACAATTAAGTTCTTAATGCATTTGATTGCCTTAGTACTAATGCCATCAAAGCCAGTACTAGTATTACTGTCTAGTTGATCTATTAATTTAGACACTTCATCGCAGTCACAGGGATCAAGCTCACTTAAAGTTATTTCATGTATGTAAGCCGGGTCGTATGTTAAGATGTTGCCGTTATTGGTGTGATATTGATTCGGTATCCTACTTGCTAGATCAGCTCCTATTGAGGAAAAGAATTTATTAAAAATATCACAAATTTGGGGGCCGTCAGTGATTAAACCTTTATCTGTTTTTAATTTAGGTAATGTTGGGCTATCTTTAGTTTTATTTAATGATAGTTTGTTAATTGTTTCCCACATTTTTTTGGGGTCGTTGGAACTGTCGTAGAATAAGGAATAATAATAGTCTTTCTTTACCTTATGTATTAGGTTTTTTACTCTATTTCGTACTTTAATGTATTCACTATACATTTTTTTATCTTTAGGATTTATTTTAGTTATTTGCCATAAGTTATTTCGAATATTTATTAAGTCTATGATTTCTTTACTTATCCATTCGTTTTGGGGGGGGTTTTGAACTTTTATTTTGTTAATTTTATTATTTTTTATTTGTTCTAATAAGATGTTTTCAAGTTTTTCATAGTCGTCATTTAGGTTTGTAAATTCTAGTTTTTCGATGTTACTATATAGGTTTTCATAATTTAGTGCCTGATATTTTATTTTTTTGTAAGAAATTTTGGGTAAGCCGCTGACTTCAAGGAAAATCTGCTTATGATCAGATAGTGACGAATCTATTAGGGACATACTAAGTGACTGGTTATCTAAGTTAGAGTAAACATGGTCAATAATTGTATTAGTAGTGCTCGTTTGACGCGTACAGTACTTGCTATCCATTTTGTTTATTACTGTAAAGCCATTTTCATTAATTTCATTTATATACTGTTTTACCTTTTGTTCTTGACTAAGTAAATCTATATTAAAGTCACCAAAAACGATGGATCTTTTCCTTTTCTCTAGTTGCTGTGAAAATAAATCTAAGAAATTACTCAGGTTGCCGTCTCCAGGTCTATAAATAGCTCCAATATTTAATGATAGTTTGTCTATCTTTAACCACAGATAATGACAGCTGTCTTCTAACAGCTCCTCTGTTATGTCATATTTAATGCTTTCGTGTACATATATTGAAACACCTCCTCCTTTCTTCTTTTCCTTCTTGCCATCTTTATTTTTCCTATTAGTGTCTGTTGGCCTGTAGTTGTAAATATGCGAGTATTTCGGGATTCGATATAAACTGGCTTCATTTTCTGATTTAATCCAGGTCTCCGTAAAGATGATCACTTGAGTAGTTTTAGCTATCGAGTTCAGGATGCATTTTATTTCATCGAACTTTCCTGTAGTGCAAATACTCCGCAAATTGGCATAGAAGAAACGAAGTGATGAGCTGTGTAACTGTAGATCCTTGTAATTATCCACTATATGGTGAGATATTTCCTGAATTTTTTCGGTGCTATTATCTTTTTGTAAATAGTTATTTATTAGTTTTTTTGGTTGTTTACGTCTTTGTTTTTTATTATTCTTGGTGTCCCGTTAATGTATCTAATTATAAGATCTTTCTCTCCATTCTCAGTACGCTTTTTGAGGTCATCCCTCAAAGACAGCCAGTATTGTTTTTGTGATGGAGTTTGGTCGGCATACATTTTTATATTATCTGGTAGCTGCATTTTATTTCGTAACAGTTCTCTCGGGGTTACTGATTCGTTAAAGAACACCTTGATAGGACGACTTTTGTTGGGGTTGTACTTACCCAGACGTATAGATCTTACGGGTTTAGGGCATGCATTATATATCGATGTTATAGCCTTTAAGACCTCCACATCATCATAAGTACGTCTCAGTTTGAAATCTCGTTCATTTTTTTCATTGATTCCCATAATAATGATATTTTTCTCTCGCTCACCTCGGTCTCGTATCTCATGAATGAGATTTTCGCTCGCAAGAGTGGTTGGGGGACTAAGCGATGAGCTTTCGGCGTTTAACAGATTTTTCATCCTGGACATATCAGCTTCCATATCGTTAATTTTATGTTGGGTTTTCTTATTTTCTGATTTAATATCTTCTATCTCTGTATTTATGTGTTCGAATTGTTGTGTGAATTTTTCCGTCGCCTGTTTTATAGTTTGGATTTCATTTCTAATCTCCGATATTTCTTCGCGAATTAAAGTCATGTTTTCATTTTGAGTTTTGCCAAAATCTTTTAAGAAGGTCATCATTTCATTGCGAAAACTTGCGAAGTCCTTTTTAAGATCGTGTTCATCAGTGCGCTCTTTACGCTTCCTTTTATTTATATTTGTGAATGCGTCCGCACCATAATCGCCACAACTGGACAGGTTAGGCACGGAACTTGCTAACTCGCTCCCGCTTATGGACTTGGTCCCCGGAGAACGCTGTACGCTCATTGTATAATTTTGTATATGACAACGTTACGTGAAGTAGCAGTGGCCGGCAGCGTGCAGTGTCTTGGTACAAACGCGAGCGGGATGAAAAATAAGAGGCGCTACTCCTTACCCGGCCGGTGTGTTGAGGTGAGGGACGCTTGCGCGCGCGCCGCTGTGCGTTGCTCAGCAACAAAACGATGCAAGTCAGAGATTGTTCCACACTCGAGACTGTACTATCTTAGTATAGCTTTAAGAACGACTTTATGTTGTTTAGTACATTTAATTTTATGTAAATTTTTAGCACACGTCTGCTTTCGTCTAAGGCCCAGAGGCGAAAAAAAAATTTCACGTACCAGGTCTATAACGAACCGTAGGTATATTACAAGTACCAGATTCAAAAAACAAGAACTAAATACTTGAAAGTATTACTTTGACCGGATGTCGTAAGAGGCGACTAAGGGAAAAAAGCTAGGGGATGGGCAGCAGCGTCCCTCATTTTTAACAACGATAGCTCTAACTGCGCTCGCCAACCCGCATGCCCAGCGTGGTGAGTATGGGCGAATCCCCCTACATAATAAGGAATTTGCTCTGTCTGTGGGGGAGGCCATGTTCAGCAGTGGACGTCGTATGGCTGAAATGATGATGATGATTACTTTGACCACGCGAATCCACTGCACAAGTCCGCAGTGGACTTGCGCGCCGTACATGAGTATTTTTAATACGTCTAAGTATCGTGAAGTCGTACTAGGTACGCATAGTTCGATGCGAGAACCTGGTTTAAAAACCTGGTTGCGTAAATACGTACCACCTCAAGTGGGTACAGCTAGTAATAAAAATTAAATATGCGAGGTAGGCTAACCATTCATGCGTCTGCATATCAAATTCCCCATACAGCTGGCCCATAGTGATAGACTTGGGGTTGACAACAAACGTTAGCACGGTGGTGAATGGGAAGCCGTCCGGAGCTAATTTACCACGTATCACTGTCAGCGCGTCACGCAGGACCTCATAGCACTGTGAATAAATGAATAAAATAAATAAATATTCCGGACATATCACACACGGTCAACTGATCCCAAACTAGGCATAGCCTGTACTATGGGTACCAGAGACTGATATACATAATAGATAAATATTTAACACCCAGACACAGAACAAACATTTGTGTTAATCACAAATGTTTATCCAGTGCGGTAATCGAACCCGCGACCTCTAGCGCAGAAGGCAAAGTTACTACCAACTGAGCTATGAGGCCTGTAAATAGATAAACACTCACACTGAGAACTGGTTGGTTGCTTGGCTTGTCACTGGTTCTTTCTTGGTCATCCTGTACTCTGTAGGTCAGTAACCAGGTTAAGGTATGGTGGCCCTGAAAAGGGCCTATGACCGTCGATGAAAGAATCAATGTAGTGAAAGGATTAAAGTGCGCCTCTTAGAGGCTCCTTTTTTGCACAATTGGTGAACGTATACGTCCCTTCCGCTCTAAATGTGGTCAATTGTGGTTGGCCGTGGTGGCCCCGGCTGAAGAATAGGCCCCTCCATATCTACCTATCCTGGGATGTCGTAAGAGGCGACTAGGGGAAAAAAGGGGATGGACAGCAGCGTCCCTCATTTTAACAACGATAGCTCTAACTGCGCTCGCCAACCCGCGTGCCCAGCGTGGTGAGTATGGGCAAATCCCCCCACATGATAAGGAATTCGCTCTGTCTGTGGGGGAGGCCATGTTCAGCAGTGGACGTTGTACGGCTGAAGTGATGTGGTGATGATGTGGTTGGCCATAAGCGAACAAATGATCAAAATGGGTTCGAATCCCAGCAAAAACGTATGTTTTGCTTTTGCTAGTTTTTTCTCTATTGGTTTATCGCATAAGTCCCTTTCCGGAAAGTAAACATATTATGAATCACCTTGTATGTTTTAATAGATAATTTACCTTAGTTTTACCAGCCCCGGCTGGACCGACCAGCATCAGCCCGTGTCTCACCACGGTCGTCTCGTACAGTTGGATAATTTTGAATATAAACGCTGAAACAATTTAGAGAGTCATGGCTACAACTTCCCTTTTCGAAGTTTGTTCGAATCATTATCAGCACCGTATATAAAAAAATAATAAGAATGGCCTCCGTTTGTCTGAAACCAATGCATACATTGCGTCCGTTTCCAGGTATGTTTACATAAGATATTTATTTCTCAACAAACGTCAGAAAATAGGGATTATACATTCATCATCATCAGCCTGTAGAAGTCCACTGCTGGGCATAGATAGATAGATAGATAACACTTTATTGATCACCATACGGAAATAATACATAAGATCACAATTACAAATTTACACGGCAATACAATGGGCGGCCTTATCGCTAAGAGCGATCTCTGCCAGGCAACCTTAGGATGGACTGGACTGAAAAGATTAGAGAAGGGGCAAGATGGTGTTTCTTAAATTATGA
Source organism: Anticlea derivata (assembly GCA_947579855.1). NCBI lineage: Eukaryota > Metazoa > Arthropoda > Insecta > Lepidoptera > Geometridae > Anticlea > Anticlea derivata. The sequence goes on along the minus strand of OX388276.1, from coordinate 9,023,373 downwards.
AGAAAATAATTAACTATAAACAGAGCAAAGTAGGTATATTAAATAGATAAATCAAGATAATCATATATATATATATAATACATATAGTGACATTTATATAAACACATACAGGTACTATATCGTATATAATTATAATAAGTACACAGAATTTAAGAATGATAATATACAATAAACTTGTGCTTCACAAAGAGCAGCATGCCAGATAATGAGTGATGACCATGTTTTTGAAGATAGCAAGAGACTTGGCTTTCCTGATATTGACAGGCAATGCGTTCCACAAGCGAACAGCCTGGACTGTAAACGACTTCTCATAGAAGGTGGAAGAGTGAACTGGGACTTTAAGTTGCATAGACCTCCCTCAAAGAGTTTCACGACGAAAGGTCTTGAGCCTTTTCCAACCGCCGACTTCCCGCAACCTTCACAATGTCGTTGATCCATGGGGTGGGTTCGTGTTCGCACTTCGAAAATCTTTACTCCCCTACGGTTGTCGGTTCTGAGAGCTATACTGCCACTTCAACTTGCTCATTCTGAGAGCTATGTCGGTGACCTTGGTACGGATTCCGTTATTTCAGATTTTTATTGTAAAATGGCCGTGGTGGCCCCGGCTGAAGAATAGGCCCCTCCATATCTACCTATCCGCGGATGTCGTAAGAGGCGACTAAGGGAAAAAAGCTAGGGGATGGGCAGGACCCAGTCCCTCATTTTAACAACGATAGCTCTAACTGCGCTCGCCAACCCGCATGCCCAGCGTGGTGAGTATGGGCAAATCCCTCCACATTATAAGGAATACGCTCTGTCTGTGGGGGAGGCCATGTTCAGCAGTGGACGTTGTACGGCTGAAATGATGATGATGATTGTAAAATGGCTTAAACGCGTTTGTAAGTTCACAAAAAAACTTACAGTAAAGATCGTCGTATCCTCGCTTTATGAGCATGTTTCTGATGGACTGCTCCATGATGCCGTAGTCCACTACTGGGATCTCCACGCGTGGGAACAGATCTGATATGATACCTGAAACCGATAATTATGATGAAACAATTTTGAAGTTGGGAAAAGTTTTTCAAAGATATAACATCCCAAAAATGTTGTTTAATTATTGCAAATTTTTTATTTTTATTATAATTATTTTAATCGCCCCACGACTTTAAGAGGATTCAAAAATCATGATAAATTGTCGAGTGGGCGGAGTGAAGAAAATGACAGCGCTATGTACTGTAATTGAATGCGGAAAGAGATAGCAAGCGTTAGAAGGCGCTCGAAAGTAATCGACGTAAGCGAAATATAAGAAAATATTGATTATCTCAAAAACTATCTATTTTTTTTTAGTGTCTTGGATTTAGGTATCCAATGCTATTGTCTAACAAAATATTTAAAAAAAGTTATTTTTTGTTAGATAGTCTCAGAGTATTTTCGAAAAAACTGTTGCAGAGGACCCAACTTTAAAAAATAAATCTATTGAGAAAAGTTTTACCAATCGCGTTTCTGTCTTGGATTTACGTTGAGCATTTTGCTCAAGTTATCGTTGTCATAAAAACCAAAACTGTGCGTTTTGCAGTTATTAAGAAAAAACAATTCAAAAATCATAAAATAATTAAACCCTCACCTTAATCCACAAGCCTGGTAGTCATTTTTACAGCACTTTTATCCTCGCGATCAGATAATTGATAATGTCTAAGGGGTAATCAGAGGCACGTGGTAGTCATTAATACAGATCTCAATACCATCAGATTTTTTAAAATTTCTAAGGCGGTAATCAGAGACACGTCCAAACATTTGGCACCTGCCCACATTTTACCTAAATTCCCTTTGTGTGGGTTATCACCATAGAAACACAAAAATTATTACAAGTATGATGACAATAGCATCTTTCAACTCACAAATTCTTTCTCTCTTAGTTCTTTTTATTATTTTTTAATTTCTAAGGGGTAATCAGAGACACGTCCAAACATTTGGCACCTGCCCTACATCTTACCTAAATTCCCTTAGTGTATCACTATAAAGCCATAATAATTATTTAATGCATTGATAGAGCATCTTTTCACCGCACTGGTTCTTTCTCAGTTCTCACCATTGAAGAGCAGCAGATCATCAGCCAAGAACTTGGGCACGTTGACGTCACGCAACGAACGCAACACGATTTGCCGTTCGTCACCGTCCGGCATCTGACGGATGAGGTTACCGGCCACCGTGATCACCGTCTTCACGGCCCGCATACCGAAGTCATAATGATCCTGGGAAAATACTTTATTATTAATACAACTAGCTTATTTAACGTGTTATATATAGAGTCTGATCTCCATATCTACCTATTTGAGGATGTCGTAAGAGGCGACTAAGGGAAAAAAGCTAGGGGATGGACAGCAGCGTCCCTCATTTTATCAACGATAGCTCTAACTGCGCTCGCCAACCCGCATGCCCAGCGTGGTGAGTATGGGCAAATCCCCCTGTGTCATCTATCTGTGGGGGAGACCATGTTCAGCAGTGGAAGCCGTACGGCTGAAATATCTTCGGACGTCGTATAACACAGGGTGAGTTTTTTCCAGGGCCACTTAGGCGAAATCGGAAACTGTGTGAGTAATCGAGAAGTGATGTTAGGTGTTACGGGCTAGATTTTGAAAAAAATTAGATCTGCATAAACAAAAAGTTTTTTTTTTTAATTTCACAAACAATTCATTTATTAATTAATAAACAAAGAACCCAAAAATGAAACTTTTTTTAATTCTTATATTATTTTTTCAAAACCGAGCCCGTAACTCCTAACATCACTTTTCGATTACTCTCACGGTTTCCGATTTCGTCTAAGTGGCCCTGAAAAAAAACTCACCCTGTATATAGCTTCCGCCCACGGCATCGCTCACGTGGTACCTACGAGCACCTAAGAGGCGCACTTTATTCCTTTCACTACACAGATTGTTCCAACGACAGACGATCATATCATAGGCACTTTTCAGGACCACCATACCCGGTCACTGACCTAATACTGATGATGAACTAAAAATGACGATGACCAGGCCCCCAATTCTACTAATTCAATGACTTGAAAATGATAATGATCGCACCATTATCATTCAGTTTCGATTGTAGCCACCTTCGTTTCTTTGATTTCATTGGTCAATTGGTGTCACAATGACTGCCATTGATAATTGGATTGATCCGCACTGGACAAACATTTGTGTGATGAACACAGATGTTTGTTCTGTGTCTGGGTGTTAAATATGTATCTATTATGTATATCAGTCTCTGGTACCCATAGTACAGGCTATGCCTAGTTTGGGATCAGTTGACCGTGTGTGATATGTCAGAAATATTTATTTATATTTATTTTTTATTGATAAACGACTGTGATAGCAGAATACCAAAAGTGTCAAAATTGGCCATTTTGCCATTTAACCATTGCCATTTTGAAGCCATTGAATTAGTAGAATTGGGCCCCAGTAATGAAAGAAACTTACTTGTGATGACAGCTGCTCGGAACTGAGCCGGAAGGTGGTGGTAATCTTGCCAGCTAACAGCTTCGCTTCCAGGAAGCCGAAGGAGAACAGGGATATCTCCGCAATCAGCGTGTAGTCGGGTACCATCATGGATATGGGACGAAACAGCGCTTTCAGATTGTCCGGTAGCTCCGTACGACCTAGGAAATAAGGTTGGTTTTTGAATGGTTCTGATCACGTCAATAGTTTTGTGTTACTGCGGTAAGGTGCCAGAGGTCTTTAAGGGGAGGGGATACGGGGTCGGCAACGCGTGCGTGATGCGTCTGTATTGAAATCGTAAATAGGCTACGGTAACCACTTACCCACAGGCGGGACGTAAGCTTGTTTGCCACCTAAGTTATTATTTTATTTAATTTAATAATTTATTCCACACTATATTAATCCTTTTTTGTGTACAACAATTTTATTGTTGTTGTACAAAAGGAGGGCTTAATGCTACAAGCATTTTCTAACAGTCAACCTCCAAGGTTAAGTTGAACGAAAATGTCTCACTTGAAAAGGCCTGGGTTTCTAAAATGGTCACTTTGTCGCGATGAACAGGCGTAAATTCAACCATATTTAAAATGTTTCAAAATGATCCTATGCCATTTCAATGAATCTTTATTCCTACTATATCCTACTAATATTATAAATGCGAAAGTTGGGTTGGATGGATGTTTGTTACTCAATCAAATCAGAACAGCTGAACGGATCTGTATGAAATTTGGCACAGAGATAGATTATAGTCTGGAATAGCACATAACACGGCACAACACATTCGGCGGTGAGTAAGGTTGCCAGAGCTCTTTAGGGAGGGGTTCGGCAGGCAACGCATTAGCAATTCTCTAGCAGGTGTGGCTGATGTCAATAGGCGACGGTAACCACTTACCATAAGGTGGGACGTAAGCATGTTTGCCTCCGTAAAACATGAAAAAAAATGAATATTGAAATTGAAGTTTGACTTACCAGCGTATCCTGGGTTCATGGTGATGAAGACGGAGCATGAAGCCTTCAGTGGCAGCTCACAACCTTCAAACCAGAACTTGTCCTGTTTGAGGATCTGTGCCTTTTGGATCGTAACCACCTACACACAAATGTCAAGTATTATATAAAAAAAAATGCGTTTTATTATCATGTCTTGGTGCCCGGGATGAAGAATCATCATCATCATCATTTCAGCCGTAGGACCTCCACTGCTAAACACAAGCCACTCACATTTACAGAAACAATCATTTGGAGGGATTTGTCCATACTCGCCACGCTGGGCATGCGGGTGGGCGACCGCAGATAGAGCTATTGTTGTCAATCAATCAGGAATCAGTATTAGTTAGGTTGACGTAACAAAATTTTTAGGATTAAATTTAAGACAAAAATTTGAATTGGAAAATCATCATCATCATTTCAGCCGTACGACGTCAACTGCTGAACATGGCCTCCCCCACAGACAGAGCGAATTCCTATCATGTGGGGGGATCTGCCCATACTCACCACGCTGGGCATGCGGGTTGGCGAGCGCAGTTAGAGCTATCGTTGTTAAAATGAGGGACGCTGCTGCCCATCCCCTAGCTTTTTTCCCTTAGTCGCCTCTTACGACATCCGCGGACAGGTAGATATGGAGGGGCCTATTCTTTAGCCGGGGCCACCACGGCACACAATTGGAAAATGCACGTTGGTAATTTGTGTAAGAAATTGAAACAATTCTCTTACGCTATGTACATTCTTCGTAAGGTGGTCAATGAGGCTGCTGTCATAACAACTTACCATGGTTTGTTGAGTCTGCTTTACGATATGGTATTGTATTTTGGGGTAGTTCCACTTTGAAAGAGCAAATATTTATAAGTCAAAAGAAATGTGTCAGAGACATATGCAAACTACAAAAGACTGACAGCTGCAAACCTTACTTCACTCAACTGGGAATCTTAACATTGCCCTGTCTCTATATTTATGAAATATCAGTTTTTGTAAAGTGTAATAAGGACCTTTTTGAAAACTTAAGAAGCTGTCGGAATAACCACAAAATCAAACTACCCCGAAATAAAAATGGCGTTGTTGAACAAGAGTGTGCTATGTATGGCTGTTCGTGTGTACAATCACCTACCTAAACCTTTACTTGATACTTCAACCTTGTAGTATTCAAAGTGTGACTGAAAAAGTTACTATTGGAAAGGGCTTACTATTCAACCCATGATTATTTTAATGTCATTTTATGTAATAGCACTATTGTATTGTAATTTAAAGCTCTGACATACCTACTTAATTTTTTTTTTAAATATGTATATTGCATGCGTACAACGCTGAATATGGCTGCTCCTAATTTGTATTGTATTATGTAACAACTGTACCAAACCTATATTACGCAATAAATTACTTTGATTTGATTTGATTTGTTGATAGGGAACGCTGCTGCCCATCCCCTAGCTATTTTCCCTTAGTCGCATCTTACGACACCCATTTAGAAATCGACAGGCGTATTCTTCAGCCGGGGCCACCACGGCACGACGGTGGATGAAGAATAGGCCACTACATATCTTACCTATAGATGTCTCAACAGGCGACTAAGGGGAAAAGGCTAGGGGATGAGCAGCAGCGTCCCCTACTATAACAATAATAGCTCTGACTGCGCTCGCCAACTCGCGTACCCAGCGTGGTGAGTATGGTCAAATTCCCCCCACACTATAGGGAGTCACTCCGGAAATATGTGGGGGAGGCCGATGTTCAGCAGAGGACATCCTACGACTGAAATTACCATACATATGTACGCACGCATTTATAATATTACGTACTTCATACTAATATTTAGCATAGTTACTCACTATTGGCCGTGGTGGCCCCGGCTGAAGAATAGGCCCCTCCGTATCTACCTATCCGCGGATGTCGTAAGAGGCGACTAAGGGAAAAAAGCTAGGGGATGGGCAGCAGCGTTCCTCATTTTAACAACGATAGCTCTAACTGCGCTCGCCAACCCGCATGCCCAGGGTGGTGAGTATGGGCAAATCCTCCCATATGATAAGGAATTTGCTCTGACTGTGGCCATGTTCAGCAGTGGATGTAGAACGGCTGAAATGATGATGATGATGATGACTCACTATTGACAATGCATCTATGGTATTTACCTGTTGCGCAACAACAGACAACACTTCGATATCGATTCTGTTGAACTCGTCAAAGCAAGCCCACGCTCCCGAACTGAAAAAGATAAGCGTTCATTCATTTACTATAGGTATAAGTACCCTATAGATAGATAGATAAGATAAGATAGATAAATTGTTTATTTGACACACACACAAATACAGCACAGACAGAGATAAAAGCAAACAGAAGAAACAACAGTAGGTAACAATCACACAAAATAAAATAAAGCGTAGGTACTCATTCATTTACTATAGGTATAAGTACCCTATAGATAGATAGATAAGATAAGATAGATAAATTGTTTATTTGACACACACACAAATACAGCCCAGACAGAGATAAAAGCAAACAGAAGAAACAACAGCAGGTAACAATCACTCAAAATAAAATAAAGCGTAGGTACTTAGTAGGTAGGCAGGTTAACAGTAAAAAAAAGGGACTAATACAAGTAGCAATACAACATACACATGAGAGACAGTTGAGCCATCTAAATACCGTTACAAGCGATCTATAGATAGCTCAACTAGGGTACCCTACAGCTACCCTTTAGATACCTTATATAGGTAGGTGTCTACTAGGTTTGTTCGCTGTTACGTCAATTGTGTCCTAAATCTTTGTATGTTCCTATATTATTCTGCGTTTTTTGTGTGTTTCAAATAAACATTTTCTATTCTAAAATGTTTTGTTCCCATGAAACATAATGTTCTGAGGACCTCGGTGGCGTGGCGGGCGAGTGCCCGTCTGAGATGCAAAGGTGCGGGTGCTATTCCCACTGCGGGACCAAAGTTTGCATGATCTGCAAATATTTGTTCCGTGTCTGGATGGTACTTGATACAGGGAATCCTGGTGTGCGGTCTGGACTATGTCTGTGTGTGCATGTGACTGTTGGGTGTTACTTCCTTATTTATGATATGCTTGGAATGTAATGTCACTTACGCAGCTAATCCTTTGAAAAACTTCCCCATAGCCATGTAGTCCAGTTGATCGGAGCAATTGAACACCACGCATTGCACAGCCAACGCTTTTGCCAGATCCTGCAGAAAATTATAACTGTTAATATCTTACATATTTTCAATGGGATCAAAGTCAAAAAAAGCGTTCTATTCGACCCTAGCTTTCGCCCGCGGCTTCGCCCACGTGGTACCCGGATAAAAAATAATAATTAAAAAAAAAAACTGGACATATCACACACGGTCAACTGATCCCAAACTAGGCATAGCCTGTACTATGGGTACCAGAGACTGATATACATAATAGATATATATTTAACACCCAGACACAGAACAAACATCTGTGTTAGTCACAAATGTTTGTCAAGTGCGGGAATCGAACCCGCGACCTCTAGCGCAGAAGGCAGAGTTACTACCAACTGAGCTATGAGGCCAGTAAATATTACTTTTTAATACTTTTTATCCGGCTACCACGAGAGCTGGTAGCCTATATTCATCATCATCATTAGCCACTACTGAACACAGGCCTCCCCTCAGACTCAAATCGTCTTCCTATCATGTGGGAGAATTTGCCTAAATGGATTGGCGAGCGCAGTTATCTTTGTGAAAATAGGGGGACGCTGCTGCCCATCCCCTAGCTTTTTTCCATTAGTCGCCTCTTATGACATCCACGTGTAGGAGATATGAAGGGGCCTATTCTTCAGCCGGGCCACCACGGACAGTTAATGTTTTATAATCAACTTAGATTTAGACAGCTTAAACAAAGTTCCGGGGAATTAAATCGCTCAGTTGTTGTCTGTAGAGGACTTTAATAGTGTTTACTCAAGTGCGGGCAAGAAAAAATAAAAATAAATAAATAAATATTCCGGACATATCACACACGGTCAACTGATCCCAAACTAGGCATAGCCTGTACTATGAAACTGTACTAAGAAAGAACCAGTATCGCGAATTACCTTGGTGGTTTCAGTCTTCCCCGTGCCCGCGGGGCCGGCGGGGGCACCGCCGAATTTGAGGTGCATAGCGCACATCAGCGTCAGATAGCAACGGTCCGTGAGCGGCGTGATCACGAGCCGGCCGCTGTAGAACATATATTTACTAAGATAAATAAAAACGGTAATATACGAGAGCTCAAAGTCGCGCAACGTGCTATGGAGAGAGCTATGCTCGGAGTTTCACTACGTGATAAGATCCGAAATGAGGAAATCCGTAGAAGAACGAAGGTCACCGACATAGCTCTCAGAATTAGCAAGTTGAAGTGGCAGTGGGCAGGCCATATAGCTCGCAGAACCGATAACCGTTGGGGAGTAAAAGTTCTCGAATGGCGACCACGAACCGGGCGACGCAGTGTTGGAAGGCCCCCCACCCGATGGACCGATGACATTGTTAAGGTTGCGGGAAGTCGGTGGATGGAAAGGGCTCAAGACCGTTCGTCGTGGAACTCTTTGGGGGAGGCCTATGTCCAGCAGTGGACTTCTACAGGTTGTTGATGATATACGAGAACTCGCACCCTGAGGCTTCCGTACCATTACACGGGGTAAGAAAAACATAATACCATGTGCAGGAAGTGACAAACTTATATTTTGCGGTCGCTTACATAGTTTATTTTATGATATTGACCGCAAATATAAGTTTGTCTCGTAATAATCCAATTTTAGGTGTAAAAACATCGAAATTCCTCAATTGTAGAGTTTTTCTTATTTATGCCACACCTCCTTTCCTTTCCTGTTCCTCTATTGAGACGTGGCACGTCCACTGCTGAACATATACCTCCCGTCACGCAAAGGCACCCAGTAAGAAGAAAGAAAGAAAGAACATTAATTGTCCCCGAAACAACATAGGTATCACAAAAAGTATGTATGTCAATAGGTTTTTAAGTCATGACCCCGTACTAACAGCTCAGTGATTTTTTTAGGGGGTGACGTAATCTGACATCTTAAAAATGGTCAGGTAGCCAATCATGGTAAGGCCCATGGTCGGATCTAAATTATACTATAAATTCGGCTAGACTGCGGCTTCGCTCGCGCGGTACAAGTTGCCTATGACATTCTCCAGACGTAATCGTAGACGTAGACACAGACACAGACGCATACGTTCACATATTTGCCATTTTCCTCGGAATGGAACGCACGTACCTCAGAGGAAGTTTGAAAGTAGCGCCAGTGACTGAGAAGTTGAAGAGCAAAAGGTTAGCGTGGTATGGGCATGTCATGCGGAGGGAAGAATGTCATGTGACTAGAAGAGCGTTAAATATGAATGTGGAAGGATATAAGGGAAGAGGTAGACCAAAGAAAAGATGGATAGACTGTGTGAAAGATGACATGAGTAAGAAAGGAGTGAATACTGATATGACGGCTGATAGAGGGGAGTGGAAGAGGAAAACATGTTGTGCCGACCCCACATGAAGTGGGATAAGGGCAGGGAGATGATGGGACGCACGTACCTGTTACCCAAATACTCGTTGGAGTATGTGAAAACGGAGTTCAAAGCCTTCACGTCGCATTTGTTCTGGCTGAACTGTCGATAGTAATTGGACGTGTCCAGTCTGTTCTCGTCCTGATATATATCAGCGGTTTCGCCTTCTTCTAACGGGTCCATATCACGGACCACTTCGTAGTATCTGTAGAGAAAGTTCTTATGAGATATATAGTTAACACAGTTACTAACTAGCGCGGGAGGTAGGTGGTTCTTAAACTGTATGCTTACCGTCATTTATTTTTATTTAGGTGGGTACTTACTCCTTTGTACGTAGGAAGTATGTTACAATAATATGACTGTTATGGTACCTGCCTAACAAGAAGAGCTGGAACCAACTAAATGTTACTTTAAATAAGTTTTTGTAATAAACATTTTTCATTTTCATTTTCATTTTCATTTTCATATAGATAACTAGCTACCTAGCCCGCGGCTTCGCTCGCGTGGTACCTACCTAAAAAGTAGCCTATATGCTATTCAAGTTAAAGAACTTTACCTATTACAAATTTCAACGAAATCGGCCGAGCTGTTACGGCGTGACTGAAAAAAAAAACATCCCTCCCTCCCCCTTCCACTACCGGACAAGCAGACGCACAGGTAATTACCACCCTTACCTGGTCGACATACCACAGTGTCGAACCAAACGTTTCTGCTCCACCTTTATTATAAGCACTGGCAAAGAGTGGAACGATCTGCCAGCGTCTGTTTTCCCGGATGAGTACAATCTAGGAGTCTTCAAATCTAGAGTGAATAAGTTCCTTCTGGTAAAGCGTGCTCCATCTTAGGCCACACACATCTCAAGTGAGATGGTGGTCAAACGCCTAACCATCACCAATAAAAAAAAAAAAAAAACCAAACATCCTCACAAACTTTCGCATTTATAATATTATTAGGATAATAATAAAACCCAACAGTCACATAAATTTATAGTTGCAAAGGTATAATCTACAGTCTACACTAATATTATTAAGAGGTAGAATTTGTTCGTTTGTTTGTATGTAGGGGGGTCATCATCTTCCTACCCGTATCCCACATCATGTGGGATGCTTAACATGTATTCTTCTTTGATTCCCTTCGTCCTTCCCTCTATCAGTCATCATCTGAGCACTGACTCCTTTCTTAACCATATCCACTTTCACACAGAGAAGACTAGGGTGTAATCTCCGGTAATACAGCACCGATTCTAAAAAAATATTTCACTGATAAAAAGCTGCACTATCCCTGTGTAACAAAGTCTATATATTTTGATAAAAGCGACTCTTCCTAACGAAAACTCAATATTTGTAAATCAAGTCGAATGAAAAATCACTGTTTGGCTTAGGTCCTAAATAACACTATTTTCTAATATGTGGAAGCTAATTTAGTCTGTGGCTTTACCACAGAATAATATTAGGTAAGGTCAATTATTAGTGCACGCAATTGTGCAGACTGTGGTATGCGAGTGTATCGTTCCTGATCTGGAAATGTATAGATGTTAGTTCACGCGACTGTGCAGATTGTTGTATGTGAGTGTAGCGTACGCGCACGCGACCGTGCAGATTGTTGTATGTGACTGAGGCGTACGTGTGCAAACTGTGGTATGTGAGTGTAGCGTATGTTTGCAGACTGGTATGTGAGTGTAGCGTACGTGTGCAGACTGTGGTATGTTAGTGTAGCGTACGTGTGCAGACTGTGGTTTGTGATTGTAGCGTACGTGTGCAGACTGTGGTATGTGAGTGTAGCGTATGTGTGCAGACTGCGGTATGTGAGTGTAGCGTACGTGTGCAGACTGGTATGTGATTGTAGCGTACGTGTGCAGACTGTGGTATGTGAGTGTAGCGTACGTGTGCAGACTGCGGTATGTGAGTGTAGCGTACGTGTGCAGACTGGTATGTGATTGTAGCGTACGTGTGCAGACTGTGGTATGTGAGTGTAGCGTACGTGTGCAGACTGTGGTATGTGAGTGTAGCGTACGCGTGCAGACTGTGGTATGTGAGTGTAGCGTACCTGAGCTGGCACATCCACTGGAAGTCGGTGACGTTCTTGACGCCCTCGTCGAGCAGCGAGCGCGTGACGTCACGCGCGTGCACCTCGATGACGATGAGCGCGCACAGCACCTCGCGCTGGAAGAACGTCAGCTCGCCCTTCACGAGCGCGCGCAGGCTGTCCAACTGTGCACAAACGATAAAACGTATTGTTAGCCCCTTCGTCCATGAAGCTACGCAAAAGTGACGGAACTCATTAGAAACTAGAGTTGCGGACTGATTGGAAACTCTGACTCGTCCACGACGCTACTGGAATTTCCTGAAACTCAGTCACTCAGTACACGATTTTATGTAAACAAAGTTTTGAAAACGAAAATAATTAACATGACTAGTGATAATTCGAGCGATGGCATGGAATTATTACTTCTCCAGTCACATAGACTTCAGAATCACATAAAATTACTTTTTATTCGTTCATTTTTCAACAGATTCTCGAAACCAGTCGCCTGGCGACCAGCATGTTGAGTCGCCAGGAGACTAGTTACAAACGCGTTCCTTTTGAGTAGCGTCATGGACGGACGCGCATTGAAATACTAGTGCTATCACAGTCAGGCTACTCATAAGTGACTACAGTTTCAGTCGCGTTTCTTTTGAGTCGCGCCGTGGACGAAGGGGTTTAGAGTTCCATATTTACTTTGTTATTTTTATACAAACCAAATCAAAAGATGTTTAGTTCAATAAAACCACCAGGATCACTTTGAAACGTCTTGGGAACTAGTTGAAGCTATGCCTGTTCCTCGCGACCAAGCCTAGAAGAATCAGGCACACGACTTGATGCCTATAATTTTTCTCGATAATCCTTTTTCACAAAATGGAATGTAGAGCTTCAGTGTAGTGCCGATCAAATTAGGTGAGGCTTGAATTAATTAACAATCTAATTAGTAAATTTTTTTTTTTTTATACAACTGAGTTGGCAAACAAGCAAACGGCCCACCTGTTGGTAAGCGGTTACCGTAGCCTATGAGCGATTGCAATACCAGAGGCATCACGCACGCGTTGCCGACCCCGAACCCCCCACCCCAAAAGAGCTCTGGCAACCTACTCATCGCAGGAACACAACACTATTTGAAACAAATAATGTTATTTGGCTGCGATCTTCTGTAAGGCGGAGGTACCTCCCCAGGCGGGCTGCTCCAATTCAGAACGAGAAAATCTCGCTGTGCCCTACCTCCTACCAAAAAAATTTTCCCTAACAACCTAATATTTACCATGATTATTTTACTCGATATTATTTTTATAATTTTCGCTCGCGGCATATCATTGCGGGATATTTACCATGATTTAAGTATATACGGAGTAAACTCCATGATCATCGCGCATGAAACTGTACCGATATATCCGGGAACAAATAAATTCACAAAACATGGTAATTATCCCGCAATGACATGCCGCGAGCGGAATCTATATAAAAATAATTCTCTTTTAGCGAGTTTCGTTCCACCTGTGCCAACATCTCTTCCATAAAGCCATCCATCCTGTAATCCGCGATTGCCTGCTCGACGCCGGCGGTCCAGGCGGTCTGCGAACCCGCTATTACCACCTGCCCTGGCCAGCGCAGCACCCACTGAGCGCGGGGAATCGCCCACAGCTCTTCTAGGCCAACGATTAGGGTCAGGCGAACTGAAATTAAAAAATATCATATTCCGGACATATTAAAAAAAAATATTCCGGACATATCACACATTGTCAACTGATCCCAAACTAGGCATAGCCTGTACTATGGGTACCAGAGACTGATATACATAATAGATATATATTTAACACCCAGAAACAGAACAAACATCTGTGTTAGTCACAAATGTTTGTCCAGTGCGGGAATCGAACCCGCGACCTCTAGCGCAGAAGGCAGAGTTACTACCAACTGAGCTATGAGGCCAGTCGAATCATGAAAACCAGCTATGCTTTGCATGGCACCTTGTAACGCAGCAGTGAGCTTAGCCAAGGCCTGTTTGACTGCACCCGATACAGAGCGAAGAAATTATCTCTTTCACATTTTAAAACGGTTCGGGTGTTACCTAGATTGTTAAAATCATCCTCAAATTAAAGCAAAATCCAGCGCTGCTTTGCATGGCACATTGTAACGAAGCAGTAAGCTGAGCCAGGGTCTGTTTGACTGCACCCGACACAGAGCGAAGAAATTATCTCTTTTACATTTTTAAACGGTTCGGATCTTGCCTAGATTGTTAAAATCATCCCCAAAGTTCCGAACGCCATAACAATTTTGCTTTCACAAGTAAGTCAAAGTCAAGTCAAAAGGCGTTTATTTCAATAAAATCACTAGGATCACTTTGAAACGTCTTAGAAACTAGGTGAAGCTACGCCTGTACGTCGTGACCCTATAGCCTAGAAGAATAAGACTGCTCGGTGCCTATACTTTTTTCGGTGACCTTTTTCACAAAATGGAATTTAGAGCTTCAGTTGTGGTTCAGCCTGAAATGGGCCTATGACCGTCGGCGATAGAATCAGTATAATGAAAGAAAAGTGTGCCTTTCTATTCGTGCACTAAACTTGCTTATCGTTTGGGCTATGACGGTGACTCGGCATGGTTTCTATATATTATATATTATCTAATTAAATATAGGTATATTTTTATACAGTTAGGTTTATGTATGTTTATATTTAATATAGTATTCTATCAAACATTGTAGGTACACGATCCTCCCTCTATAAAAACATCTCTCTAGCCTCAATGGTTTGCTGGAAGAAATAGACACACACAATTAACATAGATAAACAATTTAATTTATCTATGTTAATTGTGTGTGTCTGTAGTGGCAAATATTTTTTTTATCTGTCCATCTACCAAACCATTCATTTTTCTTTTTTGTACACAAGAAAAAAACAGATATATAAATTAGAAAGAAAGGTATGTACAAAAGCGAGCTTAACCCTAAAAAAAGTTTTCTTCCAGCAAACCATTGAGGCTAGACTAAAGTACATATAATAGGTAGGTATAAATAATCAAAAGAGCAATTTTTAAAAAGTAGGTATCTTAGAGTAGGCAAGTTTGCGTGTGCTGCAGTACGACAAATAGGCTATGGCTCAGTGAAATATTTTGCTTAAAAGCAAAAACACTGATTTTCAGCCAAAACCTGATCGAGAGCGAGCAGAACTTACTTGTATGTCTCATAGTATCTTCCAGCAGTAACAGCCACTGTTCGACGTTGGACGATGGGTAAAACCTGTATTTCAAATCCACAATCTCTCCTTCGCTGGAGTGCATCTGACTTATCTTCAGATCCGCCTCGAAGGTCACCTGCGAAAAATATCATACTTTCTTGTCACTGATTCTTTCTTGGCCACCCTGTATAAGGTCAGTGATCAGATTGAGGTATGGTGGCCCTGAATAGGAACAATGATCGTTGGTGAAAGAACCGGTGTGGTGGAAGGATTAAGGTCCATCTCCTTTCATGCACATGTCTTCAAAATTTAAAGGTTCTAGGACATGCCGGTTTCCTCATGATGATTTCCTTCATTATTTAGATGCAACAGCATTGCGCACAAAACCTTTGGTAGCGAAATATTCTTTGGTGCATGACCGGGACTCGAACTCACGACCTTTAGCTGTATTCTTGAGATACAAAGAGTGTCTTCTCTAATTGGTTTTTGACGTTTTTGTGTGTCCAAATAAATGTATTTTCTTTCTTTTTATACTAAAGACCGGCTTTGCTTTTCATAACAAAAACTAGGTAAAACTTCATTAAAAATTCATGATTGCCATCTTGCAAGCATGAATGAATCTAAGTTTCCTAGAGTCTAGGACGCCTGGCTCGCTTCGCTCTCTAGTAACAAACCTTGGCAATATTCTCGAAGCATTTCCTCAGATGCGGCTGCACGGCCCTCGGGTTGCGAGACTGTGACAGTATCTCAAGCAGTTCATCATCAGACAGGAAGAAGAAGCGAGGGAATCTCAACCTGTAAATAGGTGAAGAGTTTCCAGATTAAAATTGCACGCTCAAACGCATTCACAAGTTAAATGTCAAAAAAGGTGTTGCTTATTTTAATAAAATCACAAGGATCACTTTGACATTAGGTTAAGCTTTGCTTACCTATTTCAATAATTTTTGCCTGAATCTTCTAGACTTGGTCGCGATGAACAGACGTAGCTTCACCTAGTTTTTAAGACGTTTCAAAGTGATCCTAGTGATTTTATTCAAAGTCAAAGTCAAAAGGCTTTTATTTCAATAAAATCACTAGGATCACTTTGAAACGTCTTAAAAACTAGGTGAAGCTACGTCTGTTCATCGCGACCAAGCCTAGAAATTTCAGGCAAAACGAAGGCGGACGCTAAATATTTATTGTGGTATTATGGCAGAAAAAGGTATGAAAAAAAAACAAAACCCTTATTATCGCTACTGTTTTTCTCTTTTTGTAGGAAAGAATAAGCTGTCTTTGGGGATTTTACACTATAAAGGCTTATAAATATGTACCGTTTGAGTTCCATATACTCGGCTAGTCCCTTGGCAACGACCGCTAATAAGTGGCGAGCTTCTACCAGGCTGTCGAGAAGGCGGCTGTCCGGGCAGATAATCATTATCTGTAGTACACAAATGGTTTTCTATATTATTTATTGTACACAAGAAAAACAGATAACAGATAGAAAGAAAGGTATCTATAATGTACAAAGGCGAGCTTAGCCGTTAAAAGTTTTCTCCCAGAAAACCTTGGGAAGCTAGAGAGAAGTGATCAAAGAATTATGGCAAATGAAACCCTTTTTTCACATCCTGACGGAATGTTTGCTTTTAGTAGGTTTTTTTTTTTTTTACTTTTTGTGGCTATGGTGTCACTGCGGCCACAACTGGCCTATTGTGATCGCCACTTTACTTGTGGAGCCCCTTTACAGGGTCTTTAAAGTTCACCGCAAAGCCCAGCAGCTGTTAAAAACTGAAGGATTTTCTTTGGGGTGAGTTGCTTTAGCTCCATTGGGCTGAGGATGTGCTTTCCCAAATGGATGCTACGTTTGAGCATAAGTGCTCCGCACTCACCTAGCAGAAGCCTTTTAGATGGATTGTATTTTTTTACGGCAATCTGCTGCTCGTTCTAAAAATAATATTGAATCGTTAGAAGCAAACGAGTCTCACTTCATTTACTTATACCATAGACTAATAATAACACAATGGTATTATTATTAGTCTATGCTTATACTGTACATGAAAAGGCCTCATAGCTCAGTTAGTAGTAACTCTGCCTTCTGCGCTAGAGGTCGCTGGTTCGATTCCCGCACTGGACAAACATTTGTGTGATGAACACAGATGTTTGTTCTGTGTCTGGGTGTTAAATATTTATCTATTATGTATATCAGTCTCTGGTACCCATAGTACAGGCTATGCCTAGTTTGGGATCAGTTGACCGTGAGTGACACGTCAGGAATATTTTTTAAAAAATATGTTATAGTACCTTAGGGCAGGCGGCAGCGGAGCCCATTACCCGCCGCCAGATCCTCTCCATGGTGCCGTATTTCTTCGCTTCCAGCGGCAGCTGCCTGGATATGTCTTCAGACGTGAAGATGGGCTCCAAGTACATCCATTCTCTGAAACATTAAGATTTTTTCAATTTATTTTGTACTAGCTTCCGCCCGCGGTTTCGCTCGCGTGGTACCTACATAAAAAGTAGCCTATATGTTATTCTATATAAATAACTTTATCTATTCCTAGTTTCAAAGAAATCGGAAACGCGTGCGTGATGCCTTTTCTATAGGCTACGGTAACCAATTACCAACAGTTGGGCCGTATTGCTTGTCCTTAGTTCTATAAAAAAACCTAGTTCTGACATCTACGGATTAACTTCTGACATCTACGAACTTAGACATCTAAGAACTAACTTGTGACATCTACGAACTTAGACATCTAAGAACTAACTTCTGACATCTACGAACTTAGACATCTAAGAACTAACTTGTGACATCTACGAACTTAGACATCTAAGAACTAACTTGTGACATCTACGAACTCACTTCTCACATCTACGAACTCACTTCTCACATCTACGAACTTTGACATCTACGAACTTAGACACATAAGAACTAAATTGTGACATCTACGAACTCACTTCTGACATTCGATCCATTCGTCGACCACCTTCTGCGTGAGCCTGAGTTTCTCGTCCCACTCCGTGATTCGGAGCTCGAATGCGGCTTTGAAGGGGGAGAAGCCGAGCTGCTGAGTGGCCATCAGATGCTCGTCCAGCAGCTGAAGGGTCTCGTCTGCGATCTTCATTATGAACGTGCCTGGATGAGACGAGATTCAAAGTTTTATTGACTCGCGTGGTATCTTGATAAAAAGGGGCAGTTTTGAAAAACTTTAAAGTCCGTATTTCATTATTTGACTTTATGAGTATTTGTACCAAGTTTCAGATAAATCTCTCCATGGGTTAAGATTCTCCCATACAAACTTTGACATTTCATTACACCCTTTTAAGGGGTACTTTTGAAAATACAAAAATGCAGTTTTGCCTTATTTCTATCATACATTATTTTTAGAAAGTTTCAAATCTGTAGGTTCAAGTAATGCAAATTTTCATACACACGCTTAACCCCATTAGACCCAGAACAAATATTTGCCGATCATAGCGGTTCGTGAGAGGATCGTGACACACAGACAACAAAGTGAGAGATATGAAGCCCTAAAAAGTAGAATTACTAACCAGTTGTCTTATAAGGTGCGATCTCCATAGCCCTGGCAGCCCAGTCTCCCTGCATCTTGTCCAAGGACTGTTCAATAACGTACTCCTTAGAAGCCAGCTCCCCAATTTCGGCGATCAGGTTACCGTGCGCCGCCACGCCTTGTTTCAGGCACATCGTAAACGTTTGCTTGTCGTTCATCGTCACCGTGATTCCTGAAATTTACAACTTACAACTCAGACTAACGTATATATACTAACGTAATCATGTATCGGTGGAACAGTATACCTAGCTGCATTATACCTAATATTGTGTACTATAGTTTCACACAAATTTATTTTATCACCCGGATATGATGACCCGGATGTCGGATGCCATTTGCTGCTAGCTCGATGATAAACCTTACCTACCTACATAGGTTATAATAATGATCTGTGCCTTTCTCTTCATCGCCTGATAGCGGCTGATGGCTTCCGAGAATCAAACCTGCTGTGACGACAGCAGACATTTTATGGCGAGGCTGAAAAGCAGCGTAGCTGAGCCCTTGACCATTTCACCTGTCTACCTACATACCAAATCTTGGTTTTCTGTAATTATATCATGTATGTATCTTTATAACTGTAGGTAGGAATTAATTAGTGAATAAATTCTTAGTGAATAAATGCCCTTTTATTTTATTCATTTTACTTATATATACAAGCTTCCGCCCGCGGCTTCGCTCGCGTGGTATCTCCATATATAGCCTATATTATATTCTAAGTAAAGAACTTTATCTATTCCAAGTTTGGACGAAATCGGTTGAGCCGTTACGGCGTGATTGAACCACAAACATCTAAACATCTAAACATTAAATCCCCGTAAACTTTCGCATTAACAATATTAGTAGGATTTTATTACAATACATAGTTCTGACTCCCGCCGGTGGACCGATGACATTGTGAACGTTGCGGGAAGTCGGTGGATGGAAAATGCTCATGACCGTTCGTCATGGAACTCTTTAGGGTAGGCCTATGTCCAGCAGTAGACTTCTCCAGGATGATGATGATTTCTTACCAGCTCTGTCCATGAACTCGTTCCAATGGCGGTCCTTCATGCCCGGGTTCCTGACGGCTTGTATAATCGGGATGAGGGGCCTAAACTCATCAATGTCGTCCTGAAAAGTAGTAAGGCCCCATTACTTGACAGCTGAAAACTCCCACTCACACGTCAGATTTCTACGGTAGATCTTACACTTGCAAAGCTGCTAAACTCTGGAATGCACCTATCTTTAAAATCTTAGTTTTCCAACATTACTTGTCTTCACTTTCTCCTCCATCTTAACACTTGTTTAGACTTTAAATTATGTGTATGTATGTATTCCTTGATATCTTGGTCTGTAGGTCTCTATCTAGTATCTTTTTTTTTTTTTTTTTTTATCCAACTGAGGTGGCAAGCAAGCATACGGCCCACCTGTTGGTAAGCGGTTACCGTAGCCTATGAGCGATTGCAATACCAGAGGCATCATGCACGCGTTGCCGACCCCGAACCCCCCCACCCCTAAAGAGCGCTGGCAACCTTACTCATCGCAGGAACATAACACTATTTGAAACAAATAATGTTATTTGGCTGCGATCTTCTACAATAAGATTCTAAGGCGGAGGTACCTCCCCAGGCAGGCTGCTCCAATTCAGAACGAGAAAATCTCGCTGTGCCCTACCTCCTCCTATTATAGCTCCTATTTATATATATTACCTATCTAAATTTATTTATTTATATATTATATATTTATTATGTATATTGTATATATCTTATCTATGCATTTATATTATTTATGATATTAGTATATAGGTTTTGTAGTTTTAAATAAAAAGTTTTATTTCCTTGATTGTGCATTTTCTTTGGGTGTACAATATAAAGCTATACTCTATTCTATGGATTCATATGGATTCTCGGATGGATGGATGTATCTGAACGGCTGAAAGGATCTGGATGAAATTTGGCACAGAGATAGGTTAGAGGCTACTTTTCATCCTCGTCAAAAGAAAGAATAACAGTCATCTGCACAAGTAATGGCCATAGTGCATAAGTGACCAAATCGGTGACGTTTTGGAAAAAGGCCAGGTCAAGAGTACCCTAAACCGACGAGTATAAATGAGGAATGTGTTGAGAGTGAATGAAGCAAAAGAAGTATGTCAGGTCTCTGCCTACCACTCTGGGAAATAGGCATGATGTTATGTATGTATGTATGCACAAGTAACTCACTCTGATGGTAGTAGCGACTGCCTGAACTTTAGGCATGTCCGAAAACGTCCGGACACACTTCACAATAGTCTTGTAGTACTCGTTGATGAGAGGTTCTATGGCTTCCGCGTCTACATACATCAGCGGGTTGTCGAACCAGACCTCGCGGGCTTTCAGGAAATCTGGGAAGCAAAGAACAGTTATTATTATTATATTTAAAAGCTCTTGTCGATGTAATGATGCAATTTCCTCCATTCTGATATTTCCAATTATTATTTTATTTATTATTAATTCATTTATTTCAGACTATTGTAAAGTTGCCGTAGTGGCCCCGGCTGAAGAATAGGCCCCTCCGTATCTACCTATCCGCGGATGTCGTAAGAGGCGACTAAGGGAAAAAAGCTAGGGGATGGGCAGCAGCGTCCCTCATTTTAACAACGATAGCTCTAACTGCGCTCGCCAACCCGCATGCCCAGCGTGGTGAGTATGGGAAAATCTCCCCACATGATAAGGAATTTGCTCTGTCTGTGGGGGAGGCCATGTTCAGCAGTGGACGTCGAACGGCTGAAATGATGATGATGATGATGATGATTGTAAAGTTACAGGTCTTATTTAACTTATTAAGAAGTTTGCTATGGAGATGGGGTGAACCCAAAGTTACCGCGCCAGCAAAGCCGCGCACAAGCGCTAGTTAAACTAAAATGCGATAAAGTAGCCCTGTGTCCTTGTCTGTCTGTTTGTAACCTGCAACAATTTCGATGAAATTTAGCGTGCAGATAGCATAAACCCTGTGTAAGGATATGTGATAGTTATTATTTGCGAAACGCATCCGCTCCGGAAGGGGGGATCGGGGTCGGCATAAGTTCGGGTGCGTGATGCCTCTGGTATTGCAATGGTTCATAAGCTACGGTAACCACATACCAACAGGTGGGCCGTAAGCTTGTTTGTATGTTTGCCACCTTAGTTGTAAAAAGAAGAGGTAGAAAGTAAGGGCATAATACCTGATGCGGTGACCCACAGGTTTCTGTACGGCTCAAACTCCTTCACCAGCCGGTTGAGGTCCACAAACGGTACTACGGGCTGTCCGAACAGCTTCTGCCTCAGGTTCAAGACCCGGCCCCAATCCTGGGAGTCCTTCATGCCCTTCCACGCTTTCTTGATATCGTTCGCTATCTCGTGCACCTGTCATATACAAGGTACTTTTTTTATATTTAAGATCTTTATTAAACGAAGTAATATAAAATATACCTAAACACAGTCTAGAGTACATTATAACATAACATTTTGATTAAGTAACTCGACAGGCTGCACAACGCCTTTATGAGTTTTTTGACAATATATATATTTATGAAAATGCTACTTTATAAATCTAACGTAAAAGTTGCTTTTATTGTTTATTAGCATTATTTTAAATTTAGGAAGTATGTGCTCTTTGTAAGCGCGCATTTTTATAGGTGTACATAGTTTATTTTTATTTTTAAATTATCAAGCAAGGTACTTAACTAACATATTATCAATAGTTATCGGGAAGTTATTCCAGGCAAATTAACATACAATATTAACAAAGCAATAGTATTTGTTGCTTCTCTCGACAAAATAGGGTAGAAATAGATCAATGGGAACGGCACGGCAACGGAACGATGTAGGACGTCCACTGCTGAACATTACCTCCCCCATAGATTTCCAGAGCTGTCCTACTTCCTATGATGTGGAGGAAATTCGCCCTTACTCACTCGAATATGAAGGGTCATTTTGAAAAATAAAAAATAAATGTGGAGAATAAAAAATATAAGGTCATATAAAAGAGCTTTGATTGCACTGATTTACAAAAATAGGATAGAGAATACCTTATTTATTATTTTTATTTTTTACTTTTTGTGATATAGGTATAGCAATAATACGGCACAACAGGTATTCTTTTTCAATTATCAAATTCTGTTTTTCTTTTCAACATAGTTTAGACCCGTATTATCAATGGCTCTCAATCATAAGAGCGATCTTGAGTGAGTTCCAATTAAATATTCCCAAACAAAAATGTAATTTATCCTTGATCTCAAGATTGCGCTCAGACTTTCGAGCAATCTAAAGATAGAGGCCTTAAACATGAACGCTGTCATTACGAAACTGGGGTTAGACGAGGTCTAACTAAACCCTGGTTTTGTGGCAAGTTCATTCAGTTGCTTTATGTCTTAGAGCGATCTAAAGATAGAGGTCTTAAACATGCACCCTGTCATGACGAAACTGAGGTTAGACGAGGTCTAACTAAACCCTGGTTTTGTGACGTGTTATTTCATTCGGTTGCTTTGTCATAATGTCAAACGTATGAAATGACACGTCACAAAACCAGGGTTTAGTTGGACCTCGGCTAAGCCCAGCTTCGTAATTACATGGATTGAGTCAAGATCTCATTTCGGACGAACTATTAGTGGTAATTTATGACAAGGTAGGTACCTTGGAAAAGTCGTTTTGCAGGGTGAGTGCCATACACTGCGCGCTGTACATGTCGATTTTATCGAACAAAGTCTGCTCGTCTATCTGGTGCAGCTTCCAGAACTTCTCCTGTTCTTCTTCCAGAAAATCAGCTGTCACATCTACCTAAACATCCAAGTAAATTATGAAAAACCAGCTTGCACAGCACCCGGGCTATGGAGAGAGCTATGCTCGGAGTTTCACTACGTGATAAGATCCGAAATGAGGAAATCCGTAGAAGAACCAAGGTCACCGACATACTCGTAGCTCTTAGAATTAGCAATTTGAAGTGGAAATTGGCAGGCCATATAGCTCGCAGAACCGACAACCGTTGGGGAGTAAAGGTTCTCAAATGGTGTCTGGTTTATATAAGGGTTTTTTTGGGAGACAATGAAACGTCCAGGATCGTGACACAAGAAGTAAGTATATTTTTTATAGCCGACGGTACTTACATGCTACAGCTCGAAACTACCCACTTATATAGGATATGAGTCTATGCAAATGACTCAGAGGTCGAACACCACAATCCTCCACCCTTAATTAACACTATGTACAATACAAAAATCTGATCTTATCGAATGCCCCGACTGTGTACACGTAGGTACTAGGCACCCACCTTAGTAAGTACCTACTTAGATTTAATTAACAAATGAGCTGGGTAATTACATTAGGTTCCCTAGATTTAAATGTAGGAATTATCTTAAATTTTAACGCTTAACTTAAAAAAAACAAAGTGAGTAGTAATAAACGCTACGTTCATACTATACTTATTACTATCTAACTCTAATCTATCTCGAAGCCGAACCTACGCACTGGTCTGCGTGTTCTCTTCACGCAAGGCTCATCTACTACTGGTGCGGCATCCGTGACGGTACTGGGAGGTGCAACATTCACACCGCGCTCGGACGGCCGGGAGTTTTGGGGTTCAAGATCAGATCCTTGCTCTATCGCCTCCACCGAAACGGAAGGCTCCTCTACCCGTGACCCTTCCGGCTCGAGCGACGTCGTCAGCTCGGATCCGGCCCCACCACCAGTGTTGGTATTTGACTCGCTAGGAAATATACATGAACTCTTACGCTTCAATTGGTCGATATGTCTATGCGCTGCCGAACCATCAGACGATTTCACGGAGTAATTATTAGTACCAAGCCTTTCTAATACCTGCCCCGTTGACCATTTGCTGTTGGTCGCAAAATTCCTATACCATACAGAATCACCAGGACTCAACTGCCGAGACATTTTCGCTTGTTCTGCAGCCTTGAACTCCTTATTACGCAACTTACGTCCATGATCAGGCTTAATAATATCTAAGCGCGTTCTTAAACGCCTACCTTGCAATAATTGTGCCGGGCTTTCGCCTGTCGCACAATGCGGAGTATTATGGTAAATTAACAAATATCGTTGAATTGCTAGATCGGGATTTACTCCATCACGTTTAGCCTTTTTAATAACATTTTTAACAATTTTCACCGCGTTCTCTGCAGCTCCATTAGAGGCCGGATGATACGGGGCTGAAAACATTTGATGGACCCCATTACCTTCTAGGAAGGTCTTGAATTGATTACTCGTAAACGGCGGCCCATTATCGGATACTACCTGCTTAGGAATTCCCCACCGTGACCAGGATTCCCGCAACTTAGCTATAGTCGCGTCAGCAGTTGTGCGCGACATTCTGAAAGCCTCGATCCATTTAGACCTCGCATCGATCGATACTAAGTAGGTTTGACCATCGATGGGGCCTAAGAAGTCTAAATGGATCCTTTCGTAAGGCGAGTGGGGCCACCGCCACGGCGCGGGAGGCGCCCCCGGTGGCGCCGGCGCCACCTCAGCACATGTGACGCACGCGCGACACGTCGCCTCCACCGCCTCGTCCAGGCCGGGCCACCACACATAACTACGTGCGTATGCTTTTGTTTTTACAATGCCCATATGCGGCTCATGTAATTCTCGAAGTATAGACTGCCTACATGCCCCTGGTATCACCAACCTATGACCCCACATGACACATCCTAGCTCAATGTACAATTCATTCCGCCTAGCTAGATACGGATCAAGTTGCTTGATTTCTACTGTTTTCGGCCAGCCATTTTCAATATACCCATACACGCGGCTCAATATTGGATCTTTCGCAGTTTCCCGCCTTATAGTCTCGTTATCTAATAGCATCGCATTAGTGGCAAAGTGCAGATAGGTTTGCTCCGGTGGCTCCTCTGCACACTTCTCGGTAACGGGTAAGCGAGACAGAATATCCGCGCCGTTGCTATATGTACCTACGTATTCTATCTTGAAGTTATATGCCGAAAGTATTAACGCCCAACGCTGCATTCGGCTTGCTGCCATTGTAGGTATACCCTTTTGGGGTCCAAAAATGCTCACTAATGGTTTATGGTCAGTTTTCAATCTAAACAGCCTGCCAAACAAGTACTGGTGAAACTTTTTCACACAATAAACAATCGCAAGCGCCTCGCGGTGTATCTGCGCGTAGCCTTGTTCCGCTTTAGTGAGCTTCCTCGATACGTACGCCACGGCGCGTTCCTCCGCGCCGCCGCCGGCGCGGGTGTCACGCTGCGACAGCACGCCGCCGATACCTACCGCGCTGGCGTCGCACGTCAGTACCAGTTCGCACGCCGGGTCGTAGTGCGCCAGCACGCTACTACTCATCAACAGCTGCTTCACACGCTCAAACACCCGCTGGTGACGCTCCTCCCACTGCCACCGCGAACCCTTACACAATAACTGATGTAGCGGATGAAGAATTCCGCTAAGTTTCGCAACGAACCTTGCGTAAAAATTAACCATACCTAGGAACGACCTAAGTTCAGATATATCTGTTGGGTTCGGCATATCTTTGATGGCGCGTAACTTCTCCGGATCTGGCCTGACACCGTTTTTATCTACGATATACCCCAAGTATTTTACCTCTTTTGCCAAAAACGAGCATTTTTCTAATTTTATTTTCATGCCCACCGATTCTAACTTGCTCAAGAGAGTTTCTAACGATTTAAGATGAGAGGCTCTGTCTTTGTGTGTTAGAATTATGTCATCAGCGAAACACTGAACGTTAGGTATGTTTTCCACTAAATTGCTAACAATCCGTTGAAATATCCCACTGCTGGACGACAATCCATAAACTAGGCGATTGTACCTAAACATACCTCGGTGGGTATTGATTACGCAATACTTCTTGGAATCCTCCGAGAGGCATATCTGATTGTACGCCTGCGATAAATCTATTTTAGTAAATTCCTCCCCACCAGCTAAGTTCGCGAGTAAATCGTCTATCCTCGGCAGCGGATACCTATCGACCAACAGAACGGGATTAAGAGTCACCTTAAAATCTGCGCATAAACGGAGCCCTCCGTCACTCTTGTTTACCAACACCAGCGGCGTCGCCCAATCCGAGCAGTCGACGGGCTCGACGACGCCCTCGCGCAGCATCGCGTCGAGCTCGGCGTCGACGCGCTCGCGCAGCGCGTACGGCACCGGCCGCGCGCGGTGGAACACCGGCGCCGCGCCCTCGCGCACCTTCAGCGTCGCGCACCCTCCCGTGTACCGACCCAGACCGCCGCTCCACACTCCTTTATACCTGTCGAGCATTTTATCAAGAACATGTTTAACAGGCTCTATTTTTAAATTATAGGACACACTTGGGTACTTCAAAATAGGTATCTGAATACCTAACTCTGCCAGCCATTGCCTACCTATCAATGATGTAACACCTGTATCTACAACAAAGAGGTCAAGGACCTTTTTACATCCGTTGTGTTCGACACAGGTCGTCATGCATCCTACCGGTTTCACCCTGGATTTACCGTCATAGAAGAGAAATACATATTTCGATTTTTCTAATTTAACATTACTGAACAATGAATCATATGTTTCCTTACTTATACATGACCCGGGTGTCCCAGTATCTACCTCCATTTTTAATGTTCTTCCGTTAACTATTACATTGAGACTCACCGGCGTATAATGGCCTAATGACATTTGAAACATCGGTTCCTCGATTTCCGCTTCTGAGGCTGAATCGC
Organism: Anticlea derivata; assembly: GCA_947579855.1. Lineage (NCBI taxonomy): Eukaryota > Metazoa > Arthropoda > Insecta > Lepidoptera > Geometridae > Anticlea > Anticlea derivata. Next base: position 8,995,983 of record OX388276.1, on the reverse strand, counting down.
TGCCGCTGCTCCTGGCGTCGTCTGTCGGCCGCACATAGTGGTGCGCCTCCTGGTGGGATCCGCCACCACCACCACGCCGTGTTTCCACCCCCTTACCGCTGTTCGGTTTAGAAGCGCCTTTGTAGGGGCACACTCGCCTCAGGTGGCCTTTGTTTCCGCAGCTACTGCATACAAAGTTCTTAAACCTGCATCCGTCTATCTGATGCTGGCCGCCGCACGCCTTACAGCAATAAGCTCGTCCCGCCGATGGATCCGATCCGGTACCCCTCGCTGACCTGCCGTAACGCGCGCCACGCGCCGCCGCCGTCGCCCTGATCGCATGCATCGCGCTCGTGGCCGCCCCGCCGCTAGACGCTGCCGTCGAATCTACGGCCGCTGCATCTCTTTCCGCAGCCTCCAGGGCCGTTGCTAAAGATAACGCCTTTGCATAGGTTAGATCTGCTTCCGAAAACAGCCGTTGTCGTATCAAGTCACTGCTTACTCCACACACGAACTGGTCGCGTAAATTATCCGTCAATGTATCTTTGAACTCGCAATCCTTTGCCAACTTCTTCAACGTAGCCAAATACTGAACAATGGTTTCATCAGCCGCCTGCCGTCTTTGTCGGAATCTGTATCGCTCCGCCATGATGGACGGTTTGGGCTGTAAATGTTCTCGCACAAGTGTGACCAACTCATCGTTGGTTAGGTCTGTAGGCTTCTTTGGATTCGCCAGGTTCACCATCAACTCAAACACCTCCTCGCCCACCAACGCGATCAAGGTTGGCAACTTAAGTTCATCTTTGATAGCGTTCGCACGGAAATACATGTCGACACGACCACAGTACAAAGTCCAGTTCCCGTTGTTTAGGTCAAATTCTTTAATTTTTCCAACACCCATTATTGCTATTCACTTAACGGTCCTTGATTAAACGTAGCACGCACAGTTTTTGATTTACGATCGTCGCCAATGGTTTATATAAGGGTTTTTTTGGGAGACAATGAAACGTCCAGGATCGTGACACAAGAAGTAAGTATATTTTTTATAGCCGACGGTACTTACATGCTACAGCTCGAAACTACCCACTTATATAGGATATGAGTCTATGCAAATGACTCAGAGGTCGAACACCACAGTGTCCACGAACCGGGCGACGCAGTGTTGGAAGGCCGCCCACGATTTTTTAGGTTCTAGGACATGCCAGTTTCCTACACCGTTTGAGCACTAGTATAGCGCACAAAAAAAGAATGGTAAATGCATTGGTGCTCGACTGGGGTTCGAACGCAAGACCTATGGTGGGGCCTCTACCACCACTCCACCAGGTGAGTGGTGAAAAATATACACACACATCCTCACACAAAAATGTTTATAAAATAATAAATATTCCGGACATAATATCACACACGGTCAACTGATCCCAAACTAGGCATAGCCTGTACTGGTACCAGATACTGATATACATAATAGATATATATTTAACACCCAGACACAGAACAAACATCTGTGTTAGTCACAAATGTTTGTCCAGTGCGGGAATCGAACCCGCGACCTCTAGCGCAGAAGGCAGAGTTACTACCAACTGAGCTATGAGGCCAGTCAGCCAGGCCAGTTTGAATTGGAATGTACCTTGTTGGTGAGAATATAATAGGATTGAATCTGAAACTTCCTTAAAGAAAGAAAGAAAGAAAATACATTTATTTTATTCACACACAAGAACCGAACAAGCTAATAAGATAAAACAGACACTACAGCTTACAAAGAGGTAAGAAACAAAAAACTTCATTCAAGTACCTGTTTAGTAATTTGCAGCGGCCAGCCGATGGCCTCCCACAGCGCCTTGAAGTCCTCATTCTCCAACGGCGTGAAGAACACATCCAGTACCTCGTAATCCTATAAAAATATAGCTAAGCGTGCATACGGAACATATTTTTTCTGGTGGCTTAGTCTCATACAGATACGCGTCTATTTCTCTCACACTCTCTCGCTCTCTCTAGTGGATCGCCCGCGTGAAACAAAGTCAAAGTCAAAAGGCGTTTATTTCAATAAAATCACTAGGATCTCTTTGAAACGTCTTAGAAACTAGGTGAAGCTATGCCTGTTCCTCGCGACCAAGCCTAGAAGAATCAGGCAACAAACACGGCTTGGTGCCTATCATTTTTTTCCATGATCCTTTTTCTCAAAATAGCATTTAAAGCTTCAGTGTGGTGCCGATCGAACTACGTGAGACTCAAAAGATGTCCAAAGAAAGACAGGGATCGCTGCTTACATATAGTATACATAGCAGTTCTACAGTTCGTAGCAGCGCGTTTCTATAGCTAGCTATCGTTGTCATAGAGGACGCTGCTGCCCATCCCATAGATTTAATAATAATAATAAAAAATAAATATTCCGGACATATCACACACGGTCAACTGATCCCAAACTAGGCATAGCCTGTACTATGGGTACCAGAGACTGATATACATAATAGATATATATTTAACACCCAGACACAGAACAAACATATGTGTTAGTCACAAATGTTTGTCCAGTGCGGGAATCGAACCCGCGACGCGCAGAAGGCAGAGCTACTACCAACTGAGCTATGAGGTCAGTCAATTTACCTTAGTCTAACGATATCCACGGATAGGTAGATATTGAGGGGGCCTATTCTGCAGCCACCACGGCCACGAGTACCTATAATTTTTTTTCGCTTGTCATTTTTACAGATTTTTTTTTTTTTTTATGCTACTGAGGTGGCAAACAGGCATACGGCCCACCTGTTGGTAAGCGGTTACCGTAGCCTATGAGCGCTTGCAATACCAGAGGCATCACGCACGCGTTGCCGACCCCGACGCGCAGAAGGCAGAGCTACTACCAACTGAGCTATGAGGTCAGTCAATTTACCTTAGTCTAACGATATCCACGGATAGGTAGATATTGAGGGGGCCTATTCTGCAGCCACCACGGCCACGAGTACCTATAATTTTTTTTCGCTTGTCATTTTTACAGATTTTTTTTTTTTTTTATACTACTGAGGTGGCAAACAGGCATACGGCCCACCTGTTGGTAAGCGGTTACCGTAGCCTATGAGCGCTTGCAATACCAGAGGCATCACGCACGCGTTGCCGACCCCGAACCCCCCTCCCCCTAAAGAGCTCTGGCAACCTTACTCATCACAGGAACACAACACTATTTGAAAACAAATAATGTTATTTGGCTGCGATCTTCTGTAAGGCGGAGGTACCTCCCCAGGCGGGCTGCTCCAATTCAGAACGAGAAAATCTCGCTGTGCCCTTCCTCCTCTAATGAATCCTAGAATGGAACGATTGAAGGCAGAAAATAAAAACATATCCTGTAAAAACACACGCACACACATTGTTGCACGACCGGCTTCGTCACCACGACATAGAAAGTCGGGGAACCTCCCACTTGACCAACACTTCATCACACTCTCCTGTAAACAATGTCGCTGAAATTCACTCACCGTATGCACTTTTCTCATGATATCCTCTTGCGTCTTCAGAGCGAAGGGTATGGACTCCATCCACTCCCGGATCTCGAACACATGCTCGATCGTGTTGGGCTTCTCGCCGAGTTTGCGCATGATGCTCTTGTAGGCTTGGATGACGTCATCTACTACTATCCTCACCTCCTCCATCCACATTGTGAGGAGGCCCTTTATTATGTCTGCCCGTTTGTTGACTAAAAGTTGCTGGGGAAATACAAGGTGATTCGTGACATGAATATTATCCGCCATAAGGCGTTTATTCTATAAACAAAATGAAAGAAAATTAGCGAAAAACGTGTTCTTTTTTCTATTATTTATTCTTTTTAATTTATGACAAGGTATGACCTTGGAAAAGTCGTTTTGCAAAGTGAGTGCCATACACTGCGCGCTGTACATGTCGATTTTATAGAACAAAGTCTGCTTATATAGTTTTACTTACCAATATAGATTAAAAAATACAAACAAAACAGAAACTAAAAGCTAAAGACCAAAAATGTACAATGACCGCCGTGTTATCGCTAAAAAGCGATTTCTTCCAGACAACCTTTGGATAGAGTGAACATAATATTAAAGGAAGATTGGTTTGGTAGTAAGTTTTAAAGTGTTACCTGTCTGTCTTTGGTTCAAATATTTGCTCGTATTTATAAATTCTTTCTTGCATCTATTGTGATGTGTATTGTGTGCCAAGTAAGTGAATAAATGTATGTATCTGTCTAAAAAAACCTTTAAAATAGAATAGTTTTATGGAACTCTTTAAAATTAGCTGCATTTGATCAACTTAAAACGTACAAGAAGGCCCACTTCAAGATAGTTACCTAAAACAGTTAAATTGTAATTAGTAATTGTAATTCAGTAATTGGGTTTGAACTGATTTAATTCCAAAAGACCGGATTTTTGCTGTGTTTTCTGAATGAAAAATGTGGAATCACTGATTTTTGACAAAAAAAACCTACATTTAAGGAAACGAATAAGCTTCTAACCTTCAGAGAGTCAACGTTTAGAGCAAACGGTCCTATGTTAATGTACTGCGGAAGCCGCCATATGAGGTCTATCTTCTCGTCATAGTGCATTTGAACCTCCTCTCTAGTTTCTGACGCTGAATGCTTCTCGAGACGGAAAGCTCTGAAAACAGGAGTTCAAACAGTGAAGGAAAACATCATGAGGAAACGCACAGCCCAGCCAAAAGATGATTGGTAAAATTTGTTAATTCGCCAAAACGTCGGCAATTCAGAAACCAATTTCAGAATTGTTAGGTAACTGAAAGTACCCTAGATGTTTTTCAATTTTGCCAGTTCCATACAAAAATAAGAAATTCATTGCCATATTTTTTTAATGCATTGAGCTAGGAACTTGATTTCTATACGGCGCCATATTAAGGTCACAGACCATAATACTTAGTTGGTATAAATTTCAAGTTGATACCTTTAGCCGTTTCTGAGAAAAAGGGTCTTGACGGCGGACATACAAGACGCACAACAAAGTGATACTATAAGGGTTCCGTTTTTCCAAATAAGGTACGGATAAAAGGTACTAACTCAACGTATTCCTCAATATCAAGCACGTAGATTTCCCTGTAGCACTCGTACTGCCTCATGTACGCTTTGAGAGGGATAATAGACTTAATGTACGCCTTCAGCAATCGTTCCCTGTAGTCTACAACGTTGGGCTCCATAAGACCTGGGAAGTAATACACAGCTCGTCCAATATTCACGACTCGAAAACTTCGAGACATTACCCCATTTCCCCATTTTTTTTTTTTTTATTTTTTTTTATTCTTAGAAATTAGTTACAGTATATGTTTTATACATCTAAAAAACCAAGATAGGTTTGTCTTAGATGCAAATATACCTCATAATAGGTATCTACCTATTATGAGGAATGTTAGGTTATAAGTAGTAACATAAACAAGTGGGTAATAAACAATAGGTAGGTACATACAACACATATTATAATGTACTATTAGGTAATTCTGTGGGATGGAGTATTTATCTGTATTATGTGGTATGGCTGCCTACTACATCGTTTGATCATTTCACTGGACAAACATTCAAATCAAATCAAAGTAATTTATTGCGTAATATAGGTTAGGTACAGTTGTTACATAATACAATACAAATTAGGAGCAGCCATATTCAGCGTTGTACGCATGCAATATACATATTTTCAAAAAAAATTAAGTAGATATGTCAGAGCTTTAAATTATAATAAAATAGTGTTATTACAAAAAATGTCATTGAAATAATCATGCATAACATTTGTGTGATTCACAGATGTTTGTTCTGTGTCTGGGTGTTAAATATATATCTATTATGTATATCAGTCTCTGGTACCCATAGTACAGGCTATGCCTAGTTTGGAATCAGTTGACTGTGTGTAATATGTCCGGAATATTTATTTATTTATTTCGAGAAATGGGGGGTAAAAACGTTTACTCCCACCTGTTCACACGTAATATCATAGGGGGGTAGTGAGATATCACATCTTTAAATATTTTCGTTGATCTCTCGCTGCTCAATTTTCCCGAAATTAAATTATATTAAATCTACAGTTCTTTTTGTTTCGTTTAAGTTATTCTTTTTTTTTAATTTCATGGTATATGCATACATGTTCTTTATTAGGGTTCATGTAATTTTTCTGTTACATATTCCATAACCTAGCTGTAAGTTTTCCTAAAATGCAAAATTATTATTATTATTATTTAATATTTAATGAAAATTTGGGTAGGGGGGTTTGACCGAACCGAACGACGCAGTGTTGGAAGGCCCCCCACCCGATGGACCGACGACATTGTGAAGGTTGCGGGAAGTCGGTGGATGGAAAAGGCTCAAGACCGTTCCTCGTGGATTTATCTGGGGGAGGCCTATGTCCAGCAGTGGCCTTCTACAGGCTGATGATGAATACAAACCGATGGAGGTGAGGAACAGCTCCTTATCAAAGACGAGCCCCGTCATGATCCTGGGATGCACCTGAGGCACGAAGTGGCAACGGAACAGCATTTCACGGAACAGCCGCTGTATCACTATCTGTATTGAGAATAATCCTACTTATATACTTCCTACTAATATTCTAAAAGCGAAAGTTTGTAAGTATGTATGGATGGATGGATGGATGTTTGTTACTTTTTCACGTGAAAACTACTGAATGGATTTTAATGAAACTTATTGTGAAGTTTCATAGCTAGCTTATATAGCTTATACATCAGAATAACACATCATAAAGGCTACAATTTATAAAGATAAATAAATAAATATTCCGGACATATTCACACGGTCAACTGATCCCAAACTAGGCATAGCCTGTACTATGGGTACCAGAGACTGTTAAATATATTAGATAAATATTTAACACCCAGACACAGAACAAACATCTGTGTTTATCACACAAATGTTTGTCCAGTGCGGGGATCGATCCCGCGACCCCTAGCGCAGAAGGCAGAGTTACTACTAACTGTATAATAATATATATATAATAATATATATTGTTAGAATTGTAACGCCACGCTAATATAAGTTACACGAAATACTAATCCAGCGCAGACGAAGTCGCGGGCACCAGCTTGTTATATACATATATGCGAAAGTTTGTGAGGATGTTTGGATGTTTGTTATTCAATGACGCCGTAACGTCTCAACCGATTTCGATGAAACTTGGTATATAAAGAGTTCTATAACTAGAATAGCATATAGGCTACTTTTTATGAAGGTACCACGCGAGCGAAGCCGCGGGCGGAAGCTAGTATAGTCATAAAGCCAAAACAAAACTAAAAAATAAACCGAAACCAAGTTCAAGGAAGAGTGACTTTTGTTTTTTTATGTGAATGTCTGAATGATGAAATTAGGGGCTTTCGCGGTTTTTTTTTTTTGACAAACAGACAGCAGACGGACAAAGTGATCCCCTGTGAAACCCTAGTGAAACCCTAGTCGGTTAAAATTGTTCGGTTAGTAAGTTATTTCAACACTGTCAAATCACAATGGGAGTTTGACAGTAGAAGCCGATTGCCAGTGGTGCTACGCTGGTACTAACCTCAAACTGTTTAGGGTCAGTGGTGAAGTAGGGTCCTTCGGGAGACATCAACAGGGAGAAGTAGAATAGGGTTATGGTAGGCGATCGAAACGGCGTGTTTATGAGATCTGAAGAAAATACAAATTTTACATATGTAGGTACTTGTTATTTTCACTTCGTGGGAATTTGGGAAACGAGAAAATCCGTAGAAGAACCGACATAGCTCTCAGAATAAGTATGTTTAAGTAGCAAAATTATCCAATACCTACGTTATAAAATCCGGAATGAGAAAATCTGTAAAGAACCGGAATCCTTTCACTACACTCTTCTTTCACCAACGGTCATAGGCCCTTTTAAGGGCCATCATACCTAAACCTGGAGTGCTATTGCGTAAGCGAAATGGTAATGAAGTTCGCAATTATGACGATAATTTTATCGATTTTAGCGACATCTGAAGTTTTTCAAACATGAATAAGAAGCTGAAATCTTGAAGTTTGCCATTGTCAAGTTTGGAACGTTTTGAATGTAGTTAGGATTGTTAAAATCACCCTCAAAACCTCGGGGTCGGCAACGCGTGCGTGATGCCTCTGGTATTGCAAGCGCTCATAGGCTACGGTAACCGCTTACCAAAAGGTGGGCCGTACGCTTGTTTTCGACCTCAGTTGTATAAAAAAAAAAAAAACCAGACACATAACAAACATCTGTATTCATCACACAAATGTTTGTCCAGTGCGGGAATCGAACCCGCTACCTCAAGCGAAGAAGGCAGACTTACTACCAACTGAGCTAAGAGTAAAATAAATAAATCAGTGACACATGTAGCAGATGTAACAAACCTGAGGGGTCCCACTCCCAGTCGTCATTGCAGAAGTATGTGCAGAGACATGGCGTCTCGCACATGTACACGAACATCGCCATGGACTGCTCGATGCAGTACCGCAGCGCGTACTGACAACAAAACGTACAGTTAATATATTTATAGCATTAATAAATTAATTAATTAATAGATTTCTCGTTCTAAATTGGAGCAGCCCGCCTGGGGAGGTACCTCCGCTTTACAGAAGATCGCAGCCAAATAATATTATTTGTTTCAAATAGTGTTGTGTTTCTGCTGTGAGTAAGGTTGCCAGAGCTCCTTAGGGGTGGGGGTGTTCGGGATCGGCAACGCGTGCGTGATGCCTATGGTATTGCAATCGCGCATAGGCTACGGTAACCGCTTACAGGTGGGCCGTATGCTTGTTTGCCACCTTAGCTGTATAAAAAAAAAAATACCACCCAAATAAAGTAACATGCATAGTCCTGACCCCCACACTAAGGTTCCCTGCGTCGTGGGAATCAGAAACTACGAGTAATCCGGATCAAATATTTGCAGATCATGCAAACATTTGCCCCGCAGCGGGAATCAAACCAGGAACCCTCGTGTCTCAGTCGGGCACTCGCCCACTACGTCACCGAGGACGACAATGTAAAAGGTGAGGGAAGTCTGGCCCCCCACCCGATGGACCGACGGTATTGTGAAGGTTGCGGGAAGTCTGTGGATGGAGAAGGCTCAAGACTGTTCGTCGTGTAAGTCTTCGGGAGATAGATAGAAAAACATTTATTCAGCCACCACAGAAAATAAATATAAAAGTATGTAGGTACTTATACAGCTAACAAAAAACACTTCTTAACTAAACAAGTGATAAAGTACTTATAACTATTGATAAAAATAAAATACATCATCATCATCATCATCTCCCTGCCCTTATCCCACTTCATGTGGGGTCGGCACAACATGTTTTTCTCTTCCACTCCCTCTATCAGCCGTCAAATCAGTATTCACTCCTTTCTTACTCATGTCGTCTTTCACACAATCTATCCATCTTTTCTTTGGTCTACCTCTCCCCTTATATCCTTCCACATTCATATTTAACACTGTTCTAGTCACATGGCATTCTTCCCTCCGCATGACATGCCCACACCACGCTAACCTTTTGCTCTTCAACTTCTCAGTCACTGGCGCTACTTTCAAACTTCCTCTGATGTACTCATTCCGTATCTTGATAAAAATAAAATACATTTCAAGAAAAAGTATTAAAAAATAATATTAAATAAATTGTTCAGTGCGTGGTGGCAAAAGAGAACTCAGCATAATGCTACAGCTAATGCCGTAGCGCTGGTTTTCTGCTGAGCCCCAGTTTGATTTCACGGACTACGGAGAGGCCTATGTCCAGCAGTGGACTTCTACAGGCTGATGGTGATGATGTGTAATTACCTGCATTCTAAATTTAACTAGCTGCATAAACCGGCTCAACTTGCTAACTCCATAGAACTCCCATTTCTTCTCGTAAATGTTGAACCATCTGCGGATAAATAAATAAATATTCCGGACATATCACACACGGTCAACTGATCCCAAACAAGGTATAGCCTGTACTATGGGTACCAGAGACTGATATACGTAATAGATAAATATTTAACATCCAGACACAGAACAAACATCTGTATTCATCACACAAATGCTTGTCCTGTGCGGTAATCGAACTCGCAACCTCTAGCGCAGAAGGCAGAGTTACTACTAACTGAGCTATGAGGCCTTCCATGAATTGTTCAACAAATAACATGAGTTCGTTCTGTATACAACGTGTTCCGCAACTAGTACCTATACTATCGAACTGGTATACTATCGAAAGTGTACTGGTATACTACAAATTAAATTAAAAAGTCAAAATATTAGCGAATAATCACCTGTTTTTGGTATTTTTATTATATATTAAAGTAACTAGCTTCCGCCCTCGGCTTCGCTCACGTAATACCTACATAAAAAATTAACCTATATGCTATTCTAGGTAAAGAACTCTATACATTCCAAGTTTCAACGCAATCGGTTGAGCCGTTACGGCGTGCTTGAGCCACAAACATCGAAACATCCTCACAAACTTTCGCATTTATAATATTAATAGCATATAGGCTCCTTTTTATGGAGGTTACACGGGAGCGAAGCCGCGGGCGGACGCTAGTAACTTATAATAAAACCTACTAGAAGTTTGACATCAAGATTGCCTTAATCAGCTGAATAACCTTATAACTTTTTTTTCTCAAAAGTGGTAATTTTAAACCCCTAGTTAAGGTGTCTTTGTGACTCACCCCTTTCCAACATCCCTGAAGGACATTCGAATAGCATGAGCTGTATTGTTCAGCCATGTTATGTTCAGGTACTTCAGCATCTGTAAATATAAGAAAATAGGCTGTAAATTCTTCAGACGGGGCCACCCTGGCTAAAGAATAGGCCCCTCCATATCTACCTATCCGTGGATGTCGTAAGAGCCACTAAGGGAACAACTTTGGGGATGAGCAGCGCACAGCATATAGACTACTTTTTATGCAGGTACGACGCGAGCGAAGCCCCGGGTGGATGCTAGTATTTTATATGATTGACTGGCCTCATACCTCAGTTGGTAGTAACTCTGCCTTCTGCGCTAGAGGTTGCGAGTTCGATCCCCGCACTGGACAAACATTTGTGTGATTAACACAAATGTTTGTTCTGTGTCTGGGTGTTAATTTTTTTTTTTTTTTTAATATTCCGGACATATCACAATCGGTCAACTGATCCCAAACTAGGCATAGCCTGTACTATGGGTACCAGAGACTGATATACATAATAGATATATATTTAACACCCAGACACAGAACAAACATCTGTGTTAGTCACAAATGTTTGTCCAGTGCGGGAATCGAACCCGCGACCTCTAGCGCAGAAGGCAGAGTTACTACCAACTGAGCTATCAGGCCAGTCAATCATATAAAATACATATAGAATATTTATCTATTATGTATATCAGTTTCTGGTACCCATAGTACAGGCTATGCCTAGTTTGGGATCAGTTGACCGTGTGTGATATGTCCGGAATATTATATATATCCTGGGACACTCGCGGAACAAAGAGGAATCAAATGACACCTTATTTGCTAAAATCCATCAATACGTTATGGCTTCGCTGACGCACATAGAAACATACATACATACATACACACACTCGAAAAACGTTACCCTCCTATCTTCTCGCAATCGGGTAAAAATAACAGATTTTATCGGTTCAAACGATGCAAACGAAATAATTGTTCTTGAATCAAAATCAGATGTTTTATTGTAAACTAGCTTCCGCCCGCGGCTACGCTCGCCTATATGCTATTCTAGGTATAGCACTCTTTATATTCCAAGTTTCAACGAAATCGGTTGAGCCGTTACGGCGTGATTGAATAACAAACATCCTCACAAACTTCCGCATTTATAATGTTAGTGGGATTCAAAATCTTTAATAATCATCATCAGACTGTAGAAGTCCACTGTTAGACATAGGCCTCCCCCAGAGTCCCACTACGAACGGTCTTGATCCTTCTCCATCCATCGACTTCCTGCAACCATCACAATATCGTCGGTCCATCGGTTGGGGGACCTTCCAACACTGAGTCCGGTTCGCCTAAAAATCTTAAGCTAATTTGAGCTGCGCCTCCTTTAGTCTTATTAAATTATCTTACCATAGATGTACAATGCTGCTGTGCGGCGTCAAACTCGGCGAGACTCACATTACGGCCGTAATTAGCGGTGAAGAACAACATTGACTCCACCTTTAAATAAATAAATAATACCCAACAGTCACATACATAGTCCTGACCCCACACTAGGATTCCCTGTGTCGTGGGTATACCATGGTATGGTATGGTACTCGCAGTTGCTGTACAGATTCCAGACCCGGTACAAATATTTGAAGATCACGCAAACATTTGCACCACACCTCAGCCGGGCACTCGTCCGCTAGGCCTACGAGGTCGTGATGTTACGCAAAGCGTGAATCGAGTCTCAAGCGTTGATTTTACAACATTATTCAAAGAAAGAAATTCCAAAAAGGCTTGTTCTAGGCTTTATGAACACGAACTTTAGGCTGCGTTTCCACGATGTGCGATGGAAATGTGTCGTGCGAGGATGTCTTGCTGAGCTGTGAAAATGTGTCGACCGTCAATGGACTGGCTGGTACAGTATGCGCAAACCTCGCAACACACATACCTCGCACACATCCCTCGTACACATCTCTCGCACACATACCTCGCTTATTTTGTATGCGCAAAAATCTAGCTCCGCTGAGCCGTTTCCACCAGAGATGTGGTGACCGAGGCGAGGTAAATAAAGGGAGGAAAATAAGATCTCTGGTGGAAACGCAGCCTTAGAGAAGCCTTAGAGAAAGAGTCTCTCTCTTTCTCTAAGACTCGTGTCTTCATACTCTTTGGTTTTAGTTTAACTTTGGTTGATAAATTTACCTAGTTTACCAATGGTTGACTGATATACTCAGTTTACCAATGGTTGATTGATATACTCAGTATACCAATGGTTGACTGATATACTCAGTTTACCAATGGTTGACTGATATACTCAGTTTACCAATAGTTGATAGCCTGACCTAGTTAACCAATGGTTGATAGACACACCTTCAAACACTCTTCGACGACGAGTTGGATGCAGGACACAGACTCCGTGAGTACGTAGAGAGAGTACCACTGGTTGAACTTAACACGACCTAAAAAGTCCTCCATCACACATGGATAGTTTCCTGAAATACAACTTATATAAGTCAAATAAATACAAAGGATATAATTTTTTTTTTAAATTCAAAATAGGCTTACTTTTGTCCACAATCTCACCTGATGTTAAGTGACGATGTGGTCTACGGTGTAGCACTTTTGCCTAGAAGAAACCTATTCACTCTACTCTACAAGGTGATTCATAATATGTATGCCATCCCGAAAGGGTCTTATTCTACTCAATTGGCAATAAAGTTTGTTCTACGACTTTTGGACATTTTTCATTGAATCAACTCTATGCGAAAATCTGCTATTTTGGGGTCAAATCTGGTCAATCTCAATGAATCAGCTGTTTTCGGTAGCAATCTTGATTCCGAACTTCTTATACGTTTAGTTATTCGTTCTAAAATACCAAAAACAGCTAATTTGAGAAAGTTTTTAAAAAAAACTTAAAAAATATATGTTTTTTTTAAGACCACGACCTATGGATCGGAAGGCTACCACTCAAAGTGTGACTTGTGGACGTATATCTGGCCACATAAAGTTCAATTTCGCTTACCATAATCAGGCACAGGGGCCACATAGTCTTTAGTCGGCACATCTATAAAGTTGTAAAGATCACGGTACATCTGTATGGTGTAAATAATCTTCATTTTTCCTTCCATTTTCTTGTAAAGAAGTTCGCCCTGAAATAACAACAAATTATCCTACTACTATTGTAAATGCGACAGTTTTTGAGGTGTTCAATCACGCCGTAACGGCTCAACCGATTTCGATGAAACTTGGTTTAGATAAAGTTCTCTACCTAGAATAGCATACAGGCTACTTTTTATGTATTTACCACGCGAGCGAAGCCGCGGGCGGAACCTAGTCTACTATATTGTTATGTTTATCAATACAACAAACATCAAAATATCCTCACAAACTTTCGCATTTATAATATTTAACTATAAATGCGATTATAATATTTAATTATTCTACCTTGTATCTTCGAGATAAAATTTGTTTCTAAGCTATGTAGGTTTATATTGCCAAATCTAGACCTGTAAATGATCTTTACCAATAAATGCTTAAGACTTATTAGTAGGATAGTAGATAGATACATTGTATTGCGGGCTAGGTTGATAGGTACATAGTGTTGGCATCTAGCATACATACATGTATACACAGAATAATGTGATTTGCAACGCCAAAAATACCTCATTCTTGAGGGCCTGCAAATGCTCCTCATTCAAGTCTCTCGCTTGTTTGTGAACGCGCACCAATTTGACAATCTTCGGCATGTTGTGTAGCGGCATGTTCGGCAGACCGTCCAGCAGAAGGCAGTCCAAGTAAAGGTAGAACCTAAAAAAAGGGTAAAACCTAACTATCCCCAACATTACTATCGCACAAGCAGCTTGGACGAATTGGCGTTGTAATAAATATAAATATTCCGGACATATTCACACGGTCAACTGATCCCAAACTAGGCATAGCCTGTACTATGGGTACCAGAGACTGATATACATAATAGATATATATTTAACACCCAGACACAGAACAAACATCTGTGTTCATCATACAAATGTTTATCCAGTGCGAGGATCGAACCCGCGACCTCTAGCGCAGAAGGCAGAGTTACTACCAACTGAGCTATGAGGCCAGTCCGAGGAGATTTATATTTATTAGTAAGAGCACAACTTTCAATCTGATCTTTTTTTTTATGTTATACGGAGGCAAACAGCCTTACGGCCCACCTGATGGTAAGTGGTTACCTTCGCCTATTGACATCAGAAGCACCTGGAGCATTGCTAATGCGTTGCCTGCCGAACCCCTCCCCACCCCTAAAGAGCTCTGGCAATCTTACTCACCGCAGGAACACAACACTATTTGACACAAATAATGTTATTTGGCTGCGATCTTAAAGTGTAAGGCAGAGGTCCCCAGGCGGGCTGCTCCAATTTAGAGCGAGAAAATCTCGATGTGCCCTTCCTCTTCCAAATGATCTGCATGGATTTTAGTAGTTAACAGTTTGTACTAACAAGATTTGCTGGTATGTTAAGTAAGGTCACCTGAGGTTATTCTCCACCTCACGCCGCAGCTCGCACGCGAAGCGCACGCGCTGCGCAAACGTCTCCGGATCGTCCGCTTTGAACATCAGCCGAATGCGAGGTATACTGGGAACAATACATCATCAGCAGGAGGATGCTAAGAGTAGCTACCGGCATGCTACGCGTATTTACAAGCAAACAATGCGTAGCCACGAGCCTGCTACTATTAGCAACGGAATGGTAGCGTCGTGTCTGTTAAGACTACTCTAACAGATCGCTACGAGTAGCTACGAACATGGTGCGCATAGCAGCTAGACTGCTACGAGCAGCTACGAACATGGTGCGCATAGCAGCTAGACTGCTACGAGCAGCAACGAACATGGTACGCATAGCAGCTAGACTGCTATGAGTAGCTACGAACATGGTGCGCATAGCAGCTAGAATGCTACGAGCAGCTACGAACATGGTACGCATAGCAGCTAGACTGCTACGAGCAGCTACGAACATGGTACGCATAGCAGCTAGACTGCTACGCGTAGCTACGAACATGGAGCGCATAGCAGCTAGACTGCTACGAGTAGCTACGAACATGGTGCGCATAGCAGCTAGACTGCTACGAATAGCTACGAACATGGCGCGCATAGCAGCTAGACTGCTACGAGTAGCTACGAACTTGGTGCGCATAGCAGCTAGACTGCTACGAGTAGCTACGAACATGGTGCGCATAGCAGCTAGACTGCTACGAGTAGCTACGAACATGGTGCGCGTAGCAGCTAGACTGCTACGAGTAGCTACGAACATGGTGCGCATAGCAGCTAGACTGCTACGAGTAGCTACGAACATGCTACGTTCAGCTACGAACATGCTACGTGTAGCAACCTCACGAAATGCAACGCGTAGCAACTAGACTGACTACGAGTGTCTACGGACATGCTAGTCGTGGCAACCAGCATGCCACTCGTACACGCCGCAACAGAAACAATTAAACATCCACACGAAATTTCACATTTATAATACAAGGAACTGTATGCTATCCCGAAGGGGGCATATTGTTGTATAAGCAATAAAAAAAGAAATTTAGGGTAAATAACAATATTTGTTTCAGACAGTTTTTTTTTTAAATCAGATGTTTATGATCTTTTTATCATCTTTATAACTAATTATGGAAAGAACGAGAATTTCAACATCAAGATTTCTCCCTAAAACAGCTGAATAATTGAGTTTTAACAGATTTTACCTCTAAACAGCAGTTTTTCAACACTTCGATTATTTCCATGCTGTTTTTTTTCATTGAAATATTACGAATTTCTAAAACGCATAGAACAATTGGGTGTCGAATAAGGCTTGGTCGCGGGGAACAGGCATAGCTTCACTTAGTTTCTAAGACGTTTCAAAGTGATCCTAGTGATTTTATTGAAATAAACGCCTTTTGACTTTGACTTTGCCCCTTATGGGATGGTATATGAATCACCTGTAGAATGCAAATAGACTTACTTATACCGCCGTTTCGTGCCGTCCAAAGCCATGACCTCCCAGGTTTCTTTTGACTTATCAAAACTGAACGCGGCTACATTGGTCCACTGAAAATTTAAAAAAAAATCATTTATGTAAAATAATGTTTATTTTTGTATTTTTGTTTAATGTTAAGTATGGCGATTTGCCCCGGCTGAAGAATAGGCCCCTCCACTTCTACCCGTGGATGTCGTAAGAAGCGACTAAGAGAAACGAAACTGCCCATCCCCTGGGCAGCAGCGTTCCCTATCAACAATAAGATATTTTTTACAAAAACGAAAAACCGACATCAAATTCCTGAATATTTACAAGATTAATCTCAACCTCTTTTTTTGTTATCAACCTCTTTGCGTTTTGCTTACCTTTTGAGGATGACATGGCCACCTACACTTTCGAATAAAAAACAAAAGTAAGTATGACATCCATTAATCATCAATAATAACTGACTGACAATCAAACGTAGTGGTTTTATTCTCTTTGAAAATCAACGCAGAACCTAAACAAAATCCTAAGAGTATGAAATTTGCAGGGTAGTGTAACGTATGGGTGCACAGAAAGGAATTCCCGACACAACCCCTAAGGTTAAAGTTAATGTAAAAATAGCAGCAACCGAACGAAGTCGCGGGTATTACCATACCATACCACCGTCGACAAAAAAAAATCGGCAAGTCGTGATTTCAAGAGATGATGACGTTTTTTAAAGTTTTACGGGACAAGTAGCAATCCCTCAGGAATTAAATTAATATTGGACCACCCTGGGATCATACTCTATACACCAGCGAAAGAATCACCGAAATCGGGTTACTATTGGCGGAGATATAGAGTAACATACACAAAAAAAAAAAAAAACATTGCCGACTTGAGAACCTCCTCCTTTTGGAAGTCGGTTAAAAATAGCCTTGTCTGCGCTCGCCAACCCGCATGCCAAGCGTGGCGAACTCCCCCAAATGATTGTTTCTGGTAATCTATGGGGGAGGCTTATGTTCAGCAGTGGACGTCCTACAGATAAAATGATGAGGGCGATTTAAAAAAAAAACACAGTACCTACTGAATATGCTGAATAAAACTTGCATAGAATTCTAGTTTTAAGCATGCTGTTTTATGAGCATGTGTATGTATGTGTGTGTGTATTTTGAAAAAGATAAGGTACCTCATACAAGTTATTCAGCATCTGTATGATATCATCGACCCCTCCCTTCCTCGCTTTGCCTTCCTCTTTGGGGATGAAAGCCAAACCGGGGCACGGGTACTGCTCCCCCTCGATCTGGCCGAGAGCCAACCACTCCTCTGGAATACTGAAACCGGACAAAACATGCTGGTGGTAAGACAAAGATACCATCCCATAACCACACTGGTCCATTTACTATTTTTTTTGTAATAACAGGTATCATAGAGTCAGTCTATCACGCCGTAACCGGCGCAACCGATTTTTTTTTTTTTTTTTTTTCTGTTTTTTATTGGAGCTTTTTTCGGTGAGTCCGACCATGTCAGCTCCATTGTAGCTTCTTTATCGACTCCACCATCAGTCTACCAGCCTAGATGTGGCCCGGTAGAGCATGGTGGCTGCGTCCGAGTTCGGTGCCGCCAACATGCTCTGAAACAAGCCCACATCCAACCAATTAACTTGTAGGACGCTTCACCAAACGCAACCGATTTCGTTAAAACTTAATTTTTATTTTTATTTTATTTATATGGGCTACTTTTTATGTAGGTACCACGCGAGCGAAGCCGTGGGCGGAAGCTAGTCTAGAATAGTGAAGTAATAGAGGTGGTTCGTATTTACGCTACTAGGTTTTTGAACCAGGTTCTCGCATAATACTAGACGTCCCCAGTACGACTTCACGATCCTTAGACGTCTTAAAAATACTCGGGTGCAAGTCCACCGCGCACCCTAAGAGACGCACGCGCCATGCAGTACTCGTATTTCACAACCCAACCTTCCGTCTCGCGCCGCGGCGCACTGGTCGTCCAAAAGAGTCCACTGCGCAATTCCACTGCGCAAGTCCAGTCCGCCGCGTCGTACTCGAGGTCCTCGAGGTCCTCGAGTACGCCGCGGCGGACTGGACTTGCGCAGTGGAATTGCGCAGTGGACTCTTTTGGACGACCAGTGCAAGTATATTTTACTAACACAGTCACGCAACGGGAATGCGACCTTACGTTCATACAAATAAGGATCGAAAGTTTTGCACTTTAATTTGTTTCTTATTTGTATGAGAATAAGGTTTACCTTGACAAACTGCAAGTCTGAATAATAATTAGCGCTTCTTTACAAAGTAAGCCACTCTATGGTCACAGCAATAAGCTACATTATCGCGTGTACAATCGTCCACCCATCTTTGTTTCGATTCAGCGCGTGGCGGGTTTGCAGTGTCCACAGTGCTGCCAGCCCTGAAATTTGATTTTCCCCCAGACTCAGTGAAAAATACCCTAAATTCATAAATATTTGCAAGTTTTGCTAAATTATTTTTTTGCAAAATCGTATTTTTTCAGTAGACTTAAATTATTAACTAACTTGTATGCTAATTCTATATAGTTTAGGTAATTAGTAATAAGAAAATTTGTAAGTTTCGGAATAAAAGGCTTTATTATTATTATGCTAAATTCTAGTGGAAGTTTGTCCTCGAATCTGTCACACATTGTCAAAATGTTTTCCCCTAATAAATACCCTAGGCACCAAGAAATACCCTACGTTAAGGGGAAAATACCCTTTGTTGTGGACACTGCGAACCCCTGAAAAGTCAGTCAGCCTGGCACACAAACATTATACTGGTGAAACTTGACATTCATAAATTATTTGACATTGGCAATAATCACTGCAATACAGCAGAAGCCATTTTTAATAAAAGAAGAATTACAAGCGCGGACTTTTTTGGCGGAAACTTGCAAAATGATGTTGTGCTCTCAATTTATTTAAAAAAACTCGTGTTCAAAATTGAATAATAACAATTAAAAAAAAATATAATAAAAAAAAGGATAATCGAAAACAATTATAGATCCCAAGCCGTGGTTGTTGCCTGATTCTTGCTTGGTCGCGAGGAACAGGCATAGCTTCACCTAGTTTCTAAGACGTTTCAAAGTGATCCTAGTGATTTTATTGAAATAAAAACCTTTGACTTTGAATAGTATTGTGTAATTATGGTAATGTTTTACGTAATATTGTTTGAGTAAAGCGTACAAGTGAAATAAAATGATTGCGTGTATCATTATTAATCACTTTTCGGGTTGGCACCAACAGGTCCCTTAAGGTTCAGTAAAATCAACATTCCTTAATAGAACAGAACTTGGCCATGACTACAAAATAAAATCACAAAAGAAGAGTTCCTATCGATCAATGTTTCAGTTTTAATCTGTGGTTTGGTAAGGACTAAGATGACATAGTCAGACTTGTTGAACACAACGCATCAGCGCCATCTGTGTCTCAGCAGCTGCACTACGTAGGCACCCATTTTTGCTGTTTGTAAATCGATACCATGTTTCAATGTACCTAATTTAATTCCCTTATTAAAAAATATTGTTCAAACGAATGTCAATAGATGGCTTTACGGGTAAAGATTTGTTATTGAAGTATGTGAAAAATCATTACTAAATTAGGTCATGAAACAAAGATTTTATAATATCATAAAATACCCATAAAATGGGAAAATTAAATAAATGCCTCTTCAATCAATTTTAATTATTTTTTACAAAAATCCAATGATCTTGTTTTTCTGGTGGTAATGACTTGAACTACGTTGTGATTGACTCAACAGAGTTTGCATGTAGTACCACAGGTAGTACTGACTTGATTTATGGCGTTATTTTAAATTCCTGTATTGTCGCGTTTTGTTTTTGCGTTTTCTATTTTGTATGTAGATTACTTATTTTTAATTCCAATTGAAATGAAAAAAAAATTGAGTGACTTCGTTTCTTTTATAAATTATCACACGTAGTTATCACAAAAGAGATGTTACAGTTAAAAAACTAAGTTAAACGCCTACAATATTGACGTGGCTGCTTTCTCTTTTTCTCTCTGTGCATACAGAACGAACACACTATGTAACGACTAGACCTAGCAAAGTAATAAATTTCCTTTTCTGTTAAAGCTGGTTGTATCTTTTCTGCATATTACAAGTCCGAAAGGGAAAAACATTAGCGCCAATCAATGTTTCAGTTTTAATATGTGGTTTGGTAAGGCCTAAGATGCCATAGCCAGACCGAAAGGGCAAAGCACTAAAAAAATAACAAGCAAAATCCAATCAATCAATTTCGTTTGAATTGTTTGTTTGTTTGGTTTGATTCGAACCAAAACAAAGGTTCGAATCGTAAACAGCTGTCTACGGTTCGAATAGTATTTCTATTAGTCTATGGTTCGAATATGTATTGATGTTAAAAAATGAAGGATATTAGCAATGTCTTGATAATAAATGATGGATGTGAACTGCTCAATGAATACCTACGTGAATAAATTAGGAAATCAAAGTGAGTGAACCTGATGTGTAGATTTTCGTTCACGATCTCACTATGCTCTAATTCAAACGTACAGCAAAGCAGTAAGCATTAAGTGGTAATAACTTTAGTTTTTTTGCCGGGTATCCTCGGCTGTGGTGGCCCCGGTTGAAGAATAGGCCCCTCAATATCTTCCTACCCGTGGATGTCGTAAGTCTCTTACGTACGACATCCACGGGTAGGAGGTAGGTAGACAGGGAGGGGCATATTCTTTAGCTGGTGCCACCATACTTGAAGTATTTAAAACCTACTGAAATACTTGTAGTATTTATTACTTTCTTGTCGGGCTCAACCTTCACGTTAGTTTGAGGCGGAATGGAGGGATGTAAATAACAACTGCTAAAATAAGTGTTTGATGTGAGATATTCTAAACATATTATAAATAGTGGATCCCTGAGCTGAGATCTCCCGATGTCCGGTAAAAGCTGGTGTTTTCGTGATTGTTGTGGCACAATTAATATGAACTTTAAAAATCACACATTTAGTAATGTTCTAACTTATAACCAATCTTACCTGAACTACGAATTCATTGAAACTTTACCAAATGGGAGCTCACATTACATTGTTTTCTTAAAGTTAGTATTTTTGTTATATCACAAAAACAATGGGGCCTATTATAAAAATAAAATCGTTGGAGTGTATGAATAAAACTCTAATATTATAACTCAGCAGTTCATCTATTTGTATTACTTTTTGAAAACCCCTTACCTTTTGGTTTCCGAGATGTATAACTTGTCAAAGCTTTTCATAGAATAGCATAGCATACCTAGCATAGCATAGCATACATAGCGTAGCAGAGCATAGCTTAGAATCCACCTTAAAGTATCAGTTCAACATGGAAAAATTTGCCGGTATAGGGAGCAGCGTCTTAATTCTTAAGGATATACTTTCAAGTATTTAGTACCTAGTTTTTGAACCTGGTACTCGTAAGATACGATACGTTATAGACCTGGTACGCGAAATAGCAAGTACGACCCATCTCTATGAAGTAAGGCCTTGCTTAGTTGCTGTGTCTACTCACCGGCAGTCAAAATCAGTGTTGTCAAATATCTCCAGGTCTAGCTTAGGGAACGGGCTGTACAAGGCGTAGTACTCCTGGTCTGACAAATTGTATTCAACTGTCGGCAGCAACCAGTATGGCTGAATACCAAGATCCCGCAACATTTTCTGAAATAATTGTTAATTTATATATAACACCCAACAGACACATACATAGTCATGGCCCGGGTTGGCGAGCGCAGTTACAGCTATCTTTGTAAAAACAGGGGACTCTGGTGCCCATCCCCCAGCTTTCTTCCCTTAGTCGCATCTTACGACATTTACGCGTAGGTCTAATAAATATGGAGAGGCTTTGTCAGGTATAAAACCCCACACTAGGATTCACTTTGTCGTGGGTATCAGATTTACGAGTAGGTAGGTACTAAGTTTCTTTGTGCCTTCGTATTGATAAATCCTCAATTTGATTCTGATTAATAATTAGTTTTGTTTATGAATAGAAAAATGATTCCCTTCGAACCTGATTTAATATAAATGGGACCAAAGGCAAGCCTTACCTTGATATTTGCAGAGAGGAACTTTCTCCGGAGCCTCTCAATCTTGACCAGCCGCGGAAGCTCTTTAGGCAAAACCACACTGAGGAACTGCAGCTTGGGCACAAAAGTTTCAAATGGGAATTGCTGAAACATACATTTATTAATGCCGATTACGTTCATGTTCTGTAGAAGAACCAAGGTTAACTACATAACTCTCAGAATTAGTAAGATGAAATGGCAGTGGGTAGGTCATATAGCTCGCAGAACTGACAACCGTTGGGGAATAAAGGTTGACATCACAGTGTAGGAAGACATGATGAATTGATTATGTTGTGAAAACTGCAGGAAGTCAGTGGATGGAGAAGGCTCAAGACCGTTTGTTGTGGCACTTTTTGGTGGTGGGTCTCACACTTACTTAGGTTCCTACTTAAGCTTGCTATTGCTAGTTGACTGACATAAAGCCATCTACTGGGAGGTAGTCCTACTCTGCGCTACTAGATGGAAAAGTGACATAACTAAGCTTGGGAGCCTTCAGATTCAGATCGGTCACACTGGAAATCTATGGAGAGATTAATGTTCAGCAGTGGATACCCTAAGGCTAAAATGATGATGATGCAGAAAGCAAGTACATAGGTAAAAGATACCTACAATACTCTCATCCTCACGGTAGGTGGTCCAACGTCCTGGTGGCAGAAGAATGTGTGGTTTGTGGGGCTTCGGTAGCGACACCAATGTGGGAGCCAACTTGTCTGTCTTAGCCTGAATGAGAGAATGTTTGTTTATGATAGAAAGAATACCATAGCCATTGTGCTAATAGAACTTTTGAAGTCATTCGAACTGGTGGTTTAGTGACAGGTACCTACCTAGGTACCTGTCACTAAACCACCAGTTCCACCACCAGTTAACAACCTAGTGCATAGTTATTTTATGGTACTCTGTGATAGTTATTACTTCAGTAGCGAGCGATATACGATGATTTAAATCGGATTTACTACCCATACCCACCCACCAGACCAATAGGATGCTAACGCATCCACCCACCGAAACCGACAAACCACTAGAGTAGGTATTCTGTGGACCGACATACAAAATGAGGATTTAGTCACTTACACCTTACTTAAATAAATAAAAAATAATAATTAAATAATATATCTACCAGCAAGCAACGGCGCCGGACGGGCGCGGCGCCGGCGCCCGGGCGCCAGGATTGAATGGATGTATATGTTTAGTCAGATTTGTCAGTGTCAGACTAAATGTCAGACTAAATTTTGACTTTGACAGCATAAGTGTAAAAAGCATTTTCAATCAAGGTAATGGCTGTGGATATTGGTACGACCGCGTGCCGACAACTGCTGTCACGTACACCTTAACGCACTGGCACCACTGCACACGCGACCCAGGGGGTCACCACCAAACTCTCTGGCGTCCACTTCCCCGAGCACTCCTGGAGTCGCGTCGTCGCATTTCGAAGACTGAGCGACGCGACGATGTCTGCGAAGAAGCCACCGTAGCCGAGAAACGGCCAATGTAATGCCACTGAGAGGCCGGTATTCACAGGGCAACACCCAGCGACTCGGCAGCAGTTCCCGGAATTGACGCCAGAGCAAAGAATGCGACGTTCGATTCTTACCCGCACCTCCTAAACCAAAATGTTAGCCCGTTCGTCCACGGAGCTACTTAAAAGGAACGCGCTACAAACTGTACTATAGGTTAGTATGATTTCTATTAATGTTGGGTGACTTTTTACACACTATTAAAATGTCCTTATTTCTCGGACGAATTTTTTGCGCCCGAGGCTGGTCGGTTGGTTAGTAAGTAGAGCTTACTAAGGGTACAGGTACAAGGCCACGCCGCCGGCGCCCGCCGGGCCGGTGAGTGAGGTTGGCCTCGACTTTGTGACCCCCCCTGACTCGAGGGCTGGAACCGCCCTTGGCTGCAGCCGACATACGCACACCGTTTGAACACGGCTTTTTTTTTATACAACTAAGGTAGCAAACAAGCATACGGCCCACCTGTTGGTAAGTGGTTACCGTAGCCTATGTACGCTTGCAATACCAGAGGCATCATGCACGCGTTGCCGACCCCTTAAAAAGTTAAAAACGCCTTTTTTGAAGAACCCCATACTGTAGTTCTTAGGGAAAACTCCCCCACCAGGGAGATCATTCCACAACCTGAGTGTTCGCGGGAGGAAGTTCCTCTGAAACCGCACGGTACGCGACCAACCCGGCTCCAGGGTGTGAGGATGGATCCCCTGCCTATGGCGAGAGGTGCGATGATAAAAGGAAGCTGAAGGCATCATATCAAACAATTCTTCAAACACAACAACCCGTTATACAGGCGGTAGAACACACATATGGAGGCAAAGTCCCTCCTTAGGGTTAAGGGCTCAATACCGCCTGTTAGCTTGGGATCATCGACAATTCTCAAAGCGCGTCTTTGAACCGAATCAAAGGGTCCAAGCTGGTACCCAGGTGCTCCTGCCCAGAGGTGACAGCAGTACCGAGCTTTTTGGATGCCAGTTTGACCTTGTCCTCTAAATGATTACGGAACTGAACGTCACTAGAGATGTCAACGCCTAGAATCCCAATGCTCTTGTTGATAGTAAGGGATGTGTTCTGGAATTGTGGAGCAGTATATGGGGTTTTTTTAGCAGTGAACGCGCAAACTTGTGTCTTAGTCGAGTTGAACTGAACCAGGTTTTTCACTCCCCAATCAGAGACTCTGGCTAAGGTACTCTCAACACTAGACGCAAGTTGTCCTCGGCATTCCTCAACGAGGGGTGTTGGCACGGCCCGTCTATAAATTGTCACGAGTACTGTCGTCCGCATAGCAATGAATGTCATCGATAGACAACATATCATTAATATGCAGCAAAAACAGCGTTGGGGATAGTACGGAGCCTTGCGGGACGCCAGCATTGATATCCATGCTATCAGAGCTACTACCGTCAACGACGGCTCTTATGCTTCTGCTGGACAAAAAGCTAGCGACCCATTTGCATAACCCCTCAGACAGTCCGTAAGAAGTCAGTTTCGGCTTTATGCTTACCTAGTTATACCTGCCACAGAATAAATATTATTTTTTAAATAAATAAAATACAAATAATGCACGGTTCACAAATTACACCGACTTAGCACATACACCGATTAGTATTGGCAGACATTTGCCTCCCATCGTACATTACCTACTAGGATTAAGTGTAGGTATGTAATAATTTGAGAATACCCGAGCATTCCCGAATCGCTTTCTTCGTACTCCGCAGCTCCGCCGCAATCGAGATTTTCGCAACCCTCTCGTAGAAAATACGGATCACGCACGTTTTGAACTTATGAACCGGGCAAGAAGGAATACTTGTTAAGATAATGCAAAATAGCCTACGAACCTGCAATATTAATTTCATGCGTTTCTTTGCACAGATACCTTTTGTAGGGTCGTCCTTGGACATGTCGGAAACGAGTTCTGAATAGTATCCTCGTTTAGGTATGGCATCCCTTGTCGTATTATCATATACGACATCTTGCTGTCTTATCTTTTTCTTTTTACTATACATTTCCACCTTAAAATTAACTTAAATCTTACAGCAGTTACGAAAATAAAATGTGATAGATAGATGTCAGTCTCATTAAGTGCTGAAGTTTTTGTTGATGTTGTGTAAAGAGGATTTAATTAGTGTAATGGAGTCGAGAGCCTGGCCACTCAAGCGTTCATGCATGCGTGACCATGTACGTACGAACCGTCCGCGCATTTCCGCGCCCTGCTACGTCACGGGAACGTCGCGGCCTTTTCGACGAAAATGCTTTTATCTTAAAAACTACTATAGCTAGAGTAAAATAAAAAATACTTATAGAAAGCTAAAATAATGCGAAATCTAATAAGAATCCAATAAGACGGTGGTTCCATTAAAGAACAAAGCGTAAATAGAGGTTTAGTTTAGCGATTTGATTGGGAATCTTTTTTTATTTCTAGTTTTACCTAGTAAAATGTAATAGATCTTGCAAGTATTATTGTATTGTAAAAAAGATGATTTTAAGCCCTTTCAACTTATACCTAGTTCGATCGGCACCACACTGAAGCTTTAAATTCCATTTTGTGAAAAAGGATCATCGAAAAAAATGATAGGCACCAAGCCGTGTTTGTTGCCTGATTCTTCTAGGCTTGATCGCGAGGAACAGGCATAGCTTCACCTAGTTTCTAAGACGTTTCAAAGTGATCCTAGTGATTTTATTGAAATAAATGCCTTTTGACTTTGACTTTGACCAATATATTAATCTAAGCATTTAAAATTCTATCAAAATAAATTGAAACAATCTTCATACTCCTCACAAGGTCGGCGGGTCTCTGGCGGTGTAGTATTCTAACAAGATGGCCGCTGCTAAGGGTCGGAACGCACTTATTTTAGGGGTTTTGCAATAACACAAATAATGTACATGTCAGTTACTAGGAACTTTGAAAAGTTTATTTGTAATACTTTTATTTACATTTTTATATATCTTTATTTATTATACATATACCTTTTTTAAAACTAAATATTACTATTTACAGTAAGTTAATATTTACAAAATACACAAGATCCAGATCACTACATACAAGGTGATTCATAATATGTATTCCATCCCGAAAGGGGCTTATTCTACAATTGGCAATAAAGTTTGTTCGACGACTTTTGGAAATTCGACATTTTTCATTGAAAAAACTCTTCGAAAATCAGCTGTTTTGGGGTCAAATTAGGTAAACCTCAATGAACCAGCTGTTTTAGGTAGCAATCTCGATTTCGAACTTCTTGTACGTTTAGTTATTCGTTTAAATATTATAAAATACCAAAAACAGCTAAATTGAGAAAATTGGTGAAAAAATATATATATATATATTTTTAAAATGTATGTTTCTTTCGCTATTATTATTTCTTTTATATTAATTTCAGGAGTTTCTGTTTTTGTAACATAGATTATATCTACTTAGATTAGCCGTATATTAAGTTTAACAACTTCTATCAATGTACTAAATGTTGTTCTATTACATTAATGTTTGACTATAAGCTCTACTTACTTTTTATGTTACTGAATTAAACATTTTTTTTATTAATATACCACCTTCCTACCCACTTTCCTATATCTATGTCAATTTTAGTTTTTCGTTCCTTTACTGGCAACAAAAATTTCGAGAAAAAAAATAAAAAAAGTTGACGTTGCGTCATCGTAGTATCTTCCTAGTCTGTGGCAGTGTGGCGTTATCGCGTCAAAACAATAACAACGGGGGCCGTTGCGCTTACGTAAAAAGTGGAAAATATTGATAAAAACAACGTGTTTGTGTGATTATTGTATATCAAATTAATTGTAAATGTGTTAGTTTTACCGATAATGTATTATTACGACATTTTCAAAAGATTTGAAGTGATATGAAGTTTGCTATGTGACGACGATGTATGAGTTCATTGTTTGAAGATTTCGGTAAGTTATTTATTACATTTAATCAACTGTTTTACATAAAACTATTGTTAAATCGATAGATTCTTTAACTGTGAGCATAATTCATAATAAGGACTGGCCTCATAGCTCAGTTGGTAGTAACTCTGCCTTCTGCGCTAGAGGTCGCGGGTTCGATTCCCGCACTGGACAAACATTTATGACTAACACAGATGTTTGTTCTGTGTCTGGGTGTTAAATATATATCTATTATGTATGTCAGTCTCTGGTACCCATAGTACAGGCTATGCCTAGTTTGGGATCAGTTGACCGTGTGTGATATGTGCGGAATATTTATTTATTTATTTAATTCATAGCGATTTACAGCATATTTAAACAAAAAATTCCAAAATATACCTACCTAAAAAGTGACGCGGCGTAGTGTTTTTGAGGGGGGCATTATTACTGTAACAACATTCGTGAATCTGCGCTTAATAATTTTAAACGAGAAATGACAAATTTCGAATTTTATTTCAAGTAGGCGACTTTTTTTAAATATTTGTTGGTTTTGATAACTAGAGTTACTACACCGTAAGCCCTTTTCCTATATTTAGCCCTAAAATTTAAAAATACCACCCAAAAATGATAGAATACTATTTGAATACTACAGTTTAGAATATTTGCAAGCCATGATACTCCTCGTGTCCCTTTTTCTTCTTGTGCACATCCAGCAACATCATGGTCGGTCATGGTCAACTGTTGGTCGAGTGTTTGTCCAGTTCTGTCAGGTTCAGTTGTCAATTCTGGTGCAGTCGAGTCAGTCCGAGTCTTTTTCCCAACATACACAAAAAAAAAACACAAATAGCTGGTGCTGGTGTGGACTCGCACAGCTCGTAGGTTTTGACACCTACTTGAGCGGCTTTTGTGGCAATTTTTTGATCAAAACTCAGGCGCCCATGCCACTTCAAAAGCGACTCGTCAATCTCAATTTCTTGAGCATTTGTTATTGAAATAGTCTAGTACCGGTCGTATTTTACGAAGTTTAGTCCTGTCGTTGGTCGTAGTCTGGTTATCGACGAAATGATACATCATTTTTAGCGGAATTAATCGGTTGTATGACATGATCCTTGAAAAGTTTGGCATTGTACCAAAACCATTGAAGCAGAAGTATTTTTCCTCTTCAGGTAATGGGTATAGTCCCTGCAGCAGCAAAACTGCTAAAAAAAAGATCATTTCATCTCTGTCAGTCAGCGTCCATCTCTGCACTCGTGAAGTCGGAAGAAGCTTGTTTGATGCTCTCAAACTAGCTATCTTTTGATCAGCGTATCGGTTGGTCTCAGTACACATTTTGTCTATAAAGTCTGTGTTGAACATTTCATAAAAAATGTCGACAGGTGTCTTGTCAGTTACGTCAAATGTCGGTCCTGATGTCCCTGTAAAAGTCTCTCGCTAAAGCCAACATGGTTTGTTTAAAAATAGGTACCTACTTACCTAAGTATCCTAGAAAAACTTGACACAAGGTTCAGATATATGAACATCTATATACATAGTTATAATAAAACAGATAATCCAAAAATTCTGTACATATATTTTTTCTTTAAAAACGTGTTCAGTAGATCGTAAATAACACGTAACCACAGATAACATAATACTATACTAGTACAGCTACCTCATCTCATACAACGGAACACAACCCTCGTAACTCGGGCTATTGTTCGGGCTATTTGTGTTGCCTTACCCTAGGCGCTAGATGCCGCTAGCAGCGCAATGAATGCAAGAGCCACCTAGCACCTGCAACTGGAATTACCGCGTAAACCGCGCACGCACTCAATAGATGGCGTTAATTATGCATCTAGTGGCCGGCCAGTAGAGAAGTGGCACAGATAAAATAATACTGAAGTGGATAGGTTGCAGATTTGACGCTGCGACCGACGTTGCCAGCTTGACGCGCTGCTGCAACGTTGCCAGCTTGCGCCCGAGAGTTTTGTGTGGTGAGCTTGCTTACGATTTTATGCCAAATCATAGCATACATAGGTAGGTACCCTAAATTATGTAAGTACCTACCTAATTACCTACTCTAGATAGAGTTAAAAAAAAGCGAGCGCTCGACAATATGACCTTTGCCATTGCAAAACTCCCGGATGTTCTCGGGAGTGGAACGCGAAACGCTTCCTACCTAGGTACCTACGTAGGGGTTTGTAAAAAAGGAAATAGACAAGAAATAAAACACATTAATCAATATTGTACGGACTTATTATTATTAAGTATTCAATAAAAAACACAGTGAAGTTACATTTGCCAAAAACAATCTGATGCGTAGGTAGGTAACAATCCTACCTAGGTAGCAATCGCTGATCATCCAGATACACTCTTACTTACACTCCTACTTACATTATGGGCCTCGT
Organism: Anticlea derivata; assembly: GCA_947579855.1. Taxonomy (NCBI): domain Eukaryota; kingdom Metazoa; phylum Arthropoda; class Insecta; order Lepidoptera; family Geometridae; genus Anticlea; species Anticlea derivata. The sequence continues at coordinate 8,965,589 of OX388276.1, read as the reverse complement.
CCTTAAGCTAACGCTGGAACAGGCCGTTCGGGTTTCCCAAATATGAGGAAATTAACTGAATTGAATAGCATGAAAAATATTTTCAAAGCTTGATAAATGCGTTAACAGTTTTAGAAAATGTTCATAAGCCCTTATGACTAATGTTGGTACCTATGCTGTTTAATTAAATTCAAATAATTAGATGATACAATGTTGGTAAAGTTGATTAACAGTTTGAGTTTAATAAAAACTACCTACTGAAGTAGATAAAATGGTAACTGTGCCTTTGAAATTGTTTATGAGTCAAGACGAAACTACAAAAATATGTTTTGGTCATGCATGCGACTAAGGGTTCCGAAGTTATCAATTACCTATAATTCCTAATCAATTAATCAAACAAGCAACTCAAGTAATGAACATTGAAGTAGGTAGCTTTTACAAACAGCATCAATATTGAGAATCCTACCCAATTTTAGGTAGGTAAACAAGGTGACTCATAATATGTAAGTATACCATCCTGAAAGTGGCTTATTTTACAACCGGTGGTCAATAAAGTATGTTCTACGACTTTTGGAAATTCGACATTTTTCATTGAAAAAGCTCTAAGTATGCGAAAGTCGGCTGTTTTGTTTTGGTGTTAAAATATTAGAATATGTTTTGTTAATCAACAATAATTGCCTCTTATCAGTTAATTCTACCTGATTTTTTTTTGCAATCTGTGCAATCGAATTTATCAATACACCATTTACCCAACCACCCAGCAAAGTACACCACTGAACATGTTTCCATTGTAACTTCTACTTCGGAAGTATTGAATCTTTCCGAAATTGCAATTACATTGGGATCTGAACTTGGACCACCAACATCGTCATCTGCTGCAATACTTTGTTGTACTATAGATGATGATGTTGATGGTTTGGGATCAGAATGTTGTGTATTTTGATGGGTGGATAGAAACATTTCTTGATCTGATTCTCAATTCGTTTTATCAAAACACATTAAATTATTTAACAAATTTGATCGAAAAATTGATCTTAATGATTTTGATGTTGGGTTTTTGTTACATCCTCCTTTGATTCTGTAAATACCAAACAAATTTTCAATCACATCTTGATTTAATCGATAAGTGATTATAAATTTAACGCCAGTGCCTGCTGTGAATTCTTCAGCGGAGAGTTGAAGAACAGCATTGATTGTTTGAACCATGCCATCAAAGCATGGGAGGCGGGTTACTTGTTGGTTATTACTTTTATCATATTTTATTTTCTTTAATTTACTAAAAATTTATTTGCTTTTGATTAAAGTTTGATTCACAACACTATTTTGATTTTTGGTGATTGCACATCTGTATTGATTATAATCAAATTTATTCTTTGAATTCAGACAATCAAACAAATCATTTCATAATTTCACAAAATCAGCTGTGTTTTTTGCTGTTCTGCTCTTCAACTCTCCACTGTTAATGGCAGTTTTAATTGCCCCAGCCACCGAATTACTCAAAACCTGTGTGGCTAACTTAACTTTCATTTTTTGAAAATTGTTTGTATTAATAGGCACAGGCGTCAGCTTACTTAAAGATTTACTTCTGTTATTTTTATCTATATTATATACATTGATTATATCATTGAATGAAATCTGATTGCCATCTAACTCATAATCACTATTATGCAAGTTATTCCTGACATTTTTGATCAAATAGGGAGTGTCAAAAACGGCAATAATCTTATGACCATTTATAACAAAAGAAAGGATAATCAACGCTAGCTCCCAAGTTTTTAATTAATTTAACATTTGTTGTGGCTTGGTCGCACACTTAATTTTGGTAACAAGCCACTTTGAAATAATTTATTAATCACAGAATCAACTATAACTTTTAATTTAACTGAATCAACAGTTTTTGAAGATTAAAAATATGCCACCGGGACTTTCCAATTGATATTACTTACCCTGGCAATAAACACTAGAGCATATTTTGCTTCATTTTTTTTTCGATCACCACCACCAAAATCTTCAAATCCTTCTATTAAATCAAATTTATTAGTATATTCTAAATCAACCATAATGCTCTTTTCATCGAAACATAACGCACACGCCCTCTCCTTTATTGTTTTTTCAGCAAATTTATTTTTTATATTTTCAAATACATCATCGTTGATGCCCGGCATACAATTGGTTTCTTGGAGCCAGCGTTGAATTGTAGATGGAACAGCCAAAACAATACCCAATTTTATCATGAATTTATATGCCGCGGGTGATTTATAATACAATGACATGCAAAATTTTTTCTCACTATTTGTCCATGGTTTTTTTTAAACATTTTAATTGCATTTTTGTTAAGAGTTTGCTTGCATCACTTTTAAAATTATGTTTTGATAAATCTATCACATTTTTATTCTTTACTTGGTTCTTCAAAGAAGTACTCTTAATAATTTCACGTTTTAACTTTTTCTTTTGCTCAACTAATATTGTTTTCAATCTTTTACATTTTGGGGTATCTTTGTCCTCTATAGTTTGTTCCATTCGTCTCCTCTTTGGTGTGCTCCAGTGAACTGTTTGATTTTCCTCTTCTTTTACTTCTTGAACTTCTTTCACTTCACAAAACCGTCTCTTATTTGTATAAACCTTTTGTGGTGGTTGAACTTTCAAATCTGGTGAGCCTAAAATAAAGAATAATATTAACGATTTTTCTTTTTCTTCTAATACATGGCAATTTTTTCTAAGTCCTAATTCCATAGTGTCCCGTTATGTACACACCGACCCCCAATAACTCTACTTCAACGCGCTGACCCAGTGCGTATCGTACTGGAGGATACACCATGACTTTCGAATGTTTATTAAGTACCTTAACTTAAATTTATTGAGTGGGGGAGGTAGGGTTACCCCCTGGTACCTCCCCCTCTTGAAGGAAACCCATGGTTTTCAAGATATTCATGGTTGAAGTTTGAGGTTATGTATGTGTATTACTGGTAAAACCCTCAAGATAGGAGTAGGGGTGAGGGGAATGGGGGGTTACCTCTGGTACCCTCCTCCCCACGCCTGGTACCCCCAGATAACCCATGGTTTTCAAGATATTCATGGTAGAAGTTTGATTACAAAATCATATTATACATAGAACACGTTTCTGGCGCTTCGGTGGCCGCTGCCGCGGCACGCCGATAAACGCCCTCACACCCAGGGACTGAAACGCGCGCTCTCGCGACTTTATTTAGTTCGCACAGCAGAACCTACAGTAGGTTATGTAGTCATACATAACTAATATAGCAATTAGGAAGATAGGTAGGTACGGCACGGCAGGTGAGTTCAGGCATTATTTTGCACTAGCTTTCGCCCGCGGCTTCACTCGTGGTACCTACGAGAGTAAAAGTAGACTATGTGCTATTCCAGACTATTATCCATCTCTGTGCCGAATTTCACCTAGATCCGTTCAGCCGTTCCGGCGTGATTAAATAACAAACATCCATCCATCCAAACTTTCGCATTTATAATATCACTAGCTTCCGCCCGCATCTTCGCTCGCGTGGTACCTACGAAGATAAAAAATAATGTGCTATTCCAGACAATACTCTATCTCAGTGCCTCATTGGTTTTTTGTCATTCTGTCATTTTGTCATTTTGTTTGACAATAATTGACTTTCGACATTCGACTTTCGACATTAGTCTTTCACCTTTCGACCTTCGCCTTTCGACTTTCAACTTTCGACATTCAACTTTCTACTTTCGACTTTGACTTCGACTTGATAAATACTAGATTCACATAAATGTTTGTCCAGTGCGGGAATCGAACCCGCGACCTCTAGCGCAGAAGGCGGACCAACTGAGCTATGAGGCCAGTACAACTATTTGCAACAAATATTTGCAACTTACTATCGGTGGCTGTATAGACTTATCCTTTGGCTAATGAAACGCAACTGACATCAAAAGTGATTGCCGCGAGACAAAATGGTGACAATAATAACGAAATTTAAAAATTTATTTCTCGGAAACTGTGAGTTTCCTTCATAAAAGAACCTCGCTATAAGTCTTCTAATATCATCTACTTTCTACCAAAAAAATATGTAATCTAAATTTTAGCCAACATTTGTCCCGCAGCGGGAATTGAACCCGCACCCCTTGCGTCTCAGTCGGGCACTCGCCCGCTGCGCCACCGAGGTCGTTCACACTATTGAAATTTAACAGAATGAATCTTTTAGATCCTGTCAAAAATAATGTAATAAGTACCGACTTACCACAATTAAGTAGCCAAATTTTCAAGCGATTTGCGTCATTCCACGGAAAACGGAACATTGAGGTCGTTTCGGAAGTGTTTTCACACATAAAATAGGAGCACTTGTGCGGTGGCATTTTGTAAGGTTGCTGTTTTTTCAAACTTCTTTTTCATAAAAGCCGTGTCTTCATAAAAAAGTCCTGTGTGGGATAGCCAATGGTCAATCGCAATAACAGCAGAGTCAGAGTCCGTTCACGTGCAAAGTTATATCGAGCGAGTTAGGAAGTGTCAGAGTCCGATTTTCAGCACAGGTCACTATATCACGAAAAGAAACAAACAACGTATCAAAGCGCATTCAAATGGGATCCGTCCGAGCAAAAGTGATCACCAATCAAACGAAACGAACGATTCAAAGCCAGCAACAACGTTGGCACATACCTACATACAATGCGTTTCGTTCTCCAATATTATCGTAGGTACCTACTACCTAATACGCTTAGCTTTTGTGAAAACTTTGCGTAGTATGTAGGCGTTTAACTTAGTTTTTTACTGTAACATCTTTTGTGATAACTACGTGTGACAATTTGTAAAAGAAACGAATTTAATCATTTTTTTTCATTTCAATTGGAATTCAAAATTAGTAATCTACATACAAAATAGAAAACGCAAAAACAAAACGCGACAATACAGGAACTTAAAATAACGCCGTCTATCAAATCAGTACTACCTGTGATACTACAAGCAAACTGTGTCAATCACAACGTAGTTCAAGTCATTACCACCTGAAAAACAAGATCATTGGATTTTTGTAAAAAATATGTTAGAATGGTATAAACAAAAGTCAATGTCATTCGGAGCACTTTTTGTCAAGTCTGTCTGTTTGGTTTTTATTGTATTTTTCGTTCACAAATATAAAGATAATCGGTGATAATCTATTCTATTCCTGGTTTCCTTTCTGCTAAAACCCAACAGGTTATGGACGCCAGCATAAAAAAATATGATACGACGTATATTTAACTAAAAGTCGAGAAAAATTTTTAGCATGCCAGGAGACAGCATCGCCGATACCGGCAGTGATAACGCCAGCAGCTACTTCTTCAGGAGGCATCTCAGTAAGTTTTGAGAAATTGAGCGGTATGAACAATTACGCTAATTGGAAATTTCTTATGAAAATGTATTTGATTCATGAAGATTTGTGGGATTGCATCGAGTCAAGTAGCGCTGGTACACCGATTGTGAAGGATGAACGCAAACAGCAAAAAGCCCTTGCGAAGATATGTCTCATGGTGCAGCCATCGTCCTTTGCGCATGTTCGTAATGCGGCGACAGGTCATGAAGCATGGTTGAACCTGAAGAAGGCGTATGAGGATAAGGGACTTTGTAGAAGACTTGGACTACTACGAGCACTATTTGCTTTGAAATTGGATCAGTTTCCTAGCATGGAGGAGTATGTAACAAAAGTGGGAGATATAAGTCAAAGCCTCCAAGACATTGACAGTTCACTAGAGGATGATTTTGTGGCGGTAGTGATGCTTAGCGGTCTTTCATCTGACTACGACCCGCTTATTATGGCACTAGAAAATTCTAATGTAAAACTTTCTTCTGAAACTGTACGGCTGAAATTACTCCAAGAAAGCAATCGGAGAACAAGTGGTGAAAAGTCAGAGGAAAGTGCCTTGATAGCTTTGAAACAGAGAAGATTTAAGTGCTTTCATTGCAATAAAGTCGGACATATTATTAGAAACTGTCCTCTGAAGGCCACCAAGACAAACAAATGTAATTTGGTTGCAGAATTAAGTAAAGATCAAGAATTGACAAGCGATGGGACATTGTTGACCGCTTTGGCAGTAAACATCAACTCAGATGCGTGGTATATTGATTCGGGTGCTACTTGTCACATGACCAATGATAAAAACCTGATCAAGAACTATGTTGTAGATCAACCCAGGTGTGTGACTGTTGCTAACAATCAGAAAATTCAAAGCAATGGACGTGGTGATGTGGAAGTACTTCTCAGAGGACATTTGAAAACTCTAGCTGACGTTACTTATGTACCGGAACTGTCTGCAAACGTTCTGTCTGTGAGCAAAATGACTGAGAAAGGTTTAGAAGTGCACTTTGACACGCAAAAGTGTAATGTTTATGATGGAAAAGTAGTGGTTGCCAGTGCTACTAATGTAAATGGTGTTTATGAATTAGACACTGGTGTACAAACAGCTACTGTGAAATCGCGGACTTCAACGAGACAGCCATCTGAGGATAATCAAGGAGCGGCAATTGCAAGTGCAGGTGATTCCAGCATATCCCAGGAGCTGTGGCACCGGCGGTTGGGTCATTTAAATAATCGAAGTATGAGATTATTGAAACAAGGTATGGCTTCAGGAATAGATTATTCAGACAGTGATTTTAATCCCTGTGTTGCTTGTATTGAGGGGAAGCAGTCTAGATTACCATTCCCAAAACGGTCTTTTACAAGAGCTACTGAAAGACTAGGTTTAATTCACTCAGACCTATGTGGCCCTATGCCAGAAACTTCATTCAGTGGTGCTAGATATTTATTGACATTCATAGATGATTATTCAAGAATGACCTTTGGTTACTTTATTAAATCAAAAGATGAGGTTTTTGATAAATTTACACAGTTCAAAAGCCTGGTAGAAAATCAAACTGATCTAAAGATAAAAGCACTAAGAACAGACAATGGTCGTGAATATGTCAATAATAAATTTCAGAAATGTCTGAGCGAGCATGGGATCCAGCACCAAACAAGTGTCCCATATTCTGCACCTCAGAATGGTGTGGCGGAAAGGGCCAATCGGACCATCCTAGAGGCAGCAAGGTGCATGCTGCAGGGTGCTGGCCTCAACAAGCGTTTTTGGGCAGAAGCAGTAAACACGGCCATACACATCAAGAATAAATCACCCACAAAAGCAGTAAGAGGTACAACCCCTGAGGAGAAATGGACTGGTAACCAAGTTGATTTATCGCACTTGAGAGTTTTTGGCTGTATTGCTTACGCCATGGTACTTGATAATAGCCGCAAGAAACTAGATTCCAAAAGTAAAATGCATGTATTTGTTGGATATTGTCCAGATACAAAAGGATATCGCTTGGTAGATATTGATAATCCCTCTAAATGCATTAAAGCAAGGGATGTGTATTTCTTGGAAAATAAGATGTACAAAGATTTACATACACACCAGAACAATGAGAATGAATCCCTTGAGCTTATTAGCAACAGCAACATTCCATTGACTAATGACATTACCAATAACAATATAGAACAGGTACAGAGTCCCCGAACAATGGTAATATCTGATTCAGACAGTTCATCACGTGAGAGCGTCGAGCATGATCCATCTGATTTAACCTGGACCCCTGACATGGTTTCAGACTACTCATCATCATCAGAAGAATACGAGGATGGTATGGAGATAGCAGCAATAGCATTGGCAGCACAGAAACAGTTCGGTGATGAGCCACTGACTGTACAGGAGGCCTTGTCTGGAACTGAGAGTGCAGCATGGCATGCAGCTATGACAGAGGAGTATGAATCATTTGAAAAGAATAAAGCGTGGACTCTAACCGAATTACCTGCTGGAAAGAAGGCTGTTAAGTGTAAATGGATATTCAAACGCAAATATGGTACTGATGGCGAATTACTAAGATATAAAGCAAGACTTGTAGCTAAAGGCTTTACACAAAAATATGGAGTTGATTATGAAGAGACATACTCTCCGGTCGTAAGGTACTCTACGATAAGATTATTACTTGCTCTCGCAGTACATTTGGATATGCAGGTGGACCATATGGATGTAAAAACTGCTTTTCTCAATGGTGAATTAAAAGAAACTGTATACATGGAACAGCCAGAAGGATATAAAGTAGATGGTCAAGAGTTAAGTGTATTTAAATTAAACAAAGCGATATATGGGCTGAAGCAAGCTTCAAAAGCATGGTATGACAAGATAGACAAGGCACTCACAGACCTAAAATTTAGAAAATCATTTTGTGAACCTTGTGTTTATCTCAAAAATGATATAAATGGTAATCTAATCATTTTGGCCTTGTATGTAGACGACATATTATTGTTTAGCAGGGAAACAGCTGAAATAAAGAAAATGAAGGAGCAACTGATGAAGACCTTTGAAATGAAAGATCTTGGAAAAGCCACACATATATTAGGAATGCGTTTAAGACAAGAGACAAATAAAATTATCCTTGACCAGAAACACTATGTACAAAAGGTGTTAGAGCAATTCAATATGACAGACTGTAATCCAGTATCAACCCCTCTAGAAACAGGAATAAAGTTTGAGAAGGGAACTGAAGAGAATATTCATGCACAATACAGAAGCTTGATTGGCTGTATCATGTACATTGCTGTATGTACAAGGCCTGATATAGCTCATACAGCAAGTCTGTTGAGTCAATTCAACAACTGTCATTCTGAAATGCACTGGAAGGCAGCTAAGCGTGTGCTGCGATATTTAAAAGGCACCATGGACTATAACATAGTATATGAAAAATCATCTTTGGCAGTTGCAGGATTTGTTGATGCAGATTGGGCATCAAACCAAATCGACAGGAGATCCTATACAGGGTATGTGTTCTAAATTGGGGATGCTGCAGTATCCTGGGAAAGCCGAAAGCAGCGAACTGTCGCGCTTTCTAGCACCGAGGCAGAGTACATGGCGCTGTCCGATGGGGCCAAGGAGGCAAAGTTCATTAGAAGTATGCTTTCTGAGTGTTTAGGTAAAATTTTCACTGTAACCATTTTTAATGATAATCAGTCAGCGCAGAAGCTATGCCGTAACCAAATGTATCATAGCAGGAGTAAACATATTGATATACGGCATCATTTTGTACGGCAGGCTGTGATAGATAAAGTTGTTGAATTAGAATATTTGTCAACTGATTGTATGCCAGCAGATGTCTTAACAAAGGCATTAGGCAAAGAAAAACATTACAAATGCATAAATAATCTTGGTTTGAAAGTTGTTAATTCAATAACTAGTTAGGTAGGTAGGTACTTTACTGTAGTTTAGCAAAAGGTATAAGTATGTATTATTTTGTTTTGTTTCGGTTTGCTATTTACGTGTTTATTGTGTGTTTAAGTAATAATCTAATTAAGTATGTAATCTAGAATTATTTTTATTTTTTGTATCCAGCTAGGGAAGATATTGTTTAGATTTTGATGGTAGGTCCTAATCCTATGTTACTAAGTTGTTCAAGAACTGAATTCTGTGTAATATTTTGTGAGGCATTTTGTGTGAACAGAAGATAAGTGAGATGTATTTAGAAGATTGATGATTCATTTATAATGTTTTATCTAAGATTCTAGTATCTAGGATAGGAGGAATATTTTTTTTTTGGTTATGTTATAGGTAGGTAGAAACCTAATTACCTATATTATAGCTCTAGGCACATCTATTTAGGGACTCTAGGGATCTAGGCAGTTTTTTTTATTTATTAACTTTTGTTTAAGGGCAAGTGTTAGAATGGTATAAACAAAAGTCAATGTCATTCGGAGCACTTTTTGTCAAGTCTGTCTGTTTGGTTTTTATTGTATTTTTCGTTCACAAATATAAAGATAATCGGTGATAATCTATTCTATTCCTGGTTTCCTTTCTGCTAAAACCCAACAAAATAATCAAACTTGATTGAAGAGGCATTTATTAAATTTTCCCGTGTTATGGGTATTTTATGATATTATAAAATCTTTGTTTCATGACCTAATAATGATTTTTCACATACTTTGATGACAAATCTATACCCGTAAAGCCATCTATTGACATTCGTTTGAACAATTTTTTTTTCTTAGGTACGGGACCCCGTGTCCTAACAAAAAAAAAGTTGTATCGGAAGACTTTAGAAAAATAAAACCAGTAGGTATTTAGAGTTAGTGTTAGTGTCTATATATATATACCCTAACGCATTATCTTAAAATCTCAATAACTCTGGAATCCTATGAGATTAAGATTTGATATTTAGGAGGAATAAAGAGTGATGTAAATAACAATTTACCTTGAAAATGCAAAACTTTGAGAAATTAGAGAAAAAAATTTAAAACGAAAATTTGAAAAAATGTACATAACTTTTTTTTCTATGGGACCTAAAACTACAGTGATGTCCTTAATAATACGTTGATAATTCTGCACCTAAAAAACAAAGACTTATAGCGAATTATCTGAGCCACAGCTATTTCCCTGAATTTTCTGATTTCCATAGAAAAAAACTAAAATGGTCTTTAATCTGTGGTGCAGTTGTGTAAGCGTAATGGCAATGAAGATCGTAACTTTCAGGGTAATTTTAACAATCTTAGCTACATTCAAAACTTTCCAAATTTACAGGGTAAAATTTCAAGGCCTTAGCTTCATCCTTTTTATGTTTGAAAAACTTCAGGTGTACCTAAAATTGATAAAATCATCCTTAAAATTGCGATTTTCATTACCATTTTGCTTACACAATAGCCTGGCTGGTTCTACGTACATCTGAATTTCGGGAGTTTTACTCTTGCATTTGAAATATGTAGTTCACAGCATCTATTCAGGGGATAAAAACGGGATGTCCGATTTTGAGGTCTAATTTCACACTGTGCGTTGCCGTAAATAAATTAAATACCTATATACTTTTTGAAGTGTGATGGTAGGTTGTTAATAATGTATAATATTTTAATTTTAGTTCAGCATGTGCAGTGCAGCATGCAAGTGCAAGCGGGCGGGGTGGAGGACGAGGACGAGGACAACAAGAAGTAGTGGAACCGTGAGTGTAACCTATTTTTATATCTTTATTATGCTTAGGCTCTAATACTAACATTAAACTTTTTTGGAGTCTGGAGCTGGTTCAAGTCAGGGCACAGAGAATTATAACTAAGCGTCGCCTTAACTCATGGCCGCGGAAATTCGGAAGGAGTTCGTGAGCCGCAAGCGGCAAGCTGAACTCCAGAGAGTTCTCCTCCCTGAAGCGCCCCCACGCAAGAGGCAAGCACGGTAATTAATTACTCTTCATTAGTTCAATGAGTTAGATATTCCTGTAAATTTTTATATAATATGTTGGGATATAAAATAACTTTTCCTTACATATGCCCGATGGTGGAAAATGAGTTGCCTCAACCTTCTGCCACATCGAGTTGTGAGCCCATACCGCATAATCAACCAGAGCCCGAGCCCTAGCTCCAGCGTGAGCCCGAACCAGAGCCCGAGCCCGAATTGGAATATTTCGATATTTCAAACATGGGTACGTCCGAAGCAGACACCGTTCCTTATTCCCCTTACAGTTCCCCAAGCCGCCTCTCCACCGTTTTAAATCTTGAGTGGGTTTCGTGGACACCATAGAAGAGAAAATATACTTGCTCATCTTCGTCTGAATAGGTTGATGATGATATCAAATTACTCATCGCTCTTCTGGTAGAACCTTAAGCTATACTTCCCTACAATTTCTATTCTGCTGTTTGTTTTCCACCTAAATAAATAATAAAATACAATAATAGTCAATTTCTTTTACAGACATGTTCAGCGTGGGGCAGGAGGTGGAGGTGGAAACCCAGCAAAGCCCTAGCACTAGCCGGTCAAATTTATCACACAGGACTTCTATTGGTATGTATTGTTTAAATATTTACAATTGTTTTCATATCCATACTAATATTATAAATTCGAAAGTAACTCTGCCTTGGGACTGTTGGCTGGCTGTTGTAACCTTCATCTGTATAATAATGTGTTTTATTTCTTTCAGATGTAACTAACAAAGACTTTGAGTCTACGATTAACGACTGGATGACAGCGACAGTGACGTAGACCTTGAATTGGACGTTGACTTAGACCACGACATGTCCAACACCTTGATCGCCCGTGACGCCGCAACTGAGCCGGCATGCAACACTGACATGTCTGAACATTAGAGAAAACTGTGAATTAGTCGGAGTGCGTACCTTTACCCCTTGAAGTGGGTGCAGTAATTTGGGTAAAAGTTCGCATACAGGGTAAAAGTTCGCAATTGGGTTTGAATAAGAAAATTAACAAAACACGGACTATATAATTAAACAATCTTTATTAAAATCAATCATAAACTACCAAGTACCAACTAGATGTAATACAATCACACCATAAAACTTAAACAAATTGCAAAGTAATATTAAATCAAGGGATAAATCGATAAGATCGCAAGCATTAAGACGCACAGAAGCATTAGATCCCGCCCAGATTACGATATTCTGATGACCAGACGTTCGTTTCGGATTCCTCTCCCACGCATAAATTCACTCATGGCAAGATGCAGTCCAGCTTTTTCACTACCTCACACCTACAACAAGGTTTGCAAACTGTGTGATATTAAACATTGCTCCATTTTTGAATGCAAAAATATTCTAAATTTACTGCTTAATATGTCCTATTGCGACACAGAAGAACTTATATAATTGGTTATCCCCACTTGCGCCACATACATCTCCACACACTCATGGGCACATACACCTATACACACACACACCCTCTCACCCTCACACACACACACATGGGCTCATCCTGTGAAGTCCAGACTGAGACTGGCGTTTTTCAGGAAATCCACCTCACAGTGTGAGGCTCACACACAATCGCATACTCATTCACACACACCCTTAAAATTACACACTCGTATACTCACATACCTACAAACAAACAACTCACAACGCCAACTCTTGTGCAGGCTGACTACTATTATTCACTGTTTGATTTCCTTCTGTAGTCAGCCTATTTATTAACTATTTAACTTTCCATTTATTTTTATTTACTTTTGTTTTTATATTACATAGTAAGCCATACGTTTTTCTTTCGTCAGACATGTACCTACTCCCCTCTTGGTAACTGCACTCTAGAAGCCCAAGATACAAGCCTCGCGCTTAGTTTGGTCTTCGCCGGTATTTATGTAGTACCTTCTAGTATAGTCATATTTATATTAAGCCTTGTAAAATTTATTTTTTGGTAAATAAATTATTCTTATTCTTAATTAACAAAATCAAGTCTAAAATTATGTTATGTTTACATGTTTCTTTGGAATTGTGAAATCAGCCTTATCAAACGAGTCATATAAAATCAAACCTGGCAATCTCCACTGGGTCAAATTGTTGGGGAAATAGAAAAATTTGATAAAAAATACCATGAATATATTATTAATGTAACTTCTAATTATTTATATGAACAGGTCTAATGTAGACTATTATTAATTACTATTTGTAGTCATTTACTTGAAAAACCGGTCATAAAATGCACAAAATGTTGGGAGATTGCCGTCTTTGCTTTGCTTACAAGGACAATGCCGTTTTTGGTTTGATTACCTCTGGAGAAAGCCTACTTTGTTATGGCTAACTTACTACACCTATAGTACATGTTTTGTGTCTAGCCGTTTTGATACTTTGAAGAGTGGGAAATATTAATGATAATGTTTCCGTGATTTTTGGATCGCTGTATATAAAATCTTTTGCATTTTTTAAATTTAAAATGCCATGTCCCAACATCTTTAAAAATAGAAGACATAGCACTTTAAAAGTCATAAACTTGACATTCAGTACTATCCATTTTAACAACTGTACTCCACTGGCTTATAATGCCCAAATACTCTTCAGGCCGCACTATTGCTAACATGATGGAATTTTTGTTCTGCCCTCCACATCCATCTGCTATTTATCTTACTGTTTGAACTCCAGTTAGCTTAGTGTTCTTGAGTCTGTGATATACAATTGAAGAGATCTCGTTTGCACCTTTGTTGAACTCGTTTTCCGTCCAACAGTATGCAAAAACGTTTTTTGGTGTAAGTTGGGACTTAGAGCTCCCTTCAACAACTGTACAGTTGTACAAATATATCTGGCGGGAGTAATACGTGCTCTGGTGGGGTATCTTGGGTAACGGCATATTTTTCTCGCAATCAAATGACAGAGTTTTTAAATCAGGACTTTCTTCCTTCACCAATGCGAAAAATGCTTTTGCCTTAAGGGTGTGTACTCTTTTTTCGACAATAAGTGACTGCCGTTTTGTTGAATCTGTCTCCAATTTATTTTTTTCGAGAAGTTGTAAGCAAGTTGAACACACATCTGTTCTAGGACTTCCAAATCCAAGTGAATAGTTTCTGTTGAAAACTGTCCTAAAAAACCCACGTTTTACTTTTAAACATTCTTCTGTTTGTTGGGCATTGTATTGTTTGAACATTTTGTTTATGCTTAGTTCAGCTGCCAAGTAGTGTCTTTGCGATTTCCCACGACAATAGTGCCCTTCATCTACATGAAATAAATTTATAAAAGTCATGACTGCTTTCTTTTTACGCTCAAATAAATGCGATTTATGATCTCCTCCTCGTTTTTCGTTTACTGGTTCTCCTGTTTCTAAAAACTTTTTCATAACATACTGAATCCTATGTTTAGTTATATCCAGAATTCGCAGAAAGGCTTTTTGACATACTCGTACACTAGTCTTCGTTGATTTACGGTAGATAGTAAATCTTGTTTGAAATTTATTTTCTGAATGTTTTTTATTTTTCGGTCTTTTTCTTTTTGTGGGCTCTGCATGGCAACACTTGAGCAAAAATGCATCTTGAGTTTCCTTGTCCTTATGCTTATAAAATGATTCATGAAAAGCTTGTAAATCACGCAATGCCAATGCCTCGCACTGATATACGTTTTTATTATGTTTACATTTTGGTTTCATTGGTAAAGTCCGAGGAGTGTAACTGAAACAAAATGAGATAATGACTTCATCAAAAACCTTCATTAAAATAAAAAAAAGTAAGTATCAAAATGGTTTATTTAATACGTACTTACCGGGCTGTTTTCGCCAAATTTTTCTTCCATTTGTCAGGGTCAGCCTTGCGTTTTCTTGTATGTTTTGTGGTACAGGGAGATGCTGTCTGCTCCATAATATGATTTTCATACGCCTATTATAAATAAAACTCGCAAAAAACAGTTCAAAACTTCAAAAATCCACAGCACAATTCACCACGAGACCGACCGCGTCACCATACAAACAATACTAAAATGGCGTCTACATGCCGTGCTCTGATTGGCTGTCTTGGAGATTGCCAACATTGAAACACATGACATTGGAGATTGCCGTGTATGTATTGGAATCTTATTTGTAACTGATTATTTCTATGGGACATAGCCGGCTTTGTTGTGATATTGTGTTTATTTTTAAATTGTAAATCACAGATAAAAAATATATTTGTTGTTTGATTTTATATGCCTATCTGAAATGTAAAGAGATCGTAAAGCTCTAAAAAAACTGAATACTTATCTAATAATAACATTCTACTCGCAACAAAAATCACATCTAAAGAATATGCCCATTTTGTAAGACGTGCACTCTTCATGGAACCATCTTTTGCATGCAGTACATTCGGTCCAGTCCTCGTTTGGTGGGTCTTCATATTTCTCATCACAAATTGGACAAAAATGATCAGTTTTTTGCTCTTTCTTAGTTTTTATTTTATTTTCTTTGTTTTTTGGTTTTACCTGACAGCCTTGGCTGAGTTTCTGTGATCACACGATGTTGTTGCTTTTTTTTCTTTTGTTCACCTGATATGCCCTGGCTGAGGTTCACTGGCAAAGGACTTGAGTTGTTGTTTTTTCTTTTGGGTGCGTGATAATTCGTCAAATTTTACTTTTTTTGCGTTTCTTAAGTATCTTTTCTTCTTCTATTTTTCTCTTGTCTTCTAGCTTTTTCTTGTAAGGACTGTGTGGGGATGATATAGGGTATTTGGTATTGATTTGATTTAAGTTATTCGAAGGACCGATATAAGTAGATATATTATACATATTTAGTAAGTGGAAGAAAGAAAGCTGCTCTTTGAAAGAAGATAGATGAATTAAGTCTACCCACCTTTCAGCTTCCACACGCCGATTGTGGACGTGGACCGGCTCAGCACAGGAATTAGGTATGGGCCCGATGGAGAGGCGCAGTCTCTTTCAATTGTTCCAAATACTATTAAAATTGTCACAGCACTTGCAAGAACGTCTTACAATACAGTATACTGCACGGCAGTCGGAACAGAGTAGATTTGGCTATTCACGGAATAGTTTTTCGGAAGAACCGGGGGCGCGACCGTAGTGGAGCAGTCGCACACGCCAACAGGACAGCATCCTCGCGAGAGGGGGGCGAGGAGTGCGGAGAGGCCGTCCAACGTTTTTGAAACGACGGCAGTCGCACAAAAAGCAGACAGCAAACAAAATTCATCTACCCTATATTTTCAAATGAGCAAAGATCTAACATTCCCCCCACCGAAATTATCATGATAATTTACAGTAAAATATAATAGCAGGAAATGTTACCAGAGTATACAATATAGGGCAATTAAATTATATATCTAGAATGTATAAATATAAGATTTTTTTAATTTTAGTTTAATGCAAGGGATACATATTAAATTATATTGACTGACCTCATAGCTCAGTTAGTAACTCTGCCTTCTACGCTAGAGGTCGCGGGTTCGATCCCCGCACTGGACAAACATTTGTGTGATAAACACAGATGTTTGTTCTGTGTATAATAATAAGAATAATAGTAGCCTTTATTGCTGATAACTGTTAACATGTTTTTTTTTTCTTAATTAAATATTCCACATTGCGATTGTTTCTTTTATTGCACCTAAATGATTTCCTATTCATCAGCTTGCCTTACGACATAGGCCTCCTCCAAAGACTTCCACTCCGTTCTGTCTTGTGTTATTCTCCTCCAAACTGGTCCTGCTACCTCATTTATGTCATCTTCCCATCTCTTCCTTTGCCTGCCTCTCCTTCGCTTTCTCGCGGGTACCATTCTGTCACATCTTTTGCCCATTTGTCTCTTTTATCTCTCAGTATGTGTCCCGTCCAGCGCCATTTTAACCTTTTTATGTATACTGAGACCCCCTTGACTTTGGTTCTTTGTCTTATAGATTTCAGGCTGTTTCTGTCTTTCTTTTGTGATGTTTATCATACTTCGTTCCATACCGTGTTGACATACTTTCAGTTTATCAGTATTTGCCTTTGTTAATGACCAGGTTTGGCATCCATACTAGGGATTGCAGAATCGGGTAGTTTTTAAGGAACCGGGAATCCCGGGAAGGTTCATATAGGGAACCGGGAATTCCGGGAAATTTGCGAGTTTTTGGTGCCTAGGCTATTTAACTACTACTCTTCGCAAAACAAGTGATTAAAATTCATAAACCTAAATATCTAATATATACGGACCTACTTCTGATAAATATTATGATTGAGTGTACAAAAGATCTAATATAACCTAAATATCTAATAAATACAGACCTATTTCTGATAAATATTTTGATCGAGTATAAAAAGAGGGGAAATGAATGAGAAATAAATGAGTATCAATTGAAATGTTTTTATTAAAAAAAAAATTTAATATATAAAATATAGAAAAATACTTTGAAACGAACATAAATGGATATTTTTAATGAAATTTTACATTGTTTTTCTTGCATAAAAATCAACAATATCCTTACCTTACATGCTTAAATTATTAAACAGTTCAACAGTGATATAGCTTTATCTATCGTTTTGATCAGAATACTGAAAAATCAGTTATCAACTTAGTTCTTGTACAACATTTTAGAGTCATGGTTTTCTTACATTAATAATCAACAATACCCATAATCAACATACTTAAATTATTATCAAGATCAACAGTGATTCAGTTCTTAACGTTCAATCAGCCTTTAGTGATTAGTAAGTAGTATTAACATCGACATTTATCGTAATATATATTGTAAATAATTAAATACTATAAAAAACATACGTAAATTAGCTCCTTTTCAGTCTTTGTGATTAATTTGAATTTCTTATCACTTATCAAAAATACAGTTAAACTTAAAGATCACAATATGTTATGCATAAAACATTTCTTAACATAAATATATCTACTCGAACAACCTTGTTTTTTTTTTGTTTCTACCTTTAAGGGCTTTTTGATCTTTATAGTGCGCTCTTAAAAATATAAGTGAATCTAAGCTTTTGTCACTTAAACGAGATCTTATTTTGTTGCAAAGCAACCCAGCTGAAGAGAAAACTCTCTCCGGCTCAACACTTGTAGGTGGAATTGATAAAAGATGATCATACACCTGTGATAAATACCGTCCGCGATCTCCTCCGTTTTCATAAAGTGCCATCTCGATTCTTACATTTGTATGAAGGTCGTTGGAGTGTCCCATCGTTTTTCTTTTGGAAGTCGTAGCTCTGTGAAGCTCAGCGTTAAGCTCTTCTGTTTACGACTGCACTCTTTCTTCATCTATATTTGACGGCAACGGCCATTGGCTTGACTCCAATTCCGACTCTTCATGTTCAATAACATTGGTACGGTTTACCAGTGACACAATCCTCCTGCACATTTCCTCACTACTTGGGCGGGCAAATACTGATACATCTTCGTCAGCCGTAGTAGTAGTTGTACATATCCGGATTTTGCAAATAGGTTAATATGGCAGTTTCTGGAAGCCGACGCTCCTTATATCTTTTTTTTAACATAATAGTCAGTTTTTCACTTATTCTGTTATCAATAGCTGCCAATTTTTTTATTGCAAACTTTATAGCAACATCTGCGGTTAAGATCGTTGCGTCCCGTCGGCAAAGGGCTTCTAAGATTGTTCTTATAATGTCTAGTATTTCATAGAGCTCTGCCATGGCCTTCCAATCTTCTTCAGTAAATGAGACATCAGATTTAACGTCAATCAATGACTTAGCAATGCACGTCCGTAGTTTCAAAAACCTTTCCAGAGTGTTTGCCAACGCGTTTTGGAATCACTGGTCAATGAATACTCTTTTTTAAAATCAGCGACAACATATTTTTGGAGTATGTCGTCGTTTTTTGTCGGTGATTTTCTGAATAACGATGTTACTTTTTTTACTTTTGATATCAGATCTTGATAAGCAAAATGCTGCAAAATGTCATCAGAATCGTTGTCAGAATCTTCCATTTCATCAGTATCTTTTATTTTTTTAGCTAATTCCGATAACGGCATGTCATCGTCATCGCTTGATTGGGTCAACTCAAGATCGTCTGGGTATGGTATGGGAGTATTTTTCTTGTAAAATACGTCAATGATCGCCAGTTGAAGGGCATGCGCAATACATTTTTGGTGGTATGACATCAAATGTTTTCCAAACGCGAGCATCATGGAGCATCCATCTGTCGTTTCAGCTATTTATTTATTTATTTATTTATACTTTCACACTTAAACTTAGTGTAAGGAGGACTTAATGCTAAAGCATTTTCTACCAGTCATCCTGGGCGTGCAAAAAAGATGGTGAGGCGTGACAATTAAACTAAACTTAGAAATAACTTACCTACTTAAATAGTTTACATAGTTATACAGATATATATACCTACGTACGCACAAGTACCCACGTAGGTATCTAAAAGTGGGAAAAAAAGAGAAAACAATAATACCTACAAAAGTGATAACATTTGAAAATAAAATAAAAAAACAAACACTTATACCCACAACTTGGTACCTACATTATGTTAGTTCAGAAGTAAGTACAGTGTATCTTTGGTACATACCTACCCAGTTCCTAGTGATTTTTGATGTAGTGCTCTCTTACCAACCTTTTGAAAGCTTCCCTTGTGTCAGTCGCTTTAATATCTAGAGGCAAATCGTTCCATAGACGAACCGCCGTGACAGAGAAAGAATTAGCCATAAATGCGGAGCTGTGCAGTGGAGTTGAAAGAAGTAGATTGTCAGCTGACCGAAGTTGTCTTTCATGTGTGTCATCTAGGAATTCAAAACGGTCTTTCAAATAGAAAGGAGTGTGCGGATCTCTAAGTACCGAGAGGAGAAGACAAAGCGTTCGTAAATTTCTACGCTCGCGAATGGGAAGCCAGTTAAGTTTAGCACGGAAGTGGCTGACATGGTCGAACTTGCGGAGGTTGTAGATGAAGCGGATACCAGTGTTAAGAAGGCGATCTAGTTTGCTGAGAAGATCTTCATTCAGATCTAAGAAAACAACATCAGCATAGTCGATGATCGGTATCGGTAGCTATGATATCTCTGTCCAGAGAAATTCCAAAATCTTTGAGTTTGAGTCTTATTTCTTCCACGCATTTCTTCGCAGGCAAAGAACCATAGACTCGTATGAGGCCTAGATTTTTGTAGTGTTTAGGCCAGTGCTGGGAGTGCAGATTTAGACTTATGTATCTTCTATTTCGTATAGATGTCCACTCGTCGAAAGAGTTTGAATATTTACGACCTTCCTTTAACATAGTCTGAATTTCGCCAATCAGCTTTAGTTTTATTTTATCAGACTCTTTTATCACGATTTTTTGAATGGCATTTGCTGACTTCGGCAAAGTATGTCCCGATTTTTTGAATAGCATTCGTTGATCCATGGACGTTACAAATGTCGAAAAAGGATATCCATCCATTGCTGTCATTCGAGAAACCATCAGTTCCATAGACGGGTTTGATTCATCAGACTCATAATAGTCGGTCAATTTTGATCGTTTCTTAGGTATTTCTTCTTGGGTTTCATCAGTTTTTTTCGAAGTGGATGGATGCGTGGTTTGAGCATGCTCTACATTCTGTGGTACTTCCTTAATTGTATTTAAATTAATTTGGTGCACCATTTTCAAATGTTTTTGAAGCCCACTCGTGCAACCACCGGTACATTTCAGAATCTTTTGACATTTTGAGCATTTGGCATTTAATTTATTTCTTGATCTTAAGAAGTAATGCCAAACAGACGACTTATCGCTGGTTTTGTGGGTGACCTGTTCAAATGTGTCTTACATTGTCTGTAACAAATCAATTTATTCAATACACATTACCTTATTTAAATCATTTCATTCGCGTACATCCCGCACGGGCTGGCTATTGTAAGCAATTGCTGAGTCATCCTGGCCGACACAGGTAAAGATAGACTTATTGTTATCTGAACGCTCTATATGACCTCCAAGCCAAGATCTCTACGTGTGCGTTGGTGGCACTCATAGTGCTTTAGTCAGTAATAAATACTTTTTCACTTCTATTGCTCAAATTGTGTGATTATAGAATAGCTAAGCGCGACTAAAATTCGAGTTTAAGTTCTGGGGCTGCAAAAGAATAATAATAGGTAATAAATAATGCTAGACAATCCTCTTAATTTTTGTCTGATATCAGCCAGTACAAGATATTTGTCTTCTTACTTATAGACTCGACTTTTAGGTGATCCATTAACAAGGAACATACATTTTATTTGAATTTATTTTTGAATATGGTACCGAAAGTGCCTTCTTGGTGATTGTTGGATGTTTCTAAGAAGGGATATTCTTCCTACGTGGTAGAATGCGTACTTTGCGTTGCACGTAACAATTAACAACCATATTCAATCTACCGAAGGGGCAATGTCCCTTCTATTATCGAAAGTGGTCTCCCATCTAGACCAAAATAGAAGCTGTGTGGGGTTATTTCTGGACCTTGCTAAGGCCTTCGACACTGTTTCCGTTCCTATTCTACTAAAAAAGCTAGATAAATCAGGAATACGAGGAATTGCATTACAATGGTTCAAGAGCTACTTCACAGAGCGGAAACAGTGTCTAAGCGTTAACGGTTTGACAAGCTCCCCCCAGCATATAGAATTTGGTGTCCCCCAGGGTAGTATCCTAGGGCCTACACTCTTTATCCTTTACATAAATAGTATACACAACGTTAATCTAAGAAACGCTGATATCGTTTGCTATGTAGACGATACAGCGATTATATTTCATGGTACAGACTGGAAGGATGCTATTTCGCATGCTGAGCAGGGCATGGAGCTAGTTAACCGTTGGCTAATGAAAAACCTTTTAACCCTTAATGCACAAAAGACCAAATTTATCTGTTTTCACAAAACGCTGGCATCGTCGCCCTTGCAAACTCTTACCGCTTTAAAACTTCATAGATGCGGTGGTGCAATGTCAGCTGACTGTGGTTGCGAACTTATAGGTAGAACAAAATCTCTAAGATACCTGGGAGTTATGCTAGATCAAAACCTAAATTTCAGAAATCACATAAACAGTCTGTCTGCGAAAACACGCAAAATTATTAATGTTGTGAGATTGCTTAGGAATGCAGCTAACTGGAACACACTTAAATCTACATATTTAGCCATTTGCCAATCCATTTTGACTTACTGCATCACAAGTTGGGGCAGCGCTGCAAAAACAACACTGATTCAGTTAGAAAGAGCCCAACGATCAGTTCTTAAAACAATGTTAAAAAAGCCTTTCAGATATCCTACTGTAAACGTCTACAGGGAAAGCGGTGTTCTCTCAATACGTCAACTTTTCGTTCTCAAAACTTCTCTTGCAGTTCACAGGACTATACTGAGCAGTGACTGCTATCACAAAATGATAGCACGGAGAGTCTTTAAAGTTAAATGTGAGTCGGTGAAAACCTCATTTGCAAAACGGTTTAGCCCCTTCGTTTCTAGCTTCATTTACAACAAAGTCTTAAAATACTGTGATATTAAGCACTGTTCTGTGTATAAAGCGAAACATATAATAGTTAAATGGCTAGGGACTCTTACATATGACTGCACCGAAAATCTTTTAGTGACATTAACATAATTCAAACTTAAGCGAAATGTATTATCTATTACTTATTATTATTATATTATACCTATATATTATAATTATACACGCACAATTGAAATATTAGACCATCCAATAGAATTAATTACCACGAGGCCGTCCATCCCACTGTTAATCGTATAGATACTCACGATACAGATTTTTATCTAGTGTGGGTATCATAGGTAACCGGAACCTTTATCTGCCTTCAGCAACACAAGCTATTGTTTATGTTTAATGTATTTTATTTGTTCAGTTTTAAGTTTTGATATGTAACAGGTAGGTAGTACATATAGTTAAATTGTACGTGTTGCTGCAAAAATAAATATTTTTCATTTTTCATTTTTTTTTCATATTAAAAAAGCAGTCCATTTTTTTGAGATATTATTTGATTTCTTAGACACATTAAAAAAGTAAAGTTAAGTAAAAAGTATTTATTCTGTGTCACAAAATTACAGGTAGAGTTAAAAGTTCGTGTTAGCGCGAAATCTCTTTCTGTTTACTAAAAAGTGAATTGAAGGTGAACGTGGCTTACTTAAATATCATCTAGCGAAGCTTTAGAATGTCATCTAGCAAAACTTAAGATAATAATAATGCAAATGGTACAGAAGTGCAACAGCATAATGAATATTAATCTGTTGCAGCTATCAGAAATCACGGGAAATATAATTAAAGAATTACCTACGAAAAATTCGTGAAGCATAGAAGTGAAAAACGTGTGCATTATTTTACTGAAGGTTAGTTTTGATTGTATTATTTTCTCGTAATCGAAGTGACAAATGGAATGTTTAACTGGAGCGAAAAACACCCATTAAAACTCGGTTTGTTTTTGTTATCCGAGCCCGCTGCACTCGGGAGTATAACTAACAACCTCGTATAAAATGGGTTTATTCCCTAGTAAAATAATCGTTATCAACATTGATGACATAAATATTAAGTATGACTTACCTCAAGTTTTCGCTTTGCTACGTACACCGCATTATCCACCAAAATCACATAACACTCAACACAACGTTTCGAAACCACAATAACAAGCCAACTGAGTCTCAAACGACGAACCGGCGAACAAACAAAATGGCCGCCCATACTTGTACTATCTCTGTCTCACTCAGTTATACTACCTGCGCACCTGCGACATGCAAAAGTATGTGCAGTTGGTTAATATTAAGCTTTATGACAGTTTAAACGTTTCGCCTAGACGTAAAATATTTTCGAGTGCTCGATTCATTTGTTGAAATAAACTGATCATTTGGCGATTGTAAATTAGAAACATTAATGGAATTTGTCAGTAATGCGTTATTATCATCAACGAACAATGTTCGATTTTCATTACTATCAGAATTACAAATGTGGATTTTGTTCAAATGTTTTGCAAATGTATTTTTTAAATAAAACGATCGGTCACAGCCTCCGTATATACAATGGTAAACTGAAAAACTATGCTTGTTATGAGCTGTAACAAAATGTTTGAACAAGTCTTTAACATTAGAACATTTTTCAAAACATAAAAAACATGTAATCATGATCAAATTGTTCCTCTACTTGACTTCTAATCCGAGATCAGTCACAAGAGCACGAACAGTAGCAAATACTTTATCGTGTTTGGTATTTAATTCAAAAACTGCTTTTTGCAGAAATAGCCACACGTGGCTGGATTCTGCACGATATTCTGCATTCAACACAAATATAATTTTGAAGCATGCATCAACAGCTTCCACAATGGTTGTTATCTCAAATGGTTAAGAATTATGTACCTTGCAGAAATCTCCTTTATAGAGGGACCTACTAAAACTATAAATGGTTGTAAGGTCAAACCTAATTCCTGCAGCTTAGTCTTACGCCGTTGGATGGTCTCGTCTATCTCAGCTGCGCTCTTCAAATGACAAATAAAACTTTGCAGAACTTCATGTTTAGAAGGTCTCCACTGTTTTTTTTTCGTGGCCTTGGCTTTAACCATGGAGGTCGTCATTAAAAATGGCAGTGCCATAAAAGCGACCGTGTTGAGAACAGTATCTGCAACAGATGCATACATTAGCATTTAAAAATGGACTTTATGCTTAGCATTTAAAAATAGACTTTTTCGCCATGACATTTTCACATATCATTCGCATTTCACCACATGAACTGCTTTCCGATAGCAAATGTGGTTGTTACTATAATATATTGGGGTCTCCAGTTTTTGTACTTGTATTTATGAGAAAAATTGTTTGTATATAATTTACTATTTATATACGAACATACCATCGTTTTGTATATTGCCAAAATATTTCAAAAAAGAGTGGTAGATAGAATGATAGAAATGAATGATATGGCAGGAAAGTCAGTAAATGAATGCTGGGTTGAAATGTCAACGTGTATAAGAGATGTGGCGAAGGATGTTTTTGGAGAAACGAAAGGAAAAGGAAAGATTGATAAGGATACGTGGTGGTGGAATGAGGAAGTTCAAAAGATTCTGAAAGAAAAGAAGAATGCATTCAAAGAATGGAAAAGCGTTGAAGATGATAATGCTAGTGTGAAAGAGACTAAAAGAGGTGTATATATGGAGTGTAAAAGGAAAGCTAAAAAAGCCGTTGCTATTGCCAGGGCCAGTGTACAAGATAAACTGTACAAATCACTGGAAAGCCCCAACGGACAAAATGACCTATATAGAATAGCAAAAGAAAGAGAAAGGAATACAAGGGATATTATCCATGTTAAATGTATAAAAGATGATGAAGGAAAGGTATTGACGGATGATGAAAATATAAAAGAAAGATGGATGGGATATTTTAAAAAGTTGATGAATGAAGAGAATGATTGGAGTGGAGTATTAGATAATGTGTCAGTAAATATGGGAGTAGTGAAAGAGGTAGGTGTGGATGAAGTCAGAAAAGCAGTGCGAGATATGAAGAATGGGAAAGCTGTTGGACCGGACAGTATACCAGTTGAAGTATGGAAGTATTTAAAGGCTGATGGATGGAAGTGGCTAACTTTATTCTTCAATAAGTTGTTGCATGAGGAGGCGATCCCGGACGAATGGTGCAACAGTTCGTTGGTGCCCATTTTCAAAAACAAGGGTGATGTACAGGACTGCAATAACTATCGAGGGATAAAGCTCATGTCACATAGCATGAAGATCTGGGTGAAAGTGATAGCGAGACGAATGAGAGATGAGAGTGAGGTATCACAGAGCCAGTTCGGTTTTATGCCTGGTCGTGGGACAACGGACGCCATTTTTGCACTTCGCCAACTGTGCGAAAAATACAGACGTGCGCACAAAAACTTGCACATGGTGTTCGTTGACCTGGAGAAGGCGTACGACAGGGTACCCCGTGAGGTTCTGTGGTGGGCTATAAAAGAGAAAGGAGTGCCTGGGAAGTACTTGCAGCTTATTCGGGCTATGTACAGTCGAGCCTGTACACATGTCCGATCTGAAGCTGGCGTCACGGACAAGTTCAATGTGGCTGTAGGCTTGCACCAGGGATCGGCTTTAAGCCCTTATTTGTTCCTCCTGGTAATGGATGCTTTGACATCAGACATACAGGAGGAGGCACCCTGGTGTATGCTGTTCGCCGACGACATTGTTCTTGTCGGAGAAGACGCAACTGAGGTCCAGAGCAGGCTGGGAAAATGGCAGGAGAAATTGGAGAGTGTCGGACTGAAGATCAGTAGAACTAAAACGGAGCATCTGTTTTGTGACTTCGGTGGTCCCTCCAATTTCATACCGATTGCCTTAGATGGTGTATCCCTACCAGTCTGCTCCGATTTTAGGTACCTCGGTTCAGTAGTACAGAATGATGGTGAGATTGATAGGGATGTGAGGAACAGAATAAATGCAGGATGGATGAAATGGCGACAGGTCACAGCAACCACATGTGATCGGCGAATGCCCCTTAAACTTAAGGGGAAAATTTACAAAACCATCATAAGACCTGTCGTATTGTATGGATCTGAGTGTTGGGCTGCCAAAGGGACGGATGAAAGAAGATTGCACGCAGCGGAGATGCGAATGTTAAGATGGATGTGTGGAGTGACCAGAATGGATAAGGTAAGAAATGAGTATGTAAGAGGAAGTTTGAAAGTGGCGCCAGTGACGGAAAAGCTGAGGAGTAATCGGTTAGCTTGGTATGGGCATGTCATGAGGAGGGAAGAATGTCATGTGACAAGAAGAGTGTTAGATATGAATGTGGATGGATGTAGGAGTAGAGGTAGACCAAAGAAAAGATGGATGGACTGTGTGAAAGTGGATATGGTGAAGAAAGGAGTGGGTGTTGAGATGACGACTGATAGAGGGAAATGGAAGAAGAATACATGTTGTGCCGACCCCACATGATGTGGGATAAGGGCAGGAAGATGATGATGATGACCATCGTTTTGTATATGGCTTAATATTTCTTTTAATCCAGAATTTTTTTGGTGTATTGAAGCAGTTTAGGTCTAATTATAGACCAGTTCTGATATAATTTGTCATCGCAGTCGGGGTACAAATTTTAGAAGTCCTTCAAAAGCTGAAAAATCAAGTAATAAGTAAGAGTACACATTGAAAACAAATACCTACTGTTTTGCTTTGATAGAGCAGCTAAAAATATTTATTTTGATAATTTAACTAAATAACACTCAAGAGCAATGAAAACGAAGAAGAAGTCAGTCAAAAGTAAAGAAAATACTCTACAAAGTGACCCGATTTCATTGCTCTTGAATGTATGTAGCGGTTTACAAAAGACACCTATGCTGCAAATTTTTGTGGCAGTGGGCGGAGCACATAGCACATTGGAATACGATGACAATCATGTACTAAACAAGTAACTTACCAACAATACTCCACCAGGCTGATTGAGCGGCTTGTATTTGCTTAAGTACTGATCAACTGTCATTTCAGTTGTTAATAGAGTCAGTCTATGTTTAGCCGTATCGTGCCAATATTTTTCTACCGTTCCCCATGGATCACTGCAATTATTGAGCCAGGCGATTATTTTCATTTAAATCCTCAGTTAGTGTCTCCAATCGGTCAATCGCTTCTTGAATATTAGAGCCGGTGTTAGGGAGAGGCAGTGCTGCGTCACAGTTGGTTGATGATGGCTGCCGCTTTGAATATTCTTCAATCACTCCAGATCTTATAAACTCACGCCTGCGCTGCCTATAACAGTCTAACAGTTTTCCTTTCGCAGAAACCTTTTGTTTAGGACTAATACTCATATAAGGAATAAAATATACCGACGAGTTTTCCTTTTTAAATATTTTTGGTATATCATAAGCCAGTGCATAAAGTCTTGCACTGGTTATTTTATTTTGTGGATCATCTTTTAGTTCGTGGTTAATTATATTGTTGCAGAGACGTCTTCTGACAGCATTGTTTAAAAGTCCTGTGTCCTTGTGTCTCAATAAGAGAGCTTTACCCTCATTAGAAGATTTTAATATTTGAAATAATTCCTGGAAAAAAAAAGATAAGTATTTAGTGTATTATCCATACACAGCTAACTGTAAATCCGTGCACTTTATGTGCATTGTAATAAGATTCTATATCATTACAGCTGGTCAGTTAACTGTGTTGGTGTTTGTACCTACAACTGTCATTTGGAAACTAAAAACTGCAACTGTTTAAAAAACCACCCTGCCTACATAATCTTCTGTACTGTAGATTAATAATCTGTATGTATATGTTACGGCTAATACCCGAAGTGCGGCTACACCTAGTTTTAGCCGGTTAGAACTAGGTGTAGCCACTTACTCTTGGTTAAACCTAGTACGAGCCGATTGTTTTCGGGAAAAACTAGGTCTAGCCTTCATCATGCCGGCTACAACTAGGTCCAGCCATTCCCTGTTGGATAAAACTAGGTCTATCCGATATCATTCCGGCTAGAACTAGGTCCAGACAATCCCTGTTGGATAAAACTTAGATGCGTGTCCCGCCAAGCCTTCCGCCCCGCGTCACACTCATGACTCACAGCATCTGCAGCAGCGGCGCGGGGTGGAGGGCATTGCGAGGCACGTGCCTCTGCAGGTTGTGAGCGCCAGGTGCTGCTGATCTACTGCAGGTCTACTAGCGAGTGTGACTCACAGCGTCTGCAGCAGCAGCGCGTGTCTTAGTTTTATCTAACAGGGATTGGCTGTACATAGTTGTAGCCGGCATGCTATCGGCAGAGCTTTTATAGATATTAAAAAAACATCCAATAAAAAGAAACGTAGAGAGTTTTTTTATTCTTATAAATCACATTGTAATAATTAACACAAATTATTAGGAGTGCAATTTTTAATATAATAGGAACAATCAGGAACATTTTTTTAACAACAGACAATAAGTAGTTGCATATTATAATTTAAAGAATGTTATTATAATTATAAATCACACTTTTATAAAGTAACATAAACTATTTATTAGAACAACTTAAACTTGAGTGACATTTTGAGTTGCACAAAATACCAGCAGCTTTGCAGAGGCACTTTTTGTTGCCACATTTGGTTTTGCAGTGGCATCTTTTATAGCCTTGCCCACCAGAGGTCGATTGTGCATTGGCTATTTGGCGTAGTGATTTCTTTTCGGGTGAAACCATGTCAATATCTAAAAATGTTGAGTCACACACAGTGAACTGATTTCTTGAAAATAGTTCTGTTATAGTGCCGTATTTGTTTCCTAATTTGTATAACCCCTTGTCGTTACATTCAAGTACAACCATTAACACATTGGAAAAGTCGCCTCTACCTCTGTCCACGTCAGGAATTTTTACTCGGACTGTATCACCGACTTTACATGGGGGAAACTTTTCATTTGATGAAGCCGTCATTTTTATAGCTCGTTTTACCAAACCTTCCTGTGCGCCTTTCCTGTTAGTGTCAATTTTTAGTTTCTTTTCACACAGCTTACATTTTTTCTCCTCATTCTGGTCACAGAGCCCGCAATATGTCATTTCGATTTCTTTCTGGCAACTTCCTGATATTGATGGCTCATTCTCTTTTGATGGCTCATTCTCTTTAGTAGCTTCGTCACTCTCATCATCAACTAACTCTCTATAAATTTTCTCAAGATCTTCCTCACTTTCTATATTTGCAAGGACTTCAGGTGGTAGATCAGATGATTTCAGCCCGACCTTTACATCAGAACCGAACATTGCCTGGTACGGCGATATTTTAATTCCGTGATGGTAAGCTCTATTTTTCATTAGCTGAATAAATCGTAAGCCTTCTAACCATTTTTGGCAGTTCTCGTCAGCCATCCAAGTCATAAGCATTTTTTCGATGTCTTGATTGGCACGTTCAACACTACCTTGTGACTGGCTGTGTCGTGGTTTCCCATGCACAATCTTCAAACCTGGCCACATCTGCGTCAAACTTTCCACAACTCGATTCGCGAACTCTCTGCCATTGTCGGATTGAAGTATTGAGGGTGATCCAAAGATACAAAATATATCAAGTAATTTCTTTGATACTTCTTCCGCAGTCTTACTTTGTAACGGATGAAGTTGTACGAATTTCGTGAGGTGTTCCTGATAAACTAGTATAAACTTGTAGTCACCATCTGGGTTTGTCTGCATGTCTATCAAATCTACTTGGCAACGGCTGTTTAGCTCGCTGGATAAAATAGGCTTTACAACAAGGCCTTTTTTGGTAGATTTTTGTTTCATTTGACATGGCTTACATAAACGAAGATACAAAAGAATCGCCTCCTGAGTAATATTTGCATACTTCTTTTTAGCTTCTGCAACCATTCTGTTTCTTCCGCCGTGCCCAACACACAGATGTATTTCATGAAGAACATCAAACAAGTCTTCATTCTTGACAAAATATTTGATATTTTCGGAATTTTCGGTGCTCGACACGGGAGAAATTAACTTTTCGATGTCGCCAATACAACAAACATCGAAGCGCTTCAAACGGCGATATTGTAACGTAGAACGTTTCGTGGATATTTTGGCAGCTTTAACGTCTTCTATAAACTTGGAATATTGCACATCATTCATATAGCTTTGATTTTCACCATGTTTTGTGGCTAATAAACACTGAAACTATTCCAAAAAACTTAACTTCATAGTCTGTAGGTCTTCATTCATAGCCATTCTGAATTCGAACGTATAAGTGCGCAAAAACAAGAAAGTACGTCTGTTTTGTACAACGGCACAACGCGTACTAAACTCAAAGCGCAAGGGCAAACGCGGGTGTACGGGAGGCGGGGCGGCAGGGGCGCGCGAGCGCGACGCGTCTCGCGTGAGCCAGGCGCCTGTTACTTGTTTCAACTTGTTTGCATCTAGTTTTATCCAACAGGGAATGGCTGGACCTAGTTGTAGCCGGCATGATGAAGGCTAGACCTAGTTTTACCCGAAAACAATCGGCTCGTACTAGGTTTAACCAAAAGTAAGTGGCTTCACCTAGTTCTAACCGGCTAAAACTAGGTGTAGCCGCACTTCGGGTATTAGCCGTAACATATATACATAATCTCCTGTAGTGGTACTATTATTTATTCTGTGTCTCAGGTTAAAACATTTATATTCATTAAACAAATGTCAGCCACCTAGCGGGATTAGAACCTGCTATCTCTAAAATTGTAATCAGGGTAACAAAACACAAAGCTATCAGTTATCATGATCTAAGTTACTATCATATTTATACACTAAACAATATTTTTATATATATAAAACAAATTCTAATATATATGGGATTGTGAAAAGAAACGAGGTTGTTTGCGACGAAATCCACGACTATATTACTTCACAGTTTTATGAATTACTTTAATTTTACATATTTTACTACACAAGTACACAACGTCATCGTAGCACCGCCGAAGTGAGAGAGAGAGACGGAAGAACACCTGTCTTTTTTAAATCTTAATTTATAATGTTCCGACTCACTCGCTTCGTTCAGTGACCTACAGATCCTACATATATTCGATATTTGATCAAATTACTGCCCTCAATAATAACTTACACAGGACGTGTCAGGATGTGTAATTTCAGTATCGGTTATTATGGCTTCTGAATTATTTTCAACGGGCATCGCCTGCAGAACCTACGTCGAAAACAAGGAAGTCGAAGGATCCTCAGAGATCTGGGAAATATATTGAACAAATTCATTACTAATAACCTTTTAGTCCGTAAGCCCACTCCCAATATAACTTACATCCATAATAATTGTATCATTATTTCCCCCACTTTCAGACGCTGTTAAAGCTTTCAGCATTTTAATTTGCGCATTTAATTTGGCCCTATGGCCAATTACAGGTATCAATTCTTAAATGTCGCTTGCTGAGAGCATTTGTAACGTTTCTATGTCGATAGCTTGTTCTAAAAATATGAGAAAAAATAAGTAACACGGTAGCTACATCTAATGTAGTATTAAAGACACGTGAACGTGAATTAATCTATAAATTATTTAGGTAGGTAGGTATTTTCTTACCTTTAAATTTACTTATGTAAATCTCCAGGCCCCATTCCCGAAGGTAGTCTCCGAGAGTGTCTGGTGGACTGTTCCACTTCCATTTTTTGAATCTTTTAATAACTTGACATACATCCACGTTTAGTTTTCACATAGATTCTTAACAAACAAACATACGTAGTTTTTGTTACAATGGCTTTAACTATGAGAAATACGAGACGATCACGAGACGAGCTGTACCACAACACAAGACAAACTGTACGCATTGAGCAAAATAGCCGGCCGGACACGAATAAACAGGTCGCTCGCGCGGTGGTGCGGGGGGCGGCGGGCAGTACATCTGCCGAGATATTTAAATGCTGAATTAGACGCTCCGCTTCTCCCTTTACTTTCCCTTTCAGATGTTGCATCTTTTGAGCTTTAGATAAGAAGTTATTGTTATGTATCGACTCGGAGAATAAATCAAAAAACGTAGGCCAATAAGTATAACTGCCAGAAAAGAAAAAGATCTCTGAATATGCGATGTAGCTGATAATTTTTGATTTAACGCTTTTTTCGTAGCTTTAAAGGATGCTTCCTGTCTAATAAATTCACCTTGATAAACCTCATCCTCACCCTCAAGAATGTTGTCTATTTGAAGATGAAGCTTGTCGATAGTGCTCCATCTAGACTGGATGCTGCTTAGCTCGTCTTCTAGTTCCCACTTCTCGCTAATTTTGCTAACGTTGATGCTCGATATTAGTCGCTTAAATGCTCGAAAGTTAGTCCTTCGTAAGGACAAAAGATCGTCTATTTTGTAAGTAGAACCAGTCTCGGTATTAGTACCTGTACCTATACTCGACCCTGACGGTATCTCTACCTTATAAGGAGTATAAGCTGCTATTTTAGATCGCGTCTCCCGATAGTATTTATCCATACGATCGTAAATAGATTCCTGAAAATATCTTTGAGTCTTAGTCGTCAAATTTCCAAGATTCGTGTTGTTATGATCAAACTCTCCCCAGAGGTTATCTAAAGCATCTAACTGTATCTTCAGATACTCCGAGGTCTTTGGATGGGCGGAATCCTTATCGAAATTAGTGCCGATACGCTGAAGCTCGTTGACGAGCTCTGCTTGGCGGTTGAATAACGCTTCGCAGTCCGTCATAGTAGCTAGTTCGCAAGTAAAATATGAACGATCTTACTTGTTTTGTGCTGCTTGGCAAGTCTCCCGACTCACACAAAGTGGTGCTGGTGCTGCCAATGAGTCTTCTGACTCGCTGAAGCTGGTGAGAGAGTCTCCTGACCCACTCAAAGTAGTGCTGTTGCTGTTAATGAGTCCTCTGACTCGCTGAAGCTGCTGAGCGAGTCTCCTGACCCACTCAAAGTAGTGCTGTTGCTGTTAATGAGTCCTCTGACTCGCTGAAGCTGCTGAGCGAGTCTCCTGACCCTGAGTCGAGTATTGAACGTATACTGATTTATTGTTTCCACCAATTAGTCAAAATGCTTGCATCTAGGGCAATGCAAGCTATGCTAAAACTATTCTAATAAATTTAATAAGTAAGTATGTTGAATGTACTTGTGTGCGTTAGCTCGTACAACTTTGCTCTTTGCTGCAAAGTATGCTGGTAGTCATCGGACCACTTTTTCCAAAAAGTTTGAGAGATTCTTTGAATGCACTGCCAAAGTGACAGTCTGTTTATGCTTACATCATCAAGATCGTACTCGGGTACAGCAAGTAAACTTTGGCCTATAAAAAAATGACCCGGTGTCAAAGTCTCAAATTCATCAGGATTGTTAGATAATGGGCATAACGGACGCGAGTTAAGTACCGCTTCTATTTTACAGATGACAGTGGTGAGCTCTTCAAACGTAAGTGCTTTATCACCTACTGCCCGTAGGAGATGTCGTTTGGCCGATTTATAGTTAGGCAAGTATTTTTAATTGGCGTTTTATTGTAAGGTAAAACGCTTTAATTAAAAATCTGTGCCGTTATTCAAAGTCTCATCAATATAATATAGGAGACCTGTTTGTTATCGCCTGGTGACATCAGTTATTCTGTGCTTATGTAGGCAGGTACCTAATATATAAAATAGAACGCCAATGTGACACTAATAGGACAATGTTAATACCTTGGTACTTAATATTATTTAGTTTGTATAAAACTAAATTAACCTACATTAGTATTCAGATAAATTACCTGTACAGGCACCTAAAAATCTATCACCTAGTATTATTATCAGTCTAGTAGGCAATAAATTATGGCGCAGTTTTATTACGATTTACAACAAAGAACAAATTAATATGATACATCAGTACTTAAAGAAAATTCAATAGAATTGAACCTATTAAACAATTATTTTAAATCACAATAATCACAACACTGCTGAAAATAATCTATTTACAGCTGTTGGTGTAGATTTATTTTCAATTATTTGTCGCCTATAGAATTTGCTAAACGTATTTTGCGATCTCCAATTTCCTCTAATCAAGATATCATCAATGGGATAGTTCAACATCCAATTTTTGGAGGCAACAGCTGATCGTATACTTCCTGGGCTAGCCTTGATTCCAGCTTCTTTTAGCAATGATTTTATCCGTGTTCCAATACCTGTTCTTGATGCAGGTTTAACTTTTCCACATACCGTTAAGAATAGGTTTTTATAAGAGTTACCTTCTCGTCGTGATCTTGATAGCTCAATAAGAGATTTCACCCAAAATACTGGATCTAATGCTTGGGTTTCTGAGTTCATTGTTAATCGCCAACCCGATTGTCTGTGATCAGAATTATCGGTTTTCAAACCGAAAATCGGCCAAAATATGATACAGTCTTTATTTATAATGCAATGACTTTCATCAATACATAAAAGTGTAAGGTTATGGACCCTTCTTCCGGAACAAAGTAGAAGTAAGCAGGCTGTTCTTCTAGAACATTCATAATATGAAAAGTCATTTTTGTATGATTGAGCCAGCCATACTGATAGTGTTTCAATATCCCAAATAGACGGCTTCTCACATTTTGTCTTTTTGACAATGGCCACGGATTTCATAACCTGTACTACAAGTGGGTGAGAGCTCAAGGCTCGGCTCTTTTCTGGGTCACACAACGTTGATACGACGGATTTGTGAACAGATATTGTGCTATCGTCTCTTATCTAACAACACCGCTCAAGTCATTCTTACTCACTTTTCAGGAGAGACTAAAAACTGTGTATTTTATTCAATTCAAAAGGTTTAAGGCTGTAATTATTAACATGTGCTTTAATATATACAACAAATGTTTTAATATACCTATTATATCATTTTTATTGACGTAAACCGTTTAAATTGACTTACGCGGTGTTCCGTGATAAATTTACGAGACTTAGGCGGTGATGATAAGAAAATGTATGAGAAAATGTTAACTGTAATTAATTTAAAAACCATTAATATTAAAGTTTTTTTAATGAATTATAGTTAGATACAATACTTTTTGTTTATTAAACTAAGAACTTATTGATAATTAACAACTTTACTTAGGCAGGTAATTGGTATCACTTGAATCAACATTAACGAGATCAACTCATTGTTTTGAGTTATAAGTACAATAAAATGTTTAAGAAAAACTAAAAAAGTTAATAATCTAATGATTCTAAATAGGTAGGTACATAAACCTTAAGAATTATATTCTTATCCACTATACGGTAGTTCATCGTAGAACGAATGGCAGGTTTGCGGTAAGACGCTTTTCAGGTCTTGCAAGCTGGTACTTACGCCTGGTAAGCGGTATTTTAGCTTTATACAATTTCGGCAGTTGATTTATTGGTTTTATGCGATCCAGTGGTTGTGGAACGTTGTGGTAAAGGCTGTAGTTCATGATCGAAATATTTTTTGTACCATATTGTACCGTTAGGTCTGTATTGTAAGACACGTAAATCTGTCACTACTGGGTCACCTGACCTTTTCCCAGGGCGTATAGTTTTGTACACCAAATCCTTACTGAAATCAGTAAAGAAGGTGTAGTCTAAAAGTCGTGCCTCGTATGGCATTGTATCTTTCCTTGCAGTCTTTGTTATTGATACGTACTGCTCTGGCAGGTACATTTCTTTACGATTTTGCGACGACTGTGTTAATGATTATGCTGCTGCTGGCGTTGTTGTACGTCTTGTACTCTTCGTGGAATTTTGACTATTCTTCTTCATCATCTCGTAGATTTGCAACTTTTCTTTCAGGGCAGGATAAGTTTTTACCCCGTAGAGAATGGATTTGTTGCTCTCGTAGTCAGAAATGCCATCAACTATATACTGAATAGTGACGTAGTCTGCTATTTTGCCTCTTTTGCCAAGTTCTTTCATATGTAACATGTACTCGTGGAATGTCTCATTTTTCTCCTTCTTCCTACGAGTCAATAATTCATGAGCCTCCTTGGAATTGATCTGGTCAGGGAATTCTTTAAGAACATTCGTTCAGCGTTCTTCAAATCATCAAATGTTTTGAACACTTTTGTTTGCGACGAAATCCACGACTACACAGTTTTAAGAATTACTTTAAACCCTTAATAGGGCGAAGGTAAAAAATATTGAAAAAACAGGTTTTGTGTTATTATTTATATATATAATAGGCCCCTTTTAAACATTATTAACTAAAATCTAAAAATATATAATTATAAATACGCGAAAATTCGGTGGTAATTATTTTACCATTGCCCGTTTACGTTTAGGTTTTGGTGGTAATTATTTGACCTTAGCACGTTAAGGTTAAGAGAGAGGAGGTACTAGCGCTGCTACAATCCATAGCCTCTCCTTCCTCTGGAGCAATATGAAAGCTTTTGAAGCACGGTGTGGCACATAAAGCTACTTTGCAGACATCGCAAATGATCCTTGATCTTTTTTGAACATTTTTCGTGCTGCAAAATCGGCATCTGGTAAACTTCCCTTGGTCTTCTGGGAAGTGTGGCACAGAAGAGTGTCTGATTTCAGCAGGTACTCCGAAATTTCCACCTTGCTTGTTCCTAAAAATGATACTTGTGGTTCTTTTTTTACCTGTGAATCCATCAATAAGGCTGCGAGCCAAACGAAGTCTAAAATCTCGATGTGTGTGAACCGTTTGCTTATGAATTTGAATGTTGGCTATATACGCGTTGATAATAGCTGCATCAAACATAAAATAAAATAGACGCAACCAGTTGCGTCTCGATTTTCGGCCGATTGGGTACGAGGCACGGAAGTGATCAAAATGATCCACACCTCCCATATTCACA
Organism: Anticlea derivata; assembly: GCA_947579855.1. NCBI lineage: Eukaryota > Metazoa > Arthropoda > Insecta > Lepidoptera > Geometridae > Anticlea > Anticlea derivata. Next base: position 8,928,304 of record OX388276.1, on the reverse strand, counting down.
GTATATTGGGCAATAGCAGTGGGGATAGTAATATCTTTCTTGGAACCATCCTTCTGTGTTCGTTTGACCGTAGACACAGATTTTGGGTTGTGTGCTGTTGTCAAAATATTAACCAGTTGAGTATCCATCCACTGTATAGCAGAAACGGGAGCTTTGGATTTATACATGAACTCGTGCTTTGCAAGTTTTTCCTTCTTGTGTTTATTTTTGGGCAGCAACTTTTCTGGTAAACCTTTTCTGTTCAAACGAACGGTACCGACGGCATATATTCCTTTCTCTATCAGCAAATCATTAATTAGAGGAATGCCAGTGAAGAAGTTGTCGAAAGCTACAAGAGTATTGCGCGGAACACCTTCGCAAAGTTTCATTATGACATTATATCCTAAGCCTTCTTCACTTGATGCATTTTCGTCTGCTTTGCCGATATAGATATCGAAGACATATATGTATCCGGTCTTAGCATCACATCGAGCCCATACCTTATAACCCCTTTTTATGGGTTTTTTGGGCATGTATTGTTTTAGTGTGCTTTTACCCTTGAATTTTACCATGCTTTCGTCCACCGATTGGGTGCTTGATTGAGAACATTGGGTCTGGAATACTTCGTTTAGTTTTGTGATCATAGGACGTATTTTATAAAGCTTATCATGATCTGGCGTATCTCTTGCTGGTTCTTTAGTATTATCATTCAAGTGAATGTTTTCAGTCAGTTTTTTGAATCTCTTTTGAGTAAAAGTTTGGGCAATATCAGGATTTCTATAAAAAGTATCAGTTGACCAATACAGATTGGCATCAGGTAAGGGATGAAGACCCATCAGTATCAAGATACCAAGATATGCACGCATTTCAGCTACAAATGTTGGACTCCAGTGTAGCGTTTGTCTTTGTGCCGCATAAATGTTTGTTTGTTCTACCAGCAACTCTACGAGATCAGGAGGGAAGTAACTGTCGAAAAATTCTATAGGCGGGGTTTTATGAGTGACGCGCATGTTGACAGTCAACCTTTTATCAAACTTTGGTATGCTATGCTTTGGAACCTTATCTGACCAGTTTTGAGCCACACGGATAGGCCTACTTACTATGTTTGTGCTCGCAGTTTCATTAGGCTGCGCTAAGTCAGATTGAGCTGGAGTTGGGTGGCTTGGTTCAGAAAGAACATCAAGAAAGACATCCCTATCATATTCATTTCGCGTACTTACTTCCCTCACCGGTTCTTCAGTCATTGGTTCAACGCTTTCTAGATATTCTACCGAAACACGTGGCCCGGGAGGGTCTTGAAAATCATCTATTCCTCTTGTCTCCAACTCAGGCTCTTCACCAAATATTCTTGAAAGACCTCGCGAAACTTCATCGTCGTAATCCAGTACGCAATCGCTCAAATGTGGTTCTTCCGAAATACTTTCGTCACTACTTTCAATAGCGGAGAGATCATCTTCTAGAATTCTGGTAATAACACTATCAGATAACTTCTTTTTCTTCGACATTCTCCTGAAATAACAAGTACGCTAATGGGTAATGGTAACTATATTACCACCAAATACTACTATGTTGATCTAACTGGGCAATGGTAAGAGTTTTACCACCAAGTTTACGAAGATTTTCCAATAAGTACAAGTTTCATTTCAAAAGTTATTCTACGAGTCATGCAGGATAATATTATCAATTATCCTACCAAATATCACAAAACCACTTACCGGAATCTTTTTAGAACAAAGTTTCAATTTATTTGCGCCAAGCACCTCCGATTTTTAAAATTCTTCGATATTTTTTTTTTACTGTTAGTAGTACGCAAACTATTACAGTTAGGATGATTGCCAGTACTAATAAAAGTTTTAAGGGTCTTCACACATTATAAATATTGAGTATAAGAATGTGTACATAGAACGACTCATGCTCTATGGTCAAAAAGCTGAGGTGGTAAGTATTTGTCCTTTGCTCTATTAAGGGTTAGCCCCTTCGTCCATGACGCTACGCAAAAGTGACGGAACTCGTTTGAAACTAGAGTTGCGGACTGATTGGAAACTCTGACTCATCCACGACGCTACTGGAATTTCCTATTTCCTATTTATTTCCGTTTACGCTGTTTTTGGCAAATGAAGCACGTTTGTGATGCTGAATCCTCATGAGCGACAGGCTCATCTGTACTGAATGAATTATTGCAATCCTCAAAGCCTTCCTGAACGTTGCTCGACTCTCCCGCTCTGAAAATTTTATAACAATAATTTAAGTATAGACATAGAAAATTATTTATAAAATCTCATTTATAATTTTTCAGAGCTTCTAAAAATGAAGTTTTTAAATAAAATTATCTTACTATAATTTTTTTGTTAAGAAAATTCTAAAAATTATCAGATGTCTCTCAATTTCAGTATTATAAATATTTAATAAATGAAGTCATATTAACACTTACTCGTCTGTCGATGTACCAGCAACCTCAGTAGACAAAGAATCAACAGTACCATGTGCTTCGGAACACTCTCCAGAATCAGGAGCATGTGCTTCGGAGCTATTTCCCGAAACTTCCGGTGTATTGTCATGTTCCACTACACTTTGATCTTGTGAATACTGAAAGTCTCGCGGTATTTTTATCGCAGTAAATAATTTATAGCACTGTGCGTGATATAAATCATTTAATGATGATTCCATCGACAATTCGAGGTTATCATATGTTCCTCGAGACTTTCGGATAACCGGCTTGCTCCGACGATATTCCAAAATATTTACACATTTTTTTAATGTTTCTACCGAAAATTTAATTGTTTTTTGTAAGGTACTTTCACCACAAAATACACATTTCAAATTAATATCACTCATATTAAATATTTATAAACATTACTTGCCGTGGTGGCCCCGGCTAATTTAGAATAGGCCCCTCCATACCTACCTATCCGCGGATGTCGTAAGAGGCGACTAAGGGAAAAAAGCTAGGGGATGGGCAGCAGCGTCCCTCATTTTAACAACGATAGCTCTAACTGCGCTCGCCAACCCGCATGCCCAGCGTGGTGAGTATGGGCAAATCCCCCCACATGATAGGAATTCGCTCTGTCTGTGGGGGAGGCCATGTTCAGCAGTGGACGTCGTACGGCTGAAATGATGACGATGATGATGACAAAATAGCAAAACGTTGCAAACAGTATGCCACGAGTCTTTATGATCAGCTGTGATGGCGTCATGGCAACAGAAACCAGAGTGGGGACGGAGTGGGGACGGAGTGAGAGAGTAATAGATAGAGAAAAAGTGAGAGAGGAATAGAAACGCGGAGAAGGCAATGTAGGCATCACGCAACTGCACGCATTTACACTACGCGCCAAATATCTTTGCGCCTATGAAGTTGGTTAAAAAATCAAGGTTGCGCAGGTACAATCGCAAACAAAAGTATTAAGTCTAAAAATTCATTTTATCGATGCTGTTGCGTAATTTCCAGGACATAGATGTTTTGAATAGGTCAATATTAATTCTATACTATTATTAAAAGTAAGTAGTAGTAGTAGTACAAACGAAGTTCGTAGACGCAAAGATATTTGGCGCATAGTGTAACTTTATCGACGAATTTTTGTTATTTCGGCTTGCGGAAATCGCAGATTATATATTTTTCATTATTCTTGAATTATATCCGACAAAATAAAAAAAAATTTTGCTACGCTCGAGAATGTCGAGATGACGTTTTTTTTTTACAACTTTGTTGCCCTCCCCTTATTTTACGTCACTCTCAAATTGTCAGATTAGTGGAATATACACTTTTTAGGATGTAATTAACTCACCCTACCTTAATCTGACGCGCTCGAGAATTTCTGATGGTCAATTTTTTTTTACTAATCTGATCCTGTATCCTTCACGGGCGGCCTTATATATGGGCCTCATGTTTTGTGGAGGTACTTAACCGGGTACAAGGTATCCCCGTGTATATTAATCTGTCGCGCTTTAGTTAATCCCGAAATCCCTTCATGGGCTCCCCTACTATAATGGTTTTCGTAAATGTCCATGTTTGACAACCATAAGTAAGACAAGGTAAGAGGCATATGTCTATTGTTTTCTTTTTTAGATGGATCTGGAAATTTCCTTTTAGTATTTCTTTTAGTGCCCAGAATTTTTTCCAAGTAATCCCGACTCTTCATTCTACTTCGTCCATATTACTGTCCTGTTCCCAGATAATACGAAACCGAAAACACTACTTAGTGCAGCGGGAAGTGATGGGCTAACTACAATTTTATTCCCGTCGTAGATATCAGGGAATATATCGCCTGCAAGAATTATATCCACAGGGGATTTTTTGTGGGAGTAAGGATCTGCCAACAAAAGTTTTTATATTTCATGGAAACTTCTTCAGAAATTTCCACCGTAGGTAAGTCAGAGGTTATTTTGCAGAATAATAGCATCGATTGTGAATGTTGGATTATCGCAATGTCTCGGCTTAATGGTGCATGAGGTCATACCAAAGTTTTTAACACTACTTCCGGCTAAACCGGTAACCGTTTTGTACAACGGCACAACGCGTACTAAACTCAAAGCGCAAGGGCAAACGCGGGTGTACGGGAGGCGGGGCGGCAGGGGCGCGCGAGCGCGACGCGTCTCTCACGCGAGACGCGCCAGGCGCCTGTTACTTGTTTCAACTTGTTTGCATCTAGTTTTATCCAAAAGGAAATGGCTGGACCTAGTTGTAGCCGGCATGATGAAGGCTAGACCTAGTTTTACCCGAAAACAATCGGCTCGTACTAGGTATAACCAAGAGTAAGTGGCTACACCTAGTTCTAACCGGCTAAAACTAGGTGTAGCCGCACTTCGGGTATTAGCCGTAACAGATACACAAAAAAAATACTAGGTAAATGAAAGGCATGTTTCCAAAGGCGAGCTTAACCCTAAAAATAATTTTCTTCCAGCAAACCTTCACACTTCAATATTCATTTATTTATTGAAAGTTATTCTAGGCCTTAAAAAATCAATATAGTCTCATTTTGCCTCTTCCGTTTCCTTCCTTTATTTTTTAAATAATGTTTATGAGCCGCATTTTTCATTGGGTCACTCACATCCTGAAATGTAATTTTGCCAGTAAGAATATTGTTCACATCTTTGCACCAATTGTGAATAAAAAATGTTGTACATTTATTTATCAAATATTTACTTAAGTATTTCTTTATGCTGCAAGCAAGTGAGAAAACGTAAATTTAAATGAATGCTCAATATCAATTTGATATATACTAAACATTTTTTGTCACTGTATTCTTTTAATTTTATAAATTTGTGAAAACTGTGTTCTTCTGTTTCTAAATTATTTCTGCAAGTTTTGCAGTTTTTAAATATATGTTTCTTAGCTTGTTGTGCTATCCATCCACTGCAATATCCTATTGCAGCGCTTCTTTCAATCTGCATTGAAGATTGACCCTCTAACAATTCTTGGGTATCTATCAGATCTATAGTTAAATGATTTTGGTCTATTTCATCCTCTTCTTGAATTCATGGTTTATATCTTCTTTATCAAAAAAATATTTTAGCGATTGGAGACACAAACTGTCATCTTTTTCGCAGTTGGCTCCAACCCAATGTGATGAAGTTATATTGTTTATCAGTAACCACATGTTGCGCTGTGAGCTTAGGGACTAATTTAATGCCTTTATACTCAGGGCTTCTCTTGTATAAAGCCTCTATATGGCTCCACTTAGCTGTGCAGTCTTTGCCTTTCATTTTATATTTCATGTTTTTTGTTATTAAGTTGTTTCTCACTCCCTTGATGAGATGGGGTGGATCATATAGAGGAAAAATCTTTTCCTGTTTAATTTTGAAAAAGCCCTCGGTATACACTTTTCCCTCTTTTAAATATGTCGCTCTCGTGTCTGCTAATAATTGATTGATAGCGGCAACATTTGATGCTCCTTGGTCACACGTGGTTGCTATTACTTTTAGGCCCGTTTCTTGAACCTTTTCAATAGTTTATTTTATTTGATTCTTCAGTTCAGCAGTCTTGGTGCTTCCACTACATTGTAGTGGAAGCACCAGGTGCAGGCCTGTCAACACAATTTTCTAGAGGGCCAGGTTTAATATTTTTGTAATCGTAGCGGGTCAAAACAAATTTCATAGGTAAAGTAAAATGCAACGGTATTTTTCATATAACCAAATTATTTATTAAAAAAGAAAGTTTCAGTATTGCTAATTATTTCACCTAATTATTTAACTTAAAAGTATAAATAATGCTTACACTTAGTTAAAACCTAATGAGATGTCTGACATCTTTTTTGCTTGCACAGTGCATCTATGTCAGCAGATATTTTAGAAGTGGCTATGCTCAGAATCCCTGTAAGATGGCTGTCTGATAAAGATGACCTCGTTTTCGATTTGTTATATTTCATGCGTGAAAAAAGCTGTTCGCAAGTATATGTACTGCCAAATAAGGAAATTTGTTGAAGAGCTAATTTGGTAAGGTTTGGGTATTGGTTGGGGATAATATACTTCTTGTAGAATTCAATCAGTCCGTTCGAAAGGCAATCATTGTATGCCGTTTTTAGAAGAGAGTTGCTTTGTATTGCAATTAATTCTAATTGTAGGTTTAGTCCGGCGCTTTCTATTTAAACATCAAATGGATTTTGGAAGACTTTCATGTTGGGCATTTGTGATTTGAAGTCTGAGAATCTCTTATCAAACTCATTCCTCAATCTTTGCAATAACAACGCGTACCGGCTTAAGTCCAATGTCTCTTGATTTCTGGAAGATAAGGTCTCCCAATGAACCAGCTGCTTTTTTTCCAACTGTTTCTCCAATAACATGAGCTTCTTAGCTTGAACATGTTCATACAACTGCAAACATAGTTGATCTTTTCCTTGCAGTTTTAGGTTGAGATCAGAGAGATACTTGGTTATGTCAACCAGGAAGGCCAAATCAGCCAACCACTGCTCGTCAGTTAGAAAACTAATTTCTTGGCCTTTGCTTTCAAGAAAAATGTTAACTTCATCGAGCAACAAAATTATGCTGCCAACAGGGTCCGGGTAATCAATGACTATTCATTGCAAAATTCCTATAGCTGGGGGTATGTAATCACTAACGATAACCCTGCAGACTGCATTAGCAGGGGTCTGCTACCTCATGAGTTAAAAGACCACACCCTATGGTGGCATGGCCCATCACTACTACACAACAACAAGGTAACAATACACAACGCTTATGGTGAACCTTCTCTCTCTTCTGACCTTCAGTCAGAGAGCAATGATGACACTTTGGTACCGGTGGTGGCTTGTGCTGTTTCAACGAATAATAACAAAGATTGCATTTTGCAGTCCATAATAGAAAAGTTTTCTAACATAACAAAAATGACCAGAGTCTTAGCCTATGTACTTAGATATCTCAACAATGCAAGGCCCAATTCTGTCAAATGCAAAGAAAAGTTCCTGTCTGTGAACGAGTTAGATAATGCACTAGCACTATTGATAAGGTCTGAGCAATTAAAATACTTTAGCAAAGAAATTAAATACATACAAGCTAATGATCAATACAATGGCAATCTGAAACCTTTACATCCTTTCATTGGTCAAGACAAATTGTTACATGTAGGGGGCCGACTTCATCATGCCTCACTACCCTTTTCCAAAAGGCATCCCATCATATTGCCTAAGGATTCAGTTGTCACAGAATTGATAATTAGACGCGAACATATCAGACTTTTGCATGCAGGACAAAAGTTATATTGGTTAACAGATGGGTTGAGATTTGTCAAAAAAGTTATTCACAAATGTATTATCTGCTTCAGGTTGAAAGCCGAGGCCTCGAGTCAGCTGATGGGGTCTTTGCCTGCCGACAGAGTCAACGCGTGTCGTCCCTTCGAGAAGGTCGGCATGGACTTCGCTGGGCCAATATCCGTGAAGCAGAGTCGCATACGAAAACCAGTAATAGGCAAAGGTTACATACTAGTAATAGTCTGCTTTGTCACCAAAGCCATACACCTCGAGCTCGCGTCAGATTTAACGACAGACACATTCCTAGCATGCTTCAAACGATTTGCAGCTAGACGAGGTTTGCCCAGTGCTGTCCACTGCGATAACGCGTCGACTTTTAAGGGGGCGAAGGTCCGATTAGGTGATTTATATCGGCTACATGGTGGTGACAAGCCACATCAAACACAGGTGCAGACATTTGCTGCCGAAAAAGGAATACAATTTCACTTTATACCTAGTTACAGTCCTGTGTTTGGTGGGCTGGGAAAGGTCTGTAAAAAGTGTAAAACACCACCTTAAACGTGTAATGAGAGGAGCGTTACTGACGTATGAGCAAATCAACACAATACTAACCGAAATAGAAGCGGTCTTAAACTCGCGTCCCATTAGCGCTATGTCTACTGATCCTTCAGATTTTTCATGTTTAACACCTGGCCATTTTTGACTGGGGCTCCAATGAACTCATACCCTGAGAAAGACGTCAGCGACAATCCTACCAATCGGCTCAAATTCTGGTCTATATGCACTAATATGAAACAGATATTCTGGAAACACTGGAAAGATGATTATCTTACAACACTGCAAAGTCGTCCTAAGTGGCACAATGTCTTGCCAAACATAACTGTAGGTACCCTAGTCATACTTAGGGAGCAAAATGTACCTCCTTTACATTGGCCTATGGCTCGTGTTACTAAAGTCTTTCCAGGCATTAAAGATGGCATTGTAAGAGCCATAGAAGTAATGACATCAAATGGGCACAGTCATCGTAGGTCCAATACAAAAGTATGTGTATTACCTATAGAAACTAATTAGCTTAGGAAAGATTGATACTCCTAGCTGCCTTGTAGCATTTAAGTTAGAATAGATTTAAGAATTTTAGGAAATGACACTCCATTATTGCCTCATTATGTAGGTATTATTATGTTACATGATAAACTTATTGAATATAATTTAAGTTACTTATTTTAGTAAGAAAATTGTAATAATAGCTTCTAAGTTTATTCTTATTGGATTGTTGATTTCAACTTAATAATGTTACAGTAAAAAACAATTGTGTTGCCATAGGTAGATCTTTATAGCAATGTTGGCTACTATGTAAAGGTAGATTTATTTCAAAGCAATAGCTTCACAAATATCTTTAATGTAAGTTAGGTTTCATGTCTAGATGTCTATAAAATTTAATCTAGGAATGTAAAAGTTAACTTGTATTTTATCTAGGCAACCAACACAATGTTTTGAATAACAAGTAGAACCATTATTATTAATGTTTAATTCAGATAGTTCTGTTCTTCGAGGCCCCAGCATGTCCGAGACATCAAAATCATCATTTTGTCTATGATTATTTAATTTAGTCTATTATCTAAATTCTATGTAATTGGCAACACAGCGCCTCTCGCTCTCTTCCTCGCTATGCTACAACTGTGTGCGGACATGTATTTCAAGACCAGCCAATAAATGGATATTACAGTGAAACAAGTTTGAATTTACTTCAACCAACCCAACAAAGCCTTCGACACTGTTAAAAAATAAAGAAAAGTATAATTTTGGTACCATTGATTCCGGAAACAAGCATTGGCTTTGGCTTTATTCACTTTAAATTCTGTCATTGCTTACCATCTTGACTAGTCGTTAGACATCCAGGAACACAGCATGATTTTTGGGTCATGATTGAAGGTCACACTGGTCACTCGCTATAACCTCGGACCAGTAATTGTGTACTGGTCCAAACTTCCTTCTAGGAAGGAAGGGCCTATGCTCACAGTACAAACAATTTCACTATCAATCCTTATCAAACAGTCTATAGGTTCACGGTATTGGCGCGCCGGCCGCCACCGCCCGCTGGCCGGGCGTCGAAGGCACCACGTAGCACCACGGAGGAACCAATGCTCAACTCGACGTGGCGGGAGTAAACGCGATGTGAATTTCGTTATCACGGAGGAACTGCAGAATAACTTGTCCAGTTCCAGGTCTGTCTGAGAAGCGATTACTGTCTGAATATTCGAAGGTAGACGGCTGGACCAAATGGTGGACAGAAAATCCTTGGGTAAAACTGGACCAGCAAGGCTTTTAAGGTGGCGCAGGACCTGCGATGGCTTCCTGTCGCCGAGCTCCTCATGCATCAACAGTTGCTTCACACGTTTCTCCTGCGACGCTGAAAGTCGTTTGATTAACTCAGCCTTAAGCTTAGCGTATTTATCAGTGGCAGGCGGACTAGCGATGATAGCTTTTACCTCTGCGGCATACTGGTGATCGAGCTGCGCAACCATGTAACAGAACTTGGTCTCATCCGTAGTTATTTTGGATAAGGTAAATTGGCTTTCAACTTGGGCAAACCATAAAGCTGGCTCTTCTGGCCAAAATGGCGGTATTCTAACACCAACGCGTAGTACTTCTGGACCAACTGCATCTACATATTCGTCCGCAGTTGACATCGTAACTTTATGTAGAAAAATCAAATTGCTCACCGCTCAACACTTGTACCACACACCAAAATTCACTTTGTATCTCGCCTGTTCTGGATTGTTCCGTCCGTGAAGGTTAATCCAAGGGCTTCTTCGTCTTCGTCCAATGCACTTAAGGTCACCACTGTAGCGATAGATGAGTAGTAGGCCTACCTAATCCCGCTAACTAAATAATTTGAATGAATATCAAAAGATCGAGAAGCGATTTAGGTATGAATGATAAAGTAAGTTAGATATGACGGATGAAATGAAGAAAGCTTTATTTGATAGCGTGATAGAATGATTTTAATGTAGAAGAAGAAAGAAACTAAATACAAGATAGAAAACGAATTAAATCTACGAAGCGTATACAAAAGCAAAGCCAGACGTGCGCGCGGTAGCGGAGGCGAGCCGGTATGTGTCGTCACATAGTACTCAATGCAAACACGAAGCGCGCGGCAGGCACGTCTAGTCGTGTGGTCCAAGCGCAGGTAGCGGAGGCGATTTATTGATCGATTTGAAGTGTGGCAAAACGCCACAAACTCAACATGGAAAATAGCAGAACACTCGCGGAAGATAGTAAAGATAAAAGAAACCCAACTGAAAGTATTTAAAATCGTTCACAAGTACCAATTTTTTCCTGTGGTGCTGCCATATCAATGTTTTAAAACCCCACAAAATAAAACAAATTAACAGGGGTAAAATATCAAAGGCGGGAGGGAAAGTCCACCGAACCAAAATTTTGAGTATTCAAAAAAAACACATATTTTATTCTAGCTTAAAAATATAATAAAGACATTTATGTAAATAAATAGAGAAAAAACTTCGGATTTAAATAAATTACTAACCTTATGCTCAATCCAAGGAATATGTGGTAATCCTTAATTCAATGGTGGACTTTCCCGTCTTTGCTCCCAACCGAAGGACATTTGTGACCTAATTACCAACTATTGTGAATTAGCGCAATTTGATGTATACCTACGATTAGGTTTTTCTACCTGTCCTGGGGAGGGTAGTTTGCCCCATTACTATATAAGTAGCTTCCCAAGGTTTTGCAAATTATTTATAATTTAAATCTCACTGAGCATTGTCATTATGTCATTATGTGCCAGCGGTAGAAGATGTGTAGACAGTACGATGACGATACTTATCTTCAGTACGCTTCGTAGGAGCGTCCATCGGCTTCTTATCTCGCGACTGAGTATATCCGACGACTGATAACATTTCAGCCTCCACCTTCAAAAATGTAGCCAGTAGTTCCAGTCTTGATCTACCTTCACGTAGACGGTTGTAAGCAAACTCAGTCCATCTTCCGATCAGGGTGCTCGGCAATTTAGATATGATCGCTGCAGCGAGCTCTGGGCTTCGAAGGTAGTCATGCTGGTCTAGCACGCGTATTGTTGCCACGCAATTATTTACTTTTACTGACAAGTTAATCAAATCAATTGATAATAAGTAGGTAACGATGGTAGCTTCTTCAGTTGCATCGTTATGTTGCTAATAATAATATCAGCTCGACCAAACCTGAGTTCAAGTGCTTCCATGACTGCTGACGGCGGAGTGTTTGCCAATCAGCAAGTCAGTCACTGCTTCTTTGGCCTTACCTCGTAGAGATTTACGGAGTCTCCACAGGTTCTCACTATCACTGAATTTGCACACTCGTGAGGAATCATCATAGGCACTTTTAAAATGTAGCCACTCAATACTGTCGCCGCTGAAAATAGGTAGCTCGCGCGGCGTGTCAAGGCGGCTCAGAAGTTTATCTTCGTGCCTAGATGTAGATGACTGCGTCATCAGATCCTTCAACGTATGGGCTAGTTGTTGAATGTTGTTATCATGCTGGACTGGGGATGCACAGTTCGTGTCCAGCCACTTTACTACATTCTTTTTCACATCTATCTCGTCAGGAACTGACGATAAATAAGTGCCAACGGATTCTTTATCAGGTGGGATATCAGTGCCGACGTGATGATTTTTCTCACTTTCCTGGTCGACTTTGGCAAGCTCAGCTTGTAACTTCTTTTCAATTAACTCCATCTGAATCTTGGCTTTCGCTTCCGCAGCTTCCAATTCGAGTTGTCACTCCTTCATAGGTGCACATTCCAACTTTTTAGCTTCCAAAAGTTCCTGGCGTTGACGGCGCGTAAGAACTTTCGATGGCGTCGTATCCGACATTACGCGTAGTTCACTGATTACGATCAGGCTCGGTAGGACCAATTGTAGTTGATCGAATGAAACACGGTATTTTAGGTCAACGTCAGGAGAAGGTTGGGGGTGCAAGCAGGGTGCAATTTGTACTATTTACGAATACTTTAGATTTTACTTTAACGTAGCCGCGTCGTGTTAATCGGAGGTTCGCGACTCACTCCTTTTCCATACAAAAAAATTACTACTAAGGCTGCTTCCACCCTCAAAGTCCACCTTTTTTATTAAATATAAATTTTGCCAACAGATGGCGTCACAGGTAAGCAAATGAGTACACAAGAAACGTGAAATAAATAAAACTTAGGTACTACTGTAACTAGTGTCGCCTACACAGCTAAAATACAAAAACAAAACGCAAAAATGTGCTAAAGTTTTGCTGAGGAGTCCGTGTACTACTTGTAGTGCACTATATATAAGCTGAGGAGGCCATGCACTAAATATAGTGCACACAATAAAACCCTAAAATATAGGGTCTAAAAAAGGAAAACCAGGTTTTTATGTATTTTTCTATATTTCATGACCTGATTCTAAAAGCATATGAAGATATCAGTATGGACGCAGTGTGGTATACCCAAAATTATCTTGGGACAGCTAACGTGTTTTTATCACGGCTCCATTGACATACCGCATCAACCTCACCTTGAAGCGCCTCACAATCAGCCACGGTGTGTATGACCGTGTACCGTGTCCATGCCATCGTGCGCAAGAAAACTGCATCTGTGATGCGCAGAATTCGGGACAGTCGCAATAGCATCCTGGGGACTTTGGCAGAGGGACTATCGTCTCCACTGTGGAGGTACTTTGCGGTAAGAACGTAGAACTTATTTTCCCTGTAACGGGGCATTCCTATTTGCCTGCTGATCGCGTTTTCGGAAACTCTGAAAAAGCTTTTCGCAAAATCACCAGATGAATACATCAGAATAATTTCAGAGCAAGCCTCTATAGTACGAGTTGGTGATGATTTCCCTGTGTACAATTTTAAGTCAGCTGCTGAAACGATTATAAAACCACCTGCACAGTGGAAAATACAATTTTCAAAATGCAAGCGCTTCTTTATAAAGCGTTCAAAACGAGTGGGTAACGTTCTTGTCAATGGCGAACTGTTTTACAAAACCAGGCTCGGAGGCTTTGAAAATATCTGTAAGCCGAACAAAACCATAAGCATGATGCCAATTGACGGCCACATCATACAAAAAGGTGTCAAGGTAAAAACATTAAAATTGCGAGATGTCAATTCCCTACTGTCTAAACATAATGGTGTAGATTGGAAAACTCAAAATGTGATTGATTTTATTCTCACATTCTCAGGGAACAAAACCTTATTGATGAAGATGATGCCGGCGAGAATAATAACGTAAACAATGAAGCCGAAGAGGTACTCTGCGAACAACAGGAGAAATCGCCACTTTCAATAATATAAGCGAAAATGTAAAACCTGATTACCTACCCTAACTATAATAAAAGTATTTTAATGAGTATTAAAACTTTTTTTTATTGTTCAACAATAACATGAATAATTCGTTTTAGATAATTCTAGGTGTACAGGCTATTTGTATGGGTTGTGTCACAAACACCTGACCTGGCCTACCTGGAAAGGGTTCAGGTAGCCCAGGTCAGATAAATTGATGAGTAGCCATAACTGGTATACTTTGTTTTGATGGAATCCTACGTAGAAACTTACTAAATTTATGACAATAATGACGTATTGTATAAGGGGTTCCAAATGACAACCCTCGGAACCCAAGCCAACCTCACCGGCACGTGGTACACCCTGCCGATCAGCTGACGAGTCTCTGGCGCTCCACCCACCAATCCGAAATAGACCAGCGTGGTGGGTTATGGTCCAATCCCCCCCTTATGATAGGACATAATAAAAAACTGCCCCCAGTCCCCGGCAGCTCCGCTATTCCTGGCACTGGTAGCGGCCACGGTAACGGCGGAGCAGGGGGTGCTAAGAATCCCCGGCAGAGGCCCAGCTACCAATCCCCACGAACCCTGGACCTGGCGACTTTTAACGCACGCACACTGAGGACCGACGAGAAGTTGATTGAGCTGGAAGAAGTAGTAAGTAAGTTGCGTTGGGATATCATAGGATTATCAGAAGTCCGAAGAGAGGGGGAGGACACGATAATCCTAAATTCCGGCAACTTATTCTACTACCGGGAGGGAGATCAGCTATCCCAACACGGTATCGGGTTTCTCGTCCATAAGTCCCTAATCAACAATATTGTAAAGATAGTGAGCGTTTCGAGCAGGGTGGCATACCTTATACTCAGAATCACCGATCGGTATTCGCTGAAGGTCATACAGGTATACGCCCCACACTTAAAACGCCCAGACGATGAAGTGGAGGCCATGTATGATGACATTTCAAATGCCATGCATGCCTCGAAAACACACTTTACAGTTGTTTTGGGGACTTCAACTCGCGGCTAGGCACAAGGAACGGCGATGAACTGAAAGTGGGGCAATTCGGATTTGGACAGCGAAACCAAAGGGGCCAGCGTCTGGTCGACTTCATGGAGAAGGAGGGACTCTTTGCGATGAACTCTTTTTTCAACAAGCGGCCGTCCAGAAAATGGACGTGGCTGCACCCCGGCGGTAACAAAAGCGAGATAGATTTCATCATGACGATCAAGAGGCAAATATTCAATGACGTCTCTGTGATCAACAGGGTCAAAACCGGCAGTGATCACCGTATGGATAGAGGCTCATTGAATATCAACATTAAGCTGGAAAGGTCTCGTCTGATAAGATCTACTCTTCGCCCAAGTCCTGTCCAAATTCAAAACCCCGAGAGCTAGAGCCTAAGAACTCCAAAATCGCTTCCAAAGCCTGTCTGAATGCGAAACAGTGGACGAGCTAAACAACGGGCTAGTGGAAATTGTCCAAGCGGTGGGGTCGGAGTTCTTTAAGACCCACCGTAAAAATAGAACCAAGAAACTCTCTAAGCACACTCTAAAACTCATGGCTGAGCGAAACGACATGAGACTGCATTCTTCAGTGGACAGGTCGAAATACAGCGTGCTCAATAGACAGATCTCTAAGTCCATGCGACACGATTTGCGCCTTTTTAATACAGCTTGTATTAAACGCGCCATAGAGCGCAATAAAGGCGCAAAAGATCTGTCTATTGGACAAAGTCAGTTGACGAAACTGAAGACCGATAGCGGCAATATCGTCTCGTCGAAGCCTGAGATTTTACGAGAGCTCGAGAAGTTCTATGGACAATGCAAAGTCCTGCTCCAAGCACGGCAAGCGATGCAAGAGCCCGTCTGACCCGGCACTATACCGAAGACATCCCGGACGTCAGCCTATACGAGATCCGGACGGCCCTCAAACAGCTTAAGAACAATAAGGCACCGTGGGAGGACGGAATAACGTCAGAGCTTCTGAAAGCGGTTGGAACACCGGTACTTAAAGTCCTTCAGAAGCTATTTAATTCCGTCATCCTCGAAGGTACAACGCCTGAGGCGTGGAACAGGAGCGTAGTGGTACTGTTTTTCAAGAAAGGTGACAACACCCTCTTGAAGAATTATAGGCCCCTCTCGCTGCTGAGTCTATAAGCTGTTTTCGAGAGTTGTCACTAACCGGCTCACCCGTAGGTTTGACGACTGTGTTGGTAGGTATGTAGGTAAGGTACATAAACTTTAATTTATGAATTGTTTTTTTTTTTCAGTGAGGTTCACCTGAAATAATGGTGAGCAACTATAAACGCAAAACAGAAAGAGGGTCTTACTCCAAAGAAAACCTGGAAAAAGCGGTAAAAGCTGTAAAAAATTGTGATCTTAGTGGATACAAAGCTTTGCAGCTGTATAAAATTCCCCGGATGACGATCATGGATCACGTGAACAACAGAAGAACCAAGTCAAAAACACTGGGAAAAAATACGACCTTAACTCCTGAAGCCGAAGCTAAGTTAGCCAATAGCCTTAAATTAATGGAAAAATATGGCTTTGGGCTAAGCCGAAAGGAGTTGCTAGAAACGGTTGGCGAATACGTAGAAAAAAACAATATCTCTACCAACTTTAAAAACAAAACGCCAGGTCAGGCGTGGTTTATAGGCTTCAAAAAACGCCACAATTTGTCGATCAAAAAACCACAGGCCGTCGAGTATGCAAGAAAAAAAACCATTGATCCATTTATTGTGTACCCTTATTTCGATCTCCTTAAAAAAACACTAGAAGAATTAAAATTAACGGACAAGCTCGAAACAATCTGGAATCTGGACGAGACTAGTTTTTCCTGAGATCCTGAAAAAACCAAAATTGTCGGAGCGAAAGGTCATGCAGCCACGAGAGTGATTTTTTCCCCAGGCCGGGAAAACACCACTGTTTTGCTGTGCGCAAATGCACTCGGGGAAAAGGCGCCTCCGATGATTGTCTACAAAGGCAAAAATGTATGGGACTCATGGATGTCCCCGGATGCATATCCAAAAACATCCTATGCGGCAACTGCAAATGGCTGGATGGAATCTGAAATATTTGAAAGATATTTCACAAAGACGTTTTTGCCCACTATTGGACATCAGCGGCCGATTTTACTTATATATGATGGGCACGCAACCCATGTCGGCTTAAAGCTAATAGAGAAAGCTCGTGAAGCTGGTGTTACAATTCTAAAATTACCTGCACATACAAGCCACGTTTTACAACCACTGGACGTATCGCTTATGAAGTCGTTTAAAGACAGGTGGGACGTATTGCTTGTTAAATGGCAGCGATTAAATGTGGGAGTCCCCCTACCAAAAAGAGAATTTGCTCGCCTGTTAGGAGATATTTGGAAGCAAATAGACGGCCAAATTTTGAAAACGGGTTTCCGCAAGGCAGGAATCTTCCCACCTAATGTTGAGGAAATTGAAGAAAAACATTTTGATTCGTTAATGCTACAACGTTGGAGACAACATTCAAAGAAGATTGCTACTGAAAATTCAGACAAAATTGTTGCTAAAAACTCTCCAAAGAGCCTGCTATCACTGGCTCTAGATTGCATTACAAGAGAAGCAGTTTACGTAGCTTCTGTCGAGGGTGATCAGGTCAGAATACTACTCAAAAAACTGGTCTTGCTGTTGGTTGCAGTAATACCCTGAGTATAATAGACCTGGAAGAACTTGTACCATCTCCACTAGAAGATGAAGAACCAGAAAACACTCATCAAATACAAGATAATCTATCCTTTGCGTTGAATAAAGATTCGGAATTTCCAGGTAGAGCTGGAACTTCACGCATTCGTATATTGGAACTCTCTGTCATTTGAAGTAGTTCTTCAAATGACAGAGTTGTGTCATTTGAAGAACTACTATTGATAAAAGTAAAAGCTGGTCATAACCAAACAGTTAAGCGGCACAAGATAGCTCCAGGAGCTGAAGTGATTACACATGAAGATGAAGATGTACTCAAACGAAAAATCGAAGAAAAAATTAAAAATATTAAAAAGGAACCTCAGACAAAAAAGGGAAAAGGTATTGGAAAAAAGAGCCGTGATAGTGAAAAGGAAAACAAAGACAAAAATATTAATAAAACAGGAGCCGAAATTATAACACCAGATGGAATAAACCTCAAAATTGAAGAAAAAAGTAAACATATAACAAAGGAACTTCAGACAAAAAAAGGAAAAGGTATTGGAAAAAAGAGCCGTGATAGTGAAAAGGAAAACCAAGAAATAAATATTAATAAACCAGGAGCCGAAATTATAACACAAGATGGAATAAACCTCAAAATTGAAGAAAAAAGTAAATATATAACAAAAGAACTTCAGACAAAAAAAGGAAACGGTATTGGAAAAAAGAGTCGTGATCGTATGAAGGTAAGCAAAGATAAGAATAATAATAAATCTAAAGCAAAGAAACGGGCTGAAATAATATCCCCAGACTCCACAAGTGTTTCCGACTGTGTAAGTATTCACAGTGATTTCAACGCTCTCGATTGTGATGAAAACGTTTTTATAGATACAAACATGGTGTCCCCGACGACAAAAGAGTCATACTAGTGAAAAAGAAGACAAAGAAAAGAATATTAAAAAACGTAAAGCAAAGAAACGGGCTAAAATAATATCTCCAGACTCCACAAGTGTTTCCGACTGTGTAAGTATTCACAGTGATTCCGACGATTGTGATGAAAACATTTTTATAGATACAAACATGGTGTCCCCGATAACAATAAAAGAAACTGAGAATATCAAAGAGTCAAACGAAATCTGTAACAGTTCAGATAGAAAAGACGATGTGGCAATGGAAGATAGTAACACATCTGATACGTGGGAAGGGGGAAGGGAGAACAAGACGGAAAATACAGAAGATGAAATGAATGTTGCAATAAATGATCATGTATTGGTAAGATATTACAGCTGAAAAAAGTGGACATACTATGTGGGATACGTAGAAGGAATAAAAACTACCGAAGATGTGCACTGTAAGGTTTTACAAGACCGTTAAAAGTCCTCTAAAATTCGTGCTAAGTAAAAAAGTAGACAGTGATGTTGTGCCCATACACTCTATTGTAAAGAAAGTACATTTGACGCAAGTACCGAACAAGACAAAACTTGTTAGTGCTGATTTCTTTATGTATAGCTTAGCTCTCGTCTATTACTTAATAAGATTTTGTTGATACGATGTGTTTTAGAGATTAATCATTCTGTCATAAATCTATGATTGGGACACATTCTTGTTTCGCTTTGTTTAAAATATATTTCTTACCATTTTATCTATCCTTTCATTTAATTTCAAACCTACTTTTTGCTAATTCAATTAGTTAGGATATTTCTGTCAGCTTATTATAAAAATAATAACAATAATTATGAAGTGCTATACTGAACACTGACAGAAAATACCATATCTCGTTTTTATATTTAAAGGGTAAGACCGTCATCTTCAAGAAAAATGTTTACAACCTCTTTCGAGAATATGTGACGGTCTTACCCTCTAAATGTGAAAACATTAATTCTCTTCGAATTTGAGCTCTATTGTTATTTCTTTAAAGTGCATATTTGAAGGACTTATATTTTTTATACTAAGTTGCACTTAAACATACAGATAACAATCAAAATAACGTGTTAAATGTCAATAGACGGTCTTGCCTCCTATTGCACGGAAAGACCGTCTACACGCCGAGTTTTAAAAAAGGATTTCTATTTAAAAGATTTTCAATTATATAACTCAATCCGTATAACATAAATTGTCATTGAAAATGTGTTTATCACATGGAATTCCAAAAATCGGTCTAGGACACACCAATTTCTTTTTTTTTTCATTTGTTTATATTTCTTAATAAAGTATGCCGGTCTTACCCGTGTTGACCTTATATTAATAACATTTTAAGATGTTACTTGATTTTAGCTCAACGACACAACAGTGACATTTACAATTATTTTGTTTCAGGATTGTGGCTCACTCTCGGCACCGGCTAATGTAGAACAACCTATTTCAGCACAAGACATTCCAGAACAAGGCACTCCGGAACAAGGCACTTCAGAACAAGGCACTCGAGAACAAGATACCAATACCAGGAAGTCGACAAGAAAAGAAAATCCAGCCAAGAAAAGAAAATACCACGAGTCGGATTATGAAGCTGAAAATCAGATGATAGAAGATGCATTAGAAATAATGCAAAAACAAAATGATAGTAGTAATGATTCCTACGTTGCTTTTGGCATGCACATAGCAGCCGAGTTAAGAAAGTATGATGCCGCAACTTTGGCGAGAGTTAAACATTCAATAAACACGATAATATACGAAGCTGATATGGCAAGTCTAAATCAGATGAATCAATCAACAACACAAGAACTTAATGTTGAGAACAGACGAGGATATTTTACTTCGCAGTTTACCAATCCCTCAGACTCATCATCATCTAGTAACATGGCATCTGGCCTTACACAATTAATCCACGATTTGGACCCGGATATGGATGGGACGGATATCGATTAATTGTTGATAGCAACTTAAGTGATAGTAACTAAGTAACGGGACGGTGATGGAACTGTGACGGGACGGTGACGGGATGATGATTGTAGGTAGAAGTCTTAATAAGTGTTAATACTTTGGCAAGGATAATGGCAAATAGTCTAGGTAGGTATAAATAAACAAACGCGGACGAAGTCGCGAGCGGGACAACTAGTTTAAGTTATATTCTAGCAACAATTTAGAATGTCACATATTTTTTGTTGTGGCAACAACTTCCGTTCTCTCTGTCTGAACGTCTGAAATCTAGCGGTTATGCTCTCTGACTGTAAATTATAAAATAAAAGTTAATATCAGTTTCCCACGCATTTCATTTCGTACAGCGATGAAAGAATCCATTGAAGCTGATCCTGAATTGCAAAAGTTGATCTCAATGTACAGAGCAATAGTAGCCCATTTTAGGCAAAGTTCGGTTGCTTGCTTGCTACTTCTAAATAAATAAGAGCAAAACAGGAGAAGCTCAATCGGGCTGCCCAGGTTCTGCAGCGCGTCGGGGATGTTCGCCGAAGCGCGTGTGGACTGTTTCTACAGCACTATAATAATAAAAAAATATAAAAGTTTTGTGTAATTTTGAATTTTCATGTACGACTATGCGCAAGCGGTGCACACACCTCATCGACACGTGGGTATCTCGAACCTCTCGCTTTACGAGATCCTTTCTCCCCCATACGTGCAAATTATGGAATGAGCTTCCTTCCGAGGTTTTCCCGCTAACCTACAACATGAAGAGCTTTAAGAAATATACAAAAAGATTTCTCGAGGGCAGGCAACGCATTAGCAATGCGACGGTAACCGCTTACCATCAGGTGGGCCGTAAGCCTGTTTGTTTAAAAAAAAAAAAGATCCGGGCCAGCTTCAACGGAATACTGAATGTGTTTGGTTCGACTACGAGTACCTAAACCACTGTGGTATGGTACATGCGCAGTACCTAAAGTAGATACCTACCTAATAATAAAAAAAGATCCAAGTAAGTGAACAGCTAAATTCGCCAATATTTTGTAGATCGCGCTGCTAAGGCATAAACTGTTGACATTTACAGGCCTTTTTCCAAAGAATATATAATACAATACGTGTAATTATCACAGGTTATGGGCTGCTACGCGCGGTAGCTTAACTCAAAAAAGTTGATTAGCAAACGATAAGTTTAGAAACATAGCTTATTTTTCAGCGTTTTCAGCTAAAAAAACATGGCGATGTCGGCGTCTGTGCCGGCAAATTTTCCACAGCAGCCGAGGGATTTGATAACTGGTTCTTCAGGCTGCAATGCCTACTGTAAGACAGAGGTCTGAAAAATTTCACCGAGGTGGAAAAAGTCGAAGACCAAGAGAAAACCAAACTCAATTAAAGATCTTGACGACAATATATTTAGGACTAAATTGAAACAATTATCAATTAAAAAATGTTATTATAGTATCAACGATTGCATGACAGATAAATTTTGACATCTTATTTTACATTGCGCCTGTTACTATTATTTATTACTTTTAAATCTTTTGACTTTGTTTAAAATTAAATAATAATAGGCTTACTACTACTCTAACTACATTTGCATGCTAATTTTAGTAAAACATGATTGAATCTAAATATTATTAACATCTACACCTACATTGTGTTTAAGAAAATAAACAATCTTTATCTTTTACTCAAAGGCAAATTAGGCCAATATAATAATAACAAACGCAGTCTTCGGTTTTCAATCAAAACCACCTTACCTAGATACCCTACAATAGATGTATCAATAATTACGTCAAATATAATTGTTTAGTTATATTATTAGACGCGGTATTTACCGCCGTGGTTTGCAAGAGCCGTAAGCCCACTAGTCGGAATCAGTGCGGTACTGGGCCGAAAGACCTGAACTCTGGTTTCTGAGACCGTCGACGAACTGTTCAGTGATTTAGTGTAGTCAGTGTCTCTATAAGCGGCAGCGATTCGGTTCAAGAAAGAAAGATAGCTCCACAAGAAAGAATTTGAGTGAAGAAATAGAGTGTTTAAAGAAGAACCGACCAATATCAACAAAGAGCAAGCTCTTAAACTTAACGCCATTTCTGGATGAAAATGGGTTAGGTACTATGAGTGAGTGGCCGTCTTATCAACTCCACACTACCTCTCGAAGCGAAACGTTCCATGATCCTTCCCGCTTAAAACTATACTACTCTACAGGAATATTAACGAAGCTTATTATCCAAGAGGCTCACCACGATACTCTCCACGGAGGCGCTCGGCTCACCTTGGCTCAATTACGTCTGAATTTTTGGGTCCGGCGGTCATTGACGGGACAGGCAGGTGTTATATCCTTGAAATCGAAATGCATACTACAGAAAAAAGATGCAACTATATTTGCGAAGAACCAGCTGGGTAGTACATGGCTAGTCCCTAGCCTAGGTACTGTCGTAGGTGCCTATTAATAGCCTAGTAACTACTACATGGCATCGGACATCGAGTTGTACGAGAAATGCGAACAAGAATAATATTTTTATACTACCTGCTCGTCAATGGCATATTATGTGTCATGCAAACCTTTCCTAAAGTAAGTCATTACAGCCCTACGGTCTAGCCGGGTCATAATGTTGTACTGAATTTCATTATTTCCCATGGGACATAATGTGATTTCAATTTGGAATGCAACCCATGTAGTCGTGCTTGATCGAGGTTGGTTTCATAAATGTTTGGGTGCAATGAGATTTTATTCTAATTAGGCTGCATGTTATGATTTTCTTTGAACTTCCTACAAATTAAAAAAAAGAAAAACATGAAACTTTTTACGAAATTCATTTTCTCCCGCGCACGAAGAAGGATTTATTCGAATGTCGAACTGACCACTACAGAATAGACTACAAAAAAAGAAAAAAAAGGCGCCAAGCGCTCAAACTGCTGTGCTGTTATCTACACCGAAATTCAGTTTCGATTTGAATAAACTTCTAAAAATGTCAAGTGACGACGACAGTGATTTTGATTCGACTCCAGAATGCATACAATCTGAAGCCTCTGGTATAGTTGGAAACTTACTTCCAGAAAAATAATTTCTTTCTACTTAACATCAATTGTCTCGCAGAAAGTATAAAAAGTAGAGTATGCATCGCGGGCTTAAATGTGTATTTGTCTTGGGCGATCTTGAACCCCTCGTACTCAGGATTCTTGCCTTAACTCGCTCCGCTCGGGAGTTAACCATAGAATCCCTCGTTCTCGGGGTTCAATATAGCGCCCGGGACATAATACACTGCTTTAAGCCCTTGTTGCATAATCTACTATTAAATGTTACATTTTTACTAAGTATAGTATTTATAGTATGTAAACATTATGTAAAAGTAAAAATTACATTTTTACGTTTACATAATGTTTACTATACCAGATACTTAACTACTGTTTACATAACTTTTTTAATTAACGTAACTTTTAATATTTCAAACAGAATGAATTACAACCACAGCATCAACAACGACAAATCCAGCTTAAACCTAAACAACAAAAAACAAAAAGAAATGAAATTAATATTGCAACTTTGAATGTACTGACGACGCTATAAACAAGCGAAAGACTTCTAGACAGAGACACCTGGACTATAGTACAAGAATCTATAGAAAAAAAAGCAAAGTACAGACAAGCTGCTAAGCAATTCGATCTTTGCCACGTATCTTTGTACAGATTCATACAAAAGAAGATAAATAATGAACCAACTTCTGTTGGATATGTGAAACCAAGATTGGTATTTACACCTGAAGCCGAAGAAACAATCTCGGCGTATCTGCTAAAATGCGCTGATATTTACTTTGGATTACTTCCGCTGGAAGTACGAAAGCTGGCTTATCAGTGTGCTGTACCAATTGGAGTAAATATGCCTCCTTCTTGGCACGAAAATGGAATGGCTAGACCGGATTGGTTTACTCAATTTATAAAAAGAAACCCAAGACTGTCTCTTAGAACACCAGAAGCTACTTCTTTTAGTAGAGCAACATCATTCAACAGTACAAATGTTGGTAATTTTTTTCATGAAATATGATGAGATCTTGCAAAAACTGTAATTATTGTTAGATAACGCCTAAACATCATCATCAGCCTGATGAAGTCTTCTGCTCAAATTGAGTGCCATGACGAACGGTCTTGAGCCTTTTCCATCCACCGACTTCCTGCAACCTTCACAATGTCGTCGGTCCATCAGGTGGGGGGGCTTCCAAAACTGCGTCATCCGGTTCGTGGTAGCCACTCGAGAACCTTTGTTCCCCAACGGTTGTCGGTTCTGCGAGCTATATGGCCGGCCCACTGCCACTTCAACCTGCTAATTCTGAAAGCTAATGTCGGTAACCCTGGTTCTTCTACTGATTTCCTCATTTCGGATTTTATCACGCAGCGAAACGCCTAAACATAGGCTACAGAAATCAGAGAGTACAGAGAGATACATTTATAAGCAACATGGGCAAGGCCGATTTGGACTCAGCTGTAAATTTAAGGCAGCAGACACCAAGGTACCGCTATTTGTGTATAGTGCCATTGTAGTATCATGAAAATATGCAACGGTAGGTAAAGGAATACTGTGCCTACTCAGCACCATAGAATAAGTAATAGTTAGTAATAAGGTAACTTTACTGTATTATAATACTTTTATGACACAAATAAACTAGACTTCAATGAAGCAACTTGTTTCACTCCTTACCGAAATAGCACCTCATTACCACCAACACCACACCATAACCGAACCGATTACGAATTCACGACGAGAATATAATGATACTTCAAGTTAATCGTTCTAGTGTGCGTTCTAGCATCTGTCGTTTTTTCTCATGGCTGATACGTTCATAGCACCGTCATGGAAACGGTGATGAATAAATAAAATTAAAGGAGGACGAAAAGTGGATTGAAGTACAGAGAGATAAATTTATAAGCAACATGGGAAAGGCCGATTTAGACTCAGCAGTAAATTTAAGGCAGCAGACACCAAGGTACCGCTATTTGTGTATAGTGCCATTGTATTATCATGAAAATATGCAACGGTAGGTAAAGGAATACTGTGCCTACTCACAACCATAGAATAATTAATAGTTAGTAATAAGGTAACAAATTTAACGATGCCTGAACTAGGAAAACCAAAGAAGAACGAAAAGTAGATTAAAATACAGTGAGCTAAATTTATAGGCAAAATGGGAAAGGCCGATTTGGACTCAGCAGTAAATTTAAGGCAGCAGACACCAAGGTACCGCTATTTGTGTAGCAGTGCCATAACCGGACCGACAGCGAATTCACGACGAGAATATAACGGTACTTTTTTTTTTTTGAATACAACTGAGGTGGCAAACAATCATACGGCCCACCTGTTGGTAAACGGTTACAATACCAGAGTCATCACGCCCGCATTGCCGACCTCGAACCCCCTCGCCCCCCTAAAGAGCTCTGGCAACCTTACTCATCGCCGGAACACAACACTATTTGAAACAAATAATGTTATGTGGCTGCGATCTTCTGTAAGGCGGAGGTACCTCCCAGGCGGGCTGCTCCAATTCAGAACGAGAAAATCTCGCTGTGCCCTACCTCCTCATGAAATCGTTTTAGTGTGATAGATATTGATAGATACTTCGAGTCAATCGTTTAGTGTGCGTTGTAGTGTCTGCCGTGTTTCTTTCATAGGTGATATAGAAACACCGTAGCCGAGAAATCGGCCAACGTAATGCCACTGAGAGGCCGATACTCACAGGGCAACACCCAGCGACTCGGCAGCAGTTCCCGAAGTTGACACCACAGAGCAAAGAACGCGACGTTCGATTCTTCGGTTTGAAGAATATTTATTTTCTCTTAAGAAATAACAGGAATTTCGCTTATAAGAGAAACTTAATCTAAGATAATCTAAGTTTACATTTTTATGAAGTAGGGGCAGCGAGCGTACATGTCTAACTTAAAATTTCTTATTGAAAATAATTTTAATATAGATGACGGTTGCTCGAAAAAATAACACCGGCAGCAAACATCAGCGGCTCCACCATAGGTTGATAATGTATCTGTGCGCCAATCATTCGTCCGGTGCGGCGCTACCAACCAATAACAGCTGTTCATGCGCTTGCGTCATCACGTTAGCGTGATGACGCAAGCGCATGAAATGAAGCGTTCGAGGCTCAAGCATTTAGATGCTTGAGCCTCGACAGGGCCGAACTCTAACTTATGATAATTTATTCATTCTCGTCCTACATGTTCAAAGTTAAGTGTTTGTTTATTATTCGATCGCGATAATTTTAGTTAATAAGTACTAGGAATCTAAGTAAAATAGATAAGTAGGTATTTATTTTTTATAATTATTTTCGTATTCTTACCCGCACCTCCTAAACCAGGATGGTAGAGTCGAGGTGTAGATGACTCACGATGATGATATAGAATAGAATACGTTTATTTGGCATACACACAAAAACACAGAACAGACATGGGAACATACTAGGAGTAAAAACACAAATGACAACAAAGAACTAACATAAGAACACCTTCCCACCTTATAGGTAGGCAGGCATCCACCTCCCCCGTAGGTGCTACGTTCATAGCACCGTCATAGTATGGTACGAGGTTGTGGGCAAAGGCCTTTAAGAGTTATGAAGGGAAAATAAAAGACGGTCTCATGGGCTTATAGTAGCCCGGCAATACTCGTGTGTATTTTCACAAAAACAAATCGTTTTAGATAAATAGATGAATTTTATACACGATAAAAAATATTAAAATAAAACAATTGATTATAATAATTCTGCTTCGACGGCCGTCGGGTACTTTATACCCGACGACCGACGGAACCAGAAGGGTTCTCGAGAGACCACGCACCAAAAAGCTGCTTGCTTGTCGTGTCACTGATTCTTTCTTGGTCATCCACCCTCCAGGTTGATGTATGGTGGCCCTGAAAAGGGCCTATGACCGTCGGTGAAAGAATCCGTGTAGTGAAAAGATTAAAGTGCGCCTCTTAGAGGCTCCTTTCATGTACTAGATAGTGCTACGGCATAATAAAGGTTGCTGGGAGCCATTGGGTGGCATACAGGATCGGACTCGGAAATCTATGGGCATTATGTTCAGCAGTGGACTTCCGACGAATGATGATGATAATTCAGTCTCATGATACTTAAGACGATGCCAGCATCACCGGAAGCAATCAGCGGTCAATTTGGTAACCGCGCTGAAGGTTCCTTAACTACGCCACGAGCGCATGTGCACTAGTGTGGTGAAAGGTTCAGTCGGTGGCGAGAGGGTCGGTCTCATCGCTAACCTCGGCGGCGAGGTCAGCGAACTTAGCCACGTAGTCCACACTTGATTCTGCCATCAGCGAGTGTAAATGTGAATCCACCTTTAAGAAAAAAAAACTACATTAAAAATAAAGACGGTCAAGTGCAAGAACCCGCGCCCTGAGGGTTCCGTACCATTGGTCGTGGGTTCGAATCCCGGCCGCTCACCAGTGGTCATGGTCAGAAAATAAAGATTCTTTGTGCAGGAATTGACAAACTTATATTTGCGGTCGCTCATGTAATCATTGACATTGACCAGAAATATAACTTCGTTTCCTAAAAAACTTCGAAATTCCTCAATTTCAGACTTTTCCTTTTAATTTAATTCAATTTAAATTAATACAAAAGCTCCTAGCATTCCAAATTTCAGAATTGTGAGGCAACTGGAAGTACCCTAGAGATTTTTCATTTTAGCCATTTCCATACAAAAATTATACATTCATTGCCATATATTTTTAATGCATTAAGCTTGAGCTGATTTTTATACGGCACCATAATCCCATAGACCTTAATAGGTGGTATAAATTTCAAGTTGATACCTTTAGCAGTTTCTCAGAAAAAGGGCCTTGACAGACGGACAGACAGACAGACAGTCGGACAACGGTCAAGGAGACAGACGGACAAGGGTTCCGTTTTTCCAAATGAGGTACGGAACCCTAAAAAGCAAATAAAACCCAATTTAAATTGAACTTTGTTCTATATCTTCGTAGACCTGCATCAGATCTAAGAGCAGGGGCGTACCATCAACTCTACGATTTTGTTCAAGCGGTGTGGTCATCATCATTTCAGCCATAGGAAGTCCACTTTTTTCTTATTATACAACTAAGATGGCAAACAAGCTTACGGCTTATTTGTTTCAAATAGTGTTGTGTTCCTTCTGTGAGTAAGGTTCTAGCAACCTCACTCACCGCAGAAACACAACCCTAGCTCTTTAAGAGGAAGGTTGTTTGGGGTCGGCAATGGGCGCATGATGCCTCTGGTATTGCAAGCGTTCATAGGCTACGGTAACCACTCACCAAAAGGTGGGCCGTTAGTTTGTTTGCCACCTTAATTATATTTAAAAAAAAGTCCGAACGGAAAATCCATTGGCGACCAGGATTCGAACACATGACCTTCGGATCGAAAATGGGGTCGCTACCTGATGGTAAATGGAGTGATCTCCACCAGTGTGATGAAAGACAATGGCTTACAGCTAAATCCGGCGGCGCGCGTGCCTCCAGATGCCCGAGGAAGCTGCTCAGGCTGAAGTCCTGCACGGCGCCATCGAGCCACTCCGCGTCACGCAGCAGACGGGAAGGAGACAACGACATCGACTCCGAAGGCATGAAACCTGTCGACATAATTTTATAGCAGACTAACGCATTTTGTCCACCACTGCCGTCACCGAGCCGTCTATGTTTTTTTTTAAATTATTGTTCCGTAACTAGTATACTATCCTCAAAAGGGCTCTTATTCTATGAAAAAATAGGATAAAACTCATAAATTATCTTCTTCTTCCTGCCCTTGTCCCACATTATGTGGGGTCGGCACAACATGTTTTCTTCTTCCACTCTCTTCTGTTAGCCGTCATCTCCGCACTCACTTCTCTCTTACTCATGTCATCTTTAACACAATCCATCCATCTTTTCTTCGGCCTTCCTCTAGTCTTATATCCATCCACATTCATACCTAACACTCTTCTCGTTACATGACTTTCATCCCTCCTCATGACATGCCCATACCATGCTAACCTATTACTTCTCTATATTTTTATGAAACTTTTCATCATCATCTGTTTTTGGTCCTCAAACCACCACGTTGAGAACTAATTATAAAATGGACAACATGCTTCCATTCCATCTAGTAGTTTCTGAAACTATCCCGAACAAATAAACAGACAGACAGATCTTCAGGTCCCAAATTTTTGTTTGCAACTATTTTTTAAAGGCGTTTTTGACGAAACAATAATGTATCGAATTATAGGATTTACTGTTTTTTTATATACTAGCTTCCACCCGCGGCTTCGCTCGCGTGTACCTACATGAAAAGTAGCCTATTATGCTATTCCAGACTATAATTTCTGTACCAAATTTCATCCAAATCCGTTCGGCCGTTTGAGCGTGATTGAACAACATACATTCAAACATCCTCACAAATTTTCGCATTTTTAATATTTTAGTAATATATAGTCTTCCTGGGTCTTAAAATGAACATGGGCAAGACTAATATCATGTCCAATACTCATGTTGCACCTATACCGGTACAAGTTGGGAACGATACCATTCAAGTTGTAGACCACTATGTCTATTTGGGTCAGACGATTCAACTAGGTAGGTCCAACTTCGACAAAGAGGTCAACCGACGAATCCAACTCGGATGGGCAGCGTTTGGGAAACTTCGTCACATCTTCTCGTCGCAGATACCGCAGAGCCTCAAGACGAAAGTCTACAATCAGTGCGTGTTGCCAGTGATGACTTATGGCACTGAGACTTGGTCGTTAACTATAGGCCTCATATACAAGCTCAAAGTCGCGCAACGGGCTATGGAGAGAGCTATGCTCGGAGTTTCACTACGTGATAAGATCCGAAATGAGGAAATCCGTTGAAGAACCAAGGTCACCGACATAGCTCTCAGAATTAGCAAGTTGAAGTGGCAGTGGGCAGGCCATATAGCTCGCAGAACCGATAACCGTTGGGGAGTAAAGGTTCTCGAATGGCGACCACGAACCGGGCGACGCAGTGTTGGATGGCCCCCCACCCGATGGACCGATGACATTGTAAAGGTTGCGGGAAGTCGGTGGATGGAAAGGGCTCAAGACCGTTCGTCGTGGAACTCTTTGGGGGAGGCCTATGACCAGCAGTGGACTTCTACAGGTTGTTGATGATGATGATGATATAGTGATATGCACATACGCATAAAACTTTATCTTTCATTCTTTCTACATGTAACTCACTTGCAATATCTGTTTCCCTCTTAGATCCTCTCTCGCACTCCCTCACTCCTGGGTTGAGGTTGGGTTCGTTCAGCGTGTTGCCATCTTCAGTGTCATCGTCGTCCACGTCCAGCACCTCCGACTTGGGGACTATATCGTCCTCTGTAAAAAAAAACAACTAATATAGAATACATCTGACTCAAGCTGTGTTCAAATGGCATGCGATATGTCCTTAATATGTACTATAAATAAAGGGCCGTGTTGGCCAACTGGGAGAAACCTCGACTATCAATCTGAATGTCGTAGGTTCGAATCCCGGCCGTGCAACAATGGATTTTTCCATCCTACTAATACTATAAATGCTTTGTGTTTGTTTAAGTTGTGAAAGTTTGTGAGGATGTTTGCTGTTCAATCACGGCGTAACGGATCAACCGATTTCGTTGAAACTTGGAATAGATAAAGTTATTAACCTAGAATAGCATATAGGCTACTTTTTATGCAGTAACCACGCGAGCGACGCCGTGGGCGGAAGCTAGATTTCATAAAGTTTTACCGTTCTCCTCCTTTTCCTTGCTGGGCAGCTGCGTGATCGGTATCCGACGGTCACCGTCGTGGAAGTAGAATTGTCCGTTTGACTCGCTCAGCACGTAGAAGAATGACAAGCTGTAAACACAATAATACAATTGACCTCTGTGGCGCAGCGTGCAAGTATCTTGTGTCTCACAAGGAGTGCAGGTTCGATTCCCGCTGCATGACAAATGTTTGCATGATCTGCAAATATTTCCAGTCTGGGTGTTGTGGTACCACGGTACTCGTAGTTTCTGATACCCACGACACAGGGAATCCGAGTGTGGTAAATAATGTAGGTAGCGCTTGCTTCTGTGCGAGAGCACTGGTGGAGTGGTGGTAGTGACCGCCATCCGATCCAAAGGTCGTGGGATCGAATACCGATAGTGCATCTAATTCTAATTCTAATCGGGGGTGGTTAGACCTGTACTGACTTCCCGCTGTGGGGTGTTTTGTGCATTGTCCCCCTATGCTAACCCTACCCCAGCCAGCCCAGCTCCTTAAAACAGCGAAGCAGGACTTTGGGTCGTTGGTAACATTCTCTCAGTATCCCTGTATGCGGCGGTGTCTGGGAGCCGCTTCCGATCACGGCCCGCAGACCCGATGTGGTCCTGGCCTCTTCCGTGGCTGTACAGTGCAAAATTACGTGCTCTACTGTTTCTTCTCCCTGCAGGCAGCCCCGACATAATCCGCTGTCAGTAGCCCCTGTCTTGTACAGGTGATGGTTTAATTCACAGTGACCGATGGTGCATCATCGGATTTGGTTCGGAACATTTTATGCGCTATACTAGTGCTCCCAAAGGGTCAAGGAAAAACATGTCCTAAGAATCGAAGACATGTCAAGTCGCATGTCCACGAAAGGAGCGTCCACAAGGCGCACTTTACTCTTTTCACCACACTGTGCCTCTCAACCTCAACCATTCATTTGTGTTTCAACTTACTCGGAGGTAGAAGTAGGAGGTGGCTTGGGCAGGATCTTCGGCAGCGCTGGCGGCGAGTCTGGGACTATTTTCACGGGAATCAATGCTGTAATCAAATAAACCTACCATTATTTCAACTGTAACTTGCCTTCATCATCATCATTTCAGCCGTACGACGTCCACTGCTGAACATGGCCTCCCCCACAGACAGAGCAAATTCCTTATCAAGTGGGGGTGATTTGCCCATACTCACCACGCTGGGCATGCGGGTTGGAGAGCGCAGCTAAGAGCTATCGTTGTTAAAATGAGGGACTGGGTGCTGCCCATCCCCTAGCTTTTTTCCCTTAGTCGCCTCTTACGACATCCGCGGATAGTTAGATATGGAGGGGCCTATTCTTCAGCCGGGGTCACCACGGCCAATATATATAAATATATACAAAATAATATATACAAATTAGATGTCGTAAGAGGCGACTAAGGGAAAAAAGCTAGGGGATGGGCAGCAGCGATCATTTTAACAACGATTGCTCTAACTGCGCTCGCCAACCCGCATGCCCAGCATGGTGAGTATGGGCAAATCCCCCCACATGATAATCAGTTTGCTCTGTCTGTGGGAGAGGCCGTGTTCAGCAGTGGACGTCGAACGGCTGAAATGATGATGATTTATTTATAAGTGACTACAGTTTGTAACCAGTTTCTTTTGAGTAGCGTGGACGAAGGGACTTACTGCTAGGCGGGGGCAGCTTGGGCAGCAGAGGCAGCAGGCGCTGCACGACAATCCGCCGCGCGGCGTCGCGCGGTCTGCCGCGGCGGCTGCGCGGCAAATCCTCCATGTCCAATGGTGTAGTCTTTGTCTTCTGTAACAGAATATTGTTTTACTGTTACTTGCCAGAATCTTCTAGGATTGCTCGCGAAGAGGTTACAAATCTAGATGGAGCAAGTTGTGGATTTTTTTATTTTTTTTATTTTTTTATAATTTATTTATTCCATTCTGGACAGTGAGCTTACAGTTTACACCAACACGCTGAACTGTCTTAATTAATTGTACTTAACCTATACTTATCCTAAACAAAAGTTTAACTTAAATATATTCTTAGATTATTATAAATAGAATTAAGACTATCGTTAAATAAATCTACATGTTGGAACTCATATATAAATGCATTCATTATCATAGAATCTACAGCATTATGATATCTATTATATCCTAAGCATACTGCCAATTACAGAATCTTACTTTGTAACATGCCTGAGGCGTGGAACAGGAGCGTAGTGGTACTGTTTTTCAAGAAAGGTGACAACACAATCTTGAAGAATTATAGGCCCATCTCGCTGCTGAGTCATGTCTATAAGCTGTTTTCGAGAGTTGTCACTAACCGGCTCGCCCGTAGGTTTGACGACTTCCAGCCTCCCGAACAAGCCGGGTTCCGCAAAGGCTTTAGTACCGTAGACCACATCCACACGCTTCGGCAGATTATACAGAAGACCGAAGAGTATAATCGGCCATTATGTCTAGCGTTTGTGGACTACGAGAAAGCCTTCGATTCAGTCGAGACCTGGGCAGTGTTACGGTCACTACAGCGGTGCCAGATCGACTACCGGTATATCGAAGTGTTGAAGTGTTTGTACAGCAAGGCCACCATGACTATCCGACTCCAGGACCAGAGCACAAATCCAATCCAATTGCAAAAAGGGGTGAGACAGGGAGACGTAATTTCTCCGAAACTGTTCACCTCTGCATTGGAGGATGTTTTTAAGCTTCTGCACTGGGAAGGACATGGCATCAACATCAATAGCGAATACATCAGTCACCTTCGATTCGCCGATGATATAGTCATAATGGCAGAATCGTTGGAGGACCTTGGCGCAATGCTCAGAGACCTCAGTAACGTTTCTCAACAGGTGGGTCTTAAAATGAACATGGGCAAGACTAATATCATGTCCAATGCTCATGTTGCACCCATGCCGGTACAAGTTGAGAACGATACCATTCAAGTTGTAGACCACTATGTCTATTTGGGTCAGACGATTCAACTAGGTAGGTCCAACTTCGACAAAAAGGTCAACCGACGAATCCAACTCGGATGGGCAGCGTTTGGGAAACTTCGTCATATCTTTTCGTCGCAGATACCGCAGAGCCTCAAGACGGAAGTCTACAATCAGTGCGTGTTGCCAGTGATGACTTATGGCACTAAGACTTGGTCGTTAACTACAGGCCTCATATACAAGCTCAAAGTCGCGCAACGGGCTATGGAGAGAGCTATGCTTGGAGTTTCACTGCGTGATATGATCCGAAATGAGGAAATCCGTAGAAGAACTAAGGTCACCGACATAGCTCTCAGAATTAGTAAGTTGAAGTGGCAGTGGGCAGGCCATATAGCTCGCAGAACCGACCACCGTTGGGGAGTAAAGGTTCTCGAATGGCGACCACGAACCGGGCGACGCAGTGTTGGAAGGCCCCCCACCCGATGGACCGACGACATTGTGAAGGTTGCGGGAAGTCGGTGGATGGAGAAGGCTCAAGACCGTTCGTTATGGAACTCTTTGGGGGAGGCCTATGTCCAGCAGTGGACTTCTACAGGCTGATGATGATGATGATGATGATGATGACTTTGTAACATATAACTTTTTAGTATAGTCGTAAAAACAACAGAAGCGACCAGAAATAAACATATAAAAAAAAAAAAAAAAAAAAACAGTATACTGTTGAGATATAGTACGAATTTGGTGATCTGAGTGTGTGTGTGTGTGTTTATTTGTGTATGCATGTTTATATATATGTATCAAACTTCCTGCAAAATTAGGATGATTTGTTTTTTGAAGGATGCTTTACTCAGGTGAAAGATGTCAATTGGTGAGAATTGCTTGTAAAAGTTATCAAGGAATGGGCTTCCTTCTGAGGTTTTCCCACCAACCTACAACATGTATGATTTATTTGCGGATTGAATGGACGAAGATTTTGTCAGAATGTCTGAGTTTTTGTGAGCGTGATGTATGACTGCGTGTTTCAATTTGCACTATTTGTTACTTTAATTGTTTTGACATCTGACTGCATTGTAATTATTTTTGACCGTATTATTTGACTATTCAATTTATTGTATTTGCCATCTGACTTCATTGTAATTATTAATGACCGTGTTATTAGAGTATTCAATTATTTATCGTGTTATTATCGTATTTTTTGTTAATGTATTAATATTGTCTTTAATTAATGTACAGTGTAATCTCACTAATCCGGCACTATTAAAAACCGGAGGGTTTTTAATAGTGCCGGATTATTGGAATGTTCGGATTACTGGGTTATACTGAAAAAGTCATCGGTAATAAATAAAATAGAGCATTTCATAGAAAGAATAAATGTAAGTAATGTATTATGGATTCTCACTTGAAAGAAACAATACGTTAGCACGTGCACGTGATAAGTTTTGAGGTTAGACTGCTAGTCGACGCAGCGACCAAAGCGCACAGGTATAGAGGGGAAAGGGAGGCGTGGGCGGAGGGTGCCGGATTATTGAGATTATACTGTAATTGGTTGACCCGTGTTAATTAAAGTAAAATAAATAATAATAATAATGATTTTTCATGTTGTAGGTTAGACGGAAAAGATTTCTTCTCCAGGGCAGATAACGCATTAGTAATGCTCCAGGTGTTGCAGATGTCAATAGGCGACGGTAACCGCTTACCATCAGGTGGGCCGTAAGCCGGTTTGCCTCCGTATAATATAAAAAAAAGGATCCCCGAGTTTAGAACCGAACGCCGTGGGTTCGAACCCAATCGTGCACTAATTGGATTTTCTGTTCGAATAATAAACGCATAACACGTGCTTGAAAGAAAACATCGTGAGGAAACCAGTACTCACTACTGCAAGGGGTGCGGGTTCGATTCCCGGGTACGGGATAAATCGTCAAATCGACAAATCGTTTGCATGATCTTCTAATATTCGATCCGGGTCTGGGTGTTGTGGTACCATGGTACTCGTAGTTTCTGACACCCACGACACAGCGAATCCTAGTGTGTGGTCAAGACTATGTATAAAAAAAAAATACATATTTAACACCCAGACACAGAACAAACACTTGTGTTAGTCACAAATGTTTGTCCAGTGCGGGAATCGAACCCGCTACCTCTAGCGTAGAAGGCAGAGTTACTACCAACTGAGCTATGAGGCCAGTCCATGTATGTTACTGTTGTGGTGTTATTTATTAGTTACCTCAGCTTTGGGAGCGATGGGCGGGGGGTGTCGGAACAGGCTGGAGTCTGACACCAATGGCGGTGTCGGGATGGCTACGGGCTTCTTCTTCGGCTGCGTGGTAGCGAGGGTGCCTCGGTGGACGCTGCCGACATGACTGTTACCCGCTAGTGCTAGGAGCCGTTTTAACCTTAAAAATTAAGTTTGTATGACAAAGGCTGATAAGGTGTTTGGGAACCAGTGTGCTTTAAGTAATAGAGCGTAGAAAAATTAGTGCGCCTTAAAAATTTTCCT
Organism: Anticlea derivata; assembly: GCA_947579855.1. NCBI lineage: Eukaryota > Metazoa > Arthropoda > Insecta > Lepidoptera > Geometridae > Anticlea > Anticlea derivata. The sequence goes on along the minus strand of OX388276.1, from coordinate 8,891,663 downwards.
TTAGTATACAGGGTGAGTTTTTTTTCAGGGCCACTTAGGCGAAATCGGAAACCGTGAGAGTAATCGAAAAGTGATGTTAGGAGTTACGGGCTCGATTTTGAAAAAAATAAGATCTGCATGAAAACATTTTGAAATTTATTTTTAGTTTTTCACAAAAAAAATGTTTTTTTGTTGCATTTTTGTATTCTATGTTTGTTAATAAATAAATAAATATAAATTAACAATATGTATAATGTTGTTAGAACACCTTAAAAACTGCAAATTTATAAATTAAACAATATTTATTTATCGAAGATTTATTATTTCGAGCGGACTATGTGCAAGCAAAGCAATTAATTAGTTAAAAATAACCATCGGTAAATAAATATTGTTGAATTTACAAACTTATAATTTTGAAGGTGTTCCAACAACTTTAGACACATAGTTATCATACATTTATTTATTTATGAACAAACAAAGAACCAAAAATGCAAAAAAAAAAACCCAAAAACCTAAATTTTCTGAAAAACTAAATAAATTTCAACTTTTTTTAGTGCTGATCTTTTTTTTTTCAAAATCGAGCCGTTCATTACCGTTTTCCTTGCAGTTTTCTCGTTTCGTAGTGTTGGGGAAGGTAGTAAGAGGTAAGGTAGTAACTGACCGTTCGCTGAGCAATGAGAATCCGTTGTTAGAGGGCGGCGGCGCGTGCGGCCGGTTGATCAGTTTACTGACCAACTTGAGGGAGCTCGCCGAGGACTTGTGCTCGGGGGACATGAGCAGCGGTTCATCTACAACATATAATAAACTCAAGTTTCAGGAGGAGGTAGGGCACAGAAGATCGCAGCCAAATAACATTATTTGTTTCAAATAGTGTTGTGTTCCTGCGGTGTGTAAGGTTGCCAGAGCTCTTTAGGGGGGAGGGGTTCGGCAGGCAACGCATTAGCAATGCTCCAGGCGTTGCTGATGTCAATAGGCGACGGTAAACACTTACCAACCGGAGGGCCGTAAGCCTGTATGCCTCCGTATGACATAAAAAAATCCCGGGACTACCTAGAACTAGGACCAACCTAAATATCTGCAAATATTTGTTCCGAGTCTGGGTATTGTGGTACCACGGTACTCGTAGTTTCTGATACCCACGACACAGGGAATACTTGTGTGGGGTCAGGACTATGTATGTGACTGAAGGGTGTTATTTATTTATTTATAATTTATAGTGTCACTGACTTTAGGTTATCTACAGATCTCCTCGTTTCTGATTCATCTCGTAGAGAAACACCAATCATAGCTAGCTGAGCGATCTTGTAGGTACTTAAAAATAACTATAGTCAATTAATCTTACTTTTCTTCTCATCAGCTGACATGCCATCATTACTATCAGCACTCATCTTCGGTGAGAATATATCATCACTCTCTTTCACTTTCTCATCATCTACTGAGCTGTCCTTGTCTGTCAGGCGCCGTTCTCTAGCGCCGTCTCTGTCCAGCTCGGTGATTGGCTTGTACGGCTGGGGGAGGGGCAACGTTGGCTCCGCCCACCAGTAGTCCAGCTCGATTTTAGAACGATTGCCGAACTGAAATTAAATAGTAGATTATGCAACAAGGGCTTAAAGTAGTGTATTATGTCAAGGGCGCTATATTCAAGATCGCCCAAGACAAATACACATTTAAGCCCGCGATGCATACTCTACTTTTTATACTTTCTGCGAGGCAATTGAAAACAATGACTGTTAAGTAGAAAGAAATGATTTTTCTGGAAGTAAGTTTCCAACTATACCAGAGGCTTCAGATTGTATGCATTCTTGAGTCGAATCAAAAGCACTGAAGTCGTCACTTTACATTTTTTAGAAGTTTATTTGAATTGAAACTGAATTTCGGTGTATATAACAGCACAGCAGTTTGAGCGCTTGGCGCCTTTTTTTCTTTTTTTGTAGTCTATTCTGTAGTGGTCAGTTCGACTTTCGAATAAATCCTTCATCATGCGCGGGTGAAAATGAATTTCGTAAAAAAGGTTTCATTTTTTATTTTTTTTTATTTGTTTTTTCAGTGCAAAGAAAATGTTTACATACAGCCTAATTAGAATAAAATCTCATTGCACCCAAACATTTTTGAAACCAACCTCGATCAAGCACGACTACATGGGTTGCATTCCAAATTCAAATCACATTATGTCTCATGGGAAATAATGAAATTCAGTACAACATTATGACCCGGCTAGACCGTAGGGCTGTAATGACTTACTTTAGGAAAGGTTTGCATGACACATAATATGCCATTGACGAGCAGGTAGTATAAAAAAGATATAAATACTACTAATAGGTCTGTGTATGTCTGGTATCGATAGTCAGCTTATCATATTGTTTTATACCTAGGGTAAGTATAATAGATAGTGATGGGGTTCTACAATGATCGATGAGCGTTCGATGTAGATTAATAAAAATCCCGCACTGGACAACATTTGTGACTAACACAGATGTTTGTTCTGTGTCTGGGTTTTAAATATATATCTATTATGTACCTATATCAGTCTCTGGTACCCATAGTACAGGCTATGCCTAGTTTGGGATCAGTTAACCGTGTGTCATATGTCCGGAATATTGATTATTATTATTATAATGATTGGTATGATTTAATGGTGATTAAATGATTGATGGAGTTAATTGATGATTGATGTCGGGAAATAAGGATTGATTATAATTATTTTATAAATAATTATGCCATATTATTTTTTCTCTTTATAAAGGCCATGTCCATTAATGGTTTTTTATTCATCAGTAAATTGAATCAACCCAAAATGAATAAATTCGAGTAGAGAACTCCAAATATTTATTTTCTACACAAAAAATAAATTTTTGGGAAAACTTTTTTTTTAATTTCGCAGAAATTCATACCGAATTTATTCAATTTGGGTTGGTTCGATTTATTGATAAATAAAAAACAAGGCTCCATATAAAAAGTGGACAACGCCTTTCTGGGGCCCAATTCTACTAATTCAATGGCTTCAAAATGACAATGGTTCAAAGGCAAAATGACCACTTTTGACACTCTTATGGTATTCTGCTATCACAGTCGTATATCAATGGCAGTTATACCAATGAACCAATGAAATCAAAGAAACGAAGGTGGCGACATTCGTAACTGAATATTAATGGTGCGATCATTATCATTTTGAAGTCATTGAAATAGTAGAATTGGGCCTGATCTTACCTTTGTAAAGTTATGTTTTAATTGTTAGTTTGTGATGGAGATTTTTGATGAGAATGTAATATGACTGATGTGGATAAATGATGATTGATGACGTTATGATACCTACCATGAGATACAAATCGCCCACGGTAAGTTCCCCTGCATCTTTTACACTCCAGCCGCGTCTGATCTGACGTAAGGCCAGGTCTACATCGATGTCCGGCTTCTCTTCTTTACAATCCTCCTTTGCATCTTCCATCACGAGAGTGTACACACTGCCTCCGCGCTTCTTTGGTCGTATACGGAATTTAACCTAGAAATTAAGTGGGAGTTAAATTTAAATTTTGAAAATATTTAATCTAGTTGAATTTACGCCTGGCTTTGGCGACCAAGATTAGAAGAAGCTTAACTAAATTTTGTTCAAACACAAACCTTCAAATTCTTGAATTTTCTCTCCTTCCCGCTTTTACCGTCACCCTCATTATCAGTATCACTTTTATTAAACTTCTCATCATCTTCCATTTCAGAGAAGCTATCCTTCTCTTTCTCCGACATATCCTTGTCTCGCTCAGTCTCTTCCTCTGCTGTATCTTCTTTGATTTCATCTTCTGTGCTAGGCTCGTATTCTATCATGTTCTTGTAACTGGCCATTAGTTCTATGCCGTCTATAGCCGTTTCCTCTATGTTGATAAGTCTGGCCTCCGGTTCTTCTGTTTTTAACTTCTTCTGTTCTACTTCTTTGTCCTTCTCGGTCGCGCTGTCCTTGCGCTGGCGTTTTGGTGTGCGGATTTTGGCTGTAAGTAAAATGTAAAAATATTGTTTTTAGGTCGTTGTATGTTGTATTTGTTTACCAGATTAGCACTAGGACTCGTGTGCAGTAGTATTCTTTGGGGAAGGTTCTCGAATGGCGACCACGAAACGGGCGACGCAGTGTTGGAAGGCCCCCCCACCCGATGGACCGACGACATTGTGAAGGTTGCGGGAAGTGCGTGGATGAAAAAGGCTTAAGACCGTTTCTCGTGGAACTCTTTGGGGGCGGCCTATGTGACTGGCCTCATAGCTCAGTTGGTAGTAACTCTGCCTTCTGCGCTAGAGGTCGCGGGTTCGATTCCCGCACTGGACAAACATTTGTGACTAACACAGATGTTTGTTCTGTGTCTGGGTGTTAAATATATATCTATTATGTATATCAGTCTTTGATACCGGCTGATAGTACAGGCTATGCCTAGTTTGGGATCAGTTGACCGTATTAAAAAAAGGTGTTGATGATGATGTGTCAAGGAGCATGTTACCGTTGTTCATCTCTCCCATCCGCTCGAGGTAGCTGGTGAAGCATATCTTCTGGCTGGAGAGCTGCTCGGCGGGGCCGGCCACCGGCAGGTGCAGCTCGGCGCCGGCGCGCGGGCCCACGTGCAGCGCCAGCTTCTTCGGCGCTTTCTGCTCTGGAGTGCATAACATAAGGGCATACTTTTACAAAAGAGATTTCATAAATGTATGGAGCTTGGTACTGCACTGTGTACTGCTCTATGATATAGCCAAGCAATAAAGTAAACGACATGCGTGAAATGTCATTTTGACAACCTAGGAGGTTGTCAAAATTTGCGCGACAAAATCAACAAATCAAACAACCAACATGCATGAAATACATGTCAATGTCATGTGAAACGTCAATTGCAAACCAACATGGCGGCCTTCAAATAGTGTTTACAAAGTAAAAAAATAAACAGAAGAACTTTTCTTGTACCATCCGTATTTGCCTTCAAATTAATGAAAATTGTTTTTCTTGTAATCTTCTATTTTTCCAAATTTTTCTGTGTAGTGTACATAGACCAGTCCCAGATTGAAACAACTCCTTTATTGATAACCATGTTGGAGCACATTCAGATATTCAAAGGTATGAGTATTACCTTCGACAATGACTCTGTCTAGCTCCAAGTTGAGATGGTGCTCGAGGCACTCCGTCTCATCACACTGTCTGTCCTGCACTTCCTCCTCCCTGTCGACGTCGGCCATCTTGTGTTTGTAGCTGGGCTTTGTATCAGTCAAGGAAATTTATAAGTCATAATAATAATCTATTATTGTATTTTAATATTGTAATAATAAAACAGTAAATCGACATTCGAAAATTCTGTCATGGTCATCATTTTATTTAATTTTTGATATTTTATTTCATCAACTTGTCATCAACCAAGAAGTCTACTGCTGGACATAGGCCTGCCCAAAGAGTTACATGCGGTCTTGCACCTTTTCCATCCACCGACTTCCCGCTTTTACAATGTCACCGGTCCATCAGGACCGTATGAGGTACCAGCTATCATAAAAATGCGCATGATGTCGCGCGTAACAGCTAGTAAAGGATAAAACATTTTTTCTTTTGAGCCTCACTTAGTTCGATCGGCACCACACAGAAGCTCTACATTCCATATTGTAAAAAATGATAGTCCAGTATTTGTTGCCTGATTCTTTTAGGCTTGGTCGCGAGGAACAGGCATAGCTTCACCTAGTTTCTCAGACGTTTCAAAGTGATCCTAGTGATTTTATTGATGTAAGGTTCATGTACCTACAGGTCATGGATTTGTTTACGATGCAACCTAGTTTACCTTTTATTTCCTACATTATTTACGTTCAGTTGACCTAGCGCGGCTTTCGCGGATAATCACGACATCTTATTACTTTTAACTTATCACTAATAAACTAGAGATCGTTAATCTGTGGTTTTCGTTAACTCACCTAACTACTACTACAACTACTACTAGTGACCTCTGAGACCGTACATCTTAATGGTCCTTCGAACCGGAAAATCAACGCCTTTTGACTTATTGACGTTTTGATAGCCTCAGTAAAAGGATACAGCAGTCTTCCAGCGCTTCTGCAGCGCGTGCAGCATCTGCTCCAGCCTGGTGCGCGGCGGCAGCAGCAGCTGCGCGCGCGGGTTGTGGGCAGCAGCTTGTACTCGCGCCCACGCGTGGGCGTCCCGCGCCCGCAGCACCACGGTCACGCGGGAGCAAACTCGAGAGCCGCATAGACGCTCTAGTATAAATAAAATTAAGAATTATATAATATTATTTTTGGAGAGGCAAACAGGCTTACGGCCTACCTGATGGTAAGCGGTTACCGTCGCCATCTGCAACACCTGGAGCATTGCTTATGCGTTGCCTGCCGTGGATAAATATTTTTATATTTTTCTTAAAGCCTTTCATGCTTCATTTTTAGGCTCAGAAAGGATTTGAACCCGCAACCTTCCCCCTAAATCCGGGGATGTTCTAAGCTACCGAGCCACTTGCCGTTGAGGTTCAAAACATTTGGGACCGGTTTAAAGCGCCGTAAGCAAGTAAAACTACGTTACAACAACAGGCTCAGTTTTAGAAAGAAAGATAATACTTTTGGACACACTAATAAGAGAAGGATACTATAGGATACAAAGAGGTAATAAACTCACAGAGGAATTTCGTTCACAAAAATTAATTGTTCTCTCGTCTCAATCTTCTCTTTAGTTGCTTGAATCAACAAAATGATCAAAATAAATTTCAGCAAATCGTAAACTCAAGCGATTATCTCCATCAGATATTGACCGTAATTAAATGGAACTGCAAGTATCCTTTCCGGTAGTAGGATAGTAGGATTTTAGGTGGAGGTAGGGCACGTTATTTTCTCGCTCTGAATTGGAGCAGCTCGCCTGGAGGTACCTCCGCCTTACAGAAGGGAGGGGGGGCGTTGGGCTTGGCAATGCGTGCGTGATGCATCAGGCCGTGTGCTAGTTTGCCACCTTAGTAGTAAGATAATGGACGTAGGTTAGTAGGATAATAAGGTAGTAAGTAGGAGCTATATAATAAGTAGGATTAGTAGAATAGTGTGTAATTCTGTACTGATACAAAATAATCCTTGTCATTTCAATGAATGAAGACAGACTGAAGTAAAATCTTTACCTGTGATCTGGTTGAGTCGCCTCAACGCCCTGCACATGGGAGTCCGCACCCTCAGGTTCCTGCCGCGCGTGCGCACCACCATGCTGCCGCCGAGGACCATCTCCCCGAGCCGACCGCACGTCTTCTCATTCACAGAGACCAGCTTCTTGCGAAGCTCGCCGTAGTTTATCAGGGCGTACAGTTCCTGAGCGACTTTCTTCACATCTGCAATTAAAAAAAACATGTTTTGTCAAAGTAAACGGGAGATCCGAAGACGAACTAAAGTCACATAGCCCAGATTAAGAGATGCTCGCATGTCGAGTCACTGATTTTTCTTGGTCATCCTCACTATTGAGGTTGAGGTGCATCACTTGCATGCACCGGCTTACTCGAAGTGCGCCAAAACTACCCACAAAGCGCCGAAATAAATAATAAGTTGTCATTTTTAATTTTGAAACTTTAATTGTTTAAAACTGTTTAAAACTACGCTTGACAATATGCTATTATTTTAAGACCAACTGTATTTTCTCTATAAGTGAATTTATAAATTCTTTTGAGAAAATAAATGAGTTAATCGTAGGTATGATGGCCTTGAAAAGGGCCCATGAACGTCCGTGAAAGAATCAGTGTAGTGAAAGGATTAAAGGGCGCCTCATAGAGAATCCTTTCGTGCACATGTCACGTGTCTTCGAATGTTTAGGTTCTGGCACATGCCGATTTCCTCATGATGTTTTCTTAATAATAATATACCTACCTAATAATTGTATTGTACTTATACCTAGCTACATTATATAAACTTGAGTGAGTGTCACGCCCGACTTAAACAGGTAATTTTATATTTGCATGCTCATGAAGCAAAAGTTTGAGGACTCTAAACCTAACCTAAGAACATTGTATACTCTGTACATAATCTACCCTACTCTGAAAATAAAACATTTCGTTTCATTTCATTTCATTGAAGAATGTAGCATGTTTGTGGTTCAGTCAGTCAGGTTTAGTCGTGTGGCTATCCACATCTACACTAATATTATAAATACGAAAGTAACTATTTGTCTGTCTATCTGTTTCTAAAGTTTCGACTCAACGGCTGAACCGATCTTGATGAAAGAGGAAGACATAGAAATTCCTCTGGTATTGCACGCGTTCAATAAGGCTGCGGGATGTGATCGAAGATGTAAAGGGTTCCATCTGAAAACCAGCGCCGCTACACTTCGTGTGCGGCATTTAAGCTGAGATAGGACCTTTTCTGGCTCACGCATGCACCTCGGCACGGACTTCTGAATACCCTAGTTCTGTTACCTACTACCTATCCACTTTTGTTTGTTTTTTTGCCTCTGATTAGTTTGTGTTGTTCGTGTCCAAAATATTTTTTTCTTTCTTTCTTGTTTCAAAGATAATTTAACTGAATCTGTAGCTAAGTGTCTACTTAAACGAAATAGCTCTAATGTCTGGGATTAAATTATAATCATCCAACCACATCGATCGGAGCAAAAATAGTAGATTATGCAACAAGGGCTTAAAGTAGTGTATTATGTCAAGGGCGCTATATTGAACCCCGAGAACGAGGGATTCTATGGTTAACTCCTGAGCGGAGCGAGGGAGTTAAGGCAAGAATCCTGAGTTCAAGATCGCCCAAGACAAATACACATTTAAGCCCGCGATGCATACTCGACTTTTTATACTTTCTGCGAGGCAATTGAAAACAATGACTGTTAAGTAGAAAGAAATGATTTTTCTGGAAGTATGATTCCAACTATACCAGAGGCTTCAGATCGTATGCATTCTGGAGTCGAATCAAAATCACTGTCGTCGTCACTTGATATTTTTTAGAAGTTTATTTGAATCGAAACTGAATTTCGGTGTAGATAACAGAGCAGCAGTTTGAGCGCTTGGCGCCTTTTTTTCTTTTTTTTGTAGTCTATTCTGTAAAGGTCAGTTCGACATTCGAATAAATCCTTCTTCGTGCGCGGGTGAAAATGAATTTCGTAAAAAGTTTTCATGTTTTTCTTTTTTATAATTTGTAGGCAGTGCAAAGAAAATGTTAACATACAGCCTAATTAGAATAAAATCTCATTGCACCCAAACATTTTTGAAACCAACCTCGATCAAGCACGACTACATGGGTTGCATTCCAAATTCAAATCACATTATGTCCCATGGGAAATAATGAAATTCAGTACAACATTATGACCCGGCTAGACCGTAGGGCTGTAATGACTTACTTTAGGAAAGGTTTGCATGACACATAATATGCCATTGACGAGCAGGTAGTATAAAAAAAACAATTATATCCGTGTTTATATCTTTCACATAACGACTTGTAACTAACGCGAAGGCGAAGGTCACCTATGATTAGTGAAAACCTGCTTCTTAATCAGCTAATTTATAATCAGAAAGTGGGAATATTACGACCTTCCCCGACCTTGTTCAGATCTGCTGTTTTTGGTTTTTTAACTATCTAACCAAACGTGTCGAACCAAACGCTTCTGCTCTACTTTTATTATAAGTACTGGCAAAGAGTGGAACGATCTGCCTGCGTCTGTTTTCCCGGAAGAGTACAATCTAGGAGTCTTAAAATCTTAAGTGAATAAGTTCCTTCTGGTAAAGCGTGCTTCATCTTAGGCCACATCTCACTTGCAAAAGTGAGATGGTGGTCAAAGGCCTAACCACCACCAATAAAAAAAAGGAATTATTAAACATACGAGAAGTTTGATTACTACCTAAAACAGCTTATTAATAGAATTAAAACGGATGTGTCCCCAAAACAGCTCGCTTGCTTGTCGTGTCACTGATTCTTTCTTGGTCATCCTGTATTAGGTCAGGGTTCAGGTTGAGGGTGGCGACCCTGAAAAGGGCCTATGACCGTCGGTGAAAGAATGTGTAGTGAAATTATTAAAGTGCGCCACTTAGAGGCTCCTTTCAGGCCCAAAACCGCTGATTTCATCATCATCATCATTTCAGCCGTACGACGTCCACTGCTGAACAAGACCTCCCCCACAGACAGAGCGAATTCCTTATCATGTGGGGGGATTTGCCCATACTCACCACGCTGAGCATGCGGGTTGGCGAGCGCAGTTAGAGCTATCGTTGTTAGAATAAGGGACGCTGCTGCCCATCCCCTAGCTTTTTTCTCTTAGTCGCCTCTTACGACATCCGCGGATCGGTAGATATGGAGGGGCCTATTCTTCAGCCGGGGCCACGGCACTGCTAATTTATGCATAGTGTTTGTTCGATGAAAATTGACGAATTTCTAAAAGTCGTAAAATAAATGTTATTGTCTATTGGGTGTATAGTAAGCATAAGATAGCATACATATTTTGAATCAACTTGTATGTTTCTAGAGATATACAAAATTATATGGTTGTATTAAAGTGTGGTAGGTAGATAAAATGATTTATGTCGCGGTCACGGCTTTTGTACCTTCCATGTCACAAACCATTAATTCTGCCATTTATTCTAGTATATAATGTAATGAAATGATCATTACATAATCATTGCAATTTTTAACACGCTTCCTGTGTTACGCTCTCAGTACCTACATGAGATCGCTGGTGGAGTGGTGGTAGCAGGCCCGCCTTCCGATCCACAGGTCGTGGGTTCATGCACCAATCGATTTTCCAGTGAAGGAAAACATCGTGAGGAAACCGTCAGTCCTAGAACCTAAAAATTCGAAGACATGTGACATGTGCACGACAGGAGCCTCTTAGGCGCATTTTACCTTTTCGCTACACTGATTCTTTCACCGACGGTCATAGGCCCTTTTCAGGGCCACCATACCTCGACCTGGTCACTGACCTACTTAATCCTGTATTAGGTCGCGGTTCTGCGAGCTATATGGCCTGCCCACTGCCACTTCAACTTGCTAATTCTGAGGGCTATGTCGGTGACCTTAGTTCTTCTACGGAATTCCTCATTTCTGATCTTATCAATTAGTGAAACTCCAAGCATAGCTTTCTCCATAGCCCGATGCGCGACTTTGAGCTTGTATATGAGGCCTATAGTTAACGACCAAGTCTCAGTGCCATTCCTATCATGTGGGGGGAATTTGTTCATACTCACCACGCTGGGCACGCGGGCTGGCGAGCACAGTTAGAGCTAGGCGACGCTGCTGCCCATCCCCTAGCTTTTTTCCCTTAGTCGCCTCTTACGACATCCACGGGTAGGAGACATGGAGGGGCCTATTCCTAAGGCGGGGCCACCGGTACTTACTTTCATCAAAATGCACGTGCTTTGACAGCTTATGCCAGGTCCGATAATAAAAATGGCTGACTTGAGTCTTTGTCTTCAAATTCGAGTCCGGCATGCCCTTCTTCTTCATTTTAGCGCAAATGTAGGAGGTGATGGCGTCAAAGTCTTTGCCATACTCGTTCAGAGCTTCGAAGAATAGGTTTTTTTCGTCGGTGGACCACAGCGCTTTTGGCATACGCTGCTTGACAGTTGGAAACTTCAGTTCTTTGTCGTCGATTTTACTCGGGGTCTCGCAGTCTGGTACTTCTGAAAGTAATTTGACTAGTTAATGGTTTTTTTATTGAGAAAGAAGAAAGAAAATAATTTAATTGTTGCATCAAACTACAAAAACAATCTACACTTAATATACTACCTACTCATATGCCAAAAACTGGCATCCAACTCAGCATGTTGTTGTGTTACCTAAAGAGTAACAAAACGCTGATCTTTGCGGGCGGAACCGCGGGTCGCTCGCGTGGTACATAGATAAAAAATAGCCTATATGCTATTCTAGGTAAAGAACTCCATCTATTCCAAGTTTCATCGAAATCGGATTAGTCGTGACTGATTCACTAACATACTTTCGCATTTATAACATTAATAGAATTGGAGCCAATAGGCAAAAAAACGTAAACTGCAAAGATTGGAAATTTGTCATTCTTTATTGAAAAAACGCCATGCAAAAATCTGCTGTTTTTGGGTTAAATCAGTCCAAACTCAATTATTCAGCTGTTTTAAGTGGCAATCTTGATGTCTAACTTCTCGTAAGTTTAATAATTCGTTATTAAGATGATAAAAAGACCAAACCGGGTTTTTAAAAAAAATATTTTTACATTTTCGCTTATATTATATATTTTGTTGATAAAATAAGCATCTTTTGGGATAGTATACTAGTTACTAACCACGTTGTATAATACTCTCTCTCAAGCGATGAAGGAAAACATCGCGAGGCAACCCCCATGTCCTAGCCTAAAAATTTGGAGACATGTGATAGCACAAAAGGAGCTTCTACGAGGCGAAACTTAATCCTTTCACCGCCCTGGTCTTTCCCAAAAGCAGCCTTTTTCAGGGTCACTATACCGCAACTTAGTCAATGACCTGTTCAGGATGGCTATGAAAGAACCAGTCCCACGACAAGCAAGGAAGTACAGGTGGAGAGTACTGATAGGACAAAGACTTCATCCATCCAGTTACACCAAGCCTTTTTTGCGTCGCATATCTCCGGGTCATTTATCATCGAAGTCTTGACCTTGCTTCGTAATAATAAAAAAAAGCTTGAAATATAATGATTTATAATGGTTCTATAATATGTTTTGAAGTTTTTGTTATTCAATAAATCTATTAAGCATCGTTATTTGATGAAATTTTTATGGAGAAGTTCCTATCTGCAGTGCAATGATAGTGGGGACACCGAGCTTATTAAAATGTGCCTAAACACTTGATAGAGATCCGCGGTCCACCTTGAAACGGTTAGTTACTTCATTTGGCAAGACGTCTGACAGTCCCACCCAAGGCGCCCGCAACAAAAAGCCATGCATAGCGTACGAGTGCACCTCCCGCACCGCCGGCGCCGCCAACGAAGATATGCAAAGCGTACGCGTGTCCCTCCCATAGCGCCCGCCACAAAAAGCCATGCAAAGACTATATACTACGGTAGTATATTATCCTTGGTCCTAGATATTTGTTTTTACAATTTCACTGATTCAATGTCAATCAATAAATCAGTGATTAAGAATGTCGCCGGACCGTACGTCCTTACTGATTGGTTGATTTAATTTTTATGAGAGACATTTTGTTATGGTATGCGGGAAGCCTTAGAATGGACTTCCGCAAAGTCCCGTCTGATTCAATTGACTAACTTACCATCAGCATCAGACCTTTTCTGCGGTGGCTGCGGCTCGAGCCTTAGCTTCTTGATGACCCTAGCGCTGGTCCGCTGCTGCTGCTCTGTGGTCAGCGACCCCAGGAGCTCCGTACGATCTTCGTCTTGAGGGACGGAAGACATCTCTTTGGGTAGGATTGTCACTGCCTGAAGGAGAAAATTGGATCGTAGGTTTTGTGCGCGCGTGTACCGTAGCTGGCGTAAGCCAACGCAGATGACTTGGAAGATTTTTTGTTGGAAGAAGTTGGCGCTTGTGGCCAACTTCTTCCAACAAAAAATCTTCCAACTCGCTACGTCGCCGCTACATCGCGTAATGACTGGCCGCATTGGTTAGTATAGGCGATCTAGTAGTGATGGGCCTAACTATGACGTCTTATTGCCATTCAAATGCGATCGTGTCAGAGCTTTTTAAACGAATTTGAATCATAATTTGAGGCTTTCCACGTGACAAACAAAACGAAATCGCAAAGTTGATGGTACATTGATGTCCAAGTAAGCCGCTTTTTGTTTCAGCTGTAGATTTACAAGTGTGCCAGTGTACACAAAACTATAATATGAATTTCACATATAAAAACAAGACATGCCAAATTAGACATGCATCGGCTTGAAGGTATTAAATGTTTCCTTGAATTTATACACTTGGCTATCTTTGTAGTCTAGATTTGCATGATAAAGGCGTTATTGTATGTATAGATTTAGGTGATTAGTTCATTAGATGTGCTGTCTGAAATAATACAAAACTGAAGAGCATTTCATGTCAATTATACTCAAAAATCATAACACATGCTACACTTGGCGTGAGTCACTCAAAGTCAAAATGTGTTTATACCAATAAAATCACTAGGATCACTTTGAAACTAGATGGAGCTAGGCCTCGCGACCAAGCCTAGAAGAATCAGGCAACAAAGACTCGACCGGTTGCATGAATAACCGGTATTTACAGATCTACTACGTTATGCAACATCCACCGCAATCAACATTCGGGTGGTTGACCGCTACAGGCATTTTCAACAAAGCGGTTTCCGCACTAGAGGATATTTTTACCTGTCGGCCCCGTATAAATTATTCGCTAATTCATAACGCAAGTCCATCATATCATTCAAAGGTTGCCTGGAAGAGATCGCTTTTAGCGAAAAGGCCGCCCATTGTAACGCTTATTTGTAACTGATCTGAAATTTATTGTATTTCATTTCTATTCTTGGTGTACACTAAAGATATAATCAATCTGGCCTCATAGCTCAGTGGGTAGTAACTCTGCCTTCTGCGCAAGAGTTCGCGGGTTCGGTTCCCACACTGGACAAACATTTGTGACTAACACAGATGATTGTTCTGGGTGTGTTAAATATATGTATATCTATTATGTATATCAGACTCTGGTACCCATAGTACAGGCTATGCCTAGTTTGGGATCAGTTGACCGTGTGTGATTTGTCCGGAATATTTATTTATATTATTTATCTATCTATCTATCTAACGTTTCTTTTGATCGAGTCATGGTTATTCGTAACTCATACGGTCGGTACCAGAGTATAATTCCGAAATAACGAGTTTTTCCGTTCAAAGTCTGACACGAATCAATCTAAATTAAACAATGATCGAGGAACAGGAAGGTACACTTCTCACCTCGCCCTTATAATCTTTCATTTCATATAACAAATCGTTAAGTTCTATAATCCTATTGTGATGCGCCGCGAACTGAGATCATGAGATGTTATTTTATTATGGTAGCTAATTAATTTAAATAATAGGTAAAAAATTAACAAATTACAAGTTGTTCAAAGAGCGATTTAGCCCATATCCAAAAATTCGGTATATGTTTTTTTCTTCAAAAACATGTTTAAAGACCATAAATAACGACTAGCAAAAAAATATATAAATAATAGGTAATTTTCATGCGATAGCTCGGTAAATGCCATCTAAACCGTTTCCACGTATTGGATCATAGCTCAAAAAGTAAGGTATATCATCATTATAATCAACCTAAACCTAACCTGGCCGCGGTGGCCCCGGCTGAAGAATAGGCCCCTCCATATCTAACTATCCGCGGATGTCGTAAGAAGCGACTAAGGGAAAAAACTAGGGGATGGGCAGCAGCGTCCCTCATTTTAAAGATAGCTCTAACTGCGCTCGCCAATCCGCATGCCCAGCGTGGTGAGTATGGGCAAATCCCCCCACAGGCCATGTTCAGCAGTGGACGTCGTACGGCTGAAATGATGATGATGAATCAACCTATAATTATCAGCCCACTGCTAGACGTAGGTTTCTCCAAATACATTGCAGTTCGAGCAATTTATAACATGGGCCCCTGCAACACATTGGTGTTTAGGTCTGCAACACTCCCCCACTACAAATTCCATACGACATAACGCTATGAAAGTGGCTGAAGTAGACTATTCCAGCTGTAACTAATTCTGTAAAGAAAACTATTTGACTGCGTATGCTGCAGAAATGTCTGTGACAATTTATCCACTTGCGGGTCCTATTGTAGCTTATCTATGGTTATGCCTAAAAACCGTGTTGTAAACGTATTTTGTGTTGTAAACAAAAAATTGTATTGTTAAATCATGGGACGCTATGGCTGCCTTAGCTTTTTCCCTTAGTCGCTTCTTACGACATCCACGAGTAGGTAGATATGGAGGGACTTTTTCATCACCGCGGCAAATAAGGATTTTTTATTAAATATGCCTCTTTATGTAGAGTCCGGGGAAGAACTGATACTTGGTCTATAAATTCTGCCATGCTTGTAATGCTGTGTTTCGATTTGAAGGTCGAGGAAGCGGTGTAATTTCACCGCTTCCTCAACCTTCGATCACATCACACCAACGCATGTTGGTGTGATGGTTGGACAGTCAATACCACGTAGTTCGCATTCTAGTTAGTATTGCAGCTATATTGTGCAGTGGTTACCGGTAACTATTAAATGGGCTAAGAACACAGGTTTTTTTAAGAGTTTTGCCCTCAAATCCATTTAAGATTTAGCTTGGCCCACGCCCTTACATCTCGCCAACATTGCGTGCGCCCCTAGACGTTGAGTCTCGAATTTTACTTAGTTTATATAAAAAATACTAACTGGTTTATTTACGAAAGAAAGTATAGCCAATTAACACTTAATTCACTTTATCTGATCATCTGGAGATCCAAGAGAATGATTCTATTGCTTAGGGGTAAAGTAGCATTTTTCTTAATATTTTGGCAAATGGAAGGCCGTGGTCTCCCTACCCCTCCGGGACAGAGGCGTGATTTTATGTATGTAGTAGTAACTCACAAAAATCAACAGGTAAAACACGTACTTTAAACCAAACTGTCTTTGTATAACAGTCGTAATTCCACGTCACGGCATGAATGAAGACTGTTCGTTTAAAACTCACGACAAAACACTCGCATCTGCTATTCTTGCTTCGCACTGTATACGGACGGAGCAAATGCTCTGCCAATAATGACCTAATTTTTATTTAGTAAAAAATTCTGAAATACTCAATTTTTTGAATAGGAAACTAATATTTTTTTAGGTCTATATATTTAAAATAATTATATAAAAATATATTAAAATTATATTAAAACATAATTAGGCAAAAACTTGATTACAAGAACAATATGGGGTGTTTAGCACAGGTAGTTATGTCAGTGTTATGCGTGAATATACTCCTGCAATGTGATTGTCAATCTTTGCGGAAAGAAGCCTATATATCTGTGGTAAGTGCCTTATTGAAGTTTGTCTGTATAACACCACCAACAAAGGTTATTAAGTTTTAAGTTTTAAAAAAACGACTCAATATTTGAGAATGATAAATAAATAAATAAATATTCCGGACATATCACACACGGTCAACTGATCCCAAACTAGGCATAGCCTGTACTATGGGTACCAGAGACTGATATACATAATAGATTAATATTGATAATGATGGTTTATAAAAGCCCTAAATAGGGATATAGGTGCTTCTTGCTCTACAAGGTGATTCATAACATGTATATCATCCCGAAAGGGGGTTATTCTATCAACAAAAAGAAATAATATTGGCGAAACAAAACATCAATATTTTCATTTTAATTATTTTTTTACAAACTTTATCAAACTAGCTTTTTTTGGTATTTATATCATCTTTATAACTAATAACTAAACGTACGAGAAGTTTGGAATCAAGATTGCTAGCTGATTCATTTAGTTTTTTCAATGAAAAATTTCGAATTTCCAAAAGTCGTAGAACAAACTTTATTGCCAATTGGTTGTAGAATAAGACCCTTTCGGGATGGAATACATATTATGAATCACCTTGTATAGTAGTGATACACGGTTGGATATACTTTTTTTTATACTACTGAGGTGGCAAATATGCATACGGCCCACCTGTTGGTAAGCGGTTACCGTAGCCTATTATCGCTTGCAATACCAGAGGCATCACTCACGCGTTGCCGACCCTGAACCCCCTTCCCCCTAAAGAGCTCTGGCAACCTTACCATAGATATGATACAATACAGATACAATACAATCAAACAAATAGTTCAATCACGCCGTTAGGGCGATTGAACCACAAACATCCAAACATCCTCACAAACTTTTGCATTTATAATACTAGTAGGATCATTCAAAGCTAAAGCATTTATTTTAAGGGTAGTTTTACCAATAAACAGAGTTAATCCTAACCTTACACATTTTATTCGGGGTTCGATCCCCGCACTGGACAAAAATTTGTGTGATAAACACAGATGTTTGTTCTGTGTCTGGGTGTTAAATATTTATCTATTATATATATCAGTCTCTGGTACCCATAGTACAGGCTATGCCTAGTTTGGGATCAGTTGACCGTGTGAATTTGTCCGGAATATTTATTTATTTTATTTTTATTTAAAGGTTGTTATTTTACCCAAGATGCCAGATCTTAAGTGTTTTAAAATATCTCCGGTTCATAAAGGTCTACTCCAGGGTAACAAAGGAAACGAGTTTAGGTCAATATTTGCATTAAAGGATTCTATATTTAGTTTCTGACCGAAAATGTGAACCACAGAATTATGCCGTGCATATACCTACTACTTTTTAAATTAGCATAATTTTAATTCGAGGAAATGTTACTGCTTACTTTGTTTACAATTTTTAGGCTTCCGTACCTCATTTGTAAAAACGGAACCCTTATAGGATCACTTTGTTGTTCGTCTGTGTGTCTGTCCATCTGTCTGTCAAAACCTTCTTTCTCAGAAACGGCTAAAGGTATAAACTTGAAATGTATACCAATTACCAACTATTGAAGTTTGTGAGCTTATAGTGCCCTATAAAAATCAAGTATGACAAAAATCAATGGATTAAAAATATATGGTAATGAATATCTAATTTTTGTATAGAAATGGCAAAAAAACCTCTACTACTACTTACTTCCAGGGTACTTCAAGTTACATACCTCACAATTCTGAAATTTGGAATGCTAAGAGCTTTTACGACATAAAAATGGAGGAATTTCGACGTTTACATCCCTAAAATTAAATATCGAAGTTTAAAGGAAAATATGGCTGAAACTCAAAAAGGGCTCTAACGATTTCTTTTTTAGTTCTTGACGTCAACAAATATATCTTGCAGATGAATTTCAAATCCGTGTGGAATTATTACGAGACAAATTTATTTCCGATCATACAATGAACAACGTGAGCGACAGAAAATATAAGTTTTTCACTTTCTTCATTTGGAATTTGATTTGTAACAATACGGCAGCTTCAGGGCGCGGTTTCTCGCACTTGACCGTCTTTACTTAGATCAAATACTAGGTAGTATATGATCTAAGCGTCGTTATTATCTTTTAATCATAAAATTTTTAGGTTTTTATGGTTTTAAATCGGAAGTCAACGCATTAGGAAGGTCAGGCTATTTGAGAGAACATTTTGTGTAGATTTTTTCTCGCTGAAGACACAGATTAAGTTTTATAAATAAGCCCCTAATAAAACTTTAGAACCTAATCTTATAAGTGGCGATAGGCATAAAAAAAATGGAAATCACGGTTTTACAACTCAACCATTTTAATGATCTTTTCATATTACTTCGAATATCTTAATCCTCAATCAATACCTACCAATGAAAGTATAATTAATCTTTGTATCTCATGTTATCTATAATATATTATTACCTACAATTTATTAATAGCGACCTAAAGGGTAAACAAACCCTTTTTTATACATAAATACATAAAATCACGCCTCTTTCCCAGAGGGGTAGGCTGAGTGGTTTAGTGTACTTTTGACCTGGCCTTTTACCAAAATGTCACAAAAATGATGCCATAACGATTTTAGGAGGAGGTAGGACACAACAAGATTTTCTCGTTCAAAATTTGAGCAGCCCGCCTGGGAGGTACCTCCACCTTACAGAAGATCACAGCCAAATAACATTATTTGTTTCAAATAGTGTTGTGTTCCTGCGGTGAGCAAGGTTGCCAGAGCTCTTTAGGGGTGAGGAGATTCGGGGTCGCCAACGCGGGCGTGATGCCTCTGGTATTGCAATCGCTCATAGGCTACGATAACCGTTTACCAACAGGTAGGCCGTAAGCATGTTTGCATTACCTCGTTCGGTCGCCTATTAATGACTAGTGATATTGATAAATTACGCTAATAAAACTTGAATGGTTCCAACAATGTAGTAAAATAAACAACATAATGATCAAACACATAAAAATAATCGAGAAATTTATATGTAACAACTGTAGATCTCTCAAACAAATTGGACGAATCGGAGTTGTATGTTTATTATATAAGATAAATAAATAACACCAAACAGTCACATATATAGTTCTGACCCTACACTAGGATTCCCTGTGTCGTGGATATCAGAAACTTCGAGTACCACAACTCCCAGACCCGGAACAAATATTTGCAGAGCATGCAAAAATTTGTCCCGCAGCTGGAAACGAACCCGCAAGGGGTGCGTCTTAGGCCGGCACTCGCCCGCCACCGAGTAGATCAAATAATCAGTATTTGTTAGAGCGAAACTTCATAACCGTCAACATACGTTTTGCATGGAATTCTATAGGTCAAAAGGTTTTACTTTTAAGATTTGCTGGTAAAAATATGAGTTAATCGGCCAAGGGGTTGTTCAGTTCAATTGGACTATATCCAATATAAAAGAATGAAATGATACAATAACATACATGAAGTCGTAAATAAGATAAACTTTGAAAACCACATCTTTATACATACACATATACATCACATATCCAGCCTTACCTGAACTACGAAGTTATTAAAATATTGCAAAATAATAGTTCATGCTTTACTGATTGTAGACGGGCAGCACATTATATTCCCCATATTTGAAAAAAAAATGATAGGCAAGCCGTGTTTGTTGCCTGATTCTTCTAGGCTTGGTCGCGAGGAACAGGTATAGCTTCACCTAGTTTCTAAGGCGTTTCAAAGTGATCCTAGTGATTTTATTGAAATAAACGCCTTTTGACTTTGACTTTGACCCCACCCACCTACTGCCAAGGCTCACTCAATATTAGTAATATAATTGAAACGAAATTGTTTTTTTCTATATCTTCAAAGTAATGTTTCTAATAAATATACTTTTTTTTGTTGTAATTCGGTTAAAAGTACTTTATTCAACAGTACTCAATAAGAACAATACAGTTCACTGAAAAAAGAAAACTTAAACAATATAATAATAAACTTGATGGGTAGTCGATCCCTAGTTAGCATATATGTATAAACGATAAACACATCAACCCGTGATCTAGAAAAAATGTGGTAAACATGATCCATTTTTATTTGCGTGTGGCGTAAGGCAGAATACTAGTGTATCATAGATGAGTAGCAGAACAGACAGGACAACGAGAAAAATAAAATATGTTTATATATAATTATTGGGTTGGTATTTTTTGTGAAAAGAGTATTGTGAAAGTGTTTCGATAGGTTTAAATGCAATACGGGCAAGCCCGTTCTGGTTCTGGTTAGTTATTAATATTATATTTTATTATATTTTCGGACACGTATTTTTTTAGTTTGGCTTTGAAACTAGGAATGCTGGTAGAATCCCTGATTTCTTCGGGTAAGTTGTTGTATATTTTTATTCCGTCATAGTGAATATTTCGTTTGCCAAGTCCAGTTCTAGGTGTGTATTGATTGAGTTTGTTTGTGTTTCTAAGGGAGCGTGTATAATTGATAACCTCATCCTTTTTATTGAATGCTGATTAATTCCCTAGGTGTAAAATATGTAAATACGGTTATTATTAATAGAAATAGGGCATGTTAGACAAGATTGCCGTCATTATGAGATTATGACAATAGGTGTCCCTCGGACCGACACGATAATTACAAACATCGTCAGGATGCGCTGAGCACGTGCGCCAGCGCCGGCCGTTAGAATTCCATCGCTTAAACATCTGGTCGGAGTCTGCATGGTCAGTGAGTGCTCACTTCAATTCAAAATACAGCTAGCGAGGCAGGCCTACCTCGCTTGGATTACTAGAGCGAGAATAGCTGTGCTAGGGCCAGCTCCGCGAGATTTTCTCGCTCTAAATTGGAGCAACCTGCATGGGAGGTACCTCCGCCTTACAGACTATCGCAGCCAATAATATTATTTTTTTCAAATAGTATTGTGTTCCTGCGGTGAGTAAGGTTGCCAGAGCTTTTTAAGGGGATGGGGGTTCGGGATCGGCAACGCGTGCGCTATGCCTCTGGTATTGCAAGCGTTCACAGGCTACGGTAACCACTTACCAACAGGGCCGTAAGCATGTTTTCCAACTTAGTTGTTTAAAAAAGACTGTACGGAAGCCTCAATCGCTCTACTCACACTTGTCCGTAATTAAATTAGTCGAGAAAGTACATACTCCTGAGATAGGCAGCCGAATCAGATTGAACCTATAACTAGATGTCCAGACATCTGTTTTTTTTTTATGTTATACGGAGGCAAACAGGCTTACGGCCCACCTGATGCTAAGTGGTTACCGTCGCCTATTGACATCAGCAACACCTGGAGCATTGCTAATGCGTTGCCTGCTGAACCCCTCCCTCCCCCTTAAGCTCTGGCAACCTTACTCACCGCAGGAACACAACACTATTTGAAACAAATAATGTTATTTGGCTATGTTAATGTTTTGTTTATGTTAATTAACAGTTTCTGGAACTGAACAGTCCAAGACTCACCCTTGACCGCACCATAAAGTGGCCAGTTGATATGGGAATACAGCAAAAACATCACAATCGTGCATTGTTATCGTAAAGACAATTATTGCGATACTTAATGAAGGTAGTGCCTAGAGCGATGCTATTCTTCAAACAGAGCCCTACGCACGTAGACATTTGACATGCGATAAGTTTGAATAGAATATGATTTTATTTGCAACAACTTAAATTATAACAGGTATATATATTATTTATTTAAAAGAATACTAAAAGACAAAAGACAAAAACGATAAAAGAATAATAATAACATAAACATGCTGCAAAAAGGACCCTAACTCAGCATTAAGCGGGTTGATAACAACCCAAGCTAGTCTTCCGTTAGGGCCGATTTTGAATTTCGAGTCTGCATTCACGCAAAGAGCTAACCAATAATGTTTTTTTTTAATAAAGTATCGTACTTTATCTATGGGTGGAAAAAATACTAACCCTGAAAATCCCTTTTAAGAAAGTGCTTGCGGATAAAAAACAAAAGATTGGTGTCAGTTTTTTTGTTTTTAAACGAAATTATTTGTTTTTAAAACGTCAATAAGACGTGGAGTGTACGGGGGTATACCTTTAGAGAAGTTACCGAAAATCTACTTCAGGCAAACGAAATCTGGCGAGTTTCTACCAGTAGGTATAGGTATTTTTATTCAAATGACGTGTAAGGAACTAAATGTTCTTATTAAACGCGCGTGATATAAATTCGAATTTGATATTCGCATAGCGCCCCGCGTATGCGCATCTACATGACATAATAAGAATAAACGTGATATGAATGATACACTTCCATTGTTTATGCTTTTATGCTCATTCCATAGTCATACGACCTTGGGCCAGACCAGAGACAATAATATTGTTTCAGATTCAAAATAGCATCGGCGTATTCGTAAAAGCTTACTCATTTATTCGCTGTACCTTTGAATTATTTACTACTAGCTTCCACCCGCGGCTTCGCTCACGTGGTACATAAAAAGTAGCCTATATGCTATTCCAGCCTATAATATATCTCTGTACCAAATTTCATCCAAATCCGTTCGGCCATTTGGGCGTGATTGAACAACAAACATCCAAACATTCTCAAACGTTCACATTTATAATATTAGTTTATAAATTTATAAATGCGGAAGTTTGTGAGGATTTTTGTATGTTTAGATGTTTGGAAGTTTGTTGTTCAATCACGCCGTAACGGCTCTACTGATTTCGATGAAGTATAAAGTATCTGATAGACGATATGATAGAGATTGACTACGCCGTGGATACACGGGTATCCAATTAGAAGAATTCGAAGTTCGTCATTTTTACAGCGAAGAATGTAATCGGTTGAGCATGCGTAAAGGCATTGTAAGACGCTTTTTACAACAATAATAACAGTAATGATAAAATGGGAATCATCTAAGCGCCTTTCTCATTGTTCTCATGTTAATTAATCGCACGTGTACGATTATCATTTAGGTTTAAATATAACTTCTAAAACTATAACGGGTTCTACAAGGTGATTCATAATATGTCTGCTATCCCGTAAGGGGCTTATTCTACACCCAATTGGCAAACAAGTTTGTTCGACTTCGAATCTATGTAGATACCTAATCTAAGAATTTAACTATCCTTTGCTATTCCATCATCATCATCATCATTTCAGCCGTATGACGTCCACTGCTGAACATGGCCTCTCCCACAGATAGAGCGAATTCCTTATCATGTGGAGGGATTTGCCCATACTCACCACGCTGGGCATGCGGGTTGGTGAGCGCAGTTAGAGCTATCGTTGTTAAAATGAGGGACGCTGCTGCCCATCCTCTAGCTTTTTTCCCTAAGTCGCCTCTTACGACATCCGCGGATAAGTATGGAGGGGCCTATTCTTCAGCCGGGGCCACCACGGCTATTGCTATTGCTATTCCATACAAATAAGATATTTAAGTAATCCGTGGTAGACGGTGTTGGTGTCTCAATTATCTGTTCATTTACCATTTAAGTTACAGCCTATGTTTTATTGTGTCACTGTTTGTTTACCCAAATAAATAAATAAACATTCCGGACATATCACACACGGTCAACTGATCCCAAACTAGGCATAGCCTGTACTATAAAATAAAATAAAAGACTTTTGGACATCAGACATATTTCATTGAAAAAAGTCTGCATAAATCAGCTATATTGGGGTCAAATGAGTTCAAACTCAATTATTCAGCTGTTTTAGGTAGCAATTTAGGGGTGGATTTTTGCACGGATGGATATTTTTTACTCAATCACGCCAGAACGGCCGCCCGTAAGGGCAAGCTTTAGTGGATCAAACTAGATTTGAAACATTTTGCACCTTTAACATTAGCTGGATTCGACCAAACGCTATGTTATGCCAGAGTAACAATCCCTGGGATAACTCCCTGGAAAACAGGCTTACTCTCGCGTAATTTGTCATTTTATTATATGGATAAGACTTAAACTAGTTTGGTCGAATCCACCCTTACTGAATAAATAAATGAATATGAATGTGACGTCATGGTACCAGGTCTACCGGCCCTAGGTCTTTTAAAAGTATTTTTTCTGTGACCATTAGGGCAGTTAGGTCCGTTGGGGTTATTATAAAACTGTAGTCTGATAGTTCAAGGTTTTCAACTTCCAGTTATTTTAATAGCATTGACCCAAACCAAGTCGAGCTAACCTAGAAAATGGTGCTAAAGTGGCTGTAGGTAATTACACACAAAAAAATAATACAGATTATTTGTAATGGATGTTTGTTCTGTGTCTGGGTGTTAAATATATATCTATTATGTATATCAGTCTCTGGTAGCCATAGTACAGGCTATGCTAGTTTGGGATCAGTGTGTAATATGTCCGGAATATTTATTATTATTTATTTATTAATGGAAAATCTTCAAGCCAATTACCAAAGCAAGCACGTCGTGAACTCAGCTAGTGTATATAGTAAAAATGTATTTTTTATGTAAATGTGGCAGATGGCCTATTGAAATACCACCCAGAATTCTAGAATGACGCGGCGTAGCTTGTTTACTGGGTTAATTATCATTCAGCACGGTTCTGCGTAGGTACATAATTAGACAAAAATATACAAAATGATTCATAAATGTATGCTATACCGAAAGAGGCTTATTTGAAAGAGGCTTATTCTACACCCAATTGGCTCTATGACTTTTGGAAATACAAAATTTTTCATTGTGCCGATATATATATTTGGCAAAGTTATATTTGCGGTCAATATCATACAATGATCTAGGTGAGCGACCGCATAATATAAGTTTGTCACTTCCTAGTTCATACACTTGGAATTTTGATTTTCAAAAATTGGAAATTTGCCCCCTACCATTGTCAACTATCAGGTATATGATTACGATAATGACTGACATAACATAATATTCATGGCTGAAGGACTGTAAAACCTTGTTATTTCTTCAGCATTTTGCGCTGGCGTGACGTACAATAACAAAGGTAGGTACTTATATTAACTGTTCATGGGTGACAGACACCGGAAAGGTAGGTTATACGTTGTTCAAAATATGTTTCCGCTGGTTCCATTCATCTGTCTGAATCTGATCCACGTCTGACCCCGGATCCTCGAGTTGCGGTAACCGACCCGTCCCATTTATAATTATTATTAAAATAAAAAAAATCCTCAACAGCCAGTCTTAGTAGCACAACGCAGTCGGCGACGCGTGCGTGATGCCTCTTCTGTTACAAGCGTTCATAGGCTACGGTAACCAATTACCAACAGGTGGGCCGAATGCTTGTTTGCCACCGTTCCGTGTTGTGGATATCAGAAACTACGAGCATACTATTATATATTTTTCACTAAAAACGGGATAGTTTCAAAAATTGTAAAAGTATCGATTAATGCCATAATCATCATCATCATCATCATCAACCGGTAAAAGTCCACTGCAGGACATAGGCCTCCCCCAAAGAGTTCCACGAAATGCCATAATAAGATAGGTAAACTCGCCTGCACTAAGACGGGTAGTATTGGCCTATTCTTCAGCCGGTGCCAGCACGGCGTACAAGTAGAGTAGGTAAATAATAATAAATAAATAATAATAAATATTCCGGACATATCACACACGGTCAACTGATCCCAAACTAGGCATAGCCTGTACTATGAGTACCAAAGACTGATATACATAATAGATATACATATATTTAACACACCCAGAACAATCATCTGTGTAGATATATATTTAACACCCAGACACAGAACAAACATCTGTGTTAGTCACAAATGTTTGTCCAGTGCGGGAATCGAACCCGCGACCTCTAGCGCAGAAGGCAGAGTTACTACCAACTGAGCTAAGAGGCCAGTCAAGGTACCTACAAATATATGATGCAATTATTTCATCATCGGGAATCAGCCACAGAGAACGTCAGATTCAGTCGGTGATCTGATATACGTCCTTTTTTGCTAACTAGATCGAATTATAATTGGGGTTTACTATACAAGATGATTCATAACATGTATACCATCCGGAAAATTGTTGTTTTTAATCCCCAAACTTTCTCAAATTAGCTGTTTTTGGTGTTTTAGGTAAGTAGGCTAGGAGGTAGCTGCAGTTACTTACCCAGTATATGTAACCTAGGCATACTCGCACTTTGTTACGGAATACAAATGTTTAATGTACGACAAATTAACTAGCCTATCATCTACTATAAGAAAACTGTGAATCCAAGATTACTGAAATAAATATATTTTTTTATGAAATGAAATGAAATGAAATAAATTTATTTCGACAAACACAGACAGAAGACACAAAAAACAATAGAATAAAGGTTAACGATAGGGAGATAGGTAGACTTAACACAGATAACATACAGTACAAACAACAACACATAAGTAGGTATCTATGTCATTTACAATATATAAGTGCTAATTAGTCTCCCGTGCGTGTTAGCCAAAACAGGCATCTTATGATCTCTATAACTAATCATTAAACGAACGACAAGTTCGGCATAACGATGGCTCCCTAAACCAGCTGGTTTATTGAATTTGCACTGATTTGACGCCAAAACAGATGATTTTTGCACAGTTTGTCCATTAACATGTCGAATTTCCAAAAAACAAACTTTATTGCCAATTGCCTGTAGATTAAACACCTTTCAGGATAGCATACATAAATCACCTTGTATACAGATTGTGTTTTTGTCTGTTACCTTCCTCCTATCTACTAAACGGCTAATTCGGCTAGACTTCTTATACTCCTTGTAGTTTTTTTGCCTACAATAGCAATCCTATGTAAAAACATCACGTAAAATAGGTTTATGTTTTTATATTACTGCTTTTTATCCTGTTTCTTCCCAAAGTCGAACTAAGGGTACCTAATTAAAATATACTTATCCATATAAAAACTTCAAAACGATATTTGCTATACTAGTATGTACTCTTAGGACCTACAGCTATTTGCAAGCTTCAGTAATAAACGAACTGCGAACCGGGATAATCAGTTAAAAGGCCCTACCTGATGGAACGACGATATTGTGAAGGTTTGCGGAAAGTCGGTAGATGGGAAAGGCCTAAGGCCGTTCAACTTGGCACTCTTTGGCGCAGGCCTATGTCCAGATTGTCCAGCAGTGGACTTCTACAGGCATCTACCTGTATTATCATGTGATCATTTTTCGTTACAGCCGAAACTAATCACAGCGGCAGGCTACCCATCGGAAAAGCATCGGGTCCTCACTGAAGATGGATACTCTCTACAGATGCATAGGATACCGGCCGGCAGGCGGACGGCCCGGCGGTCGGAGCCCAGTACTAAGGGGAAGAAGGCGGTGTTGGTAATACATGGATTGCTCGGCAGTAGCGGGGATTTCGTGATTATGGGCCCGGGGAGGAGTCTATGTAAGAATTACTTTTGTGTACCAATGTTTTGTTGTATGTGATCTGAGGACCGAGCCCGTAATATCTGCGAGTTACTCACTTTTCACCACTCACCGGTGACAGCATCACGGACCCGGGCCTCTGATATAAAAACGCGCAACGTCCTCTAATGTGCCGTACTGTCTGCTTCTGCCGGCTTACAAAATCCTCTGGTGTAAAGGATTCCGTTCGACACAATTTCCAACTGAGGCTTGAATTCTAAACTAAGACTTTCTGAACCCTCCAAATCAAAATCAGCAACATTATTTTAAGTACAGTTTAACGAAAGGCAGATATCGGCCAGAGATCCCGTTGTGGATCTTAAATCAGGTAGCTGGACGGCATGGAGCAAGGCAATAAATAAATAAATAAAATAAATATTCCGGACAGATCACACACGATCAACTGATCCCAAACTAGGCATAGCCTGTACTATGGGTACCAGCGAATGATATACATAATAGATATATATTAAACACCCAGACACAGAACAAACATCTGTGTTAGTCACAAATGTTTGTCCAGTGCGGGAATCGAACCCGCTACCTCTAGCGCAGAAGGCAGAGTTACTACCAACTGAGCTATGAGGCAATAGACCCGGCTGGAGAAATTCCCTGGACCAGACCTGTATTCTGTAACGCTTTTGATTATGGTGATGAATAATTCATTATTGACTTCTTAATTTCAGCGTATATCTTAGCCGACGCCGGATACGACGTGTGGCTCGGAAACCTCAGGGGCAACTCGTACACTACACATCAGAACCTCTCCAGGAGCGACCCGAAATTCTGGGAGTACAGGTAACTTCGATTACCAACAAACCTGACGACGCCTTTAAGAGAGGATGGTGGGACCTCAAATTGTAGGGATGGTTGACAAGATTTGGGTTGACCTTTACATTATCTACTAATAATACGATAAGTGGGATAAGCACTAGTAGTGGCATGAAAAGTGGTGGCAAACGAGAAGGGGCCTAATCGAGATTTGTTTCTTGAAGGCGTGCGTTAGGGGAAACAGATAAATAAATAAATAATAAATAAATATTCCGGACATATCACACACGGTCAACTGATCCCAAACTAGGCATAGCCTGTACTATGGGTACCAGGGACTGAAATACATAATAGATAAATATTTAACACCCAGACACAGAACAAACATCTGTGTTCATCACACAAATGTTTGTCCAGCGCGGGAATCGAACCCGCGACCTCTAGCGCAGAAGGCAGAGTTACTACAAACTGAGCTATGGGGCCTAAAAAAGAGATAATGGGTATTAGTTCTTCTAAAAGCTTTGCGCGAGCGAACGTGTCCAAACGTCAATGGTACTATAGAGTACGAAAGGATAAATTGATGAACAGAAAAAAATAAGAAATAGGGTCTTGACTTTTGTCTTCAAGCATGATAGACAACCACTCAGATCTCCAGGCAATCAGATTCTTGAAGAATCTAAAGGGGGTAGTCCAGACGCACGTCCAAACATTTGGCACATGCTCTTATTTTATAGCAGTGAGTATATCATACGTGACAGGTTGCAAGCGCACCTCCTGTTATAAGTGTTACTGCGCAATGCATTTAAGTTTTTGGAATAAATAGCTCTTGGTGCACGACGGGGTTCGAACCGAATCGAAAGTTGGGGTAACTGTCATTATGGCAACACGGCTCTTAAACATAGATAAAGACTTTAAATATCTTTCCAGCTTCCACGAGCACGGCAAATATGACGTCCCAGCTATGATAGACCGCGTGCTGAATGTCACCGGTCTCCCGAAGCTCCTTTACATCGGCTACTCCATGGGAACCACCTGTTTCTTCACCATGATATCGGAAAGGCCAGACTACAATGACAAGATCCTCTCTTTCGTGGCACTGGCGCCAGCTGTTTATTTAGATAACATGAAGAATATAGCAACGATGGGCTTAAAGACTATGGATTTGCCTGTGAGCTTTCTCACCTACTATTTTAAAAGTATGATAGAGTTTTAGATAGATAGATACAAACTTTATTTGGCACTACAGACACACACAATTAACATAGATAAACAATTTTAAAATAAAGTACATACAATAGGTAGGTATAAATAATCAAAAGAGCAATTTTTAAAGTAGGTATCTTAGAGTAGGCAAGTTTGCGTGTGCTGCAGTACGACAAATAGGCGAGTTTTGAAGTCGCTTATCAAATCAATGACTTGCTATTTCAAACCGCCTCCATTTCTTGATTTAAAATCATATTGAAAGCTACGCGTGCCTTATTGGCCTAGTGGGTGGTACCCCGCCTATCCATCCGAAGGTCATGGGTTCCGGTCGTGTACCAGAAAGTTTTCTGTTCTGTTGAAAAATTCAAGTACACATTGATACATGTCTAAAACGGTTAAGTAAAACATCGTGAGGAAGCGAGTAATATTCTTAAGCGGCGATGGGCTGCAACCTGTCACATATGCAAAATGTGAGCATGTGCCAAAATGTTTGGACGTGCCTCACTACCTGATCTGAGAGGTTGCTTGGGGATAAAAGTCGTGAACCTATTTTTTAAGAGACTCCACGGTAATCGAATATTTGTCACGCAGCGGCGATCGAAACCGCACCCCTTGGGTCCCAGCCAGCCATGCCACCGAGATCGCTACCAGTAATTAGTGTAACTGTCTTTCCAGAGCACCATGCGAGCTGAAGGCATGATATCATTGTTCCTGGGACCCCAGCTCACAGACTTCATCTTCAGGAGCCTATGCTCGGCGAAGAACCTTCGAGACGATATGTGCTTTTCCTTCATCTACTCCATCGTAGGCGAGGACTACGAGCAGAACGACTGGGTAATGATCGTTTTGAACCCACTATAAATAGTAGGTGGAGCTAACGGTACTTTGGGCCGAGGAACATCCCAAGGATTTTGAGAGGACAAATCGTGGTGGCAACTGGCATGCCAAAAAACTGAATACGAATGCCCGCATACGAATCATTATCATCATCATCGTCAGACATGGAAGAGATCTCAGAAGATCTCACCCCGTTTCTAAGACGTGTTAAAGTGATCCTAGTGATTTTATTGAAATAAACGCCTTTTGACTTTGACTTTGAAGCTAGGTGTTCCTCTCGACCAAGCCTTCTAGGCTTCCAAGCGACCAAGTCTCAGTGCCATATGTCATTACTGGGAGGCAACAAGCTGATCTAGAAAGAACAGCAAGCGTATCCTCTAAATGTAAACTACATCTTTTATTGCAGGAAAAAATGCAATTAGCTTTAGCGAGGCTGCAACCAGCTTCCTGGAGACAGATCGAGCATTTCGGAAAAATTGCCTTGACAGGTAAAGAAAACACTTAAGAGAAGACTTAAATTTAAAAAAAAATTGCCCAAATGGGATGTAGCCGACCACAGTAACATGCAGAATTTATCAGTTTGCAGGGGCAAGGGCTGAGACGCAAGAGGCGCGGGTTCGATTCCCGCGGGCGGGACAAATGATGGCATGAACAGCAAAGTTTTTTAATACAACTGAGGTGGTAAACGTCCTTACGGCCCACCTATTGGTATGTGGTTACGGTAGCCTATGAACGCCTGCAATACTAGAGGCATCACGACCCCAAACCTCCTTTAAGAGCTCTGGCAACCTTACTCACCGCAGGAACACAACACTATTTGAAAGAAATCGTGTTATTTGTCTGCGATCTTTTGTAAGGCGGAGGCTCTCCAGACGTGCTGCTCCAATTCAGAGCGAGATAATCTCGCTGTGCCCATCTCGCTAGTTATAGGTGTTGTGGTAATATGGTACGCAATTACTCATAGTTTCTGATACACATGACACAGGGATGCTAAAGTGATGGGTGGCCAATGTGTTTATTTAAGTTTTTCTTTCCAGGTGTATTCACATCATGGGAGAACGGCCTGTGGGGTGAGGTGAAGCCATACAACTTAACCAACGTGAGGGTACCAGTATCTCTACTCTACGGAGAAAATGACCAGCTCACTGAGAAATCTGTAAGTCTTGTAAAGTTGTTCTCTTTCATTAGACGACCTCGGTGGCGTAGCGGGACAGTGCCCGTCTGAGATGTAAGGGTTCGATTCCCGCTACGGGAGAAATGTTTGCAGGATCTGCAATTATTTGTTCCGTGTCTGGGTGTTGTGGTGCCATGGTGCTTGTAGTTGCTGATACCCACGACACAGGGAATCCTAGTGTGGGGTCAGGACTACGTATGTGACTGTTGGGTATCATTTTCTTCGCACTATCTACACTAATAATATTATAAAGATAGAAAATTTGTTTGTTTGTAGATATTTTTGTAATTACTGAAAAGATGTTTAAAATTATTTAACTAATTGAATGGTACATTATCAATGAGTTAATAGGCACATTTTTATCAGAAATAACCTCACGCGAAGCCGTGGGCGAAAGCTAGTTTGCGCCCATTTTCTAAGAAAGTTATGCATTTGTTTTACGTGATTCTTTTCCTTTTCAGCAAATAATGAGATTGGCAGAAGAACTGAGAAAAACGGGCATGTTAGAAGAAGTCCGTCCTGGATGCTCTTGGCCAAAGTTCAACCATATAGACTTTGTATATGCTAAAGATGTAGGTAACTTACTAAATAAGCCACTGGTGCAGCATATAGACAAATTGTACAATAAATATGGATTATGAACACGTTTTTTTATTATTAACCCTAGAAAAATTCATCATCATCATCAGCCTGAATAAATCCACTGCTGGACACAGGCCACACTCACGATGGACGGTCTTAAGCCTTTTCCATCCACCTATTTCTCGTAACTTTCACAATGTCGTCGGTCGCAGGGAGCATTTCAACACTGCGTCCCCTTAAAAAAAAACAAAAAGAAAACACTACGTCTTCTGATTCGTCGTCACCATTCGAGAACCTTTATTCTCCAAAAGTTTAATTAGGGCTGGAATAGTACTATATGTATACCTATACTATATATCTTACGAGAAGCAAATACCTCTATATGGCGATGTTCCTGAATATGTCATTATCATTTCAGCTGCAGAACATCCGTCCACTGCGGTACATAGATAATGAATTAGACTAGGTAATATAAAGCTACACTTAATAATAAGGCTATTTTTTTACTACTATGCAAGCAAAGTCGCATGGGTGGAAGCTAGTTTGAAATAACATGAAGGTATTTAAGTATGAAACATACCTCGCTCACAGCTGCTTTGATTGCCGGCACTATAGGCTTAGGACTAGGGCTCAGGACTGTACTGGTTGACACAGCTTTTGGATAAGATCCCTGCCGACTGGTTTCTGAAATGAGAGATGGAGTAAATAGCATAAGCATAATGTTAAACACATGCCCTATTAAATTAACCAACGTAACCCTAACCAAAATTAACGAACCTGTATCTTCGCCTAAAATCAGTGATGCGACTAGGCAAACCCTATTATAAAAAAAGCATGGTTGATGAACTAAGATTAGGATACAATTAAGATTAACTTTGAAATCTTTAGCATCTTTAGCATGTTCTAACTGCTTCACAATCTTACCTGAATTCCGAAGTCATAGAAACTACCACATGGGAGCCCAACGTTGTATTGGTTTTCAAATGTTACTATTTTCGTTGTATCATAAACCATTGGCCTAGAAAAAAAACATAAAAATTGTTAAAGAATGTACAACTAAACTTTTTCATATAAATATGATGATTTACTTCATGTATTTATATCATATTCCTTTTTTTTTAAACCCCTTTTGGACCCTTGTTTCTTAGCAACCCCTTTGCTGATTTAACTCATATTCTTATCTTACCAGTCTTCTTCTTGTGTCACTGATTCTTTCTTGGTCATCCTATATTAGGACAGTGACAAGGTTGAGGTATGGTGGCCCTGGAACGGGACTTTGCTCGTCACAGAAAGAATTAGTGTAGTAAAAGGAGAGGTCTCTTAGAGGCTCCTTTAGTGCACATGTCTTAAAAATTTTAGATTCTACTAGGAAATGCCGGTTTCCTCACAATGATGTCCCTCACCGTTGGAAAGCACCAGTAACCACCAATACCAGACATATTAGCAATAATTCTTGAGAATACAAACTGTAACTAACATGTCTATACATAGTAAGTAGTTGCAGCGGTGGCCCGGCTAAGAATATGCTTCTCCATTTTTATCCATGGATGCTGTAAGAGGTGAATCTGGGAAAAACTAGGGGATGGGCAGCAGCATTTCCTATCAACAATAGACTTATCTGTGCTCGCCAACCCGCATGCCCAGCGTGGCGAGGAGTATGGCAAAGAGAATATAGGCACTATGTGAGTATGGGCTAATCCCCCAAATTATTGTTTCTGAAAATCTATGGGGGAGGGGGGGAGGCCTACGTTCAGCATTGGACTCCCTACGGCCGAAATGATGTTGATGACTGCCAAGTAGGCCAAATGAAATATATTTATGAGGGTGAAAATATTAGTCGTTTACTCATCTCTTATTGTTACCTTTATTCGGTGCTGCTGTCGCTGGTTTCTTTGCATAAATATTTATTGTCCAAGACCTAAATTATTTAGTACCTAAAGCAACGATTTTTTCATATCATCAGGTTTACAAACAATTTACAAAAGTAAGGTTTTTTTTTGTACTCACTCTGTGGAGGTCACAGACCACAGAACACTTATATCCTTACTTGATACGTAGTGCTTTGCTTCGCTCCATAGTAGTCTAGTCTGTCTGTGCTTTGCTTGCTTCATACTCTTATTAGTCTGTGGCTTTTTTCAATGGAGCGTTCACGCACAGACTAAGAAGATTGCGTTCACGATCACGTTCACGGCCGGTTCGATTTAGCGATTTAGCCAATTTTGGTCTGGGTTGGGGTCATAGAGTAATTTTGTGGTTGGGGTTTCAGTATTCTGTTGTTCGACAAAATGCTTTGAATACTTCAGTAGCCAAAACTAAGAAATTGAATTGAATTGACTATGGCTGAATAGTGCGTTCCTTATACCCTCTGTTCCTGGAACCTGCTTGAGTCACGAATTAATAGTACACTTCAAACATGGATCTTCATAGACCAGTGGATCCCAACAAGGTACCTTCTGGAAATAAAAATCTAAGGTTTCCATCCTTCTAATTAGTGTAATTATCTAATGCAGAATTTATTTCTATGTGCAGACGTACGAGGAGTTGACTGCAGAAGAGAAACACAGGTAATTTAATTTTTTAATGTACAGATGTTTTATCAAAAATTGTAAAGATAAGCTTCCGCCCGTAACTTCGCTCGCGTGGTACCCGGATAAAATGTAGCCTATGTCACTCTCCACCTCATCAACTATGTACATGCTAAAAATCACTTTGATCTGTGACTCTGTTAATGTTTTATGTAAACCAACCAACAGAACCACATCTATATCAGGTATTATTATGATATGATGAACCAGGGTGCCTCAGGACACATCACTAAACCTAAATGTGAATTCATATAATAACTATTGGGTTTGACAAAATTATGCCAAGTCGGTAAGAGGATAAACTACTGATACACTGAAAAGATGGTAGGAATAATGCAAGGGCTATATTGTTCACATATGGGCCATGTACTCGTTCCATGGGCACATCGGATCCCATACATTTTGTAGTTAGCACAACTATATGCTATGAATGCATCACTAATCCAGCAGTCTCTGTCTTTCTTTGGACATTGGTAATCCACAAAAGAGAAGAATGTATGTCTCTGTTGCGACTTGTCTGTTTGAGATGTCTGAGATGTGTGTTGGTGTAATTCTGTGGTGTATTACATATCTGGAGGTATTCAGTGTGTGAAATAGTGACCGTTCATTGACATTTATCAATAAGTAGGCATGTGAGTACTTGCAGAAAATGCTGTCAACATATACTACAACTACCCTATAAAACTGTCCTGAATAACTGAAAACACATGTTCAGTTAACACATAGATATACTGAATTTTCCAAAAAGTATCAAGAAGAAAATTGCAGACAATACTATTTTACCAACACTTATTTACGGATGCCAAACATGGGCATTAACAGCGGAAAATAAAATTAATCTCAGATCCTTTCAAAGAGCCATAGAAAGAAGCATGCTAGGGCTAAAACTCTAGAGACCGTATAAGAAGCTCAAAGATAAGAAAACAGACAAAGATCACAGACGCAGGAACCATGCCATCAAGATTGAAATGGAAATGGGCAGGCCATATGGCGAGACAAACGGACAATAGATGGAGGGAGAGAATACTACACTGGTGGCCCTGTTACGGAAAGAGAATTTGCGGTCGGCCAGTCCGCCGGTGGAGAGACGACATTGAATCAGTGGCTGGAAAAATATGGACACAAAGGGCAAGAGACAGAGGAGGATGGCACGAGATGGAGGAGGCCTTTATCCAGCAATGGATAGCCCCTAATTAGAAAAAAAAATACACAATAGGGAAATACGTCTAATAATAATAAGTACCTTGACTTGGCCTTCGAGATTACCGCAATGTGGAAGGTGGATTCAACGATTAACATCCCGATAGTGGTGTCTGTGAACGGACTGATAGCGAAGAGCCTCGATCAATACCTTAAGAGGCTCTCGCTAGACAGTTGGGTGAAGGGCCAGATACAGAGGGCGGTACTCCTGGACTCGGCACGCATAGTCAGGAGGTTCCTCTCTGCAGCCCTAGCCAACGACCGCTTGAGCCGAGCTTCGCGGTCGGTGGTTCTCCATTTTTATATATATTTTTTACTATAATAGTTGTTTTGATATTCTTTTTTGATATTAAGATGTACTTTTGTAGTAAAAAATGTATTTTATAAATGAGATTTTAATTAAATATATGTGAATAATAATAAAACTGAATTAACCTTACTCTACCTTCTTTGTTAATCTTGTAATGATATTGCTCCTACAATAAAGCTGACACAATCCATTTCTAGAATATTTTTGTAAGTTATCCTTATCATGTTACTACTTTGAAAGTTAAGCCTGTTCCATGTTGTTTAACACTAAACTCATTACTATTATGTTAGGCATGAGGAACTAAAAATTGCCACAGTCAAGGAGGAAAATGGACTTGTTGATACAAGTTCTTCATGCCTAACATAATAGTAATGATTTTTTTTTATTTTTTCTAGTCTTGATCAAAGAACAGGTGTAAATTCAATGATTCACAGATTTATTTCAAAATGATCCATGCTATTTCAATGAGTAAATGAATATTGAAGTTTAAGTTGAAGTTAGTAGAAATGGCATACAAAAAGAAACCTAAAGGGCATAACCCAAATAGCTGAAGCTAGAACGCTGACAAAACCAATAAGAGATTTTTGAAAATTAACATTGTAATGGCTTGAATAAACCCGCCTTCCGATCCACTGGTCGTGGTTTCGAATCCCGGTCGTGCACTATTGGATTTTCCATTCTGAAAATTTATGTGCGCTTTACTAGTGCTCTCAAACGGTGAAGGAAAACATCGTGAGGGTACCGACATGTCCTAGAACCTAAAAATTCAAAGATATGTGCCTGAAAGTAGCCTCTAAGAAAGTTTAAATCCTTTTACTACACTGATTCTTTCAAAGAAGGTCATAGCCCTTTTCAGGGCTACCATACCTCTACCTGGTAACTGAACTAATACGGGATGACCAAGAACGAATCAGTGAGACGACAAGCAAGCAAGTACCTAACCACTTTCAAACAGGTATGCTTGTTTGTGACCTTAATTGTATTAGACTAATAATCAGTAGGATTACCTACTAATATTATAAATGCCAAAGTTTGTGAGGATGTTTGGATGTTTGTGGTTAGGCTGGAACAGCATTTATTAGCTTTTTATCTTCATACGTAGGTACCAAGCCAGGGAAGCCGTGGGCGGAAGCTATATATAAAAATCTCTATCGCCTTCCAGATATGATCATCAGAAGCTGCACGAGCTCCATCGGGGCCATGAGTCTATGCATACAACCATGGTCTTGATACTCATCGGGACGCTCATCGTGGCTCAGATCGTTGTTGTGGAATGGAAGAAGAGGCATTACAGATCGTATGCGGTAGGTACTTAAAAGCAAGAGGTACCTACTAATTGTTTTAAGAAAGAAGAAGAAAGAAAACATTTTTCATTCGTTTCAAGGTAGTAGGAGTACCTATAGGTAGTCACTAAAAACGAGTTACTTAAGCCTAAATGACAAAGGCGGTCAATATGTGCGGAGACTCAGCATAATGTGCCGAGACTCAGCATAATGTGCCGCAGACTTGTAAGAAGCGCAAGAGAAAGAATGAAATGATTTTCCAAACATTCCCTTTTGTGTTTCAGTTCTTCACGATGGTGGCGATGTGGTCGATCCCTGTGCTGATGAGTGCGCGGAACCACTGGTGGCGGTTCATCATAATATGGAGTATATTCACTCTGCTCACGGCTCTCGTCATCAGGAAGACTAGTCTGAAGCCTATGTCCGTCACCACACCTAGGTAATTGAAAGAAAAAAAGAAAAACATAGAAACTTTTATTAAAAAAATAATAATAATAGTTAAAATCAGACAAAGAAATAAGTAGTTACAAGGGATAGGTTGATATAGGTACTTATGGTCATACTAGCTGCGCCCGCGCTTCGAAAAGTAGCCTTATTATATTATTGCTAGGTAAAAAACTCTATACATATCAAGTTTGATTGAAATCTGTCGAGCCGTTATCTAACCAATCTTATCCCATTCCAGATTAGTATATAAATGGTTCTACCTAATATACAAAGCGTCCTGTTGCATCGGAGTCATCGGCTACATAATCATGATGCTGACCTTCTTCGGGCTGAACCTCCTCTTCGGGCACAAGCCGCAGCAGTGGATGGATGTGGGGCTGATGATGCTGTTCTACGGACTGTACTTCGGGGTCCTGGGGAGGGATGTGGCGGAGTACTGTGCCGATAAAATGGCAGCTTCAATCGGGGTATGTTAGTTAGTTTCTTGGTGTTTGGCTTTTGTGCCTTGTGGTTACAATTCTGCCAATAATGATATCATCATCATCATCATTTCAGCCGTTCGATGTCCACTGCTGAACATGGCCTCCCCCACAGACAGAGCCAATTCCTTATCATGTGGGGGGACTTGCCCATACTCACCACGCTGGGCATGCGGGCTGGCGAGCGCAGTTAGAGCTATCGTTGTTAAAATGAGGGACGCTGCTGCCCATCTCCTAGCTTTTTTCCCTTAGTCGCCTCTTACGACATCCGCGGATAGAGATATGGAGGGGCCTATTCTTTAGCCGGAGCCACCACGGCCAAATTGATATATTTAATATTAAATACAGTATAATCTCACTAATCCGGCACTTCGATAGATCGGCACGTCCAATAATCCGGCACCCTCCGCCCACGCCTCCCTTTCCCCTCTATACCTGTGCGCTTTGGTCGCTGCGTCGACTAGCAGTCTAACCTCAAAACTTATCTCGTGCACCTGCTAACGTATTGTTTCTTTCAAGTGAGACTAGTTTATAGTTCATCATCATCATCATCAACAACCTGTAGAAGTCCACTGCTGGACATAGGCCTCCCCCAAAGAGTTCCACGACGAACGGTCTTGAGCCCTTTCCATCCACCGACTTCCCGCAACCTTTACAATGTCATCGGTCCATCGGGTGGGGGGCCTTCCAACACTGCGTCGCCCGGTTCGTGGTATATAGTTAAAAATGTCAAATAAACGCAAACATTAGATTTAAATAATAAAATGGAGATTTTAAAAAAGTTAGATAGCGGACATATCATGTGTAAATTGGCAAAAGAATATGGTGTTGGGCGTGCTACTATACACGATCTTAAGAAGAAAAGGCAAAAGATAGTAGACTTTTTCAGTATAACCCAGTAATCCGAATATTCCAATAATCCGGCACCCTCCGGTTTTTAATAGTGCCGGATTAGTGAGATTGCACTGTATATAACATTGCAATTATAGTAACAGAAAACTGTCGTGCACTAATGGATTTTCCATTCGGAAAATTTGTGTGCGCTGTGTTAGTGCTCTCAAACGGTGAAGGAAAACATCGTGAGGAAACCGGCATGGCCTAGAACCTTAAAAAATCGAAGACATGTGACATGTGCACGAAAGGAGCCTCTCGAGAGGCGCACTTTAATCCTTTCAATACACTGATTCTTTCATCGACGGTCATAGGCCCTGTTCAGGGCCACCTTACCTCAACCTGGTCACTGACCTAATACATGATGACCAAGAAAGAATCAGTGACACGACAAGAAGAATAAGTTGTAAATAAATGAATTTTAATGTCTATTACTAATATCAGACGCATTTATTCCAGTACTATACCAAAGAGGGGATTCCTACGCGACAGCTGGAGACCAACGTTTGTGCAGTCTGTGGTAACCAAGTATTAGTGGACGTGGAAGAAGAAGGAGTTTTAGGTAGGTTTTGTTCTTTACACTAAGAGGTTACGGCGTGATTGATTAACAAACATCCAAACATCTTAACACCCAAACATCCTCACAAACATTCGCTTTTATAATACTAGTAGGATTACTAAACGTACGAAAAGTTTGGCATCAAGATTGTTACCTAAAACAGCTGATTCATTAACTTTGAACGACTTCGAAATAGCAAATTTTTGCATAGAAGTTTTTCATTGAAAACTTGCGAATTTAAAGTCGTAGAACAAACTATAGTGCCAATTGGGTGTAGAATAAGCCCCTTTTGGGGTAGCATACATATTTTGAATAAATAAATAAAATAAAAAGCCTTTTATTTCTTGCTTACAGTGAATAAACTTAAAAAAATAACTAATTAAATATATAATAACTAACTAACTAATTTAAATGTTTAAACAGAGAAAATATATAAAACGAAAAAATCTTTGAATAAACTTAGTAGGTACGTGAAATTATGAATAGCTTTGTATTATTAATTTACTGATTGTAAAATAAAAGTACAGTACGGCCGGCGGATCTAGACCGGCGTTAAGTTCGTTCGCAACGCTGCGCAGTAGTCACTTTTAGGGTCGAATAGGTGGTAAGACTATTTTTGTCTCGCCTGTACCTGCGCACAATTTCCGAAAGCGCAACTTCAGACCGGTCTAGATCCGCTGGCCGTACAGTACCAATACATTTGAACCCTCGACCTTGTTTTCCAGAGAATACATACAAGTTGACGTGCGGCCATGTGTTCCACGAGTTCTGCATCCGGGGCTGGTGCATCGTCGGCAAGAAGCAGACCTGCCCCTACTGCAAGGAGAAGGTGGACCTCAAACGGATGTTCACAAACCCGTATCCTTTTACAACAACTAGCTTTTTTTCACTTATCCTCAGATGTACCAATGACGAATCCTTATCACGCTATCAGTTGGGACCGATCAAATATAATGTACGGTCAGCTGCTCGACTGGATCCGTTGGCTTGTGGCCTGGCAGCCACTGGTCCTTTTCCTGGCACAGGGCATCAACTGGCTCTTCGGGCTCGAATGATCCAAGGACTCAGCTGACTCAGCCGGGACATTGCACGGAAGAGTTGGAAAGTGGGTGGAGAATTGATGTGACTAGTGATTTGAGTTGGGAATGAGTGATGAGCCGCTGAGTCGCTGCCATAGTTGTAAGCTAGTTTTCCAATTGATCACAATGTACATGATGTCTATAGTATTTTTCAAACATTCACGATCAGTATGCATAACTTATTTAAATCTAACGAATTGATGTCTATGTATCGATTAATTAACACCCAACATACACAATCCTGGGCCCAGGATTCCCTGTGCCGTGGCTATCAAAAACTACCGGTTACCTATTTTACGAAAATGCCGAATTTGTTGTCCAGAAAACGTTTGACATTTTATAATTCAATTTTTCAAGACCGAAAATTCTAATTCCATATTATCATAATAACCAACCGTTTAACCAGTTGAGCTGTTTAACCGTTTTTATTTTGAGTTTTTTAATGGATTTATTTTTCAATGTGAAAAGAAACGTACTGATAATCTGACATTAACGTTTCTGCCACATGTAATTTCTAATATCTTCTAAATGTAGTTATGAAATAATAAAATTATATATAAAAAAATGTCTGGATGGAAATATCAAACGTTTTCGGTATTTTAAAATTAGGCGTTTCAATTTTCGATAGATTGATAGGTTACCGAAACTACGAGTACCATGTTACCACCACACCCAAGCACAGAAAAAATATTTGCAGATCATACAAAACCCTGGATATAAATATTACAAATGCGAAAGGGGCTCTCTGTCTTTATATCTGTTTTTAACCTTTTTACGAGTGAACGGCTGAACCGATTACAATTAATTTTATATTAATTTTAGATAATTATGGCATAAACCCTGATAGAGAACATGCTACTGTTCATCCGTGTATCGGGCGAGTGTAGTCGTGGGCAGTCGCTAGTTCTCGACACAAGTTTCTAAAGTCCGTTATAGGAAAAAATACAGTGCTTCTACATGGCTTCTACCATTACATTCCTAACGCCTGCTTCATCTTTAAATATTATTTCCTGGAAACGAAATGCCATCATAACTAGCGTGTACTGTAGGTACACATTTTTATTGAAGTACACAATGTACAGGTTTTATTTTTTTCTATAATTTTATAATCATAGCTTTTATAAATTATGAAGAAATATAGCTAATTTATACGTTTCTGGATCTCTTTTCTATAAAATAGGATTTGAAATGTTATAATTTGTGTGATATGATCAAATAGCTGATATGCACAAGGTGATTCATAATACGTATGCTATGCCGAAATGGGCTTATTCTGCACCCAGTTTGCAATAAAGTTACTTCCATACTTCAGGAAAAGAGACGTTTCATCAATATATGGAGCCTGGGCCTGCACTGTGTACACTACTCTAAAATATGGCTAAGCAATAAAGTAACCGTATTTAATTGGTTATTTTATATAAATTGACTTCGTTCTAAGGTACATAAAGATTTTCTTCGACAAAGAGAGCAACACACAGTGCTACAAAAATATGGCGGATGGACGTGCGTGAAATGTCATTTTGACAACCTACATTTATCTGACAAAAAAAAACATCAAATCAAACAACATGACATGAAAAATATGTCAATGTCATGTCAAACGCCAATTATAAACCAACATGGCGGCCTTCAAATAGTGTTCACATAGTAAAAAACTTACCAAAAGAAGTATTCTTGTACCATCGCATTTGCCTTCAAATTAATGAAATTGTATTTTTCTTGTAATCTCCTATTTTGTCCTTATTTTTCTATGTAGTGTACATGGACCAGGCCCAGAATGAAATGGCTCCTTTGATATATTTCATTGAACAAAAAATCAGTTCAAACATAATGATTCAGCTGTTTTAGGTAACAATCTTCATAAAGATAGTAAAAACTACTAATTTGAAAAAAAAAACTAAATTTTGTATTTGTTTCTTGATTATTTCTTAATATTCTTTCTTCTTGTTGACAGAATAAGTACCTACTTTGATTATGAATCATCTTGTAGTATGGAAAGCATGTAGTATTCTTTTTCTTGTATGAATTTGTTCATTTTGTTATTATACACCGTTATTTTAAGTAATAAATAAATAACACCCAACAGTCACATAAATAGTCCTGACACCACACTAGGATTCCCTGTGTCGTGGATATCAGAAACATCGAGTACCATGGTACCACAATACCCAGACCCGGGAATTGAATTCGCACCCTTTGCGTCTCAGTCGGCCACTCGACCGCTGCGCCACCGAGGTCGTCAGGTTATTAGTTAATTAGGTTGTAACAAGTCATTTAGTGTTCCTTATTTCGAGTAATTTAAGTTGTAAGTATTATTTTCAATGAATATATATATCGAAAAAGAAGCGAGACTAGTATTTTTAAATCATGCAAAACCGTTGACCTTGTTAGTCTTGGTCATCGGTTCTGCCCTTTGAAAGCATTATTCTAGCTAGCTAGTTATGCGACATTCAAACTACCACCTAAAATTACTTAAATAACTAAAAGGATTTTTTTGGTTTTAAATCAAACAGAAAACCTGAACAAACTCAAGCTATTTTATTAAAAAGTAATAAGGGTTCAACTTACAAGTGTTTTCAGCTCAACGATCCAACCAAAACTGATTTTTCGTCCTTTCTTTTCAACAACAACCACTACCTACCCGCCGCCATCTTTTCCTTCTGTTTAACTTCCGTTTAATATGATGCGGATGGCGACGGAAGGTCTTGAATATTATGTTAACTAATTACGTAGTTAAATCTATAATAAATTTCAGATTAAATTAAGGATTTTGAAAACAATAAAAACTTAAAGCCTTTGATTAAGTCTAAGCTTAGAAATCACTATAATTATTTCGATAGCATAAACAATGCTGAAATAATTTAAATAAAATTCCAAAAATCATTTCTAAATTATTACAAAATTTTACAAGCAATAAAA
Organism: Anticlea derivata; assembly: GCA_947579855.1. Taxonomy (NCBI): domain Eukaryota; kingdom Metazoa; phylum Arthropoda; class Insecta; order Lepidoptera; family Geometridae; genus Anticlea; species Anticlea derivata. The sequence continues at coordinate 8,847,168 of OX388276.1, read as the reverse complement.
TCTCAAACATAAATAAATTAAAGAAAATTAATTAAAAAGTAATTTAGCAAGTAATAATTTGAGCATCTAAACGATCCTCAAATAAATCAAATTAAATTCTAAAAATAGTTTCCAAATTATTCATAATTTTACAAGCAAATAAATCCAAAACAAAAATTAGTTCAAGTAAATGAATTAATAAATTAAATATTAAAACGATAGTCAAATAAATGAAATTAAATTCCAAAAATCTTTTCTAAATACTACAAAATTTTACAAGCGATTAAAACTCAAACAAAAATAAATCCAAGAAAATTAATTAGTAAACTAACTATTTAAACGATGCTCAAAATAAACCAAATTAAATTCTAAAAATCGTTTCTAAATTATTACGGAATTTTGAAGGTAATTTTAGCCGTGAATAAAAATAAATCAACAAAGTAATTATTAAACTTACTTCATAGCGCTATCGGCTTTTCTGGTAGTCAAATCAATGCACAATTTGTCTAATCAGTTGTCAATCACAAAATAATCAATTAACCTAGTATTAAAATAACTTATAAAGATTTTACGATTAAAAATTAATTGCAGAGTTATTATTTCATGAGCCGTAGAATTGATGCGGCGACACGACCATTCTGACGTGCGATGCGTGCTCTGCATTGCTTCAGCCTTCTTTCTGAAAAAGAGAAATTAAAATTTTGATACTGGGTACTTCCACAGTACACCTAGTCATGTATTCAAAATATTTGATGCTAGGTACTTCCACAGTACACCTAGTCACTTAATGATAGCGTTCGCTATCTCAATTATAAAGAAACGCCATGCAACGTCATTGAGTCACTGCTCACTCCACGTGACAACAGATCGATAAGTTGAACAAGAAAATGTTGTTATGCTATAGCTCCGCTCATTCCACATGAGAACAGTAGCATATTTGTTTATATTTTTATTTTTAATTATTATTTATTCTTAGGATTTTGGATAGGAAGGTGAGAGTAGATTTCATATAGGCTCTAAAGGAGTATGGGACAGGTCGATGCTGTGCTCTAGGCGGTCTTGAATGCCGTGGTACACAGGGGAATATATTTCTTTTCAGATAAGGAATAATTTCAATGTTTGGCTATTAAACGGCTCCACACGTTAAGCATCTTTTAAGTTCTTGTTCTTACATTTTTTTTTTTTTTTTTTTTTTTTTAATTAGTATTGTTTTAATATGGAAGTTTCTCACCGAGAATAACATATCTCCGTCACTCAGATGGCTGAGTTTCGCTGGCTTGAGTAGTGGCCACAGTTTCCTGCGACGCTGCCAGAGGAGGAGAAGCCGCTGGCGCCGCCAGCACGGGTGTGATGCCAGAGGGTCCAGCTTGATGTTCATCTGGAGGCGACACGGCCGCCTGGACGCCTGCTCCCGGTTGCGGGGCGCGCCGTAGCTGATCATGTGCTACCTTGCGAGGTCGTCCATGGTGACCCACTACTTTCTTCACGAGGTAGCGGTCGTGCTCGAGAACCCTGTGAACTTCATAAGGCACGCTAAATTTTAGATCAAGTGAGGTCTGATTTCTGGGGTTATTTTTAATCAATACAAAGTCCCCTCGTTGAAAGTTGTGAACTTTTGCACGGCCTTTGTCAAATCTTTCTTTGTCTTTTGCAGATAGCGCTGTCATTTTTTGTTGAACATGCCGTTCTAGGGACTCTATATCGATTGATGCGTTATCAATATTAACCAAATTCAGCAACTCTGGTGGCACACAGTTTTGACGTCGGGTAAGGAGTGTGAGCGGTGCAGTACCTGTTGTTCGATGCACAGTGCAGTTTAGGGCAAGCTGAAGACTTTCCAAAGCTGTGTGCCACTCTGGGGTTTCATAATTTTTAATCATTATAAGTCCGTTCTTCAGTGTTGTCATGACACGCTCCACCTGTCCGTTCGCTCTACTAACGCCCGGAGATATAGCATGTATCTCAATACCAAACCTGTCACAGTAACTTTTGTACTCACCTAGGAACTCACGGCCGCCATCTACGATGATTTGTCGTGGAGCCCCGAAAAGGTGAACAACTTGTTTCAGTGCGGCTAGGGCACTGTGTTGACTTTTGTCGTTAGTGTGACGGAGTAAGACATATTTGGTATAGGCGTCAATTGTGACCACGACGTATTCCTGATTATTGGAATTGCCAAGCTTACCGGTTATGTCCATGTGTATGACTTCGAAAGGCGTCGTTGGTTTCGTGATGGGGTGCAATTGTACTTGTGTGGCTCCCGATGTTTGTTTCGAAGTCCTGCACACAACGCAGTTGTCGACGAAGTCTCTAATGGTGGTAATCATTTTTTCAAAATGATAAGTCTCTCTAATTTTATGGAGAGTCTTTTCCCAGCCTGGATGCTTCAGGGCAGTATGGAACGTGTTTATCAGGCTCCACTGAAAGGCCTTTGGTACAACTATTAGTTTTTGTGTACCTAAGATAGAGTCGTTCCGTTTATATTTAAGTACATTGCCTTCAAGGTGATAACCAGAGACGTCATCTCCGTTATGCAGGGCATCTATGATAGGGCGCAGTTGGGCGTCACGACGTTGTTCTATATTGAGCCAATCCAGATTATTTGTCATGACGTTGACAGTCAGAGGGTCTGGGTTTCGGCTCAGGAAATCTGCGTGTTGCATTCGCTCGCCCTTCCTGTACTCTATGTCAAATTCGAAATTTTGGAGATACGCCCACCATCTATGTATTCGAGGCAGCAGATCTTGTTTATGCTTCGAAGCCTTGAGTGCGTTGCAATCTGTGACAACTTTGAACTTGCGTCCATATAGGAAGTGTCTGAAGTGCTTGATAGCCCGGACTACAGCAAGGGTCTCAAGTTCGTATGAGTGGTACCTACTTTCTATGTCTGTTGTGCGCATACTAAAGTAGGCGACAACGTGCTGCCGGCCGTTGATGATCTGTATGAGTATCGCTCCGAAGCCAAGACTGCTGGCATCAGTGAATAGCTCGATGGGCTGACCTTCTTGGAATATCGTAAGGACAGGCGCGGAAGTGAGGTGATGAATGATTTTCTGGCGTGCCTCTTCGTGATCGCGAGTCCAATGCCACTTAGTACCCTGTTTTGTTAAATCGTATAAGGGTGCCATTGTGCGCGCGAAATCAGGGATAAAGCGACGGAAATATCCCGCCAAGCCATTAAATTGGCGAACTTGTTTCACAGTAGTCGGTACTGGGGCTTTAAGTAAGGCTTCGATCTTTTTGGGACCGGGCCGGACTTGACCATCCTCTATCACGTTACCGAGGTACTCTATGGAACGCTTAAAGAAGAGGCATTTATCAATATTTATTGAAAAACCTGATTCGCGCAGTGCGATTAGGATTCTTTCTAAATATGCTAGTCCGGAAGGGAAATCGCGACATTTGCTTATGACGTCATCTATGTAGACCTGAGCTACAGAGTCATTTTGACCTTTATCAGCGCTACCAGGGTTTAGAAGAGGCCCTAATGCACGATTAATGCATCTTTGATACACTGACGGCGCGTTACAAAGCCCAAATGGCATCGTGAGGTATTCATAAAGCCCGTCAGGTGTAACAAAGGCCGTTTTTTCTATAGACTCTGGAGAAATTGGAATCTGGTGGAAGCCAGAAGCCATATCCAAAGTCGTGTAGTATTGTCCGCCTGCAAGTTGGTCAATTTGGTCTGCGATCAGCGGGAGAGGGTAATGGTCGCGTATAGTGTTGGCGTTTAGTTCCCTATAGTCGACACACATGCGGTCATCACCATTTTTCTTTTTAACTAGAATGATCGGACTGGAATAGGGAGACTTGCTTTCACGTACAATGTTAGAATCTATCAGTTCCGTAACAATTTCTTTAACCTTTTCACGTTCGATTGGACTTAACCTATAAGGCCTGCGTTCGACGAATTTGTCTTTGTTTTTCAAGCGAATTTCCAACTCGCCCGTATTAACACGAGATTTCGAAAAACCGCGAGTGAAAACATCGGAATATTTATTCAGTAAAGTCAACAGCTGGGCAATTTCAGACTCATCAGTTAAGCTATGGTCTATTTGGTTGAAGAGAGAACTTTGAGCTTGTACGTGCATAACACGGGGATAGGAAACCAATTTCGCGCTATCTTGGGTTACGATTACACTTAAACCCGTGTCATGAAGCAAATTCGCGCCAATTAGGACGTCTGACGTCATTTCATAATCAGGTAGGATATTGAACGATATCTCGACATTAATATTGTCAATGACACATATAGTTGTCAACGTGGTCAGTGAGATTACCGGAAATGGGCCTATTCCTCGCAAGTAACTAACCGCCTGATGTCTACTCCCTGGCAATTTGTTCGCAGTTGATTCGCGCATGACTGAACATTCGGCGCCACTATCAAACACGGTATTAATCACCATATCACCGACGCGCATACGCATCGTGTTCAGGCTAGGGCTTTTATTAGACACCGAATTCACATTAGAGGTTATCTGTCTTTCTCGACGAAAACATGTGTCGAAGGTATGGCCATTTTTTCCGCAGAATGAACAATGCTTATCGCTAGACTTAGCAGATGACGGCGACGGGGTGACGGATGGAGTCGTCGTAGATTTTTTCTCAGTTGGTTGAACGTTCGAATCGCTAACATTTTTACTACGACAATTACTAAAAGTATGACCAGTTCTTTTACAAAAATTGCAATACGGTGGGTTATTCCGATTATCGACAGAAAATCGCGAACGTTTTGCCGGAGGTTGACTGGAGTTTTGTTGATTTGGGCGTTTAACGCGAATAGATGAGGCAACAGAGATTAATTCGGGCACTGAGGTAGCTCTAGCATTCATTAATTCAATTCTGAGGCGTTCGTCACCTACCGTTCCAATCACCGCTTCCACAGCATCACTGTCAAGCTTGTCCTTTGTTATGCGTCTCCACAGAATCCACGATTGTGTTAGGAATTCTGCGATGTCTTTAGATGGGTCATAGGAGTGCTCCCTGAATTTGAGTATATCACGTGAGTAACGGCTTTCGGGTTCAAACGTGGTAACGATGACTTGCCGCAGCTCGTCCCAGGTTGATGTTGTTACGAGCCAATTATCGGCCCATATCTTAGCACGACCTTTCAACAAGCTAGTTACTTTCATGCGAATATCGTAGTCACTGAGCTGATATGTGGTTTTGGCCGTAGAAATGTGATTACACCACTCACGAACTCCGACGTTTCCGTCGGGGTCGTAGGATGGTAGGAAAACATCAGTAATCTTGACTTTATTGCAAGACTGTTGCTGGTTTAGCAGTCGCTCACTCATTCGTTGCATCATGGTCATCATATTCAGGAAAAAATCAGGTGGTACATTACCGGATTGCTGAGGTGCTGTAACCGTATTCGTGGGCGCACTCGTTGGCAGCGACGCCTGTGGTTCACGTAGGTCCGTTGCTGGGGGGCTCGTCGATGTGGTCCCTGCAAAGCTGTCCATGATCGGTGCGCTCAGGTCCGGTGGGGCTGGCTCGGGCTCGCTCATGATGCACTGGATGCAGTAAGGTTCTGAAAAATAAAATAAACCGGGGCAGAAAGGGTATCGTTGGGCGATCCCACTTCTGATATCGAAAAAGAAGCGAGACTAGTATTTTTAAATCATGCAAAACCGTTGACCTTGTTAGTCTTGGTCATCGGTTCTGCCCTTTGAAAGCATTATTCTAGCTAGCTAGTTATGCGACATTCAAACTACCACCTAAAATTACTTAAATAACTAAAAGGATTTTTTTGGTTTTAAATCAAACAGAAAACCTGAACAAACTCAAGCTATTTTATTAAAAAGTAATAAGGGTTCAACTTACAAGTGTTTTCAGCTCAACGATCCAACCAAAACTGATTTTTCGTCCTTTCTTTTCAACAACAACCACTACCTACCCGCCGCCATCTTTTCCTTCTGTTTAACTTCCGTTTAATATGATGCGGATGGCGACGGAAGGTCTTGAATATTATGTTAACTAATTACGTAGTTAAATCTATAATAAATTTCAGATTAAATTAAGGATTTTGAAAACAATAAAAACTTAAAGCCTTTGATTAAGTCTAAGCTTAGAAATCACTATAATTATTTCGATAGCATAAACAATGCTGAAATAATTTAAATAAAATTCCAAAAATCATTTCTAAATTATTACAAAATTTTACAAGCAATAAAATCTCAAACATAAATAAATTAAAGAAAATTAATTAAAAAGTAATTTAGCAAGTAATAATTTGAGCATCTAAACGATCCTCAAATAAATCAAATTAAATTCTAAAAATAGTTTCCAAATTATTCATAATTTTACAAGCAAATAAATCCAAAACAAAAATTAGTTCAAGTAAATGAATTAATAAATTAAATATTAAAACGATAGTCAAATAAATGAAATTAAATTCCAAAAATCTTTTCTAAATACTACAAAATTTTACAAGCGATTAAAACTCAAACAAAAATAAATCCAAGAAAATTAATTAGTAAACTAACTATTTAAACGATGCTCAAAATAAACCAAATTAAATTCTAAAAATCGTTTCTAAATTATTACGGAATTTTGAAGGTAATTTTAGCCGTGAATAAAAATAAATCAACAAAGTAATTATTAAACTTACTTCATAGCGCTATCGGCTTTTCTGGTAGTCAAATCAATGCACAATTTGTCTAATCAGTTGTCAATCACAAAATAATCAATTAACCTAGTATTAAAATAACTTATAAAGATTTTACGATTAAAAATTAATTGCAGAGTTATTATTTCATGAGCCGTAGAATTGATGCGGCGACATATATTATATAAATACATAAGAAAACCATTTAAATGTATAATATTAAAAAATGAATTTTAAACCTAGTGACATACCGAATTATGAAAAGCATCAAAACATTATTTTGTTACACACCAGTGATACCTACCGTTTAATAAAAAAAAAATCATAACTCTTTGTAAATTCTTCTTCTTGTATATTTAATTTAGTTGTGCATATCACCACTTTATTGAACATCCCAGAAAAAGAAGTGTATTGCCTTTAATGTATATTTATTTAATTATATTTTCAAGCAGAACATTATCAAACAGTAAAATAAATGATTGAATGTATTACTTTAATTTCTGTATATATTTTTTGCAAAGGTTTGACCTGCAAGGCTATTTTTGATTAAATATCCTCATAAAATAAAAATTATAAATTGTTCAGTGTCTCTTTCAACATTCCATACCATACATTGTTTGTTCTTTACTGTTTCACGTTGGTAATACAATATGATTCATTATATGTATGTTATCCCGAAAGGGGCTTATTCTACACCCAATTGGCAATAAACTTATTTCTACGACTTTTGGAAAATCTACATATTTCATTGAATAAAAAACTGCAAAAATCATCTGTTTTGCGGTCAAATCGGTTCAACCTCAGCTATAAAAGGTGGCAATCCTGATGTTGAATTACTTTTAAGTTTAATAATTAGTTACAAAGATTATAAAAAGACCAAAAACAGCTGATTTGAAATTGATCGACAAAAAATCCTAAAGAAATAAATAGTGTAATTTTTTTTTATGAACCACCTGGTACATTGTTGTCTTAAAAATAAATGTTCCTCAACCCTATTATGTATTCCATATGAGTATATCTAGGCTTTTATGAAACGAGTGCAAATGTATAATAATTTGTAATTATTTTGTACAAAATATAAACTCCATTGTAATAGTTATCTTGTAATAATTCCGTTAGTTTTATAGCTTAATTATTATTAAAATAAGATTCGGGTAGGCCTGGAGTTTCTCTATTCATTTGACAGTATTTTCTGGGTGTAAACGCTGTATACAGTTATTTAGTAAAAGGTAATGTTACATACAATACATACGATGGTCCTAAATACAAGGTATAAGCCATAGGTTTCGTAAAACGCTGAGTTCAAACGCTAAGCGATAATTCATCTAGACTTTGTCAAAATTTTCCTTAATTTTACTAAATAAAGGCAATTTTAAATTTGCCTTGATTGGTCATCGCGATATTGCTGATCTGTGAGATATCGCACACTCAAAATTAACTTGATTCATTTTTAAAGTTTTTAAATGTGTCTGTTATTTGTATCGCTAGTACGCAGTGGTACGCGGCTTCTAGTCTTCTGAGGAAAACCTCTTGGTTTCGCGTAAAAATCTTTAAAGACTATTGATTCCTTTTAACGAGCCAATACACATAATACATGGTAAAAAGGCCTCAGATGCCATAGCCAGTCCGAAACGGGATAAAAATAAACTTATAGAGCCCTAAAAGAAGTTTACCTGATCACATTAAAACTTATTTTTAGTAGGCTGTATTTAGTCTTCTACTTCCGGCAAAAAAACAATTACTCTTTATTCAAACGGCTGTCACAATTCATTTCTCAAAACGCCAAAAATTTACAAACCGTACGTCACAAAAACAATGTAGGAAATAAATTTCAAATTACAGTAAAAATCTATTTAAATTTCTATTAGTATTCGTTTGAATTATCGTCACAAAATGTTTGCATTACCTCTCCGTCAGTGCGGGCACGTGAAACACATCAACTGTGTGTTCGCCATAAGCAACAGTAATATTGCACAAATCGTAGCTGGGATCGGTAAGTTATGCATTTTGTCGTTTAGATCCCATCTAAAGCAATGGCCTCCACTAGTAGCACCGGGCTCTAGTGTGTTTGTAGTAGTATTTGACCTTATGTCCCAGTACTTGACCCTAAGTCCCAGTACTTGGCCTTAAGTCTCAGCTGTGTGTAAGGTTTGCGCAGATTGTAGCTGGAATCTAGCACTAGCTCCACTAGCACTAGCATCGGGCTCTAGTGTGTTTGTAGTAGTATTTGACCTTGTGTCCCAGTACTTGACCCTAAGTCCCAGTACTTGGCCTTAAGTCTCAGCTGTGTGTAAGGTTAGCGCAGTGTGTAGCTGGAATCGTTAGCGATGCATTTTATCGTTTATATCCCGTTTAAAGCACTTAACTCCTCGAGTTGGCTCAGGCCATAGGGCGTTTGTAGTTACAGTATTGACTGACCTCATAGCTCAGTTTGTAGTAACTGTGCGTTCTGCGCTAGAGGTCGCGGGTTCGATTCCCGCACTGGACAAACATTTGTGACTAACACAGATGTTTGTTCTGTGTCTGGATGTTAAATATATATCTATTATGTATGTCAGTCTCTGGTACCCATAGTACAGGCTATGCCTAGTTTGGGATCAGTTGACCGTGTGAATATGTCCAGAATATTTATTATTATTATAGTATTTCTAAGTCCCAGCAGTGTGAAAGCTTTGCACAGATTGTAGCTATAACGTTTATAAATGTTTTTTTTTAACCTGGTTATTAAAGTGTGATGTAATTTCAGGTAGGCATTACTCCGAGAAGGGTAAATGCTGCAAGGACATCGCGCAGACTAAGGGGAAGGCTGTGGAGCCATGGCCCAAGAGCGACCCGCCTCCCCCCGCCTGGCGCTGTGAGTGCCCTCGCGACCCTCAGCCTCCCAACTACGATCCGTACAGAATCAAAGTTCCTGATGTAGTCGTCCCTCCCTTGCCGCCTAGTAACGCTAAGGTAAGCGATCTAGATTAAAAACTAAAGAGGAGCGAAGCGATGACGAAGTCTTGTCCAAACCAAGGCTTTCCAGAACCAATAGGAGTCGGTTTCGTGAATTGTAGTCAAAACAGCAATCCTATTGGTCGTCGCTTCGCTCCGGTGTGGTGATTGGTGGCTTTTGGGTCGCTAGAGGTACTTGACTTGCCCCGTATTTGCGAATATTTGACCGTTAAGGTGCCGGTTTATCGAGACAGGTAGCAAGTTGAAGACTTGGATCTAAAAGCTATCGATACTGATTTTGAGAGTATTTAGCCTGTAGTTTTTTTTTTAGATTTTATCTTCGTTCTTTGTAAGGATTTAATCATCATAATATGCTTAAGATCTCACACAAAACACACATAATTAGGTCCTTTTGATGGACTGTAATTTATGGCTTGCGACATTCAACCAAATCCAGTGTTCAAAAGTGCGTTTGACGAAATCAGAGCCACATCGCGTCGTGATAAAAGGACTAATGAAACCCAGCTTGTGCTTTCTTCATCAGTGGACTGGAGCGGTGTGGGCCAGCGGCTACCAGCCAGGGCAAGGGCAGGGCTACCAAAACCAACAGCAACAGCACCCGCATTACGGCTACCCCTATCAGCAGGAGAGCGAGAAAACCGAGGAGCCGAAAGACGAGAGCTTCATGGGTATGCTGAAGGGCCTGTTCGACAAGATGAGAGGCAAAACGAAGGGAGGCAACGACGCGATGATCCTAGACGACAGGCAGATTACCCTCTAGGGTAAGGCTACGGCTTTCGTCCAGCGCACTTGACACGACCCCCCTCCCTTCCACTGAAAGTTGTTTTTCGACAGGAGCTGCCGAGCGAAGACGCGCGGGAGCTGTTCCGCAACCCGGAGATCAGCTTCGGCAAGGTCAGCGCCAGCCAGGTCCGGGATCTGTTCCACAACTCTCCGATCGTGCATCCCGATTACTGGAAAGATCGGCCCGAGAGGAGGCTGACGGACGTTGTGAGAGAGGCGCTGCCGAAACTGGGGTACCATGGGAGGAATAAGTACAAATACGCGTTCCATGAACCATGGAGGCCGCTGGACCGGCTGGCCCTGCTCGAGCAGGCCGAGAGAGAGGAGCTGGACAGGATCGATGACTCCGCCATCGCCAAGTCTGATAAACAAGCTACTTAGTACTGGATTTTGACAAAAAAATTGAAAATTTGGTTAAATGTCGCACGTACGCGGTACGAATAAATTAGTTTAGTATGTACATTACTGGCGATTTTTCTTGTTTCATAGGCACATTGCACTGTAGAATTTGCTATAGGTAGCCAATTATTATTCTTGCCATTATCTAAAAATAATAGACAATACTTATATTGCTCCAAATCCATATTTAGTCAGATTTTTACGGCTACCCCTGAAAGACAATTAGCATTCTTAGGAGGATTTTGTAGATCACCTTGCGCAGACCCAACTTAATACCACGCTGTGAAACGTTCGCGATTTTCATAGTTCAATCTTTCATAAAATTTGGTTTCTAGATGGTCTATCGGACTACTTAGATGACAAAAAACTTTGGCCTGAATATATTCCAACTCGATTAGAAACACTGTGTAAATCGATCATTAAAAAATCAAACGTTAGTTTCTTGCTTGTATCATCCAGGCTTGGTCGCGACAGGCTTAAATTCCACTAGAATTCAGACGTTTCAAAATGATCCATGCGATATCAATGCAGCTTAACCTCGGCGCTTTACTGGATCTCAGTTTTGGTGACCCTCAAAATGGTACTAGAGTGAGTTCGGTAATCCGAATGACAATTCCTTGCTTTCAAATACGGAGTGTCGTAAATGTGTGAGACTCAGGCTCGTATTCAGAGACAAGACTCAAGCATTGATCTGTACTTAAATCTCGATTTGAGTCGAGATTCTAATTCTTGAACAGTACTTATGTATAGATTCAATGATCACAGTTCACCTGAGTAAATGCTTATTCTGAAACGTCAATTAGACGAAATCGGTGCTTGAGTTTAGATTTGATTAGACATTAATCAAATGACATTTTCGTTCCGTTACACGTACTTTTATGCATATTTATACTTCACTTTATAGTTCTGTTATATTTCCAGCCTGGCTGTTTGAATTTCTGCGTAAAACGGATCGAAAATTATAAATAAATCAAAATGTAAACGAGAACATTTGAGTACAGATTTGAGACTCGATTCAGCGGAGAGTGGTTTAAGTACCGTTTTTGAATAAAAGTTATGTTTGAGAAGAGATTCAATACTTAAATAGAGTTCAGCTGATCTGTGATTAAATCTTTGCTTGAGTCCTGTCTCTGAATCCGAGCCTTAAAGTCAAAAGGCGTTTATTTCAATAAAATCACCAGGATCACTTTGAAACGTCTTAGAAACTAGGTGAAGCTATGCCTCACGATCAAGCCTAGAAGAATCAGGGTCAGACTATGAGTTGTGTGACTTGGAACGGGGTACCTTCCAGCCGATGATGGACTGCGCGCGACTGAAAGGCCCCTGCTCACTGCGGCCGGTGCCCGACCCGCCGCCTTGCCCCCCGCCGCCCCCGCCACCCTTTCCTTGGATCTACGTCTGGGTGGTGGGCTCCTTCTTCACTCTCATGGGTCTGGTAAGCATTTTATTTCACAATACGTTATGAACCCGGACAGTTAGGCCTTATTATGTTGAACATAGGCCTCCCGCATAGATTTCCAGGACCTTGTACGGCCTGTACAGCAATAATTTGAGGAGAATTGTCCATACTCGCCACGCTGGGCATGCGAGTTGGCGAGTGCAGATAAAGCTATTCTTGATAGGGAATGCTGCTGCCCATCCCCTAGCTTTTATTTCCTTAGTCACCTCTCACGACATCCACGGGTAGTAATTGAGGGGCCTATAGATTCACGGGGATTCAAGAACTCTCTTAAAATAAGTAAAAATGTAAAGACTCTTTTGTCGCTTCGTACAGCGCAGAGCATATATTTATTTTCATGATAGTTACTTCTTTGAAGTATGTAATCTGCTTTCTTTTTCTAGATATACAAATTGTACTTGTGGAAGGAAGAACGCGATAGGACGAGTGAAAACGTTCCCATATGTAAGTTATTTGATATGCTTCCATTTCGGTCTCTTTCTTTACACAACATGGTTAGAACACCGAAGTAATACTTTTGACTTATACACCAAGAAAGAGCAGACATTGGTTGCTTGTTTGTGTCACTGGTGCTTTCTTGATCATCCTGCATTAAGGTTAGTGAGCAGGCTCAAGTATGATCCTGAAAATGACCAATGACCGTTGGTGAAAGAGCCAGTATGGTGAAGGAATAAATGTGCACCAATTAGAGGCTCCCTTTATACGCATGTCACATGTCTTCGAATTGTCGGGTCATGCCGGTTTCCTCTCGATGTTTTTCTTCACCATTTGAGAACACTAGTTTAGCGGACATACATTTTCTAATGGAAATTACATTGGTGCATCACTGAGATTCAAACCCACGCTCTAAAGCAGCAGCTTGATTGTGCGATCGATCGTATGGCTAAGATTTTCACACGAGCGTGGATAACATGGTGGGTTGTTTCAGGGCGCCCGCGTCGTAAGGTAAAGCGTCCCTACCACGACAAAGATTTGCCGGCGTGCGTTCAATACCTCATCGTGGGGACGGGAGCCGCCGGCTGGGCTGCTTACAGGGCCATTATGGAGCATGACAAGACAGCAAAGGTAAACAATCCTACTAATATTATAAACGCGAAAGTTTGTAAGTATGGTTTGTTACTCTTTTACGTAAAAACTACTGAATGGATTTTAATGAAACTTCACAATAATATAGCTTATAAATCAGAATAACACATAGGCTACAATTTATAAAGATATTGTGTGAATTGTCCAAAATATGACTACTAGCTACTCGAAATGCTAATCCTGCGCAGACGAAGTCGCGGGCACCAGCTAGTCCACTACTACTAGTTATTTATTTATTCTAGACTATAATCTATCTCTGTGCCAAATTTCCTCCAAAGCCGATCGGCCACGGATTGAACCACAAACATCCTCACAAACTTTCGCATTTATAATATTAGTAGGATAACTCGATTACGAAATGTGTTTAACTGTCTATGAATGTATGTATCTTAAGTAAGGCCACTAGCACCACTCCACCAGTGCTCTCAATTGTACCCAATGTCTTCCAAGAAAGCCAGATTAGATTCCTCCTCCTCGCTTCGAACTCCTCATGACTGAGGGTCGTGAAATTCCCGTTGAAACATCTTCCGAGCAATGTCACGCCAGCTGTTCCTGTCTTTAGCGGCGTGGAGCGCATCATGGAGCTTTGTGTCCAGGGTTGAGCGAATTTGGTCACACCATCTCAGTGGGCTGCGCCCTCTTGGTCGTTTGCCGTCTACCTTCCCGGTCACCATCAGTTGTTCGAAGTTCTCGCCGTCCAGATCACTTAATTGTATTTGTGTACAATTAAATCATAAATATAAACATATTAAATCTTCAACAAACTTAATGTAGTACAATGGTTGGCCTTATCGCTGAAAGCGATTTCTTCTAGGCAACCTTAGGATGGAAAGTAATGGAAAAACAATGGATGGCGGTGCACGAAGTATGACGATGATACATATAGTACCTATAATATTATAAAACAAAAAAAGATTCTACATTTATAAATTATCCTAATACATAGATTATAATCATAAAAATATACTAATACATATAAAAAAACTAACAATGATATAACCTGAGGTTTCACAACCAAGCTTCCATTGAGAAACAATCTGGTTAAAAAACAGGAGGAAAGCCAGCAACGTATAAAGGCGCATTTAAATGCACAGTCTGACGACACCGTGGTTTTCAGGTGTTCTTCATAACGAAAGAGGATTCCCTACCTTACATCCGGCCGCCGATGTCAAAGTTCATGTGGTGGAACCCCGAACCCCCGGATATAAAGAAGTTAAACTACGTTGTTGAAGGACGCCGGTACAGGTGAGACATCTAATTCTAATTCTAATCGGGGGTGGTTAGACCTGCACTGACTTCCCGCTGTGGGGTGTTTTGTGAATTGTCCCCCTATGCTAACCCTACCCCAGCCAGCCCAGCTCCTTAAAATAGCGAAGCAGGACTTTGGGTCGTTGGTAACATTCTCTCAGTATCTCAGGTGAGACATCATTATCATTAGCCTTGAAGTCCACTGCTGGATATAAGGCCTCCCGCAAGGAGCGACATGACGAACATCGTCAACGTAACAATGTCTCGGTCCATCGTGTGGGGGGCATTCCGTCGCCCGGTTCGTGGTCGCCATTCGAGAACCTTAATTCCCCAACGGTTGTCGGTTCTGCGAGCTATATGGCCTGCCCACTGCCACATCAACTTGCTGATTCTGAGAGCTATGTCGGTGTCCTTGTTTCTTCTACGGATTTCCATATGCTATTCTATTATCTATTTCAAGTTTCATCGAAATCGGTTGAGCCGTTACGGCGTGATTATAACAAACATTCAAACATCCTTACAAACTTTCGCATTTATAATATTAAAGTAGGATAGTAGGATTACCTTATAAATATCACTACAGGTTATTGAAACCGATTCCCATGACAGAGTCACACAACCTGTGGTGTAATTGTGTAAGCGTAATGTCAATGAAGTTCGTAATTTTGAGGATGATTTTATCAACTTTAGCGACATCTGAAGTTATCCAAACATGAAAAGAAAGAAGTTAAGATTTTGAAGTTATCCTATGTCAAGTTTGGAGAGTTATGCATGTTGCTAACATTGTAAAAATTACCCTCCAAGTTCAGGTTTAAGATTTTTTATTTTTCTCATCCTATCCTACTAATATTATAACTAATATTATAATAACTAATATATATATAATACGGCAGAACGGATTTGGGTGAAATTTGGTACAGAGGTAGATTATAGTCTGGAATAGCATATAGGCAACTTTTTATGTAGGTGCCATGAGAGCGAAGCCGCGGGCGGAAGCTAGTAAAGAATAAAATTCACTTACAAGTTACGAACTTCATTGCCATTACGCTTACACAATTGCACCACTGGTTCATTTCGTCTCCTTCAGCATGTACCTCGCCGACTGCATCAAGTTCATGGACCCCGTGAAGTTCTACCGCAAGAAGACTGGCCCCGCCGTCTCCATCGCGAGCGGCTGGTGCGTGCTGCGCGTGGACGCGGACGAGCACGTCGTCTACGTGCGCACCATGTGCGGGGAGCAGCCCATTTACTACGAGCGCTGCTTGCTGGCCCCAGGTGTGTACAGCTGCTTGTATCTACCTACAGTATCTGGTGTGTACAGTATCTATAGTCTCTGGTGTGTACGCACCATGTGCTACTATCTAATAATAATGTAACCCGCTTATACCTAATCCCTCGGTGACCATCTATTCGAGAGGGGTAAATTGAAAAACAGCGCTGCATGCAATGCATGCAGCAAATGCTGAATTTACTCCCTTTGCTCTTTTTCTAATATTTGTTCTTAAAGGCAATAAATGTTTTTTTTAATTTTTTAAATTTTATGTGCGGAGAGCAGCCTATTTACTAGCCCCAGGTGTTTAAAGCTTCTAGCATCTACCGTATCTGGTGTGTACAGTATTTGGTGTGCACAGTTTCTGGTGTGTACTGTATCTGGCGTGTACAGTATCTGGTATGTACAGTATCTGGTGTGTACAGTATTTGGTGTGTACAGTTTCTGGTGTGTACAGTATCTGGTGTGTACAGTATCTGGTGTCTACAGTACCTGGTGTGTACAGTATCTGGTTCGCACCATGTGTGGAGAGCAGCCCATGGAGTAGGATTGCCCAGCATGTATACCATCCTCTCAGCCTAGGCGGCCTTATCCACAGGAAAGACATGGTCAATACGTGCAGAGTTTATTAAAGGTTTCCTCAAAATGTTCTTCACCGTTTTCTTACCCGTATTGCACCACCACCCGTGCACATACATTTTTCATCTATTGTTGCATGGCTTTTGAACCCACGACCTTCGGTTTTGGGATTAAAAATCGAGGAACCCCTCACTAGGAAACCTTCAAGACCACCTGGTATACTAATATTCGCCTACAATTCCAGGGTCAAAAGCGAAGAACTTAAGCGTGTTCAAGTCCGCCCCTAAAGGGGTACGCGACAAGGTGAAAACGCTACGCACCATAAGGGACCTTGAAATCGCGTACCGGAAGGTGAAAGAGGCCAAGCATGTGGTGATCCTGGGCGGAGGTATCCTGGGCACCGAGCTAGCCTGGCATCTTGGCAGGATGAGTAAGTGATTGTACAGTGGCGGTGACCACTTACCATCAGGAAGGCTGTTGTAGAAAATGAATTTGATAGAAATTAGCCCGAAATATTCATTGACTTATCTTTTTTTATTTTTTATTTTTTATTTATTTATTTTTTTTGGAGAACCAACAGCTTTGTTACATTTGATTGAACATTTGTTTATCTTTAGAGAGCCAATTACAGGTTCTCACGAATAGAAATATATTACTAAGTATTACAAACAGTGGGGTAACAACTAAACTAGCGGTATACAAAATTACGGTGGAACAGACAAATAACTAATTAAGGTTACATTTACGGTTGCTAATCATCTGCAATAAAGAATTCTCTGCTTAGTCGCGATCTCGCTGAAGAGACACTGGTGCAGAAAAGGTCAAGGTCACTACTCTTACTCAGCTTGTTAAAGTTGTCGCTTGCGCGCCATAAGTATGAATTCTGCCTATACTTAGTTGACACTATGGGAACATGTAGCGGGGCATTGAACCTGGTTAATAACCTGGTTTTTAATGCATTGAGCTAGAAACTTGATTTTTATAGTTCATAGTTCAGCCGTTTATGAGAAAAAGGGTCTTGACAAACGTACAGGCAGACAGACAACAAATTGATCCTATTAGTGTTCCGTTTTTCCAAATGAGGTAAGGAACCCTAACAAGAGTGTATGCTGATAGAAGCAAGTGGAAGAGAAAAACATGTTTACCGACCCCAAATGAATAGGATAAGGGCAGGGAGATGATGATGAAAACGGTTAACAGCTTGTTAACCGTCACGCTGTTTTCTGTATGTCAATCATAGTTAAAACTCTGTTTCAGACCAAGTGGTGGAACGCCCCCCGGAGACTGACCCCATAGAGTTCGTGTTCATGTACAAGGACCGCGGCATCTTGGCCAGCATCATCCCAGAGTACCTGGGGGAGTGGGCCGCGGAGAAGGTCAAGTGCGAGGGGGTCACCCTGATGCCCAAAAGTGAGTCATCATAATCATCATCATGTCAGATCGCAGCCATTATTTGTTTCAAATTGTGTTGTGTTCCTGCGGTGAGTAAGGTTGCCAGAGCTTTTTAGGGGGGGGCGGAGGTGTTTCGGTGGTGGCGACGCGTGCGTGATTCCTCTGGCATTGCAAGCGTATTTAGGTTACGGTAACCACTTACTGGTGGGCCGTAAGCTAGGTAGCCATCTTAGTTGTATTAAAATAAACAGCCTGAAGAAGTCCTCTGCGGATATAGGTCTCCCCCAAAAAGTGCCACGACAAACGAACCTTCTTCATCCTCCGACTTCACAGTGCCTCTGGTATTGCAAGCGTTCATTGGCTACGGCAACCACTTACCAACAGCTGGGCCGTAAGCTGTTAGTAAGCTGTTAGCCAGCTTAGTTGTATGAATAAAAACCGACTTGAAAAAGGAGGTTCTCAATTTTTATTTTTAATGAGTATTCGTTTTACAGCGCAAGTGCACGATGCGTTCGAGACTCCGGATGGGCGGCTAGAGCTAACCCTTTCAAATGGAACGTCGCTTGTTACTGACTACGTAAGTAAATGGTCGAATAATGAGCCGTGGTGGCCCCGGCTGAAGAATAGGCCCTTCCAATATCTTCTACCCGTAGATGTAGTATGAGGCGACTAAAGCAAAAAGCTAGGATAACCATACCCTAGAACGTAAAAATCGAAGACATGTGCACGAAAGGACGCGTACTTTAATCATTCCACTACACTGATTCTTTCACCGACGGTCATACTCAGGGTCACCATACCTCAACCTGGTCACTGACTTGACAGAATGGCAGAGAAATAACGGTACATAACGGTTTCGGCAGAATACCAGCGCCTAACTACTCAGTGGTAAGGCATTTATGCTGAGCCGAGACCTATTTGCTGCTGTGGCGCACAATAACATTTCACGTGTTCTTTTTAATAAGTTTTTGTGTGTTACCTCTCTGTCTTTGTTTCATATTTTCGCTCTCTGTGTCTTGCTTTTATTGTGATGTGTATTGTGTGCCAAGTTTGTGAATAAATGTTTGTCTATGTCTATGTCTAGAAATAATCAGTGACACGGCAAGCAAGCAACCATGCTGGGGATGAAAGACTTTATATTTTTCAGAGTACAGAAACCTTTTGAGCGTAAAGCGTCTTAAAAGTTCGACCAACTTTATAGCTTAAGCCATCTTAAAAGTTCTTACGAGAAATATTGGTTCCAGGTGTTGGTGGCAATTGGAACAGAGGCTCGCGTCGAAATGGCGGAGCCTTCGTTCCTGGAGATAGATCGCGTGAACGGCGGCTTTAAGGTCAACACTGAGCTGGAGGCCCGCACACATTTATATGTTGTAAGTATTCTTACAACCGTGGTGGCCCCGGCTGAAGAAAAGGCCCGTCCATTTCTACCCGAGGATGTCGTAAGAGGCGACTAAGACAAAGCTAGGGGATGTGCAGCAGCGATCCCTATCAACAACGAGAGTTTTATCTGCGCTCGCTAACCCGCATGCTCAGCGTGGCGAGTATGAGCAAAACCCCTCAAATGATTGTTTCTGGTAATCTATGAGGCTTATGTTCAGCAGTGGGAGTCCTACTGCTGAAATGATGATAACGATTCTTACAGCCGACAACCGCTGGGGAGTAAAGGTTCTCGAATGGCGACCAAGAACTGGGCTGTGCGGTATCGGAAGGCCCCTTCCCGAAGCATCGACAAAGTTTCAATTCATTGTCAAAGTTGCGGGAAGTCGGTGGATGGGAAAGGCTCAAGACCGCTCGTCATGGAATTATTTGATCGAGGCCTATATCCAGCAGTGGACTTCTTTAGGCAGATGATGATGATAATGATGGCGATGATGACCAAATCAGTAACGACCAAATCGGCGACGTTCTAAAATCACTAAATGCACGCCTAGGTTTTCCTCGCATTTATAATATTATCTGTGCAAAGAAAAGGCTCAAGACCTTTCGCTATGGAACTCTTTGGGGAATCCTATGTCCAGCAGTGGACTTCTATGATGATGATGATGATGAAGATTTGTGTGACTGACTGTATTTTTACAGGCTGGCGACGCAGCTAGCTTTTACTCCCAGTGGAAAGACACGAGGCTTCGCTGCGAGCATTACTTGAACGCAGAGGACCAGGGCTTCATCGCTGGTGCCAACATGACCGGCTTCTGGACGCCGTGCAACATGGAGCCGGGCTTCAACCTGCACCTAGGGCATGTGCTGCACATGGAGGTGAGTGCAAAAATGTTGGAGGAGGTAGGGCACCGCGAGATTTTCTCGTTCTAAATTGGATCAGGCTGGGAGGTGGGAGGAGGCCTTACTGAAGATCGCAGCTAAATAACATTGTTTGTTTCAAATAGTGTTGTGTTCCTACGGTGAGTAAGGTTGCCAGAGCTCTTTAGGGGGGAGGGGTTGGCAACGCGTGCGTGTTGCCTCTAGTATTGCAAGCGCTCATAGGCTACGGTAACCGCTTACCAGCAGGTGGGCCGTATGCCTGTTAGCCACCTCAGTTGTCATGTGCGAGAACTCGCGCCCTGAAGCTTCCGTACCATTACACGGGGTCAGAAAATCAAAATTCCAAGTATAGGAAGTGCTTTTTGTCTTTACTGTGACTCCAGTCTCCACGCGGGTACAGCTAGTAAATAATATGAATACAGCATCATCATTCCAGCCGTTTGAAGTCCACTGCTGAACATCGGCCTCCCCCAAAAATTTTGGGAGTGACCTCTTATAATGTGGGGGGAATTTAATCATGCTTACCACGCTGGGCACGCGGGTTGGCGGGTTGTGAAAATAGGGGATTCTGCCGCCCATCTCCTAGCTTTTTTCCCTTAGTCGCCTCTTACTACATCCACGGGTAGGAAATATGGAGAGGCCTATGCCTTAGCCGGGGCCACCACGGCCAAGAATACATAACCTGCATTATTTTCCAGGTCGTGGGAGAAGTAGGCGCTTGCATGCCCACCATTGGGGTTTTCAAACAGGTATGTCTCTTTGAAGAAATGGCAATGGTTGTCAAGTCTAGTAGGTACTAAATAAAAACATTTGCATGCCTGTGAAGCAAACACTGTGCTAACTGCATTAGAACGATATTTACTTGTCACGTTTTAGCAAATAAACTAAAAGAAAAAGAATAAATAAGTGATCTGGATCAGTTGAGCTATCTTTAGATCGTTTGTAACGGTCTTTAGATTGCTCAACTTTTTCTTGTGTATTTTGTAAATATTAACTAAGTTTCTTTCTGTAAATAAAGATTGCAATTTATTCATTAAAAACAAACTGATTTCATCTCATAATTCAACGCGGGAATGCAGCCAGTGCTCTTGCACATTGCCGCATGATCAAAACTGTTTGTTTTTATAGTCTTTTTTATTATTTGATTTCATAATTTAGAATAGTATAGAAAAATCATTATTCTTAGCATTATGTACACTATGCAATAATATGCTAGTTTATATTGATGTAGGTATACAAAATGTAGGTTTTTTGTGTAAATAAAAAATTTACTTGTTGAAAGAATTAAAGAGAAAAGTCCATAGCTAGGCAATAATGTAATTGCTTACGCCGTTCTAGTTAAATGGGTAATTAAATTGTTACAGTGCGCGGAGGAGGCTATGGCACAAGAAGCCGCCAAAATACCTGCTAAGCCAGAGCCTGATGCAGGAGAGCATCCTTGCTACAAAAAGTAATTATATCTCAATATTAATATTTGAAAGCACTGGGGCACTTATAACTTTTCGTATGTAACTTGTTCGTTTTTGTATGGAGTCACGAAAAGGGGCGCCTACAAAAAACAGTTATCTATAAATGATTTAATAAATAAATATTCCGGACATACTCACCCGGTCAACTGATCCCAAACTAGCCTGTACTATGGGTACCAGAGACTGATATATAATAGATATATATTGAACAACCAGACACAGAACAAACATCTGTGTTTATCACACAAATGTTTGTCCAGTGCGGGGATCGAACCCGCGACCTCTAGCGTAGAAGGCAGAGTTACTACCAACTGAGCTATGAGGCCAGTCTATACGCACAAAGTACCTATACACTTGTCACGGTCGAAAAGTGAATAGTGAAAACTCGCGAGAACTCGGGCCTCTGGCAGCGTGACTGTAGCGCCCTGCCTTCCGATCCAAATGTGGGTTCAAATCCAGGTCGTGTGCCGATGGATTTTGCATTCGAGAAATGTATGTAAGAGTTTTTAACGGTGAAGGAAAACATCGTGAGGAAACCGGCATGTCATAGAACCTTAAAATTCGAAGACAATATGTTACATGTCGATCTCGGGCTAGTGCCCGTCTGAGATGCAAGGGGTGCCGGTTCGATTCCAGCTACAGGGCAAATGATTTAACGTTCTGCAAATATTTGCTCCTGGGTGTTGTGGTACCATAGTACTCGTAGTTTCTGATACCCACGACACAGGGTATCCTAGTGTGGGTTCAGGACCTGTATGTGACGCTTATTTGACTTGACGACAGCAGACATTTTATGGCGAGGCTGAAAAGCGGCGTAGCTGAGCCCTCGACCATTTCAATTGTCTACCTACATACTAATAACTTTGTTTTCTGTAACTGTACCGTGTATCTTATTAACTGTGTGTAGGAATTCCGAGTGAATAAATGCCCTTTTATTTATTTTTATTTATTTATCTGTCTCAGGTCCGACCAATACAAGAATAGATACAAGCGCGGAATTATGTTCTACCTACGCGACGAGACCGTGGTCGGTATGATGTTCTGGAACGTTCCGCCCGTCGACGACCGCAAGGATGTGGTTACTGAGGTACCCGAAGGCCATCCTACTAATATTATAAATGCCACAGCTTGTGAGGATGTTTGAATGTTTGTGGTTCAATCACGCCGCAACGGCTCAACCGATTTCGATGACACTTGAAATAGATAGTTCTTTACCTAGAATCGAAAGAACAGAATTGAATAGCAAAGGATTGGATTTCGAATCTGAAATAGTATTTTTTTTTATTATTGCATTGAATTTTTGTAATAAACATTATATCTAAATTGTATTTCGTGAAAAAAAAAGGATCTTTTAAAAAAATGATAGGCACGCGCGCCGTGTTTGTTGCCTGATTCTTCTAGGCTTGGTCGCGAGGAACAGGCGTAGCTTCACCTAGTTTTTAAGACGTTTTTAAGACGAATATTAATTTGATATTTAATATTTGAATTGTCTTGAACTAAAACGACAAGTGTTCAAATTAGATGACATCGTATCTCTGGTACATTGCAAGGAATGTGTTCTGTGTCAGATGCTGCGCGCGCGGCCGTCGTACAAGGACATCAACATGCTGGCCGAGCTGTTAGGGTTCCCCGAGACCGAGTGCACCCCGCCTCTGCCCGACGACTTTAAGGACCCGGGACCCTGCATCAAGAAGTTAGTACTGCCAACTATCGTGGCACTCATTCTATAGTAGGTCACTGACCAGTGGTTCAACTGTGTAAGCGTAATGGCAATGAAGATCGTAACTTTGAGGGTAATTTTAACAATCTTAGCCACATTCCAAACTTGACAAGGGAAAACTTCAAGACTTTAGCTTCTTGCTTTTCATGTTTTAAAAACTTCAGATTTAGCTTTCTAATTGCGATCTTCATTACCATTTCGCTTAAGCGATAGCCTGGCAGTTCTCTTGAAGTCATCTTGAAGTTTAGATAGTTTTAAATGTTGCTAAGATTGTTAAAACCAATTTTTAGTTCTACCACGTGAGTGAAGCCGCGAGCGCAAGCTAGTTGTCAATAACTCCTAAAAGTTGTTCTGATGCTGACATAAAATAATTTATCATATCATTGTTCCAGCTGGAGAGTATTTTGAATGTAATCCTCGCAGACGAAGGACTACAAGACTGAAATTTGTGCCTGTAACATGTTGTAACTTATTTTAACCTAACCTGGGAGAAACAGTGAAATAAACACAAAGAATCAATTAAAATCTGTTCTGACGCATTGACCAATAATCTTTATACTATCATGTGTGTGGCGTGCGCACTGGGAAGACTGGGCCGGCTCCGCTTCCTCTCCCCGCGCCAACCGCCTCCTACGTCTCCGCTCGCCTGCGACCGGTTCTTTAGTGATGGGCGCGTGCGCAGCTAGTGATGCGCACGCCACATGTGTACGCGAAACGTCCAATTTCCAAAACGACAAATACACATAATTAACAGTGGCCTTAGCATGAATAGTTTAGGATAGTGTTAAGACGTGTTCAAACTGGCCTCATAGCTCGGTTGGTAGTAACTCTGCGCTAGAGGTCGCGGGTTCGATTCCCGCACTGGACAAACATTTGTGTGATTAACACAGATGTTTGTTCTGCGTCTGGGTGTTAAATATTTATCTACTATGTATATCAGTCTCTGGTACCCATAGTACAGGCTATGCCTAGTTTGGGATCAGTTGACCGTGTGTGATATGTCCGGAATATTTATTTATTATTTATAAAAACTGCGTTCGATAGCCATCTTAAATTTATTTTAACATCATCCTTTTGTCTACTAAATAAAGTCGCAATCAAATTCGAATTTTAGGAGCTGCGATTTCATTGAGCTACACTTCCTCAAATGTCAAACTCAAAATTGACTTTAATTAGTAGACGTAAGGATCATTTTGATATTTAGATAGTATATCGCACGTCATATGGCTTTACGCCTACGATACTTTATTTTATTTATATGATGATACGATAGTAGAAGTCAAATATTAATTAGTCAATGACATCGGCGATGCTTGAAGTTTAATTTTGCTGGCTTATATTTCTCATTTGCTATCGTATCGTAAGCGTAACGCTATCGTGAATTATTCGTACTCGGAACACAGAAGGGTTATTTCAAATTTATGCGTCGTTTTGCGTTTTGGTCCAAATGCTGCCACGTCAATATGCGAATACGTTACAACGCGAAGAAAAACATATTATTGGTCATTATGCGTCAGACCTTAATATAGTTTTATTTAACTTTTTTCATAAGTGGAAATGCATACCAAAGGTTAACCTCGGTGGTGTAGCGGGCGATTGCCCAGCTAAGACGCGTGAGATACGGTTTCGATCCCCGCGGCGGTTCTAATGTTTGTCTGATCCGTAAGTATTTGTGCCGTGCCTAGGTGTTGTGGTATCATGGTACTTAAGTAGTCTCTTCTGTGATCGAACAACTGTGATATTTTTCCCACTAGTTCCATAAATAAAAAAAAATTACCATTTACCATTTAGGCGTTGTCCGTTTTGCCTGTCTGAAAAGGGCCTATGAACGTTGGTGAAAAAATCTGTAAGATTATTATTATTATTATTATCATTAAGGGTAAGACTGAAAGAAGTTTTATTCTAATCTATTGAACCTGCTCTATGATGTTTATAGGTAAGTAACTAGATAAATAGGACTAAAAACTTTCAGTTGTTAAAATAAAAAGACATATTTCAAACCAAGTTTAATGTATACATTTAAAAACAGTCATCAACATCTTCACGTTCTATTCATATGCATTTTGGACGTGTATTATGTATATCAGTCTCTGGTACCCATAGTACAGGCTATGCCTAGTTTGGGATCAGTTGACCGTGTGTGTTAAGTTCGGAATATTTATATTTATTATTTACCTACCACGCTACCACCTCTTCGGACGAGTAGTTTTTGTAATTTCAAATTTTTCTTAGGAAATTTGTTGGTAACATTGGTGAGCACAAAGCTTTGTCACATTATTTGCATTCAGTCGTTACTTTTTTCGTCATTTTTCTGGCATAAGATACGGTTTTCATTTGCTTATTTATTATAACACAGGAGACAACGACGCCGTACTTTGTTGCGTATTTTAGTGATTCTATCTATGATAGGAATTTTGACCTGAATTTGATTCGGGAGATGTGGATGTGTGGGTTTTCATTATCACCTTGTATGAGAGCCCTGGCTATTTCCTCTTGGGCTTAAAAGCCCTCATCGTATTTTTTTATCATTTCGTTACTTCTTGGATGCATGTTGTTTTGATTAGGCCTCATAGCTCAGTTGGTAGAAACTCTGCCTTCTGCGCTAGAGGTCGCGGGTTCGATTCCCGCACTGGACAAACATTTGCGTGATTAACGCAGATGTTTTTTCTGTGTGTGTGTTAAATATTTATCTGTATCAGTCTCTCGTGCCCATAGTACAGGTTATGCCTAGTTTGGGATCAGTTGACATGTGTGATATGTCCAGAATATTTATTATAAACTATTATTTATCTCATTATAAATTATGGTTGAATTCACCACCGCAATGGTAATAAGATATACGGAAATTTTCTTATACCATCTTAATACTTTTGTGAATGGGTCCATGGTAAGACGACAGTTGTTCAGCAATGTCTACACCTTTTTTATGTAAATTATAGTCTATTACCATTTTTGGCTGAGTTTTTGTACTCTACCTTCAGTTAAAGACATCTCATGATTATGACAAGTTGATAACATTGTAACTTCATTTTTATCTTTCCATTTGAGTACAGTCATCTGATTTTTCATTTGTTTTGCGCTTAAATTAGCATATATATAACATCTCGAGGTTAACCTCTCTTATTTCTTGTTAAAGTTCCACACAAATCATTATTCCTTGATAACATAACCATCCAGGAGGAAGGACTAGAGTACTTGCAAATTCTTCCATAGACATGGCAGTGGGAACCTGACATAGAAGATCTATTCCTATTCTCGTTGTCATTCCTGTCCCGTTGTAAGTGGGTTTTCATGTAGAGTATTTACATATTGTCTCACATTGAAAGTATCTCACTTGAAATAAAGTTATTATCATCATTAGCTGAAAGGAGTTCTACCGAAATCTTATTCCTTCCAACTTGTTTTACTCCGTCGGAGCAGATGTTGGAGAAGTTTTGGTTTGGCAAAAATTTGCCGAATCTTATGGGTCTAATTGTGAGATTTGATTTTTCGCATCATTCGCTTTGACGCATTCTTTTGTGTCTAAAACGTTTTTTTTAAATGTTGTTAGGTATATAAATTATTTTAAAAAATTGATCGTTCCGTGTTTTTTGTTTGTCGTTGTTTGTCGTTCCGTGCCGTGTTCCGCTGGGAGATATTTCGATCACTATTGCACCTCCTATTTGTCCATGTGATGGTGTAATCCTGCTCGATTCATATTTTCTTGAAACCATCTCGAAAGGGGTATATTTTACGAAGAAACCCTAATTTATTAATAAGTGTACCAGCACACGATGCCGTCACCGCGCCGTCGCCGCGCCGCCGCCGCACAATTAGAGGAATAGCGCACTAGCGACCTGGCAGCGCGGCCACGACGTGCGGCCCGGCCGCAGGGGTTGCGATTTGCGACGCGGCCAAAACCGCGGCCACAATCGTCAGTTGCACATACAGCGCACTTCAAAATGGACGTCGAGGAAATAGCAGTGCTTTTGTATCTTATAAGAAGCGTAAAAAGAAAAGGAAAAATATTGGGTTCATCCCTTGCTACGTGAAAGGCGAACAAAGGGATTATTCCATACTTATTTCACCGACCTTCAGCAATATGATGACAAGTTCTTTAATTATTTGCGGATGAGCAAGTCTTCGTTTGAAGAACTGTTAAGAAAATTAAGTCCATCAATCACCGGCACTGTAACTAAATTTCGTCCCTGCATTTCTGCCAAGGAAAAACTTGTTGTAAATTTAAGGTAAGCCTATGCCTATCTACTTTTATTCAAATGACTTCTTTACGGTCCGGTCTATGAAAAAGGATGCAGGTAGATAAGTGAGACAAGTAGGTACATAAAAGTATTTAAGTAGGTACTGTATGATCACAATCAAAGGTGCAGTTGTTCAATAAATTATTAAAAAACGTTTCAATTATTTCTGAATCTTGCGAGGCCTGAGAGTAGTTTGATTCGGGTGATTGGATAGAATTTTCTTCTCTTCCTGAATCCAATGGCGGCGGCTGTTCACTGGGACTGACAGAGAAGGGCGGCAGCTAAAGTAAAGTAAAAGTATATTTATTGCATTACACGTGAAAAAGACGGTACATACAAAATGCGTATCAATGTGTGGCGGTGGAACACTAGTTGTTGCTACACCCATCACTATCGCCGGACAGCTGCGGGGCGAGGAAGGGCGTGCGGAGAGGTGCGGTGGAAAACCGGCTCCCAGACGACGACGGCAGCCCGCGCCAGTGCCACACTGCTACGTCCGTGCGCAATACATCTCGTTCCCCTAATACCGACCTTATAACTTTCTTTCGCTAAAGCTTCCTATTATTAGTCGCGTTAACCCTTGCTCTGTACTATAGCTTTCCTCTCTCTCGCTTTCGATTCTCCCGCTGTGAACTGTAACTTTCTACTGTGCTAAACACTATATGGATTGTGCCTCAAAGTGAATACGAAGTTTTATTCAGCTACGCTCGCCCCGCTCGCCCGTATAACACGGCGCAATCCCATATCTGGTGACAACGACGTTAGATATGACAAACGAACATGCAGCTACAGTTAGCAAGGAAGACGATGCGGTGTTTTTTGACGCCGCACTAAGGGGCATTTTGACTTCAAAACCGGACAAAATTATTTGGCACTTTTATTTTACTGGAAATGAATAAAAATACGTAAATAAGTAAAAAAATCATATATTTTTATAAACTAAAAATTAACTCAAAGTTAGTCTGATTCATCTGGGTAAACAAGTCTCGATGGTTGGTCTACTTCTGTATTCAGCTCTTGTCAGCGTTGCCAACTCAACAACAGTAAATGTCGCTCTCACGCTGGTGAAAAGTCGCTAGATATCGCTAAATGAGTAATATTGAAAAAGTCGCTAGAACTCGCTAGATTTTTTATCAATTAATTACTTTCTTGGGTTAAAAAGGCGAATCTACCAACATTCGGTAGATTCACCTTTTTAACTTTGATAACGATTTTTTTTTATATACCTTTTATTTTTAATATAATTTACGGAACCAATACATTTTGTATCTGATGTTTTTGTATAGGTATAATATTGTAAAAAAATAATTTTAATAATTTTAATATTTTTTCTGACGAATCTAAGTACATGTAATATGTCTAAAGAGAAATAAAGATTATCATTATCATTATCATCATTAACCTTCATTCACCACCACCAATTAATGAAGGGCAAAATAAAAATCCATACTAAGTACCTAGATCTTTAATTTTAATCTCTCTTTATTCGTTAATATTAATTATTACTTAAACAATTCAACATATACAGTGATATAATATACATTAACTATAATTAGTATCTTATTCTAAATGAATACGTTTGATTCTATTAATCTTCGTCGGTATCGACTTCTGAATCATTGATGATTTGGAAGGGTATTGAATCGCTCAAACTTATGAGGCTTGAAGTAGATGGTTGTGGCTCATTTTTAAATGAGTACGCTTTATTTGTTCCAATCTGCCTTAAAACATCTGATGGTAGCACGTAACTGACACATGTCTTATTCATACATTTTAGTACACATCTGATCATCTGAATTTAAGGTTGCTAGCCCCATTCGATTACGTAGCTTTGATTTAACTAAATTCATCGCGCTGAAAATTCTTTCGATTTCTGCATTTGAATGCGGCAAAGATAAAACTGGCTTAATAATAAAGAAAGAAAGATAAAACTGTAAATGCAAGACTGCATAGTTCGTGGAATGGATTGTGGTTTCCGGCATCTTTGTATGTGTGAACTTCAACCCAAAAATCGATTGTATTTTGAATGTTATTCCATTTAACAAAGTTTATATTATTCCATTGTTGAGATTTTTTTTCTATTGCTGGAACACTCGTAATTCCTAATTCTCTAGCCAAGTCTATAACACCACTGTCATTAGTTTTTGTCCTCAAAATTTCGCTCACAGACAATAGATTCATTTTTGTTAAAATTTCGATATTTGGCGGAAGCCTGTTCTGCAATTCCGAGATAAGTTTGAGTGTGAAATTGATGCATCTTTTTTTAACAATTTTGATATTGTCATCACTCAAATTTAAGGTCCCGACACACTGTTCAAACGCATAGCCCAGAGTAGTAAATGGATTTATATGGCTTTCCAGAATTTCCGTTGTCAGGACGTTTACATTGGCTGGTTGGTAGACTATTCTCTTGCTGATAGATTGGAGAAGTAGTGTAAGACTATCCAGCATCTTAGTAGGATCAGTGTTCTCACCCTCAAATATTTTCAAGGTATTTTGTACTTCTCCTAGTACGCTCTGGATGTAGGTTAAATAGAGCAAGTTACTTTTATCCTCAAACATGGCATGTAGAATCTCCGCTGTGTAGCAATTTTCTCTACTTTTGCAAATGGAAAAATGCAGTTGCAGTTCATTCCACTGTTGCAAAATACGACAGACAGCTGGATATATGGACAGCCATCGAGTTGCACATACTAATTTTTAAAGGCTCCTTTCCGCAATTGATTGTTTCATATATATGTTTGTATTCTCTTTCTCTTCTTCTTTCTTTTCTTTAAATCTAGGATCGAGAACTGTGGCTTCAGAGTGTAAATGTTCGTTTTATATATTTTTAAATTTGTCATCTAGTCCTATTTTCAAGTGCTCTATAAGAATTGCAATTTGTAATGAAATAACATCTGTGTCCATTGACAACTTATTAACGTTGTTCTTCATTATTTGACAGTATACAATAACCTTCGATAATGTTACATACTTTTCGCCGCTTACTTCTTTCGTCACTTCGTAGAATATTTTTAATATAGGTACCGCCATTTCAATAATACTCCATTCGTCATTCGTCAATGCTAGCTCACTGCGTAGGAGCGCAATAGTGGAAATTAAACTGTCTTTGGCCTGTACAACTCTATCCAGCATGTCATATGTACTGTTCCATCTAGTTGGAACGTCCTGTTTTAACTTCAGCTGAGTTGTACCCAGATTTTTCTGCATAGTAAGTTTGACTTTGGCTTGAGAACTTTTTTTAAAATATTGCACAATGCTCTTTACCTTATTAATAGTCTCCGCTATTGAGTTCGGTGCTGGCGGCGTATCTTTTTTCATACCGAGGGCATCTTGGACTAACAAATTTATTTTGTGTGCAAAACATCCAATAGATCTCCATCCGCCTTCTTTAACGGCAGCTAAAATGTTAGGTGCATTATCTGAAACAACTGCACTTATTCTGTGCTCTATCCCCCACTCTATAAATACATTTTGCAAAAAACTTTCAAGGTTACGAGCCGTGTGGTTTTTGGTGTATTCTACGCACCCTAATAGATAAGACTTCAACTTCATATTTTTATCTATGAAGTGTGCTGTAACTGCAATAAACGAGTCATTGTTTATTGACGTCCATCCGTCTGTAGTAACACATACAGCTTCAGCAGTCTTTGTCCTCTTTAACTATTTCGTAAATTTCGTGGTATGTCTTTGGCAGCAAGCTTTCTGATAATGTTTTTCTTGTTGGTAGACTATACGCTGGATTCAATATTTGAACAAATTTTCTGAATTCCATGTCTTCTACTATACTAAAAGGCTGATATTCTTTGGTAATGAGCTTTAGTAATTGACGGTCAATTTCGTTATTTCTTCGAACATTCAACGGTTTTTTTGAATAAAAATATTGTTGAATTGATACATTTTGCGAAGAAAGTCCAGGTTGTTGCATATCAGCTAATGTGGTGGTCCTAGGTGCTGTTGTTAAATCAGTTAACACGTCCGGGTCCGGGATAATGCTGTGTGAAGTCTGAAGTACTCGGAGCTGAATCAGAAGATGGTGCCACTGGAGTGATATTCACGTGCACTTGTTGTCTTTCCGTTTCGAGGGGTATAGTTGGATGCTTTGTTTTTAAATGCCTTAGTAAATTACCGCCACAGCCTGGTCCTACACTCAAAAACACTGAACAATATTTACATTTGGCCTTTTTATTGTCTATTTGATCGAAATGGTCCCATATTGCACTGCGTTTCTTCCGGTGTTTTACACTATTTACACGGTCACTCATTATCACATGAAATGGCTAATATTCATCAGGATTTAGGATAAAAACAATTCAAAACGAATTATCTTAGACAACAACAAATCAACAGCCAAACTAAACAAGGGGAAATCCCCAACCAAAGTACTTTTAAAGTATAACCCAAACAAAAAATAGTCAACTCTCAGTATCAATGCTAATACAGCTCAGATTCAATTCAGAGCCTTCCCAATTTTGTAGTATAATATCGTCGCCTTAATTCTAATAAAGCGTATCTCAGAAATGACAACTGTTCTGGACGGTCAAAAAACTGTTTTTTTGTTTTAATTCTTTGACAACAATATAAAGTGATGTTCTAAACTAACAATCAAAATACTAGTATAATCTTAATTTTTAGTTGTAAAACCATTTGCTTGTCCAAGAAGCTCAATATCTGAGTTACGCTTTATTAACATGACGAATTTACTGAGATAATGCATATTAACATAAAAATTAAACTCATCATTCTGTAAAAAAACATTTATTTTTCTACAATTAAGATAGCTTAGTACTCAGATTTATTAGTAATAATATTCATTAAAATTAAGAATCATCGAAAAGTATCAAACAAAAATAAATCTCTATCAAAACAACTAAAAACAATTGAAAATAAAATAGCAATAATGTCAGTCTAATTAAAATTAGGAATCATCGAAAAGGTGTCAAACAAAAATTAAACTTCTATCAAAAAAACTAAAAAACAGAAAATTCAAACTCTTAGCCAACATTAACTTTAACTCGTACTTATACATTATACCTATTAAATCTTTAATCAGTCGTTGCCTTAGGCAAACTGTCGTAAAAAGAATGACAGTCTGTTGGCAAAATGTTTTTCAGATCTTTGGAGGTCTTTCCATTTTCTTGGCTTTAGTGGTATTCTTCCTGTGTACATTTGATTAATTGTGTAGGTACCAAGCTTCGATCTGATGGGCAACTCTTGTAATTCATCCGTAAACATGAGTTTAAATTTAATTTTCCCATCTGGGTCATATTGCAACTGCCGGATGTCGGTCACAGTTGGATCTCCAGCTTTTCTTCCAGGTAGAATGGAGGTGTATCGTTGCAGCAGTGTAAAATCTTTAAAAAACTCATGGGAAAGGTATTTTGCGTCATATTTAGGAGTTTTCTTCTTTGCATCTTTTGTAAGCTTAACATACTCGTGAGGTAGATTTATGTCGGTTTTTTTAAGTTTTATCTCAATAACGGAATGTACTGAGTCACATTCCATTTGGGTATGGCCTTTTTCCAAATATTTTTGTGTGATTATCATGTTTTCTTTCATAGCCAAGTCCAGAAGAGCATTAGCCATGATTGAGTTTCGATTCTGGGCTGTACATCATTTGTCTTATAATAGACTGCGCTAGCTTGAACTTTGGGGCAAACTTTCACGCTCTGCAAATCTACAGTAAGTACCGTAATTTTTCCATCAATAGCCAATAGTTTATCAGATTCTTTTTCTAGTCTTGCAGCCTTTTTCTTCTCAATATGTTTTTGGTAAACCTCTTCTGTCACGTTTTTAGTTTCATAACCACAGCAAATATCACACCTATCCTTCTTTGGTTTGGTAATACTCAAGTTCAGTTCATCAAACTTGTTAAAAAAAAAAACAAGTTGTGCAAAAAGCTGTCTAGTGCAAATTACGCGTTGTTTAAATTAAAACCAATAGTTGACAAAAAAACTCTAATATCTGTATATTACGCATACATTCATTCTATCATCAACTATGCAATACCAGTATGGGGAAATGCCTCCCAAATTAATAAAGTCCTTATTTGTCAAAAAAGATCCATTAGAGTTATTCATGGTCTAGGCAGACTTACATCGGCCAAAGCCTACTTTAAAAAAACTAAAATACTAACAGTGATATCCCTGTTTATTTATCGTTCCCTGTTGGAAGTACATTTGAAGAAACCAGATCTTCCTATGAAGCTACATATACACAAATACAACACTAGAAATAAAGAAAAATTGTTTGTTCCAAGAAAAAGACTCGTGAAAACCTATAACCATGGTCTCTGCCTTAAGCTTGCGATGTATAACAAACTACCCTTAGAAGTAACCCGGCTTCCCTTTAATCAGTTTAAAATAAAAATTAAATCATTTTTTGAAAATCATCCATTTTACCATGTCGCGGAATATTTAAATGTTTCATTTTCTGATTTGCATGTGGAGTAGAAACTTTAAATTACCTATCCTATAAATTATCTAAAATCTTTGTAAAATTATATGAACGTTACTTGTAAAGAACTGTAATTACTGTAAACCTGACATGCCTATGTTATATGTTATAACGAAATGGTCAATAAATGAATTGAACAAGTTGAAATTGGCTTCACCTTATCGGTTGCGCATTTTTCTTTGTAAATGCTGTAAACATGGCTTTTGCTTTCGAATACTGGTTCAATGTAAAGTTTTGTTGATGTAGATCTACAGTAATGTGATATAGGTACAGCTTAGGTATATCTTCAAAAAACTTTTGCAGATGTTCAGCTTGACTGATTCCACTGGAGGTTGGTGTCTCAGTAGTTTTTTTTACCTCTTTTGCTTTGTAGTCTCAGTTAATGCAATACCCAATTTTGCTTCTGAAATCCAGGTAAGAACCATGCGCTCTTTGATTCCTAAAGTATTCAGAAACATTTTTTTACAGACTTGGTTTGTTTTGCTTGTGAAAGCAGGTATCTTGGTCACAAGATGTAGTCCTTTATCTTTAAGAACTTGCATGTTTTCATCAAAAATTTGAATGACTGAAGTATTTAGGTCTTTTTGTACTGCTTTTGAACATATATCTGCATTTGCTCTTTTATTTCACTTTCCTCTAAATTATTGGGGTCGTGACAATGAGCCGTTTCATTTAAAATCATCATCGGATCATTTATTGTTTTGATTGTAGCACTACAGACTTTTCGTTTTGCACATCGCCATAGTTTTGATCCATCTTTATTTTTTCTCTTTAATGTGTATTCATAGCCAGCTCTACACAATAGCTCTCTACCTCTTTGGGTAATGTTAATGCGAAGAGATGGTAGCCCATGTGAACTACATGGACCTTCATTCAAATATCTATGTATATTAAAATGTAGTAAAAAAACTTAATTAAATTATATATATAATAACGTAAACTTACTCAATATACTAAATGCAGCAGCTTCGTTGATTATTTAACTCTGATCAAACACAATTAATCTCTTAAAGCTTTTATTGAGAAACATTATAATAATAAATCTTTTCCTTATGACAATTTACTTCTCAAAAAATCACTGACACCAATTCCAAAAATTCCGAGGCACCTCTTTACGAACCTTATTTTCGGCGGAGAAAGAAGCAGAAACTCCTTGATTTACACAGGGCGAAATTTCCTATGTCCAGAGTACCACAGATTAGGTAATGTTACTTCTTGGTAAACAGTAGACCAAAGAGGTAATAGTTACTTACCGAAGGGGAGCTCTTTTGTCATTGCAGTAGAATGTCATGTATTGCCACGTCACAGAAAAATCGCGCAAATATGGGAGCGTTTTTATCACCCGGAAATGATTGCATTTTTATTTTGTTTTTTTCACCTTGTTATGTAACTACACTCGAGAGCATAGAAATCGCACATAGCGGAATTTTGCTACATTTTAATTTCGACCCTTATTTTTTTTTAAATTAATGT
Source organism: Anticlea derivata (assembly GCA_947579855.1). Taxonomy (NCBI): domain Eukaryota; kingdom Metazoa; phylum Arthropoda; class Insecta; order Lepidoptera; family Geometridae; genus Anticlea; species Anticlea derivata. The sequence goes on along the minus strand of OX388276.1, from coordinate 8,811,793 downwards.
GATGTTGCAAATATAACTTAAATTAAATTGAAGTACACACTGTTAGCTTCCTAAAAACACAAAATGTCTAGCCTTGATGTTCGAAATCATAACAGTGGCAACTAAACAATAGAATGGCCTAAATTAGCTCGTTTCAGGTAGCTCGGTTTGTGGGACTTTAAGCAGGTATAAAACGATAAGGGATGATTGAAATTACATCATTTGCATACCAACTCCCAGGCAGAAAGGTCCTTTAACGAATACGTCATCTCTCTAAACAAGAAAATGGATACCACACCAGAAGCAGCGTCTCAAGTGGTTGCACTTATCGAAGCTGGACAGAACCAAAGTCAAGTGGCTCGTCAATTAAATTTGAGCAGATATGCTGTTCGACGTGTATACCAGCGATATCAGCAAACTGGTGGCTATACCAGGCGACCAGGAACAGGCCGAAAACGTGCGACAACACAGCGCGATGACCGTTTCCTTGTGAATACATCACTACGAAATCGCCGGTTGAATGCAGTTCAACTCGGACAGCAGCTCCAGGAAGTTAGAGAAGTGGAAGTCAGTCGGTGGACCGTTAGAAGAAGACTAGCCGAAGGAGATCTGACAGCGCACAGACCAGCAACTGGCCCAAAATTGACCCCAGCGCACAGACAAGCACGCCTTCAGTTTGCTCGAAATCACGTTAATTGGACTATGGATCAATGGCAGGCAGTCCTCTTCTCCGACGAGTGCAGGATGTGCCTTCATGGTAACGACGGACGAGGTAGAGTCTACCGAAGATCTGGTGAGCGTTTTGCTCAATGTTGCATCTCCGAACGGGTCGCATACGGCGGTGGTTCGTGTATGTTCTGGGGAGGCATTTCTCTGGAAGCGAAAACCGAACTTGTCTTCATCACAGGGCCCGATACCGACCGTCGATCGGGTGGATTGACTTCCCAACGTTACGTTGAGGAGATCCTGGAAGAACATGTTGTGCCCTTTTCTGGATTTATCGGCGAAAACTTCGTTTTTATGCAGGATAACGCTAGACCACACACCGCTGCTATAGTACGCCAGTACTTGGAGGAGGTTGAACTACTCGTTATGGCGTGGCCTGCTCGAAGCCCAGATCTCAATCCCATTGAGCACTTATGGGACGAACTAAAGAAACGAGTAAGAGCTAGAAACGCAGCGCCTACGAGTCTCAGAGAGCTCCAAACCGCGATCAAGGAAGAATGGGACAGCATACCGCAGGATTTCGTAAAAAAATTGATTTCTTCAATGAAACAGCGAATGGAAGCTGTTATTCAGGCTAGGGGAGGCAATACCTCGTATTAATAAATCGATACATTCACAAATTTATTGTTTTTTTAACCTTTTATACCTGCTCAAAGTCCCACAAACAGCGCTACTTGAAACGAGCTAATTTAGGCCATTCTATTGTTTAGTTGCCACTGTTATGATTTCGAAGGTCAAGGCTAGACATTTTGTGTTTTTAGGAAGCTAACAGTGTGTACTTCAATTTAATTTAAGTTATTTTTGCAACATCACATTAATTTAAAAAAAAATAAGCGTCGAAATTAAAATGTTGAAAAATTCCGCTATGTGCGATTTCTATGCTCTCGAGTGTATATGAGTGTTATATTATTTTTCCCGATCCGATTGACCTAAAGCATCGATTAAGAAAATAAAAAAATCTATGCATATACTATATATATACATATATGAAAGTGTTGAGTAGATTCTATACGCTAACGAAGTAGCGGGTAAAAGCTAGTACTACATAAAATAAATCCTGAGTTATGTAACTTGATTTTTCTGTTAACTGTACATTAAACCAAATTAGGTATATGGTCCCAGTCGACCGATTCAAAAATGTGATCAGGTAACTGGGACCGCGGTCCTAGTTATGTATGGGCCCAGTCGCCTGTATCCTCAAACTATGCAGAGTTTGATCTGACGCCTTTGCATTTCTGCCCAAATCTCGCATACGTCGTAGTAATTGGGATGGCTTTTGAGATCCCAATTCTATCTCGCCTATTAATCTTTGAAATTGCCTTTCAGCGCTCTCTTCATAGACTTGTAGTAGCCGCTCTTTCAAAACTTGGTACTTGTGATTTTCGGGTGGAGATATGAGAATATCACTTACTTGTTGAAGTGCTTCGCGTCGCGTCCCATTTTCGCAACGACCAAATTGTATTTGATCTCATCACTTTGTTTTTGCGACGCTAGAATACTCTCAACCTGAGCGAACCACAATCTAGGCATTTTGCTCCAAAAGTCTGGTATGCGGGAAGAAACTGTGATTGCAGCTAATTGAGACATATTTTCAGTTGTCCCGTCACCTTGCAGTACCTTGTCACTGCTCTCAAAATATATCGGTTGGTCATTCATTTTTCACTTTATTTACACTTTTATAAAAACTGTCTATTAAACCAATGCAAACTTTATTTCACTTTATTGTTCAAATTGTTCACGGAGTCACCAATTTATATGTTCTGTTATCCTACTTATATTAAAGCACTCTTTCGAGGTCGCTTAGTAACTAACATTCATACATCTCGCTTCCAACCAAAACAGAGAATGCCGTGTCTGAATTTAACTAAATTAAAAATTATTCAGGGGTGTCACACAGGGTAAGAAAAATATATTTTAGGAAAAAATATCTTTTAGGTTTATTAATTAAAAATTATATAAAAATTGAATGCTTAAATTTAAATGCGTAAGTCACAATCATCTCCTGTCCCTCCTTCGCAATAGTTTTCTTCTTCTTGTGAAACATTCATTTGTTCCTGTGCGTAAAGTACGTCTTTGTAAAAATTTAGGCTAGGAATATCTTTCCAGCTCGTCCCGAAATGCTTACACAATAGTTTGTTCACGTCTGTTAACTTATTTTTATTCACCGCAACCATATTAGGCATGGCTTGCGGACTAATCATGTCTATAACTTTTTGGCGTTGGCATACGTTAACGCTTTTGGCCAAATCACATTTGTAGAAGGTTTCACCTCTGACAAGAACGTTTCCAGATGTCTTTGACCTTTTTAGTATAAACCTTTTACACTGCATAAAAGCCATAGGCCATGACGTCGTTGGCTTTACGACACTTTTCACTGCATCTCTCCAGTTGTACACAGGACAATCCGCCCCAAATTTAACCAGCGTAGATGTTTCGCTGATTGTCTGACTTATTTCTGTAGGTTCTACTATTACTTCTAATTTTCGTAGTTTTTTTTTCTATTATGCCAAATTGCCGATCAGCAGGCATGTATGAGTGGCCGGTGACGGGGAAAACAATCTCAATACTTTTGACACTCTGATTTTCCAACAACCATTTGGAGCATGTTCCAATGAGAATACAATTTTAATTTTGCCCCCCGCACCCATCAGCAACCAAGCGAATATTGGTTATGCCCGTTTTGTCGGTGCTACATAAACGGTGATAAACAGCGGAAGCCACCATATTAGAATCTTTAGAGAACTCATTTTCTGTGCAATGATAAGCGAACACACGTTCTTTCGCTAAAGCTTGTCGGGAGGATCCTTCTACCATAGTGAAGTTATAATAATATAACTGCCGACTATAATATGACATTTGATCTGGCAGCTTAGGTAGAGGAAGATTTTTTTGACAGTCAAATGATATTATTTTGAGCCCATCCTTTGTTCTCTCAACTTTTCGAAAAAAGATTTTGCTCTCAATGAATGCACCCTTTTTTCAGTTATAAGCTGGTTTTTTTTGTTGAGATCTGTCTCCGTCTTTATTTTCTCGGTTAATTCTAGGCACTTTGAGCAAACGTCTGTTCTGGGGGTACCGAAGCCATTATTGTAATAGTTATTAAATACAAGGCGAAAATACGATCTTTTTACTAAAGCATTAGCATATTCACTTCCCTTGTAAATATCAGATAGTTTATTGATATTTAGTTCGGACGGCAGATACTTTCTTTCAGCCATTATAGCTTTACGACAGTAATGTGATTCAACACAACTAAGTTGTTGTATGAATTTGTGCACAGATTCCTTCAGCGGAGCAAATTTTTTATCTTTGCGATTTCCTCCGCGTTTTTCGGTAATAACCACATCGCCTGCATAATAGAACCTTTGCATGACATATGCGACTCTATGCTTTGTTACACCAAAAATTTTCAAAAAAATTTTTTGGCATATTGGCACTTCCCAAAATAACGTTATACTTTATAGTGGTTTGTTTTTTTCCTTTGTTTGTGGATCTTGGTTTAACAGGAACTATTGAAAAAAAATTTAAAAGCATGCTGTCTTGATCAGTCTTGTTAGTGTAACCATAAAACTTTTTATGAAGTAGCGTAAGCTGAGCCATGGTTAGAGATGCACACTGAAGCGATTTAGAGTTATGACTGCAGAGTCTTTCTAGTGCAGATTTTGCAGAGTATCTAACAATAATAAAAAAGCTCTAAAACAAATAGATACTAACACCATAAAAAAATAAGCAAAAAAGTTCATCCCAGTGACAACCCTGTACTAAAACTTACTTGAGTCTCTTTTGCAAAGTTCGTTTCCATTTTTCTGGATCCTTTTGCCGTTTTCGCTCAAACCTGTTAGTAACAGGGGTAGGATGACAATCCATTGTTCGAATTATTAATAAAACTCTTTAGTTGCACTGCAAAAACAATTTATAATCACTAAAAACACAGAGACACACTTGTAGGAAACTTCAACCGACGCCATCAGACCACGCGACCGCTTGGACGCCTGTGATTGGTTGACGGATCCAGAACGCCGGGTTTGATTTAAAACTACCAAAGATTGCCGCTTTTGAAACTAATGTTGAACTTTGAAGTCGATTTTGAACGGCATATTGCCGCATTTGATATAGTTTAAGAATTTTTTTAATGTTATTTTAAATTCTCTAAACGGCCATACCATTATGTCATTTTTGACAAATTTGACAGATTGCCGACTTTGATTTTATACGACTCATTTACAGGGTGATTGGGGTTCTCTAAGCGACCTCGGCTCAGCGCGACACCTCACGGGAACGCTGGAATGCTGGCTGGGCTAGGAATTCTGGCATTACCGATAAACACAGCCAGAGCTTCTCGTACATTTAGAAATTACTATGGAATCCACTAACAATTAATTTTACTAACCATTTCCGCACTCAATGAATGAAAGTTCTTTCTATTGAAGTATAAATGTTCAACTTGGGACGGGTTGACAATTGCTACATGAGTGCAGTCTTTGCATCCGAATATCCCTGGGAGTTAAATCTTCTTTGAAACCTGTAATAACATTATTTTTATATAGTAGGTATTGAGGCAGTGTTGCCAATGAACATTTTTAGGCGGCCGTGTATATAAGGTAAAAAAGCCGTGTTTATATGGAAAAAGATCATCGGTGGGCCGTGTCATTGCTTAAAAAAATAATTAATGATAATTTAACGTTTTTATTTATTATTCCTCCTCATTGTACCAAGACTGTGAATGCCCTCCTTAGCCAGATATTCCAGCAAACGAAGCGAGGTGAAATAGTTATCAAAATATAGCCGAAAACTCTGGTTTCTTGGAATCATGCGCGCGAGTCTCGTGACAACGTTCGAAGATGCTCCTAAATCTGGCTCTTCAGGTAATATAACATTTTCCTTACCAGTTTCAATCTCCGTTTTATAGGCGAACCTTGAAACACCACTCAGCACGAAAATTGTATAGCCCCATTTATGCGGTTTGTTAGGATTGTACCTTTTCAGTGTATTTCGTGCTTTGGTGGAGCACATTTGCTCATCAACACAAAGGTGCTCTTCCATAGGGACTTTACTGTAGGCTGCATTCAAGGTGTCCACCACTGGCCTTATTTTTTAAATTCGGTCATGTTCTGGGTTGTCCCTGGGAAGATTCTTGCTATTGTCATTGAAATGCAATGTCTGGCGAATTTTTTAGAATTTGTTCAGTGCCATAGTCTCCTTTATTAGTGGTGTACCAAGAATTGGACCCCAATGGTTATTAGCTCTTGGTAATTGTATAATAGACATTAAATAAACCACACCGAGGAATTGCCTGATATCCATTTCTGTCAAACGACAAGAACTATTTGGATTATTCTGCACTTGACAAACCTTTACGGTTTGTCTACTCTGTAATTTTCCCGGTTAGTTTTTGTGGAAAGAGATAAAAAAAGAGCTGTATGGGACTCTCGAGCTCAAGAATATCCGAGTCTAAGGTTTTGTTACCTGTAAAAGTGAGCTGTTCGGCATTCAACTCAAGGTTCTTCTTTTTCCAGCGTAATTTCAAAGGTGCGGGCTTTTTCTTAGGATGTGTTTGGTGTGAACCTATACATTCATTGTTCTGAGCTGCAGATGGTTGAAGAACACTTGAGGTTGATGCAGTCATTTCCGTGCTGATAGATGGTGTTTCCTGATCAGCCTCTAAGGTTTCTATTATAGAATCCATGTCAATGTCTGATTCCCCATCGAATATTTCCATTTCGGGTATAAATTCAGGGTCTTCGAGGCTATCGTCCAAACCGTCTCACTGTCTGCACCATCCTGAAGCGCAAGGTCAATGTCATCATCAGCCAGAGTCCGCCTACGACCCCTCCTGGAACATGAAAAAACTCAAATAAACAAATGAAAATCTAATACCAAATTACCCCCCTATCAATGTAGACGACGACCAACAAACAAATCGCACGCTTAATATAACACTGGCTTAACTCAAAAAAGTAAGTTTTTGGTAAATTACGAATAACGTTCCTGTAATGACTACCTAGTCCACTTATTTTAGGATAGCATACAAATTAACTAGGTAAATACATTTAATTTATTTATTTCGGATAGTGAACCTGTCTCTAGTTTTAAGTCGATTATTTAATTTAATTTGATGTATTATTATATATATCGCCCCTTTAAAAATAAAGAGGAATAACTCAAAAAACCAAAAGTTAGGGAACACGCGTTTAAAGTTTTGCACGTTCGGCGCGCGCTATACTTCGGTAAATTTTTACTATTTCTGTAATTTTTTTAAATTAATATTGATGTCAGAGCAAAGTTAAATGATTAGCCTTTAATATTTCCCATAAAAACCATAGCTTTTAAATGGTGAAGCACAGGTTTTAAATGGTGAAGCTTCAAAAAAAAAATGTCTGACTTATGTCGTTTTATGATTAAATTTGAAGATAGCCAACCGATTTCTACACGAATTATAATCAATAAGCCTCTTTATTTTTTATAGATACTTGAGATATTTGTATAAATTAAGATTTAATTCTCTTTATTAATAAAACAATTCCATCTTAAGCACTTTATATTTGAATACTACGTTTTTTAATTAAATTATTGAAATTTATTTACATTTTAGTTGTTGGATTGAAGAAAGTTTTTAACTGAAAATCAAGAAAATTATTGTTATTAGTCATTTATTATAAAAAAAAACATTAAAATCAACTATGTAGGAACTTGTTTATTCTTATATTTATCTAGGTACTCTTATATTATCTACGATAATATAGTAGGAACTATAACAATCACTCTGTGAGATCAAAAAAGTCAACTTATTATTAAATGATAATTAATGTAATTAGTATTATCAATCAGTTTCAAATACCTATGTACGAACTAAATAATACCTTATTCATCTAAAGTTTTTAACAATCAGCCTTGGTACTCATGAGGTATTTTTATAATCACAAAAACTTAATACAAACTTAAATTCTACAATATGGTGTTGTAAAAATTGGCATAGTATGAAGGGATCAGTCCTTTAGTAATAAGCTCTTTTAAGTCCTTCTTTTTATTTGCACTCGGTTCCTGTTTTCGCGTGTATGCCGTTTTCAGCGTGATTTCACTGAGGGACATCATTTTTTTTCTCTTATTTCTAACGTCTACCTCTTTATAACATTCTTCTTCATACGATGTTTTGTAGCCGAATCGAAACGGATTATCTTTTGACATTTTGAGTTTTTTTATCTCGTTCCAGTTCACGTTTTGTCCATCTGTGTTGGTGTTAAAATTATAGCCCCATTCTTCTTGTAAAGTTTTAGCGTCTATAAATGAGTCGAATGTTAGTTCGTGGACCATAATAGCTGGTCTGCTTTTTTTAGTATTCTTTATTAATGTTATGTATTGATCAGGACTATAAATAGGCCCAGATTTCAAGTTTTTCTTTACTTCTCTTTCAATAAGACTGTGGACACTATCTGCTTCGTTTTGAGTATGACCTTTGATTAGAAATTTATGTGTGATGCTGTTTATATTCAAACAATGAACAGCATACATGTATAAAGTAGCCATGTATTTATTCTTATTCTGTCCGCAACAGTTATCCGAATAGAATATGACATTTTTTTCCCCAACATTGTCTTCTTCATGTATTGATTTCTTCAAATAGTCCCAAACGCATGTGCCAATCTCTATGGCTCCTCGTTTTGCATCAGTCTCTGACCAAAAGTAGCAATGAACATTATTATAGGCTTCTTTTCTCTCGTCTTTATTAGTTAGTTCTGTCAGTGTTAGGTTATAGCTGTTTAACTTTGACTTATAGTAGAATGCCGAAGTATCACCTCTAGGACATTGTAGCACAGCTTCTAAGTCGTAAATAACGACTTTATTATCATCATTTACGTTTTTTCGATCTTTCAGTTTTTCTTCCCTGCTCAAGCTCTTCTCTTTTAAATGTGTTTGGTATTTCTCTTCAAGATCTTTTTTTTGTTCATCGTTCGAATTAGCATAGGCTACACATAGGTCGCACTGCTCCTTCTTCGGTTGGAAAAAACCCAGATTAAATTCTTTTGTAAATACTTTATAGTACGCCATGTGATTACCAGTTTCCTTATTTTTTTCTATTTGCTGTTTGACGAAGTCCCCATATAGGTCTTTGATTGTTTTCCCACCGTCAATATATTCTCTAGAAGAAGTAGCTCTTACATAATGAGATTCAATCCGAGGAATTGAATTTATATGTTGTCTGATGTCATTGTAGAAGTCTGTACTAAGCTTCTTATGCTGTCCATGTTTTCCTCGCATGTCTTCAAGCATTAAGCCGCTGCAGTTTGCTTTACTTTGTATTGTGTGTATCATCCTATCAGATATATCCAAGGTGCTTTTGAAAAACTTTTTACACACCCTTATTTTCTTATTATTCACGGTGAGGTAATATGCTTTATTTGGACTACGGGGTTTTTCAGCATTAGTATATTTATATTTTGGCTGAACATCGATCATACACGAAGATACATAGACTCGCTGCTTAGCCAAATCACCCAATTTCCAATATACATAAAACAACTCGTATCTGTCTTCCATATTAATATTTTCTTTTCAGTGCAAGGTTCTTTGAGGCAACGTCTTGGAATGATTTTGCTAGTTTTAGACATTGACACATACGATTTTCCTCGACTTCTCAATCGTTTGGCACGGTTTTGTTTCCATTTTTCAGGTTCTCTGTTACGTTTGCGGCCTCTTTGACTAATCCCAGTATCAGAACCAGGACTTGATGAATCAGAGCTTTCTGCCACCAAATAGTTCCGCCTTCTTTCAGCAGCAGCGTTAGCAAACCTGTCTTCGAAGTTGTAGGTTGGATCTCCAATGTCGTCATCAAAATCACTCTTATCGGTGTACAAAGGAGAGATTGCGAGGGGAAGATTGACAGCGGAAGCCCTTTGATTTGTCACATTTACGTTAGCTTGTCCCTGAAATATAAACTGCAAATAAAGCTCAAGTGCATACAGTCAACTTTAATTAAAATATAAGTGATAAAAACTCAGAACACTTTGCTTAAAAAAAAATGTTAGGGCCTTACAGTCAACGAACTATCTGAATCCGAGGATGATGAACAGCTCGTAGCTGTTGTTGAGCTCGAAGACGAAGAGCTCGAAGACTACGCTTTGAGTAGTATCACTGTCGTAGTTGTATTCAGGTACAATACTTTTGGCATACTTAAAGTCTATTGCATTCTGTGACCTGTCGCTTTTTGTTGAAACGAGCTGTTGCGTGACATATAAATGGAAAAATGTTAACCACTGATTAATATTGCTGAAACAAAGCACAAAAACAAGTAGGAAAGGAACTCTAAATTAATGTTAAAATAACTCACATTAGATGAGCGGCTCAATTCAATTACTTCGTTTGAAGAAGATGTAATGTGATGTTGACCATTTTCTTCAAGTTCCTAAAACAAAACAAATAAGATTAAAATAGATACTCGTTACTTACCTATATTACAATGATTCAGTATAATGTGCATCATAATTATACTCACATCCATCGGTCTTGTGTTTGTTTCACTTAGAACAGCATCACTTTTATTTTGCACGAGTTGTTCTTTCTCAGATGACATTATTAAACTTGGTGAAACAGATTGGTTATCACACGTCTTGGTGTCAATAAGATCCTCTACATCCTTTTGTGCTTGTTCAGTATCCTCCTGCACCTGATAAATCAAAGTTATAAGCATACAATACGCAAGCGCGCGCCTTCGCGAACTAATAGGTGAATCAGTAAAAAGGTAGTACCTAAACTTTATCAACAAAAATGAACTCAAAAGTGTTGGTTACAAATATCTAGTACAAATCGCTTACCATCACGTCAGGAGACACTTGCTGACGACCCAAGTTTATACGTTCACAATCTTCTTTATGCGTCTTTGATTTTTGAGAAATTGGTACAGTGTTCTCGTGAACAAGACCCAAAATTTTTCGACTTCTCCAAGAGGCCATCTTTGAAACTCACCACCTGATTAATGCGAAAGGGTTTTTATTAAACGTTTAAACGTTTCAATCAAATTATGCAATATTTTAATAGTACACAGCAATAACATCAAATGAGACTTGGTTTGCAACGTGTTTCCAATACTAAACTAGCGCATAATTAAATGCTACAATCAATTTGCTCCCCTTTTAAAAACTAAAACGAAACATTTCAGATTACTTCTCGTAAAACATGTTTTATTTAAAACTAAACTGAATTAACTCTAAATCTTTCAAGAACAAACTCGACATTTTTAAAACTAAAGTGAAGTAAGTCCAAAATGTTCACTTTACTTAATAATTAAATTATGTTTACAGCCATACCTTTAATGATAAAACTAAGTATTCTGTTTTTTTCCGCAAAAATTCCGGCGTAACCGCCATCACAGCCGATGCATCACTGAATCATTCACTTTACCATAATCGACCTTATCGCCGCGTTTTGTGGAAAAGAGACGACTGATAGTCTATTTCGGTCATTTAGCTCCAATTGGAGCGCCGGTTGGACTGTACCAATTCTCCTCGCGAAAAGGATGCGTTTTATTAGAAAAAGTCCAAAACCCAAAATTTTGAGTTAATTCTCTTTATTTTTAAAGGGGCGATATATATTTTTTTAATATTTGTTTTTTAGTTAAGTCTGTTTACTTTCAAAATCAATGCAAATTAGTTCTACTACAAATGTCTTAGTTCGTTTTTAGTCTGTCTTCTTTGATTGATCTTATTTATTTTATGTTCTTAATTACGATATTGCTTGTTTATTAGTAAATCAATAGAAAACTTTTTCAAGTTGTCTTTTTATTCAATAATTATGATTAACAATTTACCTGAGATCAACATTTTTTTAAAGTTAGGTACTTATCAAACTATTTAGGAATCAGTTACACTTTGGGAATCAGTCTCACTCAATAAACATAAATTGACATGGTGTTACGTCTTTGGCGGACGTACCGATGCAAATAAAAGCCCAATAATCAAAGAAATTGCGTATATATAATTTTAATTGAAGTTTATTGGTCTCGACGAAGGTCGAGATGGTATTGGTATGACTAGCACATTTTTACACAGAGTAAAATCCGCCTGTCAAAAGTAAGTAGATACAAATGAATGCATTAGATGTGACATTGCTATTGCATTTCTGTAAGGTGAAAGCTTATGCTTGAACATATTCCCGGCCGTTGAAAGATCATTTTCAACCCTGAAGATCCTCCGAGGTAGGTAATTTGCAGAGCCGTACTAAGGACCGACGCACACTGCCTTTGTTGGTGATGACGTCCGCTACTTGGGATACTCCGTCGGAACCAGTGATGAGGCGTTCGACGCGGCCGAGCTTCCAAACGAGAGGTGGAGCATTGTCGTCAGCAAGGAGCACCATGTCTCCGACATTCAGCTTCGCTGTATTGCTTCTCCATTTTGTCCTTTGCTGCAGCTCAGACAGATATTCCTTCTGCCATCTTTGCCAGAAGTGCTGCCTTATCTTTTCGAGGCGCTCATAGCGTTTAAGCTGGCTTTCTTTGAGCTGTCCCAGGTTCGGTGCAGGCGAAGCAGTCAACGGTCTCCCGATGATGAAGTGCCCTGGGGAGAGGGAGAGGAAATCGTTAGGACTGGATGATAGGGGACACAAGGGGCGACTATTCAGAATTGCCTCCACTTGTGCAAACAAAGTAGATATTTCCTCAAAAGTTAAGTGACTATTGCCAATTACACGTTTAATGTGATATTTAGCTGATTTCACGCCGGCTTCCCAAATTCCACCGAAATGAGGAGTGTAAGCCGGTATAAGCGAGAATTTGATTGATTGTTGACTTGCAAAGTCAACAAGGTAGTTGGGTTTGTTGCAAAAAAATCCTATTTCTTTCGACGCAGCCACAAAGTTACCTCCGTTGTCACAAAATATTTCAGCTGGTTTACCTCGGCGTGAAATAAATCGCCTGAGGGGTCATTATGAACGCGTCTTTAGTTAAATCACTGACTGCTTCTAGGTGAATACATTTAAAACGCAAACAAACAAATAGACACATATAGCATTTAATCACACGACATCCACGGCCCTTGCGATTTATAATGTAAAATGGGCCGGCAAAATCTAAACCAACAGATAAAAATGGGTAATCTGAATTGATGCGCTGGGATGGTAAATTTCCCATTTTGGGTTGTAAAGTTACACCTCGTAAACGCCTGCATCGCACGCAGTTATTGGCTGTGCGCCTTGCGAGACACCGCCCGTTGATAGGCCACACTGATTGTCTCACAGTTGCTAACAATAGCTGCAGACCAGCGTGCATGTTGTTTACGTGTTCTCTCTCAAAATATAGTTTAGTTAGTCTTCCCCTCATGGGCCACCATGTTACGCCTCTGGCGGACGTACCGATGCAAATAAAAGCCCAATAATCAAAGAAATTGCGTATATATAATTTTAATTGAAGTTGATTGTACGAAGGTCGAGATGGTATTGGTATGACTAGCACATTTTTACACAGAGTAAAATCCGCCTGTCAAAAGTAAGTAGATACAAATGAATGCATTAGATGTGACATTGCTATTGCATTTCTGTAAGGTGAAAGCTTATGCTTGAACTCATGGCTCTATAAACATGAGTTCAATTTCCATAGTCACCTTAAGTTGACCATTAAGATTTCATGATTACAAAATGGTATTATAAAAATCTGCGTAGAAACTAGGAATCAATTTTTTTGCGATCTTTTTTCTTGTCTTCGCTAAGTTCTTGCTTTCCTGTGTAAGCTTTTGTCGGTGTTAGTTCGGACAAGGGTAACAGTTTTTCTCCTATTTCTGATAGACACCTCTTGGTATTCTTTGTCTTTGTAGGAGGTCTTTACAAAGAATGAAAAGGGCGCACTTTTGACTACCCGTATTATTTTCAGATCATTCCATGTCACAGCATTCCCATTTGTAGTCTTATTAATGTTGGGACCCCAATCTTCTTGAAGCTTTTTTAAATCTAAAAACGAATCAAATGTCTGTTAATGCACGTAGAATTTCTTTCCCTTTTTTTTTTGCGTTTTTGATTATGGCTACGTATTGATGAGGGGAATATATTGGCCCTGACTTCAGATTCTTTTTTATTTCTTTTTCAATAATGCTATGAATGTTATCCCCTTCATTTTGCGTGTGGCCTTTTATTAGAATTTATGGGTGATCGATTGGATATTTAAGTGAGTCACCGCATACAGGTAAAGTGCCACCATAAATTTATTTTTATTTTGGCCACAGCAATTGTCTGAATATAGTACTAAATGTAGGCCGCCTTCGTCTGTTGTTTCAAGAGAAAACTTCTCAAACAGCTGCAACAAACAAGTGCCTATCTCGTTCGCCCCTCGTTAAGCATCTGTCTCGTTCCAAAAAAAGCAGCTTACATCGTCGTACGCGTCTTTAGCATGGCCTTCGACTTTCTTGTTTAGAGAGGTGACTGTGAAGTTGTAGACTGTTCAGCTTCGATTTGTAGTAAAAAGCCGATGTGTCTCCTCTAGGAGATTGCAGAACAGCTTGCAGGTCAAAGACAAGGACTATGTTCTTACCATCTATTTTGCAACGGTCTTCGTGTTTCTCTTGACGACTCAACAGTTTTTCCTCCAAATGTGCATCATAAGCAGTGATAGGAATAGACGGGGCTTATATGCCTAAACTTCGAGGAACAGAGTAAAGAATCGGAGACTTCCTTACGACAATATTTTTTTCGGCCCGAATTTTGGGACTAGATTCGGAACATTACTGAGGTATTAAAAATTTATGTTATTTCGAATAAGTAGTTGGTCTTTATTTACTTAAAGTTTGCGACTAGACATAACATAACACAAAATAATCTGAAGAAAAAAGCCTTCATAAGTGTTATAGCTATTTATATACAAAACTAAAGCGGTAAAAGAAAAATAAAACACAGTGAATATTCTTGTAACAAATACATGTATATTTTAATTATTTTTCAACATAATTATAATTGGAAACATGAAACAAAATGTACAGACGGAATAACTTAAATTACATAGTGTACCTACTCTATGTTTACATAAGCAAATATTGCAAATAGATTTCAATGTTGTACTTGTCGACGTTGAGAGGTGTTAATTTTAACTCAAACTAGACTTTTATTTATTTATTTTACTCATGTCGAGGGATGCGATTTTAACTAAAATCATAGCACTTATTAATAAATTAACATTTGAAGTAGGACAGTCAGTTTTATTACTGAACTACTTCTGTTCGGTTAAGTTAAGTATCAAACTTAACTTGACGCATCGAAGATTGGTAAGAATTTAGAAAATGTTCATTTGTCTTAAAAAATACCAAAAGAAATTGTAAAAGATTTTCCTTTAATCATCTTGATTCCATATGTCAAGTTCAGTATCAGAACCAAAGTTTTCTTTGTCAGAAGAGTCATTTGAGTTAAAATACACAATCATAATTTTTTCTATATTTTCAACTTTCAGGCGATTTCGTTTTATGTTAAGAATCCATTTATAAGTTGAAAACGACCTCTCAACATCAACTGAGGTCAAAGGCGCGTACATATGGTATGATCGATCATCCATTCCTGCTGTTATTGCGTCACATATGTCTCTAATTTTATCTAGATCGGGATTTCTGGATATAACAGCTTCAAGTTTATATTTTATGTGCTCAGACGAACACCAGCTTAGCACAGTTGTCTTATGGTCAAAGATCTCGAAGGATTCCACTAGAGTTAAATTCGATTTTTGTAGTTTTTTTAACCCAATTTGCACATCTTTAAAAAATTCCTCAATATTGTCCAAGTCCGACTTCAAGTTTTCTTTTTGATGAACAGATTTGGCACACCTAATAGATAACGCGTCGTCACTTCTTAAAAGATTTACTATTGTTTTAATTTGATCGTAATATTTTACATAATATGACACTGCCTCCAACCAAGTACCCCATCTTGTAATAACGGGCTGTGGAGGAAGTGGCATGTGGGGAAATTTATTTTTAAACAATCGCACTCTATTAGGTGATTTTAAAAATATTTTTTTTACGTTTGAAATTAGTTCATCTACATCTGAGTATTCGGATCGTATTTTTTCTGCCACAAGATTCAGTGCATGTGCCAAGCAAGTGACGTGTATCATGTTAGGTAAATATTTTTTCAAAGCACGTCCTGCCTTCAGCATATATGCTACACTATCAGTACATAATACAGCAACATCTCCTACTTTGGATTCATACGAATCGCACCACATATTTTCAAGGCAGTCTATTACAAATTGGGCAATTGTGTTCCCATTAACAATTTCTAGTAGCTTGCACGCAACTAAAAATGGTTTTTTTGTAATCGCATTTAAGGGTTTTACAAGAAAATGTACCATATACCTGCCTAAAAAATCTGTTGTCTCGTCTAAAGATATCCACAGCTTTTGATTTGCAGTTTGGTTGTAAATCGAGTCCATGGTACCATGGTACCCATGGTATATTACATAATATAAGAAAATGTACCAGGTCCAAATAAAATTCTTCATGTGGTTTCTTACTTGTCCCTTTGTGTTTCAGACCTTCAATATGCCTCTTGACACCACTAAGTTTAGCTGTTATACTTATTTCGCACTTAGAACAGTAAATCAAGTAACTAGCGGGGTCGTAATATAATTCAGGGTGATTTTCAATCCAACTTCGTACTGTTGCCACCTTAGGCTTGTTCGCCATCTCTAATCTGACTGGTCTCCAAAAAGAGGTATAATAGCGAAGTACCTAAAACAAAACGTGTGACTGTTGTTGAAAATGTTTTTTCTTCTATTTTACAACTATTATTAAAAAGAACATTCCGAAAAAATAGAAGATATTTATTATATTTTGCCATTAGTCAAAATGTCATATAGAAAAATTTGTCTGCCCATGACCATCCCACTGTCTCAACTATTGGCAGTCAACCAAAACCTGCACTAAACAGCTCTCTCAGTCCGCGTGAACACATAATTTTAGCATAAATATTAAAAAAAACAAATAAAGTTTGACTCACCGTATTATTTGATGTAGACAGACAGGACCAATATTATTGTATCGTAATCCATTAATTCAAGCCAAGGTAGTCGTATTAAGAAGATCCAATAAACCGTGCAAAAAAACGTGCAAGGGTCAAAAACAATATTCACAGAAACAAAACAGGTTGATGCGCACTCAACAGACCGAGGTACAGGAGTGAGAGTAACCTGGGCGGCGCCGAGGGTAGGTATATAGACCACCCCACGCCGCACAGGCATGCAACCACCTGAATTTTATTTATTATTTCCAAGAATAGATAACGAAATGGGCAGCTCGTATACGTAAACATGAACTATTTGCTTGGTCGCTCGCGCAAAATGACCTTTTTATAGATTTTTTAAGTTTAAGTGTGTTACTGAACAATGTTTGCCATTATTTTAATAATGATATTACGCACATTTTCAAATATTTCACCTTTTTATTATCCTTTCGCCGAGGGGCGTACGGGGGTCGGAGGGCTTTTGCCGATTTTTGAAATTAAAATGCTTGTTTCTCATAAAATAGTATGAATTTATTTATTTTGTAAAAGATTACCTACGTTTGAAAGTTTTAAGATCAATGTTATTTACAAACTGTTCTCCAAAAAAAAAAAAAACGGAAAATTTTGTAGATGTAACGACTCTATGTTTTGTTATATCTAGACGCAAGTGTTTCATCTGTGAATATCCCAGAAACCTGACGCCTAGGACACTATTTTAATAGGCATTTTTTATTTATTTTAGTGTCTTCTATCCGAATATATAGAATATCTAGAGAATAACATTTATTTTGTGCCGCGACTTTGAAAAAAACATACCGGTTAGGGCCACCTCCATACAAAAATCTTCAAATCCCTTTAGGTAAACATGGACCAACTACTTATTCCAAATAAAATACATTTTAAATGTAACTAAGTAATGTCCCGAATCTAGTCCCAAAATTCGGGCCGAAAAATTTTTTGTCGTAAGGATTCTTTACTCTGTTCCTCAAAGTTTAGGCATATAAGCCCCGTCTATTCCTATCACTGATCATAAGATTCCTGCATTGCTATTTTCTGTTCCGCAGTTGAATTCAAGTACTGTAAACAAAAGTCACATTGATCCTTTCTCGGTTGGAAAAATGAAATATTGTACTCTTCTGTAAACACTCTGTAAAATGTACAGTATTTTCCAGTGGGTTTGTTATTCTTCTGTTGAGCTTCCTGAAAATCTCTGAAGAGTTCTGTAATAGTTTTACCGCCATCTATGAATTCACGGCTCGATGTTTGTCTCGTGTAGTGCGATTCAATTCGATGTATAGCTTCAATGAATTTTTTAATATCGGCTATGACTGTTTCATCGACCCTTATGTGATTGGAATGCTTTCCCCTTAAATCATTTTCTATTATGCCATTCTCGTCTACTTTTTCTTTAACTGTGCGTATAGCACGATCAGAAATATCCAACGTTCTCATGAAAAACGTTTTACAGACTCTAATAGATTTACCCTGGACTATGAAATGGTATGCTTTGTTGCATTTCCTTGGATGTTCTGCGTTTGTATATTTATACTTTGGAGTGATGTCAGTCATACAATACATTATAAACGATCTTTGAGCATTAGATTCGCCGATTTTCCAATAGCTATCAAAAATTGCTTGTCGTTGCTCTTCAGTCATCTTCTCAGAACATTCCAAATATTTGTCTGTACACGGTGGGTTGACAGAGCGAGATCTAACTGTCTTATCATTCTTGTGTTGTTTGCTTGGTTTGATTCCTTCCCTGAATTTCGTATTCTTTTTGCCTGATTCTGTTTCCAATTTTCCTCGTTCTTTTTACGTTTTCTTCCTTTTTATTTTTCTACTTCTTCTCCTATAGTACTTTCTTCAGCTGTCGAACTTTCTATGAGTACTTGAACTCTTGATTCTTCAGTAGATGTAGATCCATCTGTGTGGGCTGCTTGATGCGCACCAAAAGTCTGCAGCGTGGTTATCTCATTCATATTATCTATTATTGCTTGTTCCATGTTTTGTTCACTACAGAACGTTTTGGAACTATCAGTCGAAGATCCTGATGACGATGAAGAAGAACTCGAGGAACTACTGGAACTGGATGATCTTGACCGATGTGCATCACAGCATCACAGTTTTCCATAAATATGACATCTCTACTTATCTCAACTTTGTTGTTTTTTAAATTAAACAACCTGTAGCCTTTGGATTGTTCACTGTAACCTAGGAATATCATTCCATTTGATTTTTTATCCCATTTTAAGCGTTTTTCCTTTGGAATGTGTACATAGCCTTTGAACCAAATATTTTCATGTGAGAAATATTTGGCTTCTTTCCAGTCCAGGTTTCTTCAGGTGTTATGCCTGAAATCACTCTTGATGGAGACCTATTGATTATGTAAGCTGCTGTGGCCACTGCCTCGGCCCAAAATCGTTTGTGCAACTTGGCATCTAATAACATGCATCTCGCTCTCTCCACCAAAGTCCTGTTCATACGCTCAGCAAGGCCATTCTGTTCGCTTGTATATGGGCTGCTCCGCTGATGTTGGATACCAGCCTTGGCTAAAAATTTCAAAAAATCATTATTCACTTATTCTGTGCCATTATCAGTCCTTATTGTTTTAATTTTTCTGTCCAACTGATTTTCTACTCTGTTTTTGAAGTTTTCGAATACGGACTTCACATCTGTTTTATTTTTTAGAAAATAAACAAAAACTTTTCTTGAATAATCATCAATCAATGTTATGAAGTACCTAGCGCCACCTATTGACTTAGTTTCCATTGGTCCGCATAGGTCTGAATGTACTACTTCTAACAATGCACTAGCTCGGGAACCACTACTGGGGAACGGTAATCTAGTCTGTTTTCCTTCAATACAAGGTATGCAAGTTTTAGTACTTTTTGTGTCTACTAGTTTTATTCCCTCAGCACATGACTCTAGCCTCTTCAAATCAGGAAAATTTAAGTGACCCATGCGTCTATGCCATGTATTTATATCATTATCAGATACTGCCATTTTTACCTGGCACTTTCAGTGTTACATTTCCACAGCTTACCACATCCAAAGATTTGTTATCGGCTATTTTGATAGATTTTACTGTAGATGTTGACTCGTTCTCCAGCCAGTCCCGGTGCATTGTTAAGTGCATCGATGCACCGGAATTCACAAACCAGCTGTTTGAATGATTTCTACTGTTGGCTGAAAAAGCTGCAATAAAACCACTATTAGTATTATTGTTATTACTTTTGTTCTTTTTAAACCAGCATGATTTACTGAGGTGCCCATTTTTATTGCAATTGAAGCACCGAGGGCCCTTAGTCTTTTTGTCCTTTCCTTCCTGATTGGCTTTTTTTGTCATTCTCTTTATGTTTTGTATAAAAAGCAGATGACTCTGAAGACTCGGAAACCTTCACTTCCTGTAAAAGTTTTGTCTTAATAAAATCTGAGGATATTTTAATACCAGAGCTTTCAATGCCCATTATCATAGGCTTGTACGTGTGCGGCAGACCAGCGAGCATCAGTGTGCCCAACCATTGGATGCAGTTAAGCATAGTGAGTCCAAGCGCCATTTTCAGTTTTGTGGGAAATGACATAAACGCGTTTTTATTGGCAGGAGATATGCATTTGAATTTTATGAAAGTTAATCTATGTATATCGAAGTTTATTTTTGTGATTTAACATGCTACAGAAAAAAAAAACAAAACAAGTGTTTATTTTGGAAGATATAGCTAAAAATGCACTTGAACTCTCGATAAATATAATGTTCTCATTTTGCAAAACGAGTCCCTTGTCCTTGTCCCAATGTCCCTTACATTTATGTCCTTTAGACTCCTCATGCGTAACTCAATTAAAATGAAAAGATCGTTTCCAGCTACTAGCTAAAAAAAATCCAGCTACTAGCTAGAAATCTAGACAGACAAATGCTAAGTGCATCTTAAACTAGGGTAGTAGGGATTGAGAAACATAAATAAAAATCTATTGAAATGGAACAGTTAATATGTAATTGTAATTTCCAAAAAATAACTAAATTAAAAAAGAACAATCCCATATGTTTCAGCTTTCTAAGACAGACAGACAGACAGATCAGAGACACAAAGAGACAGACAGACGATTGATGATGATATTTATCAACACCAACCCAAAAACATGTCGAGTAAGATGGAGTATATCTAACTCTAATCTTCTTCGACATGTTCTGGATCAAAATCTAAATTGCCATCAAACCCTTCAATATCATCTTCAATCGTTTCGTCTGTAGTCAAATTTTTATTTTATTATTAATTCATTTATTTCGGTTGTTCACCATAATTGTTAGTACATTTATCTACCTATAAACTATGTTAGTAACCATAAAAATACAAAAAAGATTTATAAAATGACAAAGCATCATTTGGGATATAAGGGAAGAGCGACTTTAAATCCTTTAGTTTTTTTTCTGAAACAGGCTTTCCATTAGGCCAAAGCGGTTTAATCATGCCTTTAAAACTTGTGTGTCCTTTTCTACCTTTCTTTCTCTCTATATCAATTTCTACACTTTCTTCCTCTTCTAAAACAGTTGTCTTGACATTTATTTTGAATGGATGATCTTTTGTTAACTTTATTTGCCTTATTTTCAACCAATTCACCTTGTCGCCCATGCTATTTTTTTTTCTGTTGACAATAGCTTTTTCCATTTCTTCAGTGCTTATGAAATCGGTTTTATCCATTTTTATGGTTTTCAATGGATTTTTTGTTCTGCAGCTTGCCATAACATTCATGTAGTCTTGTGGAGTATAAAGTCTTTGTTGTAGTTTCAACGCCTTTTCAACGTCACCAAAATCGTTATCATTTTGTAAGTAACTATGGCCTGGTATCAAATAATTTAGAGTTATTTTTTCTAATGTAGGGTGCTCTTCGAGGATAGCTTTCATCATCAGGACTATTTTTATATTTCTGTTTTGGCCTCCGCAACTATTGGACCAAAGAATTAAGTTTTTGACCGTGGGAAACTGGTCACTAAGTATGTGTTTCCTTAAACATGACCCTACCTCTTGGGCCCCTCTGCCAGCTTCTCCTTCCACCCAAATGTAACAAAAACTTTTGTTACTTTTTCCGGAATATATGCCGGCGTTGTACAGCCATAGTTGTCTCAAATAAAAATCAATATTTGTGGGTATTCTTGGCATAGGAAGAGTTTTTTCCAAATCAAACGTCAGAACTTCTGTTTCAGGGTCAGATTTAGAATTTTCAATATCTTTATTCATTGCTTTGCGTACAGACTCAGCCTTTTCACAGTGTTCATTTTTTTCTTTAGTCAAATTTTCCTTTGTAGCTCCTGATTCATTGGTAATTAATATTTCTAGCTTGTCACATGTATTACAAGTATCTTTCTTGAGTTTCTTCCTTCTTAAATTGAAGTTTGTGTAAAAATTTTTTTGTAAGTCGCTTCAGATACTCGCTCATGTTCACTATGATCATCTTTGTAACAGTTATACATCACTTTGAGAGTAGTTTGTGGGGCAAGGCCATTTCGGTTTGTGCTCTTCGGTAATGGGATTTATACTTCGGAAATTTTTGGATATGGTCTATCACTGCTTTCAATATTGCTGGTCTGGTTTTATTGTAGCCTCCTCCTATACCTCTTAAATCTTTAACTCCTTCTGGTCTCTTTTTACATTGCAAGGCAATCGTTATTTTGGCGCTGGAAATTCTGAATGTTTGTACAAAAAAATTTTTACAAACTTTTTTTTCATCAATTTTATACAATCGCATACATGCTTTTTTAGTAGAATTTATTTTTCTTTTTCGTTTAATAGGTACTTCAGTGACCATTGCGCATATCAGCGCTCTTTGAGCAGCATGGGAGTCAACGCTATAATATTTTTTAAATTCTCGCTGAGCTGTTTCTCTCCCTATGGTATTTATGCAGTCACATTTGCACATGTATTCGCGAAACTCTTTAGGTTCTTTAAAGGAACCCTTTTGAGTGTAATAGCTTTTGTTTTGAATAACATTCATTTTTCGTGTCATTCGATTTTGCGAGTCATATTTTAATTTTCTTCCCTTTTTGGGGGCGACTTTTGCGTGACTGACCTTGAATCACATCATCATCGCCTGGGCCACTCGTGGCCTGCTGGGCACTAAAAATATATACGTTATCATTGGTACCTTCTTCAGAGTGAGAGGTATTTTCTTCAGATAAGTCAGGCGTTGAAATACCGTCCTTTAAGCCTAAAATATAAGTATTTGATTTGGAAACAGACGGAACCGGTTCCAAAGTCGTTAAAAGTGACGGACTTTCAAAACATGTTACATCATTTTGATCAACAAGAACCGCAGCAGGACGTGGTGGTGTAATACTCGCAAAAAAATACTCTTCTTGTTGTTTAGTAGTTTCGTTATCATCTTCTTTTATCTCGCGTTCTTCTCTGTTCATATAGTTTATTTCAATTTTTTCATTTCTTTCCATAGCCTGCTGGGCATTTTGAACCAAGTCATTAGTGATTATACAAACTCTTCCATTGGCAGCTTTTTCAGGGTCTCTTGCCCTGAAAAAGTCTGTATTTTCTTTAGATAATTCAAACGACTTAACGCCATCCTTCATTCCTAAAATAAAAGTTTTTGCTTTGGATGCAGATGGAACCGTTTCCAACGTCGTTAAAAATGACGCATTTTTAAAACCTGTTACATCATCTTGATCAATAGGAACCGCGGCAGAACGTGGTGGTATAATACTTGAGTAAAAATACTCTTCTTTTTGTAAAGGAGCATTGTTATCGTCTTCTTTAATCTCTTTTTGTCTTTCCATGTCTGCAAACTTTTTCCTTTTACTTTCCGTATTGTATTTTTCATCATTATTCTGTAAACAAAGTAAACAAGAATTATGTATATTTATTATGAATGAAGGTATAAAGCACAGATTCTACGGTATAAAGGCAGGAGGTTTGACATGCATACAGATGGCAATGACGTAATTTTAGGGGTTTCGTTTTTGAAATTTGGCACTGAAACTCTATTCACCATCAGCAGCCTATATTGATTCACTGCCAGATATAGACCTCCCCTAATGAGCGCCATAGCGCTCTGTCTTCTGCTTAACGCATCCAGCATCTGCCTGTAGTCTTCCTATAAACTGATACCTAAGTATAATTACATAATAAGTATTATAGTTTAATATATATTATTTCCGTTGTGTAAATCCTAGCATTAAGACATTGAATAAAGATTTATTTATTATTTATTTATTTATTCCGCAAGCAGTTTTCCCAACTGTCCGGCGGGCGTCCCACGCTACATTTACCAATTCGTGGTCTCCACTCAAGAACATGTTTACCTCAGCCGTTGTCCGTTATTCACGAGATATAACCAGCCCAGCCCACTGCCACTTCAGCTTGCTAATTCTTAGAACTATGTATATTTTATACTATCCCAAAAACCAAAAACCCAAACCCAGGTGGGACTTGAACCCACGACCTTCTGCTTGGTACGCAGACACGCTACCAACTGCGTCAACGGGAGTTCAAGTCTAGGTCTGAATATCTTTGGGGCTTTCTAACGACTCAAGCGTCATTTGGTACGCCATCTACAGAAAAACTTCAGAATTAACTTCTCAACTCTGTAGGTCAAGACGGATGAGACGCACTGAATGAAGACTTTCGTTTTCAAGAATTGCGATATGGATGACGGGGAGACTCAGCGTAGTTTCCTAAATGCTATCTAACCTAGCTGGATCCTCCTCTTGGCCTAATTAATGATAGTAAGTAGGTATATATTTACTTACGGGTAAATCGAAGTCTATCTTCCTTTTTACTCTTAAAAATGAAGGATGTATAGTGATGGATGTCCTGCAAGGCTTAGAGCAGCTGTTTTCTATAAAGTCCTGAAAAAATAAGGCAGGCAACATAACAAACAACATAGGTATGTAAACAAAATAAAAGAAATTACGCAAATACTTACTACTTCCCGAACATTTGCATTTGCCAATGCTATTATGCTCTTGGCTCTTGATTGTTGTGCCATTCTACTCAAACACTAAAAACAATATCCAAATTAATTAGAAAGTTTATTGTATCACACCTTAACCTTTGACATAATCAAACAAACTGACGAATCAAACGATCGTGCGTGCAATTATGCAGAATTAAAATGTTTTTGTATCATTATAAAAATAGTACTGCTAAAGATGCCTTTTTAATTTAGTCGCGTAGCGTTGGAATGTTTTAGATTCCTTCTCTCGCACTAAGCATTTGCAACAAACAACACGAAGAATCGGGGACCAATAAGGGCTTACTGCCAAAACACTGTTATTCAATTATGCATCACAAGTCTATGCGACAAATGTTTGAAGTTCAGAATCAAAATCTTGCTTATTAGTTTTGCAAAACCAGTCCAAGTAACAAAGAACTGTCGCGTGGACTACTGATGTGTAACATTACGTCGCTTGGGCTTGTAATGTATAAATGGAAATGTGTTTTCTTGTTTTGAAATTTCGTTGTTAGTTTTAAATTGGTTTTTGGACTAATTTTGCGTATCAAAATATATCGTTTGCAATAGAAGGCGCTTGGAATGGGTATTAAAAAAACCACCCTAGAGTGAAGCTACTTCATGAGTGTTTTTTTATGGCAAAGTTAATGCCCTGGTGATTACGAAAATGCAAAAAAAACGAAAAATGGAATTTGGCGCTTGGACTACTTATGCAGAACTCTATCCCATTCATCGTCCACCTTGAACTGTATCCCTCTGAGCTTGTGTGCAGTTACCATTATTTTATTCACATACTCTTCGATGCTTGAGCAGTTTTGAAGAGAATTATTGATCAAGTCCTTCAGCAGACCGACTCTTCTGGACTCTTCTGGGCCCATAACCTGTTGAAATAAAAGCCCCGATAACACTTTTACAGTATATTAGCAAAGATTAATTTAGATACAATTATTACAGCACCGTACACAGTTGATGGAGAGATCGGACAAGAGTGAGCGAACATTACATTCAATGAAACTGTCAGTATCAATCGGTGACAGTGACAGCTAGGTGACACAAATAGTTTTGTTTATCTCACTTCAACAAAACCGACACTAGACTTAGGAATGCCGTCACTTTCCTTATTTGAATGACTACACATTTCACGATCTATTTGTTACAACTATGAATTATTAGGTTGATAATTAATTTAATTGCATTATTGTCCTTAAAGTTGAAAGTCAATTGTCTATTTTCATATTAACTTAATTTTATATCCGCACGTCGCTAAACTAAACGTTATTTATTGTTCACCGCTCACTTTTAACGCATTTAAAAATAATAACTACACTGAAATCACACTAAACATAGAGTACACTTGGAACTTAAAATTATAAATTACACTTTTCACTCATTTACGCTCCTTCCTTGAAGTAAGCTCCCGGATCCGAACGCCTGAAGGATCTCCGAAAGTTTGCGGCCGTAATATGCTCCCGTATCCATTGATGGTGGCATTTCTTGTATTGTTTCCACATGAAGTACAATGCACCTAGCCCCATCAGCACACAGATCACGACCAGTACAATGCTGATTGTAGACATATGGGTCTTCATTATTTATGGGCATGTCATGAGAAGGGATGAAAGTCATGTAACGAGAAGAGCGTTAGGTATGAATGTGCATGGATATAAGACAAGAGGAAGGCCGAAGAAGAGATGGATGGATTGTATTAAAGATGACATGAGTAAGAAAGATGTGAGTGCGGAGATGACGGCTAACAGAAGAGAGTGGAAGAAGAAAACATGTTGTGCCGACCCCACATAATCTGGGACAAGGGCAGGAAGAAGAAGAAGGGTCTTCATTATTTGTTCAACACTGGCGTGGTTGTCTCCCCCTTTATTTGTGATCCAAGATTGCATTTCTAACTTAGTACTGGACATTGTGGGTGCCTTATCGATCTGCACAGTATGATAGGAGGCATTATCCATGACAACAATTGACTGTGGAGGTAGATTTGGTATTAATTTTTCTTTAATCCACTAATTAAAATTAACTTTATTTATATCATCATGATAATCACCTGATTTTGATTCTGATCTAAAAATCAGCTGAGCATTGGGTATAAAGCCCATGACGCCACCTGCGTGAACAATAATCCACCGTGGTCCTTTGGAATCTGAGGATAAAACGCCATCTTCAGTTTCACTTTGCCAACATTTTCCAGCACAATATGTAGCGTGTATGTATGTCTCGTCTAAATACACAACTGGCCGCTGAGTTCCAAGACGATTTGTTCTCAATTCTTCCAAGTATCGATGACGCCAGGCGACGATGTCATATCTCTCCATCAAAACCTTTCTTTTGGATTTACATTTTTTGAAATAAAAACCCATATTTTTTATAATTCTCCACAAAGTGGTGCGACTCCCTTTATAATCTATGTCATTTCGCATTTCATTCAATAATTTCGTCAGTGTAGGCAATTCCTTTCTTACGGCATAAAATTCATGTATTTTATGCCTTATAGCACACCGTTCGAAGTCATCCAGTTCATGAGTTTTTCGTCGAGGACCACTTTTGCGCGGTGTTGTAATTTTTTTCGATGTTGAAGCTGCCACCTCACCTTCTTTGGTGATTTTTGATACAGTTTTTTCAGATATTCCTGATATGAAACAAAATTCGATATTTTTGATAATTTATTTTTTTCGTTGGTTTGACATCAGTCAAGTGCTTAAATTCGTTTCAGTAGTGTCGGACATTATAAGAAAACCCTTTATTTTTATATCATTAATAATATAGGAAAACGCACCAGAAAACCACTATAAAAATATATTAACTAAATATAACAGTAAATACAAAAAAAAACTTTTTGAGTTTAGTATAAATGATAATAAGTGGAAATATGTAGGTACATGATTAAGGGCCTAATCAAACGGATGCTGGTAACCCTATTTTACTAACCTGTAATGGCGGCGACCCGTGCTTGTACACATCTTATTGGAATAAGAGGGGCTTCGTTACGTTTTTCTCTTTCACAAAAGTCCTTCACCTTCAACACCTTCAACACCATCTTCACTCTTTCACTTTTTAATGTTTTAGGCATGATTTTCTCAAGAATTTCCGATAAAACCTTAAAAACCTGGAGATACGTCTCAGCTTGTTGACACTGTTGCCAGACATGGGTGCCAACAATACGGCATAGGAATTATTTGATGAAACGCACTCTACTTGTTGCACCGACTGATAAGCAATATGGCGGTGCACCGCCACGCGCTAAAACAATCCTTATTGGTCGATTGGTTCGCCGGTAAGTCTCGGTACCCCGCTTGCCCGCCACCCTGTCTTACCCCCCAAATAGTAACAAACCAAAGATGCACAAGATAACTACATATTAAAACCTCTAAAATAAAGAGATATAGACCAAAAAAAGGAACAAAAAATTGTAAAGAATGGTCCACAAAATATTATTCGGCTGAAGCTGCAACGAAAAAAATTGTATCAGTCTGTTTCTCTGAACTCTCACTTGAGGAGGCCCAAGTTGAAGAAAATTTGCAAGGGCCCCACGAGAACCCATTTGCAAATTTGAGTGAATCCCAAATGCTTGACAACGGGCGTATGCAACGTTCAATAATTGTTCCGAAGTTGAGGAGTAGTAGAAATTAAAATAAATAATATAGGTACATTATTACAACAAACACATTTTATTTTTTCAAAAGTAGTTCCAATATTTTTGTAACATTACTGCCTGCTCCCGTACTGCATTTGCCTGCATGCGTACTGCCTCCGCCTTTATGAGCGTAGCCTGGGCCTGCGTGCGCGCCGCCTCAGCTGTTATCTGGCCTCTGCATCCACCCGTGTCGTCTCTCGAGTTTGACAACCCATGTTGTCAAAGTCAATTATATTTGGAAGTACTAGTTATTATTTCACTTCTTGTGATAGTAGAACCATTTCTGTGCCTTCGTCGTTGAGATCTGGGGCTATCTGGAAAGAACATTACTTTGTGGGTTCGTATGGCATGACGCCTTGGGCTACTGAATATAGCTGAATTGGGCTCAGTTGTATCTGAAAATATTCGTAATAACAGTCAAAGGCAGAACCTTCATGGTTACTGTAGTGTATGCCTTACAACACGCTGGTTCCTAGCAGGACAACTCGACACAACCATAATAATATAATTATCTCACAGTGACTTACCGCGCGCCCGCTCGTGCCGGCTTGACCACAGACTAACTGACTCCTAGAGAGTATGTATCCATCTCTCCATCTCAGGTGTTATCTGTCACTGTCAGTTGTCCCCCGGAAATAGCATTAGATAAGGAACAGCAGGATTCCTTAAATACTAGTCACTACAGTTACCAATAAACTTAACTACTGCTTCTTTTCGCTCCGCTAAAGAGCTAACTTTTAACCCTCCGCGCGTTTTGTTCATAACACCAGTTCTGAAGTTTCTTTTTAATACTCCTTGTACCCTTCTTTTTTTGAGTCTTAACATGCCCAGAAAGCTTTTGAAACAGACTGATACAATTTTTTTCGTTGCAGCTTCAGCCGCATAATATTTTGTGGACCATTCTTTACGATTTCTTGTTCCTTTTTTTGGTCTATATCTCTTTATTTTAGAGGTTTTAATATGTAGTTATCTTGTGCATCTTTGGTTTAATTACTGTAAAATTCTTTTTGAAAATTAAAGACGTCATTAGAAGGTAATGACGCGCATGCATAACTTTACTATTATGGCCACATGTAGGTTTGATCGGAAAACCGGGAGCACCGTACCTGAAAAAAATTCACTCGTTAGTCACTTAATTAGAACCAAGTAAGGTAGGTACCTACCTACCTACCTATAAAAAATATAATTATTGTAAGTTATTAAATAATAATTTAAATTCAATTCAATAATCCATATTAATGTAATAATAAAAAAGTATGTAGGACATTAATTTTACGACCTGCTCTCAAAGTCACCTTAGGATAACTTTTGACAACCCTTGTATTATGCCTGGGTACCGTGATCAAATGCCCGATCGAAGCATGCGACATAGTAGCAGTTCATCGTGTGCCCCACGCTGATGTAAAGAATGCGCGTCCTAAAAAAAGTAATCGTCAAACTGACAAGCAGAATGCTACGAGAGTATATAGTAGCAGTATATACAGTCTAAACCGTTTATAACCACATCGTTTACAACGACCTATCGGTTATTACAGCCAGATTGTATGGTCCCGTCCGAATTCCTAGTAAACTATTCAGAAAACAAACCGCTTATAACAACATCGGATACAGCGACATATCGCTTACAACGACGAAACTTTATCGATATTAATCGGCTATAACGACCAACCGTTCCTTGTCTCAGCAAAACAAAACAATACAAACGATTTTAAATCTTATTGATAAGCATTAAAGAAATATTTAGGCATATCATTACTTACGCACTTTCTCCAACCTTATCCGAACCTCTTTGCGGCCATTTGACCTTGCATATTTTACACCAATTGTTTAGTGCGCTAGTTGACTGCGTGAGTAACAGCTTGATTTAAAAGTGTTGGCGTTGTTTAGACTGTGCATTTATGAATTATCATGTCGCAAAAAAAGAGGAAAACGTTTTCTATTGAAGAAAAATCTCATGTCATATGGAGATTAGAAAATGGCGAGTCGAATAGTGAAATTGCAAAGGAATGTGGAGTTTCCCACTCGACGATATCAACGATTTGGAAGAATAGAGATAAAATGAAAGTTTTTTTTGAAAACAACTCTTTGAAACTTAAACGAGCGAGGATAAGTGAACATAAAGTTCTAGAAGATGCTTTATTAACATGGTTTAAACATCAGCGGGCAAACAACGTCCCAATAAGTGGTCCGATTCTGCAACAAAAAGCCAATGACTTTGCTCGTCTTATGGGTAAGGAAAACTTTGAGTGTTCGACGTCTTGGGTACAACGTTTTCGTGCTCGTCATAATATTGTGGCAGGAAAAGTTTGCGGTGAAGCGGCTGGCGTTCCTGAAGGTGTGTGTGAAGAGTGGCTCTCTCATAACTGGCCTGCACTGTGCAAAGGATACACGCCAGAGGAAATCTTCAATGCTGATGAAACAGGATTGTTTTACAATTTAACCCCTGACAAAACACTTAAGTTCAAAGGCGAGGAATGCAAGGGCGGAAAGTTGTCCAAAACAAGAATTACAGTATTGGTTGCGGCAAACATGAGTGGTTCATGTAAAAGAAAATTGATATGGAAAGCTAAAAAACCGCGTTGCTTTAAGAACATTCAATCTTTGCCTGTAACTTATGAAAACAACACTAGGTCCTGGATGACATCGCAAATTTTTGAAAAATGGCTGCGTAGCTGGGATGCGGAATTGAAGTCTGCAGGAAATAAAATTCTTCTTCTAGTAGACAACTGCCCGCTCACCCTGTAGTCTCCAATCTGAAATGCATAAAGCTTGTGTTTTTACCGCCCAATGTCACCTCTATTTTACAGAAGCTGAAAGTAACAACCGTAACACTGACGAAGAAGACGAAGACCAGCAAGACCTTGAAGAACAGTTTCAGCCAACAACAATTTCCGAGGCTCTTAACGCTGTAACAGTTTTGCAAAAATTTGTTGCCTTTAACGAACAGTTTGATATTGATGATACTCATACCTTAAGGAGTATGAAACGTAAAATGCAAAAAATATTTGAGACTGGGCTAAAAAAAAGACAGACTAAAATGACTGATTACTTTAAAAACTAGTGTAGTTTTATAACCCGTAACTGTAAGCAGCTAAGTACATTTTGTATTCTAATTATTTCGTAATAAACATTTTTATTTCTTTTCTGACTCGTTTACATACATAACCTATACCTATACTAGATAGATAACTACATATGATAATATAACTACTGTACTTGTGTATATGACTGTATTGCTTATAACGACTATCGGATATAACGTCGGCAACTGTACGGTCCCTTCAATGTCGTTATAAACGGTTTTGACTGTAGTAGCTATATATAGTACCTAATAAATAAATCCTTAATCCGATCACAACTAGAATACTCTGTGCCCATCTGGAATCCATTCTATAATAAATATAGTGATGCTCTCAAAGCAGTCCAGAGAAAGTTTTTGCGCTGTATGTATTATAAATGTTCGATTCCCGCACTGGACAAACATTTGTGTGATGACACAGATGTTTGTTCTGTGTCTGGGTGTTAAATATTTATCTATTATGTATATCAGTCTCTGGTACCCATAGAACAGGCTATGCCTAGTTCGGGATCAGTTGACTATGTGTGATATGTCCGGAATATTTATTTATTTAAATGCAATATATGTTTGCAATATATGTCTATAGTTCGACCGAAACCGCTGTACCGCTCCCTAAGAAAGTGCGGCGAAGTGGGGGCCGAGGAAAAAAGAGCAAGAATACACATGAGATCGATATTGTCGGATATATCTTACGATATCGTACCAATATAAACAATATTTTTGTTTTATATATTATATCGATATGTTTATATTTTTTTATAACTTAATTATCTACAGATATTCTGACAGAGCTTCTGCTTCAACTTCATCTTCCGTTTCGCCATCGGAATTTGAATCAGTCGTTCTGCAAATTTATAATTAATGGATCGATAATAATATCAAATCTACTATCGCGATCCCAGAAATTGTTTTCATTTTTTTGGATATGATCATCACATTTCTGCCATTTTTTCGCCGTGAACTCCGAAAACAATGTATTCAATAAGTTTATCTTTTCATCTAGAGAAGAGTTAATATGGTTATGGGCTATATTGTTTTTAATATCAGCCCAGACTTACTCTATGGGATTCAAATCCGGATGGTACGGCGGTAATCGTAGAACAGTATGCCCATTGGCTTTCAGGAGTTCATCAATTCTGTTCACGGGCTCTTTTTGTGTATTATCGATAAGAAGTTGCAGTTGAGATTTTGTCATAGCTTCCGAAAATTCAACATTGTGGCGCCGTAACCAGTTCTGCATTTCAGTTTTGAGGCTTGCTATGGTTGGCTTCTTGTCAACCTGAACGCTGTGGTAAGACGCGTTGTCCAAGACAACTACAGGATTCGGAAGCAATTTATCTTTTAACTTTTCATCTACCCACTTATAAAAAGTAGGCCCGTTCATGTCTCCATGATAGTCGCCGGTCTTAGCATCTGATTTGAATATCGTCAATGCACCATCTAGCAAGCTATTTCGACATCCAGCGTGAAGAATTACCAAACGCCGTCCTTTTCCAATATCAGCATGAATTCCAGGTTCGGACGATGATTGCCAACATTTGCTTACATGGTGACTGGCGTTAATGTATGTTTCATCAAGGAAATATATGTTGCGGTTTTGCGTTCTGTAATTTCTGATTTGTGTTAAGTATTTTTTCCGCCACACTACAATATTAGGCTGCTCTATAAGGAGATGTCTCTTCGATTTGCATTTTTTGAAACAGTAACCTATTGTGTGTAAGAGGCTCCTTAGAAATTCTCGTCCACAATTTAATATGCCATCTTGTTTCAAACTTGAAAGTAACTTACAGACACTTGGCACTCTTTTTTCAAATTCATAAAATTGATGAATTTTTCTTCTGATAACTCCTAAATCAAAATCATCAACAACATGTTTTTTCTTTATAGTTTTTGGTTGTTTTGGCGAATTAAATTTCAATCGGCCCAAATTTTCACTTGATGAATTGTCCTCTTTTATCACATTTCTTGCGGTTTTTTCGCAGTACCCCGTAGCGTCTGCCACGATTTTGGCAATATTTGCATCACTTTTATATTCAAAGCTCTGTCTGTCTGTTTTTCTTTTCTTAAAATATTCGGCCACTTTAAAAATTATGGCCTTGACATCACGAGATAGCGCTCGACCCATCTTTGGATATTTATCTCATGTGTATCTGACATAGACCGTCCGGTACAAAGGCGACCTACTGCCGTGAGCGTTGACGGCAGACTGATGGATCGGAGCGGCCGATACTTCCCCCCCGTCTCGCCGCGCGCATACCTCAGGAGCGGGCAGCGGTTTCGGTCGAACTATAGTAGAACGCATTCCGCAATCCATGTCGTATGTTCTACACAACTCGATGCCGTACCAATGCTGATAAACGCTCACCGTTATTCCGGCTTGATTCCTTTAACAATAATTTCAACTCTCTAGACACCGTGGTATGATGACGTC
Source organism: Anticlea derivata (assembly GCA_947579855.1). Classification (NCBI taxonomy): domain Eukaryota; kingdom Metazoa; phylum Arthropoda; class Insecta; order Lepidoptera; family Geometridae; genus Anticlea; species Anticlea derivata. The sequence goes on along the minus strand of OX388276.1, from coordinate 8,778,022 downwards.
TGCCACATTTCTCGCAGATAATGCTTTTCTTGCATTGAGGTATGGTGTGACCCTTGATCAGGCAGTTGAAGTATATTCCATTCTTGATTAAATCTTGTTTCTTGGGTATATTCAACGTTCAGGTTTAAACGTATGGGTTGGGTACCTGCTGAAGTCTTCGGTTTGTTCTCTTTTGGGATCTGAAGCATCTCCAATGAGTGTAATTGGTTTTCTAAATAGTTAGATTAATCTTGAAAGGTAGGCTCTTGTGATATCCCGAGCTGCTATTCCCAAAGTTACAGCAGCTTGCAGCTCGCAAGTGTGTCAGCATCTAAATTTAAGACAGTAATATGCACCACGATTGCATTGCAGCTTGATGTGGGAATCTTTATGATTGATAACAATATTTATTTTTTGTGGAAGCAAGGTATAGAGAAGTTGAACGTTACAGTTATAATATTTCCTCACTAGTCCTTTTGTCACTAGTACTGCCCAAAAAACATTTAACACAGACTAATCTTGAGACTCTCCAAGGAATTTAGGCATTCTTTAGTAGTGACAAGAAGTGGTTTAAGAATTCGAGAACATTCTGTGTTAGCTTCTTTTGAGACATAAACCTGTTCAGTATGGTATTCACAATAACGCGTTTGTTGTTGTTATATCTGTCTTTTAGGGCTTTCAATGCCATCCTACTAATATTATAAATGCGAAAGTTTGTAAGGATGTTTGGATGTTTATATTCAATCACGCCCTAACCGATTTCGTTGAACTTGGAATATATAGAGTTCTTTACCCAGAATAGCATATATGCTACTTTTTATGTATGTACCACGCGAGCGAAGCCGCGGGCGGAAGCTAGTAGTATAATAAGCATCTGTTACCTACGGAAAATGGTTGAGCAACCGTTTATGGTTGAGCAACCTTTTTGCCTTACCTGATAAACTGCATCGGAGGTATTGTTGCTTTTCAACATCGCTCCGTATCAGAAGGTCTAAGGAAACTGACGAAGTTTACAAACGTCGGCATATTAAAACGTCTATGTGGTGGCAATGTCTTGAGAGGCAAAACGACTTACTAGTAAAACGTCCAAAATGTAAAATTGACAACGATATAAAACGTTAGGGATACTCAATAACAAAAACAGAAATTAATATTAAATATTTATTAACTAAATAAAATAAAAAAACATTTTTGCCATTAACATAGAATTTCGATTCCTATATTATTATCATATATCATCATCATCATCTTTTCAGCCGTTCAACGTCCACTGCTGAACATGGCCTCCCCCACAGACAGAGCAAATTCCTTATCATGTGGGGGGATTTGCCCATACTCACCACGCTGCTGTAAAAATACACATGATGTTATCTCCGTTGGGACTTCCGAATCCTAAATTAAAGTCCTCATTAAATACAGTTCTAAAATATGAGATTTTTACTGGGCTGTTTGGATTTTGTTGCATAAAATATTTGTACAGTTTTTTAATGTTCAATTCAGCAGGTAGATATTTGCGTTGGCTAGATCCGCGGCAGTAATGATATTCAGTACATTTCAAAATTTTCGTAAAACTCCATATTTATTTATTTTCTGATTTCCACCTTTTTTTTCCACTGGCATCTGACCAGTTTGGAAAAAAGATCGCATCACATATTGAACACGATACCTTGTGATTCCTAGTGTATTCAAAAATACGGCCTGACAAACTGGAATCATTGTATTTTTCACGGGAATATGATATCTTATAGTAAATTCTCTTTCTTTTCTGACATTTTTTGTTGGTCGTTTTCGCACTTTTACTGAGCAACACTTCAATATTATCTTGGTTCTTCTTTATGGGCGTTGCGTAAAACGATCGATGAAATTCTAGCAAATTCCGTACTTTTAATTTTTGACATGCTCATTTAGATTTTCCATGATTGCATGAAATTGGCTCCGGCAACGACTTTGCAGTATATCTGTAAAACGATATTAACAAAAAACGTTATTTTCTAAAATTTCGAAGATATTTCGAACAAAATTATCGTTGTTTGCAGCACTAGTCCGCACATTACCTGTCAAGTTTGGCTTTGTTGGCCTTCCAATTCCGCGGGTTTCTTTTTCGTTTTCTGCCTTTTCCTTCACCGGCTTCTATCACGGGCACTTCCATTGTTCATTTTTCTACTAACTTATCACGCTTTTTAAACTTAAATCACCCAAATTACTAAATAAAAACTGCAGGCACGTACGCACTCATTTGTATGAGAAACGCCATCTTGAAATTTTCAAAATGGAGGGCTGTCATTGGTGGACGGCGACTTTAGCTATGTTCGTTTCCAACACCAATGGATATAGCTTTCTTCGTTTCTAATCATGTTTTTTGACGTGGATTATCTTATAGATGTAGCTGGTTTTGATAGTGAAACGATTCTTTATTTGGATGGAAATTGTACGAACAACGAAGTGGCATTCATAACTCATTAACCGATTTAGTATGGATTTAGCTAACTTCGATTCTATAATAGAAATATAATAAATAGAAATGAAATTATGTTAAAGTGGTTCAGCTAAAAGAAATAAAATAATCAGACAGTGCAATAAATCTTGAAATATGCAGAAGTGAAAGTGAAATAATACTTAAATTTTAAATGATGGTGCAAAAGAAGCGAAGCAGAAGGTCAAATCAACCGCGCGAAGCTTCTAGAAGCGGCCGGCAACCGGCCGGGGCGGCCACGATAGCGATGACGTCAACCGCCCGGTCAACGATCGCGCCCGGCACCGAACGTTCTGGAACGTTTCAAATAAAAAGCTAAATAATCTAAAAAAAACACACTTATTTGGCTGCTGAGCTGAAATGAACAAAGTTAGGATAGGACTGGCCACTCAAACACTAGACCCTAGACCTCTGAAAATGTAAGTTAGGTAAGTAGGTAGGTACCTAAATTACGTATTAGGTAGTTCGTTCTTTAGGCAGAAACGAAGTAAAATATTATTTATGTTGAATATGAAAGAGTGCTAGGCTGGCAAATAAGGTAGTAGAAAAAGGTATAAACTGTTCAATTTGGATGAACAAGTTACATTTAATTGTCTAAGTATTTTAGGAGATCGAAAGAAGAATCTAGAAAGATGCTAGAAGGAATAAAATAATGTGAGCTTGGCAAAAGAATGCCACAGAATACCCTGCGCAATAAGTAGTTACCCTATTGATAGCCGTGTCATCAGCAAAGGTCGCAATGGTGTTATTTTCTAGTTCAGGGATGTCACTAGTATATAGGAGGTACAGGACCGGGCCCAATACGCTTCCCTGTGGCACCCCAGCTTTTATATCTTTAATTTCAGAATAGGCATCTTCTTGCCTGATTCTAAAAACTCTCTCTGATATGTAAGATTCTATAATATCCGCGTATGGCTTGGGTAGTATTTTTCTTAGTTTCAGTATAAGACCTTCATGCCATACCTTATCAAAAGCCTGTGCTACATCTAAGAAAATGGTAGCGCAAACTTTTTTATCTTCTAAGGTCTTCTCGATTATATTTAATTTTGTGATCCTGTGTACCTGGTCTATTGTAGAGTGTTTTTCCATGAATCCAAATTGGTACTCCGGAATCAGATTCTTCTCTTCTAATATAGGTTTCAGTCTCTTTAGTAAAAGTTTTTCGAACAATTTAGACATGATAATTAGTAGGGAAATCGGTCTGTAGGACGTTACGTCTTGAGGTGGTTTTCCCGGCTTGACAATCATTATTACCTCAGCTACTTTCCATAAGTCTGGCACATATTTCAACCTTAGTGCAGCGTTGATAATGTTTGTTAGCTTGATTAAGGCCTTTCTTGGTAGCCTATGTAATATTTCGCCTGAAATGAGGTCGAAACCCGGCGATTTTTTTGGGTTAATATTTTTATTAATTTCCCGCAGGACTTCTCTCGGTGAAACAGATGGAATGTATAGTTGTTCGTCTGAATCATCATAATAAGTCGTGTGGTCAGACAGACCTGGATCGTTTGTGTGACCATCATTCGGTTTGAAGGTGTTTTCTAGGTGCTCTGCGAATTTTTTTGCTTTCTGTTCATTACTTACGGCCCATTTCCCGTTCTCCTCTTTTAATGGTGGGATCTGAGTCATGGGGCGTTTCATGTTTTTGGTGGCCTTCCAGAGTGAATAGTTTGTATTATGATTATCGGTTAACTGTCTAAGATAGGAGTTAGTTGAGTTATCGACGAAGGATTGTATCTGTCTCTTAAGTTGTTATGTGAGGTGGTTTAACTTATTTTTATCTTGCGGGCACCTGGTTTGGTGCCATAGCCTTCTTTGTCTCCTTTTTTCTGCTATGAGTTGTTTAATCTCTTTAGGGTAATTGTTTCTTGTAATCCTTTTTTTAATCTCAGGTGTGTTTTTCCAGGCAGTCTGCTGTATGATCGATGTAAATCGTCCAACTTCCATATTCAACTGCTCTGGAGTTTTCAGTGGTACCTTAAGGTCTATATTAGATTCTAATTCTATCTTGAAACTCTCCCAGTCCGTGTTTTTATTAACTAAGGTTAGAGGAGTTTCCTTAAGTAATACTTTATCACATATTTCTAAATAAATTGCAGAGTGGTCGGAGCTCATATCGTAGCTCTGTTCTGTTTTAAGGTAGTTAGATGATATGTTTTTATAAATAAAAATACCTATCAAATCGGGAATCTTTTGCTTATCGGTTGGCCAATAAGTTGGAGATCTTGTTGATAGGACATCAGAATTTGAATCTTTTATGGCTCTTAATAGTTCTTTTCCTTTAACATTTGTTAATCTGGAGCCCCAATACGTGTTCTTAGCATTGAAGTCACCTCCTAGTATATATCTTTCACCGAGTTGCTGTAACAGGCTCAGGTAAGTTTCAATATAGTGACATAAATTTTTAAATTATGTAATGGAACCTTAATTTTCGTAAGGGAATTGTCACCAGCTAAACAATAAAAGTGTACTAAGATAAGACTTTATTTAAAAAAACAAATAAATAACTCACTGCTGCTGAGATATTTTAACCATAAGAAACTTCTTTAAACAAAACAGTAATCAGCTTTAACAAAAACATAAAATACTCCTGCTAAGTAACTTCTTTTTAATAGCTAAACACAAAAACCGAAATCGTTACATTTATTTATCTTTTCTTCAGCTTTAGCAAAACATAAAATGCTCTTTGGCGACTTTTCTTATTTCTAAACAAAAACACAAATGACTCACTCTTTTTCATGGAAATAGGAAACTATCTTTCACAATTCACATTCACTCTATAAATTGAAACTTAATTCTTAATAAACATTTGTCTTTAACAGTTTAAAATATGTTAGGTAGGATCTAGGAACGAGATTCAGCCAGTCTTTCGTTTAAATAGTGAGACTGTAAAAATAATAGTGCATCAAGTGTTTTGTCACTTAATCTTGAGCGCAAATGATTACAAAAGTAACCAGCTGAAGAAAAAGCTCTCTCCGACTCTGCACTGGTAGGAGGAATGCATCTTAAATTATGATATGCTAATTCTAAATATTTTCCCCTAGAACCGCCGTTTTCATATAGAGCCATTTCTATATTGATCAGTGCATCTAGATCTATATCGCCTGGAGTATTTTTAGACACATTATCTGGAGCCCGCAGTTTCTTTAGAACTGCCATTTCTAATTGCTTCTTGAGCGGGGTAGTATGTCAGATTCGTTATTGCTGTGTGTGTTCTCCTCGTATGTAGTAGAAACAGGAACGTCAATCGTACGTTCCGTAGCCTGAGTCTGAACAAGCTGATGTAGGTCAGCAATATGTTTTCGTATTTCGTCGCCATCTGGCCTAAGAAAGATGTCGGAGTAGTCATCATCTGATGAATCAAAATATGATTTAGGATCATGCTAATAATTCAGAGTTGAAGCCACCAACAGCCTGCGCTCTTTAATCCTTCGTTTCAAAGATCGGAGAAGTTCACGAGCAACTGGTTCATGATGCATAGCTTCTAACTTTTTGAGCATAAACATCAAAGCCGCGTCAGACGTCATTAGGTCGGCGTTTCTCTTGCAAAGTTCTTCGACTGTTGCTTTTAGAATTTCGAATACATTGCTGAGATCAACCAGTTTTTTGAACTCATTCTCAGATATTTCCAGGTCCTTATTTAAATCTATCAGCGCCTTTTGAATAGGGATTTTGAGTTTAACAAACCTTTCTAACATATCTGCTAAACTGTTCCACCGTGTCCTACAATCTAAAATCAAACTGAGCTCATGTCCTATTTCTTGTTTTACATATTTCTGCAATATGGCATCATTTTTAGTAGGCGACTTTCTGAAAAGTTTCGCAACTTTTCGTACTGTTTCGATTAATTCTTTGAAGAAAATTCGTTTCCTTGTTTTGATCTTTGTGCTCTTACATTCAAATAAAAACCCCCGTCGTAGTAATCTTCTCCATAACATTCCGAAGCAGACTCATAAGAGTCGTCATCTTCCAGTTCGCTTAGTTGAGTTTTGGAACTGTTTTCTTTTTTATAGAGCACGTCTAATATCGCTAGCTGTATACCATGAGCAAGGCATTGCTGGTGGAAAAGTGCTGCTTGACGTCCAAATGCGATCATTACACTGGCGCCGTCAGTAGTTGTACAGAATATATCCTCATTAAGAGACAATTCGAATGCGGATAGCCTATTTTCCAGTAACTGCAAACATGTTTTGGCTGGCATGCTACCAAACACTCTTACCAAGCCAAGATTGGCAAAATTATTGGGTAACATGGTGTTAGATTTCTTTAGTTGTCCTTTTTTATAACTAGATGGCGTTAGTAAATTTGGTCAATTTCTAGAACGCGCTATCGATGCGTTTTGGGTTTTGAGTAAGTAAATTGTTAGTTGATAGGTAATTTGTCTTCCTTCAGTATTATATTTATACCGTGAACCTGTTGAGTGTTTTATTAGTGGAGTTCGGCACCCTTGAGCCTAGTGGTGGTTCTTTCATGGTCCTTCGAACCGGATACAAGGGTTGCCTCTTTTTGTCTTTGATGGAGCACCGCCGGCGCCGCGCAGCCCGCCGAAGCACCGCATTGTAGTAGTGGATCGCTACTCAGGTGCTGAAACTGCAGGACTAAACCGGCAACGTGCTGCCCGGTGACCTGCGACGGAGCTGGTCAATGAAGACCAAGGACGTCAGGAGCCCTGAGGACAGCGAGCTGGTGCTGAGGTGGAAGGGAAGGTTGACCCTCGCGCTGAAGTAGCACGAGTATGTGAAATGCATTTTGTCGTCATCGGGCGTGACGTAGACAGGTGGAGGTTTTGTGTTGTGAATATGTGACGTATCGGACGAAACTGTGAGTAAGAGATTTTATTGTGGAAAATTGAACTTTATTTGGTAGAGCGTTTCGACTCTAGGATTCGTTCTGGAGGATTGCAATTAATGCTAAATAACACGATTTCTGTAGGGCATGGCCGAAGTGGTGGAAACGAGATATAATCGCATTTCCTGTAGCGTGAGGTGAGTAGATTCGTAAAGAGAGATAGCTCGGTTATTCCTCCTTTATAAAAAAGTTTTTTAAGATCGTACGTTTTTGAGGAAAAAGCTTGAACGTCCGCACCGCTCAAAGAACGGAAGGCTAGATTCTCAGAAAGGTACGCGATATATCTGGCCTTAAGTATGTCACGGGCAAGCGTGAAGGGTTGTGGGAAAAAGAAACCACTAACTAGATGGCGTTGGTAAATTTGGTCAATTTCTAGAACGCGCTATCGATGCGTTTTGGGTTTTGAGTAAGTAAATACCGTGAACCTGTTGAGTGTTTTATTAGTGGAGTTCGGCACCCTTGAGCCTAGTGGTGGTTCTTTCACATGGGGCTGTGGATATTAATGTTCATAAATCGACGATTTCCCAAACTTATGCATTCATCCAGTGTCAAAGACAGTTTCACTCCGTCTGTTTTCAGTTTGCGCAGTTTAGTAATCAAATATAATTTCATCGTCTCACTGTGCTTTAACACCATATTTTTAATGGAGTTTGAAGATGTAGACATTTTGTATCCACATTGCGCCTTTGATCTACAGAAGTAACGAAATGGCTAAACGGAAGGCCATCTAAAGCTGTCATACGAGAAACTGTGTCTGGTAAGCTTCTTGAACTTAGAAAATAGTCTGTCAATTTACTCTTTTTTCTTTGTGGTTCATCTTCTGTAGCAACCGAAAAAGAAGATGCGGCGGCAGTCGCAGTAGAAGTGGTTGCCCGCTGAGTTTCGGCACTGCTATTTTCTTTTTAAATAATAGAATGTGCTGCCTTTAGATGGGTGTGAAGTCCTGAAGTTGAACCTCCCGATGTTTTCAGTATTTTGTTACAGCTACATACACTTAGCTGAGAAATTATCCGTAGCTTTTAGAAAATGATACCAAACTGACTTTTTTGTTTGTGATAGTTTTTTGTGCTTTTCGTATACAACTTTATCATAACCTGTAAAAAAAATATTCAATTAGGCAAATAAAATAATTTTAATTGATACCTAATTAAGTATAGGAGCTTGCGTCAAATTGGGCCCAGTGACTACCTACTAACTAACAAACGATATATTACTAACACATGAATAGATAACTACATAACCACAGAATATAATAATAAGCACTTAAGCACCTACTGGCCCACTTCGCGAAAACATTTAGGCTCGTATTCAGAGACAAGACTCAAGCATTGATCTGTACTTAAATCTCGATTTGAGTCGAGATTCTAATTCTTGAACAGTACTTATGTACAGATTCAATGATCACAATTCACCAGAAACGTCAATCAGACGAAATCGGTGCTTGAGTTTAGATTTGATTAGACATTAATCAAATGACATTTTCGTTCCGTTACACATACTTTGATGCATATTTATACTTCACTTTATAGTTCTGTTCTATTTGCACACTGGCTGTTTGAATTTCTGCGTAAAACGGATCGAAAATTATAAATAAATCAAAATGTAAACGAGAACATTTGAGTACAGATTTGAGACTCGATAAAGCGGAGAGTAGTTTAAGTACCGTTCTTGAATAAAAGTTATGTTTGAGAAGAGATACAATACTACTAGAGTTCAGCTGATCTGTGATTAAATCTATGCTTGAGTCGTGTCTCTGAATACGAGCCTTAGGTAGGTACCTTCCTATATAAAATGCGACGGCTACTACGACGCACACAACAAAGTTCAATTTAGCTCTAACTCTAACGAATGCTTTATACCTAACGTTTCATGATTTCATAGACCAAATAGGTACCTACCTAGACAGTTACCTAAAATTGTACACGGTACTATTTTGCCTTTGTTATGGATACACAAAGAGTTATCTTTAACTATAAGGCGCGTAGGTAATTTGCGGACGCGCGCATTTTGGTCGACGCGCGACAATCAACTAAATAAAGAAGACCCGTCTGTACCTACCTCTACTCAAGTGCTCCTAATTTAGTAACCCAATGACTGTACTTACCAATTTTGTCACCTTCCGTTGGGTGGGTCACTCTGCCTGCACTTCACCAAGGTGATCACTCAGACTAACCAAACTTTACAAATATCTCGTACAAATATTAATATCAACGCATGCATCTATGTCAGCATCGCGCGGATTACTGCGGGCGAGCGAGCGGATTCGTCGTCCGTCGGCGGAACTCGGGCGGGCGCGCGGGAGTACGTACTCACTCTCTCTCACTCACTCCAGAGTGTAGTCGTAGTCGCGCGACTTGCGTTGCATAGTCGAGCCGCGTTGCCATAACAACCACCGCGCGAAAAGCGCGCGCGTTCATGTGCGGACTGCGGCGGAATATCGCGGGCTTTTATGAATTATAATGAATAGATTTTACCGAAAATAACGTAAATTCCGGTTTCCGTTCACTCAATCCCGGTATTTTAAAGCTTTCGTTTCGGTCCGGTATCCCGGTATTTTCGAGATTCGGGATCCCAGTTTGCGACCCCTTCTCACTACGTAGCTGGCCAATATGGTCTACCGTGCCATATTGGCCACTCATAACGTAAATTTTTCTACATGTCATTATTCTTTTTTTCTATAGGTAATGGCTCCACGATAACCAATTTCACAAAAAAAACGCCAAACTTGATTCAAGGCGTCAATGAAAAAGGCAATCGAAGATATACGAAATAAGAAAATGGGCTCACTAAAAGCTTCTAAACTTTATAAGGTACCCCGAACAACTTTAAGACGTTTGGCAGCTAGAGTAGATCTACCTGCCGATGTAGCGACTCATGCGAAATTTGGAAGAAAACCTACACTACCAGAAGAACTAGAGAAACAATTAGTACAGTATGTGTTAGCAATGGAAGCTAAGTTGTTCGGTTTAACACGAAAAGATGTCATGAGTTTAGCCTATCAGCTGGCAATAAAAAACAATATCACCCATAACTTTTTGGCGAAAAATGAAAGAGCTGGTAAAGATAGGCTAAAATCCTTTTTAGAAAGGTATCCGGAGCTATCTTTTCGCCGCCCAACAGGAACTTCATTTGCCAGGGCTAAGGGATTTAATAAAGAAAGTGTGGACCATTTCTTCAATCTTTATGAGAAATTGATGGATGACTACAAGTTCTCTCCAGACAAAATTTACAATGTGGACGAGACTGGCATAAGTGTTGTTCCATCCCAAATGCCCCAGGTTCTGAGTCAAAAGGGGAAACGGCAAATTGGTGCCTTAACATCTGCTGAAAGGGGCTCTTTGATAACTTGCGTGATAAGTATGAGTGCTGGAGGTTCATTTGTTCCACCCATGATTATATTCCCAAGAAAAAGAAGTCACCCGCTTTTAATGAAAGGTGCGCCTCCTGGTGCCGTACATGAATGTCACCCATCAGGTTGGATTCAAACAAACCTATTTACAAAGTGGTTTCAACATTTTATTCAACACGTGAAACCCACTGAAGAATCGCCGGTATTGCTTGTTCTAGATGGTCATACAAGTCATACAAGAAATCTTGAATTGATAGACCTTGCGAGAAAAAACCATGTCCACCTACTATCAATACCTCCACATTCCAGCCACAAAATACAACCACTGGATAAGTCATTCATGGGACCACTAAAAAAATATGTTTCTGATGAAATAAGGTCATGGGTCAGGAACAATTCACGCCCACTAACCCAATATGATATGATGGAAGTATTTGGGCACGCATATCTACGTACTCAAAGCGGTGAGATAGCTGTCAGTGGTTTTCGTACAACAGGGTTATATCCTGTTAACAGAAATGTTTTTAAAGATCACGATTTTATTGATATGGATCATGAGCAAGAATATAGAATCACCAATCAAGAAAATATTCCACCAGAGCCAACCACTTCTTCTTACAACCATGCATTCAACTGATTATTATGTTTTGTAGCGTCCTCCTTGCATCCAGAGCTCGGCCCCTGAGTACGCCCCTGCGCTAAGGGGTACTGCGCGGAGTGAGGAGGCGGCGGCACCAGCGTCTAGAAAGATCACAGCGCGCGCAGCCGACACACTCGCTTAAGGCCTTCGGACGGGGAACACGTATCGCTCTGTCTCAGCCGCGCGCATATAATATTACGCTAATATTACATTATCATCTCTGTTCTACTTGTAAATATCCTGTACCGTTTCTCTCTTAATTCTAACGCCTGTACTTCCGTCTATCCTCATTAAAACCCTTCAATCATTTCGCTGTTTCCATATTCGCCTGGCCTACCCGCTACCTAGCTGAACGCCGTAGGAGTTAGGAGTAATCCAACCCTTCACTGGTGACCCCGACGAAGAAGATGGGGAAGTCGGACGAGGAACAGCCTGGACCTTCTGGAATGCCAGGACAACAACCCTTCACGGGACAACCCGGACTGTGTAGAGTGGGCGTGCGAGTACCCCCATTTTGGCCCGAAGAGCCGGCTGTATGGTTTGCGCAAATCGAAGGTCAGTTTACCATTGCTAATATTTCTTCTGATCAAACCAAGTTCTACTACGTCGTTGGTCAATTAGAGCCTCAATATGCAGCTGAAGTTAAAGACGTAATTTTGAACCCGCCAGTTAGCGGTAGAGCAAAAATATAGTCATTACCCAAAAGTACCTAGAGAAAGGGCACACTCACATGGAGTGCGATTCAGTGCACAGCGCTATCGAATGCAAACTAAAGCGTAAAGAAATGTACCTGCCAGAGCAGTACGTATCAATAACAAAGACTGCAAGGAAAGATCCAATGCCAGACGAGGCACGACTTTTAGACTACACCTTCTTTACTGATTTCAGTAAGGATTTGGTGTACAAAACTATACGCCCTGGGAAAAGGTCAGGTGACCCAGTAGTGACAGATTTACGTGTCTTACAATACAGACCTAACGGTACAATATGGTACAAAAATGATTTCGATCATGAACTACAGCCTTTAGTTTAGCCAGTGGTGTAGAACGTTGTGGACGTTCTACACCACTGGATCGCATAAAACCAATAAATCAACTGCCGAAATTGTATAAAGCTAAAATACCGATTACCAGGCGTAAGTACCAGGACTTGCAAGACCTGAAAAGCGTCTTACCGCAAACCTGCCATTCATTCTACGATGAACTACCGTATAGTGGATAAGAATATAATTCTTAAGGTTTATGTACCTACCTATTTAGAATCATTAGATTATTTACTTTTTTAGTTTTTCTGAAACATTTTATTGTACTTATAACTCAAAACAATGAGTTGATCTCGTTAATGTTGATTCAAGTGATACCAATTACCTACCTAAGTAAAGTTGTTAATTATTAATAAGTTCTTAGTTTAATAAACAAAAAGTATTGTATCTACCTATAATTCATTAAAAAAACTTTAATATTAATGGTTTTTAAATTCATTACAGTTAACATTTTCTCATACATTTTCTTCACGGCTAAAACCTATAATAGAAAACAAAAACCTTATTCCGGAACATCAGTTTGGCTTCAGAGAAAAGCACTCAACTATAGACCAAGTGCACAGAATCACAAATGTGATAGAGAAAACTCTTGAAGAAAAAAAGGTCTGCTCTACTATATTTCTAGATGTAGCACAGGCTTTTGACAAAGTGTGGCATAAAGGACTGATATACAAGCTAAGACAAATGTTACCCAAACAGTACGCCGATATATTAGAATCCTATGTATCGGATCGGTTCTTTAGAATAAGACAGGAAGAAGCCTACTCAGATCTGAAGGAAATTAAAGCTGGAGTACCACAAGGGAGCGTATTGGGTCCGGTCCTGTACCTATTATACAGCTGTGATATTCCCCAATTAGAAAATAACACTATTGCGATCTTTGCTGATGATACTGCTATAATGGCTACAGGTAGTACACACGCAGAAGCAGCTGAAAAGGTTCAATTAGCCGTAAACAAAGTCCAAGACTGGACAAAGAAATGGCGAATCAAATTAAACGAAACAAAGTCAGTTCATATAAATTTTTCAAATAAGAAAGACCATTACTATCCGGTCTATATAAACAGTAAGAGCATACCCTACGAGAATACAGCGAAATATCTAGGCATGACGCTTGATGCAAAACTTCGCTGGAAAGCCCACGTCAAAAAGAAAAGAGATGAACTAGAAATACGCTTCAAAAAGATGCACTGGCTCCTTGGAAAGCATTCTGCCCTGTCAGTTCACAATAAAATACTTATTTACAAACAGGTCTTAATGCCAGTATGGACCTATGGTATACAGCTATGGGGTTGTACCAAAAAGAGTAATATCCTTATTATACAAGGGTTCCAGAACAAAGTGCTCAGAGAAAACGTAAATGCACCCTGGTACATAAGAAATGACGACCTCCATCGGGACCTAAATATCGAGTACGTCGACGAGGTCATAAAAAAATACGCAGAAGCCCACGAACACAGCTTCATCATCATGTGAATGTCGAGGCCATCCAGCTCCTAGACAACACGGACATAGTGAGAAGACTCAAAAGAACAAAACCGTTCGAACTAGTATAGTGTTAAATAATAGTGTAATATAGTGAAAGTGCAAACGAGTGCTACCTATCAAGAACACAAGAACAAAGTGTCTTCCCCTTAAATAGAGACGTAAGAAAAGTGTTAGTGGACACATTCTTAGTTGTAGTTATTGTAAAAAATTATGTCAATGTTAAATTACTTATTAGCCTACAGCATGGCTAGATAAATAGTGTAAACTATTTATAAAAAAAAAAAAAAAAACATTTTCTTATCATCACCGCCTAAGTCTCGTAAATTTATCACGGAACACCGCGTAAGTCAATTTAAACGGTTTACGTCAATAAAAATGATATAATAGGTATATTAAAACATTTGTTGTATATATTAAAGCACATGTTAATAATTACAGCCTTAAACCTTTTGAATTGAATAAAATACACAGTTTTTAGTCTCTCCTGAAAAGTGAGTAAGAATGACTTGAGCGGTGTTGTTAGATAAGAGACGAAATGCAAAATTGAATTATCAGCACCAGAATTTCCGACCGTTACTTCGGTATATAATGCTACAGTAGCTTCATACCAAAACTCGGGTCTCGATTTAATAAAACAAATTCCAGAACTACAGCAAGTTAAGAGTACGTTATATAGATCGAGAAATGCTTCCGTTGGGTTGGAAAAAATTGCCTACAAAAATCTGACCGAAATGAAGGTACCCGAAAAATATTTAGATTTTTTGATAGCAGACTACTCACATGAAGGCAAGAGAATTTTAATATTTGCCACTCAAAAGGGCAGACAACTTTTGTCTGAGGGTAAGCTTTTCTTTGGAGATGGCACATTCAAGAGTTGCCCACAGCCTTTTAAACAGCTTACAGTATACATTGTGCTATTGGTGAAGACACATATTGTGCAAGTGTCGTACGCATTATTAAGTGACAAAAGTACGAACACATATGAGGTTCTATTTCATTTATTGAAAGCTCAAGTACCAGACTGGATCCCAGAAACTTTTAAAACTGATTTTGAGATGGCCGTCATGAACGCTATTGTATCAGTATTCCCTAATGTAATCACAAAAGGTTGCTACTTCCATTATTCGCAAGCGGTGTGGAAGAAAGGAAAGGAGTTACAACTCACCAAGTTAAAAACAACCCGCAGACAAGTAGCCCTCAGTGCTGTACTACCCCTTCTGCCACAAAACGAAATTTTTAATGGCTGGAGGTATGTAGCTGCTCAAAGTCCCGATGATAAAAATAGCAAGATATTTCGTGATTACATGTTAAAGCAGTGGTTGCGTGACGAGTTTATAAACGTGTGGTGCGTTTTCGGACAACGCCACCGTACGACAAATGCACTGGAAGCGTGGCACAGCAAGCTTAACAAGACGATTAAAAAAAAGCAGCCCAATATAATCGAGATGTTAAAAGCGCTTTATACTGACGCCTCTTATTACAAAACAAGATCAGTACAAATTGAAAATAAGATACCAATTACTCGACGCCATTCAAAGGAGGCCATGCTTCGAGAAGACTTTATTCAGGAGGCAACAATGGAGCTAGTGACCGGTAAAATATCCATCGGTCATTTTTTAGAAAAAATGCGTTAGAGAATTCTGAAATTATTATGTGACATTATTTATCAATGTCCTGAAAAGTTTATTACGAATCTAGGAACTTAATAAGAACCAGTTAATTTTACCTACGACAAGGACGAGGAGTTCTATACTATGCTTGATATTTTAGGTTCTTTTCAATTAAAGTTATACCTGCCTACTGAATACTCATCAATTAAAAATATCAGCGAGAAAATATTAATATGCAACTTATTTTATTTATTGAATAGAAACTATACTAGTGAACATTGTAAATGAAAAACTCATTTCTTTTTGTCTGCAAAAAATGTGCCTTCACTTTTGAAAGATTTTTTTACAGTAGACACAAATTTCTTCAAATACGCCACTTCTTCAACGTCGTCGTCGCAGCAATATTTAATATTAATTGACGCCTTCTCCCAGCGGTCTCTCGGGTTAACGTTTTTTACGTCGCAAGTATTATAAACCCTTAACTCGACGAAAAGATCACCATCGCGCTGTGCGGTGCGACGCAGCACCCCGCCGGCGACTCGTCGGGTGATCACGGACGGAGGAGGCGCCGGGTTCTTCTGTGACTCGTCGTAATCCCCTTCGGAGTCACCGTCGTCGTCACCGAACTACTCAAGGACGTTATTCTTCGGTCACGGAGCTCTTGGTTTTCTTTGTTTGTTTTCGTTTGGTGGTTGCTCTTGCCTTGGTTTTCTTCGCACTGTAACCAACAATAAAAAAACAAGTTAGTAAAACAAGTAAAAATTATTTAAAAACATGACGAGTAAATTTACCATTGAATTGGACACATATAAAGTAGGTATGTATAGATAAAAGTTACGGGCGAAAAACATAGCCCTGGTGACTTATCAGTTTCCATAATCTGAACCGGCTGCGGCGGCGGCTCCATGCCATCGGCCGAGACAAAGTATTTGTGACAACGTGAACTTGATTAATAGAAAAATGTTTACCTTAAATCGACTTCGTCCTCGGAATTAGCGAATAAGCTCGGGCTAGGCGCTCGACGTGCCTTTGGTTTTGCTTTTTTGGAAGTCTTCTTCGAACTGAAAAAATAAAAACATATAAATAACTGAAATTGATTTAACCTTTGAGAAACCTTGTTTTGTTAAACTATTAAAAATAAAATATAAATAAATAAATAAATTAAAAGTAATTTCTTTACCTAGTACTTGTAGTTGCTTCCACCTCGGTCTCAGAGTCGTTATGAGAAGACTCCGCTCGTCGAGCCTTCTTTCGCTTTATATCATGGAAATAATCAGTGTCCGACCTGAAACATAATACATAAAATATAACTTAAGATAGGTACTTACAATTTATACGGATCGTAGTACTTACGAACATTATTTTAATGCAGTGAATCCTTATCTTGAATCTGGATGCAGAAGACGGGCGGTAGCAGCGTGAACTGGGCAGGCAGAGAGTCCTCAAGCACAGGGTTACTCGGGCAGCACTATGATCTCACGCACGCGATAATCGACTGATTACAATTAATAATAAATCCTGTCATTTTATAAGCCGCAGGTGCAGGTGCCGCAAACATTTTTAACAAAATCGGTGATTTGAAATTAATTGGTTGTGTTTACACAAAAAAATATTAAAAATCTTTAGGTAAGGATAAGAATTACAATTTAAAAGTAGCAAATATTATCTTCATCATATTTTAGTTCAGTATAACCACTTGAACGTCCGAGCTCGACAGCTGTCCCCCTCTAGAACGTCCGGCCGCGTGATCGGGATTCCGCGGCGCCGAGCGCATAATTAATTTTCAACAAAAAGCGTGATAACTAGGTAACTACTATAGCTAGGCTTGAATAAAAAATACCTATTAATAGGTAAAATTGTTACATTCAATGTATGTGAAAAACCAATATTTCAACTATCAATCTATTTATTAAAAATAAAAATTTTAACTCGACAATACAGGTTGGATTACAAAAAAAATCCCATTTTGTTTGATGTCGAATTTTTGCCGTAACAGGCGATGGACAGAAGATATTTGTAAATATTCTTGTAGCATTCATTTTGAGGATTACTTTGATATATAACTCTATATAAATAAGGCTAATTAAACAAGAAATACTTACATTTTCAACAACAGACTCACTTCACAAAACACAAAGTTATCAACAAGCTTTTTTTTTTAATTTTCTTCTCAATATTTTTGTTGCCAGGTATGGTTTTCTTGGGTTAGAATAGACGCAAAATTTATTTAAGAGCTATCTAGTGACGTTTTTGGGCAACTTTCATAGAGTTGGACGCAGTTATTATGCAAAAAGTCTACCAGCTGAACGGGGCCGCTCTAGTCGCCCTAACGGTCAACTCAACATTTTTTTAGGCAACTGTAGTCGCCCGAACGTTCAAGTGGATAAAAAACCTGCATCTACCAATTCTTTTGGTCTTTGAGTAAAGCCTCGTGGCCAGGTAGCTTTTTGAGCGCATGCTTTCAATAGAATAAGAAAGATGTTGAGGATTCAAGGACGGTATTTCTTTATAAATACAGAACGCTTGCCAAGAAATAGGTGACAGTCAATAACTGAAAAGATCTTATTATAAATAAAATGTTTATTAACTCTGCTACCACCAAGTTTTTCAATATCAGCACTATTTTGGTAGTGGTTTGTTCTTCAATGTCCTATCCGATATTTTAGCATTAAAATTAAAACAAGCAATTACATACAGGTCAACAGGTATTAGGTAGGTACAAATACCTACATAATTAGTGACTGTTTCATGAAGGGGTAGGCAGAAACCATGTGTTTATTTTTGTCACGCTCCTTTCTTTACTTAATATCATCATCAAACTGTAGAAGATTACTGCGGGACATAGACCTCCTAGTAGTAAGTAGGCACCTACCTAAGTAGTACCTAAGTACCACATCTAGAGCGTATGGTGACATTGAGAACAGACCTAATTAGTTACCTACAGAAAACACAAAATGTTTTATATTAATTCTGCAAATTAATCAATTACCTAAATAAAAACTGCGAATTACAATAATAACTTGTTATGATAGTATCAAATTCTTCTATAGTTTTAGAACGGAAGTTGCCTTCCTACAAAATAAATTTCGTCATACCGTTTGCGTAAAGAAGTGTTCACACTTAGCTCGTGTTAATTTTGGCTGATACCGCAATAAATTACATGCTGATCACATTAAGAACAATTATACCACCGATTTTTGTACTTACACATTTTCTTAACTATAAAACCTAGAAAAGTACTAATGACCCCAATCCATAGACAGTATGACTTCAAACTTTTAATTCATGTAATGTCTTGAATAATGCGGTGATGAATAATTCAGTTGACTACTTAGCTAGTAGTAAACCATTTATTTTTTATTGTTACCTTCCTTATGACCCCTTACCAATGAGAATGAAACCTTATAATTTGCAACAGGGTGGTCATAATGTAATTTCTTAGGATAGAAATTACATTAGACTAATGCCTCATTCTTCACTTGTTATTGTTACAACGTAGGTACCATTACTTTATTATTTACGTTGGTACTGTAAAATTATTTTTTCAGTTGCTTGAACTGATGATTATTGTAGTATAATATTACAGGTTGTATCAATAAACGATCTGAAATTGTACTTAAATAGGTAGGTTCGATTCCTGCTGAAAAACATGAATAAAATATGTTTGCATGATCTGCAAATAATTGTTCCGGGTCTGGGAGTTGTGGTACAATGGTAGGTACTCGTAGTTTCTGATACCCAGGACACAGGGAATCCTAGTGTGGGCTAAAGGAATCATAATATAATATAGAGATAATATAATCATAATTTAGAGTACTTATTATAAGTTACTGAACCTACTGGATATTTTGCGTTGAATTCTGAATACATAAACCATGGTTACTCGAGTGTAGTCCTCGTTTCCTATTGTCAGCTTATCGAATCAGTCGTAAAATACTATCAGAATAGGTAGGTTAGCGTATAGGATTTCATTTGGCTTCATTCATTTGTTCAGTGTTACGTATGCTCATTGTTTAACATATCTGCATGCAGTGTTCGTTTTATCACAATAAATTTGACTTGGGTTCGTCTTGTGAGAGAATTCTCTAGGTGTCGGAAAATTATTCGACACGAGCAAACGGCCTAGAGACAAAAACATTCTCTGAGCAATCTTGAGTCGGCTACAATGACAAAAAGAACCTTAATCATATTGTCAAATTTGATAATCTTTCACACAATTTGCATGCACATTCAATTCAAGGTTCGAAGCAATTATAGACTATTTGATTGTGAAATTGTGCGTGCAAACGTAGGTAAGTTTTGTTTCATTTTCTTCAAATCACATTTTTCGTCTCCTTCCAGTCGCCAAAAAATTATTGTGATTTGAAATGCCCAACCTACTTATGTAATATATCATGGGTTCAAGTAAACAACCCCGCTTTTAAAAAATTCTTTCAAAAATATATTTGCTGCAATTGTTCAAATCGGCAAAATATTCCTGAGCAATCGTTGCTGAGGAAATTTTATTTATATAAGCTTTTTAAGACAACAATTGACTCGATTTACAACCAAACTGCAAATCAAAAGCTGTGGATATCTTTAGACGAGACAACAGATTTTTTAGGCAGGTATATGGTACATTTTCTTGTAAAACCCTTAAATGCGATAAAAAAAAACATTTTTAGTTGCGTGCAAGGTACTAGAAATTGTTAATGGGAACGCAATTGCCCAATTTGTAATAGACTGCCTTGAAAATATGTGGTGCGATTCGTATGAATCCAAAGTAGGAGATGTTGCTGTATTATGTACTGATAGTGTAGCATATATGCTGAAGGCAGGACGTGCTTTGAAAAATTATTTAGCTAACATGATACACGTCACTTGCTTGGCACATGCACAGAATCTTGTGGCAGAAAAAATACGATCCGAATACTCAGATGTAGATGAACTAATTTCAAACGTTAAAAAAATATTTTTAAAATCACCTAATAGAGTGCGATTGTTAAAAAATAAATTTCCCCACATGCCACTTCCTCCACAGCCCGTTATTACAAGATGGGGTACTTGGTTGGAGGCAGTGTCATATTATGTAAAATATTACGATCAAATTAAAACAATAGTAAGTCTGTTAAGAAGTGACGACGCGTTATTTATTAGGTGTGCCAAATCTGTTCTTCGGAAAGAAAACTTGAAGTCGGACTTTGACTATATTGAGGAATTTTTTAATGATGTGCAAATTGGGTTAAAAAAACTACAAAAATCGAATTTAACTCTAGTGGAATCCTTCGAGATCTTTGACCATGTGACAACTGTGCTAAGCTGGTGTTTGTCTGAGCACATAAAATATAAACTTGAAGCTGTTATATCCAGAAATCCCGATCTACATAAAATTAGAGACATATGTGACGCAATAACAGCAGGAATGGATGATCGATCATACCATATGTACGCGCCTTTGACCTCAGTTGATGTTGAGAGGTCGTTTCCAACTTATAAATGGATTCTTAACATAAAACGAAATCGCCTGAAAGTTGAAAATATAGAAAAAATTATGATTGTGTATTTTAACTCAAATGACTCTTCTGACAAAGAAAACTTTGGTTCTGATACTGAACTTGACATATGGAATCAAGATGATTAAAGGAAAATCTTTTACAATTTCTTTTGGTATTTTATAAGACAAATGAACATTTTCTAAATTCTTACCAATCTTCGATGCGTCAAGTTAAGTTTGATACTTAACTTAACCGAACAGAAGTAGTTCAGTAATAAAACTGACTGCCCTACTTCAAATGTTAATTTATTAATAAGTGCTATGATTTTAGTTAAAATCGCATCCCTCGACATCAGTAAAATAAATAAATAAAAGTCTAGTTTGAGTTAAAATTAACACCTCTCAACGTCAACAAGTACAACGTTGAAATCTATTTGCAATATTTGCTTATGTAAACATAGAGTAGGTACACTATGTAATTTAAGTTATTCCGTCTGTACATTTTGTTTCATGTTTTCAAATTATAATTATGTTGAAAAATAATTAAAATATACATGTATTTGTTACAAGAATATTCACTGTGTTTTATTTTTCTTTTACCGCTTTAGTTTTGTATATAAATAGCTATAACACTTATGAAGGCTTTTTTCTTCAGATTATTTTGTGTTATGTTATGTCTAGTCGCAAACTTTAAGTAAATATAGACCAACTACTTATTCGAAATAACATAAATGTTTAATACCTCAGTAATGTTCCGAATCTTGTCCCAAAATTCGGGCCGAAAAAAATATTGTCGTAAGGAAGTCTCCGATTCTTTACTCTGTTCCTCGAAGTTTATGCATATAAGCCCCGTCTATTCCTATCACTCATTATACAGGGCGTCCCAAACTTATGGGACATGAAGGGGAAGTACCTTAAATATCGTAGATAGGGTATTTTGCTGAAAGAAGACTTTATGTTACTTTTAAAAGTTAGTAATTCTGCATTCATAGATTTTCCAAAAAATACTTGCTTCGTCTGGGAATCGAACCGACTTAAATGTCAAAAAAAAATCATCCTACTTCTATGATGCCAATCGAAAGAATAGCTAAAAAATAATAACTTTGCTTTAGTAACATAGTATTTTAAAAGAAAGGAACAACGTAAAATGATTGAGTCATATTTTTCAAACACGTTTTATTTAGGATTTTTTAGGATATGTAAAGAGAATACCATAATGTTTAGGTCCACTTAACTTAGAAAATTAAGAAATCTTAAAATTTATGTTAGGAATCCTAAAACAACAGAATCGACACCAATGTTGTTGCTAAATTTGAAAATGGAACAGTTTATGAGAGCGTTTGTTTGAATGCATACTTTAATATTTTTAAAAAGAACTAATATTTTTAAATGTTGTTCTTAAATTTGAAAATGGAACAGTGTGTGCGAGCGTTTGTTTTTGGATTGATCTGTTTAGTCTTAATAATTCACTTACACAAGTTTTGTGTTAATTTATTGCGAACATGGCATATCAAGTAAGTTTTGATCTAATGGAAGCATATTTTTTGAACGATAAAGATATCTCTAGAAGTTTGCGGTGGTATAGCGTTAAATATCGTGATAGACAAATACCGTCTCGTAAAGTTTTGAAAAGGCTTGTGGACAATTTGAAAACTCTGGTACGTTTCGATAAACGCCCAAGAGAACCACAGCAAGAAAACCACATGATCAACGACGAAGAACTTGATATTTTAATTTACTTTTCGGCTTTTCCGAAAACATCGGTGAGAGAAGGAGAACTTGAAATTGGAGTTTCGAAAAGTAAAATACACCGTGTATTAAAAAACACGGTTTTAAGAGTTATGTTGAAGGACGATTGGTTCAAAAATTACTTCCAGGCGTTACAGAAAGGAGAAAAAATTCTGTCTTGATATCCAGGCACGCTTGCTCGAAGATCCAATTTTTTTGGATTATATTATTTGGACAGACGAATCTAACTTTAGCAATAACGGTATGTATAACCGCAACAATAATCGTATTTGGTCTAAAGAAAATCCCCTACGAGTCACTGAAACGAATAACCAAGTGCGTTTTTCACTCAACTGTTGGTGCGGACTTTAAAAAAACCGGGTTTTCTTAATCCACTTTTACCAAGGAACCTTGAACACAGAAAATTCTTTAGGAATACTTCAAATTTTAAGGGATGAGATAAGAAATCTTTCCGCTGAGGAGCAAGAAAACTTAATTTTCCAACAAGATGGAGCTCCAATAGTCGGAGAGCAGCAGATTTTCTAAATGAATGTTTTCCTACATGGATTGGTAGTAATGGACCTTTTAGATGGCCGGCCAGATCCCCGGACCTTACACCATTAGATTTCTTCTTTTGGGTGTAACGACCCCCCCCTAAAGATATATTGCCTATCCTAACTCTGCATTGTATGAAGTATAGTATTGTCATGATAGTAGTATGGCCAAGTGATCGTCTAGTTGTAGTGGTAGGACCCTAAGATGTGAACTAATGTAGTAACTCAAATCCTTTAAAGACTTTATAGACAATTCAACTTATCTAACTAACCTACATCTAAATTCTTAAGCCTTTCCGAATCTAATTTATATTTAACTTTGACTCATTCTGACTCTAAATTTAATATATGAGATGAATAATTTTGAACTCTAATTCTAATCTAGAACTGTAGAATGGCATGAGAGGACATATGGTTGGGAATCAATATAATTATTTCATATTAGGAAATACTTCAATCTAAAGGTTATACTGAATTTAAGTAGCAAAGGGATTATAACGCCAAAGGTCCGGGCCCCTCCTCCGCACGCGGACTGTAAGAAACATCACAATACTTGGACTTCTTTCCAGCGTTGTAATAAGTGATTATTTAATTCACTTATAGGGAATGCTGTTCTTTACATTTACTAGATTTTATATCTGTATGTTTGTCAGTCCTTGTTCATCAAAAGATTATGAGGAAAGCTAAGTAGTTAGTATTTGTATGTTGTCCATTGTCAAACCATTCAAGGAATCTCTACTTTACTTTTCTTTGCAAAGCAAAACTTTCATACTCATCCATCATATCTAGTTATCATGCGGAACTCCAAGCTACCGAATACTTCGGTACCCAAGAATCCCTAACTTCCGCTGCGGATCGCTACCTAAGAAAACCTAATAGTTCCTAAAGTAGCTATTGTCATTTATTAGTAGTTTAATTTATTATAATTCTGTGAACAACCTCTTCCCCTGGATTGAAGTGTGAAGGAAAACATAGCTCATACGGCCATCAATCTGACTATTATAATCAGTATTATGGAGAGTATATTAACTCTACATTATGTAACTAGCATATTCACCTGATTTCGCGTGAATGAATACTTAACATAGCTCTCATAGCCATAGATCAGTCTATTTTGATCAGTATTCTAAAGAGTATATTTACTCTATATTAAGCAATTAGCTTATTCACCTGGTTTTGCGTGAATGAATACTTTACATAGCTCTCATAGCCATAGATCAGTCTATTTTGATCAGTATTCTGAAGAGTATATTAACTCTGCTAGCATCATAGCTAAAGGTACAATTTAGCACAATTTCTTTGGAATTCTATTTAAAGCTTTATTTCCAAGCTACATGGACTACTCCCAAGTAAATTGATATCTCCAACCAATAAGTGAAGAAGTTATTCCACCTGCATTTATTTTGCATGAAACAAATATTATAGGCACATCCGGCCAAAGGTTGTGATTAAAGATTTCAATCTTTCAAGTAGAAATTACTTAGGTAACAAACATGATTTGCATAGTCTTAATTCTGTAGATAGCCTCTCTGTTCACAGTTACTTACAGAGGATGAAGCTTAGGGCACTTTCGGCCCACTCTGACTTTTATTTTCAGTTCAGGGGAAAGCTTAGGACCCTTATAGTCCTCTCTGTGATTTCCGCTACAGAGGTAGCTAAGGACCCTACCGGTCCTGAATCAGACTAAGTAAATCAGTATAGACCTTTGCTCAATTAAAGTTTAGTCTCAATAAAGCCATAAATAAAACTCTTAATTTATTCAAGTAAATATTCAATATTGTATGAATGCCAGCAGAGTTTATAACCCAATTGCGTACTTTACTGTATTATAAATTGCTATTTTTTAGTTTTGTCTCTTTTGTATTATATTTGAATAGGTAAGGAATAACTGATGATAATAACTCAACCTTCCAACCAGATATTAATGAAATTAATGTTATTCCTCAATTACAAAGCCACTCCTATGATGAATTGATTTAGATTAAACTAAGTTTCTTGTTTATTTAGTTTTTGAGTTTTAATTATAGTAGTTTAGTATCCTTTCCTTCATCAGCCTTTAGAACCCAGCATCCTATGAAACTAATTGAATATATGAGTACCTAAGAGGCCCTATTCTAGCTAGATTCTACCATCCAAACTAGGAGACCGACTCCACATTTACTTGTAATTGTGTGAGTAGACTGACGGAGTGCCATGTCAGTCACCTAACTAGCTAATTGAATGAGTGTGGGTGGTAAATCCCGACTTTGTCCTGCCCTATAACCGTGTGCTTGCCAAGATCCGCTATTGGACTGGGGGGCAGATCTCAGCCTAACAGGAAATAAACTTGTGTACAAATAAATATATAAATAAGACTGGACAAGCGGACTAAGAATCCTAAGCTCAGGTGCCCATACAGGCGCGGGCTCCACTTCGACGGTGCCCTCCTGTTTAGAGTTCAAAGGACGCACTTTCCAGGTAGCATATCGACGCCAAGTTAATGGCCAAAATCGGTTGGTGGTCCGCTACAAAGATGATCACCTTCCTAGCTAATATGAGGACACAAGCTGGGTATAACACCGCAAGGTAGCAACTCCGCTTGCGACCAGTATCCGGACTGGGTTTAGTTAATGGGAATGCCCTAGCTCCTAATAATTTCCTTCAGACGGCGATCACTCAAACAATACTACACACAATACAATCCCATCCAAAAGTACTAATATGAACTTAGAAAATTCCAACCCCAAAGTTACGTTCTGAAATCAAACCGGCAGAGCTTCGCCCTCTGAAAGGAAATCTCGAAATCGAATGACCATGATCTTAATCCTGACGAGGCTTATATAGCCTGATTGTTCTAGAAATTTCTACGAATTCAGGCTAGTTCAAAATCCTTTCCTATTTTCTATGTTGTAAATCTTCTTCTCCCTTAGCATTCTTGACTCATTCCAAATTCAAATTCTGGATTCAAAAGATCCTACTTGAAAGACTGAAGGAATTTTGAGGAATAAAATATTTGCTCAGTTTCCAACCTTATTCCATTGACATAATGTGTTTTTCCCTTTAGCACAAGTACAGTGTGAGAAACCTAGAATTTGATGGAAATTTGACGAGATCTTGATGAATTTGAATTATTTGCTCGAATTAAAACCTTATTCCTATGACGTAATTTATTTTCCCACTGCGCATGCGCGAAGTGTTTGAACATATTAGCACAGATCATAAATATTTTCTTAATTCACCTTAGTTTTTGCCGCCAACCTGCTATTGTTCTACTAGCAGCGCCATCTACCTTCCCACGCAAATATGTGGCTCCTAATACTACAACGTTAAGGTTCATTTTGATAAAACATTTAAGTACTATTATTTCCAGCAATTATTTGATTGAATGAATCAACATTGATGTTCAATAAATATACTTAATTTTACTATTCTTATTAATGGAGTTTATTTTAATAGTTATATGATTTGATATTACACGACATATTTTAATTGAGGTTTCATATTACTTGTTCTGAAGTTTAATCGATATATTTCTATTGTGTTGACTAATTTAGTCAATGTCTTGAACGGATCTAGATGTTCAATCAATAATTGTGCTAAATTCAAAATGCGATGCTTCTCGATTAATTACTAGTTTCTAATGCGAATCTTATTAGTAAAATCGATTATTAGTAATCTTTATTTGTGCATGTAAGGAGACACGAAGGTGGACCGTTACATGGGGATACGTGAAAGATATGCTATACAAAAAGCGATACGAGAACGTGGGCGAGTTGCAAACAGAATTGATCCATATCACATCGAGTGTTCACCATAAAATGATAAGAAAATCAACAGGCAGCGGAATCATTAAAAGATTGGCGATTTGCGTAAGACAAGAGGGATCACATTTTGAGCATTTAATTAATTAATTTACAAAAATATTTACTTAATTGACTACGGCACTTTCATGTATGTTTTTAATTTGATTAAAATGATTAATTTCATGTTGTTCCTTTTTTTATAAATACTATGTTACTTAAGCAAAGTTATTATTTTTTAGCTATTCTTTCGATTGGCATCATAGAAGTAGGTGATTTTTTTTTGACATTTAAGTCGGTTCGTTTCCCAGACGAAGCAAGTATTTTTTAGAAAATCTATGAATGCAGAATTACTAACTTTTAAAAGTAACATAAAGTCTTCTTTCAGCAAAATACCCTATCTACGATACTTAAGGTACTTCCCCTTCATGTCCCATAAGTTTGGGACGCCCTGTATATATTCACATTCATCAAACAAACATACATAGCAAACATTCATTCATTCATTCAGTCTTAAGTAGGTACCTACGTCAAAACTATTATTACGCAATCTAGTGCATAAAATAATCTTACCTTAGACATATGGCTTTGTTCTGGGCAAATACATTCTCTGAAACTTGTATCTCGTACTCTTATGTCTAGTCGTCCCAGTAAATCGTCAAAAGTGGTTGCTGTCATTCGAAAATAATTGAAGAACTTTGATTCGTCTCTTCTAAGTTCACCCATTAATGTTTCAAATGTTCCAAGTGAAACTCTTTCCCGTAAAATAGGGTGTACCCAATGTTTTCTTTTATTTTGCCTTCTATTAAGATACCACCACAACACAACAATTTCGTCGTCCATTGTGCGCGCAGGTCCAAATTCAACTGAGGTTAGTACTTGACTGTCTGAATATCTTCCGGGATCCGATGTAATGTGAACACTCTGTCCGGTGTCCGGTTTCCGGCAGATCTGCCGGTCCGGCGTAGTGGGAACGCTGCCTTATACTACTGTAAAGAGAAGGGCATAGTCATGCTCTCATTTCCGCCTCACTGCTCCCACAAATTGCAGCCGCTTGACCGTTCTGTTTGCGGTCCTCTGAAAAAACACGTAAACACTGCTTGTGATGCGTGGATGAGAAATAATCCAGGTCAAACAATGACTATTTATAACATTCCGGGAATTGTGGCTACTTCGCTACCTCTGGCCTGTGCACCACGAAACATACAAGCGGGATTTCAGTGTACTGGTATATATCCCTATGATCGTAATATTTTTGATGACGCAGACTTTGGACCATCATTCGTGACAGATAGACCTTTGCCTAACGTAGCTGATTCACAAGAGCCACCTGAGCCAGCCTTGCCAGTCTTGACACCTGTTATGCAGCAAACTTCGATTCCTCTGGAACATTCTCAAACACACGATTATGGGGTCACAACTATGGAGAACCTTCGGAAAGCGAAAAATCAACTGAAGTTTCTCGTTTGCCGATTGATCCCATAGTGGTAGCAGAAGAAGACCCTCTGTCCCAAGAAATCGAGCCTGGGTTGTCATATATAAGCCCGCTTATCTTCGTTGAAGCATTATCTTCGTAGTGCCATAGATAGGTAGGTACGAGTTCATATACAAGTTGGTCATCTTAATGAGCCAATTAATAGGTATGCTGAATAGAACCTACCAGGCAACCTTAAAAAAAAAAAAAAGGAAAAAGTTTAATCAACCTTTACGCCTTTTTAAAATGAAGGAAGGCTAACTAACATTTATGACTTTAATCATCCTAATAAAGGCCATGAATAATTTCCAGGTTTCCCCTAAGGCGAATATGGCTGAATTAAATACAGTACTAGACGGTCTCGAGCAATTTGATTGCAACAGCGAACTAGCTTCAATAGGGACACGTTGGTAAAAATGGAAGAGAGCTTTGGAGATTTATCTGATAGCTACGAGTATAACTCAACCAATAAAGAAACGAGCAATTCTTTTGCATTTTGGAGGATTGTCACTACAAGAAGTTTATTATAACCTTCCTGGCGCACACGTTGATGATTCTGACGATATTGATGTATATAAGGTGGCCATAGAAAAGTTGAACCAATATTTCTTCCCCAAACAAAGCAATATATACGAGCGTCACCTGTTCAGATTAATTAAACAAGAAGAAGGAGAGAGATTTGAGTTTTTTTTACTTCGACTTCGGAATCAAGCAGAAAAATGTGGGTTCACAGACAAAAACGAGAACCTCGTCGATCAGATAACAGAAAAGTGCCGTTCATCTCAGCTTAGAAAGAAAGTATTAGAAATTGGTGATGACATTACTTTAGACAAAATCGTTTCAGAAGCGAATACTTTGGAAGTAGTGGGAATACAGCTTGAACAAATGGAAAAACAAGACACTATTACTGCAAACAAAGAAGTAAACAGAGTTGATGTTCAACAATCGGGCAAAAGAAGCACCACAACCACGAATGATCCTGGCAGGGTCATCTAATATGTCCAATAGATCACAACTGATTAACTCAGTCATTACTAGAGTAAACCAATTTCGTATGTCTGATTCTGATACACAAGCACTGGCCTGTGTAACTGCCTCACCAGTCCTTTGAGTTATATTAGGATGTCGTTTCAGGAAACCTTTTAACCATCCTTTTCCTGGTCTGTTTTCATGGAATGGAGTCTCTCTGGGATGTTCATTGAGAAAGGTTTGTACAGAATCTAATATATCTTCTGCATTTCTTGGAAATCCTCTCCTACCCATATCAAATATCCATTCTTCTATGAGTTTTTCTTCTTCTGTAGTCAGAAAGGGTAATGGTCCAAAGTCGCTTTTGTTGTTCGGGTTTTTTATCTTAAAATGTAATGTCGCTCTAGGTATGCTATATTTTTTGGCTACTGCCCGAACAGAAAGACCTAGGCTTACGTCTTCTAGAGCCTTTTCCAATTGTTCTTTGGTATATTGCGGTACTTTGGGCATGTTGAATCAGTCTGAAAGAAAATAAACAGAGTGATACAGTTATTGACCACCTGAGATTTACTAATTAGCCACCCCCCGGACAATAACTGATCCGATGCAGTTACAATGCTGAGATTTTGAGAAGACCTTATTAATACCACAATAAAGCAGAAAATGCATTCAAAATACCTATTTCGGAAATTCAGCTATTGACCGGGGGTGGTCAATAGCTGAATTTCATACAAATAAGATTTAGTAATTGACCGGATTTTTTTTGTGAGGTTAGAATTACTTTACGAACTTTGAAATCACACTAAATTATCTACTATTCAATTACCAACAGATATTTAACAAGTTTACAATAATAAATCAACAATTGACATAAAAAATCATGTATTTATAAAACACTTACCTTATTTTTTTCGTAACGAACACCCGCACTTCTCACAACTTTTTTGAACTTACCTCACCAATAAAAAATAACGCCATCTAGATCAAATATTATGAACTAATACGAAAGAAGAATGAATAAAGGTATAGTTTTTGTTTCTTTCATTCACGTGCGATCTACTATTATCTTATTTCGATGGATTTGGTCTCAAGTGGTCAATAACTGTAGGGTGGTCAATAACTGTAGCAATCACCCTACACGCAAGCCATTACAACTAATTCAGCGTTTACTGGACGTAATGGGATAGCTTTACGAAATACGCGAAACACTACAGACATAATGCCAAAAAACATTTTCAACAATTCTTCTTGCTCTTGAGAGCTTGTAGTTAAAAATCCGTTTTAAGCTTCCCTTTTCATGAATGCCGGGATAGGGCCTCATCATATTTTCAGATAGTGTAAATGCACTATCTCCCACTAGAACGTATGGTATATTCGGACCACCTTGGACCAGTGGCTCGGGATCTGGTAAATTCAGTAGCTCTTCATAAAGTGCTTTATAAAATGAAGTCTCCTGGAACACTCCTCTGTCAGACGACTTCCCTTTTGCACCACAGTTAACATATACAAAGTTATACTCGGCATCCACAATTGCTAAGAGAACTAAACTAAAATTCTCTTTATAATTATAATAATCACTGCCAGAATTGGGTGGCGCTTCTAGTAACACATGCTTTCCATCTATCGCTCCAATGCAGTGAGGAAAATTCCATAATATTTCAAAATTACGAGATTTCTCTTCCTATTCATTTACATTGGTTGGCGTCTGAAATTCAAGATAATATTAATAAATTAACATACATTATTAAGTATCAATATAAAATTTATAATACCAATAAAGTTTACCGTAACCCTTACTTATACTTTAACAAAATAATTTAATGCCTTTATCAATTCTTTGCAAACTTCTGGTATAGTATGACAAATTACTGATTTTGACACTCTAAAAGTATTGGACAATGAACCATAACTATCTCCAGTTGCCAAGTATCTCAATGTTATAGCGAGTCTGATGTGAGGGTTGATAGATTTCCGAAACTTTGTATCTTGCTTGACTACGGCCGGCGCAACCATATTTAAAAGTATCTCGAAATCGGTTCTAGACATTCTAGTAAAATTTTCAAAAGACCCATCGCGCATTCGAAGACTGGTTATTAAACTTGAACTTTCGCTTTGTAGCAAATATTCCCGGACCCACCACCTCTTTTTTTACGTTTTGCTAATGTCTTCCGAATAATTATGTAAGCTGCACTGAACAACACTACTTCCTCGGGCGACATACTGATCACGACTGGCTAATGTAAACGAGTCATATGTCGCGGGACATTGTCCCACAACTTTTGCAGAGACAACTACGTGAATGTCGAGCGACAAGTATCTGCGACATGTCGCCTAGTGAAAATGCGCCTTAAACTTCACCCTGTTGAGCCTACCGTTAAAAGTTCTGCTATGGCCTCTAAGGCGACATCGATCACATATCCAAGCCGGCAAAGTCTTGATAAAAATGAGCCAAAGAAAAAGAAAGTAAAACTGATGGACAAATTCTTAAAACAATCAGAAGATGATATGCAAAATTTGAAGTCCAAAATGACAGCTTGTGACGGTCTCCCATTTAGCATATTCTCTACCTCTGAATCCATACGTAAGCTTTTTATAAAAAGTGGCTATGATGACTTACCGAAGGCACCAAATTCCATAAAAAAGATCGTAGTAGAGAAAAGTGAGCAATTAAAGAGGGATTTGAAAAAAGAATTAGAGAAATTGAAAGTTAAGAGACAACAATTTTCCGTCTCTCTAGACGAATGGACGTCAGCTCGCAACCGCCGCTACATGAACGTAAACGTTCAGTGCCCTAACTTTCAAGGCAAGAGCTTTAGAAATCTTGGACTAGCGAGAATAACTGGCCGCGGAACAGCAAACCGTTGTGCTAATATTTTAAATGACAAACTAGCTACCTATGATCTGTCTTTAAAAGAAGATATAGCATGCATAGTGACTGACGGAGCAAGTGTGATGTGTGCAATGGGACGACAACTGCCTTCGTACCACCAACTGTGTTAAGCACATGGAATCCAATGTGCAGTGTTGGATGTCATATACAAAAAGTCACATGAGGATCAAGCAGAAGAATGGAAAGAGGATACACGAGAGGAGGATGTATCTGACGGTGATGGGGATGAAGAAGGAGGGTTCGTAGTTGAGCAGCATCTAAACAGGAACTTTAATGAATACGCGGACGTTAACCTCAAAACTGTTATTGCCAAATTGCGAAAAATTGTTAAACTTTTTCGGAAATCACCCACCAAAAGTGAGTTTCTCAACAACTATCTTCCTGAAGAGCAGAAAAAAATGGGTTTAATCCTTGATTGTAAAACCAGGTGGAGTAGCCTAGCAGACATGATCACGAGATTTTTGAGTCTAAAAGACTCTATCATGAAGACTCTAATCGATTTAAAGGAAGAAGTCACGTTCAGTTTGACCGAGTTAGAGTTGTTGCAAGAATTGTCCACTTCTCTCAATATTATAAAGGCGACAGTGGAAGCGCTTTGCCAGGAAAATGCAAATCTACTTACAGCCGAAACTGCTCTCCAATTTATGGTAACGAAACTTCAAGCGACAAAAAGTTTTAAGAGTGACCGTTTTACGAGTGCTGCTAGAGGCTTTGAAGAATAGGATTGCTGAGAGACGCCTATCGAACCTAGTTTGTGCTTTTAAATATTTGCACAATCCCAACAACTATTACACAGAGCCACCATCGAACGTCTTTACATCTCCAGGAAACGACACGATTGTTAGAGTGATTACCTCGATCAATAAAGAATACTTTTGTCAAAGACAGGAATCTGAGGAGGACGAGGATGACATAGCTTTAATACATCTCCAACAACAGCAAAAACAAATTGCAGCATCGCAACCTAAAACAAATTTCAAAGAACAGCTGCAAAAAAAATCACTGATGTAATTTCAGCAACTCCGTCTACGTCCACGTCCCCTAGCGGTTTATCAGACAGAGAAGAATTGGAAACGTCAATTCGCATGCAAATGGCACTCTTTGATAGAGGTCCTAGACAAATATTTTTGAGCCAAGCTTACGACTTTCTGCTGTGTATACCACCTACAAGTGTAGAGTGTGAAAGAGTGTTTTCATCCACAAAATATATTTGCAACCACCTGAGATGTTCTCTAAAGGATGATTCAATCGCCGTTCTAAGTTTTCTTAGGTCTCATTTCCAAGGAAAACGTTGACAAAGAAGTCAAAAGTTAGATTTAGATAGGACTTAAAGTGTACGTTACTCTTATTGCTAATTTTATGATCATTCTGTGATTTATTAGATCTCATACAAATAAGACAAAGTAAGAGAAGGCTAATTGTTAATTTTAATATGATTGTGAGATTTCTAAGAACTCTTAAAAACGTTTGTGGATTTACTCTAGTAACTACTCATTGCCCTGTTACCATTAATTGCCGTGTTAATTTACTTGTCATTGTGTTTAACTGGTTATTGTGTTATATTTTACTAACTAAGAATAAGTAAATTTGTTTGATGTGGGTAAATTTTATTTTAATTTAATATTTCAATTTCGTTAATAGAAATAACACTTAAAACAATAAAAGATGTGATTTTAATGAAAACATAGTTTTTTTTCTATTATTCGAATAATATTCGAATAGTACCCCAAAAAAAAACGAATATTCGAATATCTAAATTTTCGAATATTTGCAAGCCCTAGTCCAAATCCACGCTTAGTGGTCAACCTGGGGATACCTAACTGTGCCTACGAACCAGGTTGGGCGTGGACCCGGAGCGCCCGCATTCCTCCTTCCGAGGAACGCGACAATCCGGCTGGGTCTGGAACCACCGGCCTTGGGGATTACCCTAGTCGACACGAGACAGCGCGTAGGACACACCCTCCTTGTCCCGTAAGAGAGACAAGAAGGACGCACCATTAGGTAGGACATTTAGGCCTCACCCCCGCCCTGTCTATCCCGCCAGGGTGGGCCATTCACCCACACACTCGCCGGGTTCTCCCCCCGGCGAGATGGAAATCGAGGAGGGAGACCTTGCGGCTGCTCGTGCGGCACTGTTGTGTCTGCAGCAGCAGACCGCGGAGTTCACTCTAGTCCAGGGTAAGAGGAAAAGGGCCGCAAAAAAGGCCCAATCCGCTCAGGCTCCGCCAGTCAAATTCTCGGCCGTCAGGCCCGAGTCCTCCCCTACTCCCTCTCCAAAAGCGGCCACCACTTCCGCAACAACAAAGGAGAAATCTCCCCCTCCCATCTTCCTTCGTCAGAAGGATAAATGGGACAAAGTCTCAGTCTTGGCCTGCGTGACCAAATCCATCGTGTGGACGCACGCGAAAACTACCAACGATGCCATTAAGATCACGGTGTCGTCCTCCTCTGACCATCGTAGGCTAACCTCTTTCCTCCGCGAGGTGGACATTGGGTTACCATACCTTTGCCTTGGAGGAGGAACGCCTCTTACGCGTTGTTATCCGCGGCCTCCCCGCTGAGCACTCCACGGAGTGGATCAAGCAGGACCTTCTCGCCCAGAACTTCCCAGTCAGGGAAGTGCACCGCATGGTCTCGGCGAGAGCTAAGAAGTCGTACGATATGGTACTGGTAGTACTAGATCGTTCGGCCGAGGGAAAGGCTATCTTCAACCTGAAGAAAGTCAACCCCCCCATCGTAACGGCAACCCCTCCCAGTGCCACAGATGCCAGCTTTATGGCCACTCTGCGCGCAATTGCATCGCCCGTCCCCGCTGCGTCAACTGCCTTGGTGACCACGGTACCGCTGACTGTAGCCGCACCCGAGACTCCGCAGACCCACCTGGCTGCGTGCTGTGCGGAGCCATTGGACACACCGCGAATTATCGCGGTTGTCCGAGGGCCCCGACAGCGAGCAAAAAGGTTACTCGGAGGCATCCCGAACGCGAAGCTCGCCCCCCCGCCCCTCAATACACCAAGTCCACTCCTAAGCTGACTATGGTCCCCCCGGCTCCGACGCACAGCGCGTGGGCAAACCCACTCCCCGAAACCAGTTTGGGCCGCCAGGCTAGCACCTCTCAGAGTGTGCCGGCCTACCGCCCCCCACCCCTTCGAAATCAGGCCAGTGCCCCAGCGTACCGGCCACCCGCACAGCGCCATCCCTCTGCCCCTTCTGGGCCGGTGCAGAAGTCTGCAGCCTTCAACGTCGCGGACTTTATCGCGTTTGGCGAAAAGTTTAGGACTATTGAAGACCCTTTCGCCAAGTTAAGTTTCCTAACGGAAAACAAAGCGCTGTTCAGCGCCTTCACCTCATCCAGCTTCCCCCTTAATTAGCATCCAATATGGTTGCACAAAAGGAACGCTTAAAACCCCGGTCCGTCACTTTGGCATTCTTCCTTCAATGCCAACAGTCTCGCGCACCAACGCTTTTTGGTCGCGGACTTTCTGTCTCAACACCAAGTCGATATACTACTAGTGCAAGAAACCTTCTTGAAACCGGGCCATCGTAATCCTAGGATTGCGAATTACCAACTGGTCCGCAATGATAGAACCAACCAACAATGTGGTGGTACACTGATCTATCACAAGAGGTCCTTGCACTGCATACCGCTAGATACCCCCGACATGACTGACTTAGAAGCCTCTGTCTGCAGACTTGCGATGACCGGTCATCCACCAATCACCATAGCATCCTGCTACCTCAGTCCCAATAGAACCTTGCTCAGGAGTGACATCACTTACATCATCATCATTACAGGCGCGTTATATTTATACATATGCCGTCTCACTCTTGCGCGCGGATCTGTCCCTGTCAAGGCCTTCCGCGCGAAGACGACATGGAATCAAATTGCGCTTGCTCCGTTAGTGCTAGTGGAGTGCTACTTATTTTGTATATAGTTAGGATAATTTTGACAATAAATAAAGTTCAGTAAGTTCTTAGTGTTTTATTTTCTTAACCTAAAAGTGATCCTCGCTAGGGTCAGTCAGCTCAGTATTAGGCAGGAGATTAGGTAGGGACATCGTCAAACCTCTACATCGTCATACCACTACAGCGTCGAACCTCTGTTGCATCGCCAAACCTCTGCTACATCGCCAAACCTCGGCATCGTACCTACCTCCATCACATAGCACGTAGCCGCAGTGCTGCCATACCGTGAATGTCCTTCCTAAGCTCAGAAGTGTTACCCACAAATTTTTGATTAAGGGACATACGCAAAATGAAGGGGACTCTGTTCACTCCACTATTCAGAGAAATATTACTCGAGCACTCAAGTCTTCCCCCATTTCTGTAAAAAAAAAGGGCACCCTCTTACACTGTAAAAGAGCTTACGCATGAAAGCTTTTTTGACCTGAAATCATTGGCTATAAGCAACTATTCCACCGACACCGACGGAACTAAAGTGAAA
The DNA here is from genome assembly GCA_947579855.1 of Anticlea derivata. Taxonomy (NCBI): domain Eukaryota; kingdom Metazoa; phylum Arthropoda; class Insecta; order Lepidoptera; family Geometridae; genus Anticlea; species Anticlea derivata. The sequence continues at coordinate 8,741,282 of OX388276.1, read as the reverse complement.
TGGGCGGACATTAAGATTATGAGAGCGGTAAAAGAAAACAGATCAGTCTCTACGTTAACAAAGAGGCAAACAAAGTCTGGGTCTGAAATTGTAGTAATGTATAGTGAGGAAATTATATGCCCAAAAACTCCAAATTCCGCAAGCAAAGACAGAAGGTATTTTAAAGCTGATCCGAAAGAATGTAATACCAAAATATTACGAATCATTTTATATTAACCTTTAAGGATTAGTCTTGTTTGTAGGTATCAAAGATACAGACTGATTTTTCTACATTTAGAATGTTTTAAATAATGCATGACTTAATTTTAGGTAATTAGTAGTCAAAATGTTGGTCTCGTCTTATAATAAGTTAGAATAAGGTTTAAAGTGTGTTGATGGATTTTAGAAGCATTTATTTTGATAGAAATATCATTTGTTTTAATAATTATTCTTGTGTATTTTTGTTTTGTAAGAAATTTTAACTTTTGAGACTGTTTAACATTTCTATTTCATATTTTCAGTAGAGCGTTTTATTACTAATGATTAATAGACTGAATAATAAATAATGTGATTTAGATTTATGCTACTAGGTACTGAAAACTGTCTAATAAACCTTATTTTTTATGAAATGTGGTCTTTTAATGATAATTTTTATAAACAAACACATACATTTTTATATACTAAAGTCACTTATCTGGTTTTATAAGATATTGGGTTAAAGTTAAGGAAAAACTAAAAATACATTTTAATTCTAATTAAAATTACGCGTCGATTGATAGGTGAAACATAGATATGAAAAGAAAGACTTGCTTAGAAATTGAAAAAACCCTTTTAAAAACATTGAATGTCTAGTGAAAAAAGTAAAATTTTGTAATGTGGTAGTTTAGCAATTAACCAGCGATATCTGCACGTAATAAATAACACGAGCTTAATAAGCTCGTTGCCAGATGTACGATTTAAATCGTATTCATACGATTTTTTGCCCGTTTTACTAATGTACGATCGAACCATCGAAATCGTACACGATTTGTACGATTTTTTTAAGATTTTGAATGACCTTATACTGTGCATATACAAAATGGTGACCGATTTGAACGGTGGTCCTAGAAAAGTCAGCTGTCAATGTCTTGCTTGCTTGTAATTGTTATTGTCTGTCAATGTCATTTACATCACGTCAGTCTTGCATGATGTCAAATCAATCAATCAAACCTTGAGGAACAAACATGGAATGGAACAAACCAAAAAGCCGCCAAACAAATGTTATTGGCCCATCACTATGACCGAGTACTGAATCAGTACAGTAGTCAGGGATTACCCTTAATATCGCGGAAGTTCATTCAACAGTTCAGTTATTATCCAACCGATTTCTGAATCCTGTGCTAGTTTAAAGACAGGGATATTTACGGTATATACAATTTGTTCCCTTCCCTCCCTGCCTCCATCAAGTGCAGACGCGTTTTTTGTGCCTTCAGTAATTATACAAAAACATTTTGTAATTAATCGACACAGTTATTATTCAAGTGCATCGGTCAGCAAAATTGAAAAGTCAGCCGCTCTACCGACACGTGAGTGAGACATAGCACGCACCTATACCTAAATAACGCAATCGCAAGTGTCATCGGTTCTAAGTCCAAATCGTCGACCACTGGCTCTTGACCTACTTAGTATACTACCTACTATCAAGCAAAGAATTATTATACAATGCTTCTCGGCCGCTCTCCCCCGTCTTCATCCGAGCTGAAAACTCCCCAACCCCAGCACTCATCTTCTGGTTCTATGGCTAACACTGCTAGTCCCAGTGTGGACCCTGTAAATACACCTACCCCAGCAACCGCTCCCCGTATATCCAAAAGGAAGCGTTCTGACTGTGCCGAAGATAGTCTGTCCATATTTATGGCTGACATGAAGCAAATGTTCCTTGATTTTGTGGAAAAACAAGAGCAGAAATACGAAATGCTTTTTTCCGCCGTTGAAGATCTCAAGTCCCCGGTTGATTACCTAGTTCAAAAGTACGATGCTCTTAAAGAACAGGTCGAGCGCCTAGAATCGGACCGAAAGCAAAGCGATTCATATATAAAAACATTGGAGAGCAAGTTAGAGTACTTCGAACGCAACTCCAGAGCCTCCTGCATGGAATTAAGAAATGTCCCCGTTTTTAAGGGTGAGAATAAACTCACCCTCATCAAACAGGTGGTAACGTTAGGAGAAAAATTGAATCTTGGAATAAAACCCGAAGAGATAAAGGACGTATATAGAATCAAGACTAAAGACCCTTCTAAATCCACCATTATAGTGGAGTTTGTAACCTGCATCCTAAAAGGAAATGTCATCGCCACCTATCGTAGATACAACACTGACCATCCTACCTCAAAAATAAACACACAAGATCTCAAAATTGAGGGACCGCCTAGACCTATATATATATCGGAAAACTTGACTCCAAGAATAAAAAAACTTTACTATCACGCCCGAGAGTTCGCTAAGACGAATGAGTTCAAATTTTGCTGGGTATGGAGCGGCAAGGTCTACCTACGAAAAGAAGAAGGAGCATCTCAGGTCAGGGTGTTCGATGAGACTGACCTCAACAAGTTGGCGTCTAAGTGACTAATTTCTACAACTTTTCAACTACATTCTATGTACTCTTCCTATTGTTATATTGCTATTTTTTGTATTCTTTATTTTAATTTGTTATGTAAGTTTTTACTTATAAAATCGTGCACTTTACTTACACTCACTCACACTTATACACAACTCACAAACTCCTTATGCTGGTCTTGCAAAAACAACATGTGTAACCACTGTGGCTTTTATGCCCTTTTTAAAGTAAACTATCTATTATGGATGACATAACTTTTATTTCAGGTGATTTGGAACAGATTTCGGTCTCAAAAGCCCTTTCTTGTTCCCCTGAACATTGTGATAAATATATGCAGGGTAAATCTTTGAAAATATTCCACACTAACATCCGCAGTCTTAACTGCAATTTTGATAATCTCTTGATTTTATTAAAAAGAATAAACACCCAGCTAGATGTGCTTGTGCTCTCGGAATGTTGGCTAAGTAAATGCCCCTCTATTCCTTTGCTTGATGGATATGATCACCATGCATCTTCGCATCAAAATCAAAATGATGGGGTGGTCATTTATGTAAAGACCGGCTTGAAGTTTTCTGTTGAGCAACCCAGTTTTCATGACGCTAACTGTTTATTCCTAAAATTTTCAGATAAGGTTGCATTAGTTGCTGTTTATCGTTCTCCATCAAATAAAAATATAGATAATTTCTTAGACAGCCTTGACAGTACCTTACTCCATCTCAAATGTTTTAAAACAGTCATCTTAATTGGTGATATCAACATTAACATTGCCTCAGATACTAGCGATCCTAATGCTGAAGAGTACCTGAATGTGACAGCTTCGCATGCTATGCTCCCAGCTCACTTACTCCCAACAAGAGAACAAAATTGTCTTGATCACGTTATACTTAAGACAAAAAATAATGCTATAACCTTAGTTTTAGATTCACTGATTACTGACCATCTTCCAATAATTTTTTGCTGTGACACAAAAATACCAAATCGTTACTCTGATCGGATCCTCCGACGACTTGATACCAGTGCATGTGTCTTAGAGCTTGAAAATACAGATTTCTCCTCAGTTGTTGCTATTACTGACGCTAATCTTGCTGCACAAAAACTTGTTGAAATTATATCGTCTACTGTTAATAAACATACACAGTTACACGTCACTTCTAGTAGAAAGCGTATTATAAAACCTTGGATTACCCCTGGTCTTTTAAGATGCATACGCCAAAGAGATAAACTGTACCGTAAATTAAAAAGTGATCCCCTTAATGAAACAAACAAATTAATTTACAAGCGGTACAGAACCTTTTGCAATAAACTTCTTAAAAAAATCAAGTGCAATTATGAACGCAATGAATTTCTCAATGCTGAAAATAATCCGAAAGCAACTTGGAAGGTCATAAAAAATGTTGCTAACATTAGCCGCAAGCATAATTCTTCATCTGATCTCTTGGGAATATCAAGTTCTCCCTTAGCGGCAGTAAACAAAGTAAACTCTTTCTTTGCAAATGTTGGAAAGGATCTGGCATCTCTTATTCTCAAATCTAGCCCCATTCATCATCTCGCAATTCAATCTCACTCTTCTGAGCTTGCTGAAAAATCACCTCCCAGCTCAATGACACTTTTTAGCGTTGACAATGTCGAAATAGAGCTTATAATATTACATCTCAAGGATAAATGTGCCTTTGGCTGGGACGAAATCCCCTCCTCAATTATCAAAGCAGCACGGCATACTCTCATTCCTGTATTTAACTATGTTTTTAACCTTTGCCTAAGCACAGGTGTCTTTCCAAAAGTCTTTAAGAAAGCTATTGTTCATCCAATATTTAAAAGTGGTGATACTACAAAAATTACCAATTATAGACCAATTTCAGTTCTAACAACTATATCTAAGTTATTCGAAAAGATAATTAATAAAAGGCTTATGAATTATCTCAATACCAATAACATCTTATCTGTCAATCAATTTGGTTTTAGATCAGGTATATCCACTGAGGACGCGGTTATCAATCTGACAGATTATATAATTAAGAGCTTAGATAAAAAACAAAAAACCATAGGCATATTTCTTGACCTATCTAAAGCATTTGACACTGTCTCAATCCCGCTCCTCATTGGAAAGCTAGAAAATATAGGCATACGTGGCATACCTTTACAAATTTTCAAAAGTTACCTTTCAGATCGCACACAATCGGTTAAAATTGATAGCTTTACCAGCTGTGATTCATCCATAACCTTTGGTGTACCGCAGGGAAGTGTACTTGGACCAACTCTTTTTCTAATCTATATAAATGATTTATGCAACATGAAAATTCCTAACTGTAAAGTAACTACTTATGCTGACGACACTGCACTCCTGATTAATGGTAAAAACTGGAAGGAAACCTTTAACTATGCCGAGCTAGCTTTAAACACGGTAATGGATTGGCTCTCGAATAACCTCTTGACTCTTAACTTATCTAAAACTAAATTAATCACCTTCTCTCTCAATTCAACTGGCCAACCCCCGCCTTCCTATCAAATTCATGCCCATAATTGTAAAAATCAGATACCTATTATAGCCTCGTGTAACTGTCCTAATGTGGCACGAATTTCGTCTTTAAAATACCTTGGAGTTATGATTGATCGGAATATGTCATGGAAGCCACAGATTGAGTCCACTGTCTCACGCACTCGCAAACTAATATACATTTTCAAAAATCTACGCAATGTAGTGGACCTCAAATGTCTCAAAATGGCCTATTTTGCACTTGCTCAATCTGTTTTAACATATTGCATTACAGCATGGGGTGGTACATTAAAATCTGAAGCGATAAAGGTTGAAAGAGCTCAGAGATTTATTCTAAAAGTCATGTCCAACAAACCACGTCGTTTTCCTACATCAGAGCTATTTTCTCTATGCAAAGTTCCCACGTTTCGGCAGCTCTTTATTTTACAAACCATTCTACGCAAACATACCCAGCTACCTTATGACCCCTTCCTGGCACAAACCAAGCGTAGGTCCGACTTAGTCTGTAAAATTGAATCACGGCAGTTGCTGGTCGCCATTACCATTACATTAGTTCGATGCTCTATAATACTATAAACAAAGAGCTAAATATATATCCTCTAACAATTTATAAATGTAAAACTAAAACCTTAGAATGGCTTCAAACACTCTCTTACGAGGAGACTGAAAATCTGTTAACAAGTTACCAATGAAGATTAAACTGTTGTTTTTTGTCAAGCCACGCAACTCACATACACACACACACACACATACACACACACACGAACACATCCACATATCCAACCTCACTTTATATTCTTTAAACTCAAATTTGGGCTTAAATACTTCTCATTCTAAAAAATTACTCAGTTAAATAGACGTAGCCCTAAGTCATTAGTAGCATTATGTAAGCAATATTAATATTATTGTACTTTTTTTGTACTTTACGCCTTTTATATACTTTATCGGAGCATTAGCCCAATCTATTGTATTATATCAATTACTTTAAACGGGAGGCGGGCGCTGGAAACTGCGATACAGTTTTTAATTTAACTAATGCAGTATTCCAACGTGTTCCTATTGTTTCTAAATTGTAAAATTTGTTCTTTGTTCCAAATAAAATTATTTTGATTTTGATTATTTATTTTCGTTAAGTTTTTGTTACGAACGTTGACATTTTGTGATTGATTGACAATGGCTTCACGAAAACGTGGAAAGATTCTTCACAGTGATGCACGTGAGATTGTTTACAACGTTATAAAATACTTTGACGAAGAGAACTTGGAGCGTTATCATCCGTTAAAGTATAGCGCCGCACGCGCAGCGATGGCGACTAATTTATCGATGGCTACTATTTCGAGAATAAAGAAAGAAGGTAATTACATGGTACCTACACATTATTTTACGCGGTTGCTTTATGGGCGTGACCAAGATAGATAGATAAATCAATTTATTTGAAGATGATTAGCCTTACCTCGATCGAGTATGATTTTTTTATATAGATTTTCTGGCCTGGAAACGAGTCCTTTTGGCAGCGAGTATGACTAAGTTCAGTGTTGCTGACCATCAGCCATCGTCATCATCCATCACCATTAACATTCATCATCATCAAACACCATAATCATCGCCCACCATTATCATCATCATCCATCATTATCATTCAACATCATCCATCACCATCATCATAGCTGTAGATAGTGTAGATAGTATCATCTTCAAAACTTAAAGCATCTGAAAATACGGGTCCACAGACGCCCCGTATCGATCAAGTCATTCATGGTGTTGATCGTACTCACCGGCGTGTGCGAAACTGCGAACGGCGTCGCTCTATAACGATAACTGACAGTAATAGTAATATTTTACTCTTATTTCAGGTAAACTTGCAGAACAAACCAACACCAAGATCCGTACGCCGAGTAAGGGCAGAAAAGGCAAAAATAATACGCGTGTCCCCATGGATAGCTTCGATATTTGTGCCATTAGAAATATTGTTGGCTCAATATACGACGTTCGAAAGGAGGTACCTACGCTGAACAAGATTCAGGCGTCAGTAAGAGCTGATTTTAACTATAAAGGCTCCAAAACGACATTAAAAGCCGCACTCAGAAAGGTTCATTAAATTAGCCCTAACTAAGTAACATTAAATCCGCTAATTGGTTCGGTTCATCCCAGAGACATAATTACATTTTGACATAATTAATTAATAAAGACAGGAATGCAGGAAATGGTCGAGAAAGCAAAATCTATTATCACTCCCACAGACGATATAAATGAATATCCCTCGCAATCCAATACTTCCAGGGTGTTCTCTAAAAAGAAGAGTAAAGATAAGTCTGAGGAACAACCTATAGGATAAGGAAAGGACAAACCAAGAACCGGAAAACAGCACGACAGGCAGATAGCCGAGGATTTCAGGAGATTAGTAGAAGAGCAAATACATTTAGACGGTGATGAGGTACATGTTCCCAAGAAAACTTATGAGGAATACCAAGAGGAAGAAAAAAGGAAAAATGAGATAAAGAAAATGAAGGGGAAAACTGTACCTGGCAAAAATTTACAAAAGAGACAACCACCTTCATCTTTTTTATCAGCTCGAGCTCCAGCCACAGCAGTACCATCTTCGACATTCAGTAATAGAACACTCCCAGCAAGGCCGGTTCCAAATGATGTTAATACCAAAACCCGAGAGATCTTGATGAGCAAAGAAGGTCAAGAAATCATTGAACTTAGTGTATCTAAAGTAATGATTCCTCAAATGAAAGAGATAACTTCAAAAATGGTGGAGATAATAATTCATCTTAAAAGACAAGATGAAATCATCAAAAAATTGAGAGCGACTTCTGTAGGGTCCGAGACATTAGTACAGACTGAAGCTCGAGGATCTAAAGCAAGGAGCAAGAGAGAGTTCAAAGATGAAATTGAGTTTAGTGGTATAGATTTATGTCAACCAGTGCCCAGTACTTCAGGGTATCAAAACAGGAAACCATTTGGAAGTGGCTCTCAATCTCTGAATAAACCTTCATATGAACCTCCAAAAAGGACTCTATCTTCTCTTTTCGGACCTAGAGACACAAAAAGTAGAGCTGTCTCTTCTTCAAATCCTAGTACTTATATGTCAAAACCTGGAAGGACACTAAGGATCAGTCGAAGAATTGATACTGGATATGCTTCAGGGAAAGTTGTAGAGGAAGATGCTCCTGTTGATGAGAACCATATTGCCAACATCCGGGATATTCTTTATGAATGAACAAGACCTATCAGTTAAATTCAAGACGAGGAAAGAAGGAAAACTAAGATCAGATGAAAGAATCTGTGTAGAGTAATCTAGAAATATAACTCAGGGTTAACTTTAAGACATTTTACCTATAACCATAAGAATAATCATTATAATTTAAAGGTTCATTAGTTAATGCCACATTAGGCTATCCGTAGGGCGGAGCATCGACGATTACTCGTCGATTCCTTCTATCGATTGCAATTATCTATGGCCATACTTTCTCGTAATTGTCAATTTCATGTCAAATATTTCCATATGTCAAATGTCAATGAGAAATCACTCAAACATTCAACAGAATTCAGAATTTATTGCTCGCTCAGATTATAAAGATATTTTCAAAGTACAGTTTATCGAGTTTGTTTGTGTAGTGTTGTTTTGATAATATTATTTTGCCGGTCGCATTTATTTATCTAAACCATGGCCGGGCAGAAAAGAAACTACCTACCTTTATCAGAGCCTAGCCAGCCAAACCTAGCCAGCTTATCCCCCACGACAAATAACATGGTAAGTATTGATACAAATACATTGTTACAATAATAATTTAACCGGTGGCACAACTTTACTGTGTTCCTACCTAATCAAATCTTCCATTTACATTTCTTAAGGATCTACAGTCAAAAACACCACGCAAAAGAGTGGCGAATTTCACAGCCGACGAAAAGGTTTTACTAGCCCAAATAATAAAAAAGAAACCAATCGTGGAATCAAAGTTAACGGATGGTAAATCGATTGCCAAAAAGCAAGCAGCATGGGAGTTAATTACGCAAGAGTTTAATTGCAACCCCATTGTGAACAAGGTAGGAAGGTAGGAGTTCACAGGTATTTATGAAATTAACAGATTCGGCGCTAGGTTAGATAAAAATCATCTGTTTGTTCCAGCGCGAGACTATCACTTTAAAGCGGGCATGGGACAACATGAAAGCATACACACGTAAAGCTCGTGCTGAAGAAAGGGGAAATTTAATAAGAACTGGAGGTGGACCACATGCTCCTCCCCCACCGCCACAACATGGAGGCATAATAAGCATGGTCGAAGAGGTGGGTATCATAATATCTTCTCAATTCCCAGCAACCATTTAATTAGATACATCTTCTTACATACAATTTTTATTTACCAGGCTGCACCTGTTATGATATGTGAAATAAAGAATGCATTTGATAGTGATGGTGCCATTTTAAATGCGATTGTCAAAGACAAAGAAATGGACTTCACAATAGAAAATGGAAACGAACAAAGTTCTGTTGCGATCGACACCATAGGTATGCAAAATGAATGATCGTAATAAGGTATCTCCCCTGCTATGCTGATCAGATCTGATATGCAAATAAATTTATTTTCAGATATTTTGGCCACAAAGAAAAATTTTGATGCTGAATTTGATACGAACATTGAGGTCCAGGATAATTGTGAAACTATAAGCACAGGTACGGAATGGAATAATATAATTTATCAATATTATTTTAATATGTCATACTTAAGTAGGTACTCATATGTTTTTTTGTTTTTTTTTTAGATGACACTGGTATAAATTATTCAGCTGAGAAGAGCAAGATCACAGAACAAGTGCGTAGACCAACTGACTACATTCGTCGAGAGGCTGTGATAAGGATTAAACATTTAAAAAATTAGAAAAAGATGTAAATGCTTATATTGAAAACACAGGTTATTACTAAAAAAGATTTATTGAAAAAGAAAATCACAATGAAATAATAGGAATAAATTAAAACTAGTATTCACCATTGAAACAATAATTGACCTATGACTATGACTTAATTTATTGCCAAATTAACATGTTATATAAAAATACTTGCTTTGTTACAGTTGGAAGTTCAACAAATAAAAAAACAAGCAGCGTTATACGAGGAAGAGACAAATAGAGTGCTATTAGAAAAGGCCAAAATAGAATTAGAGGAAATTAGGAATAAAAATAAATAAAAGTGTGATTAATTTATGTACCTATGGACTTTTAATTTTTTAAAATATTAAGAGAATGTAATGTGAAAAGAGTGTTAGGTTTGCATGTGGAGGGATATAAGGGGAAAGGAAGACCGAAGAAAAGATGGATGGATTGTGTGAAAGAGGACATGGTTAAGAAAGGTGTTAGAACAAAGATGATGGCTGATAGAGCAGAGTGGAAGAAAAAAAGACATGTTGTGCCGACCCCACCTAGCGTGGGATAAGGACCGGTATAAGATTAGGAGAAAAACCTTTCAACCAAAGATTGCCTTGCCAGAAAACCATTGGAGTTTTCACTTATTGGTACAACATCAACATCATTATGCGTATCAATATCATCATCCCAGTTTAATGACATCAAGTCATCTACCAATAAGGCTATATTATGCAGTGTAACACATGCACATATTACAGACACAACTGTATCCACCTTGATGCCCATTCCCACTTGAAGACAAGGAAATCTTCTTTTCCATACGCCAAAACATCTTTCCACAGTATTTCTGGTTTTAATTTGGCTTCTGTTATAGTTTTCTTGGGGAGTTGAGTTGAGTGACAAAAATGGCGTTAGAAGCACATTGCTAACTGCATATCCGCTGTCCCCTAAAAGTATTCCTTTTATTACCCCAGTATTTAGTCTTTGCTTAATAGCACTGCTATTGTAGATAAAACTATCATGAGTACTGCCAGGCCACCGGGCTACTAAATCGTAAAATTCTAAGTTTGGCCCAGTGACTGCCTGGACATTGATAGAAAACTACCCTTTTCTATTCCTATATACTTCTGAAGTTATTCCTCCGGGGCTTCTTACTTTAATGTGGATACAATCAATACACCCAATCACTCCAGGGAAATGAACTAGTTCATAAAACTTTTGCCTGCAACAAAAACAATAATACTTATGAGAACTTAAATAGGAACCTACCTATTACTTAAGTAATATTGTTGAAAAAATGGTCTTACTTCACTGTATTGATTTCTGCTACACTAGGCGGGAATTTGACAAAATCTTTCATTTTGCTTGCTATCAATGTAGAAACTTTGGCAATAATTCGTGAACAAAAATTAAGCTTAAGCACACGAAAGCCCAAGCAGTCATAAATAATGTAATAGGCAGCAGTGAAAAGGACACTTTGGCTCATGATTTAAAAAATAAGACGTTTTCTGTGCTCATAGATGAAAGCACGGATATCGGAGTGGTGAAAACGATGTGTGTTTATCTTATCTTTATCATTAATTCAGCTATTTGAATTCAGCCAAATCGATTACTCTGCTAACGCAGAGCATCTGTTTGCCCTCGTAATAAAGTCCTTTGAAAAGTATTTAGTTCCTGTGGACAACGTTATAAGGCTTTGCCTCAGACGGTTGCAACACTATGATGGGTTGTAGAAATTCCGTATCAAGTCGATTTCGTGAAAAGTGTCCCGGTATTACAGTAATAAAATGCATTTGTCACTCCTTACATTTATGCGCAAGCGATACTGCCAAGCAATTGCCGTCAGATTGTGAAATGCTAGCTCGAGCTATTTACAATTATTTCAAACTGAGCAGCAAACGCCAATCAGAACTAAAAGACTTCCAAATGTTTACTGATACTGAAGTAAACAAGATTTTAAGGCCTGCACAGACTCGATGGCTCTCGCTAGAAGCAGTGGTAAATATAATCTTGGAACAATGGGATGCTCTGCGGTTGTATTTTAACGGCAAATGGCTTGAAGATAGAGAGTGCTTAGATATTCATAAAAGTTTGCAGGATCCAATTGTTAAAGCGTATTATTATTTTTTGGCTTGGATGCTACCGAAGTTCACGAGAAACAATACCTACTTTCAGAGCGAATCAACCCTAATAATTGACTTGCACAATAAAATGGCGGAACTGTACAGAGAACTTCTTTCGTTATTTCTGCAGCCATCGTATGTACAATGCACCGAATTGGACGAAATAGACCCAACGAACACTACCCACTGCTTGAATTTGGAAGATTTATATCTAGGACTAGGAGTTCGCCAACAATTGGAGTTGCCAGAACTAATAAATAAACCAGATACAGTGCAAGAGTTCAAAATCAATTGCAGAAGATTTATCATTGGTGCTTGCGTAGGTATCAGAAAGAGGTACAGTCTTAACGACCCAGTGCTGACTGCTATGTCTAAATTGCGCCCTGAACTGCCCTGAACCTGACATCGGATAACGAGAGGTTACCGACTTTATCTTCGTTTTTCAACATGTTGCCTCGAATCAGTCCTAAAAATATAGATAATCAACAATTACTTGATGACGAATGGAGGAATTTTCCAATTGTCGCAGCACAATTGAAAGATATACAGGACGCAACTGAAAAAGCCGATGTATTTTGGCACAAGGTTGGCAAATAGTAATCTAGTTGTTATATATCTACGTTATTGTTTGTTTTTAACAGAAACAAACAATAACGTAGATTTTTTTCTTTCAGTATTCTGGGTTAAAGGACATAGACGGCGTGCAGAGATTTAAGATACTGCCAAAGTTTATGCTGGGTGTGCTCTCTCTGCCCCATTCTAATGCAGAGTGCGAGCGGATTTTTAGTCATGTCAACGACATCAAAACAAAAAAAAACAAATAAGCTGTTGACGAAGACAATAAAAGGAAATCTTTTCGCCCAACAGTCGATAAAAAGAAGAGGAAAAACCTGTGTTGATTTCATGCCCACTAAAGAAATGATCAGCAAAATGAATGCTTCTATTTACGAAAAAGAAATTGTCGTCTTAGATTCGGATTAAGGAACTAGTTTTTTATAAGTAAGTAGGTTTAAATTCATTACAAAAAATTAGAAACATGTAACAATTAATAATAAGTAGGTATTAAAAGTGAAATTTTGATTGTAATTTAATTATTGCTTTTAAATTCCCTTTAAATTTGTTTTTTATCTACTTATTTACCAATTTTACCACACACTTAAACATTACACGGTAATTACGGTAAATTTTTAACTGACACACCGTAAAACACCGTATTTTCACCCTGGCAACATGGTAATCCTTTATTTTTATATGGAGACACTGGTCCCGGACAAATGTGGGTGATGGTTCATGCCGGCTCAGAGGATGGGTTTGTGGAGGGGTGCAGGATTATTATTTAAAGCTAAATCAAAAAAGGTGAGTACCATGACGAGATGGATGGTAATCATTTTACGAAATATTTAAAAGAAAAACTTATACCAAATCTGCCTGAAAACTCCATTCTCGTCATGGATAATGCATCCTACCACAGTATGCAGTTGGATAAAGCGCCAACGACTGCAACCCGCAAAGCGGACATAAAGATATGGATGCAGGAGCACGGTGTCTCATTTGAAGAAGACTGGACTAAAGCAGAGCTGCTCATGCAGCTAAAAAAGCATCGCCCAGAGAAAAAGTATTTGGTGGACGAACTTTTGCATGAACATGGCCATGAAGTCCTCAGACTCCCTCCTTACAACTGCGACCTGAACCCGATAGAACACGTTTGGAATTTAATAAAACAACGGGTCGCAGATAAAAATGTGGAGCAACACGAAAACAAAATTGAGGAGTTCACAAAACAGGCCATAGCTTCAATTACCCGAGACGACTGGAAGAAACAAGTAAACCACATCAAAAGAGTCGAAGAAGAATACTGGAATCGCGATGTAGGTAGGGAGAGAGAAATAGAGGACTTCATTATCAGTGTCGGTATGAACAGCGACAGCGAAGATGAAAGTGACGACTATGAAGACCAGGACTGTGAAAGTGGCCAGTCCATGGAGGATTATAATGAATTGATGGAGGGAATTGAACCAATTATGGGTTCAGATGACCAGGATACTGCTGGACCAAGCGGTTCATAAAACCTTTTCTCCCCTGTTGGTCGTTTCAAAGCCATAAAAATAAATGAAATTTACTTCGATCAAATATACCCTAGATTCCGCGTAAGCGCGCAAAAAGTAACCAAACTAAACAGTGCTTAAGCTATGAACTATAAGCACTGTTTTGCCGTCAGTGTCGCGCCGACCGTCATGTGGAACGATGCCGAAGTGCTCTGTGAAAAGTTGCAAAAATAACACGCTTACAAAGAGAAAACAACATGGGATTTCGTATTTTCGGTAAGTTTTATATTTTTTACAAATACAATGATTAACATTCGAAATAATCTAGCCATCACCTCCAAATTAGTATTTCAAGAAATTATGTCCTTATATTTTTGCGTCGCAGTTGTCTCTTTCGCACGCGCAATAGAGCTTACACGCAAGACAAGAACAAATTAGGCCTGATTCAGAACAAGTCTAATGGAGTCGCCGTATTCTTTTATTTTTCTTAGACTGTAAAATGTCAAATGTGTGTGTAAAATGTAAATTGGTTTATTTTTTTTACAGATTTCCTCAAAATGAGATACAAAGAGAAAAGTGGCGGTTAGTAATAAAAGAAGAAAGAAGTGACGACTATTTTAAGCCTAATGACTCCAGTGTGGTTTGTTCAGACCATTTTGCCCAATCTGACATGTATAATACACAAAAAGGATTTCGGAGAATAAATAAAAATGCTGTACCAAAAATAGAGGTATTAAATTAGAATTTGTGCAGTTTTATCAAGCAATATTTTTGAATAACAAATGATTCATTTATATTTTTACTATCAAGTGAGTATAATACTGTATTTTATTTCAGATTCAAACTACACAAAAAGAGGATACGGAACAGTCGCACGAAAATATGTCTGGAGAAAATTCTCTAACAGAAGTAGGAAGTTCATTGCAGTCCGAAACCAGTACTAGAGTAAATGAAAAAAAAGTATTATCACCAAAAGCAACAAAGCTAATCGCAGATATGAGCCAGGTACATATAATAATACTTTTAAAGTTTTTTAAACTTACGCGATCAGAACACCTTATTAAAAATAGGTAAATAAATGCGATAAATACCCGTGAATATTTATAATAATAATACTTTCATTTTTTACTTCGCCAATGTCAATTTGTAGTTTCTATGCGTTTCATACCAAGCATCCTTGTTATGATCCAATAATCAAAACTTAATTGGTCATTGCATGTTATCACGTTACTATTATAAATGAAAATCCGTTTTTTTTCTAACTTTAAACTTAATATTTAAGTAACCGCTTCGAATAATTTTATTTTCGTAGGTACCAGCTGCTGTTACTCCACCAGCGCAACCTATCTCTTATGAACACTTCATGGCACCTGTGACTAATGATGATGAATTGACGTCACCGGTATTGGTGACGTCAATTCATCATTCGTCATTCACACGGTCTGAACTATCATTTATTTTTAACACGCCGAAGACGTCATTTTTCAAAAGGTCCATAAGAAAATGTAACCGAAAATTACATCTGAAATCCAATCTGGTGCAAAATTAAAAAAAACAAAATAACAGACTCAAGAAAAAAATACGAATTTAAATGATGATGATGATGATGAAAAACATCAGCGGGCAAACAACGTCCCAATAAGTGGTCCGATTCTGCAACAAAAAGCCAATGACTTTGCTCGTCTTATGGGTAAGGAAAACTTTGAGTGTTCGTCGTCTTGGGTACAACGTTTTCGTGCTCGTCATAATATTGTGGCAGGAAAAGTTTGCGGTAAAGCGGCTGGCGTTCCTGAAGGTGTGTGTGAAGAGTGGCTCTCTCATAACTGGCCTGCACTGTGCAAAGGATACACGCCAGAGGAAATCTTTAATGCTGATGAAACAGGATTGTTTTACAATTTAACCCCTGACAAAACACTTAAGTTCAAAGGCGAGGAATGCAAGGGCGGAAAGTTGTCCAAAACAAGAATTACAGTATTGGTTGCGGCAAACATGAGTGGTTCATGTAAAAGAAAACTGTTGGTGATAGGGAAAGCTAAAAAACCGCGTTGCTTTAAGAACATTCAATCTTTGCCTGTAACTTATGAAAACAACACTAGGTCCTGGATGACATCGCAAATTTTTGAAAAATGGCTGCGTAGCTGGGATGCGGAATTGAAGTCTGCAGGAAATAAAATTCTTCTTCTAGTAGACAACTGTCCCGCTCACCCTGTAGTCTCCAATCTGAAATGCATAAAGCTTGTGTTTTTACCGCCCAATGTCACCTCTATTTTACAGCCCATGGACCAAGGAGTGATAAGAGCTTTAAAAACACAATACAGAAAACTTCAAGTGTTACAAATGATACAGAATATTGAAAACAGCAAAGATATTAAAAGTCTTTCTGTTCTGGATGCAATTCTAATGATATCGGAAGCTTGGGAAAAGGTCACACAGACCACTATAGCTAACTGCTTTCGCCATGCAGGTTTCAAAGATCTCTCTCTATCACAAGCGGAGGACAACGATGATATTCCGCTAGCGAGACTGATACAATCGACAGATGAAGATGACAACGTACCACTTGCTGAGCTGGTTACCCAGTTGCAAAGATCTACTGCTACAGAACAAAGAATTGAGATAGAGGAATTTATTGGAATAGATGACAGTGTCGCCGTGTGTGCCTTAGCTACTGAGGAAGAAATTCTTGCAGAAGCTGAAAGTAACAACCGTAACACTGACGAAGAAGACGAAGACCAGCAAGACCTTGAAGAACAGTTTCAGCCAACAACAATTTCCGAGGCTCTTAACGCTGTAACAGTTTTGCAAAAATTTGTTGCCTTTAACGAACAGTTTGATATTGATGATACTCATACCTTAAGGAGTATGAAACGTAAAATGCAAAAAATATTTGAGACTGGGCTAAAAAAAAGACAGACTAAAATGACTGATTACTTTAAAAACTAGTGTAGTTTTATAACCCGTAACTGTAAGCAGCTAAGTACATTTTGTATTCTAATTATTTCGTAATAAACATTATTATTTCTTTTCTGACTCGTTTACATACATAACCTATACCTATACTAGATAGATAACTACATATGATAATATAACTACTGTACTTGTGTATATGACTGTATTGCTTATAACTACTATCGGATATAACGTCGGAAACTATACGGTCCCTTCAATGTCGTTATAAACGGTTTTGACTGTATGTACGGAATGTTTTTAACAATCGTCTACCGCATCCCCATACACTTTTTAAGTGGTACCAAAATGTTAACGCCCAACCAGGTTTTACAGAAGAAGCCTTTTCAAGACTAGCTGATAAAGCCAAAGCTTCTACAGGTCCTCTTTTGTGCTCCTTAGTGGCCGATGAAATGTCCATAGCAGCAAAAAATTTGGACTGGCAATAAATATGAAGGTCTTGTGGATATGGGAGTTGGTTCCAGTGACTCAGACATTCTGGCTAATCAATATTTTGTGTTCGTGTTGGTTTCATTAGATCAGTCATGGACATTGCCCATTGCATATTTTTTAATCCAAAGCCTTAATGGAGAGATGAAAGCCAATTTGATTAGATTAGCACTCCAAAAATGTCACTTCGTAGGGGTTACTGTAGTGTCCATCACGTTTGACGGATGCAAATCTAATATCAGCTACATGAAATTATTGGGTTGCAACATAGAAAAGAACGACAGTATGCAGACAACATTTCCTCACCCCTGCCATAGTCAAAATGTGGCAGTATTTTTGGACCCCTGCCACGTGCTGAAATTAATGCGAAATGTGTTAGAATCCCACAAACAAATATACGACAAAAACAACGACTCAATAAAATGGCAGCTTGTAGTGGCATTGCATACTCTCCAAGAAGAGAATGGTCTACACTTAGCAAACAAACTAACTCTTCGTCATATACAATTCCGAAATCAAATTATGAAAGTCAAACTGGCCTCACAGCTTCTCAGTAACAGTGTTGCCCAAGCTTTACAGTTTTGTGACAAAGAATTACATATTGAACAATTTGCTCACTCGGAGGTCACTGTGAAGTTCATAAAATTGATAAATGACCTTAGCAAAGACAATTCAGTTGAAGTTCTTTCATTTTGTGCCGAGGCCAAAAAATATTTGCTTTCTCTTTCTACTAAAGTGATGTACAAGAAGACAATTAAAGTAAAAAAAGAAACTCGTGTTGTACATGAAAGCAAAACTGTACCTTTGCATAAATGCAAGTCTAATACCGGTGTTATTGTGCTACTAATATGCATCAATAGTCTGGAGAATCTGTATTCCACGCTCATAGAATCAAATACGCTGTCATATTTGACAACGTATAAATTTAGCCAGGACCACGTAGAACTATTCTTTGGTAAAGTTAGAAGTCAGGGTGGTCACAATAATAACCCTAATACGCGCCAATTTAAAGCAGCGTACAAGAAGTTGTTATCACATTTAGAGCTGAGCAGTAAATTCAGTGGAAATTGTTTACCGCTAAAAAATATTCCCATACTGCAAACAACTTCAACCACCCAAAACATTAACAATACTTCACGCAGTTACCGTCACGAAGATGAAAATGAAGACAATTTCTCCCGTGCATTTCTTCAAAACCGCTTTAATAGAGAACGAGCAGAAGAACAATACTACAATAATTGCGACCAACTTGCAGCTACACTATTGGACGAAAATTTAAATGAAGTCACAATTCAAATAATCGGTTACATTTCTGGCTTTGTAGTGTATCATTTGCTTAAGAAAATTAGTTGTGATGATTGTAAAAACCATTTACTGGCCACAAAAAAGGAAAATTTTCATAAATTGATTGATTTAAAAGATGTAGGTGGATTATGCTTTGCTTCTGCCTCTGTTTTCATAATTTGCAAGCAGGCAGAGACTACATCAAAATCAGTGGCGGCAAAACCATACTGAAAAAGTATGATAAAGCATTTCTGTCTTTGAAGGTCTTACGACTATTGATCGATATTATTATATTTAATGAAACTGATGCCCATACAAATGATCAATTCAACCACACATACGACTTAACAAAAGCCATTATTGAGAAGTATATAGATGTACGTTTGCACTACATGTGTAAAAATGAAAATATAAAAAAAAAGAATACAACAAAACGACAAGTTCTCACAGGGTTGAATGACTGTGTAGGTCATGGTTTCGGCAGAATACCAGCGTCTGCTGCAAAACAGTAGGCATAATGCTGAGCCGAAGCCATTTTGCTGCTGCAGCACACATCACACCATTTTTTACATTCATTACTTTTCTCTTGTTTCTTTTATTATAAGTTTATTGTAAAATGTTGTGCAAATGTGTGTGTTTTGGTGGCAATTAAATAAATGTCTATGTCTAAGTTTTTAACAAATTAACCTTATTCCAGGGTAACTAGACTCTACATATTTAGGTATATATAATATTTAGTCATAATTTATTTTAGGTACCAGAGGCTAGTTTAAATATTGTTAAACCTAGATTAATTACTTCTTATATATCTCATTATAAGTGAACCATGTGTTTGTAAAGTTCTTTAAACCTAGATGTACCATACCTAAGTTGTAGATACTTCTCATAAATTCTCGTGTTGTAGATTATAGTAATAAAATTAATAATTTACAATTATTTTTTTTTCCTTACATCCCTTTGCCATATCCCGACTTCTACATGTATTAAGCTGAGGCCAAACCTGCGCGACCAAAGCGACTGCGAAGCGGGAGCGTCTACCGTGCGACAGACGCTACCCATATACATCTATGGCGCTTTGCATACCTACGCGACCGCATCGCGGGACGGCCGCGTCGGCAGAGCGGGACGCACGCGTCCAGTGGTCAGACGTGTGTTGTGAGCGAGTTTGTTTGTTATTTAATTCCACAATGACTACAACAGGAGTTACTACAGAGTTGTTTATAGAAAAAGTAAGAGAATATCCTATTTTATATGATTTAAAAAATCCACACTATAAGAATTTACGAAAAAAGGATAAAATATGGGATTTGATCGGTCCGGTGTTTGAAATGGATGGTAAGTAAATAAAACACATTTCATTACTATTTTTATAGTATATTCTCTATAATATGTATATAATATCCTATTATAATTATATGAGGAGGGGGGAGGTTGAAACAAGGAAGCACAATTCTTTCTAAATTAATTGATAAACAACCAACTAAGTCTCTGCGCGTAGGTACGCTGCACGAAATGGCAACGTCGCTCACGTTCGCAAGTACTTGAACTGGGTATACATGTCGCAGAGGCATATTGTAGGTATAAATAGCCCGTTTACAAACGGCTACGAAAATGTTTAGGAAATCGCAATAATCCACGTCTTATATTTTTTTTACACAGCATTATTATTAATATTATTATTATTAAAGTAGTTTACAAAACGGTCACGTATTTGGAAAGGAACGTTAGCTGCTCTTCTTACATCGACATCAAAGTTCACAAAGACCGTAGTCGTAGGAGATGGTAATAAATGCAAAAAAGTATCTGCCTTTTTACAAATCAAGTAGTTATGTAAAATGCAAGTTGTTTTTACAACAAGTTTAGAAGTTTCAACATCTATTTCTAAGGGTCTATCATATATCCTCCATTTTTTTGCTAGAATACCAAAAGCGTTTTCTACGACACGTCTTGCTCTGCAAAGTCGATAATTGTAATTGTCTTTACTATTGTCCTCCCTTGCTGACCGCCTTGGAAAAGGTCTCATCAAATATGTTTTCAAGGCAAATGCTTCATCTCCAATTAAAACATGAGGCGTAGGTATATTTTGCTCGAGAAGAGGTTTAGGTGGCGGAATATTTAGCGAATTGTTTGACTACTTTTGTCCCATTGATGATTCTTCAAGTATTCCTCCATCACTATTTTTCCCATATCCTCCAATGTCCACACCAATGAACTTATAGTCTGGTCCAACTATTGCCAGAAGTACTATGGAAAACTTCTTCAAATAACAGAAATAGTTAGATCCACTGTTTGGAGGACTTTTAATGGTAACATGCTTGCCGTCAATACTACCCACGCAATTTGGGAACTGCCACCGTTCGTGGAACATGTTAGCCGATGCTTCCCAAATTTGTCGTGTAGGCACGGGCATGTAAGTGGATTGTAGTCTCGAGCAAATATAGTACATACTTGTTTTACTATGTGTGCTACTGTAGAAAATCCAACCCTGTAGCTGTGAGAAATGGTTTTGTAGCTATCGCCGGTTGCAAGAAATCAGAAAAAGAAAACAAATTATTATAATAGACACCCACATCAACACCTCCTCCACACACCCTCCCATACACGTGCACACACACACGCACACACACATATATACATAAAGAGAGAAATACCATAAAATAATTAAATATAAATATATTATATTAAAATTCCAGGTGATGTTGCGAAAAAAAAGTCGAAAAATCTCCGTCATACATTCGCAAAATATCTTAAAAGTACGAAAACCACTACAGGACAAGCAGCAAAGAAAAACTACGGCCAGTGGCAGTGGGCCGAACAAATGAAATTTCTTAAACCACATTTAACTTTTGCTAAAACAATAGATAATATTAATGATCCCTCTGAAAACGAAAGCATTGATCAAACCGACGATGCCCAAAATATTGCAGTTGACAATAATGAATCACAACCGGTAACACAAACGTCTGCATCACAGGCTGAGATCATTGCTGCACGAAATGCACCTATTTCAAATACTCCGATTGGATCTAACACTCTTACGCAAAAAAAATAACAATAAAGTCACGCCAGTCAACCAAGTGATTGTCGCTCCGTAGACAGACTATTATAAAAATGAAACTAGCTCAAATCATAGCAGAACAAGAATTAGCAGAGATCGATGAAAGCACACGTGTCTCGCCTTACACATTAGTGTAAGGCGAGAAATCATGAATTATCATCCACTCCTCCAATCTATTCCGATGATGGCAATTATTCTAATACTTACAATACAAGTGCACCAAATTTTTTGGACTTAATTAATAACAGTAACACAGAAATGACATCATCTGCGGCTACGGCAACTTTAAACTTTTCTAATTACGCCGATTATTCCAACACTCCTAATACAAGTTCAACAGTTAATTTACAACCTATTATTCATAATAATAATTCAGACGAGACAACAGCCGAGGCTGTGGTTACAACTCGTGAACATGAACTGCACGGTTTGAATGAAGAGGCAGTAAATGCTGATGGTGATTCTACTGCAGCGAAATATTTCAAAACATTCTCGGCTCAAATCTGATTTTCATATTATATTGACTTCATAATTTTAAATGATTAAACCTCTGAATGATTAAATCTTAAGTCTTTTTTCTTTAACCTATGTCATTTATATGTCAGAAATAATTTTGGTTTACAGGGATTTTGCAAAATTAGGTGTGAGCAGATGCAAAACATAGGTACTAACCTTAAAGTTATTGCTAACCGTTCCTCTGCAGAAATAGCTTCGCGGTATTTTGTATCTTGTTTTGTTATGTCTTCTTTAATCAATTCTAAAATTTCATCGAAACATGCTTCTGGCATTCTGAAATAGATAAAAAACCGTTGTGGGCTGTTTCGTAAATCTCATTAGAGTATGGTATTCCCCATATTTTTTTCTTTCCTTGTTAATATCGTGTACCCATAACCTTTTCCTGTAAGTAATAATAATTAAGTTAAAATATAAGAATACTTTGTGATAATACTTAGGGCGCTTTCACATATAAGGCACAGTCAGCGGCTCACTATGAGCCGTCATTAAGCGCGCCATGCTCTTTTTTGATTAGAGCTTTCACATCAAGCGTAACTGCCAATTATGCGCTAGGTGTGAAAGGTCTAATCAAAATAGTATTGTGCGCTTACTGATGGCACATAGTAAGCCGCTGTCTGCGCCTTATATGTGAAAGTGCCCTAAGTTATTTGTGCAAACGCCCCTAGGGCTCGTCTATGCACACGTGGGGTGTTGAGCGTCGCGTGTGGCTTAAACGGTCGCATACAACACCATACGTTTAACGAGTAGTAGTAGTAGTAACGTAGACGATCCTGGCCTTCGCCACACATTAATTTGTGGCTTAGGGCTCTTACAGACGAGCGACAGTTTGTCAGCAACAGTTCGCGACACTGGTCGGCGACGGTCAGCGACAGTTGGCGACCCGCGACGGTCTGCGACCGTCGCCGACAAGTGTCGCGAACTGTCGCCGACACACTGTCGCTCGTCTGTGAGCTCTTACTCAATCACTAAATACAATACTTACCGTGTTGTTTGTTCCGCAAGAGCAAGCAATAAAAGGTCTTCCTCATCAGAGTCAGACTCTGATGTTAAGTGCCAGGATGTCATCACCACAACAATTTAGTAGTTACACCAGATAAAGTCGCGCGTCTTCAGTGATTGTTCATCAATTAATGAAGTTGACGATTCGCGCCGCAGTCGCGCAGGTATGCACGTTAGTTTCGCTTTGCAGACGCTCCCGCATCGCGTCCCGCGTCCCGCTTTACTGACGCGCAGGTTTGGCCTCTGCTTTATGGCCACACGCATAAATACTGCGCCAAAGAGCCGAGGTGTGTTAAATGCACTGGAAAGCATCTAACAATAGATTGCAGAAAGCCAACTGAAGAAAAGCCGAAATGTGTACACTGCGGTGAAGCACACCCGGCAAACTACAGAGGATGCATCATTGCAAAAGAGATGCAAAAAATAAAAAACAAAACAGTAAAGAAACCACTAGTAACTCCGTCCCAACAAGTTACTAGTGATAAATCACCTACCATCAACCAACACAACGCCAGCTCAAAAGTAACGGCAACTACAAACAAAAATGTGTCCTATGCTCAAGCAGCTGCCAGGAGTACTGCGGCTGCCCTGCGCAATGAACGCACGGACTCAAACGACAGTAAGTTAAATGAAATTCTTAAACTTATGACATCGTTTGATGAGAGATTAAAGAAAATAGAAAGTAGCGCCAAAACTGCTGCCCCTAAGCTTAAAAAATGATTAACACGCTTAAAATTATGGCCTGGAATTGTAATGGCCTACATGATCATAAGAACGAACTACAAGTAGTCCTTGATATTGAAAATGTGGATGTGTGCCTAATATCAGAAAAACATTTTACAAAACAGTCACACATAAAATTCAAAGGCTATAAAGTCTATCACGCTTTACACCCGGCCAATAAAGGAAGAGGTGGGAGTGCTGTAGTTGTTAAAGAGAATATGAAACATTATGAGTTTAATAAATTTGAAGAACCAGAAATTCAAGCTGTATCAATTTGTATCAACACCAAGGGATTTCCTCTTACAGTAGGAGCTATTTACTGCCCACCGCGACATAAGATCAGACAAGAAGAGTACTTGAGTCTTCTACGACCTCTCGGTGAAAGGTTTATATTAGGAGGAGACTTCAATGCGAAGAATACGAATTGGGGCTCCCGACTAACGAATACAAAAGGAAGGGAGCTTTTGAGTGCTATAAGAGAATTGAAATGTGACGTAGCATCAACTAGATCACCCACTTACTGGCCAACCGATCCGCTAAAAATTCCTGACTTGATAGACTTCTTCATACACAAAAACCTGTCATCAAGCTATATAGGAACCAAACAGAGCTATAATATGAGTTCTGATCACTCGGCAATTTATTTAGAAATAAGTGAAAAAATATTGATTAAGGAGAACAATCTGACCCTTACTAATAAAAACACAGACTGGAAGAGTTTTCAAACAGAACTAGACCAGAACATCGATCTCAAAGTTCCATTAAAAACTCCGGAGCAGCTGAACATAGACTTAGAAAAATTTGTAACGATAATTCAGCAGACCGCTTGGAATAATACACCGCAATTTAAAAAGAAAGCTACCAGAAATAGTTATCCTAGAGATATTTTACAGCTGATACATGAAAAAAGAAGACAAAGAAATCAATGGCATCAATCAAGGTCTCCACAGGATAAAAATAAGCTAAACTCTCTTACAAAACAACTAAAAAGGCAAATCCAAGATCACCTTGACAACTCAACAAACATCTATCTTCAAAGGCTAACGAATGATCGCAGTACAGACTACTCACTCTGGAAAGCCACAAAGCACATGAAACGGCCATCTGCCCAAATTCCTCCAATAAAAGACGGAAACGGGAAATGGGCCGTAAGTAATGAACAAAAAGCCAAGCGGTTTGCCGAGCATTTAGAAAACATATTTAAACCAAATGAAGGTCAAACAAATCTAGATCTAGATCACGATATGACAAATGATTCCTTCGAGGATCAACTTAATATTATCAAGCTTGTTTCACCAAAAGAAGTACAACGTGAAATCAAGCAAAATATAAACCCCAAAAAATCTCCTGGATTTGATCTCATCTCAGGAGAAATACTTCATAATCTTCCAAGAAAGGCCTTGGTCAAGTTAACAAACCTCATTAATGCCGCACTGAGGCTGAAATTTGTACCAGACTTATGGAAATGTGCCGAAGTAATCATGATAGCAAAACCAGGGAAACCTCCACATGACACAACATCGTACAGGCCGATTTCCTTGCTACCAATTATGTCAAAATTATTTGAAAAGTTATTGTTGAAACGGCTAAAACCTATTATAGAAAACCAAAACCTTATTCCGGAACATCAGTTTGGCTTCAGAGAAAAGCACTCAACTATAGACCAAGTGCACAGAATCACAAATGTGATAGAGAAAACTCTTGAAGACAAAAAGGTCTGCTCTACTATATTTCTAGATGTAGCACAGGCTTTTGACAAAGTGTGGCATAAATAGGGTTTGTTCCCGGGAATTCTCGTCCCGGGAAATCAGTCGGTCTCGTACCCGGGAAATTCAGCTCGAGAAAAGTCGACACATCGAGAAGTTTAAATAAACATTTTTACGCTTAGCTTTCTTTGTAAATGCGAGGCGGCAGCGGCATCCTTTGACAGCACGGCTCGTGTCTGTCGGTATCCTTTGTTTTTGCCGACAAACGCAAGCGCGACGCGGCCCCAGTTGTATTTTGTTCATTCGTGTTTCAACTCCCGCCGTGTTCGGATCGGTCGGATCATAAACCCAGCATAGTGAGTGTATTTACTATTTAGTGACGTACGAGATACGAATAGAATCGCAGAACAAACAGGTAAGTATTGTTATTATTTATTTAAATAGTTCAAGTGTTTGTTTTGTTTTGTTTTGTAAGTACTTTTGTATTACCAAAATAATATTTTTGTTTAAAATGAATAGGTATGTTAAAGAAATAAAACTTTTGTTTTTAATCAAATAAGAGAATTGTTAGTGCATACATATTTACCGATTTCATTAATTGCATTTGTATTGCAGATGATGTAATAATCCCACAAAAGCCTCAAGTTCTAAACTAAACATATAATATTAAGACGTTGTTTTATGGCAATTTATCTACTACAAATAACACAAAACGTATCCAACCAATCCTACCAAACGTAGTATACAAAAGGACACAGCTATTTTTTCATCATCATCATCAGCCTAACCTAACCACATAAACCCCCTGCTGGGCATAGGCCTCCCCACTGTTGCGTCAGCTATTTTGTAGGTACTAAACTAAAATACTTACTAATTCTTGAACTGTTTGTTATAGATTTTACAACTAATGAACCAAAATGGAAACTTCCAAAGTTTGGAAATATTTCAAGAAAAATAAGGACGCCTCAAATGCGCAATGTCTAAAATGTCCTAAAACCATAGCCTGTAAAGGATCAAACACAAGCGGACTAGTGAGGCATTTAGCTCATGTACACAAAATTGATGTAAGATCCACCGAGGTTCAAATGGACACAGAAGAAGCATCTACCAGTTCGTCTAGTTCCGGGGTGACGGCACCAAAAAAATTAATAAGTGATTTTGAAACTATGCACGTACAGCAAACACTGAAATTTGACGTTCAACCCAGAAAATCGTTAGGTGAAATTTTAGCTAAACTTTCAGCCCAAGATGGTTTTACTATAAGAGGCATTACTAAAAGTGAATTTATCCGTGAATCACTTGCTGCCAAGGGGTATAAACTTCCAAAGACCCAAACCGAAGTTATGAACCTAATATTGAAGTTTTATGATGAAAAGGAGAAAAAGATGATAAAAGAGCTTTCTCAGCTTTGCACATCAGGAAACCGGCTAAGTGTGACAATTGACGAGTGGACGAGCATACGAAACAGACGATATTTTAGCGTCTGTGTTCATACAGCAGAGGCAAAAGTTTACAATTTGTGGCTAGTTTACATACCCGGAAAATGCGGTGCCGCAGAGGTTAGAGAAATAGTAGAGGAGCGTTTGAAATACTTTGGGGTAAACTTCGAGCATTATGTCTTGGCCGTAACAAGCGACGAGCCAAATGTTATGAAAAAATTTGGCAGAGAGAGCCCCTGTGAGATGGTCCTCTGTGTAAACCATGCCATCCATTTGGCTATTCTTGATACCTTTTGCAAAAAAAAAACAGTAACTACAGTTGCTAGAAGAAACACACCTGTTAGCGACGATGAACACAGCAGCTCTGATGAAGCCAGCACTGATAACGATGACGAAGAATCTGATGATGAATCTATATTGCAGCCTATTGACGACATAAACAAAGTGCTAAATGAGACCCGTTCGATCATAAGATTTTTCAGAAAGAGTCCCCTTAGAAATATCACACTACAAAAACATGTGAAGACTGAATTCGGGGCCGAACTAGTCTTATTACAGGATGTCAGAACTAGGTGGAATTCAATGCTAACAATGATTGAGCGTTTCTTGAAGTTAAAAAATTCCATTAAAAAAGCATTGATTGATTTAGATAGCTCATTTAAATGGAAGGAGGAAAATATTCCTATACTACAAAAATTGCGGTTGATATTGACGCCAACTAAACTTGCAGTTGAAGCATTGAGCAGACAAGATGCCAATTTACTAACTGCAGAGGCTATAACAGATGTGTTGCTAAAACAATTAGAAAGTATCGACGACCCTTTGGCTCTTCAGTTAGTAGAATCTTTTAAAATGAAAATATCAGATCGTCGGAATACACCTCTAATATCGCTGCTACGCTACCTAAACAGCCCCGATAATTTTATTCTCAAAAAGAGTGCTTATTTTACCGATAATAGCAAGACATTTTTAATTGGATACGCTGAAGACTTATTCAATCGTCTATACCCCACTGTTCCCACTACTACAGAACCTTCGACAGGAAATAATTCAGAACTTGTCGAAGCAGGCGTAAGCGAATCAGAAACTGAACAAGACAGCTTTGCAGCTCAATTAGAGAGAGCAATAAAAGGTGTTTCGAGAAATGGTGAATCAACTAATGCTGTGGTGCTTTCCAAATCAATTATAAAAAAAGAGTTTTTGATATTTGAAAAAACAGGCAAGAGGACCCCTAATCTGGAAACACTATACAAAGCATTAATTTCAGTCAAGCCGACTTCAACAGAAAATGAAAGGGTATTTTCCATATCGGGAAATGTGGTCAGTAAGATTAGGAGCCGGCTGTCTGATAAATCTATTAATGCTTTGGTTTATCTTAAGGCATATTTCATAAGAATTAATAAGCAGGCTTAAAGACAGTTATATTTTTCGTATTAATAGTACACTCGAGAGCATAGAAATCGCACATAGCGGAATTTTCCTACATTTTAATTTCGACCCTTATTTTTTTTTTAATTAATGTGATGTTGCAAATATAACTTAAATTAAATTGAAGTACACACTGTTAGCTTCCTAAAAACACAAAATGTCTAGCCTTGACCTTCGAAATCATAACAGTGGCAACTAAACAATAGAATGGCCTAAATTAGCTCGTTTCAGGTAGCTCGGTTTGTGGGACTTTAAGCAGGTATAAAACGATAAGGGATGATTGAAATTACATCATTTGCATACCAACTCCCAGGCAGAAAGGTCCTTTAACGAATACGTCATCTCTCTAAACAAGAAAATGGATACCACACCAGAAGCAGCGTCTCAAGTGGTTGCACTTATCGAAGCTGGACAGAACCAAAGTCAAGTGGCTCGTCTTTTAAATTTGAGCAGATATGCTGTTCGACGTGTATACCAGCGATATCAGCAAACTGGTGGCTATACCAGGCGACCAGGAACAGGCCGAAAACGTGCGACAACACAGCGCGATGACCGTTTCCTTGTGAATACATCACTACGAAATCGCCGGTTGAATGCAGTTCAACTCGGACAGCAGCTCCAGGAAGTTAGAGAAGTGGAAGTCAATCGGTGGACCGTTAGAAGAAGACTAGCCGAAGGAGGTCTGACAGCGCACAGACCAGCAACTGGCCCAAAATTGACCCCAGCGCACAGACAAGCACGCCTTCAGTTTGCTCGAAATCACGTTAATTGGACTATGGATCAATGGCAGGCAGTCCTCTTCTCCGACGAGTGCAGGATGTGCCTTCATGGTAACGACGGACGAGGTAGAGTCTACCGAAGATCTGGTGAGCGTTTTGCTCAATGTTGCATCTCCGAACGGGTCGCATACGGCGGTGGTTCGTGTATGTTCTGGGGAGGCATTTCTCTGGAAGCGAAAACCGAACTTGTCTTCATCACAGGGCCCGATACCGACCGTCGATCGGGTGGATTGACTTCCCAACGTTACGTTGAGGAGATCCTGGAAGAACATGTTGTGCCCTTTTCTGGATTTATCGGAGAAAACTTCGTTTTTATGCAGGATAACGCTAGACCACACACCGCTGCTATAGTACGCCAGTACTTGGAGGAGGTTGAACTACTCGTTATGGCGTGGCCTGCTCGAAGCCCAGATCTCAATCCCATTGAGCACTTATGGGACGAACTAAAGAAACGAGTAAGAGCTAGAAACGCAGCGCCTACGAGTCTCAGAGAGCTCCAAACCGCGATCAAGGAAGAATGGGACAGCATACCGCAGGATTTCGTAAAAAAATTGATTTCTTCAATGAAACAGCGAATGAAAGCTGTTATTCAGGCTAGGGCAGGCAATACCTCGTATTAATAAATCGATACATTCACAAATTTATTGTTTTTTTAACCTTTTATACCTGCTCAAAGTCCCACAAACAGCGCTACTTGAAACGAGCTAATTTAGGCCATTCTATTGTTTAGTTGCCACTGTTATGATTTCGAAGGTCAAGGCTAGACATTTTGTGTTTTTAGGAAGCTAACAGTGTGTACTTCAATTTAATTTAAGTTATTTTTGCAACATCACATTAATTTAAAAAAAAATAAGCGTCGAAATTAAAATGTTGGAAAATTCCGCTATGTGCGATTTCTATGCTCTCGAGTGTAGATAGATATCTCTTATTTAATTACATTAAAACTGCCAAAAATTGTGATACCATACCACCCACATAGTGAGATTAGTGAGTGATCTTTAGTTATGATGAGAAAAATTATGATTGTTTTTAGTTAAGATGTTTGTTTTAAGCTGATTGTTAACAGAGATTTTGTTTTTTATTAAAGATTAGTGAGATTAGTTATAATAAGAAGAAGTATGATTGTTTTTAGTTAAGATGTTTGTTTTAAGCTGATTGTTAACAGAGATTTTGTTTTTTATTACAGATTAGTGAGATGAGATTAGTTATGATAAGGAGAAGAAGTATGATTGTTTTTATTTAGCAATTTTGTTTTGAGCTGATTTTTTATTGAGAACTTGTTTTTTTTGTTAAAAATTATGTTGATTTTTTTCATGTAAAATAAACACAGTTAAATTAAAGACTCTTTTTATTAATTAAACAAAAATTTAGACGTATTTTATTTTTTCTCGACAACCCGAGAAGACCCGAGAAATCAGGCTCGAGAAGTCTCGACACCCGAGAACTAAAAAACCTCGAGAAATCGGAAACCCTAGGCATAAAGGACTGATATACAAGCTAAGACAAATGTTACCCAAACAGTACGCCGATATATTAGAATCCTATGTATCGGATCGGTTCTTAAGAATAAGACAGGAAGAAGCCTACTCAGATCTGAAGGAAATTAAAGCTGGAGTACCACAAGGGAGCGTATTGGGTCCGGTCCTGTACCTATTATACACCTGTGATATTCCCCAATTAGAAAATAACACTATTGCGACCTTTGCTGATGATACTGCTATAATGGCTATAGGTAGTACACACGCAGAAGCAGCTAAAAAGGTTCAATTAGCCGTAAACAAAGTCCACGACTGGACAAAGAAATGGCGAATCAAATTAAACGAAACAAAGTCAGTTCATATAAATTTTTCAAATAAGAAAGACCATTACTATCCGGTCTATATAAACAATAAGAGTTCACAATACCCTACGAGAATACAGCGAAATATCTAGGCATGACGCTTGATGCAAAACTTCGCTGGAAAGCCCACGTCAAAAAGAAAAGAGATGAACTAGAAATACGCTTCAAAAAGATGCACTGGCTCCTTGGAAGGCATTCTGCCCTGTCAGTTCACAATAAAATACTTCTTTACAAACAGGTCTTAATGCCAGTATGGACCTATGGTATACAGCTATGGGGTTGTACCAAAAAGAGTAATATCCTTATTATACAAGGGTTCCAGAACAAAGTTCTCAGAGAAATCGTAAATGCACCCTGGTACATAAGAAATGACGACCTCCATCGGGACCTAAATATCGAGTACGTCGACGAGGTCATAAAAAAATACGCAGAAGCCCACGAACACAGGCTTCATCATCATGTGAATGTCGAGGCCATCCAGCTCCTCGACAACACGGACATAGTGAGAAGACTCAAAAGAACAAAACCGTTCGAACTAGTATAGTGTTAAATAATAGTGTAATGTAGTGAAAGTGCAAACGAGTGCTACCTATCAAGAACACAAGAACAAAGTGTCTTCCCCTTAAATAGAGACAGTAAGAAAAGTGTTAGTGGACACATTCTTAGTTGTAGTTATTGTAAAAAATTATGTCAATGTTAAATTACTTATTAGCCTACAGCATGGCTAGATTGTAATATTATTAGAGCACATAATTATGTGTAAACTAATTATAAAAAAAAAAAAAAATACATCATCATAATAACATATTATATATATATATATATATATATATACAATGGTGGTCATCTAATTAGAAACACCTAGTCACCTGACATTTTTATAAAGTAACTAACATTATTATAGCATTTAATAGGAGGTATTTTTTTTTCACTACTTTACAATGTACTTTAATATCTCTAGTTTAATTACAAGCAATAATATTTGACAACCAAGACGACAATAAAAATAAATATCAGTGAAACAAAAAGTATCAATATCGTTAGGACTGGCAGAATGGACAACTAATTAGAAACATTGTATGACTTGGTTCGAAATTAGATTTTTTAAACTGAAATACAGTTCTTACAATTGTCAATCACATTGTAAATATTGCCGCCATTTCTAACTCATTACGAAAAGTTACTATTTATTGTTGTTTTATTAAAAATGGGTTAAAATAAGAGCTGTGATGCAGCAACGAGAAAAATTATAGTGAATTTTCATTTAAAACAAAAATGGAGTTACAGAAAGATCGCCGATTATTTGGAATGTTCCGTAAAGATGATATTTAACGCCCTCGCACATTTCAAACTACACGGAACATCAGATAACGTGCCAAGAAAACTTCGGCCCAGGAAGACTACAGTTCAAGAAGACAGTCTTATGCTTCGATTAGCTAAGGCGGACCCCTTTAAAGGATCCAATGTTATAAGAAAAGAGGTATTTTCAGAAGACGATCCTCGACACGTGTCCACTAAACTAGTTCGTAGACGGTTGGTTCAAGGAAAATTGGTAGGAACGATCGCTAGAAAAGTACCACTACTAACCAGGCAATATAGAGAAAATCGTCTAGCATTCGCTCGCAAATATGGCAGTTGGACTATTCATCAACAGAAAGTTTTATATGTTTTATATCTGTATGTTTTCTGTGTACAATAAAGAATTAAAGAAAAGGATATGTACGACGACCAATAAACGAGGCTTTGAATAACAAGTACACTAAAAAGACAGTTAAGCACGGTGGTGGAAATGTAATGGTGTGGGGATGTTTCTCAGGGTACGGGATTGGTCCCGTGAGAAAGATTGAAGGGCAAATGGATCAATATCAATACAAAAAGAACTTGGAAGAGACAATGATTCCATATTCCGAGGAAAATTTGCCAGTAACTTCGATATTTCAGCATGACAACGACCCAAAGCACACAGCACGCAGCGTTAAAGCGTTTCTTACAGAACAATCCGTGACAGTATTAGAGTGACCTGCCAATAGTCCGGATTTAAATCCCATAGAAAATTTGTGGCACACTATAAAGACCAACCTGTCGCAGAAACACGTTACTAATATTCATGGACTTAACAGTGCATTTGAAGACGCTTGGAGAAGTATTCCTGTAGAAACTTGTTATAAATTGATTGAATCAATGCCGCGTCGCTGCAAAGCTGTTATTGATAATAAAGGCTACCCTACCAAATACTAATTGTCTAAGGATGTAGTATTTTTAGTATTTTTCAAAACTATTGGGGTTTTGTTCAAATTAAAAATGATTAAGTAATGATTTTTTTGGTGTTTCTAATTAGTTGTCCGGTTTGTATCTCGTTTTTTATTTTGTTATTAATATAACTTTCCGTTTTAGAAAAACAACCGTTGTTTTCTGGTATTAAAATAGTATAACAATGCAATATAATATCCGATACATCGATTTTAATACGTAGGAACACTCAATGATACGTTAAAAAATAGTTAGAAAGGGAATTTGCAATAAAAATATAAACCCAGGTAGGTGTTTCTAATTAGATGACCACCACTATATATATATATATCTAGACACGGCGTCCATAAGCACTTAAGTCATTTTTTTCTCGAAATGCTAAAAACTGACAGGGCTTTGCTTTTTGTATAATCCTTCGACGGCAAAAAGTCACAGGGCTTCAATTCGCGAGCCGGTAGTAATACGCACCAAACAACTTATGTTTTTGGATCACTTCTAGTGCCGGACCGTAAGCACTTAAGTCGACTTAAGTACTTTTGTTCGTTATAGTTTTATTATTGTTTTTGACTTCAGCTATCTGACTTAAGTTGTTTCACCCACAAGATTCTCGACCTACCCTTTATTTTTTGTTAAAATGCATTATGGCCATTAGAAATTCCAGGATTTTAAGAAGTGAAAGGCCTTCGTGAAGATTTTGTTTTGAGCCACCATTATAAATAATTCTGACCCATGCTGTGGTTGTGTTGTGCAATTAATGATAATGTTATAAGTTACTATGGAATCGAGAGGGAGAAAAATACTAAACCTTGTTATAAATACAAAAAATACAACTACTGGTACGTATTATCATATTTTTTTTAATAAATACTTACATTTTAATTTATCATTTGTTATTTAGTCTAATGTAAAAATAGGAGTAACATTTTATGAAAATTTTTGAATGATAAATTTACTAAATACCTAATTGATTTATTTAGAGACCATTATTATTTTTCTAATTTTTTATGCGAATAACATAGCTCTGTATTATTTTAGGTGACCATAGTACAACTACTACTGTGCAACCAAGTACATCTGGGACGCAGAAACCAACAACTTCTGTCGAGCCACAAAACGAACAGTCTGACGTTGACCACGTGACAATAATTCAAAAATCATCAACCAGCCCTAGTCTGCTCACAGAAGATACCGCTGTTTATAGTGATCAAAGTGTTTTTATTGATCCTGAACCAAGCACATCAGGAACTCAAACACATACAGCTCCTGATGAAACACCCAGTGACTTTTCTAGTGATGACTCTGTGGCTGACCCAACATACTCTGTGCCTGACCCTACACGCACTGAACCAAGTCCCAACCTATCTGCAGAAGATGAAGAACTGCCACAATCTCTACCTCAACAATCAGTACATAGCCGAAAAAGAAAACGAGAAAGTAAATTGAAGCGCAATCTTGGTCTTTCGTATGTGACGGCTTCTGGGAAAAATGTAGAAGAACGCAAAATGCAGGAACTACCTAATTGTCGAAATAAATGCCGAGAAAAGATAAGTAATGAACAACGTGCTGTAATTCATAAGGAATTTTGGAATCTTGGGTCATATGATTTGAGAGCAGCTTTCGTTTCATCTCTAATCACCATCCAGGAAAAACAAACAGAACGACATCGTGTCGAGGATCCTGAACGGCAAAAATTTAGACAATGTACCTACAGGTATCATTTAGACATTAACAGTGAAAAAATATCCGTATGTCAAGGTTGCTTTTTAAAAACCTTGGCGATAACGGATAATTTTGTTAAACTGATAGGTTTAAAGAAACGCAGCACTTCCAGTGGAATAATTCAACCAGATAAACGTGGAAAGAAAACTCCAGCAAATAAACATTCAGATCTAAAGATTCTTGAAGTGATTAGCCATATTAATTCCTTCCCGTTATACGAGAGCCACACAAGACGAAAAAGTAGCCGAAAGTATTTACCATCACACTTAACAATTTCAATCATGTATTCTTTATATAAAACGTCTCATGAAAACCCCGTCAGTGACAAAATTTACCGAAGAGAGTTTCAAAATTAAAGTTGAGTTTTAAAAAGCCAAAAGTTGACACTTGCCACCACTGTGACATCATTAAAATGAAGATAAGTGTCGCCAACGACGAAACTGCAAAATTAACCCTTGAGGCGGAACGTGAGTCACATTTGCTTGCAGCTGATATGGCTTATAATGAAAAAAAGTCTGACAAAATGACTGCATCAATAGACAAAACCATTAAGTGCCTTTCTTTTGATCTCCAACAGTGTCTACCTACTCCAGCTTTAGAGTCATCCGTAGCTTTTTATAAAAGGCAGCTTTGGACATTTAATCTTACTGTGCACGACAATGCAACGGGATTGTCTACACATTACATGTGGCATGAGGGAATCTCGGGTCGAGGTGCTAATCAAATAGCATCTTGTTTATTCATCCACCTCAAAGAACTGCCTCAGGACATTTCTGAAGTTATTTTGTACTCCGATACATGTGGAGGTCAAAACAAGAATACCCACGTAGCCGCAATGTTTACATACCTGATGACACTGAAACCCTCCTTAAAAAAAATTCATCACAAATTTATGGTACCAGGCCACACTCACATGGAAGTGGATTTAGATCATGCCATCATTGAGAAAAAAAAGAAAAAATCTGCTATTCAAGTATATCACCCGCATGACTGGATGCAGTTAGTAAGGTCGAGCAGTAAAAAGTTTACCGTGCACGAAATGCAACAAGCGGAGTTCATGGACTTTGCGAGTTTGCTAAAAGGGCCACTAGTAGCCCGAAAAAAAGACACTTCAAACAATGTTTTTAAATGGCATGATGTGAAGTGGCTGTGCTACGAGGCGGACTTTGGAGTAATAAAATATAAAAACTCACTTTCCAGAGATGAAGATTTTAAAGCCATTAACTTCAGAAGGAGCACACGAACCGGCACCATAAATTTGACTGTTTCACCGATAACAAACAACCCAGTGCCAATAAGTATGGAAAAAAAACGAGACATAATTTCGCTATTACCTCTCGTACCGGAATGTTTCCACCATTTTTACAAAAATTTAGCAACCGCTGCAGATGCTAGGAACGTCGACCCTGATTTGCAAAGCTCTGAAGATACTGATTAATTTTTTTATGGATTTGTTTTTGTTGATTAATGTTTAACGCATTTTTATACATGCTCAGTTATTAAAAAATTTAGTAGGTATAATGACTTACTTATATTGTAGTTTTGTAGTAGGTAAGGCGTATGACTTATTATTTGAGATCATTATGTGATATGACTTACGTGTTAGAAACACGTAAGTCATGTCTCATTACCTATTTATAAGCGGTCAAACAAACTTAAGTCAGATTTTATTATGTACTAATAAACATAGAGTAACTAGTTTAGTTTGGTGTATAGCTAATTACTAAGTGACTAATAAAAAATAATAATAAATACCATCTCAGTAGTCGTTTTTTTTTATACCAGACATTAAAAACATCGGCCTGTAAACTTTTCAAGATACTCGATTATTGACTTAAGTGCTTGTGGCTTCCGGGTCTAGATATATATATACGATATATATACGTGGGGACCGAGGATTCCAAGGGCCCAAACCCACTAGTAGTAGTCAATGTCTAGACAGGATAGTCTTTTCCGTACTTTGTTGACCATCGCAACACCCGAAGAAGTCGCTTTACTGGCTATTCTCTACACCGATCACACCACTAGACGCGCTGTTGCTTCGCGTGATACCAGGATGTTGTCCCGGCTCTACCGCGTATGCCTTTACTCGTACGAGGACCGTTTGAAGGAAGAATTCGGGGTTTTTCTCCGTAATCAACCTGGTCGGTTCGAAATTGTGCAGAGTAATAGGGTCATATTCGCTGTTGAGGATGATTGTCTTGGTGCGACTGGCAATGCCGTGAGTCTCATGCTTGGTGAGCGCGACAATACGTATATATACATATATCATAATTCTTCCTAACAATTATTCATAAAAATCTATTGTGTGAAGAGAGGCCTATACCCAGCAGTGGAATGATGATGATGATGAGATATTTTATGAAAGCAGAGTGGTAGGTGTAATGATTGTGGATTTTTTATTGTTGAATATTTCAATTATTTTTTTATAAATATTTTGTTTTTTTTGCGCAAATGAAAAACATTTTTCTTTAACATTTTTAAATATCTGAATGTTGATGATGATTATTTTGTTACTTGTATTATTTTGTGTATGAAAAACAAAATTTTTCATTGAATTTTTATATAACAGGTTGTTGATGAAGATTATTTTGTTAGTTGTATTATTTTGTGTTTTGTGAGCATATGAAAAACTAAATATATTCATTGAAATTTTGTAATATCAGAATGTTGGTAATGAGTATTTTGTTGGTTATATTATTTTGTGTATGAAAAACAAAATTTTTCATTGAATTTTTATATAACAGGCTGTTGATGATGATTATTTTGTGTTTTGTGAGCATATGAAAAACTAAATATATTCATTGAAATTTTGTAATATCAAAATGTTGGTAATGAGTATTTTATTGGTTATATTATTTTGTGTATGAAAAACTAAATTTTTCATAAAAAAAATATATATAAGGCTGTTGATGATGATGATGATTTTGTTTGTTGTATAGTTTAGGTCACACATAAAAATCTAAATTTCAATAAATTTTAACTTTACTTTTGGTGAGTAAAAAAATGTGTGTAATTTTTGTTGCATGGTGTGAATGTTTATTTATGATTATTGTAAATAAAATGTTTTGTTTTTCATTTGAAATTGTATTTTTATTCAAGTAGACTAAATACTGTACAAAAAGAAAAACTATCGATAAAATGTGTGATGTGAAGTGAAGGACATCCCTAGTGGTTTTTTCTCGTCGTCGCGTCGAGTTTCAAGTGGTGTTATTGAAAGAATCTCAAGTTCTTTCGTCAGTTAGTTAACATAATTAGACAGCATAGGTCCTTGTTCTTTGGATTTCATTACCGTAGAACCTTACAACATTGCCCTCGGAATACAACTTTGCCCAAAACCGAAAATTAACTAAAAGTAGTTGTAGCCCATTATTTTTTTTATGGCAACATTTTTCAATATTTCGTGCAATCTTCGACATCTTTATGGCCACACAAATTATCCGTTGTGTTCCTAACTTCACTCAATTGGCTCTCAGCAGTTGTCCAAGTGAGGTCTACGCAGGTGGTGCCAATTTTGTTGATCGTGCTGAACCGTGCTGTATCCATAAGAATTATTGTAGGTGAGTTTAAGTTATTGTGCCCATAACTGATTGAATAGCGATTAATTTTGTTCTGGTTTTAGCTGTCTTTATTACGAAAAAAAAACAAGTGGGCAAAGTTGTAACCCTTAACCAGGCCCCGGTACGATTCGGTCCCACATCTTTTTTCGTTGTTCTTTCCAGGCTCTGGTAATATAAACTCCACAATTTATAAAAATGGCTACCCTAAATGAAAGGCGGTCAAACAAAAAACGAACTGAAAGGCTGGTACAGCGCGTTCAGAACGCTTGCGCCCGCTTCTGCTTTCATATCCCTCCACGAACACATGTCACCCCCTTTTTAAATGCAGCAAATATGTTGAAAATGGAAGCGCGTAGAAAACTGCACCTCGCTACCCTCCTTTTTGGCCTTATTAAAACTGGAATTCCTGAATACCTGTACAAGAAACTTACCTGGGCGAGTCAAATTTCACGTTACTCAAAGCGAACTTGCACTAAAGTGTTTGTGACGCCGAGACACAAGTCTGTTGCTTTTAGAGGATCCTTCCGATTTGCTGCGTCTCGGTGCTGGAACGATTTGCCGCCACCAGTACGTGACCTAAAAACAATCACAACATTTAAATATACACTCAAAAAAGAGCTTCTTGCATTACAGAAACAGTAGCGATTAACTTTTCCAACTCACCTAACACTACGACACACGTATGGCGGGCACGTGGGAGTGGTTTCATCGGTCCAACACTAAACTAGTTAGGTGCGGACTGTACATTAGACTCTAAACAAGAGTGTATGCGTAGCCAGTAAAATCGCACCGTTTAGTGTTTTTCATGATCTTGTCACCAGCACACTGTATAAGTATTGTAGGCACCTACGTAACACAACACTCCATTCACTCCAGTCCACATTTCACCTTGTTAATCCATGTAACCACTACCCACACGGCACCTAGGTACTGCCAGGCAATAGATCAAAGACTATATAATACACTATGGCAATATATACAAAGTAACTTTATTATATCTGCCAGGTACTGCTTGCGTGTGTCCGTCTGTCGGTCGTCGCCGTCGTCGGTCGCGCGCGTCGTTCAAGCAAGTTTAAACTTGTTTTGTTTGTTTGATTCGCGGGCGCGCTACACCACGTGACGCACATACAAACAGGCACCCACAGACTATACACTACATGAATACTGCAGGCACCATAGATATGGGATTGGGACTAGACTAATGACGCACTGCAGAGATTGACAGAGAAAAAACATTCCTTCTTAGCTACTTTATCTATGCTCTCGCTTGGGCTGACTGAACCTATTTATGTACCTATTTATCTAGCTACCTACCTACTTCACCTTACCTGCTTACCTGTTTTTCGTATATTAAACCTGCCTACCTATGTACTACTTAATAATTCTATTTGTATACCTACTTACCTACCTATATAATTTTACTTCTACTTCTAGTTCTACTTATTCTTATTTTATTTTATTTAATTTTTTTTGATCTACAATTCCTACCGACATCGACTAAAGAACGCGAGAAATGCAGCACACTACGATCGTGAGGTCGCCGTAAAGGGTTCCATCTGAAAACCAGCGCCGCTACACTTCGTGTGCGGCATCAATGCTGAGATGGAACCTTTTTTGGCTCACGCATGCATCGGTACGGACTAATGAATACCCTAGTTTTGTTACTTCCTACCTACTTTTGTTTTGTTTTGTTTCCCCCCTACCTTTTGTATTGTAACCTGTACCTTGTGTCTTTATTTTTTATTTTATTAGTTTGTGCTGTGCTTGTGTGTCCAAAATAAATGTATTTTCTTTCTTTCTTTCTTTCTTCTTTCTAAATATATTATCTATGGGTCCAGAATAAAAAACTGTGCATCCGAACGCAATTGTCCTGTGCATCAAAAGTGACAGCCATTTGATTTCGTGAGTCAGTTGTGCGCCTCTGTTTTCGAAGCACAGTGAACATTTTTATTAATAATGTCGAAAAAACAAAAGGTAAGTCGTGTAATTTTTGGATATGTTGTAGATTATTTGTTTTTCTTGTGGATTTAACATATTTTTTTGTAGATTATTGTAAATATTTGTCACAATATCTTCCCAAATGTTGTGGGACAAATGTGACCGTTGCCTGTTAACGTTTTTGTTTTGTGGGACTTATGCTACCTTTGCCTGATTATGATTATATTATTTTAGAAAACCGTTAAAGACCACGAAATTGAGAACATCCTCCAATATTGGCAGTCGTCGGAAGAGAGTAGCGAGGATGACGATTGCGAGGCGAGTCTTAAAGATTACTATTCTCAAGTTATGGACACTGCTTTGGACAACATGCAAGGTATTTCGAATGACGATTTGTTGCATATACTTGAGGGTAGTCCTGCACAAGCACAACTGTTACAAGAAAATGGCCACTATTTGTCAAATTCAGACCAGGAGGTTCTGCATGTCGACAAGAAATATAAATCACATCTTTTATCGAAATCTTCACTTGCTGATGCAATGCTAGGTCGATCACAGGGCGACACAAAAGCTTCATCTAAGTGTCCACCAAAGCGCACACTACCTACTTTTATATGCACATGCAGAGATTGCTTGTCTCAGCGTCCACCAGCACACGACACACCAGAACCTGTGGCCAGCACATCCCAGTTTTTGCAGACACCGGCACATCTGGACAATGCTGTTTCTGGTCATTCCCAGCTTTCACCTATGTCTCAGCGTCCACCAGCACACGACACACCAGAACCTGTGGCCAGCACATCCCAGTTTTTGCAGACACCGGCACATCTGGACAATGCTGTTTTCGGTCCTTCCCAGCTTTCACCTACGCTACCTGGTGCCAGGACGATTTCACCCGATGCTTCACCAGAATATACATTTCCGTATAACACCGCGACAACTTCATCTCAACATCTGCCGAAATCTAAGTTTCCACATACCAACAGAGAAAGTGTGTCTCAGAGTCTGGGAGATTGTGAGCAAACTCCTGAGGTTATGGTTGAACAAGAAGAGATGGCCATTTCCTTAGCTCCCGACGATGATCAACTTTGTGAGCCAACTTATGCTGAATTACAGGAGAAGCAAAGAAAGTGGCGTACAAAAGTAGGTTACTTTGAAGATCGTGATTTTAGTAGACCATTACAACCTACTACAAAACACGACAACAGAGGTACCCCATTTGACCATTTTATGGATACGTTCCCTGATGAATTATTTCAGCTAACCCAACAACACCAACAAGTATGCGAGCTTAAAAGGCAGCCAGTTTTGGAAGGATGTAGACAATAATGAAATTAAGGCATTCTTGGCTATAGTGATTCTTATGGGAATTGCCCCACAATCAGATATCGAATTATACTGGAATTCAGACCCATTTTACAATAATCAGGAAATATCTGGAACAATGCCTTGTAAAAGATTTAAAAAAATATTAGAGAATATACACGTTTGCGATATTACTACTCATTTACCACAAAATCATAAAGATCATGATAAACTTCAAAAAATAAGGCCAATGTTGAACATTTTAAATAAAAAATTTCAAGAAAACGCTACCAATTCTCAATCACAATCAATCGATGAAAGCATGATAAAGTTTAAAGGTCGTGATTCCAAAAAACAGTACATGCCTGGTAAACCGATTAAACGAGGGTACAAGGCGTGGTGTAGATGTGATGCGAAAACAGGATACCTTTACCAATGTGACATCTATACAGGTAAAGATAAAAAGGCCGACAGTGAAGGACTGGGTTACAGAGTGGTGAAAAATCTGTGTGTTAACGTACCAAAGGACACATTGATAGTCTTTGACATTTTTTTTTCCTCTGTCGCTCTTTTGGAATATTTATATTACAAAGGAATATTTGCTATTGGTACTGTTAAGGACCCTGTAAACGATCAAATTTGTTTGACAAATATACGTGTTTGTCAAATTATTTGATCGTTTGCAGCTTTGTTTGAAGCGTTTGTCAAACAATCTACGTGTTTGTCGCGTTTGCGGAAAATCTGGATTGATGTCGTGTTTGACAAACAAGTTTGAACGTGAACGGCGGTGTTTGTCAAACATGATCTCAGTCGTTGGTTTGGCATCATGGAGGACGCTACGCCCAGTGACGACAACAGCGTGGAGTATCTTTCGGACAAAGAATTTACGTTGAATTTCATAGCTATTTATCGTGACATGCCGATGTTATGGAAAATAAAATCGAAAGATTATATGGACAAAAACAAGAGAAGCGCAGCAGTAAAAAAAATGACAAATTTACTGAAGATCTGTCGCCGGAACATTACGGAGGAAGAAGTGAAAAAAAAAATTAATATACTACGTACAAGTTTCAAGCGCGAAAACAACAAAGTGAAAAAGTCTATGCTTTCTGGTTCTGGTACCGATGATCTGTATGTACCGACATTATGGTATTACAAAGAATTAGAATTTCTGCAAGATCAAATGGAGGAAGAATCAGGAATTAGCACAGTAACAGAAACACAGGTA
Source organism: Anticlea derivata (assembly GCA_947579855.1). Taxonomy (NCBI): domain Eukaryota; kingdom Metazoa; phylum Arthropoda; class Insecta; order Lepidoptera; family Geometridae; genus Anticlea; species Anticlea derivata. The sequence goes on along the minus strand of OX388276.1, from coordinate 8,698,008 downwards.
AATTAGTAATACAGTTTATTGTGAGATATTTTTTACACGTTCAACTTATAAAATTACTCTAAACATTTGTTTTGCCATGGAACAGCACCCGTTGTGTTAAAATATTCACAAAAATCATCTCTTACTTGTTTTGCTAGTGCAGCGCTATTTCCAGCTCGAGTACGCTCAATGCTTAACAACATTGGCTCATTTCTCCAAGTACCATGCATGACAGTCCCCGTAACACAGTCTTCTATGTCTACTTCTCCATGGCGAATGTAATTCTTTTGTTTCATAAGTAAATTATGTAGATGACAACACGCCATAACTACAATTTTTGCCTTTGTAGGAGATAATTTAATAGGCTTTTGGAAAATCTTAAAACGAGTCGTGAGAATGCCAAATACATTTTCAATAATTCGTCGAGCACGAGATAATCGATAGTTGAATATCCTTCTGTTATCATTTAACACTTGTTTGTTGTAAGGTTTCATGAAATTTGGAAGTAATTGGAAAGCTTCATCGCCCACAAACACATAGGGCATTATTTTCTTAGTATTCGGCAATTCATCTGGCTCTGGAATTTGCAACTGATTATTCTCAAAGTATTGCCAAAATTTTGTATTTTTAATTACTCCTCCATCTGACACTCTGCCATTTGTACCGACATCAACCATGATGAGTTCATAATTTGCATTAGCTATACCCATAAGTACTATGCTGTATGTTCCTTTGTAGTTATAATAGTAGGAACCGGAATGCTCAGGTTTTTCTAAAGTGATATGCTTCCCATCTACAGCTCCAATGCAGTGATCAAAGTTCCATCTATTTCCAAATTGTCGTGCCAACATCTTCCAATTTTCCTGTGTTCTGGGTACCTAAAACAGAAAATATTTATCACACTTTTATTTTAATTTCTAGCAATCATCATCATCATCATCACGATCATTAATTGCAAAGAAGAAGAAAAAGGAGGACTTGCAACATGACTTAATGACATTAGCCAGGGATCATTTCAAAAGACCTGAAAATGAATATCAAGCAATGGCAAGAAACTGGGCCTTTAAATTAGAACGGATGTCTGCTGAACAAAGACGACTGGCAGAAAAGTTCATTAACGAAATACTCTTTGAAGGGGAAGAAGGAAATCTTCGCAGACATTCAGTTATAATTAATCCGAGCAGTCAATCTCACGTTCCATACATTCAATCTCCTATCTCTCACACTCAGTCTCCTGTTCCACAAACTCCATCTCCCGTTCCATACATTCAATCTCCTATCGCTCACACTCAGGCTCCTGTTCCCCAAGCATTACAATTAATTCCAATAGAACAAACATATTTGTCGGATACAGAGCAGCCAGTGATAATTCATATTCCAAATACAAACGAAAATACTGAAGTTGATACAGCAGCAAAATACTTAGAAAGTTTTTATAAATTTTAATTAAAATTAATATGTTTTTTTCTTCAAATTAAAACCTTACCTGAATATTGTTCCTTAGTTTTTCATTTATTGCTTCACACGTTTCAATGATAATGTCGCTTAATGTACGAGGTGCAATGCAGCCTGTAAATTTTAAATCTTCGAAATCAGCGCCACTGGCTAGGTACCTCAAAGTAATTGATAATCTTTGAGAAGCTGGTATAGATTTGCGCATAACGGTGTCCATCTTTTCAATGCGAGGACGGAGTAATGTTAGTAATTCTTCAAAAGTTTTATGATCCATGCGCAGGAAGTTTGCGTAGTCTTCTGGTTCTGTGCGTAATATTTCGCGTAGCAAATTTTCGTGAGTAAATTTTTCTCTTAATTTCAACCATTCTCTACTCCATCGCCTTCTTTTTTTTCTTTTCATACACAAAGCTAGAGTCAATGCCAAAAATGCGTCATCTGTATTACTCATTATATTTAAGCGCTCAGCACGTCACGTCACGACAAGGAGAAAACTGAATCTGCAAGTTAGTTTGACAAATTTGTTTGACCGTTTGCGTTGATGTTTGATGAAAACGTAAAATTTGACAAACAAATTTGTCAAACAAATTTGATCGTTTACAGGGTCCTTTAGACTATCACGAAAAGGACTTCCTAAAGATTTTGTCAAAAAAGAAAGTAAGAAAGAACAACTACAACCAGGAGAATTCACATACAGATACTGTCACCCTGTTGGGGTAGTTAAGTGGAAAGATACTAAAGACGTGACCGTCCTTACAACAGCCGTAAATCCTAGAAAAATAGAACTAATAGAAAGAAGACAAAAGAATGGCGAAAAAAAGAAAATGTATTGCCCATCTGCTATTGCTGATTACACCCGAAACATGGGTGGAGTTGATCATTTTGATCATTACCGTAGCTCATACTCCATTGGACGCAGATCCAAAAAAACATGGCCAAGATTGTTTTGGTTTTTATTTGAGTGTGCTGTAATAAATGCTTATATCATATATCAACATGAAAATGAAACAAGGAAAAACATACATCGAGATTTTCGTTTGCGTTTGGCCAGAAAATTAAAGTCCGAGTACATGAATATTCAAAAAGACAACCCAATAATTTGGAAAAATAAAAAAGGAGGAGTGTTTGGCGTCCCAGATGAATTAAGACTGGGTTACAAAGGGCAGCATTACTTGGAACCCATGACCACTAGAAAGAGGTGCAGATTCTGTAGTACGAGACAGAAGGATACCCGTTCGAAGTACATGTGCCAAATATGTAAGGTCACCCTTTGTGTGTACCCCTGCATGATACATTTTCACCAAACCTCAGAACAACAATGTTGATAGATGAATGTTTATCAAAAACACTTTACTTTTTTTATATATTTGAAAGTAAAATAGTTCTCAAAATAAAACCACTTTCATTACACTGCATCATATATTTATAATACCCCGCCCTATCTCAGCGAAGTACCCCCCGCATTTTGAGTCAATTATTAACTTAACAAGAAAAAAATCCAAGAAAATTATGTTCAAATATTAAGTAGTCGCACTTAGTTTTTTTAATTTCTTTCCAGGCAATGGGAATATGTTGTCCCACGTGTTTTTCCTTTAATTTTCCAAGTCATTTTCCAATTTTCTTTGTTCGTATGCCATAACAATTATAATAGTATATAGAATCAATAGTTGAAAGTTATGTAAGTTATGTAGTTCTCTTGGGCCTGGTTAAGGGTTAAGCAACTGTGTAGCAAAGAGTTTGCAACATTGCCCACCCTAAAAAAGGTGCTAGGGTTGTCACTTTTTCAAACTGGAAAATATATAAAGACAGATAAGGTTTTTCATTTTCTATTGTAGGTAAAGATTGTGAGTCATATTTGGATAGAGTTCTGCATAAGTAGTCCAAGCGCCAAATTCCATTTTTCGTTTTTTTGCATTTTCGTAATCACCAGGGCATTAACTTTGCCATAAAAAAACACTCATGAAGTAGCTTCACTCTAGGGTGGTTTTTTTAATACCCAGTCCAAGCGCCTTCTATGGCAAACGATATATTTTGATACGCAAAATTAGTCCAAAAACCAATTTAAAACTAACAACGAAATTTCAAAACAAGAAAACACATTTCCATTTATACATTACAAGCCCAAGCGACGTAATGTTACACATCAGTAGTCCACGCGATAGTTCTTTGTTACTTGGACTGGTTTTGCAAAACTAATAAGCAAGATTTTGATTCTGAACTTCAAACATTTGTCGCATAGACTTGTGATGCATAATTGAATAACAGTGTTTTGGCAGTAAGCCCTTATTGGTCGCCGATTCTTCGTGTTGTGTGTTGCAAATGCTTAGTGCGAGAGAAGGAACCTAAAACATTCCAACGCTACGCGACTAAATTAAAAAGGCATCTTTAGCAGTACTATTTTTATAGTGATACAAAAACATTTTAATTCTGCATAATTGCACGCACGATCGTTTGATTCGTCAGTTTGTTTGATTATGTCAAAGGTTAAGGTGTGATACAATAAACTTTCTAATTAATTTGGATATTGTTTTTAGTGTTTGAGTAGAATGGCACAACAATCAAGAGCCAAGAGCATAATAGCATTGGCAAATGCAAATGTTCGGGAAGTACCTAGTAAGTATTTGCGTAATTTCTTTTATTTTGTTTACATACCTATGTTGTTTGTTATGTTGCCTACCTTATTTTTTTCAGGACTTTATAGAAAACAGCTGCTCTAAGCCTTGCAGGACATCCATCACTATACATCCTTCATTTTTAAGAGTAAAAAAGAAGATAGACTTCGATATACCCGTAAGTAAATATATACCTACTTACTATCATTAAGTAGGCCAAGAGGAGGATCCAGCTAGGTTAGATAGCATTTAGGAAACTACGCTGAGTCTCCCCGTCATCCATATCGCAATTCTTGAAAACGAAAGTCTTCATTCAGTGCGTCTCATCCGTGTTGACCTACAAGAGTTGAGAAGTTAATTCTGAAGTTTTTCTGTAGATGGCGTACCAAATGACGCTTGAGTCGTTAGAAAGCCCCAAAGAAAATCGAATGACACGAAATATGAATGTTATTCAAAACAAAAGCTATTACACTCAAAAGGGTTCCTTTAAAGAACCTAAAGAGTTTCGCGAATACATGTGCAAATGTGACTGCATAAATACCATAGGGAGAGAAACAGCTCAGCGAGAATTTAAAAAATATTATAGCGTTGACTCCCATGCTGCTCAAAGAGCGCTGATATGCGCAATGATCACTGAAGTACCTATTAAACGAAAAAGAAAAATAAATTCTACTAAAAAAGCATGTATGCGATTGTATAAAATTGATGAAAAAAAAGTTTGTAAAAATTTTTTTGTACAAACATTCAGAATTTCCAGCGCCAAAATAACGACTGCCTTGAAATGTAAAAAGAGACCAGAAGGAGTTAAAGATTTAAGAGGTATAGGAGGAGGCTACAATAAAACCAGACCGGCAATATTGAAAGCAGTGATAGACCATATCCAAAAATTTCCGAAGTATAAATCCCATTACCGAAGAGCACAAACCGAAATGGAATACCTTGCCCCACAAACTACTCTCAAAGTGATGTATAACTGTTACAAAGATGATCATAGTGAACATGAGCGAGTATCTGAAGCGACTTACAAAAAAATTTTTTACACAAACTTCAATTTAAGAAGGAAGAAACTCCAGAAAGATACTTGTAATACATGTGACAAGCTAGAAATATTAATTACCAATGAATCAGGAGCTACAAAGGAAAATTTGACTAAAGAAAAAAATGAACACTGTGAAAAGGCTGAGTCTGTACGCAAAGAAATGAATAAAGATATTGAAAATTCTAAATCTGACCCTGAAACAGAAGTTCTGACGTTTGATTTGGAAAAAACTCTTCCTATGCCAAGAATACCCACAAATATTGTTTTTTATTTGAGACAACTATGGCTGTACAACGCCGGCATATATTCCGGAAAAAGTAACAAAAGTTTTTGTTACATTTGGGTGGAAGGAGAAGCTGGCAGAGGGGCCCAAGAGGTAGGGTCATGTTTAAGGAAACACATACTTAGTGACCAGTTTCCCACGGTCAAAAACTTAATTCTTTGGTCCGATAGTTGCGGAGGCCAAAACAGAAATATAAAAATAGTCCTGATGATGAAAGCTATCCTCGAAGAGCACCCTACATTAGAAAAAATAACTCTAAATTATTTGATACCAGGCCATAGTTACTTACAAAATGATAACGATTTTGGTGACGTTGAAAAGGCGTTGAAACTACAACAAAGACTTTATACTCCACAAGACTACATGAATGTTATGGCAAGCTGCAGAACAAAAAATCCATTGAAAACCATAAAAATGGATAAAACCGATTTCATAAGCACTGAAGAAATGGAAAAAGCTATTGTCAACAGAAAAAAGATAGCATGGGCGACAAGGTGAATTGGTTGAAAATAAGGCAAATAAAGTTAACAAAAGATCATCCATTCAAAATAAATGTCAAGACAACTGTTTTAGAAGAGGAAGAAAGTGTAGAAATTGATATAGAGAGAAAGAAAGGTAGAAAAGGACACACAAGTTTTAAAGGCATGATTAAACCGCTTTGGCCTAATGGAAAGCCTGTTTCAGAAAAAAAACTAAAGGATTTAAAGTCGCTCTTCCCTTATATCCCAAATGATGCTTTGTCATTTTATAAAAATTTGACTACAGACGAAACGATTGAAGATGATATTGAAGGGTTTGATGGCAATTTAGATTTTGATCCAGAACATGTCGAAGAAGATTAGAGTTAGATATACTCCATCTTACTCGACATGTTTTTGGGTTGGTGTTGATAAATATCATCATCAATCGTCTGTCTGTCTATTTGTGTCTCTGATCTGTATGTCTGTCTGTTTTAGAAAGCTGAAACATATGGGATTGTTCTTTTTTAATTTGGTTAATTTTTGGAAATTACAATTACATATTAACTGTTCCATTTCAATAGATTTTTATTTATGTTTCTCAATCCCTACTACCCTAGTTTAAGATGCACTTAGCATTTGTCTGTCTAGATTTCTAGCTAGAAGCTGGATTTTTTTAGCTAGTAGCTGGAAACGATCTTTTCTTTTTAATGAGTTACGCATGAGGAGTCTAAAAGCTCGTATTCACTAGGCGACAAATCGTCGCAGAACCTGTCTAGGCACATGTCGTCTACGTGTCGCCGCGACGTCGCGCTCTGTTCTGCGACGTCGCACGCGACTATACAGCGACATCTACGTGTCGCAGAACAGGTTCCGTGTTTTGGCTCGCGAGACAGAACTTCCTGCGACATCAGTCCTGCGACCGCTGTTGCAGAGTGTGGACGCGTGCGCGAATTCTAGCATCAACATGCCCGTAGAGTGGGGAAATCAATTAGTTCTAAAACTTATTGAGCTTTACGAAAGCAAAGGATGTTTGTGGGACACGAATAACCGTGAATACAAAAATAAAATAAAGAAAAATGATGCTTGGGAGGGGTTAGCCAATGGACTTCAAATACCAAGGAAAGATGTTGAGGCGAAGATCCACAACCTCCGCTCACAATTTATGCGTGAGAAAAAGAAAATAGCTTCTTCGAAAGGCACGGGTAAAGCACGGGACGAAGTTATAGAATCAAGTTCTTGGTTTGCCTACGATGCCATGAAGTTTTTATTGAGTGGGGCGACAACTACTGGTGGCACAGATACATTGGAGACACAAGTAAGTCACAATTTTAAAATAACTTTATTATACGAGTAGTACCTTTCTAATAAATAAGCATTAACAATAATTATATGAGAATTATAAAGTCGTTTGTAGGGTTCCCTACCCGAAGGTTGACCAACGGGACCCTATTACTAAGCCTCCGCTGTCTGTCTGTCTGTCAACGGGTTTTATCTCATGAACCGCTATAGGTAGGTAGACACATAATGAAATTTACAATTCTTATTCTAAATATTTGTTTATTTCTAAGCTACATTGTTTTGCCATGGAACACTTCCTTCCGCACTGATGAAATATTCAGCGAACTTGTTCCTTGTTACCATAGCAGATTGAGCAGTTGGTCTTTCAGATGGTTGCAAATCCAACAAAATATTAGGTCCAAATTCTCTGCGCCAAGATCCTCCCACAATGTTATGATCCGAATCCTCTGAATCAAAGGTTCCACGTGGGGTGTAGAGTGCTCTCGATTGCTTATTACGCCTTAGAAAATTGTGTAGGTATACACAGGCCATTACGGCAACTTTAGCATTAGCAGGTTGGAGCGCAATTGCATTGCGAAACATACGAAACACGACACATAAGATTCCGAATACGTTTTCTACAATTCTTCTCGCTCTCGAAAGCCTGTAGTTAAAAATGCGCTTTATATTTCCCACCTCATGGTAGCCTGGATATGGTTTCATCATTTTTTCGGTGAGTGCAAATGCACTGTCTCCCACGAGTACAAATGGCATGTTTGGTTCATGTCTCAATGGCTCCGGTTCTGGCCAACTAAGTTGGTTTTCATTCATAGCTTCATAAAAAGAAGTTTCTTGAAAAACTCCACTGTCAGATGACTTTCCTTTGGCACCACAGTTAGCATATATAAAATTATAATCAGCATCTACAATAGCCAAGAGGACAATGCTAAATTGTTCTTTATAGTTGTAATAATCACTACCAGAATTTGCAGGTGCCTGAATCAAAACATGCTTGCCGTCAATAGCTCCAACACAATGTGGAAAGTTCCATAGTATTTCATAATTATGAGCCTTTTCTTTCCATCCTATTTCAGTATTTGGGACCTGAAAAATATATGTAACATAATACGTAACATAACATAACATAAAAAATATTTCAGGCACAACGCCAGGACACCGATGACCAATACTCCGAGCTTTCCTCGGAAAATACTCAAGAAACTCAAAATTCCATCCAGTCGAAACCTCAGGCTCCTACCATGGAAGCATCACTGCGCCCTACCTCATCTAAATCGTCGAAAAAGAGAATGTTAACACAAGAGGATAAATTGGGAGAGGCGTTTGAAATAATGAGGTCCGCCAAAAATAAGATGGAAGCTACCCCTGATGAGTTTGATGTGTATGGACGATATGTTGCCTCAGAGCTACGTCTCATTAAAGACGAACACTCCGCCCTCATGGCGAAATATTATATTAATAATATATTAATAGAAGCTCGCATGGGCAAATACAAGCAAGGCTACAGTACCGCATCAACCACACCATCGGAACATCAGGACAGTGTTACAGCATCCAACGACAATCTGTATAGCATTCCACAAACAACTGTACGTGAAAATCTGGATTTTCAATTTGATAACAGCCAGGAACCATCTGATCAAGACATAATTCCATCTTTGCTGCGGGAATAATTTTTCTTTCTAATAATTAAAAATAATATTAATAAAACATTCGTGATTCTACCATGTTTTTGTACTCACCATGACATATATTTTCAACGCTTTTATGAGTTCCTTACAAACTTCTGGTACTATTTTGCTGATCAGTTGTTTTGATACTCTAAATGTATACGACAAGGAAGCATAAGAATCTCCGGTCGACAAGTATCTCAATGTTATTGCAAGTCTGATGTCAGGACCAACAGCATTCCGTAATATTGTGTCTTGTTTAGCTATGGCAGGCCCGATCAACAGGAACAAGTGAAATAGATGTGAAGTGAATAAAGCTATAAATCGAGTGATTGTGATATCAAAATATATCAATACGAGAAAAATGCTTTAAGAAGAATTATAAATGTTACTGGAGATGTTTTTAACAATGGTGTACGTATGTGTTCTTTTGATTATAGTGTTTTCTTACCAAATCTAAATCTGAAATAAATAGTTCATTCGTACAATTAGTACGTATGACGTAAACACCTACCTACCTCATTTATGTTTTATTTTATGCCAAAAATAAAAAGTAATGTTTTAATGAGGCCTAAATAGCTTATATATTTCTTATTTTAGGGACCACACATCAAGGTGATCCAAAATTAAAAGGTAATACAGTGTGTAGCCATACCAGCATGCGCGTCGGTACTATCAACTTGCAAGAATCGGGAGTTTGTTCCAACCGATATTGATGAAATTCTTAAAAGTGGGGACGCGTTATATATGTCTCGAAAACCGTTTTTACCAGCTGGCATATTATTTCTTGAACCTGAAGAGTTGCCCACGGAGATTTGGGTCGGAGACTTTTCGGCTCAAATTAAAAATATGAACAGCAACTGGATCAATAATGGGTTATTTCCCAAAAATCTCCAAGAAAACGAAGAATGTTTGCTAACTCTGACAAATTTAATAGAAGGAAGTGTTTTTAACACAGAGCATAACGATAACACGGACAGCATAATATTCAGTGGGCAAAACTACACGGTTTCGTTTTGGCGATTTAATATGTCTATTATTTATTTAATAGTCACGCAATAAATGCAAACAACAAATCGGATATACTTTCCGGAGTAGCACGTTTGTTTAAATGTAATAATATACGTGAATTGTCAAAATTACTTTTGGCGCGAAACGTTTACGTTGGCGAATATGCGCAACACCGGTTACGCGTTATTAATTATAACTCGATTCTGTTAATTTCACCAGTCGTTTCGAGTCAATCGACACAGACGCCATCCATCCTCCATGGATTTACGCCCGCGCCGGTTCGTTTATATTCTCAGGTCGTTTCAAGTCAATCGACACAGTCGCCTTCCATCCTCCATGGATTTAAATTTACGCCCGCGCCGGTTAGTTTAATTTCACCGGTCGTATCGAATCAATCGACAGAGTCGCCATCCATCCTCCATGGATTTAAATTTACGCCCGCGCCGATTAGTTTAATTTCACCGGTCGTATCGAATCACTCGACAGAGTCACCATCCATCCTCCGTGGATTTAAATTTACGCCCGCGCTACCTTCACCTATAGTTTCAATAAATGATACTCGACGGAGTCCAATTAACACCTGCGTTGCGTTCACCGATTCCATCAGAATCCAAACAAACTAAACTCGTCACAGCCACGACTAAATCAGAAAGCGCTATAATCAATAACAAGCAAATAATATCAAATGCAAAATCAGTGGTTGTGGCAAACGTTGTCCAAAAACCAGTTGTTGTTCTTGAAAATATGTTTTCGGAATTAACCATCGATAATGATGAAGTTACTACAACTTCAACGAAGAGAGGTCGACCCAAGAAAGTAAAACGTGGCCCTAAAAAGACAAAAGTAAACGCACATTTAGATGCCGTTAAAAAATATAAACTTAGGAATCCGCAAAAAAATCGTGATGCCGTAAAGAAGTACACAACGGAAAATACTCAGATCAATCGCGACGCCGTGAAAAAGTACGCAGTAGAAAATCCCGATATCCACCGCGACGCCGTCAAAAAGTACACTGTAGAAAATCATCAGATCCACCGCGACCGACGCCGTGAAAAAATACACTGCACAAAATCCGCAAGTCAATCGCGACGCCGTACAAAAATATAACACAAGTCGTAATGTAGACGTATCGCTACGTCCATTAAATTTAATAGCAGCTAAGAGAGACGCTGATCTTGACAATATAAATTTGTTTAAACTAAAGAAAACTCCGTTGCTCTCGTCCGACATATTTAGATGCCCACATTGCAACTCGCGTATTTTTGAGGAAGAAAAATCGAGAAAGCAATGGTGCTGCGGATCGGGCGCATACAACGTTCAAAATTTTATACCACTAACGGAGGATTTTTACTCTCATCCTTCGTTTGTTAAATAAGCCGCGAGCGTATAATAATTTATATGCCTTCAGTGCCTTGGGTGTTTCGCACGGGTATCAACAACCAACCGGATTAGCTTTTCTTAAAATTCAGGGGAGAGTCTATCAATTTAGGATTATACATAAACGATCCAAGCGAACGCGAACAGCACGCTTTAGGTATGAATCTTGATACACAAGTAACTCGTAGTATATTTTTTTTTTGCACAATGTAAATCCATACATTGAATGTTTCAAACGTTTAAGTCAGGAGCCGTCTGATCAGGCCTTTATTCAATTTCAATTAACCTCTCGGGCCACTCATGGCAACATTTTAGGCGATTTACCTATTGGTAGAGAAGTAGCGGCTATCATTAGTAATGAAAAATAAGAGTACGTACCGCGTTGCATAGCTGTGTTGAAAGTCGGTGTTAAGAAACCGCACTCTGTTGATATTATGCACCCACTATACGAAAGCTTTCAATATCCGCTGCTTTATCCTGAAGGCAATCCCGGTTGGTACCCTAACAAAGTAGACAACAACGGAAATAAATTAACGCAAGTTAAATACGTTCGGTGTTTGTTGTTGTCAGAACCACGGTTTTCTGAACTAATTAGGCTCTCTGAAGAATGGTTATAGTTCGACCGAAACCGCTGTACCGCTCCTGAGGTATGCGCGCGGCGAGACGGGGGGGAAGTATCGGCCGCTCCGATCCATCAGTCTGCCGTCAACGCTCACGGCAGTAGGTCGCCTTTGTACCGGACGGTCTATGTCAGATACACATGAGATAAATATCCAAAGATGGGTCGAGCGCTATCTCGTGATGTCAAGGCCATAATTTTTAAAGTGGCCGAATATTTTAAGAAAAGAAAAACAGACAGACAGAGCTTTGAATATAAAAGTGATGCAAATATTGCCAAAATCGTGGCAGACGCTACGGGGTACTGCGAAAAAACCGCAAGAAATGTGATAAAAGAGGACAATTCATCAACTGAAAATTTGGGCCGATTGAAATTTAATTCGCCAAAACAACCAAAAACTATAAAGAAAAAACATGTTGTTGATGATTTTGATTTAGGAGTTATCAGAAGAAAAATTCATCAGTTTTATGAATTTGAAAAAAGAGTGCTAAGTGTCTGTAAGTTACTTTTAAGTTTGAAACAAGATGGCATATTAAATTGTGGACGAGAATTTCTAAGGAGCCTCGTACACACAATAGGTTACTGTTTCAGAAAATGCAAATCGAAGAGACATCTCCTTATAGAGCAGCCTAATATTGTAGTGTGGCGGAAAAAATACTTAACACAAATCAGAAATTACAGAACGCAAAACCGCAACATATATTTCCTTGATGAAACATACATTAACGCCAGTCACCATGTAAGCAAATGTTGGCAATCATCGTCCGAACCTGGAATTCATGCTGATATTGGAAAAGGACGGCGTTTGGTAATTCTTCACGCTGGATGTCGAAATGGCTTGCTAGATGGTGCATTGACGATATTCAAATCAGATGCTAAGACCGGCGACTATCATGGAGACATGAACGGGCCTACTTTTTATAAGTGGGTAGATGAAAAGTTAAAAGATAAATTGCTTCCGAATTCTGTAGTTGTCTTGGACAACGCGTCTTACCACAGCGTTCAGGTTGACAAGAAGCCAACCATAGCAAGCCTCAAAACTGAAATGCAGAACTGGTTACGGCGCCACAATGTTGAATTTTCGGAAGCTATGACAAAATCTCAACTGCAACTTCTTATCGATAATACACAAAAAGAGCCCGTGTACAGAATTGATGAACTCCTGAAAGCCAATGAACATACTGTTCTACGATTACCGCCGTACCATCCGGATTTTAATCCCATAGAGTTAGTCTGGGCTGATATTTAAAACAATATAGCCCATAACCATATTAACTCTTCTCTAGATGAAAAGACAAATTTATTGAATACATTGTTTTCGGAGTTCACGGCGAAAAAATGGCAGAAATGTGATGATCATGTCCAAAAAAATGAAAACAATTACTGGGATCGCGATAGTAGATCTGATATTATTATCGATCCATTAATTGGTAGCGGCATACGACATGTTCCTCCACAAATTTCCAGATCATCCATATGCCATCCTGAGGATGGGAAGCCTGTCTAGTAGATTCAGAGACTGTGCAGGATTCATTTCCTTGGGTTATGCGATGACGATCTTAAATATCAAAGCTGGACCTTTAATGGACTGGATATTTGTCAGGACCATGGGAGACGAGATGAAGAGGATCTCAAGACCTGGGCAAGAGACGGGAAATAAATATTCATATTTCCCATATCAAGCAGATATGGGGATTGTGTCAAAATCTCCCTATTCATCCAATGCCAATCCGTATCTCTTCACCTGGATTCACATCATCGGATCTCTAATTGGACACAAAAGATCTATCAACGCCAGATTCAACTTCGAAGGGAGTTATTCTGACTTGGGAATGAATGCAGCGTTGGTCGCTTGGGCTTTTGCCAGAGGAGGAGCCCTTGATCCTCAGTTCGAATCGACAGGCACAAGATATGGAGATGATGTCGAAGTTCTGGAGGGAGAGGGAGAGGAAGTCGAGCAAATGTCCCCGGCTGACCGGATCTGGATTACGACACAAGGAAGAGACCCTAAGACTTGGTTCTCGTTGCTCAAGTCTAGCGGATTCAAGTTTCCAAGGGTCGTGGACAAGTCAATTGAACGTCAGAAACGCAAGATCAAGGGACAAAGAGAAAACTCTGTGGGAGAGTACGTCAAGGAGAAATTCTTGTATTGATCTGTGGTAGATAAAAGCAGTAACACCCGTATCTATGAAAAAAAAAAAAAAAATTATAAATTTGCAGAACGACTGATTCAAATTCCGATGGCGAAACGAAAGATGAAGTTGAAGCAGAAGCTCTGTCAGAATATCTGTAGATAATTAAGTTATGAAAAAATATAAACATATCGATATAATATATAAAACAAAAATATTGTTTATATTGGTACGATATCGTAAGATATATCCGACAATATCGATCTCATGTGTATTCTTGCTCTTTTTTCCTCGGCCCCCACTTCGCCGCACTTTCTTAGGGAGCGGTACAGCGGTTTCGGTCGAACTATACCTAAATAATAATGCACATCTGTCAGATTTGAAAACCAAGATTTTTAATAATTGGAGGGGAAATGTAAATTTTGATTTCACAATGCACTGCCTGGCACACCATACAAACATTTGTAATTCGATAATGACTTCTGTGTTTTACATACAGTGGTGGTCATCTAATTAGAAACACCTAGTCACCTGACATTTTTATAAAGTAACTAACATTATTATAGCATTTAATAGGAGGTAATTTTTTTTTCACTACTTTAAAATGTACTTTAATATCTCTAGTTTAATTACAAGCAATAATATTTGACAACCAAGACGACAATAAAAATAAATATCAGTGAAACAAAAAGTATCAATATCGTTAGGACTGGCAGAATGGACAACTAATTAGAAACATTGTATGACTTGGTTCAAAATTTGATTTTTTAAACTGAAATACAGTTCTCACAATTGTCAATCACATTGTAAATATTGCCGCCATTTCTAACTCATTACGAAAAGTTACTATTTCCATGGATTTAAATTTACGCCCGCGCCGATTAGTTTAATTTCACCGGTCGTATCGAATCACTCGACAGAGTCACCATCCATCCTCCGTGGATTTAAATTTACGCCCGCGCTACCTTCACCTATAGTTTCAATAAATGATACTCGACGGAGTCCAATTAACACCTGCGTTGCGTTCACCGATTCCATCAGAATCCAAACAAACTAAACTCGTCACAGCCACGACTAAATCAGAAAGCGCTATAATCAATAACAAGCAAATAATATCAAATGCAAAATCAGTGGTTGTGGCAAACGTTGTCCAAAAACCAGTTGTTGTTCTTGAAAATATGTTTTCGGAATTAACCATCGATAATGATGAAGTTACTACAACTTCAACGAAGAGAGGTCGACCCAAGAAAGTAAAACGTGGCCCTAAAAAGACAAAAGTAAACGCACATTTAGATGCCGTTAAAAAATATAAACTTAGGAATCCGCAAAAAAATCGTGATGCCGTAAAGAAGTACACAACGGAAAATACTCAGATCAATCGCGACGCCGTGAAAAAGTACGCAGTAGAAAATCCCGATATCCACCGCGACGCCGTCAAAAAGTACACTGTAGAAAATCATCAGATCCACCGCGACCGACGCCGTGAAAAAATACACTGCACAAAATCCGCAAGTCAATCGCGACGCCGTACAAAAATATAACACAAGTCGTAATGTAGACGTATCGCTACGTCCATTAAATTTAATAGCAGCTAAGAGAGACGCTGATCTTGACAATATAAATTTGTTTAAACTAAAGAAAACTCCGTTGCTCTCGTCCGACATATTTAGATGCCCACATTGCAACTCGCGTATTTTTGAGGAAGAAAAATCGAGAAAGCAATGGTGCTGCGGATCGGGCGCATACAACGTTCAAAATTTTATACCACTAACGGAGGATTTTTACTCTCATCCTTCGTTTGTTAAATAAGCCGCGAGCGTATAATAATTTATATGCCTTCAGTGCCTTGGGTGTTTCGCACGGGTATCAACAACCAACCGGATTAGCTTTTCTTAAAATTCAGGGGAGAGTCTATCAATTTAGGATTATACATAAACGATCCAAGCGAACGCGAACAGCACGCTTTAGGTATGAATCTTGATACACAAGTAACTCGTAGTATATTTTTTTTTTGCACAATGTAAATCCATACATTGAATGTTTCAAACGTTTAAGTCAGGAGCCGTCTGATCAGGCCTTTATTCAATTTCAATTAACCTCTCGGGCCACTCATGGCAACATTTTAGGCGATTTACCTATTGGTAGAGAAGTAGCGGCTATCATTAGTAATGAAAAATAAGAGTACGTACCGCGTTGCATAGCTGTGTTGAAAGTCGGTGTTAAGAAACCGCACTCTGTTGATATTATGCACCCACTATACGAAAGCTTTCAATATCCGCTGCTTTATCCTGAAGGCAATCCCGGTTGGTACCCTAACAAAGTAGACAACAACGGAAATAAATTAACGCAAGTTAAATACGTTCGGTGTTTGTTGTTGTCAGAACCACGGTTTTCTGAACTAATTAGGCTCTCTGAAGAATGGTTATAGTTCGACCGAAACCGCTGTACCGCTCCTGAGGTATGCGCGCGGCGAGACGGGGGGGAAGTATCGGCCGCTCCGATCCATCAGTCTGCCGTCAACGCTCACGGCAGTAGGTCGCCTTTGTACCGGACGGTCTATGTCAGATACACATGAGATAAATATCCAAAGATGGGTCGAGCGCTATCTCGTGATGTCAAGGCCATAATTTTTAAAGTGGCCGAATATTTTAAGAAAAGAAAAACAGACAGACAGAGCTTTGAATATAAAAGTGATGCAAATATTGCCAAAATCGTGGCAGACGCTACGGGGTACTGCGAAAAAACCGCAAGAAATGTGATAAAAGAGGACAATTCATCAACTGAAAATTTGGGCCGATTGAAATTTAATTCGCCAAAACAACCAAAAACTATAAAGAAAAAACATGTTGTTGATGATTTTGATTTAGGAGTTATCAGAAGAAAAATTCATCAGTTTTATGAATTTGAAAAAAGAGTGCTAAGTGTCTGTAAGTTACTTTTAAGTTTGAAACAAGATGGCATATTAAATTGTGGACGAGAATTTCTAAGGAGCCTCGTACACACAATAGGTTACTGTTTCAGAAAATGCAAATCGAAGAGACATCTCCTTATAGAGCAGCCTAATATTGTAGTGTGGCGGAAAAAATACTTAACACAAATCAGAAATTACAGAACGCAAAACCGCAACATATATTTCCTTGATGAAACATACATTAACGCCAGTCACCATGTAAGCAAATGTTGGCAATCATCGTCCGAACCTGGAATTCATGCTGATATTGGAAAAGGACGGCGTTTGGTAATTCTTCACGCTGGATGTCGAAATGGCTTGCTAGATGGTGCATTGACGATATTCAAATCAGATGCTAAGACCGGCGACTATCATGGAGACATGAACGGGCCTACTTTTTATAAGTGGGTAGATGAAAAGTTAAAAGATAAATTGCTTCCGAATTCTGTAGTTGTCTTGGACAACGCGTCTTACCACAGCGTTCAGGTTGACAAGAAGCCAACCATAGCAAGCCTCAAAACTGAAATGCAGAACTGGTTACGGCGCCACAATGTTGAATTTTCGGAAGCTATGACAAAATCTCAACTGCAACTTCTTATCGATAATACACAAAAAGAGCCCGTGTACAGAATTGATGAACTCCTGAAAGCCAATGAACATACTGTTCTACGATTACCGCCGTACCATCCGGATTTTAATCCCATAGAGTTAGTCTGGGCTGATATTTAAAACAATATAGCCCATAACCATATTAACTCTTCTCTAGATGAAAAGACAAATTTATTGAATACATTGTTTTCGGAGTTCACGGCGAAAAAATGGCAGAAATGTGATGATCATGTCCAAAAAAATGAAAACAATTACTGGGATCGCGATAGTAGATCTGATATTATTATCGATCCATTAATTGGTAGCGGCATACGACATGTTCCTCCACAAATTTCCAGATCATCCATATGCCATCCTGAGGATGGGAAGCCTGTCTAGTAGATTCAGAGACTGTGCAGGATTCATTTCCTTGGGTTATGCGATGACGATCTTAAATATCAAAGCTGGACCTTTAATGGACTGGATATTTGTCAGGACCATGGGAGACGAGATGAAGAGGATCTCAAGACCTGGGCAAGAGACGGGAAATAAATATTCATATTTCCCATATCAAGCAGATATGGGGATTGTGTCAAAATCTCCCTATTCATCCAATGCCAATCCGTATCTCTTCACCTGGATTCACATCATCGGATCTCTAATTGGACACAAAAGATCTATCAACGCCAGATTCAACTTCGAAGGGAGTTATTCTGACTTGGGAATGAATGCAGCGTTGGTCGCTTGGGCTTTTGCCAGAGGAGGAGCCCTTGATCCTCAGTTCGAATCGACAGGCACAAGATATGGAGATGATGTCGAAGTTCTGGAGGGAGAGGGAGAGGAAGTCGAGCAAATGTCCCCGGCTGACCGGATCTGGATTACGACACAAGGAAGAGACCCTAAGACTTGGTTCTCGTTGCTCAAGTCTAGCGGATTCAAGTTTCCAAGGGTCGTGGACAAGTCAATTGAACGTCAGAAACGCAAGATCAAGGGACAAAGAGAAAACTCTGTGGGAGAGTACGTCAAGGAGAAATTCTTGTATTGATCTGTGGTAGATAAAAGCAGTAACACCCGTATCTATGAAAAAAAAAAAAAAAATTATAAATTTGCAGAACGACTGATTCAAATTCCGATGGCGAAACGAAAGATGAAGTTGAAGCAGAAGCTCTGTCAGAATATCTGTAGATAATTAAGTTATGAAAAAATATAAACATATCGATATAATATATAAAACAAAAATATTGTTTATATTGGTACGATATCGTAAGATATATCCGACAATATCGATCTCATGTGTATTCTTGCTCTTTTTTCCTCGGCCCCCACTTCGCCGCACTTTCTTAGGGAGCGGTACAGCGGTTTCGGTCGAACTATACCTAAATAATAATGCACATCTGTCAGATTTGAAAACCAAGATTTTTAATAATTGGAGGGGAAATGTAAATTTTGATTTCACAATGCACTGCCTGGCACACCATACAAACATTTGTAATTCGATAATGACTTCTGTGTTTTACATACAGTGGTGGTCATCTAATTAGAAACACCTAGTCACCTGACATTTTTATAAAGTAACTAACATTATTATAGCATTTAATAGGAGGTAATTTTTTTTTCACTACTTTAAAATGTACTTTAATATCTCTAGTTTAATTACAAGCAATAATATTTGACAACCAAGACGACAATAAAAATAAATATCAGTGAAACAAAAAGTATCAATATCGTTAGGACTGGCAGAATGGACAACTAATTAGAAACATTGTATGACTTGGTTCAAAATTTGATTTTTTAAACTGAAATACAGTTCTCACAATTGTCAATCACATTGTAAATATTGCCGCCATTTCTAACTCATTACGAAAAGTTACTATTTCCATGGATTTAAATTTACGCCCGCGCCGATTAGTTTAATTTCACCGGTCGTATCGAATCACTCGACAGAGTCACCATCCATCCTCCGTGGATTTAAATTTACGCCCGCGCTACCTTCACCTATAGTTTCAATAAATGATACTCGACGGAGTCCAATTAACACCTGCGTTGCGTTCACCGATTCCATCAGAATCCAAACAAACTAAACTCGTCACAGCCACGACTAAATCAGAAAGCGCTATAATCAATAACAAGCAAATAATATCAAATGCAAAATCAGTGGTTGTGGCAAACGTTGTCCAAAAACCAGTTGTTGTTCTTGAAAATATGTTTTCGGAATTAACCATCGATAATGATGAAGTTACTACAACTTCAACGAAGAGAGGTCGACCCAAGAAAGTAAAACGTGGCCCTAAAAAGACAAAAGTAAACGCACATTTAGATGCCGTTAAAAAATATAAACTTAGGAATCCGCAAAAAAATCGTGATGCCGTAAAGAAGTACACAACGGAAAATACTCAGATCAATCGCGACGCCGTGAAAAAGTACGCAGTAGAAAATCCCGATATCCACCGCGACGCCGTCAAAAAGTACACTGTAGAAAATCATCAGATCCACCGCGACCGACGCCGTGAAAAAATACACTGCACAAAATCCGCAAGTCAATCGCGACGCCGTACAAAAATATAACACAAGTCGTAATGTAGACGTATCGCTACGTCCATTAAATTTAATAGCAGCTAAGAGAGACGCTGATCTTGACAATATAAATTTGTTTAAACTAAAGAAAACTCCGTTGCTCTCGTCCGACATATTTAGATGCCCACATTGCAACTCGCGTATTTTTGAGGAAGAAAAATCGAGAAAGCAATGGTGCTGCGGATCGGGCGCATACAACGTTCAAAATTTTATACCACTAACGGAGGATTTTTACTCTCATCCTTCGTTTGTTAAATAAGCCGCGAGCGTATAATAATTTATATGCCTTCAGTGCCTTGGGTGTTTCGCACGGGTATCAACAACCAACCGGATTAGCTTTTCTTAAAATTCAGGGGAGAGTCTATCAATTTAGGATTATACATAAACGATCCAAGCGAACGCGAACAGCACGCTTTAGGTATGAATCTTGATACACAAGTAACTCGTAGTATATTTTTTTTTTGCACAATGTAAATCCATACATTGAATGTTTCAAACGTTTAAGTCAGGAGCCGTCTGATCAGGCCTTTATTCAATTTCAATTAACCTCTCGGGCCACTCATGGCAACATTTTAGGCGATTTACCTATTGGTAGAGAAGTAGCGGCTATCATTAGTAATGAAAAATAAGAGTACGTACCGCGTTGCATAGCTGTGTTGAAAGTCGGTGTTAAGAAACCGCACTCTGTTGATATTATGCACCCACTATACGAAAGCTTTCAATATCCGCTGCTTTATCCTGAAGGCAATCCCGGTTGGTACCCTAACAAAGTAGACAACAACGGAAATAAATTAACGCAAGTTAAATACGTTCGGTGTTTGTTGTTGTCAGAACCACGGTTTTCTGAACTAATTAGGCTCTCTGAAGAATGGTTATAGTTCGACCGAAACCGCTGTACCGCTCCTGAGGTATGCGCGCGGCGAGACGGGGGGGAAGTATCGGCCGCTCCGATCCATCAGTCTGCCGTCAACGCTCACGGCAGTAGGTCGCCTTTGTACCGGACGGTCTATGTCAGATACACATGAGATAAATATCCAAAGATGGGTCGAGCGCTATCTCGTGATGTCAAGGCCATAATTTTTAAAGTGGCCGAATATTTTAAGAAAAGAAAAACAGACAGACAGAGCTTTGAATATAAAAGTGATGCAAATATTGCCAAAATCGTGGCAGACGCTACGGGGTACTGCGAAAAAACCGCAAGAAATGTGATAAAAGAGGACAATTCATCAACTGAAAATTTGGGCCGATTGAAATTTAATTCGCCAAAACAACCAAAAACTATAAAGAAAAAACATGTTGTTGATGATTTTGATTTAGGAGTTATCAGAAGAAAAATTCATCAGTTTTATGAATTTGAAAAAAGAGTGCTAAGTGTCTGTAAGTTACTTTTAAGTTTGAAACAAGATGGCATATTAAATTGTGGACGAGAATTTCTAAGGAGCCTCGTACACACAATAGGTTACTGTTTCAGAAAATGCAAATCGAAGAGACATCTCCTTATAGAGCAGCCTAATATTGTAGTGTGGCGGAAAAAATACTTAACACAAATCAGAAATTACAGAACGCAAAACCGCAACATATATTTCCTTGATGAAACATACATTAACGCCAGTCACCATGTAAGCAAATGTTGGCAATCATCGTCCGAACCTGGAATTCATGCTGATATTGGAAAAGGACGGCGTTTGGTAATTCTTCACGCTGGATGTCGAAATGGCTTGCTAGATGGTGCATTGACGATATTCAAATCAGATGCTAAGACCGGCGACTATCATGGAGACATGAACGGGCCTACTTTTTATAAGTGGGTAGATGAAAAGTTAAAAGATAAATTGCTTCCGAATTCTGTAGTTGTCTTGGACAACGCGTCTTACCACAGCGTTCAGGTTGACAAGAAGCCAACCATAGCAAGCCTCAAAACTGAAATGCAGAACTGGTTACGGCGCCACAATGTTGAATTTTCGGAAGCTATGACAAAATCTCAACTGCAACTTCTTATCGATAATACACAAAAAGAGCCCGTGTACAGAATTGATGAACTCCTGAAAGCCAATGAACATACTGTTCTACGATTACCGCCGTACCATCCGGATTTTAATCCCATAGAGTTAGTCTGGGCTGATATTTAAAACAATATAGCCCATAACCATATTAACTCTTCTCTAGATGAAAAGACAAATTTATTGAATACATTGTTTTCGGAGTTCACGGCGAAAAAATGGCAGAAATGTGATGATCATGTCCAAAAAAATGAAAACAATTACTGGGATCGCGATAGTAGATCTGATATTATTATCGATCCATTAATTGGTAGCGGCATACGACATGTTCCTCCACAAATTTCCAGATCATCCATATGCCATCCTGAGGATGGGAAGCCTGTCTAGTAGATTCAGAGACTGTGCAGGATTCATTTCCTTGGGTTATGCGATGACGATCTTAAATATCAAAGCTGGACCTTTAATGGACTGGATATTTGTCAGGACCATGGGAGACGAGATGAAGAGGATCTCAAGACCTGGGCAAGAGACGGGAAATAAATATTCATATTTCCCATATCAAGCAGATATGGGGATTGTGTCAAAATCTCCCTATTCATCCAATGCCAATCCGTATCTCTTCACCTGGATTCACATCATCGGATCTCTAATTGGACACAAAAGATCTATCAACGCCAGATTCAACTTCGAAGGGAGTTATTCTGACTTGGGAATGAATGCAGCGTTGGTCGCTTGGGCTTTTGCCAGAGGAGGAGCCCTTGATCCTCAGTTCGAATCGACAGGCACAAGATATGGAGATGATGTCGAAGTTCTGGAGGGAGAGGGAGAGGAAGTCGAGCAAATGTCCCCGGCTGACCGGATCTGGATTACGACACAAGGAAGAGACCCTAAGACTTGGTTCTCGTTGCTCAAGTCTAGCGGATTCAAGTTTCCAAGGGTCGTGGACAAGTCAATTGAACGTCAGAAACGCAAGATCAAGGGACAAAGAGAAAACTCTGTGGGAGAGTACGTCAAGGAGAAATTCTTGTATTGATCTGTGGTAGATAAAAGCAGTAACACCCGTATCTATGAAAAAAAAAAAAAAAATTATAAATTTGCAGAACGACTGATTCAAATTCCGATGGCGAAACGAAAGATGAAGTTGAAGCAGAAGCTCTGTCAGAATATCTGTAGATAATTAAGTTATGAAAAAATATAAACATATCGATATAATATATAAAACAAAAATATTGTTTATATTGGTACGATATCGTAAGATATATCCGACAATATCGATCTCATGTGTATTCTTGCTCTTTTTTCCTCGGCCCCCACTTCGCCGCACTTTCTTAGGGAGCGGTACAGCGGTTTCGGTCGAACTATACCTAAATAATAATGCACATCTGTCAGATTTGAAAACCAAGATTTTTAATAATTGGAGGGGAAATGTAAATTTTGATTTCACAATGCACTGCCTGGCACACCATACAAACATTTGTAATTCGATAATGACTTCTGTGTTTTACATACAGTGGTGGTCATCTAATTAGAAACACCTAGTCACCTGACATTTTTATAAAGTAACTAACATTATTATAGCATTTAATAGGAGGTAATTTTTTTTTCACTACTTTAAAATGTACTTTAATATCTCTAGTTTAATTACAAGCAATAATATTTGACAACCAAGACGACAATAAAAATAAATATCAGTGAAACAAAAAGTATCAATATCGTTAGGACTGGCAGAATGGACAACTAATTAGAAACATTGTATGACTTGGTTCAAAATTTGATTTTTTAAACTGAAATACAGTTCTCACAATTGTCAATCACATTGTAAATATTGCCGCCATTTCTAACTCATTACGAAAAGTTACTATTTCCATGGATTTAAATTTACGCCCGCGCCGATTAGTTTAATTTCACCGGTCGTATCGAATCACTCGACAGAGTCACCATCCATCCTCCGTGGATTTAAATTTACGCCCGCGCTACCTTCACCTATAGTTTCAATAAATGATACTCGACGGAGTCCAATTAACACCTGCGTTGCGTTCACCGATTCCATCAGAATCCAAACAAACTAAACTCGTCACAGCCACGACTAAATCAGAAAGCGCTATAATCAATAACAAGCAAATAATATCAAATGCAAAATCAGTGGTTGTGGCAAACGTTGTCCAAAAACCAGTTGTTGTTCTTGAAAATATGTTTTCGGAATTAACCATCGATAATGATGAAGTTACTACAACTTCAACGAAGAGAGGTCGACCCAAGAAAGTAAAACGTGGCCCTAAAAAGACAAAAGTAAACGCACATCTAGATGCCGTTAAAAAATATAAACTTAGGAATCCGCAAAAAAATCGTGATGCCGTAAAGAAGTACACAACGGAAAATACTCAGATCAATCGCGACGCCGTGAAAAAGTACGCAGTAGAAAATCCCGATATCCACCGCGACGCCGTCAAAAAGTACACTGTAGAAAATCATCAGATCCACCGCGACCGACGCCGTGAAAAAATACACTGCACAAAATCCGCAAGTCAATCGCGACGCCGTACAAAAATATAACACAAGTCGTAATGTAGACGTATCGCTACGTCCATTAAATTTAATAGCAGCTAAGAGAGACGCTGATCTTGACAATATAAATTTGTTTAAACTAAAGAAAACTCCGTTGCTCTCGTCCGACATATTTAGATGCCCACATTGCAACTCGCGTATTTTTGAGGAAGAAAAATCGAGAAAGCAATGGTGCTGCGGATCGGGCGCATACAACGTTCAAAATTTTATACCACTAACGGAGGATTTTTACTCTCATCCTTCGTTTGTTAAATAAGCCGCGAGCGTATAATAATTTATATGCCTTCAGTGCCTTGGGTGTTTCGCACGGGTATCAACAACCAACCGGATTAGCTTTTCTTAAAATTCAGGGGAGAGTCTATCAATTTAGGATTATACATAAACGATCCAAGCGAACGCGAACAGCACGCTTTAGGTATGAATCTTGATACACAAGTAACTCGTAGTATATTTTTTTTTTGCACAATGTAAATCCATACATTGAATGTTTCAAACGTTTAAGTCAGGAGCCGTCTGATCAGGCCTTTATTCAATTTCAATTAACCTCTCGGGCCACTCATGGCAACATTTTAGGCGATTTACCTATTGGTAGAGAAGTAGCGGCTATCATTAGTAATGAAAAATAAGAGTACGTACCGCGTTGCATAGCTGTGTTGAAAGTCGGTGTTAAGAAACCGCACTCTGTTGATATTATGCACCCACTATACGAAAGCTTTCAATATCCGCTGCTTTATCCTGAAGGCAATCCCGGTTGGTACCCTAACAAAGTAGACAACAACGGAAATAAATTAACGCAAGTTAAATACGTTCGGTGTTTGTTGTTGTCAGAACCACGGTTTTCTGAACTAATTAGGCTCTCTGAAGAATGGTTATAGTTCGACCGAAACCGCTGTACCGCTCCTGAGGTATGCGCGCGGCGAGACGGGGGGGAAGTATCGGCCGCTCCGATCCATCAGTCTGCCGTCAACGCTCACGGCAGTAGGTCGCCTTTGTACCGGACGGTCTATGTCAGATACACATGAGATAAATATCCAAAGATGGGTCGAGCGCTATCTCGTGATGTCAAGGCCATAATTTTTAAAGTGGCCGAATATTTTAAGAAAAGAAAAACAGACAGACAGAGCTTTGAATATAAAAGTGATGCAAATATTGCCAAAATCGTGGCAGACGCTACGGGGTACTGCGAAAAAACCGCAAGAAATGTGATAAAAGAGGACAATTCATCAACTGAAAATTTGGGCCGATTGAAATTTAATTCGCCAAAACAACCAAAAACTATAAAGAAAAAACATGTTGTTGATGATTTTGATTTAGGAGTTATCAGAAGAAAAATTCATCAGTTTTATGAATTTGAAAAAAGAGTGCTAAGTGTCTGTAAGTTACTTTTAAGTTTGAAACAAGATGGCATATTAAATTGTGGACGAGAATTTCTAAGGAGCCTCGTACACACAATAGGTTACTGTTTCAGAAAATGCAAATCGAAGAGACATCTCCTTATAGAGCAGCCTAATATTGTAGTGTGGCGGAAAAAATACTTAACACAAATCAGAAATTACAGAACGCAAAACCGCAACATATATTTCCTTGATGAAACATACATTAACGCCAGTCACCATGTAAGCAAATGTTGGCAATCATCGTCCGAACCTGGAATTCATGCTGATATTGGAAAAGGACGGCGTTTGGTAATTCTTCACGCTGGATGTCGAAATGGCTTGCTAGATGGTGCATTGACGATATTCAAATCAGATGCTAAGACCGGCGACTATCATGGAGACATGAACGGGCCTACTTTTTATAAGTGGGTAGATGAAAAGTTAAAAGATAAATTGCTTCCGAATTCTGTAGTTGTCTTGGACAACGCGTCTTACCACAGCGTTCAGGTTGACAAGAAGCCAACCATAGCAAGCCTCAAAACTGAAATGCAGAACTGGTTACGGCGCCACAATGTTGAATTTTCGGAAGCTATGACAAAATCTCAACTGCAACTTCTTATCGATAATACACAAAAAGAGCCCGTGTACAGAATTGATGAACTCCTGAAAGCCAATGAACATACTGTTCTACGATTACCGCCGTACCATCCGGATTTTAATCCCATAGAGTTAGTCTGGGCTGATATTTAAAACAATATAGCCCATAACCATATTAACTCTTCTCTAGATGAAAAGACAAATTTATTGAATACATTGTTTTCGGAGTTCACGGCGAAAAAATGGCAGAAATGTGATGATCATGTCCAAAAAAATGAAAACAATTACTGGGATCGCGATAGTAGATCTGATATTATTATCGATCCATTAATTGGTAGCGGCATACGACATGTTCCTCCACAAATTTCCAGATCATCCATATGCCATCCTGAGGATGGGAAGCCTGTCTAGTAGATTCAGAGACTGTGCAGGATTCATTTCCTTGGGTTATGCGATGACGATCTTAAATATCAAAGCTGGACCTTTAATGGACTGGATATTTGTCAGGACCATGGGAGACGAGATGAAGAGGATCTCAAGACCTGGGCAAGAGACGGGAAATAAATATTCATATTTCCCATATCAAGCAGATATGGGGATTGTGTCAAAATCTCCCTATTCATCCAATGCCAATCCGTATCTCTTCACCTGGATTCACATCATCGGATCTCTAATTGGACACAAAAGATCTATCAACGCCAGATTCAACTTCGAAGGGAGTTATTCTGACTTGGGAATGAATGCAGCGTTGGTCGCTTGGGCTTTTGCCAGAGGAGGAGCCCTTGATCCTCAGTTCGAATCGACAGGCACAAGATATGGAGATGATGTCGAAGTTCTGGAGGGAGAGGGAGAGGAAGTCGAGCAAATGTCCCCGGCTGACCGGATCTGGATTACGACACAAGGAAGAGACCCTAAGACTTGGTTCTCGTTGCTCAAGTCTAGCGGATTCAAGTTTCCAAGGGTCGTGGACAAGTCAATTGAACGTCAGAAACGCAAGATCAAGGGACAAAGAGAAAACTCTGTGGGAGAGTACGTCAAGGAGAAATTCTTGTATTGATCTGTGGTAGATAAAAGCAGTAACACCCGTATCTATGAAAAAAAAAAAAAAAATTATAAATTTGCAGAACGACTGATTCAAATTCCGATGGCGAAACGAAAGATGAAGTTGAAGCAGAAGCTCTGTCAGAATATCTGTAGATAATTAAGTTATGAAAAAATATAAACATATCGATATAATATATAAAACAAAAATATTGTTTATATTGGTACGATATCGTAAGATATATCCGACAATATCGATCTCATGTGTATTCTTGCTCTTTTTTCCTCGGCCCCCACTTCGCCGCACTTTCTTAGGGAGCGGTACAGCGGTTTCGGTCGAACTATACCTAAATAATAATGCACATCTGTCAGATTTGAAAACCAAGATTTTTAATAATTGGAGGGGAAATGTAAATTTTGATTTCACAATGCACTGCCTGGCACACCATACAAACATTTGTAATTCGATAATGACTTCTGTGTTTTACATACAGTGGTGGTCATCTAATTAGAAACACCTAGTCACCTGACATTTTTATAAAGTAACTAACATTATTATAGCATTTAATAGGAGGTAATTTTTTTTTCACTACTTTAAAATGTACTTTAATATCTCTAGTTTAATTACAAGCAATAATATTTGACAACCAAGACGACAATAAAAATAAATATCAGTGAAACAAAAAGTATCAATATCGTTAGGACTGGCAGAATGGACAACTAATTAGAAACATTGTATGACTTGGTTCAAAATTTGATTTTTTAAACTGAAATACAGTTCTCACAATTGTCAATCACATTGTAAATATTGCCGCCATTTCTAACTCATTACGAAAAGTTACTATTTCCATGGATTTAAATTTACGCCCGCGCCGATTAGTTTAATTTCACCGGTCGTATCGAATCACTCGACAGAGTCACCATCCATCCTCCGTGGATTTAAATTTACGCCCGCGCTACCTTCACCTATAGTTTCAATAAATGATACTCGACGGAGTCCAATTAACACCTGCGTTGCGTTCACCGATTCCATCAGAATCCAAACAAACTAAACTCGTCACAGCCACGACTAAATCAGAAAGCGCTATAATCAATAACAAGCAAATAATATCAAATGCAAAATCAGTGGTTGTGGCAAACGTTGTCCAAAAACCAGTTGTTGTTCTTGAAAATATGTTTTCGGAATTAACCATCGATAATGATGAAGTTACTACAACTTCAACGAAGAGAGGTCGACCCAAGAAAGTAAAACGTGGCCCTAAAAAGACAAAAGTAAACGCACATTTAGATGCCGTTAAAAAATATAAACTTAGGAATCCGCAAAAAAATCGTGATGCCGTAAAGAAGTACACAACGGAAAATACTCAGATCAATCGCGACGCCGTGAAAAAGTACGCAGTAGAAAATCCCGATATCCACCGCGACGCCGTCAAAAAGTACACTGTAGAAAATCATCAGATCCACCGCGACCGACGCCGTGAAAAAATACACTGCACAAAATCCGCAAGTCAATCGCGACGCCGTACAAAAATATAACACAAGTCGTAATGTAGACGTATCGCTACGTCCATTAAATTTAATAGCAGCTAAGAGAGACGCTGATCTTGACAATATAAATTTGTTTAAACTAAAGAAAACTCCGTTGCTCTCGTCCGACATATTTAGATGCCCACATTGCAACTCGCGTATTTTTGAGGAAGAAAAATCGAGAAAGCAATGGTGCTGCGGATCGGGCGCATACAACGTTCAAAATTTTATACCACTAACGGAGGATTTTTACTCTCATCCTTCGTTTGTTAAATAAGCCGCGAGCGTATAATAATTTATATGCCTTCAGTGCCTTGGGTGTTTCGCACGGGTATCAACAACCAACCGGATTAGCTTTTCTTAAAATTCAGGGGAGAGTCTATCAATTTAGGATTATACATAAACGATCCAAGCGAACGCGAACAGCACGCTTTAGGTATGAATCTTGATACACAAGTAACTCGTAGTATATTTTTTTTTTGCACAATGTAAATCCATACATTGAATGTTTCAAACGTTTAAGTCAGGAGCCGTCTGATCAGGCCTTTATTCAATTTCAATTAACCTCTCGGGCCACTCATGGCAACATTTTAGGCGATTTACCTATTGGTAGAGAAGTAGCGGCTATCATTAGTAATGAAAAATAAGAGTACGTACCGCGTTGCATAGCTGTGTTGAAAGTCGGTGTTAAGAAACCGCACTCTGTTGATATTATGCACCCACTATACGAAAGCTTTCAATATCCGCTGCTTTATCCTGAAGGCAATCCCGGTTGGTACCCTAACAAAGTAGACAACAACGGAAATAAATTAACGCAAGTTAAATACGTTCGGTGTTTGTTGTTGTCAGAACCACGGTTTTCTGAACTAATTAGGCTCTCTGAAGAATGGTTATAGTTCGACCGAAACCGCTGTACCGCTCCTGAGGTATGCGCGCGGCGAGACGGGGGGGAAGTATCGGCCGCTCCGATCCATCAGTCTGCCGTCAACGCTCACGGCAGTAGGTCGCCTTTGTACCGGACGGTCTATGTCAGATACACATGAGATAAATATCCAAAGATGGGTCGAGCGCTATCTCGTGATGTCAAGGCCATAATTTTTAAAGTGGCCGAATATTTTAAGAAAAGAAAAACAGACAGACAGAGCTTTGAATATAAAAGTGATGCAAATATTGCCAAAATCGTGGCAGACGCTACGGGGTACTGCGAAAAAACCGCAAGAAATGTGATAAAAGAGGACAATTCATCAACTGAAAATTTGGGCCGATTGAAATTTAATTCGCCAAAACAACCAAAAACTATAAAGAAAAAACATGTTGTTGATGATTTTGATTTAGGAGTTATCAGAAGAAAAATTCATCAGTTTTATGAATTTGAAAAAAGAGTGCTAAGTGTCTGTAAGTTACTTTTAAGTTTGAAACAAGATGGCATATTAAATTGTGGACGAGAATTTCTAAGGAGCCTCGTACACACAATAGGTTACTGTTTCAGAAAATGCAAATCGAAGAGACATCTCCTTATAGAGCAGCCTAATATTGTAGTGTGGCGGAAAAAATACTTAACACAAATCAGAAATTACAGAACGCAAAACCGCAACATATATTTCCTTGATGAAACATACATTAACGCCAGTCACCATGTAAGCAAATGTTGGCAATCATCGTCCGAACCTGGAATTCATGCTGATATTGGAAAAGGACGGCGTTTGGTAATTCTTCACGCTGGATGTCGAAATGGCTTGCTAGATGGTGCATTGACGATATTCAAATCAGATGCTAAGACCGGCGACTATCATGGAGACATGAACGGGCCTACTTTTTATAAGTGGGTAGATGAAAAGTTAAAAGATAAATTGCTTCCGAATTCTGTAGTTGTCTTGGACAACGCGTCTTACCACAGCGTTCAGGTTGACAAGAAGCCAACCATAGCAAGCCTCAAAACTGAAATGCAGAACTGGTTACGGCGCCACAATGTTGAATTTTCGGAAGCTATGACAAAATCTCAACTGCAACTTCTTATCGATAATACACAAAAAGAGCCCGTGTACAGAATTGATGAACTCCTGAAAGCCAATGAACATACTGTTCTACGATTACCGCCGTACCATCCGGATTTTAATCCCATAGAGTTAGTCTGGGCTGATATTTAAAACAATATAGCCCATAACCATATTAACTCTTCTCTAGATGAAAAGACAAATTTATTGAATACATTGTTTTCGGAGTTCACGGCGAAAAAATGGCAGAAATGTGATGATCATGTCCAAAAAAATGAAAACAATTACTGGGATCGCGATAGTAGATCTGATATTATTATCGATCCATTAATTGGTAGCGGCATACGACATGTTCCTCCACAAATTTCCAGATCATCCATATGCCATCCTGAGGATGGGAAGCCTGTCTAGTAGATTCAGAGACTGTGCAGGATTCATTTCCTTGGGTTATGCGATGACGATCTTAAATATCAAAGCTGGACCTTTAATGGACTGGATATTTGTCAGGACCATGGGAGACGAGATGAAGAGGATCTCAAGACCTGGGCAAGAGACGGGAAATAAATATTCATATTTCCCATATCAAGCAGATATGGGGATTGTGTCAAAATCTCCCTATTCATCCAATGCCAATCCGTATCTCTTCACCTGGATTCACATCATCGGATCTCTAATTGGACACAAAAGATCTATCAACGCCAGATTCAACTTCGAAGGGAGTTATTCTGACTTGGGAATGAATGCAGCGTTGGTCGCTTGGGCTTTTGCCAGAGGAGGAGCCCTTGATCCTCAGTTCGAATCGACAGGCACAAGATATGGAGATGATGTCGAAGTTCTGGAGGGAGAGGGAGAGGAAGTCGAGCAAATGTCCCCGGCTGACCGGATCTGGATTACGACACAAGGAAGAGACCCTAAGACTTGGTTCTCGTTGCTCAAGTCTAGCGGATTCAAGTTTCCAAGGGTCGTGGACAAGTCAATTGAACGTCAGAAACGCAAGATCAAGGGACAAAGAGAAAACTCTGTGGGAGAGTACGTCAAGGAGAAATTCTTGTATTGATCTGTGGTAGATAAAAGCAGTAACACCCGTATCTATGAAAAAAAAAAAAAAAATTATAAATTTGCAGAACGACTGATTCAAATTCCGATGGCGAAACGAAAGATGAAGTTGAAGCAGAAGCTCTGTCAGAATATCTGTAGATAATTAAGTTATGAAAAAATATAAACATATCGATATAATATATAAAACAAAAATATTGTTTATATTGGTACGATATCGTAAGATATATCCGACAATATCGATCTCATGTGTATTCTTGCTCTTTTTTCCTCGGCCCCCACTTCGCCGCACTTTCTTAGGGAGCGGTACAGCGGTTTCGGTCGAACTATACCTAAATAATAATGCACATCTGTCAGATTTGAAAACCAAGATTTTTAATAATTGGAGGGGAAATGTAAATTTTGATTTCACAATGCACTGCCTGGCACACCATACAAACATTTGTAATTCGATAATGACTTCTGTGTTTTACATACAGTGGTGGTCATCTAATTAGAAACACCTAGTCACCTGACATTTTTATAAAGTAACTAACATTATTATAGCATTTAATAGGAGGTAATTTTTTTTTCACTACTTTAAAATGTACTTTAATATCTCTAGTTTAATTACAAGCAATAATATTTGACAACCAAGACGACAATAAAAATAAATATCAGTGAAACAAAAAGTATCAATATCGTTAGGACTGGCAGAATGGACAACTAATTAGAAACATTGTATGACTTGGTTCAAAATTTGATTTTTTAAACTGAAATACAGTTCTCACAATTGTCAATCACATTGTAAATATTGCCGCCATTTCTAACTCATTACGAAAAGTTACTATTTATTGTTGTTTTATTAAAAATGGGTAAAAATAAGAGCTGTGATGCAGCAACGAGAAAAATTATAGTGAATTTTCATTTAAAACAAAAATGGAGTTACAGAAAGATCGCCGATTATTTGGAATGTTCCGTAAAGATGATATTTAACGCCCTCGCACATTGCAAACTACACGGAACATCAGATAACGTGCCATAAAACTTCGGCCCAGGAAGACTACAGTTCAAGAAGACAGGCTTATGCTTCGATTAGCTAAGGCGGACCCCTTTAAAGGATCCAATGTTATAAGAAAAGAGGTATTTTCAGAAGACGATCCTCGACACGTGTCCACTAAACTAGTTCGTAGACGGTTGGTTGAAGGAAAATTGTTAGGAAGGATCGCTAGAAAAGTACCACTACTAACCAGGCAACATAGAGAAAATCGTCTAGCATTCGCTCGCAAATATGGCAGTTGGACTATTCATCAATGGAAAAAAGTTTTGTTTTCAGATGAAACTAAAATTAATTTGATTAATTCCGATGGAAAACGATATGTACGACGATTGAGAGCATGGTTCTTTTCAAAGGTCGGTCAAGCTTGAAAAATACATGCCGCTAAAACCTATCAAGAGAGGTTACAAGGTGTGGTGTTGCTGTGACAGCAGCACAGGTTATCTGTATAATTTCGATATCTATACAGGCAAAACGGGACAGGGAACAGAAGAGGGCTTGGGTGCTAAAATTGTCAAGAAATTGTCAAGCAAATTGTCAGAGGAAGAGTACAAGACACATGTCACATTCGATAATTTTTTTAGTGATCATTCTCTAATGCAGTTTTGCCTGATGTAATAAAAAAGAACACAAATAAAACTGGAAGGAACAAGAGCCTGAAATTGAAAAAAGGAGAATTTAAATGGAGAACTAAGCAAGACGTAGCTTTTACTGTATGGCAAGATACTAAAGAGGTTTTATTGCTAACCAATGCTTTTCATCCAAAAGTAGGAGTGACTACAGTCCTGAGAACACAAAAAAACGGCACCAAAGGGGCAGTCAAATGCCCAAAAGTATTGAAAGAGTATACAAAAAGAATGGGAGGCGTCGATCTATTTGACCAAATAAAGGGGACATATTCTGTAGGACGAAGAAGTAGACGCTGGTGGCTGCAAGCCTGACGAATGCTTTCATATTATATTCCCAAACATCAAGGGTGGAAAAGCTGACCAATTTGGAATTTCGGGTGGCTGTTGCAAGAGGGTTGATTGGTGGTTATACCTGTAGAAAAAGAAGATCATTGGGCTTACCTAACTATCTTTACAAGAAGTCACGAATAAATGATGAAAATTACCAAAAAACCATCAATGCTGTGCCTATAGAGGTGCGTTTCCAAAATGTAGGTGAGCATATGTCAGCCGCTATTCAGACCTACAGACGCTGTAAGCTCTGCAGCACAAAGACGAACGATAAGAGAAGCAAAATAAAATGCAGTAAATGTGATGTTCCACTATGCATTACACCTTATTTTGCACAGTACCATACAGTTCAGTTCAGTTCAGTTCAGTTCATTTATTCCATAAAGATACAGTTATAGTACACTTGGAAAAGTCAATTAAAAAAGTTACAGCAGTAGGTACATAATAATTATATTTAAATACAATAAAGTAAGAGAATTTAAAAATCTATATAATCTAATTACATTTTCGGCATAATATTTAGATCATCAGCGAGTGCTTCGTCAAGGGTGTAATATGATTTGGTCATCAACAACTTCCTAACTCTTATGCTAAACTCAGCATGATTTGAACAGCGTAGGTCATGCGATAATTTATTAAATAATTTGACACTTACACAAAGAAAACTCTTACCAACTTTGGCAAGTCTGCGTGGTGGAAGGCAAATGTTGTTTTTATATCTAGTATTGTAGTCTGTAATAATAAATTTTTTTGGTAGTGGGTCTAATTAAGTGAATAGTGAATAATTTAACAAATTTAAATTAAACGTCTAAGTATGGCATCGTATAAACAAAAGCTAATAAATCTCGGGCGCCAGATGCCTACCTAAAATAAAGAAAACTTTCCTGGATAGGTGTAGTCGGGTGGCACATGACCTTTTTAATCTAGGGAGGGGGACTTTAAAATGGAAATCCGATGTTCGATTTAAGTGAGAGAGATATTTATTCCGTAGAGTTTAGTTGTAATAATTAAGTTAATTAAATTTCTAATTAAAATGTTCTAAGCAATAATCTAAGGTTTTGTTTTGTTGTGGTTGCATCCAGTAAATAAAATATAAATACCTGGGTGTAATTTAAATAATTGAATTTAAAAACTTTAGAATGGGTTGGTCCTGGCAGTGCAGGAACGCGCGGGCCACGACACCAGGGAAAACTGGAGGCGAGGCCGCAGGCACCGTAGACTCGAGAATCCTCTCCAAAATTTAAGTTGTTAAATAAAGATAAAAAAAAAAACGTCTTGAAGGAGACTGAAAATAAAGAAATAATTTTGTTGAAGTAACATAGTAATGGATTCCACACGAGGGAAATTTTTGTTAGAATATGCGATAACTTACCGTTTTTCTTCAAATAAATGATTTCAAGGAATCAACTACTCATAAACATTAATGGTGAGCAATAATTTACACTGAAACAATCGAAATACAACAATTTATATTTAAATGCGACACGGAAAATTTGATGTCAATCCCAAAGTTAATAATTACCAAAATTTCGATGGAACTCCACAAATAACCTGTAGCCTAAAAAGGCTTTTGATCAGGCTTCAATAAACCATAATTTTTAGTCGAAAACAAGGAAATCTCAAAGAGATTAATTTAGATGCAAAACTGCGTCATCGCAAAGTTCGATGACCCGGAAGAAAGTGAATCCAAATTCCATCAATCAAAATACTGTCCGTAAATCTGACCATAGACATTGAAAGGCATTCAATCAAGCCATCCTCGATAATCTATGCAAAAAATCGATAGATCCGAGTAACTAATACGCAACGTCAAAATGAACGACTGTTAACTGTCAGATGACTGGTGAAAAAGACATTGACAGAACTGTGACAATAACCACAGCTTGCCAATTGATGATTTGAAGCTGAAATGGAATAACATTATATGAAACAACAATACTAATTTATTTTGGAGTGCTATCATGTAACGTTAGCAAAAAGGCGCGTTACATTACAACCTTTCCCAAAAAATAAAAGAAAGACACTTTCTTTTATGCCGAAAAGCCAAACCGAAACATTACATTCGAGAAAAGAATGCAAAAGAAAAAAACTCTACCTAAAACTCTACAAAATTATAGCTCTATGAGACCACAAAACCATACTAAAAGTCAAGACAAAGTTATCTAATTCGACTCTACCAAAAGTATTATGGCTCTACAAAAGCACGAAAAGAAAAAGATTTCAAAAAAACAAGAGTAGCAAATGACTCTATCAAACTTTAAAAAACTCTACAAAACTTCGCAAAAAAATCTAAGACGAATCTCTATAATAAACGTCTTATCTGAAAAGTATAACTACAATCTTAATGATCGTTGAACAAAGAAAGCAAAAGATGTTAATGAGTGCGGTTAGACACAAACGTCACCGACTCTAATCAATAGCTTACTAAACAAATCCGAAAATTACAAATTTATATATTAAAAAGTTTCTTTCCATGTACTACATACATGGAGAGAAAAGAGTAAAGCACAAAAGGATTTAATTAACAATGAACTAACTATAGTCCAAAGTAATTAAAAGCTTTGCGAAAAAAGGTTATCAAAACAAGAAAGCAAAATTTTACATCAAAGAAACTAAAATTTTATAATTCAAAACACAATGCAGTACAGCTAGACTCTATCGTCGCTGACTTAAATTATCAAATATAACAAAGAATTTTTGTTGACCTTTTGAAAAAGCAAAAGTTCATCCAAAGAATTATAAGTTAATGCAAGGAACAAATGTTCCAAATAGTACGGTTGGACACCATCGTCACCGACTCAAATTGCAAAAACCTACAAAAGATCTTTAAAGGAGCAAAAAAAAACTATATTCAAATGGCAAAATAGAAAAACACAAAAGTTCAATGCAAGGAAGCAAAACTTCCGAATAGTACGGTTAGACACCTTCGTCGCCGACTCAAATTCCTAATATCACCTAAAATGATAATTGTCTTCACTGAAAAGTGAAAATCGCCTTCACGGAAAAGTGAAGCGACCAAAAAAAAACATTTGTGTATTGTGATCGACTCAACTCCATCAACTTACCGGGCACAATACAACAAAATGCGAAAAACGTTCTCCACAACAAAAGCGTGTGGGGAAACAAAAAGAGAATGTTGTGATCGGCGCAACTCCACCGACTTCCCGAGCACAAACATTTCTTCAAAAAAACGTAAGAGCATTGTGATCGGCGCAACTCTACCGACTTCCCGAGCACAATCTCCACAAAATAACAGAACCGGAGGGAAAATCCAAGAACCGTCCAAAAAGGGTTCGAGATAAATCTCTTCAAAAATGTGAGTGGATTCCATGAAAAATATGGATTCCAAACAAACGTCAAATCAAATGGGTTGGTACTACCGATCGATCGTAAAGGTGTACCAAAATTGTCAAGTCCGAGAAACTTAGTTTTAAAATGTACAACTAAACAGTAGGACTAAACACAGAAAACGACAAAACGTCTAAATCTAGCAAAATGATTCTAATGAAAAATAAGTCTGAGAACAAAGACTTACACAATAAATTCGAGGACATAAAAAACAAAGACCTCTAAAAAATATACAAAATGTACATAAGATCCTTTGATGGGGGAAAATATCGAATGGAACAAAAAGGTTGAAAGCCGAAATATCCTAAGTCAATTTTTGAACATTTTAACATAAAAGTAATATCTGTTATGAAATTAACCGTACACTTCATCATCTTACACACATCAATTACCTTTCATACATCAATCTTCAATCTTCTCTAACAAATGATGGTTTCAAACAAATATCAAATTCAAGTCAAATGGGAATATCGAAAGTTAGTATTTTATAATATCTTTAACATGATAACGTCCAGAAGTATTTTTATTTAGATCCTTTAAAAGGTAAACATTGTCCGAAATTTTTTCAATTATTTTACATTTAATAAACTTAGGAGCAAATTTTGCCGAAAAATATGCAGGAGCATTAGATTGTACAAAACTTCTTCTCCACACAATATCACCTACATCAAAAGAAATGACTTTTCTTCCGGCATTATAATAGAATGCATTACGTTTATAAGCTTTTAATAGATGAGCTTGAACTTTAACAAAAATATCACTAAGTGATTTAAGAGAAAAAGCGAAAGAATTTCTTTCTCCAATATCAATGTGATCTAAATTATCCAACGAATTACTAAAACGGTGTAAAGAAGCATCGAAAATAAGTTCTCTACCAAACATGAGAAAATTAGGTGTAAAATCCGTAGCAAGATTTACACTATTATTCAAAGCTAACTGAATATGGGGCAAAAATTTCGACCAAGTACGATGATCGTCTTTAACAAAACATGAAATACAAGTTTCAATAGTCTTATTATATCTTTCTACTGGGTTGTTTTGAGGAGTATACAAAGTATTATAAAATATTTTTGTTATATTGTAACTCTTCATAAAATCTACAAAATATTTTGAAGTAAATTGAGTACCATTATCACAAACTATAATTTTAGGACAACCAAAATTAAGAAATATTTCCTTTTCAAAAAGTTTACAAATAGTCAAAGTTGTAGCCTTAACCATAGGAAAGATCCAGCAAAACTTCGTAAAAACGTCTACTACCGAAAGAATATATTTATGTCCAGAATAACTCTTAGGCAAGATTCCTATAATATCAACCGAAAGCATGACCATGGGATGATCTACTTTTTTAGGATTAACCATAATACCAAAAGGAGGAGAATTACTATGCTTATAAGCTTTACAAATTTCACAAGTTTTAATGTAATTTTGAACATCATTAAACATTCCGTTCCAAAAATAGTGTTGTTTTAATTTCTTCAAAGTCTTATGAATTCCAAGATGACCAGAATTTACATCATCATGATTTGATCTAATAGTATCCATAATATGTTCCTTAGGGATAACAATTTTCCAATCTAACCGACTATTAGGGTTGAACTTACTTTTACAATATTTATACAAAGTTTTACTCTCAACTCTAAAATTTTTGAATCTAGTAGGAGTCTTTTGACAATTTATAAATATTCTTTTATACCAAGGATCTTCAATATCATCATCAGGAGTGATGATTTCAACAGGCGAAGCATAAAATGCTGCTGTTTCAATTCTTGATAAAGCATCTGGAACTAAATGCAAAGAACCCTTTTTATGAACAATGTTAAACGTAAACTGAGAAATTCTAGCTGCCCAACGTGCTAAACGTCCGCTTGTTAAAATTAAAATTGTACTTCTTTATCCATTGTGAAAATAGATAAAAACCCGTGAAACGCAAGAGTACAAAAAACACAGCCAAATTGTGCTTACTAAATGTGAAATAAGTTTCGAATTCAAAGTTGAAAGGTTTAAGTTAAGTTTTTAAGTTCAAGTAAAGTTTTAAGTTCAAAGTTCTAAGTTAAAGTTAAGTTTCAATGTTCTAAGTTAAAGTTTAGTTTCAATGGATGCAACAACCACTTACAATTTTCACTAAAATAAATGTTTTTATAAATAACCGCTTAGGTCTAATTTTATATTTATTATAAACACTGTTAATTCTTTATAAATAACCCCTAATAAGTATATGCTAAACTTCCAATGTAGCGAACATAAAGTTTTAAACCAATGAGTTTTTATACCAATAAGTTTCTTATACCAATAAGTTTTTATACCAACAACCGCAGTAGAATAGCATGACAACAACAACAGCTGAAAAACTTGCGTTGTTTGCTTTGTTATAACATAAAAATTAACAATGTGCTACTAAGAGTCACAAGGTTATAATCCAAAAAGTTCCACAAAACACAGAAATGTTGGTGAATGAAAGTTCACACAAAATACCCCTGTTCACAAAATATACACCAAACAATACAGGTAAAATAAGTTGGATGCAATCACAACATTAAAAAAAGGTACTACGAACCAAACTCTACTTCAGTCCCTGTGCGCTGGCGACAATTGTAATAATAAATTTTTTTGGTAGTGGGTCTAATTAAGTGAATAGTGAATAATTTAACAAATTTAAATTAAACGTCTAAGTATGGCATCGTATAAACAAAAGCTAATAAATCTCGGGCGCCAGATGCCTACCTAAAATAAAGAAAACTTTCCTGGATAGGTGTAGTCGGGTGGCACATGACCTTTTTAATCTAGGGAGGGGGACTTTAAAATGGAAATCCGATGTTCGATTTAAGTGAGAGAGATATTTATTCCGTAGAGTTTAGTTGTAATAATTAAGTTAATTAAATTTCTAATTAAAATGTTCTAAGCAATAATCTAAGGTTTTGTTTTGTTGTGGTTGCATCCAGTAAATAAAATATAAATACCTGGGTGTAATTTAAATAATTGAATTTAAAAACTTTAGAATGGGTTGGTCCTGGCAGTGCAGGAACGCGCGGGCCACGACACCAGGGAAAACTGGAGGCGAGGCCGCAGGCACCGTAGACTCGAGAATCCTCTCCAAAATTTAAGTTGTTAAATAAAGATAAAAAAAAAAAACGTCTTGAAGGAGACTGAAAATAAAGAAATAATTTTGTTGAAGTAACATAGTAATGGATTCCACACGAGGGAAATTTTTGTTAGAATATGCGATAACTTACCGTTTTTCTTCAAATAAATGATTTCAAGGAATCAACTACTCATAAACATTAATGGTGAGCAATAATTTACACTGAAACAATCGAAATACAACAATTTATATTTAAATGCGACACGGAAAATTTGATGTCAATCCCAAAGTTAATAATTACCAAAATTTCGATGGAACTCCACAAATAACCTGTAGCCTAAAAAGGCTTTTGATCAGGCTTCAATAAACCATAATTTTTAGTCGAAAACAAGGAAATCTCAAAGAGATTAATTTAGATGCAAAACTGCGTCATCGCAAAGTTCGATGACCCGGAAGAAAGTGAATCCAAATTCCATCAATCAAAATACTGTCCGTAAATCTGACCATAGACATTGAAAGGCATTCAATCAAGCCATCCTCGATAATCTATGCAAAAAATCGATAGATCCGAGTAACTAATACGCAACGTCAAAATGAACGACTGTTAACTGTCAGATGACTGGTGAAAAAGACATTGACAGAACTGTGACAATAACCACAGCTTGCCAATTGATGATTTGAAGCTGAAATGGAATAACATTATATGAAACAACAATACTAATTTATTTTGGAGTGCTATCATGTAACGTTAGCAAAAAGGCGCGTTACAAGTCATGGGTGTCACATTTCAAATCAAACTTATTCATATTTAATTTTACATACAAAAGGTTTTGGAAAATATATTCTCCAAACATTGTCATAATTTCCAATTGTCTAAATTTTTGTCTGCACGATTCAAGATTTTTCATTTGCAAAATAGAACGTACAGCTCTCTTCTGCAATATGAAAACTCTTTTGGACTCAGACGCATTCCCCCACGCAAATATGCCATATGCCATAATAGAATGAAAGTAAGCATGGTAAACAGTTTTTGCCGTTTCTATATCACTTAGTTGTCTTATTGTCTTTATTGCAAATACGGCCGATTTTAATCTTCCAACGAGATTGTCAATGTGCTTATTCCAAACTAGTTTACTATCAATATTTATACCTAAAAACTTAATGTTGTCAAGAGTAGTCAAAAAATGCTTGTCAATTGTATTCCTCATTAATTCATCATTATGTCCATTATGTCCTAAGAAAAATCTTACAATGTTGGTTTTTTCTACATTTAGTAAAAGATTATTTGCGTTAAACCAGTCCTTAAAATTACATATCAGTTTATCTAATTTTAAACAAAGGCTTACTTTGTTTCTATCACTTACTACTACAGTAGTGTCATCGGCGAATAATACAATGTCCATCTCATTTTCAACACAAGTGCAATGAGTACAGTATGGTATACCTAACGGGCAGTGGCTATATGTTTCCCACCTATTTTCCAAAATGTTCCTAATTAGTAAGTGTTTTTTTTTAAATGTAATTTTTTTTTTATATAATAAAAACAACCCAAATCTATGTACAAAAGTTATTTTTTTCCTCTGGATGCTTCTGCCTTATATAGGGTTAACTCTTTTTTTATTGTTTGTTAAGGGTTCGACCACCATCTCCAAGATAAAAAAAAACTTGCTGCATTGGTAGGTACTTCGGTCTTGTATAAAAACAAGCCTGAGTACCAAATAACACACAAAAATTATTAATTGATTCATACTCTTTTACAGTACTATACTTACCTCAGGTAACAATAACTTGCTGCATAGGTACTTTGGTCTTGTATAAAAACAAGCCTGAGTACCAAATAACAAAAGCAGATAACTTCAAAAATCATCAATTGATTACCAGATCTATAAACTTCCTTAATAAACATTTTTTTTTTTGGTATTTGTTCGGCGTTTTACCACCAT
This sequence comes from Anticlea derivata, assembly GCA_947579855.1. Classification (NCBI taxonomy): domain Eukaryota; kingdom Metazoa; phylum Arthropoda; class Insecta; order Lepidoptera; family Geometridae; genus Anticlea; species Anticlea derivata. The sequence goes on along the minus strand of OX388276.1, from coordinate 8,655,441 downwards.
CTCCAATATAAGAAAGAAAACAACTTGCTGTATTGGTACTTCGGTTTTGTATAAAAATAAGCCTTCGTACCAAATAACAAAAGCAGATAACTTCATCAATTGATTACCAGATCTATAAAGTTCCATAATTAAATTTTTAATGGCGAGGATGCAGCAAATCCTAATTTGCTGACAATGTTTTAGATGACAAAATAGACGAAATCTTGAGCTGGGTCATCCCAGAACAGAACAAAACATTGAATTGATTGTTTGCGGAGCTGGCCCGACGCAAACAGAAGAAGCATATAGGTACATTAATAGTTTTCATAAATCCACATAGATCAATTTATGGAAACTATTTATAAATATAGCTGTATGTTCCCGTATTAAGAATACTCAAAGGCTAAATGCATGAACTCTCAAATACCTAATTGCATCACAACACAAAGCACGTCACAAATTAACAGACAGCATTCACTAACCAAAAACAGCTGTGTTAAAGATAAAGTGTAGGTAGAATTAGTACACTTGGAAAATTGTAGACAACAGTTGGATAATTGAAAAATACTTCTCATTGGTCCAAACCAAACGGTCCAACCATACGGCCAACCGTATGAGTAGGTGCGTATTTGAAATAGCTGTCTTGACTAACCTGTTTTCTCGCTAAACTGCACATTGGGGGACAAAGAAAATAATGGAAATTAATAGCACGTGACTTAGCACGCTAAGACAATATTTAAATCAGTAGGAGCGACACTACACTCTAATTTTGTTGCAGTTGCAAAATCAATACACAAACGCAAATCGCTGCCATCACAGACTAATACGGATAAATACGGAATACGCCATCAATGCGAATAAAACCACAAAACACTACGCAGTGAGTTGCCTGCAACTACGTCGTAGTCGTCGTACGTAAGAGAATGCTGCAAAGAAAGCTGCCGCCATGATGCAACAAACAATTCAAAGAGAAAAAATGGCTGCCGGCCGGTGCCGAGAGAGGGCGGGCGGATGAGTGGCGGGACGCCATCCGCATACCATCCACAGATATCATCTAACTAAGAATGCTGCAAAGAAAGCTGCCGCCATGATGCAACAAACAATTCAAAGAGTAAAAATGGTTTGCCGGCCGGTGCCGAGAGAGGGCGGGCGGATGAGTGGCGGGACGCCATCCGCATACCATCCACAGATATTATCTAACTAAATTATTTGTCCGAAAAATCAAATCCACCAATCGGTAAGGCTGTAAGGTTCGGGGACATTAATAATAACCAATCAATAAGGACCGAAAGACCTCTGATTGGTTGATAGATTTATTATAACAGAAATTATCACAAGATTTTTATTTTATTTTTCTTCTTTTGTGCTGGCAATTACATATTCAGGCCTTAGCGTCAACCAAGTCTTACGTGTATTATTAACTTTTCATGTACATACACTTACTTACGTTACTTTTCATGTAACTCATGTACATACATGACATACTTTAGTAGATGTACATGACTTATTTTATATTTTCATTTTTTAGTCACCATCATATAATATTCAAGTATGTTTTACTATGATAATGGTGATGATGACTATTTTACGAAAACTTCGAGGGACCTTTTGGCGCTAACCCAAAAAATCACGATACACGCAATCATTTTATTTCACTTCACTTAGGTGTGCGCTTCACTACACAAAACACCACCATAAATTCATATTATTTATTCAATTGAACATTAATTTTGTATATACTTTGTGACAATATCACTTTGCAAGTTCCCGCCAAGCAATCCTTAGGCTAAAAAATCTCTAATATAACGGCCAGTGCTGCCAACTTGGCTATCATGTCTTGTCATGTGCTACTTTTATTTCTATAAGTTTCTTTTTATTATTATTAATAATATATAATTATTCAATTGAACATTCGTTTTGTAAAATTAAATATTGTAGATGTTCGTCGATGTAGATTGAGTGGCGTTTGCGGGGATAGTCTATCATAAACAATAGACACCCCCTATGGTATTGCCGGTAGCCGATTTCAATAGTTGACGGTGATTTTGTGTTTATTGTATGCCATCAGATCATTGGTGCACGCGTTCAGTCTAGCAGCAAGATCGCACTCGTCTTTGTGCCGCGCGCTCATTGCAATGCAGCTATCCACGTGCTTGTCCAACTTCTTCATGAGTTTGGTGTCTTTCGCGAAGAACTTGTTCACCAGGGTTAACAGGTTTGCTAGAAAATAATAGTCGAACAGTTATTTTCTATAGCTATTACTTAATTCTGTTAATTATTATTCACACTGTACCCGAGCCTAGGTTTTGAGAGGTAGTCTATCAAATGTAACGGATTTTGCATGGGCAAAAGTAGTCACTTCATCAAAGTATCTTCAAGAATCAAATAGGTACAAATTTTAAGAAATAATTCAATAAATTTACAAAAGGGGGCATAATGTCAGGGCATTTTCTATCATCCAACCCAAGATGTACCTATGTGTTGGTAGTGCCCTAAAGATATTTCACGTTCGGCCAACTTTGGCGAATACCTACAGGCGATATCTAACGTGTACTAAGCGGGTGTTTGACCGAGATCGCCGCTGGCTGCATCGGTTTTTCAGACACACATACCTTTATTAACCTTTCCTTTTTCAATAACCCCATTTCGTTTCAGCACACACGCTATGACACATTCGCCGTGTACTGGCGACTCGGTCTTCGGCGAGAGCCGTTTGACAGGCCGGTTATCGGCCGCCTGTACCTCTTTGAGACATTCACTCATATTCCGTTTGAACTCTCCCACGTAGGAGCTGATTTCTTGGGGTATTGCGTTGTATGACCAGTCCGGTGTGCCTTCTTTGCCGGTGTCGACTGCGAAACATCAACTTTGTTACTTTTCAATAAAATTGAATAAAAAATCTAATCCTTTTAGCACATCGTTATTCATAAATCTCTGGAATGTTTGACTAGCATTTTTGAGCCCAAAATTCATACGAATATACTCCATCAATCCGAATGGCGTGATTACGGCTGTTTTCGCAATATCCTCAGGTGCTACCTTCACGTAATGATAAGCTCTATTTATGTCAATTTTTGTAAAAATCTTTTTACCTGCCAGAATGTAAGTAAAATCATGAAGTCTCGGTACAGGGTATCGGTCCGGCTTGGTTATAGCGTTTAAACGTCTATAATCACCTACTGGTCGAATATTTCCATTTTTTTTAGTTACTATGTGCAGTGGACTGGCCCACTCACTCTTAGACGGTCTACATATTCCCATTTCCTGCATTAACCTAAATTCCTCTTTTACCTTGTGGTATCTATCCGGCGGAAGAGGTCGCGCTCGTGCGTACACGGGTTTGCCTGTCGTTTCGATGTGATGATATACATCGTTGCTAGATATTCGGTCTAAATCATTAAATGACACGGGCTTAGTGATATCAGAAAATTCAGACAATAAATCTAGAAATGGATGATTAATGTCTACTGTGCTAACAGAGTAATCATTCGTTTCTACAATTTTTCCAAAAGTTTTCAAATTAGTCGTCTTATCAATTAGTTTACGCGCTCTTAAATCTACTAACAAATTATGATGTGTCAAAAAATCAGCACCTAGTATAGCTTGATTTACATCCGCAATAATAAATGTCCAACGGTAAGGACGACGCAATCTTAAATTTAAGTTAAAAGTCTTAGTACCGTAGGTTTTAATCTCACTACTGTTGGCTGCATATAGTTTATAGTTAGTGCACTCACCCGATAGTTTTTGCTTCACCGACACTGGAATGACAGATACGTTTGCACCCGTATCTACTAAAAATTTTATACCACTTTCCTTATCAAAAACACTTAGGCGATGGTTTTTTCCTGGTACAAAATCTCCCATCGCGACAGACTGTACCTCCATTAGTTTTCCGCTGGCGATATCCAAGCGCAAGGCTTTTCGCACTCCCTTGCCTTGTTTCTATATCTATAATGCCATTTGCATAACCAGTTCGGGTCATCCCTTGTCCTTGACTTGGATCTTGGTCTTGAATTGCTCCTAAAATCGCCACGACCACGATTATTTCCTCGTCGAAAAGAACTGCGACGATGTTGTTGTACTTCCTCACGAAGAGATGCCACTTCCATATTGAGTTTGTGCATCTGCGCTAGAACCTCCGCTATAGGAAACTGGCTGCTGCTGGTAGTGTTGGTACTAACTTCAGCTATCTCACTTCCACGAATATTTTCTATAATCTTGTCCGCTATTCTAGCTAAATTTTCTAAGTTCTGGTCTTGACTTACAGTAAGTACCGCTCGAACATTCGCTGGAAGTCGCGCAAGCCATAAACTATGCAGAGTTTGATCTGAAGCCTTTGCATTTCTGCCCAAATCTCGCATACGTCGTAGTAATTGGGATGGCTTTTGAGATCCCAATTCTATCTCACCTACTAATCTTTGGAATTGCCTTTCAGCGCTCTCTTCATAGACTTGTAGTAGCCGCTCTTTCAAAACTTGGTACTTGTGATTTTCGGGTGGAGATATGAGAATATCACTTACTTGTTGAAGTGCTTCGCGTCCCATTTTCGCAACGACCAGATTGTATTTGGTCTCATCACTTTGTTTTTGCGACGCTAGAATACTCTCAACCTGAGCGAACCACAATCTAGGCATTTCGCTCCAAAAGTCTGGTATGCGGGAAGAAACTGTGATTGCAGCTAATTGAGACATATTTTCAGTTGTCCCGTCACTTTGCAGTACCTTGTCACTGCTCTCAAAAAATATCGGTTGGTCATTCATTTTTCACTTTATTTACTTACACTTTTATAAAAACTGTCTATGAAACCAATGCAAACTTTATTTCACTTTATTGTTCAAATTGTTCACGGAGTCACCAATTATATCATTTTTGTAAAAATTATATCACGTCGGGGTCACCAATTATAAGTTCTTTTATCCTACTTATATTAAAGTTCTAAGTTTGCACTGGGAGTTACTAAATACCACATAAATTTGATATAAAAGTTTATTCTATTTTTAGGATACGTACACACTTGTTCGAGGTCGCTTAGTAACTGAAGTTCATACTTCTCGCTTCCATCCATAACTCATGGCTCAAGTATCATTCACACTTAAAGGGTCCCTACAAATCTATGCTTCCACTTATATGTCATGTAGGGATCCATGAGGATATTCCTACGTTAAAAAAAAAGGTGCCAGTGTTGCCAACTTTGCTAAAACAAACTTTTTCGTTCTAAATCGGAGCAGCCCGCCAGGGAGGTACCTCCGCCTAACAGAAGATCGCAGTCAAATAACATTATTTGTTTCAAATAGTGTTGTGTTCCTGCGGTGAGTAAGGTTGCCAGAGCTCTTTAGGGGGGGTTCGAGGTCGGGAACGCGTGAGTAATGCCTCTGGTATTGCAAGTGATCATAGGCTACGGTAACCGCTTACCAACAGGTGGGCCGTATGCTTGTTTGCCACCTCAGTTGAATAAAAAAAAACGAAGTAAAGGAGCTGTGTAGGGGCATTAAGCAGTTTGAAAACGTTGTAATTTCATTTTAATCAAAAACACTTAGGTCAATTCAAATCCAGGCAATTAGTTAGTTCAATGATAATGACAGAATCTAAAAATATAATTCTTCTAGTGCCATTTTTTTAAAAATAGAATGCAACGACTTCATTGACATATGCCGTGAATAGTATGAATCATCGGAAGTAATAGTGTTCTGTGGTATGAATACACACACAGACCAATAGGATGCTAACAAATTCTTAGTCTGTGGATGCTAACGCATGAATACTTTAAGCAATGTTTCCCCCTTAATCACAATCCCTAACTTAATCGGCTCGATAAAAGAACGTCCGCCTCTTTCTTTTGTTTTCTGTTAGAAAAGGATACGATAGTTATCAGAGTCAGGGAGTGATTATGATTGAGTATAGGATCTCTAGAGTCTAGGGAGTAGGTTGGCCGTGGCCCCCCCCCCCTTCCATATCTACTTATCCGCGGATGTCCTAAGAGGCGACTAAGGGAAAAAAGCTAGGGGATGGGCAGCAGCGTCCCTCATTTTAACAACGATAGCTCTAACTGCGCTCGCCAACCCGCATGCCCAGCGTTGTATGGGCAAATCCCCTCACTTGATAAGGAATTTGCTCTGTCTGTGGGGGAAGCCATGTTCAGCAGTGGACGTCGTACGGCTGAAATTATGATAGGGTCTAACTATGCATACTAACCTTTTTTCTCTTTCACACGCTTCTCCAGCTTAAGATTGCGCGTAATAATGGTATCTTTATCAATTTTAACGCTTTCGTCGTGAACTGTATCGACGCCCACCAACATAGAACTTTTAGTTTCTTTGTTGCAGTAAATTAATTGAGCTAAGGAAAGCAACAATATGGCTTGAAGCATTTTGATGTTTTGATTGATTCGAGAGATTGGCTGTTAGTCGTTAGTGCTTTTATTGCAAAATAACAGCTAGATAACGATTGTTAGGAAATAATCACTTTGTTTAACATACCTACTGTGCTGTGTAGGTAAGGTACAATCCGTAACAAGTTATTTTTTTAATATAAATTATGTAGTTAAGGGTGTGGCTTCTGTTGTTGCATATACCTTAACTTAATGAGAAATAATTTACATGAACTTAAATAATTACTGAAAGAGTAGGAAGATAGAGATAGAGTACAAAGTTTTTCTCTCAAATTAAGTTAGCAACAGAAGCAACAATGGGTAAAAAAAACATTTAAAAAAAAATAGTCATTGATTAAATTATTAATGAAATTAAACCATATTTACATATTCAATACATAAAACATTCTTTGTCCTTCATCTTTCACTATTAGCATCTACACTTATTTTATACATTTTATAATATTTCGTAACTAAGCAGGATTACTATTTTTATACCAGATATTACTATTTTGACGACATCGGTGGCGTAGCGGGTGAGTGCCCGTCTGTGACGCATGGGGTGCGGGTTCGATTCCCGCAGCGGGAAAAATGTTTGCATGTTCTGCAAATATTTGTTCCGTGTCTGGATGTTGTGGTACCTACCATGGTACTCGTAGTTTCTGATACCCGAGACACAGGGAATGCTAGTTTGGGGTCCGGTATATATATGTGTGTTTGTTTTATTTATTTACTATGGAATATTTTGATTTCAATAATAAAGTTAAAACATTTAAAATAGTTCTACCTTAAACAAGTTGATTCGTATTATGTATCCTATACCGAAAGGGGCATAATCTACACCCAATTATCAATAATGTTTGAAGTACGGCTTTTGCAAAATCGACCTTCAAATCAGCTGTTTTTGGGTCAAATCAGCTCAAACTCAATTATTCAGCTCAGATATATTTATTCTAAACTTCTTGTACATTTAATATCTTTGTAATGGCGACAAATATTCATCAGCTTTAAATGCTACCCTATTTTAGAATGAAGCTGCTTATTTTCATTATTTATCTACTGCGACTGCGACGCCATATTTTTTAAATAAAAAACTTTTTTTTTACAGAATTCCGTCTAATGTGCTGGTGTCATGATACCTGAAATAAATAAAAAAAAAAGATTTAAAACAAGGATGTACATACAAGGATGTAATAGAAAGATATTTTGGTTATTTGTTAATATAATAGTGTTAACCCACATTTATAGAAATACCAAGATTTTATGAAAACCCAAGAAAACCGACATAGATGGCATTCGAACCCGCGGCCCCTCCCTTAGAGATTATACGGGGATGCTCCAACTAGAATATAAAAAAATGTGAAACGCGTGCAAGATCTATGTATGTTATACATACTATGTATATGATAACTACAAATGCCTATCTATGCCTCGTTTGCTATTTTTTTTCTTCTTTTCAATCCTATAAATAAATAAATAAATCCTGAGTCTTGGCCATCTGTTTTAGAAACAATAATCCAATTTACTGTTGGTGTCCTTCCGTTTTTATGACTTCTTCTTTCGTGTCGATGGGTCAGAGGGACTACAAGATGGACTCTACCCTAAAAAATACCCTAAATTTAGGGGAAATACCTATTGCCTATAGTGGTGTGGTGGACACACACCACAATAGGCACATAAAATAGGCCTCATAGCTCAGTTGGTAGCAACTCTGCCTTCTGCGCTAGAGGTCGCGGGTTGGATTCCCGCACTGGACAAACATTTCTGTGATAAACACAGATGTTTGTACTGTGTCTGGATGTTATCTATTATGTATATCAGTCTCTGGTACCCATAGTAGAGGCTATGCCTAGTTTGGGATCGGTTGACCGTGTGTGATATGTCCGGAATATTTATTTATTTAAATATTTATTTATTTATTTAATAAACAAGGGCACAGATAACAGAATACTATACAAGGACAAGACAAGGGTGTGTTAGTTTACCGGGGTCGGGGCGCGGCGGGGTGCCGGCGGGCTCGCAGGAGGCGCAGAGGGGCGCGGGGCGCGGGGACGCGAGCGCGGGGAGCGCCGCGCGTGACGTCACGCAGCGCGTGCACACCACGCCGCCGCAGCCCCAGCAGTGGTGCTGGAATTCATTCAATACTAATATTAGAGCACTACTTAAGTTTCAGTTAGAGTTTTGAGTTTCAGCGTGATGAGTATGGGCAAATCCCCCCACATGATAAGGAATTTACTCTGTATGTGGGGGAGGCCATGTTTAGCAGTGGACGTCGTACGGCTGAAATGATGATTTAAGTTTATGTTTTTTTTAGGTGTTTTTTTTGAGAATGCTATAGTGCACTTTTATTTTTATGTATATCAGACCCTGTTTTTATGAAGATATTTTATATAATTGGTAATATATATAATGTCTGTGCACTTTCAACAAATAAGTAAATAAATAAGTATGATAGTTCATACATCCAACCACGGCTTCGCTTGCGCGGTACCTTTCCCCAAGATATAATCCTATCTCCTTGCCAAATATGATTACGAACAGACGTTTAGTCGTGAAAACGTAACAAACAAACAGAGTTACTTTCGCATCCTGCTACCCACTATCATTATTATTATTATTATTATTATTATTGACTGGCCTCATAGCTCAGTTGGTAGTAACTCTGCCTTCTGCGCTAGAGGTCGCGGGTTCGATTCCCGCACTGGACAAACATTTGTGACTAACACAGATGTTTGTTCTGTGTCTGGGTGTTAAATATATATCTATTATGTATATCAGTCTCTGGCACCCATAGTACAGGTTATGCCTAGTTTGGGATCAGTTGACAATGTGTGATGTGTCCGGAATATTTATTATTTATTTTTATTTTATATTTTATTAGCCGTATTGCCCTAGTGTACTTTTTTTTTTTTTTTTTTTTTTTTCTATTTATTTATGGGCTATCCATTGCTGGATAAAGGCCTCCTCCATCTCATGCCATCCTCCTCTGTCTCTTGCCCTTTGTGTCCATATTTTTCCAGCCACTGATTCAATGTCGTCTCTCCAGCGACGGACTGGCCGACCGCGAATTCTCTTTCCATCACGGGGCCACCAGTGTAGTATTCTCTCGCTCCATCTATTGTCCGTTTGTCTGGCCGTACCACCCACTATCATACTCATATTATATATACGAAAGTTTGTGAGGATGTTTAGATGTTTGTTGTTTAATCACGCCGTAACGGCTCAAACGATTTCATTGAAATATGGAATAGATGAAGTTCTTAACGTAGAATAGCATATAGGCTACTTTTTAAGTAGTCAATCATTATTTGTCTCAAATAATGTGTTCCTGCGATAAGTAAGGTTGCCAGAGCCCTTTAGGGGGGAGGGGGTTCGGGGTCGGCAACGCGTGCGTGATGCCTCTGGTATTGCAAGCGCTTATAGGCTACGATAACCGCAACAGGTGGGCCGTATGTTAGTTTGCAATCTCAGTTGTATAAAAAAAAATTTAGGTACCACGCTAGCGAAGCCGCGGGCAGAAGCTAGTTTGCCATGTATGTAGTAAATAGCCTGGAACAAAATATAGGCTACTTTTTATCCGGGTCACACACGGTCAACTGATCCCAAACTAGGCATAGCCTGTACTATGGGTACTAGAGACTGATATACATAACAGATACATATTTAACACCCAGACACAGAACAAACATCTGCGTTAGTCACAATTGTTTGTCCAATGCGGGAATCGAACCCGCGACCTCTAGCGCAGAAGGCAGAGTTACGACCAACTGAGCTACGAGGCCAGTCAAAAACAACTGTGTTACCCCAAGCTATCGGGATATCTTCTCTGCTTACCCCTAAATGGGGGTACGCATAACGTACCTTTCTGCTAAAATGGTCGAGCGGTGTGGAGCAAGTGCATTCAGTGACGTGCTTTAGGCTCTTCCAGTCGAGAGCCACTGTGTTCACTTCGCGCTCCAGAAGAGACATCGTTGCTGGGACGATTTCCCCCGTCTTCTGAAAAAAAAAGACGGTCAAGTGAGAGTAAGTCTCGCGCCCTGAGGATTCCGTACCATTATCCAGGTCGGAAAATCGAGTATCATAAAAATACAGAATGGTTTTTTTCTTTTAACCGACATAGACAAGAGTCTTTTTTTAAATCTTTGAATGCAATATTTATTTAAAAAACATGTAAAGTTTAGTTTTAGTAAAACTTCCAACTATTTAAAGTACTTTTCTTCTATGTAGCATGGCGAAGGGACACACTGTAATCAAAAAAATAGAGATATAGGGGTCAGTGCCAACAGACGGAGGGGCAGCAAAGTGACTGAATTTCCAGTCAATTAAAACGAAACCTTATTGACTTTAAGATAAAGCTGAGTCACAAATTACGCTTCTCCATGCGTACGAAGAGCTTCGAGCCATAATAAGCCATTCTTATACAACGCGGCTTAAAGTTTGTGCCGTATAGGGTTAAACATACCTCAGTGATGAGTGGAATCTTGTCCGGCTTAGTCGGGGCGTCGGTTTCCTTTAACGGATGGTTATCGTTGGCACACTCCAGTTCAGACACCGAGCCCTCGTATATTAACCTGGAATGCAAGTATAAATTAACTTGAGGAATACTCGCGACTGTTTTCTGAATAAAATAAAACAATTATACATTTATAATTAAATATTTAAAGTGAAGCAGCACTATCTGTCAACCGTGATTTAATCATCTGTTTGTCATGTCTTCGCTCCTGTTCATAGTAAAATATATATGTTTTAGATTATGTATTAGTTTATTTAAGCGTAGGTATTATATGTTTTCGGATGTTATGTACCTAGGTATAATGTGTTTCTTTTTCTTAGTTTTATTTTAGGATTAAGTATTATTTTATACTTTTGTAAGTACGCCGCCATCCATTAAAGCTCTGCTATGTTTCGTTCCATCCAAAGGTTGCCTGGAAGATATCGCTTTCAGCGATAAGGCCACCCATTGTTTTACCCTTTTGTGTGCCATGTTTCTCTTGTAGTTTTTCTTGTGTGGTAATCAATAAAGAGTTATCTATCTATCTATTTATTGTTAGTAAAAATGAATCATAATCATGATCATTTCAGCCATAGAATGTCCACTGCTGAATATAGGCCACCACCACAGATACCTATCCTACTAATCCTACTAATATTATAAATGCGAAAGTTTGTGAGGATGTTTGAATGTTTAGATGTTTGTTGTTCAATCACGCCGTAACTGCTCAACCGATGTTGGAACATGGAATATAAGAGTTCTTTACCTAGAATACCATAAATGCTACTTTTTATGAAGGTACCTTGCGAGCGAAGCCGCGGGCTGAAGCCTGTAAATACTATACTTCTTGTCAATAAGGACACTAAAAACAGATGCTGACCGAAAAAAGTTTAAAGCAAAGTATGACTTCTCACTTGTTATCGAGTTGGAGCACGTCCATTTTGGTGTCGATGTCAACAGACGTGCGGGTTCCGTTCTGGTAGTTGACAACAGCGCCATCTGCTCCGCGCTCCGCCTTCCTCCCAGATAGCAGGCTTTTGAAAGTTGTGATTCGCTGGAAAAAGATTTACAACATTACTTCAGAATTCGTAATCCGTAGAAGAACCAAGGTCACCGACTTAGCTCGCAGAATTAGCAAGTTGAAGTGGCAGTGGGCAGGCCATACAGCTCGCAGAACCGACTACCGTTTAGGAGTAAAGGTTCTCGAATGGCGACCACGAACCGTGCGACGCAGTGTTGGAAGGCCCCTCGATGGACCGACCCGATCAATATTGTTAAGTTGTGGGTAGTGGTGGATGAAAAAGGCTCAAGACCGTTCGTTATGGAACTCTTTGGGGGAGGCCTATGTCCAGCAGTGGACTTCTACAGGCTGATGATGATGTCAGACATTATAGAAGAAATAAAAATTTAATTCACGATTTGACACATAATTTTTTTTATGGTTGGAGTTAGAGATACTATATGCACCATCAATGGTGCAAACAAAACTAATTGGTTGCATCTGCACCATTGATGGTGCAAGTCAATGGTGCAAACGGTACGTCGGAAATTTGTCTCGTACAGATTTGCTTTCTTGGTCACCCTGCATTAAGGTTCCCGACCGAGATTCGAAGCCAGGACCTATGCGAGGTAGTTGATGTGAGTGGGTAGAGGCAGCACGGTACCTTGGCGAGGTAGTTGATGTGAGTGGGTAGAGGCAGCACGGTACCTTGGCGAGGTAGTTGATGTGGTGCTGCAGCGCGGAGCAGTGCTCGACGGCGGCGGGCAGCATATCTGCGAGCGGCTCCCTCGGGTGGACGCCGTTCTCGTGCCGGCAGTACATGCCGCGCCAGAACCTGCAACATCATCATCATTTCATCATTCCACTATATCTCTTGCATCCCCGCACTGGACAAGCATTTGTGTGATAAACACAGATGTTTGTTTTGTGTCTGGGTGTTAAATATTTATCTATTACATATATCAGTCTCTGTTCACCATAGTACAGGCTATGCCTAGTTTGGGATCAGTTGACCGTGTGAATATGTCCGGAAAAAAAATTATAGGTACAATGGAATAAGTTCCAGGAGGTAGCAAAAATTAGCAGTCCGTAACACAGGTACCTAGCACGGCTGCTTCACGAAATTAGAAATATTTTGATATATGTGTCAAAATTCTGTTTGTACTTGTGAGTTTCTTGGTATTAATAAATAAATAAATCATTTTAGCCATATGAAGTCCACTGCTGAACACAGGCCTCCCCCAATCATTTTCAGAAACAATAATTTGGGGGCATTTTTCATACACGCTATGCCCAATAATGTTTCAAGGTGATCCTAGTAATTTTATTGAATTTAACACCTCTTGATTTGATTTGCCCATGGTATTAGTATGATAGGCAAGGCAGAATCGAAATCGTCGCTAAGAAGTCTAAATTCGTTAATATCATTCTTAAACTATGAAAATTTGGCGTTTGACCTTCATGACTAAACGGATGAAATCCGGTACGGAGATGGGCTAAGCCATTAGGCAGGACATAGACTATTAATCTGGGTAACGCGTAAGCGAAGCCGCGATTACCACTACTACAAACTGAGGACGTCTGTCACATGCTCGGAAATGCCTCTAACTACCCCCCTACATCTTCAAGGATCTGATCGCCTGGAGATCCGAGAGGATGTCTACCATTTTTAGGGGATTTAAGTAGACCGTGGTGGCCCCGGCTAAAGAATAGGCGCCTCCATATCTCTATCCGCGGATGTCGTAAGAGGCGACTAAGGGAAAAAAGCTAGGGGATGGGCAGCAGCGTCCCTCATTTTAACAACGATAGCTCTAACTGCGCTCGCCAACCCGCATGCCCAGCGTGGTGAGTATGGGCAAATCCCCCACATGATAAGGAATTCGCTCTGTCTGTGGGGGAGGCCATGTTCAGCAGTGGACGTCGTACGGCTGAAATGATGAAGTAGTGAGCCTTTTTTTAATTGATGTCTAGTACCTGATATTCTGTGCGCTGAGATCCGGCTGCAGTAGATCGGAATGCGCCTTAGGGTCATACAACGGATTCTTGTACTCGTTGAGATGGCTCGCCATGTAGCCCCATAGTGAGAATGTACGCTCTGATAACCTGCAATCATATGTAACCATTACAATTCTGCAGGCAATGAAGTGTTCCGGTTTGGAGGATGACGTAGCCTTAATTATAGGCAGATGACAAGCACCCACCATCACCACCACCCTGGGAGACCTGTGTCTCCGGTACTTCTTGAGAAGACCATTGTGAGTGGCATGAGCAAAGAGCGATCAGTGGTCCAATTGCGTAAGCGTAATGGCAATGAAGATCGTAACTTTGAGGGTAATTTTAAAAATCTTAGCAACATTCAAAACGTTCAAAACTTGACACGGGAAAACTTTCAAGACCTTAGCTTCTTTCTTTTCATGTTTGAAAAACTTCAGATGTCGCTAAAATTTATAAAATCATTCTTATAATTGCGATCTTCATTACCATTTTGCTTACACAATAGCCTGGCAGGTCAGTGACCAGGTTGAGATATGGGGGCCCTGAAAAGGGCCTATGACAGTCGGTGAAAGAATCAGTGTAGTATTAAAGTTTGCTTTTAGAGGCTCCTTTCGTGCTTATATGATGATGATGATGATAGCAATAATAGTGGGCAGGCCATAAAGCTCGCAGAACCGATAATCGTTCTCGAATGGCGACCACGAACCGGGCGACGCAGTGTTGGAAAGCCCCCCACCCGATGGACCGACAAAATTGTGAAGGTTGCTGGAAATCGGTGGAGGGAGAAGGCTCAAGACCGTTCGTCGTGGAACTCTTTGGGGGAGGCCTATGTCCAGCAGTGGACTTCTACAGGCTGATGATGATGATGATAGCAATAAAATGATAATGACCGTCGAAGTAAGATATGCTCTTTGATGACTATGACAACGTTGATGGTGATGTCGAAATTGATGATGATGATGATGCAAGGCAAGCTAAGCCACTCACCGCAGATCCCTGCGGTCTTTCTGGCAGTTGCCGACGAAGGTGCCGTACTGACACGCGTGGACGTGGTCATGCAGTGTCAGCAGGAATCGTTCGTTGAACTGGAAGGCCTTGGGACATATGTAATATTTGTTATTTATGTAAGATGCTCGTGTCGATTCTGTTGGTCTGGGTATCGTAGTTTCTGATAACCAGGCAACAGTAGTGGAGGTAGGGCACAGCGAGATTTTCTAGTTCTGAATTGGAGCAGCCCGCCAGCGAGGTACCTCCGCCTTACAGAAGATCGCAGCCAAATAACATTATTTGTTTCAAATAGTGTTGTGTTCCTGCGGTGAGTAAGGATGCCAGAGCTCTTTAGGGGGAGGGGGTTCGGGGTCGGCAACGCGTGCGTGATGCCTCTGGTATTGCAAGCGCTCATAGGCTACGGTAACCGCTTACCAACAGGTGGGCCGTAAGCTTGTTTGCCACCTCAGTTGTTGAGTAGAGTTGTTGCCTTCTCAACAAGCAGACAATTTATCTTTTTTTTTTTTTATAATGTTGAATATATTTATTTTCTTTCTTAGAAAAAGATAGAAATATTACCTCGGGATGCATCCGCAGCAGCTGCCAGGTGCAATCGAGCAGTTGTGTGAAGACAGGCGAGCGCTCGCGGCCCAGGCACGCGATGTGCCCGCAGCGGGCCGTGAACTTGTGACCGAACGATAGCCAATCCTTTTCTATCAGCGCCTGAAAAAAATATTATTTATATTTATAATTTATAAATAAGCTATTTCATGCGAGTGTCTCACTTTTATTAAAATACAAAATAATAATAGTTAAAAGATATCAAATTTTTGTACCACAGGTAGGCCTTGTTCCCCGAACTAGGTCTAATAACCTACAACCTAACATATACCTACTAGGGTTTGGTCCCGGGAATTCCCGGTCCCGAAATACCCGGGAATTCCCGTTTTTTTTGCCAATTTAGGAACCGGGAAATCATAAATCGTTTCCCGGTTCTTTCGGGAAATTTCGGGAAAAATATTTTACGTCTAGGCGAAAGGTTTAAACTGTCATAGCTTAGTATTAACCAACCGCACATACTTTTGCATGTCGCAGGTTCTGATCAAAAGGATAGAATAAAGCTATATCACTGTTGATCTGTTTAATAATTTAAGCATGTAAGGTAAGGATATTGTTGATTTTTATGCAAGAAAAACAATGTAAAATTTCATAAAAAAAACTGCATTTATGTTCGTTTCAAAGTATTTTTCTATATTTTAAAAATTGTCTTTAATAAAAACATTTCAATTGATACTTATTTATTTTTCATTCATTTCCCCTCTTTTTATACCTACTCAATCGAACATAAATGCAGTTTTTTTAATGAAAATTTACATTGTTTTTCTTGCATAAAAATCAACAATATCCTTACCTTACATGCTTAAATTATTAAACAGATCAACAGTGATATAGCTTTATTCTATCCTTTTGATCAGAACCTGCGACATGCAAAAGTATGTGCGTTTGGTTAATATTAAGCTATGACAGTTTAACTTTTCGCCTAGACGTAAAATATTTTTCCCGAAATTTCCCGAAATACCCGGGAATTCCCGGTTCCCTATGTGAAGCTTCCCGGTATTCCCGGTTCCTTAAAAACTACCCGATTCTGCAATCCCTAATACCTACCTACAACATGAATGGCTTTAAGAAAATTACAAAAGGATTTCTCCAGGGCAGGCAACGCATTAGCAATGCTCCAGGTGTTGCAGATGTCAAAAGGCGACGGTAACCGCTTACCATCACGTGGGCCGTAAGACTGTTTGCATCCGTATAACATAAAAAAAAACATAAAAAAATCTCCACCACTAAATTGAGCGTCGGCGCCGCTCGAGACCCCACTCGAACGACTTCGTTCTCTCTATGCTTGCAAAGTCAAGTGAGCGTCCAACAAATTATCAGTTTACTTACTTATTAAAAAAAAAAGATCCAAATAAAATCTATATGCTTTGATTAATCAAATAACAATAAAAACAAATAATAAAAATTATAAAAGACTACAATTTAATTAATTAATGCAAAATCAGCACCAACTCGCCGTCATATTAGTAGGAACTATAGGATTATTAAACGTAAGAAAAGTTCGACATCGACGTTACTACTTACAGCTGAATAATTCAGTTTGAATTGATTTGACCCCGAAAATATCAAATTTTTGCATAGAAAAAAAAAACAGTTTTCCTATTAAAAATGATGAAATTCTTTAAGTAGACGGAACTTTATTGCCAATTGAGTGTAGAATAAAACACTTTCGGGATAACCTAGTATCCGTTGATGGTGCGTGATCATGAACAATACCTGGTATCCGTTGATAGTCAGTGATCATGAACAATACCTGGTATCCGTTGATAGTCAGGGCTGTGATCATGAACAATACCAGGCCCCCAATTCTACTAATTCAATGACTTGAAAAGTATAATCGCATGATAACGATCGCACCATTATCATTCAGTTATGACTGTCGCCAGCTTCGTATCTTTGATTTCATTGGTCAATTGGTGGCATAATGACTGCCATTGATAAACGACTGTGATAGCAGAATACCAAAAGTGTCAAAAGTGGTCATTTTGCCATTGAACCATTGCCATTTTGAAGTTATTGAAATAGTAGCATTGGGCCCCTGGTATCCGTTGATAGTCTATGATCATGAACAATACCTGGTATCCGTTGATAGTCTGTGATATTGAATAATACCTGGTATCCGTTGATAGTCAGTGATATTGAATAATACCTGGTATCCGTTGATAGTCTGTGACCACGAACAATACCTGGTATCCGTTGATAGTCTGATATAGAATAATACCTGGTATCCGTTGATGGTGCGGTAGTGCGGCTCGAGGCAGAGCGCGGCGAGCGAGCAGGCCTGCGCCGTGCGGTCCCAGCCGTCGCTGCAGTGCACGCACACGCTCACGCCCTGCGATATCGCACTGGCTATCCACCACGAAGTGTCCAGAATCGATCTACATAACGCAAAATAATAATAATAATTGATACACTAGCGCGCACACATCTTCCGGGGACATCAGTTAGGGCGGTGCGGCGGCAGATTCGGCCGACGATCTCAAAAGGCGCAAATATGTTAGTCTTGATAGGGCTTACATATTTGAGACTTTTGGGGTTGAGACCCTGGGTCCGTGGGGAAACGGGGCCCTCCGGGTCTTCAAAAAGATATCAGGACGTCTGATCGAAGCGACGCGTGACCCGAGAGCTGGCTCTTATTTGGCCCAGCGAATTAGCATTGCCATCCAGCGTGGCAATTCCGCCAGCGTCTTGGGGACGCTTCCGACTGGTAGTGATCTGGATCAGTTGAGCTATCTATAGATCGTTTGTCGGTCTTTAGATGGCTCAACTGTTTCTTGTGTATTTTGTAAATATTAACTTGTATTAGTTTTAAGTTTCTTTCTGTAAATAAAGTTGTCTATTAATACCCATCACTCACATAAATCCTACTAATATTATAAATGCGAAAGTTTGTGAGGATGTTTGTTATTCAATCACGCCGTAACGGCTCAACCGATTTCGATGAAACTTGGAATATAAAGAGTTATTTATCTAGAATAGCATATAGGCTACTTTTTATGTAGGTACCACGCGAGCGAAGCCGCGAGCGGAAACTAGTAATAAATAAATATTCCGGACATATCACACACGGTCAACTGATCCCAAACTAGGCATAGCCTGTACTATGGGTACCAGAGACTGATATACATAATAGATATATATTTAACACCCAAACACAGAACAATCATCTGTGTTAATCACACAAATCATTGTCCAGTGCGGGAATCGAACCCGCGACCTCTAGCGCAGGAAGCAGAGCTACTACCGACTGAGCCTGTATAATGTTCAGCAGTCCTACTGCTGAAAAGATGATGATGATAATAATCAGAAACAGCTAATTACTTGATGTGTTTGAGCCAACCGGAAGATTCCAAACCGCTGAGAAAGGAAGACATAGTTGGTGAGTTCTGCTCGCACGCTGAAACACAAAAAAAATAATAAAAAAACATCCTTCCTTTTCGGCAGTTGGGTAATCTTCATCATCAGCAGTAGAAGCCCACTGCTGAACATAGATAGATAAATAGATAGATAACTCTTTATTGATTACCACACAAGAAAAACTTTGAGAAACATGGCACACAAAAGGGTAAAACAATGGGCGGCCTTATCGCTGAAAGCAATATCTTCCAAGCAACCTTTGGATGGAACGAAACATAGCAGAGCTTTAATGGATGGCGGCGTACTTACAAAAGTATAAAATAATACTTAATCCTAAAATAAAACTAAGAAAAATAAACACATTATACCTAGGTACATAACATCCGAATACATATAATACCTACGCTTAAATAAACTAATACATAATATAAAACATATATATTTTACTATGAACAGGAGCGAAGACATGACAAACAGATGATTAAATCACGGTTGACAGATAGTGCTGCTTTACTTTAAGTTTAAAATAAAAACATCATGCGAGGGTGACCGTCTCACCTCCACAGGTAGAGCATTCCAAAGTCAAGAACATAGTCCTCCCTAGAGTTCCATCAGGAAACATCTTGAGCCTTTTCCATCCACCAGGATGGAAAAGGCTCAAGACTGAACGACAGTGTGTCGGTACACCATGTCGTCAGTATTGCAAGCGATCACAGGCTACGGTAACCGCTTAAGATAAGGGCCGTATGTCTGTTTACCGTCTAATAAACGTCTTTATTTACAGAAAGAAACTTAAAACGAATACAAGTTAATATTTACAAAATACACAAGAAACAGTTGAGCCATCTAAAGACGTTACAAACGATCTATAGATAGCTCAACTGATCCAGATCACTACCGCCTTAGTTGTATTAAAAAAAAGAACTGTAATCCGATTACACCGATTCTTTCACCGACACGGTCATAGGCCCTTTCTGGAGAAACCATACTTCTACCTGGTCACTGACCTAATACAGGGTGGCCAAGAAAGAATCAGTAACACGACAAGCAGGCCCAGTTGCCAGCCTACTGCAACCCACTTCAATTTGTAATTAGTGATTTTAAGTATTTAAACGTACTTTCCACAAGCTTCTGGAGGCTCTTCCTCATCACGTGGATGTTCCCGATGCCCATAAACTGAAACTTGATGTTTTCATAGAACGCCTCGTTCTCATAGCCCTTGCCCGCGGCTCGGTTCACCATTGCGTTTATCTAGAAAAACGAAATTACCATTAAACACGGCCAAGTGAGAGTAGGACACGCGCTCTGAGGCTTCATCATTACCATTTCAGCCGTAGGACGTCCACTGCTGAGCATAACAGTGCCTCTAAAACAGCATGAAATAGTTCTACCTTATACAATCACTAGCTACCCGGCTTCGCTTGAGTGGCCTATGAAGATAAAAAGTAGCCTATACGCTATTCCTGTGAACCACAAATTCCCTTCACAAACTTTCGCTTTTATAATATTAGTAGGATAGAATAATATGTATGCTCTATTGTTCTTGACTTTTCTCTATGCAAAAATCAGCTGTTTTGGGGTCAAATCAGTTCAAACTTCAGCTGTTTTGTACACTTACCCTCGGTCGCGTGTCGACGACATACATGTATCCGCAATTTGGATTCGCTCGCCTTATCAAGTCCAGCATTTGTTCGTCTTCCATGCATCTGGGACAAAAAAATTATAATTTATTAACATAGCTTTTATGCACTCTTGTTTTTTTTTGTTTTTTTGTACATAAGACGTGGAAAACAAGCATACGGCCCACCTGTTGATAAGCAGTTACCGTAGCCTATGAGCGATTGTAATACCAGAGGCATCACGCACGCGTACCCCGAACCCCCTCCCCCCCTCCCCCTGAAGAGCTCTGGCAACATTACTCATCGCAGGAACACAACACTATTTGAAACAAATGTTATTTGGCTGCGGTCTTCTTTAAGGCGGAGGTACCTCTCCAGGCGGGCTGCTGCAATTCAGAACGAGAAAATCTCGCTGTGCCCTACTTCCTTCCTCCTTTCCTGTTTCTTAAGAGCAGGAGAATAAGAATTTGTTAAAAAAAATTGTTAACACAAAGGTAGGTAAAAAAAGATAAAACAGCATAGAACAGGCAATGAGGATAGAAGTTATACTGAAGAACTGGAACCTTGTCTGTAACATCTGCCGCCAAGCAGCAATGCTTGCATTGCTGTGTTCGGTTAGAATGGAGGTGTAGCCGGTGAAATGAGACTTATCAACGCATGTCTCAGGGGTCGGCAACGCGTCACCACTTACCACCAGGTGTGACATGTGCACAAGAGGGGCCTCCAAGAGGCCAGAGGCGCGCTTCAATCCTTTCACTACACTGGGTCTCATTGTTTTCATTCTTGATTGAACAACAAACATCCAAATATCCTCACAAATTTTCGCATTTATAATATTAGTAGGATTGGATAGATAGATAGATAAAAAAATTATTTGGCACTACAGACACACAATTAACATAGATAAACAATTTTAAACTAAAGTACATACAATAGGTAGGTATAAATAATCAAAAGCGCAATTTTTAAAAAGTAGGTATCTTAGGCTCGGATTCAGAGACATGACTCGAGCATTGATCTGTACTTAAATCTCGATTTGAGGCGAAATTCTAATTCTTGAACAGTATGTATAGATGTATGTATAGATTCAATGATCACAGTTCACCTGAGTAAATGCTTATTCTGAAACGTCAATCAGACGAAATCGGTGCTTGAGTTTAGATTTGATTTGACATTAATCAAATGACATTTTCATTCCGTTACACGTACTTTGATGCATATTTATACTTTACTTTATAGTTATATTCTATTTCCACCCTGGCTGTTTGAATTTCTGCGTAAAACGGATCGAAAATTATAAATAAATCAAAATGTAAACGAGAACATTTGAGTACAGATTTGAGACTCGATTCAGCTGAGAGTAGTTTAAGTACCGTTCTTGAATAAAAGCTATGTTTGAGAAGAGATTCAATACTTAAGTAGAGTTCAGCTGATCTGTGATTAAATCTAAGTTTGAGTCGTGTCTCTGAATACGAGCCTTAGAGTAGGCAAGTTTGCGTGTGCTGCAGTACGACAAATAGGCTATGGCTCAGTGAAATATTTTGCTTAAAAGCCAAAACACTAATTTTCAGCCAAAACCTGATCGAGAGCGAGCAGAACGAGTACAATGCGTAGGTACCTAGCTGTGAATTTGTGTTGTTTTTGATTGGTTAGATAGTAGGAATGGTTACCTAGCTGAGAAGCCACTAAGAGGTTGGGCGCAGCGTGTGATAGCTGCCTTATTGTGGTGCAGGTACGCCAGAGCAGGCAGCCGCCCGCGGGACCGGAAGCTCGCGCTGCCCAGCAGCACTGCGGTCGACGCACGCGCAGGCACGTAAATCTCACTAGGATACGTATCGCACAGCTGAAACAACGAATATACAAGTTGATTTAAAGTATATGCTTTGGGGTTTTGACATTATTAGCGGTTAGTTCCTAAACCTTCCTTATCATATTTGAGATGTTTTGGATGTCGCTATGGGTGATGGAATTGACGTCAGGGTTGGAATCTGCGTTCCTATTTCGCTCACTCAATCGTACCCCTGGTATTACCTAGTTCCTTAAAATATGTTTTACTGCTCATCCGACTGGCACTGATGATGCCAAATTTAATTGAAATCGCTGTATTGTATCATTTGATTAAGAAAACAGTTCCTCTGAAAAAAAATTATCCTACTAGGCTTTAACAGTATCATGGTAGGTAGTCATGTGATTAAGTTTTATGTAGTTTGTTCCTAACATTTTCTTTTATATAAACTCAAAAGTAGAAACCTATTATTAGCCTTTCTATCTAGCTATAGCGTTTAATCTCACGTTTGTTACGCCGTTGGTTTCTCTAATAAATAAAATAAAATAAAAAATAAAAAGTATGCATCTAGTATCTATATAACTATCCTACAAAAAAAGTAGCCTATATGCTATTCCAGACTATAATCTAACTCTGTTCCAATTTCCTTCGGCCGTTTAGCCGTGACTGAACTACAAACATCCAAGCATCCTCACAAACTTGAAGTGTGTAATATATGCAGTGCGAATGCACCTTTAATGTAGTTATAGTGTAAGCGCACCTTTATAATAGATATGCTGACGGAGCCACCTTGCATCGGTGGCCATATTAATTGTCTCATACAATATACGAAGGTGACTAAAATCGGTTGTGTTTATTGCATCAAACCCCCACATTTCAAACTTTCGCATTTATAATATTAGTAGAATTCTGTATATTATATATATCTTATCTATAAATTTATATTATTTATGGTATTAGTATGTAGGTTATGTAGTTTTAAACAAAAATGTTTTTATTTCACTTATTATGTGCGCCACCGTCGTCTTCTACTTAGTATATCCTGTCCATCCAACGGTTGCCTGGTAGAGATCTCTTTTAGCGATAAGGCCGCCCATTGTCACACTATTTTTGAGTTATTTTTTTTCCTTGATTGTGTATTTACTTTTGGTGTACAATTAGTTATAGTTATATAAAATAAATAAATAAAAATAAAATATTCCGGACATATCACACATTGTCAACTGATCCCAAACTAGGCGTAGCCTGTACTATGGGTACCAGAGACTGATATACATAATAGATATATATGTAACACCCAGACACAGAACAAACATCTATGTTAGTCACAAATGTTTGTCCAGTGCGGGAATCGAACCCGCGACCTCTAGCGCAGAAGGCAGAGTTACTACCAACTAAGCTATGAGGCTAGCTAAATAATATATATACAAGTTATATTCTATTCTATTATGTCACAGATACCGCAGAGCCTCACGACGAAAGTCTACAATTAGTGCGTGTTGCCAGTGATGACATATGTCACTGAGACTTGGACTTTAACTATTGGCCTCATACGCAAGCTCAAAGTCGCGCATCGCGGGTTATGATCGGAGTTTCACTAAGTGATAAGATCCGAAATGAGGAAATCCGTAGAAGAAGAAAGGTTCCCGAAATAGCTCTCAGAATTGGCAAGTTGAAGTGGCAGTGGGCAAGCCATATAGCTCGCAGAACCGACAACCGTTGGGGAGTAAAAAAGTAATCTAAAAAAGTAATGAATTTATTGATAGTTTATAGAATAAGCCCCTTTCGGGAAAGTATGCTTATTATGCATGCATACCAAAGACTATAATAGGGGTAAAAAAAACTAACATATTTTCTTTGATCATACTCAATCACTACTAATTTTTCCATTTCTTTAGTGAAGTGGATTTTCACCTCTCATAATGACGACATTATGCTATCGCAAACGCTATCGAATACGCATATTTATCAACGGAAACAAAATGGGCATTTGCCAAACCATTATAATCAACAAACCGCAGACAGAAGAAATTTATTACAGTGATTCGTAATTTCGTTTACAGAGTAACCGACTCCGTGGCGCAACGGTAGCGCGTCTGACTCCAGATCAGAAGGTTGCGTGTTCAAATCACGTCGGGGTCAACAATTACCATTTTGTATTTTTTTTCTCTAATATTTTTTTTCCATCACACTAATAACATTACTACTAGTTTATTTTCTCTAAGCTAAATACATTCATACATACATAAAATCACGCCTCATATCTATAATTTATATCTGCGTAAAATTTGGCACACATAGATTAGTCTGGAATTAAATTACATTTTATCCTCGTAGGTACCACACAAGCGAAGCCGCGAGCGGAAGTTAGTCTAGAATAGATGTAATAAAGCCTTACTAAACTCTGCACAAACACGCTGCGCAGACTAAAGTCGGAGAATAGAGTCGAAGTCGAATGTGGTTCCGTTATTAGTATTTTTAGGGTTCCGTTATTAGTATTTTTAGGGTTCCGTACCTCATTTGAAAAAAAGGAACCCAAGGATCACTTTGTTGTCTGTCCGTCTGACAAGACCCTTTTTCTCAGAAACGGCTAAAACTATCAACTTGAAATTTATACCACCTATTAAGGTATGTTGGCTTATAGTGCCGTATAAAAATCAAAGCTCTAGCTTAGCATTAAAAAGATATGGCAATGAATGTATAATTTTTGTATGGAAATGTCTAAAATGAGGACCCTCTAGGGTACTTCCAGTTACCTCACAATTCTGAATTTTGGAATGCTAGGAGCTATTGTAACACAATTAAGGGAAAAGTCTGAAATTGAGGAATTTCGAAGTTTTTTTAAAACAAAGTTATATTTGCGGTCAATGTCATACAATGATTACGTGAGCGACCGCAAATATAAGTTTGTCAATTCCTAGACTTAGAACTTTTATTATCTGATCATGACCACTGGTGCAAGACCGGGATTCGAATCCACGACCCTCAGGGGCGGTACGGAACCCTCAGGGCGCGAGATCTCGCACTTGACCGTCTTTTTTTAAAGCTACATAACAACTGGCAGTCACCTCATAGTCCTTATTGGCCGTACACAGCACCCACTGGTCGTTTGGCACGTTCATCCTCTGGAACTCCGTCTGTATGTCGAAGAAGTTCCACCCGGCAGACTTGGGCAGATCGTCCGGCGTCGACTTGTAGTGGAAGCAGTACAGCTCGTCTATGTGCACTGGAATATGGTATTTACAAGGTCATTCATTGTATTTTATCCCAAAAAGGGCTCAGTCTACACCCAATCCAATCCTGCTAACATTATAAATGCTGCCTTATTGTGGTGCAAGTACGCCCGAGCAGGCAGCCCGCCCGCGGGACCGGAAGCTTGCGCTGCCCAGCAGCACTGCGGTCACAGGGCTCAGTCTACACCCAATCCTACTAACATTATAAATGCGAAAGTTTGTGAGGATGTTTGGATGTTTTTTGTTCAATCACGCCGTAACTCGTAACGGCTCAATCAAGTTCGATGAAACTAGAAATAGTTATAGTTCTCTATCTAGAATAGCATATAGACTGTGTTGTGGAATGAGCTTTCTTCCGAGGTTTTCCCACTAACCTACAGCATGAAGGGCTTCAAGAAAAATACAAAAAGATTTCTCCAGGGCAGGCAACGCATTAGCAATGCTCCAGGTGTTGCAGATGTCAATAGGCGACGGTAACCACTTACCATCAGTTTTGCCTCCATATACAATCTAGGTTTTATCAAGGTACCACGCCAGAGAAGCCGCGGGCGCAAGCTAGTTGGCAATAAAGTTTTTGTAGGCCTTTTGGAAACTAAACATTTTTCAGAGTAAAAAGGCTGTAAGGTGTTTTGATGCAGCATGCGTACAGAGCGCACGCCCGAGGCATTGCCTAAGACAAAATGGAAGGCGCTATTTTTTACAAACTATCCCGCCATGTAATCCCTGGCTACTACGAACTACGTGGATTAATCATCATCATAAGCCTATAGAAGTCCACTGCTAGACATAGGCCTGAAGAGTTGATATTGTGGGTTGGACCATAACCCTCCACGCTGGAAGAGTGCGGGTTGGTTGGTGGAGCGCCAGAGCCTCGAGTGTTGATCGGCTTGGTGTAACACGGGCCCGTGAGCTGTATGCTAAAGTTCATTTAATTTATTTATTACATTTGTAACAATTATTCAATCGTGATTTAAATTAAAACATTATAAATAAAAAAATAGCATAAAAACACCCTTTTTTAAGGGGTGAAAATGCCGTCGCATTTCCTTTCCACCATACGGGGTGGCGGAAAGGGGTATGTGGGGCTCGAACCCACTAAAAACCCCCCTGTGAGCAGTCCTCCGCCTGGTTGAGGCGAGATGGGGTCGTGTTAGCATTCACCATCTCGCCTCAGCGGTAGGCCCGGATTTGTCTTAACCGGATCACTGCGTCTGTGTCTTGCTCACTAATGCCACTTCTCAGACTTGTGGGGCCGTTAAGAAATAGGGGATTAAAAAAACCCTGTTCTAACCTGGTTGGCTTAGTCGCAGCAGCGTCTGATGCATCTCATGGCAGTCGCGCTCGCGAGGTATCACGAAGAACACCGACTGGAATGTCTTGGTGCGGACGAGCAGCGGCGACCCCGTGGTGGTGATAGGCAGCCGCTCCACTGAGGATATGTGTGTTAGGAGTATCTGAAATCAGGCATAGAAAGAATGAGTTGCTTTATTCTCTTAATTTTTTTATGCATGTCTTGTTACTGATGCTTTCTCGGTCATTCTGTATTAGGTCAGTGGCCAGGTTGAGGTATGGTGGCCCTGAAAAGGGCCTATGACTGTCGGTGAAAAAATCAGTGTTGTGAAAGTATTAAATAGAGGTCGCGGGTTCGATTCCCGCACTGGACAAACATTTGTGTGATTCACAGATGTTTGTTCTCTGTCTGGGTGTTAAATGTATATCTATTATGTATATCAGTCTCTGGTACCCATAGTACAGGCTATGCCTAGTTTGGGATCAGTTGACCGTGTGTAATATGTCCGGAATAATTATTTATAAAATAAATAGAGGTCGCGGGTTCGATTCCCGCACTGGACAAACATTTGTGTGATTCACAGATGTTTGTTCTCTGTCTGGGTGTTAAATGTATATCTATTATGTATATCAGTCTCTGGTACCCATAGTACAGGCTATGCCTAGTTTGGGATCAGTTGACCGTGTGTAATATGTCCGGAATAATTATTTATAAAATAAATAGAGGTCGCGGGTTCGATTCCCACACTGGACAAACATTTGTGTGATTCACAGATGTTTGATCTCTGTCTGGGTGTTAAATGTATATCTATTATGTATATCAGTCTCTGGTACCCATAGTACAGGCTATGCCTAGTTTGGGATCAGTTGACCGTGTGTAATATGTCCGGAATAATTATTTATACATATTTATTATTTATCTAAAGTGCGCCTCTTAAAGGCTCCTTTCGTGCACACGTGCGTCCTTTATTAGATCGTAGGTCAGTTACCCTAATAGAGGTATAGCGCCCCTAAAAGAGATTTTGGTAAAAAAACTAGTGTGGTGAAAGGAATATATCGTAGGAAGATACTACCACCACTTCTCCAGTGCTTTTTTATAAATGAAAATAGGAATGGTTTTTGAAGAATGCTTTTCGCTTGGTTGGAAAGACATCAGATGCTGGAACGGGAGCTGAAACTGACCTTGATAAAGGCCGATCAAAGAACAAGTGTGGCGAATAAATGGAATTACTCAGACCTACCCATGTCTCCTTCCTCATCTCATGGTCCACGAAGATGAGATGAGTAGTCGCAAAGTAGAGTGTGCCCTTCGAAGGGTTCCGTAAATTGTACTTGTCCAGTAGCTGCACATTTTCTAACTGTAACAATGAAATACACCATTTGAGATATAAATAACTCCAAAAAAATAAATAACACCCAACAGTCACATATAAGTCCTGACCCCACACTAGGATTCCCTGTGTCGTGGGTATCAGAAACTACGAGTACCATGGTACCACAACACCCAGACCCGGAACAAATATTTGCAGATCATGCCGCAGAAGCCGCGGGCGGAAGCTAGTAAGTTATAAAGATGATAAAAAGAACAAAGAAAATCTGAAATTTTTTTGGCAAAAAAAGTATATTTAAAAATTGTATATTACTTTTCGCTAATACTTTTTCTTTTTATTGATAGAATAAGCACTTTTCGGGATAGTATAGGTACATTTATGAATCACATCGTATTTCATTCTTATGTCTGGAAATAGATTATGTCCAGAATCAAGAATGTAATTTTTTATTTTATTTTTATGTTTAATTTTAGGAAAACTTGCGGCTAATATGATATTAATGAAAACAATGAGTACTTAAAGGCTAATTACAAGTTTCCACATATAGGTGAAAGTAACTAAATTAAAACGAAACAGTATAAAGGTAGACGGCACCGCACGTACCAAAAAAAGAGAAAAAAAAAAATATATATATAGTTAAAAAAAAAACAAAGCTACCTACTAATTAAAAAATAAGTCACACATAATACTCATAAACACAAACACGTACGACATTGTAACTCTCTAAACATTTGGTATGTTTATTACAGAAGTTTGATACACGAGTACGTTCTTAGTAGTATGCGAAATATTCGAAATTATTTCAGCCTCGGGCGAAAGTTCTATTAACTTATTGTTTCTTGGGGTAAGTATTTCAATATCTTACGTAATTAAAATAAGTTTATGTAGAAAATGAGACCGTCAAATATAAGTAAAATTGCTCATTGGCCTACTTGGCTAAATTGCAATACTACTTAGGGTATAATATTTTGTACACTAGGATTTAAAAAAAAAAAAAAAAAAAAAAAAGTGGGAAGAAATGAAAATTGAAAATTGCGATTTCCAAAAACAAACTTAATTGCCAATTGGGTGTAGAGTAAGGCCATTTTCAGTTTTTTTATTATCCTACTAAGGTGGCAAACAAGCATACGGCCCACCTGTTGGTAAGCGGTTACCGTAGCCTATGAGCGATTGCAATACCAGAGGCATCACGCACGCGTTGCCGACCCCGAACCGACGTATTTACCGTAGACCGTATGATTTTTTCCCACTTCCATTCGATACATAAAACATTTATCAGCTCCATTGAACACAAAATAATGTTTTGACGTCACATGATACCGACAGCGGATCTGTGATAGGAATTTTTATGATCCTCAGACAAAAGGACCATCCTTTATACGAAACTTAATACCGGTCTATAAGACCTATAAAAGGGTTAAGTAGCCATGGCGAGTAAGCGGACTAAAGATGATGGACGGATGTTTAAAATAGATGCTAACAATATATCTACGCCAATGTTATCATCATCATCATCTCCCTGCCCTTATTCCACTTCATGTGGGGTCGGCACAACACGTTTTTCTCTTCCACTCCCCTCTATCAGCCGTATTCACTCCTTTCTTACTCATGTCGTCTTTCACACAATCTATCCATCTTTTCTTTGGTCTACCTCTCCCCTTATATCCTTCCACATTCATATTTAACACTCTTCTAGTCACATGTTATAAAGAGGTAAAATTTTGTTTGTAACAGGCGAATGGAGGTGGCTGAGACGCAAGGGGTGCGGGTTCGATTCCCGCTGCGGGACATAAAATTGCTTGATTTGCAAATATTTGTTCCTGATCTGGGTGTTGTGCTACCATGTTATTCGTATTTTCTAGCGATATAGGGAATCCTAGTATGGGGTCAGGATTACGTATGTGCCTATTTAATTAAAAAAAAAGTAAAGAAGCTCCAATTACGGTTGTAAAAAGCCTCACCTTTGCTATCAAACTCATTCATCATCATCATTTCAGCCGTACGACGTCCACTGCTGAACATGGCCTCCCCCACAGACAGAGCGAATTCCTTATCATGTGGGGGGATTTGCCCATACTCACCACGCTGGGCATGCGGGTTGGCGAGCGCAGTTAGAGCTATCGTTGTTAAAATGAGGGACGCTGCTGCCCATCCTCTAGCTTTTTTTCCTTAGTCGCCTCTTACGACATCCGCGGATAGGTAGATATGGAGGGGCCTATTCTTCAGCCGGGGCCACCACGGCCACCACTAAACTCATTAAAACACTCCAATTTAAACAACGCCTACACTAACCAAAATGTTTCAAACGCCTAACAGCTACATTGTTAAAGTTTGAAAAAAAAAGGTTCTCGAAAAGCTCTGGAATGTTATATTTGAAAAATCATTTTAGCAAGTCAGACCGGGTCATTAATAAGAGACCTGGCCGTGGTGGCTCCGGCTGAAGAATAGGCAACTCCATTTTTACCCGTGGATGTAGGAAGAGGCGACCAAGGGAAATAGCTTGGGAATGCGCAGCAGCGTCCCCTATCAGCCAATAGCTGTATCTGCGCTCGCCAACCCGCATTCCCAGGCGTGGTGAGTACGGGCAAATCCCCCATAATATCGTCTTTCTTTTTGCCTTGATATTGGCTCGCTTTGTGTGCTCTATCGGCTTTACAATGGTGAGTGTTCTGAGGAACTATTTGACCTCATACCCGCATCGAGGTTCTACCATCGGACCTCGCGTCACCGGAATAAGGCTCATCCACATCTCATTGACACGTGGGTATCTCGAACCACTCGCTTTACGAGATCCTTTCTCCCCCATACGTGCAAATTGTGGAATGAGCTTCCTTCCGAGGTTTTCTCGCTAACCTACAACATGAAGAGCTTTAAGAAAAATACAAAAAGATTTCTCCAGGGCAGGCAACGCATTAGCAATGATCCAGGTGTTGCAGATGTCAATAGGCGACGGTAACCGCTTACCATCAGGTGGGCCGTAAGCCTGTTTGCCTCCGTATAACATAAAAAAAAAAAAAAGATTGTTTCTGGAAATCTATAGGGGAGGCCTGTGTTCAGCAATGGACGTCCTACGTCTGAAATGACGATAAAAAAGTAACTTTTGGTAAATACTGCTAAAACGCGAATAGACTGGCCTCATAGCTCAGTTGGTAGTAACTCTGCCTTCTGCGCTAGAAGTCGCGGGTTAGATTCCCGCACAGGACAATCGTTTGTGATACACACAGATGTTTGTTCTGTGGCTGGGTGTTAAATATATATCTATTATGTATAACAGTCTCTGGTACCCATAGCACAGGCTATGCCTAGTTTGGGATCAGTTGACCGTGCGTGATATATCCGGAATATTTATTTATTTATTTATGAATATTTATTAGATCAATTATTCATACATCCGTATAGAATAACTTCCCTTTGATCATTTTACCGGATCAAGGTCAATGACCGTTAAGTATGATTCGGGAGAGGGAGGGTTAGTCTGGGGGGGAGTTATCTCTGGGTGAGGCTCGAGTCTACTCTGAGGCCTGAGACCCGTGTGCCAGTCAACAGTGGAAATATAATAGCTTTGTCAGTAGAAAAGGAGCGTACAAAATGGAAGGCTTTATAAGGTAGAGCTTATTATAAAAATGTACCTATGTTTATGGATTTTTCGTGAATAAATAATAGAATCGTTTGTTTAGTGGACTACTAAGAACCCAATATCCTTACTAATCATATTTTACAAGTTAAAGTAACTCTGTATATTTGTTTGTTACCTTTTCACTACCGGATACCGGATCGTAATGAAATTTGGCAAGGAGATAGATTATATCCTGGGAAAGAAAAAACAAATCTTAAAGGGGGTGGAATAGGGGATGTAAGTTTGTATGGGTCAATCAATAATTCCTATGTTTCTCAAAAGGGATCCGGAAATTAATTTAGGCTTTTGATAAGAAATATGTGTTACAACATTTTAACAAAATCATGAAGTATTTTGAGGTACTAGCGTTCATATAAATGCTGACGAAGTCACGGGTTCATCATCATCATCATCATCATTTCAGCCGTACGACGTCCACTGCTGAACATGGCCTCCCCCACAGACAGAGTGAATTCCTTATCATGTGGGGGGATTTGCCCATACTCACCACGCTGGGCATGCGGGTTGGTGAGCGCAGTTAGAGCTATCGTTGTTAAAATAGGAGACGCTGCTGCCCATCCCCTAGCTTTTTTCCCTTAGTCGCCTCTTACGACATCCGCGGATATGAGATATGGAGGGGCCTATTCTTCAGCCGGGGCCACCACGGCCAGTCGCGGGTTACAGCTCGTTTATTATAAGGGACCAAATCTACTCTACATCGATGTCTTTATAAGTGTGTGTGAGTCTATGAATCACGAGATATCCTGGTGACCAAGAAAGACTAGATCGGTAGGTAGGAAAACGGGCACGAGCAATAACTTGGCGTAAATAAATATAACAATGGAATTGAATGGAATGTAAAGATCAACAAAACTTAACAGAACACTGGCTGTTTTCTGAGGAAAAATAAACTTTACACAAGAATAATTCCTGTTATTTCGCATAAATACACAGACTAGAAAATTTCAGAAATGGCATGCCTGAATAATAAGGAAATATAATTGATGGCGGCCATTAGACAAAGTAACGAAAAATCCTTAAACCACGTCCTTCCATTTCACGAAAAAGGTTCCCAAGATTTTTACCCGAAAGTAAGAAAATGTCTTCCAAAAACACTGCGGTGAAAAGTCTGTAGAGTAAGTCAACCGAAAAAGGTCGCCATTATGTCAGGGTTCGACTATAAACGAAAGCACATTTAGGAAGATTTATAACGTGTTCTATCCCGTAAGGGGATTATTCTATCAACCAAAAGTAAAATTACTAGTAAAAAAAAAATTTTTTTTATCATGTTTATAACTATTTATTAAACGTACGAGAAGTTCAACATCGAGACTGCTATCTAAAACAGCGGAATAATTGAGTTTGCTTAGTGTTTTTAGATTTTCGAGAGGGATCTTCATCATCATCATCAGTAGAAGTCCACTGCTGGACATAGGCCTCCCCCAAAGAGTTCCATGACGAACGGTCTTGAGCCTTCTCCATCCACCGACTTCCCGCAACCTTCACAATGTCGTCGGTCCATCGGGTGGGGGGCCTTCCAACACTGCGTCGCCCGGTTCGTGGTCGCCATTCGAGAACCTTTACTCCCCAACGGTTCGAGAACCTTTACTCCCCAACGGTTCGAGAACCTTTACTCCCCAACGGTTCTTGAGAGGGATCTTGAGTGCGTTCTAATTTAAATTTCCCATACAAAAATAACATCTTGTGGCACCATTTTGCAAATTATGAAATGCATACATCTTATTGCAGCTTACTGTACCAAACCTTAAGTCCAGTCCAGTTTTAATAAGCATACGCGTAGGTATAACCGGAATTTATGGGCAGTTGTTTTATTCAATCGCCAGGATTCAATTTAACATGGCACAGAACAAAAGGGATAAGTAAGTTTTATTACACTTTTCTCTCTAGGGATAGTAAAGATTGCAGACCGCAATCCCCGGAGAAGTAAATACCTACCTAACTTATATGATCACCTACATATTTCAAGTGACCCTCAACGCGAGCAGTAAAGTAGAGCTGGTAATTGAAAACTTCCCCTGCACTGAGCTTTAAGATCGGCACAGGGGGATCAGGTTCGAAGGAAAAAAATATGGCAGAGGAATTATGTAAATATATGAAAGGCCTACGACACGTGATAATGGTTAATAACTCTGAGCATCACTTTAATCCTTTCACTACACTGATTCTTTCAACGACGGTCATAGGCCTTTTTTCAGGGCCATCATACCTCAACCTGGTCACTGACCTAATACAGGAAGACCAAGAAAGAATCAGTGACACGATAAGAAGAAGAAGCCCGTGAATTTTAGTGGGCAAACTAGACTAACGTTATAAAAGGTAAAATAAATTTGTTTGTTTGTAGGGGGTTATTTCAGGAACTACTTAACCGAATTAAAAAAAAGCAGGAATAGAAAGCAACACTATTCCTAATATTGGCTACTTTTTATCCGGGTACCATGCGAGCGAAGCCGTGAGCGAAAGCTTATAATTTATTTTAAACATTTATCCGTGACAACTTCGTTAGTGCCTCGATACGTAAAACATGCAAACCCATATAATAATCTTGTAGCATGCAAGCGGTTGATTTGGTTACCTGAAATTCGAGTCTTCGATTGCGACACGAGTTATTCGATTCCAATAGATTGAATATCGGAGGATGTAATGCTATTCATCAATTTACAACACTTAAAAGAAAATAGTTTAGGGTTAAACAATTTAACGCGCCACTTTTATAGTAACGCAAGCTTTGTTATCAAAGGTAACAATAAACAAACACAGAACAAGTATTGCTATTGCTACACCTTGTTTGTTACCTTCACAAAGCAGGCACGAGACAAATTAAATAAGACAGCAGTCTACAAGCAAGGCTCAACGTCTTCGCAAAACATCTAACGTAGACTTTCACTGAGGACGGGAATGAAAGCTACTTCAATATCTCATGCTTTCATTTATTAACCGCAGCTTTTACAACACAATCTGTGATACATTTCCGAATAATTTCTTGAGCGGTATAGTATAAGACCGTAAAAGTTTATTTCTTTTTAGGTGATAACGGTTTTCTCTTATCCTGGGCGCCTTTCCCTCCCGTTTTTAAAACTTCATCAACAATTCTTTGCAACGGCAATATTTGCTGGTCGGCAAGAACCATTAGTTGGTTTCTACGAATGTTCAGTGCATCTATAACTCGAACCACGCAAGCCTCCAGAGCATCAGCACCTCTCACCAAGGAACTACATGTTCTTGTGGCCTCTTGAGCGGAATACCGTCCACTTTCATGAAATAAACGGACCACAGACATAAATCTTACATTAGAGACGCGTACGTTTTGTATGCGATACTCTATCTGCCTCTTGTAAGCTTCAATAGCTATGTTTAGACTCTCCTCGAAAAGCTGGCGATGCTTGATCAGTCGGGGTGCATAACTACACATCTTTAGTCGCTTAACTTCAGGATCGAGTGGATCTTGGAGAAGGAGCGCATCCATGTCTTCCGTCATGCGTCCAATCCACTGAGACAACGGATGCAAATATGAAGCATCTAAAGATCCAAACTCTGATGCCTCTACGGGTAATATGTCAACGAGTTCGTAAATAGCATCTAAGTGAGATTCTAATCTAGCTTCATGGTTGAGTAGTTCAGCAAGCCGTGCATCTCGCGCTGCTTTCACTCTTTCAACACGAATGCTATGAGACACCAT
The DNA here is from genome assembly GCA_947579855.1 of Anticlea derivata. NCBI lineage: Eukaryota > Metazoa > Arthropoda > Insecta > Lepidoptera > Geometridae > Anticlea > Anticlea derivata. The sequence goes on along the minus strand of OX388276.1, from coordinate 8,620,071 downwards.
CTTCAAAGAGTAACGCATTTGCAATGCAGCGCTTCTTTCTTCAACCCAAAACCTTGATTGACGTCGCAACTCTTCGGGAACCAAAGTTACATTGCTTTCAAAAGATTCGAGAAACCCATTCCTCCAATTACGCAAAGCAACTGCTTGAAGCTCTGTTTGGAGAATAGCACGTGGAAGTGGCGAACGTAGGGTATTAGTACTAGTAACCGATCCACATCTAGGTGAAGCGAACCCTATCTGATTAGTTAAACTGCCCGACGGCTGTATTGTATTGCTTACGGCGCGCGGGTGTTTTTCAAGAAAGCAATCAAACTCTGAAAGTAACGTACTTGCTAAGGAGGTAGGTAAATTCATAAATTCCTCAAGTCGACCAAGTTCAGCCTCACTATGAGTGCGATACATCTCAGCGGTCCGATCAAGCATGGCTACAATATGGTCATATTGCTGCTGCAACTTATCTGGGTCAGAAGATCCCCGTAACTGCTCTAATACAATGTCGAATATGATCTCGTTGGCCAACTCTGCCGCATCATTGCTAGTCAACAAGTCCTCCACAGCTGCAATTGTTAGTTTCTGAGCAAGAGCCTGACGGAAAATATGAGCATCCCAAAGATGTCCCGCATCGTGCAATACTTTGTACGTATCTTGAAGGCATTCCCCCAATGCCCCCAAACTTTTCTGCATAGTCAATAAGTGAGTGCCTGTCACTTCAATCATATCACAATGCGACATTTGTTTCTTATGAATGTTACTAGGCAGACGTCTCATTGTCTTATTAATCATTTCTTGAAACTCCAGATGACAATTGTGAGAGTTATTTTCACCAACCAGCTGATGTTGACTGCCGAAATCTTTTTCCAGACCACTCAGTATTCCAGAGAAGTCCGTGAATACTCTTATTACAGCTGCTTTGTATGCATTTACTAAACGCGCCACACATTCATCAAACTCTTCGAAGTTTATTACCGTTGCGCTAATAGAGCTGTCTGAATCTCCGTGCCCCTTGTCTCCCACGGCACTAGCTGATCGACGTTGTAACGATTGTTCTCTATGCGCCCAGGGCAGAGCACTGCGTCTACGAGAAGTCATTCCAACTCCCAGACAAAGCTGATTGATTGCTGATCGCGCACGTACCACTCTCTGATCAGCCTGAACTCTTAACTGAGCTTCCAGTTCCGTGTATGCTCTACTGTTGCTTAAGAGCTGTTGATTAACTTCATACGCACGGTCATCAAATTCATGCAACAAGTCCTTAGGCGTTCGATGACCAACTTTGATAAGCTGCTGGAACTGATCGCGAAGCAGAATCCTCAGGCCATCCGCGCGTTCTCTTTCCAAGGTAAACGCATCTCGTTTGAAACTTGCCATGTTATCAATGCTGTGGGAATGTAGCTGGTATATTTTTTTGAGCGCCTCATCGCGTTCATTTTTCGATAAAACCGAGTCTCCGGTTTCGCTTTGTTTCACCACACATTCCATGTCTTTCTCAGTTTGTTGAATGAGAACAAGTAGGTTCTCAGATATTTCTCGCACTTTAGTATCAACAGCTGAGTTTACCGCTTTAGCTCCGGTGGTGATATCTTGGACAGCCTTTTCGTGACCCTGTTCTCTTTCTTTTAGATAGTTGGACAGTATTGGGCCTCCATGTTTTGGTACCCACTGGTCTGGTAGAGTTGCGACAGCAGCGTCATCATCTGCGCATCCAGCTGATGCTACAAAATATGTTTTGGTTTTCGGAGCACAGTCACACTTCTTGGTGCGGAACATTATCCAATGAAATATTGTTCATTAAATTTCCGACCCGTACAGAATTTCGAAATGTAAATATACCTAATATGTCAAGTACGTAAATGACAGAATCAAAGTGAGTTTCTGTGGAAACAGAACACAACCTTTTTGAGTAAAATTCAACCCAGTCTCATTTGTTTTCCTGATTACTTTGCTACAGAGAAGTGTTTTGTAAAGTGCCCGGGACAAAAAATAAAGCGTAGACTATACGTGACATCTGCTAAGCTGAAAGTATCGAGACTACAGTAGCTGAAGGGAATTAAAGCCCACACAAGCGAAACTGATGCAAGCTAATTATCCATCAGCCCGTGCTGATTATTTATAGGTAGAGTAAGCAACCAGCAAGCCTTCATTAAAAATATATAGGGACAGCCTAATTTCAAGGCCTTTTCCCAGAGAACTGACCTGATTTAAGATGAATACAATGAATAAGTGACTTTTGATAGTAGATTTTTGTTATACAAAGATCAAGACGAAACGAATTACAGACAATTTGTAATACGAGAAACATTCTCAAGATAGACTGTTATCAGCATGACTGTCACGTACGGGTACGTTACGAAACGAATAGGTGCTTTTGACAAATTCAGGCCCGAGATTCAAGGAAAACTGCTTTTTGGGAAACCTACAATTTACCTTCAAAAAGGTGTAAGCGACATGTTTTCATGATGGTAACAGGTAAAGTGGGCCTATGACAACTTCTAATCATATTCCATCACTAGCATGCATCCGCGACTTCGCTCGCGTGGTACCTATTTAAAAAGTAGCCTACGTTCCAGACTATAATCTATCTCTATGCCAAATTTCATCCAGATCCTTTCAAAGTCAAAAGTCAAAGTCAAAAGGCATTTATTTCAATAAAATCATTGGGAAAGTCTTAGAAACTGACTGTTCAGCCTTAACAAGCTTCCATCCATCCAAACTTAGGCATTTATAATAGTAGTAAGAAACCATGGGATTCAAACCAAAGTTGTAATTTTTATGAAGAAGGCCATCAAGCGGCAATAAAATTCATCAAAGCTCTAAACTATTCGAAGCCGCAGCCATACTTAGACACTTCTTGAGACGTACGTTTAACCATGGTTTATTTTATAACTAAAGTTATATCGTATGTCGTACCTCAATCTGGTCACTGACCTAATGTATATTAGAGAAGAAAGAATCAGCCACACGACAAGCAAGCATAGCAACTGTTCTTAAGGATCAAATCATCATTATCATCAGGTGGTGGCCCCGGCTGAAGAATAGGCCCCTCCATATCTACCTATCCGCGGATGTCGTAAGAGGCGACTAAGGTAAAAAAGCTAGCCTCATTTTAACAACGATAGCTCTAACTGCGCTCGCCAACCCGCATGCCCAGCTTAGTGAGTATGGGCAAATCTCCCCACATGATAAGGAATTTGCTCTGTCTGTGGGGGAGGCCATGTTCAGCAGTGGACGTCGAACGGCTGAAATGATGATGAAGTCCACTGCTGAACATAGGCCTCCCCTTTGGGCCTCCTTTTTGAGTTCCATCCACGACGAACGGTCTTGAGCCTTCTCCATGCACCGACTTCCCGCAACCTTCACAATGAATACGTCCATTTAAATGGAAATCGAAATTCTATACAACATTATCGATTTCATTCCATTTCCAAAGGTTAATACGACTACAAGGACAGCATAGAAATGACAGAAAATTCGAACGGTTTCGCTTAAAACTAACCTCGGCGAATCACAAAGGCTCTTTGTTTTTCATAAATGAAACACAAATTCGTACGCAGCGAGATATTTAGGCGTAAAAAGCGTTTTCTTGAAGCATTTCCTTTGATAAAGTGGTTAATTTTACGGGGAAACTTCCTCTGAATCTGTTTTCTGCCAACATCAAAATATAATGCGCAATTTGGTTGGAAATTCCCTCGAGCAGTTGTGTTGTTATTTCTTTCTAAAAACATATTAAAGCACAAAAGTTTTTTAATAAAACATTGTTATCAACCTTTCATCCCGAAAGCCGCCTACATCATAAATTAGCACAAACCTCACAAAAGGGTTTATTTACATCAACTTAATACAACCCTGGCCCAGACTAAATAAATATTAAGAAGGACACAGGGGATAAATGAAAATGTATTTTAAAACCAGCATAGCTATTGTGTAAGCAAAATGGGCTTTCACAACTTTGATGGTGATTTTAACGATCTTAGCTGTTTTGTTGCATTGTGCACGAAAGGAGCCTCTCACGACAAGAAGAAGAAGAAGCATCTGAAAGTTTCAAAGGTTCTCCTTCCCTTCAAAGATGAAGGGAAGCAGCTGAGGTAAAGTAGGTTTATCTTGTACATTTTTAAGCGTTTTTGAAAGGGCTTAGATTGTTAAAATCATCCTCAAAGTTGCGAACGTCATTCCCATTTTGCTGGCGAGACTACCACCACTGGCACCAGGGGAGACTAGCGCATTTATTTCAATAATTAATTTGACTGGCCTCATAGCTCAGTTGGTAGTAACTCTGCCTTCTGCGCTAGAGGTAGCGGGTTCGATTCCCGCACTGGACAAAGATTTGTGACTAACACAGGTGTTTGTTCTGTGTCTGGGTGTTAAATATATATTATATCTATTATGTATATCAGTCTCTGGTACCCATAGTACAGGCTATGCCTAGTTTGGGATCAGTTGACTGTGTGTGATATGTCCGGAATATTAAAAAAAAAAAAAAAAAAAACATTAAATCACAACGATCACTTTGAAGCGTCTTAGAAATTAGGTTAAGCTACGCCTGTTCATCGCGACCAAGCCTAGAAGAATTAGTCAACAAACACGGCTTGGTGCCTTGTGACGTAGCTAGTTGCGTGGTAATCCTAGTAACTAATATTATAAATGCGAATGTTTGTGAGGATGTTTGTGTTCTTTATATAGAACAGCAAATAGGCAACTTTTTATCTAGTTACACTTCTACAGACATGATGATGACGATGATCACTGAAGGAACTATACGTAAGCGGGAGCGATTTAATCATCTGATTGAACGGAATAAAAAGTACTGTTCGTTTATGCTGTTTGAACATGCTATGCAGTTATAAAGTCGAATATAAGCAAGTTATTCTGGATATAATCAATGAGACATTAGTTTTTTGATGAACCTTTCATTCAAGTCATTGGTGATAAAGCTTTCAAGGTATTATCTATCAAAAATATCTAAACTCATTTCTCGACAACGATATATTAATTTTTCGGACCTTTACAGAAGAAATAGCGTCAGATATTGACAACATAAAAATACGAAAATCCAGCGGAACGCCAACTACACAAAGCTCAATTTTCTTTGTTGTAGAAGTCTTTATAAGAGGCCATAAAAATGACCAGTAAAGACAATATTAGTCTGGATTCAGGGCAACAGGGGTAGTACCACAGATTAAAGATTAGTTTAATTAACTAATCTTCAACCTTTCAACCTTCACAAAATATTAAAAAACTTCCAGCAAATCGTCAAGAAAGAAATATACCGTTCACAGCGCGCTTCGAGACTATTTAAAAGTCTACAAACCCTGTTAGGAAAGTAATAAATAACTTTAAGATTAATATTGCTTCTGGTGCACAAGTTTCTTCAGAAGAAATAGGGATGTTGGTAAAGAAGAAAGCAAGCTAATAAAATAAAAAATAGGAATAAATGGCCGCATGGAAAATGTTCTTAAAATAAGACAAGAAAAAAGTCGTAAATTGCGAAAATATTCACTGTGGGCAAACCCGAGCAATGCCTCTGGCATTTGGCGCCCAACGTGGTATCAATGTTATCTCTAATTGAACATCATAACAAAGGTCTTGGTTAATTAGTTGCCTCTGGCCTTTGGTGCCCATCATGGAGGAAATTTTCATTCTCTATTTTAACGATAACAATCATAAATAGGTATCTATTTCAACGATAATTATAAAAGAAGGATGTTCAACATGTTAATCACACCTACATTTAGTTTCAGTCAAATTCAGTGAAAAAATAAAATATAAGTGAGCCGGTATAATAAATAGCCAGAGATATCCTGTATTCTGAAAGACGACTTATTTACATACTCTCAACATAACAGACTAACTTTCACAGAGTTGTAATTCCATTACTCGCTAAATTACAAACTTTAGCAAGCTATCCGGATCGAGTTGCTCTCATTTTCTCTCAATCTACATCAAAAGATCTTTAAAACAATGACTAAACATTTTCAGAACATTTTCACGTTTAACCCGAACTTTAAATAACTTAACCTTTTTTGGGTAAATAAATAATCCTATTTTCCAATACTTTAGCAGTCGTAAGTAAATAAACGGGTATTTTATCGGTAAATTGGATAAGAGATTACAAGCTATGCTTGCTTGTCGTCTCACTGATTCTTTCTTGGTCGTCCTGTATTAGGTCAGTGACCAGGTTGATGTACGGTGGCCCTAAAAAGGGCCAATGACCTTCGGTGAAAGAATCAGTGTAGTGAAAGGATTAGAGTGCGCCTCTTAGAGGCTTCTTTCGTGAAGCTATAGATAAAATAAACATACTAGATTACCATCTTGTCAATTGTCCTGAAAAATACTTACAAATAGTGAGTACAAGGTGATTCATAATATGTGTGCTATCTCGAAAGGGGCTTCATCATCATCATTTCAGCCGTACGACGTCCACTGCTGAACATGGCCTCCCCCACAGACAGCAAATTCCTTATCATGTGGGGGGATTTGCCCATACTCACCACGCTGGGCATGCGGGTTGGTGAGCGCAGTTAGAGCTATCGTTGTTTAAAAATGAGGGACGCTGCTGCCCATCCCCTAGCTTTTTTTCCCTTAGTCGCCTCTTACGACATCCGCGGATAGGTAGATATGGAGGGGCCTATTCTTCAGCCGGGGCCACCACGGCCAAGTGGTGTGTAAGCGTAATGGCAATGAAGTTACGTAACTTTGAGGGTAATTTAAACAATCTCAGCAACATTCAAAATGTTCCAAATTTATAAAATCATCCTTATAACTGCGATCTTCATTACAATTTTGCTTAGACAAAAGCCTGGCTGATTTGATTGTCGTAGTTCAAACAACAGATTTGAAAAAAATATATGCTTCCTTTTTAACCGACTTCCAAAAGGAGGAGGTTCTCAAGTGGGCTGTATTTTTTTTTTGTGTGTATGTTACTCGATATCTCCGCCAATAGTAACCAGTAGATTTTGATGATTCTCGCTGGTGTATAGAGTTTGATCTGGGGTGGTCCCATATTAATTGAATTCCTGAGGGATTGCTACTTGTCCCGTAAAACTTAAAAAAACGTCATCATCTCTTGAAATCACGACTTGCCGAAATTTATTTTTGTCGACGGTGGTATGGTATGGTAATTCCCGCGACTTCGTTCGGTTGCTGCTATTTTTACATAAACTTTAACCATTAGGGGTTGTGTGTTGGGAATTCTTTTCTGTGCACCCATACATTACACTACCCTGCAAGTTTCATACTCTTAGGATTTTGGTTAGGCTCTGCATTGATTTTCAAAGAGAATAAAACCACTACGTTTGATTGTCAGTCAGTCAGTCAGTACCGTAAGAGTTATTATTGATGATGGATGGATACAATGTCATACTTACTTTTGTTTTTTATTCGAAAGTGTAGGTGGCCAGAGTCGTCCTCAGTAGGTAAGCAAAACGCAAAGAGGTTGATAGCAAAGAAAAGAGGTTGATATTAATCTTGTAAATATTCAGGAATTTGATTTCGGTTTTTAGTTTTTGTAAAAAATATCTTATTGTTGATAGAATAGGCCCTTTTCCGGACAATATACCTACATATTAAGAATCACTGTAAGGTAAACGAAACTCAAAAATTCTTTTATGAATTAACTTCCTTTGATCATGTTTCTCGTCAGTGACAAGGAAGAAAAGCCGAGGGTGGCGCGAGCTTAATTAAAAACTCATATTCATACAAATTTTAGGAAGTGCTTCTGAGAGACCGTAAGCTGCCGAATAATTAATGACTGTAATTGGAATTAAATATTTGCGAATGAATGATTACGTTGTCAGGCCGTCTTCATCATCATCGGCCTGTATAAGTCCACTGCTGGACATAGGCCTCCCCCAAATCGTGCCATGACGAACGGTCTTGAGCCTTTTGCTAAGCCTTATTTAAAACTAAACCTTTTACGCTTGTGTAAAGCCGTGTTCTAACGGCGTGCGATGTCATCTGTAGGTAATTTATTTCAGAATGATATTTACATGTAATGAATAAAGTCAAATTTGAGTTAGACTTTTAGGGGCTTACGATATCGTTGAGCTATATTGTAAGATGTCAAACTCAAAATTGACTTTCAGCAGTAGATTTAAGGATCATTTTAAAATAAATTTCAGATGACATATCGCGCGCCGTTTAAATGCGTCTTAACGACACGCTCCCTCTTAAGTGGAGGGGTGTTCAGATTTAGATCAGACGGTAACTACCGCGCGAGTGAAGCCGCGGGCGGGAGGTGTCACGTAATAAGGTAGCTAGCAGTAATCCAATCGTTAGGCTGCATTTCCACCAGAGATGTGCGATGGAAATGTGTGGGTGTTTCAACCAAAGCTGTGCGAGGAAAATGTGCCTACGAGGATGTGTAGCGGAGCTGTGAAAATGCGCATTAATGTGTGGTGAGAGGATGCGTTGCGAAGCTGTGAAATGTGTCGACCGTCTATGGACTGGCTGGTACAGTATGCGCAAACCTCGCAACACACATTCCTCGCAACACATTCCTCGCACACATCCCTCGTACACATCCCTCGCACACATACCTCGCTTGTTTTGTGTACGCAAAAATCTAGCTCCGCTGAGCCGTTTCCACCAGAGCTGTGCTGACCGAGGCGAGGTAAATGAAGCGATTCTATTGGTTCTTTACAAACACATTCCCCGCTACGCATCCTCGCACATCTCTGGTGGAAACGCAGCCTTATAAAGCAATTTCATATCAATCCCCTTGAGATGGGGATGTTTATTATTTTATGGGATTCCATAAAGATGTAGACAGAAGAAATTTGGTAAAATGCTGAAAGTCTGAGCCAATGCAAGCCCTGGTGGAGTGGCCTTCCGATCCACAGATCGTGGGTTCGAATCCCGGTCTTAGACCACAGTCGGGAAATTTATGTGCGCTGTACTAATGTTCTCAAAAGGGAAAGAAAAACGACATGTCCTAGAATCAAAAAATTCGAAGACATGTGACATGTGCATGAAATGAGCCTCTTAGAAGCGCACTTTAATCCTTTAATACACTGATTCTTTCACCGACCGTCATAGACCCTCTTACCACCATAACTCACTCTGGTCACTGACCTAATACAGGATGACCAAGAAAAAATCAGTGACAAGACAAGCAAGCATCATTTATCAGATTAAATATCAACGAAATCTTACTTGGAAATGCGAAAGTTTGGATGGATAAATGTTTGTAAATCAATTACGCCAGAAAGACTGAACGGATCTCGATGAAATTTGGCACAGTAGCACGGAAGCGAAACCGCGGGCGGAAGCTAGTGTTATCATAATACAGCATCTGCGCCGTATGGCAGAACATAATAAGGCTCAATTTCATTATTCCATGAAACGACACAGAGGAGAATACACCATATTAAATTAACCTCACGTGTCGCTCGCTACGCTACAGATAATACAGTTAGCTGCAATATCCAAGACAATTTTTCAGATCCTCTGGGTAATGCTAAATTGCTTGTTGTCAGCAAAGTAACCCACCTACATCATCATCAGCCTGTAGAAGTCCACTGCTGGACATAGACCTACCTTCCCTAAATAATGCCATGAGGAACGTTCTTGAGCCTTTTCCATCCACAGATTTCCCGCAACTTTAACAATGTCGTCGGTCCAACGGGTGGGGGGGGCCTCCAACACTGCGTCGTTCGTGTTCGACGTTCGAACATTTATTATGCGATAAATAATATCAACATTTTTTATATATTTTTAGGTACACATTTTTCTCGAACTAATCAGCTGTTTTTGGTTTTTTCATTACGTTTACAAACTAATTATTAGACGTACTTTCGAGAAGTTCGACATCAAGATTGCTACCTCAAACAGCTGAATACTTGAGTTTGAACTGATTTGACCAAAACAGGGGTTTTGCGTTTTTGTTTTTTCAATAAAAATGTCGAATTTCCAAAAGTCCTAGAACAAACATTATTGCCAATTGGGTGTAGAAATAATATATTTCGGGATAGTATACATATTATGAATCACCTTGTGTAAAGAACCTACCTACTCCAAATTTTGTCCTACTTCAGCAAGCAATTCGCTAAAGTACCCACTTGAAAATCTGATCAAATCCGAAAAACTGGCGCAACGCGATACAATAAAGAAAGCTGAAGATGCGATCAGAGGGAAGTATTTTACGACATAATCCTGAGGGTGAAAATGAGAATCCGAGGGAAAGGTCGAAACTGGGGCATGACGTGACTCCAAATTCAAGGAAAAAGGCTTCGCTTGATTAAATCGATGCATTATGGCTCAGTATATAACAAATATCACCAAACAGTCACATACACAGTCCTGAGCCCACACTAGGATTCCTTGTCATGGGGAGTACCATGGTACCACAACACCCAGACCCGGAACATTTGTTCCGCAGCGGGAATCGAACCCTTGCATCTCAGCCGGGCACTACCCGCTGCGCCACCGAGGTCGTCTAATATAGAAAGTTATAATGTATAACGATTATTTTATGAAAGGAAAGTCTGCCTGCATAGTAAATACTCTTATCTTAAAGATACGTTTGGTCGTAAAAATGTTATGATGTAATTAGAAGAACATACTCCATGGCAATAACAGTTTCTTCAAAATGACCGTATAAGAGGCACGTTAAACTTAACAAAATGGCCTTACATACAAAAAATCTGTCAAAATATAAACAAAACTGATGATAATTCTAAACAACTAGCTTGTGCGTGGCTTCGCCGATATGCTATTCTAGGTAATGAACTCTGTCTATTCCAAGTTTCATCGAAATCTGTTGAGCCGTTACGGCGTGATTGAACCACAAACATCCAAACATCCTCACAAACTTTCGCATTTATAATATTGGGTATATAGTAGGATAGGATAGTCGGATTCTCAAATTTAGTTAACGTTTATAAGTAAGGGGGTAGTGTTTAAAACCTTCATTGTACCAGGTCCAGAACTTCGAAACACATCTTTGACCATATTATTTCCACTTCAAGGAATAGATATATTTGCTCCATATTGCTCAATATTTCCAGTCTGTTGGTTCTGTCAGACTGTCACTAGCGATTCGTTCCGGTTCAACACACAAATTAAGGCCTATATATCATCAAAGTATTATAATCATTTGGGAACTCTCTACAACGTTATCGAAGAAAATAGAAAAACTCACGACCTTTTTGTTCCCAAGCATGGTAGACATCAGATCCTTGAAGATGCCTGGGAGGGGGGGGGGCAATCAGAGGCACTTCCCAACATTTGTGAGTATTCCATACGTTACTTTGCAAGCCCTACGCCGCTTATTGGAATGCTTACTGGATTCCTCACGATGTTTTCCTTCACCGTTCAAGGAATGTGTTGATGCGCACTAAAAGTTTTCGAATAGAAGAAACAATTGCAAAATGTTCTGTTGCGTATAAGGTATTTATTTTCCAAATTTCTGATTTACAGGCTTAATCTTCTTCTTCTTGCCGTGTCACTGATTCTTTCTTGGTCATCCTGTCTTTGGTCAGTGACCAGGTTGAAGTATGGTGGCCTTGAAAAGGGCCTATGACCGTCGATGAAAGAATCAGTGTAGTGAAAGGGTTAAAGTGCACCTCTTAGAGGCTCCTTTCGTGCACACATAGGCTTAATCGCCTTAGGGATATAAAAATACCTGTTAAGATGTTATACTGTATTCTAAATAAATAAATCTTACTAATATTATAAATGTCAAAGTTTGTGAGGATGTTTGGATGTTTGTTATTCAATCACGCCGTAACGGCTCAACCGATTTCGTTGAAACTTGCAATATAACTTGAAACTTGAGTGTTCTTTACCTAGAATAGCATATAGGCTACTTTTTATGTAGGTACCAGGTACCACGAGAGCGAAGCCGCGGGTGGAAGCTAGTAATAAATAAATAAATAAAAATCGTATAGGCATCGTCATCGATTATAAGCTGAAGAGATTGGTACGGTCAAATTAATGTGTACTTGTCTACATAATGACCTCTCAGATCGCATTAGGTACTTCTTTCGATCTATTTTGAACCCAATCACACCAAAGTTCTCCAAATTGATATCCGATTATTCAATATTCGAGATTATCTTCCAAATATCAAGTTGTCGCGATCAACATACAACAACAAGCAGCATAACTAAAACAGAACAAGAACACAAGTCGATTGCGTACTCGTTTCAGTTTCGATCTCGATTTTGTTCAAGAGTACTTACCAAACCAAATAAGCATTTGGTGAGATGGAAATTGGATTAAGATTAGATCGAAATTGGAACTGTTTTCAAGGGTATGTCCACATGAAATTGAAAACATCATCCTTTTTAAAGGTCTTAGTTCTTTCATCGACGGACATAGGTCCTTTTCAGGGCCACCATACCTCAACATAGTCACTGACCTAATACAGGACCAAGAAAGATTCAGTGAAGGTCTAAGTCATACACATGAAGGAATTTCTGACATGCAACCAAAAGATGGGTGCTTAGTGTAGCGGGCTCTAAAGGCAGGGACCTCCACATGAACAGTTAAATAAAGACGGTCAAGTGCGAAAACTCGCACTTGACCTGAGGGTTTCGTACCATTGGTTGTGGGTTCGAATCCCGGTCGTGCACCAGTGGTCATGATCAGAAAATAAAAATTGTAAGTGTAAGAATTGACAAACTTATATTTGCGGTCGCTCACGTAGTCATTGTATGACATTGACCGCAAATATCACTTTGTTTCCAAAGAAACTTCGAAATTCCTCAATTTCAGACTTCTCCCTTTAATTGTGTTACAAAATCTCCTGGCATTCCAAATTTCAGAATTGTGAGGTAACTGGAAGTACCCTAGAGGTTTTTCATTTTAGCCAAGTGATCCTATAAGGGTTCCGTTTTTCCAAATGAGGTACGGATCCCTAATAAAATGAACAAAGTCGCAGGCGTTCTTTTAGTATCGTATTAAAGCCGACACGAACAAACTCATAATGATAAGTTGAAGCTGATCCGCTACAAATTGGGACGCTTGGGGCGAATAAAAGTTTAGGCGTGATTTATCGTATATATTGAGGTGGGCGAGGAGTAGTACCTTACCTACTTTCCGGAGCTTTCGATGTATATATTAAGCTGAGGATTGGTGGTGGCTAGGACCTCTATTAATCCACAAGAGGAGGAGGTAGGGCACAGCTAGATTTTCTCGTTCTAAATTGGAGCCGTGGTGGCCCCGGCTGAAGAATAGGCCCCTCCATATCTACCTATCCGCGGATGTCGTAAGAGGCGACTAAGGGAAAAAAGCTAGGGGATGGGTAGCAGCGTCTCCTATTTTATCGATAGCTCTAACTGCGCTCACCAACCCGCATGCCCAACGTGGTGAGTATGGGCAAATCCCCCCCACATGATAAGGAATTCGCTCTGTCTGTGGGGGAGCCTATGTCCAGCAGTGGACGTCGTACGGCTAAAATGATGAAATTGGAGCAGCCCGCCTGGGGAGGTACCTCCCCTGCTCCAACTTAGAACGAGAAAATCTCACTGTGCCCTACCTCCTCCAAAAATCATCAGCATTCACCTCATCATTCATCCTTTACCTTGATCTAAGGATTGTGTACATCCTTTACCTCGGTCTTAAGCCTCCAATTAAAATCGGCTAAGTTGTCACTCAACCAAAAACTCTTCACAAACATTAGCATTTACAATATTAGTTGAATAAAACCTTTTAAGCCGAAGGCAAACTGTCTAAGGCATTACAGGTGTGGCTTTGGAAACAAAGGAGTGGCTAGACATCAAACAAACGCTCAAGTCGCACAAAATAAATGGCCCTTTGGGTACGAAGGGTAAATGGGCGGAATAAATGTAGGTAATTTCAAGGACGGAGTCTGTATAATAAGCGTGTTAGAGTTTGTATTTTTAAATAAATAAATCGACTTTCTTATCATCACTCAATATATTAAATGTTTATGAACCAAAGTCCTAACTGATACAGAGACAGACGGCGTCTTTTAAAATGGGTGAACAACGAAGTCAATGAAACTTGATCAAATGGGCAGCTCACGTTATATTGGTTTATAGATATTACAATTTTCGTTGTATCCCTAAAACCACCTAGAATAAAAATAAAAATTCTTTATAAATGCTACAAAGCTCTTTCATATGACACCCCATTTTATATAATTTTTGAAATTATCATGGTTATGAAAATAATTGGTGGTAAATACCCAGTTTTTAGAGAAATGAAAAAAAAAACCTAAGCTACAGGTTTACAGGAAAATTAAACTAACACAGTAGGCATAATGCTGAGCCGAGGCCATTTTGCTGCTGCAGCACACATCACACCATTTTATTTACCTGCTCGTGTTTTCTGTTATGTAATTGTTTAGTTTTAAAAATTTTTGCAAATTTGTGTGTTTTAGTAGCAAATAAATGAATGTCTATGTCTAAATACAGGTTCACGGTGAGATCAACACACATGATGATGATGATGCTAATCGAAGCTTCATAGGCTACGCCAAGATCGCTAGGATGCTCTATATAATTAATTTCCCCGGAGAATTCATGCAGAAAATTTCAAATATTTACTAAGTGGAGCACAGCTGGTAAATTATTCGGTCCACGATCCGAGATTTGCGTCGACAACGCGGGAATAAGGCTGTTTGTCAACCTGAACGGTGAAAACAACTTAAATACAACTCCTCGAGATCAGATCAACAAAATATAACAGGATCCAAATGGTGGAAGGAACTGAGAGATATATCCCTTTGCAAACCATACGATACTGATGCCGATATAGGTAAGTCAAAATTGATTATTTTACTGACAAAATTGATGCCCTTTTCCAAATTTGATGACCAAGAAAGAATCAGTGACACCTGACACGACAAGCAAACAAGCAAGCCAAAATGATAACAGGACCGCTCAAAATACCTGTTACAAAATAATTCAGCTCTAGCGCGCAGTAGTTTTCTCTAGCTACGCCATGGTAGACTATCAGCTCAAAGAGAATAAACTAGAGTTTCGTAATCTAACTTGACTTTCTAGGAACGTATTTGAAGTTTATTTGCAAAAGATAAGTCGCAAAAGTTTGCTGCAGCTCAAAGGGGGAGCCAGTTCTAGGTAACTTTATACAAGGTGATACATAAAACCGTGCTCGTAAGACGTGCGATATGTCATCAAAAATGCAAAAGAAGTTTATTTCAATAAAATCACTTTGAAACGTCTTAGAAACTAGGTGAAGCTACGCCTGTTCCTCGCGACCAAGCCTAGAAGAATAAGGCAACAAACACGGCTGGGCGCCTATCATTTTTTTCGATGATCCTTTTTCACAAAATAGAATTTAAAACTTCAGTGTGTCTATCAATCAGCAGCCAACTCTAACGCGTACGTACCCGTGCAGAGGACCTTTTCGGAGGACAGCCCTAGCAACCAGCTTCATGGAGATGATCAAAAAAGCACTAGAAAGAAACAAAGAGAAACGAACAAACGCCATGTTAATACGACACAGATGTGATCGTTAGAACTGCGCCGTTCAAACGAATCCTAGTCTCAATTAAAGATAAATTTTGCTCGCGATAACGCTCCATAAATACATTTGTCGTGATTCAAGTACTTGATAACGCTAAAGCGAACCCAGTTATACGTAAACGTACGCAAACATACCTTTGATCGGTCCCGATAGCGCTGCGAATTATTGTGGACAGGGGTTAGTTAGGGCGTATATTGCTGGATATCGTTTTTCGTACAAGGTGATAAAATGTAGCATACATAATATTATGAAAAACCTTGGTCTAGGTAATGGTCCTATTCGTCAATCTAGCTTAAGGAAGGACGGCCCTTATAGAGCCCTATGTGTGACTTATAACTCTTATAAGTCAAAGTCAAAAGGTGTAAACACCTTTTGATAAATTCTAATATAATTTTTTTCAATAATATCACTAAAATAACTTTGAAATTAGAATAGAATAGAAAAACGATTACTTTGTTACCAATACAATCAGACTTAACATAACACAATAGGTGAAGCTAATTAGGTGAAGCTCTGCCTGTTCCTCGCGACCAAGCCTAGAAGAATCAGGCAACAAACGCGGTGCCTATAATTTCAATGATAATTTTCTACAAAATAGAATGTAGCTTGCAGTGAGGTGCCGATCGAACGAGGTTAGGCTTAAAAGAAAATTAATCAGGTATCAAATAAAACCTTATACAAATATGTACCATAAAAGAACCGGTAACGGTATCAATGTGCTTTGCAAGCGGAATCTATTCCACTCGCGATCTCCCTGCAAGTTTTACAGTCAATTCACGGTACGATCGCGGTCAAAGATCTGAGACCAAGAAAGAGAACGAAAAGAAGGCAACTACCTAGCTAAGTTCTAGATTAATAGGACCTATTTCGGCATCTTCTTTCGTTTATATTACAATCGAAGCCGAAGAGTTTTTCGACATCGATATTCCAGGTATTTGGTAGAGAAACTGATTGTTAACAATACCAACGAGTCTGAATGTTTTGATAATGTTGATAATTTTGTTTATGTGGAACCTCAAATAAAATAAAAAACTAACCTTGAGAAGAACTCGTTCTGTTGTGGATTTCAGTCTCACCTTTTCAGTGACGGCGAAGCCACCGATCTCCTCAGCTGTTACGCAGTCACCTTTCAACCAGCTCGCGAGCCGCCCTAGCTCACCGAGCATGTTGGACGGCGAAAGAGAACTGAGCGCCATTTTAGCGCTCAACTTTTAAATTATGAACTTTTGATTCTAAATAATGTTTACGAATTTGAACATTTGATTTTAGAATAATCTAAGGATATTATGAAGAATTGTTTTAAAAAGTTTACGGTTTACCATCAAGTTCAAAAGAAACGTTATACAGTTTACAGAGTCAAGAACTTATTTCGCGCTTTCTTTTAATCTAGAACATAAAATCTAAGTTGCGGTAACTTAGATAACGTTTAGATAAGAACTTAAAGTAAGATTAGCGTCGAAAGGCGAAAGGTTTCCAATAAATTCTTCCAATCAGTTATTTTTCCGCGCGCGTTGTGAGTTTACGTCCTCCTTCTCCAGTGGTGTGCAAGCGACTGACTGATGGGTGGACACGGATAACAAACAACAGGGAATCACAGCTTGATCCTTAAATTTTCGAAAGATCCAAATTGAGAAAACCAGCTCTCTTTCACTAGCTTTAGAGCACAAAATCCAAGACCGCGTCCGGGTGGAGGGCTCATGGAGCATGCGCGTGAGAAAGGGATGATGATTCAGGGTGGGTGCGTGTAGAAGGGAGATGGTGCAATTTCCGCAATTTACTTTCAATTTCCTTTACGCGATGTCGTAAGTAGTGACGTAAGAGGGGGGAAGGGGATGGGGTGCAGTATGTAAAGTATGCAATTCGAATCTCGTAACAGTAACTGTGTAAACTACTGGTAAACAAGGTGATTCATAACATGTATACCATCCCGAAAGGGGGTAATTGTATCAACGAAAAGAAGTAACATTAGCGAAAAAAGACATAATTTTTTTTTTCCCCAACTTTCTCAAATAAGCTGATTTTGGTATTTTTATCATCTTTAGAACTAATAACTAAACGTACAAGAAGTTCGGAATCAAGATTGCTACCTAAAACAGCTGATTCATTGAGTTTGACCTGATTTGACCCCAAAACAGCTGATTTTCGCATAGAGTTTTTTCAATGTATGTATTAGTATATTAGGTCACTACCGTTGGTGCCAAATTTTTACATTCCAATACTGGGGCTGTTCAGACCTGCACTGGCTTCCCTCTGTGCGGTGTTTTGTGCATTGTTCTCATGTACTAACACTACTGATTAAACTTTCTCCCTGACACCCAGTGCATATGAACCTATGACAGCCTTGTTTGCCAAAATGACCCAATGTCAAGAGAAACTGCTATAAATGCTATGTACCTAAGGTTGTATTTTTTGTGTTCTTAATCGTTTAAGAACACTAAAAATACTTTTGTTTTGTGATTAATTTTAATGACGCACCAAGCCTTATCTTGATTGAAGATTCCATTTCATTTTAATAAACTTTATGTAATTGATCAGTCAATTGCCTTTCAAGTGATTTAAAGACAAAACAAACAAATCAAAAAGACAAAACAGACAAATCCTCACAAATACTGATTAATATGGTTTTAATTTTGTACAATAATAATGCTATTAGGAATGCAGGTGAACTAAAACAAAACAGTTGAGGAATTCATATCAATGAGTTGCATTTAGTTAATAACGTTACATGAATTATCAAATAACAAATGACTACCAAATCTGTGGACGATGGGGCTGAGTACACTCTATGAACTTCTCACATCAGTACCTTTAACAAATAGTCATATTCACGATTAGACATATTTGTCTCTATTATTTGTTGACTAAACTTGCTTTTACTTTAGTCATATGTGAATGCAATTGCTTGCTGTACAGAATAAAAAAAAAACTATAAACAGCTTTCCCTTTCCAATTAAAAAACTTGTAACAGCTTCTTCAACCTTGATCATTGATGAAAAACAGTTGAATTAAATTAACCAAAAATCGATGACACACCTCTAAAGAGAGCTGCTTCATGACAGTACCTCATCATAATCATCAGCCTGTAGAAGTCCACATCACATACAGTATACAGATCATGGAAGTTTGATAAATACTATATCCACCAACTTTCCGCAACTTTCACAATGTCATTGGTTGGTACATCGGGTGGGGGGCCTTCCAACACTTTGTTGCCAGACAGTACTTAATACAGTATATAATAAAATTAAAATGAATACAAGAAATTATTTACAGAATACACAAAAAAGAGTTAAGCTATTTAAAGACCGTTGCAAATGATCTTTGTATAGATAGGTCAATTGATTCAGATAATTGCCAAATGCCAATATATGTATATTTTTATTGCCACATACATAGTCCTGACCCCACACTAGGATTCCAGTGTTGTGGGTATCATAAACTACCGTGGTACCACAATACCCAATACCGCAGCGGGACTCGAACCCATCGCCCCTTGCGTCTCAGACAGGCATTCGCACGCTACGTCACCGAGGTTGTCATTAATTAGAGGCAGTAAATAATGTAGAATGTTGGTCAAATAATTTCTTGTATATACAAGAAATTTTGAATGATTTGTTTACGGGACAGACCCGATAAAGGTCCGCTTATCAACACTTGTTGACTCAACTATATAGTTTGCTCATTTTATCAGCTTAATGCGTAAACATTCAATCGTTATAGTTCATTTATCGGGAAATTTATAACTAACACTTACCTTTGGTGTTTTGATAATATCCATCGCGATTATTGATGAAAATCAATAATTTCAACCAAATCACTTCTCGTGTCTCAAAAGCTTTTGCTCTTCGAATATTTCGAAGCAGCATTTAGAGCCATTAAAGGCATTTAATGTAAACATTCACGATCAAATTCAAGCATATAGTTAGTGAAGTTTTAAGAAACAAAAACCAACAAAAAAAGAAGGCGAATTCGGTAAAAACTAGTAAAAAGAAAGAAAAACGTACTTCTTAGGAACCTGACGTTGACATCTCGTTGACATCCACGTTTTGACTTGACATATTGATATGACATTAGATGATATTGTCAAATAGCACTTTGTTCCTTTTCAAAAGGCACTACATGGCGGTGTTAGAAATGAGGGCGGTTGAATTAAAAAAAATCTTTTAGTGTTAGATAGTGACCCCTCGGGAGTAATAGTGTTCTGTGCCCCAGGGGCATGGTCGTGGTTCAATCCCGGTGTGCAGCAATAGATTTTATATGGAAAATGTGCGCTATACTATACTGGAGCTCTCAAACAGTGACTCTGTTTGAAAAAATCATCGTTAAAAATCCTGCTGGCATGTACTTCAATATTTATACAGTCATTGAAATCGCAAGGATCATTTCGATACATCCATAATCTAGTTGAATTTCCGTACTAGCTAAAGTTCTTATTTATTTATTTATTCGACAAAATCCACAGCTCTTATAACGAAAACATGTGAAACTTATAACTAAACCAACAGCCAATAACGTATTTACATTTTACATAATATTCCTAAAAACGACAGTCACCAAGCTTAAATACTTATTGTAACGTATGCTGTCTGTGTATAGTGTCACTCACACAGGCTCGGCACGCACTCTACACGTCCAATCTCGCCCAAGCATAGAGTAGCCCAAGCACAGAACACTATTACTCCCGAGAGCCCAAGGCTCTCGTGCTACTGACTGACGCGGTGCGCTCGAGACAGTGAATATTGTGTGTACTATTTATGTGTTTGTGTTTAGAAAGACTAATGTAGTGTAGATTATATTCATATAATATGTATATATTTATAAGTACATTATAATATATATACAAGGTATTTTGTAGATCACAAACACTACACTTATAATAATAATAATAATAACTTTATAACAATAAAACCCCTTCGTCCATGACGCTACGCAAAAGTGACGGAACTCATTAGAAACTAGAGTTGCGGACTGATTGGAACTCTGACTCGTCCACGACGCTACTGGAATTTCCTGAAACTCAGTCACTCAGTACACGATTTTATGTAAACAAAGTTTTGAAAACGAAAATAATTAACATGACTAGTGATAATTCGAGCGATGACATGGAATTATTACTTCTCCAGTCACATAGACGTCAGAATCACTTATAATTACTTTTTATTCGTTCATTTTTCAACAGTTTCTCGAAACCAGTCGCCTGGCGACCAGCATGTCGAGTCGCCAGGAGACTAGTTACAAACGCGTTCCTTTTGAGTAGCGTCGTGGACGGATGCGCATTGAAATACTAGTGCTATCGCAGTCAGGCTACTCATAAGCGACTTCAGTTTCAGTCGCGTTTCTTTTGAGTCGCGCCGTGGACGTAGGGGCTGAAAGCTGTAGGTATATAAATATTAACACAATTATTATACCATATACCTACATAAACCATGCCTGATGTGTTCCAATGTGATGTGTGATAGGATGACCAAGAAAGAACTAACGGACGACAAATAAGCAATTAGCTATTCAATAGACGCCTCACGATCATTTTGGACGGGAGAGTCATCATTCGAGCTCATTTAGTAAGTCACACTACAAAGATCTAATGCGAAATGCCGTATTATCCACATTATGTATGAGATTCCATTTAAAAGGAAGATACGCTAATAAAGCACATTGTTGTACTATTAACCCCTTCGTCCATGACGCTACGCAAAAGTGACGAACTCATTAGAAACTAGAGTTGCAGACTGATTGGAAACTCTGACTCGTCCACGACGACGCTACTGGAATTTCCTGAAACTCAGTCACTCAGTACAAAATTGTATGTTAGCCCCTTCGTCCATGACGCTACGCAAAAGTGACGGAACTCATTAGAAACTAGAGTTGCGGACTGATTGGAAACTCTGACTCGTCCACGGCGCTACTGGAATTTCCCGAAACTCAGTCACTCAGTACACGATTTTATGTAAACAAAGTTTTGAAAACGAAAATAATTAACATGACTAGTGATAATTCGAGCGATGATATGGAATTATTACTTCTCCAGTCACATAGACTTCAGAATCACTTATAATTACTTTTTATTCGTTCATTTTTCAACAGTTTCTCGAAACCAGTCGCCTGGCGACCAGCATGTCGAGTCGCCAGGAGACTAGTTACAAACGCGTTCCTTTTGAGTAGCGCCGTGGACGGACGCGCATTGAAATACTAGTGCTATCGCAGTCAGGCTACTCATAAGTGACTACAGTTTCAGTCGCGTTCCTTTTGAGTAGCGCCGTGGACGAAGGGGCTAAGTAAACAAAGTTTTGATAACGAAAATAATTAACATGACTAGTGATAATTCGAGCGATGACATGGAATTATTACTTCTCCAGTCACATAGACGTCAGAATCACTTATAATTACTTTTTATTCGTTAATTTTTCAACAGTTTCTCTAAACCAGTCGCATGGCGACCAGCATGTCGAGTCGCCAGGTGACTAGTTACAAACGCGTTCCTTTTGAGTAGCGTCGTGGACAAGCCGCCATTGAAATACTAGTGCTATCGCAGTCAGGCTACTCATAAGTGACTACAGTTTCAGTCGCGTTCCTATTGAGTCGCTCCGTGGACGAAGGGGCTTAGCCGTAGTCGTAGACAGAGTATAGCACTACGGCCGTAGTGGACACTGGTTGTAGCATGGCAGCACATGAAAAATTATAGGTTAATCAAAACCAATCATGCCAAATTCAATAAATGTCAGTGTTACTTGTCATGTGAAAATAAAGTCAAAATCAGCAATACCCAATTATACGCAGAGAGCGCGAGCAGTGAAGGAAAATATTTATTTACTTACGCTGCGAAAGAGATATTTTTTGTGATTACTTCCTAATTACTAATAGGCGACTTATTTCTGAATAACATGGCTGCAACAGTACCTGCCGATAGAAACGAGGAGCGCCGTCGCAGGGTAAGATATTCATTCGAAATTTAATTACATCGTAATAAATTCATCTATGATTCATTCGGTTTTTGCGTATATCACTCCTGCGACAATAATTAAGCTAATTCAGGTTTATTAGAAATTGCAAACCAGTTATTTGACCGGTGTTCGTCTTACAAACAGGCCTGTCCTATTTCTAAATGTCAACCGCATTCTGTTTATTGATCTGCCTAGAGAAAAACAAGGGAATTTTCCAGACATTTCTAGATCGAAACTTTGACAAAGAAAAGGTCGATGACCTTTTCTGGTACTAAATATTGTTTGTTACCTGGATCATAATTATTTTCTTGTTAAATTGTAGGTTTACTTATATTTGTCCAGTCTGGTTTTGTAGGCAAACAACAAGACAAGAGGTTGTTGTGCATTGGTTACCTACATAAGCCTATATTTACCTTTGTTTGAGTACCTCATCTAACTCTATTAGACTTCTACCTAATGATATCTGTATATATAAAAGAACAAGGCCTAATTCCACGATCAACGCACAGCCCAAACTGCTGAAGCTATAAAGCTGAAATTTGGACAGTAGCTGCCTTATTATGTATATAAAAAAACTTTATTACATCTCAGAATGGTGAAGGGAAACATCATGAGGAAACCTTTGGATTTGTCAGCTCCACTGATAATGACCATGCATTTCCTGTGGTTCTAAATAATTTCCCAGACAGTACAGCATCCTTTATGTGAGTATAAAAAGTTCCACCTGATGCTGTATAAATCCAAAATAGATGTAATAAGGTATTTTTTATATCCACCATGTATCAAGTTTTAAGAATAGAATAGAATATATATTTATTTTCTTACAAAACCTACAACCTATAACATGACCTACAAACTAATTAAGAATAAACAAAACAAATAGATAAAAACACCTAGGTGTATTTTATTACCCACAATGTCAAATACTGCCTAACAAAAGCATTCTCTACATTCCTAATTGGTTTAGGGAATGTGTATGGATTCCTATATCAAAACCCACCTAATTTTGTTCATTGCCATTTGAACATTAACTATTGTACCTTAGCCCCACCATGTACATCTGTAAAACTGCACTTGAAAGCAAAACTCTTCAAGTCTATTCAATTTTTCATTAGAGCTGTATTAGGTCTTAAGGAGCTCTCCTCTTTATTCTTTTGAAGGATGTGGTTGGATTGATTAGATCTTTGGCGAGTTCATTCGGGTGAAGTTCTATTCGTTTGGCGTAGGATTTTATTTTGTTGGTTTTATCCTCTCTCACTCAAGATTGATAATGTAATAATTGTATCATCAACAACCTGTAGAAGTCCACTGCTGGACATAGGCCTCCCCCAAAGAGTTCCACGACGAACGGTGTTGAGCCCTTTCCATGGGCCTTCCAACACTGCGTCGCCCGGTTCGTGGTCGCCATTCGAGTATCTTTACTCCCCAACGGTTATCGGTTCTGCGAGCTATACGGCCTGCCCACTGCCACTTCAACTTGCTAATTCTGAGAGCTATGTCGGTGACCTTGGTTCTTCTACGGATTTCCTCATTTCGGATATTATCACGTAGTGAAACTCGGAGCATAGCTCTCTCCATAGCCCGTTGCGCGACTTGGAGCTTGTATGAATAATTGTATGTATTTTATATATCACAGGTTCTGCTTGGGCCTCTTCCACCCACCTTCCTTCGCACAGACGGAACACCAGACAGCGCGGTATCTGATGACGCTGATTACCAAGCCGCGTTGGCATTACAGCAGCAGTTATGTGGCGCCACTGTGAGTACTACTCGCGCAATATGACTCAGTTTTTTTACTATGTTACTTACAAGGTAACATTCATTTCATGCTAGGAGATTTGGTAACATTTCTAACCGACAGCTGCATTTGCCATCTAGCACCAATTATGATGCCCGTGGTGGCCCCGGCTGAAGAATAGGCCCCTCCATTTCTACCCGTGCATGTCGTAAGAGGGGCGACTAAGGGTAACAAAGCTAGGTGATGGGCGGCAGCGTTCCCTATCAACAACAAGAGCTTCTGCGCTCGCCAACCCGCATGCCCAGTGTGGCAAGTTTGGGCAAATCACCCCTAATTATTGTTTCTGGTAATCTATAGGGGAGACTTATGTTCAGCGGTGGACGTCCTACGGCTGGAATGATGATGATTAATTATGTGGAATCACTGTAAGTATAATCGCGCAATATGACACGATTTCAGCTAACATTATGTCAACAACAGATGTCGGTAGACATGGACGCAGAGCATGGACGAGGACAGCACAAAATAGAAATGTTTGGAAGGGGTTGGAGGAGGCCTTTGCCAGAGGGCACACAGATTGCGAAACATAGAAAACAAACACAATATACATTATAAACCTAACTGACAGAATCTGAAAAGAGGCTAAAATAAAATAAAGATGTCGGTAAAAGAATCAGTGTGGTGAATGGTGATTAGACGCTCCTTTCGTGCATAATACTATGTATGTGAAATAGGTTGTATAATTTTATTAGCGCTGTAGCAGCCACTTTAGTAGCGTTTCATTTATTTAAATAAATAACTACTTAAAACAAATATGCAAAATAGCCGCTTAAATAGCGTTTCTTTAGAGTATTTTTATTACCTTCATACTTTCATAATTGTGTAAAATGCAATGGACTAGTATGCGGCCCAGAGGCTGATATATACTAAAACATAAACCAAGTAAACTGTTGTTTAGCCTAATATTATAAATGCGAAAGTTTGTGAGGATGTTTGGATGTT
Organism: Anticlea derivata; assembly: GCA_947579855.1. Classification (NCBI taxonomy): domain Eukaryota; kingdom Metazoa; phylum Arthropoda; class Insecta; order Lepidoptera; family Geometridae; genus Anticlea; species Anticlea derivata. The sequence goes on along the minus strand of OX388276.1, from coordinate 8,594,940 downwards.
TGTTGTTAAATCACGCCGTAACGGCTCAACCGATTTCGTTGAAAATGGAATAGATAAAGTTCTAGAATAGCATATAGGTAGGTTATTTTTTATGTAGGTACCGCGAGCGAAGCCGCGGCCGGGAAAGCTAGTGTTATCTAACCACTAATGCCAAAATGGCTTTTTTTCATGGAAAATGGATTTTTCGTGTGTTAATAGAATAGAATAGAATATAACTTTATTGTACACCAAAAGAAAATACACAATCAAGGAAATAAAAAAATAAAAAAATAATAGTGTGACAATGGGCGGCCTTATCGCTAAAAGCGATCTCTACCAGGCAACATTTGGATGGACAGGATATACAAAGTAGAAGAGGACGGTGGCGCACATAATAATAATAAGTGAAATAAAACTTATAATTTAAAACTACAAACCCTACATACTAATATCATAAATGTATAGATAAGATATATAAAATATACATAATAAATATATAATATATAAATAAATAAATTTAGATAGGTATATAGATAGGTATATATAATATGACATGTATAAATGATGGTAGGTGCCGCCAGCGGGTCCGCCTCTTACTGCGAGGCTTAGCATCACGATAGCGCAGGCGAAACTCGTCAAGAACTATGGTAAGTCAGCATTTTTGTTTATTTATAGTATGTATACTATCCCGGGGGTTATTCTATGAACAAAAAAATATAAAACTTTCAATAAAACAGTTTTTTCAGCAAAACTTGTTTTTTGTCTTTTTATCATCTTAATAACTCATGGCAAGTTCAGAATCAAGATTCATCATCATCATCAGCCTGATGAAGTCCACTGCTGAACATAGGCCTCCCCCAAAGAGTGCCACGACGAACGATCTTGAGCCTTCTCCATCCACCGACTTCCCGCAACCCTCACAATGTCGTCGGTCCATCGGGTGGCCTTCCAACTCTGCGTCGTCCGGTTCGTGGTCGCCACTCGAGAACCTTTGTTCTCCAACGGTTATCAGGTCTGCGAGCTATATCGGTGACCTTGGTTCTTCTACGGATTTCCTCATTTCGGATTCTATCACGCAGCGAAACTCCGAGCATAGCTCTCTCCATAGCCCGTTGAGCGACTTTGAGCTTGTATATGAGGCCAATAGTTAACGACCAAGTCTCAGTGCCTTATGTCATCACTGGCAACACGCACTGATTGTAGACTTTCGTCTTGAGGCTCTGCGGTATCTGTGACGAGAAGATATGACGAAGTTTCCCAAACGCTGCCCGACGAATCCGAGTTGGATTCGTCGGTTGACCTCATTGTCAAAGTTGGACCAACCTAGTTGAATTGTCTGACCCAAAAAGACATAGTGATCTACAACTTGAATGGTATCGTTCCCAACATTTACCGGTATGTGTGCGACATGAGCATTGTATATGATATTTGTCTATATATTCTTGCTCATGTTCATTTTAAGACCCACCTGTTGGGAGACGGTACTGAGGTCTCTGAGCATTGCGCCAAGGTCCTCCAGCGATTCTGCCATTATTACTATATCATCGGCGAATCGAAAGTGAGTGATGTATTCGCCATTGATCGGAATCAAGATTAATATCTAAAAACTCATCAGCTAAATAATTGAGTTTGAACTGTTTTGACCCCAAAACAGCTGATTTTTGCATAAAGTTTTCATTAACAAAATGTGGATAAGAAGAACAAACTTTATTGCCAATCGGATGGCTTAGGGATAGCACATATATTATTAATGACGTCATAGATAATATTTTACAGCTATTAAATTATAAGCAAAAAAATAAACGCGATGATCGTATAATTGCCTAGACATTCTCGCTCCAAAATATGCGAGAGACTGCCTGTAAGTCAGTTTCATTGACTTACCGTGTTGTTACAGGCCTGACTCGCATGGACCCGTACGTGCGGCTCCGCGTCGGGCACTGCATCTACGAGACCCACACGGACCCCAGCGGAGGCAAGACTCCCAGGTGGAACAAGGTTATCCACTGGTAAGAACCGTCAGAGATCAAATCAAAGTGTGTTTATTTCAATAAAATCACTAGGATCACTTTGAAACGTCTTAGAAACTAGGTGAAGCTACGCCTGTTCCTCGCGCCCCAAGCCTAGAAGAATCAGGCAACAAACACGGCGCGCGTGCCTATCCTTTATTTTTCGTCATATCCTCTCGTCGCAGATACCGCCTCAAGACGAAAGTCTACAATCAGTGATGACTTGTGGAACTGAGACTTGGTCGTTAACTATAGGCCTCATATACAAGCTCAAAGTCGCGCAACGAGCTATGGAGAGAGCTACGCTCGGAGTTTCACTAGGTACGTGATAAGATCCGAAATGAGGAAATCCGTAGAAGAACCAAGGTCACCGACATAGCTCTCAGAATTAGCAAGTTGAAGTGTCAGAGGTCGCGGGTTCGATTCCCGCTCTGGACAAACATTTGTGTGATTAACACATATGTTTGTTCTGTGTCTGGGTGTTAAATATATATCTATTATGTATATCAATCTCTGGTACCCATAGTACAGGCTATGCCTAGTTTGGGATCAGTTGACCGTGTGTGATATGTCCGGAATATTTATTTATTAATTATTTATATTATTTTAATGGTGCTTTTAGCCTGCTGCCACCCGGCGTGAACTCGATATACCTGGAGATATTCGACGAGTGCTCCTTCACGATGGACGAGCTCATCGCGTGGACGAACATTACCATACCACCAGCGGTTCTAAACGTAAGTACCTACCACAATACACTATGGTGTAGTATACAAGGTGATTCATTACATGTATACCATCCCGAAAGGGGCATATTCTATCAACGAAAAGAAAGAATGTCACCAAAAACAATAATTTCAACAAAAAAAAACTATTTTTTTTCACTTCATCATCATCATCATCATTTCAGCCGTACGACATCCACTGCTGAACATGGCCTCCCCCACAGACAGAGCGAATTCCTATCATGTGGGGGGATTTGCCCATACTCACCACGCTGGGCATGCGGGTTGGCGAGCGCAGTTATAGCTATCGTTGTAAAAATGAGGGACGCTGCTGCCCATCCCCCCGCTTTTTTCCCTTAGTCGCCTCTTACGACATCCGCGGATAGGTAGATATGGAGGGGCCTATTCTTTAGCCGGGGCCACCACGGCAAAACTTTTTTCACTTAACTTTCTCAAATTAGCTGAAGCTGAGGGCGCAAGCTAGTAATCTATAGTTAAACAACTTTTGGCTTCTTTTTAACACTTTAACTGAATTATTTTGTCCCCTTCTAGGGAGAGACACACGAAGACTGGTACCCCCTGAACGGAAAGCAAGGGGACGGCGTGGAAGGGATGATCAACCTCGTCCTCAGTTACTCTGTGAGTATTAGATATTAATTAATAATTAAGCGATAAGTAAGGTTGCCAGAGCTCTTTAGGGGGTTCGGGGTCGGCAACGCGTGCGTGATGCCTCTGGCATTGCAAGCGCTCATAGGCTACGGTAACCGCTTACCAACAGGTGGGCCGTATGCTTGTTTGCCACCTCAGTAGTATAAAAAACAAAAAAAAAAATAGAATATGGCGCGCAACACAAGCTGTTTATTATATTTATAGCGATAACCCACGGTTAGGGTATACCTCATCATCAACAACCTGAAGAAGTCCACTGCTGGACATAGGCCACGAACCGGGCGACGCAGTGTTGGAAGGCCCCCACCCGATGGACCGATGATATTGTAAAGGTTGCGGGAAGTCGGTGGATGGAAAGGACTCAAGACCGTTCGTCGTGGAACTCTTTGGGGGGGCCTATGTCCAGCAGTGGACTTCTACAGGTTGTTGGTGATGATGATAATTAATAAATAAATAAATATTCCGGACATATCGCACACGGTCAACTGATCCCAAACTAGGCATAGCCTGTACTATGGGTACCAGAGACTGATATACATAATAGATATATATTTAACACCCAGACACAGAACAAACATCTGTGTTAGTCACAAATGTTTGTCCAGTGCGGGAATCGAACCCGCGACCTCTTATTTTATTTTATTTTTATTTATTTATTATTTTTGTGTCTGCAGGTGGGTCCGGCGCACGTGGCCCCGTACCCTCAGATGATGGTGATCCCCAGCACCGGCATGGGCTACGCGGCCATGCCCATGTACGCGGCGCCGCAGCCGCTGCAGCCGATGCAGCCGCCGCAGCCGCCGCAGCAGCCGCCCATCACCGCCGAACAGCTGCAGCAGGTGTGTGCGACATTAGCCGTACCATCAACTTTAAGATTTGGTTGAGGCGGTGACTTAATAATAAAAGAGACATTTATTTTTCACTCACAAAAAGGTTATTTTCAAAAGAAAATCAGACATGGCACACCGCTTGCGTGACGTATACGGTTTACGTGCACGTACGTCACGCAAACGGCGTGCCATGTCTGATAAAGTTTCGGACATTACAACGTAATGGTACGTCCGCGTGCACGTTCACTCCTACGAGTACGGATCCGGTGTGTTTCGACCTTTATTCAGCTTCAAGATTTGGTTTGAACACCTGAGCCGAGCCGAAAATATAATAAGAGCTTATTGTCCCTGAACCCGATAGAATAACTGAATTAACTTAAATACATGTCATATACTCAAATGTTGATGCAAATACCTATTAATTTAGTAACTATACTTTCAGATTGAAGAAATGTTCCCGAGTATGGACAAGGAGGTCATCCGGTCTGTCCTCGAAGCCAATCGAGGAAACAAAGACGCCACCATCAATTCGCTTCTGCAAATGTCTGAATAGATAAGCTGTTTGTATTACGCATCAAGCTTTCTAAAGAACCTCGTCCATTACATCGTGCAAACACTGTCAAAACGCACGAAATAGCCTACACACTTTCACAATAACTCCCAAAAACATTAAAATAGATTTTATTTTAATGTTCTCAGCACGTCGATTATAATGGGCCCTGTTCTCGCGTTATTTGTGCATGCACCATATATGGGGCATTTTGAGGTACTAACAGTATGTGCGTGCACTATATGACACAAGTCCAAACAAGTTTATGGGCTTGTAAACCTTAACGCGTGTGGAATCGACCATTTTTGGTCGATACACGCGTGTGCATAAATCCACAAAATGTGGGTGCGCGTAAGTAGTAGTGTATGTTATTTTTTTTTGTGCTTTGTCAAATAAACCTTTTCTATTATATTCTATTGGTAGTAGATTCCTAATTCTTGCACAAGGAACGCGTCACTTTCACGTGTTAAGCTTACAAGCCTATAAATTTGTTTGGACTCGTGCCCCTTACATGGTGCACGCACGTACCGTAAGTACATCAAAATGCCCTATATAAGGGACATGCACAGATAATGTGTTAAGCTTTTATTTCATTATACTACGATAAGTTACACATATTAATGTTATATAAATTTTACTGATGCAACAAATTAATCACAGCCATTAAGAAAACTAGCATTTGTATGTTTATCGTAGTCTAATGGGATTTAAATCATCATAAATCAATAATGCCTAAACATGTATAGGATTTACGAATCATTTAAAATGCTATTTTGTACTACTTGTAGCAAGCGTTCCTATACATATTTTGTAATATAATATTTTACCTACATATAAATCTATGACATAATATCATTTTAGTCTATGAAATTTATGTAATTCTAATTCTAATTCTAATCGGGGGTGGTTAGACCTGCACTGACTTCCCGCTGTGGGGTGTTTTGTGCATTGTCCCCCTATGCTAACCCTACCCCAGCCAGCCCAGCTCCTTAAAATAGCGAAGCAGGACTTTATGTAATGCACTTTATAAAAAAAAAATTATGTAATTATATTACCAACGAAATTTGTTGTGCTCATTCCGATAAATTTACTTTGTAGTTTTAAGGGGTGGAAGATTTGTGAACAACAAAAATGTTGAGATTATTTGTCACGATATCTCTCAATTATTTCTCATTGTATATTATAATAATTTAAGTCAGTATTTCTGAGAAAAAAATACAATGTAATCATTTTAAAAATACATAATAAACAGTTTAGCTATCTAAAGACCGTTGCAAACGATCTATAGATAGTGCTACTGATGCAGATCACTACTATTTATCTCAGTACTAGATGATAGCTTTTGTAAGTATAAATTAGTAAAAGGTGCTTTTCAATATGTATATACACTCAAAAGAAGTTACATCTCTTTTATTTTGCTCAAATGAATTATTTCTGGCAACAAATTGATGTCGAATGTTGCCATTATATTCCAATATGCACACTGCTGAATGTTTACGGTGAACGCCGACAGACAGAGTGGCGGCGAAGCGACTGAGGCCTAAAATTAAAACACAACCTTATTTACTTTTAGAAATAGCTGAAACTACTTACATCGTGAAGAAATCGGCATGTCCTAGAACCTAAAAGACGAAAAAACTTTAATTCTTTCACCAAACTGACTCTTTCATATACCATATACCTCAATATGGTCACACCAGTGGCCAGGAAAGAATCAGTAACACGACAAGCAAACATTGTTTACCAACTAAGTCGCTTCGTCGCCACTCCATCCATAGGCGCTTACCCGATACAGTATTCCTAGCACTACAAATTGCGAATCGCTTTGCTATTTTAAGTGTTAGGACGAGACTGCACAGTAATATCACAATTAGTGCAAACGAGGCACGAACATAATTAGCTCCCTTATAAACGCTAGTTGTGCACGAAAGGAACCTCTAACAGGCGCACTTTAATCCTTTCCCTGCACTGATTCTTTCATCAACAGTCACAGGCCCTTTTCAGGGCCAACATACCTGAACCTGGTCACTGACCTAATACAGGATGACCAAGAAGGAATCAGTGAGACGACAAGTAGAAGAAGAAGCACTGTTTAAAATTATTAATGTCTCTGTTTCTCATTATGTAACAGTAAGAGGTGGCAATACTTAAAGCATTGTTTATTTGACACATTTTTATAAGTAGAGCCAAAGTATGGCTCTTGGCTGAGGTTTAGTAACTATTTTTTAATCTGTGATAACTTCGCTGTTATTTAGTCCGTGGCTTTACCACAGAATGACTAATAGTATTAAGCGAGGTTTTAGGCATCATTTTGGAGAAAATCCATTTTAAAAAATTGGTTATTTGATTACTAGAAAGTGAATGATTATCGTTTCGATTCCTCTACAGGCTGATGATGATGAGTAAAACCCGTTTTTCAAAATGTCTGGTTGGTTACTTTTTAAATGTTGTATTTTCAAGGGGGTCTAAACTCACCACGGCTTGTTTAGTGATCGTGCCAAATGATTTGCCATCGCAACTTGCTTAAATTATATTATTGTTGTATTTATTTGTAATTTTACAATGTATTAATAAATAATTATTACACATGTTTGTATTTTATTCTTGCTCTTGCGTAGTTTTTAGGTTTACCTTCTACGTAGTGTTATATACAAAGTGATTCATAACATGTATACCATCCCGAAAAGGGGTTATTCTATCAACAAAAATAAATAATATTAGCGAAAAAAACCATCAGTATCTTCATTTTTTTTTTTCACAAACTTTCTCAAATTAACTGTTTTTGGTATTTTTATCATCTTTAAAACTAATACCTAAACGAACAAGAAGTTCGGAATCAAGATTGCTACCTAAAACAGCTGATTTATTGAGTTTGAACTGATTTGACCCCAAAGCAACTGATTTTCGCATAGAGTTTTTTCAATGAAAAATGTCGAATTTCCGAAAGTCGTAGAAAAACTTTATCGCTAATTGCATCTAGAATAAGCCCCTTTCGGGATGGAATACATATTATGAATGACCTTGTATAGGTACTACTTGTTGTTCCTACTAATGTCACCAAAAATCTACTACATTATCTTTGGTAGTAGTAATCGTGTGTATTATCCACTAACCTCCGCAACGGCTGAACCCACAGCAAAGACAGGCTAATTTTTGAGCGAAGCCACGGGCTGATTCTATAGTACGTTAAACAATCATGACCGAAGGTGTTTAAATCATCAGTGATTATTTCATAGGCCGGGGCCACCATACCTCAACCTGCTCACTGACATAATGCAGGATGACCATGAAAGTATCAGTGACAAGATAAGCAATTAAGTGTAGTAGATTGAAGTGAGCATCATAGAGGCTCCGAAAGACAAAAAAAATGAAAAAACCATATTAGATAAGATCATTTTATTCTTAATCTATTTCAAAACTTTCTTTTTCTTTCCCTCTAGAATATTCCCCCTCGCTTTAACATTCTCCGCTTTCCTTTTAATAGTGCTAATTTTTCCTATAAAGTTCTTGAACCTATCATCTTTCTTCATAAGTGTTTTGTTCACTTTCCTAAGTCCGTCTTTGATAGAGGCGTCAATGTTGTCGGGTTGGAGTCTGGCTAGCGGTTCGTCTTTCTTCATTTGTGCTTGGATTTCTTGGATTTTGGCGAGCTTGGCTTTTTTGGCGGCTTTCACGCTTTTCAGGCGCATTTCTTCTAGGCTGTAAACAGATGACGTGATAAGTGACAGCCCATACATACATACGGGGTAGGCAGAGACCACGGCTTTCCACTTGTATCCTGACATACAGCGGAGAGAGTCGATCTTTTTTACTGCTCCTTGAGCGAATGTGGCAGGACGCTAATAAATAATCAATGCTATTCTAATTAGATATGACAATTTGTAATTATTTGACGTTATGATGGATTGACCATTTTCTATTTACTTTTTATCAGTTTTGACATTATGTAATTTGAATTTATTAATTGAAGATTTTTTATTTTATGTTTATTGTGTCTTAACAAGTATCTATGAATTTAAATTAAACTTTTAAAATGTATAATTAATAATATACAAGGTGATTCATAACATGTATTCCATCTTTAAAGGGTAACCCCCTTTAAAGATGGAATACATTCTATCAACGAAAATAAATAATTTTAGCGAAAAAAAACTTAAATATTTAAAAAAAATCACATCTTTAGAACTAATAACTAAACGTACAAGAAGTTCGGAATCTCTTGATTTGCTACCGAAAACAGCTGATTCATTGAGTTTGACCTGATTTGACCCCAAAACAGCTGATTTTCGCATAGAGTTTTTTCAATGAAAAATGTCCAAGTTCCAAAAGTTCCAAGTGCTCGTCGGTTTAGGGTACTCTACCTACAGCCCATAAAATAGACAAAATATGACCGATGAACTGATCTAGCTGCCTAAAACATACCAGCGTTGCTCACTAGCTCATCAAAGTTCAGTGAGGATGTTTGTTGTTCAATCACGCCGTAACGACTCAACCGATTTCGTTGCAACTTGGAATGGATAAAGTTCTTTACCTAGATTAGCATTTAGGCTACTTTTTAGTATGTACTACACGAGCGAGGCCGCGAGCGGAAGCTAGTTTATAATATTAGTAGGATTACAAATTCAATATTGCTGCGCTCATAGTCTACGGTAACGGGGTCGGCAACGCGTGCGCGATGCCTCTGATATTGCAATCGCTCATAGGCTACGGTAACCGCTTACCAACAGGGGGCCGCATGCAAATTTGCCACCTTAGTTGTAAAAAAAAACCGCTTACCAACAGGTGGGCCGTATGCATGTTTCTCACCTAAGTAGTAAAAAAAATGGTGGGCAGGGCAACTCACCCCACTTCCATCATCTCAGGGTCCACGCCAGCCTGCAGCCACCTCTTGTGCCGGTAGTTCTTCTTCCTCTGGTCGAACTCCTCGTTGTCCAGCTGGGCCTCCTGCTCCCTCCGCGTCACGCTGACTGTCGTGAACACCTTCACTGCTTCATCATCTGCAAGTGAAATTACTTTTTTGAAAACCGAAGCAAAAATCAAGCCACCTAAAAATTATTTATTTATTAAAATAGGATCGACAACAGCACGTGTATCCAACATTCATTATGAACTAAACTACCTATAAGCACATTATAGGCGAACACAGCACAATAGGTAAGGACAATTTGACATGCCAAACAAACCTAAGTAAGTAAAAGTTTATTACTAACTTTGAAACAGAAAATAATAGAAAGCTACACTAACCCTGTGTAAGAAAGGCTTTATTTTATTTGGATAAAAATAAATTTTCATTCAAGAAAGTTTTAAAGGTTTTCAGTTTTTAATTTTTTTTTTCTAATATTTTTAATTCTATGTTGATGAAAAATCGCCGCTTGGCTTAGGTCCCAAGAGACTATTTTCTAAGCTGTGAAAACTGCGCGCTTATTTAGTCCGTGACTTTACCACAGAATTTTTTTCTTATTAGTTTGTGCCGTTCTTGTGTGTGACCAAAATAAATGTATTTTCTTTCTTTATTTATTTATTTCTAGTTACCGTCAATTTTGAACTCCGTCAGCTTAGTGCCAATCTTCTCTTCAATCTCGCCGAGCCTCAGGATGTCGTATGGAGTGATCAGGGATATCGCCATGCCACTGCGGCCAGCCCGAGCTGTTCTGCCTACCCTTTAATAAACGAATTCAAAGGTCTTTATGACAGAAATAAACTGAATGGTTCAGTAGCTATAAAAAGACCAAAATTCCTCAATTTTTTTTATTCATGTCAACTTTATTTATTTCACAAAAGCCGTTAGCATTCCAAATTTCAGAATTGTGAGGTAACTAGACATACAAAGATTAGCCATTCATGCCATATATTTTTAATGCATTGAAACTAGATTTTTATACGGCACTACAAGCTCACAGACCCTAAAAGTAGTTGTAAATTTCAACTTGATACATTTAGCCGTTTCTGAGAAAAAGGGTCTTTACAGACAGACAGACGGACGACAAAGTGATTCTATAAGGGTTCCTTTTTTTCAAGTGAATTACGGAATCCTAAAAATAAAGAGGTCAGAATGCCTGATATATAAAATATTATTTATACCCTTTTCAGGGTCACAATGCCCATTTTAGTTTACAGGGTCTAATTGGTCAAAACGCCTCTTATCCTACTAATATTATAAATGCGAAAGTTTGTGAGGATGTTTGGATATTTAGATGTTTGTTTGTTTGATGTTTGTTGTTCAATCACGCCCAAACGGCCGAACGGATTTGGATGAAATTTGGCACAGAGATAGATTATAGTCTGTAACAGCATTTTAGCTTATTACGTAGGTACCACGCGAACGGAGGCTGGTGTAAAACATTATTAACTCACCGGTGGATGTACTCGTTGGGCTCGAGCGGCAGCTTGTGGTTGATGACCAGGTCCACACTGGGTATGTCGAGGCCCCGGGCCGCGACCCCGGTGCCCACGAGGGTGCACTTGAGGTTGGAGCGGAACTGCGCCAGCGCTGCGGTGCGCTCCCGCTGCCGCATGTAGCCGTGCAGGCAGACATTGTCCATGGATATGGCGTTCAGCATCATCGAGAGGACCTGGCATTCTCTGAGGTACGAGAAATTTAAAAAGATGAATTAAAAGCCAAAGTAATAAATTGAAGAAAAAAAGCATTTTATTAATGATCTCTTTGGGGGAGACCTATGTTAATGAAAAATACAAAAATTGTAAATAGATAATAAATGTACATAATTTATTATCTATACAAGTTATGGCGACGGCAACATTGTGCTTCTCGCCCTCTCTCTCTCTCATAACATGTGTAAGGAAGTGCATTTGCTCCAATAAACAATAACTCAAATTTATGTATTTTGTTGGTTTCATAACACCTACGTGGTGGTCATCTAATTAGAAACACCTACCTGGGTTTATATTTTTATTGCAAATTCCCTTTCGAACTAATTTTTAACGTATCATTAAGTGTTCCTACGTATTAAAATCGATGTATCGGACATTATATTGCATTGTTATACCATTTTAATAACAGAAAACAACGGTTGTTTTTCTAAAATTGAAAGTTATATTAATAACAAAATAAAAAACGAGATACAAACCGGACAACTAATTAGAAACACCAAAAAAATCATTACTTCAATCATTTTTAATTTGAACAAAACCCCAATAGTTTTGAAAAATACTAAAAATACTACATCCTTAGACAATTAGTATTTGGTAGGGTAGCCTTTATTATCAATAACAGCTTTGCAGCGACGCGGCATTGATTCAATCAATTTATAACAAGTTTCTACAGGAATACTTCTCCAAGCGTCTTCAAATGCACTGTTAAGTCCATGAATATTAGTAACGTGTTTCTGCGACAGGTTGGTCTTTATAGTGTGCCACAAATTTTCTATGGGATTTAAATCCGGACTATTGGCAGGCCACTCTAATACTGTCACGGATTGTTCTGTAAGAAACGCTTTAACGCTGCGTGCTGTGTGCTTTGGGTCGTTGTCATGCTGAAATATCCAAGTTACTGGCAAATTTTCCTCGGAATATGGAATCATTGTCTCTTCCAAGATCTTTTTGTATTGATATTGATCCATTTGCCCTTCAATCTTTCTCACGGGACCAATCCCGTACCCTGAGAAACATCCCCACACCATTACATTTCCACCACCGTGCTTAACTGTCTTTTAGTATACTTGTTATTCAAAGCCTCGTTTATTGGTCGTCGTACATATCGTTTTCCATCGGAATTAATCAAATTAATTTTAGTTTCATCTGAAAACAAAACTTTTTTCCATTGATGAATAGTCCAACTGCCATATTTGCGAGCGAATGCTAGACGATTTTCTCTATGTTGCCTGGTTAGTAGTGGTACTTTTCTAGCGATCCTTCCTAACAATTTTCCTTCAACCAACCGTCTACGAACTAGTTTAGTGGACACGTGTCGAGGATCGTCTTCTGAAAATACCTCTTTTCTTATAACATTGGATCCTTTAAAGGGGTCCGCCTTAGCTAATCGAAGCATAAGCCTGTCTTCTTGAACTGTAGTCTTCCTGGGCCGAAGTTTTCTTGGCACGTTATCTGATGTTCCGTGTAGTTTGAAATGTGCGAGGGCGTTAAATATCATCTTTACGGAACATTCCAAATAATCGGCGATCTTTCTGTAACTCCATTTTTGTTTTAAATGAAAATTCATTATAATTTTTCTCATTGCTGCATCACAGCTCTTATTTTTACCCATTTTTAATAAAACAACAATAAATAGTAACTTTTCGTAATGAGTTAGACATGGCGGCAATATTTACAATGTGATTGACAATTGTGAGAACTGTATTTCAGTTTAAAAAATCCAATTTCGAACCAAGTCATACAATGTTTCTAATTAGTTGTCCATTCTGCCAGTCCTAACGATATTGATACTTTTTGTTTCACTGATATTTATTTTTATTGTCGTCTTGGTTGTCAAATATTATTGCTTGTAATTAAACTAGAGATATTAAAGTACATTGTAAAGTAGTGAAAAAAAAATTACCTCCTATTAAATGCTATAATAATGTTAGTTACTTTATAAAAATGTCAGGTGACTAGGTGTTTCTAATTAGATGACCACCACTGTATGTCCAGCAGTGGACTAATACAAGCTGATGATATTCGGAAATGCGTGCGTGATGTGAGCGGGTGATTTCCCAGGTTGACCGGTGGGCAATCGCCCCTTCTTAGTGTGAAGGTTATGTGAACTGATTTCGAGGCACTTGCTTTAATCCTTCACTTTTTCAGCCATACATCTACCTCATTGAGGGTGTTTTGCAGTATATAACATGATAATGATATTCTTACTTTTTAGTATCAGTGAAGACAATAATATGTGAGCTGGGCTTCGTCTCCCGGTACTTGCGCAGCGCCTGCACCAGGTAGACGTCGCGAGCGTACGCCGGACACACCGCGTAGCGCTGGTCCAGCGTCGATACTGTGAGTTGCGTGTCCGTTTCCGTCCATATCTTCAGTTTCTGAAAGCAACAATTTTTAAAAGATTTAGCTTAATTATTATTATTAATTCATTTATTTCAACAATGAAATTAATGAAAGCAACACTGGATTTAGCTTAAATTCAGCACTCTCACTACGCACCATACATATTATGAATCAGTCTCTATATGTGATTCATATTTTTTTTTTATACAACTTAGGTGGCAAACAAGCTTACGGCCCACCTGTTGGTAAGCGGTTACCGTAGCCTATAAGCGATTGCAATACCAGAGGCATCACGATCTTCTGTAAGGCGGAGGTACCTCACCAGGCTGTGCCCTACCTCCTCCAAATATTTATGCTAATGTTATCCCAAAAGGCACTTAATCTACACCCTATCTTACTACTATTATAAATGCGAATTTATTATCATAATATTATAATAAAAGACCATGTACCTATATATACTATACTTCATGCAAATAAAGCCATTCATTCATTCATAGAATCTACTCTTTAGAATAATTATGATATCTATTATATAAGCATACTGCCAATTACAGATTCTTACTTTATAACATAGAACTTTTTATAGTCGCAAAAACAACAGAAACGACCAAAGTACATACATATTAAAAAAATAAAGAAAGAAAAAAGGATACTGTTGAGATATAGTACGAATTTGGTGATCTGTGTGGGTATGTTTGTGTGTGTGTGGGTATGTTTGTGTGTGTGTGTGTATATTCTAATAACCTCCTGAATCACCTTGTAAGAATGAGAAGGAACACGCACGCACGCTCAAACACACTATGTCCAGCTGTGGACTTCTAGGCTGATGATGATGATAAATATTGTGCTCACATCTTTATTCAGCGCTATCAGCTTCGATTCTCTGACTTGATCCGTGATTGTGGCTGAGAAGAGAAGGTTCTGTCGTTTTGCAGGCAGCGCATTGAATATTGTCTCCAAATCGTCTTGGAATGATTCACTGAATAACCTGAAATATTTATCAAAAATTGTATTCAAGTTATGGCAAGTGAAATCACATACGTAGTTCTGACATCACAATAGGATTCCCTGTGTTGTGAGTTTCAGAAGCTCACAACACCCAGACCCGAAATAAGTATTGAAGATCATGCAAAAATTTGCACCGCAGCGGGAATCGAACCCGCACCCGCACGTGGTTTGGTCATGTAAAGAGGATGAACGAAACCTACGTGTACGTATTTTAGATACCTACGTGGATACTTGTGCGTACATAGGTATATATATCACTATAACTATGTAAACTATTTAAGTAGGTAAGTTATTTCTAAGTTTAGTTTAATTGTCACGCCTCACCATCTTTTTTGCACGCCCAGGATGACTGGTAGAAAATGCTTTAGCATTAAGTCCTCCTCACACTAAGTTTAAGTGTGAAAGTATAAATAAATAAATAAACGAAAGATTCTAGTATCTACTAGGTGGCAGAAACGTTTAGTGACCAAATCGATGACGTTTTGGAATAAGACAAGGTCAAGATTACTGGTAACCAATGAGCCAATTAAAGACACATGAAAGCAAAGCATGTCTCAGGGGGAGGCAACGTGCGCCTGATACCTCTGATATTGCAAGCATCCAAAGTCTATGGAAACTGGTCAACAGCAGGTGGCCCATTGCCACCTAGTTAAATAAAGTAAGTTAAGGCAGGCCTCATAGCTCAGTTCGTAGTAACTCTGCCTTCTGCGCTAGAGGTAGCGGGTTCGATTCCCGCACTGGACAAACATTTGTGACTAACACAGATGTTTGTTCTGTGTCTGGGTGTTAAATATTTATCTATTATGTATATCAGTCTCTGGTACCCATAGTACAGGCTATGCCTAGTTTGGGACCAGTTGACCGTGTGTGATATGTCCGGAATATTTATTTATTTATTTATCTGTTTGTCTGTTAAAAAAAGTTAAAAAAAGGTTCTAGAGAAAAATGGATTCAATTCTACTATGCTGCTTATTCATAAATAGATAATATTTCTAGAAATGTTACCTATCAGCCTCATCTAGCACCAAATATTTAATCTTCTTCAACGTGAAGGTATCGCAGCCGGTGATATGGTCAGCCAGCCGGCCGGGCATGGCAACAACTATGTGAGGTCTTTTTGCCAGCTTTAAGGATTCCTCCAGCTGGTCTGAACCCCCTGTGACTATACATACTCGCAGTCTAAGTGGCTGGCCAAGGATACTGAACTGGTCTGCTATCTGAAATTAATATAATTCATAATATTAGGCATTCATAATAACTGTTATTTTATCCAAGCTTTGTGTAATATTCATTTTCCTGTTACTTTTATATCACTCAACAGAGTGGTCGCCTAGAGGCTACAATAGAAGCCTTTGGAGACCAGCAGCCAGGTGGATGAGAAACATTATTGCCCTACCTGGATCCAAAAAGCGACAGGAATTGCAAGTAACCTAGAAGAACCTAGTCTGCTTAAACACAGATCAGGAGCCCAATTCTACTAATTCAATGGCTTCAAAATGACAATGGTTCAATGGCAAAATGGCCTCTTTTGGTATTCTGCTATCACAGTCGTATATCAATGGCAGTCATTGTGAACCAAATGAACCAATGAAATCAAAGAAACGAAGGTGCTAACAATCGAATAATAATGGTGCGATCATTATCATGCGTCAAGTCATTGAATTAGTAGAATTGAGGGCCTGGATGAGATTTTCTATTGTCTGGATTCCGCACAGTCCTGGAATAAGGGAGAAAACTTTTGCCCAAAAGTGGATTATGATGAGCTGCCGATATGGTGATGATGAATAAGCTAACCTGGACATACCTGATAAGCTAACTCATGTGTAGGTGTTAGAATTAAAGCAAATATGCCATATGGGTCTTCGGCTAAATGCTGTAGTATGGGCAGTGCAAATGCAAAAGTCTTCCCAGAACCTGTCTTAGCTGCACCAATGCAGTCTTCACCAGCTAGTATACTTGCTATACAGCCTTTTTGGATCGGTGTTGGATTCTTTATACCTGAAAAACATTATTGAACTAGTCAATGAAATTACAGGTACATGAGACTTAACAATGTATGTCACAGGGTGATGGACTCAATGTAATAGCATTGTGCACGAGCCTCTAAGAGGCGCACTTTAATCCTTTCACTACACTGATTCTTTCATAGGTCAAAAGCCTTTTTCAGGGCCACCATACTCAATGCAGGATGACCAAGAAAGAATCAGTGATATGACAAGCGAGCAAATAGCATGTGGACCACATCCTAGGTGTCACCGCAGCTGTATTACTCAAATGTTATTAAGTTGCTTAAAGATGACATAAGAAAACAACATATTGTGTTGACCTATCCACCACAACATGTTCTTTATAAGGGCAGCGAGATCAAATCAATGATAGTTAACAATTTTTAGGGTAATTTAGTCATGTTTGTATAATGACTCGTCGTCGCACTCTTTGGGGGAGGCCTATGTCCACTGGACAGAGTAACAGTGGACTTCTACTGGGTGATGTTAATAAATGATGTTAGTTGACTACTAATTTGGATCGAAACTTTAGATAGCGTATGTACTAAGCTTCGTCGATTGTAATGAATTTCAATAAACTAATATTAGTCTTCATTAAAAGACGTTCAATGATGAGATGTTGATTTTATAATCAAAATATCGGGATATATGAAAAATAAATAAATAAAATAGTAGCACAAGAAAACAATACCAACCAAGGGTAAACAGCTGTTTTATGAGCCAAGTTTTAACGCCCAGCTCCGTAAATTCCTTTCCATCGTTTTCGTCCATCATGATAATACACAAAATTGGTGTTCTATTGCTATTTAATTTATATTATGATTTGATAATTATTATTCCTATCCAAATTCAAAATAAAAAAGTAACCTAAATGTCAAATTGTCAACACAATTCCTAGGCACATGCGTCATGCGCATGCGACGACCGACAGCTGTTTTAGACGTCGTCGATAGCATCGTCAGTTCGTCACTTTATTGTGATTCTCTTTCGCACTACAGTGATTGCCTAAACTGATATCCTCTTTTCAAGCTGAAAGTAATGCAGTTGGCAAACTCGCTGTTCGTTGATCATTGACAATTGACAGCTATCGATTCGTTCGTTTACCCTCCACTTATTTTATGTTTGTTTCTTCTTGTTTCGATTGTCTTGTCACCGCTCGATACATAATGTAACTTACCAATGAGCTAATCAGTGCGTTTGTAAAACTAACAGGTACTTTTTTCTATTTGGTAAGGAGTCAAGGTCTTAGCGGCTTTATCCATTAACTTTACTTTAATTTAGCTATGATTAGATCGTTCTAAACACATTTGACTGCTTCGTAGTCAAATGTGTTTTTGAACGATTTCTCATACGTCATCATCTCGAAATCACGCAACTTGTGCGTGTTTCCTTCGGTTTTTATAATTTCGCTGCCGTCTATTATTTGAAATACCTGTGCTAATTAGCGTGTCTGGATGTAAAATAGTTCAACAGCCTCGTGAATCAGTTAAAAATTCACCGGTGAGTTTCGCATAAAGTTAAAAAGTTGTTCATTCATTTCACAGTTATCATTCTTGTGAATAAACGCGATGGCATCTATCTAAATGATTTAAATTAAATAGTTTGGTATTCTTCAGTGCAGTCTCTGCAGCACATACGTAAAATGAAGAGCTTTATGAATTCTATCGATTATTTAAAGCTTATTTTATAATATATTAGAACGATGCTACTGTAATAATGTTTATTCCGAATTCGAAAAGTACCTACCTACAAACCTTTAGTTATTTCCATTTATTTAGTTAGCTAAAAAAAATATCTACCTATGACTTTGTAGGTACTGTGTATGTTTAGCTTCCAATTTGTTCTTTTCAATTAAGTAGAACATAAAATGAGTTCATGTCTAAAGTCCTTATTTGTGAATGTGTAATGTCTAAGTAATTTTATAAGAGAGAGCTGGTGCATAATTTTTTTACGTAAAGATAAGATAATAAAAGCTGGAATGCCAAATGGCACAGCATGAAATTAAAAGTTCCAGAGATTTTTTTAAATATACTAGTAGTTACCCGTGTCTTCATCCGCATTCATAATAATTTTCACCCCATACTTTGCCCCCTTTAGGGATGATTTTACAAAAATGCTGATACACATATTTCTTTATTTCTTACCAAAAGCCTAAATATGAATTTTCGGATCTCTATCTTGAGGAATTATGGATTGCCCATACTATCTTTCAACCGCTATTTCACTCCCTTCAAGTTTTTTTTAGAGAGAAAAGATAGCCTATGTTCTTCACCAGGATATAATCTATCTCCTAGCCAAATTTCATTACAATATATTCAGCGGCTTAGTCGTCATGAGGTAAAAATCAAACAGAGTTACTTTCTCATTTATAAAATTAATATGAATATATTTTTAATAAAGTCAAGGTTATCTTGGCTTTACACCACATAAAAGGAAATTATTCCGCTACAATGTTGTTCCTTACAATGTAAGCTAATGCTAGTGCCAAGTTTCTACTTGGCTTGCCTCTAGAAATAGCCTATAATGTAAGGAACAAAATAGATAGGTATGAATTAAACAATATAGTACTGCGCAGTTTTCCTGATGTGACAATTATGCATTGTTTTAGAAAGGAATTGTTCTAATTATTGAGATATTTTATAAAGTTAAATAGTTTTTTATAAAGGGTTTAAAAAATATACAAAATTCTTAAAACTTGAATTTTGGACTCCATTGCTCTAATAAACTAACCTTAAACTATGCAGATCAAAAAGTTCACAGTGTCAGCTTATTTATGTACTGTTTACATTCATTTGTAAACAATGAATTAGAAATGGACAGTGACTTATTTAGTTAATGAGGTGAATAAACTTTTGTGTCACTATCAGAAAATGTAAGGTGAAGAGGGTAAAGAAGAATTTCCTGTGCTGCCATCATCAGAGGCAGCTATGGACTTAGGGAAAAAAGCTAGGGGATAGGCAGCAGCATCTCCTATTTTTACCCGACTGCCGAGAAGGTAGGAGGGTAATTTTTAACAACAGTTATTTAAGACCCCTGACGTAGAAAGATGTAAAGAATGATTGAAATAAAAAATAAATTGTTTGTTCCAGATAACTCCTCAAAATGGGCGTGTTCAGAACAGCGATATCTCTGGCCAATAAGGGAAAGGCGGGGTTGAGGACCAACGGAAAATACGTAAGTTCTATGACCCTTTTTTTTAGGGTTACTAAATAGGCCCCTCCATGACTACCCGTGGATACTACATGATATTGCCTGATTCTTCTAGGCTTGCTCGCGAAGAACAGGCATAGCTTCACCTAGTTTCTAAGACGTTTCAAAGTGATCCTAGTGATTTTATTGAAATAAACGCCTTTTGACTTTGGATGTCGTAAGAAGCGGGGGAAAAAAGCCAGGGGATGGGCAGCAGCGTTCCTCATCGACAATAGCTTTATCTGCGCCGGCCAAACTGCATGCCCAGCGTGGCGAGCATGGGCAAATCCCCCAAATGACTTTTTGGGTGCAGGCCGTACAAGATCGTATGAGGGAGGCCTATGTTCAGCAGTGGACATCCTACAGCTGAAATGATGATGATGATGATCATGTGATGCAGAGGAACAGAAATGTTGACCTTGATTTCCATTTATGAATAATCCCGTTAAATACCTATTGATCCTCGCGTAATACGCTATCTAAAGCTTACTTACCGATAACACGACAGTGGGTCGCAATTATGCACTTGGCAACAAATGCAGCCGGTCGCGTCACAGCACGATATAATAAGTAGTAGCTCGTACTGCCACCATCACGTGTTGGTACAATTAAAGGCATAGATGCGTCGGTAGTGTAGGTATGTGGGGAAGAGGTAGAACAAAGAAAAGATGGATGGATTGTGTGAAAGACGATATAGGTAAGAAAGGAGTGAATACTGACATGACGCTGATAGAGGTGAGTGGAAGATAAAAACGTGTTGTGCCGACCCCACATGAAGTGGCTTAAGGGCAGGGAGATGATAGTGATGATGATGCGTGGGTAGTTAACTGTAGCATAGATACATTGTGTTTACGGAAATCTATGGAAATCTCGTCTTAACCACGTAGACTTTCGTCTTGACGCTCTGCGATATCTGCGACGAGAAGATAATACGAAGTTTCCCAAACGCTGCCCATCCGAGTTGCATTCGTCGGTTGACCTCTTTGTCGAAGTGCACCTACCTAGTTGAATTGTCTGACCCAAATGGACGGTGGTCTACAATTTCAATAGTTTCGTTCCCAACACCGGGATGGTTGCGACATGAGCATTGGACATGATTTGTCTTACCCATTTTTATTTTAAGACCCCCCTCCCCCTGTTGAGCCATTGATAGAGACATTATTTATTTGCGACTAAAACACACATTTGCACAATATTTAACAACAAACAATGAAAGAAAAGAAAACATGAGAAAAAGCAATTGAAATAAAAATGGTGTGATGTGTGCTGCAGGAGCAAAATGGGCTCGGTTTAGCATCATGCCTACTGTTTCAACAGCAGATGCTGGTATTCTGCCGAAACCATTACCTACTCTACGTGTACGAGACGGTATTGAGGTCTTTGAGCATGGTCTAGTACTTAAGTATATTTTTAGGTCAGATAATTGCAGCGGGAATTGTGAAAAGGACAGATAGTACGCAGTAGCTACAATTATTATACACCAAAGGTATTGCGTTCCAGAACATTAGGTAGGCAAAATTATTCCACACTTGCCTTCACAAACATCATACCAGTAATTAACAACTGACTATGTATCCACAGATTGAAAACGCGATAGCGTTGCTATCTATGCATCATTGTTGCGCTCATAGAATAATCAATAACTAATGCCATTAGTTGTAATGTACACATACACCAGTATTTATAATGAGGTAAAATTTGTTTGTTTGTTTGTAATCTCAGGAACTACAGAACCTATTCTAAAAATTCTTTCACTAATAGAAAGCTACACTATCCCTGTAAAAAAAGGCTATATTTTATTTTGATAAAAATAACTTCATTCCGGAAACTCAATATTTGTAAATCCAAAATAGTTTGGCTTAGGTCTTTAGTAACTGTTTTCTAATCTGTGAAAACTGCCCGCTTATTTAGTCCGTGGATGTTCCACAGAATACTAATTTTAGAATCTTCAAACAAATCAAAGTCCAAGTTGGTCGTCAGCATCGGAAGATTGGAAGATCATCTGATATGTATAATAATCCTTGTTAAAAACTACTTGTTGTAGAAGCAATTACTGAAATTGCTTGAAAAATTGTCCATTTAAATACTTTTTTAGCAATTTTAAGCTGCATTCACATCTATCATTTGAATAAACCATCAGTATTTCAAGATTGTTATCATTTAATAGTAGCTGTCGCGTGCAGCTTTGTTTGCGTGGTATAATAAAATGCAGCTAGTTTACCCCACCATCCTACCGTTAGCCGTTGAGGAGAACCGATGCACGCCTTTCGACATCATCAAACCATGCTCTTCATCTTCCGTTAAACATTTCTTCTTCTTCCTGCCCTTATCCCACATCATCTGGGGTCGGCACAACATGTATTCTTCTTCCACTATCAGTCGTCACCTCAACACTCACTCCTTTGTTAACCATAATATCCACTTTCACACAGTCCATCCATCTTTTCTTCCCGTTAAACATTTCATGAAAACAATTTAAAAGACTTTTATTCCCAATTTAATTCCGTGGCTTTACCAAAATATAGACGTTCAAGATGGGCTCGCGCCGTGAGGCGTCTGTATTTTTCGACACGTAACACGGAGTCGAAAAATAAAGATCTCAAGTGTACGAAGTACCTAACAAGAGTCAACGTAGGAACATACTTGAACACGCCGACGAAGTTGCGGGCGGACCAGCTAGTTTATAATATTAGTGTGGATTCCAGTGGCAATTTTATTGCTTATTTACGAACCACTTAAAATTTATGCTGCAACGTGTCTTTGAATGAACATTGAACACTCTGGGTATAGGTTCCTACGTACCTACGTTTAATTTCAACAATATTATATTGCCTCCTGCTATGTTTTTCTTACTGCTTTCATAATATGTATATCAAACGGTAAGGGGCTTTTTCTATCAACAAAAACAAAGAATAGAAGCGTTCTTCCTTTGTCTTTTTATCATCTGTACAAGTGACAATTATGAAACGTACGTGAAGTTCGACAAAGATTACTAATTATTTACCTATACTGATTTGACCCTAAAACAGCTGATTTTTGCGGAGAGATTTCTAATAAGAAATTTTTAATTTCCTAAAGTCGTAACTTAATTGCCAATTGGTTTGTTTTAGAAGCCCCTTTCGGGATGCACACATAATAATATTATGATTTATTTTCTCTTCACTTAAAGGTTGCGCATACATACATTTGGTGTACCTACATAAATAAATAAATAAATAAATAAATATTCCGGACATATCACACATTGTCAACTGATCCCAAACTAGGCATAGCCTGTACTATGGGTACCAGAGACTGATATACATAATACATATATATTTAACACCCAGACACAGAACAAACATCTGTGTTAGTCACAAATATTTGTCCAGTGCGGGAATCGAACCCGCGACCTCCAGCGCAGAAGGCAGAGTTACTACCAACTAAGCTATGAGGCCAGTCAAAAAAAAGTTACATAGGTATATAATAACCCTCGTTTGTGAGAGACTGGTGCTAACAGGATAGCTTAGAAACCTGTAATACAGGTCACCACAGGTTTCTAACCACGGTTAATTAGTTACGTAGGTACATCAATTGGTTGGTGTTGATACCACAATATATTGACTTCTCTACCCCTCGAAGAAGACACGTAGCTTCCATGAGTACGACTATCGTGACTGACCGACAACCAACGCACAGCCTAAGCCCGAAGTCCTAATAGTCCTGATGTATACGGGTGCCGTGGTGGCCTCGGCTGAAGAATAGGCCCCTCCATATCTATTTTTTTTTTTTTTTTTTTTTTACTTTTTGCGGCTATTGTGTCACTGCTGCCACAACTGGCCTATTGTGATCGCCACTTTATTTGTGGAGCCCCTTTACAGGGCCTTTAAAGTTCACCGCAAAGCCCAGCAGCTGTTAAAAACTGAAGGATTTTCTTTGGGGTGAGTTGCTTTAGCTCCATTGGGCTGAGGATGTGCTTTCCCAAATGGATACTACGTTTGAGCAATCTCCATATCTACCAATCCGTGGATGTCGTAAGAGGCGACTAAGGTAAAAAAGATAGGGGATGGGCAGCAGCGTCCCTCATTTTAACAACGATAGCTCTAACTGCGCTCGCCAACCCGCATGCCCAGCGTGGTGAGTATGGGCAAATCCCCCCACATGATAAGGAATTTGCTCTGTCTGTGGGGGAGGCCATGTTCAGCAGTCGACGTCGAACGGCTGAAATGATGATGATACGGGTGCACTAAATGAGTTATTTTCATACAAACTCAACCCCTAACTAAAGTTTGTATGAAAATAACATTACGTGAAGAAGTTGTCCGCTAGTCTGTTATAAGTTTACCTAATCTTTCGCGACACAGGAAACTCCACTGAACATAACTATAGGTGCTATACCTATTTGTACTTTGAACGTAGGGCGATCAGCTAGACAGTAGTTTACTTACTATCAGGGCCACTGCCGGGCACCGATCATTGACTCGAACCTCGAGACACGATCTGACATTGAACTTGAGTTTTTGCTCCCACTGGTACCTATTATTGCTATTGTACTGTTGAGTACACAGTATTTAATAAAGGCGGGCAAATTGAATGGATGCGAGAGGACATACAATTTTTACTGGCTTTTTATCTGACAATGGGTTAGTCTAGGACCTTTTTGGGAAGAAAATAGATGCTTTGAGAATATTGAATTAAGATGTAAGCTAACTTCAATAGCACTCTCCTCACATAGATCATGTTTTCATGGCAGATTTTCAACCATAATTTTCACTGATAAGGGTAAACTATGGAAGTCAGATCAACATCTAGCCACTTATACATGTTTTTTTATCTCATCACAATCTCCGTCATCACGTTGACTCATAGAATTTTGAAATTTGGCACTGGTAGGTACTTCTAATAGGACGTACCTACCTAGGCTCACTAAGGATTCTTGAAAATTCACTTCTCAAGAGAGTGGCAAAGTTTGTCAGATTTGTCCTATTTTGTTGAAAGCCAGCCGTGGCGGGCCACCATATTTTTAAGGCTGAGAATTTTTATTCCCTGTATGTAAAACTGAAGTCAACGACTGTCGTAAGCTACGCTGATTGCCACATTTATTGGCAATCAGGTAGTAGGTGTTGGTAGGTATTTATATGACCGCCGGCTTATTTAACATGTAACGGCAGATGCAGCTGACGCAATACATCTTATTCTTTCGCCATACGAACACGTCCAAGCCAAACGAAATATCTTATTTTTATAACTTTCTTACATTTCTTATATTAATTATTAAACGTAAGAGAAATCCAACATCAATATTGCTACCTAAAACAGCTGAATAATTGAGTTTGAACTGATTTGACCCCAAAACAGCTGATTTCTGCATAGAGTTTTTCAGTGTTATTAAGTTTGTTGTACACCCAAGTTTTCGGTGTAGAATAAGCCCCTTTCGGGATAACATGCATATTATGAATAACCTTGTATAGTTACACTTGTGCGTTTTGAACAGGGCTTGCCACTCTTATTACGAACTTAGGTAGAATATTTAAACCAAAGATTAGGTATATAAAGCTCAAGATTAGGTATGTAAAGTAACAAATATTAGGAAAAAAACTGAAATAAGTACTGATAATATTGTATTTTTATCCCTAAAATTTTTATCTTATACAAGTAAAAAAAACACAACTTGAATACACTTAAAAACTCTTATCATAACTCCATTGATGAGAAGATTAAATGAATTATGGACTGGTTACGATAACCAGTCGAAATGTTTTATATGATCGTTGAATCATGCCGTTGCGTTGCCGGCACGTTTTTATCGCGTGCTCGGTGAATGATCGTGACTTTGAGCGTAAATATTGGCATAAAGAGCCCCCAGACACGTGCAAGGATTTGAGCTTTGAACCATGGAAAGCTAGAGATCGTCTAATCTAAAACTGAACGCCCCTCCACTGAGTTTACGCTTGTGTAGCGTCAGCGCTCCCTCCAATGTTTAGTGGAGTCTAGATTTATATTATCTGATCTCTGTCACCCCGAAAGGGGGTATTCTATCAACAAAAAGGAAACATATTAACTGATAAAAAATATCAATGTATTCAAATTCGCTGATGTTTTTCCGAACTTTTTCAAATTAGTTATTTTCGGTATTTTTATCATCTTTACAAGTACTTATTCAACTTAAGTTCGACTTGAACGTTACTACATAAAACAGCTAAATAATTCAGTGTCCGCTGAGTTAGCGCCAAAACTGATGACTTTTCCATACGGCATTGGGTGTAGAATTGGATGTTCCCCTTTCGTGATATAATACATAATTATTATGAAAACCTTGTTTTTATCTTTACTTAAATATTAATCTTAAGCTATACCTACCTAGTTTAATGTACCTAGTTACCTACTTCTACTCATCGTTGTAAAATGTATGTTATATTTTGTAGAAGCTACTGCTTTCCTGCAACACAGTGAAAACTGAAGCAGGAATCAGTGCAACACATTATGTGAACGTGTATTTTTATGCAATAAATATTTGTATTTGTATAATCACTAAAATTTACAAATTCGTTTTTAGGTCACTCTTAACGATGATATTTTCATATAAACAGTGAAAGACGGAATCTTAGATGTGTCCTAGAGATTTCCAGTTAGGCATGAAAGTAAGTTCCTTGCACGTTGTAGGTATGTCTGTGCAACGAACACAGTCATGTCTCTAAACTTACATCATGCGCCTTGGTGCCGATATCGCCATTTTTTTGTACTTCTGAGAAAAACGTTAGTTTTTTACTATCGCAAAAACTATGAAGTTTCTCAAATTGGTAGTTAATTTGCTTCTATACCTACGTATTACATGGTTATTGACCTCGCCAATCATGCCACATTTCGGAGGTCGACTTCGTGATGGGATTCAGTTCTGAAAACATGTCTTCGAAATGGTACTATTTTATTACATACTTATTCTGCAAACAGCTTGTCTGCAACGAATCAACACAAACACAAACTTTGTGATGCTTAGAAGAAAAATATCACTACCTTCTTTCTGAACGGTTTGAATCCATTTGATTTATAAATCGGCGAGGAAATTCAACGGCAAGTAACACGTCCTCAAACTGGAAGGCAGGGAAAAGGATTCCTATTAGGGAAAAGGGAGATCTTAAACTGGATATTAGGGAAAAGGAAGATAAGGATTCGTGGGCATATGCTTGACTTATTCCCAAAATAGGCTCACGACTTTTATACCCAACAATGGTAGACATTATCTTAGATCGCTTGGCGATCAGATCCTTGCAGATGTTTAAGAGCACAGTCAGAGGCACGTCCGAACATTTGGCACATGCTGACGGTAACCGCTTACCATCAGGTGGGTCGTAAGCCTGATGGCCTCCGTAAAACATAAAAAAACATGCCCATTTTTCACAGAATGTGGCAGGTAGCGAACTCATGTCCCAGCTCATTTATTAATCACGAATGATTCCTATTGGCTACCGTT
This sequence comes from Anticlea derivata, assembly GCA_947579855.1. Lineage (NCBI taxonomy): Eukaryota > Metazoa > Arthropoda > Insecta > Lepidoptera > Geometridae > Anticlea > Anticlea derivata. Next base: position 8,567,567 of record OX388276.1, on the reverse strand, counting down.
ACGGGACTGATAATGTTTTTCCTGTCCCCTTGCAGAAAAGGAAAACTTATAAGCGTAATCCCAGTAATGAGAACAATGTACTCTGAAAATGGATACAAGAGCATAACTTGCATATATCTCCCTTTCAGTCGTTCCGCCCTCTACTGTCATGCGCGCCCGTGGCCATGGTCGGCTTCGACCGCAGCGCCCACACCCAGGACATCACCAAAAACATCCAGTACATCAGCAACGATAAGGTGAAGCTGGTGGCTGATCCGAAGACTATGAAGTAAGTGGATGTCCGCACCCTTATGCCAGGCCAGGTTTTTGAGGCCTTCGGGAATCCTCAAAACTCCGTCACATTGGCCACCACCTCATACTAATTTACTTTTAGTGGATTGGCACTCATTCACGAAGGATACGTAGGGGAGACTGGCCCAAAATGGGAACGCTAAGGTTGATCGTTGAAAAAAAAAGTATTTAATGCATATCGAACTTTCTCATGCTTGTCTTTAATTATTAAATATTATAACATCAGTGACAAACTGAAGCAATTGTTATGTTTTACTAAAACCGCTTGCGCTGGAGAAGCGGCCACTGCCTGTTGTGGAGCGATGTTTAGTAGTCAGCCTGCACTTATTGATTCTCACTAACATTATACACGCGCAAATGCAAAAGCAAGCGGAGTACCCGTCTTGTGCGGATCTCCCCTCTAGCACACAAATGTGGGCGTAAACACGCACACATAACGAGTAATTAGAGACTCATACTCATAACTCACAATTTGTGCGTTCAGTTCGCTATTTCTAAAAGTAGGGGCAAATATTAACCCATCCGCTTCTGTTGTGTGCGTTCTAAAAGTTAATTCAGGATATGAAAACGATCCAGATCTCTTTTTTTATAGAATGAGCCTCATTCTATAAAAAAGAGAATATAAGTGATTAGAAAAAATAAATTTGAGATCTCCATTCGAGGCGAACCACTAGTTTAACTACCTATCAATTGCGTTTTAATTGAAAACCTATCTTAACTTGAACGACCTAAACTATTTTATATATGTATAGTGTGATAGTAATGATTCTCATTTAAGGTGAGGGTTAAATTGTTTTATGATTTTCGAACTGTTTTTTCCCAATAACCGCAAAACGCACAGTTTTGATTTTTATGAAAATGATAACTTGAGCATTTTATTTTCCTAAATCACATACAGAAACGCAATTGGTAAAACTTATTTATTTTTGAAAGTTCGGTCCTCTGCAACAGTTTTTTCGTAAATACTCAGAAAATATCAATCATAAATAACTTTTTTTAAAATATTGTGTTAGACAATAGTATTGGGTACCTAAATCCAACACACTTTTAAAAAAATACTTAGTTTTTAAGATAATCGATATTTTCTTATATGTCGCTTACGTAGATTACTTTCGAGCGCCTTCTAACGCTATCTCTTTCCGCATTCAATTATAGTTCGTAGCGCTGTCACTTTCTTCACTCCGCCCACTCGACAGTTTATTATGATTCTCATAGCGCCTTAAGTGATAATTATTATCTTTTTGAGAATAAATGAGTATTAAACCTAAACGGTCGCGTGAGTTGTAACGTGTAAAACATCTAGTTCTGTATGTGATGGCGCATTGCTGACTGTAGGTACATCTACCTACACTCATGATTGTAGGATGCGCAATCGACCTTGTGGAATGCGCTATTCCCGTGTTTGAACAATGTTATAGAATCTGGATTATAAACCATATCTACTATATTTTTATAATTGAGTAGAATAGAAAACGAAAGAGGCGGCATAGGTACTTTTATAGTCACTGATTATGATTAAGAGAGTTATTGTACACTAGCCTGTATGCTAATCTAGGTAAAGACGTTTCAAAGTGATGCTAGTTATTTTATTGAAATGAACACCGTTTGAGTTTGAAAGAACTCTATCTATTCTATTCTAAGTTTCATCGAAATCCGTTGAGCCGTCGTGATTTAACCACAAACATTCAAACATCCTCACAAACTTACGCATTTATAATAAGATTTTAATGTATCTAAGCTCATCCTACAATCCTACTAATACTATAAATGCGAAAGTATGTGGAGATGTTTGTGGTTCAGTCACGCCGTAATAGCTCAGCCGATTTCGACGAAACTTGGAATATATAGAGTTCTTTACCTTGAATAGCATATAAGCTACATTTTATCTAGGTTCCACGCGAGCGTAACCGCTAGCGGAAACTAGTTTTTTGTTTTATTATATAGTTTTTTTTTAGTATTTTACCATGTTTTTATATGTAAAAACCTGTTATTGGCTATCTTTTATGTACACTGGTGTTTAGTTATAGGTAATCTAGTAGGTATATTATAAGTTATTAAGCTGTTGATCCGTAGAAGAACCAAGGTCACCGATATAGCTTTCAGAATTAGCAGGCTGAAGTGGCAGTGGGCCGGCCATATAGCTCGCAGAACCGATAACCGTTGAGGAGCAAAGGTTCTCGAGTGGCGACCACGAACCGGACGACGCAGTGTTGGAAGGCCCCCCACCCGACGACATTGTGAAGGTTGCGGGAAGTCGGTCGATGGAGGAGGCTCAAGACGTCGTCATGGCACTCTTTAGGGGAGGCCAATGTTCAGCAGTGGACTTCATCAGGCTGATGATGATGATGATGATGAAGCTGTTGATTTTCCAATAAATAAATAAATATATCCATGTAACATGTCCCCCCATTGCTTCCAGGTTGGACAAGCCTGTGGACCGGCCTGTCTGTGTGATGATCAACTGGCTCCTCGCCCGGCAGAAGCACGTGATGAAGTACGCTACTTTGTACCTGGAGCAGGGGTTTGATGTCGTCAGCGTGTCTTGCACTCCGTGGCAGCTGATGTGGCCCATGAAGGGCTCCCAGGTAAAACACCCAGGAACACTATGATTCCGTCTGGATAGGTCGCAGTATCAACTTGAAATGTATGCCAACTATTAGGGTCCGTGAGCTTATAGTGCCTTATAAAAATAAAGTTTCTAGCTCAATGATGAATATCTAATATTTGTATGGTAATGGCAACAATGAAAAACCTCTAGGTTACTTCCAGTTACCTCACAGTTCTGAAATTTAGAATGCTAAGAGCTTTTGTGTCATAAATAATTGAAAAAGTCTAAAATTAAATACTACACAAACTACAACTATTCAAAGTTTCATTTAAATCGGTTCAGGCGTTGTGGCGTGATTGAACCGCAAACATACAAACATTCGAGTTAATAATATGAAGTAGGATTTAGAAATTGTAACTTTTTACTCACTCACAGGACGCTTGAGTGCCTCTAACATGCTTATTATATAGAGTAGGCCTGTCCAGCACCTAGTCGGCTTTATCCACAGGAAATACACAATACCTTCAGACCTGAAATCTCTGGGGGAGGCCTATCTTTAGCAGTGACTATGCGAGGTTAGGGCACAGCGTGATTTTCTCGCTCTAAATTGGAGCAGCCCGCCTGGAGCCTCCGCCTTACAGAAGGTCCAAATAACGTTATTTGTTTCAAATAGTGTTGTGTTCCTGCGGTGAGTAAGGTTGCCAGAGCTCTTTAAGGAGTGGGAGCATTCGGGGTCGGCGACGCGTGCGTGATGCCTCTGGTATTGCAAGCGTTAATATGCTACGGTAACCACTTACAAAAAGGTGGACAAAAAGATTGATTGTAACCTGAGTTGTAGGTATAAAAAAATGACATCCTGCGGCAGAAATTATGATGATGTCGGTGTGTGAACAGTGTAATGGTGTTTTCCAGCTGGTAGCAGCAGACCTGCTGAAGTTCATGCAGCAGAACGAGAACGAACACCCGCTGGTGGTGCACGGGTTCTCCGTCGCCGGCTACATGTGGGGCGAGCTTTGCGTCCACGTCATGAACGATAAGGAACTGTGAGTGTTACCATCTCACTCTCTCTCTCTCTCTCTCCCTCTCCCTCTGTCGCTCTATCCCCCTCTCTCTCTCTCCCTCTCTCTCTCCCTCTGTCTCTCTCTCCCTCTGTCTCTCTCTCCCTCTCTCTCTCTCCCTCTCTCTCTCTCTCTGCCTCTCTCTCTCCCTCTCTCTCTCTCTCTCCCTCTCTCTCTCTCCCTCTCTCTCTCTCTTTAGCCATGATGACGACGGGTACTCGCAGTTTCTGATACCCACGACAGAGAGGGGAGGGAGTGGGTCAGGGCTATTTATGTTTTTTTCATACAACTGAGGTGGCAAATTTAAGGAGCTTTTTTAAGGAGCTGGGCTGGCTGGGGTAGGGTTAGCATAGGGGGACAATGCACAAAACACCCCACAGCGGGAAGTCAGTGCAGGTCTAACCACCCCCAATTAGAATTAGAATTAGGTGGCAAACAAGCGTACGGCCCACCTGTTACGCGGTTACCCGTAGCCTACGAGCGCTTTCAATACCAGAGGCATCACGCACGCGTTGCCGAACCCTCCTCCCCTAAAGAGCTCTGGCAACCTCAATCACCGCAGGAACACAAACAAATAATGTTATTTGGCTGCGATCTTCTGTAAGGTGGAGGTACATCCCAAGGCGGGGAGGAAACCAAATAAAAAAAAATGGCCTCGGCTCAGCATTATGCCTAGTGTTTTAGCAGCAGACGCTGGTATTCTGCCGAAACCATTGCCTACTCTCAGTCATATGAGAACAGTCTAATATTAAGTACTGAGTTGAGCGTGGTGGCCCCGGCTGAAGAATAGGCCCCTCCGTATCTACCTATCCGCGGATGTAGTAAGAGGCGACTAAGGGAAATAGCTAGGGGATGGGCCGCAGCGTCCCTCATTTTAACAACGATCGCTCTAATCGCATGCCTACCGTGGTGAGTATGGGCAAATCCCCCCACATGATAAAGAATTTGCTGTCTGTGGCCATGTTCAGCAGTGGACGTCGAATGGCTGAAATGATGATGAGTTAAACACTGTGTCGTGTTGCAGGTACCAGCCGGTAATGGACCGCGTAGTGGCGCAGGTGTGGGACTCGGCCGCCGACATCAGTGAGATCACGATCGGCGTTCCGGCCGCCATCTTCCCCAAAAACGCCATCATGAAGAAGACTCTTCAAGCTTACATGGAGTAAGAGCCTTGTCACATCTATTCTACACATTTTATTTCTATTTCTTCACCCGATGGACCGACGACATTGTGAAGGCTGCGCGAAGTCGGTGGATGGAAAAGGTTCAAGACCGTTCGTCGTGGAACTCTTTGAGGGAGGCTCTATGTCCAGCAGTGGACTTCCACATGCTGATAATGATGACATCTATTATATGGAGGGGCTTATTCTTCATCCGGAGCCACCACGGCACAACCGAAATACGGACGCAAAAATAAGATGACCAATTGGTGTCGGATCAGTCCAGCTCCTGAAGACCTTGTTCATGGCCTGGAACGCCTGGAGTCGAGTAGGGCGACTAACTTCAAGTCCTCCGTGCTCGGACACCTGCCAAGTACAAAACTTGTTTCTAACGCCCGACTTCTGGTCAGCTGGAGTTGTCTACCGTCGCTACAGGGAGGCGCAGAAGATAAAAAAATGTCCCTGATTCTAGATGTGGTGTAGTTTTGAAGTCTATGTTAGTCCGTAAGGTATTTATTAATGTGGGCCATTGGCATTTATACGCATGTTTGTATAATATGTCACGTAGTCTGAAATAAATAAATATTCCGGACATTTATCACAAATGGTAAGCTGATCCCAGACTAGGCATAGCCTGTACTATGGGTACCAGAGACTGATATACATAATAGATAACACCCAGATACAAAACAAACGAAACGTTTCTGCTCCACTTTTATTATAAGTACTGCCAAAGAGTGGAATGATCTGCCTGCGTCTGTTTTCCCGAAAGAGTACAATCTAGGAGTCTTCAAATCTAGGGTCAATAAGTTCACTCTGGGAAAGCGTTCTCCATCTTAGGCCACATCTCACTTGCAAAAGTGAGTTGGTGGCCAAACGCCTTACCATTATCAATAAAAAAAAAAAAAAAAAAACATCTGTGTTAACACATTTTTGTCCCAATCGAACCGCGACCTCTAGCGTAGAAGGCAGAGTTACTACCAACTGAGCTATGAGGCCAGTCAAAGTTATTACTATAGAACTCTCAGCGAGCGAGTTTAACTCACAATTAGCGAATTTCTTTTGAGTTTTTTGATGTTTCCAGGTACCACATGAAAACGTTCCACACAGCGGCGACCATCCACTACATCCGCTCCTCGCAGCTGTTCCACACGAACCTGTGCCGCGCGCCGGCGCTGTTCCTGCTGTCCCGGAGCGACCCCGTCGGCGCCGAGCCCAGCAACCGCCGCGTGCACGACAGCTGGCGCGAGATGGGCATCAAGGTAACGTGACCTCTTCCTCATTTCTCAGACAGGCCTCATAGCTCAGTTGATAGTAACTCTGCCTTCTGCGCTAGAGGTAGCGGGTTCGATTCCCGCACTGGACAAACATTTGTGACTAACACAGGTGTTTGTTCTGTGTCTGGGTGTTAAATATATATTATATCTATTATGTATATCAGTCTCTGGTACCCATAGTACAAGCTATGCCTAATTTGGATCAGTTGACTGTTTGTGATATTTCTGGATCTTTTTTTTGTTTTCTTAAAACTAGGATATAAATGTCTAATTTATCCGAAAATACACTAATATTTCCGAATTTCAATTTCAATTTTCAATTTCAACTTATTCATCTTTTGACATATTTACATGTGCTTAGAGAGGTCAGAACAGAACAGATACATTTTTTTTTACTTACATAGTAATTATGTAGATAAACAAAATAATAACATTCAAACACAACAAGACAAGACAAAAAAATTATACACAGGTAGTTTTTTTATACTTAAATATTTTTTTATTTTTAAATAATATAATTTTTTATTATTATACACAGTTACAATTAGTACGATTATACAACCAATTCAATTCTTTATTATTTATATTGGGTACAGTTTCAAACATTATTAAATAATAGATTGTAGTACACTTATGAACGTCAAACATAATAATCAAACACAATATTATAACAAAAATAAAATAACATTAATTAAAAGAAATAAAATTAAATAATAAATGTCACACAATAACTTAACATAACAAAGGCTACATAAACTACAAATTCAAATTCCTCCCGCCATTTTGTCTTATGCCATATGCTGCAGGATGCCTTAATAAGTATGTCCTACGATGATACAGAGAGTTTGTTAGTTGTAATAAAATAACTTATGCTAGTAGCTACTCTGTAGATATTTCAGAGTTATTTATATTTTAAGCTTAGTTTTAACTTTGTGGGTTTAAAATATATTTTAATAAGTAAGTTTAGTAGGTGATATAGTATCACCTAATATAACTCTAATTATAAATGTTTTTATACCTACCTAGTAACTAAAAGCTATTCAATTAGTGATTTTTTAATATTTTTATAATTAAATGTGTTCTTCTGGCCTGAAACACAGGATTACCTAGTTCAGGCTCCTATGTAATATCTACCTATATGTAAAAATGACAATTAACTTGTAAATTTTTGGATTTTGTCATTCAATGTTTTAAGTCAATTTTAGAGGAAAGCCGTAGCATAAAGTCACAATATATCTTTATATTTTAACTGATGCTAATGCGTTCAAAAAAACTGAAAAACAATTTAGTTATTCTCCAAACTATTGTAAAATTTCACTGTGAAAAAAATGTTGTAACAGCTCTAGATAAATATAACTTTCGTGTTACCAAGCGAGAGAAACCGCGGACGCAAGCTAGTTATAAATAAGAGGGTCATTGATATATTCAATATCAGCTTGACGAAATTCACAAATGGGTACATTTTTAAGCATGACCACAGATAACATAATACTAGTACAGATACCTCATCTCATACAACGGAACTCAACCCTCATAACTCGGGCTATTCTTCGGGCTATTTGAGATGTCTACCCTAGGCACTAGATGCCGCCTGCAACTGGAATTACCGCGTAAACCGCGCACGCACTCAGTAGATGGCGTTAATTATGCATCTAGTGGCCGGGCAGTAGATAAGTGGATAGGTGTAGATATATATATAGTATATATATATATATATATATATATATAGTATATGTGGTAGATAGATTTGACGCTGCGACGCGACGTTGCCAGCTTGACGCGCTGCAACGTTGCCAGCTTGCGCCGCACTCATAATCACCCTATGTGGGAATATCTACACAAAACGTAATTGTTATAATTTGTGACTAGCTTCCACCCAAGGCTTCGCTCGCGTGGTACCTACTACTAATAGTATCTGCCAAATCAGAACGACTAGTCTGAGTTGGGATCGGGAGTTTTGTGTGGTGAGCTTGCTTACGATTTTATGCCAAATCATAAACATACCTAAATTATGTACCTACCTAAGTACCTACTTACATAATCTAGATAGAGTTAAAAAAAAAGCGAGCTTTCGACAATATGACCTTTGCCATTGAAAAACTCCCGCATAAACCCTTATGACTTATGTAGGTACCTATGCTGTTTTATTAAATTCAAATAATTAGATGATAAAGTGTTTGACTGGCCTCATAGCTCAGTTGGTAGTAACTCTGCCTTCTGCGCTATAGGTCGTGGGTTCGATTCCCGCGCTGGACAAACATTTGTACCTATCTATTATGTAAGTATATCAGTGTCTGGTACCCATAGTACAGCAGGCTATGCCTAGTTTGGGATCAGTTGACCGTGTGTGATATGTCCAAAAAGGAGGTACCTACCTACTTAACTACTTACTTAAAGTCGGCAACGGAAGTTGATTTTTTTTTTATACAACTGAGGTGGCAAACAAGCTTACGGCCCACCTGTTGGTAAGCGGTTACCGTAGCCTATGAGCGCTTGCAATACCAGAGGCATCACGTACGCGTTGCCGACCCCGAACCCCCTCCCCCCCCCTCCCCCCCTAAAGATATCTGGCAACCTTACTCATCGCAGGAACACAACACTATTTGAAACAAATAATGTTAATTGGCTGCGATCTTCTGTAAGGCGGAGGGACCTCCTAGGCGGGCTGCTCCAATTCAGAACGAGAAAAAAAACTACCTACTTATGTAGATAAAATGGTAACTGTGCCTTGGAAATTGATTACCTATGAGTCAAGACGAAACTACAAAAATATAGTAAAAATAAGTAGGTAACTTTTACAAACAGCATCAATATTGAGAATCCTACCCAATTTTAGGTAGGTAAACAAGGTTATTCATAATAAGTATGTGATATGCCATCCTGAAAGTGGCTTATTTTACAACCAAAAAAGTAGGTATGTTCTACGACTTTTGGAAATTCGACATTTTTCATTGAAAAAGCTCTATGCGAAAGTCAGCTGTTTTGGGGTCAAATCAGTTCAAACTCAATGAATCAGCTGTTTTAGGTAGGAATCTTGGTTCCAAACATCTCGTAGGTAAAAAAGATAATTTGAGAAAGATTGTGAAACGAATAAGAAAATATTGAAGTTTAAAAAAAAAAACAGCATAGGGCACTATATCACGCAAAGAAACAAACAACGTATCAAAGCACATTCAAAATTCAAATGGGATCCGTCCTAGCGAAAGTGATCACCAATCAAACGAAACGACGCACAGTGGTTCGATTGTATGGAGGAGGTCGGACAAAGGTGACTAAAAATCACAAAATCGTAATTTTATAAATTTGATAAAGCCATTCGATTGCTATTTTAAAAACAAACAAACATTCTTCTATTGCACTTTGAGCCTGGACTTATAGTTAAGGAGTAAATCGCATAAAACTGATTTCATTGTATGGGAAGCAACCTTTAAACGTGAAAATAACGTGTATTTTCGTCGATTTTCGTTCTGAAATTTTTATTAGGTTCTTATCATTTAGTGTCACATTTTTTGTGCCCTTTTCGAGTTATGATGATGATTTTTGGTCAAAATCGTAATCTCATACATTTTAATACTCCATTCGATTTATGTTTCTAAAACAAACAAATATGACTCCATGTCATTTTGAGCCCCGATTTATAGTTTAGGAGTAAATTGCATAAAACTTGTTTAATTATATGAGAAACGTCGTTTAAACATATATAAGTGGGATTTATATAATAACTTCGGGAGCTACACGGAATGAGACACCAAGTCCATGAACCAACTGCTTTATTTGCGTACCCGCAACTAACACTTAATAAGGGATACCACACGTCCCCCCTTTTCAAAGAAAATAACAATTTAAAGTTAGCTAAAATCTATATCTAATCTAGACAGATAATATATGCATAGACATGCACGTAGGTGCTTATATAACATATTAGGTATAAGACCCAGTACACAATATAAACTGCGTAACTATTTAGTAGGCCTAAAACCCAAAATAGGTTGGCATATAAATACATAGGTAAAGAAAATAATATTCGACAAAGACACAATAAAAAAAAATTAAAATAGCACTTTCCTACATAATATAGGTATAGTCAACAACTCCAACGTAAGTAATACAAGAAACGTAACAGTAATACGGTAGGTAAGTACTTTGACTAAAAATCATCATCATAACTCGAAAAAGGCACAAAAGTGGCAACATGTGTCTTTAGAGAAAATGTGCCACTAAATGATAAGAACCGACCATAAAAATCCCAGAACGAAAATCGACGAAAATACACGTTCTTTTCACGTTTAAAGGTTGCTTCCCATACAATGAAATCAGTTTTATGCGATTTACTCCTTAAAAATAAGTCCAGGCTTAAAGTACAATAGAAGAATTTTTGTTTGTTTTTAAAATATCAATCGAATGGCACTATCAGATTTATGAAATTACGACTTTGTGATTTTTAGTCACCTATGTCCGACCTCCTCCATACAATCGAACCACTGTGCGACGATTCAAAGCCAGCAACAACGTTGGCCAACGTTGTTGCTGGCAATTCGCATTGTATGTATGTGCCAGCACATACATACAATGCGTTTCGTTCTCCAATATTAACGTCGGTACCTACTACCTAGTATGCTTAGCTTTTGTGAAAACTCTGCGTAGTATGTAGGCGTTTAACTTAGTTTTTTAACTGTAACATTTGTGTGATAATTTGTAAAAGAAACGAATTCACTCAATTTTTTTCATTTCAATTGGAATAAATAATTAGTAATCTACATACAAAATAGAAAACGCAAAAACAAAACGCGACGGTAATGGAATTTAAAATAACGCCATCTATCAATTCAGTACTACCTGTGGTAGTACAAGCAAACTGTGTCAATCACAACGTAGTTCAAGTCATTGCCACCAGAAAAACAAGATCATTGGATTTTTGTAAAAAATAATTCAACTTGATTGAAGAGGCATTTATTTAATTTTCCCGTGTTATGGGTATTTTATGATATTATAAAATCTTTGTTTCATGACCTAATAATGATTTTTCACATACTTCATTATCAAATCTATACCCGTAAAGCCATCTATTGACATTCGTTTGAACAATATTTCTTTTCTTTGGAATGGGACCCCGTGGCATGACTAAAGTAGTCAATCAATTAGTAGTAGTTTAATTATAAGAAGGTACATAAATATATTAATAATTGAGTATTAGATATTAAGGTTTTTCATTGTCACTTTGGTTGTACTTTAATGGCACTGTTAAATTTAAATAAATAAATAAAAAACGTTACGTTTACGAGTACGTTTAGTGACCAAATCGGTGACGTTTTGGAAAAAGGCCAGGTCAAGAGTACCCTAAACCGACGAGCATGTATGAGGAATGTGATGATAGTGAATGAAGCGAAAGATGTATGTCAGGATCGTAGCAAGTGGAAAGCCGTGGTCTCTGCCTACCCCTCTGGGAAATAGGCGTGATTTTATGTATGTAAATAAAGAGTATGTTGTGTTGTTGCAGTGCACGTGGAAGTGCTGGGACAAGTCCGCGCACGTGCAGCACTACATCAAGCACCCCAAGGAGTACCTCGCCGAGCTCTACCGCCACCTCGACGCCAACGGCCTCGTCAGCCAGCCCGACAAGATGAGGATGCGCCTCTAACTGCACCGCACTAAAGTTGAAACTCCTTTGCACTAAGAGTAGGGTAGTTGTAGAATGTAGCATAGCACCGCGATCAATTTTTATTGTCCTAATCGTGCATGTCAATTAGCTGGGAACATGGACTATGAAAGGTGATTCATGATATATATGCAATCTCGAACGGTGCTTATTCTACAACCAAATGTAAATAAAGTTTTTCTACGACTTTTGGAAATTCGTCATTTTTCATTGAAAAAACTCTATGTAAAAATCAGCTGTTTTGAGGTCAAATCAGTTAAATCTCAATGAATCGGCTGTTTCTCTTAGGTTTAGTAATTAGTTATAATCATTATATAAATATCAAAATCATGTCATTTGAGAATGTTTGGGATTTTTTTTAAATTTCAAATTATTGATATATTTTCTTTCTTTTTGTTGACAGAATAAGCCCCTTTCGGAATGGTATACATGTTATGAATCACCTTGTAGAAAAAATCTATATTCTTCTAACACACAGAAAAAAAGAAAGAGATAGATACAAACTAGGCAATTTCTCGCTCGCACGCCGTGTCTTACCTCTTATTTAAAATCGCTACGATAGTGATACGATAGCGATAGTCTTCACAGAATTGTCTAACCTTTATGTACCAGATACGCGACATTCACGACCGCCAGTCGCGTCACAGAATAAAATAGAAAGTCGCGTCCGATAATTCGTTCCCAGCATTAGCCGTAATTTTATAAGAGCTCTAGAAAAAAATCCTATTACTGGTTAAAAAAGCCTCAAAAAGTTGTCAAATTCGACTTGGCTAGATAATCAGTAGCTAGACGAAAATGAACCTTGCGATTAATGAAAACATAGTTGCAAATTCTTTGTTTAGGATTAAGAAAATAGATATTAGTTATTTGAAACTTATGAATAAAAAATATATATAAGCTCACGACTGTAATTCAAACATGGCAGACATCCTCTCAGATCTCCAGGCGCTCGGATTCTTGAAGATGTCTAAGGGTGGTAGTCAGAGGCACGTCACAACATTTAATTTGAAACGAGCTCACACTTCGCAGGTGTTAGCATACCATGTTCCATGTGTTGGATACAAAAATATATCAGGGTTATGCTACCAAAGTATCTATATTTAAGTATTTATACATTTATGTATGTATACATACATGAAAACACGCCTGATTCCGTGAGGGGTAGGCAGAGACCACGGCTTTCCATTTGTTACGTCTCTCGTGTCCTTGTTTACCAACAAAACTTGGGATATATGTAAATCTGCCTCTGGAATATTTTTTTTCGTAAAACTTTGATTGGAATTATTTGAAATACCCAACACGCGTTTGCGTTTGCAGTACATTCTCTAATCTGCCGATTGACTTACTTATATGGGATCAATGGTGGACCAAATACTTGGTGATATTAATAACAAAGATTGGCATGAAGTTGTTGTATCTCGATTTTATTAGATTAAGTTTTTTGGTTTGATAGATTAATTACCCTAGATTGTAAGCAATTAACAATATAGCTAAAACAATAAATTAGTAATGTTTAAATTTGTTTTTTTTTACTCTAAAGGCCTTTGCCCACTACACCGTATGTTATTTTTTTATCACTCTTTGGAGGAGGCCTATGTGTGTCCAGCAGTGGACGATGATGCTGAATATGGAACGCGACCTTAAGTCGCTGCCGAGACTTTTCAATATTTCTAACCATTAGGTTTTTTAGTCATTAGGTTTAGGTTATTGTTAGTTTTTTGTATAAAAAAACGTGGTTATTATAACTAAAACGACCTTACTCAAGGGTGAGTCACTTAGCATAAACTTAATTTAAGAACCCATTCACACCTGGGTGATAATATTTAAAATGAGCTGAAATTAAATATGTAAATAAATAAATAACCACAAATAACAGTCACTACATAGTCCTGACCCCACACTAGGGCGTTAGTCCACCTAGTGTATAGTATTATGTTATCTGTGACCTAGTTATACAATTAGTTATATGGATGCTCTGTGTCGTGGGTATCATCAGAAACCATGCCTGCTATATACTGCTGGACATTGCCTCCCCTACAAATTGCCACAGCGAATTACTATCATGTGGGGGGAATTTGACCATACTCACCACGCTGGGCATGCGGGTTGGCGAGCGCAGATAGTGCTATCTTTGTGAAAATAGGGGACGCAGCAGGCCATCCCCTAGCTTTTTACATCCACGGTAGGTGGATATGGAAGAGCCTATTCTTCAGCCGCGGCCGCTAGAGAAATAAGATGATTGTAGTGACAAAATACCAGTGTTTGAAAAGGACAAGTGTAAAGGTGCCTTGTTAACTTTGCACATTCTAAATATATATAGCTTTTTATAGCTTTGCGAAAATTTTACGAATCTTGCGATTTTGTAACAGTCGGTGCTGTCATATTGACCGTATTGGTTGTGTTCTAAACTGGGTTTACCTACATTTATTTTATCTTATATCTTCATCTATATACAAGGTGTTTCATAATATGTATGTTATCCGGAAAAAATCGCGTTGGCCTCGACTCTCGATCTGAAGGTCCTAAGCTCGAATCCCGGCCGTGCAACAATGGATTTCTCTATTCGAAAAAATTTCGTAAATACACGTGCTCATCACGGTGAAGGAAAACATCGTAAGGGAATCCCGCGGCTTAGTCAGCTCCACACGTATTGACTCTATCTTTCCTGTGGATAAGGCCGTCTAGGCTGAGAGGGTGGTATAGTGCTGGGTAAGCATACTCCATCTTAAAACATGTCCCAGGCACTGCAGTGCCGTCCTGTAAGTGAGTTAAAGTTCCACCAGACGATGTATATATCAGAATAGATGTAATAAGGCTTTGTTATCCTGAAAGGGCAAGTCCACTCGACAAGGGGGCGCAGTTTGTATGAAAATAACTTCAGCTAATTTGATTTTGACTTTGACTTTGACTTTAAATCAAGTCGCGCGGGTGCATACCTAGTGCAATGTAAAATGCAGCAATCTGAAGTAAATATTTTGAAAATATTATCAGTTTTTATCGCTGTTTTCATTTATCAAAGATTATAATCGAATGATATTTTAGTTTTTTCAATAGGATAATATTATTTTGTCTCGATCACGCTACACGCGAGTGACTGCACTGTCTGGGCAGAGACAAGTACCTTATCGACCTGAGTGGATCGCATATGCGTTTCATAGCGCATTATAACGCTCCGATTGCTATTTGTCTATATGCTTTTTGCATATAACTCTGATAATCACATTGTGAACAGTGAACACTGGTTTTTTTTAGGTAAGTAGTAAATAATTTAAATAATGTAAATTTTCATTAATTTTGACACGAAATAAAATTAGTATTTATCTACACACTTGGCTGTAGTGTAGACAAATACTAGGTACCTACCAAATGCCTAAGTCCTAAATCGGTACATTAAACCCAAGATTTGTACACGTACGTACCTACGTACCTAGACTACAAAATTAAAAACAACTGTTTAATATGTATTCTTCGTACCTAGGTAAGTTGGTAGTTTTTTGTAACGAAAAATTATCATAGCTACCTAGATACGCAATGCTGTTTTGTCTGGCATTTAACATAAAGACGTCTAGTGAAGCACTAGGTACCTAATTTTTACACACAATAATTAAACGTTTTTGAACATTACAATAATCATAATTGTAACTTGTAATTATTATTGTAACTTAGAATTAATAAATCTAATATTAAAGTATAGGTAGGTAGGTACCACAGGATGCGAAACTTATAAATTTAATAAAATCTGTTACCTACTTAGTTTTTCTACAATTTGTTCTTGATCTTAAATTTTTTTCTAGAAAATCAGGTTTTAAAAGGTTACCCAATACCTAACCATTATTGTGACTCAGACGAAAACAGACAGTGACTAACAATCATTGATGTGATACCTACTGAGGAACTGAAAAGTGGGCTACTTCACCAATTACCATCAGTGATAGACCTAAAGAGTGTGACAGAAAGAAGAGTATTCTGGGAAGACCTGATGATGAGTGCCCGGAGTGGTATGAAGGTGATGACTATACTTGGAAGAAGTTTTGGACTTGTGAGTACTTACCATTTTTCATAGAATATAATGGATTCCTTCCACATTGTTCCATGGTTTCATGATGAAACTTTCAACCTAAGCATTGGCCTTCTAAGTCGCGCAATACTTAGACAATTGCTCGCAGTTTCTAGTGATAAAATCTCCGATACGAGGAAATCCTTAAACGAACCATCGTCATCATCATCAGCTTGTAGAAATCCACTGCTAGACATAGGCCTCCCCCAAAGAGTTCCACGACAAACGGTCTTGAGCCTTTTCCATCCACCGACGTTGGACGAAAGGTTCTCGGATGGCGAAATGTATGTATGATCTGCAAATATTTGTTCCTGGTACCATGGACTCGTAGTTTCTGATACCCACGACACGGGGAATCCTAGTGTGGGGTCAGGCAGGACTATGCGGCTGTTGGGTGATATTTTTTTTATTATTGCTTGATATCCCAGGTCCATTGCAACAAGGTTCTGTTCGCACCTGCACTCCTCACACGCGGGGTCCACAGCCAGCCCGTCACACGGAATATGCAATACATCAGCAACGATAAACTGAACCTCAAGACTGACAGCAAGACTTTGAAGTGAGTAGTCTTGTTAAGAAGATAATGCAGCTGGCGAGGCGAGTAAGTCCGGCTGAGAGCAAGGTCGTGGTTCGATTCCCGCTGCGGAATTATTGATCGTGTCATGGAGTTGGTTCGAAAGTAGACTAAGTAGGTAACTTGCAGACACTTTCAGCAGGAAGGATCAACCCACGATACGTCATCATCTTCATCATAAGCCTGTGTGTCCACTGCTGGACATAGGCCTCCCCAAAGAGTTGACGAACGGTCTTGAGCCTTCTCCATCCACCGACTTCCCGCAACTTTCCCAATGTCGTCGGTCCATCGGGTGGGTGAATCATCAGATCATCTCGTAATCAAAGTGAATTCTATCAGTGGGGGGGAATTAGCCTCTCTCACCACGCCCCGTGCATGCGAGTTTGCGAGCTCAGTTAGAGCTATCTTTGTGAAAATAGGGAACGCTGCTGCCCATACCCTAGTTTTTTTCCCTTAGTCGCCTCTTACGCCATCTACGGTAAATATGGCGGGGCTTATTCGTCAGCCGGGCGGGGCCACCATTGTCTGTCTCTATTACATTAATATTGCAAAAAATTTGTTTACGCTATCCTTCATTCTTGATTTACATAAATAAATATGTGAGAAGAACAATAGGCGGTAGGTACCTATACCTACCTGATATGACGTTCATTAAAGGTCAAGTCTTAATTTTGAAAAAATAACCTTGTCTGTAACCTTTCTACCTGTTTGCGGTTATGTACTTAAACCCGTAGTTATATATATTAGGATAAATCATTAGATTGTACGAATGCTTAAATGCCTACCACATAGTACCACATTAGTGGAAAATTTACGTGCGCTAGATACCTAAATAAAATAGTAAAAAAACATCGTAAGCAGTGGTACCTACCAGGTTAAGCAGGAAATTGCAAATCTAACAGGATTACGAGCTCATAGGCTACGGTAACTGCTTACCAACTGGTGGGTCATATGCTTGTTTGCCACCACAGTTGTATAAAAAAAAATAGCCGACCCGATTTTTACCCGATTTCCGAGAAGGAAGGAGGGTAATTGAAGCTGTATTGGTCTAGCTAGTGGGTAGTTCTCCGACTTTCGACCCGAAGGTCGTGGGTTCGAACCCGCTCTGCAACAATGAATTTTCTATTCCAAAAATTTTAATGCGTATTAACACGTCCTTAAACGGTGAAGGAAAACATAGTTAGGAAACCGTTTAGTATTTTATAAGCGGTGATGAGCTTACACTCTGACACATTATAGAATACTCACTACTGCCAAATGTGGGCATGTGCCAAAATGTTTGGCCGTGCCTCTGACTACCCCCCCTTATGACATCTTCAAGGATCTAATTTCCTGGAGATCTAACACGCTTGGGGATAAAAGTCGTTAGTTTTTTTAGGGTATACCCACTATTAGGAGGAGGTAGGGCACAGCGAGATTTTCTCGTTCAGAATTGGAGCAGCCCGCCTGGTACCTCCGCCTTACAGAAGATCGCAGCCAAATAACATTATTTGTTTCAAATAGTGTTGTGTTCCTGCGATGTATAGTAAGGTTGCCAGAGCTCTTTAGGGGGGAAGGGGGTTCGGGGTCGGCAACGCGTGCGTGATGCCTCTGGTATTGCAAGCGCTCATAGGCTATGGTAACCACTTACCATCAGGTGGGCCGTAAGCTTGATTGCCACCTCTGTTGTATAAAAAAAAAAAACTATTAGGGTCTATGAGCTTATGTGCCGTGCGTGAGGAATTTTGATAAAAGTATTACGAGATAAAGCTCATATTTTCGGTCAATATCATACAATGAACTACGTGAGCGACCATTTTGATTTTCTGACCCCATGTAGTGGTACGGAACCCTCAGTGCGCCGAGTTCTCGCACAATACCGTCTTTATTTTTACCTTAATATATTTTTTGCAGACTAGAAGACCCTTCGAACAGGCCACTCTGCATAATCCTGAGCTGGCTGGCCTCGAAGCCGCAGCACCTGATGAAATACGCAGACATTTACTTGGAGATGGGGTTCGATGTGATGACGGTCACTTGCTCTCCGCTGCAGCTCATGTTCCCAGTCAGAGGCTCTCAGGTGGGTACCTAGCTTAAGCGACATCAAAGATAATAAGATTTATCATATTTCTTTTGTAAAAAGGTACATAGCGCAATGAAGAGCCGTGTGTGAGGTTTTTTTTATTACAACTAAGCTGGCAGACAAGCATACAAGGGCTTTGTTGGTTAGTGGTTACCGTAGCGTATGAACGCTTGCAATACTAGAGGCATCACGCACACGTTGCTAACTATTAGAAATCCAGGATATAAGTATTTGTGAGTTTATTTGTTTCCCATATTTCGGCACAGTTTCAGATCTGTATTCTGAGGTCGCACTCCAATTTCTTGAAACTTCAGTCACTCAGTTCACGGTAAATAAGATGATCAAAGCTTAGCTGACATTCCAGGTGGTAGCAACGAATCTCATGAACTTCCTGGAGTATAACGAGCACCGGCCACTGGTGGTACACGGCTTCTCCGTAGGGGCGTACGTGTGGGCAGAGCTGCTGGTGCATGCCCTGAAGGATTTGGAACGGTAATTCGTCCAAGAACCCGTGAATCATTCACGGGTTTCTTGAACTAATTCTTAACTCAAGAGAATGTGTTTTTGTCCAGGCGATATTTATTTATTTATTCCAAGAGTTATGTTAACTGATTATTGTTCTTGGAACAACAAAACAACCCTAATTACTTGACTTAATGTGTTACAATCAAAAAGGAGTTACAATCAAAATTGTGCACGAAAGGAGCCTCTAAGAGGCGCACTTTAATCCTTTCACTATACTGATTCTTTCACCGATGGTCATATAATAAATAAATAAACACTTAATAAATATTCCGGACATATCACACACGGTCAACTGATCCCAAACTAGGCATAGCCTGTACTATGGGTACCAGAGACTGATATACATAATAGATAAATATTTACCACCCAGACTCAACCTGGTCACTGACCTAATACAGGCTGAGCAAGAAAGAACCAGTGACACGACAAGCAAGCAAGCAATAATAAAAAAACAATTTTAGAGTACAACAAAAAAGTGTTCTTGAAAGATCTTTTAGCTATATAGCAATTGGGATAAAATAATGTCAGTGATACAAATGAACGCGAAATATTCTACTCTACTTCTACGGACTTAATATACGTTCCAGCTACCAGCCGGTGCTAGACCGAGTGTCTGCCCAGGTGTGGGACTCGCCGGCGGACGTGGAGGAGCTGCCTGTGGGACTGCCTCTCTCCCTCTATCCCAACAACAAACTCATGCAGAAGGCGCTCACGGCCTATGCCAGGTTCGTTCGTTCGTGTTATTGATTACTAGATTCCGCCCGCGGCTTCGCTCGCGTAAAAAGTAGCCTACCTATTATGCTATTCTAGGTAAAGATCTTTATCTATTCCAAATTTCAACGAAATTGGTTCAGCCACTACGGCGTGATTGAACAACAAACATCGAAACATGATTATTTATACCCACCTATTGTATGTACTTTAGTTAAAAATTGTTTATCTATGTTAATTGTGTGTGTCTGTAGTAACAAATATTTTTTTTATCTATCCATCTAAACATCCTCACAAACTTTAGCATTTATAATATTAGTAAGATTTCTTGAGAACTTATAAAAACCAATGCATTTTACATCGTTCTAAGGGTCATCACATAGCCCCTTTCGGGTTAGTATACTTATTATAATATGCATACTAACCCGAAAGGGGCTATATGAATTCATATATGAATCACCTTGTATTACCTATAGATAGAGACCTCTTAGCCACGACTTTGATCCTTTCACTACACTGATTCTTTCACCGCCGCTTATAGGCCCTTTTCAGGGCCACCATACTTCAACCTGGTCACTGACCTAATACAGAAAGACCAAGAAAGAATCAGTGACACGACAAGCAAGCATAGATTTACCTAGAGCCAGCTTGCTGCTATGCCCAAACGGCCCAAACGATCGAAGTTCCGTGAGTGAGGCATGATCTTTTTTGTTTGTAGAACTCATATGTGGGTGTTTTACCGCGTCGCAACACAGCACTACTGGCGCGCGACGCAGGCGTACC
Source organism: Anticlea derivata (assembly GCA_947579855.1). NCBI lineage: Eukaryota > Metazoa > Arthropoda > Insecta > Lepidoptera > Geometridae > Anticlea > Anticlea derivata. The sequence continues at coordinate 8,546,865 of OX388276.1, read as the reverse complement.
ACGAGCCGCCGTGCAGGGCGCCGTCCCTGTTCCTCATCTCGAAAACGGACCCCGTGGGCGCCGCTAGTCGCAGTCGGCGGGCGCACGCCTCTATGACAGCTCTCGGTATCAAGGTAGAGTACTTTTCTTATAATATAAGCAAAACGTATAAACTTAAAGCCTACCTACACCCAGTGGGTAGGTACCTAATAAAGTTTGTTCTACGAATTACTACGAATTTATTTTCGAGTTTTATTTACTACGAATTTATTGAAAGAAAACTGTACCTATGCGAAAGTCAGTTCAAATTCAAAACAAATTATTCAGCTGTTTTAAAGTCAAACTTCTTGTACGCATAATAATTCGTTATTAACATGATAAAAACATGACAAAAGGCCAAAGACAGGTAAATATTCAAAAGCTCGGGAAAAATCTGATGTTTTTTAATCCACCATTTTTTATTATGAATCGCCTTGTAAGCAAGTTATTTGGAAGTCGTGTTGGTTTTATCTCCTTTTCGTAATCGCATCTTCAAAGCGATCAAACTTTTCTTTTGAGCCTCACCTAGTTCGATCGGCACCACACTGAAGCTTTAAATTCAATTTTGTGAAAAAGGATCATCGAAAAAAATGATAGGCACCAAGCCGTGTTTGTTGCCTGATTCTTCTAGGCTTGGTCGCGAGGAACAGGCATAGCTTCACCTAGTTTCTAAGACGTTTCAAAGTGATCCTAGTGATTTTATTGAAATAAATGCCTTTTGACTTTGATCAACTCTATCGATCTATTCAAGGCCATATAATGATGAATTACTGACATCGTTTCCAGTGCAACTGGCAATGCTGGGAGGACTCGCCCCACGTGCAGCACTTCTATCGGCATCGGGAGGAGTATCTGGCTGCTCTGTACTCGCATCTGCAGGAGTGTGGACTGCTGCGGACTCACGACCACGTGGCCAGTCGCGTCTCGGTGCCTCTTCGACAGTAATCTTGAAAGTTATTGAGGGGGGACCGTGGTGGCCCCGATAACTACCTACTCGTGGATGTCCTAAGGGAAAAAGCTAGGGGATAGGCAGCGTTCCCTATTTTCACAGAAAGCTCTAACTGCGCTCGCCAACCCGCGCGCTCAGCGTGGTATGGCCAAATGATAGGAATTCCCTCTGGAACTCTGTGGGGGAGGCCATTTCAACAGTGGATGTTCTACGGCTGAAATGTTGATGGGGATGATTGAGGGTGTAGAATTGACCTGATCTGGAACACCTGGCTGCCGTCAAAAGGCTGACGCGGGCATTAAGCTGACGATCTAAGAAGGGTATTTAGGATTATGAATGATTATTTTGACAAACTAAAAATGAGAGGGTAAAGTATTACTATGTTTTAAAACCTCGTGAGGTAACCCGCTGCTTAGTCAGCTCCGCACGTATTGACTCTGTCTTTCCTGTGGATAACCGACTAGGCTGATAGGATAGTATAGATGCTGGGCAAGCCTACTCCATCTAAAACATGTCCCCAGGCACTACAGCGTCCTGTAAGTGAGTAGAAGTTCCACATGAAGCTATATAAATCATCTAGAATAGATGTAATAAAATAAAAAGCGAAAACAATTTTCATATCTTTTATTATTATATTAATCACTTTAAATCGAGCACGGCAGTAATTAACTGCCGTGGGAAAATTAGTGTCATCGTAACGCGACAATCTAATAAAAACTTTAAATACTATAATTAAATCCATCACACTCAAAGGTACTTTGACCGACCATGCGGCACACTGATCATTTTTCAACCAATTTTCACGACTTTAAGTACCTACCAATTATATATCATCAGAGGTCGAGCAAGCTATAGAACGCGTAGATACAATACTGAGAGCAGGTATGGACACAATTATAAATATAAAAAATCAGACGTGACGATGCTAACATATATACGCTTGATTCTCACGTATGCTCTGTCCTATTCATAATCACGTTGAGATGTGTTCATACTTGCGATACGTCATCTAAAATAAGTTTTTAATAATGGAGTTTGGCGTTTGATGGGGCGATTGACGATATGGCTCAACGGTATCGCAAGCCCATAAAAATTAAACTTAAAATTTTATTGTCTTCATTCCGTAGACGTAAGGATCATTTTTAAATGACATATCGCAAGCCGTTTGAAGAGTTTTTTTCTCTACGTAAAGAAATAACGCTAAAACGAGGCTAATGCGGGCGCTGTATCGTGATTATAAATAGAGCTATCTATATCTTGCTCAACATTATTCCGAGTACACAATTTAGATCTGTTTTTAGAATTTACCAACAAAAACAAAAAACTCTGTCAAAACTATTTCTACTTACTACCGTGTTAAAACCAAGAAAACTTCTAGCGATTATAACTGTACAAACAATAGGTAATTAACTGAGAAAACTAGAAAATGTTAGGGTCGAGCTACATATCATCGTATGCTTCAGCACAGTTACACTAGAAAATAAAAAGTTTTTTATTTTTACGTGTGATCCATACAAAACACGATTTAGTATAAAAAAGCGCAGGAGTTGTTCCCAGTAGGACCCGCAATAGAAAGACCGGCGTCCATGATGAAGCTTATGCCGGGAATAATTCTGCAGTGCTAAGTATAATTTACCTAAATATATTGCAACGAAACACATGGTAGTGGCATGGTTTTAAAAAGAAAAGATTATATCACAAACATTTTGGATAATATAAATATATTTATATATTATTTGGTTATATACTTTTATCATCATGTTTTTCACAGTACCACTACAATGAAATACCATGGAAAGGTATTATCATCTAATTAGTATGTGCAGTCATCTTTTACAAGAAAAATGTGTGGGTCCATGTAAATAGTATTCCATGAATATAATATTATTTATTTCAAAACATTGTTATATTGCCAACATGAAACAATAAAGCATATGAATATAACCAACTTTCATCATCTTCCTGCCCTTGTCTGATATCACAAAGTATGTATGCTGCTATGTAAATAAAAAGCGAAGACAATTTTCATATCTTTTATTATTATATTAATCACTTTAAATCGAGCACGGCAGTAATCAACTGCCGTGGGACAATTAGTGTCATCGTAACGCGACAATCTAATAAAAACTTTAAATACTATAATTAAATCCATCACACTCAAAGGTACTTTGACCGACCATGCGGCACACTGGTCATTTTTCAACCAATTTTCACGACTTTAAGTACCTACCAATTATATATCATCAGAGGTCGAGCAAGCTATAGAACGCGTAGATACAATACTGTGAGCAGGTATGAACACAATTATAAATATAAAAAAGCAGACGTGACGATGCTAACATAGTATACGCTTGATTCTCATGTATGCTCTGTCCTATTCATAATCACGTTAAGCTGTGTTCATACGACTTGCGATATGTCATCTAAAATATGTTTTTAATAATGGAGTTTGGCATTTGACGGGGCGATTGACGATATCGCAAGCCCATAAAAATCAAACTTAAAATTGTATTGTCTTCATTCCGTAGACGTAAGGATCATTTTTAAATGACATATCGCAAGCTGTTTGAAGAGTTTTTTTCTCTACGTAAAGAAATAACGCTAAAACGAGGCTAGTATGCAGGCGCTGTATCGTGATTATAAATAGAGCTATCTATATCTTGCTCAACATTATTCCGAGTTCACAATTTATATCTGTTTTTAGAATTTACCAACAAAAACAAAAAGCTCTGTCAAAACTATTTCTACTTACTACCGTGTTAAAACCAAGAAAACTTCTAGCGATTATAACTGTACAAACAATAGGTAATTAACTGAGAAAACTAGAAATGTTAGGGTCGAGCTACATATCATCGTATGCTTCAGCACAGTTACACTAGAAAATAAAACGTGTTTAAACGTTTTTTATTTTTACGTGTGATCCATACATTTAGTATAATAACGATTTAGTATAAATAAGCGCAGGAGTTGTTCCCAGTAGGACCCGCAATAGAAAGGCCGGCGTCCAGGATGAAGCGTATGCCGGGAATAACTCGTGCGCAGTGCTAAGTTTAATTTACCTAAATATATTGCAACGAAACACACGGTAGTGGCAAGGTTTTAAAAAGAAAAGATTATATCACAAACATTTTGGATACTATAAATATATTTATATATTATTTGGTTATATACTTTTATCATCATGTTTTCACAGTACCACTACAATGAAATACCATGGAAAGGTATTATCATCTAATTAGTATGTGCAGTCATCTTTTACAAGAAAAATGTGTGGGTCCATGTAGTATTCAATGAATATAATATTATTTATTTCAAAACATTGTAATATTGCCAACATGAAACAATAAAGCATATGAATATAACCAACTTTCATCATCTTCCTGCCCTTGTCTGATATCACAAACAGTCATGTAATTATCTTCCACATCCCTCTACAGGCCGTCATCTCAGCACTCACTCCTTACAACTTTCACACAGTCCATCCATCATTTCTTTGGCCTACCACTACTCCTACATCTACCCAGATAACACTGTTCTCGTCACATAACATTATTTCCTCACCATGACGTGCCCATATCACGCTAACCCATTACTCCTCAGCTTTTCCGTCACTGGCGTCACTTTCAAACTTCCTCTTTTATATTTATCTCTTATAGTCACAACAGATTTCCATTTTGGTTCTGCTGATATTCATACATAGACGTTTTTTACATAGACTTTCCAGATATACATCGATCACACATAGGCGCTTTTATTTTACATGGATTTTCATTTCTAAATTTACTCCTTCATTCATAAACACTCACGAACTTTATCGGTTCAATGAAAGTATGTCCACATCTTCCTTTTGTTAAAGTCCATCAAAAGAACGGGGCGAATTATCGAGCCAATAATGTTAGTGACTGATTACGAATAAGATAGGTATTAATAATAAATAAATAAATTTTCCGGACATATCATCACACACGGTCAACTGATTCCAAACTAATAATGTATGCATTTCATACGAAACACCCTTTTTGGTATGAGCGCAGTGCTGATGCACAGAGTGACAAAGATATGTAGTCTGACCCTAACATAAACTCGCCAGTAATTGGAGAACTCATTGTAGAAGTACTGATTAATATGTGTATTTTTGTAAGTTCGTGATTTATAACTAAGTTAACACCACATCTCAAAATAACACAGTTTAAGAGTAACAGTAGAATACCAGTAAAACGCGATATACAGTGCTTTCTTTTAAATCTTGAACCCGACTAGCATATAAAACCTAATTTGCATTCATTAGAAAGAACGTTTTGAATAGGTCATTCTGATTTATTTATTATTTAGAATACAGTATAACATCTTAACTGATACAACGCCAACGCCAGTTGTATGGACAAGATGCGATGCCACAGCGCTAGTCAGGGCCAAAACTTACCTAGGCGGTCCTGAAGTTAGCCGATTGTCAGTATTTAGTATTTATATTTGCAAATATCTAACTTCAGGATCTAAGTCACATCGGGCGTACTGGTAAAATGATTGCACAACACAGCGATTATAAAACATGTTAATCAACTAAAAATTATAACTATTTATGTATCAATATTTGTAATATTTCGAAATATACACGAGAAACGACAGAATCTCGCGACTCGAAATCTCAGCGGCGAAATTTCTAGTCGCAGAACTAAATAATACTTTCATTTATTCACCTTGCGAGCACACAGCAACAATAATAATCCAACCAATAATTCGATTCAGGAAAGGGCTGCCTATTTTTAAGAGAAATATAGTGATGTGGAAAAAATAATAGCTGATTCAAATTGAACTAATGAGTCACTCATTCAGTCATTTAAAATGTAGTTACTTAAAATGACTCTCTAGACGTGTCAGGAAGGCCGGCGAAGATCGGCAGTAAGATCAAGGCTAGTGTTACAGGACGATTAGTTAATAAACAAAACAAGAACTCTATAATTTTGATTTAATTGTTGTATAACTTAATAATTGTGTAACAAGAATGCTTTCAGACATTTCAAGACAATTTCTCCCTGGTTTCACCAACAGACATAAGACTGGCAATTGAATGGTATGTCTAACTAGCTTGTGCCCGCGGCATACCTAGATAAAAAATAGCCTACATGCTGTAGTAAAAACTATATATTCCCAGTCATCAGCCTTTACGCAGTGATTGAACCAGAAGGTTCAATCACGCGTAAAGGCTCCGCCGATTTCGATTCGATTTCGATTTGAGATGCTTGTGCATAGTGTGCATCCTCACAAACTTTCGCATGTACTATTATTAGGATAGAAGGATTGCGTCTAGACTTGTTGGTGAAAACCGACAACACAGGCATTTATTATTATAATATTAAACCTTGACAACTAGTTTGAGTGAGCGCAGATGGACATAGCAGCGAAAAAATTGACTTGTCAAACAATTTAAACTCAAACTTATTCCGTCTCATAAATGGCTGAAATCAAAAAATGTCCCGCCTACACACCAGTTCGCGAAGCTATTCGAGCTTTACGGTGTAATTTCAGTGGTAACTAAAGTTATATGAGATTGAGTTTGTTTAGCGAGTCAGTCGCTTCGGCGCCACTACGTCCGTCTGCGCTGGCAGATAAAAACTTGTGCGATTTGTACATAATAATTGAAGATTCCGGCTATCCAAACCTAAGGACTAGCAGGCTAGGGACAACTTACAGGCAATGGTGCCGATTCTGCTGTATTTTCCAAAACTAACTTTGACAGCGATAAAGTTATAGCCATCCTTGGCGTTTCGATCCAAAAGAAGAGACAGCAAAACTTTTAAGTGCTATCAAAATAGTACTACGATTTAATTTAGATTTCTCGGCGAATTTCGTGTATCAAAGGAAATACGAACGCCCGATATCTACAACAATTATTGGTCAATTTTGTAGTGTGCAACACACTACAAAATTTTCGTGAAATTTTATAATAATTTTGAAAGTAAATTCTAGACCTATTGGTCTAGAATTTACTTTCAAAATTATTATTATTTATTATTGTATTTCATATTTGAAATACATGCTGCAAATTGACTATAAAAAAAATGGGAAAAAAAACTTTATGCTATGAAATGTTACAACTGGGGGTGTCAACAGCTCTTTATACTTCCAAAACCTTGAACCGCTCGTGCTACCGCCTTTGAAGTTCGCTAGTGGCTGACAAGTCACGTCCGGGTCATGGGAGGGTCTGAGGACGTTGCCGAGGCATCTTATTGAAATCGTAATCTTACTGAAACTGTAGTTTAGGATAATTAAACAACAGAATCAACACCTTTGTACCCACACCCTTCCACGTTAATCAAGTGATCACAACCACAAGCACAGCACCACCATACAGCAACCTTGTCACTGATCTAACGCAGTACTACACGCAGAAATCAACTTGGCACCTGCGTAGAATGTGCTTCCCGCTCCCACCACACCCCACCGCCTAACGCGAGTGAGAACGAAACAAAACATTACAGCGAGGTATCTACACTCGAGAGCATAGAAATCGCACATAGCGGAATTTTGCTACATTTTAATTTCGACCCTTATTTTTTTTTAAATTAATGTGATGTTGCAAATATAACTTAAATTAAATTGAAGTACACACTGTTAGCTTCCTAAAAACACAAAATGTCTAGCCTTGACCTTCGAAATCATAACAGTGGCAACTAAACAATAGAATGGCCTAAATTAGCTCGTTTCAGGTAGCTCGGTTTGTGGGACTTTAAGCAGGTATAAAACGATAAGGGATGATTGAAATTACATCATTTGCATACCAACTCCCAGCCAGAAAGGTCCTTTAACGAATACGTCATCTCTCTAAACAAGAAAATGGATACCACACCAGAAGCAGCGTCTCAAGTGGTTGCACTTATCGAAGCTGGACAGAACCAAAGTCAAGTGGCTCGTCAATTAAATTTGAGCAGATATGCTGTTCGACGTGTATACCAGCGATATCAGCAAACTGGTGGCTATACCAGGCGACCAGGAACAGGCCGAAAACGTGCGACAACACAGCGCGATGACCGTTTCCTTGTGAATACATCACTACGAAATCGCCGGTTGAATGCAGTTCAACTCGGACAGCAGCTCCAGGAAGTTAGAGAAGTGGAAGTCAGTCGGTGGACCGTTAGAAGAAGACTAGCCGAAGGAGGTCTGACAGCGCACAGACCAGCAACTGGCCCAAAATTGACCCCAGCGCACAGACAAGCACGCCTTCAGTTTGCTCGAAATCACGTTAATTGGACTATGGATCAATGGCAGGCAGTCCTCTTCTCCGACGAGTGCAGGATGTGCCTTCATGGTAACGACGGACGAGGTAGAGTCTACCGAAGATCTGGTGAGCGTTTTGCTCAATGTTGCATCTCCGAACGGGTCGCATACGGCGGTGGTTCGTGTATGTTCTGGGGAGGCATTTCTCTGGAAGCGAAAACCGAACTTGTCTTCATCACAGGGCCCGATACCGACCGTCGATCGGGTGGATTGACTTCCCAACGTTACGTTGAGGAGACCTGGAAGAACATGTTGTGCCCTTTTCTGGATTTATCGGCGAAAACTTCGTTTTTATGCAGGATAACGCTAGACCACTCACCGCTGCTATAGTACGCCAGTACTTGGAGGAGGTTGAACTACTCGTTATGGCGTGGCCTGCTCGAAGCCCAGATCTCAATCCCATTGAGCACTTATGGGACGAACTAAAGAAACGAGTAAGAGCTAGAAACGCAGCGCCTACGAGTCTCAGAGAGCTCCAAACCGCGATCAAGGAAGAATGGGACAGCATACCGCAGGATTTCGTAAAAAAATTGATTTCTTCAATGAAACAGCGAATGGAAGCTGTTATTCAGGCTAGGGGAGGCAATACCTCGTATTAATAAATCGATACATTCACAAATTTATTGTTTTTTTAACCTTTTATACCTGCTCAAAGTCCCACAAACAGCGCTACTTGAAACGAGCTAATTTAGGCCATTCTATTGTTTAGTTGCCACTGTTATGATTTCGAAGGTCAAGGCTAGACATTTTGTGTTTTTAGGAAGCTAACAGTGTGTACTTCAATTTAATTTAAGTTATTTTTGCAACATCACATTAATTTAAAAAAAAATAAGCGTCGAAATTAAAATGTTGGAAAATTCCGCTATGTGCGATTTCTATGCTCTCGAGTGTAGTTACTTCTGCGTGTTGTACCTGTGACACGAACTAAAGAACTACAGTAGACCGATGCACACTCATGCCCGGTAGCTATATTCAATATACGATCCGTATTTGCAACGGAAATCTTAACTTTTGCGTATAGCGAAGCGCAAGCCTTTGGTATTTTATCAACGTTTTTTAGGGCTGCTAATAAGTAGTGAGCTTGTAAAACGCAAATCAGACACGTTGTCGTTTGTAAGGTAAACGTTTACCGATACCGATCGGTATAATATAGGTACCAGGTATCAGACGTGTGAGGTTCGTGTGCGTACCCAACACCCATCTCTCTTTCTCACTCTATCTCAATCTCTCATTTTATCTATCTCTCTCTCTCTCCATCTATCTATCTCTCTCACTCGCTATCTATCTATCTCTCGCTCTCTCTATCTCTTAAACAGGGATTGATGGGTATCATCGCGTCACGTGGCGTGGATCTAACGTAGCTCTAAACAGCTAGTTGCCTTATAATGTATGGACTCCGACGCGCGGCTCACATAGCTCCGAGCCACCTACGTCGAGGTCACTGACCTAGCGTGCGGCGACAAAGTTCGAGTGGCATGAAGCACGAAATAATCACTTTCCATCAAAGCTGGCTCGCTAGCCGGACCTCAAGCGTGGCAAGGAGAGGACCAGTGGCGCTATAGTACAACGCTCCTAGGAGTCGGATGTCCGTTATAATGGAGATAGCGATACCACTCGCGCATGAGGCGATGCAGTCTCGTCAGCAGCGCTCCTGAAACAATTAAGTCGAGATATTAAATAGACAAACAAATATCTAGTCCTATTCCGCTAATCTATTCCTCATAAGCTAAACAAGATGCAATCTACAGAACTCCTCAGTAAATAGACTTAATAATAGACAAATGCGGGTTTTGGTGGCGCTTACAGTGGCTGTAGTTGTGACAGTAGTGATAGTGGTGGAGGTAGGCAGGCAGTGAGGGAGATAGGTAGGTAGTGAGAGAGATATGTAGGTAGGTAGAGTAGTAGGTAGATAGGTAGGGAGGTAGTTTATATCTACCTACTTATTTATCTCCTATATACGGGACTTTTGCAGTTCTGGATTCAAGTCCAGAACTGCAGGATTCAAGTTCAAGTCAGTTAAGATTACGGATTTACCAAGATTGCAAAGTTTCAGCCTGATGCAGAAATAATTAGTACTTGATTTTAGTTCAAAAATGGTAGTATAGGTACATAAGAGAGTCCAGGAGCGCACGCAATGTTGGCGGTGTTATATACCTAGATTTAGTTATGTTTATATTACATAGGCTTGGTAGTTTCAAACAAACAAGTTTTTATTTCAATTATTATTATTATGTGCGCCACCGCCTTCTCCTACTTGTATATCCTGTCCATCCAAAGGTTGCCTGGTAGAGATCGCTTTTAGCGATAATGCCGCCCACACTATTTTTAAGTTATTTTTTTCCTTGATTGTGTATTTTCTTTTGGTGTACAATAAGGTTATACTCTATTCTATTACATACATATAGTATTTTTACATTTCGATGTAGTTAGGGAGCCTTATTCCTGCCTACCATAGAGTGCATTATTGTGGGTACTTAAATAAATGAGCAGTCTCGATTTTATGGTGGTTTCACTTGTATCTTCTTCATCCTATACAAAGTGATACATAACATGTATACCATCCCAATAGAGGGTTATTCTATCAACAAAAAGAAATAATATTAGCAAAAATGTTTTTTTTTCACATACTAGCTGTTTTTGGTATTTTTGTCATCAGAACAAAAAACAAAACGAAAAAGAAGTTCGGAATCAAGATTGCTTCCTAAAACAGCTGATTCATTGAGTATGACCTGATTTGACCCCAAAACAGCTGATTATGGCATCGAGTTTTTTCAATAAAAAATGTCGTATTTCCAAAAGTCTTAGAACAAACTTTATTGCCAATTGGTTGTAGAATAACAACTAACGAATAATTGACAGGCCTCATAGCTCAGTTGGTAGTAACTCTGCCTTCTGTGCTAGAGGTCGCGGGTTCGATTCCCGCACTGGACAAACATTTGTGACTAACACAGATGTTTGTTCTGTGTCTGGGTGTTAAATATATATCTATTATGTATAACAGTCTCTGGTACCCATACTACAGGCAATGCCTAGTTTGGGATCAATTGACCGTGTGTGATATGTCCGGAAAATTAATTAATTCATTAAAATTAAAATTAATAAGCCCCTTTCGGAATGGCATATCATGAATCACCTTGTATAAAAGGTAGGGGCGGTAGAGGGGGGTATTCGGGTACCTGTGTCGTGACGTATCACAAGTTCTGCCACGCCGTAGTGACGAGCAGGTGCGTGTCAACGGCGCGCGCGATGCGCTCCTGCACGCCGTGGCTCAGCCACAGCATGCGCAGCGTCTCGTAGCGCGACGGACACAGCTGGAGGGGGTTTCCGCGGCGAAGACCCTGCAACACACATGCTAGTTTATCACCCTGTTTCACGCTTATTAGGTAAACAGAACAATTACAGACTACAAAGTGATTAGCGTTTGTTTTGTACAAAAGGCTTTGACAGGCTTCATAGCTCAGTTGGTAGTAACTCTGCCTTCTGCGCTAGAGGTCGCGGGTTTGATTCCCGCACTGGACAAACATTTGTGTGATTAACAGATGTTTGTTCTATATCTGGGTGTTAAATATTTATCTATTATGTATATCGATCTCTGGTACCCATAGTACAGGCTATGCCTAGTTTGGGATCAGTTGACCGTGTGTGATATTTAAAAAAATATATATATGTATATTTGTGGAACAATAAACAGTAGCATAATAACAAATGTAAAACGATGTAGATGTAAATATGTAAACGATGGTATCTGCAGAAGTATAAAAACTGTGTCGCAGACACCAATGCCCGCCTCCGATACAGAGATTTGGAGTTCCAGCAACAATGGAGGTAAAGTACGTTCTTATTACTAGGTATACTATGCTAAGAAATGTAATGTAAGGAATATAGAGAGAGTATGCGTGTGTGTATGTGTGTGTGAGAGTGTGTTTGTGTGCGTATTAAGTCCATTTATTTGGTACAATACCAATGACGCAGTGCCTCGTTTCACATTGCGTGCTTGCACGACCGTACCACTATCTATAGGGTAAGCTTACATGCCCGTAATGTAAAGCTATACGTTATCCAGCTGCGGTTATCTGCTCATACTATCGGCACGTCTAAAGTCATGTTCAAATGGCGTGTGATAGTAACTGATTAATTTCTCCTCTTTAATATTTTAAATTATATATTATTTTTTTTGGAGGAGGTAGAGCACAGCGAGATTTTCTCGCTCTAAATTGGAGTAGCCCGCCTGGAGAGGTACCTCCGCCTTACAGAAGATCGCAGCCAAATAACATTATTTGTTTCAAATAGTGTTGTGTTCCTGCGGTGAGTAAAGTTGCCAGAGCTCTTTAGGGGGGGAGGGGTTCGGCAGGCAACGCATTAGCAATGCTCCAGGTGTTGCTGATGTCAATAGGTGACGGTAACCACTTATCATCAGGTGGGCCGAAAGCCTGTTTGCCTCCGTATAACAAGAGGCTGCTGCACGTCACCGAGTGTGTTACCTGGTCAGTCTCGCCGTACGAGTCGAGGTAGGGCGCCGGCAGCTTGGCGCCGCGCGCGGGCGCCGCCAGCAGCAGCAGCTCGCAGTCGCGCACGCGCAGGAACAGGCCGGCGCCGCCGCTGCACATCACCGAGTGCGCCATGGCGGCGCCCACGTGCTCGGTGCCGCCGTTGCCGCCGTACTGGAAATGCAACGTAACCACTGTAGATACATTTAATCGAATGCTGCGCTGGCGCAAGGTGTCTTGCGTCTGCGATGAGCCAAAGAAATGTTATAAAAATAAATAAAATAAATAAATATTCCGGACATATCACACACGGTCAACTGATCCCAAACTAGGCCTGTACTATGGGTACCAGAGACTGATATACATAACAGATATATATTTAACACTCACGACACAGAACAAGCATCTGTGTTAGTCACAAATGTTTGTCCAGAGCGAGAATCGAACCCGCGAACTCTAGCGCAGAAGGCAGAGTTACTACCAACTGAGCTATGAGGCCAGTCTGTTACTTTTTCACGCCGCAACCATTAGGATTTGAATGATATTTGGCATGTATGTATATAGCAAATAGATCGGAATAACATATGACCCAGTATCATCAACTTTACGATTTTTTTAGGCGCTGACCTACGTTGATATTCAAAAAGAATTAAGGTTCGAATTCGTTTAAAAAACGTGCTGCGTGGCTCGCATTCGAATGGCAAAACGACGTTATAGTAGGAGACACAGGGCACTTAAGGAAGGTAAGGAATAAAACGAAGATTATCGATTGCTTACCTTAGAAATCTCCGCCTGGCAGCAGTAGCTCTGCGAGCAAACAATCTGCCCGCAAATGAGGCACATCGTCGGATTCTTGCTGTCCTCCCTCTCCGAATTCGGACACGAGAACTCCGAAACTATATTCATCAGCTCCGAAAAGTCCTCCGGCAGCGGGATCAGCCGCGGCGGCTCCGTCGGCTCGTTCACCAAACTCGGATCAATGGATCCGGAGAACCATTCGTCGGATAGCGCGGACCATTCCATGACCTTCGCTCTAGCTATAGGGTTATCTATCAGCTCCTTGAACGAGGTAGGCAGGTCTAGGTACCCGCACATGGTATCCCAACTGTCACCGTTGGTGACCGTTAGTTCCGTGGGCGGGTTTATATCGCTAAGGAAATGGAAGAATAAGCAACAGCATCGCAGGAACGTGCGGCATTTGTCTTTGACGTTCTCCCAGATCGCGCTCGCGTTCATTCCCTGCACATCGAAGCCTCGCCTCACTTCGCTCAGGATCTCCAAGAAGTTTTCCAAGTCTGGCTTCTGCTTCGACGTTTCGCCTTCCTCTATGTTGTCCGTTCGGAACTGTGTTATGTCATTGATTAGGAGTTGTCTGGTGATCATGGCTCGGAGGCATTGGAGGGTGATTACCCTCGCGAGGTGGTTGGGTCTGGCCGGGCCGGCCGGCCGGCAGAACAGCGAGGGGGCGGTCAGCACCAGAGGGACCAAGGTGCCGAAGGGTTCGTGCGTTAAGGGTGAGGATTTCTCTAGAACACTGAGAGATCTTAGCGCGTGGTCGGCGAGGTATTTGGGGGATGTCCAGCATGAGGGCATGGCAGCAGCGAGCCGTATTAAAGCTTGGAGGGTATCTCTGTGCCTGGCCGGGACGTCGCCTAGTAATGGTCGGTTTTCAGCTTGTAGGACGGCGTTGGACACGAGGATGGTGTAGGTGGTGGAGCGGTAGAGGGCAGCACTGCACGCGCATGTCGCTTTATCGCCGTAGAGTGGCAGGATCTGTGGACCAACAGTTTATTATGTAAAAATGAAAACATATCGTGACTTAATTAATTACACTTAAATTGTTATGACTCCACCAACCTCAGGTCGAGCGAACACCATACGTGAAATGAAAAACAACTACTTATTATTTTATTTTATTTTCCATTTACGATAGTATTTTTTTTCTTTTGTTATCAAATTATTTATGATAAGCACGAATAAAATGTTTTTGTTTGGATTATGTTTCTCATGTAACTAAATTCGATTTTTTATGAGAAATAAACAATCTTAAGCATGATGACTTCATTCATTATCATCATCATCAGCTTGTAGACGTCCAGTGCTGGACATAGGCCTACCCATGATGAACGCTCTTGCCTTTACCATCCACCGGCTGTTTTAATAAGCACATGTTCAAACTAAGGCTATGCGACACACAAACCTGCAGGCTATGCAAGGAGGCGGATGAAACGCCTATACACCTGCTAGGTGAGTGCGGAGCACTTATGCTCAAACGTAGCATCCATTTGGGAAAGCACATCCTCAGCCCAATGGAGCTAAAGCAACTCACCCCAAAGAAAATCCTTCAGTTTTTAACAGCTGCTGGGCTTTGCGGTGAACTTTGAAGGCCCTGTAAAAGGGCTCCACAAATAAAGTGGCGATCACAATAGGCCAGTTGTGGCCGCAGTGACACAATAGCCGCAAAAAGTTAATAAAAAAAAATAAAAAAAATCCACCGGCTTCCCGCAACTTTCACGATGTCGTCGGTCCATCGGCGTTCTATAACTGCGTCTATAAAAAAATAAGCTTACCCCAGCAAAGTGTTCAATAAGCGTCTTAGTGAGCGGGTTGTAGGGCGGGATGTCGCTCTGGAAGTGCGCCAGGAAGGAGGTAGGCAGCTCGGTTTCGGCGTGCGTCGACATGTACGTTTCCGTTTCCGCTTGAGACTCCTCCTCCATGTCGGAGGAGGCGGCGCCGACGCTGCACGCTCGCGCCTGCAACACGTTTATACAAACACTGTTAGTAACATCCTACTAATATTATAAATGCGAAGGTTTGTTTAATACAAATAATAAATAAATACAAATAGTTTATTTCAGTCATTGGTCACAGAAATATCATGGGTTCTTGACACTCAAACTAAGCGCAAGCTTGTATTTTGAGTGCCAAGACAATTTTTTTTTTTTTTTTTTTTATACAACTGAGGTGGCAAGCAAGCATACGGCCCACCTGTTGGTAAGCGGTTACCGTAGCCTATGAGCGCTTGCAATACCAGAGGCATCACGCACGCGTTGCCGACCCCGAACCCCCCGATCTTCTGTAAGGCGGAGGTACCTCCCCAGGCGGGCTGCTCCAATTTAATTACAAATGAAAGAAAAATAGTTTTGACATTGTCCCCTATACTTAAATTACATGTTTGGATGTTTGTTGTTCAATCACTCTGTAACAGCTGAACTGATTTAGTTTAAACTTGGAATGGATAAAGTTCTTTACCTAGAATAGCATATAGGTTACTTTAATGTAGATACCATAAGAGCGAAGTCGCGGGCGGAAGCTAGTAAATAATAAATAGCACCCAACTGTTACATACATAGCCCTTACCCTACACCAGGAATCCTTGTCGTGGGTATCAGAAACTACGAGTACACAACACACCCAGACCAGAAACAAATAATTGCAGACCCTAAATATATTGCCCTCCATGTAGCATGGCCGTGGGAAATAATGGTATGTTTTTTTGTAATTTCTGAATCCAGTGTACACTTCTCACCCCTGCCCCGCAAAAATCAGAAAACTGGCGAATTGACACAACGTCTCCTTACATAAAACTGCAATTCTAACTCAACCATCATAATCATTTATTTGCTGAAATGTAGGTACAATAGTTCTTAACAAAGTAGTATTTAAAAGGTCCGTTACATTCTGCCTCGTTAAGGCGTGCAAAATTTCATTATTTAGTTTTGATTTATTGTATACTTAATACATATATACTTAGTAATAGAAGAGTGTTAAATATGCATGTGGAAGGATATAAGGGGAGATGTAGACCAAAGAAAAGATGGATAGATTGTGTGAAAGACGACATGAGTAAGAAAGGAGTGAATACTGATTTGACGGCTGATAGAGGGGAGTGGAAGAGAAAAACATGTTGTGCCGATCCCACATGAAGTGGGATAAGGGCAGGGAGATGATGTATACTTAATACAATAAATCAAAACTAAATAATCAACAATGTCACTAAAATTCATCATCATCATCATCATCAGCCTGTAGAAGTCCACTGCTGGACATAGGCCTCCCCTAAAGAGTTCCACGACGAACGGTCTTGAGCCTTCTCCATCCACCGACTTCCCGCAACCTTCACAATGTCGTCGGTCCATCGGGTGGGGGGCCTTCCAACACTGCGTCGCCCGGTTCGTGGTCGCCATTCGAGAACCTTTACTCCCCAACGGTTATCGGTTCTGCGAGCTATATGGCCTGCCCACTGCCACTTCAACTTGCTAATTCTGAGAGCTATGTCGGTAACCTTGGTTCTTCTACGAATTTCCTCATTTCGGATCTTATCACGTAGTGAAACTCCTAGCATAGCTCTCTCCATAGCCCGTTGTGCAACTTTGAGCTTGTGTATGAGGCCAATAGTTAACGACCAAGTCTCAGTGCCATATGTCATCTAAAATTATTACGTCAAAATCTAAAAAGTCATTAAACCTAATCATATTTTGTAATTAAGAAATTCATAAACATCATAAAAACATTGCTCGAATAACCATTTTTTTATTTTCCAGGTCAAAGTCAAGATCTAAGTCGCATTCAGTATTCATTTCATTTATTCATTGTAATTGCATGGATTATTTTGAAACGTAACGTAACCTTGGACTTACTGCTGCTCAAAGTGAATTATCCGTAGAATGGTGAAGAATGGTATGATTTTTTTTTATAACGTCGGGATCCGTGCCCATGATCCGTGAGATGAACGTCTGAATAAGAAAGAGACAAAGATACCGACCTGACAGTGCAACTCCTCGCACATCTCCGTGCATTCGTGTAGGGGCTCTAAACTGACCTGTAAGAGATGAAACAAAAAATAGACGGCGGTTCTGAAACGGTCAGAGAAAAATAAGCTCCCGCGCGTAGTGATACGATACATACTAGCTTGCACGCACAGTGCGTAGATAGGCGTAGATATGTAACTAGTGGCTATTGGTATGTCCTTCCTCAGGGGTTATGGCTATCTTCATATAAAATCTCACAAAGATCGGTTCAGAAGTTTTGTCGTGAAAATGAAAGAATTGAGAGATCGGTTATCAAGAGATTAGATGATAGGATGTAATTTTTTTTTTTTTTTTTAGAAATCCAATTTTTTTTCTGCGTTTGTACATAAGCGCGAGACAATTCCAACTTTAATTCAACGATATTATGTGAAGACCGCTGTTTAACTGATTTTTATATAAGCCTTCTCAACATTTACACACATTATTTAGATAGCACAGGCGGTTTTGGAAAAAATGGAGTATGTAAAAATTTAAATTTATATGTTTAGATTTTAAGTGCATTTATATTCCTTGCTAATAACATCGCTTTGACTTTGCTGTTACGGTGTTATATTTAAATAAATCAAATAAAATTTTGCACCTACCAAACCTTTTGATATAAAAAAAAATATTTCATTTTTTTAATCATTTCAAAGCGCATGCAAATTTTTCAGAGGTACCCCTTTTGTGGTATATATGAACGTAGGTACCTGGTGCTTCATGTTAAGGATGGTGTCCACCGAGTCGGCGTACGTTTCCTGAGAGAGCGGCGGCGGCGGCGCGGCGGGGCGCGCGGGCGCCGGCAGCAGCGGGATGGCCGTGTTGCACAGCCGCTCGCACAGCGGACACAGGTACTCCTTCTTCTCCACGTCGAACGCCGCCGGCTGCCGGACGCGGTACGGCCTGCAATTCAATAACTCTTATTAACTAGATGACTTTAGGCGGTGACGTGGTGACAGTCAGCCTATGTTACGCCGAGGATATTGATATATTCAATATGAGTTTGACGAAATTCACAAATTGTGTAGTTTAGTAATAAGGTAGATATTTTTGTAGGCTTTTCATTGGTGCAAACTGTCATGGCAATGTTAAATTTAATAAATAAATTAAAATAAAGTAGAAATAAAGGTTAAAATTCATGTAAAATTGTGTTGATAAGCTCGAATTTGAAGGGCAATCAGAACCATGTGAAAGTATATGGGCTTCTTTTCATCCTTATTAATGTATACTAACTTAAGCCCGCGGCTTTGCTCGCGTGGTACCTAGATAAAAAGTAGCCTATAAGCTATTCTACGTATATATCTGTACGTATATACCTATTCCAAGTTTCATTGAAATCGGTTGAGGCGTTAACTTTCGCATTTATAATATTAGTAGTATAGCATATAGGCTACTTTTTATCTAGGTGCTGCACGAACGAAGCTGTTTATAAGTTGGTTTTTATACCTAAGGTGGCAAACAAGCTCACGACTCACCTATTGGTAAGTGTTTACCGTAGCCTACGAACGCTTGCAAAACCAGAGAGGCATGACGCACTGGTTGCAGACTCCTTAAAAAGTTCAAAACGCCCTTTCAAAGTACCGCTTGTTCTCCCTGTCGAGCACGTTGTCCACGTAGTTCTTCCAGCAGTTGGCGTGCAGCACGTGCCCGCAGCTGGACACGTGCGCGTGCGCGCCCACGCCCGCCGGCACGTACGCCTCGCGCCACACCCCGCCCCCCGCCGCCTCGCCGCCCCGCCGCACCAGCACCGTCGACTTCTGCGCGTACGCAACCAGCACGGGCGGCTCGCCCTTGATGTCGACCCGCGCCTGGAACGATAATAATTTTGTAGAACCTCGTGATTGTTATGACCTTTATGAA
The DNA here is from genome assembly GCA_947579855.1 of Anticlea derivata. Classification (NCBI taxonomy): domain Eukaryota; kingdom Metazoa; phylum Arthropoda; class Insecta; order Lepidoptera; family Geometridae; genus Anticlea; species Anticlea derivata. Next base: position 8,527,486 of record OX388276.1, on the reverse strand, counting down.
TAAATTAATTTTTACTTTTTTTTTTTTTATTGGAGATGGTTAGGCGTTTGACCACCAGCTCACTTTTGCAAGTGAGATGTGGCCTAAGATGGAGCACGCTTTACCAGAAGGAACTTATTCACTCTAGATTTGAAGACTCCTAGATTGTACTCATCCGGGAAAACAGACGCTGGCAGATCGTTCCACTCTTTGCTCAGTGCTTATAATAAAGGTGGAGCAGAAACGTTTGGTTCGACACTGTGGTATGTCGACCAGGTAAGGGTGGTAATTACCTGTGCGTCTGCTTGTCCGGTAGTAGAAGGGGGAGGGAGGGATGAGGTCATGCAAATCCTGCGCACAGTCACCAAAGTGGTACTTGTAGAACACTTTACTTTACTTTTAATGAAGGCCGCTGCGACGAGAACCGAACTGCGGATTCGATCCCCGCATGGTCAATGTTTATTCGCGTCTGATTGGTGTTGTGGTACTTTGATTAGTTTGTATACATACATAGGCAACCATAGTATCCACGGGATGGTATTGCAATTGTTTTGAACAAGGTGTTTAATAATATGTATTCTATGCCGAAAGGGGCGTATTCTAAAACCATTTAGCGATAACATACTAATGTTTCTTTGAAAAAACACTGGGCACAAATCTGCTGTTTAGGTCAAATCAGTTCAAATTCAATTGTTCACTACTAGGTAGCATCTTGACGTCAAACTTCTCGTACATTTAATAATTCGTTATGACGATGATAAAAGACCAAAAAACTGCTGATTTGAAAATGAACGTGGTAAAAAACCACAAAAATTTTTTTTTTCCTTTTTTATTGTTGATAGATCTCCTCTAGGATCATCCTATTAGTGACGAAGCATGTCGTATTAGCAAAGGACGTAAACAAAAAACAGCTTCTACAGTTAAGGACAGGCTACCGCCACTTTCGACATGTACATACATAAAATCACGCAGAGACCACGGCTTTCCACTTGCTACGATCCTGACATACATCTTTAGCTTCATTCACTCTCATCACATTCCTTATACATGCTCGTCGGTTAAGGGTGCTCTTGAGCGGGCCTTTTTCCAAAACGTGACCGATTTGGTGACATTCGACATGTAGATGCTGTAAATTGAACGCACCTCCTCCTGGCACATGATGCAGGTGCGCGCGGGCTCGGGCACCCCCCCGCCCCACACGCCGAGCGCGGCGCCGCAGTACAGCGGACGGATATCTTGCTCCTCCGCAGTCACCTGCAATATAAACGCACGTTACTCATACGGTATTAAGTCTCTTAGGCTCGTATTCAGAGACACGACTCAAACTTAGATTTAATCACAGACCAGCTGAACTCTATTTAAGTACTGAATCTCTTCTCAAACATAACTTTTATTCAAGAACGGTACTTAAACTACTCTCAGCTGAATCGAGTCTCAAATCTGTACTCAAATGTTCTCGTTTACATTTTGATTTATTTATAATTTTCGATTCGTTTTACGCAGAAATTCAAACAGCCAGGGTGGAAATAGAACAGAACTATAAAGTGAAGTATAAATATGCATCAAAGTAGGTACGTGTAATGTAAGGGAACGAAAATTAATGTCATTTGATTAATGTCTAATCAATTCTAAACTCAAGCACCGATTTCGTCTGATTGACGTTTCAGAATAAGCATTTACTCAGGTGAACTGTGATCATTGAATCTATACATAAATACTGTTCAAGAATTAGAATCACGACTCAAATCGAGATTTAAGTACAGATCAACGCTTGAGTCTTGTCTTTGAATACGAGCTTTAGATAACTAGTTCGCCCCGAATTAAGATCTCACAAAGAGCTTCAGGTATGTGCCCGTTGATAGCTTTCAAATGGTTCGATCATCATGAAATTAATAATCTTATTTTCGACTCCTCTTAGCTCAGTATTTATCTCTTACCTTGGTATAAGTCTCTTGCCTCTTATCTCAGTATTATTCTCTTATTTCTTATTCGTATGTTAGCCTCTTGTCTCTTACTTCAGTATTTATCTCTAACCTCAATATTGGTTAGTATTTCTTACCTCAGTGTTAGTCTTTTACCTCAGTTTTAGTCTCTTATCCCTTACTTCTCCATAAATATCTTATCTCTTACATCTTTTTAGGGTTAGGCTAGCCTTTTTAAATGTCCTTTTATTTAGTTTGGTTTTTGTGTTTTTTGTACACAATCCTACTAATGTGGAAGGATATAAGGGAAGAGGTAGACCAAAGAAAAGATGGATAGATTGACAAAGAAACAAAGATGACATGAGTAAGAGAGGAGTGTTATAATATAAATGGAAAGTTTGCGGGGATTTTTGTGGTTCAAGCACGCCGTAACGGCTCAACCGATTTCGTTGAAACTTGGAATAGATAAAGTTCTTTACCTAGAATAGCATCATCATCATCATCGCCCTGCCCTTATTCCACTTCACGTGGGGTCGGCACAACATGTTTTTCTCTTCCACTCCCCTCTATCAGCCGTCATATCAGTATTCACTCCTTTCTTACTCATGTCATATCTTTTCTTTAAATTAAATTAAAATTCATTTATTTCAGACAACAATTTAGGTCCATAATATGTTAGTCACAAAGTTTTCTTAGTTCATGTTAGTAGTATTAATGAGAGTTATAATTAAAATTTAGGAATAATTTCAAACACTGCAATCACTCAATGATGTTGCTATTCCATCATTATTTGATTACAGTGTTTGTTTGTTTCTTTGGTTTACCTTTTTCCTTATATCCTTCCACATTCATATTTAACACTTTTCTAGTCACATGACATTTACCTAGAATAGCATATAGGCTACTTTTTATGAAGGTACCACGCGAGCGAAACCGCGGGCGGAAGCTAGTAAAGATTAAAGAATTACCTCAGTATTAGTCTCCTCAAAGAGCGTAGAGTTGTTAGATATGAAGTTGTTCATCTGAGTCTTCATCTGCGCCATGAGCTTGGCCCTCCGCTCGGCGGCCAGCGCCGCGCGGCGGGCCTTTTCTGCGCGCGCGGCCTCGTCCGACGCCGGCTTCTCCTCTTGATCTGTTTCCATGTTCTCACTCTCGTTCTCGTCTGTTTGGCCCAGAAGTTGCCTGTTGGTAACGTTATTGTGGTGAGCCTTTTGAGGACACCCTGGGTCCGGGGGGTTTTCTAAATTATGCATAATATGTATACTATCCCAAAAGAGGCTTGGGGGACAATTGGCAAAGGGTTTCTAAGACTTTTGGAAATTCTTAATTTTTCATTGAGTAACCACTATGCAAAACCAGCTGTTTTGAGGTTTAATCAGCTCAAACTCAATTATTGAGCGAAAAAGGCTAATAAAAAAACCAGAAGAAGACGATATAAGTTCCGCCAAAAAAATGTTAATATTTTTTGCTTTTGATAGTATAATTTCCAATTTCGGAATAGTTATAATGTAAAAAAGCATAGCTTGTTTAAACGCGTCTGATCGAAGCCATGCGACCGACCCGTTAAGTAATTAAATACCTAGTTTTGTAATTAGGTACCTCTTAATGGGAAGGAACTGACTCCTGACATACAGCTCACGCTAGTTCAGGAGCCAGGGCTTCTACAGATTTTAACTTTGGTTTTTAATCAATAAACTTGACTTTACTTTACTTACTTCATCTTAGCCAGCACCCACTTGGCGAGCGAGCGGTGGGCGTCCACGCGCGGGCTCGTGACCAGCTTCTGCAGCAGCTGCAGCAGCCCGGCGCGCTGAGCGCTCTCGGCGAACGCGAGGAATTCATAGTGACCGCTCTCTTCGTCGCGCAGACCGTAGCCGATCAAGTGTAGTGCCTACAAATATGTTCAATATTTATTCTTATTATTTTATTATGAAATGCTTTGGAAGTTTAGTAGTTCCTTTGTTTATTATGTGTATGTATACCTACTTCTCGCGATGACCTAACCGGATGAGCTGGAATGGGATCTTGGCTTAGGCTTAATTATTTAATAGTTGTTATAATGCTGTATTTGTATGACAACTAAAATCCGAAGACCAACGAGCTTCGAGGCCGTAAGTTCGTACGAGATAGTCATACGAAAATACGAAGATTTTGGCATAACTATCAGTCGCCATTTTGTTTTTATTTTTAAAAAGAGGAGGGTTTTTTATCTTTAAAGAACAAATGGCGACTTTGATAGTGTCACTTAAAAATACTTACGGCTGATATCAGGCACTGACCCATAGACCTACATAAAAAAAAATTGAACATACTTTGTGCACTTGGGTCTCGGAGAAGGACCTCGCCCTGAGGTCCAAGGCACGCTCCAGCACGCAGCGCAGCACGTGCAGCGCCGCGTCGCACTGCAGCAAGTTGCCGAGCAGCCGGAACGGCGGCGACAGCTTCGGAAGCGCCGGCGGCGGGCAGCATTCTGGCAATCCTGGAAAAACAGCTTATGAGGACATCCATAGACTAATTCACCGACATATATCAGAGGAGTAGCAAGTTGAAGTGGCAGTGAGCGGGGCAGAAAGCTTGGTAAACAGACGGCCCTTGGGGTAGAAAGGTTCTAGAGTGGAGAACACGCAACGGAAAGCGCACTCACCCCGCTAGATGGAAGGTCGACCTAAATGAAACAAATACTATGGTCATAGGTACAGCACTACGATTGAAATTAGATGCCTCGGCAAATTTCGTATCATCGGAATACGAACGCCCGCTAGTGATATTTATCTAGAGCTGTTACATTAATCTTACTAATATTATAAATGCGAAAGTTTGTGAGGATGTCTGGATGTTTGTTATTCAATCACGTCGTAACGGCTCAACCGAATGCGTTGAAACTTGGAATACAAATAGTTCTTTACCTGAAATAGCATATAGGCTTTTTATGTAGGTACCACCCTACCGAAGCCGCGGGCTGAAGCTAGTTAATTATAATTATTTATAATGTGTCATCGTAAAAGGAGCCATTTCATTCTGGGCCTGGTCCATGTACACTACATAGAAAAATTAGGAAAAAATAGGAGATTACAAGAAAAATACAATTTCATTAATTTGAAGACAAATGCGATGGTACAAGAATAGTTCTTCTGGTAAGTTTTTTACTATGCGAACACTATTTGAAGGCCGCCATGTTGGTTTATAATTGGCGTTTGACATGACATTTACATATTTTTAATGTCATGCTGTTTGATTTGATGTTTTTGTTTTGTCAGATAAATGTAGGTTGTCAAAATGGCATTTCACGCACGTCCATATTTTTGTAGCGCTGTGTGTTGCTCTCTTTGTCGAAGAAAATCTTAATATACCTTATAACAAAGTCAATTTAAATAAAATAATCAATTAAATACGTTTACTTTATTGCTTAGCCATATTTTAGAGTAGTGTACACAGTGCAGGCCCAGGCTCCATATATTGACGAAACGTCTCTTTTTATAACAATTTGGTAAATAACTAAAAGTTATAACTAATAAAATAAATGTAGGCAGTAACGTATGAATTGAAAGCTTAGTGAGTAAGATTCCCTTCTTACCAGCAGTTTTCCTCCTATTTCGCTGTTCCTCCTCACTCCTGGAGAGGTCCTCCCTGGTGTAGTGGTAGAAGAAGGTATCGTATTCGTCGTACAGATGCGGCTTCAGCTTGTAAACGCCGCGCACGTTGCTGCCGGTCGGTTTGGTAAAGTCGGCGACCTCGTGAATGACTGCTTCGAGTCCCGTCTCGTGCAGTTGGTCTTCTGGGAGTGATCTGATGAAATTACAGATACTGAGATACCGAGTCTAATTTTTTTATGTTATACGGAGGCAAACAGGCTTACAGCCCTCCTGGTGGTAAGTGGTTACCGTCGCCTACTGACATCAGCAACACCTGGAGTATTGGTGATGCGTTGCCTGCCGAACCCCTCCACCCCTAAAGAGCTCTGGCAACCTTAATCACCGCAGGAACACAACACTAATCGAAAAAATAATGTTATATGGCTGCAATCTTCTGGCCCCCAGGCGGGCTGCTCCAATTTAGAATCTAATTTCTCTAATATGTTAGGTCCAACTTCGAGAGCGGTCAGAAGACGAATCCAATTCGGTTGTACAACGTTCGGGAAACTGCGCGACGAGTTACAGATAGACAAACACCAGAATTATACTTTTAGTGTACCGTTTTCCAAAACTTAGAACACTAAAAACAGAATATCATTTAAGATTTGTCCGCAAATTACCTGTTCAACTCTGAATGGGGCATGGGCTTGACGCAGAGCATCTGAATGATCTCCTTCTTCGTTCTATCCTCGTTAGTCACCTCTCCCACGCCGGGCACGTAGCGGGATCCGACAACTGTTCAACAATATTATCAATCTTACATTATAATAGACAACAAAAAACATAATTTTGTGTCACAAATAAAACAATTAAAAAAACACTACATAGCCTTTCCTCTTTATATCTTATTGTATCCGAGGGAGAAATGTAGGTAGGTAGGAGAGTAGGTAGGTAGGGAGGTAGATAGGTAGGTTATTACCTACCTACTTATTTATCCTCTATATTTGATGCTACAAAAGCGCCACATTTGAGTTGAAAATTTTGTTTTTTAGACCTTTTTCTATATTTATTTAGATACATTTTTCGGAAATTACCTAAGCTAATTAAGTGGTCTATGGTCTATGGAATCGAATCTATCGAACCTACCGATGGAGTCGATAAATATTGACATTGTCTAGTGTCCACGTTTCATAATAATGCAAAGCTAAAATCTTGATCGAAACCAGAGTTTATCGAAAGTTAATCGAAAAAGTCTAGAAAGTAAGGAGCCTCTTAGAGGCGCACTTTAATCCTTTCACTACACAGATTCTTTCATTGACGGTCATAGGCCCTTTTCAGGCAACCGTACCTCAACGTGGTCACTGACCAAAGACAGGATGACCCAGAAAGAATCAGTGACACGACAAGAAGAAGATCGAAAGTCTGGGACTGAACCTGATTGCACAATAAGGCCATTTTTATGAGACATTACTAACTTGTGATCATCAGCGACAGGAACTCCTCCAGCATGCTGATGGTGTGACGCAGCGTGTCGTCTTCAATGCTGCGCGTCTCAAAGTCGGCGCACGCCCAGTCTAGCAGCTTGAACTTGTTCAGCACGTGGATTATGAACTCGTTGCTTTCTATAAGCGATGCGCCGATCTGTGAGACAATAATTGATTTATTGATTGAGCTAGCGAAGCGGCAAACATCTCTCAAACAACTTTTACAAATACGTCTCGCTTTGAACACGCCCTTTATGTGTATATTAATGTATTTATGCAAAAAATTGCCGTAAATTTATTTAGCCGTGGTGGCCCCGGCTGAAGAATATGCCCCTCCATATCTACCTATCCGTAAGATGTCGTAAGAGGCGACCGAGATGGTGTGGGCAAATCCCCCAACATGATAAGGAATTCGCCCTGTCTGTGGGGGAGGCCATGTTCAGCAGTGGACGTCGTACGGCTGAAATGATGATGATGATGCTCCAAAAATATTGGATATAAACAAAATTTTCAGTATTTTTTCCGAACTTTTTCTAATCAGCTGCCTTTTTGTACTTTAGTCATCTTAATAAGTAATTATTAAACTTACACGAATTGCCATTTAAAACAGCTGAATAGTTGAGTTGACTGATTGGACCACAAAACAGCTGATTTTTGCATAGAGATTTTCCAATGAAACCCGTAGAACAAACTTTATTTCCGAATTTGTATAGAATAAGGCAATGCGCAGCTCTCCAATGGGCAACAGATAGAAACCAGTGGAGAAAAGCAACCAGTTGCAACAGGGGTCACGATCTTTAGTATTGAAGCAACGACGGATGAAGAATGAGTACATCAGAGGAAGTTTGAAAGTAGCGCCAGTGACTGAGAAGTTGAAGAGCAAAAGGTTAGCGTGGTATGGGCATGTCATGCGGAGGGAAGAATGTCATGTGACTAGAAGAGCGTTAAATATGAATGTGGAAGGATATAAGGGAAGAGGTAGACCAAAGAAAAGATGGATAGACTGTGTGAAAGATGACATGAGTAAGAAAGGAGTGAATACTGATATGACGGCTGATAGAGGGGAGTGGAAGAGGAAAACATGTTGTGCCGACCCCACATGAAGTGGGATAAGGGCAGGGAGATGATGATGAAGCAACGACGGAGGAGGAGGAAGCCTCTTTCGGGATAGTATACATATTATGAATCACCACGCTAAATACCTGCAGCATGACGACGTCTCGGTCCAGCATCTCCGCGCGGCACTTCACGTTGTGGTAGAAGTACAGCTGGTTGAGGAGTGCGAAGCCGTTGCGGCGCCACATGCCGGCGTGTACCTGCGCTATCATTGCCATCGTCTGGAGCACCGGCTCTGTAACCAACACGAAGGTATTCATTTATTTGGTATTTCAGTTTCAGTTGGTAGTAACTCTGCCTTCTGCGCTAGAGGTCGCGGGTTCAATTCCCGCTCTGGACAAACATTTGTGTGATGAGCACAGATGTTTGTTCTGTGTCTGGGTGTTAAATATTAATCTATTATGTATATCAGTCTCTGGTACCCATAGTACAGGCTATGCCTAGTTTGGGATCAGTTGACCGTGTGTGATATGTCCGGAATATTTATTATTTATTATTATTATTGTTTAAAAACAGAGAGATTTCTGACTAGGCATAGTAGCTGAATCGTTGCCTGTTCTTCCAGCAGGTTTAAATATAACGTGTTGCGTATCTATGCCCAAGGTTGCTATACCAAGGCTTATTCTATAAGGAAAAAGAAAATATATTAGTGTATGAAAAACAATATTTTTTGCTTTAAAAAAGATCATCGATAAAATCGTAGGCATCAAGGCGACGTTGTTACCAGATTCTTCTAGGCTTGGTCGCGACGAACAGGCGTCGCTTTACTTGAGGTTTCAAAGTGATACTAGTGATTCTATTAAAATAAAAACCTCATGATGTGATCTTTAGCATGTTCTTTTTTTTTAATACAACTGTTCTTGTTTCAAGTTCAAAATTACATTAGCTGCACTCAAATTAAAGTTCAAATTTGAGTGTGAATCAAAACCAACCGGTGATGGTCCCGATCGAACAAGGTGAGGCTCAAAAGAAATTATGAATTAGCTCACCAATAAGCTCCTCCGGCGTCGGCTTCGGCTTGTCGGGGCGGTCGAACTCTCGGCTGTGGTAGGAGAGGCCGTGCCTGTGCAGCTGTAGATGCAGGCCCGCTATGAACCGCGACAGCGGCCGGTGAATGGAGACAGGCTGCGACGACACGTCATAGGGGATGACTGATGCGCTTTGGTTGCCTAGTTCTGGACAAAGAAATAAAAAATTTTACCTGGGAAATGATCATCCAAGCATATTTCGACACATCATGATCATCAGCCTGTAGAAGTCCACTGGACACAGGTCTCACCCAAAGAGTAACATGCCAAATGGTCTTAAGCGTTTTCCATCCACCGACTTCTCGCACGTCACTTCACAATGTCGTTGGTCACCAGATGGGGGGCCTTGCAACACAGCGTCGCCCGGTTGTCACCATTCCCAACGGTTGTCGGTTCTGCGAGCTATATGGCCTGCCCACAGCCACTTGATCTTTCTGATAGCTATGTCGACTATGTTCAGCAGTGAACGTCCTACTGCTGAAATGATATGTTGATGATGGTGGTGATAATGATGATGGTGAAGGTGATGATGGTGATGAGAACAGGTACCTCTGACGACCCTCTGCGTGTTGTCGTATATCTCCTTGTGCCGCTTGAGCGCCATCCAGTAGGCGGCGGCGGCCAGCGCCTTCTCCGCGGAGCACCACTCCAGCGAGAGCGTGATGCTGTGCGCCAGCTTCACGTGCAGGTTGAACGCCGACTCCCACTCGGGCTCGTACTCCATGTGCTGACCCACCTGGAAGTAAGGTTAAGGTTATCTACAGGCACTCATCAACAGAGATTAACGCCCGAATACTGAAACGTCACTTAACATTTGAGATAGCCTCAATTATTTGAGATGCCGTTATTGTTCAGAATCGTATACTCAAACATGAATTAGATCACCACTTAAATTTTAAGCTTGCCAGATTTAAGTCCCCATCAAATGACCACTTGTACCAGTAGGTATCAGAAACTACGTGTACCATAACATCCAGACCAGGAACAAATATTTGTAGATCATGCAAACATTTGTCCCGCAGCGGTAATCGAAGCCGCACCCCTTGCATCTCAGACAGGCACTCGCCCGTTGCGCCACCAAGGTCGTCAAATTAGGATCCGATTAGGAGTATGCAAGATACCGCGGAGACACATCTATTGTCATAAGCTTAACTTTAGACATACACTTTCCACGCACAATCACACGAGGTGTCTGCCTTGCATGATGGCGCAATACGCAATCTCTTACTCACGCCTTCACGCGCTGGTTGTATTGCGCGCGCAATCACCCCCACAACATCAATCACGCGCTAAAACGCGAACGTGTAGACGCGGGTAATGATAGTACATACCTGTCTGACGACAGAGTCCATGCCCTGCATCATGACCAGAAGGTTCAGCATCAGCGACAGGCCGTGAAGGAAGCCCTTGCGCAGATCATCGTCGTAAGACGTAGGCACCGAGCCGAGTAGGTACTTCACGTCGTACAGGATGAATTGCGCGCGTTTGAACGCTTGGACCACTTGATTCCTGTCGAATTCTAGGCGACCCTGTGAATAAAGGTAATGTTGTAACACTAGCGGTTGCCCGCAGCTTCACTCCGACCCGGACAAAAAGTAGCCAATGCCTTTCCCAAATGGCTTAAATTAAGGCTTAAGATATCATAGAAAATGTTATCAAAATCGATCGAGCCATTTAGGCGAGAAAAAGTAACAAACAGATAGAGACAGAGTTAATTTCGCAATTATAATAATACTAGTGACAGCTTCGCTCACGCGATACCCGATGGGTGAAAGGTATCCCATGTCCTTCCAGAGGTTAAAACCTATCTTCTATACCAAATTTCATCAAAATCGATTCAGCGGTTTAAGCGTTAAACTCTGTCTGAGTTACTTTCGCTATTATAACATTAGTTTGGACTAGAGTCGGCCCTCAGCTTCGCTCGCGTGGTACCCGTTTATAAGGTAGTATGTCTTTCCAGGCTATTTACTACATAAATGCCAAATTGTATGGCAATCCGTTCTGTAGTTACGGCGTGATTGAGTAACAAACATCTTCATTTAACACACTTTCGCAGTTATAATTAAAAGAATGGACATGGTTATATTGATTTCTCCTGATTTGCAGGGAGGTTTGTAGAGGCTTTGAGACTTACCAATGCATAAGTTAGGGTGATTGATACAATGCAATACCACGTGGCAAGTCCGTTACTTTATAAAATACACAAAAGTTGGGTTTTATGTTTATGTGCAAGAAAGTATATGGATCATCAATGCCTACGCATCGCTACATCTTAGAACGAGCGAGCGGGACATCTTGGGATAGCGAACAAAGATGACAACAAAAAATCACAATGAATTTGAAACATGGCGTCAGTCATGGATTACAATGATGTACTTAATGTCCCTTTGCTTTTTTATAAGCGGTTATTTAAGTAGACAGTCTCAAAGATATAAGGTTCATATTTACGTAACAAAGTGCTGACACGCTTGCATTTGATTGGCAATACGTCATGGTAGAGCCCTATATAGCTTTACATTACATAACATTTACATTAAATTAGCGGCCTATATACGTACGCTTTTAACAGTGCGTTTGATTGCGTATGTACTCACACTCTATCACGCGCAATTACGTTACTACTGACGCCTTCATATGCAATCACGCGATAAATTAGTGAGAAACCTTAATTAATTATTTTCATTATACTTTATTTACAGAAAGAAACTTAAAACTAATACAAGTTAATATTTACAAAATACACAAGAAACAGTTGAGCCATCTAAAGACCGTTACAAACGATCTATAGATAGCTCAACTGATCCAGATCACTACCAGTCGGAAGCGTCCCCAAGACGCTGGCGGAATTGCCACGCTGGATTTAGGTAAAATTGTATCTGTTTTTATTTTTTTATTATGTGTATTTTTGATATTTTTTAGTATTTTGTTGTTTTTTAAGTCTGTTCACTTGCTTTTATTGTTTATCTTAAAGAGGAAACTTTACTAGTTATTGTATTTTTATAAGTTTTTAGTTTAAGCAGAATATTGTACTGTTTGTTTTCCAAATAAAATACAGCGCGTATATGTGAAGGCGTTCATTGATTTTGTACAAAGGCCATCCTAACTACATCTCTACTTCTTTCTATTCTATGGTCCCGACGGAGGTTGTTGTGTATACCTACTGTTTTACAGCTGGGAATAGGTCCAATTCAGCGAACGACGATTTGGGTTATCATAAGGTTTTATTAAGTTTTAAATACAAGTTCGAAAGTAGTTCTTCACAGTCACTGTCCGTCAGTTTGACATTGACTTATGCGCTGTCAGGTCGGATGCGTTCGGAGTGCGCGTTGGGATACTAGGCCCGAACAGAGGTATTTGAATGCATGATTGTAAAAACCCCCCTCAGACCACTTTTTTCGAATTCCTTTTTATGATGGAAAAATGATCCTTATATCAAAACTAATAAGAATTTATGTTTAATAAAATGAACATGTGGCCTCTTTTGTTTTACTTCATTTAAATACATACAAAAAAAATGTATTTAGAACAGTTTTTTTACACCAGATAGTTTTTATTGATTTTCCGAAACTTTTGCATTTGGTCGGAGGGGGGTTTTTACAATCATGCATTCATTTATTAGTATGGCATGAACTCACATTGTTACAGCGTCGGTTGCACTCGCTTACGAAGGTGTTCATGACCACGAACAGGGCGTCCTGCTGAGCTATGAGGTGGTGCGCCAGCGTCGGTGTGGTGTACAGCTGCACCGACAGCGAGGATATCGAGAACGAGTGGTCGTGGTCGTCGCGGATGAAGTCCTTTAGAATTGACGCTGGAAGTGGTAGAGAGCTTCAGGATGTGTTCAGTCTTACAGTTGATAAAAGAGACGTCTCATCAATATATGGAGCCTGGGCCTGCACTGTGTACAATACTCTAAAATATGGCTAAGCAATAAACTAAACGTATTTAATTGGTTATTTTATTTAAATTGACTTCGTTCTAAGGTACATTAAGATTTTCTTCGACAAAGAGAGCAACAAAATGAGAGAAAACAAAAACGCTACAAAAATATGGCGGATGGACGTGCGTGAAATGTAATTTTGACAACCAACATTTATCTGACAAAACAAAAACATCAAATCAAACAACATGACATGAAAAATATGTCAATGTCATGTCAAACGCCAATTATAAACCAACATGGGGGCCTTCAAATAGTGTTCACGTAGTAAAAAACTTACCAGAAGAACTATTCTTGTACCATCGCATTTGTCTTCAAATTAATGAAATTGTATTTTTCTTGTAATGTCCTATTTTTTCCTAATTTTTCTATGTAGTATACATGGACCAGGCCCAGAATGAAATGGCTCCTTTGTTTTTATAGTGATAATAACCCATACTAAGGGGATACTATAATAAATATTTCCTTATTTATTTTACTCTGACACGATTCAAACGCCGCAAATAATTGGAAGTTCTAGAGATTTTCAATTGAACGGTAAGTGATTCGGTAGCTTAGTAGTTAAAACATCCCCGTATCTAAGAGAAGGATGCGCAGTAGGGTTTCTAGGATCTAAAATCGACTAAAACTATAAATATACCTCATCACGTACACACACACACACACACACGCACACACAAACACACACACATACAACACCCACTCGCCCACCTACTCACGCAAACCCACTCACACACGCCACTACCACTTATATACACACACGCACGCACACAGCATAAAAAACCCACACGCTCGCCTAGACACATAAAACAACTGTTAGTAATCGAAACTTACCATAGTTCTTAGTGAACATGATAGCCATAGCCCGCTTCGTGCTATAGTCCATCAAGGTGGTGGCTATAAGCAGTCGGTGCCAGGCCGTCCGGGCAGCTTTCCACATGCGAGAATCGTTCTGCATAACAGCCACCACTACGCCGCCGGTGTTGCAGATGGCGCTATGGGAGCCGAACATCTCTTGCCCTAAGGCAACTTGGCTCACGCCGAGCCGGAGGGACGGTTCTTGAGCTACGAAGTTCTGTATCCTGGGAGTATAGTAAGGTGTGTAATCAAGAGTAGATTGTTCAATTTTGATTAGCAATGATTGATAAACACATTTTTCAAAGGATTTCATAATATGAGAAGTCGGGAGCGCGTTCAGTCAGACGAGTCAAGTCGCGTTCGAACGTTGAGCAATTTTTAATGTAACATTAATTTAATGGTAACTCTAGATAATAAAGTCAATTTTGAGTGTGCTAATTGCAACCCACTTTCATAGATAAAAATCAAAACTGGATTCAGGAAACGTTTATAGACAGTTTGACACCTCCGTGGTGTAGCGGGCGAAAGCCCGACTGAAAGTCGGGGTGCGGGTTCGATTCCCGCTGCGTGACAAATGTTTGCAAAGGGGGAAATTGTACAAAATACAGCAGGAAGTCATTGCATGTCTAAACACCTCCAATCATAATTAGAAATTAGAGCGAGAGAATCTCGCTGCGCCCTACCTCGCTATGATGATGAATCCTACTGATATTATAAATGCAAAATTTTGTGAGGATGTTTGTTATTCAATCACGGCATAACGGCTAACGCGTCCAGCAAGCCATTCACAATGCACTTAAAAAAGGGCACTTATAATAATAATGATGAATGAATGATGTAAGGAGTTGCAAGGACTCACCATGTGAGCAGCTTCATGGCGAACATCTGGTGCGCGATGACGTGCGCGTGCATCACCAGCACCTTCAGGCTGGGTCCGTGCCGCGATGTGTACCTTTCGAGCATGGCCGTGCCGCTGAGTACAACACCACAACGTCACCCCCCACGCATGCAATATAGGGGGCTCAATATCCTACTAATATTATAAATAGGATGTTTGCACGAAAGGAGCCTCTAAGGCCTCTAAGGCTCGTATTCAGAGACACGACTCAAACTTAGATTTAATCACAGATCAGCTGATCTCTATTTAAGTACTGAATATCTTCTCAAAAATAACTTTTATTCAAGAACGGTACTTAAACTACTCTCAGCTGAATCGAGTTTCAAATCTGTACTCAAATGTTCTCGTTTACATTTTGATTTATTTATAATTTTCGATTCGTTTTACGCAGAAATTCAACCAGCCAGGGTGGAAATAGAACAGAACTATAAAGTGAAGTATAAATATGCATCAAAGTACGTGTAACGGAACGAAAATGTCATTTGATTAATGTCTAATCAAATCTAGACTTAAGCACCGATTTTGTCTGATTGACGTTTCAGAATAAGCATTTACTCTGGTGAACTGTGATCATTGAATCTATACATAAATACTGTTCAAGAATTAGAATCTCGACTCAAATCGAGATTTAAGTACAGATCAACGCTTGAGTCTTGTCTTTGAATACGAGCCTAAGAGGCGCACTTTAATCCTTTCATTACACTGATTCCTTCATCGACGGTCATATGCCCTTTCAGTAATTCATTTATTGTTTGTGAATCAGGTACATTTAACAGTCAGTTCATAGGACTAGTCTAGATCGCTAGATTCTGCCACTTGGGCGTGCAAACATTAAAAATAACATTTCATCAATAACCTTTTCAGGGCCACTGGTAACTGACCTAATACAGGCTGACCAAGAAAGAATCAGTGACACGACAAGAAGAAATGCGAAAGTTTGTAAGGACGGACGTTTGTGGTTCAATCACGCCGTAACGAAACAACCTATTTCGATGAAACTTGGAATTGACAGATTTAACTTTGGTGGGTGTACCTTTTAGTGAGAAGGGGTGTACTAAATTATCAAAATTCAATAAGAGGGGATTGTTCATTTGTATGAAAAACTTAACGCGACCAAATCGCGGGGCTTCACTAGTACTTGATAAGATTTATTTAACACATTTAATATCTATTCGTGCACATGCACACTTACATCTCTATATCCGTTTTCAGTTTCTCGCATACTTCGAAAAGGTTGCATTTGACAAGTGCCCGCCCCTCTCTGTCGATAAGGCTCACTAGTTCCACTGCGTCGCGGTGGTTCGACTTCATAACACGAGTCAGTGTGCCTATAACCTGAAAAAGTTTATTATCTTTACTGTCTGCCAATCAAAATACTAATATATACAGTTTGTAAGTATGGATGGATGGATGTTTGTTACTCTTTCACGTAAACATTACTGAATGGATTTTAATGAAACTTCACAATAATATAGCTTGTACATCAGAATAACACATAGGCTACAATTTATAAAGATATTGTGTTAATTGTCTAAAATATACTAGCTACTCGAAATACTAATCCTGCGCAGACGAAGTCGCGGGCACCAGCTAGTACAGCATAAATCTTTCTGATTGAACCCTGTTGGTGGAGCTAGCAGCGCTGAACCCACAAAATTATTCAATTGTTACGGTACCTAAGTTGACCAGCGGCATGAAGCCCGGTGTCCTGTAGCACAGGTTTTTAAACTATTTCAGGCACCGGTCTCTCTCAAAACAGGTAAACTTATCTACCTACAATATTTATATTCTGCTGTATTCCATGCGTTACTGTTAACCTTTGTTGAGAGAAAATAAATACATGTTCTATATTCTACTACGCTAAAGTTAGACGTTCGAACTATGGCGTGGTATTACTGGTATAGGAAACTTTGACCAACCTGTTCAAATGTGTGGGTTTCGTCATTGTACAAAACCGTGCAGTAACAGTCAGGTTGGTCCAATATCTGCTGCAAATCACGTTCGGCATCTTTGAGTCTACAACAATAAAATCACCCTTAAAAACTCTTAAGAAAAGTTACACAAAGAATATTACGATTTAAAAAATATTACGATTTAGGTAGGATTCGAACCCGCGACCCTTAGATACGGGGATACGCTGACTACTGCGCCACTGCTCAATGAGGCTGATTTAAGGTTGTGAAAGTTGGTGCAGCTTGCACGCCTTACTGGCGCAGATGGTAGGATATAGGTATAGTTTGGCCGTCGTATCACTGGTCCATTCATGGTCCACCTTCGTTAGATGAATAGCAGTGAAAATGGTTTGAGAGAGGGTTCTACAGGAAGAACAATGCTAAGTTTTCTCACAATCTTGTTTTTTTTTATTACCTTTAAAATAGGTAGAATTCCTGCACTCCAGAACACAGACATCCTGCATTAAGGTCAATGACCAGGTTCAAGTGTGGATCTCAAACGGCCAATGACCGTTGGTACACTGCTGTGTTAACTGGAACATTGTATTGTGGTACCTGAGATCGTTGGGCAGGCCCGGCGCGTGGTCGTGTGTCAACAGACGCAGGCAGTATGAAAGCGCCACCGACGCCACAATCTGCATTCTCTGGACGACGTCAGGGCCGATGTCGGCCTCCGGAGTATTGTCCTCTGAAGTTGCCTGAAAGAGTTCAATAAGTTTTTTTTTTAATCGTATTTTCAAGAATATAAGCCCTCTTAGTGCATAATCCGTCTGGAAAGTACTGCTACCATTGGCCAGTCCAAGCAGTTTTTTTTATCATGAGTCACATACATAGTCGGAACCCAAACTAGGAATCCCTGTGTCGTAGGTATCAGAAACTACGAGTACCATAGTACCACAATAGACCCGGAAAAAATATTTGAAGATCATGTAAACTTCCATCCCGCAGCAGGATCGAACCCGCACCCCTTGCGTCTCAGACGGCTACTCGCCCGCTTCGCCACCAAGGTCATCATAGAATAGAAAAGGGGAATAAATTGTAACTTACAGCGTGAAGTTCACAGAAAGGGTCACGCTTCCAAGCTTCCGTATCACCACAGTCGCAGCAGCCGCCGCCGCCAGATTGCCCCATCTTGTACTTGTGGTTGCGGTGCGGAGATACCTTGAAGCATTCCACGCACAGCACGCACGTGTTGTCCATACCTGAAAACGAATAATAAACATGAATGCAAGGTATTTTATAACATGTATGCTATGCCTAAAGGGGGTTATTCTACGCCCAATACTAATAATACTATAAATGCAAAAGTTTGTGAGGATGTTTGGATGTTTGTTGTTCTATCACGCTGTAAGGGCTCAACCGATTTCGTTGAAACTTGGAATAGATAGAGTTCTTTACCTAGAATAGCATATAGGCAACTTTTTATGAAGGTACCGCGAAACCGCGGACGGAAGCTAGTTGTGTACTATAATAATATAAATTTTATTTCAGGTAACTTAAGAATAGTACAGATGGTAAAAACTAATTCTAAGACCCATAGAAATATATACATTAAGTAATGTATAAGTGCATGTCTTACGTTGTGTCCTCAATAAAGGATTATTAAACGAAACTTTTAAACTCATGGTGGAAAAGATCAAAAACAAAGTAAGTAAGTATGGTAGGGTACTGCAGGCTGTCGGTACGGAGAGACATGGCGCTGGTAAAGTACATGGTGCGCGTGCTCCGCGGAGAGCTGCACCGCCGCCGCCCCGCCATGCTGGAAGTGCCGCACTGCAGGACCAACCTACTTAAGTTTGCCCCCATGTCACTCGCTGTCTATCTGCTCAATATCTTGTCTGCGAACAGCGTGGATATTTTTTTCAATCACCTACCGAAATTCCTACAACTTGCACAGATAGTGATAGAAACGAAATGTTTCGATTAGTACCTATATAATTGTACCTACTAATAACATATGGCATCGCCTTAGGGATAAAAAAAACCTGTTATAATGTTATACTGTATTCTAAATAAATAAATAAATTATTATTATTTTGCAAGCCAAGCCTAGGCAGGCACTCACCGCATTCTCTGCAACTGTAAGCAGGCTCGCCTTGTTTGAAAACGCGCCCGCACAATCTGGAGCGGCGCGGCGCCACCGGCGGCTGGCCCGAGGCTGTGCCCCACACGAACTGCTCTAGTGGCTCGATGAGGAGCTTGGCTCCAAGCTGTTCGTCGAATGACCAGTCTGGAATGGGACAAGATTCTTATCAAGCAGGAATTTCCCATGACCACCTTCAGCTTTGCGATTTGGCTTAGGCTGTGACGTAAGTTGACAGTCTCAAAAATGTATGGTTCAATTTCGTTCGCGCTGACACGCTCGCATTTGAACGGATCTTACACATTTTCACTATGATCACTTTGAAACGTCTTAGGCTGGCCGCATACCAACAGATACTTATGTCGAAAAAATGAAATCTACCAATCAGAAGCCTGTACTGATTGGTGATTAAGAATGTCGGCGGACAGTACGTCCTTACATATTGGTTTATTTAATTTTTGTGACAGATTTTTTTTGATAGTGAGGAAAAAATCTTGAGAAAACTGGCATATAGAACATTACATTAGAGGACAGTGCACGAAAGGAGACACTTTAATTCTATCACTACACTGATTCTTTCACCGAAGGTCATAGGCCCTTTTCGGGGCCACCATACCTCAACGTGGTCACTGACCTGATACAGGATGATCAAGAAAGAATCAGTGACACGTCAAGCAAGCAAGCACTCACCCAAACAAGTCCTGTTCGGCTGCGGCGAGTATATCCTGGGCACCACGACCCGCCAATGCTCTTGAAAGTGCGAGGGCGCCAGCACCCCTTCCTTCATCTTCTTGCGCCATAGCTCTACGACCTCGTCGGCGCGCGCTGGCAACGTGTACCTGAAAAAAAAAACGCTTTACTTATAAAAATATATCAAAAGATAAGTAATGCTTAAAGTATTGCCCCATCTCTTACTATTATAATTTGGGGAACATTGACTGGGTTTATTGTAACAGTCACATACATCACACTATTGTTCCCTGTGCCCTGGGTATCAGAAACTACGAGTACCATACCATAATGTTGAATTTCCAATACTCTTACTAATATTATAAATGCGAAAGAATGTGAGGATGTTTGGATGTTTGTGGTTCAATCACGCCCAAACGGCCGAACGGATTTGGATGAAATTTGGGATAGAGATAGATTTTATCTTCATAGATAAAATGTTTCCAATAATGTTGAATTTCCAATAGTCGCAGAACAAACTTTATTGCCAATGACGACCTCGGTGACGCAGCGGGCGAGAGCTCGTCTCAGATGCGAAAGGGGTGCGGGTTCGATTCCCGCTACGGAAGAAATGTTGCACGATCCGCAAATATTTGTTCCGGGTCTGAGTGTTGAAGTTTCTTATACCCACGACACGGAATCCTAGTGTGGGGTCAGGACTATGTATGTGACTGTTGTGTGCTATTTATTTATTTAATTGTGTGTAGAAAAGCCCCTTTCGGGATAGCATACATATAATGAAACACCTTGTATAGTTAATGATCTTAAAAAATATATTGTAGATTTAAATTACAAATAATTAGTAGCAAATAAAGAAGATCAATTGACAATTCAATTTTATGTAATGACCTTAGTAATCAATTTATTGGCAACGATTCGCAAACTGTAACCGATTGAGACAAAACCGGATATAATAACAAATATGTTTGTGGCGTAGCTAGAATCTAGACAGATCTACTAGATATTAAATTGAAAAACAAATATGTAGTACTATTCCGGGCAGGGAGATGATGATGATGATGATGATTCCGGTAAGTTGTTCCTCATAAGTTCAACAAACAAACTTAATAAGAATTCGACACATGCCCAGCTTTTTTGCAGCTGTCTTGGCCCTGGACTCAATGAAAGAACCAATGTTTAGCTTAGGCTCTTAAAAAAAGATGTATCCATATAGGGTTCCCTAAAAGCTCTAGCTGTTTAGATATCGGTATGGATACATCTTTTTTTTATACAACTGAGGTTGCAAACAAGCATACGGCCCACCTGTTGGAAAGCGGTTACCGTAGCCTATGAGCGCTTGCAATACCAGAGGCATCACGCACGCGTTTCCGACCCCTCCCCCCTAACAACCTTACTCACCGCAGGAACACGACACTATTTGAAACAAATAATGTTATTTAGCTGCGATCTTCTGTAAGGCGGAGGTACCTCCAGGCGGGCTGCTCCAATTTAGAACGAGAAAATCTCGCTGTCCCCTACCTCCTCCAAAAAACATCACGAAATAGCTTTTCAGTTTTGGTAGGGGCGCTTTACGTGACACCATACAAAAAGGGTAAGCTATACATTTTTCAAGTCTCAGAGTGACAAGTGTAACTCACGAACATGACGAACTAGGGCCTTAGCAGACATTCTGTAAATACCTCGAAGAGCTGAATCCGAAACTTTCAAATTTCGTATTCTGTAGAACACGTAAACGCCTGTGGCACCTCGCTGACGTGACGTTCGAAGTGAGTTCTGTCACTTGAGTGAATACGAGTTAGAGTTAGAAACTTTACATAAGCTTAGCTGGTGATTCTCGCCTGCGATTTTCTCGCCACAGTACATTCGAAAAACTTAACATGTATTGCGGCCTTCAGACAGTCTATGTTGGGGACTTTGCTCGACCTATGAACTGCGTGGCTAGGGTTAGACTTAGACATTACTTATTCTGTGCTAATAGCCCATATGAACTTTAACGTGCGTAAGCGATTGTCTTCGAACTCGTAGTGTGACTGACCCATGTTGTTGTAATTAAAAAAAATAATTGTTTTTTACAAGGTGAGTCATAACATTTTATTTTATTTTATTTATTCAGGACTACAAACAATTACACTAACATTAAATTACATAACAAATCTTATAGAATAGGTGGTTCTTAAAGTATAATCAGCCCCGTTGTCCACAAATTAGGGTACACTTAAAAAGGGCGTTGTGTAAGTGTGACATATTTGTAGGTAGGTATTTAAAAGACTACAATGTTTGAAGATAGGCTAACAAAAATATAGTGAGTGATGTGAACACATCATTCACATTATTTTAAGTTTAGGCTTAAGTTGAAATAACAATATACCAAGAGTAAACTTGGTATATTGCTACCTCAACCCAAAATCAAAAAACCAGACATGATAATCTGGTTTTATTTTATTTTTATTTTATTTTATTTATTTAGGAACAACAAACAACTACATTATATATGTAAGATACAGTGAGTAGTAGGTACATAATTTCATATGCAACAAATTATTAATAATGTAGTCCACAACGTTATCCACAACTTAGTTTAGAAGAGTAACAAAAAAGTCCAGCTAGAGGGCCCGTCATATAAAAACATTTTTATTATCTGCTGTGACAAAAGAAATAGATGACGGGAATCCTATGCTGAGAAAGCTTATAATGATAAAAGAAAAAGAAGTTATCAGGATTACTTATGAAGTGTTAAGAGAAAATAAATATAATAATTGAGTTTGCAACCAATCAGAACGTATTTAATTCATGATGATCTTCATTGCGAAGTTCATTATTGAGTAATGTCTTAAATTTATAAGTACTACAAGCGAAGATATCTGCAATAGATTCAAAATCTGTGTTATAGGACTCAACCATACGACGAATGGGTGCCCGAAGACCAGAATTAGTGCGACAGGTGTTAAGAGCGAACAGGGGGCGGGAGCGAGTTGATCGCGGAGTGCAGGTTCTCGGAACGACGTAGCACAGGCCTCGGACCAAATCGATGCAATCAAAGTTATTGTTCACTATGTTATACAGGGTAACAGTTTGTAGATATTTACGTCTGGATTCAAGTGTTAAGAGTTTGTATTTAGAAAGTAAGTCGATGTAAGTATGGTAATTGCTTTCCTAAACGAGGCGGGTAACATGTTTAGGTACTATCCCGAAAAGGGCTTAGTCTACACCCAATTGGCAATAAAGATGATCGTTGCATAGAAAATCGCATCTTTAGCATGTTCTTACTAATATCCAATCTTATCTGAATTACGAAGTCATTGAAACGGAGCGGAGCGGGCGCTTGGCCAGCTGTGACGCGAGAGGTGTGAGTTCGATTCCGTTCCATATTTATAAATATATGTCGTTATAGTTATTTATAAGCGAAGACGGCGCTTACAGGATGAGCAAAGCCTATCAGTTCTATGCATTTTATATTATAGGAATGTATTTCATCATCCTACATATTATATTTTGACTGACCTCATAGCTCAGTTGGTAGTAACTCTGCCTTCTGCGCTAGAGGTCGCGAGTTCGATCCCCGCACTGGACAAACATTTGTAACTAACACAGATGTTTGTTCTGTGTCTGGGTGTTAAATATATATCTATTATGTATATTAGTCTCTGGTACCCATAGTACAGGCTATGCTTAGTTTGGGATCAGTTGACCGTGTGAATATGTCCGGAATATTTTTTTATTTTATTTTTATATTATAAATGCGAAAGTTTGTGAGGATGATTTTTGGATGTTTGTGGTTCAATCACGCCGCCGTGATGAAACTTGAAATACATAGAGTAGTTTACCTAGAATTGCATATAGGCTACTATTTATCAAGGTACCACGCGAGCGAAGCCGCCGGCAGAAGCTAGTTCTGTATAAATAAAATATTGCTTTGTATACGGTGTATTTAAGGTGTATTTACCAAATTAAATCAAATAAAATTGTTTATTGCACTTATGTTGTTACAATGAGGTGTTGTGTTAGATAGATAGATAGATAAATCATTTATTCGACACACACAAATACAGCATAGACAGAGATAAAAACAATCGGAAGAAACAACAGAAGGTTACAATCACAATAAACAAACAACTAGGCACTTAGTAGGTAGGTAGGCTAACAGTGAACATAAAAAATAAAATAAAAAATTAATAAACTAAACATTAGCAGAAAAGCAGGCGCCTAACCCACCTATAAAGTGGGTGCCAACTGGTGATACCTACTTATGGCGAGAAATGTCTACGCTGCAGTGGCATGGGTCAAAAAGGTCCTATCTCAGCTTATTGCTGCTCCGCCGAGGCGTAGCAGCGCTGGTTTTCAGATAGGACCTGTGGAGTAAGACCTCACGATCGCAGGGACATTACCTACCCTAACTGTTACCTTTACCTAGATATCAATCTAGATCCTGCCCTGCCTATCTTTTTATACATATCTATTAATTGCTAGCGTCCACCCGCGACTTCGCTCGCATGGTACCTACGAAGATAATAAGCCTATATGCTATTCCAGACTGTAATCTATCTCTGTGCCAAATTTCGTCCAAATCCGTTCGGCCGTTTG
Organism: Anticlea derivata; assembly: GCA_947579855.1. Taxonomy (NCBI): domain Eukaryota; kingdom Metazoa; phylum Arthropoda; class Insecta; order Lepidoptera; family Geometridae; genus Anticlea; species Anticlea derivata. The sequence continues at coordinate 8,503,383 of OX388276.1, read as the reverse complement.
GGTCTGATTGAACCACAAACATCCAAACATCTTCACAAATTTTCGCATTTATAATATTAGTATGATTGCATTTCAGCTTCTGATATTTGTTTGCAAAATGAACGGGGGACTGGGGTAGAGCAATTATTCGTATCACGGAAATCATGTTTTTTTATGAAAAAATATTCAAACAATGTTTAATGTTTGAAATTTTCCTCAATGACACAACGAATAACACATCAATCACGGGACATAGTTATTCATATAAATACATATACAGGGCATACCTAAAGACTGAATAGATGTGTATTAATACAACTCAGAGTCGCGTGTGGAATGGATCAGAAATGATTCACGGATACTGAACTAAGTCTGAATGAGATCTGAAGGCCGCGAAAACTATCATCGCATCACTGCCAATTTCTAAACTAGGTACTTCATTCCAAAACAGGCTCACTCACTCTTCTTTGTCGGTCATTTCACTTCACATAATCAGAGTTTGGTTTTACACGTCGTAACCGCGCGAAGGTAAACATTGGACTGATGTTTTTGGCAAGAAGCCATGCTGCTGAAGTCACTACTGATAACTCTTTGTCTTGAAGTTCAGACGGCAGCCAAAACGATTGAAGAATTTTTAGGGTTCCGCACCCGGTTTTGATTAAAATGTTGAAAACACGACATTGAATATTCCAAATTCCAACCCTACACCTCGACACAAATACACAGAGCAGCGGTTTAGGCTGTGTCTATAAGTCACATACATTTTCAGAAAAGTAAATCCTCTGGTGCACGGCCGGGATTCGAACCCACGACCTGTGGATCGGAAGGCGAGGTCACGACCACCACTCCACCAGTGCTCTTAAAAGTTACATATTAAAAGTTGTACCTGATAAGACCCGTGTGAAACAGGAAGACAAATATTTTATCATCTGATTGCATACTTCGGAAGACAAATCTGTTATCTTGTTAAGTTTCATTAAAAATACATTGACCTTGATTTAAAAAGGATATATTTAGAAAACTTGTTTTTGTAGTATAATAGCTTTATTTCATTATCTTCGCAGATAGCCGGACAAAGAACCGTGTTTTATTAGGAGGTACCCCGTCTTTCGATCCGAAAAGGTTCGATTCCCGGTCGTGCACAACTAATTTTCCTATAACCACTTATTATGTAAACCAGTAATTCCTAAAGTGGTATATATCGACCCCCATGGGTCGACGGCGACATTCAAGGGGTCTACGAAAGCGGAAAAAATATTGGAGTGAAGTCTATGCGATTCTTCTTCTTGTCGTGTCACTGATTCTTTCTTGGTCATCCTGTATTAGGTCAGTGACCGTCGATGAAAGAATCAGCGTAGTGAAAGGATTGAAGTTCGCCTCTTAGAGGCTCCTTTCGAGTCTATGCGATGCAAATAGGGGTCTACGCAACGAGATCCACGATAGTGGATCTACAAGGTGATTCATAACATGTATACCATCCCGAAAGGGGGTTATTCTATCAACAAAAAGAAACAACTTTAGCGAAAAAGAAAACCTAATTATTTAGCAATTTAACAAAAAGAAATCCCGTACTCTCTCAAATAACAGTTTTTGGTATTTTTATAATCATAATCTTTGTAACTAATATAACTAAACGTACGAGAAGATCGGCATCAAGATTGCGACCTGAAACAGCAGATTCATTGAGATTGTACTGATTTGACCCCAAAACTGCTGATTTTTTTTCAATAAAAAATGTCGAATTTCCGAAAGTCGTAGAACAAACTTTATTGCCAATTGAATGTTGAATTAGCCCCTTTCGGGATGGCATACATATTATGAATTACCTTGTATAACAATACCTAACTACAGTGTATAATTCATTTAGTTTTTGTGTAAATTGGTTGAAATACAGATGAAGGTGTTGGAAAAAGTCTAGGACTGAGAGCTTTACAGGAGTGCGCCGCGTAAACCAACCCGTGCTAAGCCGTGTCGGGTCGCTAGTTTATAAATAAGAGGATGGGTGTTTTGCCTATGCTTGCTTGCTTGTCGAGTCACTGATTCTTTCTGGGTCAGCGACCAGGTTGAGGTATGGTGCCTCTGAAAAGGGCCTGTATGACCGTCGGTGTAAGAATCAGTGTAGTGAAAGGATTAAAGTGCGCCTCTTAGAGGCTCCTTTCGAGCACATGCACATGTGGACGAAACCGGCACTAATATAACGCATATAAATTTTCCGAATGGAAAATCAATTGGTGCCTGACCGCTGATTTGAAGCCCACAGGTTCGAACATCCAAAACCTTACAAAGTTTACAAGGGAAAACTTCAAGACCTTATCTTCCTTCCTTTTCATGTTAGAAAAACTTCGGCTGTCGCTAAAATTGATAAAATCATCCACATAATCCTCAGATCATCCTATAATTTGGGTGTCTTCAAGACCAGAGTGAATAGGTTTCTTCTAGGCAACCGTGCTACACCGTAGACCACATCGTCACTTAACATTAGGTGAGATTGTGGCCAAACATTCGCCTATTTTGTATGTAAAAAAATATACGAACTTCATTACCATTTCGCCAACGCAATAGCACTCCTGGTATCATAAACAGTCCACTGAACCCGTGACTTTCATAGCTTATACCTTGGTAGATTAGATAAATAACCCAAATAACCGATGGCAACGTCATCTATGCCGCTGAAATTATAAATAAAAACTGCGTTCGGTGACCTATAATACAAAATAAACCTGCTCCTACCGGCGCGCCGGCGCCCCGTCCTGTCCCAAGCATGAATATTTTTTTTTTATTCAACTGAGTTAGTAAACAAGCATACGGCCCACCTGTCGGTAAGCGGCTACCGTAGGCATCATACACGCGTTGCCGACCCCGAACCACCTCCCCCCTAAAGAGCACTGGCAACCTTACTCACCGCACGAACACAACACTATTTGAAACCAACAATGTTATTTGGCTGCGATCTTCTATAAGGCGGAGGTACCTCCCAGGCGGGCTGCTCCAATTTAGAAAGAGAAAATCTCTCTGTGCACTACCTCCTCTAAAAATTACGATAGCGTTTCGCTTACGATGTATCAAAAGCCAAATATAAGCCAATGACATCGGCGATTCGACATCATCATCATCGTCATTGGATTTAATTTGGAACTACAGAGTGGTATTTTACGGTCTGGCTACCCTGACTCAAGTCAAGATGTCCGATACACATTGTAGCGATACAAAGGTTGCCCGGTAGAGATAGTTTTTAGCGATAATGCTGTCCATTGTATTGCCTTGTAATGTTAATCTCTTGTATTATTTCCGTGTGGTGATCAATAAAGTGTTATCTATCTATTATAATAAAGACGCGAATGCAACTGAAAAAGTGAAGCCCTATCTGAAAACGGCGGATATAATAAAGAAGCATTATTCAATAAGGTCTACATTCCTACATCATCAGTCCTTTGTTGACAACTGGCAGACCGCCAGGTGATGAAGTGACGTCACACTACCTGCATCTCGCCCTTGACCTCGCCATTGAACTGGCGCGGGGGTTGCGACGAGGCTTTACATATTGGACATGTTAGAGCGATTTTACGTGTCATGAATTAAATGACCCCGACTTGGCTGCTTTTATCCATTGAATCCGTCCGATTATTAATTTTGCGAAACTATATACGTATAATATGTCTCGCAAAATATTATATTAATGCACACAATAATGCATTTTGCACAAGTTTTCCTCAAATAACACTAGTTCCCTCAAAGGTCGGGGTTAAAAATATGATGATTTCAATTCTGATGAATAAAGTGATTTGATTTTTGTGAGCCTTGTGATACAATTTCTAAGAAACAAACTTAAGTTTATTTGTATATAAAAATTGTGTACTAGTTAGAAAGTCTAAGTGGGCGGGATAAACGCGCCACCTATTATATGAGCAGATGCACCCAACTGCGTAGGTACTCCACCTTCCAGGTTAGGGCACAGCTAGATTTTCTCGGTCTAAATTGGAGCAGCCTGCCTGGGGTACATCCGCCTTACAGAAGATCGTAGCCAAATAACATTATTTTCAAATAGTGTTGTGTTCTTGCGGCGAGTAAGGTACCCATAGATCTTTTAGGAGGGGAGGCAACGCGTGCGTGAAGAGGTGGTAGTGCTGGTAGCGGCCTTCCGACTTTTCAAAAGGATTTATTTTTTATTGATGATGGTTATGCGTTTGACCACCATCTCACTTTTGCAAGTTTTTAATGCAACTATGGTGCAAACAAGGTTACGTCCCACCTGTTGGTAAGTGGTTACCGTAGCCTATGAACGCTTGCAATACCAGAGGCATCACGCGCGCCCAGAACACCTCTGGCAACCTTACTCAACGCAGGAACACAATACTATTTGTCAAAAATAATGTTATTTGGCTACGATCTTCTGTAAGGCGGATGTACCTCCCCAGGCGGTCAACTCCAATTTAGACCGAGAAAATCTAGCTGTGCCCTAACCCTCATGAATCTTGTCATCGTGTCGAAAAATACGTGTCAAATTGCAAACATAAAAAAATCAACTTGGAAGGTTATTTATTACTTACCTTAACATAGTTCTACGTCGTGATAAATTCTTTACGACGTTTTCTATACCTACTTTTATTGCATAGATTTTTTATCGATAAGGTATACATTTGAGTTTACAATGTGATTTGTAACATGCATACTATCTCGAAAGGGGGTTATTCTATCATCAAAAAGAAAGAGTATTAGCGAAAATACATTTTCATAAAAATTTTCGTTTTGCCCTTTCACAAACTAGCTGTTTCTGGTATTTCATAATCTTTATAACTAATTGAAGAAACAAGGTTACCGACATAGCTTTCAGAATTAGCAGGTTGAAGTGGCAGCGGGCCGGCCATATAGCTCGCAGAACCGACAACCGTTGGGGAACAAAGGTTCTCGAGTGGCGACCACGAACCGGACGACGCAGTGTTGGAAGGCCCCCCACCCGATGGACCGACGACATTGTTAAGGTTGCGGGAAGTCGGTGGATGGAAAAGGCTCAAGACCGTTCGTCATGGAACTCTTTGGGGGAGGCCTATGTTCAGCAGTGGACTTCATCAGGCTGATGATGATGATATAACTAATTGATAACCGAACGAGAAATCAAGATTGCTACGGTATCAAGATTTCAACCTCACACAGCTGAATCATTGAGTTTGAACAGATTTGAACACAAAAAAGGACATGTTTTGCAGTTTTTCAATGAAAAATTACGTATATCCAAAATTCATAGAACAAACTTTATTGCCAATTGGGTGTAGAATAAGCCCCATTCGGGATTGCATACATATTATGAATCAACTTGCGTTAAAGTGAAATCACATTTTTAGTTAAAAAGCGTTCTCTATAGTAAAAACTAGTTTTATACTGAGCTTCCGCCCACGGCTTCGCTCGCGTGGTACCTACATAAAAAATGGCCTATATGCTATTCTAGGTATAGAACTTTTTATATTCCAAGTTTCAACGAAATCGATTGAGCCGTTATGGCCGTATTGGCCGTTATCCTCAAAAACTTTCGCATTTATAATATTAGAAGGATGCCTAGGTGGTGCAACGAGAATTTATTTCTAGTAAAAAATTAATGTCAGTCAACACTGGTTTTTACTATAGAAAATTTTCACTTATATAGTGAAACTCACCGGGGTACATAACGCACCATTATGTTACAGGTTTGAACAAAAATGGTTTATCACCAGAAGCCGATAAAATAAAACGCTTAATCAGTCACGTCTGTGTAATCAAAGAGCTGCTAACATCTGTAAAGCCGTGTTGTCTTAGTGGGAGGTATCGCGACTTTCGATCCGAAGGCCGTGGTTTCAAATCCGAGTCATGACCAAAAATATTATTCTATTTGAAAAATGTATGTTGAATGGGTTGAATGACTGTGTAGGTAATGGTTTCGGCAGAATACCAGCGTCTGCTGCAAAACAGTAGGCATAATGCTGAGCCGAAGCCATTTTGCTGCTGCAGCACACATCACACCATTTTTACTTTCATTACTTTTCTCTTGTTTTTTTTTTTTTCTTTTTGTTACACCACAGGCTAGAGAGATACTACTTTATTTAATAATATACCTACATTCTTATTATTTTATATAATATCTACTATGTTCCTACTTATAATATATAATATAACTATCCATTTATTAATACATACCTACTATAAATATTATGTTTATCGATGTTCGTCACGTCACGTCGCCTAGGCCCCGTCTGAAAACCAGCGCCGCACCGTACATATTATGTTTGGTGCAGCTTTATGCTGAGACGGGACCCATTTGCCCCACACAACGCATACCTACTCAACCTATCTACCGCCTCACCTACCTACATGTTTTTGTTTTTCTTATTGTGTTTTTTTTTTTGTTTTTTGTATTACTAGATTTAAGTATTTTTTTTTTCTTTCGTTGTATCTTCCTACCTACCTACCGACATACTGCGTTGTGGGTCAAATAAATAAATTTTCTTTCTTTCTTTCTTTCTTTCTTTTATTTTAAGTACCTAATGTTTATAGTAAAATGTTGTGCAAATGTGTGTGTTTTGGTGGCAATTAAATAAATGTCTATTGTTATGTATGTGCGCATTAACACGTGCTCAGAACGGTGAAGGAAAACGCGCTGAGGAAACCAGTAGGTATTCTTAAAAGTGGCGATGGACTTGCAACGTGTCACGTGTGGAAAACTTACTATAGCAAAATGTGGGCATGTGCCAAACGCAAGGATGTCTAGCCATTCTTGGGGATCAAAGTCGAGACATTTTTTTATTGTGATGCTTTAGTATATTAATTGTTTTCTTCATCATAAATATAGCAAGCGTTCTATATAGTTTTATTGATCGAGGGAACGAAGCGAATGAGATATCCAAAACAAATTGGACGAATCGGCATTGTATGTGTGTTTAGGACAATTCATCTGATTTTTATTCAATTTTAAATGGGTAGAGATTTCGCGGGTTTTTTGAATTGAGATATTATTGTCAAATGTGATGAAAAAATCTGGTCATTGATAAGAGTCAATATGTTAAAAAACAATCATTATCAAGGTTTGTTCTTATAATGCTAGTCAGTCGATACAAATCGCGGGATTTCAGTTCGGGGCGAACGATGAAAAAATCAGGTCATTGATAAAATTCAAAATGTTAAAAAATAGTCATTTTCATACAGCTAGTTGTTCGCCGCGAACTGAGATCTCGCGATGTCTATTGACTATTAATTTTATCCGCATACAATGGACATAAGGATTGAAAATTACATACCTATGTTTTGTACCAATCTAGGCAATCTTATAGGGATATGTTCGTTCTGTCTTGGTCACCTTGTACGTGGTAGGTAACCACATGGTCTACACTAACTTCCTACTACTACCTAGGCATTATCAACCTCGATGTACCATGATAATCCTGAACTAATTGCAACCAAATAATGGAAAAGGAGCGTTATCAACATCATCATCTTCCTGCCCTTATCCCACATCCTGTGGGGTCGGCACAACATTTGTATTCTTCTTCCATTTCCCGTATTCGTATTCAGAAAGAATTCAGTTTTTGTTTACCCTGCCTTGACAAAGTTAAATCTAGCACGGATGTTACAGTTTTGTAACTACCTATGGGTAAAAATTACCTTAATTATTAATCACCACTAATATACGTAGCCCACTTTAAGTGAAATAGGAGATATATGAGGATAGTGAGGTTATTTCTTTGCATTTCGTAGTAGTTTAGTTACAAAGAAATTGATAAACATTTACTTTATTCATATATTTACACAATCTTTATTAACTTAACTTTCCCTAGCCAGGTACAGGAGTTCAGTACTTACTTCAAATACCTTTTTAGCTCACAATATCTCACAGTATCTTCGAACACCGATTTCTCCTCTCGATCACCACAACACAATACTCTAAAAAGCTCCTTAAGCAGCATAATTAAACTGAACAATTACACACAATTGGAATTTATAAACAATCTGTCCGGTATATAGTTAATTGAAAACGGTTACATAGAACACGCTACTAATTTTTATCATCAATGTAGTCTAAAACGTGCTTTCATTTAGAAAAAACAAGTAAAAAATTTCGTAACTAATTGTGAAATAAAATCACTTAGAACCGGAATAATGTACGTTAACGTATAGCTAACGCATTGCTACTGTCCACTGACAAATACACTGTTTACACTGACGATAAGCCCTATGCAGATAAAGTACCTAATTTAAGGCCGGCAGTAAACACTATCATGATTGCTTTCATTCAATAACAGTGAAACTTCGATGACTTAAACACGCGGACGAAGACGCGTGCGCATCAGTTATACAGTCTACACAACAACAATACCCGACAGGCACATACATAGTCCTGTCCCCACACTAGGATTCCCTGTGTCGTGGGTATCAGCAACTACAAGCACCATGGTACCAAAACACATGGGTGTTCAATTACCGCTACAGGACAAATGTTTTATGAATGGTGCATACCCGGAAAAATATTTGCAGATCATGCAAACATTTCCTTTAGCGGGAATTGCACTCACCGAGGTCGTCTAAATCTACGTAGGTACCTATCATCTTTGTGGTAATCTATACATCTATATCCTATACAAATAAATAAAATTTGGCTTTCACTGGGAGGATAGCTGATGTTATAAAGAGTAAGACTACTTTGATCCGGGAAACGCGCGTGCGTAGTCCCGAGCAGCCACTAGTCAATTATAATAGAAGGATTTAAAGGTATTTTATTACAGCAATAGTAGATCCACGGAATCCACGCAATTCTACTGGAACGATATCAAACATGGCACCTATTTTATGATATTGTTTACCCAAAAGTTTATCCACCTTCTTATCCTAGCGCCAGATGGCGTGACCTGACCGCGGGTTAAACAATTTTACGTCAACAAGCTTAAGGCCCATCTGTTGGTAAGTGGTTACCGTAGAATGTGAACCTTGCAATACCAGACGCACGCGTTGCCGACCCCGAACCCCCCCTCCCGTTAAAGAGATCTGGCAACCTTACTCACCGCAGGAACACAACACTATTTGAAACAAATAATGTTAATGCTGTAATGTTAAAGGTGGAGGTACCTGTCCAGATGGGCAGCTCCAATTTAGTGCGAGAAAATCTGGCTGTGCCAGCTGTGATGTCAGTATTTTTGTCAAAGAACAGATGAATGCGTTCTTACCAAGAAACGGTTCCTGTGGCCTCGAATTAAAAACTTTTTAAATGAATTAAAATCTTTGTTACAAACTTTGATACCCAACCCAACTACGTAACAACTTTGAAACATGGTAAGGTGATAAGCTCCTTACCCTACCTACATACTCCTTATCCTTTACCCTACCTACCACCCTTAACTGCTTGGGGTCAATGCACTTTCACATTCCAAAAAATGGCGAGTGCTCGTCGCTGCACTCAGAAGTGCATGACCCTATGCGAGTAATTACGTTATCTTTATCGTCCAAGGTGAATCTTGACTAAAAACATAAAATATTAAAAAAAAATGTTTGAAATGGCTGGTTAGGAAACATTGATAACAGTGATTGAAATTATTTAGTAAGAATATACAAGTTGATTTTGATCTATTACTTTGAATATTGATTCATAATAAGTACATGCTTTCCTACAGGAATGCAACATTTTTCATAGAAAAAAATCTACTGTTTTGGGGTCAAATCAAATCAACTCTCTCTTGTAATCTTGATTTCGACTTCTCGTAATGATCAATTAAAAAGATGATAAAAGATCAAAACCATCACCACAACCAACAAAAATATGTTAAAAAAAACTTGAAATTCTGATATTTTTGGGATAGTATACATATTTTTAATCACCTTGTAAAGACAGATCAAGACCATATTATACTTGTTTGCCACTTTAGGGGTATTATAAAAAATAAAGACGGTCAAGTGCGAGAACTTGCGCCCTGAGGGTTCTGTACCATTAGCCGTGGGTTCGAAACCCGGACGAGCACCAGTGGTCATGATCATATAATAAAGATTCTAAGTGTAGAAATTGACAAACTTATATATGCGGTCGCTCACGTAGTCATTGTATGACATTGACCGCAAATATAAATTTGTTTCCTAAAAAACTTCGAATTTCCTCAATTGTGTTACAAAAGCTCCTAGCATTCCAAATTTCAGAATTGTGAGGTAACTGGAAGTACCCTAGAGGTTTTTCGTTTTTGCCATTTCCATACAAAAATTATAGTGTTCTATTACCAAAAGCAAGACCAAAGTCTAAAGGCTTTTATTTCAATAATATCACTAGGATCACTTTAAAAGGTATAACCGTACTGTATAAACCAAAACACTGACCTATCGCAGTATGACCAGGAGTGAGACCTAGCTTTACCACTCACCTATCTGAGGGCTTCATCTCTGTGGCATCCTCATCCATAGGCTCATCAGCCACCTCCACCTCCAGCTTGACTGGTGGGGAGCTCATCTCCTGTCACCACCCTGCAACAAATGTAGAGGAATTAATTAATATACAAAACCTGAACTTTTTCTATAATATACCAAAAATTTCGACTCAGACAGGATTTGAGATACTGGGAAGCTCTTACCTACTAAGCTACGTAAAAAATTATAGTTTAACACAGTATTATTAAAAAAAAGGTGATAGATCACATTATTTTTTATTTATTTTTGAGGTTTTGTCGTTGTGCCTGGCCATGTCAGCTCCATTAATGCCTCTTTTTCGATATTGGAGTCGAAATATAGCTACCAGCCTACATGTGGACCGGTAGAGAATGCTAGCCGTGTCCGAGGTTGGTGCTATCCACCCCGTTGACATCTATCACCTTGATAATAACTTAATATCACCATAGACTATCATCATCGGAAGTTTAACACAAAATTCCAATTCCTTCTATAATCAAATTGAGGCTATTTCAACACATTATTGTATTTGTAAAATACATTCGTTTTTAATTAGGTACTTGTGCTCTCAAGTGGAAGAATTAATTGCACAATAATATGAAAACGGTTCATGATTTCATTTCGCAGTAAGTAAAGGAAATGACTTAGCGCATCCATTAGATTGTTTATTTTTCTTGTTGTAATGTCATTGAACAAGCATAGAACATAATTTAATTTAGAACATTGTATCATCATGATCAATCTGGTCACTGACCTAATACAGGATGACAACATTGTATCCTGGTCACTGGGGCCCAATTCTACTAATTCAATGGCTTCAAAATGACAATGGTTCAATGGCAAAATGGCCACTTTTGACACTTTTGGTATTCTGTATCAGAGTCGTATATCAGTGGCAGTCATTTTGGAACTTATGAAATAATAAAAAAAGAAGGTGGCGGCAATCGTAACTGAATAATAATGGTGCGATCATTAACATGCGATTATCATTTTCGAGTCATTGAATTAGTAGAATTGGGGGCCAGGATATCAACATTGTATCATCACCATCAACCTGGTCACTGACCTAATACAGGATGACCAAGAAACAATCAGCAACACAGAAAATTATATAATCATCATCATCATTTCAGACATAGGTACACTGCTGAAGATAGGCCTTCCTCACAGATTTCAAATTGCCCATGCTCACCACTCTAGGCACACAGGTGAGAGTGCATTTAGAGCTTTGTATCAAAGGTTTTTGTTAGCAATTTTTCAGAGCTTTTGTCAATGTGCTGTCATGTCTGCTACCTTGAGGCCTCTTTTTTGACTACATCATCAATTTACCAGCTTAGATGTGGACCAGTAGAACATGGTAGCCCCTAACAAACCCTGAAAAAAGCCCACATCCAACCAATTATCTTTAAGAGCCCTTCCTAACTCATGCCTCATAGAGATCAGAGGTATGAAACAGCTATAATATAATTAATTCTGTGTTTACCTCAAGTTTAACCAAAATAGGATAAACAGGATGTGGACATATCATGGTCAATGCAGAGCAAGGCAATGCATAATCATTCCTCGCTGCCACATTATGAGCATGACACTACGAAGATATGAATGTTTGCAAAGGGTAATGTTTTATTATTGTTTGAATTTATCTTTTTAGACACACCAAATTGGAATTGATGCACAAATTCTGTAAGTCCCTATAGTTGATGACGTCGTCGGTGGCATAGCGGGCGAGTTTCCGCCTGAGACGCAAAGGGGTGTGGGTTCGATTCCCGCTGCGGGGCCAATGTTTGCATGATCTGCAAGAATTTGTTCTGGTTCTGGGTGTTGTGGTATCATGGAACGTAGTTTCTGATACCCACGACACAAAGAATCCTAGTGTGGGGTGACTGTTGGGTGTTACTGGTTACTAGTTTGTTTTGTTGTCAAATAAACTGTGAACTACAAAATTGGAATTCTCTAGAACATCGTGCATAAAGACGAAGTCAATAAAAAAAGAAAATTAGAAACTGGCCATTCACGGCGATAAGCACGCCCCACGGAATAGTGTTACGGAACTATGTACACAACAAAAGAAAACCTCACCTTACTGCTGCGAAATGCGTCAATTCATGCACCCGACAATGGATTTTACACAAAATAATTCCAGCAATTTACACGGTATCTAAAACACTTTTTCAGTGGAAAGAAACGCGTTCATCACAAAACTTCGCACTCTTTAAAAATATAACTCTTCTAGATCATTGGCACCTATCCCATCCACGAAAATTTTGACATTTCATTTCATCATAGCGCAATGAATGAATTTGCAAAAATGATTTGTAAAGCTCACTGCTACAAGAAATGTAATAAGAGTAAATTGCGAGCGAATTTAGCTACAATCGTGGGATCTACGTTCTATTTGCAAATTTTGCAAATTTTTACGCAGTACGAACATAACAACACAATTCAGAAAATACAGATTTGGGTTTTCGCCTTTTCGGATTTAGAAGAACGAACGAATGAAAGAAATTATCAAACAATGACACATCAAAACACAGATTAACTTTAACGATCGAAAGAAAAAAAAACAAAATTGGTGAAGGAATGACTTGGCTTTACACTGCACTCACACTGGCAGCTGATATTTTTCTGACCCAGGTGGATTTCATAACCCAGTGGTCTTTCAGAAACTTAAAAAAAAAACAGGGTTCCCTTAAGAGCCAATGGGGATTTATGAGAGCTTAAAAGTTACTCTATGGCGTCTCCAAGACGAGCAGGCTAGGCGGCGCCTAGGCGGGAGCATCGGTGGTGTTTCATTGAATAGCTACTCTCTACCATACCTATCCCAAAAACTTAGGCATTCATTAATATTATATTCAGTGATATACATATAGCTTAGTGCGAGCTAATTTCACTGTTTATCGAGCGATTCTTTTAGACCAACAACTACATACCATTCCGACTTCCGTTGAAGGCGGGCTAATAACCTTGCCTACCTACTCAATAAAACACAAAAGAATTTACATAACAAGTTGTAATTTGAAATATTTCGCTATTCAACATAAATAAATCTAGGACCTAATTAAAATATTTTATTTGAAAACTATGACTCCGGGCGAAAACCCTAAAGGCGGGTACTTTTCCAAAATGGCCGCCATACCAGATGGATAAAATGCCATAAACTTGAATCGTTCACCCATTTTCTTGGGGTCTACAAGCATATCATACGCAGCTTGAATCTTCTCTTTGTCTGTCTCTGATTTTGCGTTTTCCAAGAGAACCTGAAATAAATTAACTTTATGAAAGTGGCTGAACGACGTTTTAAGTTATAACGTCGTTAACTTATAACCGCTTATATATAATTATAACACTTATAAACTTATAGACGGCACCAATATTTTAATGTTCTCGAAGAGCTCAGTTGTTAATGCAACTAGCAGTCACTCATCCATTTGGCCCAAACAACCACTGACACAAAGGTTTATTAATAATCATCTTGCCAGTAGTAGACTGACTACAACAAGTAAAATAGTAATAAATAGGGTTTAGTCTTTAAGTTATTGCAAAAGATAATAGTAGAAAAATTCTAGTTATAAGTACCTCCAATCTAACTTGAGCTTGCGAGCGCTCCAAGAAGTCCTTCTGCTTGACTGGACCCACAACCAGGGCATAGTTCTCTTCCCCTGATGTCCTCGATGCTGCTATTCTAAGCTGGGTGAAGTCCACATCAGCTGTCAGGTCACAACAACCCGGTTTTTCAAGTGGGTTTACTACTTTGTGTTTGTGAAATGCCTGGGAAATAATATAATTTAAATTTAATATTAACCTACCTACTTTTGTTTTGTTCTTATTTAGGTTTTTTTTGTTTTTTATTGTTTTATATGCTTGCTTGCTTCTCGTGTCATTGATTCATTCTTGGTTACCCTGTATTAGGTCAGTGGTATTATTTTGTAGTATATACTTAGCTACTTATTCCTTGTCTGTGCTGTTTATGTATGTGTCAAATAAACAATTCATCTATCTATCAAATATAATCAACTCTATCTAATTGTAATAAGGTTGATTATCTGGTGCATGCCTCTTGGTTCTACTCTTTATGTACTTCCTGCATCTTAAAATACATACTCGAAAAGTGTCACCCTTCTCCCCTTCATGTCCATAATCGGCTATGAGCGCTATTCCACCATGCTCATCTACTCTTTGCGCCAGTTGCCTCGCCAGGCCTAAGCTCCTCGCGCTGATCTCTAAATCAGTCCTGTCTCCAGCATCAAGTGGAGGCCTGACAAGCATTTTGACAGAATTTGTTTCACTGCCTGATATCCTGTAGTATAATTTTTCAGATTCATCCAAGTCTATGAGTAGTTCTCGCCAGCCATTTTCAGTTTTCTGTAATATTGAAAACAATAGGTAATTATCAAGCTAGCTGTAAAAAAATACATGGAGCTTTATTGGCCTAGTAGGATGTATCTCGACTTCCAAAAGGTATGCACACTAACACATGCTCAAAACGGTGCAAGTAAACATAATGGGAAAGCTGCAGGTTAGTTAGAACCGTTCATATTAAACATGTCTTTCATATGTATAAGGCTGACTTAGATGAGAGCATGGTATAGGCGCTGAGCAACAGTAGTGCCCACTATCCAAGACAGCATCCTGTAAGTGATTAAAAAGATCTACAATTTAAATAATTTAGAATAGATTTAATGATGCCTTACTAGGAAATACCTCTACTGTAATTCTCAATACATAAGAGCTTAGTATAGGGGCTACTTACTTCAAACTTATGGATGGGGAGCACATCAAAGAATTCATGAGCAATATACCATGAGAAGTTGTTTGGTACTTTCTTTAGATCATTGTACCAATACACTTTGATTCCACTCACTGTTTCACCCTGAAACAGGAAAGATTAATATCTATTATCAGTTTTGATAAGGCACATATTGCATGCAACTAGACACAAAATAGATATTTTGTCTGGGCATTGTAGCCGTTAACCATCATGTGACTGAAGGAAGTCTAAACATCTCTTTGTTTGGTTCGGTTGACCAAGGCTCTCAATGAATCATTTCTGTTTAGTGTTTAGCCTGGTATAATAAGGCTCACAACGTCTCTCTAAGAATGGTAGACATCCTATCAGATCTCCAGGCGATCAAATCCTTTAAGATGTCTAAGG
Source organism: Anticlea derivata (assembly GCA_947579855.1). NCBI lineage: Eukaryota > Metazoa > Arthropoda > Insecta > Lepidoptera > Geometridae > Anticlea > Anticlea derivata. The sequence continues at coordinate 8,487,869 of OX388276.1, read as the reverse complement.
GGGTAGGTAGTAAGAAACATGTCCAAACATTTGACACATGTCCACATTTTTCAGTAATCTGCCTGCATTTTGCTTTATCATAGTATTTATTTTTATAGTTAGGTACACTCACTCTCATATTATATGTGTCTTTACCTCATAGTTGTGAGGTAACTCAATGTCAACAGCTCTGTGAGACACGCAGAGTGTGTGTGCTTGAACACTCTGCATCGTTGATGAGATTTCCACCAGGTGCAGGCTGACATCTTTTCCTTGGTACCCAAGGCGATTGAGAACCTGGAATGTGAGATTCATTCATAATTCATCTCATTTATTTCCATAACAAATATATTATATGATTATTTAGTTTATTACCCGTAATATGTCCACAAGTAAAGTACCTTTCCCAGGTCCTAGTTCAACTATTTGTAATGGTTTCACACGTCCCATCTTCTGCGTTTCCGCGCAAAACCAAATTCCAAGAATTTCACCAAATAACTGACTGATTTCAGGGGAGGTTATGAAATCCCCAGCTTCCCCTATTACCTCCTTCTTCATGTAGTAGCCTTCGGTAGGGTTTGTAGTGATAATGTGCATGTATTCCGCTACTGTTAGAGGTCCGTTTAGTCTGATTTTCTCCTTTAATATTTCCATCAAACTAGGTGCCGAACCAGGAGTAGGCATTTTCAAAGTTTTAGGATCAGGCCGCTTTATAACTTTGTACCCGTAACCTCTTGAAATCACCGGCCACAATAGCCGTTTATTGCACATTCTGAATATCAGATTGAAGTTCATTTTCACGAAAATACGATTAAACGTTTAAAACTATCTGTTTTCCGACTAGGTAACAACATAAACATTCAGCAAAACAGATGAGCAGATTGATTGATGCTTAGCACTTGACGGTTGACACTGACAGACAGAACATTCTGACTAATAGACCTACCACAGACAAAGACACAGGCCTGACAGGCCACAGACGTGTTTAACACCGACACGCGATACAAATAAATCTTGTTGACTCTACGTATATATTCGCGTGCTACAAATATGATGACAAATTATTTTCAATAGAGGCGTTTGGTGGGCCTAGCACTATTTGGGTTGTAAATAAGTTATCTCATTTGGCTTTGTTTAGAGACTGATCGTTTGTAGCTTACCTTATTTATTATCTGTTTCATATTCCGTTCATTTCAATCAACTGAAGTGAGGTATTAGTCTCAATAACATCATTCTCTCATTCATTCATTTCTCATAAAATGAAAACAATGAACTATGGTGATCGTTGATTTTGGATATTTGAACATTGAGCCACAAATTCGTGTCTATAGAATACAAAATTGTGTTCATACTCTACTGGCGTAGTTAGAGCTCGCTACAAATAAGTACAAAAAGGCAAATCTTTATCACAAATAAAAAAGTAAGGTTAAGTTGTGGTACTACCACGTGAAATACTGAAATTGTTTTGAAAAATGACGCAGCTAGACGAAGACAACTCTAGATACAGAGATGGGGTGAACCAGAACGCCAGGTTGATGGTCAGGAACATATCCTTCAAGGCCACGGAGGAAGCTCTGAGGGAACATTTCTCCAAACATGGCACAGTTGAGGAAGTCAAACTGTTGAAGAAACCTGATGGAAGACTGGTGGGATGTGGGTTTGTGCACTTCACGCATGTGGATATGGCTAACAAGGCTCTAGCCGCTACTAACAAGAAACCGTTTCTTGGTAAGATCACAAGCATATTTTATGTTATCCATTGCACCTTGGCGACCCCTAGATGCAGGGAGGAGCTAACCAACAGCACCACCGATTCATCCCATCCCCTGTAGAAATTTTAAGAGAAACTCCTCAGTTTGAAACTGATGATAGCTACTTTTTTTTTAATATTGATAATGGTAAAGCGTTTGGCCACCTACTCACTTTTGCAAGTGAGATGTGGCCTAAGATGGAGCACGCTTTTCCAGAATGAACTTATTGACCCTAGATTTGAAGACTCCTAGATTGTACTCTTTCAGGAAAACAGACACAGGCAGAACATTCCACTCTTTGGCAGTACTATATAATAAAAGTGGAGCAGAAATGTTTTGCTACACGTTTTTATAAATATAGGTCATGTTTCTCACAATTGGATTTAAATTACAGAGCGCCCAATAAACGTAGCATGGGCAGTACCAAAGCACAAGTATGCAGAGCAGCTAGAAACACAGAAGCAAGGCAAAGGGAATGACAAGAAGAAGCCACAACAGCAGAGGAATGAGTCGGAACACCCAACAGATGACAGTCTGTTTGAAGAGGCGGAAGCTAAGAGTAAGATATTTTTTTAAACTAGCTTTCACCTGTGGATAAGGCTTGTTCGCCTAGGTACCCAATATCAATAAAGAACACCCTACAATATCCTAGAACTAATTTTAATTCCTAAAAATCTATTGAGTATCTAAATAACAGAAAATGTATGACAATAAAGGTGCCTGTCGACTGGATCACACCTTCTGCAATGGATGAACGGAGCCATAGCTTGTTCCTGTCATTTTTTTGTGTAATTTTTAATTTCTTCTGTGAGTTGACCTCTTCTATCATCCAACCCCTTTGCGACGTTGCACGCGGTAAATAAACCCGTGGGACGTCACTGGCACGCAACTCATTTATTGTTCGTAAATATCAGCGCTCGGTTCGGGCGGTGCCGGTAGTGTTCGTAGTGTTTTACCTAATTTATACAAAGCACACCAAAATCCGTTGCGTGCGTTGCGACCGATGCGGGATGCGTATCTTTTTTTAATTTATAGGCTATAGTGTCACCGCGGCCACAACTGGCCTATTGTGATCGCCTTGAGGCGTATCTTTAAGATATCTCTAATTTTTTTTTTCAGAAGCCAAGGATGACAAAAAAGGTCCAAGAGTGAACCGCAATGCTCGTCTCATCATCCGCAATGTTTCTTTCAAGGCCACTGAAGAGTCTTTGAAAGAGCATTTTGAACCTTACGGGAATGTGTTAGAGGTGAAACTACTGAAGAAACCAGATGGGAAGCTGGTGGGTTGTGCTTTTGTGCATTTCAAGAATGTGCCGATGGCTAAGAAAGCTTTGTTGAATACAAATATGAAGCCATATTTGGGTAAGCAACTACATACACTAACACTCATCATCATCATCATTTCAGCTGTTCGACATCCACTGCTGAACATGGCCTCCCCCACAGATAGAGCAAATTCCTTATTAAGTGGGGGGATTTGCCCATACTCACCACGCTGGGCATGCGGGTCGGCGAGCGCAGTTAGAGCTATCGTTGTTAACTTGTTGCTTTTCTATAGCCGGGGCTACAGCTTTGAGCCTTCTCTGAGTATGGGAAAATACCCCCAAATGATTGTCTGGGTGCAGGCCGTACGAGGCCGGTTGTGCTGGAAATCTGGCAGGCTGGTGATGATACTAAGGTTAATAGTTACACAACTTTGACCTGTGCCCGTCTGAGACCGTGTGGGTGTTGCGGGACAAATGTTTGCTTGATCTGCAAATATTTGTTCCGGGTATGGGTGTTGCATGTTTCACGTATCAGATACAAAGAGTATGGTACTCGAAGTATCTGATACCGACACAGGGAATCCTAGTGTGGGGTCAGAACGATCAACGTAACTATAACTTCTCTTCACTACAGGTCGACCAATATCAGTGGATTGGGCAGTTGCAAAGGACAAGTATATGCAGCACATTGTGAACCAACAGTTGGAAATGCAGGATGACGTCAAGAAAGAGGACAGTGATAGTGATGATGATGTACCCAACTCCAGTAGTGAGGCGTTGAAAGATGAGATCAAAAGTGAGTAGAAACTAAATGGCTTTTATTTAATATACCTCTAAAGGAGCTTATTCTACACCCGATTGGCAATAAAGTTTGTTCTACAACTTTTGGAAATCTGACTTTTTTCATTGAAAAAACTCTATGCAAAAATCAGCTGTTTTGGGGTGAAATCAGTTCAGACTTAATGAATCAGCTGTTTTAGGTAGCAATCTTGATGCCGAACTTATCGAACTAATATTAGTTATAAAAATACCAAAAACAGGTATTTTGAGAAAGTTTGGGAAAAAATTAAAATATTGATGTTTTTTCGCTCATACAATTTTTTTCTTGTGGATAGTATTACCCCTTTTCGGATGGTATACATGATATGAATCACCTTGTATTTAAGACTTATAAGATCAAAATGACATTAATCCTAAATCTCATTTTTAGGTGAATCAGGAGATGATTCGGATTCAGACAAAGACAGTGACGCGGAAAGCGATGCTGAGGTCAAATCTGATAGTGATGATGATAATGAAAGCAAGCCTAGTGATGATGATGACGATGATAATGATGATGATGAATCTGTGGATGATGAGGATGAAGAAGATGAAGATATGGAGACCGAGAGTCAGATAGATGTTCAAGAAAAACAGAGGTAAGATGACTTAACCATTTCAGATGAATTGTCAAATTTCAATTATTAAAAGAGAGCACTGAGGCCCGTGTCTTAGGTATTCAAAGTTTCATCGAAATCGGTTGAGCCAATACAAGCGATTCGTCTTAGCTGATTGGCTCGATCAACTCTGTTTTCTGTTTATTACAAAAATCTTTTCAGTGATTACCTCACTGAAAAGATTTTTGTAATAAACAGCACAATAAGTAATTCACGTTAAACTTACGAAACGATACTAAATAATTAAGCCAATCAAAATAAAAAGTTTTTTGACGGCCTCGGTGGCTTAGCGGGTGAGTGCCCGTCCGAGACGCAAGGGGTGTGGGTCAGATTCCCGCTGCGGGATAAATGATTGCATGACCTGCAAATATTTGTTAACAGTCATGGCATACATAGTCCTGACCCCAAACTAGAATTCCCTGTGTCGTGGGTATCACAAACTGCGAGTACCACAAACTAATAATATAATAATAATAATAATATAAGCTTTTATTCTCTTACACATTCACAAAATACAAAACAAAAACATCCTATATCTATATTATGTACATTCAATATTTATAATCTAAAATTAATGTTCCTGAGTGTAAGGACTGCTTGCAGCGGCAAAAGCCTCCGCCAGCTCTCTCCATCTCGCTCTATCTCTAGCGGCTGTGCTCCAAGGTTGTCTGGCTATTTTAACAATGTCATGTCGTAGTCCCATCTTTTATATGGTCTTCCCTTTTTTCGTTTTATCTGGATTGGGTTCCAATTTATTATTTCTTGGACCATCTCCCGTCTTGCAATCTTTGTATGTGGCCAGCACATTTCCATTTAAGGGATAAAACTTTATGAGTAACGTCTTTTTTCGAATTTCAGCGTTGCTTATTTTATCTTTTAGTCTAAGACCCAAAAAGCTTTTTTCCTCCCTCTTTGACATACCCGTATATGCGTATATGGACTTCCATGACGAACGGTCCTGAGCCTTCTCCATCCACCGACCTCCCGCAACCTTCACAACGTCGTCGGTCCATCGGGTGGGGTGCCTTCCAACACTGCGTGGCCCGGTTCGTGGTCACAACACAATCGTTCTGTAACACAATCGTCTTTAACTTTCAGGATAAAACTAAACGATGCCGAGGACGGCTGCACAGTCTTCCTGACCAACGTTGCCTTCAGTGTGGACAATGAACAGCTAAGGCAGTTCGCTGAAACCACCGGCCCCGTGAAGTATGCACTGATATGTATGGACAAGATGACTGAACACTCTAAGGGCTCAGGATTCGTCAAGTTTGATGTAAGATTCTTTTAATCCTGAAGGTAGGGCACAGCGAGATTTTCTCGCTCTAAATTGGAGCAGCCCGCCTGGGGAAGTACCTCCGCCTTACAGAAGATCGCAGCCAAATAACATTATTTGTTTCAAATAGTGTTGTGTTCCTGCGGAGAGTATGGTTGCCAGAGCTCTTTAGGGGGAAGGAGTTCGGCAGGCAACGCATTAGCAATGCTCCAGTTGTTGCTGATGTCAATAGGCGACGGTAACCACATACCATCAGGAGGACCGTAAGCCTGTTTGTCTTAGGGACTAAGGACTAAGGGAAAAAAGCTAGGGGATGGGCAGCAGCGTCCCTCATTTTAACAACGATAGCTCCAACTGCGCTCGCCAACCCGCATGCCCAGCGTGGTGAGTATGGGCAAATCCCCCCACATGATAAGGAATTTGCTCTGTCTGTGGGGGAGGCCATGTTCAGCAGTCGACGTCGTACGGCTGAAATGATGATGATGAAATATTTTTTAGAATAAAGAGGACGCGGACAAGTTCCTCTCGCTGCCGGCTGATCAGCTGAAGCTGGAAGGTCAAGTGGTCCTGGTGAAGCCGGCCCTCAAGCGGGAGAACCTCCAGGGAGACAAGAAGAAGGAAGCCAAGGACAATAGGAACCTCTATCTAGTCAAGGAAGGAGGTGAGACTTAAAAAAAAATCAATATTTTAATATTTTTTTTAAATTAGCCGTTTTTGGTATTTTTAGCGTCATTATAGCTAATTACTAAACGTATGAGAAGTTCGGCATCAGGATTGCTACATAAAACAGCTGATTCATTGAGTTTGAACTGATTTGACCCCAAAACAGCTTATTTTTGCGTAGTGATTTTCAATGAAAAATTACGAGTTTCCAAAAGTCGTAGAACAAACTTTCGGGATAGCATACATATAAAGAATATACACCTTGTATACGTATTTTTATATCAGGTAGGTAGCATTTTTAATATAGCATACATTAAAAATGCTACATACCTGACCCTACCTATAAAGAACTAAAAAAAAACTGAGAATCAAGACTATTCGAGACCAAATGTATAGAGTTAGCGGTTTCACTATTTCTGAGTCTTCTAATGCCCAAACCTCTGTTGACTCTTGAAGGATATTGTACAGGATGACTAAGAAAGAATCTGTGACACGACATCAAGCAAGCATAATTTTCACTAAAAACGGGATATTTACCATGATTTGTGAGTTTATTCGTTCCCCTATATGTTTACTCACATGGCGCAGTAACTGTGCCGAAGTATCGGAGAACAAGTAAACACAACTCACTCTGTAATTCTTTATTGAACACAGGAACATAATAATATGGTTATTTCATAAGTCATGTACATAGGCGAGCTTAACCACGTCATGGTAAATATCCCGTTTTTAGTGAAAATTATGTTCATAAACATGATAGTTTCAAAAGAAAAATTCAAGTTAACTAACCTTGTGTTATTGTTTGCAGTGGTGGTAGCGGGTACTAAGGCCGCCGAAGGAGTCTCATCGTCCGACATGGCGAAGCGGCTCGCTCTAGAGCGCAGCAAGACTCAGATGCTAAAGAATTTGAATAGGTAATCTATTTATTTTAAGTTCAATTGCTTGCTGCACCTACAGTTTACACCAACGCGTCCAGCAAGCCTTTACAATGCACTTAAAAAAGGTTAATGTATTTATAGAAGCCACAAAAGGTAGAACAAGTGGTTGAAACAGGTTCATCTGTTTTTTTATACAACTAAGGTGGCAAACAAGCATACCTGTTGGTAAGTGGTTACCGTTGCCTATGAACGCTTGCAATATGTAATAAAGCACGCGTTGCCGACCCCTTAAAAATTTCGAAACGCCTTTTTTGAAGAACCCCATTCTGTAGTCCGGAAAACCTCACCAGGGAGATCATTCCATAACCTCTCTGGGTGAAACAGGCGTGATTTTATGTATGTGTATTATTTACCATTTTTTTTTAATTTATCTTTAACTTCCCTATTTTTGACCGATTGTTTTGTTTCTTCCTGTCTTCTGTCTGTGTTCGTCAAATAAAACTTATTTCATTTCAATTTTTTTCTTTTTTTCAGATTCGTATCCCGGTACCGGATAGTAGTGTCCAATCTTCCACCCTTGTATGACGATGCGCAGCTCCGGAAGCTGTGCTTCGGAGTGTCGGGTCGCAACGTCGCCATCACGGAGGCCCGAGTCATGCGGGACCTCAGGGCCGAGGCGCCGGGCCCTGACGGGAAGTACCCGTAAGTTGATAGATAAATAAATAACACCCAACTGTCACATGTAAAAATTCGGGAAGAAGGCTGAGTAAATGTATCCTTTAATATTATAAATGCGAAAGTTTGTGAGGATGTTTGGATGTTTGTTGTTCAATCACGCCAAAACGGCCGACCGGATTTGAATAAAATTTGGTACCTACAGAGATAGATTATAGTCTGGAATAGCATATAGGCTACTAAATATGTTGGTACCACGCGAGCGATCCTAGTTATTTTCGCTTATTCGCCTCTTACGACATCCACGGGTGGTATAACCCTCGGAATAGAGGGGCCTATGGCCCATTTGACGACCTCGGTGGCGTAGGGCGAGTGCTCGTCATAGACGCAAGTAGTGCGGGTTCAATTCCCGCGGCGGGACAAATGTTTGCATGCTCTGCAAATATTTGTTCCTGGTCTGGGTGTTGTGGTACACCATAGTACCTACCTGGTATTTTTATTACCTTTATGAGTAAATATTAAACGTACGAGAAGTTTGATATCGAGGTTACTTAAAACAGCTGAATTATTGAGTTTTAATTGATTTGACCCTAAAACAGTAGATTTTTCAATGAAAAATCTTGAATTTCCAAAAGTCTTAGAACAAACTTTATTGCCCATTGGGTACAGAAAAAGCACCTTTCAGGGTAGGTTACATATCGAGAATCATCTAGTATAATTGTTTTTCAGTTCGAAAGGCTACGGCTTCGTGATGTTCACTCGACATGAGGACGCCTTGCACTGTCTCCGGAAACTCAACAACAACCCAACCATCTTTGATAAGAACAATGTAAGTGTAATCCTTTTTTTTTATCACACACGGTCAACTGATCCCAAACTAGGCATAGCCTGTACTATGGGTACCAGAGACTGATATACATAATATATATATTTAACACCCAGACACAGAACAAACATCTGTGTTAGTCACAAATGTTTTTCCAGTGCGGGAATCGAACCCGCGACCTCTAGCGCAGAAGGCAGAGTTTCTACCAACTGAGCTATCAGGTCATCAATTAGATATTAGTTAGAACACGCTTAAGATGCGATTTTAAAAGTTCATCTTATTTGTGCCTCATTGATTGAAGCACCAACGTCGCGAGATCTCAGTTCGGGCCGAACTACTAGTTCTAAATCCTGTTATCCCCAAGTGTTGTACCCCCTCAGATCCCCATCTAAACAAGACTACTTATTTTCCAGAGGCCAATCGTATCTTTCTCCATAGAAGACCGAACAGCCCTCAACGCCCGAAAGAAACGTCTAGAGAAGTCCATTGCAAACAACCCTATAGCACAAACGCAAACAGACAACAAAGGCAAGAGGAACCGGAAACGAAAACACGCAGCGCCCCCTGACGAGAGCTATGTAAAGAAAGGGAGGTTTGACAACAAAAATCAGAAAAATAATCAGAATCAAAATAACAGTCAAGATAACTTCAACCAGAACAAAACCTTTAATCAAAATAGAAATCAAAATCGGAAGAATTTTAATAAGAATGAATCAGGCAAGTTTGTCAAGAATCCACAGAATCAAGAGTTTGACCAGTACACGGGTTTGACGGCGAAGGAAGGGTCTGAACACAAAATGAGGAGTAATCAGAAACTCAGGGCGCAGGCCGATCTCCACAGACAGACAGTAAAGAACGAAAAGAAGAAGAGCGGCAGGTCCTGGGGCCTCAAAATGGCGGCGAAAGAGCGTGTGAAACAACCAAAACAGAAGATAAACAAGGATAAGTCGGTGCTGTCTAGAAGGAACAAGAAGAAGTTCAATAGGAAGAAGTAATTAAATTATTACAATAAATGTATTTAACCACTGTATTTTCAGTTTTAATACCTAGCTTCTTTTAGTAAAAAACAGAGATAATAAAAGTATTAGGTCTGTGACCAAGTTGAGGTATGGTGGCCCTGAAAAGGGCATATGATCATGAAGTCTAATGTCATAAGAAGTTGAAGAGCAAAAGGTTAGCGTGGTATGGGCATGCCATTTATTTATTTTTATTTATTCGGGACAACAAACAATTGCACTCGCATATTACTAAACTTAATTAAAGTAGGTACTAAAGTTCTTGAAGAGTGTAATCAGCCCCGTTGTCCACGGATTTGGTAGAAAGAGGGCAGTAGTAATGAGAAAAGAATAACAAATAAAAGAAAAATGCAGTTGGTAGGTCTAACATTTTGTCATCCTATAAGGACGTACAAAACAGTCTACCCACCAACTACAGCTGAAATTTAAACTATCTAAATTCTAAATAATCAGACAGCATAGTTTCGTTAATATGTTTTTTAAACGAACCGGGTGAGATTTCAATGTTTGTGAAGTGATTGTTAAATTGGTTCATGGTTCTAAATAAAGGTGCACGCTCACCAGCGTTCGTTTTACGGGGAGTAGGTGCGAACAAGTAGTGTTTACGAGTCTCTCGTATATGACAGCGATATGGAATGTGTATACAAATTTGGTCATGCGGAAGGAAGAATGCAATGTGACTAGAAGAGTGTTAAATAGAAATGTTGAAGGATATAAGGGGAGAGGTAGACCAATGAAAAGATGGATAGATTGTGTGAAAGATGACATGAGTAAGAAAGGACTGAATACTGACATGACGGCTGATAGAGGAGAGTGGAAGAGAAAAACATGTTATGTCGACCCCACATGAAGTGGGATAAGGGCAGGGAGGTGATAATCATGAAGTCTTATGAGGTACAAACCTCCAAGGTTAATCACCAAGGATTGCACCCAAGGAAGGTAGTATTATATGGTCTTTGGTAGGTAGTTCAAAGCTGACTTTGTCCAATCCGGAAACTGTCGAATAAGGAATAAGTCTCAAAGGAAAATAAAAGTCAAGACAACAGAATAAATAGATTTTATTATTTATCCTTAGCGTATGAATCACAAAAATCCTAATTAGAGTTCCATCTATGCTTATCACTGTAAAAATAAATAGATTTATTAAATATTACTCTGTATTAGATTGCCATGTAAATGCTCATTTTATCTTTATATCTCTAATCTCCGCAGAAGGCCAATAATGGTAGGTAACACCCCCAGACCTTGCAGGTCCTTTGGACCTCTTGCGTCAAAGTTCTACGACCTATTAAATGAATTTGGCTTACACAAAATAGTCTCCAGACCTCCAACACCTCCAGACTCGGACAAATCTTCCAGAGCACGCAAACATTTGTCTCGCCGCGGCGAACCCGCACCTCTAAGCGTCAAAGTTCTAGGCACAAATAATAGATGCATTTGACGACACTAAACATATTATTTTTTCTCCACAAGAGGCCAATATCGTAACACCAGAAGAGCTTTCTCTCTATGTTCTCTACTCTTGGTAATAAATACATTGCACAATTTGGCACAACAATTGAAAAAAAATTGCTTTGCATACAGTTCGATCGACGGGCCTTAGCAACCGTCAATATAGTTTGGATGTGCTAGGTTTTTTTTTGGAATTCGGAAACGCTTTTGCACCCAACCATTTTTATAAGCTCTTATTTATTAGGGATTATAATTAGATTACTTTTCTTATGAGCCTCACCTAGTTCGATCGGCACCACACTGAAGCTTTAAATTCCATTTTGTGAAAAAGGATCATCGAAAAAAATGATAGGCACCAAGCCGTGTTTGTTGCCTGATTCTTCTAGGCTTGGTCGCGAAGAACAGGCATAGCTTCACCTAGTTTCTAAGACGTTTCAAAGTGATCCTAGTGATTTTATTGAAATAAATGCCTTTTGACTTTTGAACCGAACTGCTAACTTTGGCTACCAAACGGCTAACTTCGTGTTTTCCAAAGTCCATCGGCCGAACTGTATACTGATTCATCATATGTATATTAACCCGAAAGGGGATTAGAGAAGGACAAAATTAGTTGTTTTGGTGTTTTTATTTTCTTTATGACTAATTGTAATTCTACGAACGAGAAGTTCAACACCAATCCCAAAAACAGCTGAATAAATGAATTAGAAAACAGCAGATTTTTTAGTCTTTTTCAATGAAAAATTTACATTTTCGTAGAAAAAACTTTTATTGCCAATTGGGTGTAGGTAGAATAAGCCCCTTTCGGGATAACATACGTATTATGAACCCCCCCCCCCCGTTTATCTTAAAGTAACATATATTATTATTAATACAATCTATAAAATACATGTTTATTTTATTACACACTAGCTTTCTCCCGCGGCTAAGCTCGCGTTGTACCTACATGAAAAATAGCCTAAATGCTATTCTAGGTAAAGACCGAGTTTCAACGAAATCGGTTGAGCCGTTACGGCGTGATTGAACAACAAACATCCAAACATCCTCACAAACTTCCGCATTTATAATATTAGTAGGATAGGATAGTTAGTTTTCATCTGATGTAAAGTAGAACACAGCCAATTGGTACGTAATTGGTTTGAGATCAATTTTCGTACATATTTATTACAATCTCTAAATGGTCTCGCCTTAGCCGTGGTGGCCCCGGCTGAAGAACAGGGCCCTCCATATACCCGTGGATGTTGTAAGAGGCCGCTAAGGGAAAACAGCTAGGGGATGGGCAGCAGCATCCCCTATTTTCACAATAGAACCTATAGAACCTTTTCAAACTAAGACAAAACTTAAGATTAACCAATTGTGATCGGAAAGTTGATAATCCTCCCACTTGTATTAAACGTCACATCTGGCAGATTTAGTGTCAGATCCAGCGATGACGCGTTTCACAGTTAATGCAGTGTAATAAAGTTCTACAGTTACAAATCAAACTGGTTGACCAAAGGATTGTAATCCAAACTGTAATATGACAAACCGTTTAAATTCATTTCACATTAAGTTACTGTCCCAGTTTAACTGCAGCTGCACCGATCGTTCCCAGCCGTGGGCTTTCTGTTCCGCGGCAGAGTCACCACTCCGTGGGAAGAGTCTCCCTGGAACAAAATTGGTAAGATAGATTATATCTTTCTTTACTAGCTTTCAATAGCATTCGGCCCACCTTACTCAGCGCTGGAACACAACCTTATTTGACACAAATAATTGTAACCACACCCAATATTTGTTACAGTTTCTAATCATTTATTTAATGATGATACCGTACCTCAACGGCTGCGACCCTCAAAGGTTGCTTGGAGTACAGCTTGTGCGCCAGCGTCATGAAGATGGCTTCTACGTTGTTGCATTCAGAGTCCAGCAGTGCTGATGTTTCAAACAGCTGTAACAATAATATGTAACTTTTCGTAAATAAATAAACAAAGCGAAATAGAAAAACACAAAAATTAAAACGCATAGATTTTTCAACTTGGGCCAAACAAATATTATGAACAGTTATTAAAAAATATACTCAAAGATGAAAAAGCGAAAATACCTACCCTTAATAATATATTATCAATTGTTTGAACTGTAACTATGATAGCGTAGCTTGTCGTGGTCATTCTTCATTAAGGTCAGCCGGTTGAGCCATCTGGCTATGCTTGCCAGATGGCTTACCTGGCTATTTTTGCTAATGGCTTAGGTAGCAATAGCTAAGGTGCTGGATGGTGTGATTGATAAGCATCTCAGTTATAAACTGAGCTTACACGATGCCCAGTTCGGCTTTAGGGCCGGGCTGTCTACTGAATCGGCAATACTGAGTCACACCGTCCGGTACTATACCAGCAGAAATACTCATGTCTACGCCTTGTTTCTTAGATTTATCGAAGGCTTTTGATCTTGTGGCGTATGACAGGCTGTGGCCGAAGCTGTCCGGTGATACAGGACTGCTGCTGAGCTAATAATGCTTCTAAAATATTGGTATGGCAAACAACGTAACATTGTAAAATGGGCAGGATCGTTTTCGACCGAGTACAGGCTGGAATTTCTTCTCCACGGATTTTCAACCTGTACATGGATCGACTGATCCGTGACCTCAGCAGCACCGGTATAGGCTGTTCAATTGATGGAATGACAGTTAACAACATAAGTTACGCCGATGACATGGTGCTGCTGAGCCCGTCGATCAGTGCCTTCCGGAAGCTGTTGAAAATCTGCGAGAGTTATGCGGAGGCTCATGGGCTCAGATACGACAGCAAAAGCGAGCTAATGGTTTTTAAAGCTTGAGCAAAAACATATTCCACGGCCCCATCAGTTTCGCTGGCCGGCACTGAACTGAAGAAGGTAGCTGAGTTCAAGTATCTGGGCCACTGGGTCTCCGAGACTCTCAGATGACCTAGATTTGGAAAGAGAGCGCAGGGCATTATCAGTTAGAGCAAATATGTTGGCCCGCAGATTCGCGCGATGCAGTACAGCTGTCAAGATAAGTTTGTTTAGAGCGTACTGTCAATCTTTTTATACGTGCAGTCTGTGGGTTAACTACAAGCAGAAGTGCTGAAATGTCCTGCGCGTCCAGTATAATAACGGATTCAGAGTTCTACTGGGACTGCCCCGCTTCTGTAGCGCGTCCGGGATGTTTGCAGAGTCCCGCGTTGATGACTTTTACGCAATGATCCGCAACAGAACAGCATCCCTGATGCGACGGGTTCCTAGTTTTTTTTTTTTTTTCCTTGGTTGATCTGCGATCAGTCTTTCGACTATAAGCAAATGTGTTGTTTAATAATAATAATAATAAAATTGAATGTCAGCTCGTTTAAGCCGTTTTTGGTAGCTGGGTAGGGCCAGCTGGGCTGCTAGCTGGTTAGGGTGATGTGCTAGACGCTCTTTGTATTTCGCAGCAGTTATCCTTATTTCCTCTTTAACTGTGCTCATCTGTAAGTGATCGTGAACTTCAGTGTTAGTGATGAACCACGGGGCGTTCGCGATTGTTTTAAGCGTCGTGTTCTGAGCGCGCTGTATGATGGAGATATTGGAGTACTATGGCTGAAATATTTAATTATTGAGCTGAAATAAACGCATTGATTTGAATTAGGTGTCTATGCTTACCAACTTAGCTGGCTATACTTGTCAGCTGAAAAAGTTGGCTTTGCCGGCTGGCTTTGCTTGCCAGCTGGCTTAGCTGGATATATCAAGCCAATCAAGCCACGACGCACTCACCGGCATGCCGTACTTGTCGGCGAGGCGCTGCGCGGCGGCGGTGGCGCGGCGCGACTCGGCCGTGCCGCAGTCGCACTTGTTGCCGACCAGCACGCGCGGCGCCTGCGCCAGCCCGTGAGACTCCACCTCCTGCATCCAGCTCGATATCGACTGAAAAACAATAAATAAAATAATCATTTATTGCCTTTAAGAACAAATATTAGAAAAAGAGCAGGATACACAAAAAAATAATAATAAAAAGGCTAAGGGAGTAAATTCAGCATTTGCTGCATGCATTGCATGCAGCGCTGTTTTTCAATTTACCCCCCTCGAATAGATGGTCACCGAGGGATTAGGTATAAGCGGGTTACATAATTATTAGATAGTAGCAGACAATAGTTGGTAATCTGATTTTAGATAAAAAAAATAAAAAATAAACAGAAAAACACAAAAACATAAGCATAGGCGTGATACATAGGCACATGTGTGTATGTCACGGGGTGTGAGTGTGGCTTCTCCTTCAAATCTTCAGACTCTCAAGAGTCTGGGAGATGAAGGAGTTACCCTTGTGCGATGCTGTGTCTCTGAAAGTTCGTAGAGTAGGTACGGGATTCCCTCAAAACTCCAGTCTCTTGAGAGTCTGGGTGATGAAAGAATAACCAGTAGTGTACGCGTGTGTGTGTGTATGAGTGTGTTTGTGACAATGAAAATATCATGTTTTTCTAGCCCAACGGATGTGCACGAAAGGACTCCTAAGAGGCGCATTTTAAGATTCACTACACTGATTCTTTCATGGACGGTCATAGGCTCTTTTCAGGGCCACCATACCTCAACCTGGTCACTGACCTAATACAGGATGACCTAGAAAGAATCAGTGACACGACCTGAAAAAGAAGCCCAACGGATTAGCATTGCCAGCAACGTGGCGATTCCTCCAGCGTCTTGGGGACGCTTCCAACTGCTAGTGATCTGGATCAATAATTGAGCTCTCTATAGATCGTTAGTAACGGTCTTTAGATAGCTCAACTGTGTTTTGCGTATTTTGGGTGTAGAATAAGCCATTTCGGGATAGCATACATATTAAGAATCACCTTGTATAGTGCATGAATACCTCTACCTGCTCTCTGACCTTAATGCAGGATGACCAAGAATGAGCCAATGACACGACAAGCAAACGCTAGTGGATGTACACGGCTTCGCTCGCGCGGTACCCGAATAACAAGTAGCCTATGTCCTACTAACTAGGTACATCAGACAAGGAGACAGTTTCATTCAGTTTCCCGTTTATAATAATAGTTGGATAGTAAGATGGTGCTAAAATAATTGAGGAACTTACAAGGAATGTATCAGGTTTTGTGACGTCATACACAATGACAACAGCATGCACGTTTCTATAGTAATGCTGCACCATTGACTTCCGGAACCGCTCTTGACCAGCTGTGTCCCATAGCTGCAACTGTAAATATGCTAAGAGTTAGTAGCTACGAAAACTTCGTTAGGAAACCCGCGGCTTAGTCAGCTCCACACATATTGACTCTGTCTTTCCTGTGGATACGGCCGACTAGGCTGAGAGGATGGTATAGGTGCAGGGCAACCTACTCCATCTAAACATGTCCAAGGCACTACAGCATCCTGTAATTGTGTAAAATTTCCGCCTGACGCAGTATTTTGTTTTCAGCCCGCCTGGAAGGTACAGCCAAATAACATTATTTGTTTCAAATAGTGTTGTGTTCCTGCGGTGAGTAAGGTTCCAGAGCTCTTTAGGAGGGAGGGGGTACGGGGTCGGCAACGCGTGCTTGACGCCTCTGGTATTGCAAGCGCTCATTGGCTACTTGCCTAGTGAAAATTTAGCATAGACGAATTTTAATATGTAGGTACCTACCTATTTTATGTTATTTTTTTTTTGTTTTATTATGTTTATCGATGTTCGTCGCGTCGCCTAGGCCCCGTGCGGAAACCAGCACCGCACCTAGGTTCGGTGCAGCTTTATGCTGAGACAATTTATGGGTTTCGTAAATCCACTAAATTATGAAACCCATGCTAGAAAAACCACTCATGAGCGCCCCTAGCGGAAAGTCAAGACATAGATTCCATACAAATTACAAAGACATTATTGGTTCCGTAATTTTGACAATTCCGCCATCGACTCCGTGGCGCAACGGTAGCGCGTCTGACTCCAGATCAGAAGGTTGCGTGTTCAAATCACGTCGGGGTCAATCTACGTTTTGCGTTTTTGTTCTCAATTTTTTTTATGGAAGGAAATATCCAGCAAAAATAAATTGCACACCAAACATCTTTACAAACATTCACATTTATTATTAGTAGTATAGTAAAAAAAGTAAGGCCTTACTACATATATCCTAGATGATTTAAACAGCGTCAGGTGGAACTTCTTACTGACTCACAGGAAGCTTTAGTGCCTGGGACATGTTTAGATGGAGTAGGCTTGCCCAGCACCTATTCTATCCTCGCAGCCTAGTCGGCCTTATCCACAGGAAAGACATGGTAAATATGTAACTACTAAGCTGCAGATTTCCTCACAATGTTTTCCTTCACCATTTTGAGCATTCTCAATTAATCTAATTGCATGTTTCAAACAAAAACTATTCGAACCCATGACCTTCGGAATGAATATCAAGATACCTCCCACTTGGCCAACATGGCATAAGTAGGATAATAGGAAGTAGAATTTAGCAACAAATAAACCAAACGGAAAATCCAATAGGAATCAACAAAATCCTGAGGAATGCTTAGTCAAGGTGTTATTATTATGCCACATTCAACAGACAATGTTTGTTTATTTCTATAGATAAAATGTTGGAAATCTAATCAGGCTAATATTTAGATATAACTTGCTTATCACATCACTGGTTCTTTCTTGGTCATCCTGCATTATGGCCAGTGAGCAGGTTGAGGTATGTTTGGCCTGAAAAAGACCAATGATGCCTGTGAAAGGATTACAGTATGGAAGGGGTCTCTAAGAGGTACTTATAGGCTCCTTTGAACACAGGTCAAATATCTTTGATGTATTTTTAGGTTCTAGGATCACAATATTTTCCTTCAGCATTTGAGGGATTCAAACCCACAACATTTGGATTAGAAGGTGAAGTCACTACCACCAATCTACCAGTGATCTGCAGAGATTACAGCTGATTGTGAAACAATGTATGTAAGTGTTACCAAGTTCAAAGAGATGATTACCTCTGAAAGTTATTAATATTATTATTAAAAAACGTAAGATATGCCTCTATTTGATAGTTGATTCCACTGGATTGTTCAGCAGCACACTTAGTGAGCACATTATTATGATTTTTTATATGACTTGTGTATTTTACCTTTATGTCCTCATTATTAATTTTTATAGATCTTTCTCTGAAGTCTACTCCAATTGTGGCCTCTGATCTATCCAAGAACTGGTTCTCACAAAATCTGTAAGTAAGACATGTTTTTCCAACGCCAGAATCCCCTAGGACGATAATTTTGAACACTTTTTTCTGGACTAGACCAGGTATTTGCTGATTATTCTCAGACATTTTAAAGGGCGGAATACGATAGATTTCCAGTATTTAAATTCAGTCAAAATAAATCAAAACATCAATTGCAATATTTTTGTTTCATTGTTGTTGAATGAATAGGTGGGTGGTGCACAGAACATCATTACTCCCGAGCGTGTGTGTATCAGTCAGTGTCACAGACAGAGACTACCGATCACAGTCACAGACTAATAGATGGAATGTGTTATACTCTGTTTACTCTTGTTCTCTGATGGAATGTCAGTGTGTATTTTTTTCTCCTTAACTGGGAGGCTAAAGTCCGAGACCATACCGCCTAATGTCAGTGTGTATCGTTATGTTATGATAACAAAACATATGATAGATAATGATTTTATTCACTGCCATGACTTTTACTCGAGACAAAACATACAACTTTTACCTTAGCGTGAAAGAAAGAAGATTCTTAGTAGATAGTAGTCCTCAATTTAGTCTATGAACGTTTGAAATTGGTCGGGTTTTATTTTGACATTCAGTTTAAATGTTGCCATGTTTCGTTACAAAATCTACTACACAGAAAATAAGTATTTGAAAAAAATGAAAAAGAGTATAGTACCTACCTCGGCCTCCATCATCTTTTGACTGGCCTCATAGCTCAGTTAGTAGTAACTCTGCCTTCTGCGCTAGGAGTGGCGGGTTCGATCCCCGCACTGGACAAACATTTGTGTGATAAACCCAGATGTTTATTCTGTGGCTGGGGGTTAAATACTTATCTATTTTAGATATCAGTATCTGGTACCCATAGTACAGGCTATGCCTAGTTTGGGATCAGTTGACCGTGTGAATATGTCCGGAATATTTATTTATTTAGAGGAGAGTGTCGCTCGCTATTTAAAGTGCTACTGCATTGCATTTTATGCCGCTCGTTCATAGAATGATATACGATCATCATCGTCATCATTTCAGCCGTAAGACGTCCACTGCTGAACATGGCCTCCCCCACAGACAGAGCAAATTCCTTACCATGTGGGGGGATTTGCCCATACTCACCACGCTGGGCATGCGGGTTGGCGAGCGCAGTTAGAGCTATCGTTGTTAAAATGAGGGACGCTGCTGCCCATCCCCTAGCTTTTTTCCCTTAGTCGCCTCTTACGACATCCGCGGATAGAGATATGGAGGGGCCTATTCTTTAGCCGGGGCCACCACAGCCCTATTACATTTGATATACGATACCTATTATAAATTAATCAAGTATTGCTTCGCTCTCCTTCATACTTATAATTATAACTTGAAATCTAGTTTTGTTATGTGGTTTCGTTTTATTAAATAATATCAACTTGATATATTCTGCTTGATATGGCATCATTCTATGGTAGCTTTTGTGACACAATGGTAGAAAGTAGTAGTTTTTTTTGCAAATGTCGGACGGATGAGTTGCGGTGGGCTGTGCAACGGTTCGGTTCTGTTGTAAAATAATTTAAAATAATCAAAATCGTTTATAGTTTACCGTTTAATGAGCATCTACGGATATATTGATTGCAGTGCTTTGTATTGGATCACCTTTTTGAATATCCTATTCGTAAATTTTCGTAGTATAGTATTTAACCTCGTAATCGCCAATAAATCGCCAATCATAAAATTGAGCTAAAATTATTTGGATCGCGATAAATGAAAGTGTTGTTTACATTCCGGAGGTTGTAGCGTGTGCGAATCGAGCCTGTTTTAAGACTTGATTTCTGAGTGACCGGTGCATGTGATCCAAAATGTGTAAACTTGTGATAAAATGTGTGTAAACGCACATAATTTGATTAGGAAGTGTCATTGTGGTGTTTGTTGTCGAATGCGGCTCTAGGATTGCCATGTCCAGACTAGTGGACTACTTTGTTATAGTGGGATTCGACCACGAGAAAGAAAGTGAGTATCTTCATGGTCTAACAGGTTTTTCTAATGGTAACTCGTCCTTCGTCGGTCGGTTCCACTTAGGCGTAACTCAGTAAAAACTATATACTTCAGGTAACTTTGTACTTAAATTAACTAAGCTACCTACCTAAGCTGTACCTATTTAATTTTTTGGCCTTGCCATCACATCACTCTACACTATCGCACTTTAAATTAATAAGTACTACAAATTCTAAATTAACTCTGTCTGTCCGTGTTTTCACGACTAAACGGCTAATTCAATCTTGATGAAATTTGTTATGGAGATAGCCAAAACCCTGAGGGAGGACATAGGCACTTCGCGAGCGAAGCCACGGGCAGCCACTAGTTACCTATAATAAATAAATATTCCGTACATATTCACACGGTCAACTGAGTGACCAGTGACTGATATAATAATAGATAAATATTTAACACCCAGACACAGAACAAACATCTGTGTTTTTCACACAAATGTTTGTCCAGTGCAGGGATCGAACCTGCGACCTCCTAGCGCTGAAGGCAGAGTTACTACTAACTAACTGAGCTATGAGGCCAGTAGCCTACCTTTAAATGCGGTAGTTTTCCTGTTTATTGCCTTTTCACAACTGAATGTCTATTTTAATTAAATTGTGTATGGAGATAGCTAAATTACTGAGAAAGGAATTAGGCTTCTTTTTGTCAAAGTACCTTTCAAGCCAAGCCGTGTGCACCCTCTAGTAGTTGCAGAAGTTACTTGTTTCCCTCGCTTGACTATCCATTGACCAACTTTACCCATTGTGTGCGTAGGACTCCCTAAGTTTGTAGCTCCCACTACAATCCTGAGCCTGTCTAATCCAGGAGCAGCCGGAGCAGGCTGCTACTTGGTTAATTCTACTATGTGGCACCTAATTGTCCCCATTCAACCTAAATTACAAATACATTTGTTTACTCGTAACTAAAATCTATTAGCCTAGGTAGGTATTTCCTGCTTACGGTATTTTGGGATCAGAGAACCTATGCAGCTATTATATGTATGTCCTTTAAGTGAGTCAGAGGTCAATGACTTCATTTTATTGGGTCATTATTATGATGCTCGACATAGCTTACTTTCTTTATTGCATACCAATCATGCTACAGATGCTATCGATATAGGTATATGTCACTATTACTATATTGAGCACTTATCTAGGTAAATCCGTGTCCATCCATTACTACTGCGTCTAACGAAAATAAATTGAGAAACATACACACTTTAGCATTGAATTAACACGACTCATTGCCCGTGGTCCAGTTCACCACATAAAGAGATTATTTAAACTATTTCATTGGTCAAAACTCTAGATTATTAGTGGCCTACAATTCAAATTGGTAGACTTTCCATCAGACTGTTGGCTCTTATTTATTTATTGAGACACAGAATAATCTTAGCAACAGACCCTGTGTCCTACTAAATTGATACTAAATTATTTTAGCCTTGATGATAAAATGAATTCTAAATAACTAGATTGCGGTGGTGATTTATCATAGGTTACGCATAAATATTACTCAATACAAAAAAAAATACCAGATTTTACCAGACTTTACCGGATTTTTCCATGTAAGGTAACTACATGCATTAATGAAAAATGTCACCAAAATTATTATGCAAAAGCCAACAATGAAGAACTAGGTACTGTACTGATTTTAATACTAAAAACTTGATATCAACCGTGATTTGTGGCTCTCTCAGATACCGTGATGCCATAATTGGTTTTTGCCGTACTAGTTAAAGTTAAATAATAAATAGCCTGCGGAATGTTTATTTGGTGTTAGTAATTAGGTAATGTGATTGACCTATTTTTGACGGCGCGTGATGATGGCGTGAAGGCACTCGCCCTGTAGCCGAAATCGGAAAGAGATTTACTTGCGATACTTATTATATATAGCTGATACGACTAGTATACATACCTAGGTAGCCAGATGAAAGACGTAGGTATTTTATACATTTTGCTGTGCCTATGCTCTTTTACTGTTAGCTATTCTGTGACGGTGTCGTTAACTTTGCGCTCGCTCCTCATAGAAACTAAGTACCTAACTACCTACCTACCTAAATGATGTTCGATTTAATATTACTTATTGTTCATAATCTTACTATTATAAATAGTAAAGTTTGGATAGATGGATGTTTGTTACTCAATCGCGCCAGAACGGCTGAACGGTTCTTGTTGAAATTTTGCACAGAGATATCTTTTTATCCTCGTAGGTACCACGAGTGCGAAGCCGTAAGAGGCGACTTAGGGGAAAAAGCTAGGGGATGGGCAGCAGCGTCCCCTATTTTCACAAAGATAGCTCTAATTGAGCTCGCCAACCCGCGTGCCCAGAGTGGTGAGTATGGGCATATTCTCCCCCACATGATAGGATAGGAATTCGCTCTGGAAATCTGTGGGAGAGGCCATGTTCAGCAGTGTTCTTCCTGCGGCTAAAATGATGATGATGAACCAATTATTTGTTTTCCGTACATTATCTTAACGTTAGTCGTTACTCTTAACTATGAACTCGAAGATCGAAACGTGCCCGGAACTGCGTGTCTAACTGAGCTTAGCTCATAGCAATTATCATTTATCACCTTGAAATAAAGGAGTCATCGCTCACATCGGTGACCTCACACTTGCCAGACACTAGAAAAGAAAGCCACAACAAAGCTACTAGACTATGTTACACTTGTTATCTAAATTAAAAATCTAAACAGAATGAGTCACAGAGAGTGTAGTCGACCTGTCGACATTACATCCCTGGCTGGTCAATGTTTTATTAGTCATATACACATTAACAGCCGGTGACGTAATGTAAACGTAATGGATTGATCTTTGGAATACACAAAAAATGTACCTACCTACTCATTATGATAAAGCTAAAAACTGTGTTGTTGTCAGTTCGACTTTGTGCACGAAAGGAGCCTCTAAGAGGCGCACTTTAATCCTTTCACTACACTGATACCACCTGACCCATTTCAGGGCTACCATGGCCCTGAAAAGGGTCTATGACCGTCGGTGAAAGAAGCTCTTTCATGCACATGTCACATGTCTTCGAATTTTTAGATTCTAGGACATGCCGAAACTCAACGCTCAATGAGGAATTCACAGTTGCAAATTACTCATTGAGCGAACCTCAACGTGGTCACTGACTTAATACAGGATGAGAACACTGAATAGTCTCCACATCATTCGTCACACATATTGAGTACTAGCTTGCGTGGCTTCGCTCGCGTGGTACCTTGATAAAAAGTAGCCTATTTTAGACAGGTAAGTATATGCTATTCTTGATAAACGAAATCAGTTGATTGAACAACAAACATCTCAAAAACTTTCACATTTATAATATTAGTAGGACGGTCGCATATTAGTAGGATAATAGGATTAATAGAATTGAGTATCAAAGACAAACAAAACACAATGCCTCAAGGCAAAACTTGGATCGTCTCAAGGACTCTACCTAAGTTGACACAAAGAAACTAAGCAATTGTAACGAAGAAACAAGCCGCGCGGCCTTTAACTTGATACAATACTCGCTCACCTTATGCAACTGAAACGTGATCTCGCTTACAACCTGTTGATACCTTTCGGTGTTTAATGTACGCAACGATCCGAGAAAATAAAACACCAATAAAATCTCTATAGCGGAGTAATATGGCGTTCTCTTTATACATTGTTTGATTTCAGTGGCGTCGCGACGCCGAAAATGCGAGATCAAGGTCCGATATCTAGCAAGGTCAGAGACTAGGTAGAGCATGAGATCTACCTAGTCTCTGACCTGACCATAAGCAGGGTCACAAGAAAATAACCAAAAAAGTAGGTAACAACTTTCTCTTTAGGAAACTTTCTGCTTAAATGTCTTCAGATTTATGTTAATATCTATTCAAAACTTTATCTGTAAAGGGCCAATCTCCAAAATGACCACCGTACAGTTAGATGGAAACCCGAGCCCCTCTAATTATGGATTCATCAGATGCGGCGAGGACGGCTTGATGGCATGCATATTTGCCGATCACGTCCCGCCGGCGGATTTCCAATTATTTTGCCATGCCCGAGGGAATTTGATATTTTTCATTTGGGGACTTTGACTTCCACTAAGGGACATTTGCGGATGGTAGTACAGCTGAGGCAATTATATTCTGCTCAGACCACGTTAATATGCCAAATACTACTTCCTACTTATACTACACTCGAGAGCATAGAAATCGCACATAGCGGAATTTTCCAACATTTTAATTTCGACGCTTATTTTTTTTTAAATTAATGTGATGTTGCAAAAATAACTTAAATTAAATTGAAGTACACACTGTTAGCTTCCTAAAAACACAAAATGTCTAGCCTTGACCTTCGAAATCATAACAGTGGCAACTAAACAATAGAATGGCCTAAATTAGCTCGTTTCAAGTAGCGCTGTTTGTGGGACTTTGAGCAGGTATAAAAGGTTAAAAAAACAATAAATTTGTGAATGTATCGATTTATTAATACGAGGTATTGCCTCCCCTAGCCTGAATAACAGCTTCCATTCGCTGTTTCATTGAAGAAATCAATTTTTTTACGAAATCCTGCGGTATGCTGTCCCATTCTTCCTTGATCGCGGTTTGGAGCTCTCTGAGACTCGTAGGCGCTGCGTTTCTAGCTCTTACTCGTTTCTTTAGTTCGTCCCATAAGTGCTCAATGGGATTGAGATCTGGGCTTCGAGCAGGCCACGCCATAACGAGTAGTTCAACCTCCTCCAAGTACTGGCGTACTATAGCAGCGGTGTGTGGTCTAGCGTTATCCTGCATAAAAACGAAGTTTTCGCCGATAAATCCAGAAAAGGGCACAACATGTTCTTCCAGGATCTCCTCAACGTAACGTTGGGAAGTCAATCCACCCGATCGACGGTCGGTATCGGGCCCTGTGATGAAGACAAGTTCGGTTTTCGCTTCCAGAGAAATGCCTCCCCAGAACATACACGAACCACCGCCGTATGCGACCCGTTCGGAGATGCAACATTGAGCAAAACGCTCACCAGATCTTCGGTAGACTCTACCTCGTCCGTCGTTACCATGAAGGCACATCCTGCACTCGTCGGAGAAGAGGACTGCCTGCCATTGATCCATAGTCCAATTAACGTGATTTCGAGCAAACTGAAGGCGTGCTTGTCTGTGCGCTGGGGTCAATTTTGGGCCAGTTGCTGGTCTGTGCGCTGTCAGACCTCCTTCGGCTAGTCTTCTTCTAACGGTCCACCGACTGACTTCCACTTCTCTAACTTCCTGGAGCTGCTGTCCGAGTTGAACTGCATTCAACCGGCGATTTCGTAGTGATGTATTCACAAGGAAACGGTCATCGCGCTGTGTTGTCGCACGTTTTCGGCCTGTTCCTGGTCGCCTGGTATAGCCACCAGTTTGCTGATATCGCTGGTATACACGTCGAACAGCATATCTGCTCAAATTTAATTGACGAGCCACTTGACTTTGGTTCTGTCCAGCTTCGATAAGTGCAACCACTTGAGACGCTGCTTCTGGTGTGGTATCCATTTTCTTGTTTAGATAGATGACGTATTCGTTAAAGGACCTTTCTGCCTGGGAGTTGGTATGCAAATGATGTAATTTCAATCATCCCTTATCGTTTTATACCTGCTTAAAGTCCCACAAACCGAGCTACCTGAAACGAGCTAATTTAGGCCATTCTATTGTTTAGTTGCCACTGTTATGATTTCGAAGGTCAAGGCTAGACATTTTGTGTTTTTAGGAAGCTAACAGTGTGTACTTCAATTTAATTTAAGTTATATTTGCAACATCACATTAATTTAAAAAAAAATAAGGGTCGAAATTAAAATGTAGGAAAATTCCGCTATGTGCGATTTCTATGCTCTCGAGTGTATAAACGCGAAAGTTTGTAAGTATGGATGGATGGATGTTTGTTACTCTTTCACGTAAAAACTACTGAATGGATTTTAATGAAACTTTACAATAATAAAGCTTATACATCAGAATAACACATAGGCTACAATTTATAAAGATGTTGTGTGAATTGTCCAAAATATGACTACTAGCTACTCGAAATACTAATACTGCGCAGACGAAGTCGCGGGCACCAGCTAGTAAGTTATAATTCCATACCTACAGTAATTACGGTCTATATTATACGTAGTATAACCATAATAACTATGTCTTTCAAAACCCTTAGATAAGTTGATTATAATCGAATTCCTAATCTAACTGCCGCGGTAGTTTCAACGAAATCGACTTGATTGAACAACAAATATCCAAACATCCTCACAAACTTCGCAATTATAATATTAGTAGGTTCTATACCTAGGTACAATTATTTTTCCTGTGCCTTAGGGAAATTTCCGTAAATGACATCAGCATTTGAGGAAATAGTTACATAGCTAGGCCTATGTTTTCGTTACATGGTTATCAGATTAATTTTATAGAACTCGTTTATCGAACTTCCTAGCTAGTTTGATTGAAAATGGAGTGTGAGCTACGGGAAGCCGTCGGATTATGTGGGATCACCTAACCAACACTTTTCTAAGTAACGAATCACGTTACTCAACAAATTAAGAAGCTACATGTGAACTTTGCACCTTTTTGACTTTGGAAAATCAATTTACAATTAATGAAAATACAATTTTTATTTTATTGTTGTTTATTTTAGTATTCGTTTGTAGTAGCTTTAAAAAATAACTAGACAAAATCGGTTTGCCAAGTTCACGTAGCTTCATAAATATGATATACCTACTATCACGACTACTCTAATGCCAACCGTGTGATAGTTTTTAAAACTAAGTTTGGCCTAGCGAGCCATATTAGGGCTAACGCTAGGAAGTAATTATCATTTAATATCTTTAGTCGGGGTCACCGTCATCGAAATCGATGAGGAGTCCGACTATCCCGAAACGGGGATAATTCTAACCACAAAAAGATTTATAGCGAAAAGATAGAAAATTAGCGAAACAACTTTATTACAGTTTTTGCGATTTCGAATTAGTTGCCTGTTTTTTCCTTTTTATTATCTTTGTAAGTAATTAATAAATGTACGATAAGTTCGACATCAAGATTGCTACCTAAAACGGCTGAATAATTTGCGTTTGAACTGATTTGACCCCAAACAACTGATATTTGCTAGTTATTTATTTATTCTTTAGGTATTTATTTAATGAAAAATTTCGGTTTTTCAAAAGTCTGTACTACCTTAATTGCCAATTGGGTGTATAATAAGCCCCTGTCGTGATTGTATATATTATGAATTGTTAGGTTTGTTAGATATATGTTTTGTCAGGAAGGAGTTGGAAATTGGAATCTAAAATTCAGTCGCCTAAAATCTTGAATTAAATGCGGTATCCTTTCCGTCGGAATGGTGCTCGGCCTTCAGCTAATGTCTCTCTTAACTCAATGCGTCTACAGTTCCGTTGTCAAAAACAATACCGAGTAGATGTTGACATCTTCGGAACTTTTACTTCTCATTTGCATTTGGTGAATAGGGCGTTCCACATCCATTCATGTTGTGACATAGAGGTATTAAAACCAGGTATACGCATCAAAGTACAAGATCCGTACCCTGTCTTATTTATTTATTAGGCACATCAAAAAATTTACATGATTAAAAGCTTAAATTACCTAGTTAGGTTTAGTGTTTTCTAGGTTACATGCAATTTCAATTATAGATGTACACTACGTGCTAATTCACATAAGATATGCTATCAAAATTATAGGAATAAAATTTTTACACAAAACGTTACTATGATGCTTGACTGATCTTAATACTCTTGCGAACGTTCGAACGAATCTGAAGGGTAAGACATAGGGATTTTCTATTAGATTCTGTTAGCGATGACGCTAGTACAAAATTCCAAAAATGTATGGAATTGATAAGCTATCGATATCACGTCGTGGTCTGCATTGTACGGAAGTTATCGAACAAAGCTCGATTCGTTCGATGGATGGAGTCGATAAATAAAAATCTCTTTGTTACGCTTTCAAAGGGACGACATCGATCGACAGTCGGTTATTGCTAGCATTTACTCCCAATTCCAATCCATGGGCGCTGAATCTCGGCCGAATTAATGACCTCTGAATTGGATTCTCGGCAAAGTAATAACACCCAACAGTCACATACATAGTGCTGACCCCACTCTAGGATGCCCTAGGTGGTATCGATATCTAACACAAGAACTTTTAGTAGGTAAGTAGGTACTTCAATGTATGAAAATACTTGGTACCCAACAGTCACATACATAGTGCTGACCACACTCTATGATGCCCTAGGTGGTATCGATATTCAACACAAGAACTTTTAGTAGGTAAGTAGGTACTTCAATGTATGAAAATACTTGGTACCCAACAGTCACATACATACCCCTGACCCCACACTAGGATTATTTGAGTACCGACAGGCGAGTGCCCGTCTGATACGCAACGGGTGCGAGTTCGTTTCCCGCTGCGGGACAAATGTTTGCATGATCTGCAAATATTTGTTACGGGTATGAGTGTTGGTACGGTACTCGTAGTTTCTGATACCCACGACACAGATAAGAGAGAGGGGTAAGGGGTATGTATGTGACTGTTGGGTACCAAGTATTTTCATACATTGAAGTACCTACTTACCTACTAAAAGTTCGTGTTAGATATCGATACCACCTAGGTACACTTATTTTTTTATAGGAAAACCAACACGGTAATAACTTATGAATAACTTAGTGCAATCAGAAAGCCAATTGTAGGATTTTACGTGTAGAAAAAGCTTTTTAATCAAACTAAAGTACAAACATAGTGCCAACACGTCTTGAAAGTTTGAAAATTGAAACAAAAAGAAATGAAGATACCTACTTAGTTAAAAATGTAACAATCACTACCTATCTTAGTACCTATTAGATAATCACTGTCCTGTTCACCTGCTGGGCCAGGTCAAGGTTGCCTCCATTCCCTCTAATCTGGAACACGAAACTATTCGCGGAACATGCCCATGCCCAACTATGCGTTAATTATTTTAGTAGCAAGCCTCCTACCTACAGCCGAAAATGAATCACTATATTAACGACCTTCTCATTGTATTTTTTGAGCTGGAAATCGCTTGGCTCTCTTTCAATTTGCACATAATACGGCTTGCAGCCCGTTTGTACCTTACCTAGCTGGTAATGGTGTTACCTATAGCAATATAGGTCTACATAAAAGCATTACGCTGGTCCTTCGAACATTAATACAATAGAATATCAGAAGTAAGATATTTAACAGTCCGGTTTGACTTACCTACTTCATTGAAATTGAAGAGGGTATATAGCGTCGTGGGCTCGAATCCCGGTCGTGCAATGGATTTTCGAGTCAGAAAATTTATGTGCGCTATACTCTCAAACGGCGAAGGAAAACATCGTGAGGAAACCGGCATGTCCTACAACCTAAAAATTCAAAGACATGTGACATGTGCACGAAAGGAGCCTCTAAGAGGAGTACATTAATCCTTCTACTCCACTGATTCTTTTTACCGAAGGTCATATGCCCTTTTCAGGGCCACCATACCTCAACCTGCCAGGTTATTGCGTAAGCGAAATGGTAATGAAGATCGCAATTTTAAGTATGATTTTATCAATTATAGCGACATCTGAAGTTTTTCCAACAGGAAAAGGAAGAAGCTAAGACCTTGAAGTTTTCCCTTGTCAAGTTTGGAACGTTTTGGATGTTGCTAAGATTGTTAAAATTACCCCCAAAGTTACGAACTTCATTGCCATTACGCTTAGGCAATTGCACCACTGGTCACTGACCTAGTACATGATGACCAAGAAATAATTAGTTTCACTACAGGCAAGCAATCTAAAGGCACGAAACACCTACATAGTTTCTAACCTAAACATAGCTAAGACCAGTCTTGCAGCTCGTCTTTGAAACAAGCTTCCATATCAGTGTTTTATTACCTTAGCTAGATAGATGGATTACTGGTAATGGGATCATCATCATTTCAGCCGTACGACGTCCACTGCTGAACATGGCCTCCCCCATACTCACCACGCTGGGCATGCGGGTTTGCGAGCGCAGTTAGAGCTATCGTTGTTAAAATTAGGGACGCTGCTGCCCATCCCCTAGCTTTTTTCCGTTAGTCGCCTCTTACGACATCCGCGGACAGATAGATATGGAGGGGCCTATTCTTCAGCCGGGGCCACCACGGCCACGGTAATGGGATACCTAGGCTAATTATAGGGACCATAGCTACTACAATTTCAGGGCTTTGGATTAACTTGCTTCCAGAAATAGGTACTCAGTAATTATTTCTTTGTTTTAGGAGGCGGTCTAAACGGTGGCGTTGTTCTTCAGCGATTTCCAGAAATAAACTGGGACGATACACCATTCCACGAAGGTATAGGATGGGTAAGTTGTCTTATTGCTTTGTACATGTACCTACCTACTATCAGCAAAAGCTCCACCTTACCACACTAAAGGTATTACATATTTTGCGTGAAGTGATGTTGCTACGTTTAGGCAAGACACTGCTTGCATATATTATGCGTAATCGAACAATTGTTCCCTTGTGAACAACAGACTGGGTAATCAAAGTCATAAATTGAATGGTTCACCCTCAAATGATCACAGTGAGTAAAGGAATGGGCAGGAAAGGCGTACTTAGCGCAGTCCGGTTTCGCTGCACAGGTTTAGTGCGAGACAAGCTGTATATCAAATCGATCCTTACACGTTTACTGAATAAAGTCAATTTTGAGTTTGACCTTTAGGTTCTTTCGATATCGTTAAGCTACATCGCATGCCCTCAAATGTCAAACCCATAATTGACTTTAATCATTAGACATAAGGATCTTATTGAAATATTATATTTTAAACACATTTTAGATATTATATCACACGTGTGCAAGCGCAACATTTTCAAAAGTGATAGTTTTGGTGATAGGACTTATGACTCAGTTGGTTGTTGTAGACATAACAGCGACATAGAAACTACACCCAAACACAACATGTCTGCTACGTGTCTGTTTGACTGCAGAGATAAGACTGACGATTTATATCTTTGTTTATTCATTACGGCATAAAGTCCGGAAGGTCGTCGTCTTCAGACTTTGTATTGTACCTAATCAAAAACTCACTTATAATTTAATTCATGGTATGATCCCGACTCCCGAATGCCGAGAATTTGCTTGCTGTGTGAGTTCTCACTTTTAACTTTTCGACCGTGAAAAGTGTATTTGATTACCGTGTTTGTATGGAGTTACTAAAAGGGGCGCCTAGAAAAACCAGTAATCTATAGCATTTTTATACACATTTAATATATTTTAGTAGGTAATGAAATTGGTAAAAAGATCAAAACGACGTTTTTAATATATCGCTAATGTTCTTTCTGATTGTTGATCGAATAAGCCCGTTAAGGAACATATTGTAGGGATGCGATACAGTGACATTGGATCGTTACGCATTCCAAGTTTTGTCCGTGTGTCGCGAATCGCTGAGAATCAAGGCCGTTTCAGCATGCAAAAAAATAAAGACAATGTAGGTATGTTCTAACGAATTATGTCATACGCGGGTCATACTGCTATTGTCTTGTTGTAATCTCGATTACCTACTCATGTTGTGTTTATGGAAAGTCATATTAATTGTCTGGTCATTCTTCTTTTTTTTCACATTTTTATAAGCTCTTTTTTATTAAGGATTATAAATAGATTACTTTTCTTTTGAGCCTCACCTAGTTCGATCGGCACCACACTGAAGCTTTAAATTCCATTTTGTGAAAAAGGATCATCGAAAAAAATGATAGGCACCAAGCCGTGTTTGTTGCCAGATTCTTCTAGGCTTGGTCGCGAGGAATAGGCATAGCTTCACCTAGTTTCTAAGACGTTTCAAAGTGATCCTAGTGATTTTATTGAAAAAAATGCCTTTTGACTTAGACTTGACTTTGACTTGAAAAATGTAATAAAATGCTCTAATTATTGGCATTCTTCTATAAAGAAACTCCAAAGCATATTCAGGACTAACGACTGTCTCGCGCGGTACGCCCGATACAAAAGTAGCCTATATGCCCTTGTTTTAGCAATCCCCATACCAAATTAATCGAAAACGCGAAAAGCTAGCAAACCGACAAACTATGGATTCTTCTTCTTCTTGTCGTGTCACTGGTTTTTTCTTGGTCAGCCTGTCTTTGATCAGTGACCAGGTTGAGGTATGGTGGCCCTGAAAAGGGCCTATGACCGTCGATGAAAGAATCAATGTAGTGAAATGATTAAAGTGCGCCTCTTAGAGGCTCCTTTCGTGCACATGTCACATGTCTTCGATTTTTTTAGGTTCTAGGACATGCCGGTTTCCTCACGATGTTTTCCTTCACCGTTTGAGAGCACTAGCATAGCGCACATAAATTTTCCGAATGGAAAATCCATTGGTGCACGACAGGTTTCGAACTCACGACCTGTGGATCGGAAGGCGGGGCCACTACCACCCCTCCACCAGTGCTCTCGAAAACAATGAAAAAAGAAAAAACTATGGATACTTTCGCATTTATAATATTAAGTATTTTGAAAATCACTGGCAGAGTTTATTTCATTACCTGATGATGAATCTTGTTGCAGTTCTGCCAGCCGCAAGGATGGGCGCTATCGACCGAGCGCTCGGAGCCCCGGTTCTACGTGTCGGTGCTGACCGACGTGGATGCCAACAAACACTACTGCGCGTGCCTCTGCTTCAACGAGACTGTCGCCATCACACCCACCAAGCCGGCAGACGAGGTATAACATTACAGGTGGCGCAGCGAGCGAGAGCCCGTCTTAGACGCAAGAGGTTCAATTCCTTTACGTATTTTTTTTTTACTTTCCATTTACGTGTAAACATTTCCCAGGTACTACGGCGTCACCTGACAAATGTTATTATATATCTACATTAAATACACACTAAATTACAACATACACATTAAATTAAATCAGTCAAGATTATGTTTATATATTTATTTGGTGGTTATATTTATTCTGTTTGGTTTTATATTTATTTATTTATTTCGTTTTGGTAGAGAACTCCCAATAGGTAATTCAACAACATTCACATGTCCTTGATGACATCACTTCTAATTCCGTTCCCTCCAATATCTGATATCGCGACGGATACAGCTTGCGTTGGCGTTGCCAGTCGCCCTGTAATCTGAACTAGGCCAATGTGAATATATTTCAAGGGCAAGGATCACTGGTGGTGTGGTGGTCACCCCGCCTTCCGCTGCAATGGTCGCGAGGTCAAATCCTGGTCGTGCACCAATGGACAAGTGCACGAAAGGTCTCTAAAACCCGCACTTTAATGAATTCACCACAATCGTTCTTTCACCGACGGTCATGCGGACCGGACCTTAATGCAGTTAAACCAAGCAAAACCCAGTGACACAAGCAAGCAAGCAAGGCCTAGTAAGTGGCTCCTAGACTATGAACTTTAATCTTTCAGGAGCACTGATTTAGGCGGTCCCGCGTCTGCCGACGAAGTTAGAAAGCGAAACTTGAAACTATATAGTTACTCTAGTGAAAAAAATTCTTGGCTGTCTCCGTAAAGATACTGATGCATCATTTGAAACTATTTTTACTGGCATGCTGCTCATACATTTTTTTTGAGATTATTCAACCAACTCGAAACGCAGTGACGCTATGTTCCGTATTTGATGAGATCATAAAATGTCACGCTCGACCTTGAGCCATTCTACTATCCTACTATTATAAAAGTTTGTGAGGATTTTTGGATGTTTGTGGTTCAGTCACGCCGTAACAGCTCAACCCATTTCGATGAAAAATTAAATAGATAGAGTACTACATGGTCATTCATATGTATGCTATCTCGAAAGAGGCTTATTCTATGACACCCAATTGGCAATAAAGTTTGTTCTACGACTTTTTACTATTCGAAATTTTTCATTGAAAAAAGCATTTGCAAAACTCAGCTGTTTTGGCGTCAAATCAATTTAAACGCAATTGTTCAGCGGTTTTAACGTTTTTTTGCTAATATTCTTTCTTTTTGTTGATAGAATAAGCCTCTTTCGGGATCGTATACATGTTAGAATCACATTTTATACCTAGAATAGCATATTGGCTACTTTTTATGTACCGCGCGAGCAAAGCCGCGGGCACAAGCCACATACATATATAAAAGAGCACCCGCATACAGTTACTGATTGAGCATCCACGATGCGTTGTTGGGTGCATCTCTTAGCTTTTTATGGCGTGCTTTCATTCAATGGGCTCTGTATTGTTATGGCAAGATCCGGCGTTTGTGTACGTTTGTTAGGTGATAATGAAGACACTACTAATATGACATACATAAGCTCCACCATTTGTCATTTTTATAAGCTTTATTTAATACCCCTATTAATAACAACATATAAATACAGGAAGTGGAGTGTCATATGAAAGAGCTTTGTTCATACATTCCAAAACTACTTATATTTTTGGTCATATGACTTTTAAGATACAACGAAGATAGTAACTTTAAAATACTAATATATTTTGTAAAATTACCGTTTGGTAAAATTACAATGGCTTCGAAGTTCAGGTAAGATTGGATATTAGTTAGAACATGCTAAAGATGCGATTTTTTATTTATCTTATATGTGCCTCAACGATCATCGAAGCACCAACTTTTACTAGACATCACGAGATCACAGTTCGAAACACTAGTTAAGACGATTTAAGGTTCATTTTGATATTAATGAATAACGTCACTTTCTTCGAATGATAAGATAAAGTTAACTTAAGTGCGTATCCTATAGGATTTACGACCATGCCCATCACAGTTACCATAAGTAAGCCGTTTACATCCACACATAACGCTGCTAACAATGCCATTACGCTCGCCACATGACAGTAGGAGTTATACTAGTGTCCGGTTACCAGCAGCGGTTAGCCGATACACTTGTGGTTATCATATATAACTAGACTAGCTAACCCGCCCACAACTTAGTCTGCGTGTTAATGCATGTTCCTACCTTGACTCTTGTCACTTCTTACACTCACATCTTGATTTTCCGACCCCGCGTTACATGTGTAACGACATGTGCAAGACGAAAGTCTACAATCAGTGCGTGTTGCCACTGATGACATATGGCACTGAGACTTGGTCGTTAACTATTGGCCTCATACACAAGCTCAAAGTTGCACAACGGGCTATGGAGAGAGCTATGCTAGGAGTTTCACTACGTGATAAGATCCGAAATGAGGAAATTCGTAGAAGAACCAAGGTCACCGACATAGCTCTCAGAATAAGCAAGTTGAAGTGGCAGTGGGCGGGCCATATAGCTCGCAGAACCGATAACCGTTGGGGAGTAAAGGTTCTCGAATGGCGACCACGAACCGGGCGACGCAGTGTTGGAAGGCCGATGGACCGACGACATTGTGAAGGTTGTGGGAAGTCGGTGGATAGAGAAGGCTCAAGACCGTTCGTTGTGGAACTCTTTAGGAGAGGCCTATGTCCAGCAGTGGACTTCTACAGGCTGATGATGATGATGTTACATGTGTACTGGCTCTTGCCAGTCTTTATTTCAAAATCGTTTTTCCTAAAAATGAACTCTAAAACCTCGGTAAATATTAATTATTCTGAGGTAAACTATTAATTATTCTGTGGTAAAGCCACGGACTCAATTAGCGCGCAGTTGTCAGAGAGTAGAAAATAACTTAGGACCTATGTCAAGATTTTTTTCATCAAACTTGATATACAAATATTGAGTTTTCGGAATGAAATTTATTTTTATCAAAACAAAATATAGCCTGTGGTACACAGGGATAGCGTAGCTTTCTATTATTGTTTTTAGGAATCGGTTCAGTAGTTCCATATATTACTCCCTACTTACAAACAAACAAACAAATTTTACCTCCTTATAATTGTAGGCGAAGCTAGGTGAGTAGGTAGGTATTGGGCAAGCTAGGCCACTTCGTGACCTACCTTGGCCCAATACCTTTCGTCAAACCCAAAGATCGAAGTATATTCAAGCACGTTTATCAGAGAAATAACGACTCACTTCAGACAAGAAAGCAACCTCACATGTATTCTAAAGCTCTGTTGCAGTTTTTTCTCGGTGGGTCGGAAAACGAAATAACCCCGAAACTTTCGTAACAATAAGCAGAAATGTTTCATAACTTACCAAAAGCCAGCTATGTTACAGTTTTTCTTAAATAGGAACACAGTTTAGAACAAAACTTCACTTCCACTTTGATCACTATCAATCTTTATCGAGCATTCGTCAAACCCAAAGATCGAAGTAGATTCAAACACGTTAGGAATTAACAGAGAAACAACGAGTAACTTCAGACAAGAAAAAAACCTCACATGTCTTCTACTGGATACTTATTTCATTCCCCAGTGACCAGATTTGGTTCAAAGACTTAAAAAAAGAATTCTGTCACGTTTTCCATTGGGTACTTTACCCATTCCCCAAAGACCAGATTCGGCTCGAAAACGTTAAAAATAATTCCATAATATCTTCCACTGGGTACTTTGTCCATTCTCCAGACACAAGGTTGGTCAGAAGACAATTGAAGTTTAACTCATTTTGCATCACGATGTCCTGTGCCATCCACTGGGTACTTTTTCTTTCTCCAGAGACCAGATTTGGCTCGATGGCACCTGAAATTCATGAATTCCAAAGAAACTAGGTATTTATTGATTAATTCCCGATTTGATTGATTTACTCGCGTCTTGTAGGTTCTAACAAAAAAGTCACTCAAGTGTGTTCACAAATACGTACATCTGTAGACTGAAATAAATTATAACGATAAACCATAAGGGTTGTCTGATAGCAAGCACCATAAGAGCCGGATTTTTTATTCAATATAGCCGGATAAATTATCCACTGAAATATATCGTAGAAAGGATTAAAATCTTAGAAAAAAGACTCTTCATTCGACAGAACACTTTCTGTGACGATACACACACACACACACACACCAACATTTCTTATTTATCTTTTTACTTACGTACATTTTGATTCTTGTAGGTACATGTTGTTGGAGTAGATTGTTGAAAGACGGTACAAATCGTTTGCTATGTATCACACTTGTCATAAAAGATTACCTGCCGTCTAATTAACAAAACCCAAAAGTTTGTGCAGCCCTATGATCGTCCTTACTCGTGGATGGGATTTTTGCAGCGTTGCATTCACAGTAACTTGCTGATATCGCGCCCCGCGCTCTTCCCGACCCCCTCCCGCAACTCCGCACTCTACTACTGTGGGAACAATTATTTATTGTATTATGATATTTTAACTAGCTAACTTTTTCATACGGTTTTACCTCCACATTTTTTTCAATTCTTCCCATAATTAATCCTACTAATATCATAAATGTGAAAGTTTGGATGGATGAATTAAATGAAATGAAATGAAATCAGTTATTTGATGAAACATGGTAATTAAATACAAGGTGATTCATAACATGTATACCATCCCAAAAGGGGGTTATTCTATAAACAATAAAGAAATACTACAAACAAAAAAAAACATCAATATTATCATTTTAATTCACAATCTTTCTCAAATTAGCTATTTTTGGTATTTTTATCATTTTGAGAACTAAAATAACAAAACGTACTAGAAGTTCGGAATCAAGATTGCTACCTTAAACAGCTGATTCATTGAGTTTGACCTGATGTGACCCCAAAACAGCTTATTTTCGCGAGTTTTTTCAATGAAAATTTACGAATTTCCAAAAGTTGTAGAACAAACTTTATTGTCTATTGGATGTAGAATAAACCCTTTTCAGGATGGTATACATATTATGAATCACCTTGTATAATCGGTGTTCAGGTTACTCAAACACGTCAAAACGGTTGATCCGATCTGATAGACAGAGTAACGAGATCGAATCAAGACAGGGTCTGTTAAAAACTCATGCCAACTGGTAACTAGTGCTAAGCCTACAGATTTTTTATTGTATCGTACTGGTATAAGGGTGTTTTCGTATGGTTAGTATGGTCGTTTGGACGTGTCTCTGGCTACCTCATTATTCATATTAATGGATCTGATTGCCAGGAGATCTGAGTTATTTACATGCTTGGGGATACAAGTCGTTTATTTTGTTTTTGTTTTCTGTATTTAGGTATAGGGATCTTACAGGATATAATCCTACCCTATGAGATATCTTTAAATAATGTAATGGGATTGAACTGATAAATGTAAATAGTTATTGAACCGTGTATGTAGGTATGTATTTGAAACAAGAAACTCTACAAAGTGTGAGCATGTATGAACTTGACTTTATAAAATAATGATGATGTGAGTACTTTTGGAGTAAACGCAATTTCTGTAAAACATTGTGGATCGTGTAATCTTAGATTATCAACTTTTCTTTGTATTAATAAGGATCAAATTAGTTTGTTATTGTTTTTGCGATTTAGGCTTTTTATAATATGATGAAAATACACAATTTTGCCATATAAAACACGGTTACAAATAAATTATTCATTTTCCGTTCGATCTTCGCATACATCAGTGCTACCTACCGTACACGTACACGTGATAATAGTCGTCGTTGTCTAACGTTTGACAATATTACTTATTCTGTGACGCGTGCCACAGAGGAAACAGTACCTACTTGCTACGTAGTAACGTATCAAATAACTTCACCTGCTTAAAATGTGAGTAAGTACTAAGTACCCTTTAACATTTATCACGTTTTCTTATCAGGATAATAAAATACCTAAGTGATTTATTCGTTTTTAACTTTCGTTTCAATTGATTACAGGTCTGACTCTGAGGCTGAAACTGTTGTTTTTACAAAAGAGGTACCAGTGCCAAAGGAGAAGCCCAAGAAGAAGACCACCGGCGCTGGTACCAGCAGCGCTAGCGCAAGCAAGCGTAAAGCTGATACTACTCCAAGGTAATTCACTTATCATCATGTTATAGGTATGTATGAAAAATTAGGTTTGATAGTATAATTGTAACGATTATGTGTTTTCCTTATCAGTTCTTACAATGTCACTTATAAGTTAGTAGGTATGAATTGAGTTGCACGTTATTATCTTGAGGATAATTACACAATTGAAACCGTAAGGTGGTTCTAGATGATTTTATTAATGGTCAAGTTTATATTGTTGATTAACAGTTAACTATTAATCAACCCTAATGAGTAATGAGTAAAAGAACTAATGCATAATTTTTTATATCACTTTCAGAGGTCGAAAAAAGGCGCGGGCTGCTGACATTTTTGGTCTGTGCGACAGCGACGACGTTGAGGAGGTAACCAGCGCTCAGTCATCGTCAAGCCGCAGGAAGCTGGGCTCTAGCTTCAACAACCGCGTGGCTACTGGAAACCAGCGCAAGGTCGCTGACACCAACGGCGAATATTACATCGACCTCAAGGTGTATAACACACAGGAAGCGCAGTCCTTGGCACCTGAGGAAAGGTGGAAGAAGGCGTTTGTAAGAATTCAATTTTCTACTGACGACGATACTCCACAGTGGACATGTGTGCAGAAGCTTGTGCGTGAGGCTCACAAGCTTTTTTCGGAAGCTACCTCAACTTTCTATTCCGATAGCATTAACTTTAAATAAAATACGTACTTATAAAGATAATTATGTAGGTAATTAATACGTAATGTAATACATTATTTTACGATTATAATGTTTTAATTCTTCCTTTTAGGTTACTAGTTAGGTTTACTAGGTAGGTTGGTTAGTCTGGATAGGTATCTTGCTAGGTACAATTACATAAGTAGAAAGTTTATTTAAGATTGTTTTACTTGGTAGGTTAGTTGGTTTAGATAGGTACATAAATAGGTAACGGGTTCTTTTAGGTTAGGGACTTGTTAGTATAGTTATATTTTCAATTCGTATTTTATTAGTGGGTAGGTAGACTAGGTAGGTACTTGTTAGGTAAACCGTAGTTTTTAGGAAGTTGGTACTCAACATGCCATTTTGCACTGTTTGCAGTTTATCTATTGATAGTAAGAGATGGGTAGGACATTTACGGAGCAATGCACACAAAAACAAAGGCATTATTCTGTGCTCTGATAATGTGCAGATTATACAGACAGCGTTTCGAAATCGTATCGCGAGCTACAGAATTACAGCAACAGAATTAACAGAAACATGTGTTAGTGCTTTTTTTAACGATAATCGATTAAAAATGAAATCACTCATTGATCAATCTCTTGGAACTCAGACCTGTGTCAAAGTAAACTTTGAATTGTTTTCAATGTTTTTGTTGTTCAAAACTGATTCACAAGAAATTAAGTCTTTTTCAACAACTAATTTCACAATACATTTAAATTATGATTTCGACGTTCTATTTTCAAAAGTTGTAAACAGTATCATGAAAAAAATTGAAGAATTCCAAGAGAGAGACAGTGGGTGGACTTTTTTAAATAATTGTCACCTGGAAATGAACATTAATAAATACGAACCATTACGTGGGTCAAACTTTATAGATTTACCAAAATTTATTAAAAACAAAAAAGCATGCTTGAATATTCGTAACAGTGATGACTTTTGTTTTTTGTGGAGTATTACTGCAGCCCTTTATCCAACCAACTGTCATCCTGCTCGAGTAACTTCATATCCAGATTTTAGAGATGTATTGAACATTAAAGACATATCATTTCCGGTTAACTTTGCTGATATTTCAATTTTTGAAAAAAATAATCCGACACTTAGTATTTTTGTATATGGACTAAGAGACGGAAAAACAATAACGGGACCGTTGTATCGATCTAATAGTAACAATACAAAACGAATTCATTTGTTATTACTCGAACAAGATGAGATTTCACACTATTGTTTAATAAAGGATTTACCGCGTTTAGTGAGAAATCAGATAACGAAACATCATGGAAAATTACACTTTTGCGAGAGTTGTTTGTTATTTTTCTCTTCCACTCAAAAGCTCGAAGAGCATGTTTGTGGGGGTATCGTGACCGTGCTCCCAGAGAAAGGATCAGTGATTCAGTTTAAAAACTATGACCGTAAGCAGGATGTTCCGTTTGTCATTTACGCTGACTTCGAAACAATGCTACGTCCTATTCAAGGTTGTGAGCCCAATCCAAACATGTCAAGTACTTCTGATATGCACCAACACGTACCAGTAGCTTTTGCTTATAATATAGTTTGTTCCACAGATGAGAATTATAATCGGTTTGTTAATTATCGTGGTGAGGATTGCGTAGAAAAATTTATAAAATTGCTTAGCGATGATGTCTCTACAATCTATACAATATTAAACGACAGTAAACCAATGATATTCGATGAACAAGATGACATCGATTTTAATACAAGCACGCGATGTCACATTTGTAAAAAACTTCTGTGGGGTGAAAAAGTTCGTGACCACTGTCATATAACGGGGAAGTATCGCGGCGCCGCTCATGCATACTGTAACTTAAACTACAAACTTCCAAAATTTGTTCCAATTTTTCTTCATAACCTTTCAGGTTATGATTGTCACTTGTTTATTAAACAATTAGGAGAAATGCCTGGCACTATCAAAATTATACCTAAAACAAAAGAAAATTATATTTCGTTTACTAAATTTGTACAAGTTACGGAGAAAGATTATTTACCGTTACGGTTTGTAGATTCATTTAAATTTTTAAGCACTAGTCTTGACAAATTAGCTCAAACATTAACCATGAAAGATTTTGTGAATTTACAAAAATACTATCCTGATGAAAATCAGTTTAAATTACTAACTCGAAAGGGAGTATATCCCTATGAATATATAACAGGTTGGAAATGTTTTAGAGAGCAAAAATTACCATCGCAAGAAAAGTTTCACAGCTCTTTGACCGATGAAAATATATCTAACGGTGATTATAAACATGCGCAATTAGTTTGGTCACAATTTGATGTCCGTAATCTAGGTGAATATACAGATTTATACGTTAGAACAGATGTACTTCTTTTAACTGACATTTTTGAAAAGTTTCGCAAGACATGTAAAAAACATTATCAGCTGGACCCAGCTTTTTATCTAACTGTGCCAAGCTTGTCTTTCGACGCTATGTTGTTGAAGACCGGAGTGCAACTTGAGCTCATCGATGATTTAGCTATATTGCGCATGATACAAAAAGGCATTCGAGGAGGTGTATGTGTGTGTACACATCGCTATGCTGAAGCTAATAACAAGTATATGTCCAGTTACGATCCAATGCAAGAAGATTCATTTATCGTTTACCTAGACTGTAATAATCTTTATGGGTTTAGCATGTGTCAGTCTCTTCCCTTGTCGGATTTTAGGTTTTTAAACCAACGTGAAATAGATACATTAAACATAATGAGTGTAGCTGACGATGCTAATGAAGGTTTTATTCTTGAAGTTGACTTGTTTTACCCTGATCACTTACATTCAATACATAATGATTTACCATTTTGTCCTGAAAAATGTATACCACCAGGTGGAAAGAGCGCTAAACTTGTTCCAAATCTATACAATAAATACGAGTATGTTATTCATTATGTACATCTAAAAAAGTGTATAGAACATGGGTTAATATTGCGTAAAATACATAGAGTCATTGTTTTCAAACAAAGTTCTTATCTTAAACAATACATTGAGCTAAACACTGAACTCCGACAAAAAGCAGAGTCTACATTCGAACAAGACTTTTTTAAACTCTTAAATAATAGTGTATTTGGTAAAACTCTTGAAAACAACGAACTACGTGTAAATGTACACCTTGTTAATGAGTGGACTGATGAAAATAATACAACCAAAAAGAAAACAAGTGCTGATAAACTAATAGCTAGTCCTTATTTCCATAGTGCATCGGTTTTTACTGATAATTTAGTTGCGATTCAAATGAAATCCGATCGAGTTGTACTAGATAAACCAATATATATTGGCTTTTCTGTATTGGAATTATCAAAAGCCCACATGTATAATTTTCACTATGATGTTATCAAACCATTTTATAAAGATCGCGTTCAGCTGTGTTACACAGACACTGATAGCTTCATATATGTTTTAAAAACTCCAGATTTCTATCAAAATGTAAAAGATACCTTTCTTTCCCATTTTGATACCAGCAATTACGATCGCGACAATCAATATGGCTTACCGATGATAAACAAAAAGATACCGGGATTATTTAAAGACGAAATGGGTGGGTGCATTGTAACCAAGTTTGTAGGTTTGAGATCAAAGTTGTATTGTATAAAAACTGAAAAGCGTACAATAAAGAAAGCAAAAGGTGTGAAAGCATGCGTTGTTCGCAATTTAGATATATCAGACTACCAAGGTGTAAACTTTAAAGAAAATATCGTGCGCAGAAAAAATGTCTTATTCAAGTCTATTAAACATCAAATTTTTACGAGAACAATAAATAAGGTTGCTCTCTCTGGAAACGATGATAAGCGTTGTATTTCTAAAGATAGGATCAATACTAAAGCCTGGGGTAGTTCACTGATATTACAGTCCTAATTTAATAGGTACCAACCTACCTTAGATCAATTTAGTAGGTATTTAGGTATCTCCGAATTTAAAAGCTAGGAAAGTTTATGTTTAGGTTTAGAAAATATTGTAGTTTTAATAGTTTAGCATAGTATAAGTAATATATAAGAAAAATCTTATAAGATAAATTTGTAATTTAAGTACTTATTAATTAAACGAAAATAAAACATTGTAAAATTTAATTTCTTGCACTTTTATTTTTCCTACCACCGCTATAACAGATATTTATATAGCTATTGAAAATTCGTTTATATAGGCATTTAACAAGTAGATAGGTACCTACTTATAATTACTTATACAAGTATTTCTAATATAACTCAGGTTTCAAATATGCTAGGACGGAACCTAGTGAAAATTGATTCCTTCGATTAAAATAATCAAGTTTAGACCTGTTTTATTATAATATTGCAAAGTAGCATTAAACAAAAGATCTTTGGTAGGTATTATATTGTACATTCATATAAAGCTCGGCTTTCAACTGCATAGTCGGTACCTATGTATTGAAAATTGATTCGGGTTAGATTATTTATTATGCTCATTCGTTTGGTATCGTGAGTAAACATCAGTTGTGTCTGCTGCATACGCCAGTCATTTTCCAGTAAGTACCTAGCATTCATTTCTATGTTAAGACTAAGGAAACATATTTTCTCACAAACTTCATTTATTTTTACAGATCATGACATCAGAGGATCCTTACTTT
Source organism: Anticlea derivata (assembly GCA_947579855.1). NCBI lineage: Eukaryota > Metazoa > Arthropoda > Insecta > Lepidoptera > Geometridae > Anticlea > Anticlea derivata. The sequence goes on along the minus strand of OX388276.1, from coordinate 8,443,463 downwards.
CTACAATGCGCCCAGGACCCTTTAACGGGTTGGGATGAATTTATAGCAGAAAAGAGATGCCAGGAACTAGCTGAAGCTAAGCTTGCTGAAGCGGAAGCTGCAAAGGAACGAAAGTCGAGGAAGAGGTCTAAAAAAGATGGGATATCCTTTGTTGTTAGTAAGGCCCCAAGGAGAGGATATCGGATGATCAAAATTCAAATTTCAGACTTTGATGAAAGACAGAACTGTTATAGTGAAAGTGTGCGTGTGCAATATGTGGTGACTGAACCAATGGACGATATAATGGACTCTGCACAAAATATTATAAATAAGATATCAAAAAAACTGTATGATGAATAAAGTCTATTTGATAATAAATGCACCTCAATTATAATAATTTGTTGTTTTATTTATATATAGACGAATACTAAAGATTAATTAGAAAATAAAAAAGATTGAAATTATGAAAAACTTTATTATATAGATATTAATAGTAGGTACAAAACAATTATATTTAAAATAACTAATACTTAGGTAAAATGAAAAACAAAATTAGGTAAAATTAAATATAAGTCTTAAATAACAGTTCAAAAAATCAATTATAAATTATATTTTATTAACATTTACATTATTTTCATCCAACCATTTCTTAACACACATAATATTTTTTAATGCACACTTTTTCTTATGGTGTACACAGTTTAAAGAAATGTTTGTTTTTGTGTCTTTATATAATTTAGAAAAATTCGGACATCCATTTTCACCAATATCTATAACTTCACAATAATCACATAAATCCTGAATCCATTTGGTTTTCTCCATTCCCTTGACAACAACTTTTTTATTGTTTAAATATGCTGCAATAGTGCGTTTAAATTCCCTATAATCCATAAATCCTTCACTCCAATAAATTCCCCTATTTCTTTCCAACCACTGCACTTGCTTCTTTTCTTCGTTTGATAAATTGTTAAATGGAAATGGTGGTTTGACGAGGAATGTTTGTGTATAACCATCGTATAAAATAGCAAATTCTTTTAGGATAAATCGATTTTTAGCGTCCTTGAATCCTTGTACATCTACTATTACCACAGATTCGCTAGTATTAGAATTCATAGTTTTATGAAATTTTTTTTACTAAATTGCTAAGTGGTCTGTACTCTATAACACAATCGTTTAAAATGAGACAATATGCTGCAGTTACATCAGGTATCTCTGAATTGCATTCCAGTTCCACACGCACACTAACAACAGGACCTGACTTTAGATTTTCACTTTGTCTTGAACAGTCAACTACAAAAAGGGGTGCCTTTTCTCTAAATTGAGAATAACTTAACAGGGGTTCACTTCTGCGTCCGTAATAAGACTGTTGGAATTTTACATATTGTTCATATAATAATGCAGCATGTTCTTCTTTAAAATTTACATTCAGACTTTCGTAAGGAAAATAGTTAGAATTAAGATATACTTTAACATCTCTTAAATTACAGTTATCGAATTGTGACATATCTTTATCCCCTGAATTTTTTCTATTTGTTTGTAGACCTATGATAATATATCTAGGCTTTTCAATCTGAGACGAGGTTTTAATTGACCATGTATGCTTAGTGGTTTGTGGTAATAGAGGATACTCATACAAATCCCAATTCCTGAATGCGAAATGAAGAGGACGATCTTTTTCTAGAATCTTCAATAAATTAACCTTTTCTTTGTCCGATACCTTAACGTGCGGAACACGCCAAACTATTTTTTTTATTATAATGTCCTCAAGAGTCTCGGTAGACGGAATTTTTAAACAGTTTAGATCGGTATTACTGCGTAATAATATCAATTCATGTTTACAATTCATTATGATCTTGTTATAATCTTCAGCAAAACCTAAAATATTTTTAAGTGGTATTGAAGCTGAAAAAGTTCCTCCATGAATTGTTTTTGTACCATTTATATCCCAACCCCAAGCCTTTGATACTTTAGCTTCATTTTCATTGAAAGATAATAAACCTTTCATAGTTGTTGTCATTCCAGCATTTTTGATTCTATCTATTTCTACTCCATTAAGTTCATATCGAATATCTTGGAAAAGAAATAGTAATGGATTGTTTGTAAATTCAACATTGGTTACTTTTTGTTTGGTATCTTTTTTAAAAATGTTTGCAGTTCCTTCTATATATAGGGTACTGGATGATGGTAGAATGTACAAATCCTGCTGATTGATAGGTATACGGATTTCATCATTCCTGTTAAAACTTGTTACATAAGGTTTATACGAATGATATTCGATACCATCTATAGTGTTATCGTACGCTGGAGAACTTAATATATCCAAAATATTCATTTTATTAGTCCAATTAATTTCAGAAATCTTTTATTTTCTTCAGTTATTTTAATCTTCTTCTTAGTTGTTCTCTTGCGGATAGTTCGAACAGTACTGGTGTTTCTTGTTTGAGAATTACTATATTTATTATACTCAATCATCTTTTCTTAATATGTAAATATAATTGAATTTCTTCACCTCGTAGATTAATTAAGTTGTTATTAATATCCAACAGTCTAATATTTATTGAGCTAATAGTATTTTGATTTATTGGAAAATAAATTATATTCTTAGGTACTTCTATAATTCGATATCCTGGTGGTACATTGGGTGCAAATTCGTAAATGACGTGACTTGATTTTCCATTAATATACGACCCGGTTACTTTATCACATTCGATTCTCACCACAGTCGTTGACAAAATGTTAACTGGAAACTGTGACTCGTGTAATATATTACCTTTTAGTATTTGATCGCCAAATCCCAGTAAGTTTCCAAGAGAATTCTCTTTTTCAAAGTGTATGTCTTTAGTACAATAAAGAAATGTTTTTAAGGTGTTGTTGTTGCAAAATAAATTGAAAGTTGTTCCTTTTCCTACAGTAGATTTTAAATAATCAGATATATCTTGAAGTTCGTAAGCACCTTCTGGTATTTCGATAACTTCGTTATCACCAAAATGAAATTGATTGTTTCTAGTATCAATGTTCGGGATGGAATTAAATGTTGACAAATGCAATAGAGCGCATTCGTATTCACCATCAAATTGTAAAGTAGGATAATAATTGGTAGATAATATCGATGAGTTACCTGTTATGGACAACGTGAAAGATATTTTACGAATGACACAAAAAACACAAGGTCTTTAATTTATACTATCAGTATTTATTCCAAATAATATTCATACAACATTTTTATTCCAAAATTGACACAGAAATTTTATACATAAATGACCACAGTTAGATGTATTAAAACTTTGATATCTACTATAATTATATGTAACATTTGATTTTAAATATTTAATTAACTCTTGCGGAGGCTTTAGATCCCCGAAGCTATCAAAATACTCACAATAATTAAATAACTTAACGTAGGCTACCCAATGCGTTCCTTCATTATCTGAACTATCCAAATTAACGATACCACATTCGATGTCTTTTGTTTTTTTAGGTAATTCATCTCTCATAAATACACCTCTAAAGTTAGGTATGTGTTCACTAGCATAGTCCAATATATCTATATTAGTAAGAGCACGCTTGGGCAACCTTTTCACTAGTTTTTTGAACTCCGCAAGTATAAACCATTACCGGTCTTGTAAGGTTTAATATACAAGCCTTTTCCTAAAGCGATGGACTCCATCATTTTATTATGTCGTTGAGCTTCCTCCAAGTTCTTTTTAGCTGATTTATGGTCATTTACAGCTTTTGTTATACCTGCAGCTCCTCCAGCCAATGCGCCTAGAGCAGACAACCCTGCGAATATTGGTATTAGTGGCAGAATACCTCCTGTTTTCGGTAACGGTATAACACGAGGCAGGCAAACTCCTTTTTTATTTTTTATTAGTTTTTTTGCTGCTGAGTAAGCCACTTTTATAGCTTTGGAATCACTTTTTGGTTTCGATTTGTTTAGACGATTACGAATCGTAGAAACAATAGATCTAAATGATCTTGTACCAGCACCAAGCTTCACTTTGGTCTTCATCACTTTGCTCACAGCCCACGAAGCTAGTTTTTCTCCTTTTCCTGCATTTTTTGATTTCAACCGCTTTTTAGCCATGTTTAATAATTCTAAATCAGCTCTGTGTCGATCTTCTAAATTATTCGAATTATTATATGCGATGTCGTGTTGCATGCAAGCGTTATCAAGCTCATTAACTCCTCGGTCACCTCGTAACAATCGTTTTTTTAACTTAGTCCCAGGTCCACAATAATTATATCCAGGTAAATGTAGTTCGAATGGTAAGTTATTTATAACGCTATTAACTAGTCCACCTCCTTTCATAGTCGAGATATTAATGAGATAATTCACGTTGATATTATTAATTTTATAGTATCATAAAATTGCACCTTTTTCAATCCAACTGTTTTCAGTATTAGGTAGACCTAACCACTTAACAAAAAGTTTTTTACCTTTCTTTCTAATAACTTTTTCGATCAGATAAACATTAGGACAATTTGTTTTTTGAAGTTCTTGATCATAAAAACTTCCTAATATTGGTTGTTTATGTAAATCTTCTATTAAATATGTTACAGGTTTTGTGGTATTAACTTTTTTTATTAAAAATAATTCTGTAGACCAGTTTGGGGTGTATCCCTTTTCAAAGCTACCTTTATATTTACTTATACGAACATGATCACCAACGATTAAGTTATTGGTCTTGAGCAACAAATTAGTATTTTGTGATTTCTTTAAATTTTTCATAACTATATTCTGATTTGATTGATTTACATCGTTTGGTTTGTATTTAGTAGTACGATGTATTGAGTTATTGTACATTGTAACTACACCTTTCAATGGTTCGCCGATCCACCGATAACTACCGTTCAAACTAAAACATTTGAACAATCTGTTTTTAACTGTTTTAATTACTCTTTCAACAATAGAAGCCTTTTTTATGGAATATGAAGAGTAGTGGTTTATTTTGTTGATGGTCATACAATTTTTAAATTCATCATTATAAAATTCTGTTCCCATATCAGTTTGTAAGTGAATCGGTTTTCGGTGATATTTGATTAATATATTTTTGAATGCTTTTGTTATTTCGGTTTTCGTTTTAGTTTTGACAGGAATAGCCCAAGAAAATTTTGAAAAACAATCTATCACCACTAAAACAAATTTATAACCGTCATTAAAAACTTTTAAATTTTGAAAATCAATAAGATCTGCCTGCCATAGGTCATCAATCCCCTTTAAAACAACAGATCGACGAACAAAATTTTTACGTGCAGTTTTATGAATTTCATTTACAACTTGTAGCTTACTCATTTTTTAGGTAAATATTTTAATAAGATAGTGTTTAATTCAGCTTTGGTGCAATACTCCTCTTTAAAATTCTGAATATGTTTTTCGAAATCTGATTTCAGAGCGTTTAGTATTATATCAACTTCTTGCTTTTTTATGTATAATTCACACTGTGTATCCACATATTCTTTGTTAACAGCATCAGCGTCTCTCAATGGAGTTATAACCCCTGTTAATCTTGAGGTTTGTAAATCGAACTCCTTAGTCTCGTTGTTCATTAATATTTTTCCAAAATTTTCTAAATAGTCTGGTAAACGTAATCGTTTGTTAATGTGATTACCAAATTTATCCATAGTTATAAGGTGAACGAACTTAAAGGTGCTAGCGATGAAGCTCAAATGAAACAAATTTCATAAATTAATGTTATTTATTAAGGTATAATGTTACTTTCACGCAGTTCCTCTATAATAGATATTATTTCATTATCCAACCCAGTGTTACCAGCATCCTTTGAAGCAATCAATAACTTCAATCTTTCGATCAATTCATTAGGGTTATCCCAGTAAACGTAATCTACATTTTTCTTCCATTTCTTTAAAAGAGACAGTCCTGCTCCATCATGTAAGTCTGGTTGACTACTGTCAGTACTCGCCGAAATTTTACGCAACTTAAATAATGGTTTTATGATATTTAAGTATTTTCTGCCTCTGTTGCTTTTAATTGGTTTATGTGGATCGTAATCTCTTCGGTGAGCATTTGTTTCAAGTAACATTAATTTATAATGATCAATGTCTTCGTTATTTATCGTAGATAAGTCAGGCACTTTTTTAAATAGAAGTTCATTAATACCAGGTGTTACTTTAAACTTGTTTGCACCGACTTGAATATAATCATTACTGATAATCACACGTGAAGATCCCATCATAAGTTTACCACGTTCATTTCTCACACCAAACGGCACGTCCATAAAGGTGTCAGAAGATTTAGACCACGACGAAATGTCGAAACTCTGGTCGCTAGAACCTGAGTCAACTGTTTTGAAGGATTCATCATTTGTAGTACCTTCACTTTCAGAGCTTTCAGAATCTTCACTGCATTCGTTTGATTGCTTTGAGTCTCTAACATCCGGACTAAACACGTTAAATCCAACGTTGGATTCCCTTTTAAGTGTCTTGTCTTGATCTAATGGACTCGAAGTTTCCAAAAAAGAATTCACAAAAACTTTTGAATTCTTATTTTCTTTCTCCATTAATTTATTAAGAGGATTTGTAATGGGTTTAAAAACAGATTCTAAAATACTATTTTTATCAGTTTCAATGTCTCGCATCTTTCGCACCTTTTTTTTGACAGCTTCTGCAGCTTTCACAATTTCTCTCTTAATATTTTTTTCCATAATAAAATTGTATTATATTTGATACTATGATTGATTTATCTATAAGGGTTCTTACGAAAATGATATCATGTATTCGAAATTCAGGTATTTATAGTAGTCGTCAAGGTAAACAAACAGTGAAGTCAGAAATATAATCGAGTTATATGATTAAATACTTTTCTACAAATAGGGCATTTATTACCTATGGAGTGAGAGCACTTTGCACAAGCCACAGTGTGACCACAAGGAATAAAGCAGGTGTTTAACTCTTCTTCATAACAAATTTTGCAGATTATTGATGTTGCGTTGGCTTTCGAACATGTATATGCGGTTCGATCACGATGTTCTCTTACTTCTTCATTATATGCTGGTATGTTTTTCACATAATCTTCACCTTTAATTACTAAAACATGTGGGCAAAATTTAAACCACCGCGCATGCTCTACCCAAGGGTCATCTTTAGAGGTCCAGTCTTTAAGTCTTCCATCGCAGTAGTAACAAATAACTCTATCGCTTCTACCAGTATAATAAAATCCTGCTTCAGCCATTTCATTCGGCTTTTGAGATAAACCTTTAGGCCAGGTTTCGAAGCTTCTTAGGCGCTCGTATTTGTTTGAGTACATACGGTTTACATGATTATGAGGCATGATTTATTTAATTAGTCAACACACATCAAAATTATAAATAAAGTTTTCTATTAACTGCTTACAGCACAAAGTTTCAACAAACAATGACTTAAATGTTAGCTATTTAAGTACTTGCAGTTAGAACTAATGAAATACAACAAACGTATCAAATTTCTTTCGGTAACATCCTTTGTTTTTTTCACAATCCTTGTTTATAACAACATAACTGTAGGGTTCTTTCCATATGTTTGAACACATTTCACGGAACTCTTGCCATGTCATATCTGTATTGACATGTTCATCATAGATGTGTTTCATATTTATTTCATCTTGCTTAAACAGAACTATTAAATTAGCGTTATCTCTCACTAGCTGTTTAGGTATTTTACTGTAAGTTTGATTCAAGTAAAAACAATCTATATTTAGATGCCTTCCCATGGCAAAATAATCACGTATGTTTTTTTGATTCTCACATGCTACGTCATCGAATACAATTATTGAATTTGATTTTGCTGACTCGGGAGAAAGAACCTCTTCATTTTCACGATATTTAGAAAACGATACACACGGAACCCTTCTCAAAACTTGTTCTAAAAAAATGTACTTAGGTTGGTAAAGGGTCTTAGAGTACACGTATACATTTTGATATTGTAATCCATTTTCATGTAAGAGTAGACCAATCACTAAATTAGTTTTGCCACAATTCGACGGACCGCATATTAGACAACGTATCGTATTGGGTAAAAGCTTTCCGTGACGGGAGCTGTGTTTCCTGGAGTCAATACTAATGTTTTCGAAATGTAACGATATCGGTTGTTTAACGAACTTCATCGCAAGAGTGATTATAGAAGAATGATCATACCGCGAACGTAACCACCCTCATTTATACATTTCTGCATATTGTTTTAATTAAAATAAGAAGTTATTCCGTTTTCCGATCCACCGAGAAAAAACTGGAAAAGAAAAAAAAAAAAAAAAAAAAAAAAAAGAGAGAGCGTTCTGGTGATCAAAATGGAAGTGAAGTTTTGTTCTAAACCTATTTGTCGGAAAAACTGGTCTTGGAACAACTTGGTTCACCGATAGGTATTGGGCCAAGGTAGGTCACGAAGTGGCCTAGCTTGCCCAATACCTACCTACTTAGGTGCAATAATAATATCTATAAATGCAGTGTATCGGATGATGAGGAGGTAGGATTACATTGTTCTGCATTGGTAGAAGAACACCTTAGAACAGATACGACAGATACTTGCAATAGTTACACGCCTCAGCATTTGCTGAAGAATCAAATTCTCAACCTACGCCATACTGGTTTTCCATTAAATGTTAATATTTTTTAATTGGATATGGTTAAGCGTTTGGCCACCATTCCACTTTTGCAAGTGAGATGCGGCCTAAGATGGAGCACGCTTTTCCAGAAAGAACTTATTGACTAAGCCAAGCCACCACAACACCAAGCCGTGTAATTGCCTGATTCTTATAGGCTACGCGAGGAACGGGCGTAGCTTGACCTAGTTTCTAAGACGTTTATTGAAATAAACACCTTTTGGTTTTGACCAGTAGGTACGCGTTGGCAAATATTCCGAGAAATCTGCTTAGCATCTGCTTTCGAAAACAAAGTTTCTGATGAGGCTAGCTTCCACACGAAACATTTCACTCATCAAGGTATTACGCCTTTGCAGAATCCACCTGTACTTGTTTATGTATTGGCGAACTGAGTGAGTTAGTTTATGCGCTGAGGTTTCTAATCAGGTATGGTGGCCTAGTGGTGGCCTTTTTGGCCTACTGGGGGGTGACTCGATCCTTAGGCACGAAATTCTCTCTCTAAAACGGGATATTTGCCACGATTTGTGAATTCATTTGTTCTCCGATATTTGGGCACAGTTTCATGCGCTGAAATATACGATATCATGGAAAAGACCTACCTTTTGCTAACCTCACTTTCACTCCTTTATTACCTACTAAACATACTAGAAAGTAGTCATATTCGCACTCTTAAAAATCGTATGTTCGAATCCCGGGCGACCAATGGGTTTTTCTATTCGAATAATAGGAATAAAATAAGTAAAATATCGTGAGGAAACCCGCGGCTTAGTCAGCTCCACATATTAACCGTGTCTTTCCTGTGGATATGGTTGACTAAGCTGAGGATGGTTATGGGTGCTGGGCAAGCCTACTTCATTTAAATGTTTTCCCAGGTACTACAGCGTCCTGTAAGTCAGTCTAGAATAGATGCAATAAGGCCTCACATAATCCAAACTAATATTATAAATGCGAAAGTAACTCTGTCTGTCTGTTACGTTTTTACGACTAAACCGATTTTGATTAAATTTGTCTTTAACCCTGAGGAAGGACATGGGGTACTTTTTATCCGGTCGGGTACCGCAGGTGCGAAGCCGCGGCAGCCACTAGTCAAGTATAGAAGAAAGCCTTCATTATTGCAATATTGCACGGCATACGACAAGATAGCATCAAGAGCTCAAGGCCCTCATTTCAGGAAAAGTAATCACAAAGCAATTTGAAGACAAACGCAGTTGTTTTATGACTTGTCTGCTACGTCCCTAATTAGTTTGGGTTCTGGGTGCCGGAAAACAGCGTCTATCCCCTTGAAGATAGAAGTGGTAATCGTGTAATCAGGCCTTTATGACCGCAAGTCCGCATTGTCATTACTGCGCAGTCCTTAGGCGAATGACGTGCCCTGAGTAACTTGACCATATTTATTTACCACTAGCTTGTGCCTGCAGCTTTGCTCTCGTGGTACTAGATAAAAGGTAAGTTATTCTACGTAAAGAACTCTATCTATTCTAGGATCTAGAACTCTTCTAGGATCCGCGGGCGCAAGTTAGATATACATCAATCTGATCATTGTCACTGACCTGGCTAGTGTCTCAGAATCCGGTGACTCGACGAAAGAACTTCCAAAGACAATTCATGACATCTTCATGAATGAGCTCCCGTTCCCTCGCCAAGATTTCTCGTCATATAAACAGTCGCCCGATGTTCCCCGAACCGTTCATTCCGACCGCCTGACGCGTGGGATCGTAAAAATAGGCTATAAATACCCACCCTGGCGGAAACTGGATTTTATGGCTGAAGGAAGCTTGGAATTGATCCTGGTGGTTCTTGGCTGTATTTACTAATTATATAGAATTAAAATAAGAAAGCGAGATGTGCACCGTAATCGACATTTATTGAAAGAGAATGAGAGATTGACAGAACGAATGAACTTAATGTTTCTAACATATTCCACTACAAGAAATAAGAATTTATGTTTAAGTTATACATTTTGAATTTTTGAAGTTATTACAAATAAACCTTACTATGAAATTGCTACAAATAAATCTTACTATATTAAGGTAACAGCATTTTATTTCATCTGCACCTACGTACAATAGTTCCTTAGTTTACAAAATATGAGATAGCTAGAGAGTGGACTGTATATTTTAAATGATATATTTTGCTTCTAGATACTAAGAACTATAGTGATAACTTTCATTCACTAAGTTTGAACCCATGTAACATTATTGAGTTAACAAGACTAAAAATGATATGGGTTTTACTAAAACAGATTTATTGCAGTATGATTATGCTCATGACAATAACTAAATACAATATGCGTAGCTACAGCATGAATTATCATAGCTTTTCATAACTTAGATTTAAAGTTCTGACAATCATTGTAATTTTATATGAAAACTAACTATACTCAATACATAACTAGAATAGTTAAATTTGTATTTTACTTAATATTATAAGCTTAAACTAATTTTGCCTAGTCAACAGGAAGTATACATATTTTTGTAATTTATTATTTTGCCTAGTCGACAGGAAGTATACATATTTTTGTAATAGAAGTTTTATGGACATTGCCATTGGCCTTTCTTACTTCTAAAGCTCTTACAAGACCATCTTGGCCTTCAAAAACCCTAGTCGCCCTAGCCATAGGCCAAGTCATGGGAGGAGTATCTAACTCTCGCAATATGACTAGAGCTCCTACCTTAACATTAGGTACACTATCCTTCCACTTGGGACGGTTTTGCAATACATTTAGATATTGCTTTGACCAATATCTCCAAAAATGCTGCTTCAAAGCAGTACACTTACGCCAAAAGTTTAACCTATTGTCTGGCAGGTTAGTGAGATCTTGCTCTGGAATACAATTCAAGGGAGCGCCTGTTAGAAAGTGACCAGGCGTAAGGTAGGAAAGATCCTCAATATCAGATGACAATGGAGTTATTGGCCTTGAGTTCAATATGCCTTCAATTTGAACTAATACAGTGTAAAGTTCTTCATAAGTTAGTACATGAGAGCCTAACACTCGTTTCAGATGGTACTTTACACTTTTTACAGCAGATTCCCAGAGCCCAGCAAACACAGGTGAATAACTAGGAATGAAATTGAACTTTATACCTAACTTTGAGGTTTCATTTTGAACCTGTGTTTGGTGACTCTTGGAATTGTTTAATTTATACAATTCTGATAGCTGCGTATTGGCAGCCTTGAAAGTTCCTGCATTATCACAATATACATCTGATGGGACATTACGTCTTGCTATAAATCTCTTAAAACTAGCTAGAAATGTATTTGTTTCTAGATTTGAAACCAACTCAATGTGTATAGCCTTTGTTACAAAACATACATAAACGCAAATATAGCCTTTTGTTGTTACAACACTTCTTAGCCTAGATTGTTTGATCATAATTGGCCCTGCAAAATCAATACCTACTTTCATAAAACATCTATGAACATTTACTCGATCAGCAGGCAGTGACCCCATCAGCTGTTTTGCAGTTATACCTTTGTGCCTAAAGCAAATTGTACATTTGTATATGAACTTTTTTACCAGTCTCAAACCATTTACAATCCAGTAGCGCTCTTGGAGGCTACTCAAGACAAGTTTTTGACCTGCATGGAACAATTTTAGATGCTCATGCTGAATCATGAGGTGCGTCAAAGTTGACTCTTTGGGTAAAACTATTTGGTGCCTTTGGCTGTATGGCAAGGAAGAATGTTGCAACCTACCACCTACTCTGAGGATACCTTCAGCATCAACAAAGGGATTCAATGACTTTAAATAGGATGACGCTTGCTTACCATCTTGCAACAAAGTAAGATCAGTTTGAAAGTACTTATCTTGCTCATTTTTTATTAATAAATGTAATGCCTGCCTAGCCTCAGCATACATCACAAAGCTTTCTTTTGTTTTGATAGACTCTGGCCTTGCATTCTTACAAAACCTCAAAACATAGGAAAGAATGTTTACTAACCTACTTAAGCTAGAATATTTTACTAAAAGGGAACTGAGAAAGGATGGTGATTTATCATGTGATGCTGCACACACCAGTTCCTTTTTTGAGCACATGGGCAAGTTTTGACTTGAATCATTAGTATAAACTGTGATTGTGTGATCAGGATCACATAAAACGGATGGTCCAAACCACCACAGTTGGTTACATTGCAGCTCGGTAGGGGATATGCCTCTACTTAAACAATCAGCTGGATTTTGGTCAGTTTTTATGTATGACCATTGAAATGCTTTTGTATATTGATTTATCATTTTTACTCTATTAGCAACATATGCATTTAACAATGCTGGATCAGTCTTTTGCCAAGCCAATACTACTTGTGAATCACTAAACAAGTTTACACTTTGAATAACCACCCTTTTACTTAGTGTATCATGCACTCTCATACTTAATTTTGCTAGGAGAAGTGCAGCATTTAATTCGAGGCGTGGTATTGTCAATTTATTTGACTTAGGTGCAATTCTTGATTTTGAACAAAGTAAAGTCATGGAGACTTTTTCTTGTTGGTCAATGACCCGCAAATAAATTGCACAACCGAATGCTGTGATTGACGCGTCTGCAAATCCTACAATTTGAATTGATTTATTATTTTCTGGACAGGCATTTCTTGAAATTGTGATTGGCGCCATCTGTTGCAAATTATTGTAAAACTGCAACCATTCTTTTTGCAAAATAGGTGTGGGAATAGAGTCCCAATTTACATTAGATTGCCATAGTTTTTGCATTATTATTTTGGCTTGAACAAAGACTGGCCCCGCAAGACCTAAAGGGTCATAAAACTGACTTATGTAACTCAATATTTGTCTTTTAGTTTTAGGAACATTGTTAGAGGGGGGACATGAGATTCTGAAGGAATCTGTTTGAATTTCAAACTTTAAACCAAGGGTTTTTATGTCCTTATTTAGCTCTACCTCTCCAAAGTTCTGCTGTTGCTGGGGAATGTCAGTCAGAACTGACTTGTCATTAGCTGACCATTTGTGCAACTGAAAACTACCTTTACTTAGTAGCTCTACAAGTTCAGATTTTGTTGCAATTAATTTGGGCAAACTATTCTCTGTATGGAGCACATCGTCAACATAAGTTGAGTTCAACAGAACTGGAGCTGCCAATTTGTATTGGTTCCCATATCTGTTAGCTAACTCGAGCAAGCACCTTGTTGCTAACCAGGAAGAACTTTTTAGACCGTAGCTAACGGTATGTAATTGTATACATTTGATTTCTTCATCTGGGCTGTCCCTCCAGAGAATATTTTGCAAGGGTCTCTGATTTTTTTCTATATTTATATTTCGGAACATACGCCTGATATCGCAAACGAAGAAATATTTGTGAAGCCTAAACAACAATAGGATGTCAAACAATTCTTGTTGGACTATAGGTCCGTTTAACATCAAGTCATTCAAAGAGACTTTGTTACTGGTCTTCATAGATCCATCGAACACTGTTCGAAGCTTTGTTGTAATTGCATCTTGCTTTATGACAGCATGATGTGCAAAAAAATAGATTGGATCTTTTGAAAGATCATAGAGAGCAATATCTACAATTGAACCATGTCCTAATTCAAGAAATTCATGAATAAAGGCTTTATACTCTCTATTTAATTGTTCGTCTTTTTGCAATTTTTTCTCAAGATTATAGAATCTTTTTAGTGCTAGACTAAGTGAATCTCCTAATACATTGTTCATGTCACAAAGAGGTAGCTTAAGGGGCATTGAAACCTCAAATCGGTCATTTTCTAACTTTACAGTTTCTGTGAAATATTTCTCACAGTATTGCTGTTCAGACGTGTGTTCCGCAAATGTTTCTGGGACTTTTTCAGTTTGCCAAAAATTTGTTATTGTGCTACCAATATCAGTTTCACATTGGTGACAGAAAAGAGCAACAGCTGAACCTTGAGGGGAAGAGCTAGGGACAGTACCTGCTACTATGTAACCAAACTGGGTGTTTAAGAAACTTGGTTGTGCAGCATCACATTCTTCCACGCCTTCTTGCAGCTGTTCATCCCGCGGTAACAGCGACTGAAAAAACACATCAGCACCGAGTAAGATATCTATATCGCTTGTGACATGAAAGGAGTCATCGGCTAACTTTATATTTTTTGGTAATTTGATTTTTGATAAATCAATTGAGCATTGAGGTAACTGTGAGGTTATCTGATCCACTACTAAAAGATTGGCCTTTACTTTATAAGGGTAAACACATGAAAAGATGTCCAACTGCAAGGCATGTCGTATAGTCTTTTCACTATTGGCTATGCCCACTACTTCAGTGTGGTTAGGCAGTAGCTGTTTACCTATCACCCTTGCAATGCCAGAAGTGATAAATGAAGATTGGCTAGCGGAGTCTAGCAATGCTTTGACAATTATTTCTTTGCCGTTCTTTGAAATAAGCTTGACCTTTGCCGTTGGCAAAAGAACTTGGGTCTTGCTATTTAAATTGCTTGTACCTACATTAGATACTCTGGAACTTATTGGTTCCTCTGTAGATTTCTCTTGTTCAACATCAGAATGTATTAAAGTATTGTGATTCTGTTTGCATTTCTGACACTTAAAATGAAATCTGCATTTATTCTCATGTGAATTTAGGCATTGTTTACATAGTTTTTTGGAGATGACAAAGTCTAATCTTTCTTTAGATGAAGCTAGCATGAAACTAGGACAAGCATAAATTTTGTGCTTCGACTTACCACAGAATATGCAGTTGACTTCTTTTAAATTTACCACGTTGGACACCTTTCCCGTAGAACCATTGGGTTTGCTGACGCAACTTTCACCCTTGCACCCCTCGCTATTCTCCAAGGCCAAAGCACGGCCCTCTAGAAATTGTATAAGCATGTTATAGGTGGGTTGCAAGCATGATTGGCTCTGATTCTGGTTAAGTGCAATGTGATATGCATTGGCAGTGTAGGGATCTAGTTTCTTGACAAGCAGGCATACAAGAATACTGTCCCATTTGTGCACAGACTCACCTAAGTTCTTAAGCGCAGCAAGATGCTGTTTAGTGTTTGAGATCAATGAACGCAGTGACATAGCAGTAGCTTTGTTGCAAGAAGGCAGGTCAAACAAGGCGCACAAATGTTCCTGAATAATTTGGAATTTATTGTCATACCTATCTGTGAGAATATTTAAGGCTTCTCTATAACTAGACCCTATGATTGGAAGATTTTTTACTAGATCATGGGCTTCTCCTTTTAGAAAACCTCTCAGATAAAAGAATTTTTGTATATCGCTGAGAGTTTTGTCATTGTGTATGAATGCATTGAATAATTCTATGAATGGCCTATATTCAACATATTTTCCCTCAAAAGGCTGTATACTAACATGGGGAAGCTTTATTTTCGCTATGGAAGAGGGTGTGGAGCAAGCTGAAGCCTCTGTCAATTTGGCTGATTCGGCCATGCGAGTGCGCAGTGCAGCCAAAGACTCGTAATAGCAAGTCTCTGTGGGATTGGGATCTTCCTCATCCTCACCTAGCTGTAAGTTAACTGCCTCATACTCACCAAAAGCACTTATAGTTTTTTCCTCCAAAATCAACAGCAGTTGCATAGAGCAATCTGCAATGCCGCCGCTCTCAATTCTGCTCCGAATCCTCGTCAAGGATCCTTTAAGAGCTCCTCTCCTAGCTATGAGTTTTTTCTTGTCGTCCTTTGGTTCCGACTCTGCCATGTTTTTGCTAAATTAATCGTAAATGAACAAAATATTAGAAAATTATTTCTAAAAATTAGACGCAATACCGAATACACGCTACGCTCTTACAACTATGTACCTGTTTGTTTTCACCCACTTTGTGTACTATGTGTTTAACACTTCGTGTTATTTAAATCTAAACCTGTGACACGTAACACACAAATAAATAAAAAGAAAAAACTTTTGCAGAAAATGTTCGTAGAATGTTCGTAGTCCAAAATGGCGATAAAATGGCGGAACCTCGTGTTGTCGAAGACGAAAAGTCGAAAATTCTTGCTCAATCAATTGAATGTGAAGATATCTGCAGAGAGTGAATTGTGACGTCACTAAATTGCTTGTTAACCCGTTTGGTTGGCAGACTCGATGCGTTGCAATCCCTCCGCTTCGCTATGATTGGAGGAATTCTTGACGTTGAGTACCAAACACCAATGAAGATCAAGCGCTGCTTGTCAGGAATGTAGGTACGTCACTGTCAATAGGACAATAACGTTCGACGTCCCCGATGTTGGCAGCGCGTTTGGCTCGCGTGGCACTGCACACGGCGAACTTCACTGCGTACTCGACTACGCACTCCGAATTGAAAACTGCTTACTCGCACCAAAACGTGAAAAATGGCGTCTTGACTCCCGGCTCGGTGTCCAACAATGTGATCACGATACCTTCTTGGCACACACTATAGCACTTTTCTGATACGGCCAATCCTTGAAGGACCATATGAAGGAAGCTTGGAATTGATCCTGGTGGTTCTTGGCTGTATTTACTAATTATATAGAATTAAAATAAGAAAGCGAGATGTGCACCGTAATCGGCATTTATTGAAAGAGAATGAGAGATTGACAGAACGAATGAACTTAATGTTTCTAACAATGGCCAGGTATTTTTGTTTATAACAAAAATATTAAAACGATAGGCCTCGTGTCCAGAACAGTTACAACAGATACAAGGTGATTCATGCTTGCTTGCTTGTCGTGTCACTGGTTCTTTCTTGGTCATCCTGTATTAGGTCAGTGACCAGATTGAATTATGGTGACCCTGAAAAGAGCTTATAAACGTCGGTGAAAGAATCAGTGTAGTGAAAGGAGTAAAGTGCGCGTCTTAGAGGCTCCTTTCGTGCTCAAATTGCTATGATTCATAATATGTAGGTATGTTAGTTATCCCTAATCTAAGAGAAGTTCTTACTTTCAGTTGGATTCCATTGGTATCAAATTTGTTATACATTCAAAGGTTTACCCTGATACCATATTAAATACTGGCTGAAAACCGCGACTTCGTCGGCGTAGAGTTACCTCTAAAATTATGTTTCATAGTAAAAAGTACAATCTTTGACACTCTACATATCAATTATTTTCTTGGGTATTTTTGTAAAATATCTCCGAAATACACATATCGTTAATTGAAGTAGATACTATTTATAGCATGTATGGGGTAAATCGTATAGCGCGTAAAATTTGTAATACATAATTTTTCACATTCATTTGGTGGCATTTGAAAATCATTGAATGACGCTTTTTTAATTTTTATAAGATATTATTTACTGTAATTGAAGTTAATCAAATGGCATTAACAAAAATTCCGTACAAACGGCAGATCTGTCGTATAACCGAAGTAGAATGAAAAACGAGACACGTTGAAAGAACCAAAACAAAGTAACGACGTTACTACACTAGATTAAAAAAAAATCACATAAACAAGTAAAATCATGCACCTGCTAGATCAGATTGTATGCTTCCGCCCTTCACGTCAGATCGAGTAAAAAATGCACCTTGTCTCCCCACGCAAGCACAGGGCGTGACTGTTCATAATTCAAGTTGATTTAAAGCAAGGGGGTATAGTATAATAATTGAGTAGATTATGACTTGAAGAAAAGTAAGTACTAGTAAGTTTCCGGAGGGTATATTGAGTATATTTTGTACGATCAGATCACGCGGAAAACTATCCAGTATTGGAGTAAACTAGAGATGGGTCGTACTTGCTTTTTCGCATACCATATAGCCATTATTTTATCTAAAATCTGATTACCAACTATTGTCTGCTACTATCTAATAATTATGTAACCCGCTTATACCTCATCCCTCGGTGACCATCTATTCGAGGGGGGTAAATTGAAAAACAGCGCTGCATGCAATGCATGCAGCAAATGCTGAATTTACTCCCTTTGCCTTTTTATTATTATTTTTTTATGTATCCTGCTCTTTTTCTAATATTTGTTCTTTTTAAAAGCAATAAATGTTTTTTTTTATTTTTTTATTTATTTTTTTATAAAGATAGATAGATAAAACTTTATTGTCAGCGCTAGGAAAGAATACGAGAGATTGACACAATTACAAGGCAATACATCGGGCGGTCTCGCTAACAGCGATCTCTACCATGCACCCTTTGGATGGACTGGACGAAAAAGATTAGTAGTTATGAAACCATTTTGACACATGCCCACATTTTGCAGCGGTTTATTCCATCGTGAGGTTACAAGCCCATCGCCGCTTATAAGAATACTTACTGGTGTTTCATCACCGTTTAAAGCATGTGTTAATGCACACTTTCAAACAGAAAAACTCGTTGGTGCACGACTTGGTTCTAACCCACGACCTTCGGATCGAAAGTCGGGGTACCTACCACGAGGCCATTACGGCTTAACACATAGGTCGCAGTCGTTTTTTATTGGTAATCGCAGGCTGCTGGTTATGTACAGTATACAAGGGCCTGATGTCATACAAAACATTGAATATACAACGTCCCCAAATGTATTCATGCGATAAGGATTACGTGACTCGACGGCGAGCAAGGATATTCATTAAATAATTTAAGGGTGGTTGAGCCCGTCGATTTGATCTATTTTATGGGGTTCTGACAATAAGAAACATCAGAACGAGGATCATTGAGGAAATGGAAGAGAAAATACTAAAAGCTGAATATTTGCAGGCCCTCTGTCCGCTCCGCTGTCTAGAATAATAACACCAACAGTCACATACATAGTCCTGACCCCACACTAGGATTCCGTGTGTCGTGGGTATCAGAAACGACGAGTACCAATGTATACAACACCCAGACCAGGAATATATGCAGATCATGCAGCAGCGGGAATCGATGGCGTCTCAGACGGCTCGCGCCATCTTGGTCGTCAATGTTTTAATAGTACATATCTACTTCTTTCAGACGAATAATACATATACAAGGGCTCGAAGGGAGAAGGCCATCTACTTTCCAGCCTCCTAGCCTAGCCAATTGGAATCCCAGCAATCTATAGAAATACTTGAGGATTCATAACATTATTTAGTACTACGTAATAACACTTGCTCATTCGTTTGTGTTATAAAAATTGGTTAAGAGCGTGTCGGACTACGCACAGTGAAGACTTCTGAAGTCGATCAGCTTAGTTATGTATATCTCCTTTAACGACATGACACGCCATTTATTTGTGATTGCATGGAACAAATTTAGTATAGGGGTTTTTGTTAATCTTTTACAAACCCGATTTCTTCTCGTAAACTACACTCGAGAGCATAGAAATCGCACATAGCGGAATTTTCCAACATTTTAATTTCGACGCTTATTTTTTTTTAAATTAATGTGATGTTGCAAAAATAACTTAAATTAAATTGAAGTACACACTGTTAGCTTCCTAAAAACACAAAATGTCTAGCCTTGACCTTCGAAATCATAACAGTGGCAACTAAACAATAGAATGGCCTAAATTAGCTCGTTTCAAGTAGCGCTGTTTGTGGGACTTTGAGCAGGTATAAAAGGTTAAAAAAACAATAAATTTGTGAATGTATCGATTTATTAATACGAGGTATTGCCTCCTCTAGCCTGAATAACAGCTTCCATTCGCTGTTTCATTGAAGAAATCAATTTTTTTACGAAATCCTGCGGTATGCTGTCCCATTCTTCCTTGATCGCGGTTTGGAGCTCTCTGAGACTCGTAGGCGCTGCGTTTCTAGCTCTTACTCGTTTCTTTAGTTCGTCCCATAAGTGCTCAATGGGATTGAGATCTGGGCTTTGAGCAGGCCACGCCATAACGAGTAGTTCAACCTCCTCCAAGTACTGGCGTACTATAGCAGCGGTGTGTGGTCTAGCGTTATCCTGCATAAAAACGAAGTTTTCGCCGATAAATCCAGAAAAGGGCACAACATGTTCTTCCAGGATCTCCTCAACGTAACGTTGGGAAGTCAATCCACCCGATCGACGGTCGGTATCGGGCCCTGTGATGAAGACAAGTTCGGTTTTCGCTTCCAGAGAAATGCCTCCCCAGAACATACACGAACCACCGCCGTATGCGACCCGTTCGGAGATGCAACATTGAGCAAAACGCTCACCAGATCTTCGGTAGACTCTACCTCGTCCGTCGTTACCATGAAGGCACATCCTGCACTCGTCGGAGAAGAGGACTGCCTGCCATTGATCCATAGTCCAATTAACGTGATTTCGAGCAAACTGAAGGCGTGCTTGTCTGTGCGCTGGGGTCAATTTTGGGCCAGTTGCTGGTCTGTGCGCTGTCAGACCTCCTTCGGCTAGTCTTCTTCTAACGGTCCACCGACTGACTTCCACTTCTCTAACTTCCTGGAGCTGCTGTCCGAGTTGAACTGCATTCAACCGGCGATTTCGTAGTGATGTATTCACAAGGAAACGGTCATCGCGCTGTGTTGTCGCACGTTTTCGGCCTGTTCCTGGTCGCCTGGTATAACCACCAGTTTGCTGATATCGCTGGTATACACGTCGAACAGCATATCTGCTCAAATTTAATTGACGAGCCACTTGACTTTGGTTCTGTCCAGCTTCGATAAGTGCAACCACTTGAGACGCTGCTTCTGGTGTGGTATCCATTTTCTTGTTTAGAGAGATGACGTATTCGTTAAAGGACCTTTCTGCCTGGGAGTTGGTATGCAAATGATGTAATTTCAATCATCCCTTATCGTTTTATACCTGCTTAAAGTCCCACAAACCGAGCTACCTGAAACGAGCTAATTTAGGCCATTCTATTGTTTAGTTGCCACTGTTATGATTTCGAAGGTCAAGGCTAGACATTTTGTGTTTTTAGGAAGCTAACAGTGTGTACTTCAATTTAATTTAAGTTATATTTGCAACATCACATTAATTTAAAAAAAAATAAGGGTCGAAATTAAAATGTAGCAAAATTCCGCTATGTGCGATTTCTATGCTCTCGAGTGTAGTAAAGCCTGCTTAGCTGCGATATTTTTCCTTGTTATTTCAGTAGTATTTGCTACCATTAAAATTACCTTTCAGGTATTTCCAAATAGCGGTTTAGCGGTTTGACCCGTAGGAGGTGGGGACACTTGATTCTAATAAAAATATTCTTCAGCATATTCTTATTCTTCAGCACGATAGCACTAATAGTCCGCGAGTATACAGGCTGACAAAATCGGACAGACTTAGACGGACGGACAAGGGTTCCTATTCGGACTTCGGAACCCCAAAAACCAATTACTATCACAGTTAACATAGCTGTACAGTAATTGCCTTCCGCCTCAATAACAACCGATCGCATTCGTGAATGCGTTCTTGATGAAATTACTAGATATAGCATATCATTGTATGAAGCATTTATGAAGACACGAGTTTATGCAAATGTTCTAATACTGGTCGATTCAGCGGAAGGCGGCGAACGGACCGTATCTCCGGTAGTCGCTGGCATAAAATGCACCACCTACTCAGTATTCACAGTAGTTTGACTGATTGAAGTGATGTGAGTATTGACGGAATTACCACCTTTGAACTGATCCATTAATCTTGACCTTGGTTGAGTTAGTAGTACATTCCGAGCAAAGAACAAATCTCTATGGAATTTAGGCTCCTAGCGATGCGTAAGTCTTTTTAAAACTTGAAAGTTTAGCCCAGTAGGTTTTTTTGATTTTTTTAATACAACTGATTTGGCAAACAAGCAGACGTCCCACCTGTTGGTAAGCGGTTACCGTAGTCTATGAGCGCTTGCAATACCAGAGACATCACGCACGCGTTGCCGACCCCGAACTCCCTCCCCCCCTAAAGAGCTCTGGCAACCTTACTCATCGCAGGAACACACTATTTGAAACAAATAATGTTAGGTTCCACTTACAGGTGTTGGTAGTATTGTACGAAAGAAGCCTCTAAGAGGCGCACTTTAATCCATTCACTACACTGATTCTTTTACAGACAGTCTCAGGCCCTTTTCAGGGCCATCATACCTGGTCTCCTTTCTTATAGAGGATGACCAAGAATGAATCAGTGACACGACAAGCAAGAAGTATTGCGGGTTCCTCACACTTTCAGAGTAATCAGCATAAATGCGCCTACCAAACTGATACCGAAATAAGGGGAATTTCCTCTAGGTTCCTCAAACTCGTGGGCGACAGTGAAACAATGCATGAGTCATACCTACTAATTTAAGGTGTATCGTTCATTACCACCGTAGCGTACCCAGCTTTATGACTTCATAGTGTTATGAGATGAAGTAGAGCTTCTGTCCTTCATTATGTGGTATGTAACAGGGTGCTGGGTTCTACAATCACGGAATACCAACTAGAATGACGTCAGCCGAGAAGTCGGTACGTTTAATTATACGAATTGTACGCTACGATGACTGGCTCTCGTGTTTTTGTAAGCATTTCATTGTTGGAATGTTTTTCTGGTGTTTTAACGATTACTTGATAGCATCATGTTTCTTAAATAAGAACTTGGCGATAACAATAAAATTGCTGACCAGAAGTTGGTTTATAGTTTCTGCGAAGCTATGCGGTGTTTGTAGGAGTATGTGCTTAACACAACAAATCTTATTATTGTAATCAACTAGTAGGCTCACACACACAGAGGTAGTCAACCTCTGACTACTCAACATCTGGGATCTTTAGTAGCTAACCTAGAGATCTGAAAGAATGTCTACCATGCTAGGCAGTACCATTTAATTTTCTAGGGCCAAGTCCCCAAAATATAAGTTACATATATAACAACTAACTAATTTTAGGGGTTTTCTTCCTAAGCTATGCTGTCCCTCTTCTGCGCAAAGGCCTCTCCCTTTTCCTTCCACCTATCCCGGTTCACTGCCAAATCCTACCAATCATTGCGAAAGACTTCCAAATCATCCCGTCACCGCTTCTTTGGTTTGGTTCTGCGGTATCCACTCCGTTGTAATACGTTTGTTTATCTTAAGATAGTTATTAGCTCTTTAATAGCATTATTTTAATAAGTTGCACAAAGAAACGCTAGTGATGCCGTGAGTGTAATAAGAGAAATGCGATTCGGCGTTTATCACGATGTTCCATTCGCGAAAGCGCCTGTTTCACTTTCATGCCTCAGCGGCTAAATAGAGCTACTTTAATATAGAATTCTCTCACCGGTCACTGGTTCTTCCACAATCATTCACAAGGCTTTTTTAAAGTGACAAAGAAATGTGTTGGTGGAGGATGGAGAGGATCAGCTGGACGGAGAAATTTACTGAAAAGGAAGTACTAAAACAAGTAGAGAGTAAATAATTTGATTAAGACCATAAAAAAAGAAGAGGAAATATTATTGGATATGTTATAAATGACAGCTCATAAAGAAAATAATTGAAGGAAAGGTAGAAGGAAAACGTGGAAGAGGATGACCAAGAATAAATAACATGACCAGATAAAAAGAATATTGACTTCATGTCGTATAAAAGGTGAAGGAGCTCGCATTGGAAAGATCAGAATGGAGGAAATTGCATCATTACATCGACAAGAGATCTTAAATTTAATAACAATTAAGAAATAGCGAAAGTTTTATGTCGGTCTTACCTGAACTAGACGTTACGCAATAATAAAATTCGTTCAACCTGGATTTATCATTGATCAACATTATCTTCTATCGAAAATGATTACAATACTAGCTGGCCCGCTTGCAGCATCGTCTGCGTGTTCAATTATGTTCTTACCTTGACTCTGGTCACTTCGTACACTTGAAATCTAGTTTTTTCGACCCCGTGCTACGTGTGTACGGAAGCCATCGGGCGCGAGCCCTAAACGCACTTGACCGTCTTTGAACTTCGAAATCGGTTGAGCCGTTACGGCGTGATTGAACAACAAACATCTTCACAAACTTTCGCATTTATATTATTAGTAGGAATGAGTAGGATAGCATTTCAGCGCGATCTTAGAACTTCCATCCGGTTCACGTTCCCACGTGTCGATCGATAAATTACCAGCAGAGCTGTAAAATTAAATTTGTCGGCACATCTGCCTAGAGTGCTGGCTCGGGGGTCGACGGCCTTGTATGCTTACCGAATTGGTCGTGAAATGTAGAGTACCTACGAGTTAGCAACTGATTATACTCGGAGGAGGTATTCAAATAAGGTGGCCTAGCGGTCGAGTGCCCGTATCTTAGCCTTTTTCCGCCTGAGACAGGTTTTCCTAGTTCAGGCAGGCGTTTGTTTTTACCTTTAATTAGATATTAATACTCAATGTTGTTCGTAGCACTAACGTAATGAATAAAGTATTATTATTATTTTTATTATTTATCTTGCTTTTGTTGACTTATTACGACCATCCTCTATCGTTCTCGTAAAATCCAGGCCATGCAAAGGTTGTCTGGAAGAGATCACTCTTAGTGATATGAACGTCCGTTGTATTCCACTATTAGATAGTTATTATTGTATTGATTTAATTATGACGTCCAACCAAATGAGAGAACGTGTCACAAACGAATGGATTTTGTGTGTTATATGCAATTTTCAAGTTTCAAAGTTTATTTGTCGTAACAAAATGTGAAAGGAACAAAATATATAAATAAATATTCCGGACATATCACACACGTTCAACTGATCCCAAACTAGGCATAGCCTGTACTATGGGTACCAGAGACTTATATTAGGGTAGACCTTGGAATATCCTGTGTTGTTAGTCTCTTTCGCCGAGTAGTGATGCCATCACAAGCAATGCCTTCTCCATTCATTTGCTTTCCTCACTCGCTGTTAGTGGCCGGTTTTTGTACTAAGATTTAATTGAACCACTCTCAGTGAGGCCCAGTGTGTTTGATGGGTGTAAGAGCCATTGGTCACTTAGTTAAATCTATTGAAAGGCTGGCTGTTGGACGTGGTTTTCTTACGGAAGTACTTGACTAACAGAAAAAAGTTCAAAAGCCACGGCCAATTCAAAGCTCAAGTTACTTTACTAAAAATAAATATTGTCTTTGAGAAGAATTATGGTACCTTTTCGGAAATACGATAAAAATGGAACGATAAGTTTATCTTGGCGTTTACAGAAAGGAAGAGGGTGCATTATGAATGAATGGCTGCCATAAATTACCAGAAACTCGGCCTCTCGATTCATAATTTATTGTATGTTTGTTTGTAAACTTTTGATCTGAATCGGTCTTTGATCGCAGGAAGCGCCACCACCTATTTGCCTTTTACAACACCTTTAACGTGCAAAGCATTGGTAACCTTATTAATTGTAGAATAGGGCGCTTAATACCTTGTATCTGACAAAGGCTACCGGAGGTGTTGAGGACCGTATCCAGTTGCGGTAAGGTGCATTTTCATCGCAAAATGTTTGATTCATGCTTGCTCAGTAATGACTTGAATCTGGCTCGGTGTGAAGAAACACTATCTGAAATTGCTTTCTTGAATGAAATGCGTTGAATGTTTTATGTCTACAAGGTGATTCATAATATGTGTACCATACAGATTGGGGTGGAGATTATTCTATCAACAAAAAGAAAGAATACTAGAGAAGAAAACATTATTTTCATCATCTTTATAATAATAAAATAATGATAACAATGAAAAATGACAAATTCCAAGTATACTATCCCGAAAGAGCTTATTCTACACCCCATTAATAGTAATAAACTTTATTACAAATTGGGTGTAGAATAAGCTCATATTATGAATCACCTTGTATAGCGTTACAGTCCCTTGTTACAGTCTGCTTATCGCTCGATAATCTTGCTACCCTCGGTTGGCAAACGAAGCTTTGGGATTATTTTTCTTTCATGTAAGCCCCACTTCATGTATTTATTTTTGTTTCATGTCCGTTCAAATCTTTCCAATATTTGTTAACTCTTGGTCCTTTTCCTGCATTGCCCAATTACTAATGTTCGCTATAAAGTTTTCTACCATTGTGAAATACCTTGAATCGTTTAGCCGGCTGTTGCAACTAACTAGGCAATTAGTATTGCACGTTGTTGTGATGTTTTATTCATGCTTGTTTGTTGAACAGCTCTAAATGATGTGGTTTTGAACCAACTGCAGTCATATTATTATTGGACCTTTGATCCCCGCTTTTTCGGGGTGCTTCCACAACATTTTTAAACGTTTAAACAACAATCAACGTTGCATACGATAAGTATGTTCCTAGTCGTGCTAATTCAAGGCTTCAGTTTGTCTGTAGCGTTATTGTTTGTGTCGTGCTGAGGCTCACCATTTGTATCTTTTTCGCGTTTTTATAAGCTTTTATTTAATACCTGATTATTTTTCTTTGAGCCTGAACTTGTTCTATCGGCGCCACACTGAAGCTCTACATTCCATTTTGCGAAAAAGGATCATCTTCAAAATTATAGGCAGCAAGTCGTGTTTGTTGCCTGATTCTTCTAGGTTTAGTCGAACAGGCTTCACCTAGTATCGAAGACGTTTCAAAGTGCTCCTAGTGATTTAATTGAAATAATTCCTATTGAATTTGACTTTGTTCACTTTGTTTAATGCTTCACTAATTCCGTACTTCCTTCCAGTTTTATTGCTCGCGCTTTTACTCTTATATTTTCTCTACCGTTGGCTTACCACATCTCTGCACTTAGCGAATCGCTTCACGGCACTTTCTACCACTCGGTCCTGAATGGTTTTCAATCGTCACTGTAGGTAATATTTTTCAGCGTTCCTTTGAGTAGAGCTTTTTTTCAAGTTATTTATGTATGATTGATCAAGCGAGCGAAGATCTCTTTTAAACAACTTGGCCAAATCGGCATTGTATGTTTGTACCTATGTTTATTTGTTAGAGAGCATTACTTTCGAACCGTCAATACGATCTGCATGGGATTTAGTAGGTCAATAGTTTGTACTATCGAGATTTACTGGTAATAATTTAACTATTATTAAATGGTCTAAGGGGTTGCTAAGATAGGGGTCCAAAGGGGTTTAAAAAAAAAAAGAGTTGTTTCATCAACTTTTACCAGCAGACATCGCGAGTTTACAGTTCGGGGCGAACCACTAGTAACGTTGCCAAATGAGTGAATCACTTTACTTCTGTGACTTTCGTTCAAAACACGCAAGCCAAAATGCGCTTTCAAATACTGTTTTTGAAACAGCTCTCGCTCCTGAATGGATCTCCGCACAGAATACGTTATACCTGTCGCAGTGTTCCATCGAATGAGCTCCTTTGTCCAGGATTAAAGAACCCGCTGTCGGCTCCTAGTGACCTTCCACTTCTATCCGAAGAAAATGGGGCCCTTGGGTTTAACAACGGTTCGGGTTTCAGTTCCATCGGGAATATTAACAGGAAGTGGGTAACGATTACGTATTATTTTGCCAGCTTTTGATATTGGCAGACGGCTACGGAAACGCTTTGGTTTGGAAGTGATTTAATTTTCACGCCTAGTCATCGGCTTTCAGGTTAACGACACCTGAATTTGTTATCAATTGATATTGGTTATAATTCACGTTACTAACCGAATTATTCTTTTCAATATTGATCTTGGAATTCGTAAAAAATATTTTAAGGAGCTTACATCTATAACACACAAATAAATCACACCCAACAGTCACATACTTAGTCGTGACCCCACACTAGGATTCCCTGTGCCATCAGAAACTACGATTACCATGGTACAACAACTCAGACCAGGAACAGATATTTGCAGATCATGCAAATATTTGTCCTGCAGAGAACACGCACCCTGTCCCCGTCTGAGACGCTTGCGTTACGAGTCGTCAATCTATCCCTTAAGATAGTCCTAATAATGTTAACAAGATCTCAAGTAAGGCCTTAATCCATTCTACATGATTTATACAGCGTCAGGTGGAACTTTTACTCACAGGAGGCTGTAGTGCCTGGGACATATTTAGATGGAGCAGGCTTGCCCAGCACATATACCATCTCAGCCTAGTCGGGCTTATCCACACAACCTTTCCTTCGCCGTTCTGAGCACGTGTTATTGGGCACATAACTTTTTCGAATAGAAATTCCACGACCAGGAACCTCCCACTAGCCCAAAACTGCTCTGGTAGTGCTGACAAAAGCGTTTAGACAAGATTAAACAAGCACTATCTGATATCAAAACTTTATTTGGCAAACATTACCAAACAATCGTGATGTAATATTTCATTGCCTTAAATATTAGCGAAGAACATGTGTTCAAAAATTAAATACATCAGTATCGTCAACACACCATCTGCGGTCCTTGATTGTGTGCTCGCTCAATATTTGTATTGTGAAGTAAATGTTGTTAATCTTGAGTGCACTCGATATTATTCGAGTGTTCATTAGTAAAACGCTAGTAAAATCGCTCAAATATCACAGCAAATCGCTTTACTGTTGTTTAAGTGAAACGTAGTAGGACTGCACTGTAATATCAACGTTATTAGCAGTCTATAAGTTACAAATTGTGTTAGTTAACTCCTGATTGCGATGCGTGCGCGTTCACCACCCTCAGTATCGGGAGCTATGTTTACATCCTATATTTGTTTTCCATTTAAAATGGCATCTTCAACTTTAACTTCAGCCTGAAGCGATACGGGTGAAAGTGCACCTCAGCACAAGCTCATCAATATTTCAATTGCCTTACTTCCGTGTTTCTGGCGGAAGCGGACTGTCCTGGCGCCCGGCTGCTCTATAGCCATAGATTAATGGAATACTGATTTATTTATTATTTGTATAGGTGCATACGACCTGCCATGTGTGTAATGCTAACTACTGCAAATTGTGGGCATGTAATGTCTTAATTGTGCATCTGAATAACAACCGCATATAATTTCAAGTATCTGTGCACCTAGAGATCTGAGAGTTTTTCTAATCTCTCTTCTTCCTTCAACTGTACTTAGGGACTATAGTTAGACTCGTTACTTTCTTTTTATGGCTGAAGGGATTAAGGGGCCATTTTTTCAAAGAAATGCACTGGATGGCTACGATCTGTTTGTTGTCCAGATAATTGTGTTATGTCGGACGTAAGATTTTCGCCCACCAGAACGATGAACCATTCTACAATTGGTAGGAATTATGTCATTTCTGTTTGCACTATACACTATTGCCTGACGCCATCTTCAAATTTAATTCCTAGAATTGAATAAACGCCTACAACTAAAATAGCCTCTATACATTCGTTTGAATCTCATCAAGACGTGTCTAACAAAGCATGATATCAGCTCCTATGACCGTGGCGATACCTATTATTAATTGTGAACAATTGTGCACACTTACTGCATATCAGGGGAGCCTATTAACTAGTGTGACTGATGTATTGCCGAACTTTTTAAATTAGTTTTTGGTCTTTCTATCATCGTGCATCATTTAATTACTACGTACTAGAAATTCGACATCGAAATGACTACCTAAAACAGCTGAATAATTGAGTTTGAACTGATTTGATACCATAAGCTGATTTTCTCATGTCAATGAAAAATGTAGAACTTTCAATAGGCGTAAATTAAACTTTATTGCTAATTGAGTTTAGAATAAGCCCCTTTCGGGATAGCATACATAATACGAAACACCTTGTATAGCTCGCGTCATATAGGACGGTCACAAAAATGTGCTCAAACATTTTATTGCGTGAAGCTTGATGTGCTAAAATGAAATTCCATCGTGGAAGGGTGTGTGAGGGTGGCTGGGGGATGCTATCAAAATTCTCATTTTCCACTTTGATATCGCGCCAATTTTCAGTCTAATATCTATAGTTCGGAATCCAATGGGCTTTGGCTACGTCATTGTTTGTAAAACTGATTAAAGTGAGCTTATTAAATCAATACGTTCTTAGAATCGTTAAAAACGTTGACGAAAAAGCTGAAGAGAATGATCAAATTGTGAAAGGGCAAGGGTTTTGGAATGCTGGCCTACTGGCTGTTTGACAAATCCAATGAGCTCAGTGGAAGAAGCAAGTCATTTGAACTAATAATTTATTGACTTCGGCTCTATTATTATGAAAACCATCTCTAGCTCCTGTACTACAACGATACTGTCAGTAGCCGACTTTTTATTGTCGTAATTCTCTGGAAATGAAATGTTTGATGATACACTCACCGGCAGATAATTTGGCCCAAACGCTCATATTGAATACGACAAAAAATAGTTTAGGTAGAATAGAAAGGTTTTAGTCTAATTTTTTACAGAATGTGAGGATAAGGAAGGTTTGTCTTAGATTGAGGTTTTGGTTGTGAATGACCAGTCAATATCTTCAGCAAAAGCTACTAGAACTATCGAGATCAATCTAAACCTAAAAACACACATTTAAAGTTTTCCAAATCGCAAGCTATTTTCGTAGGCTATGATTTATTTGATTCTGTCCGTTCTAATTTTTGATTTCTATTGGTTCCAGGACGAGGAGTCCCTGGAGTCTACGAGGCCCGTTCCAAACATAACCCACCACAGCATCATGTACGCGCCAAAGTGCTTGGTCATCGTTTCGAGGCAAGACTACATCGATACCTTCAGAGTAAGTGTTTATAACCAGTTTTTTTTCCGGCACAGAGACGTGGGCCTCATACGAAAAAAGCTCAAGGTCGCTCAAGGTCTTTGCTTGGTGCTTGTAGATCGAATCAAAATGTGGAGATCCGGAGACGAACTGAAGTGATCGACATAGCCCAGAGTATTAGCAAGTTGAAGTGGCAGTGGGCGGGGCACATAGCTCGGAGAACCGACGGCTGTTGGGGCAGAAACTTAATTATACAGCTTAGTTTTAGTTTAAGAGCTTTTTTAGTTTTAGCTTTGATAGAATAAGCCCTTTTTGAGATGGTATACATATTATTGTAAATCACCACATAATATAGTTTTTGCTCTCATTCCTCCCAGTTCGTTATTGTGTTGACCAATCAATTGCATCTTCAACTTTTGCCTTTCAGAATTGCCTAGGCATCATCTACACAGTATGGGTAGAGAACCTCGGGGTGCCTCTCGAGACGCTGGTGGGTAACCTGGTGGGCGGTGTGCTGGTCCCGCCAGCGGGCGGCCCCATGGTGAGGTTCAGCATCGGCGCCGGCGACCGGCAGGCGCTGCAGCCGCCGGCCGCGCCACCCCTACCACTTACGCACACATCTGTGCACATGCTGCTGCGGCTGCTGGGTGAGTGTCTACACAGAAAACCTACAGATTACAAGAAGAGAGAGTCAAAAAAAAGTCAAAAGGCATTTATTTCAATAAAATCACTAGGATCACTTTGAAACGTCTTAGAAACTAGGTGAAGCTATGCCTGTTCCTCGCGACCAAGCCTAGAAGAATCAGGCAACAAACACGGCTTGGAGCCTATCATTTTTTTCGATGATCCTTTTTCACAAAATGGAGAGACTGAGTATAGACATTTGCCGGCGAACGAAGTTCATTGTGACGCGTAAGCATGAATAGCGAAGCCCACACCATTAGTCCTTGGTGTAAATGTTGCTAAGCCAAAAAAACCTTTTTGAAATAATGTAGTATGTATGTTGAAATAAAGACGGCCAAGTGCGAGTAGGGCTCGCACCCTGAGGCTTCCGTGCAAACGTAACACGGAGTTAAAAAAGCAAGATCTCAAGTGTATGAAGTGACATGACATGAGTCAAGGTAGGAACAAACTTGAAGTGAAGACGCGGACGGAGATGCAGGCATCTATAAAGAAACGGATGTGGCCCACCTTATTGTAAGCGGCATTGTTGCTTGGCGGCAGAATTTATACATGGACGGACTCTGCTCAAACAGCCGTGGTCGTTCTTGCCTGCAAGAAATTGTTTTCTCTCTAACTTAACTTAATCTTTTCTTAACTTCCAGGCATCCACAACTCAGTGACCCTGTGGTGCGCTGTCATGAGCGAGCACAAAGTCCTTCTGGTGTCGCTGGCCGCGGCGCGACTCGCGGCCGCGTGTCGCGCGCTCGCCGCACTCATGTTCCCATTCCGATACGCACACGTTTACATACCACTGCTGCCGTCGGGGCTCGTTGAAGTCTTGGCGACACCCACGCCGTTCCTGATTGGCGTACATTCCAGTTTGAAGGAGGAGGTTTCTGAGCTGGTAAGGGATTTCATAGCCCAGATTATTAGTAAGTAGGGTTTTTTCAGTGCTTTAAAAAGCTTCATGTTTATAGGATAGGGAGATAGGCTCTATCTCATAGCTCATCAAAAAATCGTGAGGAAATTCAGTCAGATACGCACGTATTGATTATGTATTTCCTGTGGATACGTCTGATTAGGTCGAGAGCTTTGTATTGGAAGGCAGGTGCTGGGCCATCCTTAAAAAACTCGTTTCATGCAGACACCACAGCTTCCCGGTAAATCAGTCTCTAAGTGGCCTCTGTGTGTCTGTAGTGCCAAATATTTTTTTTATCTATCTATCTATCTAAGTGAATCTCTATGGTATATTCTACGATTGCGACCAGTTGTGATGATTGTTTACAGCTTGATGTCATCGTAGCTGATCTAGACGTCGGTTCACTCCACATACCAGCCGGTGTGAACATCCCCCGGCCGGAAGGCAAACTCCTGGCTTCCCTCCAGGAGGCGCTGGCTCTAGTTCTGCAACCGGAGCTTCGGTCCGCAGACTCGGCCTTCGCCCCACCACCGCCGTCGGCCTCCCCTCCGCATATGCTGGACAAGGAGATCAGAGCCGTGTTTATACGGACGCTGGCAAAGTTGCTCCAGGGTTACAGGTAATAGTGATTGAGTATAATTTTTACAACGATACCTGTTGCTACTTCAGAGGCATGATATAGTTTTAAATAAGTGTTTAAAATATGGAACAATGAGTGATAGGAAGATCAAAAACTTGATAAAACAACATGAGATATAGTATTGTGTGCTACAGCAACATATCAGAGGCTTCTTTCATGCACAGAACTTGCTAAATAGTTTCGTTGTTTTTCAGACACTGCCTGACCATCATCCGCATACACCCAGCACCAGTGCTGACCTTCCACAAGATGGGGTTCCTGGGGCTCCGCGGGCTGTCGCAGTGTCAGTTCACGGTGCGGTTGCTGGACTCCATGTTCTTCAACGGCCTGGTGGCGGAGCGCGGCCCACCGTGGCGCGCCACCGATATATGGGATGAGCTGGTGCAGTATGTATCATTCCTATCAGCAGCGGCTAGTATAGTGGGTACATCATTGTCATTAGCCGGTAGAAGGACATGGGCCTGCCCCAAAGAGTTCAATGACGAACGATCTTGAGCCTTCTCCATCCACTGTCTTCCTGCAATTTTCACATTGTTATTGTTTTTTTTAATATTTAGTTTTTTCCCCCGCTAATAGGTACTTTTTGGGTACATGTACCCTTTGATAGAAAAAGTCCCTTTCGGGATAGGACACAAGTTATGGAACATGTTGTTAATTCAATATCGAAAGTGTGTAAAGATGTTTTTTTACTTCATCACTCTATAACCACCTATCGGATTGGAATGAAATTTGGCATGTGTGTAGTTAATAACTAGGCTACTTTTTATCCTGTTACGAGCGAAGCTGCGGGCGGAATCTAGTAACAATATAATATTTCTTATTTTTTTTTTGAAATGTTTCAGAAACCTACCCGAGCAGTTGCGGCTAGAATCAATAAACCCCGAAGTGGAACTCAATCACATACAGGAACTGGCGATGCAGTTGCATCTGAACGAGAATCCTAACCCACAGGTACTCGTCTCGCAGGTACTAGTTCACGGTTTATAGTTGTGTGTGCGGCTTGGGCAGCTTCCATGTATTGACCATTTCTTTCCTGTGGATAAGGCTCAGGTGCCGGGCAAGCCTACTCCATCCAAACATGTCCCAGGAACTACAGCATCCTGCTTGTGAGTTATTAAATCCACCTGACGTTGTGTAAAACGTCTACAAGGTGATTCGTAACGTTTATACCGTCCCAGAAGGGGTTTTCTATCATCAGAAAGAAAGAATATACAAGTGGAAAAAATATCAAAATAGACAAATATAGTTTATTTTAGATTTTTTCCGGAACTTTTTCTAATAAGTTGTTTGGTGTTTTATCATCTTTATGGAGTAATTATTAAACGTACGAAAAGTAGGTCATCAAGACCTAAAACAGCTTATAATTGAGTTTGAACTTTGACCCCAAAACAGCAGATTTTTACATAGAGTTTTTCAATAAAAAATGTCGAAGACTTTCGTTATGCATATATGTTATGAAACACCTAGTATAATAAGGCCTTACTAACTTATTTGCTGTTCAGTTGTGTGTGTGCTTATAAATGAGAAGACTCCTGGGCACGGAAGAGGTAACTAATAAAATCATTCAATTACTAGCGCTTATATCAGACTTATTGACGAGAGAGTTTCTCGAACGTTTCGAGATCGAATCAAACGCAAAGTCAAAAGGTGTCCAGAACCGACGCAGTGTTGGGAGGCCCCACACCCGACTGAAGACATTGCGGGAAGTCGGTAGAAGGAAAAAGATCAAGACCGTTCGTCATGGAACTCAAACATCTGGCTGGTGGAGGCCTATGTCTAGCAGGCTGGCCTACAGGCTGATGATAATGATACATATAACTTCTGATTTTAATTCCCATTATTTGCATACCTAAATTGTGAAAGAGTAAAAGAAAAAATTGTTTTATCTTAACCGAATGTGAATAAAACTGATAGCAGGAAACGGATAATACAATGTTAGTTATCTTTCAGCCATTTCAGCAGCGAATACTGCGGCCCCCTGAAGGTGCTTCCTCGCGGATCCACCAGCCCCCTCTGCCGTCGCTGGACGCCGCGAGGGTCGCCGAGCTCATCGCTGAAGTCACAGCCAGGAGTGCCAATAACCCCAAGTATGTACAATCCTACTAATATTATAAACTACCTTCCGCTCGTAGCTTCGCTCGCGGTGGTACCCATGAAGATTAAGTAGCCTATATGCTATTCCAGACTATAATCTCTGTGCCAAATTTCATCGGGATTTTAATAAAAAGTGTGGGTGGCCAGTTTCGCCTAGAAATCTAATCCCTTTTGGAGACTAAGAATTCAATGTTCACTATGTTTACAGATTAACAGCGTTAAGACCGCCCCAGCCGAGGATAATCCCGCCCGCGGCGCCACCTACCGGCGCGGCTGAGTACGAACAACTTCTACTCACCAACTCGGCCAGAAGATTGGAGGTAAGATTCTACGTTTCCGTAACGATACTTCAGCCAAATTTGGTGTGATATGTTTGTAAACAAACCGCTCATGCATTACTGAAAATCATAACCTATCTAGCTTGGTATTGGTAAAAAAATCGGAGAAAAAAATATATAAATTTTGTTTCTTTTCCTGCTCATTTCACACTCTTTCTGTTATGCCGTGGTGGCCCCGGCTGAAGAATAGGCCACTCTATATCTCCTACCCGTGGATGTCGTAAGAGGCGACTAAAGGAAAAAAGCTAGGGGATGAGCAGCAGCTTCCCCTATTTTCACAATGATAGCTCTAACTGCGCTCGCCAACCCACGTGCCCAGCGTTGTGAGTATGGGCTAATTCCTCCGGAAATCTGTGGGGGAGGCCGATGCTCAGCAGTGGACTTCAAACGGCTGGAATGATAATTCTGTCTTTTGTGCAGTATTTGAAATTATTCCTACTTTGTAATTATAACTCTCATGACTAAGAAAACTTTGTGACTAACATAATATGGACCTAAATTGTTTTTATTTTGCTGTCTGAAATAAATGAATTTTATTTTATATATTTATTTATTATTTTGTTGATTGAATAAGCCCCTTTCGTGATAGTATACATATTATGAATCATCTTTTATACCGCACGTGAATTTTCCGCATGAAAAATCCATAGGTGCACGACTAGGGTTCGAACCCACGACCTTTGCAACTCCACCTACTCCACCAGTACACTCAACTCCACAGGTGTTACGGGCGTGCATAGCGGCAATATTCGAGTGTCGGTACGCTGACGCGCGCAAGTCCTTCCCCGCTGTACTGCGCGCGCTGCGGGCGCCCGCCGCGAGGCTCGCCCTCGTCCGCGACTTGCAACGCCGCCTGCCCACCAACAAACACCTGCTGCATCATCATCAGTTCGAGCTGCTCGTCAGGTAAGTTATTGTTTAAAATACATTAGTTTTATTTATTTTTTTATAAAAAAACACAGATGGGCTTACCGAACGATCCAAAACGCCAAAATGTTACATTAAAAAATACATAGTACATAATGAATAAATAATTAAAATAAAATTGGAATAAAAACATGGGCTCAAATAAATCAAATAAAAATAAACAAGATTTAATCAATTAAAATTCAAAAATAATCAGGCCGTCCGATAAAACCAGAAGGGCGATTGTATAGTTTTCTGTGGCAATGGTAAACAAGTATAGGGCTCACGTGGTTACTGTTGACTACTGACGCCTGCCAGAGGCATCATGCACGCGTGGACAACCGATAAATATTACAAAACTTCTTGTCTTGTGAATGGTAAAAATTACAGGCAAAAAAAAACTGAAAAGAAATATGTTTTTTCTCGCTTATATTCTTTTTTTTTATAGAATAAGCATCGTGATGGTATGCACATTATGAATCATATTCTATAACGTATCACTATCAATACATATATCCTTACGCACAGAGACTATATTTCAACAAAATTGAGCTACCATCATCATCATCATTTCAGCCGTACGACGTCCACTGCTGAACATGGCCTCCCCCACAGACAGAGCAAATTCCTTATCATGTCCCCCACATGATTTGCCCATACTCACCACGCTGGACATGCGGGTTGGTGAGCGCAGTTAGAGCTATCGTTGTTAAAATAGGACACGCTGCTGCCCATCCCCTAGCTTTTTTCCCTTAGTCGCCTCTTACGACATCCGCGGATACCTATCCGCGGATGGGCCTATCTACCTAGATATGGAGGGGCCTATTCTTCAGCCGGGGCCACCACGGCCATCTGAGCTACCATATTGTATTGTATTTTTGTCTTTATCTTGTGTTTTTGGGGACAAATAAATGCTCTTTCTTTCTTTCTTTCTATTGTAGTATATTTTTTGCTATCTAAGTAGTATAATAAGTCTATTTATCTCAATTTTCACTTTCCTGTTATACTCAGCCTAACTATACTACCTTCTTTATTCCTCACCACTCAAAGGCTAGCAGGAAAAAAATGCTGACTAGCATTAAGTTCGCCTATGTACTTGTCTTGGTCCTGTGCAATAAAACATTTTCTATCTATCTATCTATATTTTATCTTAATCTAGTTATCGTCATCTTCATCAAGCTCTATGAATTCAGCGTCTATTAAGATACACAAGACCCTCTCCTGTCCCTTAGTGATGTAGCCAGTGGTGGTGTACTCGCCCGGCATCGCTTCATCGGGCAGATTTTTGTAGTTGAACGGGTACTCTTTTATCTCCCATTCACCCTGAAATTATAAAGAAACCTGTCGAAAAGTCAAAGTCAAAATCTGTTGATCTCAATAAAATAACTGAATGAGGATCACTTTTAGTACATACATACATACATAAAATCACGCCTGTTTCCAAGAGGGGTAGGCAGATACCACGGTTTTCCACTTGCTACGATCCTGACATACCTCTTTTGCTTCATTCACTCTCATCACATTCCTCATACATGCTCGTCGGTTAAGGGTACTCATGGCCTGGCCTTTTTCCAAAACGTCACCGATTTGGTCACTAAACGTACGCCTAGGTCCCATTCACACTCGCCTTATACACCTGTTTCTCTTTCGTTCATTCTCTCTACATGACCAAACCATCTCAGCATACCCTTCTCAATCCTCATCACTACGTCTTCTTTCACCCCACAACGCTCTCTTATCACACTGTTCCTCACTCTATCTTTCAAAGTTACTCCACACATACTTAGTGGTTTGATTCATTAGTATCCACAAGATTAGGTACCCCAATCATATAGCTTTTTTTTTATTTAAATTTCATACGGAGGCAAACAGACATACGGCCCACCTGATGGTAAGCGGTTACCGTCGCCTATAGACATCTGCAACACCTGGAGCATTACTAATGCGTCGTTGCCTGCCCTGGAGAAATCTTATGTATTTTTCTTGAAGCAATTCATGTTGTAGGTTAGTGCTGTCGATTAACTTCAAGGATCTGTTGGCACGGAGATCTGATAGGATGTCTACCATTGTTGGGGATAAAATTCGTGAGCCTATTTGTAATTATTTTATTTCAATTAGTTTTACCTGTGGAATAGGACAGTCTGTATGTTCCAGACCCATGTAAGATAGTATTGAGCGGAAGTTAGTCTCCGAATAATTCTTGGCGAGAGTGCAGAAGCTCTGTGAATCTAACTGGTACTGGAGTTTGCAGCCCCCATCCAGTTTCCGGCACATTTCGATGTGGAGCTGAATTTAAAGAAACATTTTGCTAACTGATTGTCTCTAGTTCTTTCTTTAGGTCATTAGATCAGTGACCAGGTTGAGGTATGGTGGCCCTGAAAGGGGCCTATGACCGTCAGTGAAAGGATTACGTGCACACGTCTCATGTCTTCGATGCATGCTGGTTTCCTCACGATATTTTCCTTTACCGTTTGAGAGAATAGCGCACATACATTTTCCGAATGGAAAATCTATTTGTGCCCGACCGGTATTCGAACCCTCGAACTGTGGATCGGTAGGCGGGGCCACTACCACCTCTCCACCAGTGTTTAAATAAACTGACAGACACGTGCCGAGCAACTCTGTTATATCTGAAAACTAGCGACCTGCCCCGACTTCGCACGGCACGCCAGTGCCTCCCAGTCGGCATGAGTTTTCCGACATATTTGTGTTTTCTGCAAATATTTGTTCCGGATCTGGGTGTCTTCTCGTAGTTTCTGATACCCGCGACACAGGGGATCCTAGTGTGGGGTCAGGACTATGTATGTGACTGTTGGGTGTTATTTATTTATCTATATTACCCCGTGGGCTAGTTCGTTGATCTCCTCAGGTAGGTTCACCGTGGCGTGGAACCAGTCGTGGGTTCGATTCATCTTGTTCTTCTTCACCACTGCTTTGTATCTGTACTGATCCTCATTGGGGCATGGCAGCACGGTCTGCACATACCACTGCCCTTTCACCTGCAAACGTTCATTAATTCTATAAAGCCATCTCAATTAAGCTAGAGATTGGTACTACACCATCATTTTTCTAATTTACAAGTTACACTTGACTGTTGCATTGCTATTT
Organism: Anticlea derivata; assembly: GCA_947579855.1. Taxonomy (NCBI): domain Eukaryota; kingdom Metazoa; phylum Arthropoda; class Insecta; order Lepidoptera; family Geometridae; genus Anticlea; species Anticlea derivata. Next base: position 8,403,995 of record OX388276.1, on the reverse strand, counting down.
CTGTAAAAAAAAGTATAATTAATAAATTTCATACTCCCTTATTCATAGTAGAACATAAGTTATTGCCAAGAACAACAGAACGTGACACCTAAGTGTAGAATGGCCGTGGTGGCACCGGCTAAGGAATAGGCCCCTCCATATCTACCTACAGGTGGATGTCGTAAGAGGCGACTAAGGGAAAAAGTGAGGGTTTGGGCAGCAGCGCCCTTATTTCATAGAGATAGCTAACTCGCTCTCGCACGATAGCGCTCGTCAACCCGCACGCCCAGCGTGGTGAGTGAAGGCAAATCCCCCCACATGATAATTCGATCTTAAAATCTGTGGGGGAGGCAATGTACCTACAGCTGCAGTGATGACACTGCAGCCGTAGGAACATTGCCTCCCCCACAGATTGAGGTGTAGAGCCCTTTTCGGGATAGTATACATTATTATTTATTATGAATCACCTTGTATATTTGTCTCAACTTTTAAAGATCAATAAGTAAGTCTGAATTCCAAAATGAATCTGACATCTCTCATTGACAGGCCTCATATCTCAGTTGGTAGTAACTCTGCCTTCTGCGCTAGAGGTCGCGGGTTCGATTCCCGCTCTGGACAAACATTTGTGTGATGAACACAGATGTTTGTTCTGTGTCTGGGTATTCAATATTTATTTTATTTTATTTATCTATTATGTATATGTTTATCAGTCTCTGGTACCCATAGTACAGGCTATGCCTAGTTTGGAATCAGAAGGAATCATATTTTAAGTATTATTTAATTATATAAGCATTAGGTACATATTTCATCAAGTGTAGCGTGTGCTGCCCTTAGATCATTTGTTGAAGCTCACATTTGTCTTAATTTTTTTCACATTTTTATAAGCTCTTATTTATTAAGGATTATAATTAGATTACTTTTCTCTTGAGCCTCACCTAGTTCGATCGGCACCACACTGAAGCTTTAAATTCCATTTTGTGAAAAAGGATCATCGAAAAAAATGATAGGCACCAAGCCGTGTTTGTTGCCTGATTCTTCTAGGCTTGGTCGCGAGGAACAGGCATAGCTTCACCTAGTTTCTAAGTGATCCTAGTGATTTTATTGAAATAAATGCCTTTTGACTTTGACTTTGACTTGAAGACAGTGTGTGACATGTCTAAAAAAAAATCTAGACTAAAACTCTTACTTACAATTTTATCATCGTTCATGCCCCAAACGAGGATGATAGCGGCTCCTAAAATGCACAGCGTTGAAGCCCACATAGTTGTTTCAGCACTACATGCGCAATTGTTACCTTAAATAGCATATTCTAGCATGCCATGTTAAGTGCTGATCGCTATCGGGCTACATGTGCGATCAGAAAATATAATAACATTCGCCTTTTGTACATACGAGTACGTTATGTTTACAGGGTGAGTTTTTTTTCTGGGCCACCTAGGCGAAATCCTAAACCGTGAGAGTAATCGAAAAGTGATGTTAGGAGTTACGGGCTCGAATTTGAAAAAAATAAGATCTGCAAATTAAGTTGAAATATATTTTTAATCTAACAAAAAAATTTTTTTTGTTGTTTTTTTTTGCATTTCTGTGTTTTATGTTTGATAATAAATAAATAAATGTATGATAACAATGTGTCTAAAGTTGTTGGAACACCTTCAAAACTGCAAATTTATAAATTAAACAATATTTTTTTATCGAAGGTTTATTATTTCGGTCGGACTATGTGCAAGCTTACCAGAAGAACTATTCTTGTACCATCGCATTTGTCTTCAAATTAATGAAATTGTATTTTTCTTGTAATCTCCTATTTTTTCCTAATTTTTCTATGTAGTGTACATGGACCAGGTTCAGAATGAAATGGCTACTTTGTTTATTTATTATCAAACAAAGAACCCAAAAATGCAAAAATAAATAAATTCAAAAACCTAAATTTTCTGAAAAAAAAAAAAAAAAAAAAAATTTACTATTAAATGTAAAAAAAAATTTACTTACACTTAATTTTTTTTTTTTAGTGCTGATCTTATTTTTTTCAATATCGAGCCCGTAACTCCTAACAACACTTAAATAACTCTCACGGTTTCCGATTTCGCCTAAGACGCCCTGAAAAAAAAAAACTCACCCGATATATTTATAAATCCGTTTGATAGCCCTTATATGATCGATTTAGCCTTGCATGTGCAATTATTGTTGTTTTTACGGTGCCGTACTTCATTTGGAAAAAAAAACTGAACCCTTATAGTTCACATTGTTGTCCATCTGTCTCTCTGTCTGTCTGTCAAGACCCTTTTTCTCAGAAACTGCTAAAGGTATCAACTGGAAATTTATACCAACTATTAGGGTCTGTGGGCTTATGGCACCGTATAAAATCAAGTTTCTAGCTCAATGCATTAAAATATATGGCAATGGACTTCGAAATAATTTACGTATTGTTATTTTTCGTTATTGTTGGGTTTTGCGATCAAGAAATATTTTTCTTGTAGATAAATTTCAAATCCTTGTGGAATTATTATGAGACAAAGTTATATTTGCGGTCAATATCATACAATGAACTACGTGAGCATTCGCAAAATATAAGTTTGTCACTTCTTACACTTGGGTCTTTTGCTTCTCTGTAATGGTACGGAAGCTTCAGGGCGCGAGTTCTCGCACTTGACTGTCTTTATTATCTTCTAGGCTTAACTAGATTTAAGGCAAAATGATCCATGTGATTTCAGTTATCGTCATCAGTATACCTATACAAGGTGATTCATAACATGTATACCATCCCGAAAGGGGGTTATTCTATCAACAAAAAGAAATAATACTAGCGAAAAAAAAACATCAATTTTTTCATTTTTTTTCTTGAATAAATTTTCACAAAATTTCTCAAATTAGCTGTTTTTAATATTTTTATCATCTTTGGAACTTATAACTAAAGGTACAAGAGGTTCGGAATCGAGATTGCTACCTAAAACAGCTGATTCATTGATATTGACCTGATTTGATCCCAAAACGGCTGATTTTCGCATAGAGTTTTTTCAATGGAAAATGTCGAATTTCCATAAGTCGTAGAACAAACTTTATGGCCAATTGGGTGTAGAATAAGTCCCTTTCGGGATGGAATACATATTATGAATCACCTTGTATAAACTCTTTTGTTATTGACTGACTGTCTGTGGCTGACTGACTGATTGACAATCAACGCACAGCCTAAACGAGAAGTCCTAGGAGTGTGAACTTTGGAACGGAGCTTCCTGTTATGGTGTAGGGAAATACTAAGAAAGGAATTCGGCCAACTCAACCCCAAGGAGGTCGATGTTGGTATGAAAATTACATCTCGTGAACGAAGTTGCGGTTTCCACTGGTATATAAATAAATATTTAAGTTTGAAGTTAACATTTATTTCCAAAAAGTTTAAAGTCAAAATACATTCTTTGTGATCGGCTCTGATGTGTGGCCTATTCATCATCATCATCTTCCACCTTCGCAAAAGTAAGGTCGCTGATGATGCAGCCTACATTATCTCCGTCTCTGGTTAGGTAGGCTGTTGCCTGGAACTGCCCCAGCATACCCTCTTCCGGGAGCTCGGAGTAGTCGAAGATGTAGTCATCTATCTCGTGTATACCCTGAAACAAGTGATAGTGTTTTTCCGTTAGATGTCCTAATTAAACTATTGGCTGGCCCCTAACAGATCTCGCAATGTCAGGTAAAAATTGGTGCATTGATGATCGTTAGGCACAGTTAAGATAAACTTTAAAAACTACATGAAGTTTCTAACTATAACCAAGCTTACCTGAACAACTAAGTTATTGAAACTAAACCGAATGGGAGCTTGCGTTTTATTGGTTTTAAAATATTACTATTTTCGATGTATCGTTGTTTAAATATCATATGGCCTAGAATCAAAATAAAAATCGAATATTCGAATCGGTATTAACGAATTAAAATTTTCATATGACACCCATCTTAATGCATTTGTATAACTTTTTTTTAATCCCCGTTTTGGAACCATAGTAATGTAAACGACTACTCGACACAGCGCAGCGACCATCCCTGGTATCTGAGTTCATAGGACTGTGTAGCTAAGTTAAAAAAATCGTCCTCGGTGGCATGGTGGTTGACACGCAAGAGGTTAGAACTCCGCGACGGGACCAATGAATGATTTGCAAATATTTGTTGCGGATTTGATTGTTATGCTACATGGTACTCGTACTTGTAGTGTCTGATACCCAGGTGTTAGTTATTTATAGCTAACTAGCTTCCGTTCGCGGCTTCGCTCGTGTGGTACCTACGTAAAAAGTAGCCTTCTATTCTAGATAAATAAATCTATCAATTCCAAGTTTCAACGAAATTGGTTGAGCTGTTACGGCGTTATTGAACAACAAACATCGTCACAAACTTTTGGATGTATAATTTTAGTAGGAAGTAGGATGGTAAACAAACCTTGGGTACAGGGCATTCGTTTACAAGCAGCCCAGCTTTGCCCAGCAAGCTGGCGAAGTTGTCCGCCGCGAATCTAACGATGAAATCGCAAAAGCACGGGTCTACCAAAACCTGCACCAGCTTGCACCCTCCATCCACCTTTATACACACCTCTACGTTTATCTGAAATGTAAAAGATTAAATGCTATAAATACATGAAGAGTAAAAAAAATATGGGTTAACTACATTTTCAACACACTTGCTCATAAAGTGGCTCTAATTTACCGCAATTAGGCACATAATGATACCTGTAATCAAACTGTGACTTTTTCATTGCTATTATTCACAAACGTGAGTTATTTTATTTTATTGGTTGACTTGCTTTGTTCTATAAAAGTTTCGATACAAATAAGATCGTGCGCAAATGTAAAAAAAAAACCTAATTCCTTTAGTCCATGGCCGATCGCCATTGTAAGATGCGCGCGCATAGGAAAACTGACTAATTTTTCCGGCCATTGCGAAAAAATTCACATCTCGTTTTTACAGTTATTTTTAGTATTATTTTATTCTCAAGTGTGTTGAAAAACGTCGTGTGATACACGTGCGTATTGATGATTACCGTCCTGGACTCTCTTTTAAGACCCTTGCCTAACGGCTCGGGTCTCAATGACGCCTCAGCGGTAATCACCAACATAACAAACTTATACCATAATGTACTATTCCTTGTATTAATTAAATTCGTTAAGTTTTAAAGGATTTTACCTACTACAACGTAGCATACCATGACCGTGCTATGTTCGTATGAGACACGTAACGGCTTATACTGTGCCTACTAGAACGTATTTTCTGGACGTAAATTCGCTGTCGGTCCGGTCATGGCACGCTACTGTGTTTGTCGGTGACGGAACGTTCTGGGCATTGTTTCATATTAATTTATACAAAGCATATTTGATAAGATACGGTTACGTTCATAGTATGATCCGTTGTAGTGGATAAAATCCGTTAAAACATAAAGGGTCATTACATGTCAAACGTAGCACTTGTTACACACACGTAGAGTATAATTTAGGAAATTGAAGAATATTTGAAATTAAGATCGATTTTAAGCAACTGTGCAGTAAGGGGTGGTTGGGCCACCATAAAATATGCTTTCTTTTAAAAACATTGTTCAAAAGCAACGTAAATGTGTACGACCTGTAACACTTGTTACATGGAATGACCCTTAACCTAATTTTAGTTAACTTAATTTATTTAGTCCACACATTTATTCATAACTATAATGATCTTGATCAAGCAGAAAGTTAAAAATTCGATTCCTAGTGAAATTCCCACACTGAAATGCAGTAATATCACAAAGCTGTACCAAATGGAAGAAATGGGGGATTGAGAGGCATGGGAAAAGGAATTTATCAGTGGGACATGAAATATAAATAGGCCCACGACATGTTATTCTGAAGCAAGGTAGACATCCTCTCAGATCCTCGAAGATGTGTCGGGATGTCAAACCATCGGTCAACGGAACGATGGTCACTGTCCATACGGACAGTAGAATATGGAAGCCTCAACATAATACATAGAGCATTCTTTAAAAAATAAACTCACCCCGAAATCGTCGTTGATCTCCTCCTTCAGCTCAAGTGCGCCCCAAAAGCCGTCGTGAGTGCGGTTCATCTTCTTCCGTTTCACCTCCACGTCGAAAGCGTACTGCTCGGGATCTGGACACTTTCTGATGCTCTCTACCATCCATCTTCCTTTACCCTGGAAAAGCAACGTAATGATGCTTGCTTGCTTGCTTGTCGTGTCACTGAGAGTCAGTGACACGACAAGCAAGCATTCTTGGTCATCCTGTATTAGGTCAGTGAGCAGGTTGAGGTATGGTGGCCCTGAAAAGAGCCTACGACCGTCGGTGATAGAACGTAATGATAACAAAGAACAAAACCACTAGCAGGAGCCAACTAGTCTCGCTCTGGGTCGGGTGCAGCCAAACAGGCCCTGACTCAGCTTGTTGCTGCTTTACATGTCAAAAATGTAATGTAAGACAGCGCTGGTTTTCAGACAGGGCCCAAAGCATGTTTATTCATTCTTACAATAAGCTCGTCGGCACTTAGCACTAAAACCCCACTCGCCAGAGCATTACACACCAACACTATCTGCCACATGTTTAAATTTCCCAACATTTATTCAATACCGATTCCTAAAATCCCACCCTTTAATACGGTCTATAGCATGTCACTGCGCATTTAGATGATATCATTCTCTCATCTTATCTCATATAATGCCATAATTATAATTAATTAAGCCGATAAGTTTATCATCGGTCAAATAAATCATTCGCTTAGGCGGTTAACATGAGATGAATAAATTGATAGTGCACCTGGTTATTAGGTATGTTTTATTCCTATCTCATGTTTTACTCTTGAGTCCGTCCGGGAGGACTGCAACCTTGTGCCATATTTTACACGAATTTAAACCATAAATCCTGACCTTTATAACGAGCTGGCTAGATTTTATACTCCCATACAACTATTGCCTGAGTAGGAGACACAAATGTTTCGCTGTGCTCCCTGGTGTCGCACCGTCTCGCGCGCTCTAACTCGCCTTTGCCGCTTAACGCCCTCCTGACGACCAACTCGGACTTTGATTTGTTTGCGGTTAGGTGGACCAAGGTCCTGATGACATGTCTCGCGTACAGCGAAAATGAATTTGGAAATTTGTAAGGTGTTTTTATTTTTTATTATTCTATTGTATTATTATTATTTATTTTGTTTTAACTATTTTATTTAATTGCCTTTATTTTGACTGTGTGTATTTTTGACATTTTATGAATTGTAATTAATGTGACTGAATTGTTATAATTTTAATGTTAATTAGTGTAATTGGTTTTGCCGTTTTGCCATACCAGTTAAATAAGTAAATAAATATTTGAGAGTGTCGACTTACGTCACTGTCTAAGGAATGTCGCAAAGTTTATAAAACTGGGCTATGTTCTGGTGGCTCCCTTTTCGTGACACCATACAAAAACGGCAAGCAATTTTTACGCTCAAGTTAAAAGTGAGAACTGGGTACACTCTTGGTACTCGTGCTAAGAATGCTGTAAGTAGCGTTTTTTATCGAATTAATTTTATTATCTAATATACGCAGGGTAGGATATATGTTGGGGAGTAAAGGTTCTCGAATGGCGACCACGAACCGGGCGACGCAGTGTTGGAAGGTCCCCCACCCGATGGACCGATGACATTGTAAAGGTCGCGGGAAGAGGAATAGGCTCAAGACTGTTCCTCGTGGAACTCTTTGGGGGAGGCCTATGTCCAGCAGTGGACTTCTACATGTTGTTGATGATGATGATACGCAGGGTATTTGCAATAAAAATCTATATATTCTGATCCAAAGTATAATATCCGAGACTTGTCGGTAACCCCCCCCATAAGATAACTTATAGCATTTTATAATATTCCTTAAACTCCAACTTCATTTCGATACATCCGACCACGGTGCCATTCCTGTCCATGGCTGTGGTCTGCGCCTCGTATTTCCCGTAGACTCCGAAGTCGGGTAGCTCCTCGTAGTCGTATATAAAGTTGTTCGCGCTAAGGGTCCCCTGGGCGAAACAGATATCGAATTAGTAATCAAACTTCCAACCGTTCTCTCTGTGAATTTTCGTGTGTTCCTCGCGAGCAAGACCCTAACAAACAGACATGGAACCATGGACATGAGGCTATAACGAAGATTGCATATTCGCTAAACTTGTAGATGCTTTTTTTTATACAACTTAGCTGGCAAACAAGCTTACGGCCCACCTGTTGGTAAGTGGTTACTGTAGCCTATGAACGCTTGCAATACCAGATGCATCAAGCACGAGTTGCCGAACCCCCTTTAAAAAGCTCTGGCAAACTTACACACTATTTGAAACAAATAATGTTATTTGGCTGCGATCTTCTCTAAGGCGGAGGTACCTCCCAGAAGGACTGCTCCAATTTACAGCGAGAAAATCTCGTTGTTCCCTACCACGCTTGCTAGGAAAGAAAAATATGTGCCTTCGGCCATAGGATGAGATCTATCGTCACATGGTGCGCTTTCCCAGTCACGGTGCGTTTTTAAAGATCAGCTAAGTTTAGCAAGCAACCTTTAGTGCGGTCCCAAAACGGATGAGACATTTAGAGGGGGCAACTACTGATCCAGGTGTTGAGCTGATACCCCTATATTCGATACCTGGGAAAGGTGGGAAAGGGAAACGCCTTAGGTGTTTTCTGTAATACCACGGACGATCAGGCCGGATCCTGTTCTTTATGTCAGATACCTCGGAAATAGGGAATACCGGAGGATCCACTCCAGCCAGCTGGAGGAAACGCTTCACGTTGCCCTCGGTGTATTCGTTCATGAAGTGTATCAGATCGTCGTCATGGAAAACTTGGTATAACTTGCAGCCACCATCCACGTACTTACAGATTCTTACCTTGACCTGGGAATCGAACGAAAGCCTATCAATGATCTTAGTCACACATGTGTATGCTTGAGGTTTGCTTTTGAAAATGGCTAGTTACCAAGCACTGGCGGAGTGCAGATAGCGACCACGCCTTCCGATCCTCAGGTCGTGGGTTCGAATTCCGGTCGTGCACCAATGGATTTTCCATTTGGGAAATTTATGTAGTTAGAAGTCGCTCTGCCCCTCGACAGCTAAAATGCCATTTTGCAGTGTCTTTACAGTTTTTGCTTGCATCATATTTTAAGTATTATTTAATTTTATATAAGCATTAGGTACATATTTCATCAAGTGTAGCGTGTGCTGCCTTAGATCATTTGTTGAAGCTCACATTTGTCTTCTTTTTTTTCACATTTTTTATAAGCTCTTTTTTATTAAGGATTATAATTAGATTACTTTTCTTTTGAGCCTCACCTAGTTCGATCGGCACCACACTGAAGCTTTAAATTCAATTTTGTGAAAAAGGATCATCGAAAAAAATGATAGGCACCAAGACGTGTTTGTTGCCTGATTCTTCTAGGCTTGGTCGCGAAGAACAGGCATAGCTTCACCTAGTTTCTAAGACGTTTCAAAGTGATCCTAGTGATTTTATTGAAATAAATGCATTTTGACTTTGACTTTGACTTTGACTTACTAGTGCTTTCAAACGGTAAAGGGTAACATTGTGCGGAAACCGGCAGCGCCCTAGAACCTTAAAATTCCTTCAAATCCACTACACTGATTCTTACACCGACCGCCGACGGTCATTCCTCAACCTTTTCACTGACCCAATACAGGATGACCAAGAACAACACTATTTGAAACAAATAACGTTATTTGGCTGCGATGTTTGTAAGGCGGAGGTACCTCCAGGCGGGCTGCTCCAATTTAGAGCGAGAAAATATCGCTGTGCGCTACCTCCTCTTATTATTGTAATTTTTTCTATACGGCTACCAAAAACTAGATCAATATTTAATCTTACAGAATAAGAATGGTCGAAAATCTTCTTTAGTAAAATAGTAGCGTTGAACGCGGAGTGTGTTCTGTTGTACTTCCTCTGGATGACGTCACAGATGAACAAGTGGTCCGCCTCACTGCCTCCGCACTTGCTGACGTGCTCTACGTTGTATAAGCCTGGACCCTAGTCGAATTATGGATAGCAATTAGATTTTCCATATTAAATCTTCTCAATACATACCAGTAAATTGTGTTAGATAGCACATTTTGACGCTGAAATTCTCGTACGTTTATTAACTAGTTTTAATTCAATACCAAAATCAGCTAATTTGAGAAAATTAGAGTTTTTTCCAGTTACTATCTTTTATTATGGTGTATCAGAATATTTGTGTGATACGAGTGGTATACATTTTTTTTTTTTAATACTAAGGCATACAGGCATACGGCCCACCTGTTGGTAAGCGGTTACCGTAGCCTATGAGCGCTTGCAATACCAGAGGGATCACGCACGCGTACATGTTTTGGATCACCTTGTATAATAATATAGATGTGTTGACAAAAGTTCTTTATAGCTTTCATTAACAATAAGTCAAGTTTCCAACACAAACGATTGCTTAATGTAATAAACAATCATCATCATCACTCACAGCCTGACTTCACCTACTGGGTGGATTGGCCTCTCTTTGCTCCTGCCACTTGCGTTGCAATTGGCCTCATCCAAGTGAGGCCTGCGACACTAAAAACTGACACTACATTTATAACTATTAAAATATCTAAAAATATACTCACAATCATGGCAAAGGCATAGGCACTAAATACCGCCATACCGGCAAAAGCCAATACACATAACGTTAAATAACTCAACATTTTACTGGCGATGCAGGCTAGTGCTAGTGGGGGTCCTCTAGTTCTTGTTTTGCTTTATTTTTAACTTTTTGGTAAATAAATATAATCGTATTTAACTAAAGAATCAACAGTCACTAGAATAAATGAAAAATGGATGACACCTCATGTGGTGTTAAAATATGATTGTATCGCATATGTAGGCAAATGAAGTTGTATATTATTTGATTGATAAGATCTGTGTTAAAATTATAATTAAATGGTAGGTAAAAGTGACCTGTATTTATAACACGTAACTATAATATTTAAACCTTACTTTGTAACATAGGCCATTGTTCACCAGCAAATAAACAGGCGATAACTGTAATCGTCGGCTAGGCCACTTTTCATCTGTGTCGGTTATGTTGACAGATAATGTATTAAAACATGTGTCTAAAACAAATTACAAAGTAATTATAAGATAAAGGTCACTCGGGGTCAAAGGTCCCACTCGCTCCCGCGGTCACTCCAAGGTCAGCGGTTATTCACAATTTCTGCCCAAACGCAAACGTTTCATGCGCAAACAGCGCAGTAATTAATAATCAAATATGTAACTCGAAAAGCACACAAACACTTAGAGCATCGCTCTCTTTCTACATATTCATGTCAATATAGTTGACAAAAATATGCAGTAAAAAAAACACAATTATATCGGTATACCGTTTCATTGGGTAGCAGTTTTTATATCGGTTAAAACCCGAAGCATAAGGGTTCCCGTTTCAATCGGCTACCATTTCTATCTGTAAGCGTTTGAAACGGTTACCTATATGAATAGGTTACGTAAACGATTTTTTAGGTTTTCTGATTTAATCATATTACTATTCCTCTTCATCGCTATCGCGGTCTCTCTCGAAAGGCTCGCATTCGCTCTCGCAGAGAACGCAGCCGACAGGGATGCCCATACTGCTGACAGCACACGCTTCGGCGATGAACCGCCCGTATATACATTTCTCTGGCAGCTGGTCTACGTCGATCATGAAGTTTTCCACTATATATTCTCCCTGAAAATAATCAAACTATTACACCTATCGTTTGTATAAAAAAAACTATCCCAACGGGTCCTGTGAAAATCACACAGGACCATAGCTTTAGCTATTCCATAATTCAACTATCTAGCTCGACGGTTTAGCGAATTGATTTTTATTCATTGAAATAAAACTATGCGATTTCCAGCTTTGGGTAAAAATCTTGATGTCAAACTTCTTATACTTTTGAAAATGACTTAAGAAGATTATAATAAAACCAAAATGCTAATTTGTAAAAGTTCAGGAAGAAATATTTGAATATTTTTTTTCTTTCACTAATATTCTTTCTTTTTGTTGCTTGAATCCCCTTTCGGGATAGTAAACATATTACGGATCAGCTTGTAGAGAGGCCAAAATTTTGGCAACTTTCACAAATTACTTTGGCCAGTGGCAGTTCAGGTGGGTCGACACCCATCACCTCCAAGCACGTCTTGATGTTTCCCTCCGCGTACTTATTGACAAAGGATATGAACGACTCATCTGACAGAATTTGGTACGGTTTATACCCGCCATCCATAAACTTGCTGACATCTATCTTCACCTGAGGAAAACAGAGATTTGTTAATAACGAAATTTCACTCATGAGTGACCATTTTACAAGGAAAGTTTACAAGACGATCATAAGGCCTGTCGTTATGAATAGATCTGAGTGTTGGGCTACCGAAGGGACGGATGAAAGAAGAGTACATGCCGCGGAGATGCGAATGCTGTGATGGATGTGTGGAGTGAGAAGAGCGTTGGGTATGAATGTGAATGGATATAAGAGTAGAGGAAGGCCGAAGAAAAGACTATTAAATATGACATGAGTAAGAAAAAAGTGAGTGCAGAGATGACGGCTAACAGAAGAGAGTGGGAGAGGGAAACATGTTGTGCCGACCCCACATAATGTGGGACTTGAGACTTTTCCGTCCACCGTCTTCCCGCTTTGACAATGTCGTCGGTCCTCCGTTTGGGGGGCCTTCCAACACTGCGTCGCCCGGTTCGTGGTTGTCATTCGAGAACCTTTACTCTCCAACGGTGGAGCTACTTCAACTTGCTAATTCTGAGAGCTATGTGGATGGCCTTGGTTCTTCTTGGTTCTACGGGTTTCCTCTCCTCAGCCCGTCGCGCGACTTTGTGCTTGTGTATGAGGGCAATAGTTAGCGAACAGGTCTCGGACACTATTATCGTGCTTGAAAACCAAAGTTGAGTTAATGAAGATACTCTTTGTATTGTGTTATGTTAAGTCTGATTGTATTGGTAACAAAATAAACGTTTTTCTATTCTATTCTTACTCTACTACTTACTCCCAATTGTTCGTCCAAAGGTATGCGCGCTATAATCTGGCCGCTGTAGACGTAATGCGTTCGGTTCAACATCTTTTGGCGGAGGTCGATTATGATGTCTTTGACATAGCCCTCTTTGTATTGCAGGTTGTGGATTTTCCATTTGCCAGGGCCCTGAAAATACAAAAATGAATATTGAAGTTTGATTGCGAGCTTTTTTCGGTATTGACTTATATATGGTGAAGGTGTGGTGGCCCTGAAAAGGGCCTATGACCGTCGGTAAAAGAATCAGTGTAGTGAAAGAAACTACGAGTACCATGAAGTGAACTATTTGAGTTGAAAAAAAAATGTGCGACTGTGTCAAAGTAGAAAGCGCCATCTTTCTACTTTGAGATGATTCGTCCCCGAAACGACCTCTTGGGCTTCCGACACAAAAATAACTTACGATCATAGCCTCACCACCGCGTACGAGTAAAGAACAACCTAGCAGAATAACTGCAACTAAAATATACTTTGACATGTCTTGAACACTTTCAATGCACGAATGGATTTCTGAGTTAGTTTTCCTTGTTTAAATAACGTTATTGGTTATTAAAACATTTCCGTGCCTTATTATCATTAAGATAGTATCTCAGAATGTGGAATGCAGGTGGAGTTGCAGTTTAACCAGAGAGCAGTGGTGGAGTGAGATAATATCTCAGAATGTGGAATGCAGGTAGGTATGTTTAACCAGAGAGCACTAGTGGAATGGTTGTAATGGCCCCGCCTTCCGATTCACAGGTCGTGGGTTAGATCCCGGTCGCGCAATATATAAATTAATTTTAATTTTTTAACTAATATTATTATAACTATTTGGCCGTGGTGGCCCCGGCTGAAGAATAGGCCCCTCCATAACTACCTATCCGTGGATGTCGTAAGAGGCGACCAAGGGAAAAAAGCTAGGGGATGGGCAAAAAATATTTTAACAACGATAGCTCTAACTGCGCTCACCAACCCGCATGCCCAGCGTTGTGAGTATGGGCAAATCCCCCACATGATAAGGAATTCGCTCTGTCTGTGGGGGAGGCCATTTTCAGCAGTGGACGTCGTACGGCTGAAATGATGAACTAATATTGCGGACCCTGTTGTCTTGAATACATATATATTAATAAATAAATAAATGGATTTTCTATTCGGAAATTTATGTAGGTACGCTTCGAAATAAAATTTATATAGTATAAGTATGTATAAGTTAGTAAAAATAGTTATCATCATTTTAAGATAATTTCAATATTAGTTAGATCTATTTTTAAGAATTTCATGTAAGGGAGAAATAAAAGTTTATTATTATTATTTATTTATAATTATTATTATACTAGTGCTCTCAAACGGTGAAGGAAAACATCGAGAGGAAACCGGCAGACATGTGACATGTGCACGAAAGGAGCCTCTAGGAGGCACACTTTAATCATTTCACTACACTGATTCTTTGACCGACGGACATAGGCCCTTTTAAGGGCCACCAAAGCTCAACTTGGTAGCTTACCTAATATAGGATGACCAAGAAAGAATCAGTGAGACGACAAGCAAGCAACTAGAGAATGGAAAGTAGCAATTAGTTCGCCTGTTATGTGATTTAAACAAACACTGCAGAATGTGGCGGTTGTGTAAATGATTATCAAAGAATCTCTATTCACTATTTGGTTTGATAACCGTTTGAAAGGCACTATGTTACGCAATAGTGCACGACACATCCTACTGATATTATAAAGGCGAAAGTTTGAAAAAACTTATTTTACCTGTCAATACTTCGCAAATAGGAACGTGACGCGAAGACCCTTGTGTTGAGTTCTGCCTCTCTTTAGATGTTTGTGGTTCAATATCGCCCAAACGGTCGGACGTATGTTTTTGGTTGAAATTTGGCACAGAGACAGATTATATATAGTTTGGAATAGCATATAGGCTACTTTTTATATTCATAGGTACCACGCGAGCGAAGTCTTTATCTTTTACTTTATTTATTAACGTTAAGGATCTAGTGCCTGGAGATCAGAGAGGAAGTCCCCCCCCTTAGAGCTCTGGCAACCTTACTCACAGCAATATTTGAAACAAGTAATGTTATTTGGCTGTGATCTTCTGTAAGGCGGAGGTACCTCCCCAGGCGGGCTGCTTCAATCAAGAGCGAGAAAACCTCGCTGTGTCCTACCTTACTTACACCGGTGAGTGGTGAAAAGTGAACCGTTTACCGTTTTTGTATCGTGTTACGTAAAGCGCCTTACAAAATCCAGCTAGCTTGTCACTTTTCACCACGCACCGGTGACTAGTCAAACGGCTCATTTTAATGCGGATTCGCTACTCTGAGGAGTTGGTGTTTTAGCAGAGCAAATTGATTTCTCAATCTGCTACAACGTGAGCCGCGTCCTAGGTGGTATTCCACTTATATCATAAATGCGAAAGTACTGTCTCACTATCTGTTTGTAACGTTTTTACGACTCAACGGCTGAAGTTTGCCATAGAGCCGAGGAATGACTGGTTACTTTTTATCCATACGGCGCGAGCGAAGCCGCATGCAGCAACTAGTTCTTAATAAGTTAAATTAAGTTCAAGCGTAATCGAGCTTCAATTAACTTTAGCGAATTTATTTAACTTTATTATCATGATTGTGGAACGGCCTGAGGAAATGTTTTTGTTTCTGAGGTGAAAATTTAATTATTCGAAAATAAAACATACACAGATTTTTTCAACTGGTTATTAGCACATTTTATTATTTGAACACGATACTAGTCTACTACTCTAAAATGTTTGTATAAGCTAGTGACCAACTCTGATGACGGACTGCTTAGGCCGCCTAAAGGCTGCAAATGTCACTAGCGGTCACCCATTGCATATAATACAATCTTAACCCCATATTCATAAATCACTAACTTTATCGGCTCGATAAAAGTATATCCGTCTCTTTCTTTTGTAAGAAAAGGACAGGCCGAGAGTTATCGAGGCGATAAAGATAGTGACTGATTAAGAGAGGGTTAGCATTTCCCAGTGTGTGTCAACACTTTACAAACAACACACTACATTATATATGTATACTTATAACTATCTGTCACATTCACCTGATTGCCACCATTAAGGTACAATTCCGACACCGGCGACAACGACGCGCGACATCTATATAATCCATGGTATATTGATTCTAACTTGACCGTGATAGAGATTATTTTGTCTTCTTTTCTTTGTTATTGTGTGCTCATTGTCACAATTTTTTAGTAATTATCATTCCTGCTATGTATATTACTTTTCCTTATGGTTAACAATCATAAATATATATCTATGGTATACAATAAAGCTATACCCTCTTATTCATAATCAGTTACTAACTTTATCGGCTCGATAACTCTCGCCCTGTCCTTTCTAACAGTAAACAAAAGTATGAGGCGGACATACTTTTATCGAACCGATAAAGTGAGTTATTATGGATAAGGGGATATCCTTTTCGGTTTTATATATTGTCTTTTGGTAGTCGTTCATCCCACTTACTTCAAATCTATTCAAAACAAGTATACATTTACAAAACTACCACTACTTATACCTAGGCATAATATTTTTGGGTTAGGTAGGTTCATAAATTATAAGTAGTTACATCTAAACAAGATTCTTAGTACGCTAAAATTAGATTGATTATGACATGGAATGTAATCTGTCGCGCGTCGCTGCCGCATGTCTCTAAATCAAGCCTTTACTTATTCGTCATCTTCGTCACTGTCTGCGGCTTCGAACTCGCACTCGCAGGTTATGCAGCCCACCGGCATGCTGCCCCTCATCGCGCACAGCTCTGCGATGAATTTTCCGTACGCGCTCTCGTCTGGAAGCTGGAGTACGTCGAACAGGAAGCTATTCACCTCGTATTTTCCCTGAAATTTCAATGTGATTTCATCATCATAATGGTTTTTTTTCTATCAGTCAGTCAAGATGTTAATCCTGACTGTATGATACGAGTAGAAAAAGAACTGCATTAGGTCAGTGGCGAGAGTAAAAAGGAGCCTTGAATATGCCCAATGAATGTCGGTGAAAGAATGAGTGTAGTGAAAGGAGCCTTCGTGAACGCCACAAATGTCTTCGAATTTTTAGGTTCTTGGACATGCCGGTTTAGCATTAGTATAGCGCACATACATTTTCCGAATTAAAAATCCATTGGTGCTCGACCAGAATTCGAACACACGACCTGTCGATCGGAAAGCGGGATCACTACCACTATTACCACTACTCCACCATTGCTGTGGAGTGCCGGTCAGTGAACTTGGTTCTTCTAATATCCTCATTTCTAAAATGGCTACTGTGCAAGTTACCTGGGCCAGTGGGAACTCAGGCGGGTCGACGCCCATAGCCGTGAAGCATTCGTGTATATTCGTCTCCGCGAACTTGTTCGCGAACGCCACGAACGAGTCGTCTGTCAGCACTAGGTACTGCTTGCAGCCGCCATCAACGTACTTGCACACGTCCATTTTCAACTGAGGAAGAGTTGTAAAAATTCATTAATCGTTGCTGTATAGTCAACTGTATTTCCCCATATGCTCAAATCTATCAACCATTTTTGATCGAGCGAGCGAAGATCTCATAAAGCCGTTCCCAACATTCGGTAAAGGCTAGATAGCTCTTTATTATCAAAGAGATAGCTATACTGGATAGTTGGTAAGTTACTATCTATCTCTTCAAGTTGTCCCAATATCGCTTGTTATTAATACATGTTATAGGACGCTAGAACTCTCATTTTAATGTGTGAGTGGGGGTGCAAGTCGGCTGCGCGTGAGTTTGCACCTCTGGTATTGCAAGCGTTCATAGGCTACGGTAACCACTTACCAACAGGTGGGCCGTATGCTTGTTTGCCAACTTAGTTGTATAAAAACAAAAACTTACTCCCAGACCTTCGTCCAAAGGTTCGTGCGTTATGATTTCGCCGCTGTACACGTAATGCGTTCTGTTCAACATGCTCTGCTTCAAATCGATGACGATGTCGTTGACTTGCCCCTCCTTGTACGATATGTGGTAGATTTTCCATTTGCCGGGTCCCTAAAAAAAGATGAGGATTCGATATTTATTTCGCTAAACCATGGTTGGCAAAATGCTTTCCCGAATGGGGCTTATTGTATCAACAAAAAGAAAACAATACCAGCAAAAAAATATATATATTCTCCAATTTTTATTCTGAACTTTTTATCTGTTATCTTCTTCGGTCTTTTTATCATCTTTATAGCTCATTATTGAACGTACGAGAAGTCAAATTAAGATTTCTACTTCAAACAGCGAAATAATTGAGTTTAAACAGCAGATTTTACCACTGTGTTTTTTCAGTGTAAAATGGCTAAATTGCAAAAGAAGTAGAACAAAATTGATTTCCAATTGAGTGGAGTATAAGCCCCTTTTAGGGTAATACATATTATGAATCAGTTTGTATAGGCTACTGTTCATCTAGGTACCAAGCGAGTAGAATATATGTTAAAAGGGTTTATTATTTATCTAAAATATTAATTAATATTACGCTTCCGACTGGTAGTGACCAGATCACTACCAGTCGGAAGCTCAACTGTTTCTTGCGTATTTTGTAAATATTAACTTGTATTAGTTTTAAGTTTCTCTCTGTAAATAAAGCTTTTTGTCTAAATATTAATATAAAATAAAATCTTACTATCATAGCTTCACCGCGTGCAAATAAAACATTATAAAGAACTCCTGCTAAAATGAATTTTAACATGGTTTAGTGACTACACATTACAGTGGCATTACATGTAAGTCCAGCAGCTTAAATAATGTCTATGACAAACAAACCTCCGTGTCAAAATATCATAATGATCGTATCTAGTGATGTGCCTAATGAATAATGGACATCCGCATTTTCCTATAGGCCGATCTGATGACCATGAAAATAAATACCAAGGTCATAATCATTCTTTTTATCCCGACAAAATTTTTCGATTCAGATGGAATTTTAAGCTACGGAGCCACTTCCCATCTATGTGAAAATCTTGGGACCTTCCCAATCGGCTTAAAGCGCCGTAAGCGCCACCTACATATAAAACAATAAGTTTCACGTGTATACCGACTCAAGGGCTGAAGCTAGTTTTAGTTCATTGACGAGAGGTGTCGCAGCTAACTCTATTTATCTTAAGTTAAGATTTCTATCAGTATCCCAAAAATCATAGCATTACCCTAAGGTAATACATGTAATACTTTTTGGTATTGTAAATATAACGGCCGGTTGTAACGCAACGGTTGTACGTACGAGTAAAAATAAATATGACAGCACATATATCTTTAATCTCTTTCCAGATTAATGAACTGCGCTCTCCAATCGGCGACGGCGATCGACGAGCATTCCATAGCGGCCGCCATGCTGCCCCTAGCCACTGCGTATTGCAGGAAGCTGTGTACTGGCGTCATCCAGTACGCTTACATGTGCATACAGGTTGGTTAAACATATCCCAAACCCCCAGAATGATCTGTAATCTTCAATGAGCGAGGCACAGGAAAGGTTCGGAATCCGTTACAATTAACCGGTTAGTAACCGTTATATTGCCGGTTTGTCGACGTTTTCGTACCTTTAATGAGCGCGGGCGAGCTACAAGCTTTTTAATCTTATTTTTTAACGAGGAAGATGTGCACGGGCGTCATTCAAACGCTTAAATATGCGGCAAAGATCGGAACTAGTTGACAATTAACTGGATAGTAACCGTTTTATACCGGTTTGTCTTCGTTTTCGATCGATTCTATTGCTAGAAAAACAATGTTTGTCTAGTAAAAGCGAATTGTCAATTCCGAGCCTAAGTTGGTTTTAAATCCCCACCAAGCTACCATTGGTTTTGACTTCAGAAAAACTTGCATTATAGCTGCTCATAGATCCTGAACGGGTATTTCCTCGAACCTAACAAAGTCAAGTCAAAGTCAAAAGGCATTTATTTCAATAAAATCACTAGGATCACTTTGAAACGTCTTAGAAACTAAGTGGAGCTATGCCTGTTCCTCGCGACCAAGCCTAGAAGAATCAGGCAACAAACACGGCTTGGTGCCTATCATTTTTTTCGATGATCCTTTTTCACAAAATGGAATTTAAAGCTTCAGTGTGGTGTCAATCGAACTAGGTGAGGCTCAAAAGAAAAGTAATCTAATTATAATCCCTAATAAATAAGAGCTTAAAAAATGTGAGAAAAAAACAATCCAGTTACAGATTTCTCTTCTGTTGCAGGAGCACCAAGTGTGGACGAGTCAGCAATTCTGGGAGGCGGCGTTCTACTCAGACGTGCAAAGAGATATCAAGGCGCTGTACCTGCCTAGCCCCACTCATCAACGGGTACCAAGTCCTAGGTAAACTAACTTCACTTGCAACGACAACTCAAGCTTTCTTTAACATTAGCTTGCCTTGCTTATTCGTACGTTCGCGTATAATCTTGCCAGTGATTTTGACACAGTTGTCGTTGTTCGATTAAGTTCGATATTATGTTGTTGTTTTTACAAGTAAGATGGCAATCTAGCATACGGCCCCCCTGTTGAGAAGCGGTTACCGTACGCTTGCAATATCAGATGCATCACGCATCTGATATTGCAAGCGTTCACAGGCTACGGTTACGGCTACGGCACACGTTGAATCAAATAAAGCTGAACTGATTGTGACAAATTTTTTTTTTTTCAAAAATATTTTTTTAACTAGATTTCCTTATACTTCTTTTTCTTTTTATAGAGATGACGAAGAATACATATCGTTACTGAAAGCGCAGGAACCAAGTGCCCTGGAAATAGCCGCGGAACAAATGAGGTTATGGCCAAGTTTACCTCAAGGTAATCTGCTTGTACCTATTCTATTAAACTACTATAGGTCTCAGTATGTAGTATTTTTCTTTATTATGTTTCGTAATTAAATTTCGCTTCCTTTACAGATAAGCAACGGGAGTTAATAGCTCGAGAGCAGTCCACATTATACAGCCAAGCAATTCACTACGCGAATCGGATGGTTTACCTTCTACTGCCCCTGGACGGCGCGGGGAGACGCGCGGAGGCGAGAGGGGACGACGCTGATAGAGCAAGCAATAGTATTACTAACAGGTATGTCATGGACATCATCAGCCTGAGGAAGTCCACTGCTGGACATAAGCCTCCCTCAAAAAGTTCCACGACGAACGGTCTTGAGTTTTCTCCATCCATCGACTTCCCGCAACCTTCACAATGCCGTCGGTCCATTGTTACAACACTACGTCGTCTGGTTCGTGGTCGCCATTCGAGCACCTTTATTCCCCAACGGTTGTCGGTTCTGCGAGCTATTTGGCTTGCCCACTGCCACTTGAACTTGCTAGTTCTTAGAGCTATGTTGCTGACATTGTTTCTGCTACGGATTTACTTTTTTTTTTAATACATCAGAGGTGGCAAACAAGCTTACGGCCCTCCTGATGGTAAGCGGTTACCGTAGCCTATGAGCGCTTGCAATACCAGAGGCATCACGCACGCGTTGCCGAACCCGAACCCCCTTCCCCCTAAAGAGCTCTGGCAACCTTACTCACCGCAGGAACACAACACTATTTGAAACAAATAATGTTATTTGGCTGCGATCTTCTGTAAGGCGGGGGTACCTCTCCAGGCAGGCTGCTCCAATTCAGAACGAGAAAATCTCGCTGTGCCCTACCTCCTTACTTACTTACTTGATTTTATCTCTTTGAGCTTGTGTAAGCGACCAAGTCTTTGTGCCATATGTCATTACTGACATGTACACGCACTGATAGTCTTTCCACAAGATGACATGTACACCATTATTGAAGCAGAAAAATCCATTACGAAGAACACATAAAACTGCCATCTCTCATATTTTTTTTCTCTTTTCCGGACATATCACACACGGTCAACTGATCCCAAACTAGGCATAGCCTGTACTATGGGTACCAGAGACTGATATACATAATAGATTAATATTTAACACCCAGACACAGAACAAACATCTGTTCATCACACAAATGTTTGTCCAGAGCGGGAATCGAACCCGCGACCTCTAGCGCAGAAGGCAGAGTTACTACCAACTGAGCTATGAGGCCAGTCATAGCTCAGTTGAATAAAAGGTTAGGAAGTCATTGAATAAAAGGTTGGGGTGAAAACAATATTCCTTGGGCTTAGCGATGTGTTAAATTAACAATTGTTTCGTTGCAGTGTGGCAGAGTCCGACAGTGTGGACGCAGAGTCAGGATTCGAAGAGGCGGACCCCGGCGAGGCTGGGAACAATGTCATCAAAATGGTCTCACGATTCGTAGATAAGGTACTACCTGCTCAGATGATTTTTTGACAGATTCTGCAATTGTTATCGATTTGTGATCCTTCAATTCGTGCCCGTCTGAGACGCAGGGGGTGCGAGTTTTATTCCCACTGCGGGCCAAATGTTTGCATGATGTGCAAATATGTTCCTGGTCTGGGTGTTGTAGTGCCATGGTACTCGTAGTTTCTGATACCCACGACACAGGGAATCCTTGTGTGGGGTCAGGACTATGTAAGTGACTGTTGGGTGTTAAAAAAAATATAATTTCATTATATTTTTCGTTCGTCCTTTTTATATGGAATGTTTAGCTTCAGTTTGAGCTGATATAAAAGGAAATCATTTATTATGTGTTAATTTGCAGGTTTGCACGGAAGGAGGCGTGACGGCCGACCAAGTGCGATGTCTCCACCAGATGATCCCAGGAGTAGTGCACATGCATCTTGAGACGTTAGACGCAGTCGCGAGGGAGAGCCGAAGACTGCCCCCTGTTCAAAAGGTAACATACTTTACAAACAAACAAACATACGCATTTTTTATGTTAGGATTATAGACATATATATCGGTGGTGTAGCGGGAGGCAAATGTTTGCAAATCTGCAAACATTTGTTCCAAGTCTGAGTGTTGTGGTACCATGGTTCTCGAAGTTTCTGATACCCACGACACAGGGAATCCTAGTGTTGGGTCAGGATAATGAATGTGACTGTTGGGCGTAATTTAAAAAGAAAAAAATACCCGGAACGAATGTTTGTTGATACAGATACATTTGTCCCGCTGCGATGAACGTACCCGCACGTCTTGCGTTATAGACGAGCACTCGCCCGCCATGCCACCGATGTCAACATAATATTGATTTGTCTATTTGCAGCCAAGAATAGTCGCCCCAGCACTAGTTCCTGGTGAGGCGGTATCCGCGCCCGCGTTGCGAGCCTACCTCGTGAGCGACGGCCGACAAACCCCCTTGTTGCCCGCTGAGGGAGCCCTCTTCCTCACTAACTACAGACTGGTGTTCAAGGGCACGCCTACCGACCCCTACGGTAAGTTCTAGACTCCCTGTGGTAAGTTCTAGACACGGTAAGTTCAAGGCTCCTACGTTAAGTTCTAGCTAGACTAGTAGCTAGTATGATTAGTCACTATTCGCGCTCCGTAAGAATAAAGTCCAAAAACCGATATATAAAGTTTATTTTTTTAATTTTTTTATTTAGGAACAACAAGCAACTACATTATATATGTAAGATACAGTGAGTAGTAGGTACATAATTTCATATACAACAAATTATTAATAATGTAGTCCACAACGTTATCCACAACTTAGTATATAAGAGTAACAAAAAAGGCCAGCTAGAGTCCCGTCATAAAAAAAACATTTTTATTATCTGCTGTGACAAAAGAAATAGATGACGGGAATCCTATGCTGAGAAAGCTTATAATGATAAAAGAAAAAGAAGTTATCAGGATTACTTATGAAGAGTTAAGAGAAAATAAATATAATAATTGAGTTTGCAACCAATCAGAACGTATTTAATTCATGATGTTATTAACCGGTATACAAATGTTGTTAATCGTTATTTAAATGTTATTAACCGGTTGAACCGGGGGAAAATCCCCCCACATGATAAGGAATTTGCTCTATCTGTGGGGGAGGCCATGTTCAGCAGTGGACGTCGTACGGCTGAAATGATGAATGATGAACCGGTTGATTGTAAACCGTTCTTGAATAACGTAAGGCTATTCATTCTAAAGCTCGCTCTCTTTCTAGCCTGTGAGCAGACGGTAGTGCGTTCATTCCCGCTATGCTCTCTGACGCGGGAGAAGACGATCCGCACTCACTACTTGCCGCACTTGGAGCAGTCGCTGCAAGAGGGGCTGCAGCTACGGTCCGCTACATTCCAACTCATTAAGGTAAACCTTTTATTTATTTATTACAAAACATGCTCACAAAACTTAGAGCTATGGGCCAAAATGTTGTGTGAGATAGAAAATTATTAAATTTTAATGTTTAGTTGACCGTTGACAGCCGCATATTGTCATCAACATTTTAAGAACTGTTCCAAACGATCAAAAGATTATTGGTCTTATAATAACCCTGCTGCGTCTACTATCAATAAAGATTTCTCATACAAACTCTAACTTCAACTACGATGCGCATTTCCAAATATCATTTTTTAAGCCCTTACGTCCTCCTTTACTCTTAAGCGGCGAAGAGCTTGTAAACATCACGAATACTCACTAATGCAAAAAGTAAGGAATGTGCCAAATGTAATGTCTGGACGTGCCTCCAACTGCACCCCCTAAGACATCTTCTGAGATCTGATAGCCTAGAGATCTGGGGGATATCTTGGAGACACAAGACCAGCCTTTTTTTTTTAATTTCCTTACGTCCCAAAAGCACAGTCGAATGAATCTCTTCTTCTATAAATGCATAGATTCTTCATTTAACTTGTACTTTTGTATGAATTCTGTTCACTTTAATAACATTCGTCTGTTCCAGGTCGCGTTAGACGAGGAAGTGAACAGTGAGTGCTCAGAAACGTTCCGCAAACAACTGGCCAGGCTACGGCACCCGGAACATCCGTTGCTTCACTTCGCGCTCGCACCACGGGCGTTACCCCCTCCCCCCCATCATCAGCATAAACACCACACACTCAAGTAAGCAATAGCATCGAGAGTGAAAGTGAACAGTGACGTTCATTCATAGCAATAAGAGTGGGAGTGAATTAGTGTTTAGGTACGTTCAATCAGCTAGCTAGATTCCGTCACACGTCACACTGCACATCCGTTTCTGCACTTGACTCTGGCAACTCAGACGTTACCCCTCCCTCCATCAACAGCATAAACACCACACGCTTAATTAGGCAACAGCAAGATGAGTTAAAGTAGAAATGTTGCCGTCCTTTCAATATAGATTACGAAAGACAAAAACAGCAATAAATTTGGTGCTGTCATATTACTATTTTTAAAGTGTTAACCCACACTAAAGGAATACAATGATTATAATGCTTAGTTGGTAGTTATATTATTTATTCTGAATATTAAGTATAACAAATTAAGAAATAATCTCTTAGTTGGTTAGAACATCTCCGTATCTCTATCTAAGGTATGCGGGTTCAAATCCCGTCGGAGTCGAATTTTTGGGATATTATTAAAAATCGTTGTCATATTAGTTTTGGATAGTGCAACAACTACTACTTCTTATCTGGATTTTCTTATCTTCTTATGGTATACGTATCTGTATCTGTTTTATTTTGTATACAATGTTTATTTTCTTCCTTAACTATCAGTCCCTGTCTTGTGTAGGTATATAATTTCTTGTTAATCGTAGTAATACTTTTGTTACTTGTAAGTTTCTCTAACCCTACTACGTTCTACCTAGCTTGTTAACAGGACAGAACTGTTTTATTTTTGTTTTCTTATTCCTTCTCCGCAAGCAAGCAGTCTCTTAGCTTCAACATGCGAGGACATATCAATGGTTACGTGTTATTATTTAAGTTTATTTATAAGGTTTATAAAACTGTTTGTTCTCCGAATAAAATAAAATAAAATAAAAATAAAATAAATAAAATACCCGAGGTTTAATGTAGCAAAATGATGTTAGTAACAATAATGAATTTGATTAAGAATAATTATGTAACTGCATGCTATTAATTTAATTTAATTATGTACCTTATATTCACACACGATGTAAATTGTTTTTGAATAAATAACTGAAACTGATACCGCGCGTGCGAAGCCGTGGCCAGCCACTAGTTAGACATAGGTGATTTTGATCTTATTGTCTTATGTTACAGAGGTTTTGCAAAGAAGACTTTACTGAAAACCGCCCGAAAAGCTGGCCTCAAACCCAAGCCGTCCAAACGCCAGAAGTACGTCCTGCCGTCAGCTGACGCGAGGTCACTGACCTCGCCGCCCCTCATGTCATCTTTGTCAGCTGACACACTTTCACGTAAGTACTCACACTAGTTGTCAAAACTTCACTATAGTCCCTCCCGTGTCTGTCTGTCTGCGCATGATTTTCTTAGTTACTTCGGAACGGATTTTGTTCTGGTTTTCACTATGAACAGATTACGTACTGTTTGGATCTGAGTGTTGGGCAACCAAAGGGACGGATGAAAGAAGAGTGCATGCTGCAGAAATGAGAATGTTGAGATGGATGTGTGGAGTGACTAGAATGGACAAGATACGGAATGAGTACATCAGAGGAAGTTTGAAAGTAGCGCCAGTGACTGAGAAGTTGGAGAGCAAAAGGTTAGCGTGGTATGGCCATGTCATGCGGAGGGAAGAATGCCATGTGACTAGAAGAGTGTTAAATATGAATGTGGAAGGATATAAGGGGAGAGGTAGACCAAAGAAAAGATGGATAGATTGTGTGAAAGACGACATGAGTAAGAAAGGAGTGAATACTGATTTGACGGCTGATAGAGGGGAGTGGAAGAGAAAAACATGTTGTGCCGACCCCACATGAAGTGGGATAAGGGCAGGGAGATGATGATTTCACTATGCACAGATTGTTTGAAGAGGAAGTTTATGAATTTAATTCGAGTAGATTTGTGGATGAATATCTTCCCAGGTCGGGGTTTGTCACCTGGTTATTTTATTGTGACTCGCAAAGTTTTTAAATAGATAGATTGATGCAGAATATGGACCCTTTTTTCAAATACAAATACATTTTTTTTTATTTCAGTCACTAGTACACAGGAAATTATGATCTCTTAACACTCAAACTAAGCGCGAACTTGCATTTTGAGTGTCTTAATTGCGTTACGTCGTTTTAAATATTACACGCTTTAAAATTAAGAGGTTTTTTCGATTTTCCACATAATTATATCTTCTAGAAGAGGATGTTTTTAGATACCCAACTTTTAAATGTTTATTACAGTAGAGGAACTGGACCTGGGAGGTAGTGAAAGTACGGAGCCGCCGGCAGCAAGGACGCTCGAGAGGGTGCGCGAGCGCATATATGCGCGCGACTGGGCCCGCCTCGGCCTCGCCTCGCCTCCCTTCCGCCTCGCGCACGCTAACGCCGTCTACACACTGTGCCGCAGGTATATATGCGCGCGACTAGAGCTGCCTCGGACTCGCCTCGCCTCGCCAATTAATATATTAAATAAGGCGAATTTAATATATTAATTGGCGAGGCGAGGCTCGAAAAAATAATCTTTAATGTGTGATTTCGCTGTATTGTTAAAAGAGATGAAAATTGAATATACTTTAGGTACATTTTGACAACGCCATTTTATATCATGCAAACCCAAGGCAAAGAAAAAAATAAAAAAAAATGAAAAATATTTTATTTAGCAACAAATTACACCTTTACATTTAGATATAAACTTAAAGTAATTAGATAGGTTGGTTAGTACAAAATGAAGGTGCAAAATGAGAGGGCTTATGACGTAGAAAGCAATTAAACAGCGGTCTTCACACTAGGCCAAGCCTGTATCGTGAAGGCCTTAATAGAAAAGGTTAGTCTATATTATTTTTATCATATCCAGTCCACTCCATCCAAAGGTTGTCTGGTAGAGATCGCTACTTCAGCGATAAGGCCGCCCATTGTTCATCACATAGTTTAGTTTTTATTGTTTTTTGTTAATGTTTGTACTTTTGTGCAATGTATATGGTATGTGTGTAATATGGTGTGCAATAAAGCATTTTCTATCTTCTATCTATCTATCTTAGTCAGATCGAAATTGTATACCTACTTAAATGGCCGTGGGGCCATTTAAGTAGGTATACAATTGTCGTGAAAGGCGACTAAGGGATAAAAGCTAGGGGATGGGCAGCAGCGCCCCCTATTTTAACAACGATAGCTCTGACTGCGTTCGCCAACCACCGTGCCCAGCCTGGTGAGAAAGTGCAAATTCCTCCCTCACTTCCCTGGAAATCTGTTAGGGTTTGGGAGGCTTTTGTTCAACAGTGGACTTTGTACGGCTGAAATGATCATGAATGATGAAACACATACGCGCCATATCTAATAATAACCGTTACTCGTTTCAGTTACCCGGCAGTGATACCAGTACCTGAGAGCATCGGCGACGAATCCCTACGGCGGATATCGCGGTGTTACCGGCAGGTATGTAAAATTGGGGTGAAAGGCCTCCGCCGTCTCTGAGCGCGGTTTCTGGGTTACAGGGAGTAATGATAATTCCGACATATTAATTTCGAAATTTGAATGCCATTAATTTTTGGAGGAGATAGGGCACTGCGAGATTTTCTCGCTCTAAATTGGCGCAGCCCGCCTGGAGGTACCTCCGCCTTACAGAAGATCGCAGCCAAATTACATTATTTGTTTCAAATAGTGTCATAATATGTGGTCCTGCGGTGAGTAAGGTTGCCAGAGCTCTCTAGGGGGGGGCTAAACCCCTCCCGGTTCGGCAGGCAACGCATTAGCGATGCTCCAGGTGTTGCTGATGTCAATAGGCGACGGTAACCACTTACCATTAGGAGGGCCGTAAGCCTGTTTGCCTCCGCATATTATAACTGCGACGTTAGGTTTAGTTTTTAATCAAAGCCGGTAAAACCTCCTTAGACTGCCTACAGGCTTGGGCTTACATAAATTTTTGTATGTACTATTTCCTTACAGGGTAGACTGCCGGTCGTCACGTGGAGACATCCCAGAACACACGCGCTTCTAGTCAGGTTAGTATTGCAAATCCGTGATTTCTGGTAGCTTACGTGCAGGCTTACTGATGACTAGAGCTTGCAAATATTCGAAACTGTGGTATGTGAATAGTATTCGATCATTTTTGGGTGGTATTCGAATATTATTAGTAACTTTTATATTTCCGAATAAGTTTTTCGTTAGTTTAAAGTAGTTTTTTCTGCAGAAATTTTCAGAAAACCGCGTGGGAATGCCCCAACGGCTTACGATGAACCCTAGTTATAAAATAGTACCTCAATATGGTCAAGTTAGTGCTTCCTCCCCACGACGAGTACATGGTGGGGAGGAAGCATTAACTTGCCGTTTTTTAACTAGAGCGGAAGTTAGGGTTTTTAAACTTCATGAACGCCAACTAACTCTACTTGTAAACATAATTATCTACTCACAATTTGACAAAATAAAAAAAAATAAAAAAAATTGGCTAAATTTATTTGTGAAAATAAATTATCTTTTTATATTTTTTTTCAACTTCTTATGACGCTAAAATTGAAAAATCATCCTTATAATTGCGATATTCATTACCATTTCGCTTACGCAATAGCCTGGCTGGCCACAAAGGCCGATAATGATGATGAATGAGAATGAAATTGGTAATGTTGTAGATCAGCTGCGTCGCACCATAAAGGCGTGATGGGTATGCTGAAGTCCACCCACCAGAACCCCGGCTCCGCGCAGAGCGGGACAGAAACCACCTCTAGTTTAGAACAGGTAACCGCCTTTAAGCCGTGTTCAAACAGCATGCGATATGTCATCTAAAATATGTTTAAATTCAACCGTACTCAGTTCGTCAGCGCCTGTATCGTTCACTCCACGATACAGGCCCTGCCTAGTGTGGAGATCGTCAGATGTATCTAACCATCTCTGCATAAACACTCAACATTAAATTGCAAAATTCTATGTAGCAGGTACCTAGTTATATCTAAGTAGTTTATGGAGCAATAAATTATGTGTGTGTTATAAAACAGTGCGTCAGTTACTATTTTATAATTTATTTAGATGATCCTTCATCTAATAATTAAAGTACATTTTGTCACACATACACACACACACATTCAACATATATAATATTATTAGAAAGTACATTGCAATAATTTTACTTTGTTTTTTTAATTGAATCTGTGAATAATATCATGTATTTTCCTTAGGAACGAATGTTGGCCACACTAGTGGCTTGTACGCCCGCACGGGCCTGCCGCGGCGAGCTAGAAGACTCCAGCTTAAGCCTAGACTCTCTATTGCTGTGCTGTGAGGACCAACACCATCACACGCCGTTACTCACCAAAGCCGCCGGCACACTCGGGTAAGAATTATGATCATCTAATTGGCCGTGGTGGCCGTGGACCCTCCATATCTACCTATCCGCGGATGTCGTAATAGGCGACTAAGAGAAAAAAGCAAGGGGATGGGCAGCAGCGTCCCTCATTTTAACAACGATAGCTCTAACTGCGCTCGCCAACCCGCATGCCCAGCGTGGTGAGTATGGATAAATCCCCCCGCATGATAAGGAATTTGCTCTGTCTGTGGGGGAGGCAGTGGACGTCGAACGGCTGAAATGATGATGATGAATCAACCGTAGCACATCAACTGCTGAACATAGGCCTTTTTTTGTCAAATCATTTTAAACTCAATTATTCAGCTGTTTTAGGTAGTAATCTTGAAGTAGAACTTCTCGTACGTTTAATAATCCTACTAATATTTTAAATGCGATAGTTTGTTATTCAAACACGCCGTAACGGTTCAGCCAATTTCCATGAAACTTGGAATATAAAAAGTTCTTTACCTAGAATAGCATATAGGCATATAGGCTTTTTATGTAGGTTCCACGCGAACGAAACTGCGGACGGAGCTAGTTACTTATAAAGAAAATGTCAGTTAATATGAATTTTGCTTTAGATTTCATCAAATTAAGCTCTGTCTGTGGGGGAGGCCATGTTCATAAGTAGACGTCGTACGGCTGAAATGATGATGATGTTCTGAACATCTAACTTTTAACATAACAACATTTAACTTGCATCGCAGTGTGTTGGGCAGAAACAGCGGAGGCAAGGGCGGTGCCAACTTAACCACAAGCCGGCACTTCGGGCGCTGGGGCTCGCTGAAGGACCGCCAGTGCCGGCAGCCCTCGCACTTGGAGCTCTACCAGCCGCGGCAGAGGCTGTCCACTGCTGACGTCGACTCTGGTAAGTTGTCACCATCATTCAGCCTGAATATTTATATTGTTATTTATTTACACATCCTTCAAATATTACAAATGCGAAAGTTTTTGACACGCCGTAACGGCTCAGCCGTTTTCGATGATACTTTCGGAAGAAATAGTTATTTGCCTAGAAGAGCATAAAGGCTACATTTTAGGTACCACGCGTGCGAAGCGTATGGAAGCTAGTAACATATATATATTTTTTCCCGGACAGATCACACATGGTCCGCTGATCCCAAACTAGGAATTATAAAGATAGATTAATAAATTCAACATCATCAGCCTGTAGAAGTCCACTGCTGGACATAGGCCTCCCCTAAAGAGTTCCACGACGAACGGTCTTGAGCCTTCTCCATCCACCGACTTCCCGCAACCTTCACAAAGCGTCAGTCCATCGGGTAGGGGTAGTAATTTATAAATTAAATGTTAGGAATTAAAAACCTTTTATTATTATATTACTAAGGCCGGTTGTGTTATTTCCCAGTATCGTGCGATGGGGGCCCGGCGTCGCGTCGCGCGTCCCTGTACATAGTGTGCGACAAGGGCGCGGCGGGCGGCGCCCCGGGCGGCTGCGAGACGCTGCCCGTGGAGTACCCCGAGCCGCGCGCCACCCGGCACGCCTTCAAGAAGCTCATGCGCGCCGCGGTGCCGTCCGCGCCCTCTACACCTGACCATCCTGGCTTCCTTAAGTATACCTACTTCCTATTATATATTTTACTAACTTATTTCATAAACAGGGCCACTTTGGCGAAATCGGAAACCGTGAGAGTAATCGAAAAGTGATGTAAGGAGTTACGGGCTCGATTTTGAAAAAATTAAGATCAGCATTTAAAAAAGTTGAAATTTATTTACAGTTTTTCAGAAAATGTAGGTTTTTGTTAAAACATTTTTTTTTGCTTTTTGGTTCTTTGTTTGATAATAAATAAATAAATGTATGATAAATATGTGTCTAAAGTTGTTGGAACACCTTCAAAATTATATTTTTTTAAATTCAACAATACTTATTTACCGAAGGTTATTTTTTACTAATTAATTGCTTTGCTTGCACATAGTCCGACCGAAATAATAAACCTTCGATAAATAAATATTGTTTAATTTATAAATTTGCAGTTTTGAAGGTGTTCCAACAACTTTATACACATTGTTATCATACATTTATTTATTTATTATCAGAAATGCAAACAACACAGAAATGCAAACAAAATCATCAAAAAATATTTTTTTTGTGAAAAACTAAAAAAAAACAATGTTTTTTAATGCAGATCTTATTTTTTTCAAAATCGAGCCCGTAACTCCTGACACATCACTTTTCGATTACTCTCACGGTTTCCGATTTCGCCTAAGTGGCCCTGAAAAAAACTCACCTGTATATAAATATTAGTGTACAGTTGATCCATAAATGTATGCTATCCAAAAAGGGGCTTATTGTACATTCAAGTGAGAATAAAGTTTGTCAAGATCCATCATTTTTCACTGATAAAACACTGCAAAAATCTGCTGTTTTAGAGTTAAATCAGTTCAAACTCAATTATAAATGCGAAAGTTGGTTTGTGTGTGTTACTACTACTCAGTTCCGTAACAGCTGAGCGGGTTTTCAAGAAAATTTGTATGGAGATAGCTAGAGCCCTGGGGCGGGACATAATATGTTACTTTTTACCCGGATATCACACGAGCGAAGCCGCCGACAACTGCCCGGGCGAGTATTATAATACCTTAACAAAATTTTAATTGGTTCACAGGCTAATAGAAGAATCAGGATGGCTGTGGCAGTTGAGGCAGCTGTTCCAGCTGTCCGGAGCGGTCGTTGACCTGCTGGATCTGCAGGGCTCTTCAGTATTAATGTCCCTTGAGGACGGCTGGGATGTTACTGCTCAGGTAAAAAAATTATGTTAACGCATCAGTACAGTTGTATTTGAGTACTCTTATGTGTGTGTGGTGTGTATGGTTGTGTGTGTGTGAGTCTGTGTCATTTGTGTGTTTCTGTGTGTGTGTATACTGTTTGTGTTAGCCTGAAATAAAGATAATCAATCTAGCACTTATTATTCTTTTTATAGATTACATCACTAGCGCAAATCTGCCTAGAACCATACTACCGAACTCTTGAAGGCTTCCGGATCCTGGTGGAGAAGGAGTGGCTAGCACTAGGACACAAGTTCGCTCAACGCTCCAACATAGCAGCCACGCCCCAACAGGGGTACACGCCTACCTTTCTCATGTTCTTGGACTGTGTGCACCAGGTATGCAATCTTGACAAATACTCGCTGAAAAAAAACAGAAAATGCTTGTATTCTTATTTCTTCTCTTCCTAGTGTCTATTTTTGTGTCTAAGAAAGAACAAATGTGATAAAAAGTTCAGTGTGCCTCTTAAATGCTTTAATACTTACGGACCTTGTGTCTAAGAAATAAAAAGTGTGATGAAAAATTCAGTGTCCATCGTAAATGCTCATAAAATGCATGAAATCTTACACATCTTATATCTAAAAAAGAAAATGTGTGATGAAAAGTTCATCGCGCCTCGTAAATGCTCTTCAAATGTTTTAATTCCTATGATGTATCTCTTGTTACAGCTACTAAAGCAGTTTCCCCTAGCGTTTGAGTTCAACGACTACTACCTACGGTTCGTGGCGTACCACGCTGTGTCGTGTCGCTTCCGGACGTTCCTGTCCGACAGCGAGTCGCAGCGCGCAGAACTCGGGATAACCGCGGCGGATGATAAGCGAGCTGATACTTACAGACTGGTGAGTTTCTCCTGAGGAATACTAACCAAGAAGAATAATACCTAATCAAGAAGGGTGTTTATGGTGAAGTCTGAAACTATAACCCTGTTATTATGAAACTGGGTTTAGATGAGGACTCACCAAACCCTGGTTTTATGACGTGTCATTTCATAAGTTTGACATTATAACATAAGGCAACTGTATGAAATAGCACGCCACAAAACCAGGGCTTAGTTAGACCTCGTCTAAACTCAGTTTCAACGGGTATGAGATTTATTAGGAAGAGAACCATGTCATCGATTTTAGAGATTGAGATAAGAAAAACTGATTTCATAGAGAAAATAAATCTTATAAAACAACTGGTAGTGGATAGACAAAGGTTTGCAAGATCACATGTTAAAGTTTCACTTCGATAGGATATGTGGTTGACTCAACATATCATTATAAAATTGACCTCAAAATGCTCGCTTAACACAGGGAGTGGAAACCGGCGCGGGCTCAGAAGAGGAGGTGGGCGGCGCCATGTCTTACGGCTCCATGTCTCGCGCCGCGCCCGTCGGCCACTCGCTCTTCGACTTCATCGACAAGCAACATCAGAAGGCGCCTATATTCTACAACTTCCTCTACACGCCTGATTTGGATAACCCTGTGAGTATACCATGATGAAGAATGCTTATTTGTTCTAGGCTTCTTCGATGATGATGATGAACGCTTACTCGCAGGTCTCAGTATCCAGTTAAGCAGTCGATCAATCAAAATATATAAAACTCTTTTTTTATTTTTTTTATTTACTTTTTTGTGGCTATGGTTTCACTGCGGCCACAACTGGCCTATTGTGATCGCCACTTTATTTGTGGAGCCCCTTTACAGGGCCTTTAAAGTTCACCACAAAGCCCAGCAGCTGTTAAAAACTGAAGGATTTTCTTTGGGGTGTAAAACTCTTACGTGACTGACTGACTGACTGACTGACACCGCACAGCCTAAACAAGAAGTCCTAGGACTATGAAGTTTTAGAGTGTAGCTTCCTGTTGTAGTCTATGGGTGCTCTAAAAACGGAATTCGCTAAATTCAACCCCTAAGGGAGTGCAAGTTTGTATGAGCAAGTCTCGAGCATTTGCAGAAGTAAAGGATTAATTATTTTATAGGTACTCCGGCCGGTGTCCACGATTAGTACCCTCGAAGTGTGGCAGTACTACACGAGCGAGGAATTATCCCACGGCGCGCCTTACGACCTGGAGACTCTAGCGCCCGTCACACTAGACCAGGAACGGACGTCTAGAAGATTGCTCAATGCAGGGTCAGTTATCCATCAAGCAGAATATACAAATATCAAAATCGTGAATATTAATGATTATTTGTTTAAGTAATTGACTTTTAAAATATCTTAAAATAATTTCAATATTAGAATATCTACGCCAGAAGTTTGAACTGCTTAGTTTAGCTCTCAGTTAAATATAATCTCAACGTTTATGTTCAAAAACTCATTTATTTTGTCAACAAACTCAAGTTGCCAAAAAATAGAAAGTTTTGAGTAGTCAATAAATGCTTGAAAATTATACTTGCTATTTAAACGAACATATAAATATTAAAGTGAAGTTTGTTCTTGCAAATAAATAATTAGCACAGATATAATTTGAAGATTTTTACTTTGTTTGGTGAAACAATCAATTCGTTTCGTCTTCAGGTACGACAGCATATCACGCAGCATGCCTGATGCGTTCAGCGGCTTGCTGGAGAGGATCCGGCAGTTGGAACTGGAGCTAGGACACCTGCCCCAGAAGTGGCGGGTGCGGTGGGACCAACTTGAACTGCCAAACACTTTAGAACTTCAGGTTAGAACTATTTGAAATAAACAAAGCAATTGTTGTTATAAAGGAACTTATTTTTTATGCACTTACAAGATGATTCATAACATCATAAATATTATTATAAGCGTTGACATATAAATTTAAGGAATAGAGGACTGCCTCTTAAAAAAAAACCCGTGTATAATAATCCCTGATCCAAATCGCTGAACTTATTAATTATCTCTGAGTCACTCAAACTCATTGAGTGGAAAATTGAGTTATTTAACAGGTGATTCACCACTTGACAATCTGAGCTGTAACAACATTTTGACAATTGTTATTTGCCATTAACACTTGTATTTTCTGTTGGTGCAGCGCAACTCATCGATGTCTTCGGGCGTGGTGCGGCGCGCGTCGCTGGCGTGCCACAAGCGCGGCACGCTGGAGGTGCTGGCGCGCGGCCGCGCCGCCGCCGCGCCCCCCGCGCACCCCGCCGCCTCCGCCGCCGCCGCCCCCCTCGCCCCCGCGCCCCCCGCGCCGCACTTGCCCCCCGCGCCCCACTTGCCCCCCGCGGCGCCGCAGCACCGCTGGGCCCCCGCCGCGCCGCCCGCGCCCGCGCGCTGCGACCACTGCCAGGACCTGCTGTGGGGGCCGCTCAAGGTACCGAACAACAGATTGAGGTGTCTGTCTCTCCACCCCATTTTTGTAACGTACAATTAAAGTCTTTGACGGCAAGAAAGTATCAAGTACATAAAAAGTAGCCTATGTGCTTTTCAAGGAACTTTATCTATTTGACTGGCCTCATAGCTCAGTTGGTAGTAACTCTGCCTTCTGCGCTAGAGGTCGCGGGTTCGATCCCCGCACTGTACAAACATTTGTGTGATGAACACAGATGTTTGTTCTGTGTCTGGGTGTTAAATATATATCTATTATGTATATCAGTCTCTGGTACTCATAGTACAGGCTATGCCTAGTTTGGGATCAGTTGACCGTGTGAATATGTCCGGAATATTTATTTAGTTATATTTATATTTATTCCTAGTTTCAACAAAATCGATTGAACCGTTACAGTGTGATTGAACAACAAACATCCAAACATCCTCACAAACTTTCGCATTTATAGTAATTAAATAATATCTAGATTTATAGTCTATATTCTATTCCAGACTATAATCTATCACTGTGCCAAATTTCATCGAAATCCGTTCGGCCGTTTGGGTGTGATTGAATCACAAACATCCTCACAAACTTATTATAATATTAGGATCTCTAATCTCTGTAGGATTTATAATATTAGTAGGTTGGAATAATAGTTTTTGAGTAGTATTTGTTTGTACAGACGGGTGTCCGGTGCGTGGACTGCGGCGCCGCCTGCCACGAGCGCTGCGCGGAGGTGTTCACGCTGCCCTGCACCAAGTACAAGTACAAGGCGCCGCCGCCGCCCGACCGCGCCGCCGTCACCAACAGTCAGTATCACTACAAAAACATTCTACTATATTATCTTTGGTAGCACTTACTAAACATGTATACTAAGCCGACTAAATAGGTACAGTATACCCAAGGGGCTTATTCTATACCCAATTGGCAATAAAGTTTGTTCTGCGACTTTTAGAAATTCTATATTTTCCATTGAAAAAACAGCTGTTTTGGGGTCAAATCTGTACAAACTCAATTATTCAGCTGTTATAGTCGGTAATTTGCATATACCTACATATTTGCATATACCTACATATGTATAAAAAAACATATTTATATTAAACCATTGCTATTATGTTTCTACCAGGTGTTGGCACGCTGCAGACTTCATCACAACAGTTCTACGAGCAATTCTCGTCTAACGTGGCCGAGAACCGAACCCACGAAGGCCATCTATACAAGCGAGGCGCCTTACTCAAAGGGTGGAAACAACGGTAAACATTTTTGTATATCTATTTAATGGCCTCAGTGGCATAGTGGATGAGAGCCCGTCTGAGTCAAGGTGCAGATTCGATTCCCGCTGCGGGACAGATGTTTGTATGATCCGCAAATATTTGTTACGGTGTCGTATTTTCTGATACCCACGACAGAGAATACTAGTGTGGGGTCAGGACTATGCATGTCACTGATGGGTGTTTTTTATTTATTTTTATTTTATTTATATGAAATCGTTCAAGCCGATTTTGACACAGTTCTCGTTGTCCGATTGAGTTGAAACTTTACATAACTATCAAGTTCCAATAGGAGTACATTACTATGACAGCGAACTGATCTGACGATGGGAGACAATGTGGATCACGGGAATTCTTCATGCATCAGAGACCGTTATTTCCGTTCTATGTTGCAAAACTCACTGCAGAATTACTATAAAATATTACAATACAATACAAATTCTTTATTTGCAATATTACAAGTTTACAACATAATATGTGCCTACTTAGGTGCAGCAAAAAAAGGGTAAAGATCACAACTTATAGTAGGCAACTTATAGTTAGTAGGTACACTGTTGCAAAGGTCCCAACTCAGCGTGTGCAGATTGTAATAATATTATTTATACAAGTATTGATGTAGGTGTGTTGTTAATTGTAGGTGGTTCGTGCTGGACTCCATAAAGCACCAGCTGCGATACTACGACGCTATGGAGGATTCACATTGCAAAGGCTTTATTGGTAAGCTTTTTATTACGGGCATTTATCTGATAAAAAATGTAGAACAGAATAATCTTTTACTTAGCATTAAAATCACAAGGCCTATGAAGATAAACTAAATAGGTATACAAATAAACATGAAGATAAGCATGTAGATTAGTTTAAATGGTTCGGTATTTTTTGTTTTGTTTTAGTGATTTTCTGTTTTTATCATCATCATCAGCCTGATGAAGTGTACTACTGAACATAGGCCTCCCCCAAATAGTGCCATGACGAACGGTCTTGAGCCTTCTCCATCCACCGACTTCCCGCCACCTTCACAATGTCGTGGGTTCATCGGGTGGGGGGCCTTGCAACACTTCTGTTTTTATATGTTTTACT
Source organism: Anticlea derivata (assembly GCA_947579855.1). Taxonomy (NCBI): domain Eukaryota; kingdom Metazoa; phylum Arthropoda; class Insecta; order Lepidoptera; family Geometridae; genus Anticlea; species Anticlea derivata. The sequence continues at coordinate 8,365,413 of OX388276.1, read as the reverse complement.
AGCGTACGCCCGCGGCTTTGCTACCACGCGAGCAAAGCCGCGGGCGTACGCTATCTTGATAAAAAGGGGTAGTTTTGAAAAACCCTAAAGTCCGTATATAATTATTTGACATTATGAGTATTTGTACCAAGTATCAGATTATTTTTGTAATTCTTTATTGCACACAGAAACCTACATAATATGGTTATTTCAAAAGTCATGTACATAGACGAGCTTAACCCTAAGAAGTCTTTATTTACATAAAAGTTTGTGTGTTCGCTGCAGACTTGGCGGAGGTGATAACAGTGACGCAGGCGGCGCCCGCGCCCGGCCCGCCCAAGAAATGTGACGACAGATCCTTCTTTGACGTGAGTATTCCACGCCTCGTGTTGGTGTCACATACTTTGCATTCAAAATGTACGGGATTAGGAGGCGAAGCCGGGCTGTGTATGAACTGTGTCTATGAACTGTTGAGTTACCCGGCTCAGTCCTTCAGGCTACGTCAGCCTCTGTGTATGCGCTGGGATGTTAGAGAAGAGATGAATAGTGTGCCGTTTGATCAATAGATTTGATTGATATTTATCTATTATGTATATCAGTACCATAATACCTGGTACCCATAAGAGCACTAGGCTATGCCTAGTTTGGGATCAGTTGACCGTGTGTGATATGTCCGGAATATTTATTTGATTGATAGACTCGATAGTCGTTTGTAGGCGGCTTTTTGGGCAGAGCTTCTTTTGTGTAGGAGTTGTCTGCTCGTGGCGGTCGCATCTAAAGTAACTTATTTGACATTGCTAAAAATGTTGCCGTCCCTTTCTTATAAATCGAAATAATAAGCGCCATCTTGCATGTGTCAGATGTTCCAAAAGATGAACCCGTGCGAACCCAATGCGTTTTTATTTTCGAAAAATTTAAGTGTGCACTAACATGTGCTGTAAAATGTGAAGGAAACATTGCAACCAATTAGTATTCTTATAAGCGACGATGGGCTTGCAACCTGTCACGTGTGGAATACCCACTACTGCAAAATGCGAGAATGTACCAAAATGTCTGGACGTGCTGACTACCCCCTTAGATATGTTCAAGGATCACATCGACTGGAGATCTTTGAGGTTGTCTGGTCTACTTGCGGATAAAAGTCGTGTAAGAAAGTATTTTTATTAATTTATTTTTTCTCATTGAATATTTCAGCTGCGCACCAGTCGGCGCACGTACAACTTCTGCGCGAGCGACGCCAACGCTGCGCAGGAGTGGACCGAGAAGCTACAGGCCTGTCTGCAGTGAGGCTTACTGCGCCACTAGGCCTGATAATATTCCCACTGATTAGAGTCTAATCAAGAGAGATTTCGAGACGAGTAATGATAGATAAATCAATGTGTATGCCATTGCTACTATAACAAACATTGCTTTTGCGTTTAAAAATTGCTTATCGTGCGATTAAAGTTGATATTAAAATTGTGAAGACTCGTAATATTGATAGCGGCTAGAGATAAAACAGATTTAAAATTGCTAAAAGATTTTTATAAAATTCCAAATTTTCCGACTCAGGCGGGATACGAACCCGTACTCCCCAAGTGTGTGATCACTGATCTCTGTGGCGACTCCTCGTCTTGTCGAAAATATTTGGGATCTCGGATTGAAGCGCCGATTTGAACTTGAAAATCATTTTTTTTTAAATGTAGATGGACAAGACTAGTGAATGATCGTGATGGATGTACAAAGGGAATGGCTATACCCGGCAGTGAGTGAGGTCGGGCTGTGATGATGATGATGAAATTATAAGAGCTCAAATTGTCGTAAAGTAAAATCTCTTATCGCACTAAAGTTGGAACTACGGTATCGATGCGTAGAGCAAGCATTGCATAGATCTCGGGCGTACCTACATACCACGCACTGAAAAAAAACCAGTTCGTACTCATTATAATTTATCTTAGTACATAATTATCTTATAAATTACATTATTGTTACGTTGGATGTTTGTAAATAATTTATCTTAATTGTTGTGTAAAGACTTTCGTTCCATTATTATTGTGTAACGTGTATTTTATTTAAAAAATGTAAGGTCTGCTGCAGACTCCATAGCATCGCGTACTAGGACGGTTAGTATGTAGATAGCTGGACACCTAGCTAGGTAGAATTATTTTTTTACCTGAATCTCCGTTCCTTGAGCCCAAATTTATTGTTACATACTCATTTTTTATGTAAATAAGTACATTTTTTTGTTTTATCGAGCATTGTCACTCAGGTGTCTGGTTGAGATAAATTTCTATTGTTTATTTACCTGTATGTATTTGTTGTTGTAAATAAATATTATTTTACTCTCTTCGTATTGCATTTAATGGTTGGTAGCCTTCGTGTTGTCGAGGAGGCAATTTATCAATGTCCAATAGGAGACGCACGCAGTTTTGTGCCAAATACGCACAGGGTAAACATATGCATTTGCTCACATAGGTTGATACTCAAAACTTCACTTATCTGGGCAGTAAATGGAAGTTTATGAATATGGGGTGATTTAATGAGCCAATAGTTTTCCCTGGACTACGGCCGTAAAACAGGCTAAATGTACATTATTTTAGCTTCTAAACGTAACGTGACTGCCATAGCATTCCTTGTTGGGCGAATACCGTTTTGTAATACCCATCTAGTATATCTACCTACATACTCGGTTTACCCTGTACCCAAACTATGCTCAACATTTAATTAGAGGCCTTTTTCTATGTAGTAGGTTCAAACCTAATGTGAAAGCCTATTACTGTACAAACAAGGCTTCGGACACATTCGTACAAAGTCCGTATTTGTATTAGCATTAAAAAAATATATTTTTCTTCATATTTCTCTTTGGTATTTGCAGTGCGAGTATGTTCAGTTTTTATTTAACCATATCCCAAAATGAGTCAGTCCTTTACTAAATTCTTCGCTTAGCAAAGTTTGTGATAAATTCAAATTAAATTAACGCTTAAAAAATTCGGCTTCAACAAACAAGTCATAATGTACTTATTGTGTTAAGTACATTGTTAACTTTTGCGAAAGCAGAATATTAATATTTTAGACGTGTCTACGTGGCTTTTGTGATACTTTTGGTTCGTATAATTTTCGTATTTGTAAAATATTTTTACAAATACGAAAATTATACGAATGTGTCCGTAGCCTTTATTGTACATACCTCTTTGACCTCAAACCCTTTGGGTTACGCTTTATGTACAATCAATGGGCTTGTATAACTGTGACAGTGCACTTCGTATCATCAAATATAGAAGATTTTAAAATTATTAAACGGCTTTTTTTTTCTCTACTTGAAACGATATGAAAGATGAGGAAGTCGGTGGATGGAAAAGGCTCAAGACCTAGAGTCCTATGTCCTGCTGTGGACTGCTACAGGCTGATGATGAATATTCTTTCATTAACTAGAATCAGTAATCTTTCCTAGGACTCTATTATTTTTATTAACTCCTTCACAAAAAGTTTGCCCGATCGTCTTCAGTCCCTTTTAACACAGCTAGTTCGGGGATTGAAATAAAAATAAATTCATAAGTAACAATTTTATTTTACCAATATCATTAATATATTAACATATGCGGTCCAAAACCACCCTCTCTCAGATAATAATATAATACAAATAATTTTCACAAGGTCTTAAACCCATAACAATGAAAACAAAGTGATACAACATAATGAACTCTTCACGACCGCTATCAAGTCAACCAAACAGCCTCCGACTAACGTAATGACTGCTCCAACATACAACAATAGTTAAAACGAGGTACAAAAGGGAAAGAAAGGATAAAACATTTCCATAATATATTAATAAATCTAACTAGCCTATCGAGGGGGCGATGACGGCTGCTTACTAAAAATAGCACCTCACGGCGGAGCAGCGGCACGAACGAAAACAAAGCTGCACTCGCGAATGGAAGGTTAAAATTGGCCTGTAAAATGTAAATTAGGCCACTTTTCAGTCCCGAACACCGTACGCCCCCTCCGTTACACATCTAACCACAAAATAATTATACATTATATACAATGGGAAATAAATACGCTACTCACGACAATACAATGCTCGTGTATGTACATAACCACACCGACGTGCAGCCACCGACTCCTACCTATATCACAAATAAAAATATCCCATTGCCGTCTAAACGTTTGGTTTGCCTATTACAATAATATTGGCGCACACTTTTTGGCTTAGCTAAGTTGTTCTATCCTCTAAAGTAGTAGATAATATGAGGACGCGCGGATTTCTGGCTCGGGATCGCTCAACTCTGAAGCCGTACTCAAACGGCGTACTATGTCATTTAAAATTCATTTTGAAATCAACCTTACATCTACAGCGTAAATTTTAAGTTTGACTTTTAGTACCTCGTGATATCCTTAATCTATATCTTACGCCCTCAAATGTCAAACTCAAAATTAACTTTCATCAGTAGATGTAAGATCATAAATAATTTTTTAACATATTTTCAGTGACATATCGCACGCTGTTTGAACACGGTTCGATAAAAATACCGACTATATTTATATAGTCATATTATATACCCGACATCGACAGACGGGAATCCAGCGGACCACAATGCTCAGTCGAATCCAGCGGTCCCGAATCAGAAAGCCAGAGATACAAGGTACATACAATTAAAGTATTCTATTTATTGCAGTTTAGTGTTTATTGCCGAAGCAGCTACGTTTCGAAAGTGCACAAAAATCAATATGTAAAATATTTCTCACGGATACACGTAAACGTCATTAAAATTTATATATTTTTGGTTTGTGTCGTACACGCATACAATTTGCTCAAAAAATGTACAAAGACATATTCACAATCTCTCTCTCTTTAAAGTTGCAATAAAGACTTACAAAATTGGGTCGAAATACGATTCGATGGAACGCTATTAGTTTTTTCGTTCTTGATTGTTGGCTTAAATTCGAGTTGAGTTCACATTTGTGCACAAAAATGGCTTAACTCGTTACTTAAGCTAACCCTCGAATTGGGGGGGGGGGGGGGGGGGGGGGTTACAAAACTTCAACATAACACTCGACAGTAGGATCAAAGCCAATAGGCCAATGTTCGATGTTCTCAAGGAAAGATCATAGATATTCGAAGCTCCGGAGGTATTGCCCACTTCAAAAATATATCAAAAAAAAGATACATGGTCACCGACTTGATAACCTTTTCTTGGCGTCGGTTAAAAAGGCTTAGTTTTCATTTTCTGTCAATCTAATGCATTACAATTTCTGTACTTATATATCATAAGTGCTTCAACTCGAATCGCAGTGACACCACAGCTTTAAGGCCGATTTCTACCATAGTAGAGACGAGTAAAATTTAAACAGAATCGTGTAGAAACGACGTAATAGGAGCTTGACTGTAAATTCATTGAACTTTCTCTTTTCGACCGTGAGATGTGAATAGCTTTACCGTCTTTGTATGGTGTCACGAAAAGATCGCTTTTGTAATATATTATTAGTATACAGACTAACGCCTCAGCTACGAGCGTTCCTTAAGGGTTTAATTCACGCTCTGTTGTTTCGGTAGACACCGGCCTTTACAAGCGAAATTAAGAAAGCTGTGTAGACACTGCTTTTCGTACAAAAACGTTACAACTATTCATAATGACTACTTGGTGACTCGCGAGTAAACAAACTTATTTTACAAGGAATCCGTCACGCACGCATACTTCACAATTTACATTCAAAATCGGTGCATGTTTATAAGTCACGGAGGTAAAGCTAAAGCAGACAGACTACAGACTTTCTACGGACCAGCGGTACTATTGTGGAAGCGAAATGATGATGAAGTTCGTAACTTAACGCTCATTTTAACAAACTTAAGAATATCCGAATCGTTCCAATCTTGACAACGGAAAAATAAACGATCCCAGCTTCTTCGTTTTAATGTTTGTAAATTTTCTGCTAAGTTTGATCAAATCATTCAAAATGAACCTTGCGTATACTAAATAAAGTCAATTTTGAGTTATATCGTACGACCTCAAATGTCAAACTCAAAATTGACTTTAATCAGTAGACGAGTAAACAAAAGGATCATTTTGTAATATATTTTTAAGACATTTACAGGGCATATCGCGCGCCGCTTGAACACGGCTTGATATTCGTAATCAGCGTCAACTCTCAAATTCCCATCTTTCTAATGACAGATAGCCCGTTGAAGTCGATTATTATAATCCTGCAAAATCTTGGTCTCTCCCGACCAGCCGACCCTTCGGTCTGCAGTCTGCAAGTTCTTAGCTGAATAAAGTTACGTTTTCGGGTTTTACATAAATACATTTGGCGAAAACCATGGAACTTTTGCAACTTTTACTATAAAACCAATTCCTGCTGTAATTTTATGATATTTTGTAATGAGCAAAGATTCACAGCGACAGTGAAATGCAGTTTAAATACTATTGACAGTGCATGAAAACGACATCGCTGTGATCATCACCATCATCGGAGGTTGGTAAAGTATTGCAAAAGTTCATTGGTTTGTAGGTCTTATACCGGCACACGTAACACCACATCACTCCAGCATTCTCAAAAGGCCTGTTATATACAAGGTGATCCGTAATATGTTTACCATCCCGAAAAGCTTATTCTACACCCAATTGGCAATAAGGTTATCATATAAATGAGCTGTTAGGAGGGACAAATTAGTTCAAACTTAATTATTCAGTTTACGTTGCAATCTTTATGTTTAACTTCTAGTACGTTTAATAATTAGTTATAAAAATATCAAAATTAGTTGATTTGAAGAAGTTCGGAAAAGAAAACTGTATTTTTTTCTCAAATTAAATAGGTTCCTAGTATGTTTTCTGCTTATATTTGTCTTTTTATTGATAGAGTAAGCACCTTTCGGCATAGTATACTAGTTACGGAACATCCAGTGTAGCGCTGACGGGTGCGATGATGTGTAAGCTCTAGTGCCCGACGGGTTCCACGTAGTTTGCCGGGTATAGTCCCACGCGACCGTCCTTGCGTCCCTTGCACCAGCCCTGCTCATCTTCATCTTCTAATTTCTCGAACAGGTCACCTGAAATGTGAATATAAGTGAGTTTAGTTAGCTTCTTTGCAATTGGTTTTGATGACAATTAATTTTATACAATTCTGTAGCACGTTTCTCACATTACTGTAACGACCGAGTGTTTTGTGTTTTAATTGGATATCCCGACGTGATTGTATAAAGTTAGGTTAGGTTTGGTAACAAAACAGGGGCGTAGACACATTGTGACCACTTGTGAACCTTGTCTTTATATCAACTGTCTTTGAGATGATCCTTGAGATAACAATCTCAACTGTCTTTTTTATCTTATCACAACTGTGTGAGTTCTAACTTGAAATAAACAATTAATATTTTAAATTTTATTTATATACAACGCTTAACCCGATCCCACTGGTTTTATATAAGTTCTGATTCTATTCTGGTCTCATCTGAGTTGTCTATTTACCTTTTCTCAACTGACTTATCGCTTATCCTATCTTAAACGTCTTATCCTATCTTAACTGTCTTATTATATCTTTATCTTATCTTAACGTCTATTCGCTTTTCTGATCACATCTTACCTTGTCTGAAGCTAAGCTCGTCGCTCTCAGCGCCGGTGTAGTCGTACAATGCTCGGACCGGCACGCCGGGCTCGCCGGTGTCTGTAAGTGGACCACCAGACTCCTCGTCCCAGTCGTCTTCTTCGAACGGGTTGTCTTGTCCCTTACCTTGGCTCTGGCTCTGACTCTGATTCTCTTTGGTGGGGGAGGACTTGTTAGATTTAGGCGCTGATGCTGTGCCGTTACTGGAAATTGAGATTGGCTGTGAGCGTCGGATGGAAATACATATCTATGTTCTGGTTAGGTAGTAACTCCCAATGACTAGGGTCAGCGTCGATTTAAACAATTGAAACTCCACCTTATTACTTTTGTAAGCGGCTGAAATCCCAAAATCACATTAATGGTTCGAAGCGCCTCGAGGGCGCGGTGTGGGAGAAGCGTGATTTTATGTTTTCAGACATATCTAAAAAAAAAAAAAAGTCAATTATGATGATTTTTAATTTGTTTGGCGGATCAGTCGCTTCGCTCCACTCCTTCAGTCGGCGCTGAGCCTCAATTATTATATGTATAGGCTGAGGAATTCAGTCAGTTTCAGCAATTTGATTGGTTTTGCACAATGTGGACATGTGCCAAATGTTAGGACATGACTCAGACTATTCCCTTTAGACAATTGCAAACATCTCACCGCCTGGAGATCTGCGAGGATGTCTATCATTCTTGGGGATAACATTCGTGAGCCTATTTCATTATTTTCTTTCCAGGTATGAGTCTTAAAAGGAGAAGGGGGTAGGAAAGGTATAATAACTTACTAGGGGAAGGGAGGAGGGTGGAAAGTAATAATAAAGGACTAACGCGGGCACAACGCAGTCGCTCATATTAGTGATGGTAAAGCGCGTGTTAGTGAGGTCGGAGCGCAACGCCATCCGCAGCAAATGCGCGCCCAGCGCCTCCTCGGCCGCGGCCGGGCCGCGCGGCCCGCCGCATGCGTATATCTCCAGACGCTCTATGCTGCAGGTGAGGAAGGGAGGGCAGGAGGGTATAGGTATAAGGTTATCGGGGTGCCATACTAGCCCGAAAGAGGCTTATTCTACACCCAATTGGAAATAAAGTTTGTTCTACGACTTTACATGTATATTGAAAAAAAAAACCACAGAAATCAGCTGTTTTGGGGTCAATAACTCTACACTCCAGCTGGAAATAGTTTGCTATACGACTTTCATCATTGAAAAAAACACTGAAAATCAGCTAGTTTGGGGTTAAATAAGTTCAAACTCAATTATTCAGCTATTTTAGGCATCATTTTGGCTTCGAACTTATTGTGCCTAATACAGGGTGACCAATAAACTATCAGTGACAAGACAAGCAAGCAATTTATCGTACGTTAAATAATAAGTGTATAAGATGATTAAGATATAAAAAAAAAACAGATTTAAAAAAGACCAGGCAAAATATATTATCTAAAATAAAATGTTGTTTTTTTGTATTGTTTCATGTTTATCTTGGTATAATGGGAGAACCTGGAGTGTAGAATTCGAGAGTGAAACTTCTTTTTTCTTCGCTTTGGCAATTACCATGCTCAAAACGATTGTCTCATCTTTTGCAGAATAAACGTGTTGAGGATAGGGAAAGCTGCTTCATGTAAACTCCCAGGTTCAGTAGTAATGTGCTTTTAATAGGAAGCTAATAATTAAACAATTTAGATTTATGTAACAATGAGTAAAATCAGAGGATCGGCGGACGTGTGTCGTCGTGAGCTCGACAGCCAAGTGATGCATTTCGGGTGCGGGCGCGGGGGGCGAGGATGGACTGGTTCTTCCGTATATGTTTGCCTAAACACGTTGTCTATGATGAAAGTGGAAAAAGATACTCACGTGACAGCTATGGGTGCGCTGATAGTTTTCTTGTCTATGGTGTTATTCGCAGTATTGTTGGCCACGGCGGTCGGCGGCGCGGGCGGCTCCGCGTGGTTGTTGCTGTTGGCCTTCGCATTCGACTTGTTGTTCGCGGTTATCGGGGGAAGCTCCTGGGTATAGACAATACATTCGATTTCAAGATGGCCTACAGTTAGATCTATAATTATTTTTGTTATTTTTTTAAACAGAGGACATTGGTAACACCTCGCATGAAATAAGGTAATTTATGCTACAGTACCAATTTCTAATTGTTGTTTCCTGTTTAGAAAAATACCCTATTTGGTTGACGATACAAAGTGTTTCTAGACAAGAATACTATCCCGATAGGGCTTGAAGGGGAAAACCCAATTGTCAATAAGTTTGTTTTACGATTTTTGGAAAATCGACATTTGACATTGAAAAAACATTATACAAAAATCTGATGTTTTGGGGTCAAGTGAGTTCCAACTCAATTATTTAGTTGTTTTGGGTAGCAATTTTGATGTGTAACTTCTAGTAAGTTTCATAATTATAAGTTACAAAAATGACCTTCTTCAAATCAGCTTTTTTTGGTCTTTCTTATGTCTAAGAACAAACTTTTTTGCCAATTGGGTTTAAAATAAGTCCCTGACAGGACAGTATGCATATTATGAATCACCTTGTACGTATATAATTACTGATACTAAGATATATATGGGAATATTGTACGTAAATATTTAATACCAATAGATACAGGGATATTTTGTTTATCATTGTTAAGTAAAACACTAATATCATGCCAAATGCAAATCTGTTGAAAGCACATCCATCATGCAACATCGATAGATCAAACATTAGAGGTGGGAGATAAATAAAATAAAAAGCACTTATCTAATATCTAGTAGATCGAAATGAGAATGACCACATCACCAATTCTAGGTCTAGGAACTACGATAGGACTTCGCCCAACTTTGTACCATGCTGTCTTAAGCCAATTCACCTTTGTACCGGAAGATCGCCGCGGTCTTTCATTCTCATTTGAATCCTGGAGTCTTAGAAACATTCTTGAAAACGGGTACAAGTGTATTTAATCCAAAATACGGGGTGGTTTCCGTACAGAATGTGTGTAAGCTCCGTTATCTTCGCTGATAGTGCTACGACGTGAGCGCTGGCGTGGCGAAATTATGACCGAACGCCTCCTTTACGCTATTATTCAACTGGAGAAGGAATTTGGTAGTTGCTGTTTCGACCGCACTGCCAATACGCCGCGTATATGCTTATTGGCGTATTAGTAATTGTTGAATGATGGCTATCGGACTTGCCTAAAACAGCATTTGTTTTATCACTCAACTCTTATAGAAATAGGTCACTGCCAGTTGATCCAGTCTTGCAGTTGATTGAACCGTTGACAATGACGTTTTTTATAGCGCAGTGGAAGCGTGCTGGGCCCATAACCTATTAGTTTTAATGCTTTTAGGAAGTTAGGAATAAGAAACTGCAAGAAATTCTATTACAACTATATTGTACCGGTATTTCGTTACAACGTAATACAAGAAGAATGGCCGAGGCAAGCTAGCGCCTCTACCGAGCAAAAACAATAACTTTTTTTTTTATTAATTACAAACTAGGCTATGGCATGATATAAAATTCACAACTCAACAGAGCTGAGCAAAAACAAATGCTGTTTTAGTAAACTTCGACAGCCATTATTCAACAATGCAATTTAACGCGATGTGCAAAAATTGCCGATTGCCACGTTCGGCAGAGTGGTAAAGCTGGTGATCGTAGTCATAATAAAGCCAGGCCAGAGAGCCTGCGTGAGCAAAAATAAAAGTGACGACGGAACGTACATCCTCGCTGACTGGCCGCTGGTTGAGCAGGGTAATGGGCCCGGTGGGGAGGCTCTCCTTCGACTTGCCCTTGGAGATGTCCCGGAACTCCTCCGTGTACTCCTGGTAGACCACACCAGTCACAAGCGGTCACGACGAGCGACACATTGAAACTTTATTACTCAGCCATAGAGACTACATTCCTCTGCCAATAACGATGCAATATCTACTTTTATAGTTTGTCGTAATAAGGTGCAAATTTGGTTAATTTTATTAAAAAGTTCCAATATGTCGCCACGTTTTATGCAAACTCAAGGAAAAAAATAAAAGTATTAAATCAATTAAAACAGTAACACGTCCATTCAAAGCGTGAACGTTAATGGCGATCAAGCAAGATGCCACTAAGGTCCAATGTCCACTGAAGCGCCCTTGATTTACTGCTTTCAAACATTCGCCAGTACAGTACAAAATTGTAAGCAAAACTGATGTCAAAAGTAGCCGCATTAACTCCGCTTTAGTGGACAGTGGATCTAAATCTAATTTATCGTAGGAAAGTATAGAGAAACTAAAAGAACAATAGGATCTAAGATCATGCGATTTAGCGTAAGGGATAATTGGTGTAGAGGATAATGGACTTGGTCCGACATTTTCGTTACATAAATAATGTATCCTAACCATTTAACCCTGGGATGTTTTGCTAAAGTTTCCGTCACAACTACATTATTTTAGCAAAAGTTCATTTTGCCGAACAAATTAGTTACTGATACCAATTCTTAATATTTTTATTTCATAACTGAACATTTAATTAAAGTTTTTTATTTGGTTGTTTTTTGGGCATAGGTTCGTGCAAATGGGTTATCCTAGACCAATTCGCTCTTATGAAAAACACCAGACCAGATTCCTAGTTTAGGAACTTAGTTTACTTAGGGTGATTTGAGTTTATTGAAGTTGCTATCTGTTTAAATTTTTCGTGGGTTTCATGGTAGTTTGTGCTCAAAACCATCGAGTTGCATTTGCCTCCTCTGCCTGCTTCGGTGCAGATTAATGAATGACAGTGCACCTCATGAGGTGTTCGGATGATCATCAAAACTGCTCTTTAACACCAACCATTACGGCGTTATTTCGTGTTACACCAGAACCCTGTGCAGGTTTGTGAGTCGAGTGCTTTTTGGACGATGGGTTCCAATTCGATTATATCGACCTAGTTATGGGTAGAAGAAAACGTATATTTTCAATGGATTACTACAAAAAAATCGGGCTCTAATTTATTTTAAGGATATACGACCATTAATTAATTAAGATTTCTCGTACAAACTTTGATACCCTCTTAGGATGGGAATTTTCGAAAATCTTTTAAGTGTGTGGTGGAACTCAACTCAGAAGGAACAAAATTAATGATTGCAGCACTTATCCCGAGACAGTCTACGACAAGGTAATGGTAAGATCAAAAGGTCCACCTTGACAAACTTCCATGTTTCTTCTAGGCTTGGTCGCGAGGAACTGGCGTAGCTTCACCTAGTTTCTAAGACGTTACAAAGTGATCCTAGTGATTTTATTGAAATAAACAGCCTTTGACTTTGACACCCAAAACGCTTGTTTAGCATGAGTGCCAGTGTTACGTGCGACACATCTAATCTGCAACCGTGATCCATCCACATCCGCGGGCGTACCATAAGCGGATTGCTATAAAACCGGCTGGTCCCGTAGTAGCTACTGGCTTCGGACACCGCCTTCTCATCGACGCCGAAGCAGGCGGTGGGAAGGAGCAGGCGCAGGCTTCTGACGGCGCGTGACCACACGAGCGCGGCGGCGGCGGGCGAGCGCCGGGCCGTGGCCACGGCGCGGGAGACGGCGTAGGATGCCGCCTCGGGGATGTACGCGAAACGGAGCGTTTCAGCGTCCGGCGGTTCCTTGTTTTGTTAGCTTTGGTTTAGTTTACTTTGGGTGGGAGATTTTAGATTTTGCAACAGTGTCTCAATGTTTTGTTCGTGGTTTAGGCTAGAAGGTAGATTATTTTGTCTCATCGTGGTAGATAGGTATGTAACTGTTTGGTTTGTATTTCGTGCGATGTCGTCTAGGTCTTGTAGGTTATGCTTTGGTGCGTCGTTCGTTTTAATTCGTTACCCGTTTACGGAGTAAATTCGTTATTCGTTACCCGTCTCGATTAGTCTTATCGGCTGATTTTCTGATAAACTTTGTCGGATAAGATTATGTTTGTCTTTGCCTATTTGAGTTCTATTAAGGAATTTACAGTAGGTAACTACATATTTATTAATATTATGATAATTGAGGCACTCGTTTTTAGTTTCTTAACACATTATAATTAGATAAGTTGAATTTTAATGTTAAACAATGAAAACAACTAGTGTTTGCATAACATCTTGTGTAATATGGTTTCGGCAATTGTGTCAGATAACCTTGTATCGGTCCAATGATACTATCTAAAGGGATAGGTCTACTATATACCAAATAAGGTTCCACTGAAACATCTAATAGAAGAATACTGATAGCTTGGTCTAGACTTTTTAAACATGCAGGAATCCAATTAGTTCTATCGCATCAAGTCTTATTCACAAATCACTCCTCTTAATAACGAATAACGAAAATAATGTTGCGAATAAATTTTCTAACTTTTACGAAGATAAATGGGATATAACAATATTAGAACTTTAAGAGATGTTATAGTATATCTTTTGAGCCAGTAATTACAACCTTCTTATGTCTTTGCTTATTCGATTCCACTTTCTATTCTGAACAAAGTATTTTCAGGGATTGGGTTAAAAATAGTTATCCTATTAATATTGAGCTGGAAAGTTCGTGAGGTTTGGATGTTTGTGGTTCAATCACGCCGTAACGGGTCAACCGATTTCGATGAAAATTTGAACAGATAGAGCACTTTACCTACAGTAGCATATAGGCTACTTTTGAAGCTGAAGCTGCGTTGGCAATATAGTGTTTAATTAACCACTATCTGAATAGATATCTGGATTTTAGAAGATTTCCTAAAATCCAGTTTCTTCTGTACGGGGAGTGTTGTATCCTTATGTTATAAGTACTTACTTCAACAATCAATAGTATTTTATTAATTGATAACATGATAATCATTCCGAGTCCTTATAAAATGTAATTTATTTGCGTGGTTATTTTTGATCGGTACCTACTTCCAAGGACGATAAACAGTAATGCAGAACCTACACGTACCGTCTCAGCACAAAGAGCCAACAAAAACTTCATCGGTTCCACTTCAGAGCATATTAATCCGTGAATAAGACAATGATTGCGCAGGATGCGGGTTTAAGAGGGAAGTATCATACCTACCTAAGTACATAACAAGCATTATGTTAATAACACAGGTATTGTTTAGGTTGTGATGCGCTGCGCAGTTTGTAAAGAGCTGGACGAATCAATGCGAAGACTCGAAAATATGCCTACATAAAATATATAAATTCTTTACGAAAAAAAAACTAAGAGTAGAGTAGTAAGTATTGTTTTTTGTACGCATTGAGGCTCAGCGGTTCTATTGTGTAAGCAAAATGGGAATGATTCGCAGCTTTGAGGATGATATTAACAATTTCAGTGTAATCTTCACGGAGGAGGTAGGGCACAGCGAGATTTTCTGGCTCTAAATTGGAGCAGCCCGTCTGGGAGGTACCTCCGCCTTACAGAAGATCGCAGCCAAATAACATTATTTGTTTCAAATAGTGTTGTGTTCCTGCGGTGAGTAAGGTTGCCAGAGCTCTTTAGGGGGGGAGGGGTTCGGCAGGCAACGCATTAGCAATGCTCCAGGTGTTGCTAATGTCAATAGGCGACGGTAACCACTTAGCATCAGGAGGGCCGTAAGCCTGTTTGCTTCAGTATAACATAAAAAAAAAACTGAAAGGTTACAAATATGAAGATAAGGAAGTTGAGGTATAGAAGATGTCTCTGGATATTGCTTGGAAAGTTATAATCATTCTAAAAGTTGCGAAAGTCATTCCCATTTTTCTTACACAATAGCACTGCTGAGCCTCACTGCGTACAAAAACAAACAACACTACTCTTTGTTTTTATTCGTACAGAATTTATTGCTGATCTGATTGTTTAGGATCGCTGAGCTTTTACTATTGTTGTACCACTGGTTATGTCTTGGTCAACTTTGTGACCCTATTATAGTAGTAGGATATGTCACGAAAAGAAAAAAGAAGTTTAAGAAAAACCAGTCATATTTAACAGCGTTTTGTGCACGTAAGCAGCCTCTAAGAGGCGCACTTTAATCTTTTCAATACACTAATTCTTTCATCGACGGTCATAGGCCCTTTTCAGGGCCACCATAACTCAACCTGGTCACTGACCTAATACAGGATGACCAAGAATGAATCAGTGACACGACAAGAAGAAGAACAGCGTTGTTGAAAACCTCTCGTTATTTTTAAATAATGTATGTTCTACTCGTAGGTAATAAGTACCTAGGTAGATTTCTTCGCCTCGATTCGTCTGTATTGTTAATAGGACAGTAAGGATGTGTTGGATTGCGTGTGTTACCTCGAACTGTGGCCACGCCATGGCCATATTGACACCGTGGTTGTTGGCCCACCACTTGAGGTCCTTCTGGTGGTCAGCGTTGTTTATCGTGTGGTGGAATTCTTCGTATATTTGTGGTAATCTGAAATGAGGTAGCACTTATGGTAATCAGGGTTTTTGTTAAAGCCACTAGTTCGAGATCTGGCTTCTATTTAACACATAGACAAGCATTGCCATCCAGCGTGGCAATGCCGCCAGCGACTTGGGGGCGCTTTCGACTGGTAATCTGTATCAATTGGGCTATCTTTATATAGTTTGCAACGGTCTTTAGATAGCTCAACTGATTGTTGTGTATTTTCCGTAAATTGTAGTAAATTTAGTGGTAAAGTTGTTCAATCAGATCAGATCAATTTTAAACAGACCTTTAGTCCGAACCTAGGAACTTTTTTATAAAATGTAATTATTTAATTTCAACTACTTTATCCTTTCAAAGAAAGGATAAAGTAGTTGAAATTAAATAAAAATCGCAGCAAAGAATTCGTTTATAATGGAAAGGTGGCTACATTTTGGCATTGGTTTTTTTTTTTTTTTTTTGTATTATCGATTGAAATATGGATCTTATTTTTGGAAAGTGCAGG
This sequence comes from Anticlea derivata, assembly GCA_947579855.1. NCBI lineage: Eukaryota > Metazoa > Arthropoda > Insecta > Lepidoptera > Geometridae > Anticlea > Anticlea derivata. Next base: position 8,349,063 of record OX388276.1, on the reverse strand, counting down.
CATAGCACTATACTCTAACCCTTCTATTTATAATCAGTAACTATATTGGGTCGATAATTCTCGCCCTGTTCTTTTCTAACATTAAACAAAAAAAGAGACGGACATACTTTTATCTAGCCGATAAAGTAAGCGAGTGATTATGAATAAGGGGTTAAGGTGAGGGTTTAATTATTTTATGATTTTTGAATTATTTTTTCTCAATAACCGCAAAACATATGACATTGATTTTTATGACAAAGATAACTTGAGCATTTTATTTACGTAAATCCAAGACAGAAACGCGATTGGTAAAACTTTTCTCGATAGATTTATTTTTTAAAGTTGGGTCCTATGCAACAGTTTTTTCGAAAATACTCTGAGACTATCTAACAAAAATAACTTTTTTTTAAATATTTTGTTAGACAATAGCATTGGGTACCTAAATCCAAGACACTTTTTAAAAAAAATATACACACCGGCACAATTAGCGGAACACAAAAAAAGCAGGATTTTAAAATCTTTTACTTGAGGAACTGGCCAGTAATGATATTTTTTTAATTTATTGTCAAATTTGAAAATAGAAAATTAGATGACATACACTTTTTTCATTCATTTGTTTTATTTTCCCGAACAATACGTTTTGTCAACTTGTTCGAGTAATAACTACGTAATTGTAATTTTTTTGAAAAATTGCACTTAATGGTTTTTTATAAATTTGTTATTCTATAGGCAATTTTGTTTATTAAAAGCTCTTTATTATGCCTGACTTAACATCACTGGAAATCATTAGGGCTGATGAAATGAGAAGAAAAGGCCATACCTACAGATCGATTGCCTCAAGGCTTCGTCGACCAGTATCAACGATTCATCGCAGCATCCAGCGGTACAGATCGTCTAATTCTCTCGTGAGGAGGAGGGGTCAAGGTAGAAAAAGATGTACATCGAGTCGAGATGACAGTTTTTTACAACTTGGAGTTCGTAGGAATACGCGATTAACGGCTGTACAAGCTCGAAATGAACTGGAAGACGTTCGAGGAGTACGAGTAAGTGAGTGTACAGTTCGCAGGAGATTTGAAGAAGTTGGTTTAGGGTCGTATATACCTGCCAAAGGCCCAAAACTTGAGAGACGTCACCGCGTAAACCGATTAAGCTTTGCGCGAGAACATCGTCATTGGGATTTGAACGAATGGCAGCAGGTTCTCTTTACTGATGAGTGCAGAGTTCTTTTAAAACAGATCGATGGGAGACAGCGAATATGGAGACGCAAAGGAGAACGCCACATACAGTCTAATTTTGAACACACAGTGGCTTATGGTGGCGGCTCGATTATGGTTTGGGGAGGGATATGTTTGGGAGCTCGCACGGAGTTAGTGATAGTCACAGGAGGGACCATGACAGCAGATCGATACATCAGAGACATTTTAGAAGAACATGTTGTACCATTTGCCCCATTTATTGGTGACGACTTTATTCTAATGCAAGATAATGCTCGTGCTCATAGTGCACAATCGGTACAGGCATATCTGAGCCACGTAGGTATACCGGTGATGCAGTGGCCAGCAAATTCCCCCGATATGAATCTGATAGAGCATGTCTGGGACTTGCTAAAAAGAAGGGTTATATCCAGAATGCCACCCCCCAACAATCTGAATGAACTTGGAAACGCATTACTTGAGGAGTGGGAGCGGTTGCCTCAAGAAATCATCGATAACATAATCTGTCGCATGCCCAGACGAATGGAAACCGTAATCAGAGCAAGAGGGGGAAACACTCGTTATTAATTTTGCTTTAATTTTATTGTTAAATCATTTAATGCTTACTTTTTTTTATTTTTTGTTATGGTTCATAATCATCTAAAAATTTCACTTATTTCAAATTTGTTTATTTTTCAATTAAAAAATAACGAAGACTTTTCAAAGTCGTTGTTAAAAGATGTAAATCAATTTGTTATTTTGTGTCTAATTACATTTTCGTCAAATATATGCGTTATTATCTCATAGTCTCACTTTTTTTTCTGTTCCGCTAATTGTGCCGGTGTGTATAGATCGTTTTTGAGATAATCGATATTTTCTTATATTTCGCTTACGTCGATTACTTTCGAGCGCCTTCTAACGCTTGCTATCTCTTTCCGCATTCAATTACAGTACATAGCGCTGCCCCTTTCTTCACTCCGCCCACTCGACAATTTATTATGATTTTTGTATCCTCTTAAGCACATACATCACGACTGCAAGAAATGACGGGAAACCACGAAACTCATACTTACGAGGGCTCTTGACTGATATTGAGGCACTTGTGGAAACTGAACAGCACATCCTTGAAGAACGTCAGCCTCTGCGCCTCCATCTGCTGGCAGCGGTCGAACACTCCCGTCATGTCCTCGATATAGCGAGGGTTGTACGCCGTGATTTCCGCCAGCGCTGCCTGGTATTTCTCTCGGTTCTTGGCGACATCCTCACGGCATTTCGAGACGCGTTCCGCCATTTTCTTTACCTGGAAATAGAAAATAATAAGTTAGTACAGCCTTGTTGATGAAACATCAATCACTGACAAAATTCACCCACTGCTGGGTATAATGACCCCTATAATTTGATCCATCTGAGGCCCAAGATTTTGGCTATGACAAAATAAGGTTGTCTGGAAGAAGACCATCCATTGTACCTTCGCAATTATTTGTTGCTTCTGTGTAGTGCACAATAAAGTGTGTTCTTCAATCTATCTATGACATCTGCCCTACTCGCTGGCGGACGCTGAACGTTTTATATTCATTTCCCCATTTAATTATAGTCTGTACTTTATCCTTTCTTTGTATTTAAAACAGGCTCAGTAGCTTTAGCTTTATTTCTTTAAAAGTACGCCCTACCGATGCATTAATACTTCCTAACTTAACGTTATAAATGCGAAAGTATCATTTTTTGTTGGTTGGTTTGTCCTTCTTTTACGCAGCAACAGAACAATGGATCAGCATATTTTTGACATGGATATAGTTAAAGATCACATGAGGGCGTGACATAGGTTACTTTTTCAGAGCGAAATCGCGAGCGGAAGTTAGTTTATTACAAATTAAGAAATTCCATATTATTTCAGAAACAAAACACATTTCGAGATCGGAAAGCTAAAATCAGAGTTCAAATAGGTAAGCAGTATGCAACAAAGCGCATCCTCGGGGTGGCCAACTGGGTTACGGTTATTGGATTATCATAAAAATCCACTACTCCCCCGTCGTTCCGCGAATGTTTGCCGCGTACATCGACCGCAGAAATGTACTCCACCACGGAGTAATGAACGCTTGGGCCAGACAGAGGTGGAAAGCTTCAGTGCCACTGCTCAGTTAAAAGACACGTTAACTGAGCGATGATAACCATCGTTCATTTATATAAATATATAAGTTTATTCCAATTACAATTGGTTAGGATTAAAAGCACTTTATCTAGCTATTATTTACTGGCTGTATAAAGGAGGAAATACAGGTGAATATTAACTAAGAGGCGCACTTTAATCCTTTCACTACACTGATTCTAACTCTATTCTAACTGGTACTCGTTGTTTCTGATACCCCCGACACAGGGAATCCTGGAGTGGGGTCAGGACTGTTGGGTGTTATTCTTTCACCGACGGACATAGGCCCTTTTCAGGGCCACCATACCTCAACCTGGCCTATTACGGCCTGTCACTGGCCGAATACAGGATGACCAAGAAATAATCAGCGACACGGCAAGCAAGCTAATATTCTCTTCATTTTATTCTACATCGGTTGAAGGGTGATTGATCAAAGGGCGCGTGAGCTAGTAATAAATATTGCATTATGTCGTCAGCAGTCAGTTCCTTTGGCCAACGAGTAGAAAAATGAATGTTCCGTGATTTGATAGGAAAGTACGTCCCCGCAATAATTTCTGTGATGGAATAAAGTTACCGGCAGGCGGGGTGAAGGGGATCGCAAATTGCCACGTCCGCCGGCGTCGACCATCTACCCGTGAATGTGCAACTATCTACGACAACCATGGTTTTTAGATTTATATATTCTATTGTCTATGGACACAAGCACCGAAATGAAATAGCAAAATACCAAAACAACGACTTCATTATGGGTTTATTTAACGGGAAAGATTGTTGGTATGTAACGAAATTAATATTTAAATGACGAAGGATATGCGGATTAATATAGAATGGAGGAGAATATCTGGAAGAGATTGAGACAGGTCATTGTACTATTATATATGAAACTATTCATGTTGATTCTCGTAATCATCATCATTATCATTTCAACTGCAGAACATCCACAGCTGAACACATGCCTCCCCCATACATTTCCAGCGCAACCGACCTTGTACGGCCTGCATCCAAAAAGTGTTACATTTTTTCCCTTAGTCGCCTCTTAAGACATCCACGGGTAGTAATGGAGGGGCCTACTCTTCAGCCGGGGCTAAACTGAATTCAGTTTCAAGCGAGCAGCTCTTGAATACGAGTAAGTGGAATAATAAACTATGAACCATCTTGTCGCGTTATCTATGAAGACGGCTTTGAGTTTCTCATTTCCCTCGAGAGTTTAATTACATTATGCTAATTGATCCTGTCAGCCCCTTTCTGCTACATCAATCATTCTCTGAAATGCTCTTGTTCATTCAATTAGATCCACAATTCAAGACGAGTTGTGGTTTGTCGATCAGTCGGTTAGCTAGTGTTTGTCAAAACTGGAATTTCAATGGCTCTGTAGCATAACTACTATTTTGCAGATTAGCTGTTTTCGATCTTTTTATATCTTTTTAGGTCATTAGAAAACAGCTGAATAATTGAGTTTGAAATGATTTGATTCCAAAACAGCTGATTTTGCGTTGTGTTTCTTCAATGAAAAATATTAATTTTCAAAAGTCGTAGCAATCTTTACTGCCAATAGGGTGTAGAATAAGCCCCTTTCGCAATCCGTAGAATCCTAAGATGAGAAATTCTGAACTTCAAAAATCGTATCATAGGGATGCGGTTCGATCCCTTCTAGGCCCAAAAAATAACTAAAACTTAGGAGTAGTCAGAAATGGAAAGGCTTGTGTTAACAAAGTAAAGTTCATACTATGTATGGAGGTAGGGCACAGCGAGATTTTCTCGTTCTGAATTGGAGCAGCCCGCCTGGAGAGGTACCTCCGCCTTACAGAAGATAGCAGCCAAATAACATTATTTGTTTCAAATAGTGTTGTGTTCCTGCAATGAGTAAGGTTGCCAGAGCTCTTTCGGGGTGGGGGGGTTCGGGGTCGGCAACGCGTGCGTGATTCCTCTGGTATTGCAATCGCTCATAGGCTACGGTTACCGCTTACCAACCAGTGGGCCGTATGCTTGTTTTCCACCTCAGTTGTATAAAAAAAAAAATGTGCTAGTAGTGGTAGTATTTTTGATCATTAACTAACATTTTGAAGATGTTGTTGATGATAGTGAGCTTCTCTCAATGCTTGTAAAGGTGTAAGAATAGCTGAGCTGAGATATAACGAGAATGTTAATAGGCTTATTCACCGGCAGACAAGATAAGCTGTTATTTCTTGAGGTCGACTAAAATATCTTATACATGTTCCACTGGGAATGTGGACCTAACCAATTCTTTGGATCCAGTTTAAATCTGTCAATTACGTTAGGTGTAATGGGCCGTCTCGCAGAGCTATTAACATACAAACGTAGATCGAGTAACAACAGAGTAAACGCAGTTTAAAAAGGAGGATTTAGCTTATTAACTTGGACAACAAGAAAACAGACAACACAAGGAATAATAAATAGAGACAACACAATCCAAACAGACAAACAGCTTACCAGCAGCGCTCTCTGTGAAAGCATAGAACATTATAATTACATGATTAATCAAAGAAAGAAAGAAAGAAAAACTATTTATATTTATCGTCCCACAATAACAAAAACTTAAAGGTACAAAATTCGATTCCCGGACTTCGATTCGATACACAAATGTTTGCAAGATCAGCAAATAATTGTGCCCGGCATGTTCAAACTTCAATATTCATTTATTCATTGATATGGCATGGATAATTTTGAAACGTCTTAAATATAGTTGAATTTACAGCTGTTCTTCGCAATCAAACCTAGAAGATACATGCAAGAAGATCCTTTTACAACTTTATTATAATCGAGTTGGGAGCATATTTAAGCTATTTTATCATCTAATTGTCGGATATTTTGTAATAAGATTTTGTACAGAGTGTTCGTTTAATTAAATTTGGTAATTGATAGGTTTGGGACATCGCTTGGGACCTTATTATAGAAGCATACACACATTGCCCTTTAAATGATTTAATAACCCTAGTGAGCCTAATCGTTGGAACAGCGAGTCTATCTTCGTTTCTAGTATTTACATTATAATCAAGATTTTTTTGGACACATCAATATATTTGAGTTGTAAGTGAGTTATATGGACTCGTTGTTTCGAATAGGTACCAACTAGACACAAAATCCGAGCCAGGATTATGTATGTGACTGTTGAGCACCAACAATGGGAATACTATTTAAATGGAAATGGTAAAGTAGGTCATCATACCGGACAGTATAATCTAACACCTTGGACCAGGGTCCGGCTCGAGTTTGAAGCATCATCCATCATGATGCTAGCTCAGCAAAAACGTATAGGGTTGGAGAGGCTAGTAAGTTATTGATAAATCTTTCTATTATTATAAATGCGAAAGTTTGTGAGGATGTTTGGATGTTTGTGGTTCAATCACGCCCAAACCGCTCAACAGATTTCGATGAAACTTGTGTTTACCTAGAATAGCATATAGACCTAGAATAGCATATAGGTCTCAAAGCCAAAATGAAAAGCTATGGAAACTGTTGAACCTAATCGATCCTATTTTTTTATTTATTTTGTTATCATAGTAGTTATTATTTTTTAAACAAACAAGTACCTTCTCTTTTGGGAAATCATCTGTGTCAGACAGCCCTTAACAAGTTAACAACCCCCTCGCGATCCGCTCGGCCGATGGGGCCACGAATTTAATCGCGCAACAAAAATGCCGTCTACACGCTCGCTGAGCCCGCTACACTTCATTACCTGGGCCGTGACTGGATTACTGGGGACGTGAATTGTCGAGCGTCCCAATTAGAGGCGAGATATACTGTGGCGACTAGACTCTACCGAGATATATAATCTAGTCTGCCTTAAGGGTGAGCTGCTCTTCCGCACGTGGCATCACTAGCCGTGTTGAAGGGAGGGCCATTACTGCCTCTGTCCTCTGGCGTGGTTTATCTTTGTTTTATAGATTCTTTTTTTGTAATTATATCATGCACTTTTTGAGTGAGTAAATGTATTTTAGTTTATTGTTTTTGACTTGTGTAAGTAATTATGAAAAGCAGTGCAAGCAATACGATTTAATTTTAAAACGCACATTTTTAGCGGTAAATTAGATTTATTTGATAAGTCACGTACTACATTCAACGCTTCGAAAGACTCCAGATAACTCAATAGAAATCTTGTTTCAATCAGTAAAATCCATTCTAACCTCTTTTTGTCTAAAAAACTTTTGTTTTTCCTAGCTTAGCCAACCTGTCTACGACAGATATTGTTAGACGAGTGACCTGCGTGACCCCTCACGGACGGGTTAACGTTTTGTTGCCAATATACCTTTAGTTACAGAAAGTAATCGAACATCAAGTTTTTACAAGTGTTGTCATAGCTGCCGAGTTTATATAGTACCTAGTTCGAGCTTAGTAATTGTTGATCGAAGTCCTACATACTATAAGATCAAATTAAACCTAGGGTTTATTAGGTACTAACTAGCTTGCGTCGCTGTAGTAGTAAGTAGTTGTTTAGCTAATTTTATGTTAAAGAAAACCTAATAAACTGTGTACCTACCGTACTTTTTTTTTGAAGTTTAAAGTCTTAGAGGAATCTCTGCTAATTTAAACTTAGAGTTTAAGTGATACTTAGATTGTGTCAGAACAGATTGTGTACATGTACTGTGCAAAATAAGTTCGTCAATTTGGCACTTAACCGTCTGTCATTACTACGAATCGAATCGGCACCACACTGACCTAGAATTCCGCGTCACTCCAGGAAATTGAATGTCTCCCGTCAGCACTAGCGCCTATTCTAGTTATTTTGCAATATTTTCTAGGTTCCGCTACCGTATGAATCCTACTAATATTATAAATGCGAAAGTTTGTTAGGATGTTTTGATGTTCAATCGCGCCGTAACGGTTCAATCGATTTCGACGCAACTTGGAATAGAGCTCTTTACCTGGATAAGCATATAGGCTACTTTTAATAAGGTACCACGCGAGCAAAGATGCGGGTACAAGCTAGTGTATAATCTCTGTAAATTGACCCTTTCCATCCTTATTTTAAACTCATCAATGTACAGGAAAATTAGCATTTCTTAAGCTATCAGAAGTAATCAGACAGAAGTATGTATTTTAATTTAAAACTATGCGCGGCGAGGAGCGTAACACAATTTGAGAGCCTAATTACACTGAGCATGATTTACGTCTAACAAGTCAAGCCTAATTGGAAGATAATCAGAGTTTGCATTAAGGCAGATTGTCTTGGAATGCAAATGAGGTGTTCAGTAGTTCTGTTAACTTACCATAATATGTATGAAATAACTAGTTGAGACCCCATGCTTGAAGTTTTGTTTTTCATACATAGGGGTTGAATTCCGGGAATTCCTTTCTAAAACCTACACACCCCTAAAGGGGGTACACCCCTACATAAAAGAAAAGCAGCTTCCAAAAGAGACGTTTCATCAATATATGGAGCCTGGGCCTGCACTGTGTACACTACTGTAAAATAAGGCTAAGCAATAAAGTAAACGTATTTAATTGGTCATTTTACTTAAATTGACTTCGTTCTAAGGTACATTAAGATTTTCTTCGACAAAGAGAGCAACACACAGCGCTACAAAAGTATGGCGGATGGACGTGCGTGTAATGTCATTTTGACAACCTACATTTATCTGACAAAACAAAAACATCAAATCAAACAACATGACATGAAAAATATGTCAATGTCATGTCAAACGCCAATTATAAACCAACATGGCGGCCTTCAAATAGTGCTCACATGGTAAAAAACTTACCAGAAGAACTATTCTTGTACCATCGCATTTGCCTTCAAATTAATGAAATTGTATTTTTCTTGTAATCTCCTATTTTTTCCTAATTTTTCTATGTAGTGTACATGGACCAGGCCCAGAATGAAATGGCTCCTTTCAAGTCACAAGGTTTAGGCTCTGCGTTGTCTGTCAGTCAGTTACTGTTTTTTATTATACACTGATAAAACAAATTTAGGCCTGTTCAAACTAACTGTGATATAAAAGACGAATCAAATAAATGTTACTAATAAAGAAAGAAACAAATTACAATAAATTGGGTAAACCAATCAATAAATTAATTAATCAACATTTATAGCCATGTTAATAAAAAATAAATCTTGTCCAACAAACATATAAAAGTCAATCTGTAAAAGTGTAAAGCGACCGGTTCCCGGTTTGTTTGTTAAAAATCATGCATATCACGAAGATTATTAAAATACTAACTTCTTCTACTTGCTTCTTCTTACAATCGTCGTGTGTACTACGCAAGCGAAACTATGGTAAGGAGCCAGTCCTGTGTTTATCGTACTACGCAAGAGAAGCAATGTGAAGGACCTAGTCCTGTGTTTGATCAAATTGGAACGAGTAATTTGAGCAATTAAAACGGATTCACGGTCCCGTTTATTGGATTACAACCGACATCCGACGTACGGTCAACTGGATTGCGTTTCTAGGATTGCTACACGAAATCTGATCAAAAGTGAAATCTTGTAGGTATATTTATGGGTTGAGGAAAAGCTATTTCTAAGACCGTATTGTACAAGGTGATTCAAAATATGTATGTACCATCCCGAAAGGGATTACCCCATATTTATGCATATTTTTATAAGCAGATATTTTCCTCGAACTTTTACAAATACCTAAGCTGGTTTCGGTATTTTTATCATCTTTATAGTAATTATTAAATGAACAAGACGTTCAACTCGACATCAAGATTACTAACTGAAACAGCTGACATTTTGAACTGATTTGACCCCAAAACAGCTGACTTTTGATTTTTTTTCTATGAAAAATGTTGTATTTCAAAAAGTTGTAGCACAAACTTCTAATTCGGTGTAGAATAAGCCCCGGACAGCATATATATCGCTACTTCCAATGTGGACTTATAAAGAATGAATATGAATTTTCAATTCAAGCGATCCCAGTCACCATTTCATTGCGAACGGGTTGCGAAAAACAGTCGGCGCGCCACGAGTATTTGCAGAGGCGATCAGCAAACATATCCCCGACCTGTCAAAGAGTCCTATGCAAATCCAAAGCAAATAACTTGAGATAAGCCAACGAGATTTCGATTTGCGCCTATCTGCACACTGTAGTTCGCTGTAAGCTTTCTGCGAAAAATAGCTACTGTCATCACCATCATCAGCCTGTAGAAGTCCACTGCTGGACCTAGGCTCAAAGAGTTCTGTGGCGAACTTTCTTGAGCCTTTTCCATCTATTGACTTCCCGCAACTTTAACAATGTCGTCAGTCATTCTGGTGGCCCTTCCAACACTGCGTCGCCCGGATCGTGGTCGTCATCTTGAATGAAACCTTTATTCCGTAACGGTTCTGCTGCAGCTATATGACCTGCCCACTGCCACTTCAACTCTCAAATTTTGAGAGCTATGTCCCTGACCATAGTTCTTCTACGGATTTCCTCATTTCGGATTTGATCCCGCAATGAATGTCCAAGCTCCGAACTCATAGCTCTCTCTATAGCCCGTTACGCGACTTTGAGCTTGTGTATGAGGCCAATAGTTAGCGAACGAGTCTCAGTGCCATATGTCAACACTGGCAACACGCACCGATTGTTGACTTTCGTCTTGAAGCTCTATACTACTTGCGGTCATAGTTTTATAGCTACTGTATTGTACCAATACTACATAGTGGAATTTAGGATATTGTTGTTGACTTCAGGACTACAACCTTTTACAGCTGTTTACTTCAGTCAGCAATGACTTATAACATCAGGGTCATTCCTAGAGTTGTCTAAAACTAAAACCTTAGAATGGCTTCAAACACTCTCTTACGAGGAGACCGAAAATCTGCTAACAAGTTACCAATGAAGAGTAAACTGTTTTTTCTTGTCAAGACACATTCACACATCTAAACTCACTTTATCTTTAATCTTATTAATAATATTGTACTTTTTTTTATGTAATTTATTAGCCCAATCTATTGTATATTAAGATCAATTACTGTAAACGGGAGGTGGGCGCTGGAAACTGCGATACAGTTTTTAAGTTAACTCATGCAGTTTTTCAACGTGTTCCTATTGTTTCTAAATTGTAAAATTTGTTTTTGACCCAAATAAAATTATTACGATTTTGATTTTGACACCTCGTCGTTCTCATGCTGACGAATGGGAACATTTTGTGAAATTCGTTGATTACAATTACCGTTCGTTTATATCGATATGAACACAGGCCAGTAGCTAATCATGAAACCTTTATTGGAGCTGCATTTGGTGTCAGAAAAACCATCATACTAAACCATTAGATCCAGTTATCACGGGAACTACGTTTATGTCGACACTTGTAGCTCGTTCACGTGCTAAAATTACGACCAATTGGATTTCAATCAGTTTACAACCATGGGAAGATGACATTGTGACGGTCGCAAGAAGTCAGTGGAGATTGTGGCAACTTAGAACATCCATGTATTTATGAGAATGGTTTAAGAGCAGCAGTGGAAATTAAGAGGCTGATAATGACGGATTAAAATATGGATGTAATGGCATAATTCTTATAGATGCAAACTAATATAAAATATATATAGCCTGATAGCTCAGTTCGTAGTAACTCTGCCTTCTGCGCTAGAGGTCGCGGGTTCGATCCCCGCACTGGACAAACAATTGTGTGATAAACACAGATGTTTGTTCTGTGTCTGGGTGTTAAATATTTATCTATTATGTATATCAGTCTCTGGTACCCATAGTACAGGCTATGCCTAGTTTGGGATCAGTTGACCGTGTGAATATGTCCGGAATATTGATTTATTTATTTTATTTATTTATATTCTTTGGCCAATTAGTGGGATTTTGAAAGACGAGATCGATCTGTCAGTCTTTATCTGAGGATGTTCATCAGGTCTCCATCCTAAGCCGTGTTCAAACGGGCGTGCGATTTCTTTTAAAAATGTTTCAAAGTGATCCTTATTTAAGCAAATTTTAAGTCTGACATTTGAGGGCGTGCGTTATAAATATAACTCGACGATATAGCAGCCCCTAAAAATCAATCTCAAAATTGACTTTATTTAGTGGATGTAAGGATCATTTAGAAATAAACTTTAAATGACAAATCAATATTATGTTTATTGATGTTCGTCACGTCACGTCGCCTAGGCCCCGTCTGAAAACCAGCGCCGCACAGTACATATTATGTTCGGTGCAGCTTTATGCTGAGACGGGACCCATTTGCCCCACACAACGCATACCAACTCAACCTACCTACCGCCTCACCTACCAACATGTTTTTGTTTTCTTATTGTGTTTTTGTATTACTAGGTTTAAGTATTTTTTTTTCTTTTGTATCTTCCTACCTACCTACCTACTTACTGCGTTGTGGGTCAAATAAATAAATTTTCTTTCTTTCTTTCAAATCGCAAGCCGTTTGAAAACGGCTTAATTCCAGCTTCTATCTATAAATGATACTTCCCGATCAGTACATTTATCTAAATGCAATGCATTTGTCTGCAATTTCACTTGAATCGCTTGTTCCCATGGCATCGTACCGGTAACACAGATTCCTGCCGATCGGCACTGGTACTTTCTACCGCATTTAGCTGTCTACAGACAAGGTTCGTAGTTTGTCCATTATGCTAATGGTTAAGACACACCCTGCAGGCATTCATGATACATTCTAGTGTCGGTTTTATGAACTGATTATCTTTATATGAGAGCTTCTTATTACTGATTTATTGACAAGGTGTAATGGTTTACATGGCCGTGGTGGTCCCGGCTGAAGAATTGGCCCCTCAATATCTACCTATCCTTGGATGTCGTAAGAGGCGACAAAGGAAAAAAGCTAGAGTATGGACGGCAGCGTCCCCTGTGTTAAAACGATAGATCTAACTTCGCTCGCCAACCCGCGTGCCCAGCGTGGAAAGAAAGCGCAAACTCCCCCCACATGATAGTAAGTTGCTCTGGAAATCTGTGGGGGAGGCCGTTGTTTAGCAGTGTATGTCCTACGGCTGATGATGATGATGAATGAAGCTTTTATATACCTGACAATTATCACTAAGTGGGGCCCTGACGTTAGAGATTAAACCATACAATTTTATTCGCCCTAAGGTGTATCTATTGGTCGTAAAGTATACCTACAGCTTCCAAATCTCCAACACCTGTATAACGATGCAATCGCGTGTTTAATATAATTACTTAACAGAATATAATTCATGCTATTCAGGTAAGTGTTATCAATCTGGAATTAGCCAAGGCCAGACAAAAAACGTCAGTTACCATCGTTTAAGTTGATTAAAATAAAGACAAAATGAATCGCACTAAGACGAGAACAATCTAATTGTTTCTCATTACGACTTGGTAGGTCTACCATCAGGGCTGGTTCTTAAATATCTGTTTTTAATCAACTACGGTAAAGCCAAAAGTTATGTTTGAAATAATTGTAATTGGACATACCTATGTTATGCAATATAACGCTAAGAGTGAAATAAATGAATATATGTTTTCAGCAGTCTATGTATGTATGTGGTGGGTGGCCCGTGTTGAAGAATAGGCCCCTCCATATATACGTGGATGTCGTAAGACGCAACTAAGGTAAAATGGGGTTGGGCAGAAGCGTCCCCTTTTTTCACAAAGATAGCTCTAACTGCGCTCTCCAACCCGCGTGCCCAGGTGAGTATGGGCAAATTTTAGTCACATTATAGGAATTCGCTTTGGTGATCTGTGTATGAGGCAATGTTCAGTAGTGGACGTCCTACGGCTGAAATGATAAATGATGATGTATGTATGCATGCATATTTGTATTTAGGTATGTTCCACCGTAGCGTCTAAATTACTCATCCGATTTTAAAGAAAGAGGTGTCAACCGATTCATTATTTCTGTCTGGTGACATAGGCTACAATCTCAAGTGTAGTCGGCTTTGAGTTTTAAAACTTTTATGTGTCTGTATTCAATACTTTTATGTTTCTGCATTCAATATCTTCCGAACACGTTCAGACGTCATCATATCAATGTAAATACATTCTCCTCTCGATATGGAAAGATAAAGTATGTCACGAATGACACAATCGTATCGATTTATCACTTTTTTCATGGAAAGTCAGTGAGAAATGAGAATCATTTCAGCCGTTGGACGTCCACGGCCACTGAGGAAACTTGCCATCAAACGAAGACGAGATCCTTTATCAGTCTTGAAAGTAAGTCTTGCAAGCTAATGACAAAAATAAAACGCTTTAAATTATTTTCCGGTTTCAGTGCCACTGGGTCACGGATTCCCGAAGTCAAGGTTACGTTGAGCGCACGATCCGAAAATGTTTTGTCTCATTATGAATAATAAATGAGGCAATTTAAATAAAAATATAGATTTTAAGACGATATTTTTAAATACATATTTAGAAGAATTTCATTATATAGATAGAGACAGTACCTATGTATTCGCAATTTCGTCTTTTTGGGAGGAAATTACAGCAGTATTATTATCGTTGAAAGGACCCGTACATAGAACGAAATACCTTGAATCTCTATTTAGTTTCACCATGGTCCTTATGGACCCCTTTCTTTAGAAGTATTATCTGTTGTTCCCTAAAAACACGTGGAGAGCTCAATTAAATCCACCAATTTAATGACTACGGCCCACGACACGTGTCAAAGCGGCAAGGTTCCAACCGGTTTCCGACAGTCCACCTGGCCGGAGCACCGGCAGCTGAATGGAACCATGTCGCACTACATTACGTAAGGCTTGTATTGAGGACGTCCTACTTCGAGGCACCTGCGGTATCTCGGAGCGATTACGTTGAATTGTAATTATACGGACGAAATTATACCTTAACGACTTATGCATGGGTATTTTCATTGAGAAGTGCAGTTAGTCTAAGATTTCTTACGGTATTTTCGTAGACCTTTACTATCTTACTATTTATTGTTTTTATCTTTAGACTGTGAGGACACGTCATATTGGCAATGTATTAGTAACTAGCTGTTACCGGCGATTTCGTTCGCATTTATATGAAAGCTAGTACCTCATAATTTTAAACTCCCTACTTTAGGGATCATTTTGCAAAAATGCTGAATTTACGTAGAAATACGACTCTGCGTGTATTTTCATTTAATTATGCACGCTGTCTTTTAAAATAAGTGTACCGTTTTTTTATTTTATCATTTTTTATATAAATACCTATAATTCATAATTCATTTATTGTTCGTGAACCTATGTACATTGATAGATGGTGAGGTTTAGAGTACAGATCACTAGATCACTGCAAACATTTAAAATAGTTTGGGGTTGCATTTAACAAAGACAGCTACCTCATAGATGTAAATTGCTGGTACAGTCAGCATCAGAAGTTGATGATCAAATTTAGATTCTCAAAACTAGTGATTGAAGTTTGTATCAAAAAGTGATAGCATAACAAGGTGACCTTTAATAGGTGACTGTAAAATGTACCACAATTGAGATGAAGACACTAACCCCATAAGTTTATCATAATTTCTTAGTTCAAAAATACATGACTAGTATTATTTTCAAAAATCCGTGCCTGCTATGATATCTAAAAGTAGCTGATGTTGATAGTAACCAGATAAAAGTATCAATCTACCCTCAACCTGCCTTTTATTTTATTCTGAAATTGTTGGGCAAATAGTAGGTAATACAAGGTGATTCATGACAAGTTACAAGGTGATTCATATCATGTATACCAATGAAATAAAAAAAATAAAAAAAAAATATTCCGGACATATCACACACGGTCATCTGATCCCAAACTATGGGTACTATAGCCTGTACTATGGGTACCAGACTGATATACAGACACAGAACAAACATCTGTGTTAATCACAAATGTTTGCCCAGTGCGGGGATCGAACCCGCGACCTCTAGCGCTGAAGGCAGAGTTACTAACAACTGAGCTATGAGGCCAGTCAAATGCATCAGTTAATTGTGACCCCACGACTTTATTGCGCCAAATGTTGAAAAGTAAAGATATTCACGTATTTGAGAAACAATTTTGCATTAGTTAATTGTGATCCCACGACTTTATTTCGCCAAATGTTGAAAAGTTAAGATATTCACGTATTTATGAAACAATTTTGCATCAGTTAATTTTGAGCCCACGACTTTATTTCGTCAAATGTTGAAAAGTATAGATATTCACGTATATAAGAAATAAGTTAGCATCAGCTACTTCTGAAGCCGCGATTTCATTCGAACTGCATTTTATCATCAGTATGAAGATACATATGGAGTTTGAGACATTCATGAACTCAGAAAAGATGTTTTATCATTTACTTCTGGAAATAGTAGGATCAGAGACTTTGTGACACTTTTAAGTCATCACGTACTTTTGGAATATTGGGAAGAAACTCCTAAAGTAAAATATTTTCAATCAGGAGTTTTGAGACATGTCTGATCATCAGCTACTTTTGATGCTGACTGTACTGTAAGTAGTTTTAGTTTAATAAAATGATCCTTGCAGGAGTCCAGCCTATGCAGTCCGGAAATTGCTCGAATACAGCGTTTTTGTCTTAAATACTTTTAGTTTCCTGTTGAGTTCCCCCAAAATATCCTAAAATACCTGAAACAAAATGCCTGTTTTCTACTCCAAAGAGATTCAGATCGGTATTCATTCAGCGCCCCTTTTGTGCAGTGCGTCCAATTTGACTCCAGCGGACTTTTAAAAGGGTAAACGGTCGAGCAGTCAGCGTCAATAATGAGTCTACGGTAACAATTTCGCTTTGAACTGGGTAGCCAGTCACGTAACCCTTGGAAAAATTCAACAATTTACCAAAAAATATGTGTTTATTGCTTGCACATTTTGATTGAAATGCATCGTCGTTTCATTTAAGTCTTTTTCCTTTACGAGTTATGGAAAGTAAGGAAATGAAATTTCCTAGTTTTTGAAATTTACTCCAGCAATGCAAATGTGGTCCCATTTCCCACTTTTAATTGAATTGTCGCGTGTATTCGGTTTAGATTAATTTTACATTCAGTAGCCGTCCAGTTGGTGATAAATTCATTTTGGGTACGAACTTTAAATTGTTATTTGTTTTAGTGAATGTTTGGAGTTTGAAACAAAAATTGCGTTGAATTTGGATGTTCTAATTCGAGAATGAAGTCAATGGATTCGAATGTTCAAGTCTTGTTTTCATAAGAAATAATGAGGATTCCGTATATAGTTTGCCTAGTGCCCATTTCTACAAGATGATTCATGATATTGCATACTATTAACAAAGGGAAATAATTAATTTCTGAACTTTTTCATATTTGCCGTTTCTGGTCTTTTTATTATCTTAATGTAATAATAAACGTCAAAGAAATTTGACATCAAGATAGTTGATCAGCTGACTAGTTGAGTTTGAAACTGATTTAACCCCAAAACAGCTGATATTTGCATAGTGTTTTTTCAATGATAAATGACTAATTTCCAAAAGTAGTTAAACGATCTTTATTGAAAATTAGGTTGAGAATCTTCCGGGATAGCATAAATACTCGTATTATGAATATATTGTACGACAGATATTTTGATATATTCCCGGCCTTGTCAATGTAACAAGGACTGGTATTTCTCAATACAAAGTGCTTTAATCATTCTCTCTGCTTATTTTGATATTACAGACACGCATCGTAAAAACGTCAAACACATTACAAAACTAATCAAACAAACCTCACTTGCTCTCTGTATGACAGAAACTATTGCACACAGTCGCAACTTAAATAACTGACGACCTCGGTGGCGAAGCGGGCGGGTGCCCGCCTGAGACGCAAGGGGTGCGGGTTAGGTTTCCGCTGCGGGACAAATGTATGATCTGCAAATATTCATTTCGGGTCTGGGAGTTGTATGGTTATACCTTGCAGCGGGTATCGAACCCCTTGCGTCTCAGACAGGCACACGCCCGCCGCGCCACCGCGGTCATCAAAAACGGAAAGCTAAAATATGAATACATTAATATAGGCCGAATTTAATTATTTGGTCAAAACATTAATGAGAGATCGCGGTCTCGCGTGTTATAAATAAGCAACAGGTAATACCAAAGGAATTAGGTATCATTAGTCGGCCTATTAGCTGTGATTACACTGACAATCACGTAAATAAGTTGAAACACCGTCTTACAAGTGTAGATTACCGTTTTTGTATGGAGTCACGAAAAGGGGCACCTCAAAAACTAGTAATCTATAATCTATACACTCTTCACGTTCGAAAAGTGAAAAGTGAGAACTCACACTAGGCCTTCGGATGTAGACCAACAATTAACTGGTTACTGCAACCAACTGTTATAACAGTACAGGTAATTTATGTAACAAAAATAATAAAAAACATTTAAATAAAATTTAATAGGCTTAAGACATCTATCGGATACAGAGATTATCTAGGGGATAGATTATCCCCAAGAAAGGTAACATCACAATTCAAAATTTTTTCATTAGAAAACACTATGCAAAAATCAGCTGTTTTAGGTAGTAATCTTGATGTCGAACTTTTCGAACGCTGAATAATTACTTTTAAAGATTATAAAAATACTTATTTTAAAAAAGCTAGGGAAAAGAAACTGCTAATACTCTTTCTTTTAGTTTCTTTTTAGAATAATCTTTTAGAAAAGAATTCGGGATGGTATACATAATCAATAATAACACCAACACAGTCACAAACATAGTCCTGACTCCACACTAGGGTTACCTGCATCGCGGGGATCAGAAACTACGAGTACCATGGTACCATAACACCCAGACCAGGAACAAATATTTGAAGATTATGCAAACATTTGTCCCGCGGCGGGAATCGAACCCGCACCACTTGCGTCTCTATCGGGCACTTGCCCGTTACACCACTTAGGTCGTCAATATTATGAATCACCTTTTAAGAATACGTCATTTATTCACACTGTGTATTGACGAGAACGTTATTTACACAGAGTAGTAAGTGTGCGAAGGCGCGTGGGCGGATGAAAGTGGTGTAACAGCTGAAAGATTATTTTTAAGATTCGGTTTCGGATACGATCCGGAAACTCAAGCAATTGAGTGTTCTACTGAATGACTGCTCCACTCGTGTGGTGTACTGATTCTTTGTTAATCTGATTTTCGGAGGGATAGGCAGATATGGCTTTCTACTCATGCCGTGTTTGTTGCCTGATTCCTCTAGGCTTGATCGCGAGAAACAGGCATTTTAATTTCTAAGACGTTTCAAAGTGATCCTAGTGATTTTATTGAAATAAATACCTTTTGACTTTGCTTCATTCACATGCCGTGATGCGCACACAATTTTTTCGAATATAAAGTTTCATCGGTGCACTACCGGGATTTGATTCCATGACCTTCAGATCGAAATTCGAGGTACCACTAAGCAATCACATAATTTTATAAAAAGCTTGTTTTTTTAACTTAACTGATGCCCTTTTCAACCGTTCCAATAAGAAAACGATTACAGTGGCAACATTTTAGTGGCAACAAAGACATCTTGTGTCAACTGCAGTAGGTCATACCATTGTGACGCTAATAGGGTCCGTGAATTGCCGTTTAATGGCCATTATACTTCAAATTAGAAGCGATAAAGAACACCGCGTGTGTTCTTTGCTCTGGCAACTTTGTAATAATATTTTTTGTAAACTTCCTTTTTATATAAACACTAGCTTCCGCCCGCGGCTTCGCTCACGTGGTACCTATGAAGATAAAAAGTAGCCTATATGCTATTCCAAACTATAATCTATCTCTGTACCAAATATTCATTTATTTATTATTTCATCCAAATCCTTTGGGCCGTTTGGGCGTGATTGAACCACAATTATTCAATAATCCAAACATCCTAAAGAAGATAGAAAGAAAATGTATTTATTTGACCCACAACGCAGTAAGTAGGTAGGTAGGAAGATACAAAGAAAAAAAAAATACTTAAACCTAGTAATACAAAAACACAATAAGAAAACAAAAACATGTAGGTAGGTGAGGCGGTAGGTATGTTGAGTAGGTATGTGTTGTGTGGGGCAAATGGGTCCCGTCTCAGCATAAAGCTGCACCAAACATAATATGTACGGTGCGGCGCTGGTTTTCAGACGGGGCCTAGGCGACGTGACGTGACGAACATCAATAAACATAATATCCTCACAAACTTTCGCATTTATAATATGAGTAGGATGTGAAATGAGAGCTTTGTTAAGTATTTGCGGAGTAACTTTCAAAGATAGAGTGAGGAACAGTGTGGTAAGAGAGCGTTGTAGAGTGAAAAAAGATGTGATGAGGATTGAGAAAGGTATGCTGAAAAGGAGTGGTCATGTAGGGAGGATGAATGCAGGAAATATGACGAAACTGGTGAATAATGTGAGTTTGAATGAGACCGTTGGAAGGGGAAGACCTAGGAAGGAATACGTTCAGCGGCCAAATCGGTAAACCGACGAGCATGTATGAGAAATTTGATGAAACGACAGAGGTATGTCAGAATCGTAGCAAGTTGAAAGCCGTAGTCTCTGCCTACCCCTCCGGGAAACAGGCGTGGTTTATGTAAGTTTAAATAAATATAATGTAAACCTATTTTGCAATCTATTGCATGAAAATGAAAACTATGATCGAAATTGAAAAATCCCCCGTAATAGAGAAAAGTCTGAAAAGTGTCAAATTATTGTTAAAAATAACCTACAATGTTCGCTATCAGTGGCAGTTTTACAGTATCGTTATCAGCGACAGGCAGCAAACGATGACGTCATTTACACATTCCTATCAGATACAAAAATATTCACAGAAAAATTACATCATTTCCTTTACATTGGAAGAATTGCTTCTACTTTAGTCTTTTTCGGGGTCGCGGTATCGAAATGAGATCGTCATCGCCAGTTGTTTCAAATTGGTATATAAAAGGTGATTCATAACATGTATACCATCCCGAAAAGGGGTTATTCTATCAACATAAAGAAGAAAAACTTTTTTTCCCA
The DNA here is from genome assembly GCA_947579855.1 of Anticlea derivata. NCBI lineage: Eukaryota > Metazoa > Arthropoda > Insecta > Lepidoptera > Geometridae > Anticlea > Anticlea derivata. The sequence goes on along the minus strand of OX388276.1, from coordinate 8,327,937 downwards.
TGCTTTCTAATTTTTTATTTTCGAACAGAATAATTCATTGGTGCTCGACCGGGATTGAAACCCGCGATCTTCGGATCGAAAGTCAGGGTACCTCCCACAAGGCCACCACGGCTTTTTTTAAAGAAGACATTTAAAGACAAAATGGTTTTTTTTCTGAAAAAATATCTAAGATGAACTTAGCATCTTAGTAATGCTCCTGTTTTTCATTGATTAAATAGTATGACAAAACAATAGAGCTTATGATGACACCAATGGTAAAAAGCAGGGCAAGTGGTCAAGGAACCCAAGGGGTCGTCCGATCGATTCCACAAAAGACAGTAACTACCTTCATAAGAAATTAACTTGTTCGTATGATGTCTATAGCCGTAAATTTTTAATGCAATATAATCGTAATAAAACAGTAACTGACTGACAGACAACGCAGAGGATAAACCGTTGGTCCTAGAGACTTGGAAATTGGATGGTGTGTCCGTTTTAGTGTGTAAGGGTGTACCTACTAAGAAATACATTCTCAAAATTTAACCCTAAGAGGGTGTAGCGGGGGTTGAAGTTAGTATGAAAACTTCACAGGAACAAAGTCGCGGGGCTTTCACTAGTACAATATAATGAAGACAGTTTGTAGGCGTTTGATTTGAGTTTAAATGTATGTTCCGTCCTGTTTAAATGTATGTTAAATGTACAGTGCAAATGTAGGTCGAATACTGTTTTACCATCTAGAATATACTTTTAATCCTACTAATAATATAAACGCGAAGGTCTGTAGGTCGTGTGGATGTTTGACGTTCAATCACGCCTTAACGGCTCAATCTATTTCTATGAACTTGGATAGATAGAGTTCCTAATTTTTAATATATAGGCTACTGTTTATTCAGGTACGACGCGAGCGATGCTGCAGGCTTAAGCTAGTATTATACAGATTGAAGATGTGAGAATGCGAGGATCTTTAAATGTTTGTTAACTCTTTCACATCACAACCACCGAAATGATTGGAATGAAATTAGGCATGTATGAAGTAAATAGCCTAGAATAACTATAGGTTATTATTAAGAATAGGCCCCTCCATATCTACCTATCCGCGGATGTCGTAAGAGGCGACTAAGGGAAAAAAGCTAGGGATGGGCAGCAGCGTCCCTCATTTTAACAACGATAGCTCTAACTGCGCTCGCCAACCCGCATGCCCAGCGTGGTGAGTATGGGCAAATCCCCCCACATGATAAGGAATTTGCTCTCTGTCTGTGGGGGAGGCCATGTTCAGCAGTGGACGTCTTATGGCTGAAATGATGATGATGATGATGATATGTTATTCGCTTAGTAAAGCGAGCGGAACTATTACAGGTTTTTTCCTTTTAAATTCTGCTGATCCTCTTGTGTAATCTAACCCCTTGCCAGTCAGATCTTCGGATAGTATCACGACCCAATTTAGTAATAAGATTGAAAATGCAAATTCGGTTTCGCTGATAAAATTAACATCCGAAGTCGCTGTGAAAGGGATGAATCACAAATTCTTAGTTTCGGATAAGAGGAAATGTATAACCTAGTTACGAATTTCCGCTGCTTTCGTTTGCGAAATGTATAAATATTTATCATACGAGTATGAGTAACATAGTTACTATAAGTCCATTCCTAAGGAATACTTTGGACTTTGTTATTTGAGAGAATGTACAATTATGATTGATTAAGGAGGAATACTTTTTCTACACCAAATTGGCAATGAAGTTTGTTCTACTACATTTGAAATTCGACACGTTTTATTGAAAAAATCTGATGTCAAATCAGTTCAGACTCAATTCAGCTGTTTCAGGTTGCAATCTTGATGAGGAACTTCTCGTACTTTTAATATTTAGTTGTTAAGATGATGAAAATAATAAAAACAGAGGATTTGAAAAAGTTCGGGTAATAAAAATTAAAATCAATTTTCCTGCTTATATTCGTTATTTTTGGTGAAAGAATAATCTCTTTTCGGGATGATATGCATTTTATAAATCAACGTGTGGATTTCGGTTCCGTTGGCCATTAAAAAATTCTGATAAAGGAACATTTTGCCCAAGGCATTCTGTGCATTTCGAAAATTGCGTCATCTGCGGTTTATGACATTACGACACGTTGACGAATAGTACCCCTCGTCATTTATGGACGTAATCTACTTACATTTTGCATATTCTATCGCATTATTATTATAGCATGCGAAGTATACGAATGTTCAGTCATATTTCATGCCCCGCCCGTTTATTCTCTACAAAACAACTAACGCGTCACATTTCGTGATATTCTCAACAAAATACAGAGTACCACCTTCTAAAAGAGAGACTGAATACAACGCGTATCTAACTAAACACATTTCAAGATACCGCTAGCTGGAATAGTTTGCATCGACTTGAAAGATAAGTCAATCAAACGATAAACTTCGATAAGCAAATACTTGCAGCTTATGTAACATATTGTACGAAGGAACTGAAACTAGAGCAAATTGTCGACTGTCCAATTTTAGTTTAACTATTTTGAGATGGTATTCAATTCGCCGTTACTGTTTCGTACAATACTCTTGGTAAAGCGGCCTCGTTATTTGAAGACGATATCTTCATAAAGATAAGTAAGTTTGATAGCAACCCACGGAGACGCGAGTTTAAATTGCTGCCTTCTGAATAGTTAAGTCATATATTCTCATCGCAGATACCGCAGCGCCTCAAGACGAAATTCTACAATCAGTGCGTGTTGCCAGTGATAACATTGGGCAGGCCATATAGCTCGCAGAACCGACAACCGTTGTGGAAAAAACGTTTCTCGAATGGAGACCACGAACCGGGCGACGCAGTGTTGGCAGGCCGACGACATTGTTAAAGTTGCGGGAAGCGGATTCATGAGCAAGGGTTAGGTGCATTTTTTTTTCCGGACATATCCACACGGTCAACTGATCCCAAACTAGGCATAGCCTGTACTATGCGTACCAGAGACTGATATACAGATATATTTATTGATTTTGTGTGAAATATGGCTATGAACTGATGATGAATAACTGTAATTGGACATACCTATGTTATGCAATGTAACGCTAAGGGTGAATATGAATATGATGATTGTTGAAGTTGTTAGCTTAGTAGGTAGTAGAATTAGGTTTCCCAATAAGTGATTTATGTTTTAAATATTTTGAGAAATAAATGATAATAAACTGTAGATGTGGAAGAAATAATGCCGACTGGGAACTTTACTGTCATGCTCTGCTACCCGTGCGAAGCCAGGGCGGGTCGCTAGTAATAGTGTAAACTATAACTGCTATGTTTGTAATTAAGTACCTGCTTAGTTGAGTTTCACATGTTGATTACCTAGAATAAACCTACTTTATCATCAATTTAATAAGTAAAGTACATTGATTATTATGTACTGCCTAAAGAGGACTGCACGCGCTTTAGACAAGCCCTTATGGGCTTTTTAAGTAAGTACATGTTTTGTTTTTTCTAAAGATAAATAAAAAATAAAAAACATTAACCTGGTCTGGACTCAAGGAGCTGTCACCGCCGGCGTTTCTTTCTTGGTTCTGGGCCGTCCGTTCCTGTTTGCATGCCGTGTGGTACTCCAATCTCGTGCGTTCGACCTTCTGGAGAAACTTCGCCCAGGGTTTCTGTGCCTTTTTGAATGCTTCGTCCATTTCCTTGCGTTCTTTTAGTTGGATCATTGACTGTGGACAAGGAGTTGAATTTTAGTGGCATGTTAGAAGTAAACTTTCGAAATCGCTATGATTCAAAGACTGATGACAGTTTATGAAGAATAAGGAAGGTCCGCTAAGGTAGAGTTGTTTTTAAAAACTTCGTACTGATTTTTACTCGCTCACAGGACGCTGTAGTGCCTGAGACTAAGGGAAACAAGCTAGAGGTTGGCAGCAGCATTCCCTATCAACAATAGCTTTATGTGCCGCTCGCCAACGCTCATGCCCAGCGTGGCGGGTATGGGAAAATTCCTCTAAATTTATTTTTATTTATTTATTTATTACACAAATGGAATACAAATGAATGTTAGTACATGTCTTAAAAACTATGTTAGGTTTGTCTAGACATTAGGTTCTCGATGACCGTATGGGTGCAGGCCGTACAAAGTCGGTCTCGCTGGAAATCTATGGGAGAGGCCTATGTTCAGCAGTAGACGTTCTATGGCTGAAATGATAATGATGATGATGATACGAGGAAAACTGATTACAAAACCTATGACCCGCGATCGATTAAACTATTCAACACATAAGGAAGTGAGCAACTCGAGCCTCCTTAGTTACAAGAACGTGTTTTCAATAACTTTCTACTAATTCCATTACCTGAGCACACACGTAGGTACTGTGGGTACACAGCATGAGATGCGGGCGCACGTCTCCTCATCTCTAATTTACATAATGTCTTTGTGCCGTAACCAAAGGGTTGTTTTAAGTGTTAGACAAACTTGGTTTAGGTAAATATTTTAAACGCGTATAATCTTAACCCTCGGTCAGTCGCGCATTTTTAGTTTACACGGTTGGTCGCGTGGGGTTTCTGAAGACCCCAAAAATAAACAGCCTAAAAAACACAATTTTAATAATTTTTTCGTTATTATCTAAGCAAGTCATTGACGAATAACTTAAATACAATAAAACTACAAAAAGTTACGTAAACATATTCTTTTATTTCTTCTTCGAACTTACAATCTAAAAAAAGGAACTTAAATTTCTCTCCTTGAGATCACAATCACAAAAAAAAGGTTTTTAACAAACTAAATGTAGGAACTTCTCCTTTTTATAAATATATATACGATAAAACTAAAATAACTATGACAATTACGTAAAATTTGGAAAGAACCAACAAAAAAACACACAAACTTTTACCAGATGAAGTCAGTGAACTTTTCACTAATTTTCGTTTTGAACACAGTCGGTACATACCGATTTAGTATGTGTTGGGCATATGTAAATTCTCCTGCAGTTCGTCCGAATATACCTCATGCTGTTCTGTAGGTTCATCTTCACATTCCTGCTCAGAATCAGTGTTATGTTCACTCCTTTCATCCGGGTACATACCGCCTTCACCTTCTTCATCATCACTACCACCGTAAACATCGTTACTTTCATCGTCTAACCAGCTTAATATACGACGTTGTTGTTCTTCATTCATTTTACTAGTTAATTAAATCTAAAACAACAAAAAAAACACTAAAAAAACATGCTACAAAAAGTCTAAAGTAATAAAAACAATTAAATTTTACTTACGCGGTTAGTCGCGTGGGGTCTTTCAAAGCCCGTCCGCACAAAACACTTCTGTATCTCACTGCGCTTATGCGCGAACTGAAGTTAGCAGCGATACGCGGCCGAAACAATCCAACTTAGGAGGGTACCTAAAATATTGAATTGCTGAGATTGTTTTAATTGCTAAAATTTTTCATTTTTCCAAAACCTGGGCTTTCAAAGATCCCACGCGACTAACGGAGGGTTAAGAAACGCGTCGACTAGCCCGCACGGCTCTCAATGGATTTTGGTTTTTTAAATCGTAGCACTGCGTTCATCGGCACCGCCCGCAACCAACACCGGCATTTACGAACAAGAAAAGAGTTACGTGCCGTTGACGTCACACGGATTAGTTCGTCGCATATACTGCCCGAAACTACAAAGAAGTTGGATGACAGAGTACGAAAACTCACGAAAAGATAAATATATATTCTAATAAATATATATTAAAATATATATATAAAAGATATTATTCCCCCTTCCCTCCGGACCTCTGACCTGCGCAGACGCGTGTCCATAACCGTCGTTAGTTATTTCTTTATTTTTCCAAATTAATTTATCACAAAAATAGAAATCAAAAAATTAGGAGAACATAAATAAGAAGGAGTCATCGCTAGTGTCTACACATACACACAAAACTCTGCAAGGAAATAAAGACGGCGACGCGACTACACGACGTGACAACGCACACATAGATCCTACGCGCACACATGTGAGTGATCCATCATTGTTCAAACGTCTAGTCACGCATACAACCCCAGACATAAAGCGAGCCGCCTATTAGCAACTGCATGTGCCAGAAAAAGACGCAACTACTTTACAAGCATCCACCTGGCAGAGACCCGCTTATATTGGACATCGTGCACTCTGCTACAGGACCACAGCTACTGACCACATTAAACTGAACCGCACGGTGTTACGCACTTGCCGCACTATTGTCTCTTACTTGAACGACTTCTTTGCATTGCTGCTACCCTGGTACCTTAGTTACATCAACCCAACATGCTGCTTAGTCGTTCACCACCGACGTCTTCACCCGCGCCCCCCGCAAATGCGCTTGCGCTGCCGCCTGTTCCCGCGCTTGCGCGTTCTTCGTCTAGCCCGGCACCAACACAACTAGAGTCATTGAGTGTCTCAACCGCAATGCAAATACACAGCAGCTCCTCAGAACCAAACCTCTTAGAAAACCCGAAAGTCACATTCCGTAAACGTAAGCGATCTGAATGTACAAATGACGAGCTCCTAAGTTTCATGGCGGAAATGAAACAAATGTTTAAAGATTTTAGGGCCGAGCAAGAATTAAGAAGCGATAAAATATGCTCTGCCGTTGAGGACATACGAGCCACCGTCGATTTTTTGGCAGAAAAGTGCGACTCACTTCAGGCGAGAGTGGAGAATTTGGAAGTGGGGCGGAAGTCAGACATCCAGTACATTAAATCGTTGGAAGATAGACTCGACAGTATCGAGCGCAGCTCTAGATCTACCTGCCTTGAGATACGTAATATACCTGTGTCATCCTCGGAGACGAAATCCTCCCTTGTAGATACCTTTTTGAAGACCAGTAAGGTTCTGAATGTCCCTGTACAGCCTAGCGATGTCAAAGATATCTTTAGGATTCAGACTAAAGACCCGGCCAACAGGACAGTAATTGTGGATCTGACGAGTGCCCTACAGAAAGAAAAAGTAATTTCTATGTATCGCCAATTCAACAGAGGCCAATCGAAATTATCTACTGAACACTTGCATTTTAGTGGACCCGCAAGACCAATCTTCATATCGGAGAATCTCTCCGCCAAGATGAAGAAGTTATTCTATCTGGCCAGAGAAACGGCAAAGGAGAATGATTTTAAATTCTGCTGGGTGTCTCATGGGAAGATTTTCTTAAGAAAAAGGGAGAATGGCCTACTAATCAAGGTACTGGCCGAATCTGATCTAGAAAAAGCAAGAGGCCCCAAGTGACTAGTTTTTATGGCTAGGATCACTCTTCTGGATTTCACAAAATGTGTTCTCTTTATTGCCCCTTTTATTTTTGTTAAATATAAAACATATTTTATTACTTGTAGCTCATACTGTACACCATTATATTCACATACACACACATTTAATCACACACTCTCAAACACTCACGTCAAGCAACCTCACAGATCTTCAAACTCAGTTAAAATGTTATTCGGCTTCTGTGAATTCTTTTGTCTAGTAACAAAGAACCAACAATCACACTTTATTACTTATTACTGTCTTGTAAAACTGATAGTAAGGTACAAGATTCCCGTGTTAATTTATTACCCTCACTATGGATGATATAAACCATGTAAATTCTGACATTGAACAGATTTCTGTATCGGAAGCGCTACTCTGCTCTCCAGAAGATGTTTTCCAACATGAAAGTGTCAATAACGTTGGTTTGAAAATATTACACGTCAATATTAGGAGCATTAACTGCAATTTTGACCATCTGCTTATCTTAATCCAAAGAATAAAAGTTAGTCTGGACGTGATCGTTCTTTCGGAGTGTTGGCTGAAAAAATGTCCCTTCATCCCTGAACTTCAAGACTTCGTTCACTACCAATCAACATTCAGAAACCAAAACGATGGTGTTGTGGCATATGCCAGAAGACATCTTGAATGCTCTGTTGAAATACCTAACTTTAATGATGCAAATTGCATTACTTTGAAATTTTCCAACGATACGGCAATCATAGCATTGTACCGATCTCCATCATATAAAAATCTTTCACCTTTTTTCCAAAGTCTTAACAATACTCTAACTACACTAAAAACCTACAGAACGGCTGTAATCGTTGGAGACATAAACATTAACCTCTTGCCTAGTAAAAATGACTCTACACTTATAACCGACGAATATTTAGAACTTCTTGCATCTCATGCTATGCTACCTGCTCATACATACCCTACAAGAGAAAATAATTGTATAGACCACATTATAATACGGACCTCTAACTTTGCATCAACTTTTATCCTTGATACTCCGATTACCGATCATTCACCGCTTCTGTTAATCTGCAATGTCAAAAAAAAGGTTGATGAAACTGGGCATCGCTCCCGACGTATCAACATCGCCAAAATTGCAAGTGATCTGCAAAATACAGACTTTTCGTCTGTTCTTTTGTCTAGTGATCCCGATACAGCTGCTAATGACTTGGTTAATATAGTTTCCTCAGTAATAATGAAACACACTCAAGACATACCCATTCCAAGCAGAAAACGCATTATAAAGCCATGGATCACTCCTGGTCTTCTGAAATGTGTGCGTCATAGAGATAAGTTGTATCGGAAATTTAAAAGAAATCCAGAAAACGAGACTCACAAAATAATTTATTTTCGTTACCGTACATACTGTAACAATCTTTTAAAAAAAGTTAAACGTGAATACCATATAGCAGAAATTCAGAAGGCCAAGAAAAACCCGAAATCAACTTGGAACCTAATCAAGCAAATTGCTAACCTTCAGAAGAAGAAATCTAGTTCGTCCAATCTTTTGAAGCTACATGACCACCCTCAAACATCCTTAGACTCAGTAAACTCATATTTTGCAAACGTAGGAAAAAACCTTGCATCAGCTATACAAGCCAACGCCAACGCCAGCTCAAACTCATTCGAAAGCCCTGATTCCTCCATTCCTGAAACCAGTAAATCCACCCTTAACTCGATGGTCCTTTTTAGTGTAGACAACATAGAGATTGAAAATATCATCATTAATCTTAAGGACAAATGTGCTGTCGGCTGGGATGGCATCTCTTCTTCGGTGATAAAAGCCGCAAGAAACTCACTAATCCCCATATTAAATCACGTTTTTAACGCCGCCATTTCTTCGGGCGTTTTTCCAACTGCCTTTAAGAAAGCGGTGGTGCATCCTATTTACAAGAGCGGAGACCGAGAGAATGTCACTAACTACAGACCTATTTCGGTATTAACCACATTTTCTAAAGTCTTTGAAAAGGTTCTTAACAAGAGACTAATGAATTACATCAACGAAAACAGTATACTGTCACCAAATCAATACGGCTTTAGGAACGGAAGGTCTACTGAAGATGCTGTGCTGATGCTGACAGACATTGTTGTGAAAAACCTTGATAAAAAATCTAAAAGTATCGGTATTTTCTTGGACCTATCTAAGGCCTTTGATACTGTTTCGGTCCCTATTCTCATAAACAAGTTGGAACACATAGGCATAAGAGGTGTTGCTTTGAATATGTTTCATAGCTACCTTGTAAATCGCACCCAATATGTCATGATAGATGAATTTAAAAGTGGAGAAGAGCACGTTTGTTTTGGTGTTCCTCAAGGTAGCGTCCTCGGGCCTACCCTATTCCTGATTTACATAAATCAACTTTGTAATTTAAGCCTCCCAAACTGTAAAATTATAACATACGCAGACGACACGGCTCTTTTAATTCATGGTCGTAGCTGGCAGGAAGTTCGTGTTTACTCCGAATATGCATTGCGAACTGTAATGAAATGGTTAAGCTCAAATCTCCTTACTCTCAACGTTTTAAAAACAAAATTCATCCCATTTACTCCTAACCTCTCTACTCAACCATTATCAACTTTTTCTGTCTTTGCTCACACCTGCCCAGAAGATGCTGTCTCAGTCTCATGCAGTTGCCTGAACATTGAAAGAGCAGATCATCTAAAATACCTCGGTGTTATTTTAGATACCACTTTTTCTTGGAGACAACAAATAGATTTTACAGTCTCACGTATTAGAAAGTTAATTTTTGTTTTTAAAAACCTGAGATCTGTCTTAGATGTTGAATCTCTAAAGACGATATATTATGCTCTAGCTCAGTCCATCATATCGTATTGCATTACCTCGTGGGGCTGTGCGGTTAAAACTACAATGTTAAGGCTGGAACGGGCCCAAAGGGCTGTTCTCAAAGTGATGACCTTAAAGCCCATCTGGTTCCCTACAACTAACCTTTACTCACTCTGCCAAGTTCCCACAGTTAGACAATTATTTATTTTGAAAACCATTCTCCTAAAACATTCACAATTAGATTATGATCCTAACCTAAGACATTCAAAGCGCAGATCAGAAAAAATATGTAATATAGAACCGCGGCGAACGGCAGTTGCGAGTCGCCATTACTTTCTTATTAGCTCTACCTTGTACAACAAAGTCAATAAGCAAATCAACATTTACCCCTTAAATTACTATGAATGCAAATTGAAATGCCTTGAATGGCTTAAATCCTTATCTTATGAAGAAACTGAGGATCTCCTTAAGGTTGCGAAATAATCCCACCCGTAAACTTTACACACACACGCACTCAAACACTCGCACACACCAACACACACTCAAACACACTCCCATACACACACACAAACACACACACACACACCCATAGGCACACAAACACACACACACACACACATACACACACGCATACCCTCTCTATATTCCTTGCATTACATTTCTTAGCATAGTATACCTAGTAATAAGAACGTTCTTTACCTCCATTGTTGCTGGAACTCCTAATCTCTGTATCGGAGGCGGGCGTTGGTGTCTGCGACACAGTTTTTATACTTCTGCAGATACCATCGTTTACATTTGTTATTATACTACTGTTTATTGTTCCACAAATATACATATTTTGATTTTTGATTTGATTTGATATATAATAGATATGAGAGTTAAATAAATATTCGGAAAATTCGAACAGAATAAACACATATCATGTCAGCTAAAATTCTGTTGGAGAACTCAGTTTCAATTCAATATGTGGCATGCCGTATGTGCGTTGCGGCCGGTGTGGAAGACAAGGAAACGCGACTTCTTGACCATGTAATAAGGTAAATATAACCGCAACGTAAATCTTCTTGGCAAAAAATTGGATCAGTTCCCACATCATAATACTAGGCAAAGTGTGCATTATGAAACGTTCAGCAAACAACCAAGTTTATAGCCGTTTGACAGAGTTTTAAACGGTTCTGAAGAAACTCCAGCCGATGGAGACGAACTTGAGGGAACAAAGTGTTGCCGCAGCTAACTTTCTGTTCTGATTGATTCTGAGACTTACAAAGTTAATATTGATAGACTGAAAATTGGAAACTATACCAATTTAATTTAGTGTTTACTTTTAGCAACAGCCTTTGTTAGCTCAGTAGGAAATAAACTCGGTAACCAGTCGCTTCACCCGACACAGAGCGGGACTGGTTGGTACCTAAAATACGGGTTAAAGGGCTGCTGCTACCTATATTTTATTTTATAGGCTCGATACCTTTCGCCATGTCCTTTTCTAATAGTAAACAAACATAAGCTGACATAATTTTATCCAGCCGATAATATTAGTCAGTGATTATGAATAAGGAGGTATGAGTTTCTATTCTATATTATAATAATAATAATATCTTTATTTCAGGCTACTTGACACATTACTCAAAAATGTGTAACATGCCCATATTAATAAATACCTTACAGACTAACATACATATAATATTAAACTTTAATAACTACACCACATCTAGTGTCAGGGACTTTCTTGATCGTGTGCGCCTCCCTGTAGCGACGGTAAACCACTCCAGCTGACCAGAAGTCGGGCGCGAGGAACACCTCTTTGTACTTGGCAGCTACCTGGAGCACGTAGGACTTGAAGTTTATAGAGATCTCTTAGCCTCATCAAGGCGACTGGGCACTCTGGGCAGATGATAGCGATGATGATGCCTAAAGGTGAATGTTCTTTGAAACACTATGAGTAACACATTCGTAACGCCATGACTGGACGAACAGTTGTAGGTGTTCGGTTTGATAGAATTGCGTGGTCTTTATAGCTGTGCAGCAATCAAGTGAATTGCTCGACCCATGCGATGCCATAATGCATGTCATGTCACACTTTATTTCTATGAATCTAGCGTCTCTTTATTATGGGGTCAATCATCTGATCAAACAATCCCACTAATATAATAAATGCGTACTATATTATCATCAAGCTTTTGAGGATCTTTGGGTGTATGTGGTTCATTGACACAGAAACGGCTTACAGATCGCAGCCAAATAACAGTATTTGTGTCAAATTGTGTTGTGTTACTGCGGTAAAGTTGTCGGAGCTCTTTAAGGGGAGGGACGGTTCTGGCAACGCGTGCGTGATGCCTCTGGTATTGCAAACGCTCAAAGGCTACGGTAACAGCTTGCCAAGAGGTGGGCCACCTCAGTTGTATAGTATAAAAAATAAAAAAGGTAACATTAGATATTATTATAAAATGCTAGAGATACGATCCACTAGTTAATCAAGATCACTGTTTAACCCCCCAGGATACAAAGAAGGAAACCAAGCATTTTAGCAACTTACTTAAGCAAGAAAAAGAAGACCACATATCCTAATAAGGTGTAATAAGTGTAAGTAATAAGGTTAATGAGTGTTATGTGACCAGCGCTGATAGTGATCATCCGTCGATGAACATTCCACACGAAGGTCGGTGCAGGTAGCCTTGACAAATGTAATATTATCTATCTAATTGCGATGGTATTTCCTAACGCGGACGTTGTTTACATAGCCATTTACCAACAATTATAATATTTGAGCTATGTGCGCATTACTCAATCGTACCTTATGCTAATACTAGCTTTCACCCGCGGCTTCGCTCGCGTGGTACCTAAATAAAAAGTAACCTATATGCTATTTTAGGTAAAGAACTTACTACGGTACTATCTATTCCAAGTTTCAACGAAAGCGGTTGAGCCGTCATGGCGTGATGATTGAACAACAAAGATCCTCACAAACTTTCGCATTTATTATATTATAATAGTAGGATTCTACCTACTAAAATTACGCAACGAAATGTTATCCAGCTAGTTGTAAACGCGGATCAAAGATAATATTTTTTCGCTGATTATTTAAATATTAATACTATGAAATAAGTGGAAAGCCGTGGTCTCTGCCTACCCCTCTGGGAAATAGGCGTGATTTTATGTATTTATGTAATACTATGAATAGATACAGAGCCTACACTTCTTTTGAAGACGGTTAAAAATACCTATATACAACTTCGATTTCAAAAGACCTCTGTTTTCAATTTTACTACTGAATAGGTGCAACTGGTGCAAGCAAGACTACTAGCCAGATGTATTGCAGCGTACTTTGTAATTCTCATATCATCATCATCACTGCCACTCCAAATTCCTACCTACTTCTGAAGTGTCGGTGACCTTGGTTCTTCTACGGATTTCCTTATTTCGGATTTTATCACGCAGTGAAACTCTGACCTTGAGCTTGTGTAAGTATGAGGCTAATAGCTAGGGACCAAGTCTCAGTTTATGTAATTCCAATAAAGGTGTAAGGGATTCCAAACAATACCGATTGGAACCACACCGGCACGTGGTTAATCCTACCGATCAACGAACGAGGCTCTCGCGGTCCACCCACCAACCAGCGTGGTGGGTTTATGGTCCAACCCTCCTAGTATGATAAGTAAATACACTAATTCTTGTACCTACTAGTCTAGAGTTTATTTCATACCCAGTGGCGTGCAGTCTTGGCCGCTCTAGGCCCCAGGCCATGTGCCGCCCCTTTCTCAGCACCCATCATTAAAGACTAGGTACATAATGAATTTACTTTATTGCCGACTTTATATAAATCGAAAAATCTGAAACGACGAACTCTGTTCGAAGCTGCATGTCTACTGTAGCTAGTAGTAATAAGTCTATGGAGCAGCCTTTTAAATATTTAGGTACTTTGCGTTTGATTTATTTCTTGCTATCATCAGTGATTTTTTTTCGTCACTATTTGCCGCCCCTAATATCTGGCCGCCCTAGGCCCGGGCCTACTGGGCCTTAGGGCAAATCCGCCACTGTTCATACCTAAGTATTTTCTGAATACTCACGTGAAAATAAATGTCGGTAGGTGTCAGTCGGTATCACATATGATTGATAACATCTATACACTCGAGTCGATCGTGTCGGATGTCGATAATGATATGATATGATGATATCATCAAGGTACTGGGGCAATCGTTCATTCGTCATATTTTTAGGATTCCGAAGGCTGACTAGGAACCCTTATAGTTTTGCCATGTCTGTCCGTCTGTCCGATTTTTAGCGTCCGTTCTACTGAACTTTGCAGACTATTAGTGCTATCATACTGGAATTTCGCACGCGAACTTTTTCGGGGTACAAAACTTTGAGAGATTTGCATTTGAAACGGGAGTTTCTCTTTGTTTGCTTAACCCATAGATTGCGTTTCGATAGATATTAATGTGTTCTCGAACCAGAGAAACGTTTAATGATTTGAAGCTTTTAGTGGTAATTTAACTGAATGGCGTCCAAGAACTGGATATCGGAACGTTGGTCGTCCAGCAGCGAGATGGGCAGACGATATCGCAAGCATCGCGGGAACGGAACTGGATGAGGCTTGCACGGGATAGAGGAGATTGGCACATACAAAGGGAGGCCTATACCCTGCAGTGGGTGAAGTCAGGCTGTGGATGATGATGATGATGAGTGGTAATTTATGTAAGTGAAGTACCTACCTATCCCCCAACCCTTTACTGGCTAAACCGCTATTTGGGTATACCTGAAAGGTTTTCAAAATAGTAGCAAAAATTACAAGGAAAATTATCACAGATAGTAGCTTTCCTAATCGTCGTTTACGACTAGTAGTCGTGTTTGTAAGCTAACACGTTTTCGTGTCACTGGTTCGGTCTTGGTCTTAAACCAAGGCCGAATCAGTGACACGACAAGCGACCGCTCAATATTACTGAAAAACTACTGCGCACTAGGAAGAATTCACATTACACCACCTTTAAAAAACAGATATTATGCTACTCATGTAACATGTAATCTTCGTTTCTTAATTACATGAATAAAATGTCTGAAAGTGCATTCTTCGAGATGGAGAAACGGTAATATAAGGCATGCCTAAGTATTCGGATTGCGTGCACAATATACAAGGTGATTCATAACATGTACATAGCCCCCGAAAGGGGGTTATTTCTACAAAAATAAAGAACTTTAGCGAAACATCAATATATTGTTTTTTATTTATTTCCTCAAACTTTCTCAAATTAACTTTGGTGATTTATAAGCATTATAACTAATTACTTTGATTTATAAGCATTATAACGAATTACTAAACGTAAAGGAAGTTCGGCATCAAGATTGATATCTAAAACAGCTGATTCATTCAGTTGAACCGATTTGACCACAAAACAGCTGATTTTTACATAGAGTTTTTTCGATAAAAGGTGTCGAATTTCCAAAAGTCGTAGAACAAACTTTGTTGCTAAATGGGTGTAGAATGAGCCCCTTTCGGGATAGCATACACGTTATGAATCACCTTGTATTACAAAATATGCGCGGACAGACACCATTAGAATGTAACACTCGTTAAAATGGCGTAGATTTTTGTACGCAATTAATGATAACGATGTACAAATATGCGCAAAGCAAACTCAGATACACAGGCCAGATCAAATAGCTTATCTTTATAAATAAACGAAGTTTAACATAATATTCTCGTTTGTATAGTGTGGCGCAGATATCACTAAGTACCTAATCTATATGCTGAAATAGTAATACTGCTTAAAAATATGATATCACATGTATGCTCGCGAGATAGAGTTGACTACCATACTACGTTACTACAGTAATACGGACTACGGAGTCAAATTTCCAACTTCAGCAGAAACTTAGATAGTAGAAAGTGTCAGTTTTATCGTTAATTCTAGTTAGACATTATAAACAATGAACCGTTCTCATTTATGATTCAGGCGCGATTTCTCAGAAGAATTGTAAATATTCCAAGCTCCTAATCAAAAGGCTCATGTTCTAGAAAATTTCGGTTTCCTCTCGATTTCAAGTGGAAAATTCATTGGTGCACGATTCAAATTCAAAGGTTTTTATTTCAATAAAATCACTAGGATCACTTTGAAACGTCTTAGAAATTAGGTGAAGCTATGCCTGTTCCTCGCGACCAAGCCTAGAAGAATCAGGCAACAAACAAGGCTTAGGGCCTATCATTTTTTTCGATGATCCTTTTTTTTTTAATTATATATATAATGAAAGAAAGTGTAAAAGTGGATATGGTGAAGAAAGGAGTGAGTGCTGAGATGACGACTGATAGAGGGAAATGGAAGAAGAATACATGTTGTGCCGACCCCACATGACGTGGGATAAGGGCAGGAAGATGATGATGATATATATTTTTTTCATTGTTTTTGTACAAAATTGAATTTAGAGCCAGTGTGCCGATCGGACTAGGTGAGGCTCAAAAGAAAAATAATAATGATCCCTTATAAATAAGAGCATAACACATGTGAAAGAAAAAAAAATGACAAATAAGAGCTTTAACAAAGTTTAGATCTAAATCTAGTTGACTGGGATTCGAACCCGCAACCTTTGGACCGGCAAATGGAATTCACTCATAATCCGTTTCTCTTCTATCTAAGCCTCTTGGGAGCTTGAAGAGACCAAATACCTGCCTAGTTTCAATTCTGGATTTCGCAGCTCATACTGTCTTGTTAGAATTGTATCCTAAGTAGCCCATTTCTATCCGGGTGCTGAGGTGAGGCCGGTAAAGGTCACCGGTGTTATTTCCACTCTTTCCCTCGCAACTATCTGGCGCTGTGCCAGAATAGACGAACTTCGTGGAGGCGCCGCGTTAAATGATGCAAGAACAAACGCTACAAGAAACACGAGTGTCCCGTACGTACATACTTATTAGGAGTTATGATTAGTAGACATTTTTGAAAAACGGATTTTGTTCACTCAATGCCGATGAGAATACCGATAATGTTTCGATTCGTCTAGAGAATCTTCATCGGGGTGGGTAAGATCTACCGCACGCTCCGTGTGCTCCGAATACCGGTCTGTGTTGAAAGGTGTGTGGGTTCGATTCCTGGTGCGGGACAAATATTTGCGTGATCTGCAGATATTTATTCCAGGTTTTGAAAAAAACCTACGTACTCGTAGTTACTATGTCGTGGGTACGTAGTACAGGGAATCCTATGTGTTCTGTGTGAGCTCAGGACTATATATAATATAATAAATAACATAATACAATAAATAACTATATAATAAATAACACCCAACATATATGTATCTATCGGATGGCCATTTATCTCAAAAACGATTGTTACTAGCGAATTACTAGAGATGTTCTAGTGCAAACGTAAAAAAACTGTTTGAACCAGTTTATAGAAATAGCATCAACAACAACAATGGCAGTGTCTGTAAGCTTATCTACGAGAACGAGTACATTGGCGTTGCATTTCGTGACGCCAAGTATTTTTTACAACAATACTAAACGCTACTCAATGCTATGTATTAAATAATGGGTATTTATTGTATGTTTGTTTTGTACTTATTTTTGATTTCAGAGCAAATATTTTACAAGCTGCCAGGCTATTGCGTAAGCAAAATGGTAATGAAGATCGCAATTTTAGGGATGATTTTATCAATTTTAGCTACATCTGAACATTATCAAACATGAAAAGGAAGAAGCTTATGTCTTGAAATTTTCCATTGTCAAGTTTGGATTTTTTTTTTACAACAGTGGTGGCAAACAAGCTTCCGGCCCACCTGATGGTAAGCGGTTACCGTAGCCTATGAGCGCTTGCAATACCAGAGGCATCACGCACGCGTTGCCGACCCCGAACCCCCTTCCCCCCTAAAGAGCTCTGGCAACCTTACTCACCGCAGGAACACAACACTAATTGAAACAAATAATGTAATTTGGCTGCGATCTTCTGTAAGGCGGAGGTACCTCCCAGGCGGGCTGCTCCAATTCAGAACGAGAAAATCTCGCTGTGCCCTACCTCCTCTTAAAATGTTTTAAATCTTGCTAAGATTGTTAAAATTACCCTCAAAGTTACGATCTTCATTGCCATTACGCTTAGGCAATTGCACCCCTGGTCATTATGATAAACAAATGACCATAAAACAACCAGAGACATTAACTTATTCTTAAATAATGACCTTCTTACATTCGCCTTCGCCCTGTCCTATTCTAACAGTAAAAAAAGAAAGACACGGACATACTTTTATAGAGCCGGTAAAGTTAGTGAGTGATGATGAATAAGGGGGTGACTATATATTTATTGCATAATTTATCAAAGTTACGTAAGTCTAACCGCGAACCTCTAGTAAATCATTTGAGTTTGCAATAATGCCATCGAAGAATGTCTAATATTTTAATAAGGTTATCAATTAAAAATTAATTGAATTCACCAAGGCCCGCGTTGGCAAACAGCTTCAACTGGTTCGATGACACGCCATCGTCAATGAAAACGCGGTTTCGCAATTATGAGAATTAACATTGACATAAAATTTAATGAGTTTTTCATTATTATTTATAAAGTGTGTCGGATTAAGTGAAAATTAAGAGGAGTGTTATAAAACTTCATGGTACTCATTCTATAGCACCAATATAATGAGGCAGTTGGTGTTTCTATGCACTCACGTCGTGTTGCTTTCTCGGAATGACAGTTGTCACCATTTTTCATCTACACTCTTTTAAATAAAAAGAGATAACGAGTTACATCCATACATTAAATTTAAGAATCGAGAACCTCCTCCTTTTCTGAAGTAGGTTAAAAACAGATTGAAGTTTGTTTATATTCTTCGTGGGCGAGGAGTAGGTAATTCTGAGATGATGGAAAAACAAGAACTATCCAATTTCTTGGAGATGGGAATATTAAAAAGCTAGTACTACTAGGTACATAACTAAACAGATTGACATAAACGAGAGCCGAGTGTAGCAGTAGTGGGAATGCAGCAGATTGATGATGAATTGCTACTGTAAGATCAACCATTTATTACAGATCAGCAATAAATAAGTAACGAAACAGCTGCTGCTTCAAGAGTTTTGTCGGAACATTACAATCTATTATGACTATTAAGCTATTTCAATGATACAATTAAGGTAACCACCAAATAACTCTGAAAGTATTAACGAGATAACAAGCATAGAAACAGACACCGCGTTCTGGATAGTAAATTAACCAGTCCGTCGAGTGGAAAATTCAAGTAATTTAAAAATTTACGAGTATGACGCACGTGAAAGATTAGTTTGAGAAATAAAATAGTGCTCTATTCAATCACAGGGTTTGTAAATGATGAAGACAAATAGATAAAAGATATTAAAAAGACAGTTTGCATATAGATAGAAGGAAAATAAATGTTTATTGTACCTACACTACCCAAAGGACATCTAACAAATTACATATTTATAATTTACACACATATTTACAAGTTTCAAAGCTTATCAGTAGCTAGCGAGCTTATCATTAACAGCGATCTTTTCCAAACAGCCTTTGAAATATCAAAATCTAAAGAAATTATAAGAAAAAAAGTAATGGTAAAGTTTGGGTGCTAAAACTCAACCACAAGTATTGATAATCTAGTTACTATGCAATAAAGGAGTGAATTTTACCACCATTCTATAAAAGTGTGATGATCCAAACTTTGCGACTCGGGGTAAACATTTGGCTACATTCCAAAACCATGAGATAAGAACACTTAACCGTTAGATAATAAAGATCATATTCCTCTATTTTGGCGCATCTATTTTAGTTTGTTTTGTCAACAGTTATAGTAATTTTACACCTTACTACTTTTTCAAAATTTAAGGAGTCCATTACTTTTACGATTTTCTCATTATTTCTTAGCGGAATTTACAAGATAAACTTTCTTTTATTAGCTTGTTTTAAGGTTCATAATTAATATTAACAGCAACCGTTTCATGAATTCAAGTACAATAACACCTCTGTCCTCCGTGCCCTTTGTGTCATTTCAATGTAGCCTTTAGACAATGAATGTTTGTAACATATTTTGTATCCCACGTAATGTAACTGTACAATATACTGAAATGGTTTTGTACGTGATCGAGATTTCTAGCAATGTGTAGGCAACAATCCTAGTTATTTGATATTGTCTGTGTGGACGCAGTCAGGGTTTTGTATAAGCATTCAGCCAGATGCGGTACCGTATACGGAGTTGTAATTGGGTTTCATAGAATTCCGGTGTGGGAACAGGATTAAGTATAAGTATTAACATTGCATGACTTTTGCCCGTACGCCGAGCTTTCAGTTCATGTACAACTGTTCAAGAAATACTTAGTGGTGACATTTCCATTATTCTCATTTGACTTCACAACATTTGTGCACAGACGCTTTCATTTCATACCATGCCTCACATTTTGGCTATCCTTCCAGACGTTAGATTATTTTTTCTCTGTGTAGCATTCTGACCCTGATTATTAAAGCCTTGCCCCTAGACAAGATCCTTCTAGTTCCATCCATGATTGGCAGCCCGAGAACCAAAGGCTAAACATTTATCGTTTAACAGCCCGACCTTTGGCGTCAAGGGGTTAGGGATTACTTTGTTAGTGATATTGTAATTATCTCTGAAATAAGCAAACGTATAATTTTTATTCTAAAGCGGATTTCATTTTTGATAAGGGATTTGAAGAAACATTTCATTTGCAGGTCAATTACCGCAAGTGACATCAAGCAGCAGAGCTGAACTCCCAAAATAGTCAGTCCAGAAATACACCTTGGCTGAAAATCGTGACTGAATTATAGAATTTATGTCATTTTTCCTGAAAAGTTGTTCAGAAGTAACGATATACACTTGAGAAATATTTTAAAATACGAAACGAACATACAATATTCAATTAATTAATTTGAAAACATCAAGAAAGTTATAGTAGTAATGTCAATAAGATAGCAAGCTACGTCGATTAGACTCACAATACATGCAATGCAAAAATAGAACGATCCATCATTGTCAAGTCAGCAATACAGCATGCATTTCGCAATTATCGTGGCAGCGCAGACAGCAATAATCGTAATTTTACTCATTACATCATTATACGAAGTGTTGTTAAGCCTATTGTCCACTGATGCAGCGGGTGCATGGAACAGCGCTTCCAAGAAATAATTAATCGTCTAAAGTCGCTATGTTGAGATATCTGGACTTGTACGCTATAATAGAAACTCCAAAGCAAACAGCGTAATAAATACCCAAGCGCTCTCTGGCGATAAGCAATCGTACTACGCTAACGATCGTATTGAAGTTTAGTCTACACGCCCTGGTTTGTTAATTCTAATATCTGTTATGTTCTTGCTGATATCGCCAACAGTCACGTTTGCATCGGCACGGAGCGGTAGCAAGCGGCAGGTTCAGTGGACAGAGGACCTTTTTCATTACATCAATATACTTATATATTATAGTATAGTATACGCATGCGCGGTAGCAAGCGATTGTTTAGCAAACAATAGGCGGCCGTGAATCATCTTACATAAAGCATGAAGCACACTTGAACTAAGAAATAATAGGACCATCAAAATTCGTTTAAATTAAACTTTCTTCAGAATAAGGTAAATACTTAAAATAATATTTATTACACAACCTAAGTCCTAAGCAAAGAAAGGCGTAAGATAAACAATGTTACTGCGACAGTGCAAAATATAATCTGCACTATAAACTAAAGAATGGGTTTAGTTCCATCAGCGCCGAGCAGACTAATTCAAGCATGTACCTACTCCATTTAGGTATATTTTACGTATGCAAATATGTTTTCTGAACATCTTCTTCTTGTTCTTTTCTGGTCAATACTCAAGACACATTTGAAAAAAAACCCTTTTATTATTTCTAAGGGAAATACAAACAAACTAAACGATTTTTTCGCATTATTAAACGTGCCTTAATATAAATCCATTAATCCATCTCATAATGGAATGGTATGTAAACTGAGCACTCCTAAACCTCGACCGTAGGATCCACACGGTGGCCGGCCGAAGGTCGTTCAGTGCCCTATAGTCACCTGAGACCTCTGTCGATGACATAACCTGTGCGTATATTTACTACAAACAAATAGATTCAAGCCTTTTATCAATTAGGGAGGATTTGAGAGCACTAGTGGCGTCGCCTTCCGATTCACGGGACGTGGGTTAATACCAATTAAATTATTTTTTCAATTCGGTAAGTTTATGCGCGCTAAACTAGTGAGGAAACCAGCATAACCTAGAAGCTAAAAATTAGACGACATGTGGCATGTGCACGAAAGGATGCCTCTAACAGGCGCACTTTAATCATTTCACTACACTGATTCGTTCGCTGACAGTCCTAAACCCTTTTCAGGGACACCATACCTCAACCTGGTCACCGACCTAATACAGAATGACCAAGAAATAATCAGTAAGAAACAAGCAAGCAGTAAGAGTAAAACTTTCACGAAATTTTATTCGCATCGAGTTACAAATAAGTTTTTAATCCCTTCATTATGATTTAATGAGGATTGGACCTATAAATTGCACCCAAAAATTATTTTTCCTCGAGATATTATGAAGGTCGGTCGGTGTCCTACGTCTTCCGGCCACTTGAGACCTCAGTATCGGCGTCGGTTAAGATGACACAACCTGTGTGTCCAGTTTTAACAACATTGGGTGGATGTATTTCTGTTTCTGTTCTGTTTCCTGTTATTTATTATTTTTTACCTACGTACTTTTTGTAATATTTTGTTGTCGGGGACAAATGCTCTTTCTTTCTTTCTATTTCATGTTTACTGTATAGTACTTCAAGATCAGATTATCAAACTGATTCTTTCTATGTTTTTGTTCTTTAGGTAAGACCCTTTCAGGATAGTATACAATACATTTATGAATCACCTTGAATAGTTATAGCACATAAATTATGCAATTATTTGTCTACCTACTATGCTTATACGAATACAACTGTCCTATCCACTTTTGCTATAAAAAATAATCGTAAAGTTCCGTTCTGAACGGAAGGTTTCCATCTAGGATGGAAGGGATGTTTTAATGGATGGAGGATGTTTTATCATTTGCCGCACACTATAATTTCCTGGATTTTCTTCGTGAAACGTGTGTTTTGAAACGAAACTAAAGAGATATGAAATGGACTCCTTATTGTTTGACATGTTTCTAGACAGTTAATTTGAAGTGAACTCATTATGCGGTCAAAATACTCTGCGTATGCGATTTCGCAAATATACACTGAGTTTCGAAATAATAGCCACGAGTAGCATACATTTGAATTGGATTTGCTGCCGTTGCAATGTTGGCGTTGTAATAGCTGCTATGAGCTCATCCTTGGCCTCGCAATTAACATCTAGCTTTATGATAAACACTATAAAGATGATTACATACAATGGCTTCTTGAAAGTAAAGTTTTTTAACGAACAGTCTATACGAATAATTTATCTAGTCCTAGTGGGAGGTATCTCGGCTTTCGATCCGAAGGTGGTGAGTTCGAATCCCGGCCGTACACCAATGGATATTTCTGTGCGAACGTATTTTATGTGTGCATTAACACGTGACCAAAACTGTGAAGGAAGACACGTTATAGCCCATTGGGTGTAGAATAAGCTCTTTTAGGGATATTATGAATCACCTAGCAAATTGGATAGATTTTTTGCCGGAAAAGTCAGGATAACTTTATAATACTCTTATCTGTTGCTACAGCATATGGCCGTTGCCGGCCAGATGTTGTAGCCTAGTATTTTAAATGCCGTCAGCAAAGATGTCTTTATCTTGCTCTATGTCTTTGATAATGGCGTAATACTTTAGTCCACCGTTCAATGCCACATCACGTAGTCGTAAGTTACGGGCACATTACAGCTTGTATAGGCACTTCCGTTCGACTACACTCCTTTAAAGGAGTAGGTTCTGGATCGCGTGTGTTGTATAATACATGAAAAGTGTAGTAGTACCTAGTAAGTATTCTGTGGCAGGAGAAACGGCGATCGGCGGCGCGTGTCTTACCACTAAATTACCACAAAATTTTGCTTAACTTTGTATACGAAAAGTTTATTTGGAAATTCATCGCCTGGCCTAGTTCGCGTAATGTTAGTTTCATACATACAAACTTCAACCCCCCCCCCTACACCATCATAGGGTTTGACTTTTGGGAATTCTTTTCTTACCTGAAGGGTTCACCCTTACCCTACAACAGAAAACTACCCTCAAAATGACATTTTATTTCTAGTTTAGGTAGAGCATTAATTAGTAGTATCGTAGAGTTTTCTAATCATTAAAGATGAGTGATTTATTTAAAAAAAAACACGAATAAGCGTGCCGGATTTAAGCAAAGCGCAGTCAGGTTATGATAAATTGAGTAAAATATAAAAGATAAACATAATATGAAATACTAGTTTAGTAGTTTGATATTCAGTGTTTTGCTGAGCCATTAATCTTTGACCGAAGTTACAAGTTGCGACAGATAGTCCCTAACTTTGTTCACGATAAACAATGTAAAGTCCTGTATAAATAAGACTCCAATATTAGAATTGTATGCATATTTCGGGAACAAAAGGATCAATATATTACTATTAATTACTTTGCCTGCCCTGAAGAAGGACTTGAGACTATGAACGGTCAGAGACGATACCACGTACGATACGATACGATGTGAAATGATTCAGTGTTCGTATATTTAAAGACTAGCTGTCCCGCTCGCAACTCCGTCCGTGTGTTCAAGTATGTTCCTACCTTAACTCTTGTCACATCGTACACTATAGATCATGATTTTTCGACCCCAAGTTGCGTACGGGCGTGAGAGAACAAAAACGGATTAAAAATGAACTCTAAAACCTCGTTAATAAATGTAATAATAGTATTGATTCTTCTAAAACCTCGTTAAATTAGCGCGCATTTATCACAGATTACAGAATAGTTATTAAGTATCTAAGCCAAGCGGCGACTTTTCATCCGAGTTGCTTTACAAATATTCAGTTTTCGAAAAGTTGTTTTTATCAAAATATAATATAACTTATATTACACAAGCTACACTACGCTTTCTATTAGTGAAGGAATTTTTAGAATCGGTTCATTAGTTCCAGATATTACCCCCTTCACAAACAAAGGAGCCGTTTCATTCTGGGCCTGGTCCATGTACACTACATAGAAAAATTAGGAAAAAATAGGAGATTACAAGAAAAATACAATTTCATTAATTTGAAGACAAATGCGATGGTACAAGAATAGTTCTTCTGGTAAGTTTTTTACTATGTGAACACTATTTGAAGGCCGCCATGTTGGTTTATAATTGGCGTTTGACATGACATTGACATATTTTTCATGTCATGTTGTTTGATTTGATGTTTTTGTTTTGTCAGATAAATGTAGGTTGTCAAAATGACATTTCACGCACGTCCATCCGCCATATTTTTGTAGTGCTGTGAGTTGCTCTCTTTGTCGAAGAAAATCATAATGTACCTTAGAACGAAGTCAATTTAAATAAAATAACCAATTAAATACGTTTACTTTATTGCTTAGCCATATTTTAGAGTAGTGTACACAGTGCAGGCCCAGGCTCCATATATTGATGAAACGTCTCTTTTACCTCTATATAATATATAAGTGTAGAAAGCACGAACCTAACTACCTACAATGCAACAATACTATTCAATAGGTAACGCAATTTAAATTACCTACCATCGGAAATAAAAGCACTAAGAATATAAAGCATTCTAAGCTATTTTCTATAACGTTTAGTATTCCGTACAATGAATAAAGTTACAATTTAAATGAACGCGAATGAATGCATTATTTATTTTTGAAAGTATTCATTTACGCAATGTTGTTTGTCTGTTACATTATTTTAAACAACTTGATTTTACTCAGTAATTACTGTCCCTATGTGATATATCATTAATACTAAGTTATTATTATTTATGTGGTAGATATTACTTACTTTTCATATAACTACTTTTTTACTTCAATTTCGACAGCATGCCAATGTAAAAGCTTACAAATTAATTTACCATGCAAATAAGTTTTCGAACTTTTCGTACAATTTGCAACATACCGTTAACCGTCGAGGAGTGAGTCCAGGCTGCAGCATCAGAGGTAAAAGTAGGTGGTTATCGTCACATTAATTAGTTGCATTTAGAAAAAAAGTTTAAAAGAAATAGGTAGATACAAAAAAAATCAAGACAAATTTTGCAGATTTTTATTGAATGAACAATTTAAAAGCTGGGATAACTACGCTTGTTAAATCATTCCAAAAAAAAAAGTTACAACTTATTCTAATAAAATTTAAATCAGCCCTAATATAGTCTATCTTTTTCCGGCTTGGGCAGTTAAAACTATCCTAGAGATTGTCTACATGACGTTACAATGAACGACTATGCCTCTAGCCATGTATTAAATTTTATACATCAGAAATCGAAGACCACAGATCAGCAGCTGAAGAGTTGTAAGCTGAGATTTTCTCGTTCTGAATTGGAGCAGCCCGCCTGGGGAGGTACCTCCGCCTTACAGAAGATCGCAGCCAAATAACATTATTTGTTTCAAATAGTGTTGTGTTCCTGCGGTGAGTAAGGTTGCCAGAGCTCTTTAGGGGGGGAGGGGTTTGGCAGGCAACGCATTAGCAATGCTCCAGGTGTTGCTGATGTCAATAGGCGACGGTAACCACTTACCATCAGGAGGGCCGTAAGCCTGTTTGCCTACGTATAACATAAAAAAAAAAAAAAAAAAAAAAAAAAAAAATAGTGTTGTGTTCCTGCGATGAGTAAGGTTGCCAGAGCTCTTTAGGGGGAGGGGGGTTCGGGGTCGGCAACGCGTGCGTGATGCCTCTGGTATTGCAAGCGCTCATATGCTACGGTAACCGCTTACCAACAGGTGGGCCGTATGCCTGTTTGCCACCTCAGTAGTATAAAAAAAAAAAAAACAGCTCTTAGTTCGGACTAATTCTAGTTACCTAAGAGGCACAGCCCTAGGGCGTTACCCTGAAAGGTATGCAAATATTGACGATCAACATCGGTTACGGTGTCGGGTAGAGCTTGGATGGATGCCAATGCCAACTGACTTGAACTGACAATCTGATTTGATGGGAATCAATTGTAGTTGCGATAGGGCATGTGTGCCCCAATCTTATTCAGAACTACATGAGGTAAGACATACTTCTTAAATATCATATCAGTATAATATCAAATCAAATATCAGTAGTACGATGTAGTTATGCGCTTTGGAAATCACGTTTTTCATATTGGCATCTCGCTCTCGCATTTGCATACAGACTAAGTTACGGGATGAAACGAAGACTACCGAGGTGAATAGCTTTATTCGTACCGTACTTATTTATGAAACCGTACCGTAAACTTATGTGAAAACTCGGTATCAGTTTAAACCTCACTTCTAAAAGATAGTGAAACTGGAAAGAAAACTGGCCTAACCTAGCATCATCATCAGCCTGCATAAGTCCAGTGCTGGACATAGGCCTCTCCCAAAGAGAACGGTCATGAGCATTTTCCATCTCAGCGGCAGTGGGTTTTAGCAGCAAAAACAATATATTTTGCTGCATTTGTGGCTTCGGAATTCGACGCAAACCCTTGCATTTATGCGCTGATAATACGCACTAAGGAACCTCTTTGAATAAAAAAAAGGTTGACTGACTGTATGGAGTAACACTTTCCATATTCTATAGTAGCTTTGACGTCAAGTTAAATAATGATTGAATGATATATTAGGAATGTGGCATATTGAATTGATTATTCATTCTTCGACATGCATGCATATAGATGAAGTCGTAAACAGTTCCACCTAATCGTTTAGCATTCATGTTAAATCTGACCTTTTTGGTAATAAAGTATCGAAATTAGTACATATTTAATTATGAGATTGATGTTATTCTACATATAATCAGATATTTGCATATATATCGACGTAGAAATACGTACTATGTAGATATTTTATGCATAGATACTAATGCAAAATGTGGACGTGCCTCTGACTACCTCCACCACAGTATACATCATCAACTTGGTATCTGATCGCCTGAAGAGGTGAGAGGATGTCAACCATGATAGGGGACAAAAGCGGTGAGCCTGTTTTTAAATTTATTTCGGACGGAGCTCGCGACTTTATTCGCGTGGAACCTAGATAAAAACCCTGCTATTCTAGGTAAAGAGCTATCCATTCCAAGTTTCATCGAAATCGGTTACGGCGTGACTGAACCATAAAGATCTTAACATCCAAACATCCTCACCAACTTTTATTGTGGATATTTTTTGAAATATAAATCTATAAAACCTTTGTAGGTTTGCATATTTCTATCGATAGTGGATTCTTACAATACTACCCGTGTTGCTTGCTTAAGAGTCGGTATCTACAAGGGTTATCAGACACAAATGAAAAAAAAAACTCGCACTTATCAAAATTCTAAGCTCTACCGAAAGTGATTGATTAAAACTCTTACCTTATGATAGGTATCTTTCTGCCAGTTCTTGATTTGAGCCATGACGTCGTTGACGAGCCTGTCACGCACGCTCAGGTGCAGGTCTGAGAGGCGTTCTGCTTCCACCATGCCGCCTTTCCAGGCCGCTTCCATT
The DNA here is from genome assembly GCA_947579855.1 of Anticlea derivata. Classification (NCBI taxonomy): domain Eukaryota; kingdom Metazoa; phylum Arthropoda; class Insecta; order Lepidoptera; family Geometridae; genus Anticlea; species Anticlea derivata. Next base: position 8,299,392 of record OX388276.1, on the reverse strand, counting down.
GTGCCGTATTCTGGACCTGGAACCACAAGAACACATCAGAACAGGCAAAAAAAATAGGCAGCAAAGACATGGAAACTTTCCAAAATGTCCACCGTTTGGTTAGGAAAATCAGTTTCAATCAAATTATGATTGAAACAGAACTGTGCAGAACCGATAACAATATGTCATCTGTCAAAGTTTTCGAAGCCAGAGTCATTAGAACTAAGGCGTAGTTGGTATCGCATTTCCGATTTATTAACTCGACACGTTACAAGCTCTAATTTAGACGGTTTAGCAACGTCGATTCAATCTAGCTTGCACTACGATAATAGCCAATCGAGATTGCCAATACATAAACCATTATTGTGTTATTGGATAATTGCTTCTATTGTAATGGGATTGTCGGCTATTGGAGATTACACAGAATATAATACATTTAGCGATGCAAAGATAACCTTAGAAGTTATGACTGCAACGCTATATTGAAACGCTTGGTAGGTGGTAAATATAGTAGAGTTGTAACCCACCTGGCAGACCTTCGCTTAGCACTCGGATAGCTTATTTTTTTTATATAGATTTTTAATCCAATAATATTATGTAATTTTAAATAGAGTCAATGTTATTTTTACTTTAAATTTGCATGCTAGGTTTCCTGGCGAAGTGTGTGAGTCTAATCACTATTATTTATGTCCAAATTGTGTACCACGCTTCACGCAAATAAATTATTTCATTTCATTCCATAAAAAGGGCTTATTGACGGAAAATCTTACGATTATTATAAATGTGAAAGTTTGTGAGGATATTTGGATGTTTGTTGTTCAATCACGACGTAACGTCTCAAGCGATTTCGATGAAGATTAGAGTTATTTACCTAGAGTATCATATAGGCTACTTTTTATCAAAGTACCACCACGCGAGCAAAGCCGCAAGCTAGTAATATAATAAAAGAGGAGGTAACAAGCTAATACTACGAAAAAGAATGGGATAAAATATGTCTCAGCGAATAAAGTGCGGCAGGCTGTTAGGTCGTAACTCTGCTAGCATTTAGTGTTCCGTGCGAAGTTTGGAAAAACGGAACGCTCTCTTCTGACTTTTACGACGACGGGCGCGGGATAAAAACAGCTGATGCTCTCAAGTTATAGGCAAAGATCCATATGTATACATAATATATATACTAAATTTTATCACTAAGATTCTGCTAATGTTTAATGTTTTGATATACCTGATACCTGTCTGTTTCTATCAATATTAATTAATATGTATAAGGTTAATGCCCAAATGATTGACGTAACTAAGGCTCGTATTCAGAACCACGACTCAAACTTAGATTTAATCACAGATCAGCTGAACTCTATTTAAGTATTGAATCTCTTCTCAAACATAACTTTTATTCAAGAACGGTACTTAAACTACTCTCCGCTGAATCGAGTCTCAAATCTGTACTCAAATGTTCTCGTTTACATTTTGATTTATTTATAATTTTCGATCCGTTTTACGCAGAAATTCAAACAGCCAGGGTGGAAATAGAACAGAACTATAAAGTGAAGTATAAATATGCATCAAAGTACGTGTAACGGAACGAAAATGTCATTTGATTAATGTCAAATCAAATCTAAACTCAAGCACCGATTTCGTCTGATTGACGTTTCAGAATAAGCATTTACTCAGGTGAACTGTGATCATTGAATCTATACTTAAATACTGTTCAAGAATTAGAATCTCGACTCAAATCGATATTTAAGTACAGATCAACACTTGAGTCTTGTCTCTGAATACGAGCCTAAGTGTTCCATAGTGTACCAATGGTTGAATAAATATGAAATGAAATAAATTGTAGAACCTAAAATAAGACTAACATGCGCATGAAAGGAGCCTCTATTAATTCTGTCACCGAGGGTCATAGGCCCTTTTCAGGGCCACCATACCTCAACCTCGTCACAGACCTAATACAGGATGACCAAGAATGAATCAGTGACACGAGTAAGCAAGTAAAATGGATCGCGTTCTACGAATAGTTCTTCAAGTCCAGTGGTGAGAATAACGGCTTACTAGTACATCGTTCATGTACTATAACATGACTACTATGGCGTCTGCATAACCATTTAGTTACACCCTAGAGCAGAAGACATGTTTATAAGACCACATCTCATCCCATGTCTTGCCTTATTCAGCTCTATAACGAGTTTTACAATATAAATCATCGCCGCTGTGAAATTACGCGGTGGCATAGTGGTTAATGGGTATTAAAATCGTATGGGACGTTGTAATGGATGACACACCACGTATTCGTTAAATTTCCGGACTTCCGGAGATAAAGTTCGGCGTCAATTATATTAAACTAGCTTCTGCCTGCGGCTTCGCTCGCGTGTTACCTACATAAAAGTAGCCTATATGCTATTCTAGGTAAATAACCATTTATATTCCAAGTTTCAACGAAATCGGTTGAGCCGTGTTACGGCGTGATTGAATAACAAACACCCAAACATCCTCACAAACTTTCGTATTTATTATATTAGCAGGATTGTGTTATGTTAAGTTTGAGTTGTACTTATTGGTAGCAATTTAAACGTTTTCTATTCTATAAAATCCTGACCGCACCAAGTGGATTAATGCGCCTAACGCTTAATATCCAATTAAATTATCAAAGCCGTTTTTTTAATGAGTTGCTTTCAGCTAGGTGTATCACTGCACTAAGAGGCGTCAGTGCGTCGCACACGAACACATCAGGTTTTCCAGCTCTTGAATAACGACCACTGGATATGAATTAAACATAGTATCCAAGTGTACAGGGTTCATTAAAATTTTTGTTGCGATTTTATGCAGAGAGAAATTGAGCGTTAAATGTTTGGAATATTTGTTGCTTCAATGAATAAGAATAAAGTTATTTAGAATTCGAGTTAACGCTTCTAAGGAATGCGCGACGCGTGACGGATAACTTCCAAAGATTCGAAAATTAACATCACGCATGCCAAATCGTTCTTGATATATCGGCTAATTTAAGCAACCTTCAGCGCGGTCACCAATTGGATCGACCGCTAGTGGCATTACCAGCAATGCTCAGAGAGTGGAGCTCATACTATTATTGCAGCAGAGTGGAGCTCATACGTACAAACTTACCTACTTTTAATGAACGAATAAAATGACACGACAAAATTATAGTATTGCAATAACAACACTGCAAAAAACAAACCAGTCTCATCAAGACCGCCGGAGCCCCCATTTTGCAAGTGCACATTTCGTAACACAAATTAAACTCACTTGTTACCTGACGTAATCAGGTGCAGCGATTCGGCACACCATTCCGAATTCAGCGTGCGCCAATCGCGACACTTTCGATTTTCAAATCGGCTAATAATGGGCCAATGTGTGACGAGCGCGCCCGCAAATTGCGTAGACGTTTATGTATGTACGATCTCAATTCGTCTGACAAAAGTGGGCCCGTGCTCCGAATTCCGAAAGTCGATTATCGAAGAGTTCGGCCTCTGGAATTCTGATGGACTTTCGGTTTCATCGCTTGCATTTTATTCTCGTTGCACCAACATGCATCTCTCTTGCGCAAGATGAAAATGAGTTAATTGTACATTCCCCTCAGCGATTATATCCCATAAAATATTGTTATGTGCAACACCATAAATAACGATACGTTTATAACTCCTCATTTAATTAATGACTAAACCCTACTAATATTATATGCGAAAGTTTGGATGGATGTTTGTTACTCGATCATGCCAGAACGGCTGAACGGATCTGGATGAAATTTAGCAGTGATAGATTATAGTCAGGAATAGCACATCGGCTACTTTTTATCCTCGTAGGCACCACGCTAGCGAAGCCGCTGGCAGAAGCTAGTATATTATAAAACAGTAACTGACTGACTGCCAGAGCCTAAGCCGTTGGTCCTAGACACTTGAAATTTGAAGGGTGTGTCCCTTTTAGGGTGTACTAAGAAAGGAATTCCTGAAATTCAGCCCTTAAGAGGTTGCGGGGTTCGAAGTTTGTATGGAAAACTTCGCGCGAACAAAGTCGAGGGCTTTCACTAGTTAATTATAAAACGGTTACGGCTTCTGGTGAATGATTCGAAGATATGATAAACTTATTAAGTTTCTTCTATCTTTCTTTTCATCAAAACCTTATCTGCGATAAGCAGGAACTAAGTCGAGGTCGTGTTCTAAATGCGATTATCATAAAATGTTTATAGGAATCAAAACTATTTGAATTTTAAAACAAATACATGTTTTCATATAAGGCCATGTGGCGAGAAGAGTGTTAGATATGAATGTGAATGGATGGATGGAGGAGTAGAGATAAAAGATGGACGGACCGTGTGAAAGTGGATATGGGTAAGTAAGGAATGAGTGCTGAGATGACGACTGATAGATGGAAATGGAAGAATTATACATATTGTGCCGATGCGACCCCACAAGATGTGGGATAAGGGAAGATGATGATGATATTTTGTAATATAATTTAAGAAACAACATTTTTTTAGCTTGATGACAAGGAAAAGTTGAAGACTGCGTGACTTCACACATCAAACACATGATTATTTAAAATTTATAGATATAAAACCGAACTCAACTTTTATGCCCAGCATAATAAGTTTTCTAGTAATAACTTGAAAAGGCGTAAAGCCTCGAGAAGTACAAGATAATGTGTTTTCTCCGAAACTTGGACAAATACCGAGGTAAAAGCCAGCGAAGCCGGTCCAGTTGCGTCATGTGTAGAAGCTGCCGAACCCTGTGTATGGTTACCGCTGAACGGAAGCCAATGTGCACGCGGACTTTAATCCTTTCACCACACTGATTCTTATCGAGCCGATAAAGTTATTGAGTGATTATGAACAAGGGAACAATGTATAATCCTATGACATGCTAAAAAGCTCTATTGGTTTTTACCTGATGCTTCTAGGAAGAACAGGCATAGCTTCACCTAGTTTCTAAGACGTTTCATAGTGATCCTAGTCATCATCATCATCAGCCCACGTTAGTCCACTGCTGGACATAGGCCTCCCCCAATACACGCCACTGAGCCCTACCTGACCTAGTGATTTTATTGAAATAAACACATTTTGATTTGATTTATTTGACTTATAGAATCTAAGCTTAATATATTTTTATCATTAGCAAGAACAGCTCTATGAGGATGGCAATAAATGTTATTATTGCTGAAATGTTTTCTCACACCAGGAATATTAAACCGAGCTCTGAATTCGTTCACTTGCTATCTAAAATCACACTTTGTAACCCCAGAAGAATTACTTAACCACATCCTGCAAAATCAAAATTGACCAATGCGATTAAGACGATAAACAACGCAAATATAACGAAATGATAGATACAGAGGTGTGAAGTCTCACGATTCTTTGATATTGATGAAAGCTCCGTGCTGGAGCAACCCTAGCCCGAGGCAAACAAACTATGTACACTTCCTGGTATTGAACTGGTATCGGCGATTACTAGTTTAGAGGTAAAAGCGTCTCCATTGCGCGGAACTACACATTCTGTGAACGTTTTCTGGTTTATTTCTGGTTAAAAAGCAAGAGTTGCATCGTTACATTTAGATTTCATTTCACTATTTAGTTTTGTGTTCATAGGTTTAATGCTCTCTCTATTTTGCGATACCTCGCGATTGTGGAATTTAGATAGGTTATACCGCCTCCCCCCCTGCTATTTGGCTGCGATCTTCTCTAAGGTGGGCTCTCCCCAAGCGGGCTGCTCCAATTTAGAGCGAGAAAATCGCACTGTGCTCTACCTCTTCCAATACCTACCATCGTTATACACCTACTAATATCCTACACGAACATTGACGGAATCGTTCATTTCAAATTCCTTCTACGGAATTCTTCTGGGAATCTAAGGAACCCTTCCTTACCTCACTTGTAAAGAAACGGAACCCTTAAAGGATCACTTTGTTGTCCGCTACTCGCACTTGACCGTCTTTATTTCTATTACAAATGCATTAACCGAGGAGGTGGTCTAAGGCCAATGCTACGCGTAATCGTATGCGTTCAGTATAGCAACCATATAAGATCCAGTTTTCAACACTCCATAATGTAGGTACGAGAGCCGCGTGCTGTAGGATGCCACGATATGTAGCCTAAGCCTAAGAGTTCTAGGAATTGCGAGCTATCCACATTCCCACGCACCATTGCATTGTGGCAAATGACAATCATTAGGTATTCTGTATTTACAGAATTCCAGTTTTATGCGCAAATGAATCCAATTCTTTTTATTACGACTGATGCATTTACTTTAATGGAGTTCTACGAAGCATGATCTTACTTTTATGCTGAAGATCATGCTTCGTATAAGCGCATAAGTTGGAGCAGCTTTGAGTTGCGCTTAGCCTTGAAATTATATAGGAATGTGATTTTCATTATGTCAAGTTTAAATAAAGTAGTTTGGCTTTCTTGTGCTTGCTTGTCGTATCACTGATTCTTTCTCGGCCATCCTGTATACGGTCAGGTACCAGGTTGCGGTCTGGTGGCCTATGACGGTCGGTGAAAGAATCAATGTAGTGCAAGGATCACAGTGCGCCTCGTAGAGGCTCCTTTCGTCACATATCTTCCAATTTGACTGACCTCATAGCTCAGTTGGTAGTAACTCTGCCTTCTGCGCTAGAGGTTGCGGGTTCGATTCCCGCACAGGACAAACATTTGTGTGATGAATTCAGATGTTTGTTCTGTGTCTAGGTGTTAATTATTTATCTATTATTATTTATATCAGTCTCTGGTACCCATAGTACAGGCTATGCCTAGTTTGGGATCAGTTGACCGTGTTTGATAATATGTCCGGAAATGTCCGGAATATTTTAATATTGAGGCGAATTTCGAAAAAAAACAATCAATTTTGTCAGCAATTTCATGAAAAATAATGGTAGTGTGATGTCAGTGATCTGAGGGGATGATATATGGAGTGAAAAAATACAGTTCAAACTCATTTTTTTTAGTTCCAGGACGTCCAAGTTTCCTCACGATGTTTTCCTTTACCGTTTGAGAGCACTAGTATAGCGCACATACATTTTCCGAGTGTAAAATCCATCCACAGCACGACCGGACCCACGACCTGTGGATCAGAAGGCGGGGCCACTACCACCACTCCAACAGTGCTCCTATAGTAACCCCTATCGAGATAGTATACATATTATTAGTCGCCATGTAGCAAATAGAGGGTGTTCCCAAGCACTTCGTATGCCAAAAATAGACAAAAATATTGTAAGCTCATTTTGTTCATTATTATTATTATATTTTTTCGACTATTGTCATTAATTTATTGTATTTCATATTTCATCATATTGTGTGTAGTTTGCTATCAATGATTACAGATAGCAAACTACACAATCACAACAACACAAATTCACAGCTAGATACCTACGCATTGTTCGTTTGTACTCGCTCTGCTCGCTCTCGATCAGGTTTTGCTGAAAATCAGTGTTTTTGCTTTTAAGCTAAATATTTCACTGAGCCATAGCCTATTTGTCGTACTGCACACGCAAACTTGCCTAATCTAAGATACCTACTTTTAAAAAAATAAATTGCTCTTTTGATTATTTATACCCACCTATTGTATGTACTTTAGTTTAAAATTGTTTATCTATGTTAATTGTGTGTGTCTGTAGTGCCAAATATTTTTTTTTATCTATCTATCTATCTATCATGTAGAATTCAAGAACTAACCTTTTTCGATTAAATCGTTCCATTTCTTCGCCCAGCCGCGCAAACTTTTCGCGTAAGTTTTCTCTATGTCCGCTCGCTCCTGCACCAGGGCCTGGAGCTCGCTGCACAGCCTGTGGCCGTCGTCGACCCTTCTCGTGGTTCGCTTGTAGTTGCCTGGCTCCCAGAAGGAGTCCGATGTGGTGGTGAGCAGATTCTGCTCGTCGCTGTGATGCGACATGGTGGCGGTGCGACACTCACACACCGCCCCTCTGCAACAAACACAGACAAGGTTATGGCAAATGATGTTTTATTTGGTACTAGCTGTAGCCGCGCGGTTTCACTCGCGTGTAGTAGGTATGTCAGACACTAACCTTAGTATTGGTGAAAGGAGACAAAAGCCTTTAACTTTTGTTTTAATTCAAACTTTAAAAGAAATCAAATCTTTAAACGTGGATATTTATATATCGCTTACACTCGTCTCATCAAAGTTTCCAATAAATGTAGTACAGAATTATAGAATTGACTGAAAATTAAGAAGGCTCCAACAGATCTTTACAGAACTGATTAATTCACCGTTGATCACAACACGAGGTATAAAGCCCGTCAGAATTCAATTCTTTATCACCTCATCATAAAAACATTGATATCCAAGGACAAAGGCAATTAACTATCCGAATGAGCGCACAAAGCCCATCTTCAATATGTTACCTTTTCAATAGGTACTTATTTTCAGATTTTGTGGTCACTGAATTTGAAAGGACGTCTATGAAAATGATCTAATACAGTTTTGACATCAAACAAAAATGATCTCTTCAACTTAACGGCTCGACTACTGAGCCATAAAACATCCAAGTATTTAATGTCGTTCATAAAAATAGCTGTAGCGAATGAAAAAAGTCTGTTATTTTCGGATAAGTCCGAGCTTTTTTATGTGACCATAAAACCTCTCTGAATTGTCATTTCTAAACCAGACTGTTACAGATTAAAGTATAGTACGTAATACAGGATGATTCATGCTATCCTGAAAAAGGCTTATTCAATCAACATAAAAAAATAATAAAGGAGAGAAAAAAAACATTTATTTTTCTTGACCTATATTTTAAATAACGAGACGTTAGACATCAAGGCATATAAAAACGACCTATAAAAATATGTCGAATTTCCAAAAGTCGTAGAACATAACATAAATATTACTACTTAATAAACTAGGCATAGCCTTTACTATGGGTAACAGAGACTGATATACATAATAGATAAATATTAAACACCCAAACAGAACAAACATCTGTGTTCATCACACAAATGTTTGTCCAGTGCGGGAATCGAACCAGAAAGCAGAGTTACTACCAACTGAGCTATGTGGCCTGGCTAAAATCTCTATATCTAATATAATCTTGTATAGTAGGTAAGGTAGTTGTATAGACGCTGAAGTAGTTATAGTTGTAAGTTAGCGGTCGACTGTTCCCAGTAATATTTAAAATGCTCATTCTTTGAAGTATGAAATGTTACCACTTAGAGAGGAATATTTTACCAAAACCTGCCGAAAGCCATGGAAATGGCACAGCTTGTCATTGAGACAAAATATAATAATTAGTATTGTTAATAAATTAAGTTAAGTAGGTACCTAGATATAACATCGCCTTAGGGCTTAATAAAAAAACCTGTTATGATGTTGTTATCTTAATAAATAAATAAAAATAAAAAATTTAAGAAAGTAATCCATTAGGAAACTTCACGGTTAAGGATTGCTGGTGAATAAAAGATTGTAGCTAGTCCCTACAGCTATGGCTGTTCAAGCGGACCCTGACACAATGCAATATTAAGTAGCATGTTTATTTTAAACAATACACATAAAAGGTCACGTTTTCAGTAGATTTGAATAAAATCGAGGCAGCTTCTCTCGGGAAATCTACTACGGAATCTGAGAGTTGGGTTTAAGATCCCAAGATGAATGAAGATTCTGAATCACGACACTAGAAGTCAATCCAATTTACTGGATCCGGCATGTTTTCTGGATTCAAATATAATGCAAATATAAGAATTGAATGCTACATAGTAAAATGTTATCAATTTTCATTACATCATACACTTGTAGCTTTTAATTTGTATTTTCGAGAAATGATCTCCAAGTCTTCTCAGGTTAATCAGCCATACGTTCGTTGATAACTTTAAGGAAAAACTGATGGGAATTTCCGTAAATGCCTTCTATGCCCACTTTGAAGTAATGCGGACAAGTCAAAGGCCCATGCACGAATATTTAAGAAAGCGCTATGCGAACGATAGTAAACATCAAATATTGACCAATGACATCGGCGATGCTTGAAATGTTTTTATTTTGATTGGCTAATGTTTGACTTTTTTTTTATTTATTTTTTTATACAACAGATGTGGCAAACAAGCTTACGGCCCACCTGATGGTAAGCGGTTACCAGACCAATACCAGAGGCATCACGCACGCGATGCCGACCCCGAACCCCCTTCCCCCCTAAAGAGCTCTGGCAACCTTACCGCAGGAACACAACACAATTTGAAACAAATAATGTTATTTGGCTGCGATCTTCTGAAAGGCGGAGGTACCTCCCCAGGCGGGCTGCTCCAATCCAGAACGAGAAAATCTCGCTGTGCTCAACCTCCTCTTAATCCTCCTCTTTTACTATGGTATCGTACGCGTAATGCTATCGCGAATGATTCGTGCTTGGGCCACATTACTAGAGGGAGTTTTTGAAGTGGTTTTCTAGCGCTAGCCTGTCTGTCTTTTGTTCCGTTCGTCTGGCTGTGGTAGGATCTCAAAGGACATTACAAAGTACCCAGACGGTCTCAAGTCCCAGCCATATTATCCAATGCTATGTAACGTCACAAGAAAGGATATGGCATGTGTACAGAACGTAACTTGTACAGCTTTATTTTTATTGTATAGAGAAAGTGGCGTGTATCTCACACGCCTTTAACCTTTGTCCTAACTCAAACTTCAATATTTTTTTTCAATTCTTTAAACGTGTATTAAATATACACGTTTAAAAAATCCATATTCATAGCTTTAAGACCTCTCTGTAACACTTATTTCTGCAAATAAACATCTTGAATCTTGAATCCCTTGTTTTTAAAAATGTGTTTGCAAAGTTTCAAATGAATATTTGCATAAGAAATGTTAATTTTAACTTTAAGGACCTTTCGATATCGTTGAGCTAAATCACACAAATGTCAAACTCAAAACTGATTTTAAAAAGGCAAGCATTATTTTGAAAAAAAAAAAAAAAAGTAATATGATATATCAGGGACATATCGCACGCCGTTCGAACACGGCTTTAAAGCGAGCGACCGTCACTCACCTACCACACCGCACTTATTTATGGCCTATGAATAGGATAACATGCTGTTTCCTGACCATAACTTCCTCCACGTCGCCCGTCAAATACATCATGGCAATTGTTAAGCATCTCATTATAAGTATAAACAGCTTGGCACCTGGTTGAATCACGGCTGACCAAGTTCAAAAGGCAACTTTGCAATTTATCTGGCTTTCTATTTGCAAGGTGCGGGGCTTGATCTTCGTGCCCCCGTGGGTAACGATATTTGTATAGACTGAACTACGTGTTTACAACTTTCTGGTGCACAGAGCAATTTGACGTACATCCGTCCTGTCACTTTACTCACATGGTAAACAGTGAATACTGAGATAATAGCTGATAAGGGAAATCAAATAGGAACACGACTCTATCCCCAAGAATGGTAGACATCCTCTCAGATCTCCAGGCGATCAGACCTCTGAAGATGTCTAAGGGGGTTAGTCAGAGGCGTGTCCGAACATTGGCATATGCCCACATCTTGCAGTAGTAAAGTATTCTATACGTGATAGTTTGCCATTTTAAGAATACTTACTGGTTTCCTCACGATGTTTTCCTTCACAGGTCTAAGCACGTGTTAATGCGCACTTGAAATTCATGCACGGCCGGTTTCAAACCTACGACCTTACGATCGAATATTGGGGAACCTCCCACTAGTCCAACACGGCTTATAAGGATAGGGGCGGCAGGGGATATTGAAGATGATGCTTTGGTCTTTCTCTGAACATCGTGTGCGATCCAAATCGCTGCTGATTGCCTTCGACAATACATACTTTTCTTAGAAATAGCACAAGACCAAAAGCTAATCAGAATTACTGTTTGAGAATGCATGATTGGAAGAGGATATAACTGATCCATAAACAGATACGGTAAGCCACTTAGAGATAAAAGATCAGAAAATTCAAGTCTCAAAATCAATAGTCCTATAATCCATGCCGAAAGGCCAATGCTAATCCATTTAAGACTCATGGTGTTTGCCCGTACGGTCCTGTTTACCTTAGCAGCTACGGCCTTGTCCCAATGACACAGACACGCTAATTACGAAGCGTGTCCGTAGAGGCAAAGGCATTTAAGGGCCCTACCATGATGTCTTAGTGCCGCCGTTTAAATGCGAGCGAGTCAGCACTGTTTTACACGAATCCTACTATCCAACTAATGCGAAAGTACGTAAGGATTTTTGGATGTTCAATCACGCCGCAGCGGCTCAGCCAATTTCGATGAAACTTGGAAAAGATGGAGTTCTTTACCAAGAATAGCATAAAGGATACTTTTTATCCAGGTAGGTACCACGCAAGCGAAGCTGCAGGCGCAAGCTAGTTTGTACTAGCTAATTACGTCACCGCCTAAGCAAAATACAAAAGTTGATGGTACGGGGGCACGTCAACAAAGATGCCTAGCTGATCTTCACTTACGTCATCAGCGGAATTAAATCGTTACTTCATGTGGTAAAAATGTTGGTTTAAAACGCTGGTTACAATAAGAAACAGGTGGTTGGTTGAAATCCGGATTCACGTGGATTTATAGAATAAATGGTTATAGCAGTCACGTTTTCGATTAATTAGTAATTACGTTTTAAAAACTTCGAGAAAAGCGTATTCAATGAAGAGTCAATAGGACAAAACTCCTAGGGCGTTTCTGCGCATGCGCAAACTCACGTCATTCTGCTCACTCAGGATGACATTGGCCACCCACACGTTAAATTAAAAAAAAGTATAACAAAATCATCTACAAACAAATGATTCGCTTCAAAGTCGACGAGGAAGATCGAATAGTACCTATGTTTTTATTAAAGATTTACGCGAGAATTAGGAATTCCTCGGATTTTTTTATGGCACCACCTCAAAGTTATTCCATACACAATAGTAAAAAAACAATCAAAATCTTATCAGCCGTTACCTAGTCATAGGTGAGACAACTGAGACACATAAAAAAAAGAAATGATTACCTCCTCTATTTTTCAAGTCAGTTAGAGCAACTGCATTAGTATTCCACTACGAAACAACTTTTAGTATAATCAGATCTAAAGCCGATGTAATCGAGTTGAATGATACAGTTCATTACATTTGATTCGATTTAAAAACAACCACAATCAACTCATTTATCGTAGTAAATAAATAATGTACCAACCTAACTAAATCTAGATGCACGACTCTCGGCTTTAACAATAAGAATTCTAGTAATACTGGATCCTGTCTTATCCTTTCAACAAAATCTGGAAAATCGTGACCCGAGATGAATGCTACGTAATTCCGGAGCTTTTACGATTATGATCAGCAAGTTTTTAATAAAATAGTTAAATTAATTGCTAATTGAAATAGGAAGGAAAAAGTAAACGAATCGTATTCGGAAATCAGACAAATTCAAGAGCATAAATATTTTAAGAGGTCTTACTCACGCAGCTGCAATAATTGCATTACGAGTATATATAATTAAAATATTAAAACGTATAGCGATTCTATCGTACGGGTTGAAGGAAGGAAAAATGTAAACGAATCGCATTCGAAAACTGGTCAAATTCAAGATCAATATATTTTAACAGGTCTAACTCACGCAACTGTAATAACTGCAATAATTTACATACTCGTAAAGCTAGACTACAGAAAAATATGGACGAGCAGAGCCTTTGAAAACTTACTTGAGATACTGCAGCAAATGGTGTCCCTTCCCTTTGCACCGCCTGTTCCTCCTGTAGGTCATGTCCTCAAATCTCGCCGGATTGTCGGGTGATGTGCGTTAGATACACCGGTGTCCGTAACCCACCGGTAGTCATGTGTCTGATTCACCGGACCCGAGATGTCGGCAATTCGCCCACGGCCGCGGCGAGATAACAAGTGGTAAACAAACGATATTCTATTCGAAGAGCGGGCTCATGAGCGTACTGAGATTTAATGCGATAAGCGGGATGATAATCATTTTGATTGAACGTTGACACGCTAATGATGGGAGTTTAAGCACACGTCTGAAATTGCATTGAAGCAATTTCCAAGTATGCAAGTCGATAACTGAAAACAAACACAACCAACATCTTCTTAGCTATTAACTGGACTCAATCATAATATTTGTAAGATTGATAAGTTGAGCATCTTCATAAAAGAAACAGGAAAAAATATAGGGTACGTTAAATGATGAAGGAATTCGGCAAATATAGCATCTTATTAACAGCGTGCGTAATCATTTCCGCGAAAACAATAATTCAAAATTCACAGATTTTATCATGTCGTATTTAAAGACAATAGTCCATTCGCGTTTATATCTTGAGAATATTTACGAAAATTCTACGAAAAATGTCAAGAGTATTAAGGTGATAATATGACGTTGGGAAATTCCACTAAGGCTAACGCAAATGCGATTAGCGTCTTTCCGATTGCGAAACGGAGCCTAAGAACTAAATTATGAGTAATCTTCCATATGGATTGAACGCTGCACGAAACGCTAGTGAACGTTACGAATGCTTCGAGCTAAATAAAACAACAGCTACGAAAGATATCAAAAACAAAACTTCACAAGATTCCAGTAATAACGAAACCAATAAAGATAAACACGCCGCAAACTCAAAAATCGATCACAAAAACACTTTTAATTTCAACTGAGAAACCTGATTCGGCGACACACAGACAACGAATGGTAACCAAAGTCTAGAATTTAACAAAACCAGTCAATCGGCCACCTGACAAACCAAAATTCAACAAATTTTGAACTCTATGCGGTTGTTCATAAGGATTTTTAAGGTATTTTAAATGGTAAACTGACGTTGTAAAAGAATGACCTTGCAGCATTATGGAGTTGATTCATTCAACAGTTAGCGTATCGGTTCGCACGGCGCGCTATTGTATTACTTAATTGTGATTTTGCAGTGAGAAAACGAGAATGTAACGCATGTTATATGACTTAAGTAAAGGTGACTTTTGAATTAAACAATACTTGCCTTTCTGTGTGTGTAAAGTAAACGCAGGTAGCCATAGGTTAATGTCGAGTACTGTAGATGCATTTCGCTGCACTGGCAAATTTATTGATATCTGTAAGGTTTAAACTCTCCCAAGTAAGATGATATTGCTAAAGACTTTAGAAATCCGAGTAACGCGATAGGTAATAAACAAAGAGATAAAAGAGGAATAATAGGCCGAGATAAAATATTTGTGGTCGCATTTGTAACGGTGATAAGACCGTTGGTAAAGAACAAGGACGCCTGTTTAACTGGATTCCGTTGCATTTACTGATGTTTTCACTGAATACGAAATGCAGAAGTGGAAAGTTTATGTGGTGGAGTCAGAAGCGGAAAAATAACTTTCTTGGAGTGCATGCGTAATTACAAAATTCGGATAAGGAAACAAAATGTTATCTGGTGCAGTAAAGAACTCGAGTCAAATACTTAAATATTGCTGATACAGAGTATTTTGTGATAAATGTTTTGAGTAAATCCAACGCCAACAGTAGCCTGATAGTTGTAGATGTCCATAACGCCTGTGCGGGAGTTGCTTGCTTGCTTGTCGCGTCACTGATTCTTTCTTGGTCATCCTATATTAGGTCAGTTACCAGGTTGAGGTTTGATATGATGGCCCACAAAACGGACTACTGATACTAGGCGCAAAACGGCGTATGACCGCCAGTGAAAGAAACAGTGTAGTGAAAGGATCACAAACATCAACAAATCACGCCAGCGAGGCGTCTCTTCATAAATCAAGCTGAAATCTGTCAGAAGCAGTCGCGGAACGGCACCTAAGCTGCTGTATACTAGCTGTACAAACCGAGAACATACGAGAAATTTTTGATATTGTACGGTTTCGCTGCATAGCTAAACAGCTTATCCTGACAATCCATAAATCCATATGAGTAAATAATTGAGCACTAGTGTAGTGGTAGGAAGCCTGCGTCTCAATGGGGCACCTATGGTAATTTTCTACCTAGAACAAATACAATTGTAGTTATCTAAGAGGTCACATAACCTTACACTACGTAGTTCTTTCAATAGTGAACGGTTTCAGTACGGGATGGAAGGGACCAAACAAACTTTCCTGGCTCCACACAAGATAACACAACGTTGTCAATAAAGCGCTTGATACGGGGACAATTGAACCTTTTTACTATAATAGATTTATTTTTAGATAGTCGTTTATGCTTTGTGTATAAATATCTCAAATACCTACTAGCTTCCCGACTGTCACAGGAAGGCGGTCTTAGTGCAGCGTTTGGGCTTAAATTGTTGTTTGTGTTTCGTTGAGAACCACTGCAGACTTGGCCATTTACGTCGGCTGTGGCTCTAGTTCAAGATCGGCTTTTGCGTAAGCGAAATGGGATAAAGTTTGCAATTATTAAGATGATTTTATCAATCTACATCAAATGTTTAAAACATGAAAAGGAAGATGATAGGATTGTGAAGTTTTCTCTTATCAAGTTTGAGACGTTTTAGATATTGATAAGATTGTTAAAATGAGCCATAATAACGTTACGAACATCATTGCTTTTTTGCTTACACAATGGCATAGCATAGCAGTATCCTATGCTATGGCTTACTTATTATAACTATGGCGAATGTATTTTTACAGGATGCAAGCAATGTTTTCTAATCTGCGGCGAACATCTTTGCGGTTGTGCGTGAGCGACCACACGCTTTAGGTTCACTGGTAATGGAGGCCTTGTGTTTGTGCGGTAATTGTTTTTAGCGCTGTAGCTTCAACGTTTTGAATACTTTTAGTACATTTTAAGAGAGGAAAAATTATGTTAAGACACTGGTTCAGTTGCTTGAGACTATTAGAACGAAGTCCTTAGTGAAACTAAGGCTTAAGAAGTCGGATGCACTTGCAAAGCAGAAAGTTATATGGCACACCTTACGAAACAAAAGTAACAGAAATCTGTGAATTATGTGGATCAAAAGAGGTACAGAAGAACTCTATTATATTTAATCTCTATACGAATAAGTGTATGCTATCCCAATTTTTTGTAAGAGTTTATGTTTTGAGGTCAGTTAAAACACAATTATAAGGGTCTATCATCTTGTAGGGTCAGGTCAACGTGGCTCTTTCATTCAGCACACATGTCCATGTTGCACTCGAATAAAGTCTAGTAATTGTGGATGCATAAGTGTCCCCATCACAAAGCCACCCAAGGTTAGGGTTCAATAGAGAGAAACTAGAGATCGTAACGGTTACGGCTGTGGCTGCGATAATTCGATTTCCCCGCGGAAACGCACGCCGGAACCGATACCACAGATTATAAGATTACAAACAAAAAAAACACACATTGCGATTGGAAACAACAGTACAATACGGTCAGTGAATTTATAATAGTTTTAAGTTTTAGAATAGAATAGAAAATGTTGGTTTGACATCATATATAGAATTTACACAAATACCTAGTAACCAAACTAACCAGTAGGAGACAACCAGTCTCACCCTGTGTCGGGCGAACAGGCCCAATACGATTTTCTATTGACGGGAGGGAATGCTGGCGATATGAGAGAAATTATGGATGAATATTTGTATGAATTATTTGTAAAATAAGTTGGCAGTCAGATTTATATCCAGGTTTCTTTCGGTGGTTCAGGTACATTTAAAAGTAATTTACACATCAACCTCAGAGGAACAAATTGAGCGCGACGAGCACGTCAATTCAACGGCTAATTACCCTGTCCAAATAATCACTAAAACCTACTGAATCAATTATGAAACTGCAAACACGCAAATGAAACAATACATTTGGCAACCGGCAAATCGTAATTTACATAGGATGTGCTTAAAATAGTAATTTTCGTCGGATGTGCCTAAGTTTAGCTGATGTTAAGTTTTTATGATCCGTTTATGGCGCAAGAAAACCATTTGAGTGTATTTGTAATGGAAGAAACTTGTCACACTTGCTTAAACTTATTAATTTAATGTTTTACACATGACTAGAGAAACTAGTGGCAAAGAGGCAGATGGGACGCCATTAAAATCAAGGAGATGAAATGGCTACGTTTCTTTTTTGAGGAGGAAAAAGTATTAAGTCGATTTAGCTGCTAAAGCTGGGTAATGTGGAAACTGAAGAATTACTTCTGACATGAGAGATAAAAAGAAATGTAACAAAAGAATATGGCGTGTGTGTATGAAATCGTGTGTATGGGTCAATTCAACAACCTTAAGAAGATCCTCAGAAGGCTTTAAGCCATTCGAGGCATTTCAATTTACATTTGTAATAGGTAAGGGTTGCTAATAAAAACTACACTTTTCACCGCACTGATAATATACCATTGGAGATACAAAGCCCTTTATTAAACCAATGTACGTTAAATCTGACCGAAGACGGCCGAAGGCGACTAAGCAACGAAATTTCGTGAGACGTGAATATCAGTCGTCCAAGAAAAATATCCATGGGTGATCTTTGGCCAGTTTGTCGATCCACTCTATGTTAGAAAGGAATGTGGACCTTCCTCGAGCAGGATCCTAATTTATGTCCACAAGAGCGGCGAGCGGCGCTACTTAATTTATGTATTAGAGACCTGCTTAAGGCTTTATGGGGCTGCTGGCTCCCAGCACGACACCTTCCTGGTTCTATACGGGTTTTTACGATTGATGGCTGTTCGGGGATAACTCTAGAAATATTTTTGAAATAATAGTGAGCACTATAAGACCTCGGTGGCGCGGCGGGCCAGACGCAAGATACCTCACGACACGGCGAATCCTAGTGTGGGGTCAGAACTATGTATGTGACTGTTGGTTGGTTATTTATACTGCTCTTGCTGTATTGCGTTTATGTCTCGTCATCGCGAGGGTAATAGCTGAAAATCAGTGTTTCTTCTTGAACAATATGAAGGTATTATATAACAATCTATCAAAGGTAACTCATTCGCACCTAAACATAAAGTGATCCGAACCGTAAATTAAAAATAAATAAATAACTGATTGTAAAAACCTTTTACCCACCCATTATCAATCACAGAAGAGATGGATCGCTGCACCGGAATGCGAGATATTGTATACGCGGGCATAGTCACAATTCACAATCACAAACCTCACAACGCAAAAATATCTAAAACACGAAACTCATCCTAGAACTTTCACAGCACACAAGTCGCTCCATCAATCACCTGCTCAAATAAAGTCGAGTAACGCCAATAGGAACGGAATCCGGCGCGCGCGTGAAATTACTATTTGTTACTGTCAACACATTAGTTTTGTGGCATTGAGAACGTAAACGCGTGCGCACTTCGCCGGCAGCGCCTATTGTTTGCGCTGGCTGCGGTCGCGGCCGTGCAGGTGAGGGGATGCCGCGGTTTCAGTTGATTTCTTCGGAGCAGGCGTGAGGTTGCGTGTGAAGCTGTAGCAATCCTACTAATATTATTAATGCGAAAGTTTGTGAGGATGTTTGGATATATGGATGTTTGTGGTTTGGCGAACAGATTTGGATGATATTTGGCATAGAGACAGATTATAGTCTGGAATAGCATATAGGCTACTTTTTATCTTCATACCACGCGAGCAAAGCCGCGGGCGGAAGCTAGTCTCAAATATTCCACTCTAGATTAGCCCGGACACTACTTCGGGTAATAATTTACTAAGTTAACCCCTTCCTTTCTCAACGCCAGGTGGCAAGGGTGTCTACCACCTTCCTCTGGGGTAACTAGCATGTACAAGCTTCCGCAGACGGCTTCGTTCGCGTGGTACCTACAAAAATTAGCCTATATGCTATTCTAGGTCAAGAACTCCAAGTTTCAACGAAATCGGTTGAGCCGTTACAGTGTGATTGTACAACAAACATCCTTACAAATTTTCGCATTTATAGTAGATATTATAGTAGGATTGTCTGTAACCTGAGCAAGAATAATTCAAGATAGCGTTACGCTTACTTATAAATAAGTTAATTTCAAAAATTAGTAATAAATTGGAGGGAGTTTCCCCGACTTTCAATCCGAAAGTCTGTACTTGTTTGTTGCACACAGAAACATATACAGAACAAGGTTATTTCAAAGGTTAAAGACGACCTCGGTGGCGCAGCAGGCGAGTGCCCGTCTGAGACGCAAGGTGTGCGGGTTCGATGCCCGCTGAGGGACAAATGTTTGCATGATCTGCAAATATTTGTTCCGGCTCTGGGTGTTGTGGTGCTCGCAGTTTCTGACCCACGACACAGGGAAGCCTAGTGTGGGGTCAAGACTATGTATGTGACTGTTGGGTGTTATTTATTTTAAGTTCGCATCAGTTTATGCCTCGTCCCTCACACCATTCCAACTGAGGTCGGGCAGAACAAGCACGCCGCTAAAAGAATTACCGTCAGTCCATAACAAGATTACCTTTCTCCGAGGGCTTTGCTCGCATAGGCTCGTTATCACATCGGCCCTAGTACTCTACTATAATTGTCACGTTTTTGCCATTTCCCTGTAATTTTTCCTACCTACTTGCCTCCTGTCATACCTACTTGCAACGCAAATGAGTACTCCTAGATATATATATATATATATTTTATACAACAGAGGTGGCAAAGCTAGCTTACGGCCCACCTGATGGTAAGCGGTTACCGATAATGAATGAATTAGATTACCATAAATAAAAAAGCAACCAAAACTGTACAATGGGCGACCTTATCAGTTCTGGTCTGGGTGCTGTGGTACTCGTTGTTTCTGATACTCGCGACACAGGGAATCCTAGTGTCAGATCAGGACTATGTATGTGACTGTAATTTTTTTTCTTTTTTTTTTAAATTTCAATCTTTTTGAAAGGGCATGGTTTCTTCCAAAGAGATCTATCCCTGTTTGAAAAATTTACCTATGGAAAATTTCATTAACTGCAAAACATAGAAGGAAATAAACGCACCAATCCTAATAGGGTAATTGTAAAATTTGCGATTTAAATCGTAAGCTTCTGTATTCAAAGCGTATTGTATTCAGTGTTCGTCGTCGCGGGCCATTGCGTCCCCAAGGGCGTTTCCTAGCCGTGGCTCAATTCAGGCTCTTAATCAGAGCCTATTTAGCTTTAGTCATGGTTATCTGTTGTATTGTTATTCAAATGAGTATTGAAGTTGGAGATTTAAAAGATATACATAGCTAAAAATGTAATAGAATTTAGCTAAGTACATCAATTCAGCCGTAGGACGTCCACTACTGAACATAGATTTCCAGCGCGACCGACCTTGTACAGTCTGCACCCAAACAATAATTTGGGGGGATTTGCCCTAACTCGCCACGCTGGGCATGAGGGTTGGCGAGCGCAGATAAATCTATTGTTGATAGGGAACACTGCTGCCCATCTCCATCCCGAAGTCGATGGATGGAGAAGGCTCAAGACCGTTCGTCGCGGCACACTTTGGGGGAGGCCTAGGTTTAGCAGCGCACATAAATCCGAATGGGCAATCCATTGGTGCACCACCGCGGTACGACCCACGATCCGTGGATCGGAAGGCGGGGTCACTGCCACCACTCCACCAGTGCTATACCAATACTGATTTTGTATACATTTGCTACTGCGTCGTTATTAAATACTTTAAGTATGTATTAATAAATTCCTCACTAAACTGCCATCAGCGTGAATCATAATTCATAACCATATCATTCGATATCAAGGTAAAAGTTAAAATACAAATAGTGAGTAATAGTATTAACTGCCATCGTTTTTAGATCTGGTTATTCCAATGACGAGGTAGTATGTAAACTTTATCATCATCATCATTTCAGCCGTAGGACGTCCACCGCTGAGCATTGCCTCCCCAGATTACCAGAACGAATTCCTTGGAGGGAATTTGCCCACACTCACGACACTGGCGCTGGGCATGCGGGTGGGCGAGCGCAGTTAGAGCTCTATTTGTGAAAATAGGGGCGACTCTGCTGCCCATCTCTTAGATTTTTTCCCAAAACTGCGTAACGTTATTAATGGATGCACCCTCATGGTCGTGAGTTACACACTTGTCACCGTGTGACGTGATAAGTTATGCTACAAATCATACTAAAGTGCACATCACCTTACAAAATGTAAGAACCGATATAGATCTCGCGCGTCCGACGCACCACAGCAATAATGTGTTTTATTGCGCATGCGAAGGGTTCCATTCACACGCGTGCACCGATTACGCCTCACACACTTGATACTTGTTAAGGTACCAGCATTACTTCACGTAACATGGCTTGCTTCGCCCGATTTATCATGCTCTTTTTTTACTAAGATGGCAAACAATCATACGGCCTACCTGTTGGTAAGTGGCCTATGAACGCTTGCAATACCAGAAACATCACGCACGCGTTGCCGACCTCTGAAAAAGAGCTAAGAGAGCTAAGAGAATCCTACTCAAAGCAGAAACACAACACTATTTGAATCAAATAATGTTTACTACACTTACAATGAGTTCTTTTCATTATCACAACATACTTCTCATAGCGCCTTTAAGAAGCTTCTCGTTATTTTGACAGCACATACTAGACTACAATTAATTACCGAAAAACAACTGTAAAGCCGAATTATGCAACAGTTTCACCGTCTCATTCGCTTTCTCTCAATATCTTTGAATAACTAATAGCGTATTAAGAATTCATAATTACCTCACTTGAGTAAATACATGAATATTACGTAGATAATGCATACTAGTGAACTGCGCATGCGCGTAATGTATGCAATGCGCGTGAATGGGACGCTCACGTAACTGCGCGCGTAACAAGTGTACTGGGCAAACGGAGGAGGTATAATGAACAGAGCACACAGCGGCGGCCGCGCCTTTGCACACAGAGCCGTAAGCAACTAGCACACTGGGCAGTTCACGGCAGTTGTTATACGTAGAATTGACTTTGAGGAGAAGATAGCGCTCGCTTATCGACTATTTCTTTCTTGACCATCCAGTAATAGGTCAGTGACCTGGTTAAGTATTGTGGCACTGAAAAAGGCCTATATCCGTTGGTGAACGGATTAAAGGAGCCTTTCGTGCAAATGCCAAATATCTTCGAATTTTTAGGCTCTAGGACAAGCCGGTTTCCAATATGTATTCCGTCAGCGTTTAAGAGCATTATTAATAGTTCATTTGTACATTTTATTGAAATTGTTGATATGGCACTCTACTTTATATTTCCTCTGCGAAGCAATCAGAACGTCTATTAGCCGAGGTGAAGGCGCGGTAAATTGTCGCAGCGCAGGGAAATCGAAGCTGAGAACCAGGCAATTATTATTGTCAATTAACCTTCACTGCTGCAACACAATAATCATCATCATCATCCACAGCCTGACTTCACCCACGGTATAGGCCTCCCTTTGTATGTGCCACTGTCCTCGATCCTCTGCAAGCCTAATCCAGTTACGAAATAAACCAGCGTTGGACGGCCCTCCACTAGCTAGAGTAAGACGACGTGAGGTTGCTGGGAGCCGCTGGTTACAGACCGCACAAGATTGGTCGCTTGGGAGGAGGCCTGTGTTCAACTGTGGACGTCCTACGATGAATTGATGATGATGAAACTATCGACAATTACCCAGTGGAGTGTAATATCGTTTGGTGCCAATTGACATTTCCCTCCCACATTCGATTCACGCCACACTATTCGTTTGAGCGTGTGTCAATGGAACGAGCTAATGAAGTTATCGGTCCCCATCGACATTATCAACTAAACTGTGAAATTATGCCGGTTTGTCAGCTCAGCAAAGTTGGTATCACAGAAAAGCCGAACCTAGCACTAAGCCTAGTACGAAAGGCTTAGTTGACGGGGTATACGCACCACCGACTATATGAGCGGATGCCCGCAAATCATCATCATCATCATCAGCCTGATCAAGTCCACTGCTGAACATAGGCCTCCCCAAAGAGTTCCATGACGAACGGGCTTGAGCCTTTTCCATCCACCGACTTCCCGCAACCTTAATAATGTCGTCGGTCCATCGGGTGGGGGTCTTCCAACACTGCGTCGTACGGTTCGTGGTCGCCACTCGAGAACCTTTGTTCCCCAACGGTTGTCGGCCCGCAAATGGATAACTATATATAAATTCTGCGGGACAAATTTTTGCATGATCGGCAAATAGTTTGTTCTGAGTCCGGGTGATGTGGTACCATGATACTCGTAGTTTCTGATCCCACGACACGGGGAATCCTAGTGTGGGTTCGGGACGATGTATGTGTTTTTTTTTAATCTATATATCTAGTAGCAGACATACAAATGTTACCGTGCTCACCGCTGCATTACCTATTTGATCTAACTGTCACGAAACTGGGACAGTCCAGTCTGTTGGAAACAATAGGAACTGCGGCTGAAAATACAATGTCAGGACATCGTGACGATAAAACAACAGGTCGCTCGTTGGCGCATCAACAAACCCAGGCACAATAGTTACAAATATGACACGAAGAGTTTTATTGACATAAAGCTCACGAATCGTTAGGCGAGTTTATGATTGTAATCATTAGAGCTGGAATAATGGTAGTGACCGATCGTGCACCAATGTATTTTCAATTCAGTAAATTTATGTGCCCTATACTAGTAGGTACTCTCAAACGGTGAAGGAAAACATCGTGAGGAAACCGGCATGTCCTAGAAGCAAAAAATTCGAAGACAGGTGACATCTGCACAGAAGGCGCCTCAAAGAGGCGCACTTTGATCCTTTCGCTACACTGATTCTTTCACCGACGGTCATAGCACCTTTTCAGGGTCACCATACCTTAACCTGGTCACTGATCTATTAAAGAACGGCCAAGAAAGAATCAGCGACGCGACAAGCAAGCCCCATGACTATCATTCCGTCAGTACCGTAACAATATTATTCCGCAGTAGGGTAAGCAGAAGCTGGGCCATAGAAGACAAGCTCCTTCACTGAATAGTTTTAAGCTCGCTTCAAGTGTTAGTTCCTGCTCATTAGCCGACTGAATCCGAGTTATTTCATATCAGATTCTCATTTAAAACATGAAGCGTTAATAGCGGCAGTGATATGCATCACAACTATTTCATTTATGACAGTTGAACAGTTAGCAGCAACATCTATATAACCTGAAAACCACTGTTCACCAACAAACGGGCGTTAACTGTAACCATTAGTTATGTTGACAGTTAAAACTAGTTAGCTTAAGGTGACACGACAAGCAAGCAAGTTGATCAATCAGAAAGCAACCACTCCAAACACGCTATGAACGCTTCCAGCCATAAATGCAAATAAACATTTGTCAGAGAGAATCAGTTAAGTTAAACAGAACGGTTAACCTGTCGGTGAACACCAACCACAGGCAGCCTATACATTAACTCGCAGATAAGATAAGCAGATGATCTCAACTCAAACGCCGCTAAATATCTGTGTACATAATATCCGTGTGTACCCACAGCTCTATAATCACATTGTTGGATTTCGCTCACGACCAGCGATCGTGCGCATTGGAGTATGTAATGTAGACAAGTGGGAATATGGACCGGCATACCAAGTAATTGACGGCGATGATGTTTGCGCATGTCATTTTGTATCTTATTTGTGAGCGAACAATTGATTCGTATATCACAACATTGGAATTGGTTTTGATGTAGGTATTGGCAAGCACTTTGACGTTAAGCCGTGTTCAAACTGCGTGTGATATGTCATCTAAAATTTAATTCAAAATGATCTTTACGTCTTCTGGATAAAGTATATTTTAGATATAACATCGCCTTAGGGCTTAATAAAAAAACCTGTTATGATGTTGTTATCTTAATAAATAAATAAATAAATAAAAAATAAAATTTTGACTTTAAAAGTTTTAGGACGCTATTGTGAATACGCAAAATGTGGGAATGTGCCAAATGTTCGAACTTGACTCTGACTACCCCCTTAGTCATATTCAAGGATCTGATCCTTGAAGATCTGAGAGGATGTCTCCATCTGTTGGGGATAAAAGTATTGAGTTATTTATTGTAAATACGTACTCAGTACAACTGGTTTTTTTGTGGATTTTTGTTTGTTATTTGTGGTTCAATCACGCTGTAATGGCTAAACCTATTTCGATAAAACTTGGAATTGATAGATTTCATCTCCTAGAATAGGATATAGGCAACTTTTTTTAGGTCTATCTTTTCTAGTCTACCGCGCGAGCAAAGCCGCGGCCATATGCTAGTTTAATTATATACCAATAACGTAGGTTCTCTTTGTCTATCTTCATTCCATAAACGGGCACGTATCTTCGTCCAAGCTGTTAAGGACCTGTCTGGCTGTATGATATCCTAGTGCCGACAGCTGACGTGAACATCCGTTCCTCAATGCATCTCCATCCATTCGAGACGGACCAACAAACAATCAACATACACACTAGGACATAGGCAGGGCCGGGGCAACGACCTTGTTTTATTAGATGATTGCGGCATTCACGAAACGGCAACCTGCGACCATTTTCATCATTTGGGTAATGGATATGGCCGAGGAATTTGATTATCACGTCGCGAATGGCGATTTGAGACGGATACGCGACAATTGGAGCCATCGCCAAATTGTTCTGTTCTATTAGGGGATTACTAGTGCCCTCAAACTAGAAAAGGAAAATATCGTGAGGAAACCGGCATGTCCTAGAACCCAAAACAGTCGAAGATATGTGCGCGAAAGAAGCCTTTAAGATGCGCACTTTAATCCTTTCACTACACTGATTCGTTCACCGCCGGTCATAGGCCCCTTCAGGGCCACCATACCTGAACCAGGTCACTGACCTAAACAGGTAGACCAAGAGAGAATCAGTAACACGACAAGCAAGCAAACAGCCGTGATTATGTCTCTGCCAAACGCCGTGTATGACTCTGAACTTGACCGTGACATTCTGAATGGTTTGCTCAAGCCGCATTATGTTACAAATACGGTAATTGTTTTAATGCTATTGAATACAGAAAGCATGACACAGTCGAAAAGTGGTGGATAATTCTTTCCTTGTTAGTATAGGCGGCCATGTTTACTTAATGGGAAGTTCCCCGACTTTCGATCCGAAGCTCGTGGGTTAGATATTTCGTCTTCGCGCGGATAAGTACTTTTAAATTCATGTATATCGTGTGTATTGCAAACTGTAGGCCGTTAGAAACTTCAAAGTTTGAAGGATAGCCTTCCTTCCTTCGTCCCAACTAATTCTGTATACCTTCAATGGTAGTAACTACAGGTGCAATGAAAAAGGACTTCCCGAAACTGAATACTAAAGGGTGGGTTTGAAAGGGAAAATTATTCGAACTAAATCCCGGCACATAACTTCCAAGACTCCAACTGGTACTTACACGTGAGTAAACCGAGCAGCGTGGCGATGCTCCTCCCTTTAGGGAATTAGCGTCTCATGGATGCACTTTCCACTTTGCAGAGCATACAATCCTGGGGGCAAAGAAAACGCAAAATTACTACATTTCGTATGAGCTAGTGGTCAAACCGAACCGCTGATCCCGCCTTGTTCACCCATGCGGTTTATTGTTATTTTATTATTGCATAAAGCAGGGCATAGACCTGCCTCTTCTTATGCCACCCAGCACGGTCTGCCGAAACCGCGAGCTTATTATCGTGGACTCATTTTGCTGCTGAAAAATCGCTTCGTAACCGCCTAATGTTTCATCTATTTACAGATTTTTCTAAAATATTTCTACCAATCATAAGCTATTAGTAACTCGTACGTATTACATAAAGCTAATGCTTCAAGCTCAAGGAAATATTCTTCAGGAATGATTCAACTTTCCAGATCCCTTAAGGGTTCAGGCGGGACCGCTAAGTTTCCTCATAAAACATGCACGAGAGATAAACGTTATCCCGGGGGAACCGGCTACAATCCAGAATTAATTTTCCTACTGTAAGACATGCTTTTAGCTCCTTGAATAATTTGAAGAAGTTCTTGTAAAACAAGAAATTGCAGCAGGTAAATATTTGAATTTATACAACATAAATGAACTAGCTGTTTATAGAAAGGTTGAAAAGATTCCAAAATACGTTTTTACGAAGGGTTATACGGTAAAAATCTGAATCCCCTGCAATCAGATTTTACCGTATAACCCTTCTAGGTAGTTATATGTTATTGCTTATTCAGTTGTCAAAATACTATTGTGTAACATTAAAACATAACGGAAGTTTGAAAATTGCGATAACGATTACTAGTCCAGTTACACAGTTTGGGCGCTGCTGGTCAGAACAGCATCTGGCAAGTATACCCAGCACTAGATGGATAAAAAATGAGGCATGAACAGACTTAATTTCACAATACAACATTTTATAACATAATTTACTATCTACAACTAAAAATAAATTCACACAAAGCAGCTGCTCCGAGTCCTGGGAAAGAGCTCTGATCTGACAGTTTTTAATAAATAGGTAAGCTACACAAGCTAAGTTGGCAAGTTTTCCAACTCTAAAGCGAAGGGTGAGAAAAGCAAACATCTGGCCAGTAAGCAAACCTGTCCATTACAGCTAATCCTTCAAAGCCGTGGTACAAGCGCTGAGCGCTTTACTGGTTATTGTGTATTCTGTGCAGTACTTTAGCCCATCGCAGCCGCAGCCTCGGGTCTCCACAATGGACGTCCTTGGACAACCCTCTTTTGATCTTACTACTACATACCGTACAATGTGCTTCCAACAATAAAAACTGGACTGAAACACAACGGTTTAAAGTCTGGTTTGCAGAAATATGATGGGATTTAGGTCGTTGTGGAATGGAATGGCCAGTTTTAATGATTAGGGGAAACCCAGAAGCATATTCTCTTCAGAAGCGGAGCCGTGTGATTATTAAATTCTGGTCAAATGCGAGTCTCTGGGGTTTATTCATGTTTTACTGTGATTCTGATAATATTCATTACGGTATCATTATGTTTATTGCG
Organism: Anticlea derivata; assembly: GCA_947579855.1. Taxonomy (NCBI): domain Eukaryota; kingdom Metazoa; phylum Arthropoda; class Insecta; order Lepidoptera; family Geometridae; genus Anticlea; species Anticlea derivata. Next base: position 8,270,708 of record OX388276.1, on the reverse strand, counting down.
AATATCAGGGTCGAATATCAATATTTAGCGCTACATATGCGGGTACATATCTCTGCAGTGCAAGCGGATTTTACAAACTATAAATTGTATAGAACAATTACTAAGATAAGCCTTCTTATTGTTCATAAGTTTTCTACCGATGATAACAATATAACATGGAGAGCCAAATGTCTATACAAATAGGTTTAAGACATTACTAACTTTCTTTTGAACATATAATAAAAAAAATTTCTGTAAAAAAAAAAGAAAGTGATTCTTTTTTTTATGTATGAAAAAAATAAATATATATATATGTTGTCTCCTTAGCTTAACCGTTGGTTAAAAACATACTGAAGAACACTGAAAGAAAGAAACACTGGCACAATGAACGAATAGTTAGTGACGACTCGACAATCACGGCCTACGTCACGGACTAGGGACTAATTTAATTCTCTACCGACCGCAATCCTTTAAATTGTATTAACGCAGTCACAGAAGGCACCATAGTGGCGGTACCACAGATTGTAGCTCTACTTACAGCTGTTGCTGGGGGGTGGTCATTGTTGATACAAGGTCAGGGTCAAAATTATGACGTAATGGATTCTATTTTAGATTACTTTGTAGTTTGTACCAAACTAGGTATTATGAGTAATGCTACTAATTTTGGGAAGCGAGCGAATATCTCTCAAAGAACTTATGCACGAATCGACGTTATGTTTGTATGTTTTTGATGTGAACTCTTATTTGGTAAAGTTTCAATGAATGCGTAATTCAGGCAAGATTGGATATTAGTTAGAACATGCTAAAGATGTTATAATAAAAAGTTATCTTATTTGTGCCTCAATGATTATCGAAGCACTAACCAGACATCGCGAGATCTATGTTCGGGTAGAACCACTAGTTAAATAAAATAAAAAAATAAAAAAAATATTCCGGACATATCACACATTGTCAACTGATCCCAAACTAGGCATAGCCTGTACTTTGGGTACCAGAGACTGATATACATAATAGATACATATTTAACACCCAGACACAGAACAAACATCTGTGTTAGTCACAAATGTTTGTCCAGTGCGGGAATCGAACCCGCGACCTCTAGCGCAGAAGGCAGAGTTACTACCAACTGAGCTATGAGGCCAGTCCAATCGTTGATAAGAATGCATTTTTTTTACAATTTAGTAGTACCTAGGGCCCCTAGCTACCGAGGGGCTACTATAATAACTCTGAGTTAAGTTCTCATTAACCTCAACATGAAATGGTTTTATAATATCCTTTTTTTTTTACTCAGTCATGATTTGTACCGGAGACCTTACTAATAACTCTGTGGCGGTAGGATTAGCGCATCCCGCTATCAAGGGGGGAGATACAAAATCGTAGTATTCCCGTGTGGATTATCAATCACTATAAAAACAAACGGCATTATAGTCGAGGTTATAACTAGCCTAACTTTGCGCAGTATGATTGAAAAAGTAGATGTACTATGTATATAAACCTAGTAGTTACTACAAACCCATTTGCGAGGTGAGGCTTACCCTTTTGCTGAGAAAACACTATTTCAAAGGAAATAGAGTTTCGAAAGGCAATTTTTCACACCGCTTTCCACGCGAAGAATTCGGTGCTCAGATCGAGATCGTTCTCAATATTATATGTACTTGTATCCACGTACTTGTATCTACATTGTAAACCACTAGATGACACACCCCAACTTCTCACGGGTACCTTCCCAGATCAGTCCTAATCATAAAAAAAGGTGTTTTCTTGTCTGTATCTTCAAAGATTGCTCGCGAATAACACGCGTAAATTCAACTAGATTTAAGACGTTTCAAAATAATCCTTGTGATTTCAATGAAAAAAAATATTTAAGCAAGCTGAAGTTGAGTGAAAACGTTAACATAATCTGACGATAACTTTTCGAGATCAACCCGAACGAACAGACAAACATCAGGAAACTTTATATTAAGAGTTGTGCTGTAAACTACGCTTTACTTAAACACGTATTATTAACGTTTATGAGAGTCAAAGGTCTGTTATGACCTTATAAAACTGTCGTATTTAATATTAAGACATTTTATGGCTCTTCGTCAGATGGTCACATTTTATTATAAAGATAGCTAGAAGTAAAAAAGAAAAAGGCTCTTATCTCCAAGAATGGTAGACATCCTCTAAGGTCTCCAGGTGATCAGATCCTTGAAGATGTCTAAGGGGTGGTAGTCAGTGGCATGTCCGAACACATAGCACATGCCCACATTTTGCAGTATTCCGTACGGGACTGGTTGCAAGCCCATCGCCACGATATTTCCTTTACCGTTTAAAGCACACTTAAAAACAACAACAAAAAAACAGTTTTTTTAACCCGATCGAAACACAGAACCCTTAAAGTTTACAACCGTGCGAATCTCTTTCATAGATACCCAAATTACGCAGGGCTCTTCACTAACGATATAATGAATGGCATACAAAACATAAAGATGATCTGATAACATTCTGATGAAATGGAAATTAAAGAGACACAAAAGAACAATGGCATATAGCGAGCCTCAAGCATACTATCAGACAATCTGTGACTTACCTAAATCATTCCATACCACAGAAAAGACCATCGTAAACAAAGATCATTTGTCTCTAAAGATCTTGAGACCCTTGAAACGTACCATCCAAAGTACCTGCATATGATTGTCATAATAATACTTATTATTATTATTAAATACTTAGTAAACAACGTGTTAAAGGTCATTTGTGGTCTTCCTATAATATTGACATTGGTACTTATGACAAAATTCATATTCGTCAAAGACTTTCCAGCTACGATATCATGATGTACTTAGATGGTAGATATATATTTACAAATCATCATCATCAGCCTGAGGAATTCCACTGCTGGCAATAGACCTCCCCAAAGAGTATCACGACGAACCGTCTCAAGCCTTCTCCATCCACTGTCTTCCCGAATTCACAATGTTGTTGGTCCATCGGGTGGGGGGGCCTTCCAACACTGCGTCGTCCGGTTCGTCGTCGCCATTCGAGAACCTTATTCCCCTATGCCATTTCAACTTGCTACCGTGGTTCTTCTAAGTTTTCCTCGTTTCGGATTTATTTACAAATAGTTTCTTTAAATATGACCGAACCAAACTTCTGCAAGGCACAATGAAGGCTGAATTCCTGATACTTTCTGCCACAATGTTCTTTTTATTCAATCACATTGATCTAGCACACAGTGACTAAGAAGAAGACACTGGTCGATAAAAAAGCGTTTTCCTGAACAATGCTATAGTTTTTATAAACATTTTTCCGCTCGAGCACCATTGTTCCTCGGTCCTTTTTTGGGCCCAACCTACTGTGACGACTTGAAGACTAATCGAGAATTGTTCACATATTGCACCAAGAATCTTTAAATTTTAAATTACTTCACCGCGAAAACTAATCCTAAATGAACGGTCTAGTTAGCGACCTAAACAGAACCAGTTACAAGGCTAACAGTAGGTTCAAGCCGTCATTCGCCTCTGTATCTGTGTCACCAAACCACACCAGTTAAATCAACGAAACATAATGATAGGATAGTTGCGGTCCGAACTGTACTACATACCTACCAGTGACTGTCCGCATACAAGCTCGCGTGCCTCGGAGCAGTCTCGCTATGGTCAGCAATGCAGTAAATGATTGTACCTTCTAAATAGTCATCATCATCATCATTCCAGCCGTTGGAAGTCCACTGCTGGCCATCGGCCGTATCAATAGATTTTTAGAACGATTTCCTATCATGTGGGAGGAAATTGCCCATACTAAACACCTGTAATGTGTGGTGTACTAAAGAAATTTTAACTGCCGTGTTATAAATAACGAACTTTTCCCAGGCAGACTAAGAGTAGGTTTACTAGCTATAGGGAGGCGGGAGGGAGTGCCTTCACCCTCTTGACTATTGCGAGTCGGTGTTTGTGTGAAAGAGACAAAAACACTATTTCCAGCTTGGTCGCTACATTGCCTCTGCTCGGGCTAAACTTTGGCTTTACTTAGTCGTATCTCTTGGTAGTCTGTGGTATGTACTAATGCTAAACACGACTATCTGTAACACAACCCACAGATATTATAACAGCCACTACGGTGGTACTGGGTCATGCAGTCATTACCAGTCGAACGGCAACAGGGAGGTAATTGCGCGGAAGTGTTTACTATCCATCATCAGGGTTCACTGTTGCAAATTGGACGTGTTCCGTTCAGGCGTTTCACATAAACTTTGATTACGAAACAATCAAGGTCTTGAAAGTAGTAACTGATGTTGCCAAAATCAACTGGTACCATTTCCCGAGCTTTGGTCTAGTTGGATTTTATAAAACCACATTTATAAATGCGAAAGTTTGTGAGGATGTAAGGTTGTTCGTATTTTGATGTTTGTGGTTCAATTACGCCATATCGTCTAACCGAATTCGATGATACTTGGAATATACATATATAGAGTTCTTTACTTTGAATAACATATTAAGGCTTTATGATATAACAAAGGGCACAAGCTGGTATGATATAAATTGTTGCAACTGTCGGCTATACTTTCTTATTTTGCTTAGCTAAGCTGCGTCCTCATAAGACAAGTATTTGCAAATCCTAAGGTAAGGCTGTAGATACTAGTGGGTTTGTGTAACAGAAAGATCGACCCACACCCAAGATTATTGTGATCGAAAGATTAGTCCATTCATATTCATTTAGCTCACAATCAATCAATACCCCCAAATAAACAGATGGCTTAAGGAAATCCTAATGAAATTGGATTGAATGACCGTCGGCCCATAGAAGGCAAGGTTTCCCTAATCTACTTCATAAAGATCCTTTTACACAACCATTACGGTACGTCGGAACCTGACGAGCCTTGGAAACATGATGCTTGGCTGACAAGCTAATTTATTAAAACCAGCCTGGGAATTCTGATATGTATGTATTAGGTCAGTGACCAGGTTGAGGTTAGGTAGCCCTGGAAAGGGCCTATGACCGTCGCGGTCGATGAAACAATCAGTGTAGTGAAAGGAGTAAAGTGCGCTTCTTAGAAAATGATTTTCAGCACATGTCACGCTAAAAAAAATTAGGTTCATGGACTTGCCGGTTTCCTCGCGATGTTTTCCTTCACCGTTAGAGAGCACTTCTTAAAATATATGTGCGTTTTACTGCATATAAATTTAAAGAATGGAGAATCCATTGGTGCACATCCTGGATTCAAACCAACGACCGGATCGGAAGGCGTGGCCACAATCACCACTCCACCAGTGCTTTAATTCATTAAATTCATTAAAAGGATTCACTTAATGGCATAATAGTGAGTATCACAAACTTAATTATGGCGTCTAATGACAGACCTTAGGGTAATTAACTTACAATTAATCTGTAATTTCCTTGGGCGGTGGGGACCCGTCTCGTCTCGCAAGACATACCTACGTCATACGAGACATACGGGTTTCTAAACAGATCTTACTAGCAGTGTCCAAACAGCATGCTATAATTATTTGCTTGATATGTGTAACACAAAATTTGTTGGTAAATGACTTCTACTTGATCAAAGTCACTTTTGAGTTTGACATTTTAGGGAGAAATACCTCAACGACATCGCCTCGTAAAACTCAACATTAAATTTATTCAGAAGACGTAAGGATTTGAAAATACATTTTTCATGACATATCGCACGTCATTTGAACACGGCTAAACGGCTAAAGTCCTGTCTCAATTTAACAAAGATAGTCAATATAACCGACCAAGTGTTGTGAGGCTCTTACTAACTCAGGGTTGATGCTACCTTCGACGAAAAATGCCACTGCCGCAAAAAACGTAATGCCTCTTGACCCAAATTTCGCTTTTGATAACATAACAATCCGTTATAAGAGCTTCGCAAAATATTCAAGTTCGTAAGCACTTGCACTCGAGTGGCAAAGGGAACAGGGAACACGCCCCAAGATGTTTCGTGCGGAAATTTTTCGCACAAGCGCTGCCCTAGGGCAACATCGTGCCTTTGAGGGGACTTCATGTTCCTCGTAATATTTCCTCGAAATTCCTATACACTTGAAGGAAATGCTGTCTGCTTGGATAGATTGTTATTGCCAATATACACCATCACGTTACGAAAAAACACTAACTTAGATAAAAAAATAACACCCAACAGTCACATAGGTACATAGTCCTGATCCCACACTAGGAATCCCTGTGTCGTGGGTATCAGAAACTACGAGTACCACGGTAACACCCAGACCAGGAACAAATATTTGAAGATCATTCAAACATTTCTCCCGCAGCGGGAACCGCACCCGCACCACCTGCGTTTCAGACTCGCCCGATACGCCAACGAAGTCGTCAAAACATCAAAAAATAAAAAGATCTGTTTATATTTTTTCATGAAAAGAAATTGTAATCCTATTTAGATAAGTGGAGTGAGTGCTTTTTTTCTCAAAATTGATTTTCCCGGAAGCACATCGAATAATATATGATCCAGTACGTATGGTGCAGACCTCATAAACAAGAAAACCTAAATAGTGCTATAATCAACGAAACTATATACACACCGGCACAATTAGCGGAACACAAAAAAAAGCAGGATTTTAAAATCTTTTACTTGAGGAACTGGCCAGTTATGATATTTTTTTAATTTATTGTCAAATTTGAAATTAGAAAATTTGATGTTTTATTTTCCCGAACAATACGTTTTGTCAACTTGTTCAAGTAATAACTACGTAATTGTATTTTTTTTGAAAAATTGCACTGAATGGTTTTTTATAAATGTGTTTCTATAGGCAATTTTGTTTATTAAAAGCTCTTTATTATGCCTGACTTAACATCACTGGAAATCATTAGGGCTGATGAAATGAGAAGATATGGCCATACCTACAGATCGATTGCCTCAAGGCTTCGTCGACCAGTATCAACGAATCATCGCAGCATCCAGCGGTACAGATCGTCTAATTCTCTTATGAGGAGGAGGGGTCAAGGTAGAAAAAGATGTACATCGAGGCGAGATGACAGTTTTTTACGACTTGGAGTTCGTAGGAATACGCGATTAACGGCTGTACAAGCTCGAAATGAACTGGAAGACGTTCGAGGAGTACGAGTAAGTGAGCGTACAGTTCGCAGGAGATTTGAAGAAGTTGGTTTAGGGTCGTATATACCTGCCAAAGGCCCAAAACTTAAGAGACGTCACCGCGTAAACCGATTAAGCTATGCGCGAGAACATCGTCATTGGGATTTGAACGAATGGCAGCAGTTTCTCTTTACTGATGAGTGCAGAGTTCTCTTAAAACAGATTGATGGGAGACAGCGAATATGGAGACGCAAAGGAGAACGCCACATACAGTCTAATTTTGAACACACAGTGGCTTATGGTGGCGGCTCGATTATGGTTTGGGGAGGGATATGTTTGGGAGCTCGCACGGAGTTAGTGATAGTCACAGGAGGGACCATAACAGCAGATCGATACATCAGATACATTTTAGAAGAACATGTTGTACCATTTGCCCCATTTATTGGTGACAACTTTATTCTAATGCAAGATAATGCTCGTGCTCATAGTGCACAATCGGTACAGGCATATCTGAGCCATGTAGGTATACCGGTGATGCAGTGGCCAGCAAATTCCCCCGATATGAATCCGATAGAGCATGTCTGGGACTTTCTAAAAAGAAGGGTTAAATCCAGAATGCCACCCCCCAACAATCTGAATGAACTTGGAAACGCATTACTTGAGGAGTGGGAGCGGTTGCCTCAAGAAATCATAGATAACATAATCTGTAGCATGCCCAGACGAATGAAAACCGTAATCAGAGCAAGAGGGGGAAATACTCGTTATAAATTTTGCTTTAATTTTATTGTTAAATCATTTAATGCTTACTTTTTTTTATTTTTTGTGATGGTTCATAATCATCTAAAAATTTCACTTATTTATCAAATTTCTTTATTTTTCAATAAAAAATAACGAAGACTTTTCAAAGTCATTGTTAAAAGATGTTAATCAATTTGTTATTTTGTGTCTTATTACATTTTCGTCAAATATATGCGTTATTATCTCATAGTCTCACTTTTTTTTCTGTTCCGCTAATTGTGCTGGTGTGTATATATAGTCAACCAAATCAGTAGTAGTATATATAATCAAGCAAATCAGTATATTATAATCAAACATACTAAACATGGTATAAACTTAACTAATATAACGTTACCGATAACCATTCACTTAAACAGGTAGAACACCACCTAGGATGCGGCCCACGTTGTATTGCTAAGCGTCCATCACACAGAGACAAGGATGTTACCTCACCAATCGATCGTCGCGATTATACACTGGAATTCAGAATAAGGTACCCGTATCGTGCAAGAATGTAGCGATAGGAATAACGAGATAAGTTATGCGAAAGCGCCTCTGAATGAAACTTAGAAATATATTCATACATGCGTGTGAATACAACTTATTTATCAATAGTGGTTCGCCCCGAACTGAGCTCTCGCGGTGTCTGATACAACTACGTGCTTTTGGTGGTTCAAAAAACGCATCTTTAGCATTTGGTAACTTATAACCAATCTTACCTAAGAGATACTTACAATTTTACCAAGTCATTGTACCTACACCAAATGGGTGCTCACGTTATATTTGTTCACAAATGTTACTATTTTTGTTTCATATGAAAACCTTGCCTAAAAGTAAAAATCAGTTGGAAATGTGTATCAATAAAGCTCTTTCTTATGATACACTACTATGTTTTTTATAACTTTTTTTTTTGTTTTAACCCCATGTCCTATTTACTCATATTCATACCAGCAAATCTTGATAGTACAAGTTGACCTACAAAATTCCACGCAGATACAATTTACGGTTAGAAAGTTATTTATTTAAATTTGTATTTTTCAATTTTAGGGAAACTTACAGCTAGGTACATAGAAAAGAAAAATATTATATACATTATTATTTATTTATTATTATTATAATTAGTACGGCTACATGACCAATTAAACTAATTATTATACATAAAATAATAGGTACCTACATTAACAATTTCAAAATTATAAATACATTATACATGTTATGTTCATGTACGCTGAAGGCCAATTATAAGAATCCACTGATGGTTATTTTATAGATATTTTTTATAGAACGAGGAAGACAGATAAAAAAAGAAAAATTTAGGTATATTATAATATAAGCTAATAATATAATTATATTATTATGCTCTAACAAATAAACACACAAACGTAGAAAGCCAATTCGTCCAATTTGTTTGAGAGACCTTCGCTCGCTCTCAATAATCAATTTGATCATAACACAAACTAGCATAATTGAATTCCCTAACCGCTTATCTTAATGACTCGAATAGATACAGGCCAAACTGGACCCACAAAATTGTCTATTAAGGATATTAAACCAACCGAACGTTTAGTCGTACAAAGTTCTCAAGTTTCAAAGTTTTAGACCCTGCAGTAAAGCGATATCTTCGGGATCGTACTAATATTAGGTACAAATGCGAAAGTATGGATGGATGGATGTTTGTTACTCAATCACGCCAGAACGGCTGAAATGGATCTGGATGAAATTTGGCATAAAGACAGATTATAGTCTAGAATAACACTCAGGCTACTTTTTATCCTAGCATGTACCTACTACGCAAGCCAGCCGCGAATAGTCCGTCATTATGTTTTAAAATAAAATTATATAAACGAATTTGATTACCTTACCTTACTTACGTTGAATTAAGCTACCGAGCCACTAACCGTCTGAGTGAAAAATTTTGTGACTTCCAATCGGCCTACCAACGCGCATCTTCAGGAGAACAATCGGTTTTCGAACCTGCTCCATAACCATCCAGAGCTTATTTTGTTTGTATAGTGCTTGCTTGTCGTGTCACTGATTCTTTCTTGGTCATCCAATATTAGGTCAGAGACCAGGTTGACGTATGTTGGCCCTGAAAAGGGCCAATGACCATCGGTAAAAAAATAGTGTAGTGAAACGATTAAAGTGCGCCTCTTAAGAGGCTCTTTTTGTTTATAGTGATAACTGATAACCTAACTAAGGGAAACTATGATTTTTCTCTTTCATAGTACAGCGAGCAAATCGTCGACAAGAACTCTCAAATAACACGTTAGTACAGTCCGATAGGCCGGTCCCATTAAAATACCACAACCCCACGCAGGGCGATCCTCCGATCCAAAACACATTTTATTCCGTAGACGATGAAGTTTATTTTAGTAAAACCAGGGCTAAGGAGCCGGTTACGCGATAGACCATAACAGGTACGGATTTTGTATCGATAAAGGAGTAAACCAACGGTTTTTGAGCATTGTAAACTGTTTTTGATTGTTTCGAGACCTTGGCGTCTTTCTTTTAAACTTATTTGCAACTGTTAATAAAATAAAATACAGTTATAGGAGGTTCTACGAGCCCGTTCATAATTTTACGCAGAAATCCTTATGATTATGAGGAAGAGCATGAATAAAGAATATCACGAGAGTGAATGAAGCAAAAGAGGTTTCAGGATAGTAGTAAGTGGAAAACCGTATTTGCCTACCCCTCCGGGAAACAGGCGTGATTTCTATGTATACATGTAACATAGTGCGAGCCGTGTTGGCCTAGTGGGAGGTTCTTCGATCCGAAAGTAGTGAGTTCGAATCCCGGTGGCGCACTAATGGATTTTTCTGCTCGAAAAATGTATATGCGCATTAACACGTTCCCATAAACACCCACATTATTAACGGTGAAGGAAACGCTGACGCTGTATAAATCATCTTAAAATGTGACAAGGCGTTATAATCATCATCATCATCTTCCTGCTCTTGTCCCACATTATACGTACATATTAGATATATCATTTGTATTATACATATTATCAAACTTACAACTTAATTAATAGTGTCAAGAATTGAACGAGGTAATTAAGAGTTGGTTGAAACCAAATGGTCAGTGTAAGAAATCCTAACCAATGACTTATACGAATGGTAGAGAGCAACCAGTGAAAGTCTAGGCTAAGCAACTAATAATTAGGAACATTAATTCATGTTGCAAGCTGCAACGTGCATAATTAAACGTGGAAACAACATATCCGAAATAAGTACTATGTCCGGGATACAGTTTTTTAGAGAGCTACGTCTACCGGTTGAAGCGGCTAAGCTGACAAGTGGATTTCAGTTTCATCATCGTTCGGTTGGGTCGGATGGAAGACGCTTATTGCGCACGAGTATGCGAAATGTTAGTGTTCACTCATAACACTAGCAATTAGGAAACAACTAGAGTTTTGAGGCTCCATCTACCATCTCCATGGACGTCGTATGAGCGGACTAAGGGAAAAAAGCTAGGGAATGGGCAGCAGCGTCCAACAACAAACAACAACAATAAAACAACAATAGCTCTGACTGCGCTCACCAACCCGCGTGCCCAGCGTGGTGAGTATGGGCAATTTCCTCCCACATGATAGAAAGTCGTTCTGATAATCTGTGGAGGAGGTCCGCTGTTCAGCAGTGAACTTTTTTACGGCTGGAAAAATGATGATGAAGTACCCCATAGCTCAGCATGCAGTAACTCTGCCTTCTGCGCTAGAGGTCGCGGGTTCGATCCCCGCACTGGACAAACATTTGTGTGAATAATACAGATGTTTGTTCTGTGTCTGGGTGTTAAATATTAATATATTATGTATATCAGTCGCTGGTACCCATAGTACAGGCTATGCCTAGATTGGGATCAGTTGACCGTGTGAATATGTCCGGAATATTTATTTATTTATTTTACATACTCGTTGGAGCGAGGGATGAGTGGTGTAGCTATGCTACTCACAGCTCCTAGTGCAAAGCTCATCTGCACAGCAAATCTTCCTCGCTCCGCTACACAGCTTAGCTTTGGTGGAAATAGACATAGTTTAGTAGCTTATCACTGACCCCTCTGCATAGCCACCTCGAACTGTCGTGGAGAGGCAACCAATAAAGCTACCTAGCATTTAGTTAGCTAATTCTGAAACCTGGCCATGGGTTCTGCGGAAGTACTTGATTTCTGTTTCTTGTTTTTAAACTCTATTTCCTGGTAGCAGGGTGCTGTTGCAACAGAGGCAGTGGAGCGTACTTCCACAATCATTAGTCGATGCCGTTTCAGTGAATCGCGGTTATTTTGAAATTGCCTAATTTTGCCAAGGTGAAACACGTAACCGGTAGTCGATTGGGAGGTTTCCATTTCTGTTGGAATGACAGTGAAGAACAAGTGTGGTGAAAGGGTTAAAATGCACATAGTTTATTAGCTCTATCGCGCACATTTCTACAAACTTTCAACTGGGCTATTACACACAGAAAAAACTGTATTTAAACACAAATCTCAAAACGGATAAGAAAATAATAGGAAATTTCCAAAACGGCAAACCAGTTTGTAGCGGTTCATGATTCAGCCAAACATAGTGATTTATTACCGCCTTTAGTTACTCATGTTTAACTCGCAAATTCCTTGCAAGACAACGAAAGTGTTCCTGTTAAAAATTGTTGAGAGCAGAAAAGGGAAGATGATTTGACCATCAAAAACGACATAATCAATTGCCGTGGTGGCCACGGCTGAAGGATAGCCTTACCATTACTACCCGTGGATATCGTAAGAGGCGACTAAGGGAAAAATAGATAGGGGATGGGCAGCAGCGATTCTTAATAGCTTTATCTACGCGCGCCAACTCGCAGGCCCAGCGCGTGGCGAGTATGGGCAAATACTGCCTAATGATTGGGCCTGTGGATGGTGTGCCTAATGAGGCAGCATTGGACGTCCTACGGCTAAAATGATGATGATACGATATAACAGTTCCATCAAAAACATTATAGAAGGGAAAGTGGGAGGAAAGAGAGGAAGAAGACCACGTATAAACTATATTAGCCAAATAAAAGAGTAGTTCGCTGCCATGTCAATATAAAGAGGCCAAAGAGGCTGCCATAGAAAGGGATAAATGCAGCGTGATGTATCAGTTACGCCTACGTGAGCGTCGATCTTAAATTAGAAGAAGAAATTCCTTATAGAGACTAATTAGTCTATTCCGAGTGCAAGGCAAGTTGTCGAAACTACACGTAAGACATGATTAATGATTACCATGAATTAACTAATGCCTTGAGCTTGGCAATTCGACGCAAATTGATAAGGTCTGGGTATCTCAAACTTAGATAAATCTCATCAATCATTATCGGCCTGTAGAAGTCTACTGCTCATAGGCCTCCCCCAAAGAGTGCAATGACGAACGGCCTTGAGCCATTTAAATCCATCGACTTCCCGCAACGTTCGCAATGTCGTCCGTCCATCGGGAGTTCCACATACTCGTGGTCCTATTATGAGGACAATCACAGTAAAACGAAGGGCACCAATTAGATTAGATTGTCTTTTATACGATCATTTGGAAAAGAAAGCAAAGCACCAATTGTTCCTGAATTTGACGCTTTCTTAACTGTTATCGTACTGATAAGAGTCAACCTCTTTTCATTTCTACATCTACTAAGTCTTGTTCGCTTTGAATTTGCTACACGAAAACGGCCGGAGAATATCTCATTTCCGTTTTATTATTAACTTTATGTAGGTTATTCAATAGGTTACCAGCATTATCATTGAAATTTGCTGATAGGCGAATGAAACCTGAAACATATCATTGCTATCGACGTCCCAGGGAATCATCAGGTAGGTATTTAACACAATGTACCTATTATGATTGCGATAAAAACAAAAAAAGGCTAAAGACATTTATCCCAAACAATGGTAGACTTCCTCTCAGACCTCTCAGATGATCAGATCCTTAAATATGTCATAGGGGGTAGTCAGAGACATGTCCTAACATTTGGCACATGCCCATATTTTGCAGTCTCGCTAGTTTTAGGAGGAGGTAGGGCACAGCGAGATTTTCTCGTTCTGAATTGGAGCAGCCTGCCTGGGGAGGTACCTCCGCCTTACAGAAGATCGCAGCCAAATAACATTATTTGTTTCAAATAGTGTTGTGTTCCTGCGGTGAGTAAGGTTGCCAGAGCTCTTTAGGGGGGAAGGGGGTTCGGGGTCGGCAACGCGTGCGTGATGCCTCTGGTATTGCAAGCGCTCATAGGCTACGGTAACCGCTTACCATCAGGTGGGCCGTAAGTTTGTTTGCCAACTCTGTTGTATAAAAAATTAAAAAAAAACAGTGGCAAGCCCATCGCCGCCTTAAGAATACTTACAAGTTTCGTTGACCATTTTAAGCACGTGTCACAATGCGCACTGACAATTTTAGAATAGAAACGTGCACGACCGGGTTCGAATCCACGACCTTCGGATGGAAAGTCGGAGAACCTCCCACTAGGCCAAAACTTTTTCTTTTCAATTGCGTTTTAATGCGAATATAAAAGAACACTTCGCATCTGGTTCGCGATATCTGTCGCCCCACATTTCAATAATGTCGTACAATCGAAAATTGGTACAATACCGATATTCAGTTAGAGAGAAACATTTTTGCGCAGTCCCTCCAATAAAGAAATGCTATCCCAATGGCAGAGCAGTTATTTCTCGGCCCTAAAATAGGATCTAAACGGTTTACGGAATGTTTTAGGTAGAGTACCTTTCGCTGTATCTATGAATCCCGGAGGGCGTTCAAATATACGTGTAGTAGGTACCTACCTACATAGCCACATGGGACAAGTATAGGATAGGCATTTTAAAATTAAAAAAGAAAATAAATCATCTTTAATAATGTTTGTTTTAATATTAACTTTATTTTAATTATCATGTAATTAAGCACCTTGTTAGTGTACCAATACTTTGTCAGGATTAACAATTTAGCTAGATTCTATTTTTTTCTTTTTTCTAGTCTATACTCACTGTTTTTTACATTAAAAAGAAACAGTTTTTTTTTTACTTAGTTTGGTAAATATCTTAGAGTTAATTTGGAAGAGTAAGGTAGGTACTTGAGAGAAATAAATAAGTACATTATCTACTTTATAGTTACAGCGTTGAGTTCCAAATTCTGTATTTCAGGTTTTTAAAAAATATCCTAACTTAAATTCCTAGAACTGCAAAAAACTATACCCATTGATTTCTACGATTATTAGATACCATTAATTCGAGACCGTGCCTTTCTGATATTCAATGGAATACAGTAAAGTGGTCGCAAATAACTAGACCTACAAAATCAGGAATTCAGCGTGGTGAACCGGCGACTGGCAACGACCTTGCCTCACCACTTAGCTAGCAACTATCTTGTAATCCTTGGTCGCAAATTCCCAAATTCCAATACCCTCTGAAACACTTAATCTACGAGCGGCGAGTTACCGCTCGAAGGCTTATTGTGTTGTTAGTTGCGGATCAACGGACCCAATTGGATGTTGGACTATTAGGCGCAGACGGTGTTGGGTATCTTGAAATTATTGACCTTTGAAAAATATGGTTACCTCCAGTCATCTGTAATTTTTAGACAAAAAAAATGACTTTTCTAAACCCGAAAATAATTTTACGTTTTACGGAGGCAAACAGGCTTACCGCCCACCTGATGGTAAGCGGTTACCGTCACCTATTGACATCTGCAACACCTGGAGCATTACTAATGCTTTACCTGCCCGGGAGAAATCTTTTTGTATTTTTTGTTGTAGTCCTTCATGTTGTAGATTAGTTGGAAAAGCTCGGAAGGAAGCTCATTCCACAACTTGCATGTATGGGGAAGAAGAGATAACTCAAGATTATTGATTAATCACTAACCCCAATAATACCGGTTTAGACGACATTTGGACATGGTTACACATTTGTATGGAACTTGTTCGAGACATCTCAAGCAATGTTCGACATTAGGGGCGTTTCTTTCAGTATTGTATGATTCGTCTGTCCAAACACAAGTGGGTGTTTAGGTAGGTATCTACAATCTATTGTAAAGAGATAGGTACAGGGGTGCTGGACCTATTTTTATACCGTTTATTGCGCGGTAATTGAGAATTAAATAAGATTCATAGATTTTCTGAGTAGAATTTAGAAAGTAGAATTAATGCTTTTAATGGAATTAAAGACTCAGGCATACTAGGTTGAAATTTTCTATGTGAAGGTATTTTCAGGATAGTGATTTGTATACATATTAAGTACCTAGGTCTGATGACCATAAAAGTGGAAATAAGCAAAATTACTTTATTGCTTAGCTATATTTAAAAGCAGTGTACACAATGAGGTACCAAGCTCCATACATTTATGAAACATCTCTTTTATGAAACAGACACGAGCCAGCCTTAACAGAATGCATTGAACATTGAATGATGCATACTAATTGTGAATAACATTTTCTTTATAGATATACGGTGAAGATGTTATGCATAGTAAGGAGCCACCAAGGCCATGGCAAAGGATTGTGTCACTCTGCTATTAAAATATGGCTTGATGAAAAACTTGGGGGTAACATAAAAGCTCATTATCTAATTTGTTCAAACTAGCTATACATATGTAGTTAAAATAATTAATGGTTTCTATCTTATTTTAAAGTAATAACCCATACTAAAGGAAATTTTCAATAGTTAATTTAGGTAGGTGCCTAGAATCCACACAATTTCATTGGACCCCTGATGTGTTAGAGGCAAATTATCAACAGTAAACAGTGAGTCATACCCATAATTTTACCTATGGAATTACCTACCTACTGATTTTACTAAAACAGATGAGGCATTGGGTAAACAAGGCAATTAATCAGTAAAGTGGCAATAGGAAAATCTATTTTATAAAAAATTTAAGCATATTAAGGTTTCTATTAGACTGCTGATGGCCCACATGATGGTAAGGATGATAAGCATAAATTCATGGTTTCTATCTACCCATATTACCTAGCATAAGAGAAATAAATAAGTTGACGTTGCATAGGATCGTGAGGTCTGGTGGGAATGGGGGAGGCCTTTGCACAGCAGTAGGATAAAAATGGCTGAAAATAGAATACCTAGAATGAATGAATACAATAGACCCTACTATTGTATACATACATAGGTACATGCATAAAATCATGCCTGTTTCCCAGCGGGGTAGGCAGAGACCACAGCTTTCCACTTGCCACGATCCTGACATACCTAGTGCCATCTAGGTCTGATAATTGCCATCATAAAGCTGGCAATTATCTTATTATAGCTTTCAGATCAAAACTAACATAACAAAAAATTAAATTATTAACTAGGTACCTAACTTAATTCAAATGAGAAGATATATATTTTAATTTAAAACAACATTTTTATTTACAAAATGCTAAGGTGCAAAATGTATTATGTAAATAGGTAGGTATAATGTAATATAGCATTGAGTTGGAACTGGAAATATATAAATATAGATGAGCTTGTGAAAATGGTGTGTGCATGCATAATTTACACATAAGTTTACAACAAAATACTATTTACAACTAGATATTGAATTGAGGATTGTGTCCAAAATTGGAGTATTTGAGTGTTTATTTTTGTTTGTTTAGTTTGTGAGGTGTTACTGATTGAAGTAGGTACACTACGGAAAGAGTAATCACTTATAAATTAATACCTCTCACTGCGCTTTCATAATTTAGACTAAGCTTTTCGGTTGGTGATAGAGCATGAATGTTTTAAAAACCTGACTGACTTTGACCAGCCATTCCTAGAACACTGTCTCTGGGTGCATTTATTAGAAGAAAGACACACGTGAGAGATTCTCATGATATCAGAAATCTTATCAGAAACTTTGCAATCTGCGTGTAACCTTCCGTTATCTGGGGAGCCAGCCGCCGCACCGCGTTTCAGCATTCGTGGCATAAAAACAAGAAGGTACTCAGCTCTAACATAATACTCAGCGTTAAAATACAGGAGTACTCACCTCAAATAACAACAGTGTAATAAACAGCAAACCGTAATCCAATAAAATTTTAAATCCACTGATCCGATTACCACGGGAGCACAACAAACATTCTTTTCCGGAAAACACTAGCAAATTTAGTCACTATCGATTTCACGGGATCACACAAAATGTAATTTATATTGGATTAACCAATAGAATCACTAAATAAACACCGAATTATGAGAAACTTAGATTTCAACACAAAAATTCGGCAAACGTCGTAATCGTGCTATCCAACTTGAATCATCGGCCATTACTAAAAATGTTGCCATCTTTTGAAAGTCACGCGTTCCCCACTTGACACACTTGTTTTTCATTGCCACAGCCTCATTTATATTTTCCAATGTATCATCATCATCTCCCTTAACCCACTTCATGTGGGGTCGGCACAACATGTTATTCTCTTCCACTCACCTCTATCAGCTGTCATATCATTATTCACTCCTTTCTTACTCATGTCGTCGTTCACACAATCTACCCGTCTTTTCTTTGGCCTACCTATCCCCTTATATCCTTCCACATTATTTTCCAATGCATATTGGACTATATTAACATATATTTACTATATTTTTGTGCAATACATTAACTTCAGCTGAAATCGACACAAATCGATGTTCGGAAGTTTTGTACATTACTATAAAAGTCGGGAATTATAATAAAGCGAGCAACATTATCAAAAACTGTCAAATGTCAAATTATCAAACGAAATCGGAATTCTGTTCGGATACTCACGTATTTTTGGTTGATTTTTTTATTTTATCTAGCTACCATAGGACGGGTCGTGGTGGCGCTGCCTGGCTGGTTGTTACGCTCTAGTCCCTGCATTAGGAAAAAGGGGCGAATAGTGTACATCTTCCTACAAAGGTACTTTTGTAATACTTCCCAACGCCAGCCTGCTTCGGTAACCAAGAGCTTGTGGCGTATAGCTTACAGAGCGGTCACTGAATGGATTGATCGGCTAAAAAGTTGTTTTCGGGCGGGCTATAAACTCTGTCATGAGTTGGCCACACACACTATATTTTACCAACAAATACCTACTAAGAATCTAAGCAGGTACCTATCTACTTATTTACTTAGTTTAAGTAGCTGATATAAACCAATTTAGGTAGTTTTGGTTGAGGCCTCGAATTAAGTTTTTTATCAATGTGGGGTAGGTAGTTGGGAATATATCTATCAGTAGGTACCTACCTATAATAAGTTCGGGTTTATCGTACGTAAATCAGTTTCACTGGAATTTGCCGGCACGGAAAATGTTTGTAGGTAAAATAATTCGACATTAGTAAAGAATAATGAATTTATTTCAACAATTCACAACATTATCATACAGTTTGTTTAGTAAATTGATTTTATCATATAGGATGGGGACATGATTTGAAAAAAATCAAGATATATGCTTATTTCGGATGGAGTGGCGGTCAAACATTGATTTGCAAAAAATGAAACTCAGCCTTATTCACTAAGTGAAACGGCTGAAATCGCAAAAACCACACTGTGAGGCTTGAAATATGGGATAGGCGACACGATTTCACCCGTATCTAAAACTATATACCTAAGGTTGAATTCAATTGTTTATCGAATAAGTCGCTTCGCCGCAACTCCGTCTTGTCTGCTGACACTTAGCCCCTTCGTCCATGGCGCTACGCAAAAGTGACGGAACTCATTAGAAACTAGAGTTGCGGACTGATTGGAAACTCTGACTCGTCCACGACGCTACTGGAATTTCCTGAAACTCAGTCACTCAGTACACGATTTTATGTAAACAAAGTTTTGAAAACGAAAATAATTAACATGACTAGTGATAATTCGAGCGATGACACGGAATTATTACTTCTCCAGTCACATAGAGGTCGGAATCACTTATAATTACTGTTTATTTGTTCATTTTTCACACAGTTTCTCGAAACCAGTCGCCTGGCGACCAGCATGTGAGTCGCCAGGTGACTAGTTACAAACGCGTTCCTTTTGAGTAGCGTCGTGGACGGACGCGCATTGAAATACTAGTGCTATCAGTCAGGATACTCATAAGTGACTACAGTTTCAGTCGCGTTCCTTTTGAGTCCCTCCGTGGACGACGAAGGGGCTTAGTCAAGTACAGAACGGCAATAGAAGCAAAACTACCGCACTTGGCGCGCTATTATCACGTGATTGTCGGTGCTGTATCAAATTTGCATCAGTGAATAGGTACTGCCCGATTTGGCCGCCCAGCAAGAATCAATGTCTTCGGCATGGTAGCTGATCTTATAATTTTAAACTATTATTCATTTTATCTATAACCTTCCTTCTTCTACTTTGTTAGCCGAATGTATTGTACGACTCAATAATGCACAGTCTGACATTTCACGACCCCTTAGTTTCTGACGATTTCGCTCCCAACTGAATCGCCATGCCATGCCATTCGTTTATCGGGCTATGTAATAACAGTCCGTGTGTTATTGGTTGTACATTATCAGGCAATATCAAGACAAATCAAATATCAGTTGTGTTATATCGGACTACATTATCGTCTCCCTTTCGGAAATGCAAAAAAAGCATGGCATCGTCAAAATAACTTTATTACGCTAAGGAGCGGCCAGATAAAATATTAATTATTAGAGTTACCATGGGTACACCAAAACACAGGGTAACATGGCTATAAACAACATACAATACGATATTAGCGTTAAGAGGCTCTTCCACCAACTTTGTGTAGTGAGTGCTACTTTACAGAAACAGAAAAACAGGTAAACCAAATCGGACCATTCCCTATGGTTCCCGGGGGAAAGGGAGGACGACGACAAAGACGTGATGCGCAGGGAACGGGCGGTAGTCGCGTTTGAATAAATAAGACGCAACTGGAATCGAACCCGCACCCTCTTTGTCTCAGACGGGCGCACCACCGAGGTCGTTAGCGAACGTATGAATACGGTCCGTTTTCCTGCATCCCTGTTAAAATTGCAGGAGTGGTCCGAGTTAAATGGTTACCTATACGTAATTTTTTTACTTATTATACTTTGTAATATTTAAAATAATAAGAAAGCGATAGTAGTAGTTTTAAACAGTATTGGTGGAAGAGACGCGAAACCTTTAAAAATATAAAAAGACATAGCAAATATCACTTTAAGCGAATATATCAGATAATGCGGAGCTGTGATTCATAATATGTAGACTATCCCGAAAAGAGCATATTATACATACAATGGGCAATAAAGTTTGTTCTACGCCTTTAGAAAAATAGTATTTTTCATTTTAAAAAAACCACTATGCATAGATCAGCTGTTTTGGCAAACCAGTTCAAACTCAAATATGCAGCTGTTTTAGCTAGCAATCTTGATGTAGAACTTTTCGTACGTTTAATAGTTATACATAAAGATGATAAAAATACCAATAACACTAATTTAAAATTTAAATAAATTTAAAAATATCTCCAAAAAACTTTTGGATTTGTTAGTTGTTTTCCCCCCTGATATGTTTTATTTTTGTTGATAGAATAAGACCATTTCGGGATAGTAAACATATTAGGAATTACCTTGTTGAAATTACTTCCTGATCCTTATCCCCTTTTTTTGGCCATTGGAAAGATTGGGGTCATCATCATTTCAGCCGTAGGACATGGTGAAGGACCAAGAATATATTTCGAACCTCCACCTTTACTATACAGGCACATTTCCTCTAACCTAAAGCCTACAAACGGTGAACCATGTCTCATCAAAAATTTATTCCAAAATGATCCTATAGTCCACTGCGTAAAGTCAATTTTGTGTTTGAATTGGAGGATTAGACATGTCGCACACTCTAAATTTACTTTAATCAGTGGACAAAAAGATCGTTTTTAAATTAGATGATATATCGCTCACCATTTGAGCTCTGCTTCACACAGTATAATGATGAGTTAACACATAGCATAGCCTCGATATAAATATAAAATATATGCATAGATTGAGTCACAATATAAGTTACAAAATCCAGAAGATTTAGGACATTTTCCACGATCTACAGACAAAATGGCGTACTAACTGTCAAACTGTGGTAAATATTTATTTGAAGATAGTGGAAAAGGCTTTAAAGTAGTAACATTGTATGTAGGTACTTAATAATAGTAATTTAAATATTGCACTAACTTAAAAGTATAAAATAGTATGCAAAAAGTTGATTTGGTTGTAAAAGTAGGATTTATCTTCAATTATAATGAGCAAGTTCAGTCAAAATATAAAACAATGCAAGCAAATATACACAAGTATAAAAAAAATGAATTCTGAATTAACTGGAAGAGCACAAAGATTTTTAATACATTCCATGTCTAACATAATTAAAATTATAATTTGATTTTCGTACAAAAAGTAAAATTTTTATGTACAACCTTTAAATAAAATAATGTACTCGCGCTTTGGCACTAACATAATTAATCAATTATATGTTATTCCACCGTCGGTCGAGCGAACAGGGCCTATTTGACGGAGTCAAAGATAATTCGTGAATTCAATTGTCAAAAATCCCCGACTATCTAGGACTTTTATGTACTGACGGTGGAAGAGGCCCTAATAAGTACTATTTTAAGTAGATATTATGAAATGTACATCGAAAGCGATAATGATATTTTATTAAGTCTCTATCTATAAGTTTATAACAATACTTTAAATATTACTAACTCTAAAATCACTGTTTACAATAAGGTATAATAATATTCAAAATGTTTCTAAATAACGTACCACATTTCTGTGGACCTACTGTGTATGCAATGGCCTTGTTTTACTTAATTTCTAAGTTTGGTGTTAAGTTTCAATTCAACGGTTTTAATTTACTTTTGTTACCAAAACAATATATTAAAAAAAAACGATTAAAATGACACAAATACGCGCGGCCGACGTGATGAGTATGCAAACGGAAGACCGATTTTATAACTATAAATAGTCGTATGTGGACTTGCCGCTGATTACCGTCCAAAATATGTTAAAGACTAGCTTTCTGAGTGTCTGGACACTAGATAATTATTTATGTCAAATTTATTACGCTACTCGCTTGAGCCCGCAGTTTCCCTCGCGTGGTCCTATGATAAGAAGTAGCCTATATGCTATTCTAGGTAAAGAATTCTATCTATTCCAAGTTTCACCGAAATTGGTTGAGTCGTTACGGCGTGATTGAATCACAGACATCCAAACACCCTCACAAACTTTCGCATTTATAATATTAGTAGCATTTATTCATCTCACTATACGTTTGTTGTCGCTTTGTAAAATATTTGTCAAAAAGTAAAACTGAATAAAATATTAAAAATGTTGATATATTTTTTCAATAATATTCTTTCTTGAATCTTGATGGAATAAACCCGCTTCAGGAATGTATCCTGATGCGGAAATGATGAATCTTGTAAATGTAGATGATTCAGTAAGGTGCGGGACTTTCACAAAGGCGATATATAATAACAAGGATGAACAGGGTTTTTGAACACTAGATTCCGGTCCCTATCTACAATGCGATGGATATTTTAAGGTTGCGGGAAGTTGGTAAAGTTGCGGTAATTTGGCATGTTGCGGTAAGTTGGTAAAGTTGCGGTAATTTGGCAAGTTGCGGTAAGTTGGTAAAGTTACGGTAAGTTGGCAACGAAATCCTTTTATACACGGGCTTTTGGTCTACGGTGGCGTTCCACTTTGCTTTCGCATCCACGTGCCTGGATCACGAGTTGCGCAGTAGAGTTTTAAGATGTTATTTAGATGATTCAGTTCGCTACACCGAAGGGCTCTGTCAAAGGCAATATAATATTTTAAAAGAATGGACAGGGTGGTCGGAAAATGGATTACTTGTCGCCACAACAGGCGGTGCAGTCGAGGCAGCCCTGGGGCGGACCGCCTCGCGACCGCTACCTTTTCCCACGGCACTGTTGTTCCTGTAAAACAAGATTTTTTTACGCCAATTACGTCATTAAATCTAAGCCAAATATCACTAAATTTATAATAATGTACGAAATAAGTCTCTTAGTGGCGCACTTTAATCCTTTCACTACACTGATTATTTCAACGATGGTCATAGGCCATTTGCAGGGCCACCATACCTCAACCTGGTCACCTGGTCTAAAAAATCATTTTTATCATTTTACCAATATGGTCCTGTAATTTTTTTTTCATTAAAATACATACATAAAATCACGCCTGTTTCCTAGAGGGGTAGGCAGAGACCACGGTTTTCCACTTGCTACGATCCTGACATACCTCTTTTGCTTCATTCACTCTCATCACATTCCTCATACATGCTTGTCGGTTTAGGGTACTCATGACCTGGCCTTTTTCCAAAACGTCACCGATTTGGTCACTAAACGTACGCCTAGGTCTTCCCCTTCCAACGGTCCCATTCACACTCGCCTTGTACACCTGTTTCGTCAATCTTCTTTCATTCATTCTCTCTACATGACCAAACCATCTCAGCATACCTTTATCAATCCTCATCACTACGTCTTCATTAAAATAATCTGTAGTTAATGCTTAAATGGCAATTGGAACCAGAAAAAACTGAGTATAAGTACCTGCAATACACGCAACGCTTCCAAAAGCTCCTGCTTATCCGCCAGTAGGTTAGCTGCTTCTTGCTGCGCAGCGTGCACGCACTGACGAAGCGCTGACGCTTCTTCCACTTTACTGTAAACGAGCAAACGCATTTTATTAAAACTAGAAGAACAAGTTTACTGGCTACGTGGATCATTGTTTCAGCCGTAGGACGTCCACTGCTGAACATTGCCTCCCCCACAGATTTCCAGAGAGAATACCTATTATGTGCGGGGAATTTGCACATCACCACGTTGGGCACGTGGGTTGGCGAGCGCAGTTAGAGCTTTCTTTGTGAAAATAAGGGACGCTTAACGCAAAGCTCATATCATTTTGATGCGGGCACAACAACATTTTCTCGCTCTAAATTGGAGCAGCCCGCCTCGTGAGACTACAGAAGATCGCAGCCAAATAACATTATTTGTTTCATATAGTGTTGTGTTCCTGCGGTGAGTGAGGTTGCCAGAGCTCTTTATGGGCAGAGGGGTTCGAGGTCGGCAACGCGTGCGTGATGCTTTTGGTATTCATTGGCTACAGTAACCACTTATCCGCTGAAATACAGCACAATGCTGAGCGAACTTCTGCCCGCGGCTTAGCTCGCGTGGTATTTACATAAAAAGTAGTCTATATGCTATTCAAGGTAAATAACTTTAACTATTCCAAGTTTCAACGAAATCGGTTGAGCCGTTACGGCGTGATTGAACAACAAACATCTGAACATCCAAACATCCTCACAAACTTTCGCATTTATAATATTATAGAAGGATTATCAACAGGTAGGCCGTAAGCTTGTTTGCCATCTTAGTTGTATTAAATAAATAACTTCTACTTACGCTCTAAGCTCCCGATTATCTTCCGCTATCCTCTGCAGCGTATGCAGCCTTTTCCTCAACTCCTCATTCTCATCGTTCAATCTGGATATCTTCTCTCTCGCTTCGTCGAGCTCCGGGATTGGCTGAGGCGTGCTCGGTGACGTCAGCGTAGAGGGCGTGGCTATCGGCGGTCCAAAATGGAGGACGCCCGTCGAATCACGCGTCATACGAAGTGAGGTGAGGGATACGTCGAGGGGCTGGGGAGGGGGGGAGGATATGGAGTGCGTTTGGCGGTCTTCTATTAGATGCAGTTTGACGTTCTCTATTAGGACCTGGAAAGAAAAGTTGTTATTTTAAAGCAATTCAAAAGGAGTTGCGTTTTGTAAAAAGATGGCTGATCCTGAGCCGCGCTTGTAGGCCAAAGAGTGGGAAGATCTCCCCTGCTGGACAAACCCAAAGAGTGAAAGAATCTCCCCCAAAGAGTGTCATTGTGTTTTCAATTAAAAAACACCAATAAAAAACTCAACTGAAACTGCTAATTAGGTGAAGAATAAGCTCCTTTCGACTTTCAGCCATTTTTGAAAATTGTAAAGCTTTGCCATTTTATTTTATTTTTTTCGTGTTTTGTTGAGTTTTAGTGTGTAATCTCGGTGGTATTTTACTCAAAATGCGTTTGAAGTTTTGAAGAAAACCGCCGCCATTTTCTTCGGAGCAAACTTGACATTCTAATTACTTGACACTGGCAATTTTGACTGTAAAAACAGCAGACGCCATAAAATGAAAAAAAGAAAGACAAAGGTTATGTTTACTATACCGAAAGGATAGTAAACATAATGAATACCTTGTACAAGAGACTGTATGTGAAAATAGTATTAAAATGATCTAACTCACCTCCAAAGGCATAGGAGGCACCAGCACCTCATCTTCAACCAGCTCAGCGAGCGCCAAAGCTGTGCTCATGTTGAGGGCCAGGCTCAGATCTCGGATCCGAGCTTCTAGCAGCTCGTCGAATGGCGCCAGTCCAGTAGGTTCACCCTGAAATGGGAATGTTAGAAAGTATAGTTCATCGCATCACTGGTTCATTCTTGGTCTCCAATGACCAGAGGTGTTAGCCCTGAAAAGGGTCAGTGTGGTGAAATAATACTATCCCGAAAGGGGCTTATTCAATCATCAAGAAGAAGGAATATCAGAGGAACAAATAACAAAGTTGGAATTTATCTTTTCAGATATAGAACTTTTTCAAATTGGCTGTTTTTGGGCCCTTTTATCGTGTTTGTAATTAGCTATTAAACGTACGAGAAGTTAGACATAAAGATTGCTACCTTAAAAATAGCTGAATAGTAAAGTTTGAACTGATTTGTCACGAAAACAGCGTATTCTAGACTCAATTGCCAATTGGATGTAGAAGCCCCTTCGGGATAGCATACATAGTATGAATCAGCTTGTTTATGTAGTGATAAGAGAATTCTATATAGACTCCTTGAGAAAATTCAAAAACAATTTACTTTGCCTTTTTGGCTCTTCCGATTATA
This sequence comes from Anticlea derivata, assembly GCA_947579855.1. Classification (NCBI taxonomy): domain Eukaryota; kingdom Metazoa; phylum Arthropoda; class Insecta; order Lepidoptera; family Geometridae; genus Anticlea; species Anticlea derivata. The sequence continues at coordinate 8,244,085 of OX388276.1, read as the reverse complement.
TTTAATTAATTCATGATATTTTATGATACCTTCCTATCTATTTAAGTTAGCTTTAATTTTTAGTTCAAATTTATCATTATAAAAGAGATTATTTTCGTTTATATTTCAAGAGTTTAGCTTAGTTAGAGTCAAGAGTTTTATTTTTTTGTTTTTCTATCATTGAGCACTATTTATGTTTATTTTAAGAATGCTATAGTGCACTTTTATTTTTATGTATATCAGACCCTGTTTTTATGAAGATATTTTATGTTATTGGTAATATACATAATGTTTGTGCACTTTCAACAAATAAATAAATAAATAGATAAGAAAAAGTTTTATTGATAATACCTTCTCATCAAGCTGCCTCGGTAGCTCCTTCCTTACAAGCCTAGCGGCAACATTCGACGCTTCCCGTGCCTTTAAATCGTCATAATTGTCCACATCCGGTTCCGTCCACGCGCGCGCTCGCATTGAGAACTTGTTCTAAGAGAGGGTAATACTTTAGTATGGGTAAGTTTGGATACGGCAATTCTAAGTACCGTTAGTGGTGAAGAGTAATCATTGACACTAGTCCGTAGAAATAATTGTTTTTTACTGTTTCTTACGGTTCCATATTCATTTTTAATCGCAATGAATATCTGGTATCAAAATCAAAAATCAAAATCAAAAATCTTTTTTATTCTCATTACAGGGTAAACAAATAAATTGGGTTGGGAACTCTTCTGTTAAGTTGTAATAACCTGTGTTAGAAGAGTCCCCTCTAAATAAATGCCTATGATTTAAATGAATTTAATTGCATTTTTCTTCATGAGTTTACAAGGTCAGTACTCAACTAATAATTTCAGTTAATTATGTATGTATAACGTTATATAGATCCATTTGCAATCAATAATCTTTTAACCTGACTAGAAAAAAACGGGCGCAGCCAAACTTTATGTCACAAATATATTGGCGCAGCCAAACGGATTTTGTGCAGTGATTACTCTTCATATGTTTGTATCTAATTGAGTAGTGTTCCTATTATGCTAGACATAATCATTCACACATGTGACGTCACAGTGTTATGACATGAGATGAATGAAGATGGGAGCATGCAACACGTTTGCATGCAAGACGAGGATATAGCGATTTAACAAGCTATATTCTTAAAATACGATAAATACGCTACAGGTTATTTTATTTCAAGGCTATACTAAAAAGCACTGTATGTTCAATACGTAAATTGCACTTTATTTTTGTCAAATTGGTAACACATTTTTTTAATTTTGCCCTTGTTTTGTCCAAAATTAAGGAGTTTATTATCACATGACATATTAATGATAATAATTTACCTTTTTCTATTCAAATGTATGTTAGTTTACCTGTACAAACATCAGATGGCGTGGGTGCAGCTAAGATGGCGGATTATGTAAACACAGAAAGGTAGCAATGAAGCGTTTGCGAAGATGTTTCAATCACATAATTACTGTAACTTTTATTATTTTTATCATAACATGAGAAAAATTGTAGACGGTTTTTGTTGGTAGTAATTTACCAACTTATGCCCGAATTCTGAATCCAAAAACGATTCGTATTTGCTATGCACTGTTACAAGAAATCGTAATACGAAGCGATTTCGGGATTGCTCGTTATCTAACCAACGTATTATACGGTGACTCATAGGCTTAAGATAACAAACAGAGATTTGAAAGGAAAAATCCGGCGTGTTGGCGCTAGTAGTAACGTAATTTAAAGTGTTTTTTTGCAACCCCGATGCATCGAAACCAGACTATCTGGCATCAGTAACAATGCTACAAGTTTTTATGCTCAATCACACATGCGTGACAGAAACATCTTTTATCTCATTCACTCATACACACAAACCCCCTTGGCTACGACACAACCTCTACTGCTAATCGGCAAACATGATACAACTACGTTATAACGATCTAGTTCAACGATCGTCCAAATACCTTGAGCCGTTTCTTTTTGGCGATAGCCGAGCGGGCGATGATTGGCATAGAGAAAAAAAACACATAGACACGTATATAGTTAGAGAAACGGATGCAGATAGTTCAGTCGAGTGCCGGACAGAGGCCAAGGTCACTTGTTAAGTCTACCATTTATTCTTGTGAATTCCATTTCATTTATTTATTCATATTGATGATATATATATTTATATTTATTCATGTGACTGGCTTCATAGCTCAGTTGGTAGTAGCTCTGCCTTCTGCGCTAGAGGTCGCGGGTTAGATTCCCGCACTGGACAAACATTTGTGACTAACACAGATGTATGTTCTGTGTCTGGGTGTTAAATATGTATCTATTAAGTATATCAGTCTCTGGTACCCATAGTACAGGCTATGCCTAGTTTGGGATCAGTTGACCGTGTGTGATAACTTGATAAGTCCGGAATATTTTTTATATTAATTTATTAATATGTAGGGAGAAAGTGTATCTTTGAATGAGTATTGCTTAAAAGAGATCTCAAGAAATTCTAGCGAAAATAAATACATCCCGATGAGTATTTATTTATTTCTTAGTTACTTGTCGTGTCACTGATTCTATCTTGGTCTTCCTGTATTAGATCAGTGACTAGATTGAGTTATGATGGCCCTGGCTTATGACCGCGGGTGAAAGAATCAGTGAAGGGATTTACAGCGTTTTTGAATAGGGGATCATCATCATCTTCCTGCCCTTATCCCACATCATGTGGGGTCGGCACAACATGTATTCTTCTTCCATTTCCCTTTATATATTGAATGGGGGATATAAAATCTTTATTTACTTCTCCCTATCGACGCCATCCTAAAGTGATAACACTCATTTTAAGTGATAGTAAAAGTGTAATTCTTTTTGTAGTTTTGTGTAGTGATAATTCGATGTATAAAGCTTGGCCTCTGTACAGCATTAACTCTGTTACTCTGTGGTACAATAATTATTGTAGCAATTTAACCTTACAGGGTACAAGATACGATGGCATGTGATGAACTGTGGTCATGCAGACTGATGGGTAAATCTATAAGTTTTGGGGCATTTTAAGAGGATATTTTTATAAACGTTTGCATGATATGGACACTTAAACATTTAATTTTATGGTTACAAATTTTTAAAATCATGTAACTTGGGATTTCAAAATGTTACAAAATTTAAAATAATTTTAATTTGACTCGAGTAATATTAAATTTGGCTATTAAAAACTTTTTCTTCACGCAAACCTTTATATGAATAAAAATTGGTTAGTATGTAATTTTCAAAGGGTCAAAACCCACTGCAAACACCCTGCTTGTTTTATGATTAGTTCATTATTTTTTTGGTGTCACATGCTGTTACAAATAAGTAGGTACTGTTTTAAAATAAATCAGTGTTATGTGGATACAATTTTGTAAATATATAAGTGGATCATACAAATGTACGGTGTGGATATTTTATGTCAGATAAAGTACATGGATATAATAAAGTTTTAACATAAAACTTGAAATTTTAGAACTTAAACGAATCAGCCCTTGTTAGCGATTCAGCTCTCGGATATTTATGATAATAATTTGGTAATGAGCTTATTTTTTTAAATTTAATTTTCTAAAATAATTCTCAAACCCATTTTTTTTTAAATATAATATCAAACACACCTGAAACTCATCCCACGGTATAGCGGTACACTCATCGTTCTTCAGGTCATCTGCCGCGAGCCGTAAGCATGACTTGCCGTTCGCACTCTGGTGGACGACGTGGATGTTGTTCAGACGCCAGGTTGAGGTGGATATCTGAAAGAATTTATTATTAGAAAAAGCTGGAAACACTGAATGAACCCATCATTGCACCGAAAAAGTCCAATATCTAGCAGTGAACTGTGAATAAATACAAAATAAATATACCTGATACGTCACGATACAGCATTCCTAAGATGGGTTTAAGAATCCCTGTGTTGTGCTTGGGTATTAAAAACAAATAATGTAGACCCCTACACTACAACAGGAAACTACCCTTGTCTACTATGACTGGCCTCATAGCTCAGTTGGTAGTAACTCTTCCTTCTGCGCTAGAGGTCGCGGGTTCGATTCCCGCACTGGACAAACATTTGTGACTAACACAGATGTTTGTTCTGTGTCTGGGTGTTAAATATATATCTATTATGTATATCAGTCTCTGGTACCCATAGTACAGGCTATGCCTAGTTTGGGATCAGTTGACAATGTGTGATATGTCCGGAATATAATATTAATAATACCCTTTAATTTGAGATACTATTACCCGAATACATAAACGTCACTTAACTATTTAAGATGGTCTCAATTATTTGAGACGCCGTTATCGTTCAGAATTTTATACTCAAACATCAATTAGATCATCACTTATATTTAAGTGACGTTTCAGTATTCGGGCATATGATAATCAGAAGGAATTGATCCTTAAAATTCCTTTCGATCGGTATCAAAAAAATACATTTTTCTTCTCATTTAGCGGGTTCGAGTCCCGGTTTAGGGATGCGAGATTGATACAATTTATGAATAACCTATACCAATAACTTTAAAAAATAAAGGCAAGACTCGATTAAGTTAAACTTCCTAACTTCAATAATTAAAGTAGTTATCCTCGTGGATTGCTAGGACTAGGATTGCCGTGGGACACACTGTATATGGGTCTATATACAGAATGAGTGTTCCAACAACTTTATACACATTGTTATCATAACTATATACACTTTTTTTTTTCCAAAACCTACATTTTCTGAATAACAACTTTGAGTGGCCCTGAAAAAAACTCAGCCTTTACACAGTGTGGCCTACGTTCGTCCTTGTGGTTCTTGTGAGATTGTTTTCAACAGATGGAAAGTGAAGATGTGGCTGACGATTGAGCATGAAAGTCTATTTCAGACAGTTAAGACATCAAAAAACTCACCACATCCCTTCGCCTACAAGAGCTGGTGACAGAGTGGTCGCTGGGCGATGAAGACCGCTCCACCACCTCCGCTGCGACTTCGACACCGCTCGAATCTCGACCGCGACCGTGCTCGAATTCTCTGAAAAAAAAAAACAGTAATTTTACGCCCGTTTTCCATGGAGGTACTCAAACTGGCCCCCAATTCTACTAATTCAATGACTTGAAAATTATAACCGCATGACCATTATCATTCAGCTACGATTGTCGCCACCTTCGTTTCTTTGATTTCATTAGTCCATTGGTTCCACAATGACTGCCATTGAAACACGACTGGATAGCAGGATATCAAAAGTGGTTATTTTGCCATTGAACCATTGTCATTTTGAAGCCATTGAATTAGTAGAATTGGGGGCCTGAATCGACATTAAGATTGCTATCTAGAATAACTAAATAATTGAGTTTGAACTGCTTTTTTCAAGCTAATTTTTAAAGTGTTTTTTCAATTGACTGGCCTCATAGCCCAGTTGGTAGTAACTCTGCCTTCTGCGCTAGAGGTTGCGGGTTCGATTCCCGCACAGGACAAACATTGTGTGATGTTTATTCTGTGTCTGGGTGTTAAAATATTTATCTATTATGTATATCAGTCTCTGGTACCCATAGTACAGGCTATGCCTACTTTGGGATCAGTTGACCGTGTGTGATATGTCCGGAATATTTTATATTTATTCTCGAATGAAAAATCTTGAATTTCCAAAAGTCGTAGAAGAAACTTCATTTCTCTTCTTCAATAACCCTCTTTCGGGATAGTACAAATATTATAAATCCCCTTGTAGTTTAGAAAAACTTCTGCTACACAGAAAGCGACATGAATGAAAATATAGCGTGGTGATGAAATTGTATAGAAAATCATATGCATGTAGCGGCTAGCCTAGCATGGCGTGTCGTGACGTGTTAAGCGTGACGATAGCAACATTGTACACACGTGGGCCACGACGCGTCGGATTCCATACATTTTGTATGGCGACAAGAGGCCTTACTATGTACAATAAATTGCCATTAGAAGTTACACAGTTACCCATCAACAGTTACACAATCACAAGACTGCAGCTTTCAGGGGAAGTTTCAGATATGCGGCAACGAGGTGCTGGAATAATATTCCTCCCCCTATTCGCAATGTTAGCACTAAATACACATTTAAATTAAAGCTTAAAAAGTTTTTATTGCAAAAGCAAATAGAGGGTGTTATCAATGGTCAAAAATAAACAAAAATATTGTAAGCTCATTTAATTCATTATTATTATTATATTTTTTCGCACTATTGTCATTAATTTATTATATTTCATATTTTGTAATCATTGATTGCAAACTACACAATCACTACAACACAAACTCACACCTACGCATTGTTCGTTTGTACTCGTTCTGCTCGCTCTCGATCAGGTTTTGGCTGAAAATCAGTGTTTTTGCTTTTAAGCAAAATATTTCACTGAGCCATAGCCTATTTGTCGTACTGCAGCACACGCAAACTTGCCTACTCTAAGATACCTACTTTTTAAAATTGCTCTTTTGATTATTTATACCTACCTATTGTATGTACCTATGTATTTATCTATGTTAATTGTGTGTGTCTGTAGTGCCAAATAAATGTTTTATCTATCTATCTATCAACAAATTTAAATTTCAGGTCAGGAGATTTCTTGAGAGTCATCCATTTTACCATATTACCGAATATATGAATTGTTCATTCTCTGATATGCATACGAGTAATATGTAGGACACTATCTATTAATCCATTAATAATCTGTAATAATAATAATAATACTTAATTAATAATCTGCATGATAATTTATGAAAATAACTGTAATTGGACATACCTATGTTATGCAATGTAACGCTAAGGGTGAAATAAATGAATATGAATATGAACATGTGTCAAAACCTGAACAACATCAATAGTTTCGAACAGAAATAGCATCACGCCTGTTCACCCCAAAAATGGTAACTTTTTTTTATTTATGCATTCTACACTATTAAACAACACAGTTACAATTTTAATTGTGTGCCTTATAAACCTCGTAGTGTTTCTGTTGTCACTCACACTCGTCAGAACGTATGAAGTTCCTATATCTAGGCGCCCAGATGCCTAATCCAAACATTACATTTGGCACATGCCCACACTCTGCACGAGTTAGTGCCAGGTTGTAAGCGCATCGCCGGATTACAACTACGATAATTTCACCGATAAATTACAAATGTGAGCAAAAAATATGACCGTTGCTTGGTGAACCATAGAACTGGGGACTCACTTATTGGCTCGCCACGCATTCACGTACTCATTGCTGTGTTCTGCCACCATCGGCATGAAAGCCCTTGAAAATACAACCAGAAAGTTTTTCTATATTGCTTTTAGAAAGTCATGAAGCCATAGCTTTTGGAATTTGATTTCTCAGCAGGCCTGCTATGAGTACTTTAGTCAATGGGGCTTTGGGTACAGAAGAGAAGACAATAATTATATTTTAGTGTTAAAAGGAGCGATAGTTCTGCTTTAAGCACGAATAATTGACTAGCGTTACGGTTACGATACTATTTGACATTTACTATCGTATCGTAAGCGTAACGCTACAAGTCCTTTGATCCTGAATCCTGAATGATGAATTTGTTGTATTCTCTTCTATAAAAAAAGTTGTCTAAGGTGCTCGCTGATAGTAGGCCCACTGGACTGAAAGCGCAGCGTAGGACGGCCCCCCACCAGATGGAAAGACGACCTAGTACTCATAATTCCTATAATTCGCTCTCAAATATGACAGCGATCTTGAGGGCTTTCAAATGGAATAGCCACATAAAAATGTAATTAGTACTGTTTTCAAAATTGCGTTCAGATTTAAGAGTGCGTTGCTGGGAGCGGTTGGTTGCAGGAAAATCGCTCAGGCCAATGTTCAGCAGAGGACGTCCTATGGCTGAAATGATGATGTCACTGCTGAGTAGTTTGTTTTGGAAGAGGTAGGGCACAGCAATTGGAGCAACCTCCGCCTTACAGAAGATCGCAGCTGGACATAGGCTTCCCCCAAAGAGTTCCATGACGAACGGTGTTGAGCCTTCTCCATCCACCGACTTCCCGCAACCTTCACAATGTCGTCGGTCCATCGGGTGGGGGGCTTTCCAACACTGCGTCGCCCGGTTCGTGGTCGCCATTCGAGAACCTTTCGAGAGATCGCAGCCAAATAACATTATTTGTTTCAAATAGTGTTGTGTTCCTGCGGTGAGCAAGGTAGCCAGAGCTCTTTAGATAGATAGATAACACTTTATTGATCACCACACGGAAATAATACATAAGATCACAATTACAAATTTACACGGCAATACAATGGGCGGCCTTATCGCTAAGCGCGATCTCTGCCAGGCAACCTTAGGATGGACTGGACTGAAAAGATCAGAGAAGGGGCAAGATGGTGTATCTTAAATTATGAAGAAAGTTATTAACTATAAACAGAATAAAGTAGGTATATTAAATAGGTGGGAGGGGGTTCGGGGTCGGCAACGCGTGTGTGGTGCCTCTGGTATTGCAAGCGCTCATAGGCTACGGTAACCGCTTACCAACAGGTGGGCTTGTTTGCCACCTTAATTGTATATAAAAAAAAAGTTTATCCAGCCCACGTTAGTACCTAAAGGCCATATCAGCGTCGTCCGGCGACTCAGCGGCCAGGCCCACGACGACGTATCGCTCGGAGTCGCTGCTCGCAGTCGACGCGGCGTCGCTCCGCGCGTCGTCGCGCGTCAGCGCACTGTCTATTGACGTCACTAGGGAGTTGAAGCCGCGACGCATTGATGAAAATCCTGCGGAGAGAGATTAAATTGAGCGTAGATTTTTTCAGTTCTCGATTTACTGTGACCTAGATGTCTATGGGGGGTAGTGAAGAGGCACGTCCAAACATAACATTTGGATCATGCCTACTTATTGCACAAATTAGTCGTCGCCCGTCAGCGCACTGACTATTGACGTCACTAGGGAGTTGAAGCCGCGACGCATTGATGAAAATCCTGCGGAGAGAGATTAAGTTGAGCGTTGATTTTTTCAGTTCTCGATTTACTGTGACCTTCAGGCCCTTAAAGATGTCTATGGGGGGTAGTCAAGACGCACGTCTAAACATAACATTTGGACCATGCCCACTTTTTGCACAAATTAATCGTCGCGCGTCAGCGCACTGACTATTGACGTCACTAGGGAGTTGAAGCCGCGACGCTTTGAAGAAAATCCTATGGAAGAATTTTGAGTTGAGTGTTGATTTTTGAGGTCAATTTTGTGATGATTTGCTAACTCATCGAATAATCCTATCAATGTGAAATGAATATATATGTGTTTTTTAAGCTTTGTCTATCCAATAGCAAGACAGTATTGGCTATCCAATAGCAAGACAGTAAGACAGAGTTTTTTTGCAAGTGGTTTGTGAAAGCGGTAAATTAGAGACAATCTTTTTGAAACGTAAAATTAAAACTCTACCTCCAAAACTGCCAATGACAGGGCTGGGCGGGGGTTGGTGCTCAATCGGCAGGGGGGGCGGTGCGTAGGCCTCTAGTGATGTAGCTAGGACGCCGCTGTCGCGGTCTAGGAGCGATGGCGCCATCGTTGCTTCTGAACCTGTAAAATTAAATAATTAATAAAATATAAATATCTTGCCCTGAGACTTGCATAACGCAATTTTCTAACTAGTCCTTTAGGTCCGTCGTTATTGGCATTGTTTTACGCAAATTTGAACCATAAATCTTTGAGACTGTCAACTTACATAACCGCCTCAACAAAATGCAATCGCACATTGTTAATGGTACTTTTGCTATGATTAAACAAGGTCCCTAAAGCTTGTCGAATTTTAGCATTTTATAGTGAATTTTCCGTGGCCGTGGTGGCCCCGGCTGAAGAATAGGCCCCTCCATATCTACCTATCCGCGGATGTCGTAAGAGGCGACTAAGGGAAAAAGCTAGGGGATGGGCAGCAGCGTCCCTCATTTTAACAACGATAGCACTAACTGCGCTCGCCAAACCGCATGCCCAGCGTGGTGAGTATGGGCAAATCCCCCAACATGATAAGGATTTTCTGTCTGTGGTGGAGGCCATGTTCAGCAGTGGACGTCGAATGGCTGAAATGATGATAGAGACTTTCTCTTGCAAACTATCCTACTGATATTATAGATGCGAAAGGTTGTGGGGATGTTTGGATATTTGTTGTTCAATCACGCCGTAACGGCTCAACCGATTTCGTTGAAACTTGAAATATAAAAGTTCTTAGCGTTAAAGTTCTTCCGGCGGAAGCTAGTACCCCATAAATCTTGAATAAAGTGACTTTTATGGATTACAGCCTTCCTAAGTCGTTAGTTTACTAGTCCAACATAAAACTACGTTCTTACCCATTTTCATATCCTGAAGACTGGAAGAGTCAAGTGGTACGCTGTCGAGGTCCCTGGAAGACTCCTGCCCCGGGCAGTTAGACGGGAGAACGAACGTTAGTTCCACTGCTGGGACCACCACACCTACCACGATAGACCTGAGAAATATTATACATCATTTTCGATCAACGATTGTTTCTGTGGTAACATTATGTCAGTGTCAACATCTCTTTGTGTAGTCATTTCGGGATAATAGGTTTCATGAGTATGTAGGTGCCTAGTACAATAATCTTTTGTTTTATGTTTTTGGAGTTCTGACTGAAGGCTGACTTCCCATAGACGCCATTTTTTAAAAATGTTTTTCATTCTTTCGGGCTGGCTATGGCATCTTAGGCCTTACCACTTTTCTTGAGTGTATTTTTTATTGTACATACTTTTAATGTTTAACTTTCTTGGGCCTGAGCGTTGTTACGGCCCCCTTACACCCCAAAACGAGGTTCAAATAATAAATTTGTAAATAATTGCGTTGCACTTGTTTCAATAACTAACCCTTCCTCTGCATCGGGCTGCCTGGCTGCATCATGCGCGACCCACGCCAGCATCTCCGAGATCCGCTCCAGCTGCCTCATGAGGAACAGCATCTGGTAGTGGTTCAGTTGGAGACCAGCCAGCCCGCAGGTGCGGGCTACCACGAAGATCCGGGAGAAGCCGTCTTCGAGACACAACTGTCAAACAAAATTCAAGTTATAAACAATGGTTTTATTTTACTTTCTTGGCTGCTTTTTAACTGAAGTGTTTCTTTAATGAATAAATTAATTGCTACAAAACTCTACTCTCTGCTCTGATGCTCGTAATTTCACTGCAGGTCCCGCCTAAAAATCAGCGTCGGCCGTACCATTTACTGGTTTGGTGCAGCTTATGCTGATATAGGGACCTTGTTGACCCCATGCAACACATCACTTCTGTTTTTTTTTTGTTAATTTATTTTAAGCTAGCTTACACCAGCGGCTCACTCGCGTGGTAACTAGATAGAAAGCCTATATGCTATTCTAGGTATCCAAGTTTCATAGAAATCGGTTGAGCCGTTACGCCGCGATTGAACCACAAACATTACAACCTCCAAACAAACTTCCAAACATCATTACAAACTTTCGCATTTATTATATCAGTAGGATGGTGATATGTACCTACTTTTTTTAATATTTTGTTGTTGGGGACAAAAAATGCTTTCTTACTTTCTATGGCTTCATAGCTCAGTTGGTAGTAACTCTGCCTTCCGCGCTAGAGGTCGCGGGATCGATTCCCGCACTGGACAAACATTTGTGTGATGAACACAGATGTTTGTTCTGTGTCTGGGTGTTAAATATGTATCTATTATGTATATCAGTCTCTGGTACCCATAGTACAGGCTATGTCTAGTTTAGGATCAGTGGACCATGTGTGATATGTCCGGAATATTTATTTATTATTATTATTTATTTATGTGAGAGAGAGAGAGCCATGGAGAGAAGCATGACAGGAACAAAGAAACAAGATAAAGTGAGAAGTAGCGAAATAAGAGAAAAAACGAAAGTAGCCGACATACTTACACGAATAGACCAACAGAAGTGGAGATGGACCGGTCACATGATCAGAGACACACAGGCAAAGTGGAGCATAACTGTCTCTGACTGGTACCCCATAGATGGCAAACGCAAAAGAGGACGCCAACAAACGAGATGGGAGGATGACTTAAAACTCACAGCTGGACATCATTGGAGAAGGGTAGCGCGAGACAGAACCCAGTGGAAAATGTTAGAGGAGGCCTATGCCATGAGGCACGCCGAATTACGGGATATTTTATAGATAAACCAAAACACACATAACTTGTAACCTTGTAATTCCGAATAAAGGGCTTTTATTATTATTATTATTATTTATTTATGTACAGCAGTGCACAGTCTACAGCATAGATAATGGTGATTCATACCCAAGCGGTGAGCGGTGTAGCGTCGAGTAGCGGCGCAGGCTTGTAGTTGGTTGCGCGCGCGCCGACGAAGTCGCACCACAGCGGCTCCACTCTCGCGCACCAGATGGCTCTGTTCTCGCGCCACAGCATCTCCGGCGTGACGGCGGTGCCGCGGTCTATGTCGTCTAGATCTACAAATAAAGGTGCCAGTTACAACTAAATCAAGTCAAAAGGCGTTTATTTCAATAAAATCACTAGGACCACTTTGTAAAGTTTTAGAAACTAGGTGTTTTTTACAAAATGGAATGTAGCGCTTCAGTGTGGTGCCGATCGAACCAGCTCAAAAGAAAAATAATCAGGTAAATCTAGTGGTAAAATTGGGTGCATAGATGATCGGATAAACTTTGAAAATCGCAACTTTAGCATGTTCTAACTAATATCTTTCCACTATATTATCTTTGCTAATATCCAATCATTGAAACTTTACCAATGCGAGTTCACGTTTTACAAGGTGATTCATGACATGTACATATAGGTACGATCCCGAAAAGGTGTTATTCTATCGACAAAAATAAATAATATTTATTAGAGTAAAAAAAAACAATATATTCATTTTTTTTTTCACAAACTTTCTCATATTAGCTGTTTTTGGTATTTTTATCAATCATCTTTAGAACTATACGTAAAAGAAGTTCGAAATCAAGATAGCATAACTTACAACAGCTGATTCATTGAGTTTGACCTAATTTGACCCCAAAACAGCTTTGATTAATTTATTTCTTTCTTTCTATACTAGTTACGGAACTCGTACTGTTCTTATGAAGTTTTGGCGAAAACTTTAGAGTAGAAATCATTTATTCACACTAACTTTACTACTACTTACTGTCAGCATGAAGTATGAACTGTTCATTGATAGGGTCCACGTCATCAGATGAGCAAGGAAACTGCCCTCTAGGTGGCGCTGTTCTTCGCAACGCTGATAATATTAAGGCTAGGTCTGCTCGCGTACCAGCTGTATCTGAAACAAGGAAACAATCTTTTAAGATTTCACCCGTGTAGTGAACAAGGTCAATGACCTCATCCCTCCCTTCCCCTTCCACCACCGGACAAGCAGGCGCACAGGTAAATACCACCCTTACCGACAAACCAGTGTCGAACCAAACGTTTCTGCTCCACTTTTATTTTAAGTACTGGCAAAGAGTGGAACGATCTGCCTGCGTCTGTTTTCCCGGATGAGTACAATCTAGGAGTCTTCAAATCTAGAGTGAATACGTTCCTTCTGGTAAAGCGTGCTCCATCTTGTTCAATCCTCAATCCTCCATCAATTGAGATGGTGGTCAAACGCCTAACCATCATCAATAAAAAATAAAATGTCAAACAATGTTAAATGTGTTACGGCCACCACTAGTACTATTGGAAGTGGACTTACTAGCTCGGGGCGACTCCCTGACGTTTGTGAGCGTCGCGCGCGCGGTGCAAATGTGAAGTTCCTTCGGCCGGTCTCTTTGCTGGGATACATGCTCAGTGCCAGCTTCTAACACCACCTACAACAAAAATATGCCTATTTAAGTAAAAAGGTAAGGAAGGTCATGAGTACCCTAAACCGACGAGCATGTATGAGGAATGTGATGAGAGTGAATGAAGCAAAAGAGGTATGTCAGGATCGTAGCAAGTGGAAAACCGTGGTATCTGCCTGCCCCTCTGGGAAACAGGCGTGATTTTATGTATGTATAAGTAAAAATGCGCTAAGCGCAAAACTCGAGAATGGGTGTTTTTTTTTTAAATATTCCTTGAAGTTTGGGGATGGTTCTTATGAAGAGAAAAAAATGGATTGGAAAATTGGTAACGGTGAGCCGTTATCAATTTTGCAATCCAATTTTTTAAACAAGAAAACTAACTTTCGATGAAACATGGAATATATAGATTTCTTTATCTTAAATAGAATATTGACTCATTTTTATATAGGCACCACGCGAGCAATACCGCAGGCACAGCTAGTATTATATAAAGCTCGATAGAATTACAGTTATTATGAACTAGCTTGTATGTTTCATCTAAATTGGTTGAACCGTTACGGCGATATCCATAAAAATATTAAGTAAAGTCGCTTGCGGAAGCTAGCACATTAAAAATAAAGACATAAATAAAAAAAACTATAGATTTCCTCACCTTAGGCATGATAGCTTCCATCCGTACATCCATATAGGGCGGCGCAGGAGTCTCGACCACCACCTCCTGCTGTAAGGCCCGCGCCACATGCGGCAGGAAAGCCCCCAGCCACACTATGCTGGGCACGTCCACTGAGATACGCACTGGGCTCAGCTGCACGTACATTTTCGGGGCGGGAACTGAAATGGAAAATATCGTTACTCAAAAAGTAGAATAGAAAACAAATCATTCGTTCAAAAAGTAGAAAATGTTCTCAAACAACTATTTTTAAAAAGAACACAATTATGACATTTATTTATTTATTACAAGAACAACAGCGGTTACATATTTATAATAGGTAGGTTATAATATAAAGCTGTATAATAATAAAAATAAATATTCCGGACATATCACACACGGTCAACTGATCCCAAACTAGGCATAGCCTGTACTATGGGCACCAGAGACTGATATACATAATACATATATATTTAACACAGAACAGTCACAAATGTTTGTCCAGTGCGGGAATCGAACCCGCGACCTCTAACGCAGAAGGCAGAGTTACTACCAACTGAGCTATGAGGCCAGTGAACACGCCAGTAATAGTTATTTCTAAGTTAACATTAAGTTACATACGCATGCATTCACACACGCATGCATGCGCACACATCACACACACGCCAGGAACAGGCGCAGCTTCATCTTGTGTCTAAGACGTTTCAAAGTGATCCTAGTGAATTTACTGAAATTTGAGCACACGCGCGCATACGCACGTTCGCATGCACGTACCTACATACACACACACCACACGATCTGATATTTTTTTCACGACATTTCCCCGCCTAACGAAAACTACCCCCTTATTCAAAAATCCCCGCGACAATAGAAACCGTTATACAATCGTTATCGTGTTAGATCTTAAAGATCGGATTTACTTGATAATATTAAAAGATTAGATTACCAGGGAAGCAGACGTCGCCCGGATAGTAGAAGAAGGTAATTTCCGCGTGAAGAAGACCAGCATCCCCGGGCAAAGTGGCCTTCTCAGCGCTGACTAGAGGCCGCGGGGATTCCCGAGACTTAGATCCTGTTGACACCTGCGAACAAGAATCCATCCAAATATACATAACTACGAACTATGCAGGTCCACAGCTGGACATAGGCCTCCCCCAAAGAGTTTCATGACGGACGTTCTTGAGCCTTTTCCAGCCACCGACTTCCCGCAACTTTCACAGTGTCGTCGGTCCATCGGTCGGGGGCCTACAACACTACGTCGCCCGGATGACGATGATGAATATTTATTTATTATTTCCCTTATGTTTAATTTTATTGTATTTTGTGCTGTTATATTACGGGCTATCCGGGCTATAAAGGCCATCTTCCTCTGTCTCTTGACCTTTGTGTCCATATTCTTCCAGCCACTGACTCAATGTCGTCTCTCTAGCGGCGTATTAGACGACCGCGAATTTTCATTCTGTTGCGCGGCCACCATTGTTGTATTCATTCGCTCCATCTATTGTCCGATGATGTATATTAGTGTAGAAAAAAGCGGCCGCAATAAATAGGCGCCGCCGGTGGTCATAAAAAATTAGGTTGGCCCATTGTTCCACTGACCTTATAAACAGTGAAGTCATCTATCCTAAGTACAAGACACGTCGTCATTAACTTGCCGAGTTGCTGCAGTATCCTCGTTCTAGTCGGTGAGGCTGTAACAAAAGTATACGATTTAAGATTAGAAACTCTGAAGTCAGGGGTAGATAGATAGATAGATAGATAAATTGTTTATTTGACACACACACAAATACAGCACAGACAGAGATAAAAGCAAACAGAAGAAACAACAGCAGATAACAATCACACAAAATAAAATAAAGCTTAGTAGGTAGGCAGGTTAACAGTAAAAAAAGACTAATACAAGTAGCAATACAACATACACAAGAGAGACAGCCGAGCCATCTAAATACCGTTACAAGCGATCTATAGATAGCTCAACTGGTCCAGATCACTAACAGTAGACACATTTACAAGAGAGAAAAGCAGGCGCCTACCTCACCCATCAAGTGGGTGCCAACTGGTGGGTGATACCTACATTTCATGTTTTATTTATTTTATTTTATTTTTTAAATGTACCTATCCTTTTTTCCAACAATTGTTCTTATTGTTTTGGTTGCAACTGAACAACAGACTGGGTAATCAAATGTAATGGTCCACCCTCGAAGCCGTGTGCAAGCAAAACACTATCAAAAATGGTAAGGTGGATTTTTTGGTGATAGTAGATAGTACCACATATGCCCCATTCCATCAACATTAAAATTCTGTCTAAGCGGTGACGTAAGTTGAAGGCATAGTCAGGTCCACAAGTAAGAGTTGTGATACCAAGGTGGACTGTGGAAACTAAATATTTCCCAAGGATCATCCAGGTGAACAAAGGTGAGCCGTTGTTATATGTCCGGAATATTTATTTATTAGTCAGGTCCACAAGTAAGAGTTTTGATACCAAGGTGGACTGTGGAAACTAAATATTTCCCAAGGATCATCCAGGTGAACAAAGGTGAGCCGTTGTAATATGTCCGGAATATTTATTTATTTATAGGTGCTGGGCAAGCCTATAGACCTGATTCCATTCTAGCATTCTCTGTGTCGTGGTTATCAGAAACTACGAGTACCACGGTACCACAAGACCCTAATTCTAATTCTAAATGGGGGAATAAGATCTGCACTGACGTCCCGCGTTGGGGTGTATTGTGCATTGTCCCCCTGCTGACCTCACCCCAGTCAGCCCAACTCCTTAAAGTAACGGAGAAGGACCCTGGGTTGGTGGCAACATTGTTCGAGAATCCCAGTTGATGCTGTGGATGAAGAGGAGCAGGATCCGATCACCTCCTGCATTCCTGTTTTGAGCCTAGCTTCATTTGTGGCAGTGCAGTGTAGTACCACGTGCTCCACTGTTTCTTCGTGCTGAAGACAGCCGCGACAGAGGCCGCTGTCTGTAGCTCCAATCTTAAGGAGATGGTGGTTGAGATCACAGTGGCCCGTGATGATGCCCACCATCAGCCTTAGGTCTTCGCGATTCATCTTCAGTAGCGTTGTTGTCACGTGTTTGTTAAGTATTGGGAACATAATCTTTGAGTGTTTGCAGTCTAATCTGCGCTCCCATAGCTTGTGATGTTCCTTTTCGGAGTTCAGTTTTAACCGGTTTTTAATCTCTGTTGATGAGGGTCTGCAGAGGCTGATATCGTTTGACGTTGGTGTTTGTTTTGCACCTTTTTTTGCTAAGGAGTCAGCCTTGTTGTTCCCTGGACATGTTCCATGAATTTTTGTCCATTTCACTTTAACAATGTGTTTCTCGGACAACTTTTTAAGAGCAGCATGACATTGTGCAATCGATTCTGACCTGGTATCTGGTCTTCCCAGTGCATTGATGAGTGCTGCGCTGTCTGTTGTGAAAATTAGTTGAGCCTGTGCGCTTGCATTGGCCGCACCTGTTAAAGACTCTAATGATGAAGACATTTCTATTGCTGCCAGAAGGAGCCCCATGGTTTCTGCCTGGAAGACGGTCGTTGTTTTGCCAAGGGGTTGAGCCTGCGATAGCCCATTTTCTGGACAGTAGAAGCCACAACCCGCACCTGTTTTTTGTATGGCTCCATCAGTATAGATATGAAAAATGTCAGAGGCCGAGGATGTTTCCTCCATTCTCTCATAACTTCTGACTTGATACCTCTTGCAAGTGAGATATGTTGTGGCTATTCTGTCGGTGCCTTTTAGCGCCTCGGGTATTGCGTGGATAGCCTTATCCAGAATTTTGCAGTGGTTTGTTGTTTTGGAACTGCCTTTCCATTGATTTGTAGACTTGATTCTTAGTGCCGCTGCCATCGCCTCTTGTTGTATATACAAGTGGAGCGGCGTCAAGCCTAGTATTATGTCTAGCGCTGCAGATGGAGTTGATTTTGCGCATCCACTGATAAGAGAGCAGGCGAGTCTCTGAACCTGTTGCAGCTTGTTTATTGTCGTGACTAAGTTTGTTCTTGGCCACCATACCACTGCACCATAGGTTAGTACAGGTCGAACCATGACTGTGTACATCCATAGACGGAGTTTGGGTGTTAAGCCCCAGTCCTTACCGACGGCGCGTCTGCACTGCCATAGTACATTTGTGGCTTTCGTCGTCGTGTGTTCTAGTTGTTTACCACAGAGGAGTTTGCTGTCTAACCATATTCCAAGGTATTTGACCTCCTTGCTGAGTGTCAGTTTAGCTCCAAATAAGGAGGGAAGATTTAGCTTTGGCAGCTTCAACTTACGAGTGAAGAGCACTAGTTCTGTCTTGGTGGGGTTTACGCTTAGGCTATGCATGCGGCACCATGTTTCCACAATTCGGAGGGCCCTTTGCATTTTCTCACATAGAGTTGACTCAAAGAGCCCGGATATCATGATCGCTAAATCGTCGGCGTAGCCGATGGTCTGTATCCCGTCTTTGTTTAGAGAATCTATGAGTTCGTTGGCTACTAGAACCCACAGTAGGGGAGAGAGTACTCCTCCTTGTGGGCATCCTCTAGTGACCAAGCATCTGGTTACATCTGAACTTTCTATTAGGGCTGCCCTGTTTGCCAGCATTGTATTGATCCATTCGTTCAGATTTTCTTCTACACCTTGTTTCCTCAAGCCCCTTTCAATGCTTGGAAATGTTGTTTTGTCGAAAGCGCCTTCAACGTCAATGAACGCGATCAGGCATGATTGCTTGCATTCTAGTGCGCTTTCGATCTTGTGCACTACATGATGGAGTGCCGTCTCCGTGGATTTACCTGACTGGTAAGCATGTTGGTTTGTGTTTACGGGGTTTTAGACCAGAGGTCCGCTACGTATGTGTCGGTCGCAGAGTTTTTCCAAAGCTTTTAGTAGGAACGAGCTAAGACTAATGGGCCTGAACACCACAACACCCTGACCCGGAACAAATATTTGTAGATCATGCAAACATTTGTCCCGCTTCGCATTATATTCATACAGCTTTAAAAAGAGTTGTTTATAGTATTACTAGCTTCCGCCCGCGGCTTCACTTACCTAAATGCTATTTTAGGTAAAGAACTTTATCTATTCCAAGTTTCAACAAATCCGGTTGAGCCATTATGGTGTGATTGAATAACAAACATCCAAACATCCTCACAAACTTTGGCATTAATAGTAGTTACCTTGTGTGTTAGTGGAGGTAGTGGACGGATTGTTGGAAGCGCTGTGCTGCGCGGGCGCAGGTCGATGCGCGGTGCCGTTTGGCACCGGTTCATTCGGCTTATCGCTATCTGTGTTCTGAAACATAAATTATGTTTATTACGATATTTGATCGAGCGACTGAAGCGAACTAAGATCTATCAGACAGTCGCATATCAATCTTTGCTCCATACGTTTCGACTATCACGAGGCCTTGGGCTGCCTAAAACCGTCAATCACCTTGACTAGCTCACTTGAAATACAAACTTACTGGAATTCCCTGGTGGGAATAAACTACACGTACCACAAATGTTAACATCACCATCATATTAGCAGTAGGCCGTCCACTGCTGAACATAGGCCCCAAAGAGGGCCACGATGAACGGTCTTGAGCCATCTCCATCCACCTACTTCCAAAAGATACCTTATTTGATTTTTAATAATATCCCAAAAATTCGACCCCGACGGGATTTTGATAGAAGGTTGCGGGTTCAAATTCCGTTGGAGTCGAATTTTTGGGATATTATTAAAAATCATTGTATTCCTTTAGTGTGGGTTAACACTTTCAAATAAAATAGAAGATACCTTATTTGTAGTAGGAATTGGCCTAGGGTCCAAGGACTCGAGTAAAGTCCCGCAGAAGGAAGACAGCGATTGTGACAGCCACTGACTGTGTGGCGTCGCAGCTTCTCTGAAACAACGTAATCGACATCAGCAGGGCTATTTTAAAACATCATCATCTTATTTATTTATTTGAGTCACCAACATTGTGTACACCAATTCATACGAAACAATACATAATAATTAGTAACAAGCCAAGTATCATAATAATTATAGGAGACAGACAGCGAGCTATTACGAACTGAGCTAGAGCGAGGTTAAAGTTAAAAGTTTTCGGAGGAGGTAGGGCACAGTGAGATTATCTCGCTCTAAATTGGAGCAGCCCGCCTGGGGAGGTACCTCCGCCTTACAGAAGATCGCAGCCAAATAACATTATTTGTTTCAAATAGTTTTGTGTTCCTGCGGTGAGTAAGGTTGCCAGAGCTCTTTAGGGGGGGGGGGGGGGAGGGGTTCGGCAGGCAACGCATTAGCAATGCTCCAGGTAATGCTAATGTCAATAGGCGACGGTAACCTCTTACCATCAGGAGGGCCGTAAGCCTGTTTGATAACATTAAAGAAAAAAAAAAAAAAAAAAAAAATTGAACAACCTTATGACCTAATTATACAAAAAAAATAGATCGCTTAAAAACGTTAAAAAAAATTCAAATTAAAACATAAAAAATTGAAAACCATTCTACAAAATAAAAATAATAATATTACGACATTATTTTAAAACATTTATTCTAAATTTATTTATCTTCCTGGCCTTATCCCACATCATGACATGTGGGGTCTGCACAACATGCTTGTCGTGTCACTGATTCTTTCTTGGTCATCCTGAAATGTGCCCGAAAAGAGCCTATGACCGTCTGTGAAAGAATCATTGTAGTGAAAAGGTTAAAGTGCACCTCTTTTAGAGGCTCCTTTCGTGCACAAGTCTTCCATTTTTTTAGGTTACATGCCGGTTTCCTCACAATGTTTTCGTTCACAGATTGACTAAACGGCGGAACGGATCATAATTAAATTTGTCAAGGATATAGATTTTATTCTAGAAATAATCTCGTAGGGGTGAAATAGGGGTTGAAAGTTTGTATGGGTAATCCATTAGATTATATCCTTTATACTTTATCACACACATACACACACCACATATATACACACATATACACACACACATACACATATATATAATATTAGTTTTGTGTCAAATCAGTGACGGTCGTAATTAATAAAAGTATTAGCTAAAAAAATTAAATCCTTTATTGGCTTTAAGTAAAGTGAATTAGTTAAGTTGTACCATATTATATAAGAGCTGTGGATTTTGTTTCATTAATAAAATAAAATAAACATAAAATCCTGAGGAAGGACATATGCTATTTTTTGTCCAAAAAAATAATCTTTTTGGAGCGAAAAAGGGGTTGAAAGTTTGTATGGGCAATCCATAATTCCTCAAGTTAGGGATCTGATAATTGATACGGGTCATTTTATGATCATAAGCAGTCTAGTCTTACCGATACCCTCGCCAGTGCCTCCTATCATCAGTCGCTTTGTGGTAGGGGAAGAGATCTGCCTGCATGCTGACTAGAGTTAGCTGGAGTGCACCGCCGCTGGATAGGGATGGCTTTTCTGATCGCCCCACTAAGAAAAACAAATTATTTAGGTCAGTCAAAGTATATCACGAAGAACCCCACCTTCATGTGGGGTCGGCACAACATGTTTTTCTCTTCCACTCACCTCTATCAGCCGTCATCTCAGTATTCACTCCTGTCGTACTCATGTCGTCTTTCACGAAGTATAATAATTTATACTAAGTCAAAGTATACAGGGTGATTCATAACATGTATACCATCCCGAAAGGGGGTTATTCTATCAACGAAAATAAATACTATTAGCGAAAAAAAACATCAATATTTAAACTTTCTCAAATTTGCTGTTTTTTATATTTTTATCATCTTTAGAACTAATAACTAAACATACAAGAAGTTCGGAATCAAGATTGCTACCTAAAACAGCTGATTCATTGAGCTTGACCTGATTTGACCCCAAAACAGCTGATTTTCGCATAGAGTTTTTTCAATGAAAAATGTCGAATTTCCAAAAGTCTTAGAACAAACTTTATTGCCAATTAGGTGTAGAATAAGCCCCTTTCGGGATGGAATACATATTATGAGTCACCTTGTATGTATTGCTGAATTACATTTACAGCCGTGACATTATATTTTGAGCCGTGTGGGAGGTATCTCGACTTTCGATCCGTAGGTCGAAGTTTTAATCTCGGGCGTGCACCAATGGATATTTCTAGAGAACGGTGAAGGAAAACATCGTGAGAAACTCCGTGGCTTAGCCAGGTCCACACGTATTGACCAGGTCTTTCCTGTGGATAAGGTTGACTAGGCTGAGAGGATGGTAGACTTTGGGGGAGGCCTGTGTCCAGCCGCGGACATTTTCAAGCTGATTATGATGGCTATGAAAGACGCTGGCATGAACTAGTTCAATTAAGACCACAAGGTCTACAGGGTTTGTACAGACAAACAATGAAGCCATCAGTGATTATGATGGAAAAACAATACTTACATCCAGGGTCATCACAGAGATGCAGGTCTATCCTGGGAGCGAGGAGGTGGTAGGATGTCTCCCTGACGTCATGCTTTGCGAACATTCTCGCGAGTATATCTCTATCGCCGCCGGTGGTCGACCGACTTTGGATCTGTTCCACTGGCTCTTCGATCTGAAAATTATTTTATTTAAATGATATTTTATTGAAGCCTGGGTAGAGAGCAAGTGCTACGTTTCTTAGTGCCTTGTCACGGGTAGTCAGTTAAATTTCTGACTAGCTTAGGTAGACTGATATGAGTGCCCGGGTAGTCAGTGAGTTTTACTTTTCTGGTTGCTTGTGTCCCATAGTCAGTAAGTGTTACCTTTCTGAGTGTAGACAATACTTAAACTTAGCGCCATAGCGGTTCTCAGGTAGTAAATAGCGTTATCTTTCTGAGTGCCTCAGTCCAGGTAGCCGTGTAGATAATAAGTATTACATTTTTGAGTGTCTTCTTAGCCCGGGTGATCGGGTAGTCAAAAAATATATTTCTGGGTGATTAGCCTGGGTTGTCAATGAGTTTGCCTTAGTCCGGGTAGTTGGTAAGTTTGTCTTAGCCCGGGTAGTCGGTAAGTTTGACTTAACCCGGGTAGTCGATATGTCTTAGCCTGGGTAGTCGGTGAGACTTACCTTCCTGAGTGCCTTAGCCCGGGTAGCGGCGGCGGTGGCGCGGCGGACGGGCAGCGCTAGAGCGGCGGCGCAGGCAAGCGCGGCCCTAAGCTGTCCGTCTGTGAGCGCCCACGCCACCGGCTCCGGGCATAGCGCCAGTCTGGATCCTATCACCGCACAGTCTGGAAATAACAGAATGGTAACCGTAAAAAAAAACATCAACTAGCTAGCTTAGATCTAGTATTATACGGTCTGGCTACCCTGACTCAAGTCAGGATGTCCTTGAATTGAACATGGATGGCTCTCAGCAGAAAACCAGCGCTACGGACTTATTAGCTACTCATTGTTTAATTAATAGCTTTGGCTATAAATTATCTCTTTAGTTTAGAAATAAGTTTTTTGGCTATGTAAGTAGGTAGGTACTTTGTTTATTTTTGTGGTGGCTAATAAATGTTTTCTATCTATCTATGTATCTAACATTTGTATTTTAATTCAGACTGGTCCCGTAGTTAGCCTTGACTGGAGATAAGGAGTTCCAACGATGTCAGTCTATAGTTTGACCAGCTTTCTGATTTTGTATACTTTATCCAAATGCGATGTGAAATATTTATAAACAATTTTTAACGGCAAATTACCTTTTTTGGTATTAATTTTTGGACAGAATTTCTAAATGTGGTCAATTTGTGATCACTCATTGCATATAAATTGAATTCAATTCTGTCAACGCCAAGCGAGAGAATTTCAGGATAAAAATTGATACATACCAGATAGTCTCTTCTTGATAACAATGCGGCAGTGCGTGTTGCCCAGCAAAAGGCGCAGTGGTGGAAGGTTGGTGGCCGCCGCACCATGGGCTTTGGCCTCTATTCTGGCGCTTTGCCATTCTAATTCCTAGATAAAAAAACAGACGAGACATTACACCTATGTAAGTTACCGTCGCCTATTAACATCAGCAACACCTGGAGCATTGCTAATGCGTTGCCTGCCGAACCTCTCCCCCCCAAAAGAGCTCTGGCAACCTTACTCACCGCAGGAACACAACACTATTTGAAACAAATAATGTTATTTGAAGCTAAATTTAAAGTAAATCAAGTTTACTTCTAGCAATAATGGAAATAATATGTTTAAGCTGAAGCTCTACATTCCATTATGTGAAAAAAGATCATCGAAAAAAATGATAGGCACCAAGCCGTGTTTGTTGCCTGATTCTTCTAGGCTTGGTCGCGAGGAACAGGCGTAGTTTCACCTAATTTCTAAGTCGTTTCAAAGTGATCCTAGTGATTTTATTGAAATAAACACCTTTTGACTTTGATTTATGAACACACCCAAGAAAAACGATTTTGGTTGCCATCATCATCATCAGCCTATAGAAGTCCAAAGCTGGACATAAGCCTCCACCAGAGTTCGGGCGGGCCCGATGGACCCGCCCGACACTTGGATAAAAAGGCTCAAGCCCGTTCGACATGGAACTCTTTAGGAAGCCTTTGTCCAGCAGTGGACTTCTACAGGCTGATGATTATGATGACAGAACACTGTCCATCCTGTAGGAAGGTATATTTATAGATATGACCTTCGTTTTTAGTAAATACCTTAAAAATAAGTAGCTGTCCGGTGTCAGGAGATTTGATTCTAGTCAGTCTAAGGTCTCCCTTACGACCTTCGGGCGTCCTGGATTCTACTGTCACTCTTGAAATCTGTAAAACAAATTGACAAAAGGCTTGGTCGCGAGGAAAAGCAGTAGCTGAAAGCCAGCGCCGCACCGTACCTTATGTTCGGTGCAGCTTTATGCTGAGACGGGAGCTATTTGCCCTGCACAACGCATACTTAGCCTACCACCTACATGTTTTTATGTTTTTTTATAAATTCCTACGTGTGTTTTCATAAATCATTTATTTGCGAAACTCAGGTATAAAAGATGTCAAGAGTTATAGAGTACAGCCATGTTTCTACTTTACAGCATGCAAATTTCATGTCAGTTGTTGATTACATATTATTATTATTAGCATTAAAATTATAAGTATAGTATTAACAATTGAAATTAAGTATTTACTTTGAGTTTTTGTAGTACCTATATTTTGTGCTACTGGTGGTTCAAATAAACAAGTTATCTTTTCTTTCTTTCTTTTCTTTTCTAGCTTCACCTATTTTTTAAGATGTTTCAAAGTCATATTAGATGATAATGATTTTTCAAAAGTTTTTTTTTTAATTTTACCTGAACACTGCTAGTGAACGCGTCACAGTTGAAGTCTATTTGGACGTGGTTCACAGCCACTGAGATTCCGTCTATCACCTGGAACACAAACATGGAATGAGTTGATTACCAAGAAAGGACAGCAGTGGAATAGAATGTTTATATACATGATGATTATACTATCTCGAATGAGGCTTTATTCTATCAACAAAAAGATCGAATATTAGCGGGAAAAATAAACATTATTTCCTCTGATTTTTTCCAGAACTTTTACAAATTCACTGTTTTTGACCTTTTATCATGTTTATAACCTACATATTATTTTACGTATGAGAAGTTCGACATCAATATTGCTACCTAAAACATCTGAATAATCGAGTTCGAACTGATTTGACCCCATAACAGCAAAGGAGACGTTTCATCAATATATGAAGCCTGGGCCTGCACTGTGTACACTACTCTAAAATATGGCTAAGCAATAAAGTAAACGTATTTAATTGGTTGTTTTATTTAAATTGACTTCGTTCTTAGGTACATTATGATTTTCTTCGACAAAGAGAGCAACACACAGCGCTACAAAAATATGGCGGACGGACGTGCGTGAAAAGTCATTTTGACAACCTACATATAAATGACAAAACAAAAACATCAAATCAAACAACATGATATGAAAAATATGTCAATGTCATGACAAACGCCAATTATAAACCAACATGGCGGCCTTCAAATAGTGTTCACATAGTAAAAAACTTACCAGAAGAACTATTCTTGTACCATCGCATTTGTCTTCAAATTAATGAAATTGTATTTTTCTTGTAATCTCCTATTTTTCCTAAATTTTCTATGTAGTGTACATAGAAAATTGTACATTATCTATGTAGTGTACATGGACCAGGCCCAGAATGAAATGGCTCCTTTTTGCATGTTTCCGCAAAACAAACGACAAACAAAAACAACGTAGAACAAACATTATTACCAATCGGGTGTATTGTAGAATAAGCCCCTTTCAGGATAGTTTACATAATTATGACTCACCTGCATCTCTAAGGTATTTGCAAATGCACGAGACGAGGTGCTTATCAGTCATTATACACGCCCGTTAGTGTTTTTTACTCGACATAGCAAAATCTACCTAGGGAACAATAAGCTTAAGGTTGGGGGCACTAAGGCAGCTACTGTAACCATTGAAGCTACAGGAAAACGTTCTTAGGAGACTCACCTAACTTTTGGGGTAGTAAATAGTACCTTATGTATGTAGCTATATTTCCCTGGTATCGGCATCGCCCCAGAGGCATCTTGCTTCATCGGCCGCGGCTCTGCACATACCTCCAGCGCAATGTGGACCTCGTCTAAGTTCTGTAAAGGGAAATTCGTATGAGCTTGTATTGTATTCATTTATTCATCCATAGACATATTTAGAATGTACTTGAACAAGTCATAGTGTGGCAAACAATTTGTTATTAAATATTCTTATATAAAATCATAAAACAATAAATTAACATTAAATTTCAGCAAAAGCATCGTCATATAAAAAACTAAAAATTAAACAAAAATTACACAATAATAAAATTAAATTTAGAACGGAAGTCAATAACATGTTTGATTACTATATACCTACTTATATATTTATGTCAGAGTTAAACATTTCAGTATCAGCAAACGCTTCATTATAGTATAATAGCTTTTTTCTTTCAACTGGTTTCGTATAAAGAAAAAAAGGAGTAAAGGAGATCATAGTCTGCAGCTGAGAATAGTTCTTATCAGATTCATCATTTCAGCCGTATGACGTCCACTGCTGAACATAGGCCTCCCCCACAGATTTCCAGAGCGACTTTCCTATCATGTGGCGGGGAAATGGTCCATGCTCACCACGCTGGGCATACGAGTAGGCGCAACCGCAATCGGAATTGAACCATATTGGAACCATATTGGTACTTTAAAGAACGTTAAACGTTGTAAATAAGTAGAAATGTCCCCCTGTTAGCCCTGAATCTTTACGAAAATAGACAATACAGCGAGAACTGTTGACTCAAGAGGTGATCGAGAATTTGTCCATGGACATCGAGACTCCTCGTAACAAATTACGTTAAACACGATTTACCAAAAAATAATGTAAAACAATCATTGTACTACATTAATCTATAATCAATTCTTTGGTGAACATCAATCTTAGACAAATCGCATAATAACATCTGCATGGCGTGTTCATTGTTGTTTGGGTATTAAGAATTCAGAGTACGTAGAAGACACGCCAATGGCGTCATACAGACGCTATGAACACTTTATATTTACAAGACTAGAATAGATTTAGCTCGGTTTGGCTACGTTTTTCAGAAAAAAACAGTTAATGTCCGTTTGCGGTAAAAGAAAACATCGTGAGGAAACTGGCATGTCCTAGAATCTATAAATTAATTATCTGACATGTACACGAAAGGAGCCTTTAAGAGGCGCACTTTAATATTTTTATTACACTGATTCTTTTACAGACGGCCAATGGCCCTTTTCAGGGCCACCATACTTCAACCTGGTCACTGACCTAACACAGAATGACCATATTCATATTAATTTATTGCCAACATGTATATGGATACAGCTTAGGTGTAAGGGTAGCTTAAGTAAGTACATGTACCCTGTAGGGCGCTGCAAATGTCTTGTTTTACATACATTTAAATAATAATAATAATTGGTAACTTATTCATTAAATGTCAATTAACAGTGTAGTATAAACAGTCAAAAATAGCATTGGTTAAAAACAATTCAGGTTAAGCTAGAAACCAAGAAAGAATCAGTGACAAGCCAAGCGAGATGATACCTTTATTTCAGAACTAGAATAGATTCAGAAAGTTTTTTTTTAAACTCTCCCCTTGCGTGCTGGGTATGGGCCTCTTAGGCCTTACTACCATTCTTTTTTTTATTATGCATGTTGTTGAATTGCGATTTTCTGGCTTTAATTGTTATTTATAGTTTGTTTAAGGGTCATTTTTGTTATCATCGTTTGTTAGCTGTTATCAGTAGTCATATCAAAGTACGTGATTCATGTTAGCTGTTTGTATAGCCAGTTAGCGACAATAACTTAGCAACAAAAATATTGGTAGAATAGCAATGTAAGCCTAGCTAATTTAAAAGAGCTGCTTGCTTGTCGTGTCACTGATTCTTTCTTGGTCATCCTGTATTAAATCAGTGACCAGGTTGAGGTATGGTGGCCCTGAAAAGGGCCTATAACCGTCAGTGAAAGAATTAAAGTGCGCCTCTTAGAGGCTCCTTTCGACTCGTTTCGTTCCTTCTGTTTGAGAGCACTAGTGTACCGCACATAAGTTTTCGGAACGGAAAATCCATTGTAACCAATCCAGTGCACGACCGGAATTCGAAACCACAATCTGTCGATCGGAAGGCGGGCCACTACCAGCACTTCATAACACTAAAAACGCGTGTCTAGGTGAAGGATACTTATTCCATCAATTACTTAGGTACCTACAAGACAAGAGGTCAAGAGTGTTGCTAATTGCATTATGTTTACATTGTATAGGTACATAATGGTATGTAGGTAAGTTATTTATAACTATGTACCACAGGTAAATTTATGAGGCGTGTTGGCCTAGTGGTAGGTACCTCGACTTTCGACCCGTAGGTCGTAGGCGACCCAGTGAGTTTTCCAGTTCACCAATGAGTTTTTCTGTTCGAGGAACTTAAATGCGCATCAAACGTGCCTAAACGGTGAAGGAAAAAGTCATAATTTAAACAAAATAATAACTCTTGCTTGTGGAAAGAAGAGTTAATCTTTTCCCTACACTGATTCTTTCACTGACGGTCATAGGCCCATATAAGGCCCCCAATTCTACTAATTCAATGACTTGAAAATGATAATCGCATGATAATGATCGTTACGATTGTCGCCACCTTTGTTTCTTTGATTTCATTGGTCCATTGGTTCCACAATGGACCATATTGAAATACGACTGTGATAGCAGAATACCAAAAGTGTCAAAAATGGTCATTTTGCCATTGAACCATTGTCATCTTGAATTAGTAGAATTGGGGGCCTGGGCCACCATACCTACCTCAATCTGGTAACTGACCTAATAAGACCAAGAAACAATCTGTGGCACGACAAACAAGCAACAAAACATTAAATTTTATACAGCAAGGTCAGATGTCTATACATTTACTCGTGTTTAGAGTACTGATTTAAGACTAAACAAAGTAGCCTTGAAAATACTGAAACACAAAAAGTGTGTATGAAAAAACACTATCTTACTTAAACAATCAAAGGCGAATGTTTGTTTTTTTGGATGAAACTTGGCCATTGTTAGTTCAAACTTCTACATATAATTATTAAACCTAGTGCGCGCGGCTTCGACCACAGGTCATAGAGTAGCCGCGGGTGGAAGCTCAGATGCAAATAGGTTTCATCATCATCATTTCAGCCATACGAAGTCCACTGCTGAACATGGCCTCTCCCACAGACAGAGCAAATTCCTTATCATGTGGGGGGATTTGCCCATACCCACCACGCTGGGCATGCGTGTTGGCGAGCGCAGTTAGAGCCATCGTTGTTAAAATGAGGGACGCTGCTACCCATCCCTTAGCTTTTTTCCCTAAGTCGCCACTTACGACATCCGCGGATAGGTAGATATGGAGAGGCCTATTCTTTAGCCGGGGCCACCACGGCCAAATAGGTATAATAAAATAAAATCTATAAAAATTTTGGATAATAATGTGATGAAATTAGTGTTAAATAATATTTTTAAGGAAGACTGTAATAAAGCCTTTGCAAACCATAAAAGCCTTCTCAAGACAAATCAAAGCATGAGATTTATAAGTCATGTCATATACAGTAAATTTTTCTTTTATAAAACATCCATTACAGAAAAATTACCTGTATGTTACAGAATATTTCAATATTACTCACATTTTAAGGCTTTACTTTGAGACAGTTATCGATCTTATTATAGACAATCAACTAGAACATTTAATTTTTAAAGTTAGACATAAGGTTCTTGCAGTTACATTTGTAAGGATTTACCTTTGCAAGGTTTTACAAATGATTTCTTGATGAAACAATGAGCAGTGGAGTGAACATTTAGGTTCGGAACTTCCGAATACAATTTGCATAATCTTGCATGCTCGACTGAGCACAAGCCTGTAGGATGTCGACTAAACCCATTATAGAAGTTGTGCATGATAAGAGCCTTTACAATGTGTACTTTAACTACCATAGTAACCATAAAAAGAAGCCAAAGTCATTCCTCAAGGTTTAAGCTACCTCAATACCTATTTATCAAAATCTGTCCAGCTGTTTATTAGTTAAAAAGGTACAAACAGACAGAGAGATAGTTACTTTCGCATTTGTTATATTAGTGTAATGAAAAAGAATTTTTAAACATCTTACCAGCACTATAGGCACAGTTTTTAGCTTGGTCCATTGTATCCTGAAGGTGGCTCGGTTGCACTTAGCGGATGTGAGACGGAGCCATCCTGGCAGCTCTAGGAGATCAGTCAGCAGGTCCTCGTCTAACGTCAGGTCATGGAGCTCACCGGACCCTCGCAGTGCTGATAGTGAGATTTGCTCTGGGTTCAAATTTTTTGTAAACCTATGGAAGACCTTAGTCTATAATACGCAATGCACAAAAAATGAGTAGGCACATAGTTTTTTTTTTTAATTGGCAGACTTATTATATTAGTGTAAGTTTATGTAAGTAGCTACAAATTTTTATTTACAAAAATTTCTCAGGCAGAACTTTAACTAATTCGTGTACAATACAGCGATAATTTATTTTATAGGCGGGCGGTAGATAATATTCTGAGACACTGACAACAAAGAAAATAATTCAGTTTTGTAATTTAATATAAGAGGTACCAACCTGCCCAATAAATCTAACAATTAGATTTAAATTAGGAACCTCATCCCAGTAAAATGATTAATTACCGAATTACTGGTACAGTCAATACTTGCTGTAATTTCAATTTGGACAAATCATTATGCTATCTAGATGAACGTACCGTGAAAGGTGCTTCAGAAGTTGGTTTTTTATTATTGTTACCATTTTGCAGGAAAATCTTAGTAAATAAACTAAATAACACTGAGAAAATCTAATAAAAAATCATTATCGCGCACAAAACCACTGTTTCGAAGATTTTTCGTCTTTTCTTGGTGAAATGAATGAATCTGATTCATAGATAAAATATAAATCATCATTGAGTGAATGAAATTCCTTGGGCTGTCAAAAACGTCAAAAAAAGCGCATTGCCATTCTCGCTATCTTTACCAAAATAATGAAGAATTGAACGTACCGGAAGTTAGAGCAGACTAGAGCACGGCAACAAATGAGCGCGCGAATTATTTGGTAGCGCGTTGCTAGGTAGAGTATCGATTTTAACAAAGTATTATTTTTTTACACGTCTACAAAATCCACAAAAATCTCTAAAATATCCCAAAAAATAATTAAAACTGGCTGTGTATGATTTCAGTGAAATGTGTAAGATTCGAAAAACAAAATACTTGACGTAAAAAGTATTTTGTTGTGTTGTGATGTTTTCTAAGCTCCCTATTTATTTCGTAATTTGTTATTTTGTGCTTCGTTGATTGTAATTGTTGGTGTTTGTAATCGTAAATAGTAGGTAATTAGTCCTAGTACAAATTCACGGGATATATTTATTTTGATAAACTTGAGTTTTTTATCAACTGTTGCACAAGCCAAAATACTGCTACAGTAGGTATATTGATTTACTTTAGTAGTAAGTAGAGGTGAGTAGATACTAAATAATTCAATTGAATCTTTTATTTTCACCGAGCAATGATTGCCACAGTCCAATTTGCAGCTCAGATTTTCAGTTCAACCTTTCATCATACGAATCTTTGGACTAGCGATTTTGGTTAAAATAATCACAAAGGCAATTTGGGATTCCGTAAAAAGTAGCGTTTCGGATACCTACTCTACTACCGAGTAGGTCAACTGTTAGTACAAATGATACAACCTATCTCTAGTACTTTTTTTTTCTTAAACAACTGATGTGGCATACCAGCATACGGCCCACCTCTTGGTAGGCGGTTACCGTAGCCTATGAGCGCTTGCTAAGGCAATTTATAATAATTATTTTATAATTTATAATAAAATTAATACCAGAGGCATCAAGGCATCACTTACTATCAGTAGTAGTACCTACTGGCGACTATAAATGGCACTGGTAGTACAACTGAACACTAGTAGTAGTACAAAGGATACAACCTGGTATGGTATCTCTAGTAAGTACTACTACTACTAGGTATAAACAACTACGACTTAGTAGAAGTTAATGTTTTTAAATATGCAAAAATGTAAAACAGTGTGAAACGGCGCGATTCTTCTTTGATCTTCAACTTTTAGTTGTACCTAATCTGTACCCAAATCCGATTTAATTTTGACGACCTCGGTGGCGTAGTGGGAGAGTGCCCGTCTGCGACGCGCGACGCAAGGATGTGTGCATGATTGTAATTTTTTCAGGGTCTGGGTGTTGTGGTACCATGGTAGGTAGGTACTCGTAGTCTGATAACCATGACACGGGGAATCCTAGTGTGGGGTCATGTATGTGACTGTTGGGTGTTCTTTATTTATTATTCTTAAAAGTATTTTTATACGTAATACTAAAGCGAGTAGGTTGTATGATTTGTACTACCATTTGAACTACTTAGTAGGTAAAACTATTGATCCGGATCGAAAAGCAATTATGTTGTTATGTACCTAGGCAGATAATTGTTATTATTTTTAGCGCCTGGTCACTAGCACGCTTGCACCATAGGCAATGTCACGTCCGGAGAGCCAAGTAGACTATATCGACACAATGTCCTCCGGCGACTATAACAATACCAAACCGAAACAGACACCAAAGGCTAAGGAAGTGAACAATAATGAGCTAGATGAGCTATCCAAGGAGCTATCAGAGATGGGATGCATCGTCGATGCTATTAAACGGCCCCCCAACATATGCGTGGAGACTTGCGTGTACGAATCCGATTCGGAGGCATCCCAAACGCATAAAGATGACCAAGTTGAGGAAGACGCGTATTCTGACGAGTTCGAAGACGAAGACGAGTCGATAGCTGAAGTGAAGCCTCCGAAAACCAGTAACTCGCAGCCAAACCAGTCTTCTGTTAACTTAACCAAAAGTCAGTCTTCTGTCTGTAGCAATAAGCAGCCCGCGTCGATTTCTGGCAGGTCGGGAAGGTCCACAGATTATGGGTTAGTTAAGAAGTTAGTACCTAGGCATATCTCTGTAGAGTGGAGCTGCGGCGTGACCGGCTGCCAGTACCACAGGGGCGGAGCCCTGATAGAATCCGTTGAGCAATGGACCGAGATGTCTCGGAGATCCGTGCCGCCGTAAGTAGTTAGGCACCTATATAACATTCGTTTAGTCTCGTTTAGTAAATCGTTCTCGCCACAAAAGGAGTGCCGAAAACGATCCACTACGCCCCTTCGTCCACGGAGGGACTCAAAAGGAACGCGACTGAAACTGTAGTCACTTATGAGTAGCCTGACTGCGATAGCACTAGTATTTCAATGCGCGTCCGTCCACGACGCTACTCAAAAGGAACGCGTTTGTAACTAGTCACCTGGCGACTCGACATGCTGGTCGCCAGGCGACTGGTTTCGAGAAACTGTGTGAAAAATGAACGATTAAACAGTAATTATAAGTGATTCTGACGAATATGTGACTGGAGAAGTAATAATTCCGTGTCATCGCTCGAATTATCACTAGTCATTTTAATTATTTTCGTTTTCAATACTTTGTTTACATAAAATCGTGTACTGAGTGACTGAGTTTCAGGAAATTCCAGTAGCGCCGTGGACGAGTCAAAGTTTCCAATCAGTCCGCAACTCTAGTTTCTAATGAGTTCCGTCACTTTTGCGAAGCGTCATGGACGAAGGGGCTACATCAGTATTCTTGCGACATAATTTTGCCTAAGTCATCATCATCATTTCAGCCCGTACGACGGCAGAAGCGTCCCCTATTTTAGCAACGATAGCTCTAACTGCGCTCGCCAACCCGCGTGCCCAGCGTGCTATGGGCAAATCCCCCCACATGATAGGAGGGCGCTCTGGAAATCAGTGGGGGAGGCCTATGTTCAGCAGTAGGTGGAGCCAGGTTGCGGATGATGATGATATTTATATACCGTTTATCAATGCTTAAGTTTATGAGGATGTAGGTATGGGTGTTTGGTTGTTTGTTGTTCAATCACGCCGCAACGGCCCTGCCGATTTCGATGAAACTTGGATTCTGAACCTAGAATAGTATATACGTTACTTTTTATCTAGGTACCTACAGCGCGAGCGAAGCCTCGGGCGAAAGCTAGTCATCCATACATTGTTGCTTTCAGTTCCGTCTCAGTCCCGTCTACCCGCCGCATCAACATGTCCTTCTCGAACGACCGATTGCGAGAGATCGAGAGGCACAACCACATACTCCTGACCAAGATCCTCAGCGCCAGAAACACGAGGAAGTCTTCCATATCCTCTCGGGAGCAGCCTCCGCGGCGGCCCCTGCCTCCCGCCGCTGTTATGAGGAAAACTCACCAGAGGCAGATTGACCATGACAATATGGTGAGTGACACATACAGGGTAAACGCAGTTCTGCGAGCTATATGGTCTATCCACTTCTGAGAGCAGTGTGTATGAAGCCAATAGTATGCGACCAAGTCTCAGTGCCATAATGTGCTATCACTGCAACTGCCAACAAGCACTTGCTTGTCGCGTCATTGTTTCTTTCTTGATCAGTGACCTGTGTTAGGTCAGTGACCAGGCCCCCAATTCTACTAATTAAATGGCTTCAAAATGACAATGGTTCAATGGCAAAATGACCGCTATGTCCACATGTCAAATGTATTCGAATTTTTATGTTCTATGATATGCCGGTTTCTGATGTTTTCCTTCGCCATTTAACGGAAAATCCATTGGTTTGCGATTGGGATTCGAACTCACGACCTGTGGATCGGAGGGAGGTGCCACTACCACTACTCCACCAGTGCTCTCAGTGCAACACGTACTGATTGTAGACTTTCGTCTTGAGGCTCTGCGGTATCTGCGACGAGAAGATAATATAGTCTGTGTATAAGTGCTAAGAGCTAAGTACTTTTCAGATCCTTCTGAAGAAGATCCAACGCGCAAAATCGTCATCCTACAGTGTGCGGCGCTGATACCGGATGTCTGCCATTTTGAAACTTGTTGCGAGCCATGTGCCTTGATAATAAATTTATTATACGTTTTAGTTTTTTGTCTCATTTCAGAAAGGCATACTTTTTCCTTACTTTTACCCTTGCAAGCAATAGGTACAATACTTATGCAACCGATCCATGGAGCCACAGGTGGATCCATGGATTCACCAATGTAGGCATCCACTTTGATCCACCCTGGACTATACGAAGTTTCTCTGTCTAGTATGGAACATACATAATCACGCTCCACAGGTGGATCCATGGATATTTTTTCATGATCCAAGTACTTTGTGGGGCATCCACAATCACGCTCCTCAGGTGGATCCATGGATCCACCAATGTACCTAGGCATCCACTTGATCCACACTAGAAGTTACGAAGTTTCTCTAGTCCGGGACTCTGCCTTATCGGAATAAACAGCCTCTTTTATTAGCCTCAGAAGCAGCTGCGCTGACTTGGACATACCTACGCTTTCCAGACACTACAAACCGTAGCCCGTAGCACCATCTATACAATCTAATGCTTTTGCCGTAGAACCCCTACGGTCACTACGTATCGTAGACCGTAGTCCTTAGACGCCTACCAGTAGGTACATACTTATATCAAAGACTATATAATACTATAATATTATCCTTGCTAATATGCATCTAAAAGTCTTATTTCTAAGCTTCTAGATTTTAAAGTAAATCTTACTGAAACAGACAAACAAAACTCCCCGTAGCACCCCTTATATACGAGTACTATACGTTCTGTAGCTCGTAGCACCCCTACAGACGCTACGTTCCGTAGCCCTTAACACCGTATACATTACTAACTTCCGCCCGCGGCACCTGCAAAAAAAGCCTATATGCTATTCTAGGCAAAGAACTCTTATATTCCAAGTTTCATCGAAATCGGTTGAGCCGTTACGGCGATCCAAACATCCTCACAAACTTCCGCATTTATAATATTAGTAGGATAAGGAGCTTACATGTATAGGTACATGACATGCTACATAATGTATCCTAGCCTGGGTGGGGCAAACTATAGTACAGAATACTACAGACCTCACCAGTGTTATCGAAACAATGTAGAAATATCGCGGGACAAAAACAAGTACTTAAATCTTATCATGTTTGTTAGCATTGGAAACACCCAGTGGTCAAGTTGCGTAGGTAATTTTTGGGGAAGTACATAAAAAAATACTTTTTACATACATGTACATGCATTATTTATTAATTACCAATTTTCCTGTACATAACTTATCGCACAGTTCTTACTATTTGTGTGTAGCGATACTACTAGTGGGTGGAAAAACTGTGTTAAATGAATTGGTTAAGTCCAAACTGTTGTCGGTAAATAAATGATTTGCTGCACAACATATTCATTACATATTCAACACGCAATATTCGCAGTACCAAAGATAAGAATCTGTTTTTGTTTGTGGTCCGTGGGAGACCACAGGTCCAAAGGGCACAAGGACATATCACACAAACCAACACTTCATATAAGAAATATTACTCAGAAATAAGATAATTTGAATTGGATAATTTTCACTAGCTCAGTGGCGTGCGAATGCCCGGTGCATACAAAAGGTGCCGGTTCGATCTCCATCGCGGGACAGATCTTTGCTTGATCTGCGGGTATGGGTATGGAGGGGTATGGGTAATAAGGTACCTGTTTGGTTCGTTTTGGTAATTCCGTAACTGATCCAGTGAGCGAAGCAAGCGAAGACTGTTCTCACAGGGTTGAATGACTGTGTAGGTAATGGTTTCGGCAGAATACCAGCGTCTGCTGCAAAACAGTAGGCATAATGCTGAGCCGAAGCCATTTTGCTGCTGCAGCACACATCACACCATTTTTACTTTCATTACTTTTGTCTTGTTTCTTTTATTATAAGTACCTAATGTTTATTGTAAAGTGTTGTGCAAATGTGTGTGTTTTGGTGGCAATTAAATAAATGTCTATGTCTATGTCTAAGATCTCTCTATGAATATTTGATAGAGCCTCGTAAATGTTGGTGAAATGCGGTAGGTAAGTGCAACGCATCCGTCAACGAAGTGATTCATAAAGTCACATAATAAACAATTATGTAGTTTACTATTCGGTAGATAATTAAACACAAGAAGTTATTATACTAAACCTGCAGTGCTGATAATAAACGCGCAGTCTAATCCTATTGGTACCAATATGGGTTTATCTATGAAAAACAATGTGAAGTGTTTTTATGTAGGCACTTAGCAGTTAATTTCAATAATGACTTGGATTTTCCCCTGTGTTTAGGCAGGAACATGGGCAGTGTAAACAATGGCAAATAAAGTTTACTTTATGAAATACCTAAGTACCTAATTTATTAAATAATTTTTTGTTGTTTTGTAAAACTTCGATTTTGTTGCAGAAAATTAGATACCTATCTAGGTTATTTAGTTCTTTTATTTATTTATTGTTCACTAGCTTCCGCCAGCGGCTTCACTCGCGTGGCTATGATGGTATTGGTGCTGGGCAAGCCTCTCCATCTGAACTGTCCCAGGCACTACAGCATCCTGTAAGTCAGTAAAAAGTTCCACCTGACGCTGTATAAATCATCTAGACTAGATGTACCTAAATGTAATGCGTTACTTTAGAATCGGTAATGTTCATGGATAAAGTAGGTAGTACCATTATCAGTCACGTTGTAAATATGATAATGACTTGCTAGCTAGACACAATTAAAAATACCTTGAGTGTTTACCTACAACAGTGACGGTATTTTTCCATTAACAATACGTTTAAATGCGTAGTTTTCTTTCAATATTTCGTAATTATCATCATCATCATCGACCTATATCAGCCCATTAGATACCAAACTGTAAATAAATAAATCTACAACATATTTATTTACGAGTAGTTCGCCATCCCGTAGCGAAAAAGGCGGCGCATTTGGAATGTGATGGAATGGTGATGTGGATGGAATAATGAAAGGGACACAATTAAGTTATTTGACTTTACCATAACTGATCCAGGCACGAATGTCAAATATTACCCACACAAAATGAAAATATTTCGAGGATTACCGCTGTCATTGGCTTGTCTTTTTCTATTGTACCTATCGTAAGCATAATACTATCGTGAATTATTAATGCTTGGACCACAGAAAAACAAAACATAAAGAAATTGATTCTTTATCATTGTATTTTTCAGTATCCAATGACGCACTTTCACGCAATTACCTACTTACGAAACACTTATTCCAAATGTCATTAGCAGTTGGTGAGGTATGTTTTGAATACAGATACTTCGATTAATCTTTGCTTCCTAAAATCGCTGATCGTTATAGTACGGCAGTTTTTAGGGGGGCGCCTTTGCACCGCTATACATCGTGTTCCATTTAAATAAAAGGGAATAGTGTCGGGCTAGTATCAGTAGTCCGATGTTTTAGTCCTCTCCGTAGCTTAGTTGGTTAGAGTTCCCCGTATTTAGGGGAAGGTTGCGTGTTCAAATCCCGTCGGTGTCGACATTTTTGAAAATATCATAATTAAAAGGGCTTCTTGTAAGGCAAGTTTATATTGTGCATGACTGTCTGGTATATTGAGTGCAGGTCGACAGTCACTGTCACTGTCGCCAGCGAATGGCGTCACTGGACCGTGTTTCTGTATTTGTCCAGTCATGCGCGGACTTGACAACCGTTCTCTCATGCAAAAAAAATATATGGGACGTAATCGGCTGCAATATATAGAAATGTTTGAACCAAATGACTGCGCTATTACTAGAGGAGCTCATAGTTACCTGTCCCTTTCGACTAAAGTAGGTATATCATATTCCGGAGCATTCTATAGGTACACCGCCGGCACCGTCACTGACGGTCGCCGTTTATAAAAAAATGAAATTTTCACTGAAACTAAAGACGTCAGTGTATTCTGATTCAGTATCTAATGTTTTTTACGTTATATTTATTGTAAGTAATTATTCAGTGATGTCGAATAGGTCATGTTTTGTCAGACTAATTAATTGTTTTACCTAAGAAGAGACTAGATAGGTCCAACTTCGACAGAGGAAACGCGAAGCCGGGGGCAGAAGCTAGTTTCTTATAAATAAAGAAATCAATCGCTTAATTTCGATAATATTGTGAATGAAAAAAGCGGTTATTAATTACGCAGTTTAAAAAAATTATCTAATCACCTACCTAACATGTACTCGTATGATGATGAAATCAAAATAGTAATCTGATTAAACGATAAATATCAAATGATTATATTAATTGTTCTTGTAAAATACCAGATAAAGTCTACTAGAGTACAGATACGTACATCTAGGAACTCTTTGGGGGAGGTCTATGTCCAGCAGTGGACTTCTACAGGTTGTTGATGATGATGATGATCTAGCTAGCTCTACGTTTATGTAATTTAAGAAGTTAAAAAACGCTTCGTTCCACGTTTCGTTTTACGTTCAATTGTTACTCTATGACGCCAGTCTATAAAACCTCAGCGTCATCTCCTTGCCACAGTAATTATTTCGCAAGGTCTTATTGCAGATAAATAATCATGAAAAATTCCACCGCTATTCTTGTACCTAACTATCTACCTCATCGTCATATGGCCATTGCCACTTCAACTTGCTAATTCTGAGAGCTATGTTCATAACCTTAAAGTCAACATTGAGTTTAACAATTGAGGGCGTGCAATATAGCACAAAGTCAAAGTCAAAATGCGTTTATTTCAATAAAATCACTAGGATCACTTTGAAACGTCTTAGAAACTAGGTGAAGCTACGCCTGTTCGTCGCGACCAAACCTTGAAGAATCAGGCAACAATCATAGCGCGCGTACTAAGCGATATTGCAAGCACTCGTAATTATAAGTCAAACTTAATATCGGGACCATTTAGAAAAGAATTTCAGATGGCATATCGCAAGCCGTTCGAACAGGGCTCTGGCTTTGAGGTAAGAAGAAAAACCTCCATTATTAGATAATGAAAACATGCGAGACGTGCCTGTATGATAATTTGTTTTAGTAATTACCGTTGTTTTGAATATTATCTCGTATTCCCAGGAAATGTGTGATAATCTGCACGTACGGATACCAGACAGAAACCAATCCAACTTGTATTATAAACTAGCTTCGGCCCGCGGCTTCGCTCGCGTGGTACCTATGAAGATATAAAGTAGCCTATATGCTATTCTAGAGTATAATCTATCTCTGTTCCAAATTTCATCCAAATCCGATCGGCCGTTTGGGCGTGATAGAACCACAAACATCCAAACATCGACCTGCAACCTTTAGTCGTAGCACGATCTAGTGGGGGGCCGTCCTATCCTGCACTTTCCGGTGCACATGTTGCTGGGAGCCATTCGCTGCAGGCCAAACAAGATGGGTTGCTCTGGTCTATGGGGGAGGCCTATGTTCAGCATGTTCGCTATACTGGTCAAACGAATGAAGAAAAACTTCGTGACAAAACCGGCATGTGATAGAACCTAAACATGTTACAGTCATGTGCACGAACGGAGCCTCTAAGAGGCGCACTTTAATCCTTTCACTACACTGATTCGGCCCTAACGGAAGACCAGCGCGGGTTGTTATCAACCCGCTTCATGCTGAGTTAGGGTCCATTTTGCAGCAACATGTATCTGTGATTGTTTAATGTTTATGTTATTATTATTCTTTTATTGTTTTTGTCTTTTAGTATTCTTTTAAATAATATATATACCTGTTATAATTTAATTTGTTTCAAATAAAATCATATTCTATTCTATTCTTTCACCGACAGCGACTGTCATAGGCCCATTTCTGGGCAACCATACCTGGTCACTGACCTGACAGGATGACCAAGAAAGAATCAGTGACACAAGATCGAAAATAAACATTACAACCCCGAGTTAGGAATAAAGGCATCAGCGTCACAGGTATCGAACTTGGACGGCCGCCAAAAGCGAACGTGCTACTCCTAAACTAACAAAACGAGAGTTTTGTTAAGCTTTCGCAATAAATCGCTACTTCCAGATTATAGAATTGAGAACTAGGTCGTCGTGAGGGATATTTGGAGAAATTTAAAAAAAGATTCGAGTGACAGCAATTCCGATGATATTATTGTCTGATTAGGTTAGTGTGAAGGGGAGCCAGCTTGTATTTTAACAGACTTCAAAAAAAGGAGCGTGTATTTGGTATATTTTTAGTGTTCGTCCAAGTTTTGGGAAAAACAAAACACTAATAGTCTCACTGCAGTGTCTGTCTGTCTGTCTCTCTGTCACTGCGTCCGCGCGTCCTAGCGCTAAACATTGTCCGTTTAAATAAAAAAAAATACTATCATCAAAAGCAGTGTGCCTCATTTAACTTCTTTGCTAATTGCCGATAAAAAATCTGTATTATTTTATTATCCTTTTTTTATCCGAAAGTGTGGGTGGCCAGTGTCAACACGAGTGAGCAAAATGACGTGTTTTTCTATTAAGAGTGTTATGGTTATATAGGATGGTTCCAAGGAGTTTTATCATAATGGATACAAAATTTAAATCGTTTTTTAAAACGTAATTATCCATTTTTTCGGTGGTTGTAATTAGTTTCAGAGTAATACTCTTAAGAGAACTGAATGTTTTCCCTTCCCCGAAAACAGCGTGATCTCCAGAAATGGCTGATTGACGCCAATCTCTCCGCGGGCGATCCATCAGCGGAAACTTTTTAAACGAGAATATAAAGAAAATCTTCATGTTCTGGGAAATGTTGTCATATAGATTATTTGTGTCAAACCCCAATCCTTAAGCTGAAATGCTCTTCCAATCTGTAGTTTAAGTTATCTATAGGTATATATAGGGTACTCTTACAATTAAGAATAATAAGATTGTGGTCATGTGTTCTAAGGTAAAGGAGCTTGGAGCAAATGGAGGAAATTGCATCAGTAGTTTTTTTTTATACAACTGAGGTGGCAAACAAGCTTACGGCCCACCTGGTAAGCGGTTACCGTAGCCTATGAGCGCTTGCAACCCGAACCCTCTCCCCCCCTAAAGAGCTCTGGCAACCTTACTTTCCGCAGGAACACAACACTATTTGAAACAAATAATGTTATATGGCTGCGATCTTCTTTAAGGCGGAGGTACCTCTCCAGGCGGGCTGCTCCAATTTAGAATGAGAAAATCTCGCTGTGCCCTACCTCCTCCCGAAACGACACGAGCTAAGCTCTTAAAAATAATCATGATTTATGGGTTAGTTCTGCCACGACAAAGACACGTGCAGGATGCGTGGAGTTAAATCTTTCTAAAATCTACTGTTTAGTGACTTCAAAGATAAATATATGCACCACTTCCCTCAAATCAAAGCCATTGTTTGCTCAATCTGTGTCACTGTTGTTTGATAAGCTATCTGCCGCTAGAGTAGACGAGAGATTAGATATCTTACTCATCAATGTTGGCCAGTAACCAGACCGGCTACATTAGCATCACTGACGATCAATTTACTTATCTAGATAACTGGCACTGCGCGCTAAACAGATCTCGCGATGTCTAGTAAGTTTTGGTGCTTGGATCGTGATTAACTTTGAAAATCGCATTTTATAAGGAAAACGAGAATTAAGGAGCTCGCATTGGAAAGATCAGAATGGAGAGGAGGTAGGGCACAGCGAGATTTTCTCGTTCTGAATTGGAGCAGCCCGCCTGGGGAGGTACCTCCGCCTTACAGAAGATCGCAGCCAAATAACATTATTTGTTTCAAATAGTGTTGTTGTGTTCCTGTGGTGAGTAAGGTTGCCAGAGCTCTTTAGGGGGGAAGGGGGTTCGGGGTCGGCAACGCGTGCGTGATATCTCTAGTATTGCAAGCGCTCATAGGCTACGGTAAGC
The DNA here is from genome assembly GCA_947579855.1 of Anticlea derivata. Taxonomy (NCBI): domain Eukaryota; kingdom Metazoa; phylum Arthropoda; class Insecta; order Lepidoptera; family Geometridae; genus Anticlea; species Anticlea derivata. Next base: position 8,200,611 of record OX388276.1, on the reverse strand, counting down.
GCTTACCAACAGATGGGCCGTATGCTTGTTTGCCACCTCAGTTGTATATAAAAAATAGTTATGCTCTGACAAATAAAGAATAGAATTTTTAGAATAGAATATGTATTTATTTCTCTCAACAAAGGTTAACAGTAATGGATGGGATACAGCAGAATATAAGTATTGTAAGTAGTTAAGTTAACCTGTTTTGTGAGAGACCGATGCCTATGCCATAAATAGGTTTAAAAAACCTGTGCTACAGGACACCGGGCCCCATGATGCCCCAATAAACATACAAATTAGACAAAGCCAATTCGTCCACGTTGTTTGAGATCTTCGCCCGCTCGATCAAGTACAAGTAGCCAGCATTCGCATTTGTCACTTACCACAGCGTTGTCGTGTCATGCTAGACACTAACATGAATCACCGTGACGTCACAGGAGGCGCCCAAGTGACTTATATCCCAATTGGCGACTAATATGGCTAGTCTACAGTTATTTTGCGGGTACATGACTCAGTACCGTTCCAGTCTAATTCGCATCACGCTATATGATCGACAAACCCAATTTAGCCATTATCAATTGTGTACTAGCAGGTCATGTAGGTAACCATAACACCTAGTTGACACCTTGTTATGAATTGGTCATGGATTCAATACACATAATCATGAGCTCTATGAGGAACTATTTGACCTCATACCCTCGGACCTCGGACCTCGCGTCACCGGAATAAGGCTCATCCACATCTCATCGACACGTGGGTATCTCGAACCACTCGCTTTACGAGATCCTTTCTCCTCCATACGTGCAAATTGTGGAATGAGCTTCCTTCCGAGGTTTTCCCGCTAACCTACAACATGAGGAGCTTTAAGAAAAATACAAAAAGATTTCTCCAGGGCAGGCAACGCATTAACAATGGGCCGTAGCCTGTTTGCCTCCGTATAAAATAAATAAAAAAAAAAAAGCTCTGTGGCGTGGTAAGCGATTGCCGTGAGACGACCGCTGATTTGATCCCCGCAGGCGAATATTTGCTTATGCTAATTATGAAGTTGATTCTCATTATCTGTTCCGGATCTGATACCTTGGTAACGGCTGTAGGTACTTATCTCGTAAAGTAAAGTAAAGTAAAAATTTATTGCTTGAAATACATGTAGATATGTACAGAGGTGTTAATGTTATTATAAAACGGAATCAATGTATTCTGCCATGTTATGGTGTGCAATATTTCGTTTAACATTAGATATATAATTAAAAATAATGTCAATTAAAAATTCATAATAAAACAAATTAAAAAGAAAAAAAAACCACCTATAAATTAGCTAAAAAGATTGAATAAAAAATTTGTCATTAAGAAATTCCTCAATAGAGTAATAACATTTTTTTTCCAAAGTGATTTTCAACTTTCTCTGAAACAGTGAACGCGGTAACTCTCTTATTGTTTCTCGTAGTTTCTGATCACCAGCATAATAATATCTTCCGTCAATCGGGTGGGGGGGGGGGCCTGCCAAAACTGAGTCGCCCGGTCCGTGGTCGCTATTCGAGAACCTTTACTCCTCAACGGGTGTCGATTCTGCGAGCTATAGGTACCTATAGCCTGCCCACTGCCACTTCAACATTCTAATTCTGAGAGCTATTGCTAATGTCGGAGTCCTTGCTTCTTCTACGGGTTTCCTCATTTCGTATTTAATCACGCAGTGAAATTCCGGGCTATGGCGATAGCTCCCTCCATAGCCCGTTGCGCGAATATGAGCTTGTGTTCAGGCCAATAGTAATTAGTAATCTTCTAATATCACGATAGTAACTACGGGGCATTGCCTCTGACTCAATGTTGATGAAGCATAGGCTGACACTATTTTGTAGTAATTTTTACCACTTGCCTCACTGTGACGTCAAAGACAAAATAGCATGAATCAAATTTCAATTGGATAGTTTATTCACGAAAAATGCCCTTTAGAGGGGGCGCTGCAGTGTTAAGGTACTACATCTACATCTACACAAAACAAATACCTCTTTTTAATATGAGTGTAGATTGGGTATAAAATTAGCCCATTGCGGGATAGTAATTATCCTACTAATATTATAAATGCGAAAGTTTGTGAGGATGTTTGTTATCAATAATACCGTAACGGGTCAACCGATTTTGTTGAAACTTGAACTATACAGAGTTCTTTACCTAGAATAGCATATATGCTACTTTTTACGTAAGTACCACGGGAGCGAAGCCGCGAGCGGAAGCTAGTACATAATAATTATGAATCACTTGTATAAAAACCCGTACTTTTAGAAATCTTCAATTTGTTTATGATATAGCTTTGTGATGTTTTATGGCCTAACCAAATCATCACCTTGTATTATTATGACAAGAATCTACACTATTATTATATAAATATATTATATTATATAACATATTATATAACATTAATATATTATATAACATTTATATAAATATATAATATAATAAAAATAAATATAAATATTCCGGACATATTCACACGGTCTACTGATCCCAAACTAGGCATAGCCTGTACTATGGGTACCAGAGACTGATATACATAATAGATATATATTTAACACCCAGACACAGAACAAACATCTGTGTTCATCACACAAATGTTTGTCCAGTGCGGGGATCGAACCCGCGACCTCTAGCGCAGAAGGCAGAGTTACTACCAACTGAGCTATGAGGCCAGTAACATTTGTTTGTTTGCTTGATTATCTCTGGAAATACTGAACAGATTTTAAAAATTATTTCACTAATAGAAATCTACACTATCCCTGTGTAACACAGGCTTTATAATATTTTGATAAAAAATAACTTTTCATTCAGAACTTCAACATTAGTAAATCAAGTCGGACGAAAATCGCCGTTTGGCTTAGGTCCTACTATTTTCAAATGCGCGCTAATTTAGTGTGTGGCTTTTCCACAGAATAATTATAACTTATTAAGCTACTTTATCGAAGTTGAAGCGTTAATTTTTAGGAGAAAGACGTTTTATTAAAAATAAAGACGCTCAAGTGCGAGTAGGGCTAGCGCCCTCAGGCTTCCGTACAACACGTAACACGCGGTCGGTAAAACTTTCTTCTCTTTCTTTCTTTACAAGAGTCAAGGTAGGAACATACTTGAACACGTGGACGAAGATGCGGGCGGATCAGCTAGTAGGTATAATAATAATAGTGTAACTACCTAAAATGCTTTGTTATTGTGTTCGATAGTGGTGGCTCTATCTAATCATTGTTGATGATTGATTGGTAATTATGTATGGATTAGTATGCTTACCTCACCACTGATCACCAGTTTAGGGATTAGATAAAGTGTATTACCATCTACGACGTAGTTGGTAATCACGCCACTTTATCACCGAAAGAAGGATATGAAATATATATAAATAACCACACCAATATTTTAATGAAGGAAAATTAGTTGAAAATAACTTTATTTACAGAAAGAAACTTAAAACTAATACAAGTTAATATTTACAAAATACATAAGAAACAGTTGAGCCATCTAAAGACCGTTACAAACGATCTTTAGATAGCTCAACTGATCCAGATCACGACCAGTTGGAAGCGTCCCCAAGACGCTGGCGGAATTGCCACGCTGGATGGCAATGCTAATGCGCTGGGCCAAATAAGAGCCAGCTCTCGGGTCACGCGGTCAAATTAGTTTGTTTGTATGTACAGGGAAATCTATGGAACTACTGAACCGATTCTAAAAATTATTTCACTAATATAAAGCTGTATATATATCTGTGTAACTATATTGCGGCTATATTTTATTTTGATAAAAATATATCATTTTCTTTACGAAAACTCAATATTTGTAAATCAAGTTGTGTGAAAAAGCGTAACTCGGGTTCTATGTACCTAACTATTTTCTAATCTGTGACAACTGCACGCTAATCATTTAAACGATTAACTCGTGAACATTTCCTTAAGAACATCTAGCATCTACACTACATGTTAATAAAACACTGTTTTGTACTATCTGTTAATCTATTGCAGTGTATATATATATATATATATTTAAATATAGTGTATGGTTATATATAATATAGTTTTTAGTTAAGTTAAACAATCTGGTGCACGCCAACCTCCTGTTTCTACCCAATCAGGCTGGCTGGTAGATAATGCCTTGGCATTAAGCCCACCTTTTGTACATTGTTTTTTTGTGTGCAATAAAGATTAAATAAATAAATAATTTAGATTGCAGAAAAAAATCCTCTAGAAATAATTTCCACTCACGACGAGCCCAATCTTGGTATTCACAGTGGAGTTTATTTTCAATCCCCTCACACCAGACCGATATCATTTTCAAAAGAAATACCTGCCTTTGGAATTTCCCCTCAAAATTACACTCAGAACGACTAGAGATAATGCCAGGGCAAGTATTAATCAGAGTTAGAATCGAAACGTTGTGTGATCTTGAATCATCCCTTTATGGGTCGTATGCATAAGTGATGTTTCTGTGAGATTAACATCAAGTAAAGGCGAGTTGGCACTGTGTGCCATTCGGGTGACCATTACAAACTAATTCACCAAATAAACTATGCAAAATAAACTATGCAAAATGTGTGAAATGAACGCAAAAAAAGCTATTCTGAAACCGCTCTAAACGTCAAACTCAAAATATAATTTTTTTTGTGGCTTGCACAAATTTTAATTTTTTTAAATTTTTATTCAACAGAGGTGGCAAACAAGCTTACGGCCCACCTGATGGTAAGCGGTTACCGTTGCCTATGAGCGCTTGCAATACCAGAGGTATCACGCACGCGTTGCCGACCCCGAACCCCCTTCCCCCCTAAAGAGCTCTGGCAACCTTACTCACCGCAGGAACACAACACTATTTGAAACAAATAATGTTATTTAAAAAAATTGACTTTATTTGTTATGATCATTTTGAACGGAATTCTAGATGGGTTATCGCACGCCGGCTTAATGTAACAACAGAATCGACACCATTGTGTAAAGAGAGATGTTTTGACTATGGTCTTAATATGAACGTGTGGTTCTCATCGCATGATGCACGAAGGTCGGGAAGTCAGTAAGGTGCTATTTATACGACACTTATCGGACTTCACATATGCGGGTCAAGCGCATTTCTGCATTATCTATGCACTTCTAGTAGCCTGCTACTTAAGCCTCTGGCTGCTAAGATATTCTAAACCCTGTATACAATCAAATCAAAAAGCGTTTCATCATCAACAACCTGTAGAAGTCCACTGCTGGACATAGGACTCCCCCAAAGAGTTCCACGACGAACGGTCTTGAGCCTTTTCCATCCACCGACTTCCCGCAAACTTTACAATGTCATCGGTCCATCGGGTGGGGGGCCTTGCATCACTGCGTCGCCCGGTTCGTGGTCGCCTTTCGAGAACCTTTACTCCCTAACGGTTATCGGCGTTTATTTCAATAAAATATCTAGGATCACTAAGAAACTAGGTGGAGCTATGCCTGTTCCTCGCGACCAAGCCTAGAAGAATCAGGAAACAAACACGGCGCGCGTGCCTATCATTTTTTTCGAATAATCTTTTTCACAAATGGAATGTAGAGCTTCAGTGTGGTGCCGATCGAACTAGGTGCGGCTCAAAAGAAAAATAATCAGGTAAAATAAATAAAAATGAGAAAAATTAAAAAAATGGTTAGCTTCAGCAAATATATATTTTTTCAAATTATTATACCTAAATATCCCGTTTTTACTGAAAATTACTGAGACTTGGTCGCTAACTATTGGCCTCATGCACAAGCTCAAAATCGCTCAACGGGCTATGGAGAGAGCTATGCTCGGAGTTTCGCTGCGTGATAGAATCCGAAATGAAGAAATCCGTAGAAGAACCAAGGTCACCGATATAGCTTTCAGAATTAGCAGGTTGAAGTGGCAGTGGGCTGGCCATATAGCTCGCAGAACCGATAACCGTTGGGGAACAAAGGTTCTCGAGTGGCGACCACGAACCGGACGACGCAGTGTTGGAAGGCCCCCCACCCGATGGACCGACGACATTGTGAGGGTTGCGGGAAGTCGGTGGATGGAGAAGGCTCAAGACCGTTCGTCGTGGCACTCTTTGGGGGAGGCCTATGTTCAGCAGTGGACTTCATCAGGCTGATGATGATGATGATGACTGAAAATTAAGCTTCAGCAAATGTTCTAAGGGCAGCCTTCTATAGATTCCTTGGTCTGATCCGCATTTGAATCGCAAATTTAATTTCGATGTCTGGTCCAATCTTGCCACATATTAGCCGATAGCCCACAAAGTTCACAAACTGACCGAACGATGCATGAAACGCCTCCAATACCTTCCCACTTCCATCATATAATAGTAGGTAGTTAATCTATCGCATCGAAATCCTCAAGGAAAACTTACGCACGGATTTCCCGTAGAATTAGCGCTTACTAGTAAAAAGCAATATCATTATCTCCAGGAATCTCGGGGAAATGTTTTTCGTCCGACACGAAAGGGACTAACGCACACACTGACACACACATAGGTGTGCTGGGAAAACGCTTTTCATCCGTCACTGGCGGACGCACACATACAAGCCCCTGACGCACACTTGTGGACTGTGACGAACACATCGATATCCGAGGCGCCAGCTGAATAGCACACAAACGTACAAACCGAATTATCACGGTCTGTGAGCCTATAAATACGGCAAACCGGTCCGCCCCTCCGCACTCTGCTCACAGAACTCGTAGAGAGCACGCGTATACCCAAACTTAAAACAGCTTACATTTACAATCATGGTTGTGAAACTAGAAACAGTGTCTGCGTTGTACGCTGATGTGTACCCTTCCATCAAGTCTCGTCGCGACATGGAGACGATCGTGACGGACTGCCCGCGTCGGCAGAAGCGGCAGGTCTCATTGCCTGCGCTGGTCGAAGATGAAACTGAAGAAGCCTTCGAAACTGAGAAGAGATCCTACCTCCTGCACACGGAAGGTCTCCGAAGACAAAAGTCTGTCTCTCCTCAGAGGCAGAGACTGCGCCGGTCTCTCGCGCTGCCGTCTCTCTCCGAGGATGAGGAGCCCTGATCATCTCGTTCAGGTCATCAGGAGTGAAGACATGCCGCCGGCTGTTCGCTTTGACTTCCAGAGTCGTGAAAGTCTCTGAGTGGAATTGAAGTTGGAACACGCTGTGGGGGTCAGCAATGACCTCAAAACTTGCGATTGGACACAGTGATTACAATTGATTGCAATCAGTGCTAGAACAATAGTGGATGTGGAACCAAAATATGCAAAGCCAAAGTTAATGCCAATGTAGTTAAGATTTATTGTATACATTTACCAAATTAAATGGTGTTGAAATTTATTTCTTGGTTTTCTTAAACTGGTACGTACCCTTTCCTATAGTGTAAAGAGTTATGCAGGCAGGAATAAAGTGCGTATTAAGCTTTAATAATTATTGAGATAAATCTATAATTTACATAATAATTAGGAAATCCTACTAATATTAAATTCTTTACCTAAAATAGCAAACAGGCTACTTTTTATCTCAATGCGAGCGAAGCCGCAATTCGAAGCAAAATCAAGAATTAAATATTTGCAAAAAGCTTTCTTAAAATGACAGGTAGGTAATTATTTGATGAAAGTTAGCTTTGACTCACTTACTAAATACATTCAAGTGTAATTAGTCGGGAAAGTCTACCTAGTGACCTTTAGCCTACAATTACTTACCACCTATCATCAATTATGTTAGATAGTTGAGTGGATATGTGAATGCCTACGTAGCCATTGTTTTGATATGCTGTAGTCAAGTTATTAAATCATCTAGAATATATGTAATCATCATCATCATCCTTTCAGCCGTACGACGTCCACTGCTGAACATGGCCTCCCCCATAGACAAAGTGAATTCCTTATCATGTGGGGGGATTTGCCCATACTCACCACGCTGGGCATGCGGGTTAGCGAGCGCAGTTAGAGCTATCGTTGTTAAAAATGAGGGACGCTGCTGCCCATCCCCTAGCTTTTTTCCCTTAGTCGCCTCTTACGACATCCGCGGATAGGTATCTACCTACCGCCTTATCACCTACCTCCATATTTATGGGGGGGCCTATTCTTCAGCCGGGGCCACCACGGCCTATATATGATGATATATGTAATAAGTCCAGTAAAAAGTGTATGCTCTTTCTTTTTACAATTCTGTCGATTTATTTGACACACCTCCCCGCGTCTTTTGTGGATAGTATGAAAAATTGCAATCATTTTTACAGCCTTCAGCAGTGAACAAAATGTCAAGAAAAAAAATAACTAAAATGTCGTACCTACAGTCTGCCTAAATAGCAGAGTGTGTTTTTACGTTATTTATGTCACAAAAGCATTTTAAATTTTTTTCTGTGAAAGTGGGTCTTCACACATAGACAGACAGAGAGACAGAAGGACAACAAAGTGTTCCTATATGGGTTCCATTTTGACCAAATGAGGTACGGAACCCTAAAAGAGAATTGAATTTTACAATATTTCTTACAAATATTGTCAGTCTAATTTCAGAGCGACTATTATTTTACATTACATTTTATTTCGTAATAATAAAATAGTTAATGGTCATCAAAAAGGCACAACATAAAAACAGTGACAAAAACAAAAACAAAGATTGTACAAAGTCATAATAACAAAGGAGCCATTTCATTCTGGGCCTGGTCCATGTACACTACATAGAAAAATTAGGAAAAAATAAGAGATTACAAGAAAAATACAATTTCATTAATTTGAAGACAAATGCGATGGTACAAGAATAGTTCTTCTGGTAAGTTTTTTACTATGTGAGCACTATTTGAAGGCCGCCATGTTGGTTTATAATTGGCGTTTGACATGACATTGACATATTTTTCATGTCATGTTGTTTGATTTGATGTTTTTGTTTTGTCAGATAAATGTAGGTTCTCAAAATGTCATTTCACGCACGTCCATCCGCCATATTTTTGTAGCGCTGTGTGTTGCTCTCTTTGTCGAAGAAAATCTTAATGTACCTTAGAACGAAGTCAATTTAAATAAAATAACCAATAAAATACGTTTACTTTATTGCTTAGCCATATTTTAGATTAGTGTACATAGTGCAGGCCCAGGTTCCATATATTGATGAAACGTCTCTTTTGTTCCTTTACCTACTCCTAAACTAAGTATAAAACTTGTATTTTAGGAGCAAGTTTTCCTCCTCAAACATAATCTACATCTAGGTAGATTATGTTTGAGGAGGCTATACGCATAGAATTAGGCAGGTACCTACCAACAAGATAGGTCAATAAAATCTAACAAATGAAGACGCTTTCGACTGGTAATGATCTAAATCAATAGAGCTATCTATAGATCTTTGCAACGCTCTATAAATAGCTCAAATGTTTCTTGTGTATTTTGTAAATAAAATTGTTACAGAATAACTAAATACTTATATATATATATATATATATATATACAGAATTGTATATATATATATATATATATATATATATATATATATATATATACAATTCTGTGTCTGGGTGTTAAATATATACCTATTATGCATAGTACAGGCTATGCCTAGTTTGGGATCAGTTGACCGTGTGCGATAATGTTTTTTTTATTTTTTATACAAAAAAGGCTAACGTTTGACCACAATCTCACCTGATGATGATGTGGTCTACGGTGTAGCACGATAAACTCAGGAATATTTATTTATTTATATTATGAAGTATCTGCCTAGTTACTCAACTAATAAAAAAAGAAATGAGACGAGATTAATTTGTTAGATGTTGTTGTTTTGATTTAAAGGATACATTGATGACGAAAATCATTATCTCATTCATTGATACGACACATATTATTATACCTAATGATGAAATGTTTTATCTCTAGCAAATTAATTAATCATAAAACAAATAATAACATTATTCTGCAGACGAATGTTTATATCACACTATCGTAAGTATCAAGATGTGTTCACTACTATCCTATTAGTAATTTGTATGTGTATATGTTTGTTGGGTGTTATTTATTTTTATTTATATTTAAGATAACATAGCGCACGCAGTTTGAACACAGCTTAATTCACACTGACATCAGGCTGACATTATTTTCAACGGCATTATATGAATTTATCCTCAAAATTGCTTGATTACCGGATTACCAGGGTAACACTATCGTACGTAGGCAAGTACCTCATCTTTATTTATTTAGTTCTGCGTATTCGACCGTGTAACCTTATTTACTGATAGCGAGTATGACGTCAATAAGATTTTTTTAAGGTGGCAACCAAGCTTACAGTCCACCTGTTGGTAAGTGGTTACCCTAGCCACAGATAACATAATACTATACTCCCTAGCCTATGAACGCTTGCCCAGATGCATCACGCACGCGTTGCCCACGCCGAACCCCTCTCCCCTAGAGCTCTTGGTACCTACTTGGTGAGTAGAATGGTTTCCGCATTTAGGCCGCTGGTAGGCCCTTTCTGCATGTCAGGCTGGAGGCTGCTAGTCCAGCCACCCGATGTCCTCCACCTAAAAGAGCTCTGGCAACCTTACTCACCGTAGGAACACAACATTATATGAAACAAATAAGTAATATTATTTATCTGAGATCTTCTGTAAGGCGGAGGTACCTCCCGGCAAAAATCGAGCATAAAAAAAATTACATCATCATTTCAGCTGTAGGACGTCCTCTGCTGAACATAGGCCTCCCAGATTCTAGAGCGAATTCCTATCATGTGGCACGCGGGTTGGCGAGCGAAATTAGAGCGTTTGTATAAATAGGGGACCTTTTGCCTATCCCCCTAGGTTTATTCCCCTAGTCGCGTCTTACGACATCCACTGGTAGGTAAATATGGGAGGGCTTATTCGAACACCACGGCCAATTAAAATGTGCTTATCGTTCATTAGAACAAGTTGGTACCCTTCAACGCACTTTGATTCCGTTCTTTAAGGTGCACGTCCAGGATTCAAACCAACGATCTTCGGATTGAATGTCGGAGTACCTCCCAATCAGCCAACACGGCACTACACACTCGGATGTAATATCAATGTACTTGCCGATTGCAAACATAAAACGAAATGGAATTGCGATGCCGCTTGCGAATGATTACCTACTCCCCTCGTAAATAAGGGTATTAACCCTTGGAGGCGCAGAATAAACACAAGTTACTAGGTAGCTACCCTTGCAACAGAATAATTTATAACTACAGTAGAGTTACCACACACGGAACGTATTAGATAGGTAGGGAACAGGATCGATGTTCGCAATTACACTCGACAAGAAGATCGGACTGTTCTCACTAACCATACTTTTCTACCAATCAGTGCGGTCCCGCGTGACGTGATAATAGACTCTAAGCAGCTATTGGTTAATTTAAACCGTCGGCGTCGATGAAAGAATCATTGTAGTGAAAGGGTTAAAGTGCGCCTCTCAGAGGCTCCTTTCGTGCACAAAAAGTGTACCTATAGATTACTGGTTTTTGTAGGCGCCCTTTTCGTGACACCATACAAAAACGGTAAGCTATTCACTTTTTATTTTTCTTTTATCATGACTGGCTTGGCTGCCAAAGAAGCTAATGTTTTGAATAATCTTGTGTGATATTTAGATGACAGAATACGATAATATTATTAGAATGATGATGGTGGCGCGATAAACCATTTTGTTTTATTATGAAACTCTGATGTTAGTATGTTGAAAGTCAAGCTCCGTTTTTAATTTTTTATCACTTTATTAAAGTCCTAATACAAGGTGATTAATAATATATATACTATCCCGAAACCAATTTGCAATTAAATTCGTTCTCGAAAAAAAACACTATGAAAAAATCAGCTTATTTGATTGTTTTTTTTTCTCTAATATTCTTTCTTTTTTCACCTTTCGGGGTTACATACATATTATGAATCGCCTTGTAGCTTGTCTAGAATGTATATAAGAATAACTGAGACTTCACTAAAGATAATTTAGTTTGCTGCTACTTTGGTAGAGCTCCATAGTAACCAACTGAAAGGAGATGCGCTCAGCATTTTCTTACTACTTTGAAGCACAATCCATTGTGTAACTTGGCACCTTGAATACAATAGTGCCATTACACAATAACGCGGCTATCCTCTGTGAGGAGTATAGTCTTGTAAAAGTTCTTCTAAATTGGCCACAGAAATTGCTTCATTCAGTGTTCTATGACATTTTATTGTCAAAAAAACATACAAAAGTCATAGAAATTGATGAATAGGATAGAGCAATAAACGTGCCTTTGCTATAATAAGATATTTTTTACAAAAACTAAAAACCGATTTAAAATTCCTGAACCTTATTTTTTTGTTATCAACCTCTTTGCGTTTTGCTTACCTACTGAGGATGACACTAGCCACCTACACTTTCGAATAAAAAACAAAAGTAAGTATGACATCCATTAATCATCAATAATAACTCTTACGGTACTGACTGACTGACTGACAATCAAACGTAGTGGTTTTATTCTCTTTGAAAATCAACGCAGAGCCTAACCAAAATCCTAAGAGTATGAAATTTGCAGGGTAGCGTTAGGTTTGGGTGCAAAGAAAGGAATTCCCGACAAACAACCCCTAAGGTTAAAGTTTGGTAAAAATAGCAGCAACCGAACGAAGTCGCGGGAATTACCATACCATACCACCGTCGACAAAAATAAATTTCGGCAAGTCGTGATTTCAAGAGATGATGACGTTTTTTTAAGTTTTACGGGACAAGTTGCAATCCCTCAGGAATTAAATTAATATGGGACCACCCCAGGGCCATACTCTATACACCAGCGAAAGAATCATCAAAATCGGATTACTATTGGCGGAGATATCGAGTAATATAGACAAAAAAAAACAGCCGACTTGAGAACCTCCTCCTTTTGGAAGTCGGCTAAAAAACGCTTTATTGGTGACTAGCTTCCGCCCGCGGTTTTGCTTGCGTGGTCCCTACTTAAAAAGTATCCTATATGCTATTCTAGGTATAGAACTCCATCTATTCCAAGTTTCAACGAAATCGGTTGAGCCGTTACGGCGTGATTGAACAAGAAACATCCAAACATCGTCACAAACTTTCATTTCATCAATATTAGTAGGAAGTAGGATACGATACCTATACCATACCAAACTACCCCGTTTAGACGGAAGCTTCTACCTCATGTGCATGTGTTAAGGCAATGAACCATTGTTTTGTAAACAATTTGGTCTCTTCGTACAATGATTATTCAACAATCGTCAAGGTAGTTACTATAACAAATAACAATTTTAGGAGCCGTGTTGGCCTAGTGGGAGGACCCCGACTTTCAATCCGAAGGTTAAAGGTCGCGGTCTTGCACCAATGTGTTATTCTATTCCTTAAAAATGTAAGTGCGCAGTAACACGTGTTTCACGATGTTTTTCTTCACCGTTATGGTTATAGTGAAAACCTGTATTTATTTATTTATTTATTTATTTAGAATACAGTATAACATCATAACAGGTTTATTTTTATTCCTAAGGCGATACCATATGTTATTAGTAGGTACTATTAAATAGGTACTAATCGAAACATTTCGTTTCTATCACTATCTGTGCAAGTTGTAGGAGTATCGGTAGGTGATTGAAAAAAATATCCACGCTGTTCGCAGACAAGATCTTGAGCAGATAGACAGTTAAATTATTAATTATTATTATTAGGCGTCTTGGGGACGCTTCCGACTGGTAGTGATCTGGATCAGTTGAGCTATCTATAGATCGTTTGTAACGGTCTTTAGATGGCTCAACTGTTTCTTGTGTATTTTGTAAATATTAACTTGTATAAGTTTTAAGTTTCTTTCTGTAAATAAAATAATACAACCTGTTGACCTACTAAATTAAATGCAAATCGGACTAGGGGTTCGAATGCTATGCTCGAACAAACAAACATAAAACGGCGAGTCGCCCATGTTGGCCCATTAATTGTTTTGTGTCATGCACTTAGGCATCTTTAGGTAAATGGATCAGTCTAGGTATCAAAAGATACTTATCTTCAGTTCAGAGGACACCCAGGGTTCTTGAACTGATAATTGCCAAGTGGTGGGTATGTGCTATCATTCTGTGAACTACAAACATAATATTATTGAAAATTTACATTGAAATTTGCATAATTGCAATACCGTTAATGTACCTACGTAAGTAAGTAGATAAACAAAGTATTTTTCAGTTGTTTTACCTTTTCCTTACGTTTATGGTTTTTTTTAACGACACATACCAGTTATAAAGTTGTATAAAATAAAAACGGACAAGGGCTAGAGCTCGCGTTTCGGTCAGGCTTCCGTAGCAACACGGGGTCAGAAAATCAAAAACCGCTGTGAAGAAGTTACTTCATCATCATCTTTTCAGCCGTACGACGTCCACTGCTGAACATGGCCTCCCCCACAGACAGAGCGAATTCCTATCATGTGGGGGGATTTGCCCATACTCACCACGCTGGGCATGCGGGTTGGCGAGCGCAGTTAGAGCTATCGTTGTTAAAATGAGGGACGCTGCTGCCCATCCCCTAGCTTTTTTCCCTTAGTCGCCTCTTACGACATTTGCGGATAGGTAGGTATGGAGGGGCCTATTCTTTAGCCGGGGCCACCACGGCGGAACGGAAGTTACTTAGGTACTTATATTTTGCGGTCGCTCATGTAGTTTATTACTCTATGACAATAACCAAAAATGAGTCTATTTGTCTCTTATTAGCACGTTATTTAAATTAAATCTCAGCTTAATATTTTCTTGACTGCAAACTCTCATCATCATCAGCCTGTAGAAGTCCACTGCTGGACACAGGCCTCCCCAAAACAGTTCCACGACGAACGGTCTTGAGCCTTTTCCATCCACCGACTTCCCGCAACCTTTACAATGTCATCGGTCCATCGGGTGGGGGGCCTTCCAACACTGCATTTCGCCCGGTTCGTGGTCGCAATTCGAGAACCTTTACTCCCCAACGGTTGTCGGTTCTGCAAACTCTTATCTGTAAATTATTCATCCTTAGTAAAGCATATTTAGAGTTCCAGCCACTTTTTACTGCAAACTTTACCATTCGATGACCTCGGTGGCGCATGGCGTAGCGGGCGGGGTTGATAGAATAACCCCCTTTCGGGATGGTATACATGTTATGAATCACCTTGTATATAACATTAAAAAACAACGTAATTTGTGTAACTCGTTTAAAATCGAGGTAAATGCGTAGGGAAAACCCATGAGGTATTCTAGATGATTATGTAATTATTCATATTTATAACACAATGGGAAAGGTACAAAGGTACCTACACTTTTTCTGATTAGCAATTCAATTAGCAATCTTTATAGGTATGCTCGAGGAAAACGCAGAACTCAGCCGTAGTCGATGTAGGTATACCTAACATCAAACTGGAGACACGACCTGTGCTTAGTTCATATTCAGTATTTTTTACTTTAATTTTTTATAATTAGTTTGCACTTTCACTACATTACACTATTATTTAACACTATACTAGTTCGAATGGTTTTGTTCTTTTGAGTCTTCTCACTATGTCCGTGTTGTCGAGGAGCTGGATGGCCTCGACATTCACATGATGATGAAGCCTGTGTTCGTGGGCTTCTGCGTATTTTTAATGACCTCGTCGACGTACTCGATATTTAGGTCCCGATGGAGGTCGTCATTTCTTATGTACCAGGGTGCATTTACGATTTCTCTAGCACTTTGTTCTGGAACCCTTGTATAATAAAGATATTACTCTTTTTGGTACAACCCCATAGCTGTATATCATAGGTCCATACTGGCATTAAGACCTGTTTGTAAAGAAGTATTTTATTGTGAACTGACAGGGCAGAATGCCTTCCAAGGAGCCAGTGCATCTTTATATTCAGTTTATATTTCATTTTTATATTCAGTATTGACGTAGCTTCAAACTTCAATATTCATTTATTCATTGAAAATGCATGGATGATTTTGAAACGTCATTTTACGTTAGTTTATCCTATCCTACTTCCTACTAATATTATAAATGCGAACGTTCGTGAGGATGTTTGGATGTTTGTAGTTCAATCACGCCCAAACGGATTTGGATGAAATTTGGCACAGATTCATTATTTCAAAACTCACTTAACACTTTTGATGTTAACTGTACCAAATCTCAGTGCGATTAGGGCGTGGGACGAGTTAATGATCGAAAATAATATTTATTTTGAACTGCCTTAAGTCGTCACACGTGGGGCAAGTTGCCATGGCCCAGTTAAGGATCGACTCAGAGATAGATTATAGTCTACTTTTTTTTATCTTTATAGTTACCACGCGAGCGAAACCGCGGGCGGAAGCTAGTTATATATAAATACGTAGGCTCTCAGAATTTGCGGAACCGACAAACGTGTTGGGAAATAAAGGCTCTCGAATGGTGGCAACGAACCGGGCAACGCAGTGTTTTACATTGTTAAAGTTGCGGGAAGTCAGAGGATGGCAAAGTCTCAAGACCGTTCGTCATGGAACTCTTTGGGGGAGGCCTGTGTATGCAGTGGACTTCTACAGGCTGATAATGGTGATCAAGAATTGACATCATTAATACAGTGGAGCCAACTTAACACTGAACTGTGAATGTAAAAAAAAAAGAACTGACTGCAGAAGCCACAAGACATTTTCCAGAGACTTTTTGGCGGGAACTTGCGAAGTGATGTTGTGCTCTCAATTTATTTTACAAAACTAGTGTTAAATTGTATAATATTGTGTGAATAAAGTGGTGTTTTGCCTAATATTGTTTGAGTAAACCGCACAAATGAAGTGAAATGAAATGATTGCGTGTATCGTCATTTTTCGAGTTGGCGCCAATAGGTCCCTCCAGGTTTTAGTAAAATAGCCACCATTATATCTTACTAAAACTGAACTTGACTTGACGGTGACTTGACGATGACAAACGAAAGAAAATGAAGAAAGATAAACAAATTAACAAGAAAAAATACACGTAAGACTTGGCGGTAAGGCCTAGATGCCATAGCCAGCCCGAAAGGGAAGAACATTAAAAAAAAACACATTTTCCAAAATGCTACTTATACAAAAATACATTGTGCACGAAAGGAGCCTCTAAGAGGCGCACTTTAATCCTTTCACTACACTAATTCTTTCATCGATGGTCATAGGCCCTTTTAAGGGCCACCATACCTCATCCAGGTCACTGACCTAATACAGCATGACCAAGAAAGAATCAGTGACACGACAAGAAGAAGATACAACTATACAGATATAAGTGCGTTGCACTGTATCAATAATTTGAACTTGTGCTAAATTTACAACAACATAAACCTGAATTTCCTCAACCGTAATAAACACAAGTCACAACATTGTCATTCCGCAGACCGGTTCCGATGCATGCTATATGATTCAACAACTGACTGTGGTTTCTGTAACGTCATTGTGGTCAGGAGTAATTAAAAAAAAAATTGGAACAACAAAAAAAAAACGTAAAAAAAAATCTCGAACCACTCGCTTTACAAGATCCTTTCTCCCCCATACGTGCAAATTGTGGAATGAGCTTCCTTTCCCGATAACCTACAACATGAAGAGCTTTACGAAAAATACAAAGAAGAAGATTTCTCCAGGGCAGGCAACGCATTAGCAATGCTCCAGGTGTTGCAGATGTCAATAGGCGACGGTAACCGCTTGCCATCGGGTGGGGAGTAGGCCTGTTTGCCTCCGTATAACTTAAAAAAAAAATAAAAAAAAAATTGGAATACTTTTAACTGTTTTACAATTTAGAAATACTACGAACTTAGAACTAACAAATACTTTTCACTCGATTGCACCCGAAACGCAGCTAAACGATAGCTTTTCAACAATCAGTTTATTTGCTAAAACATGGTAAGTGTTCTACTAATATTATAAATGCGAAGGTTTGTGAGGATGTTTGTGGTTCAATCACACCCAAACAGCCGAACGGATTTGGATGAAATTTGACTTTATATTATAGTTTGGAATAGCATAAAGGCTACTTTTTATCTTCATATCCATGTAGCTATTTGAGCTTTTTCCATCCACCGACTTCCGGCAACATTCACAATATCGTCGGTCCATCGTCGGCCTTCCAACACTGCGTCGTCGCCCGGTTCGTGGTCACTACTCGAGTTTCACAAATTCTCAAAATTGTTTGTTTGACGACATAAACTGAATGGCCTCATAGCTCAGTTGGTAATAACTCTGCCTGCTGCGCTAGGGGTTGCGGGTTCGATTCCCGCACAGGCCGAACATTTGACTGATGAATACAGATGTTTGTTCTGTGTCTGGGTGTTAAATATTTATCTATTATGTATATCAGTCTCTGGTATCCATAGTACAGGCTATGCCTAGTTTGGGACCAGTTGACCGTGTGTGATATGTCCGGAATATTTATTTATATATAAACGAGCTGAATCAGATACAATGTCCTCTTCGTTTCTTTGTTATATGTTATTTGTATCTACGAATTAATCATTGTTTTTGTTATTAACATGCAAAACCAATTACAATTTAAGTACTGTTATCTACTGGGACAGTACTTCAATTAAAATTGTACATACATACTTCTAAAGATAATATAGTAGAAAGGGTTTTGTAGGATATGATAGACGTTCATTACTAGGTTGGTAACTTCGGTAACTAATAGGTAGGTAAACTTTTACGGTCACCCATCCATTTGGTGACGACACTGAAGGTTGCTTTATAATTTTTATCGAAGACGCATAAGGAAATGAGTTGTACTTAACGGTTTTAAATAACGGAAATTAAATTTAAATTCGCTATATTGTTGCTTTGTCTTGCCTTCCTTTTAAATACTTCGGCGCAGTTTTTTATCGTTCAGAAACTTGTTTTTTTTTTAATTATAATTATAATTTCAATAAAATCACTAGGATCACTTTGAAACGTCTTAGAAACTAGGTGAAGATATACCTGTTCCTCGCGACCAAGCCTAGAAGAATCATCAGCATCATCTTCCTGCTCTATTCTCACATTATGTGGGGTCGGCACAACATGTTTTCTCTCCCACTCTCTTATGTTAGCCGTCATCTCCGCACTAACTTCTTTCTTACTCGCTTCATCTGTAATATAGTCCATCCATCTATTTTGGCCTTCCTCTATTACGTTCTTCTCATGACTTTCATCCCTATTTCCGTTACTGGTGCTTCTTTCAACTTCCTATGATATATTTCACATCGCATTAGATTTTAGCGGACATTTGGCTACAGCTTAAATAAAATAAAATAATGTATGGTAGGTATGGTAGGTTACCTATATCGACGATAACACCTTATTGCTATATTTATTAGTTAATTTTGGCGTCACAAGTGGGTCATAATACTGATATCAATATATATATAACACAGAGACTCTTGACTGAATGACTGACAAAGTGGAAACCACAGGTCGTAGAAACTTGAAAGAAGGGGTGTTTTTTTTAAATCGTTGGGGTGTAATAATGAGATTTGAAATTTGCATCACATGGGGTCCAAAATGGAAGTTAAGTGAGAAACTATATTATTACCGTTGAAGATTCGACACCTGGAATAGCACAGATAGATTATACATTATTTATTCGACACACAGAAATACAGCACAGATAGTATTATAATCAAAAAGAAGAAAAAAAAACAACATTAGGTACAAAATCATAAAAACAGATATAGGTTTATTTTCATCCTGGTACCACGCGTACAAAGCCGCGGACGGAAGCTAGTGTAGCATAAAAATAAGCATATCATTGCTATGCAGACTTGTTTGTTAAAAAGTGTAGGTAGCAACAATAAGATAGTGTCCAGAAATAATAACATTACTTATTACCTACTGTGCTAAGAAACATT
Source organism: Anticlea derivata (assembly GCA_947579855.1). Lineage (NCBI taxonomy): Eukaryota > Metazoa > Arthropoda > Insecta > Lepidoptera > Geometridae > Anticlea > Anticlea derivata. Next base: position 8,180,896 of record OX388276.1, on the reverse strand, counting down.
TGTATCTAAGTATAATTTTCCATTCGAAAAATTTATGTGCGCTATGCTAGTGCTCTCAAACGGTGAAGGAAAACATCATGAGGAACCCGGCATGTACTAGAACCTAAAAATTCGAAGACATGTTATTGTACTCGAAAGGAGCCTCTAAGAGGCGCACTTTAATCCTTACACCACACTGATTCTTTCATCGACGGTCATAGGCCCATTTTAGGGCCACCATACCTCAACCTGGTCACTGACCTAATTCAGGTGAACAAGAAAGAATGAGTGACACGACAAGAAGAAGAAGTATAATTTGACAGCAAATTGTGATGTCAGTGTCAGGTGGTGGCGTAGCAGGTGAGTGC